>OX328270.1:23748127-26248127 GCA_946814005.1 Chamaenerion angustifolium | reverse complement strand
TAAACCATATTATTTTCTAACCAAAATTGTTATTAAAAAAATTAAGGGTTAATAGCTTAATTGGTTACACATGTTTCCCCATTGTGCAGAATGGTTACACATGTTTCAAAATGTGATTAATTGGTTTTGAAATGTGACTATTTGGTTTTTTTACTGTTCACCGTTAAAATCACAGTTAAGTCACTATTTAGATACGTAAAATGACGTAATTACCCCTAGAATCATCTTCAAGAACACATCATCTTCAAGAACAAGAATTGAAGAAACCAGAAATCAGATTTCTGGTTTCTTGAAGAACCCAGAAATCAGATTTCTGGTTTCTTGAAGAACCCAGAATCGCGTTTCTGGTTTCTTGAAGAACCCAGAATCGCGTTTCTGGTTTCTTGAAGAACCCAGAATCGCGTTTCTGGGTTCTTCAAGAAACCAGAAATCTGATTTCTGGGTTCTTGAAGAACCCAGAATCGCGTTTCTGGGTTCTTCAAGAAACCAGAAATCAGATTTCTGGTTTCTTGAGAACCCAGAAATTGCGATTCTGGGTTCTCAAGAACCCAGAAATTGCGATTCTGGGTTCTCAAGAACCCAGAAATTGCGATTCTGGGTTCTTGAAAAACCCAGAAATCTGATTTCTGGGTTTTTCAAGAACTCAGAAATGCTGTTTCTAGGTTTTTCAAGAACCCAGAAATGCTGTTTCTGGGTTCTTGAAGTTCTGTATTGCAGTATATGTTATCACCAAATGTGATTAAATGGTCATACATGTTTCTCTATAATGTGATTAAAAGGTCATACATGTTTCTCTATAATGTGATTAAATGGATACTGTTGTTTGAAATGATGTGATTAAAAGGTTGTACATGTTACCCACATTGTGAAGAACCCATTCGAAATGTTTGAAATTGCTGTTCTGGGTTTTTGAAGAACTCAGAACAGCATTTTATGGGTTCTTCAAGAACCCAGAACAGCATTTTCTGGGTTCTTCAAGAACCCAGAACAGCATTTTCTGGGTTCTTCAAGAACCCAGAACAGCATTTTCTGGGTTCGCAAGAACCCATAATTGCAATTTCTGGGTTCGCAAGAACCCAGAACAGCATTTTCTGGGTTCGCAAGAACCCAGAACAGCATTTTCTGGGTTCTTGAGAACCCAGAATTGCAATTTCTGGGTTCGCAAGAACCCAGAACAGCATTTTCTGGGTTCTTGAGAACCCAGAATTACAATTTCTGGGTTCTTGAGAACCCAGAATTGCAATTTCTGGGTTCGCAAGAACCCAGAACAGCATTTAATGGTTCGATTTTAACATCAAATTGAATTTGATTCGATTTTGGTTTTTCAATCCTTCCAATCTGTTCTTCAAGACAACTAAGGGCATAATAGTCATTTCACAATTCAATAATATGTTAAAAAAATGAATTAACGTTAAAGTTAACGGTTTACTAACAGAATAACCAATTAATCACATTTGGAAAAACATGTGTAACCAATTAGTCACATAGCAAAACCAATTAATCACATTTTGAAACATGTGTAACCATTCTGCACAATGGTGAAACATGTGTAACCAATTAAGCTATTAACCCAAAAATTAAACCTGTTCGAACCGGTTCTTAATCGGTTCGAACCAGACCAGTTCTTTTTATACCTAAACCAAACCAGTTTTTTTTAGAAACATAAAAAAGTATTTTTTTTACAAACCAGACCAGTTCAGTTCTGAACCGGTTCGGGGGTTGAACTGGTTCATGAACAAGCCTACCCAAACTACATATTTGAATTTGAATTCAAACTAAATCTGCATTTTGCAAGTGTGAATTCAATTTGAAAATGTACATTTGACATCGAATTCAACCAAAATCTGCATTATTGAGTGTGATTCAAACCTAAATTTGCATTTTTGTGTTGAATTTGAACTCAAATTTGTGTTTTGGAGGTGGATTAAGTGTTGAAGATGAACAAATAGTAAAATTATCATTTTAACATATTTAACGGAAAAAATGGATGAATAGTTAACTGTTAGTGCATTTAACATGTTCAAACGTATATGTGCAAATAATTACATGAGTGATGCAAATAATAACATGAGTAAATATATGAGTGCATTGAGACTATTTACCCCGTAATTTAATTACTTATCTATTCTTTTTAGATAGTTAAAAAATAGTTAATTTTCTAATTTGAATTAAATATCTACCTACTCCAAATTAAAAAGTGTAAACCTCAACAGTTACTTATGTTTGCTTTATGTAACTAAATGATTACTTATGTTTTTTGTGTGTAGCTAAACAGTCACTTAAGTTTCATGATGTGACTAAACGGCTATTCTATGAAAATCCCTTTTCTTTTTTCTGTCTCTGTGTCACGAGGAAAACACGTGATGTCATTTAAATGAATTATTTTTTTATGAAACGACTGTATTACCCATTTGTCAACTTTCTCCCATTACCCATTCATCTCATTTCCGCTAAAATTCACATCACCCTCAATCTCCCATCACTATAACTTCCTCACTCTTCAATCAATATAACTTCCATTTTCCTGTCCTTAGTGCCATAGATTTAGAACATGATCAGATTTGCGTGTATTGAGAAACAATCTGTTTCTGCTATGGAAGAATCTCAGGATGATGAAGATCAAGAATAATTGAAGATGCTGATATAGTTGTAGTATTAGATATGCTGTATTCTGTAGTTTAGCTTGTCCCGTTATATTAGTAGGGACTGATGTGTAATTATTTAATCTAGGAAGATGTTTAGTTAATTAGGTAGTTAGCTTACCTTTTTTTTTTTGGCCTCATAGTTAGCTTACCTAACTTAACAACTTTTTGAGTTGTTTCTTCAGCTATAAGTAACATAGATTGTAGACTATTTATTCATTCAATAATCATAAAATTTTCTCTTTCAATTTCTGTTAGTTCGTTTATGTTTCTTATCATGGTATCAGAGCCTCGAAGCTGAGTTCTTCGATACAATCTTGGTTTCCATTCTCTTCGAGATCGCTGCGACTCGTTTATGTTAGAGCTTTCAAGATCTATGTAGTTCTTCCCTATTCTTCGTCAGATTCTTGCCTATTATTCTGTATTCGTTTCTGAATACTTGAGCAATCCTACCACCTTTATCAAATTATTCAAGATTCCTCAAGATCCTTCATGGCGAAGTAGGATAGAGAAGAAGAAGTACCTGCAAGAGAAGTCGATCCCAACTGCCATCCATCAGTCGATTCCAATCATCCATTGTATCTGCATCCATCAGACACGTCAAGATCATCCTTGATCTCTGTACAGCTTACTGGAATAGAGAATTATGCTATTTGGAGTTGAGGTATGCTTGTTTCCCTATTAGCCTATAACAAACTTGGCTTCATTAATGGTTCTTGCATAAAGGAGAACCTTGATCCTTCGATGCACCACCTTTGGGATAGGTGCAATGCATTTGTCTTCGCTTGGATAATGAATTCTGTGTCCAAAGACCTGTTAATCACAGTGATCTACTCAACCAGTGTGTTCTTGATGTGGAAAGATCTGAATGAAAGGTTCAATAAAGTGAATGGCTCAAGAATTTTTCAGCTTCATCGAGAAATCGCCTTCACTAGCCAAGGAGAAGACTCCATTACAGTTTATTTTTCTCGGCTAAAGCTCCTTTGGGTTGAGTTTTCATCAATTTTCAACCTTCCATCGTGCAATTGTGAAGAATTCAAGGCACATATCCATCACCAAAGCAACATTAAGTTGTTTCAATTCTTGATGGGTCTCAATGAGTCCTACACCAATGTCCAGTCTAATCTTTTAATGAGGATTCCCCTACCAAGCCTAAATGAAGCATATTATGTTCTAGTTCAAGAGGAAAGCCAAAGAGGACTTGCAGGAATTATCTCTTCATCAAACAGTACATGGACTGTTGCAGCAGCTTCAAGAGAGAATGCCTATTTTCGTTCGGAGACTGAGAGAAGAAACAATAACAATGGCATCCCAAAACGATTCTGGGTCTGCCATCACTGTAACAAGCGATGACATAACGTGGAGACTTGCTGAATTTTACATCCAGAATTGAAAATCAATAGACGTTTTGGTTAAGCTAATAGCAACAACAGTGGAAACAGCCAAGCATACAACGTTTTTAGTGATTTAGACACTGCTTCGGTTAACAACTCTATCCATGGCTCTTCTAGTGGCAGAGGAACTCCTGTCCATTCATCCTTCTCAAGTCAAGTATTCACCAAAGATCAGTACAAACATATCATCAAGCTTCTAAACAATTAGACCACCACCAGTTCATCCTCGAGTGCACAAGTCAATATGGCAGGTATACCTGAAACTTACTCAAATATGCGTGGTAAATGGATTCTGGACTCAGGTGCAACCAATCATATGTCATCTAGGAAAGATTGGCTTTATAATCTGAGAATAATCTCTCCTTTTGAAGTTAAATTACCGAATGGTTTGTCCTAAAAGATAACACACGTTGGTGATCATTTATTAAAAACAGGAGTTACTCTCAAGAACGTCTTATATGTTCCTGATTTTAAATACAATCTTATTTCCATTTCAAGACTTGGGAAAGATATTAATTGTTTTGCTAGTTTTTATCCTGATTTTGCTGTCTTACAAGACCTTTACAGTGGGAAGGTACTGCAGATTGGTAAGGAGGCTAGTGGCTTGTATACTTGCTGTCAAGAAGTTCCATGTTCTACTGTTTTAGATATTCAACAAACTGGAATTGATTTGAATGCTTCTATTGAAGAGTTATGGCACCAAAGGCTAGGACATCTTTCAGATTCCATTTTATTTCGTATGAATAATGTTTGTAAGAACAAAGTGTCTTTTAAAAGCAAATGCAACAAAGTGTAGGTTTTTGATGAATCAGTTCAATTCATATGTTAAGAATCAGTTCAATTCATCTGTTAAAGTCATTCAGACTGACAATGGGAAGGAGTTTGTGAATAGGGACTTGGATATGTTTCTCTCAGAAAATGGGATAGTTCATCAACTCACATGCCCTTACACACCCCAACAGAATGGGTGGCTGAACGCAAGCATAGACACCTACTCGAAGTGGCTAGATCTCTCAAGTTCCAATCTGATCTTCCTGACAGATGTTAGGGTGATTGCGTCTCTACTGCATGTTATATCATCAATTTCTTACCCTATTCTGTTTTGAAATTTCAGACACAGCGGCTGCATGGGACGATCCCCAATGTTTCACACCTCAGAGTTTTGGGATGTCTATGCTATGCCAGAAATATGACACCTAAAAACAAGTTTGATTTCAGATCTCCACTAGGGATTTTCAATGGTTATTCATCTATTCATAAAGGGTACAAAGTTTATGATTTGTTAACTAAATCCATATATGTTAGTAGAGAAGTTATCTTCTATGAAGAATTTTTTCCATTTCGATTAAAAGGAGGAGAATCTGAAAATTTGTTTACATATCATCACTTAATTGTTGATGATCTGCACAATGGAATAACTCCTAATAATGTAGATATTTCTCAAGAAATCCTCCTAGATCCTGAGAATAACCATGATGCAGATATTATTCGAACTGATTTTGACAACGAGGTGGAGGAACCATCACTTAGAAGATATAACAGGGCTATCAAACCACTCGCCTGGCTGCAGGACTATGTTGCCAATGGTTGTTCAACAGCACCCCCCCTTAGTGATTTTCTAACATTTGATAATTTGAAGGGTGGATATAAATGTTTTGCAGTTGAAACAACGAAGCATATCGAACCAGAATGGTTCGAAGTAGTTCAACAGGATGCAAGGTGGGTCATGGCAATGAAGGAGGAAGTTAAGGCTCTTGAAGATAACAATACATGGACTCTTGAACATTTACCCTTAGGAAAAAGACCTATAGGCTGCATGTGGGTATACAAGGTCAAGTTTAATTCTGATGGGACTGTTTACAAGTATAAGGCGAGATTGGTGGCCAAGGGATACAACCAACAATACGGAATTGACTATGTGGACACATTCGATACAGTTGCTAAAATGGTGACTGTTAGGGCAGTTCTAGCTCTTGCTGCTTCCAAATCCTGGATTGTATATCAGATAGATGTAGTCACTACTTTTTTGCAGGGTGATCTCTATGAGAAAGTATACATGGAACCTCCTCCTGGATTTTGCAGCAAGAGAACAAATCTTGTTTGCAAACTGCATAAATCGTTATATGGGCTGAAATAATCATCAAGATAATGGAATATAAAACTCACTAATGCACTTGTTCAGAGTAAGTTCGATTACTCCATGTTCACAAAGAAAATGGGAGATGAAATTGTTATTATGCTTGTATATGTCGATGATCTAATGATTACATGCAATAGCAAACAACTTATTGATAAATTGAATAAGGTTCTCATACAGAATTTCAAGATGAAAGACTTTGGGGAGTTGAGGCACTTCCTAGGGATCGAGATTTCTAGAAACCAGCATGCAATGGTTGTTAATCAGCAAGAATACACGTTGGATTTGATCAAAGAAACAGGTTTGTTAGGAGCAAAAACGATTGGTACTCCTATGGAATCCAACAATAAGTTAACTAGTGTGGATTATGAAAAATTGTTTAACTTTAATAGCAAATATATTCTGTTGACTATTATAACATCCTATAAAAGGCTTATTGGAAAACTTCTATATCTAACGATTACAAGACTAGATATCTCATATTGTGTTCAACATCTTAGCCAGTTCTTGAACAGTCCTGAAAAATCTCATGGAGGCTGCTTTAAGGATCGTGAAATATATCAAAGAGCATCCAGGCCTTCGCCCCTTCTATCCAGCATCAGGTGATTTTAAATTAGTCGGATTCTGCGATTCTGACTGGGCAAGCTATCCTGAAACAAGAAGATCAGTTTAAGGGCATTGTGTTAAATTAGGTGCCTCATTGATATCTTGGAGAGTTAAGAAACAAACTAATGTTTCTAAATTCTCTGCTGAGTCTAAATATAGATGTATTGGAAGCACATTTTCTGAAATTGTTTGGATTAAGGGATTAGTGGAAGAACTAACCATTCAACATGATGATTCTGTGATTTTGTATTGTGATAACCAAGTTGCCTTGTAGATTTCAAGTAATCCGATGTACCATGAAAGAACTAAACATATAGAGATTGGCTGCCATTTTGTAAGAGAGAAAATTCAAGCAGGAATCATTTAGCTGAGGCATATTGGAACCAAAGAAAAGATTGCAGACATATTCACAAAGCCTTGGGAAAGACACAACATCGCTATCTTCTTGAAAAACTAGGACTTGTAAATATATTTGCAACCAACAAGTTGAAGGGGAGTATTGAGAAACAATCTGTTTCTGCTATTGAAGAATTTTCAGGATGATGAATATCAATAATAATTGAAGATGTTGATATAGTTGTTGTATTAGATATGTTGTATTCTGTAGTTTAGTTTGTCCCGTTATATTAGTAGGGACTTATGTGTAATTATTTAATCTAGGAGGATGTTTAGTTAATTAGGTAGTTAGCTTACCTAACTTAAAAGCTTTTTGAGTTGTTTTTTCAGCTATAAGTAGCATAGATTGCATACTAGTTATTCATTCAATAATCAGAAAGTTTTCTCTTTCAATTTCTGTTAGTTCGTTTCTGTTTCTGTTTCTTATCAGCGTGTGATGCATCCACCGATAACAAAGAAGTCGATCGGTATTCTGGTGGCATCACAACCTCATGATTCAGCCTCACCTAGAGGGATTCATAGGTCATTTCGATTAAGTAAAGTTGATTTTCCAAAATTTAACGGTGATGACCTACAAGGCTGGATTTATCAATGCAAACCTTTTTTTTTGCTATGGACGATACACCAAAACCAGTGAAACTGCATTATGCTGTGATTCAACTGAAAGACGACGTTTTCCACTGGCATTAATCTTGTTGGAAATCACTCGAATGGATGGTGGTTGAACTATTGAGTTGTATGCTTGGATTATTCTGAAGTCGTGACGACACTTTCAGATTGAAACTATTTGGAGGCACCCAAACTTTCAATCGGATAAAATTAGAATACTGAACTAGAACTTGAGAAGGATTGTGAATGTTTTTTGAGATGAATTTTTGGACCTCACCTATGACCAATTTGTAGTGTTTGCCACACCCTTTGGAGGAGACACTTTGCCCCTTGGAAGAGATACAACATCCCTTGGCCAATGTATGCAACATTTCGGCCATGACATACCCCTTTGATTCAAATTTTGGCTCCAAAATCAAAGGGACACATTAGGAAGACACTAGCAATGGTTCAGCCCCTAGCAATGGTTCGACCCCTAGCAATGGTTTGGTCTAATACTTGGTTTTAAAGCAAGTGTCCAAAGATCGAGAATTTTGAGGTTTAAAAAGTTAAGTCATTAGTTCCAAAATTCAAATTTTTAATGAATTTTATAATAATGACCCCAGCCAGGGGCGCTGCCCCTTGGACCCCGGCTGTAAACACCTGATTTTGGCTCGGGATCAAAATACTGTATGCGAGGAATCAAGATTTGAAAAATATATATAGTATATATATATATATATTTGAAAACTAAAACAAAAAAATAAAAAATAATAAAAAATTCCAACGGTGGAAAATTGCCTCTTTTCCACCGATTTTATTTTTTTATTATTAAAAAAACGTCTTTTTTTATTATAAAAAAACATTTTTTTTCCTATTAAAAAAAAGTTTTTATTAATTAATTAAATAATATGCAATTTGTTCTATAAATACAAGGAATGCTATGGTGATTGAGGAGGCTTGGAAGAAGGGAAGCTACGGTGGTGAGCTCAAAATGAAGAGAGAATGAGAGAAAAAAAAAGAGAGAAAAAGAAAATAGAAAAAAAAAAGTGAAAAATACCGATAATTATCGGACTTGGTTCCTCGTACGGTATTTTAAACCTCCCATGAGTTAGGTATATTTCTCTCATCTTCAATATCATATTTTGTATTTTCTAAATGTGAAATAAAATTGAGAGTTTATATACATATATTATCTATTTATGTATAATATACTTGTTAATATATATATATATATGTGTATATTATATATTTATATTATGTTTATGTATTACTATATATATATATATATATATATATGTATAATATATATTTATATTATGTTTATGTATTACTATATATATATCTATATGTATGATATATATTTATATTATGTTTATGTATTATATATATATATCTATATGCATAATATATATTTATATTATGTTTATGTAATACTATATATATCTATATGTATAATATATATTTATATTATGTCTATGTTATCTATCTATCTATATGTATAATATGTATATATATTATGTATATGTATAATATATATATATTATGTATATGTGAAAATAAATAATTTTTAAAAATGACTTAGGTCATTCCCAAACTTTGATGAAGGTTACAACTCGGTCCTTGGACTCTCGGGTCATTTCTGGGACGTTATCGAGTGTTATAAACCAAACCGGAAAGGTTTTGGGCCATTTGTGCAATTTTTGATTTTTTTTATTCAGCTCGTTTAAAAAAAAAAAAAAATTTTGATTTCTAAACTTTTCTAGACATTCCATGATTTCTCAAAATGTTACAAATAAGTCTAGAATAATTTTCGGGTTATTTTTGGAATTTTATCAAGTGTTACAAATAAATCTAGAATAGTTTAGGGTCAAATCTGTAATTTAAAAAAATATTTTCAGTTCAGTTATATTTTTTTTTCGAAAATTACAATTTTGATTCCTAAATTTTTCTGGACATTCCATGACTTTTAAAAATGTTACAAATAAGTCTAGAATAATTTTCGGGTTATTTTAGAACTTTACCAAGTGTTACAAATAAGTCCAGAATAGTTTAGGGTATTTTCTGCAATTTTCATAATATTTGTCCAATTCAGCTCAAATTTTAATAAATTGCATTTTGGTCCCTATATTTATTTTGACATCCTATATCTTCTCAAAATGGGACAAATTAGTCCAACGAGCTTAAAATCTTCAAAAATCATCCGTGCATGTTTTTACACGTTTAAAATGGCTCGAGAGTTAAACTATTTTTTTTCGAGCACGATTAACTTTAGTACTCTTTTGTTTATTTAAAATTAACTCATAAAAAAAAATGTTTATACATGGTTTAAGGAAAATGCATATAGTCTTTTTTGGGCCAAGCATGATCGAAACGAGCAATTCGGGTAAAAAAAAATATATTTCAAAAGCAAACTAAAGTACCGAAAGGGCGGATTATGAGCTTGCGAGCTTTTAAGATGTAATCAAACCCCCGAACTCGATTCTCTGGACGTAGACCTTTCTAAGCCCTAGGATGTTAATTTCATGTACCCTAGGCAATTTTAGGATTCCGATTAGCCTTTAATTAATCGGTGGCGACTCTTTCAATTTTTTCGGTCCGGTTGATGACCCCGCTCGACCGGACCCGTCGCTCGCCAAGACCCGACATTTTCAAAAACGAAAAATTTAAAATATTTTTCAAACGGGTCGGGGAAAGTCGAATCAGACGTCCGACAATTTGGCGACTCTGCTGGGGAGCTCTTTTAGAGGGTTTAGGCTTTGTCATGTTTGCTTTGCCATATTATATTTTGCCATATCCGTTTTGACTGTTTGCTCATGCTTGCAGTTTCAAATTTTGTCCAAAAGGCGATGTAATTATAATAAGTAAAAAAAACAAGATTTAAAATTCTTGTTTTGCACATATCACGTTGGTTACTATTACCCGCTCGGACCTTGAGCATATTAAGAGCTTAGGGAGTTTAGTAGGGGAATGCGCCTGGAGCGGTTTGGACCGCCGACACGCACCTAAATAACTCAACTCGATGATCGGAATGGGCCCGTGATCCTCTTTAGGGGGTGAGGTTGCGCTGGTTTAGAGTACCTAGAAATTCCATCCATTTAGAACAAAAGCTCCACACCGTGTTTAGTCTTTACCCGTTTTGTGTGTATTTCCATATTTTTGGCTCAACTAATGTAAATGAGAATTCGGCCCAAGTATTTGGATATGAGATTGGCCCACGACCCATGAAGAAATTTGGCCCATGAAGAAGTTTGGCTCATTGATGTAAATGTGTTTTGTTTTGGCCCTAGATCATGACATGTATAGGATTGGGTCTCTTGTATTATATATTTCAGACTGTTGTAAATATAATACGAGTCTTACTAATGAAGTTAAATTCTCGCACTTGCATTGCATTATTTTTTAAAAAAAAATGTAAGTTCCGTTCATTCAATCTTGTATCCTTAAGGCGTTTCACGCACCATCTTTGGTAAGGATGAAAAAAAAATTGCCCTCACATTAAGGCCATACAGCCCCCTACGGTCGAAATTGCCAAAATATGGAAAACCATGACAAAAGGGAATCATAAATACATGAACAAGAAGATTGACGGGGTTCACGAGCTCGTAAACTACAAAGTCAATTGGATTCTCAAATCCTTGTCTGAATTATGAAATATGGAAAAACGCGTCTGCGTGATTAACAACAACGGAATACGTTCACAAGTTCCATTCGACACCAGCAAGTCCGTCTTTCAACCCGGATGAGATAATCAGGGATAGATCCGAACAACCACCGTCATTCTAGCAATGTGGGAGCACCTTGGAAAAATGTGGGGGCAACGTAGCTAAGCTGAATGACACTCTTGAACAGTTCATACGAAGAACGAGGCCAATAAAAATATTTTCAAAATACATGTCCTCGACCTTCGTTCAAACCAAGGAACAAGCAACAAATACACTCAATGAGCTACATCGTTGTGTGTAACGTCTTAAGAACTAGACATCAATTGGCCAAATCCATATAAAGTATTTTTGAAAAAAAACTTTTGTCATACATGCAATCAAAGTCTACGAATGGAATGAACGGAACATGCAAAAATTTTGAAATCAATCATGCATGATCAATTGTGTATTCATCCATGCGACATTCGAAGTCTCCAGCACCTCAAGAACACGATGAGAGAATCATCCTATTAGAACAAACCATGCACGTCATGAGTTCCCGCATAGTGCAGTCAATCGTTGACATGACCTCCTAGGTCGAGGGATTTTTGCTTTTCTAAGCTCCAGACAGACGTGACTACCACATTATCCCCTACCTCGTCTTCCCGAGCAACACTACTGTTGTGGCACCTCATTAATCCATGTCAGAGACTTTTGCATTCCTGACCAAGCTCCACCTCCCACATATGGCCATCCTGACCAAGACCCACCTCCCACATATGACCTTCCTACATCCGGAAGGACAAATACACTTTTAGGATTGGGTTTTCGTCCTAATTTCAAAGATTATGAAGTCGTCTGGAGGAAACATTTAGCCGAAAGTTCAGGAACATTGTTGCTTCCTCTCCTAGTTGTTTCATTCCCATACCCACCACAAGTGATCCAACTCGATGACATTGATGCTCACAAGGGCTTCTCAGACTTATTTTCAACTGGTATCACCATTGGAGCTCTGCTTGATGAAGCTCCCTCATGCATTTTTTGATCGTCCACTCGTTAGTGGGGCACCCTTGCCGAATCTGACTCTACACATTACGGAGAAGGATCCGTTGACCCAGATGACATTGCAATTTGGAACATGAAATCAAGCAGATACCAAATTGTATCAATTCCTGAATGCAGTGATTGATGAGTATAATCAAGAAAAGGATGATTTACTACGAGAAAACCCGTTACCTGAGGTAAAATCGGCTTATGCAACTATCCGATCAAGAAAAGGACCGGAGACAAGTAATGGGTACCACAACAAGAAGGGACGCCGAGGTTCTCATTGTCAGAATTGAGTCTGTCTTCTATGTTACACCTCGTCCAAAGGAAGTGGCAATCATAGTCAAACTGACCCACGCCACCAGACCACATTCGACCACCGGAAAAGGGAAGGTTGTTTTACAAAGTAAAGGAGATGATAAAAACAACTCCCTTTCGTTTGATCGAGCTAAAGCATAGGCGACTTAAATAGAGATGAAAAGAGGTCATTGTTGACACGGGGAAGACGCCATCAAGATGTCATTGTTGACACGGGACAGACGCCGTTGTTGACCCCTGCAGAAGAGTCGCCATTGTTGACACGGGGAAGACGCCGTTGTTGACTCTTGCATAAGAGTCACCATTGTTGACACGGGACAGACGCCGTTGTTGACTCCTGCATAGGAGATGCCATTGTTGACGCTCGTCGTTGTTCACAACAGGGGAGACGTCGTTGTCGATGTAGAGAGATGCCATTGTTGGCAGCGTCGATCGGAAAGGCTTGAAATGTAGCCACTACGGAAAGTTCGTCACAGCAAGGCGAAGTACTTCCAACTGATCGGATTCCCTGAAGGGTGGAGAAACCCATGGAGGGACAACAACAATGACGCCAGCAACGTCATCACCACGGGGATGAAAGCTGCGAAGAAGAGAA
Organism: Chamaenerion angustifolium; assembly: GCA_946814005.1. NCBI lineage: Eukaryota > Viridiplantae > Streptophyta > Magnoliopsida > Myrtales > Onagraceae > Chamaenerion > Chamaenerion angustifolium. The sequence goes on along the minus strand of OX328270.1, from coordinate 26,234,760 downwards.
GCAGACCAACAATTACCTTGTGTTCTTATTTGCGTCCTTGCGTACAAAACAAATTGGCAATGATCGTACCCATGAGTAAAATTTCTCCGGGAAACAAAAAAACTGCCAATGGAGATCAAAATCAAAGAGGTTTCAACCTATTGTTGTACAATCGAAGAATCAGACAGTCAACCATGACTCACTGATATAAAAAGATACTTGGCGTACAGAGTTCCCAAAGAACGCCACAAGAAAATGTCTGAATGGTCATGCGAGGAATGACTTGCAATTAATTACCCAGTGGCCCGACTATACCCATTTGAGATGCATGAATGCTAAAGAAGCTGAACATCTAATGGAAGATATTCATGAAGGTTGTTGCGGCCCACACATGAACGTGCAAGACTAGGGTACTTTTGGTTCACCATGACGTCTGACTATATAAAACATGCCAAACAATATCACATCTGTCAAGTGTACGCGGACCAAATCCACGCGTCATTGCACGAGCTTTATTCCAGGACTTCCCCACAGGCTTTCTCAATGTGGGGCATCAATGTAATCAACATGATTTTCCCAAAGGCGTCCAATGGTCATCGATTCATATTGCATTGATTATAATCAATTACTTCATCAAGAGTAGAGGTTATTACCGTGGCGTCAATAACGGCAAAGGCCATTGAATTTTTCATCAGCAAGGACATCATCGTATGTCATGGGATGCCGAAGTCAATCATCACCGGCAATGCCAGAAATCTAAATTGGATGAGTTGTGGTCAACTATAAAAATTCATCTCCATATCGCCCACAAATGAATGACGCAGTGGAAGCAACAATTAAAGGACTGGCATGATAAGCTGCTTTGGGCACTTATGACATACATGACCTCAATACAAGCACCAATAGGGGCAACCCCATTCTCCCTTGTTTACGGGATCGAAGCCGTGTTACCAATTGAAGTAGAATTCCCGTCAGCTAGGATCTTCGCCGAGGCAGAGAAGGACGAGTCAGAGTAGGCGAAATGCAGATACGTACAATTGAACCTCATAACAAAAGGTGGCTCATCGCGCAGTGCCACAGGCATTTGTACCAGCAACGCATGGCTCGTGCATTTAACAGGAAAGTCAGTCCAAGAGGATTACAAGCAGGCAATCTAATTCTCAGAAAAAAAAATTTCTTAGAGTCAATCCAGACTCTCGGGGCAACTTTGTGCCTAAATATGAAGGGACTTATGTCGCCAAAGAGACTTTCAGCAGAGGAGACATGATCGTCACCGACATGGAAAATCAAGAACTCCGCAGTCCAATCAATATGGACGCAGTTAGAAAATACTATCCTTAAAGAGTTCGTAACCATAAAGCGAACCTCCAAAAGTGAGAGAAAATTCCCGCTAAATCGAAAACCCGAAAGGGCGGTTTAGGCCAAATTTAGGGAAGAGGGGCATGATTGAAAATCCCCAAAAGGACGATCATGGCAAAAGGAGAGGAATCAAATCACTGCTAGGTGGAAAACCCAAAAGGGCGACCCTAGGCAAAAAATTAAGGGAACCGAGAGGTGCGGTAAAAAAAAAAATTATACCGTAGCAAAATGATAGAAAAGCGAGAGATAAAAAAAAATTTCTTAGAGTCAATCCAGACTCTCGGGGCAACTTTGTGCCTAAATATGAAGGGACTTATGTCGCCAAAGAGACTTTCAGCAGAGGAGACATGATCGTCACCGACATGGAAAATCAAGAACTCCCCAGTCCAATCAAAATGGACGCAGTTAGAACATCCTATCCTTAAGGAGTTCGTAACCATAAAGCGAACCTCCAAAAGTGAGAGAAAATTCCCGCTAAATCGAAAACCTGAAAGGGCGGTTTAGGCAAAATTTAGGGAAGAGGGGCATGATTGAAAATACCCAAAAGGACAATCATGGCAAAAGGAAAGGAATCAAATCCCTGCTAGGTTGAAAACCCGAAAGGCCAACCTAGGCAAAAATTAAGGGAACCGAGACGTGCGGAAAAAAAAAATACCGTAGCAAAATGATAGAAAAGCGAGAGATAAAAAAAAAATCCTTCAAGTCAATCAATACTCTCGGGGCAAGTTTGTACCTAAATATGAAGGAATTTATGTCATCAAGAGATTTTCAGTGGGGGAGCCATGATCATCACTGACATGGACAACAGAGATCTCCCCAATCCAATCAATGTGGATGCAGAAAAAAAACTCGTAATCAGAAGGCGAGCCTCCAAAAATGAGAGAAATTCCCGCTAAATCGAAAACCTGAAAGGGCGGTTTAGACAAAATTTAGGGAAGTGGTGCATGATTAAAAATCCCTAAAAAGGGCGATCATGGCAAAAGGAAATGAATCAAATCTCTGCTAGGTTGAAAACCCCAGAGGGCGACCTAGGCAAAAAATAAGGGAACTGAGAGGTGCGGTAAAAAAAAATAACGTAGCAAAAGGAAAGAAAATCAAGAGAAAAAAAATGCTCAAAATTGGACGACAATGTTTCCCACAGTAGCAATAAAAAGAAGTTGTGATCTGCATTAATTTGAATTGCCTCGACAACTTGCATGGATACACCTTTTGAACAAAGCATGAATGACTTTAGGGAACTCCATCAAGAAGGACTCCAAAGTCGATTAATGAGAAAACAGACTGAGAAGTCCGCACAAGCATTCAGACATCTCGAGAAGGGTTTTTACCTCCAAAGTGAATTACAAGCTAATGAGCGGGGTCTTTAGGTGCTCAACCTCCGCGAGTCATCATAAAAAATCGGGACTTGTAGATAGCCAACTTCCGAGAGTCACATGCCGACAAGCGGAGTCTTTAGGTGCTCAACCTCCGCAAGTCATCCCCAACGATCAGAACCTGTAGATGTCCAGCTTCTGAAAGTTACAAGCCGACGAACGGGGCCTTGAGGTGCTCAACCTCCGCGAGTCATCATCAACAATCAGGACTTGTAGATATTCAACTTCCGAGAATTACAAATCGACGAACGGAGCGTTTAGGTGCTCAACCTCCGCAAGTCATCCCCAACAATCAGAACCTGTAGATGTCCAGCTTCTGAAAGTTACAAGCCGACGAACGGGGCCTTGAGGTGCTCAACCCCCGTAAGTCACCCTCAACAAAGCTTCTGAAAAAAATAATAAAAAAAAATCATCGACGACCAAGAACTGTAGTTATCTAGCTTCTTGGAGTCACAAAAAAAAAACGAGCGAAGTCTTTAGGTGTTCATCCTTCGCAAGTCTCATTGACAACCAGGACCTGTAGTTATCCAACTTCTGGGGGGAAAAAACGACGAGCGGAGCCTTTAGGTGTTCAGCCTTCGCAAGTCATCTCGACAACCAGGACCTGTAGTTATCCAGCTTCTGGAAAAAAAAAACGGAGTTTTTAGGTTTCAGCCTTCGCAAGTCATCATCGACGACCAGAACCTGTAGTTATCCAGCTTCTGGGAATTTAAAAAAAAAAAGCCGACGAGTGGAGCCTTTAGTTTCAGCCTCGGCAAGTCATCCTCGATGACCAGAACCTGTAGTTATCCAGCTTCTGGGAGTCACAAGCCGACAAGCGGAGCCTTTAGGTGTTCAGCCTCCGCAAGTCATCCCCAACAAGTCACAAGCCGACCGACGAGCGGAGTCTTTAGGTGTTCAACCTCCGCAAGTCATCCTCGACGACCAAGACCTGTATGTGTCCAACGTCTGGGAATCACAAGTTGATGAGCGTTTAGACGCTCAGTCTGCACAAATCATCGTCAACGATCGGGACCTATAGTTGTCTAGCTTCCGAAAGTTGCGTAATAATGTTTGTCTACTATGTAAATAATGAATAATGAGAAGCCAAAATCAGTTGTTTGTCTTTGGACACACACTCATGAGATCACTTCCATGAATGCGTGTCCAAAGAGGGGCAACTATAAACACCTGATTTTGGCTCGGGATCAAAATACCGTATGCGAGGAATTGAGATTTGAAAAATATATATAGTATATATATATATATTTGAAAAATAAAAAAAATAAAAAAAAATTCCAACGGTGGAAAATTGCCTCTTTTCCACCGATTTTATTTTTTTATTATTAAAAAAAAACGTTTTTTTTATTATTAAAAAAAAAAAATTATTAATTAATTAAATAATATGCAATTTGTTCTATAAGTACAAGGAATGCTATGGTGATTGAGGAGGTTTGGAAGAAGGGAAGCTACGGTGGTGAGCTCAAAATGAAGAGAGAATGAGAGAAAAAAAAGAGAGAAAAAAAAAGAGAAAAAAAGAGTGAAAAATACCGATAATTATCGGACTCGGTTTCTCGTACAGTATTTTAAACCTCCCATGAATTAGGTATATTTCTCTCATCTTCAATATCATATTTTGTATTTTCTAAATGTGAAATAAAATTGAGAGTTTATATACATATATTATCTATTTATGTATAATATACTTGTTAATATATATATATATATATATATGTGTGTATATTATATATTTATATTATGTTTATGTATTACTATATATATATATATATATATATATATATGTATAATATATATTTATATTATGTTTATGTATTACTCTATATATATTTATATGTATAATATATATTTATATTATGTTTATGTATTACTATATATATATATATATATGTATAATATATATTTATATTATGTCTATGTTATATATCTATCTATATGTATAATATATATATATATTATGTATATGTATAATATATGTATATTATGTATATGTGAAAAAAAAAAAAATTTCAAAAATGACTTAGGTCATTCCCAAACTTTGATGAAGGTTACAACTCGGTCCTTGGACTCTCGGGTCATTTCTGGGACGTTATCGAGTGTTATAAACCAAACCGGAAAGGTTTTGGGTCATTTGTGCAATTTTTGATTTTTTTTATTCAGCTCGTTTTTAAAAAAAAAAAATTACATTTTGATTTCTAAACTTTTTTAGACATTCCATGATTTCTCAAAATGTTACAAATAAGTCTAGAATAATTTTCGGGTTATTTTTGGAATTTTATCAAGTGTTACAAATAAATCTAGAATAGTTTAGGGTCAAATCTGTAATTTAAAAAAATATTTTCAGTTCAGTTATATTTTTTTTCGAAAATTACAATTTTGATTCCTAAATTTTTCTGGACATTCCATGACTTTTAAAAATGTTACAAATAAGTCTAGAATAATTTTCGGGTTATTTTAGAACTTTACCAAGTGTTACAAATAAGTCCAGAATAGTTTAGGGTATTTTCTGCAATTTTCAAAATATTTGTCCAATTCAGCTCAAATTTTAATAAATTGCATTTTGGTCCCTATATTTATTTTGACATCCTATAACTTCTCAAAATGGGACAAATTAGTCCAACGAGCTTAAAATCTTCAAAAATCATCCGTGCATGTTTTGACACGTTTAAAATGGCTCGAGAATTAAACTATTTTTTTTCGAGCACGATTAACTTTAGTATTCTTTTGTTTATTTAAAATTAACTCATTAAAAAAAATGTTTATACATGGTTTAAGGAAAATGCATATAGTCTTTTTTGGGCCAAGCATAATCGAAACGAGCAATTCGGGTAAAAAAAATATATTTCAAAAGCAAACTAAAGTACCGAAAGGGCGGATTATGAGCTTGCGAGCTTTTAAGATGTAATCAAACCCCCGAACTCGATTCTCTGGACGTAGACCTTTCTAAGCCCTAGGATGTTAATTTCATGTACCCTAGGCAATTTTAGGATTCCGATTAGCCTTTAATTAATCGGTGGCGACTCTTTCAATTTTTTCGGTCCGGTTGATGACCCCGCTCGACCGGACCCGTCGCTCGCCAAGACCCGACATTTTCAAAAACGAAAAATTTAAAATATTTTTCAAACGGGTCGGGGAAAGTCGGATCTGACGTCCGACACCGGCAAAGGGGTCGTTGCCCCCTTTGACCCCCATTGACTCATATCTAATCAAATGATGAATCTCCGATACAATGAATCATAATATAGTTAAACAAGCGTGCACTCCGCACCCTCCTAACTTGTTTAATGAGATAATATGATCCCATTGGTCAACTAGTCAATCCAATTACACTAAAATATATAACAAATCTTACATGAGTATGCAAGGAATCACGATCGCAAACCTTTCTTGGATAGAGAACCTTGCAAGATGTTTGTGCTTAGAACTTTGCAAGATGTTTATTCTCTTGCCAAACTACAAGAAATCACAAATGCACTTTAAGTTCTGCACGATTACCCACTCCTTCAACGTATGGCACTATTCCTACTCAGTTTGTGTTAGCTACGTCAAGGCTTTCTCTGTTGCCTATGCCATCAGTCAGATGCATCGTCTTCAGCATCAACCCCGAATACTTCTCGTGTCTCAAGGACTCTATCAAGAAAGTAAATAGATGTTAAGTGTGCTAAGGGTGAGGGTTTTTGGTGCCCAGAGAAGTTCGTTCCAGGTCATCAATGCAAGCAACGCCATTTATTTTTTTATTGAAGTTGATAACGTTGAGGATGACAGTGGAAACAAATGTTCATATTCAGACTTTAATTTAGAGGGATCACAAATTTATTGCATTGACGGGAGTGCACTAGTTTTCAACAATGAATGTGGTTGGTTTAGTTGACACTCATCAATTTCATATTCTTACTGATTTTGAGTCTACACATATAACTTCATCGATGCTCGTTTAGTGGAGATGTTAAATAGAGACTTAGTTGATATTATTCCTATGCGAGTAAGTGTGATGAACGGTAATGTGTTCAAAATGTTGTTTGCTTCAGACGAGCTTGCTTTCACATCTACTGTCTCTGTTCGGCTCACGGTCCCTTGATGACTGACGCAGATGTTGGATTCTTTTACAGATGTATTTGCGATACCCACGTCATTGTCGCCTACCCAATCTTGTGTCCATCATGTTGTATTTTTGTATGGGACTTCTCCAATCAACCTCAAGCTGTATCGCTATCTGGGTGCTCAAAAGAATGTGATCGAAAAGTTGACGCAGGAATTGTTGGACAATAGGGTTATCCAATGCAGTAGAAGTCATTTTGCAATCCTAGTAGTGTTGGTTAAGAAGAAAAATGAGTTCTTATAGGAAGTTCGTTGATTATCATTGATTGAGTGATATCACGTTGAAGAATCGATCTCTGAATCCTTTGATAAAAGAACTTCTTGTGTGATAGGTGGATCAACAAATAAGAATGGATTTGTGATCGGACATCATCAAATAAGAATGCATCTAGATGATGTGCATAAGACGGCATTTCGTATAAATCTAGGTCGTTTTGAGTTTTTTTAGTTATGCCATTTGGATTAACAATTCCTTGGTTACTTTTCAAGCTCAAATGAATTAGACGTTTCAACATTTGCTGTTTTACTGCATTTTGGTCTTCTTTGATGATATTTTGCTATATAACTGAAATGAGGAGGAACATTTACAACATTTATCTGAAATTTTTGAGTTGTTACGGTGTCATATGTTGTTGGCTAAGAAGAGTATGTGTAATTTTGGTGGTTCTTCAGTGAAATATTTGGGCCATGTTATTTTGGGTTTGAGGGTAGCTACGAATCTTGGGAAAGTGAGTTATGTTCGTAATTGGTCAATCCTTACAACGCTCAATTAATTTCATGAGTTTCTCGGCCTCAGGGGTACAGTTCGTTGACTCCTCCTTTGACTGAATTGTGATCAAAGGATGCGTTTACCTGAGCTGTTGCAATCCATTTCGTCTTTAACGAGTTAAATTAGACCCTTATCTCAACCTTGGTTCTCGCTCTTCTCCACTTCACAAAACAATTTATTATTGAGGCAAATGATTCGTGATGTGATATTGTTGTTGTATTAATGTGGAAGCACCACTCGAGCCGAGAGAGAGTTATTAAACATTATATTTGCAGTGAAAGAGTGACATTATTATCAGATACATTATTTATATGGTACATTATACATATTAAGAAATATATATTATATTATTTCAGTTAGATGACTAGGAAATTTATTATTATATTTGCATTCGTACCATATAATTAACAACATAAAAAAAAATTGTAGGAAAACCTGAACATCCATTTCAGAACGGGCCTGAAAAGAATTGCTTAAGCTTGAACGTGCTACAATCTAATTCGGCTTGTTCCTCTGAGACATATCTGCAAGTTTGGATTCAAACCATTGTTAAATTTTAATATCGGGGTCGAGTCACACCCAAAATAGCAACTACAAATGGTTTTAGGATGGAACCCGAGTTGTATAATATGATTGCTATTTGGGTGTGCCTCGACCCCGATATTAAAATTTAGGGAAAAGTATGAAAAATATGTAACATGTTTGCCCTCGGTGGTAAATGCGGCCCAATGTTTGTTTTTGATGTATGTTTGGTGGTGTAGGTTTTTGATGAATTCCGTTTGTGTCCGTTAAAAATTTCTGTTAACAGCTGGAATGTCTTGCACGTGACTTTTTCTCTGTGTGAAATTCCAAAGTTATCCCTGACTTCTTCACCATTGAATCATACGGTTTCTTCTCCAAGAGTCTTCTCCAAGGTGTTCGTCGATTCGCGAAGTCTTCGGCCTCAGATCAGAGCTTGTCTACCCTCAAATCAATCGCATCACTCGATCATCTGTCTCTAGTCTCTACTCCTCTAGCTTCCTCCTTCTATAACAATGGTCGATCCGAGGGTCGCCCCGAGCCCTCTGCTGTAGGATGAGCTCGATATCGTGATCCCCACGATCTGAAATCTGGACTTCCTTGAGATGTGGCGACCTTTCTTCCAGTCGTACCATTTGATCATCATCTAGGACGACGACCCGTCGAAGACCATCAATGTCCCAGAGGGCTTTGACTATGAGTTGTACAACCGCAATGACATCAACCGCATTCTAGGCCCCAAGGCGTCTTGCATCTCCTTCAAGGACTCCGCCTGCCGCTGCTTCGGGTACATGGTCTCCAAGAAGAAGTACATCTACACCACTGATGATGATTTCTTTATGAGTTCTTCAGTCCTTCAAATGGATGATAATCACACCATACTGATGCCCACCAAATACCCAAATGGATTACACTGATTAAATAGTCACAAGATGATGCTGAAAAATGTGGATTGACATGAACAGAACCATTGTCAACACACATGGAGGAGCAAGGCCTTGAGTTTCTGCAATTTGCTTTCCGATGGTTCAATTGTCTCTTAATACGTGAGGTTTCTTGCCCTGTTTTCTGCAGTGTGTTCCTTTTTTTTAATCACTTGTTTTAAAAAACACAGAGTATTCTTGATTGATGACATTCACTTGTTATGACAGATCCCTTTCCATTTGGTGAGTCGATTGTGGGACACATATCTTGCAGAACGAGACACTTTGCCTGATTTCCTCATTTACATTTCTGCTAGTTTTCTACTCACGGTGAGTGAGAAGAGTAGAGACTTCCATTTTCTAACTCACATGTATTTGCAAATTCATAGATCATGATGGATAGCTGAAATAATGAATGAATGTTTGGTGATGATAATGAATCAGTGGTTAGAGAAATTTCAGAAGTTAGAATTCCAGGAGATGGTGATGTTCATTCAACACGTCCCTACCCAGAACTGGACAAACCTGGAGCTGGAGTTGGTCCTTTCCAGGGCTTACATGTGGCACTCTATGTTCAATAACTCCCCTAGTCACTTGCTATCCTAAAGTCAAAATAAACACCCAAAGATTAGTCCTCATCTCATTACACTACGTACGTGGTATGTAGTTCTCCATCAAGAATCTTCGACCGTGAGTTGATTGGTCTCGCCATGTACTTTGTAGTGTTTGGACTCATGGGTGATGGTCAGCCTATCGCCCGATACGACGACATGCGGGCACGGTGGTGCATAAAGGTACCTCTCATTGGTCTCACCCTACATTTGGCACAGCAAAGCTAGCAACCCATTTGTGAACCTCAAGAAGGAATACAAGGGCATCTTCTGGTAAGAAGAGCTGATTCCATTCTTCCAGCAAGTGACCCTCCCCAATGAATGCACCTCTGTCCATAAATGCTATATTGAGATCTCCAAGCAGATGAAGGCAAAGCTCGGCAATATTGATGATTACTTTATCAAACCTGCTGATGCCATGGTGACATGGATTGAAGCTTGGGATGAGCTCAACCCTTCAGGAGCAGAGGCCTCCTTGCCCAATGGAGCTGCTGCTGCTACGAAGTAGGAAAAGTTAATATTGTCTTGATTGACATATTGATGTTATCATTATCATTATGGAATAGGGTTTGGTGCATGAACCGTCGTGTTATGGAGTATGCTCAAGCTGTTCGGAGTTCTGATCTTGAAGTTTTAGAAAAATAAATAGTATTCTTCATTTATGTACCAGATCAGTTATGATCTTCCATCGAGCTATTTAATTTTTGGAATACATTATGATTTATGAGATTTTATTGGTTAATGCGGGTTTTTGATATAGACTGGTCTATCATCAATTTTGTGTGCTGCAGTAGCTTTGAGTATTTAGCTACGAGTACGAGTGTTTCATTAGTCGAAGGGTAGCTGATGGATTTTTGGGGAAGCGAGACCAGTTCGGTTATTTGGAGGGAGTTGGTTCAGTTGTGGAAGTATAAAGGAGGGAAAACATATAGAGGGTAGTTTTGGTATTTTCATTTTTTGTTATTTTAACGTTCAAATTATCTATCACGTGAGCTGCACGTGTCAAATTTAATCGGAAAAACTAACGTTTCTTCAAAAACCAACAGAATGAAACATCGTACATCAAAAACCTGCGGCCCAAAACAAGTTACATCGATTACCAATTTTGTCAAACATCTTACATCTTTTTCATACTTTTCCCTAAAATTTAACATGGTATCAGAGCCCGGTTCCATTTGACGGTGTTGGGTTGTTTCCCGTTGTGGGTGCCCGAAGTGGGTTTGTTGTGTCACGTTTACTCCACGTACTAGAGTTCAGGTCGGGCCTGGACGTGAGAGGGGATTTGTTGAGTCCCAACCCGTCTGGATTAAAATGTGTCGGTGTCGTGCCTTTAAAAATACGAGTCGTCACAGTGCGGGGGAGTGTTGAAAATATTACATTGTGACATAATAAATACCACACTGGTGGTGTAATACACATTTGGGCACCATATATACAACAATGTTATCTCCTCCTATCACCAATTGGTTTCAGGATGGAACCCGAGTTGTATAATGTGGTTGCTATTTGAGTGTGTGTTGAATTTTAATATCGGGGCTGAGCCACACCCAAATAGCAACCACATTATACAACTCGGGGTCCATCCTAAAACCAATTGATTTTAGGATGGAACCCGAGTTGTATAATGTGGTTGCTATTTGGGTGTGGCTCGGCCCCGATATTAAAATTGAACATGGTATCAGAGTCCGGTTTCATTTGACGGTGTTGGGTTGTTTCCCGTTGTGGGTGCCCAATGTGGGTTTGTTGTGTCCCGTTTACTCTACGTACCAGAGTTCAGGCCAGACTTGGACGTGAGAGAGAATTTGTTGAGTCTCAACCCGTCTGGATTAAAATGTGTCGGTGTCGTGCCTTTAAAAATACGAGTCATCACAGTGCGGGGTAGTGTTGAAAATATTACACTGTAACATAATAAATACCACACTGGTGGTGTAATACACATTTGGACATCATATATACAACAAAGCCACCTCATCTTATTACCAATTAATTTTAGGATGAAACTCGAATTGTATAATGTGATTGTTATTTGGGTGTTGTCGACCCCGATATTAAAATTTATCAACCATCTTACCTCACCCCACTGGACGAGCTATGTCACACAATGCTGCCGAACAAAGTTGACTATGACCAAATCCCACCAAACGAACAATTGAGCCGTTACGATAGACGGAGGCGTGTGTACGTCACGGCACCATTTCGTCTTAGTCTGTGGCGTGTGAACGGCACTGCGCCGTTAACACTGACGGAGATCAAAGATACAAAGAGCCATCTTCTTTGCCCGACGACCCTTCCTGATTCTCACCCAGCACAACAGGCCCTCTCTCTCTCTCTCCTCTCTTTTTCACCGGCGACGCCGTTCCGTCTGTGCTTTCTTCAAGTTGATTGCGATTGAGGTACGATTAGCTCTACACGTTTGTGATGCTTATTTGTCGTAATCGGTTTCTTGATTTCATTCTTCACCACCTTCATTTATTTCTCAGCACTTGAAATTTGATGTCTTGCTGCTTCTCGAATTCACCCTTAATTTTGATGTAATTGATTCTGGAGCAATCGGATAAGTTTTCCGCTGATTTTGAATTGTATTTGCATCTCTCTCTGCTAGAGATTTAGGTCTTGGCAATTCAATTCTGATCCAGGAATTTAATGAGCTAGAAATTGTAAAATTAAGTTAAACTTGAGCATTATTATATCAAGGAGAAAATTCCGGTTTACATCATCCGTGCAACTCTCTGTGTATATTATGATTTAATTCTCCTCAACAATTAGGATGCCCTTCAGCTGTATCTTGGAGGTATTTGGTATGTAATAGAACAATGAATTGTAACTATTGTAAGATAATTCCGTCCAGCATATGAATTGTTCTTTTATTTCCTAGGCTGTTTTCTTAAATGTGTGTATTTAGTTATAGTATGGATAGTTGCAGACAGCTTTTTCAAGTTAAAAAATTGTTGAGCTCTTGTACTGTTTGAAACTGAGTTTGATGTATCCTTCCCGTATATTGTTCTAAAGATATGCACTTTCTCATTGCGCAGGTAGCATTTGTTGCGTGAGTGATGGATTTTTTCTTCAGAAGTCTAAATGAGGACTCTGCAGCTTCAGACATGGACATATTCAAATGCCCATTTTTGAGGAACATCAATGAACCTACTAATTTCTCCTTTGCCTCAGCCATGCCTTTCCCAACGCCGGTAAGTTTAATCAGTTTTTTGTTGATCTCATTCCCCTACTCACATAGGCATGATGTCTTGCTTTTGATTATGCTGGTTAATGTCATAATGCATATCTACGGACATCATAGCCTAATTAGTAAAGATTTAGAGCTATTCTATTTCTGCTGTAATTTAAAGAATTCTGAGTAAGTAGCTTTCCTTATCAGGTGCGCGGAGGCAAAGGGCCAATTTTTGAAGATGGACCCAATTTTGATATGGCATTCAGACTATTTCATGGAAGTGATGGAGTAGTCCCTCTCTCAGAGAGAGCATTCTCCCACATTGAGAAAAAAGTGTCCGAGACAGTACCACCACAACCACCCAGGTTCCATCCATTAGCTGCAAAGGCAGCAACCATCAGTCTCTCATCCTTTGGACCTGGAGGACCTTTCAGCTTTGACTCTTTCTCAGAGAAATGGAAGAACCAAAACAAAAAATCAAAATCCTCCAAGAAGGATTCTTCTTCGAAGCAGGTATATTAATTACTTCCGATTTTTTTAATAATATTATCTGAAATGGTTACAACATTTATTTGGTGCCCTCAGATATGTGTTTTTGGGTTAGGCTACTAAATACAAGCTATAAATGTCTTTGCAGGGAAAATCAAATCACGAGGCAATGAGCAACGAGTGGTTGCAAAGTGGGAATTGTCCAATCGCCAAGTCATACCGTGCAGTAAGCAACGTCTTGCCTCTAATTGCCAAGGTTTTACAGCCTCCTGCAGGCATGAACATCAAGTGCCCCCCAGCAATTGTAGCAGCCCGAGCAGCAATATCACGAACAGCCTTTGCCAAAAATCTCAGGCCACAGCCATTACCTGCAAAGGTACTCGTGATCGGTCTCTTGGGCATGGCAGCTAATGTTCCTTTAGGGATATGGCGTGAACATACAGAGAAGTTCTCCCTCTCTTGGTTTACAGCTGTTCATGCTGCTGTTCCATTTATTGGCATGCTACGGAAATCAGTGTTAATGCCTAAATCAGCCATGGCTTTTACAATAGCCGCTTCGATACTGGGGCAGGTTATAGGATCTAGAGCAGAGCGGTACCGCCTAAAGGCTGCTGCTGCTAGAAAGCTGTCTCTACCTGACAACTCCAATTCCCTCTCCAATGGTGGGTTGGGTGAGCTACAGATGGTGCAGGTAAACAGCAGTCACTGTAGGAATGTGGTGGAGTGGAACCCACTTCCTCTTCAGGTGTCTGGTGGTCCTCCGACTGGTGCGTTCTCTTGAGGTGTCTTATGCGGCAGCTACATCTTCGTGTCCTTGAGGAGGGTCGAGGTATTATAATCGGTTGTTTGTGCTTCATTACTAGTGTTTGCTGTTGTGTTTCCTTGTGGTTTGTTTCGATTTATCAAAAGAATTGTTTTATTATGAAGCGGTGTTTGAATAAGGATGAGAAACATGTGTTAATTGACAAAGACTCTACTCATGTAATCAAACTACTTAACCTTCCAAGTTCTTGAAAAGTTGAACACATTTAATTTTAATTCCTCTTATGTTCTTCACCTGCTGCCATGGACTCTCAACCGTTCAGCATCCGGTGCACCTACCCAATTATACACTACCATATCTGATGATTCATTAGTTATTTTTTAAAGATCAGATTTTATAATTTGTCATGTTTACCCTAAATCATATTGTTTTGTTTTATTGTAAAATATTACAAGAAAAACAGGAGAAATAATTAAATTAAAAAATAAAAAAATTGAAGAAAAAAATACTTTTTAAGGAAAAAATCTCTATATATATAATATATGTATGTATAAATCAATTTTTAAAAACTATATCTTTATTTTTTTGTACCAAAATGTATTTTAAATTTTGCCCGTTTTTAAAATAAATTTATCTATTTTTTTTTCTAGAATAAAATATTAATACGACTTAAAAGATACTTTTTATTATATTTATAATCTTTAAAAAAAATAAGCAGTGGTTGAATATCCATAATAATATCAGAAACCCTCGCAACCGGCTTAACAGCCAAATGAATAAAAGGGTGCAAAATGCATCCACAAAAACCTCTGAACATTGGTTTGGACATTAATGACCTATCTTATTTAACGCCCTAATTGGTACAAATTTCAGATTTCTATAGCTATGAGTTATTTTTCCCCTTGTTATTCAACTAATCAACTTTTTTTTTTTTTGGCCAATTCAACTAATCAACTTAGGGTTGCAGTGAATTGAGTTGTTTTAGAGGATAAACAGATTATTGAGTGATCTGAGTGAGAACCATTACTTTATCACAACTCTCTCTCTCTCCGGTTTAAAAAGTAGTGATGATGATAAAAACATAAAAGACATCTCATATTCAGAGTCAACTTGTTAATACTTAATCTAGATATAGAGATTAGAGAGAGATCTATACAGCTGCAGCTTCTTGCTGGAAGGTTACGCTACATACATCCCTAGCTAGCAAGGTTTTATTTTCTATACCATAGTCTTATTAATATGATATAACGTTTTAATTCATTTCTTAATCAGAATCTCAGATTTGATCTATGAGAATGTAAAAATATTCATGGTGCATCTTATTCCTTACGAACCGATGACGGTACGAGTGAAAATTATTCTAAACCAAGAGTGTTGCCTACTAATGGAAGTAATTCAATTTTTAGAGTTCTATATTCATTTTCTCAATTACCAGCTTTGCTGCCTTGTAAACCTTCACCCAACTACTATTTCGTGTGCTATATTTATAACTAATAATATAGCAAAAGGTGTTAACTATCTGATATAGAGAATGATTATATTGTTAATATACACAATGGATGGAGTGGATGGCCAAGTGGATCCATAGCGAGCGAGAATCAAAATTCAAAACCAGGCACTAAAAGATAAAGAATAATTATGTATAGAGTGGATACAGTTAGTACTGTGATTCGGATTCTTAATCATCATCTCCATGCTTAAGGATGAAGGAAAGCATTTACTTCAGTCAAGGAGGTCAAAGTTAAAAAGCAAACCGTTAAAATAATAAAAAAAAACAGAGAGGTAAATAATTTAAAAAAAAAACAGAGAGGTAAATAATTTAAAAAAAAAACAGAGAGGTAAATAATTTAAAAAAAAACACAGAGAGGTAAATAAAAATAACTTTAAAAAATATATTCTACACCAAAAATTAAGAGGACCATCAACCGTCACTATCTCTCACGAAGCAAAGTTATTTTTTTTAATCAAATTCACGATTTACTTGAATAAATAAATTGTCGGACCCTCCTCTAATAGTTGTTGAACAGTTTGTGAGTCTGTTTCTATGACAATGCTTTGTCAACCCGCTTCGAGTGTTAGTCGTACTCCTTCATGTATTGCTATAACTTCCCTTGTTTCTATGTCGTCGCTCCGATACCTTCAGTTCACTTCTCTCACGACCTTCTCTTCATTGTTTCTAGCCACCACCCCTATGCCTGCTATTCTCGTTTGCTTACACCATGATGCGTCACATCTTATCTTGATTGTGCTCCCCGTTGATGTTTGCCATCTTTAGTGCGATCGATCTACTCGTGTGGGTTGTTCAGTTCGGCCGCTTCCCTTTTGCTCCTCATAGACTTGTTTGATTTCCATTATCGTTAACCTTGGGTTGGGTTGTTTTGCTTCAAAGGCGGTCTTGCACCTTGTCTTCCATATCTGCCAGCATGTGAGGAGTGTTAGTATCCACCGTGTCTCCCGTATCGCTCCTTGCCCACCCGGCTCCTTCCTCATTGTCTCACGTCAGTTCACCATGTTGATGTTATTCGGTCGGTCGACTTTTATGCCTAGTATTCCAAACCATACAAGATCGGTCCAGCTGCATTCGAGGATCACGTGTTCCAGTGTCTCCACTCCTCTGCATATTGAGCAATTTGGGGTTACGGGCATTCCCCGGCGTGCCATGTTCTCCTTGACGGTTACGACGTTTGTTGCGAGTCGCCATATGAAGGTTTTTTTACCTTTGGCATCATCTTTGTTGCCCATATGTACTTCCAAATGGTGTTGTGGCTAGGTTGTACCGCCCTCGCTCGTTGATCGCTTCTATCCCTTAACTTGTGATACACCGATCAAACTTGTGGTTCTCCGTCCTTGGTGTGTGGCCATATGTATCGATATTTCCCTCTTTCATTCGGGATTGGTATGTAGAGGATGTGTTCGTCATCTTCTTGGTTTACGATGTTTCGCACGATATCCTCGTTCCATCTTCCGTCGGGTTGTATCAGATCACTTACCCTTAGTTCCCCTTCGTGCTCAACTCTTAGCTCAAAACTCACCTGCAAACCCTCCTTTGTGTATATCCACGGATCCTCAAAGAATCGGATGTCCTCTCCCGATCCAATCATCCACATTTCTTCTTGTTTCATGACGTCCCACCCATGTACTAGGCTGCTCCAGCCCTATGATGCTCGACCTCCTCGCCTCGCCTCTAGGAAAGTATACTCCTTTTAGTACCTGTGCACATAGTGTGTCGGGTTCAGCCATGATTCGGCCTGCCATCTTCGTAAGGAGGGTCGTGTTCTCTTCCCCTCCGTTGTTTGTCCCCACTAGAAATCCGCTATGAGTGAGTCGATTTCTGAGCACCACGTTTTCGGGAGGTGGAAAACTCTCATGACGTACGTGGGGATTGCTGTGATGATCACATTTATTAACACTTCCTTCCCTGCTTGATTTAGGGTTTTCGGTCTCCACCCGACCAACTTTTCCCTGATATTGGTTTTTAAAGACCCTAGGGCCTCCTTCTTTGATCTTCCCCATATCGATGGCAATCTCAGGTATTTTCCCGAGTCACTGGTGCTATGTATGTTAAGCGCATCCTCCACTTTCTTCCTTTCCTTTCGTTCGGTCGACTTGTCAATATTGATTCGTTGTCCAGATACCTGACAGTAGGATTCTAGAATGCTCCTGAGGTTTCTAGCATTACCGATTGACCATTGGATGAAGAAAAGTGAGTCATCTGCGAAAAATAAGTGGTGGAGTTCCGGGTATTATCTATTTAATATGACCCCATGTATGTTCTTCTCCCTGGTTGCCCCAACAATTCGTCTCGAGAGTACATCTGCAAGTAGAATGAATAGGTAAGGTGAGAGGGGGTCACCTTGTCGAATGCCTCAGGTTGGTTTGATGGTGGTGGTTCGTTCCCCGTTTACCATCACTTGGTAGGTGGTTGTTGATATGCATTCTTTGATCCATCCTAGCCATTATTCCGCGAACCCTCTTTCCTTAACGTGGCTAGGAGAAAGTCTCACTCTACCCTATCATATGTCTTATGCATGTCAATCTTCAACACACATTCCACATTGTTTTCATTTCAGCTAGTGTGAAAGTGGTGGAAAACTTCATGTGCCACCATGATGTTATCATGTATGTGTCTACCTGATACAAATGCACTCTGAAAGGGAGTAATAAGCTCTGCTAGATACATCTTTAAACGATTCACCAACACTTTTAATATGATTTTGTACAAGAAATTACAGCAACTTATTGTCCTAAAATCAGTCGGTTTGGTGGGATTTGGCACTTTAGGTATCAGTACAATGTCAGTATGATTTAGAGGGTTCAACAGAGTACATGTTCTGAATAAAGTCTTAACTACGCTGATGACATCTGCTCCTACGATGTTCCATTCCCTTTGATAAAACAGACTCAGGAACCCGTCCAGACCCGACGCGTGTGACACTCCGAGTTGGTATGTGGTCGATCTGATTTCTATATTTGTTACCTCCCGCATTAAATTTGAATTCATCTCGGGTGTGATGTTGTTCGACACACATCCGAGGAAGTCTTCCCCCGATTCAGTTTCTTCCGATGTAAACATATCCCCGAAGTACATTCTCAATTCTTCGGCTATCCTCCCGTCATTCATTATCCATTCTCCATTCATTCCCCCTCAATTAGCATATTTGGTTCCTTCTCCTCCTTGATATCGTTGTTTGGTGAAAGAAAATGGTATTGCGGTCCCCTTCCCTTAGCCATTTAACCCACAACCTCTGTTTTCAATACATTTCCTCCCTCGTCCATAACCCTCAGAGCTTTCCTTTCAACCTCTTTTCCTCCTGGGTTGCTTCATGGTCCATCCCCCCTTGCATGTGTCTCCTTAGCGCTTCATTCGTTTTAGCAATCTCTCTTATATTGTTGCCGAAATGTGCCCTACTCCATGTCATGCGTTTCCTTCTGCATTTGTGGAGTTTTGCGTATACTCCTTGTATTGCTCTTCGTGATGTGGGTGTTTCCCACGCTTCTTTTATAACCTCCTTGCATGATGGGTTTTCGAGCCACATAGCCTCGAATTTGAAGCGTCGTCTTGCCCTTTTCTTCGATTGTTTTAGTTAGACCATCATTGGTGAGTGGTCTGACCCGATGGCTAGTTCATTTATGCACCTCCCTTCTTGATGTCGCGCTGCCCATTCCGTGTTTATTAACACACGGTCCAGCCGCTCACTTATTCTATCACTCCCACTCCGGTTGTTGCACCACGTGCGTGGGTTCCCATTGACCCCCAAGTCATCCATACACAAATCCTCAATTAATTGTTTGAATTCATCCATACACATTTGTTGTCCATCCCCATTCGTGCTCTTATTCTCTCGCAGTAGGTATCACCGTTCTTTGTTTCCATTAAGAATATGTTGTTCAGTTGATACCTTTTTGTTGAGGTCTTGGAGGTGTTGAATTGTCAGGGCGGACCCCAGACCCTGACAATTCCAGGATATGATACTCATTGAGCCTGTGTGGCTGTTTTGGGACAACCACCATAACTGTTCTCCTTCTTGTGTGATTCCACCTGTGTACTTATTTCCTCTTTTTTCCTCTCGATTTTATTCTTTCTATTTGGGTTTGTCCTGCTTCCTCTTCTCCTCGGGCTGGTTCTAACCCTTTCCCCTCCTCTCTCGTTGTTTTCTCCTCATGTTTTTTCATTCTCTTTGTCATAGGTTCTTCCTCCATCTCCTCCCTGGTTCGCTTTAAGGTCATCTTGTCAAGGTATGAGCTTAGTTCGGATGTAGGGTTTTAGCTTGAGGGTTTAGGTGATGTGGGTGGTGTATCCTACAGGTTTTCTACTATGTAGGTTTGGATGGGTATGGTTGTGTCACTCGTATGTGGGTGGATGGTATGGTCGGGCAGGTAAGTGATCATGGGATGGTTGGGGGTTAGGGGGTATTCGGTTGTTGGTGGTTGGGTATCAGACCGGTTCGGTTTTCTCCTTAGCCACTCGGGTAGGGTTGCTTTATGTGGCTTGCTCGGTATAGTTTGATCGGTTTGGTGATGGGGTTTGTGGAGGGTTAGTGCTATTTCATTGGGCGGTTCCTCGGGATCTATGTCGACTGTCTGGTCCCTGGGTTTCGAGTGTTCCCCTTGATTTGTGTTGGTTTCGTTATCCAGTGGTTCGACTTCCATTGGTTCCCTCATGCGGCTTTTGGTCGTTTCCCCCTCATCCATACCGCTATTTTGTGTTTTTACTGTTGGTTTGTGCATTGGTACCTCTTCTGTGGGCACCTGTCTTGCCTCGATCACGCTATCGAACCACAATCTCCTTGTTCCCGGTTTTGTTTGGGATCTGTGTCCTTCCTCCCCTCCAACATGTTGTCGAGTCGTGACTTGCTTTGGTCTCACTCCCACTAGCCATGGTCCATATGTTGGTATCTTTGGGTCATGTTCCGTCATTTGTACTTCCTCTTTACACGTCTGGCTTGTGTGACCCAACATTCCGCATTCCCAACATTTTGCATATCTACCCCTTGAGAATTTGTCCACCAGAACCCCGTCATCAGTGGTTTATCCCCATTAACTTCCACTTGTATTCTCATATAGCTCCTACTTATCTTCCCCACATGTTGTTCTATCTCCAAACATTTCCCTATCATGTTCCCGATCTTCCAAGCATTTTCATCACTAAACTTCTCCAGCCCTAGGTCATGTATTTGGGTCCATAAGTTTACCTTATTAAATTCTACTTCTTTCACTCCTATGCTCGATTCTCATCGTTTTATGTTCAGTATGTGCCCGTTTATTGCCCACGGTGATAGGTCGAGTATTTGATAGGCATCTTCCTGTCGTTCGAAACTGATCAGCAATATGCTCGCCTCTGCCTCAGATATGGTCACCGTGCCATACCTCACCCAAGCCGTCCGGAGCACATTATGAATTGTACGTAGTTTGATTGTTTTTTGCGTGATTAGCTTGCCCACATACCAAGCTCCATTCTGCAGCTGCTAGTTTGAGTTCAGATCCATCGCGGCTTGTCGGAGTCTGTTCATCTCGTCGGGACTGGTACTGCGATGCATCACACCGCTGTGGTTCAGAGTCTTCACCGCAACTGGCAGCTTCTTGCAAGAACAAGGAATGGAAGAAAACAAGAAGAAAAGTGGCGAAAAAATACAAAAACAAATATATGGTTGAAAGCGAAGCCGAATTCAACGTAGGGAGAAGCTGTGTTTTTAGTTCCCTCGTCCTTCTTGCATGTTTCTATCTCTGTCAATCTACAGTATTCCTTCAGCTTGCCTCTTAATTGGTTGAGAAGCATCTGACAATAAATGTGAGGGAGAAGAAGTCGATTATCACGGCTTAAATTCGTCTTTCACTATAAACCCTAGGATTTGGGGGGTTTCGGAGAGAGATGGATGAAATTATAATCTTTTACTTGTATCGTGTCTCTTGCGTCAATCAAAAGGCGAAATTAAATTCACTAGCTAGCCTTGTAATAATTCCCTTTAATATTCATTCCTTGACTTACATGGAACATATACTTATGTTGTGTCTCAGGATCGATTTGTGAGTTTTTTAAAAAAGTAGGCACTGTGCTAAATTTGTTTGAAAAAGTAAGTATACTGAAAAAATATTTAGCAAAATGTATATAAGCGCTACTGAGGGTAGCGTTTTTTTCAACGTGCGCAACTAAAGATAGCGTTTTTCATAAAACACTACTTGGGGTAGCGTTTTTCATAAAACGCTACTTGGGGTTGCGTTTCTATGAAAAACGCCACTAGGAGTGGCTTTTTTTTTTACTTTTTTATTTTTTTTTGACGAAGAATCTTGGAAAAAACTTTGAACTGCACGGCCCATGGATGGTCTGGTCTCCCATCTACTACTACTTTTCACGTTGTTTTCTTCCTTTTTTTTTATTCACAAAAATATTTTAACAAATAGAAAAATAAAATGACAAACTACAAGTACAAACCTTTAACCAGTACTAACGATAGTACTTAAACAACAACTTCACTGCACTAAATATATTTTTTACTTGTTGAGACATACTTTATTTTATATTGTTATTCTGGCTCTTACTTTTTTACTTGTTGAGATATACTTTATTTTATATTATTATTCTATCTCTTACTATATATATATATATATAATATTTAATTAAGTATATTTTATAATAGTTACAAACTTATACGACCAAGTACCAACTCATGGGCCGCATGGAAGAAAAACAGTGCAGTTCAAAGTAGTTGGGAGTAAAAACAGCGTGAAAAACAACGCAATTCAAATATTTTTGTGAGTAAAAAAATGGAAGAAAACAACGTGAAAATTAGTAATAGATGGGAGACCAGACCACCGGTGGGCAGCGCAGTTCAAAGTTTCTGCCAAGATTCTTCATCGTTATTAATTAATTAAAAAAAATTAATAAACAATATCAAGAGTTTTTTCAAAAAGGTTAAAACACCATTTTTATTACAATTTTTTTAATAGATACATAATTTTATTTTTAATTAAACATCGAGTCATAAAAAAAAACTAGGGGTGTCGTTTTTCGTATAAACGCTACTCCTAGTCGAGCACGTTGAAAAAAACGCTACCCCCAGTAGCGGTTATATACATTTTGCTAAATATTTTTTTAAGTATACTTACTTTTAAATAAAAAATTGGCACAGTGCCTACTTTTTTTTAAACTTCTCGATTTGTTCGTGTCTTCACCACCGCAGAACTTCATTTGCTGACACCTCCCAAAGGCCAAAACGCTATAGTCTATACTCTATAGAATAACCAATCGCTAGCTTGTCAGATGAAAAGTGGATACGGTTTCATAATTTGATAAATAGAAAACAATAGAAAAAATCTATACAAAATGCAAAATTAAGAGCTTTCAAAATAATTTTTTAATTTAAAATATGAAACAAAATAATTATCTTTGCTTATTTCATATTTTTAATAAATGTATTATATTAAAAATTCATATTTTCTTTATAGATTTTTTTTTTAAAATCATATAGTTGTAGAAATTATGAACTAGTTATATTTATATTTGACTGAAAACTTAACAAATGTATCAATTTGTCATAAATATGAAAATTTTGGTAACAATTTTTTAAAAAGTAAAATTTAGATAGTAATCTAGAAAATGCCCAAATTTGGGGTAGTGATTGTGTTATTAACCCTATCTATATTTATAGAGTCGAACATATAATATAGGGAATCCCTATAATATATGGGCGATATGTTTTGTAAACGTACGTATAAGAAAAACATGTCCTTTCTAAACATATTAGGCAACACTCTCGACATTGATCGCATGGTATCTTCGTTTCCGTCGCACAGTCCTCAAGCATTCCTAGCTAACTATGTCGTCACTCCATAAAAGTAAACCCCTGTCCTTTGGTGCATAAAGAAACCCTTATTCTTGATAAAGTTGGATCAAATCAAGAAAGTGGCGAATCAGAATATCAAATTAAAACAATTACCCCAGGAAAAGCACACAACAAGCATATGATCAAAAGGTGAGGTGGGGTTGCATTTTGAATTCCTTAAGCTCGATCTTATCACAAACACCCACAACAAAGAATAAAGCAGACACACTGGCTTAAAGCATCAAACAAAGAAAGGGTAGAAGAGAGAGAGAGAGAGAGAGAGAGAGAGAGAGAGAGAGAGAGCTTTAGGGAGGAAGAAAGCCACAGTCATGTATCGATTTAGTAACACACTGATTGGTTTCTTGAACCTCTTCACACTCCTGGCATCCATCCCTATTATTGGCGCAGGGCTATGGATGGCAAAGAGCAGCACAACCTGCGAGAATTTCCTACAAACACCTCTTCTAGTCGTAGGTTTCATCGTCTTGGTCGTCTCCCTTGCTGGTACGTAGGATGAATAATATATTTGGTGCATGGGGAAGGATCAATATATATGCATGGAATTAAGTTTTGTCTGTTAATATAATCTGATCAGGTTTCATCGGGGCATGCTTCCACGTGGCGTGGGCTCTCGGGGTTTACCTAATCATCATGCTCGCCCTGATAGGAACCCTAATAGGTCTGACGGTGTTTGGACTGGTGGTTACTGGCCCTGGCGGGGGACGGCAAGTCCCAGGGAGGAACTATATGGAGTACAGGCTGGAGGACTATTCTACATGGTTGAGGAATAAAGTCAAGAACCCTCGAGATTGGAACTCTGTAAGGAACTGCATATTGGGATCAAAAACATGTGACAAGGTTGTCCTTTGGACCCCTCTGGATTATCTCCAATGGGACATGTCTCCCGTTCAGGTTGGTTGGCCGCCATATTAATAATTAATTCGATTGAACTTTGTAAATTTAGAAGGGAGCGGTTTCAGATATTTTATTAATTTTTAAAACCTACTTAATATAAATCGGTTCATGAATTCAATTATAACCTTACCCAATTAGTAGTGAAACCGTAACCTACCCAGTTGAAATTTATTTATTCTAAAATGAATGCTAAAGTTGTTTACAAAATTATTATTAATTATGTATCTCATGTAATAAGAAAAATGAAATATATAATGAATAAAAAGAAAATTAACAAAACATATTTATGTAATCAATAAAATATTATTTATTACATGTTAGTATTTATTTATTTAAACATGTATTACATGTTTGTTGTCTAACTTTTATATAGTATCAAAGGCGTGTGCATAAATTTTGAAGTGTTTCGTTCGCATATATATACTTATTATTTCACTCACTCACTCAGTCATTCTTGATTTCTTTTACCTAATGTTTGTACCAATTTTTATTTTCGCCTACATAGTCTGGTTGCTGCAAGCCGCCAACTTCTTGCACCTACAATATGGAAACTATGTCGTCTCAGGACCCTGATTGCTACCGATGGAACAACGCCCCGACCATGCTTTGCTATGGTTGCGACTCTTGCAAGGCAGGCGTACTCGAGAATATGCGCCGTGACTGGCACAAGATTGCAGTGCTCAGCATCGTCGTGCTCGTACTCCTCATAGCCATCTACTGTATTGGTTGCTGTGCTCTTCGCAACACCCAGCGGGCAGAGACAGATTATCCGCATGGTCAGAACCGCATGAGCAAGGTCCGGCCTCGCTGGGATTACTACTGGTGAGTTACTTCATTATATATATATTCAACATTAATATAATCTCAATTAATGAACTTAATTAATTAGCACATAATACTTTATGTATGTACTTTGGTTTCGCAGGTGGAGATGGTGGCATGACTTTAAAGAATGGCTTTATTAGCGAAAAGTTCTACTACTGATGTCTTTATGCTTCACTCGAATTCTTATGGGGTGTATTATGGCGTTAAATCTTGCTATTGACGGTTCATACAATCAAAATATATGGGATAGATACCACGCACACTTTAGTCATTTTTTATTATATATATTCGAACTTATAAGAAAATATTTGAATTTTTTCAAAAAGTATCTACTGTGCAATTTTTTTTTTGAAAAAGTAAGTATACTGAAAAAATATTTAGCAAAATGTATATAAGTGCTACTGAGTTAGCATTTTTTACAATGTGCGCTATTTTGAGTAGCATTTTTCAACAACTGCTAGTAGGGGTAACGATTTTCATAAAACGCTACTAGGGGTAGCGTTTTCATAAGATATGTGGGTTCAACTTTTTAGAAGCAAAAGCAAGATTAGGTAACTATCTACTTATTAATATTTTTTTAATTGTTTTTTAATAAATACATAATTTTATTTTTAATTAAACATCGAGTCGTCAAAAAAACGTAAAAAAACAACAACGCTACCCCTAGTAGCGTTTGTTGAAAAACACGTTGTAAAAACTGCTACCCCAGTAGCGCTTATATACATTTTGTTAAATATTTTTTCAGTATACTTATTTTTTCAAAACGAGGGATTGCGGTGCAAATAACAACATTCAACAAATATATAACTACACTAAATCCCATGAAACAATATGTTGGTGCTAATAACCACATGTAGGTGTAGGGCTGGCAATGGTGCGGTGAAAAACCCATAACCGCGGTTATAACCATTACTGTTTAATATGGTTAACCGTACCATTATGGTGCGGTGCGGTTATGGTGATGAATTCTCTACCCATAATGGTTATGGTTATGGTTATGGTATTTGAGTTATACCCATGGTTATAACCATGGTTATTTTATAAATATAATAATTATTTATTATTAATAAACTAATATATATATATTATACTAAATATAAATTACAGCATAAAGCATTCGGAAAAAAAGAAAAGATAAAGCTATCTTTTATAAATATATTACTATACTAAATAATGAATTAAATAATGAATTGTTGAACAGTTGTACATCAAAGCTGTCGACAAAAAAAGATAAAGCTATCTTTTATAAATATATTATTATACTAAATAATGAATTAAATATTGAATGATGTTAGTGCTATATATTTTTATTGTTGATAATATAGATAGATGTATTTTTTAAAATTAGATTTTCGGTCTTTTATTATATTACATGTGGATTAAATATGGTTATACGGTTAAAACCATAGTTAATAACCACGGTTATTTTGATGGTTATGGTATTGAAAATTGTACCCATAATGGTTATGGTTATGGTATGTGGTTTAAAAATATGGTATGGTTATGGTATTTGGCATACCCTGACCATACCCTAACCATTGCCAGCCCTATGTAGGTGCAACCGTGCTATTTACACTTTTGAATTAATTAGTTATTTCGTCACTTATGTTTGTTAATGTTACTTTTTAAATCAAATCGCTGTTCGAATTGCTTCATTAGTTCAACATGTGTTTAATATGAATTATTAAAGATTTCAGATTTGATCTATCAAAATTACCCTTTTTCTCCTTCTTGAAATTCGTACTGCTCTTCTCATTCTTCTGTGGTATCTGGGTTGTCATGCATGGTGCTGATTGAAGACTATTTAGAAAGCATTCATCCAACAGTTAACAGGGCTCACTCAGCTTTGATTGACGATGATGCAGAAATCGCTTCGTCTGAATCTTAGAGAATGGGCAAATGTGAAGCTATATTCTCTAACTAAGTGGTATACACAGACAATTCCACACTGTTTGCGGTTTGCAACACAAATAACTGAACAAGAATTCCCAACAAGTCATTTGAGTTGTACAAATTACAAGAGCAATATCAGCACAACCAAGATGGGAGATGAATCTGTATCTGTCCATTTTGGAACTTACCAATCTGATTCCTATCCCGATGGACTGGAACAAAATGGACTTAAATGTCACGTCCATTCTCAATCATTTGTCGCACCTCGTTGATTACCATATGAGCTTGGTGCCCACCTACAACCTCGCCTTGCTTCTTGCCATCTTGCCATAGCTGTATAGTTGGCATCTTCTGTTCATGTTTCCAACCACATTATTAGAGGAAGAATGTTGGTTGTGAATTTGTGATAGGAGACAACAATACGTTGAATGCCATGTTTGAGAATCTCAAACAAAAAAGATGCAATTGAAGGGAAAAACAACCATTCATATAGACTCACAGTTACTCCTGCCCGAACTACCAGCCCATGAGGAACCTTGTTAACATCAACACTGTAAAACCCTAGTCTGCAGAAAAGATGAATGCATAAGGAACACATATTTATTAAATGTGTTATATTTTGAGAGGAAGCAACTTCTGATCCATATGATGGTACCCTTGTCTCGATTTACATAAGGAAAGAAATGAGTGAATAGATTGATGGAAGAGACTACAAAACAAAGAATGAGTATCTTCAGAAACACACCCTTGTCAATTTTGGAAGGTTAAATCACATACAAAATCCAAGAGGAGAGTTTTTATTTATGTATATAAATACAATATGTTTGGGAAAATAGCAACAATCCTGTTCAGCATCATTATTAGGAAGAAAAACCATCACAAACTCAAGAAGGAATGCATGCTCTTTCTTCTTCACTTGTAAGTAATAACTGAAGCATGCAGGAACTGATATTCTTTCACCGACCCATGCCATTTGAAAGGATTATGATAAAGGGAGCTTATAATAAGCTCAAAAGCATGTGAAGTTGTTCACCTTTTAGATTGGGAATTTCTGTATGGAAATTTTCTGCTTATGATTAAGATACCCTCAGACAGATCCAATCATGACAAAACTAAACTCATATTATAAGATGAACCCTTTAGGGAGAAACTGAGAATGGTGGCAACTGCAGGTACATATGAACAATACATGATGAAAAGCATATCCAATTTGGCTAACTAAAGCAAGAGCAGGATGGAGCTCACCTCGGGTAATAATCAGCTGCCAATTTTTCCAGCTTTGGCTTTAGATATATACACTTTCTGCACCAGCTTGCAATCCTACATAGATATAAGCAATTTAGCTACTATTCCCGACAATACTTACTGATGATAGTTTACACGAATGCTAACATTTTGCTTGAAGATAAAATTGGTTGATACACTCTCTATAGATGGAACATTCTTCGTAGAATAAATAAAATTTTAAGAATAAGTAATATCCATAATGAAGTCTTCCTGATTGAAGATAGTGAGTCCCTCAACTAAATATTTTGATAGCACCGGAGCCCCATAAAACATCTAACTACAAACATACCCAAATGATCTTCCAATAAACACTGTTACAATGATGAATCCTAATCTTGTTTCTCAATCCCCCAAACTTGAACTTCTCATTTGAAGTTCGCATTCAGTGCAAAGATCGTTAAACAATTAGCTGGAGCAATTCAAATAAGTAAATAAGAGACTTGGGAATACAATCATCGTAACTATAACCTGGCAAATTCATGAGCAGGGCGGGCAGCAAATACAAAAATTTAAGAATTTAAACAAGAGATGGAATAATAAACGCATTGAGCAAATAATACCAAACAATTATAACTGATTCCTCACGTTGCTGAGCCTCTGCAATGACCCGATCGAATTGGGTCTCATCAATGGTCTCCAGCTCAACCGCCACCGGCCCATCTTGACTAAGCGAGTTCACGGCTGCCAGCTGACTCTCGAACACTGGGTGGTTGTATTTGAAGGAGCAGACGGAAGAAAAGGGAACCCGATTGATTGTAACGCGGTTGAAATTGTTAGGGGATTTGGAAAAGCAAGAACATGGGTTCGAGTATCGAAGGGACGAGGAAGTTCTTGTGCTGTACATGATGCGAGGAATTCCGTTAGGTGTGAGAATAAATGCAAAGCCGAAAAAGGTATTTGTCGAGGTTCAGATGAAGAACATCAGATTCAGACGTTGAATTTTTCCTAATTTCTCGAGGAAGTCGACATTTCTTGTGCTTGGTTTTTTTTTGGCCAACCTTGTGCTTGGTTTGGTCAGCAACTAAATGTTTGTTTCCGGAGAAATTTTGAAAAGTATGTATATCATAATTTTTTTTTGAAAAAGTATATATATAAAATAAATATTTAGCAAAATGTGCATGTGCGCAGGTCTATCACATGCGTTTTTCATTTTTTTTTTCATTTGTTTTACACTCATCAAAGTGTAAATGGCTTTGGAGAAGGTTTTTTTCAAAAAGTAACCGTATCAAACAAGGAAAATGAATTTTTTAAAATTTTGTTTCTAAAGAAATTGAAGACTTTCATCACAAACTACTGTCTTCTTCGTAGGGTGATTCAGTTTGTTGTCATTGATATACCACGCTATAATTGCTCCAACATCTTGCTGAGAGATCTAATCATGCGGCTCTACATCTCTACATCTTGCTGAGAGATATAATCATGCGTTGCTTCATCTCAGTATTCATAGGTCCAATGCTGCAACATGAATTATTAAAACCCTATGTGTTGCTTCATCTCAGTATGCAAGCTCCATCGTTGCTCTCTTCCAAGCAGTGAGTGGAAGTGACACTCGCCGAAGCAACGGTCTATCAGAAACAAGGTCTTTCAAGCGAACTGATGCTTGTTCATTCTCTAGGCTAGTCTCACCAAATTCCTCAAGTAAACAAGAAAGGAAGTTATAAGAAGTTAAATACTTTTTTCCTAGGCAAATATTATCTGTGCTAAATTTTCCAACTTGTTCTGAACAACATCCACGAGATCTAATCATGCGGCTCTACATCTCTACATCTTGCTGAGAGATATAATCATGCGTTGCTTCATCTCAGTATTCATAGGTTCAATGCTGCAACATAAATTATTAAAAACCTATGCGTTGCTTCATCTCAGTATGCAAGCTCCATCGTTGCTCTCTTCCAAGCAGTGAGTGGAAGTGACACTCGCCGAAGCAACGGTCTATCAGAAACAAGGTCTTTCAAGCGAATTGATGCTTGTTCATTCTCTAGGCTAGTCTCACTAAATTCCTCAAGTAAACAAGAAAGGAAGTTATAAGAAGTTAAATACTTTTTTCCTAGGCAAATATTACCTGTCCTAAATTTTCCAACTTGTTCTGAACAGTCGAGGAATTTGGTGAGACTAGCCTAGAGGAATTTGGACCTATGAATACTGAGATGAAGCAACGCATGATTATATCTCTCAACAAGATGTAGAGACGCATGATTAGATCTCTCATCAAAAGTCTTCAGATGCCGAAGAAAAAGGCAGTGGAAACCCCAAAGAGCTATTTCGCAGCAGTAATTCCTGAAAATGTCAAACTAGCTAGGGTATTTGAAGAAAAGTCTCATTCAGAAACTTGAAAGACCTTGGTTGCTATACCATGTTAGTATCTAAACTTCACATTTTTAGAGAACCAGTCGAGGAATTTGGTGAGACTAGCCTAAAGGAATTTGGACCTATGAATACTGAGATGAAGCAACGCATGATTATATCTCTCAGCAAGATGTAGAGACGCATGAACACTATGATGCTTTAAAAAAAAACGTAAAAAAAAAATGTGGTGTAGTGGCGTTTTTCGGAAAAACGCAGGTGGTAGTAGCGTTTTTCAAAAACGCTACTACCACATGCGCATATAAACATTTTCCTAAATATGTTTTCTACATATATACTTTTTCAAATTTTTTTCTTATATCATTACTTTTTGAAAAAAGTCTTGTTTCCGGTATCAGAAGAAATGTAGCCAGAAAATTTAAATGGATTTGTTTAGAATCTTCCCTAATACCAATAAAGCTCAATTAGAAAAAAAATAAAAAAGGGGACAATAAAACCATTTAAGAAAATTTAAATGAATTAACGAAGTCATATGAGTTATCTATATTATTAAGATAAAAATTATTTTTTTAACGATTACCTACAAAAAGGATTTAAGAAAGATTCAAACTCAAGACCATCTCCTATTATAATAATAATACTGCTAAATTAATAGTACTTAGATATTTTTACTTTAGATACACTTAACTTATATTTATTGTACTAACTACTCAAGTGATAAACTTTTTTTTTTTTTGTAAAAATTTAGTTCCAATCAAAATTTAAATTTGTGACAATGGATTGCTTATTCAGTATACTATTAATACAATATATCTATATCTCTATTATTAACGCGGAAGTGATTTTTATAAATGACATTTGCAAAATTACACAAATACATCTTAAACTTTAATTTTTGTAACTGATCCTTATGTTGTGAGACTTTTCTCTTCATTATTTCACTTATTCCATCTATCAAATTATAATTTGATACAACTTCTTTATAGTCTTGAAATACAATTATTTGCGACTCTCAACATGACTCTTAGTAAATACTCTTCATCTTTGTTCTCCTCTTCGATCCATAGTGTATGGGAAAACGGACCCCATCCCAAGTATAATAATACTAGAATTTGCAAGTGCATGTTGATTTCGCATGCAATTACATATGGAACGTGAAAGAATTAAGAACTTCACTAGAACGCTATGTGGTTATCAAGATACACAATAATTAGTTTCTAAATCTCTAATTTAATCGAAATCCCAATTTTATTGGAATACCAAATTTTAACATTAATACTTTAATTTTGTTTATTTCCATACTTTTGAACTTCTACATCGATCTCTTATATTCTATCATAATTATGCAAAATTCAAATTAGAATATGAAACCCTAATATATTTTTTAAATCACTAATCTTATCGAAATTCTATTTCTATTCGGATCCCAAATTTTAACGTTAATACTTCAATTTTGTTTATTTCCATAATTTTGAACTTCTACTTATCTTATATTCTATCATAATTGTGCAAATTCTAAATTAAAATAGGAAACCCTAATCTATTTTTTCAGCCAAGTTTAACAGAATTTTCATTATTTTGCAGCATAATATTAATTAGAATGGGCATATATGGACATGTATATCCCTGAATCAGAGGTTAGGGTATGTGATTCTTTGCCCTATTTTGTGCAAGGTGAAGAATTAACGACTGAAGTTCCCTCTATGTTCCTTCAACATACACACAAAGAGCAAGCGTAGAGTTTGAAGGTGAACAAACAAAGAAGACGTGACCAACACCTGCTAATTTAATTGTACAACTTCACAAAAATTAGATGAGAGACTCATATGTTATTGTTTCGAAACATATATATATGCATGCAAAAGTGGGGTGGAAAATATGTTGGTGGATCTTCACACTTTTTTTCTTGTTAAAATGAAACCAAATGGACTCGATCAATTTTTCATGATTTTTCAGTTGATTATGATAATTTAATATCCTACAAATAATGTTTTATGACAGACTTGATTTAAAAATAATAAGAATAAGAAAAATAATAGTGATTAAAAATAAGGAAAAAATTGTCCATTTTTTTTGTTCGAAATTTTGGGAGTCGACTTCGTTGGGTGGGAATAAAATACTTATTTGAATCTTAAACCTATTCAGAGTCGGGCTATTGTAAATTACATGTGGTACATAACCAAAGACAAAATTGTAAATAAGATTAGTATTAATTTTAGAAAAACAATAATTTTAATAAGATGTAACTGAGTGTCTAAAATTTGTGGATACTAATTGAGTTCAATTTGATTGCGTTTTCACTACTAACTAAGTAGGACACGACTACGAAAATTAGAGTTTAGTAAAGTTTGACAATTCTTAATTTTACAATACATTTAGAACTGCTCACACTTTGACATTTATGCTCCCTTCAACAATTCGCAGTATCACCGTAATACTTCATTGATTTTGAAGTATTAAAAAGATCAGAGTTTTTTTCAAAAACTGTTCACTTTTAAAAAATATTTGAATAAGTGTATATCGAATTTTTTTTTTTAGAAAAGTATGTATACGCGCGACGCGCCTATTCAATAGGCGCATCCCAGGGGTGCGCCTACTGCAATAGGCGCACGCCAGGGGTGCGCCTATTGCTTAATTTTTTTTTTCGCAAAAATACCGGTCTATCAGAAACCACGTTGATTTTAAGTCTGCTTATGGTTTTCCTCCTAAATAGAAATTGAGAGATAGTCTCACGCGTTGCTTTATCTCAGTATTCACAGGTTTTCCTCCAAATTTTCCAACTTGTTCTGAACAACAATGAAACAAAGTTGTTTATTCACAAGTTTCTGAATGAGACTTTTCTTCAGATACACTAGCTAGTTTGACATTTTCAGGAATTACTCCTGCAAAAGAGCTCTTTGGGGTTACTTTAGGTTCCTGTCCTAAATTTTCCAACTTGTTCTGAACAACAATGAAGCAAAGTTGTTTATTCACAAGATTCTGAATCTTCCGAATATCTTCTGTCGTACGGTGAGGACAGAAGAAAACTGATCCCCTTCCAATGGTTAGGAAGGGTCTTGGATCAAGAGGACAGAAGATCAATTTGTTAACAAAAGGGTCTTGGATCAAGAGGACAGAAAATCAATTTGTTAACAAACCACCGAGATGATTGTCTCACGCGTTGCTTTATCCCAGTATTCACAAGTCCAAATTCCTCTACGCGCACCAAATTCCTCCATGTATGCTTTTTTTCCTACTATATGCTTACTTTTTGAAAAACATCTGATTTTGAGCCTGTTTATACGGTTTTCCTCCTACATAGAAATTGAGAGATAGTCTCTCCAATAAAGAAGAAAGGAAGTTCTCAGAAGTTAAATACTTTAGGTTCCTGCCCTAGATTTTCCAACTTGTTCTGAACAACATCCGCGAGGTCAAACATTGAAACAAAGTTGTTCATTCACAAGTTTCTGAATGAGACTTTTCTTCAACTACACTAGCTAGTTTGACATTTTCAGGAATTACTGCTGCAAAATAACTCTTTTGGGGTTACTTTAGATAAATTTCAAAAAGTAACTATGTCCGTTAGGCGCGACCCCGGGGTGCGCGTATACATAGTTTGCTAAAAAACCATTTCTTCTTAGAACTTCCTTTCTTCTTTACTGGAGAGAGTATCTCTCAATTTCTATTTAGGAGGAAAACAATAAGCAGGCGTGAACTCAGATAAAAAGCTATAGTCATTGGAGAAGCTTTACAAGATATTCGGAAGATTCAGAATCTTGTGAATAAACAACTTTGTTTCATTGTTGTTCAGAACAAGTTGGAAAATTTAGGACAGGAACCTAAAGTAACCCCAAAGAGCTCTTTTGCAGGAGTAATTCCTGAAAATGTCAAACTAGCTAGTGTATCTGAAGAAAAGTCTCATTCAGAAACTTGTGAATAAACAACTTTGTTTCATTGTTGTTCAGAACAAGTTGGAAAATTTGGAGTTTGGACCTATGAATACTGAGATGAAGCAACGCGTGAGACTATCTCTCAATTTCTATTTAGGAGGAAAACCATAAGCAGACTTAAAATCAACGTGGTTTCTGATAGACCGGTGTCCGGTGTTTTTGCGAAAAAAAAAAATTTAGGCAATAGGCGCACCCCTGGCGTGCGCCTATTGCAGTAGGCGCATCCCTAGGACGCGCCTATTGAATAGGCGCGTCGCGCGTATACATACTTTTCTAAAAAAAAAAAATTCGATATACACTTTTTCAAATACTTTTTCTAAACTAAATAGTTTTTGAAAAAAATCAAAAGATCATTTAGAGACAATTTTATAAATAAATTGGATAAAAAGTAATAAAATAGAAAAAGTGAGACAAATCAGGTGAACTAAATTAGTCTAAATCATGATTAGGTCCCAAACTAATTGCAATAGATCGACTTCGCCTTCTGCTTGAATGAGGAAGATGAACAGGGAGAGTACTTACCAGGACCCATGGAAAGCTTCGGACTGCGTCAGGAGAAGGCTCGACTAAGCAATCTTCCTCCGTTCGAACGCTCTTCAAAGTTGACGAGGTATTGTGTGTGACGAGAGGATTTCTGGCGGGATTAAAAGGAAGAGTAAGGGCAGAGTAGGTATTACAAATGACCTGTCAGCAAATTGGAACACGTGCCATCGCACGTGATGACATCACGTCTAATTCGAACGGAAGTCACACGGAAGGACCACAAACAATCTTTTCGAAACATGTTGTACCATTTACCATCACGAGGGTTGGAAAACCATTTTGGTCAAACATCATGACCCTTTTTCAGACTTTTCCCTTTATTCCTTCCCTTCCAGTTTCCTTCTGTGTATTGCTCTGGGCCCATGTGAAAATAGTTTTGATACCGAAAAGCTGCAACAAATTCTGATGATGATTCTTACTCAATGCCTTGGTGAGAAGATCAACAGGTTGTAATGCCGAAGGTAGATAAGTCGTGACAATGGTATTGCCTTTTATCCGATCTCGAACAAAATGACAATCTATCTCAATGTGTTTGGTGCGTTCACGGAACATTGGATTGTTTGCAATTTGTAGAGCAGATTTGTTATCACAATGCAGCACAGCTGGAAATCGCGGTTTGAAACCAAGTTCTTCCAGCAAACCACGAAGCCAAATTGTTTCACTAACAACATCAGCCAGAAGAGTGGTACAATCTATACGACGACGAACACTTGTGGGTCAATTACAGTTCCAGACAACAAAGATGATTCAAATATATGGCACCAGAGACTTGGTCACATGAGTGACAAGGGTCTCAAGGTCATGCATTCCAAGGGAAACAATACCAGACCTATAGTCAGTTGACACTGACTTGTGTGAAAGCTACATCTTTGGGAATCAGAAGAGATTTAGCTTCATAAAGAGTGACAGATCATCAAAGCAAAAAAAAACTTGATCTAGTTCACACAGATGTTTAGGGCCCAACTACTGTCTCATCCATTGGCGGAAAATCATATTTCGTGACTTTCATTGACGACCATTCCAGAAAGGTATGAGTTTATTTCTTCAGACACAAATCAAAAGTATTTGAAATGTTCAAGATGTGGAAAGCCATGGTAGAAAATGAGACATGTCTAAAGATAAAGAAATTAAGATCTGAACATGGTGGCGATTATGATGACATGGAGTTCAAGAAGTTCTGTTATGAAAATGACATCAAACTAGCAAGGACTGTGTCAGGGACACCACAACAGAATGACGTAGCAAAATGGATGAACCGAACATTGACTGAGAGAGCCAGAAGCATGCGTATACATGCATGACTGCCCAAGCATTTCTGGGCAGAGGCAGTCAATACATCAACTTACTTGATCAACCGAGGACCATCAGTACCGCTAGAGTACGGAATACCAGAAGATGTATGAAAGCAGAAAAGAGGTAAAGCTTTCTCATTTGAAAGTTTTTGGCTGTGTATCATATGTGCATACTAGTGATCTGACTAGGGGAAAGCTTGACCCCAAGTCACTAAAATGCACCTTGGATACAAGTTCTGGGATGATCAGACCAAGAAGGTGATCAGAAGTCGAGATGTAATATTCAATGAAAATGTTATGTACAATGACAGAAATACACTACATCCTAGTAGTGTAACACAGGGCGATCCTATGTACGTTGATCCAGACGATGTCCCAGATAGAAGTATAGTGCAACAAATAGAGGAGAGTCCTCAGTCAGAGGAAGAGACATCCCAGAGCAATAAACAACATACTGATCCACCACAATCTCCATATCCATCTCCTATATTAAGGAGATCTTCACGACCTCCTATACCAAATAGAAGGTACATGAATAATTTGCTGCTTACTGATACAGGAGAACCTGAATGCTATGATGAGGCATGTCAAGTGGAAAAATCTAGCAAGTGGGAGCTTGTAATGAAAGAAGAGTTGGAGTCTCTTATCTCTAACAAGACATGGGAGCTAGATGAGTACCCGTGGGAAAGAATGTCTTACACAAAAAATGGGTGTATCGAGTCAAGGAAGAACAAGACGGTTCCAAAAGGTACAAGGAAAGACTTGTAGCCAAAGGATTCCAACAGAAGAAAGGTATCGACTACACCGACATATTTTCACCGGTTGTGAACTGACTACCATTCAGTCAATTTTAAGTATTGTTGCAGCAGAAAACTAGCAACTTGAGCAGTTAGATGTAACAACTGCTTTCTTCCATGGTCACCTTGAGGAGGAGATATACATGGAGCAGCCAGAGGGTTTCTCAGAACATGGTAAGGAGAAACTCGTGTGTAAATTGCAGAAGAGCTTATATGGACTGAAACAGGATCCAAG
The DNA here is from genome assembly GCA_946814005.1 of Chamaenerion angustifolium. NCBI lineage: Eukaryota > Viridiplantae > Streptophyta > Magnoliopsida > Myrtales > Onagraceae > Chamaenerion > Chamaenerion angustifolium. The sequence continues at coordinate 26,197,371 of OX328270.1, read as the reverse complement.
GCAGTGGTGCAAAAAGTTTGACGGATTTATGCAGACGAACGACTATTTGGATGCAATGCTGACCATTGTTGCTACTTCAAAAGGTTTGAGTTCAACTATATTATTTTGCTACTTTATGACGATGACATGTTAGTGACACGTTCAGATATGGGTGAAATCAATCAATTAAAGAAGCAACTGTCGAGTGAGTTCAACATGAAGGACTTGGGCGCAGCAAAGCAGATTCTTGGGATGAGAATCAATAGAGACAAGTCAAAGGGTACTTTGGAGCTATCTCATGCGGAGTACATTGGGCGTGTTCTCAAAAGGTTCGGCATGAGTGTGATGCTAAAGCAGTTAACACACCATTGGCTAATCATTTTTGACTATCCAAGGAACAGTCACCCAAAACGGAAGATGAAAGGAACTTCATGACTAAGGTTTCATATGTCTCAGCTAGGGTGAGCATAAAAAAACGTTTCGGCTGAACCGCACCGATTCACAAACAAAACATTTTTTTTTAAATGGAGCGGTTCAAAAGAGGTACAAAAAATTGATTCGCAAACGATAAACTATACCACTTCTTGTATTGGTTTTAATATAATATTATATTTAATTATTAAAATATCTACTCTAAACCATTAAACCAAAGTTGGTTCAGTGATAATTTACAGTCTACATTAGTATAATGAATTATGGTTTATGTATTATGGTTTATAGATTATGGATTATGGTTTATGAATTTTGGATTATGGCTTATGGATTAGAATTATGGTGGATGTATTATGTATTATTATAGTTTAATATATATATATATATATAAAGTGGTTCGGTCGGACCGGTTCTGAACCAGTTAAGAATAGGTACAGTAAATCGGCCAAAAACTGGAACGGTAAACCGTACCTCTTTAAAATGTGGTAAAGGTACGGTTCATGAATCAGTTCAGCCCTGAACCGGTTTATGGCCACCCTTAGCCTCAACCATGGAAAGTCTCATGTATGCCATGGTTTGCACAAGACCAGATATTGCTCATGCAGTGGGAGCTGTGAGCAGATTCATGACTAATCCTGGGAAGTAGTCAAGTGGATACTAAGGTATCTAAGAGACACCACTAATAGATGCTTGTGTTTTAGAATAAACGAGTCGAGACTACAAGGCTTTGTAGACTCAAATTTTGCTGGTGAGGTAGACAATAAGAGGAGTACTACCAGTTATGTATTCACAGTGGGAACTACTGCAGTGAGTTGGATTTCACAGATACAGAAGATAGTAGTGTTATCCATCACAGAAGCGGAATACGTAGCAGTTACTGAGACAAGCAAAGAGATGATCTAGTTACAGAGATTGTTAGCAGAATTGGGTATAAGGCAGATGAAGAACGTTTTGCATAGTGACAGTAAGAGTGCTATACATCTGTCAAAGAATTCAACATTTCATTCAAGGATCAAGCATATCGGACTTCGTTATCACTTCGTCATATCTCTACTAGAGGATGGAGTTTAACACTTAAGAAGATCCAGGGCAGTAAGAACCCAACTAACATGTTAACCAAGACAGTCTCTACAGAGAAACTGAAGTTGTGCTCAACTTCTGTGGGTCTTCAAGGATAGAAGACAAGAGAGCCTCACACCTAGTTCACTCATGGATACATGTGGAATTACATCCTCCAAGTGGGAGATTTTTAGAAAATGGAGACTTTCGGGTCACCACCACTACTCATCTGAAGTGGGTAAGCCACTCACAAAAGTGGGCAAGACACTTAACAAAGTCGCGAAGCCACTGAAGATTGTCATCGTTTTTTGGTCTATAAAAGAAGCCAACAATGTCAAAGGAAAGAACAAGGAGAACAAGAAAGAGAGAAGAGTAAGAAACGGTTGTTGGAGTGTTAAGTCTATGGGCGGAATCCCATTTATCTTGAGCCATTGAATCCCAAGGTCCTGCAAGGCATAAATTAGCAACATCTAATTTCCCAACATTCACTAGTTAACTGAGATTGGTCTCTTCTTGATTCAAGAAACGTACCATCGTTAAATCATTGTTGGTTGATTTGATTCAATTTATGTAATGCGTTTCGCAGAAAGATTGGAGGCCCAACGATTACGTGAGTTTCGAGTTTTAACCTTTTTGATCTTCAAGTTTCACAAACCAATCGACTTGTGTGATGAAATTTGGACGATCATCTGTTGCCTCTGCTGAGAGGATGAGAGAGGTTGTTGATCTTATACTGAGTTTCCCTAATGAGAAACCAGTGATTGTTCTTTCTGCAATGGGAAAAACTAACAATAAGCTTCTATTGGTAATTGGTCGATTTCTCATATTGTTTACTTCCATTTCATTTTCGTCTACTATACATTTCTTGTTTTGAATTTAAATTCATATGGTATATATAAGTTGGAGAAAGGGTTGTTTGGTGCGGTGTGAACAATGTGTCCTCCATCGAGGAATTGAACTTTATCAAGGATCTACATCACATGTATAATTTGAAGTTGTTGGTCATGGAGCAGATGTTGAGGCAGCATCCTCATTGGCAAGGGAAGAACAATATGGAGCTCATAAAACATATTGAGGGTATAAAAGTCATTTGGTAAATAAAAAATATGTTTAAAAAAATTAATTAACGAAAAAGAATAACGGTTAATGACGGAGTAAACAAATAATCATACTGGAAAAAAAATGTGTAACCATTCGATCACGCAACAAAACCAATTAGTCACATTTTGAAACATGTGTAATCATTCTGCACAATGGTCAAACATGTGTAACCATTTAAGTAATTAACCCTATAATAAATGATAAAATAATCTCAAATTAAAAAATAATTTTCTCAAAATTAATATATATTATAAAAAACATCAAGGTAAATTAACTATTAGTCTCTAATATCAAAAATAAAATTTTAAAAATCTGTATATAATTTTTAAAATATGAAGTACAACATTTTGTAGAAATCTTAATTAATATAAAATAAAAGGTATTTAAATATGAAAAAAGAGGTAAAGTGGTTTGGACAAAGGACCATATATATTGGTTTGGAGTCCTGTTCGGTTTGGTTCAGTTAAAAGACCGTTTTACAAATGAACAGTGTTTGAACCGGGTTGAACCATACGGTTTTTGAAAAACCGTCCGATTTTCGATTCACTTTTTGCTAATTTTTTTCCGAGACCAATCGGTTTTTCGGTTTAAATCGATTGGCTTGGTTTGTGCAGTGTTAAACCGGTTCACTGCTAGGTTAAGGTTTAGTTTTCAACAATCGTTCTCCATTCTCCATTCTGTGTTCTGTACTTCAGTCAAGTGTAGCCGCAGCTCCAGCACGCACGCAGCTCCATCCATTCTCCAGGTCGTCGTCGACTAAAGCAGCACACAGCTCCATCCATTCTCCAGGTTGTTGTCGTCGTCGCAGCTTCAACATCCATCCATTCACGCATCCAGTCACTCATGCGTCGTCGACTCACGCATCCAGCATCCATCCATCCATTCACGCAGCCGTCATGCTGACTTGAAGAATAACTGACTCACCAATTACACCTTTAACTTTGATCAAATGCTCAGTGGTAAGGTGAGGTCATTCTCTATATTTTGTTGTTTGTCCTCTGTAGCATGAATTTCTAATCATTCAAAATATTGAGCCGCGAATAATAGGTATATTAAAAAAAATCTCATTTTTTCTCACTTTCCAGATCCTGGAGTTCAAGACGTCATTTTTTCATCCTGGCGTTCATTTTTTCATCGGAGCTGTTCAAGACGTCGATCCTGGCGGAGCCAACGACGATGTTCTACGGTGTGGCGGGAAACAAGTTCCTGTTCTCAAACAAGGTGTTTCCGTCCTCTCTGCAGACGTTGTCACAGGAGGAGGCGATCAAGATGATAGGAAGATGCTGCCAAACTTCATGAAGTCGGAGGCACTGCAGCGGTACATCGGAATCATGGACCACATCGCTCAAAGACACTTCACTGACAGTTGGGACAACAAGAAGGAGGTGCTGGTCTTTCCTCTGGCCAAGAACTTCACTTTCTGGTTGTTCATCAACATCCCTTCAATGAGATCGCGACTGGAATCTTCTCCATCCCCATCGATCTACCCGGAACCCCTCTGAACAAGGCCAAGCACGCCACCAACTTCATCTGAAAAGAGTTGACCTCCATCATCAAGCAGCGGAAGATCGACCTTGCAGAAGGCAATGCATCCCCGACTCAAGACATCCTCTCCTACATGTTGTTGGCTCCGACTGCAAGCTTCTTTTCACGAGCTAGATCACTGCGGCTCCGGTTCACGAGCTCCCACCTCCAGCTCAAAATGAAGATGAAACTAAAAGGAAGAAGAGAAGGGGCGTGAGGAAGACAAGGGATGAGGAGGGAAAATAGTTATATTATTTTTGAAAGGTTTGAAACTTTGAATGGTGTGCAGATTTTGGACGAAAGTATGGAAAGTATGGGACAAAGTATGGAAAGTATGGGACAAAGTATGAGTATGAATATATTTTTTTTTTATTAATTTTTCACGTCCGAAACTAAAATGAGCCGCGAAAAATATTTTATTTTTAATTAAATTATGTAAGTTTTGAAAACAATAATGGCTCAAAACGAAAAACGAGCCGGGAAAAGTATAGAAAAAATAATTAAATATTAACGGCTGTGTTATTTGAGCCGTAAAAAAAACTAAATAACGGCTCAATCATTGAGCCGTTATATTCAATTTAAATTAATTTGTAACGGGTCAATATACATTGAGCCGTGAAGTTTGGCCGGTAAATGTCCATTCTCCTGTAGTGTTTATATACTTTGTTATCGACGAACAGGGAAACACCGCTGTGTATTTGTTGTATGCCCATGCTCGAATTTGTTCGATCATCAGAAAGTCTGGCAAGGATAATATTGAGGAATTAAAGAAAGTAAGTACTCGTTACTGTTGCTGCATCCAACACATTATGTAATGGTATATTTGAGGTAGTTTAGCATGTGCCTTCATTTCTGGATCTTCCATTTTCCAGAATCAAATACTAATAATCCTTGTAGGCGAGCACTTATTATATACATACTTGGTTGTGACAGACTGTAGAGGTATCTTTGGAGCATCAAGATGAGCGTGCATTGGGGCTGCACTTACTCCAGTTTGCAGAGGTAAATTTTCATGTTTAAAAATGAGCATCATCTTTGATTGAATGGAATTGATAACTGTATAATCCTCTGCCTTATCTCTTCCCCAGACTGTAGAGGAGGCCTGCACTAACCTTCTACCCAATGTCGGAAAATTTTACAAGGTTTTACTCCAACTGCCAGGTACTTAATACTGTTTCATGTATAGTTAGTTGATCCACCAACCTGGTGAGTAATATAACTCATCAAATAATAATGGGGTATGTATTATTTGCAGGTGGTTGGATCAGCAGAGGAGGTGAGCCGATGGGTGGATGTCATGCAGTTGGGCTTTGAACCATAAAACCCTAAAGTAATACTTTAATCAGGTAATCAATTGGGAGGAAATAACAAAGCCGAAAAAACTTGGGGGTCTTGGTTTGCAGTCGGCTGTGTATCGTAACAAAGCACTTTGGGGGAGTTTGGCTTGGAGATTGAAGAAGGACAGGGCTCCTTGGGCTGTGGTCATTAGAAACAGAACTTTTAAGCAGGATGGAACTTCTCTCACTACTTCGAACAAAACTCCTTGTAATTGGAAAGCAATTAAGGAAGGTATGACCACCCTTAAATTAGGTTCAGGGTGGGTGGTGGCAAATGGTAGAGATATTAAATTTTGGCACGATAACTGGGTGGGTAATCAACCCCTGCGAGCGGCAATCTATGGTCCACTAAACTATGAAGAAGACAGACTGATGGTAGGAGATGTCTTTCAAAATGAAGAGTGGAATCTAAATAGAACTTCCTTTGACTTCCCCAAAAAATTTGTGGACATGTTTCGAGGTATTCCAGGGGACAAGACCAATGTATCCTCGGACACGCAAATATGGAATGACACACACTCGGGGAATTACTCTACAGCATCTGCATACTCTCTTTTAGCTGGTCATGACACAAACAACCAGGTGATTAATCAATGGGATTGGGTTTGGAAGATTCAGACTATCCCAAAAATTCAGTATTTTATCTGGTTATGCCTTAAAGATAGACTTGCCACCAGCAAACTATTGAACCATAGAGGATGTAATTTGAGCTCTCTGTGCCAAATTTGTTACTCTGGGGTGGAGGACATAGATCACATATTGTGTGGGTGTAAGCATGCTAAAGAGATGTGGAATTCAGCCACTTGACCGCCTAATCTGGGCCAATCTATCGACTACCCTTTGAATGAGTGGATCAAGAAGGGTTGTCAGGAATCGGGAGTCAATATTCAAGGTGTTGAGTGGAAGTACTTTTTTCCTTATGCGATATGGAACATTTGGGAAAATAGGAACTCTCTTATTTTTAATGATAAACCTGTTTTTTCGTCTGTTTATAATTTATCTTTATCTCAGGCAAAATTTCACCAAAATGTTTATCTTGATACTAACATCGCTAATGAGTTTATTTTCATTGATATTAGTTGGGTTCCTCCGGAAAAAGATTGGTTTAAAATTAACACAGATGGAACTGCTAAGGGAAATCAAGGTTTTGTAGGAGCCGGTGGGGTCATCCGAGACTACAGGGGTCATTGGGTTGCAGGTTTCTCAAGGAATTTGGGTTGCTCAAACAGTCTCACTGCGGAATGTTGGGCAATCCGAGACGGATTGCTTTTGGCAAAAACACTCGGATTAAAATCTATTCACCTTGAGACAGACGCCCTCTTAGCCCATAAGGTAATCTCTGATGAAAATATGTCAAATAAAAAACTAATGTCGATCATTGCGGATTGCAGGAAGCTATTGATGCAGTTCGAAAGAATGAAGTTCAGACATATTTTTCGAGAAGCGAATGCGGTAGCGAATATCATGGCGGGTATGGCGCTCAAACAGCGACATGTGTTTGAAATTCATAGCTCTCCTCGGAAGGAAACTATTATCGCGCTCCGGAGAGACACTGTGGGCTCTTCTGTTTCACGAATTGTTAAAATTAGCTAGTTTTGGTTGTGTTGTTTGAACTTGGGTGATTAATTGTCACCTATTGCGATTATTTTAATCCATAATTATAAAAAAAAAAAAAAAAGCAGTAAACTAGTCACTCTATACTAATGCATTTTTTTATTTGAATAGGACGTAAAGAAATGAAGGTTTATAACTAGGGTTCTCCATGGTTAGGGTATGGTACGGGTATGACAAATACCATAACTATACCATATATTGAAACCGCATACCATAACCATAACCATTACGGGTACAAATTTTAATACCATAACCATTAAAATAACTGTGGTTATTAACCATGGTTTTACCTATATACGCATATTTATTCCAGACATATAATATAATAAAAGACCCAAAATTTTATTTAAAAAAAATACATAAATGTATATTTCCAACAATAAAAATATATAAAACTAACATCATAATTATTTATTACTTTATATGTATAGTAACTTCCATTATTTAGTATATATTAGTTTATTAATAATAAATAATTATTATATTTATATAATAACCATGGGTATAACTCAAATACCATAACCATAACCATTATGGGTAGAAAATTCATCACCATAACTGTACCGCACCATAATGGTACAGTTAGCCATATTAAACAGTAACGGTTATAACTATGGTTATTGGTTTTTCACCGCACAATTGTCAACCCTATTTATAACTTCAATAATCATATATTCAACCAAAGCAAAAAGATAAAGAAGATGAAATTGAAAAAAAAAAAGAGCAGATAATCAAGATTCAATTATGTATGTTCAAAGTTTGACGTAATTATGTTGTGTTATATTGCGTTTGAGAGTAATGTGTATGTTATAGACTATGTAGTTTGTGTGTTTTTAGGTAATTATGTGTGTGTTTGAAACTATGTAGTTTATAATTGTATTTTTTAATTTTTTTTGTTTGTGAACAGTGAATCACACGTTGAACCGGGTCCAACCGGGTTGGACCTGGAATTGGCCCCCTCGCCGGTTCGAGAGCCGGTTCGGTGTTGATAACAATGATTTGGACAAAGGACTGTGCTGTAATTATTTTTATTTATTTTATTGTTTATAATATATGTTATACTGGAATTCAATTTCTAAATTACAATAATTTAATTTGATACGATATGAAATTTAAAGTCAATTTATCTATCATATAAAATCGGATATTTGCAAATTTTTTATTTAAAAATTAAATAATATTAGCAAATTGTTCTATATTATGTTTATATCAACTTAGATATCTGATTTAACCACCGACAGTTGTGGTCTATTGGTTGAGAGCGCTAACTTCCATATTGTTTGGCTCTGGGGTCACGAGTTTGAATCCCCCAAAGTGTTCTTGGGAAAAAGATTCGACTTGGTAGACTGTTCGTGGGGCTACGTTGACTGGGTCACTGCTTGCACTACTATCCCATTCCTTTTTTTTATGGAAAAGAAAGATATTAGATTTAAATTCAATTAGTAATTTAAATCATATTTATCAGAACCAGACCGGTCTTCGAACCGGTAAGGGGGACGATTCCTGGTTTGACCAGGTCTGAATGTCTGGTTCACTACTTCTTCTTCTTCACCCCTTCACCTTCAACTTTCGGCACCATCACCTCCTGCCTTCACCTCCACTCGTCATCCAGCAACTCTCGCCCCCACCTTGCAAGCAGACACTGACTCTTCCTACGCTACCGGAGATTTCTCCACTGCAGGTCCAGACTTTGCCGACCGCGGGGACTTGCGACAGGAGCCTGTTAGCTGCTGGGCGAGACTCTGACAGATGGTGTCGAGCTTGGCATCGATGGATGAGTGTAGTGGTTTGAAGCCGACAAGATCTAAGTCTTGGTGCTCAGTAATACTCTCAAACTCAGGTGGGAAGAATTGGTGTTCCTACTGTGTATATGACAGCGGAGAAGGGTAAGGCAGATAGTAAGGGTTATGGAAAGGGTAAGGTTACCGAGGGACAGGACTAGTTGTGCATAACCAAAACAATCGGTTTAAACTAAAAAAAGCGATTGTTTTTTTAAAATATCCAAAAAACAAACCGGAAATCATTTTTTTTATTTAAAAGATGACTGGTTCACGCCGGTTTAACCGGGTTCATCATGCAAGTCAGTCTTTTAGTTGAACCAACAGTGTCCGATTTTGATAACCCGGTCTGATCGTCGACCATCACCTCCTACCCCACCTCCACTCGTCGTTCAGCAATTCCCGCCCCCAACTTGCAAGCAGGCGCTGACTCTTCCTCCGTTACCGGAGATTTCACCACTGCAGGTCCAGACTTTGCCAACCGGGGGACCTGTGACAGGAGCCTGTTAGCTGTTGGGCGAGACTCTGACAAATGGCGTCGAGCTTGGCATCGATGGATGAGTGTAGTAGTGGTTTGAATTCGACAAGATCTGAGCCCTGGTGCTCAGTAATACTCTCAAACTCCGGTGGGAAGAATTGGTGCTCCTATTGTGTGTGTGACGGCAGAAAAGGGTAAGGCAGATAGTAAGGGTTATGGAAAGGGTAAGGTTACCAAGGGACAGGACTAGCTGTGCATAACCAAACCAATCGGTTTAAACTAAAAAAAAAATGATTTTTTTTTTAAACATCGAATAAATAAATCGGAAACCGGGTGATTTTAAAAAGATGACCGGTTCACAGTAGTTCAACCGGATTCATCATGCAAGTCAGTTTTTTTGTTGAACCAACAGCGTCCGGTTCTGATAAACCGGTCGGATCGCCGGTCCGGTTCTGATAACTATGATTTAAATTCATTCAGGTAGCATTGTAACAATTTCAAATTTGATATATGTATATATATATATATTCATTCGTTCTAATCCAACTCTTTCTGCTCTGATCTGAAATGGCGGAGGACAACCAACAGCCTCGAAACTTCTCTCTGTTCCCCAACTTAGGTTTCAAATTCCCTTTCCCAAAGAACGGCTCAAAGTCGGAGGAGCCCTCACCCAAGCTGGAATCCTCTATCGTAGATGGCGGAAATGAGGTTGTCACTGAGAAGCCTGATATCGTGAGGCTTCCGCATAAGCCTTTGGAGGCTCCGCCGCTTAAGCTTGATGCCGTCGAAGAATCCGGAAAAACCTCCAATCCTCTGATTTTGTGGCAGGTGATTGGTTCTTCTGTTTCTCGTTCTGTTGTTGTGCTCTATCTGTTGTTGTGGAGCTGATTTTTCATAGATGCCGTGCCGTTGAATTATAGTTTGTGGTCTTGTTGATTCAAGTTTCTAATTTAGCTTGGATTACATGAATATTGGTCTTGTCCGGGAAAAGGGAAATGAACACACGAACTAGTCCGTTGCGTGTAGTAGCTAGGCCCTGCTACTTTGAGTAGGGTGATGTTTGAGTTTTATTCAGGTGAAGCATTTCTGTTAGGTAAGATAATTTACAAGGATATTACGAAAAACTCAATCAGAGTCAACCCAGGGTAGACACCTCCTAGCTAGACTGAAGCTACATTTTGAAACTTTGTTCTATTTAACATCCAGAGTAATAGACAAACGGAATTGAACAAAATCAATATGGGATGGGCAGTGGATACCGTATTTTTCTAATTTTTGAATTGAATGTTGCTGAAGTCCAGAGAAGTCTTATAAAACATAACTTGATTGTATGTGTTTATTGAGTTTGTTAGGTAAGGGAAGTAGAAGAAAGAAGTGATGGGGGTATGTTAATTTAGGGTTTAAGAGGGGGATTTTAATCTTAGATGGTGATTCAGAGGGAGCAGAAGGAAACTGGTTTCATGGGGTCTGTCTGTCACTCTCCATTTTCTTTAGCTAAAAGGTTTGGTACGGTTTCTTCTTCTTCATAATGGAAAAAGAAATGGTTTTTCCATACCTCTGTATTAATTATTTCCACTGTAAGTCGAGACTGTTTTCACAGGCAAATGGCTATATCCATATTTTGTGCTGGAAAGCTACTGATTTTATTTATGCAGTATACAGTCGGAATGATGCAAATGTGAATCCATATGGGTAGATAATACGGACGGTTGGTAGTATATTGGTAATTGTAGAAAGAGTCTTTGAGAAACACATTTTTTTTTAAATAGAAAAAGAAACTAAAAGAAACATTTATTCGTATGGGAAGTTAGCAATCAGCCTGACTTTACATCCGCACTTAAATTTCTCAAATGTTCAAATGCTGAGTGAGCTGCAATTCGATTACATGTGCTGGTAGTGATAAAGTGATGTGGTTCTAAGAAAGATGAATTGATAGGATGAATTCATTTCAGGTGTATGCTGTTGGCGGTTTCCTTGTACTGAGGTGGTTCTGGGGAAGGTGGAAGGAAAGGCAGGAAAGAAAGCGTCCTGATAATGATGATGATGATGACAGTCCGGATGGTTATCATTCTCCTACCGATGGTTTGAATTCGGACTAGCAAGTGTATACTGCTGTTCTTCCGTGGTAAATAGCAAAAACACCAAAAAGGAACATAAATGGAAGTTTGGAAGCTTATTTGTACTGAACACAAAAGGTGGTTTGCAATTCTTCTGATACAAAAGGTGGTTTGCATAGCTTAGAATATAAAAGGCATTTTCTATTTTTGTCATCTTTGCGTTGCAATATGGATCAGTTATTGTTCGGAAAACCTCGTTTTGGTTAACCCGGTGGCATCCAAAGCATTGACCATCTCTGCTGTGTGATTCTCGTCTTGTTAATGTAGAAGAGAACTGCTTGATCTTTCCCTGATCCCAACTGCTAAAGCTAATTGTATTAATTCCTGCTAACTGCAAAGCTATGTTAATTCCCTCCCCTATGGTCCACGAGCAAGAGTGTTTGCCTAAGATGGACTGGACTCCAACACAAGCTGCTGGGTAGTGCTCATCTGGAAAGTGACGTCTAGATGAAGAAGTGTGGGGTGGGTGGTTTCACCCGAAAGTCTTGAGAAATTTCGCAACTTAATATCTATTCGACTAAACTTAATATATATATATGTAAAGAACAATTCCATGGCATAAGCCACTCGCAAGTCTTGTCCAGATTATTGTTAGATCCCCAGAAATAAATGGAAATCTTGAATGTCGGTACTACCCTCTCGTCCATCTTAACATTCCTTCACAATGGACTTCTGTCTGCCATCCATATATAGAAGAGACCCTTCACTACCCTCATCTCAAGGCACCGCCCATCTAACTGAACGACTCGTATCAAATTTATTAGGATTAATGGTTTTTAACACCGGATGATGTTTTAAATTTTTAGGTTAATGTATGGTACCATATGTTTTAAGACTGTTGTTCTTTGGTGTTTTGGTTACATTTTTCTGTTAATAGGTTCACGTTATTGTCACGTAGATATATAATATAATATTTAATTTAAATAATAAAAATATATAAATTTCAAATAAAAATAGAAAATTATTTATAAAAAATTATTTGAAAAAAAAAACTAAAATCAGAAATTAAATTATACCCACAGTAGCGCGTATATCCAAATTTCAAAATATTTTTTTGTATACTTACTTTTCTAAATTTGTTTACAATACCTACTTTTTTAAAAAACTAAAAAAATAGGGTTCAACTCTATGCAGGGTCAATTGGATCTAAGGGTCACCCTAATTTTGTTTTTCATTTTTCATTTAAAAATAAATTTATAAACAATAATTTTTATATTTTAGAATTTATATTTTAATTGATTAAATTTATTTTCATTTTACTAATTTTGTTTCTAAATATATATATATATATATATATATATAATCATTTTTATTTTTATTAATATATAAAGTTTTAAAATATATATATTTTTCAATTTTTTCCTATTGTTTTCTTATTTATTTTATTTTTACTTTTCACCTGTTACGTTAGCGTCAAATCACTGTTCCGTTAGTCAAATTTGACAGTCAACAGAAATTTGAACTAAAAAACAATATTCTAAAACATAAAGTACCAAAAAACAATATAAGAATATTAACTGATACCATGAGTTAAACACATAGTACCGATGGAACCATTAACCCAATTTATTATTATTGTCTAAAAAAAAGAAAAGTTCAGTCACGACCACAAAAACAAATAACAATTGTCCTACTCAATCATCATCTATGCCTCTGTTGTTGCCTGCCTGCTGTACACAAAAAAGTCCCCTAGAACCCTAACCCCCACCGCACAAGCGAAGAGTTTAGGGCACCCTTTCTTCTCCTCTATATCATCCAACTTCAATCTACTTGGACTATATAAATTGTACTCATGTGCTGACTAATACTAGCCTTCTTCCTTGTACAAATACCTCCCTAACTAGAGCTTCTCCGAGTCAAAATATCCGTCGTATATGGAGAGCCTATCAAATGCATCAAAATTTGCCTTCAGGCCCACAAATTGACTTCCAAACTGGGCACAGCCAGCTTCAGGCCACCTGCACCCTCCATCCCGAGGTCGAAACGGGCATGCTTTCTCACAAACCCCCTGATTACTCTCTAAGCTAGTATCAGAGGAGACTAGGACATGGTCATCTCCCGTAACCGATACTGAAACGGAGAGGTCCAATGATTTTGATTCCCCTGCAATTGAATGCTTCATCTTGTTGTTTGATCTAGAAGAAGAAGACATGGGGTAGTTCTCCATATCCAGAGTGCAGTCTCCCGTGCTTGAGAAATTAACCTTGCACCCCACCGACCGTATGGCTCTCTTTATAGCTTCGTTCTCTTTGCAGGCCTTTTTCGCCATAGCAACTGCTGAGTTGTTCATCTGTTTCTCTCTTTGAAGTTCTCCACTCAATGACTCCACCGAACTTGTTACTTCCCTAGCTTTCTTTTCTGCTACTTCCTTTGCCTGTTGATTTGTAAAAACAACAAAATTCAAATCACCACCTCTTTATATATCTATTATAACAATAACAATATGTAACACACATAAACTTCAGCAAACAGAGAACACGAACAACCTTCTGGAGCTCGGAAAATTTGAAGGCCATGGTCCTACATTGAGCCTCGAGCTCTCCAGCCTGAGCTTCGGACGGACAAGCCCATCGAAGATGGAATTGGGGCCACAGAGTTGGGGCTAATGCTGCAGCTGGTGGTAAAAGAGGACGATCGTGTTTCATTGGATCATAGAAGAGGTTATAGTGCACATGAGATTTCCCTCCCAAATCACGTAAATCCCCCAGGTATTTCCACAGACATCCAGATGCTTCCCAAACACTGCATTGCTCTCTTTCTTGCTCACTAGTAGAGAAGCAGTCCAGTCAAACTAGTCAATCAGATGCCTATTTAACCATTCACGAAATAAAGAAATACAGAGAAAACAAATATTACTTATTGCATAGGAAGTTGCCGAAGCGACATGAAAGCATGCAGTCCAAGAAATCCACAAGAAAGGCCTGATCCATCAAAATCATCATTAGTATATACTGAAGGCCTTCCAATCTTGCACTGTGAGCTTAAATCCTACATCGGTTGGGTTTACAAAAATTAAGCACCATATATATAAATTGGGTCTCCTATCACAAATTGGTTCAAGGATCGAACCCCATTTGTATAAGTGGTTGCTCTTTGTTTGTCCATTGAGTTTGGCTCCCGCCCAATGCAGAATTTAACAGTATACAAGTAAATAAACATTGCAGAGAGGGAAAAAAATAAATGTAAAGGTCATTCCTTAGGGAAATGGAAATGATATACGTACAGAGGAGAACTCAAAGGCAAATGGATACATTCTCAACAACTGGGACACACAATCAACCCACTGCACACAAATAAAATTAATATCAAAGAATTAATGAACTGTTTTGACTTAAAAGAACACTGTTATTAGGGCACAACTTATTTAATTAATTACCTGCAGAAATATAGGAGAAAAGTTATTGGAGGTATGATTGTGGGAAGAGCTAGGAGGAGGATTTTGAGTGTTCATGGGAGCTGGTGGTTGACGCATGGGTGATTGTGGAAAATTCCCCGTAGACCCTTGCCTTGACAGTTCATATGACATGTTACCACTTCCAGATATAGTTGGTGTTCCAGTTCGATCTGCAAATGGATGTCCATACGCTAACCAGTCCTTTTCAACAAGGGCCTGGAGGAAAAGTGTTTATTCCATCATCAAAGCTAGTAGGTGATATCACAAAAGTAATCCCTTCTCTCAGTAGTTATACTAAGATACGTTTGTCTAAGGAGGAGGTTTGCCTTTTTGTGTGATATTTAATAAATAATAACTAGGTGAAAGTTATAACTTTTTTTTTTTTTTACTTTTTTTTTTAAAAATTCTCATTTGGGGTAGGACTTAGGAGGCACAGTAGGGGTTCAAAGGACATCAATTTTGTTGAAATAGCAGTTTACAGACAAAACAGGGGAACTACGCCAGATACTGTATATACCTGAAATCCAGAGAATGTCCGATAATATGGATCAAGTAACAGATTTGCCAATGCGACCAACTGAGTAGTTCTGTCCCAACCATCACTGCATGCAAACACTCCAAAAGTTTTAAACTTGGAGAAGTGAAATAAGGATATCACCAGAATAGAAAGGCAAGCAAATGCTACTAAACACAAGTAAAACATAGCAGGACTGAACCGAAAGAATTAGAACAGCATTATTTCTATGTACATAATGCTTCGAGGGAATCCTGAAAAAGCTAATGGGAAATACTGAAAGCAATCTCACATACGACAAATGCACACCCTGCACAGACACAAACCAAATACATGTGCACGCCCAATAGTACCTTAAAGACCGAACTTATCTAGACATACCAGTAATTCATTGAAAGAGCTGATTACATGATTTGTACTATACTTTATAACTTCACCCTCAACTTCCTAAAGGCTCAATCTATAGGTGCTATACCAATAGCACATTTTTTTTTCTTTAGAAGATTGCCTGTAGATATGAGAATTGCATAAAAACGGGAAGTGAACTTTTTAATACTTGATGATGAATTGATCTCAGCAAAACGAGGATAGGGGAAAACTGGTTCCTTAGTCAGGAATAAGGTTTACATCCATATAAACAAAACATTTCCGAGAATCTCTATTCCCCTCTACCATGACAAAATGTCCATCTCGCAAATCAAGGCTCTGACATGATTTGAGAGGACATTGTGGAGAATATAGCTTATGACAAAGCAACTTTATCTTACCTGCAATGAACGAGGACAGATGCAGATTCAAGAGCAACACGTGCAGCAATCCATGCTGAGCCAGCCAAGACACTCTGAACATGTATTAACCAACCACTGTCCCCAAGGGTTGATACCGAAGCAGACATGCTGCTAAGGTTGCCTCCACCCCAAGTCCATCCACCATGCCTCTGCAGAAGAAATTGACATTGACCGATTTCAAACATCTCTTATAAATAATAGTAGGATAAGATCTGATAAATCAGCAAAATTTGCAAAATCTCCACTGCTGCAGATCCGAGCCATTTTCAAAACCAAGTGGAAGATTGTAAGGAAGAAAAAAAAATATTGCTTCATCCAAACTCTTGGTAGAAGATGCATCCATGTATGTATGTGTTGATGTAGAGAGTAAAATATAATGTTAAAACAGTATTTCATTTACAAAATTTCCCAAAAAAAAACGAAAGTTCTAACGTCACTCACTAAATTGAGTAGGTCTTAAGTATTTAAACCAACTTGACGGGAAAAGATGTGTAATGTCTGCATAATGTTTAATAAAAAAGCCTTCGGTAATTCGAGAAATAATTTAATTCCAGTCAACACGTTGATTGAACAAAAAATTACTGGTTTTAGCACTACATAAAATAAAACAATACCCTTTCACCTATATATGAAGAAGCCATGTCACAAGAAGAAACCCTTATGAAAGATCATTACTGTAAAGTGAAGGATCTGTTCTCAAAAGAGAGAACCCTCCTTTGGGTTCCACAAGAGTCTGTTCTGACAGTTAAGTTTCATTGATGGAATTTTAGCAACTAAACATAAAAATCTAGAGGACTAACCAAGAATGATGACATTCCATCTGATGAAGCTGCCCCATGAGTATCCAAGTATTCTCTAAGACGAGCAAGGCTATCCCTCATAGCATGTATGTTATCAATACCAAAGAAGACTATCTAGATCAAGGACAGAGAAAGAATAGAGATCAGCTAAGAAACTATAAAATTATAAGAAAAAGTAGATAGCTGCGCTTATAGACCTCAGACTGGAAATAATTAGAAGATGACTCAGAGCCACCTCCCATTGCACCATTTGCCAAAGCATTTTTTCTGGGTCTTGCATCCGCTATATACAATTTTCTGTCGCACACGGAAGAAATATCAAAGCTATTAACTCATAGAAACATAGAAATGTCTAGCTCAATTGAAAGGCAACTAAATGCTAAATATATCATCAGAGAAGCAAAGCAACACCAACATCTATCATAGTAGTTGTTGACAATTTCTACCCATGTTAAAAGGGTATATTTAGCATGACTAAGGCAATATCAGTATGCTGGTGCACATTCTTGACCCTATAACAATCACATGGCAACTTCTCAAGATGAAGGGATTCTTGATAAATATATCCTTCCTTTCAAGAACAGGTTTATTAGTGGATGTAAGACTGTTGCTAGCATGAATGCACTAGTTAGATGATGAGTAGCATTAAAAACACATAGTAAAATCAGACGGTTTTTCAATCTTGCGACAAGAGTATTACTTGATGAATTCAGCAAAAATAGGAAAATTCTGAAAACATGATAGATCAAAAGAAAGACACAAATAGTGCCAGACGATTACCATTAGCAAGGCATAAGTTGATGTGACACGAATTTAAAAAAAAAAAAATCAAACATTAGTTACAGATCAGCAAGAGCGCGCGATCATATAAGATAGAGTAAAACATAAAGTATACCTCCGTGACCCCTTCACACCAGCAAATTGAGAACAAAGAGCAGCAACAAGTCTTTCATCTGTATTGCTGCATATATCAACAAACAGATATTGCACAATGAAGCATATAATAGGAAATCCAAACAACCCTCAATCATGTGTATAATAGTGAATTCATCTGCAAAGAGATTGTGCTACTACAAGTAGGCATTGGGAAATATATAGACACGAAAATATTAGGAAAGTATATAGACTATAGACACATGGAAATTGTACACGAACCTTCTCATATTCATCATAAGACCAACCAGAGGTTGAGATGAGCGTGCCAAAACTGCCCCAGTCACTGAAAGTCAAGGATGTGATGTAACTTGGAAGTGCTAGAAAGAGCAAGAACAATGAGTCATAAACACTAGAATCACCATTTACCTGGATGACACCATGAGATTACAGGTAACCGGCACCTAGCACGGAAAGATGAAGCCTGAAGTATTTCCTGATCACTGTCATGACCAACAACAACTATTCATTGATTTGTCAATGAAATAAGAGGACAACCACGCAGAAAACGTAGACCTACTCACTGAAGTTGCCAACTAATTAAAGGTCAGCAAAGGAAGATGATCAAGCATCAATATTAAGATCTAAGAAACATGCCTGATACATTTTGGAACAATCATAGCAAAGGGATAGCTCTGACACATCGAGTACTTGGAATTCACACCAGTAATTCTCCACAATTCATTGGACAAGGTGAACGAACCATCATCAATCATGCTCAATGATGCTCGACGAGATAGTTTTCCAATTAGCCTGAAGTACTCGTTCAGTAACCGCACCTTCGGATTAATATTCTTAAACTTGGAAGGACCCGAGATAAAAGCATAGAGATCAGATAGCCTTGATGGTTTGGCACATCTCAACAATGCATCAAATACTGCACGTCTCTGTAGATATACCCAAGTTAGACACACTGCATGAAATTGAGAACTAAACCTTAAATCAACATAATATACCAAATGAGTAAAATTATGCAGCAAGTGATAGTAGAAATGAGAAGAAAACTTTGCACCACAAAAAGAGGTGCACAAACTTAATACCATCAGCAACTACTACAAACCATCAGCAGCACTAGATACTAATTCCTATGACCTTCCATACTGGCTCCTATGCCATGATTCTTTCTAAATCAAGAAGGTTATGCAGAAGAAAGTATGTTGCTCTTTCAGAAAACTGAAAGGAATTCTGTAGCAACAAAGGAAGAAGTGCACACAAATAAAAACAGGTCGCATAAAAAGAAGATTACTACAAAGAAAAAAGAACATTTAACTGTCACTATTCACTACCAAATCAAATCTCCAATTCCAACACTAAATCTTCACATATCAGTATATCACAACTGCTACTACCTGTAGTTTGCTAAAAGCCAACAACTGTTATATATGAAGAAAATACTTGTGCTCAGTATCTGTTAATGTAATTCCAACCATACCCTACAAATTACCTGAGACAAGAAACTGAAAACATGCTTATATAATTTTTATCCTACAATTTTCTCAATGTTCATTAATGCTTTCTACGTGATTCTTCCTCATCCAGCCATTCATGTCAATGACCGACATTTTAGTTTATGCAGAGCGCAAGGTATGTACATGGTTTAACATAAACTAATGGAAATAATGGGCAGAGAAGAAGCCACTATAGCGAAGTACAGTAACACTTTTTTTTAAAAACAAATTACGACATAACTTAATTAGATGCAGATCTATGAGCTAATCCTTCATCTGACTCTCCTAGAAAGCTAAAAGGTGACCACAGTCATCAATCAAAAATCACATTTACATTTCTCAGTTCAACGAATATTCAAAATGCTGATGGAATACCCTGTCTTAGGTAATAAGTATTTTTAAGTTAAAGTAAGGAATTGGCTACAATGCTATATGCTTCTGAAATATAACATCAGACTGTAAAACATTACCTGCTTAGTCTTAGGAAGAAAACCAAAAACTATTATCCTCATATCTTTGCCTAAGAAAACAAAAAGCAAAAGAAATTATTAGAATGCTTGATATACCTTGGAAAGAAAGGCACAATGAGCAATACTCCAACTACAATTGTGGTAAGAAGTGTCTCAGTATGAACCAAAGATAGCTAAGTAAATTAATCTAGCAGTTTTCATGCATTATTTATGTTTACATAATTTATACTTATACTTAAGATGGAAAAGATAAGTGCATGCTAGCATCCAGCATATCCTTATGTAGCGAGAAAGTCAGAGACCTATAGGGAAAAGATTAACTGACTGATTTTTCTGAAGATTCCATTTTCTATTTTTCTTTACTTTACATTAAATTATATGCTTTGATGAAGATTCTTTATCCTCCTATACACAATGAATATCATCACAGAAACTAATTGTATGCAGTCATTCTTGATAATGGAGACCTAATTCAGATACTGTCCATTTTCACATACTCTGTCAACATATCAGCTACTAATTGTAGTCGAAGAAGAAACAAGATAAATTATGAATTGTTTTATGCCACATGTAAACCATACCAATGACCTGAAGGAGTCTCCCAGAAGGAATCTTGTCAGACTGACGTGGTGCCGAATGAACTTTTACTGCCTACAGTTCCAATGATACCATAAGTATGACTTATTTGGAATCAGAAAACAATTGTACCAAATAATAGGTTACAAGGAAACATACAATTTTGCTGAACTTCTCAATTGTTGTTAATGGAATTGTACCAAGTGAAATAATTTTTCCCGTCCCCTCACTCTGTGAAAATGTAAGAGCAGAAACAAACAACAAAAGAAGCTAGTAAATGGAACAGATAAAAGTGTTATCAAAATGTAGTGCAGGCTGTAGCCACTAAAGTTCCTCTGAACATAAGCAAGTGGCCGTTGCTCCATTTTGCACAGCTCTGTTCTCTTCAAAAATTGTTTTAAGCTACACATGTAATAGTTATAAGCATAATTAACTGCAACTAACTTGCTACCTATTTCAGCTTGAAAAATGACTGAAACTCAGTAGACAGAGAGGAATCTATCATACATTCTGATGACCAAATATAAGCTATATCTGAAATTGTATTATTCATTACTAGATCGCTAAACGTTTTACTAGCATTTTCTTTTATCTACACTGGCATTGTCACTAATGTTAAATTTCTCACACTATCTCTGATCTACCAACAATTGAAGTTTCACTAAGGCAGTGTGTCTATGATAAACGTCACACAAAAAGTCAATTGTGCATATCACTTTTGACCACCTTGTCAAATACTTAGCATACAAATATACTGCAAACTTGACACATTTGAGGTCCTCCCATACCCAAATTTCTCATGAGCTCAAGAATTCATGAGGCAGGAAATAAAGAATATGCAACTTACCAAAAAAATAAGGCGGAAATTTGTGACTAGCAAAGTTCCAGCCTCGTCGATGTTTATAAGAACTACACCATACCCCTGCAGAGTATATCAATACGAATTAGCTCCATTCATATATTTATGAAGTAAACACAAAGAAAATATTACACATCAGTGTTGTGAAAAGTGTTCGCCTCATGCGCCAAGGCACTGAGGCGTGGCGAAGTGGAGGATTGTGCCTCTGGCATGTTGAGGTGTGGACCCTTAACTAGGCACGCGCCTCGGGGCGCCTTAGTGAAGATGGGTTTTGATTTAATTTTTTATGTTACAGGGCGACCCATATTGCTCTTTCAGAGTTAAGAACTTAAGATAAAAGGAATAAGTAGTTAAAAATATATAATAGAATATTAGGGTTTAGGGATACATCTCCCTTTTTCTCCAAGAAACACCATAGAAATGCGTAGACTAAGACAACAACAATACAGTCCAGATCAGACTTCAGAGGACCAATTGCTTAGTGAATTTTTGTTGAAGGCTATCTCTATTTAGTTAGAGTAAACTGCTAGGTTTGCTGAATGTTTCTTTTCTATATGATTAGAATTTTTATTAGAGAATTACAAATGGTATTTGCAGTAGATCTTACTATTATCTATAATCGTATAACATAATATAAATCAGGTGTGCCTCATTCTATGAGTCTAGCGCCGTTTGTGCAACAAAATTTTGAGACGATATTTAGCATTTGGACCCAACACTTTTAACAACATTGTTATGCGTGTACATCTAGTTCTAGATGCATGTATCTACCTACTACATACTGCAAGCAATATACTCTGTGTCAAATTGAAAGAGGGAGCTGTAAGAAAAGGCGAGCTAGTCAAAATTAGCTATGTCTGCATGGAGGAAGCTGATTCTAAAATATTTGACTTTATGGTAAACTAAAAACTTGCCTCGCCAAAAATTCTTGCCAGAAAAAAAAAGGTACTGTGGAATAGCATGAATAAATATAATAGGCAGGAGTATTTGGAAATATAATTCAGAACAGAATCATCTCAAAACAACTATCTTCTATAACAGCTTAGGGTGGTGAGGGCTGATAACAGTGGACGTGTGCCAATTCTGAGAAGGCAATTTCATGGGGTTGGAGTGGGAAAGAGTAACCACACTATTAGGAAAGGTTTCATGGCTATAGTTTATAGTAGAGAAACTCCTGGAGGAATCGCAATACCATGAGGGACGGACTATACTTTGATTAAAATGGTAACTGATTCATCCATTTGTTAGGAAATGATTGATTCTCCATCGACAAAATCAAAAGAATCTAGCTTCTCAACTAGAGGACGTCCATAGAGAAACATTATTTCGGCAACCATCTTCCATATCCATAGTCACAGTTACCATTGTTGTTTATCTATACATACCACGGTATTTTACTAAATACCAGGATCCTTCATGGATCAAGACTTATCCACGACACTAAAATGGACATTGGACAAATCAACTAATCAATCAATATATGTCTTAGTGAATGAACTGAATATCCCAATCACTTAAAAATTCTAAAATCCACAATGCATTATCTTCCCGAGCATACACAGAGCATGACAAATCCAGGCATAAAGGCGAAGAGCATTAAGCAAATGGTTCCTATAGTTCAAATATCAGCTTGATTCGTTAGCAACGGAATGAAATTTTGATTAATCGCCCCAGGCAGAAGAAGTTAGCATAAACTCAGCAAGCACAAACGGTGTTTGCAACTAACATCTTGCTTAAAATTATCGAATAGTAATTAAATTATAAGTTCGAACGTAGCAAAGACCTAATATTCTTCAAGCAAGGAGAATATACATACCTCAACAATTACTTCTTCAGCATCGAGCAGGCAATCGCGATTGACTCGAGAAACGGACCGCGAAAGAGGCTATCAGAAGAAGGATCACAGACAAGAAAATATTCAGAGGATGGAAATCCACAATGGACAAGGAGTTGGAACAGAGGGATCCATGAGAGCTGTACCTCGATCTTGGTCCAGTCCAGGACGTCCCAGCTACCGGCTCCTTCCATCTTCTCCGAGTCAGTGGCGGAGTCACGGCGGGATGTCGTCCTTGAGGAACGAGACATGCGAGGAAAATTATCTTTCTCAACCTTCTCTTCTTTTGCTGTGATTCCTTTGTTTGTTTTGCTTTGTCAGCGATTTCGTCAGATTGTTATAAAGGAGACCAGCCGTTCAAACAAAGGTGTTTGGAAATTTGCGGAGTCGCGACTCCACCTTCACCTGCCCGCGCGAAAAAAAAAGAAGTCTAATTGCTACCCCTGAACTATTCTTTTTTCTAATATACCTCCTTAAACTTTCATAACTCAACACGAGTCCCTTTATTTTTTCGATAGTACATGTAAATATCTGATCTTATCTATTGGGCTGCTTCGGTTGGTGCCTTTAATGGGCTAAAAGTTATTTCTTCGGTCTTTTTTATAATGACAGCGACTGATTTATTTAAAAGGCTCTGGGCCAGTTTACGTGTTGATTTAAGAATACATTTAGTCCAATCAGATTGTAACATGCAATACTTTAGTCCTGATAAGTTGATAACGATGGTAATAAGAGCCCAAATGTTTGGTTAATTGGAAATTGTGTACTAATTTTATGAAATGAAAAGATAATTCCCTTTTTTTAAAGTATGTTTTGATTCCTAAACAATGTGTGTGCAAAATAGACGTTAAAGGTTACTTATTTGAATGAGATAGACCACACAATACTAGTGGAGAGACAACAAAAAAGACAGTGTACCAATATGTGCACGAGAGAACGATTGAATAAGCACAATTGATCCTAAACCAACGACACAAGAAACTGAAGCATATGGTCTCTAATATGGAAAAGGAAGTGTCTCTCCAAGGTACACATGTATAGGTGGAGGTTCTCATCAAACACCCTAGCAATGCAGAAGAATCTCACAAGACAAAATATCATACACAACTCAAAATGTGTCAATTATGTAGTGAGAAGAATATAACAGAGCATATGACGTATAAGTGTCGATGGACTGTGCCTATCTGGTTTGCAACTCTTGGTGTAAGAACAGATTGACTCCCAGGCTTGACAGTTATCCAATGGATCGAGAAAATGATGAAAGACACCTCAATATATGTAACCGATAAAAAATGAAGATGGGTGATGTGTGGCACAACAGGCTGAACAATCTGGAAGGAAAGATGTCGAATGATATTCAACAATGCATACCCAAATTCGATCAACTGTACAACAGCGTGCCTTCGAGAACACCAAGAATATTGGGAGAACCATTCAACAAGACCTGACGACCACTACTGAAAATACTTCTTTTAGCGACGGAAATTTATTTCGTCGGCATAATTCTGTCGGTAAAAGTAATAACTACCGACGAAAATATAATTTGTGGTAAAATTTATTTTTGCCGACGAAAAATAATCTGGACGCTAAAAATAACTTTTACCAACAACAATTTATATTTCGTCGTTAAATAAATACATAAATATCTTTTACCGATGAAAAGTTAAATTTCATCGATAAATAAAGGCATATAAAAAAATCTTACCGATGAAAATTATATTTCGTTGGTAAATAAAGGAATATAACATTACCTACAACATTAAAGTTTCGTCGGTAATGTTATATACCTTTATTTACCGACGCAATTTAAAGCTTTGTCGGTAAAAGATACTTTTATGTACCAAAATCGAAAATTTGCAAACAAGTGTGGCTGCCCAAATTCAAACACATGCCCTTTCGGTCAACGTTAAATCTTTTTACCACCGAACCAAATGTTACTTAGAATATGTTTTTAACAAATATGTAATATATACTACGATTACTTTGTCTAATGAACTAAAAATTCAAAAACTTAAATGCACATATCAGTTCTTCAAGCAATCATTCTAACACATCAGCTGGTGAAGATGGGTTCGACCACGCTTTCGTTCGGCAAACTTCTTCCGTTCGGCCAATCAGCGTTCTGTTGGGCAATCTTCTTCCATAAGGTACGCTTCACTGGTTTGATTGAGCGCATGTTCTTCGATTGTTTGAACCGTTTGTTGTTCAATTATTCTTCGATTGTTCTTCGATTCTGGGTTCGATTGTTCTTAAGTTCTTCTTCCAATGTTATTGGATTGTTCTTCAGTTCTTCGTGTTCTTCTTCCATGATTATTTGCAGAAACAAACCAAAACTCTATCTCTCTCTAATGAACAAGTTCGGTAATTTGGAGAGGTTCAACTCCTATTTTTCGATTGTTTATTCTAAGTCTACTCTTTGGTTCTTTTAATTAATTTGTTTAAAATATATTTAAATGTAGGTGTATATTCAAAACCTAGAGTCAAGTCGGATCAAGTTGACCCAGCTAGAGCAAGAACTACTAAGAGCTAGAGGTCAAGTAAGTGTTGAATCAAAATGACTCTATTCAACAGATATATTTCCAACAAAAATTCCATCAGTTTCCAAGTTCTTAACTGTAGATTAAATTCGTTTATGATCAGAAATAATGTGATATTTCAGGGTATTCTTGTCGGAGGTGGAATGATGGGAGGAAAGCAAGGACTTCCAGTCAATATGAACAGCATTAGCTCCGGTCAATACACTTGACACACCACCAACACACTTGACACACCACCAACTACCACCACAAACAGGATTTCGTCGTCCTAGAAGATTCGACGTATGGTTATGGTTTGTAGATTTATTTTTAATACACAAGCCAACAATTTATCTTGACCATTCACTAAATGTTTTGTATCTTTAGGTGGAAACATCTGATAAGCTAGGAAGGGAATCCATTCTAAAAGTCCATGTATCTAAGAAATGCCTTCCTCTTGGAGATGAAGTTGACCTTAAAGAAATTGCTCTCATGACAACTGGTTTTACGGGGTAACTCAGTACCTTCAATCTTTTACTGAGGCACTCTGCAGAATTTTGCTGCCTTATCTAAAGTACTTTTTCTATGAAATATCTCACCTTGGGCTTGGCGACAAAGTTACAGGTAGTTTATTATTAATTTAGAGTGGTAGAGTGTTTTGCTAGAGTTCACACCTCATTTGTCACTTCTTGTAGTAACATTGCAGAAGTTTGGTGTGTGGAATACAATTATCTTATTAGTATATCAATTTCATCTTAAAATGTGTAGCTTTTCCACTCACTTATCTAAAATCATTTATTTATAAACTAAATTTGTTATTCTTCTAAATATATCTTGTATACGTAATATTTGATTATTATTTTATTTGTAAATTTAATTATTCAGTATTTTTTTTTAAGAATAAGTTCTTCTTTTACCGACGGAATGTTCCGTCGGCAAATGGGTATTTAGCTACGAACTGTTTTTCGTCGGCAAATAGGTATTTGCCAACGAAATATTTTTGGTCGGTAAATACTTATTTACCGACGAATTTGACTTCGCCGACGATATTGAGCTTGTCGGCAAAAACGTTTTTTTTTTTAAAAAAAAAACATATTTGCCGACAAAAATTTATCGATAAAAAAATTATTTTTACTGACGTAAAAATTGTGTCGTTTTTCGTCGGTAAACTTTCGCCAACGTTGTATTCGCCGACGATATCTTTACCAACGAAAATATGTCTTCACCGACGAAAATTATCTTTGCCGACAGAATTTACACCTTTTACCAATGAAATTATTTCGTCGGTAAATACCGAATTTTCAGTGGTGGACACATCGAGAGCAAACTGGGTTGTAGTGGAAACCAGATGGGAAAAGCTGGAGGGTGGCATCATCAAAGTCAATTTCGACGCTTCTTGGGACAACAAGACAAAGAATGGCAGAGTAGGAGTAAACACAAGAGACTTGAAGGGACATGTGGTAGGTTGGTTGAATTGAAGAGCATACCATCGTGGAGTCACCACACTAGAAATGCTCACGATGTACAAAGGAAGCTGACTCGCAATCGAGACAGTCTAGACAAGTGTGGTCTAGGCAGAATTAACTGTGATTATCACCCAAATATGTACACCCTAGAATAGGCTGAATTGGTGGACAGAGATATTAGTGTATAACATCATACATACAGTGACTAAAGTGACTAACATAACATGGAGGGTCATTAAACGTGAAGTCAATGAGTGTGCAAATTGGATCGCTATCCAATCTAAAAAGGGGATATGTATAGACAACTAGATGCTCCAAATCCCATCTTCTCTTCTCAAGTTAGGTCATAAGGATGGTGTATTCAACCTCAATCAAACTTGGCAAAAAAACAAAATTCAATCAAACAAGTTTTTTAGTGTCAATAATATTATATCCCTTTGGCCAAAAATATGGATGGATTGTTCAATTTTTGATGTATTCCATGTAGAGCCTGGTATCTTTAGCAATGAAACTAACTTGGTGGAATGTAAGGACAACTAAGCTTTGAAGATAGAGTACATAGTGGAAGATCTTGACGAAAAGACGACTGTGATGAGTCTTGAGTTATTTCAAAATATACTTCATTTCAAAATTAAATTAAAAAATATTTAGGTTTGCAAAATAATTACCAAAATATAATTACCCGTGAATATCATTCGCAGTTTTATTTTTTGAAAAATAGACTCATGAATGATATTCACATGTAGAGTTAAAAACTCTAACCATTAGTCTTATTCACGATTAAATGGGGAATTAAGAGGAGTAGAATACCTTTCCACTTCAACCTTCTTTGCCATGCCTTCTCATCCCCCGTGCTTACCACCGGTGGTCGAGCGAGGACGAAGACGCTCCCGATATTAGATTTGACATACTCGATCTTGAATCACCACTAACTCAGTATTCTCGAGAGGAATTTGAAGCATCTAGACCTGCCAAAATAAAAAATGTTAGGGGTTGAGATGGAGGTTAAGGTCGAGATGAGGGTCGAAGAGGGTGAATGTCGTAGTTAGTTATGTATTCAGTTACTTAGCATAATACTATTTGATTATGTATTCATTTTACTTTACTTTAGATGTTGAGTTAAGTTTTGAAAAAAATATTACTATTTGAAAACTTAATTTAAATCGAAACTTAACGTTGTTAATTAAGTATAAAATCTTAATTTGTTTATCTATTAAATCTATTTTTTATTTTTTAGAAGCGGTTCAAAAACCTGATATTTCTAAGTTAGAGTGTCTAAGGTACCCCAAATAGTATTTTTATTCTTGGGTATATTGAAAAAAAATGAATGAATGAATAAACAAACAAACTAGAAGTGGTGGGTCTTTTTTAGGTGGTGAAGTGGTGGTTCTTCATGCCAGGAGGTGTGGTTAAAATCTTCTCAACTTTTGTTTTTACTTCTTGTAAGTTAAAATTTACCTTTGTTTGCAAAGTTATAGTTAATTAATTATTAAACTTATTTTCTGCACATTTTTTACTCTGTCCATTAAAATATTTACTTTCAAAAATGCTACTCGGGTACCTCTAAGCTAGAAATATTAGTTGTTTGAACCATCTATAAAAGAAATATCAATAACTAACTAAAATTACAATTATAACCTAACAAATGACGTTACATTCACAACAGTACAATAATTATATCTCCATATTTGTGGTAGTGGGGTGTTGATTCTTCATGGAGTGGTGTGATGAGGTGAACTAGGACGCTCCCAATAATTATAGTATTTTCATATAGCTGGTATTTCTTCTTGAGATTAGACATGCTGGTGCGATGAGGTCAAGTGGGTCGCTCCCAACGTTGGTAGATTCATAAATTCTTTATTCAATGGATATAGTATCCTAACCTAGATGAATGCAGGACTGCTAACAGTAAGAGATGCCATTAATTATAGTATATTCATATAGTCAGTAGTTTTTCTCAGTGTGGTGTGGTGGTAGATCTTCATGGGGTGTGGGTAGTTGAGGCAAGACGCTCCATTATTTCTGACACGAAAAGAATAAATAGAATGAGATTCATACAAGTGGTAAATCAAAATAGTTATTAAAATTAACTTACATTACTTTTAATTCCAAGATATTATGTTGTGGCTTAATTGCCCACATTTACAACATTTATTCTATTGCATTGTATAGGATTCATCTCATTATAAATTCTAACATTTCTACGACCACGTTTAGAAATTAACATTTGTGAATCACGTTACTGTTGGATTGTTCCACTTTGGTCACCAATATGGGTCTTGCAGATGGTGGAATTTAAGAAGGTATTTTCACATGTAGTAATCAACACCAAAATATGGATCAATGTATGATTTCATATCCGAAATTGTGAATCGGATCACTGCCATTGCGTATTTACATGACAATCGAAACAATATCCATTCACCTCAATCATATAACATTTGTGACAGGTTTACAGTATATCAATTACCATCACGCATACTTATTTTGTACCTTTTTTTTCGTACGAATAAATTTGTCTCAAAAGCTAGAGAATTGTCTTCAGTGGCCGCCAATAACTTTCTCACTTGCATAGGAAAGTCACTTTCTCACTTGATAGGTCGACAGTCGACAAAATACGTGTTGTCTATTAAATGTAAGCTTTACCAAAGTCGTTATGGGCAATGATCCAGTTCCTTTCAAAACCTTGTTGAAGACTTCAGATTATTGATTTGTTGTCATAACACTGTATCTATGTCCACTATCATACGCTTGAGACTAGATGCTAAAATCTCCATAATTAGCTAACCATCATTTAAATTTGCCCTTGTTCACTGTGTTGAATATTTTCCAATAGAGGTCAAACTTTTGTCTCAATGTGATCCACGTCATTTCATAGAATTTATTCTTATGATCCTTTTTTTTGTTGAAATTGTTAGTCGGTGACAGACATAGTATCCATGAACCTCTTAGGGTTCTGGGAAAAGCCTAGAAATTCCCATTGTAATACCTCAATGACGATCAAATATTATAAATACGGGCTTTGATATTTCATCATGTGTTGGCGCAACCGCTCTAAAAATAATATTCAACTGGTTGCAGTCTCGTAATCTGCAAAAGCGAAGGTCATTTGAAAAAAATTGATTGTCAACATTGTATACCGCTACCACTGTTAAATTCCATGTGTGCTTTCCGTACAATTGTGTGGTAGTGATAATGATTAACGGTCGACAATGTAAGAAAACTTCAATTGAGGTCATTTAAGCCCACAACCACTTTCCACAAACGACACCATCCTCTATTGACACATTTTTTTCACTCATAGTCATAAATGGTTTCAAGATTGATTAGTTGTATGATAATCTAGAGAGATAAAAGATTGGTGGAAAACTAAACTATTTCACCATCCCTATACCTCACATCTCATTTGTTGTAGGTGCAATCAATTAATTTATGTATACTTCATGTGTTAATTACTGTAATACGCTCATTCAAATACTCTACTATATCAAAAAGGGACCAGGACAAAGTTTGATGTACAAAGATGGAGGAACCACATAGATAGTGGCATAAAATCATGATGATTGGGTAGGATCTCCATTGGATAGAAGGTCCACCAGTAACCAGCAGAGTATTGCAACAGAGTATCTTAGTTCTAATAACCAACTAGTCAATATTTTCACAAAAGCATTGGTGGTGCTCGAGAACAGTATGTTTATAATAAACTTTAGGATTAATTACTTAATTGGTTACACATGTTTCACCATTGTGCAGAATGGTTAAACATGTTTCAAAATGTGATTAATTGGTTTTGCTATGTGACTAATTAGTTACACGTGTTTTATTCAATGTGATTAATTGATTATTTCGTTAGTAAACCGTTAATTTTATCGTTAATTAATATTTTTAACATATTTTTGAATTATCAAATGACTATTATGCTCTTAACTGTTGACTATTATGCCCAAAATACAAAGTGACTGTAAGAAAGACTATTATGTATCCATGTATGTTGTTACGTTTGTATAATACATGCAAATCCTTCAAAGGGTTCATCCGTCGGTTCCACCAAAGACAAATAAACTGTCACAGACTGTAGTATAGTTGTGGTTGTCCCTAGGAGTAGGTGCACTGCCTTTGACTATGGGTTGGCTTCACCTCTGCTTTACTGCAGCTCAGACGTAGAATTCTCATATTAAGAATGCCCAAGTATGCAAGATAAATAAAGTCTTCATTGAAACTTGGGTTAATTACCTCAACCGTTACTTTAGTTTGCACATGTGACTGAACTGTTCAAACTAGAGCTCAACCGTTACTTATGTTGACATATGTGACTGAACCGTTACTGTCACCTAACTGCCGTTATTTCTTCCCGTTAAGTAGTCTCATGTGCTTGTCACGTGAGATGGTTGTATTATGAAGTTCTGAAACTACCCTAAACACCTTGTCTACTTATACTCAGCTTGTTCTTAGGTTGCTGGAGAAGTTTGAGCGCGAAGAATCTGGAGAAGAAAGAAGAACTAAAGAACCCATGGTGCGAAGACAGAAGCCATGAAGTCTGAGAATGAATGTTGTCCTATGGGTTCTAACAACTGTAGAAAAGTTCGATCTCAGTCAATCTCTTCCCCTAATCCCAACCACGGAGCTTCGCGTCTGAGAATGTGCTACTGCGGGCTTGTGTGCTCCGTCAAATCTGCTGGTACGTGGCAGAGTTTCTCTCGCCGTTTCCATGGATACCCCAATTTTGAGGTAATTTGACAATGGGTAACCCTAATTGGCAACCCTAATTCGTTTTGCTGCAGTAATTTGAACTGTAATGCCTCATTTTCGAACCTTAAATCATCAAATCTGAGGTAACTGTTTGTTGTTTCTTCTGTTGTAGTCTGTACAAACCCCCGGATGTGGGTTTTTTGACTGGGAAGATCCAGCTATGTGCCCTTACGGTCGGATTGCAGTGATGCAATTTCAACAAAGAGAGAAACATTTGAAAGAACAATTGGATGTTGCGAAAACCCGAGCTCTTGAAAGTCGACTCAATCGGAAGTTAGTTGCAATGTTGATAATTGTTGTTGTTGTTTTTGTTCTAAGTTCAATTGCGAAGAATTAGTAGAAGTTAGTTGTACCTTTGTCTGTAACTTAAGGAAGAAGAACAATGTGTATTTTGCGAAGGTGGTGACTTATGTTTGTGGACATGTTGTTAAATGAAGTGTTATCTTTTTCTGAACTGTTATTAAAATGTGACTAAAGTTTCTGAACTGTTATTAAAAGGTGACTTAAGTTTGGACATTTTGTTACCCAACCGTTACTAAAATCCAGAATACATCTGAAAACGCAAAATCCATAATAATCCATAAAAATCCAAAATCAAGAATACATCCGAAAACATAATCCATCATATAATCCCAAAACAGGTTCCGTTAAAAAGACCTTCATAACTAACAAAATATGGAAGTACAAAATGAACCCGACTCTAATGTGTAGATCGCCAGAGATCTCTTTGGAAGGACCGTCTTGACAGAGATCTCATCCACTTCTGTAGGTATATACTTCCATCTATGTAAAAAACATGATTTGCAGATACCTCACTCGAGCATGACATTGATTCATCGTTGTCTTCTGGTCCATACTCGCGCATGAAGTTGTGCAAAGCAATGACTTCACTGATAAAAGCATACCAAACATCTCTTCTTGATTCTCCTCCCAAGTCGATAAATTCCAATACCCATTTTTTCGATCTACAAAAGACAAAAATCCTGAATGTACTTCAATTAAATTTCACTATTTTAAATTCTGAGTAAGCAATTGGAAGAATAAGTAGTCTCAATAAAACATTGAAAAATATATATCATAAATTAACCTGAAACAGTAGAACAGAAAATGTGGCACGCCCATGCCGCGATGTGCTCTTACCTCGCTCCTGCAAAACCTGTATCAAGAATTCATGTATTAGATAGTTATCATGATGGCAACATCCTACTATTGCCTGCCACTGTATTTTCATTTCCAAAATTATGTAATAGCAGACTAAACCATATAATTGACGTTGGTTGATCATCAACTACAAATAATACCAAAATGTAGCAATTAGCAACAAGATATCTAAGGCATGAAAATGTTAATGTAAAATTGAGTACACAATTGTATAGCAATATCCTCTGAGATATATACCACTCACAAACGACTCTTTCTTATATATATAAATATATATACACACACACACACAACCAACAGAGGAATCTGTTCTGAATTCAAACGAACTGATTATCACTGTGTAGGCTTAGGGTAACAAAAGCCCATAAGCCAGAGTAAAATCTAAGAGAAACTAATACAACATGTACTGGGATATTGCTAGAGCACGTCCAAGGATTTTGCAGCTTACCATTCAATATAAATGTATTTCATCATACAAATGTCTTGAAACTGTACATATAATATTTAGATGAGCTGATAACGTTTCCAAATAACCTGAGCAGATCCTAATCCAAAGACATATTTCTTCATAGAGCTTAGTCTTTCAACGGAAAGCTGCAAATTCCCACACCAATGCTCACTATTAGGTTTCAGAAGGTGGTGATTGCACAAACATCAGAATAAGAAATTACCAACATATCATATACATAAGAAGCACAGACCATCCCAATTGCTTATATATGAGTATCCTTAAAATCAGATTGAGCACCAACAATAACCTTCTAATTGAACAAAATGTGTAAATTTCTTCACCTGCTAAACTGCTCTATGGCGATGACAGCTTCCATGGAGCAATTTCATCGTTTCAACATAAATCTGCAGCAAATCGCACAATCACACAGAAATAGGAACATATTATGCAGCAATTTCATCATTTCATACCGCACAGCAAAAGCAAAGCCCTAATCTTCAAGCGAATCGAACATTAACGCAGATAATAGGGTAGACGAACACAAACCGAACTCGTAGCACACAGTAGAATGCGAAAACCCAATGAAGTTGTAGTTCAATCGAAGCGAAAACCAAAACTTACTTACAGATGTAGGTTCCGAAACGCAATGTCGCTGAAGAGGGGGAGTTCCGTGCTGCAAATCGACACACTCTGGGCGGAATGAGGTCTGAAAGGTTGGGTTGGAGGGAAATGGGTGACAGGAGGGTATAATCGTACTTTCAATTGACTTCAAATCGTTTAAATTGGGTCATGTGCTTTGCATGTGACATTTAGACGGTAAGATTTGACGGAAACTTCACAGAGTAACCTTGCAGTCACATGTTCAAACTTAATTAACGTTTCAACTACACCAAAAAAGATGAGTAACATTTTAATCACATGAGTTAAACATAAGTAACGTTTGAGGTAATTAACCCTTGAAACTTTCCAATGTAAGTTTCATAGCACCAAAAAGAGCAATCCTATACAAAATATACCAAAAGAGAGTGAGCTCAAAAATTAGCATCCTATTGTTAGCCTATATATACCATCAAATAATAAGCCCTCCTTCCAATCATAATTATCACACAACCAAAAGCTGAGGTAACCTAATCAAATTATCCATACTGTAAGCAACCTAATATCCTGTATAAAACCTCCGAATGATTATAGACTAGACGTGGCATTTTCACCTTAATTTTGAACCAATAGGGAAATGTATTGACCAAGACAGCTAAAGCTTAGGGAAATCAAAGTTATGCTGAAGTTGTAAAAACATTTTTGTAGGAACTTATATCGCCATTTTTGTAGGACATGTCATTCCATCGAGAAGGCCCAAGATATTGGATAACTCCTCCGAGAATTCAAATGAAACTTCGGACAAGATCCAATCATCCTCTGTAAGAAAAGAAATCAATGTCTAGTTCGACAGGGAACCACCTTTCATCAGTCTCAGAAGAGCATGAAATTATAAACAGCTCAGCCTCTGCAAAATAACAAAGCAGAACCGCCATTTGCATTTTGGCACATCAATCGATATTTGAAAATGAATGGACCTTAAGCTTTGGTTCTATGGCGAGTTTCTGGGTTCGTACCCAGAATCTTGTTCGGAGAAGGAGACGTACATGGAAGAGTTTGCTGCGGTAGAGAATCGTTGTCAATCGGGTTGATGAAGAACAACTTGATGAAGAACAGCTCGGTGGATGAAAAAGGGTAATTAATTCATCATTTTATGTATCTAAATAGTGACTTAACAGTGATTAATTTTTTACGATGAATAGTAGAAAACCCAATTAGTCACGTAGCAAAACCAATTAATCACATTTTGAAACATGTGTAACCATTCTGAACAATTGTCAAACATGTGTAATCAAGTAAGTAATTAACCCTAAACTTTATGCATTCGATGTGTATGCTCTAGCTTGAGTTATAGTGTTAGAACTATGTGAATTATTAGAAGTGTTTAGACCTATGTGAATTATTTAATTATGTATAGACTTTATTTTTTGGTAAAAAAAATGGAATAGTACCCTAGTCCCATTCCGCTACATAATGTTTGAGTTTTTCTGTTATCAACTGTGAGTTCTATAGTTCTCTACAACTAGCGCTTTGCACTGTCCCCGTCAACGTAGCTCCACCGACAACCTAGAGTTGAGAGTGTCTTAGAAGTAGCCTCACCGACAACCTTCGGTCACAAGTTGACCATTTTCCGGGAACACTTGAGGTTAGAAGTAGTTGAATGATTAGACATAAGAGAAAGTGTCTTATGATGTAGAAACTACCGATTTTTGTATATATGTACTATTCTCTTCTTTCTTAAGTAGCGCTTTTTTCTTAAGTAGCGATTAAAGAAGTTTAGTCTCTCAAATATCAACATAAGTAAGTATCATAATCATAAAGCCATAACTTATTCTCAAAGTCTGATTTACAAATCATTTTTATGAAAACATATATGAAAAATTTCTAATAATATCATATATCATATATTTTTAAGTTATGTACGATTCTAGAATAGATGAGAAGAATGATATTATCACCGATTATAATTATCTAACAGTACAAATAACAAATTAACTGAAAATAATACATATATATTCTTTTAGTATAATAATTCAAAAAATAAATTTCCACACAAATTATATAAATAAACTTCCGTTCAATTTTATCATAATAAATGAAGAATTAATTTAAAATAAATAATCATACCCAAATAGGTTTTAAAAATCACGCACACAGTATTATATTTTATTTAATAATTAATACAATATGATAAAAATAAAATTAACCCATCCTTGATCCAATAATGTCATATCAGCATTTCAATCCATACAAGCCAATTCCGATACTCATTCCATAATAACAGTTTATGAACAACCAGATACCATCTTCTCTTCTGTTCCTTCCATTTTCTTTGTTTTAAGCTCTTTGTTTGATGGTAGCCCTGAGCGACTTCTTCATGACCACAGTGAAAGCAAATTTCTCTGTGAAATCTATGTTGGTGTTAGCTGGAAACGCGGACCATTCAAACTCCTGAACCATTCTTGCTATCATCAGGTGCAAGTGAACCGTTCCCAACCCTAGACCCGGGCAGATTCTCCTACCGACACCAAACGGCATCATCTTCACACCGGTTACGCCGGTTATGTCCGCATCTTCTTTCCCTGTAATATACCTGAGCAAGAGGATATGGAATAAAGGGGAAGTGGGAGCTTCACACAAACTATTCAATTCAAAATAACAAACAGATGATCCTTCGTAGGGTGCAATTTTATACTTTTCCTCCGTATATAGTGCGTACCTATCTGGATCAAACTTCTTCGGGTTGGACCATAGCATGGGGTTCTCTCCAATAGCCGGATGAAAGATCTCCACATTGATGTCGGGTGTGATATCGTAGCCTGCGAGCTTCGTTGGCTCCGTCACTGCGTGTGTCAACGAGAAGTACGTCGGCGGGTGCTTCCTTAGAACCTCCTTAACGACGGCATGGAGGTAAGGCATGTTCTCCACGTCCTTTTCGTCGACCCTTTTGTCCCCGACAGAGGACCGGATCTCCTCGTACAGCTTCGCCTGGACACCGGGGTTAGCGATCAGCTGTGCCATGCCCCACTCGACTGCAGCCGCCGTTGTGTCGGTACCACCGTTGAGGAACTCCGAGCAAAGCGAGACAAGTTCGTCGCTTGTGGGACCAGACATGTGACCGTCCACCTTGAGGTCGAAGAGTGTGTCGAGGTATGAGAACGTGGTGGCCGAGTGGTCAGAGCCAGGATTTTGGACAGCCTGCTTACGCTGCTCGATTAATGGAACCATGAAGTTCACTTGCTCCTTCCTCACCTAATTGTAAGCAAAAACACCGTACTTTATCACGTTAAGTTTGACATTTCTTTGTTAAAAAATATCAATATCCTTACTTTTAAAGAGTAAATATAATATATGTGTATTAGACCTCGATCGCTCTCCTCCGCTCTTTGGAGAAGAAGGGTCTAAGAATAGGGAGGTAATCGTCGATCCTTGGATCCAGAGTGATGAGCACCTTCTTCATCACCTCGTCCATCCTCTCCACCGTCTCCTCCTTCATCTCCAGCCCGAAACACATCGTCAACAGTATTACAAATGCCGCGAACCGAGTATTCTTAAGCACATACACCGCACCGTCATTCTCCATGGCCTCGGACGTAAACCGTTCAATGAGCTTCTCCATTGCCTTATCCCTTACATGCCGGAACTCCTTTAACCGGCTCGTACTCAGCATATTCTGTACCAAATTCCGCCTCAGGGATCGCCACACAGGACCGTACACCGCTGCATTCACAGTGAACTTATTGCTGCTGAATATTGCTCGTGTCGGGTTCTCCTCGGGCCGCGTGGCAAATAGTGGTCCCCGCTCAATGAGAGCCTCGTGGACGAGCTTTGGGTCGCTGAGGATAACCATGGTGCGGGACCCCATGCGGAGGGTGAAGATTGGACCGTAGATTGCTCGGAGATCATCCACGTACTGGAAGAAGGGTTTGTTCGATCGAGCAAACTGGAAGAGGTTGCCGACTACGGGCCACCCTGGAGGGCCGGGCGGGAGGTTAGACTTGCTCTTCTTCTTAGATACCATCAAGAAGATGAGAGCTGATGTCACAAGGGCCAAGATTGTGAAGAATAAAGCATGGTAATGGGAGACCATATCCATATTGGAGAAGAAAACTGGTTATGGAGTTTCTGGTTTGGGAAAAGGGTATAAAAGTGGAGAGGGCATGAAATGGCAGGTGAAGGTATTAATTTATTGAGGTGGCTACTAGAGAACCGCTAGGAAAGGCCACTAGAGACGATGCTTGATCGGTGTGTATTCAATGCAGAGCAGTAAAGAGCTCACCTTGGCGGGTGAATTAAACTGCACATGCTAGCTAGGGTAAGCGACGGAAATTCAGTTGGGATATTTTTTACTAGAGAACTCTTGCATTTTGAAATAAATGTTATCCTTATATAAATATAGTTTAATATAAAATTTAAATTATTATATTAATTAATAAAATAGATCAAATTACTTTTTAATTATATTATACGATTAACTCAACTTATAATATTATTTTTGTTATTAATACAATATTATTCAAATTACTTTTTTGTATGACATTTATTACTTATAGTATATTCATTATAGTATATTAAATTCATTTAATAATAGCACTATAAAAAAAAATATTTATATACATTTTATTTAGTAATAGTTAATTGTTTCTTATTTTTTATTTATTTATTTTCTTCGTTAAAAATGTGAAACTTATATACACAAACATAACTTAATAAATTATATATGCATACACACTATTTAGAATATTATTGGTTATGTTTTTTATATATATATATTTTTACTTCAAATATAATAATAATTGCTAAATAACAATATTAAATAATTATTTTACAAAATTTTATGAAAAGTATCATTTTAATTTAATTTTATAATCGAAATACATAAATGAAAATCTAACATGTATATTTATATACTTAATTTTAAAAAGTTAATATTATTGTATTATAATTTCTTGTTTAAAAACATTTTCTCAACAACACATGAACACATTTAGAAGTTTTGTTTAAAATTTAATTTTTTTTTTTGCTTTAAATTTAGAAATCAAATAAATAGTTATATATTTTAATTTATTTCAAAAAATAATATACAATTAATATCTATTTAGTTTAATTTTTAATTAACGTAGCTACTATTGTTTATCATTTTTTTCATTAGAAATATTATGTACTTTCAACACTTAATTAATTTTTTAAGTTAATTAAGCTAAACTATAATTATAAATTAGTCTTAAATATATTATATATGATTTATATATGATAAGTCTTGTTTATCATTTATTTATTTCGATTTTTTATTTTTTAAAAATGTTGTGTTTTCATTTTTATTTATTTACTTGACTCTTAATTTTTGTGTAATTTTCCAAAGTAAATTGTTAAGTGCAAAACTTGCAATTTACTATTGTTTGAAGGCAAAAATTAATAAATGTATCATCTTTTGAAATTGAATCTGGAACTTTTGATTAATTTTAGAGTGTCCATGTGGATGTGAGGTAATGATGACATGAATGTAACTTAAGTTTTTTTTACATGAACCGTTCAAATGAAATTATTATGACACTATGATAGACAAAATATTGTTAAAAGCTTATTTGTCAAAATTATAGGATACTTAATCAAATTAACATATATTAGATATCTAGTCCGCGTTTTGCGCAGTAACTTAAATATATTATTTTAAAAAATAAATAAATAATGCTTTATAATAAGGGAAATATTAAATGCATAAAACAATTATATATATATATATATATTAGTTATGAAATATCAAATATAGATTTTATATGTTTGATTTTTCATAATAATAAGTTTATATTTGTCATGATTAATGTGTTGAGTTTGAAAGTTTTAGCACCACCAAAACAATTTATTAATGAAGACAAATTATTGGAAAAATATTTAGCATTCTCTTCAACTTGTATTTTATGTTCTTTATTATTATCGTGTATTTTTAACGAATATTAAATTGAATATACATATTTTAATAACTTTAACTACTCTACTTTGATAGTAATTATTACATATGTTGTCTACCAAGTATGAACATATATAAAAGATATATCTTTAAAAAATAGTAATAGTAATAATAATTATAATTTTGGTTCATATGATAAAATTTATATTTTAAATATACTCATAAATAAATTTGTGTAATTTATTATTTTTAATTAGAAATTTTAATATAATGAAATTAATAAAACACTAATGAAATAATTTTGAATTACAACCCTAAAAACTACAAAATCATACATTAAGAATCCAAAATTATTAATAGTTTTTATTTAAAAAATGAAGAAAACTAAGAGCTTTTTTTTTTTGTAATAAATGTGATAAATTGAAACGGTTGTTAATGTTCAATGCGGTGCTTTGGAGAAATTTTGAAGTATCCACATGTATAAAAATATGATGTCACATAGACAATTGTAACATATCACTACAAGAATATGTGGAAACAAGGACAGTATAAAATTGTTGCTAAAGGCATAAATACTGTTGTTAACTTTTCGCGTCATCAAAATTTTCGTGACAGTAGCCTCCGTCGTTAAAGTTTATCCCTACGACAATTTGCCGTTGTAAAAGATTTGTTGCTGTTAGAAAGTCACTCCCCATTGCTTTTTTACAACGCAATTCGTTGTTGTTAAACACAGTTCAAGGGCGACAACACATTGTCGATGTTACATATTACTATTAGTGATTAAAACATTTTGTCGTAAAAGTAGTTTTTCAAACACGAGTTTGCGTTGTTGCATTTGATAAAAAACTCAATTTCCATTCATTATTAATTTTTGGCTGATTTGTTTTTTCATGCGGTTCATCATGTTCTTCATCAGGTCCAGTGCAGGTTCTTCATGTTCTTCACAATTTCATTTGATAAAAACACAATTTTCATCATGTTCTTCACAATGTTCGTGCAGGTCTCGGAAGTCCAGCAGAGGGAAGGGAAGTGCAGCTCCTGTGAAGGTCTCGACACTCCACTGAAGGCGGTTGGAACTCCAGCAGCAGCACCAGCTCGGAACTCCAGTGCAGTTCGATTCCAGGACCAGCTTCCGTTCCAGCTCCGGACAGATGCATGTCTCAGCACTCCAACAGCAGCACCAACTCGAAACTCCAGTGCAGTTCGGTTTCAGCACCAGCTTCGATTCCAGCTCCATACAGGTGCATGTCTCGGCACTCCAGCAGCACCACCAGCTCGGAACTCCAATGCAGTTCGGTTCCAGCACCAGCTTCAGTTCCAGCTCCGGACATTTGCAGGTCTCGGTACTCCAGTAGCTCTAGACATGTACAGGTGCAGCTTTGTTGGTGAAGGGAAGGGAGGGTGAGGGTGAAACGAGGGTGAGGATGTTGGTGAGGGGAAGGAAGGGAAGTCATACAAACTAAAGTGAGGATGTGATTGTGAGTGAGGGTGAAAAAAGTGAATTTTTTGTTTTGTTTTAAAATTTCATTTTTTTTTTCACCGGTGAAGTTTAGAATGTTTGTGGATTATTGACATAAAAAATAGTTGTCACTAAATAAACTATTTTACAAAAACCATTGAATCTCTTACTGAATGACTTTACTAACGTCGACAATATATTAACACGTAAACCTATTCTTATTTTTATGGTACTTATGTTTTAACGATGACAAAACTGATTAGTTACGTCATACATCCGTTGTTGTTATTGCTATATTTATGGCAAAACTTTTTGCATTTAAATATGTACATTTACAACGGAAAAGTCATTTGCTACTGATGGAGTCATCTAACATCAAGCGTTGGTCGACATTACACATTTATCCATGTAAAAAATAAAATGACGACAAAAATTAACACTAAATGTATCTTATAACGGTGGAAAACATATTGTACCTAATAAGTAATAAATTCGACAACAAAAACTGTCGACACAATATACATACATTCCACATCAATTCTTAGCGTCAACACGAAATCTCCGTCGTTGTTGCCACAGATTCTTGTAGATATACAATTTAGGTGGACCAATAGAATTGATTAGAAATTTTATTTTGCTTACTTGTCAACATAATATACATCCTAGCCAAATTATTATATATAAATAGATAGATTTTATAAAATAAAAATAATATATATTAGGATGTAGTAAGAATAATTGTTTTCGTAAATATACCTTATACCTTAAAATTAAAGGAAATACCAAAATATCCTCGTTTTAAAAAACAAATATGAATGTATACTACTCGTGAATCTCATTCGCGGGTATGATTTAAACCAAAGGTATCCACGTATATCATTTGCGGGTAGACATTTAAGTCGTACCCGCAAATATTCGCGGGTACGATTTAAATGCGCACCCACCCGCGAATGGCATTTGCGGGTGGGTGCGCATTTATGTTTCACCCGGGAATGAGATTCGCAGGTGGGGGTATTCAAATACACAGAAAAAACTGCAGAAGTAGCAGCCAGTCAAACAGAAGAGCAACCATTTTCGCTTTCGATAAGCATATCCCAGAGCCTTTTGAATATCTCAAAGACTGTGATAGATTACACAGGTTGAAATGGGATAAGAACGCAAGAGAACCATGGATTACTCGACATGCAGTGTATTGGACATTGTGGGAGGGTCGCTTTCGGATGGAAATTCCGCGATTGCTGGTTGTACCTCTAGCGGAGTACTTAGCTTGGTATAACAAATTAAATGTAACATTGATTTGGGAACCTCCTCTTGAAGTTGCGCAAGAAGAAAATGTGATTCTTTCGGTCCGGTTTGAGCCACATGGAAACCAATCAATGTTATTGGTGAGTGATATTCGTATCTTAATAGTCTTAA
This sequence comes from Chamaenerion angustifolium, assembly GCA_946814005.1. Taxonomy (NCBI): domain Eukaryota; kingdom Viridiplantae; phylum Streptophyta; class Magnoliopsida; order Myrtales; family Onagraceae; genus Chamaenerion; species Chamaenerion angustifolium. The sequence goes on along the minus strand of OX328270.1, from coordinate 26,154,613 downwards.
TTATTAATTTGTTTGTTTATTATTAATAATGAGTTGGTTTTGTGTCTTATACAGATGAGAAGTATTAGGCATCTGGCGAAACTAACCGATAAAATTTTGAAGAAGCAAGCTGAGAAGAAACTTTTAGTTATAAGGTACACCCACGAGCTCACCGATGAGACTGAACAGTATAATCAATTATTAGCTGAGTTAGTCACGTCTAGTGAGGAGGAGAAGTCTCGGACATTAAATTTGACGACTCTTATCTACATCCCCGGGTGACGCAATCTACTCAAGACTAAAGTCAATCAGATAGACCCGTCAAGAGTAGGAATGTCATAGGTCGACATAGTTGTACGAGCAAAGATGTTGGTAGGGGTGGTGGGCGAAGGGGTTGGATGCCCTAGTCAATCATGTATAGTATTTTCGAATATTAATGTGAAATTCTGGATATTGGGAAATCTAATCTTTCTCTCACCACGTTTAGAGATCAACATGTGTAGATCACACCATACATTTGGTCCATTCCTCATAGGCCACCAGTATGGGTCTGGTAAAGGGTGGAATTTAGGGAGGTATGTGCGCATATAGTAATCCAAGTGAAAACGTGGATCAACATACAATGTCAATTCTGAATTGGTGTAACAAGATCGTCGCCATTGCGTGTCTACATGGTAGACGAAATAATGTCCATTCACCGCAATCACACCTCATGTTTGGCAAGTTTACAACATACGTATTTCCAACGCGCGTATGCACTATATACGTCTCAATAAGAGTACGTTAGAATCTCTCTCACTTTAGGTAGAAACACGTTCCTCATTGATCTCTCATTTTCACATATTGCACGACGATCGACAAAATACGTGTTGAGTCGAGTAAATGTAAGTTCTACCAATGTTGTTTGTAAACACATAATTTTGGCTCGGGGTCAAAATACTGTACGCGAGGATCCGAGTTGAGAAAAATTGGGACGAAGAAAAAAAAATAAACACTAAATCCCAAACCCTAAAACCCTAAACATTTAACCCTAAACTCTAAACCTTAACCCTAAATCCTAAACCCCAAACCCTAAATCCTAAATCTTACTGCCACAAATTCATCACCATGCCACCCACTTGTCCACCCATTGTGCCACCCTTTGTCACCATTGATCATTGCCCACCATGTCGTCCACTTGACCACTCACTTGGCCAGCATTCCACCCTTTGTCAACATTAATAATTGCCCACCATGCCATCTACTATGCATTGTCCATGTTTTATCATCTACCTGCACGAATTGAAGGTGTGAAGTTGAGCCGAGAGCTACGGCACTTGAAGAGGTAAAGAGTGAAGAAAAAAGAAAAGAAAAAAAGAAAAGAAAAAAGAAAGGGAGAAGTGAAAAAAAAATCAAAGTGAGGTATCGAGTGAAAAATATAGAGAAATTGAGTGGGAAACAAATCATTGCCCTCACATTAAGGCCATACAGACCCCTAAAGTCGAAATTGCCTGAATATGGAAACTCATGACAAAAGGGGATCAGAAATACGTGAACGAGAAGATTGACGAGGTTCATATGCTCGCAAACTACAAAGTCAACTGGTCTCTCCATATTTGAGTGCAATGTAGATAAGTTGAATGGAACCCTTGAAAAGTTCAGACGAAGGACGAGGCGAATACAAATATTTTCAAAATGCACGTCCTCGACCTTCCTTCAAACCAAGAAACAAGCAACAAATGCACTCAACGAGCTGCGTTACTTTGTGAAACGTCTTAAGAACTAGACTTCGATTGACCAAATCCTTTTAAAGTATTTTGAAAAAACTTTTGCCATATATGTAATCAAAGTCTGGAATGAACGGAACATGCAGAATTTTCAAAATCAATCATGCATGATCAATTGTGTATTCATCCTTCTTATTATGGTATTTTGAATTTAGGTTTCCGAGAACCCATGCGACATTCGATGACTTCAGCACCTCAAGAGCACCGGGAGAGATTCATCCATAACAAACCATGCACGCCATGAGTTTCCTCAAAGTGTGATCAATCGTTGGCATAACCTCCCAAGTCGAGCTGATTTTGCTCTTATAAGCGCCAGGCCAACATGACTACCAGTATCTCCGACTTCATCTTCCCGAGCAACACTCCCTTCCGTAAGCACCTCATCAATTCATGTCAGGTACTTTTGCCATCTTGACCAAGCTCCACCTCCCACCTATGACCATCACACACTCGAGAGCTCCGAGAAAGGACAAATGCACTTTTGGGACTAGATTTTTGTCCTAATTTCAAAGATTACGAAGTCGCCCTGGGTAAACGTTTATCCAAAATTTCAGGGGCATTGCTGTTTCCTCCCCTCGCGGTTTCATTCCTAGGCCCACCACAAGTGACCCAACCCGATGACGTTGATACTCACGAGGGTTTGTCAGACTTATTTTCAACCGGTATCACCATTGGAGCTCTGTTTGATGAAGCTCCCTTATGCGCTTTTGTCTGTCCACGCGTTAATGGGAGACCCTTGTCGGATTCGACTCTATACAAATGATCATTCAATGATACCTATTTGAGATGCGTGAATGTTGAAAAATCTGACCGTCTAATGGAAGAAATTCATGAAGGTTATTGCGACCCACACATGAGTGTGCGATACCTGGATACTTCTGGTTCACCATGACAGTTGACTATGTAAAACACGTTCAACATTGTCACCTCCATCAAATGAATGCGGACCAAATCCACGCACCACCGCATGATCTCTATCCCATGACCTCCCCAAGGCCTTTCTCAATGTGAGGCATCAATGTAATCACCATGATTTCTCCAAAGGCACCCAATGGTCATCAATTCATATTGGCGGCGATCGATTACTTCACCAAGTGGGTAGATGCTATCACCCTAGCGTCAATAACGAAAAAGGCCATCAAAAGTTTCATTAGGCAGGACGTCATCGCGCGTCATGGGGTGCCGAAGTCAATCATCACCGGCAATGCCAGAAATATAAATAACAAATTGGTCGATGGGTTGTATGACCAATTTTAGATCAAGTATAAAGACTTATCTCCATATCGCCCATAAATGGATGGCGTAGTGGAAGCATCAAATAAAGGACTGACACGATAAGCTGCCTTGGGTACTCATGGCATACATGCCTTCAATACGGACTTCAACAGGGTCAACCCTATTCTCCCTCGTTTACGGGACCGAAGTCGTGTTGACAATTGAAGTAGAATTCCCGTAAGCTAGGATCCTCGCTGACGCAGAGATGGACATGTCAGAGTGGGCGATATGCAGATACGAGCAATTGAATCTCATGATCAAAGGTATCTCATCCCGATGTGCCACAGACAATTGTACCAGCAACGCATGACTCATGCATTTAACAGTAATATGCATCTGAGAGAATTGCAGACGGGCAATATAATTCAAAAAAAAAATCATTAGAGTCAATTGAGACTTTTCGGGCTAGTTTGTGCCTAAAATATGAAGGGTCTTATGTTGCCAAAGATATTTTCAGCAGAGGAGCCATGATAAGTCCGCGCAAGCAGTCAGACATCTCGCCAGAGATTTTAAGCTCTAAAGTGAATTACAAGCCGACGAGCGATCCTTTAGGTGTTCAGCCTCCGCAAGTCATCCCCGACGACCAGGACATGTAGGTGTCCAGCTTTTGGGAGTCACAAGCCGACGAGCGGAGCCTTTAGGTGTTCAGCCTCTGCAAGTCATCCTCAACGACTAGGACCTGCAGGTGTCCAACTTCTGGGAGTCATAAGCCTACGAACGGGGCCTTAAGGTGCTCAACCCCCGCATGTCATCCTGAATAATGGTTCTGGCGAGAAAAAAATCCTCAACCTCCAGCTCGTTGATGGCAAAAAAAATCTCAACCTCCAACTCGTTGATGGTAAAACAATCTCAGCGAGCAGGACCTCTAAGTGTCCAGCTTCTAGGAGTCACAAGCCAATGAGCAGAGCCTTTAGCTGTTTAGTCTTCGCAAGTCATCATCGACATTCAGAACATTTAGGTGTCCAGCTTCTGGGAGTCAATAGCCGACAAACGGAGCCTTTAGGTGTTCAACCTCCGCAAGTCATCCTCGACGACCAGGACTTGAAGGTGTCTAGCTTCTGGGAGTCACAAGCCGACGAGCGGAGACTTTAGGCATTTAACCTTCGCAAGCCATCCTCGACGACCAAGACCTGCAGGTATCCAGCTTCTGGGAGTCATAAGCCGACGAACGAGGCCTTAAGGTGCTCAACCCCTACAACTCATCCTCAATAATGCTTCTGGCCAGAAAAAAATCCTCAACCTCCAGCTTGTTGATGACAAAAAACAAACTCAACCTCCAACTCGTTGATGGTAAAAAAAAAACTCGACCAGCAGGACCTGTAGGTGTCCAGCTTCTGGGAGTCACAAGTCGACGTGCGGAGCCTTTAGGTGTTCAGCCTCCGCAAGTCATTCTCGACGATCAGAACATGTAGGTGTCCAGCTTCTATGAGTCACAAACCGACAAGAGAAACCTTTAGGTGTTATGCCTCCGCAAGTCATCCTCGACGACCAGGACCTGTAGGTGTCCAGCTTCTGGGAGTCACAAGCCAATGAGCGGAGCCTTTAGGTGATCAACCTGTGCAAGTCATCCCCAACGAGTTACAAGTCGATGAGCGGAGCCTTTAAATGTTCAGACTCCATAAGTCATCCCCAACATGTCACAAGCCGACGAATGGAGCCTTTAGGTGTTTAGCCTCCGCACCCTAACGAATCACAAGACAACGAGCAGGTCCTTTAGGTGTTCAGCCTCCGCAAGTCATCCCTAATGAGTCACAAGCCGACGAACAGAGCGTTTAGGTGTTTAGCTTCCGCAAGTCATCCTCGACGACCAAGACTTGTAGGTGTCCAGCTTATGGGAGTCACTAGATGATGAGCATTTAGGCGATCAACCTCCATAAACCATCATGAATGATCAGGATCTATAGGTGTCTAGATTCCGAAAGTTGTGTGATGATGTCTCTCTACTACATAAATAATGAATCGAGAGGAGGCAAAATCAGTTGTTTGTCTTTAAACATACACTCATGAGATCACTTCTATGGGCGTGTGTTTAAATAGGGACAACTATAAACACATGATTTTGGCTCGGGGTCAAAAAATTGTACGTGAGGATTCAAGCCGAGAAAAATTTAGATGAAGAAAAAAGCAAAAAAGTAAAATAAACCGTAAACCCCAAACCCTAAACCTTTAGCCCCAAATCCTAAATCTTAACCCTAAACCCCAAACCCTAAACCCCAAACCCTAAACTCCTAAACCCCTAAACACTAAAACTCTCAGCCACAAATCCATGACCATGCCACCCTTTGTCACCATTGATCATTGCCCACCATGCCATACACTTGACCATCCAGTTGACCACCATGTCACCCTTTGTCAACATTGATCATTGCCCACCATGATATTCACTATGTATTGTCCATGTTTTATCATCTACTTGCACCAAAAATAACATTAAAAAAAACTATAATAGAAAGCAAGCTTCGACAATTGAAGGCGTGAATTTGAGCGAAGGGCTACGACACTTGAAGAGGAAAAAAGTGAAGAAAAAAGAAAAGAAAATAAAATAAAATAAAGAGAGAAGAGAAAATAATCCAAAGTGAGGTATCAGGTGAAAAATATAGAGAAAATGAGTGGACAAAAATTGGTGATGATCAGTTTCGGTTCCTCGTACGGTATCTAAACTTTAAATAGCTTAGGTGTATATGTTTTGTATTTATATTTATTGATGTGAACGCAATTTATCTTATCGATATTATGTGTTAATGGTTATATTTACAATAAGAATCGTACTCGATTTTAAGATCGCTATAACTTTGGGGTCATTTTAGGCATTTGTGAAAGTTATGGGGGTTTATTTCGGTCTAAAAAATATTTTAAAAACTGACATAGGTCATTCCTGAACATTGATAAAGGTTATAACTCAGTCCTTGGACTCTCGGGTCATTTTGGGACTTTACCGAGTGTTAAAAACCAAACCAAAAACGTTTTGGGCCATTTGTGCAAATTTTGATTTTTTTTCAAAAAAATTCAGCTCTAATTTTTAAATATTTAAAATTTGTTCCCTGAACCTTTCTGGACATGTCATAACTTCTCAAAGTGTTACAAATAAGTCCAGAATAATTTTCGGGTTATTTTGGAACTTTACCAAGTGTAACAAATAAGTCCAGAATAGTATAGGGTCAATTCTGTCATTTTTTAAAAATATATTTCCAATTCAGCTTGAATTTTAAATAATTGCATTTTTGTCCCCCATAGTTTTGTGGACATCCCATGACTTCTCAAAATGTGACAAATTAGTCCAACGAGCTTTATATCTTCAAAATCATTCGTGTACGTTTGACTTTATTATCTCTTGTTTACTTATTTTAAATCAACTCAAAAAATAAAAATAAAAATGCTTGTATATTGTTAATAAAAAAATGCATGCAATCCTTTTGGCCAAGCATGATCAAAACGGGTAATTCAGGCAAATCAAGCAAGTTAAAAAAAATGTAAATTCAAAAGCAAACTAAAGTACCGAAAAGGCGTATTATGGGCTCGGGAGCCCTCAAGACTTAATCAAACCCCAAGCTCTAGGATGTTAACACCATGTACCCTAGACAAATTTTAAGATTTTGATTAGTCTTTATTTAATCAGTGGTGACTCTTTTCTTTTTCGGTCTGGTTGATGACCCCACTTGACCGAACTCGTCGCTCGGCAAGATCCGACATTTTTCGAGCGAAACAAAAAATAATTATTTTTCAAAACGGTCGGGGAATATCGAATCCAACGTCCAATATTGTTATTGGTAATGATGGAGCTCCTTTTAATACCTTGTTAAACACTTTCGACTAATTTGTTATCATTACGCTGTATCTATGTCCTCCGTCATGCGATAGAGACCACATACTGAAATCTCCTAAATTGATTAACCACCTTAAAAAATTTCCATCATTCATTGTGTAAATGTTTGTCAATATCAATCAAACTTCGCCTTAGAGGTGGTTCATGCCATTTCTGAGAATTTCTTCTTTAAGTCTTTGTCTTTAAAATTTTTGTTGAAGTTGCTAGTTAGGTATCGAACGCAGTATCTGTGAACACCTAAGGGTGCTGGGAAAACATTAGCAACTCCAACTTTAATTACGTCATGACGATCAAATACTATGCATACGAGTGTTTCATCTCTCCTCGTGTGATGTCGCAAACGTTCTAAAAACCATGTCCAATATCTGACAGACTCAGAGCATGCAAAGGCGAAGCACAATGGAAAAATCTGATTGTCAGCTTCGTATCCCACTACGACTAATAATTTACTAGTGTACTTTCCATACAAACGGGTAACATCAATGCTGATTTGGGGTCAACAATGGGAGAAACTTTTAATTGAAGACTTATATGCCCCAAACCACTTACCAAATATGACACCCTCCTCCGTGGAAACTCCTTTCCATTCATAGTAAAAAATAGAACCTGGGTTGGAATTGCATAAACCAACCATCAACGGTGGTAAACGCTGAAATGCACTTTCCTATACCCCAAACATTGTCTCAATTATCTATTATTTAGCGAGCCACACCGAGGAACTTTTTGCGTACTTATCTTTAACAACTTCGTGCAAATCACAAACTCTAATACCCGTGTTGTGATGCACATATAGATATATAAATTCCGCAATCAATTTGCAAGAGTTGTCTATGATGTTTTATAATATTGCCATTTGTACAAGAGTGTGGATGACCTAATTTGGTGATCTCCAAGCCCATTTTCTTCTGCATTCCTCTTAACAACCATGAGCAGATACCACTGCTTATGTTGGCACATTTGAATGAAACGATTGTTGGACTTGATCTGGCAATGCTGCATTACCGTGAATTAATAATGTGTCACAATTTGACATGTTGTTGGAGTGAAGCTTTATTCTCATATTGAACACCTACTTGAAAATCATTTGTACCTGTAGAGGATGCATAGTGCGTGACCATCCAATCGGTACTTTCAAACTCATCTTGTCAATAATCCGATGTAAACTTAGGAGGGAACTATCGAAAGGTCATTGGTTGACTAGAATATGCATCATTACTTGTGTCATCATCGAACAATGGTAACGCACAATCATCCAAATTTGTAGGAGATTCGACTTCTATGTCATCTCCCACTCTTCTTCAACCACGTCATATTCATCTTCTCCATCAATATCTACATTTGGAACCACTTATAATTACATCTATTCACTACATATTTGAAAATTTTCATGAAGTGATTCTTCATCAATGATTGTATACATGTTGTTACCCGACTTCCATAGGAAGTCAATATCAAGTACTTGTGAGCTAAAACCGCAAACAACGGTAACAAGTTCTTTTAGGTGGGTAAAGGTCATTAAGGTTTCAGTAGAACTAATTGTGGATTTATATTCAATATAATTAACAACTTCTCTGTCTACTATAGTTCTACCTCTTAGGAAAACTAAACCAAATGAGGAGAAAATGAAGAGCTTAGTGCTATAAACAAAGATAATTTCATCTTCTTAACACTAAGCTTGATTATTACAATAGAGGTGGTCATTTATTTATTGGTGATGCTAGGGATATGTATGCAAAAGTCCTAAACATGTGGACTTGAATGTAATTGTCCTAAACAATTGGACTAACACAAACAATTATCTAAACCATAATCCCTAACATTCCCCTTTGTAGATCCACTTCCTAATGTAAATCAACATCTCATCAACATCTAACATTCATCCATGTAGACATGCTTCTTTGCTTGCAATCCTCAACTACCATGATCCTGTTGAATAACAAGCACATCTCCATGACCTTGTTGAATAACGAGCAACTCCATGATTTTGATGAATAATGAGCACAACTCACCCATTGCTAATCTGCAGGAGCTGATTTCCATGCCATTGTTGAGCTGACTTCAATCAAAGATAATTCACCCATTGCTGATCTGTAGGAGCTGATTTCTATGCCATTGCTGAGTTGATTTCAATCACAGATAATTCACCCATTGCTGATCTGCAGGAGGTGATTTCCATGGCACAAGTTTTCCCTAATAATGAGCACATGTCTGTTCTAATTTCAGTGAGGCGAAGCTTGACAAATGAATGATGATGATGAGGATACCGAGAGCCTTTGATGCACTGCTACTGACGAACCAAAGTTGGAATACCAAAGAGAAAAGAAGAAGAAGAAGCCTCGAGATTTGTGAAAACGTGTTTGTAAACACGTAGCGAAACATAGAGAAGCAGTAAACGTGCTTGTAAGCACACATCAAAACATATGATCTTCGAGGAGAAAAAACAATCACAAATCAGAACAACTTAGTACTTGCAGAGCAGCAGTAAATGGAGACAATCAGTACCTCAAAATCAACCTCAAACACAGGACTAATCAACCTTATAATCAGTATCACATCCATGACAATGATAACATGAAGCACACGTCTGCTTCAACTTGAAGATCAACATCAACTCATTTCAACGTAGCTGAATGAACAACAGCAGGATGATCTTCCACTCTCTGAAGTAGAGGAGACAATTTCTGACACGACACGATTAAATGACCTGCAAACGATTTGCAATTTACAAGTTTAGACACGACATGATTACTAAGCGTGTCTAACCAACTCTTATACGTTTAGAAACGATTAATAATTGTGTCTAAACACATCTAACATGCAAATACACGACAAACACACGTTTAGATACAATTAATAAATCATGTGTAAACGTGTCTAATCGTGTACACAGTTACTTCTATGAATTGGGTTAGACTTAAATTTCTGCTAATAGAGTAAGTAACTCATTAACCAGTCTCATGAGTTCTAATTAGAATTGATTATTAAAAAATACTCAAATTTTAGTTTACTTATAACTTTTTAATTTATTATTATTATTTATAATTTTAGGTTCAATATTCAATGAAATAACCAAAATTTGAGTACTACTTTTTTGTAATTAACCATTTTCCGAATATGGTAATTTCTATAAATCCTTAACGAATCCCGTGTCTAAACAACTTTATACGTTTAGACACGATTAACGACTTATACGTTTAGACACGAGACATGTTTAAGATTTATCTGTTTATACACGAGACATGTTTAGATACGACACGATAAATGACACGACACGACATGATTGTCACCCCTACTCTGAAGAAGCTGCTAGATCTGTTATCATTCTTTCTGGGGATGGAATGGCAACAGTCTCCCATTACTATAATAGCTCTACTCAACTTTACCAATTTGACTTGCCTTATGATGCTGTATATTTTTTGGAAGCTTCGGTTCTATCATATGCTGAAGACTTTGAAGAAGCAATAGATTGACTAATTCAAGTGGAGTATGCAACTCAGAACCGATCCAGCTCACCAGTAGTCGAGATCAGCAAGTTCGTTCCAGTCGAGATCAACGATTAACAAATGTATTCAGCATATCCATAGCAACATGATGTAGAATTGATCAGCAGGTTCGTTCACATGGAAGTGATATTCAGCAAGTTCGTTCACATGGAATTGATCTGATTGAGCTACGTTGAAGGTGGAATTTGAGCGGTGATGCATAATTAGGTGGCAGCAACACAACATGGAGTTTGAGCAGCACAGCAAACTAAGAGAGAGACAGCTCACCAGCAGATTGTGACGATCAGAATAATTGTCAAAATAGAAGCAATCTCAATCTCCATCTAATTGAAGTTGAGGCGCGAAGATCTGGTGAGGATTTGAACAAAGATGAAGCGCGACAAACTGATTTGAAGAACTGAACATAGTTGTGACGGATTTGTGACTGAAATTTACAACTGAATCGAAATTCTGTCCTTGATCTTGTAGCTCTGATACCATCTTAGGAAAACTGAACCAAATGAGAATAAAATGAAGAGCTTAGTGCTACAAACAAAGATAATTTCATCTTGTTAACACTAAGCTTGATTATTACAATAGGGGTGGTCATCTATTTATAGGTGATGATAGGGATATGTAAGCAAAAGTGCTAAACATGTGGACTTGAATGTAATTGTCCTAAACATGTGGACTTGAATGTAATTGTCCTAAACATGCAGACCATATGAGGGACAACTTCCAACAAATTGGTTGACAACGCAGACATTAATCCAACAGAGGATCGACACTGCTACGATAGCGGGAGGCTGAAAATACAAGGCTACTATACGGTGGATCGACTAAACTAGAATGGGAAATGGTCGGGCGTGAGATTTTATAGCAGATGTACCTACGTAGGGAATTTTCAGGTGGAAAGGTAGATGTTATCCACCCGTGAATGTCATTCACAGGTGGAACAGTAGATTTTAACAACACTTTCACCTAGGGTTGGGCATAAACAAACGGTTTGGATGAACCGTACCGGTTTCGAACCGATTCGACAGAACCGTACCGGTTTTGAACCGATACTACATAACCAGTTTTGAACTGATTGGGCAGAACCAGTTTCGAACCGATTCTGCTGAACCGGTTCACAAAACAAATGTTTTTTTTTAAATATGGAGTGATTCAGAAGAGGTATAAAAAACTTGTTCAAAACCAGTTAACCGAAGCAATTTTTGTACCTGTTTTAATATACTACATACTAAACTAAACTACTAAACCATACCCTAAACACTAACAGACCGGACCCTAAAGAACCGAAGCCTTCACCTTCACTTCAGCAATCAACAATCAACCATTCACTTCAGTCTAAACCTAATTCTCAGTTCTCACTTTAGACTCCCGTCCCGTCTCCCTTCGCCTTCTTCTTCAGACTCTTCACTTCGTCTTCTTCAATCTTCACGGCGTTCACTTCGTCTTCTTCGTCTTTCGTCTTCTTCGTCTCTACCCGTCTTCCGCGGCTTCAGCATCGTCTCCATCTGGTTCAGCTGACTTCGACATTGGCTCCTTGCAAAAGTGAGTTCTCTTCGTCCGACTTCTGAATACTAATTACTAAATGCATGACCTTCTTCTTCGTTGTGAAAAGATGGTTCAGAAGATTTAAGATTGTGATAGGAACTAAAAGATTGCTCCAATTAATTGTGATAGACGAAGTAGCTTTTGGCAAGTTATAGTTGCGTGCTTATGTTAGGTGGATTATAACTAAACTGGAATTACATAAGTGTAATATTGATTTTACCGTCTCTCTGCTCCCATTATCACAGTATTTTTGGTAATTCTCTTCTGATTAAATCTTAAATAGTCAGGTACTTGTGCTCTTAATGATGTTTGATCAAGTAGGTTCTTCTAAAGAAAGCACAAGGTGCTGGATTTCTTTAGTACTACAAAGATTTGCGTAATGGTGGAGGGTTTTTCTATAGTTAAAACAAATGCTTATAATTTTCTTATGCCTCTAGAATTGAGCATAATGTAATCTTTAAATAGAACTACTCTTTTACATGGAAACTTTGATGTATTAATCTCGTTTGTATTTTTAGTTGCACCGTTGCATGCTTACACTTTTGGAACTGCTTACATGTTTGATAACTGCTTACATTTTTAGCGACACTTGTTGGTCCTGATAACAGGTTTCTCACGCAGACAGATGAGCATCTCATAGCATTGCCAGGTTATAAGTTGTTGACTTATGTAAAGGGGGTGAAAGCTTTTGTTGGCATCCAATGGTTGTGTATTGGTGTTGTGGACCTATGGCTGTGTATTATGCTGCATGTATAATGCCGAACAACTGAAGGGTTGTGTAAGGTGAAGTGATATGAAGTATGATGGATGAAGTGTGTGTGTATTGGTATTATTAGTTTTTTAAAAAGTTATATATGAAGTGGTTCGGCTGAACCGGTTTCAGAACAGGTACGGTAAATCCCTAAAATCTGGAGCGGTCAGAAACTGGAGCGGTAAATCGTACCTGTTTTAAAAAGTGGTCAAGGTTCGATTCCGAACCGGTTCATGTCCATCCCTAGTTTCACCCGTGAATATCATTCGTGGGTGAAAGTTACATTCGTGAATGTCATTCGCGGGCATGTATACATTTATACTTTTTTTTAAAAAAATCGGTATTTACTACTAATTTAAGGTATATTTTAGAAAAACAAATTTGTAGTAAGAAACTAAGAACAGTAAACTTCAATTCCCTTTTTTAATTTAAAGAAAAAAAATAATACTTTAAAAAAATAACAAAACACCAACTACAAAGCTAATATTTTTATTTTAAAAAACTATCTACGCAGGGCTAATTTCGCGGTATAGTTGTACAGGTTCACCTTGTGCGAATAGATTTTTTCTTGCCAGCCTTTTTTATGTAATATTTCACTAATTATTTTTTCAGAATGATTTATTTTCTAAAAAAGATTCAATTTCTTTTAATTCACATAACAACAATTTTTAATTAACTGTAAAAAATGATAAATTTTAGATTGTAGCCTATGGTCTTTAAAATATATATTAGAAATATCAATGCTAAAATAATTTTAATATATCTATATTATTAACCACGGAAATATTTCTATAACCATCTCCGTTTGAATTATTTATATCTATATTATTAATCACGATCACATTTCTATAAGGGAAATTCTATTTGTAGACGACTATTTTACAAGACCACATTTGTTGAAAGATTAAAATACCCTAATAGCATTTTACATATTTACCCTTATTAATTTTAAGAAAATTAATTATCAAATGGACACTATATTTTCGTAATTACAAAACTACAGTCTAAAATGTTAAAAAAAATCATGCTTCTAACAAGTTTTGAATCAGAGACATCTTATATACTAGCTAAAAGTGTTATCATTACACTACTAAGTCCAATTATTTTTTAACATAGTTCAAATATAGTTATTGAAGCAATTCTCATATTATTGTATTAAAATCTCATATTTATTTATTCATGATCTATATTAATTAACCTTTGTTCAACACTTTTTGTTTATAGTGTTAGTTTAATTTTTATCTACTGATTAATTTTTTGAAATGGTTGAAAAATAAGTAATGTTCTAAATTTAATATTACTTATTTTTCAACTTTTTCAAAAAATTAATTAGTAGATACATAATTAAACTAAAACTATAATTAAACAAACGGCGTTGAACAAATGTTAATTACTAAAGAGCATCAATAAATAAACATGTTGTTTAATATACTAATATGAAAATTGCTTCAATAAGTATATTTGAAGTTAATTGAAATTAGTAGTGTAGTGACAAAACTTTTAGCTAGTATGTAAGAGGTCTAGAGTTCAAAACTTGATTTGTTTTGGTAAGTAAACAAGAAATAACAACTACAAAGGTTTAAATTACACGATCCTGAACAATTCTATTAGTTGTGCATCCAACTCCATCAAATAAAAGAAATTTCAACACATCCAAGGGGGGGGTTCAAAAGCATTTGGAAGGGTTTTTCCAAGATGATTGTTTCCTTAGTCATAGCATCCGCTACTCCATTTGCTTCTCGAAACACATGCCTAATTTTGAACTTCTTGAAATCCAAAAGTAATTTCATAAGAGGTTTATCAAAGTTTTTATGCTTCACTATAAGATTAATTGCTTTCTGGGCGTTAGATTCCACTTGTAAAGCTTGTACCCCCTATGTTAGTTGCAATGGTTAAACCATCTCGGATCACCCAAAGCTCCGCCACAAGATTATTTGTGATTCTGATCCGCCTTTGAAATCCTTTAATCCAACTGCCCCATTCATTTCTTAAGACCCTTGCTCCCCCTGTCGGTCCTGGGTTACCCATAACATATCCATTTGTTCTTAGTTTTATCCAACCTTGAGTCGGAGTCGTCCAACCCACACGAATATTCATGCTCCTATGAATAATGCTTTTGTTTCTACTGACTTCTGAAATTTCCTTAGCATGAGATAATGTTAAATTAGAAACATCAATATTGACAGGAGGATCATTAAAAATATAAGAATTCATATTCTTCCAAAGGAACCAAATTGTTGATGAGTGGATAAATCGTCAGTCGATCCCTTTCACATTGGGGTAAGAGCTCCTGCACTTCTTTTCCAACCAATTTTGAAGGGTAGACAAAAAGAAATAAGTAATATGAGTAGGGACAACAATTTCTGACCACACTTTTCTGGTAATGAAGCAGTCGCGCAATATGTGCATTGCATTTTCCACATGATTGACACAAATGTTGCACATAGGACTGATATTAATGCCCTTCCTATGCAGCATTCTAGCCGAGGAGATTTTGTCATGATTGCCGAGCCAGATGAAGAATTTAATATGGGAAATTGAGTCGCATTTCCAAATCCATTCCCAGTTTTCAGTTTCAATAGCATGGTTTTGCACTCTATTCCTCTTAATAAAGTGATGAACATCATAACCAGATGGGATCCCAATAGGATCTCCCATCCAAACTTTCCTATCTGGCATGGCCATGATAGTACTTCTGGGGATGTCTCAAACTTTTTCTTTTATATTATCAGGCAGATGAAAAGAAATTTGTGAGAAGTCTCACTCTTCCAACTGACGAATCAAGTCTTTCACTTTCAGATTTTTCTCACCAATGGGCATGGGACCACTGATGAGGGATCTAAGATTGGACTAACCCAACATGTTATCAGACCAAAAACAAATATTGGAACTGTCCCCAATAACCCAACCCATTTCCTTCTCCAGAGAATTTCTACCGTGGACCAAAGCTTTCCAATTCGGAGAGCCCTCTTGGGGCTTTCCTATTCAGATTCAAGTATTTGTATTTCAGTATTTTTTCCCAAGGACCTGAAGAAGTCTCGCTTGTCCAAGCAAAATTCGCAAGAAATGCAAAATTTGTTTCTCTTGAAAGCGAAATATTCAATCCCCCATACTGATTTGGAAGAGTAATTGAATTTCAATTCAAGGCATGTAAGAATCGCATATTGGAAGAGTAATTGATTTGGATGAACTTATCATCAGAGGAACCCCATAAGAAATTTCTATTCATCATATCCAATTCCTTGTGAGTCGAAGAAGGTAGTAGAGTACACTGCATGATACAGGAAGAAACCGATGACATCACTGAGTGGATAAGAACGTTCTTGCGTGCCATAAACAACAATTTTGACCTCCAACCCGAAAGTTTCCTCCTGATTTTATCCAAAATAAAATTGAAAGAAGTCTTATCTCTGTTTGATAAGTTCATCGAGAACCCATACGCGATTCTAGATTTTGATTTTGATTTTTATTTAAACCCAAAATACTAGCAAACTTGGTGGTTGAGGTGTCAGGCATATTCTTGGAGAAAACCGCTTAATACTTACCAAGGTTAACTTTTTGGCAAAGCGTTCAAACAAAACGAATGTATGATATACAAGTGAACTTGAGAGAACGGTGCATAGTTAGTTATTTGATCACTTATATTTGTCTCATATTATTTTTGTAGTTACTTATCTTTATTTCTTTATTAAATAGTTACTTATGTATGAGAATTCGACTAATTAATCACTTCGTCAATTGGTCGTCTATTTTTATGTCATCTCTTCTTCGTTGTCTAGTTTTATAAGGTAAGTGCTTTCATTTTATGAAATTGAATTTTCGGTACTTCAACTCCTAAAATAATCACATGCACTAACATTAAAAAAAAAATGACAAATTGTGTTTTGAACCCCAAACTAACATATTTAAATATAAGTCGTTAAACATCACAAGTTTGAACAAAACAATTAGCATTAGTCCGCATAAGTAACCAAATAGATAATGGGTTTATAGTTAAACAAGCATTTATGTTTCAGAATTAGACTTTTTGGTTAAATATTGTACAATGTTTGATAGATGTAATTAAATGGTCACTAAAATGAAGATTTTACCATTACTCTTATGTTCTTGCTCTTCTTTCTCAATTCAAGCACGTAATTTATTTTTTATCACAGATTTGTGTAAATCTATATACAAAATTCATATTCCACTTCCCCTTACAGGTTTACCGACCCAGTAATTAATGATTTCTGGGTGTGACATTCGATTTGGGATTCGACATTCAAGCTCATGGGTTCGACATTCAATTTTGTCTATTGAACAATATGAAAATCAAATAAAGAAGATGAAGAACAAAGAAAGATGAAGAATGTTATTTTAGTAATTTTATATCATAAATTTTTTTGTATAACTGTTCAGTCATATGGTGTAATATAAATGAATGTTTAGCTCAAGTTTCAACTCTTTAGCTCAAGTTTCAACTCTCCAGTCACATGTTGTGACTGTTGAGATAATTCATCTTATATATTTTATCCTAAAAGTAAGGAAAAATTTATTTGCAGACCTATAATTAATTTTTACGGACCCCTCTTAATTTAAAAAAAAAAAAATATGTTTTACATATATTTTTTCATATTTTCTTCTCCTTTCACTTCCATTTCCCCTCTTGTTCTTTCTTTGTCTGCTCGTGCCCTCTCCTCCCCGTCCTCACCTCGTGACCATCCTCCGTGTCTCTTCCTCCTTACGCTACCAACCTCCATCCCATGGATGAGCTGATTTGGATCAAGACTCAAATTCTATTCCTTTCGATTAAGACTCAATCAAGTTTCGATCGAATTGGAACTCAATTGTAATATATATAAATTTTTTGAAGGGTTTTGTTGTTGAATTTTTTCTATTATTTTTGCAAATTTTAAAACATATCCTTTTAAGTTTGGATGAAAAAATTAAAGGAATGAGTAAACTCAATTGATCAAAATTGAAGGAACAAAAAATTCGTTTTTAAACATTAGGGAAAAACTTTATTTTGACTCAAACATTAAAGGTCACAATGTTATTTAACCTATTAAAAAAATAAGAATATGTAAATTACAACTGAATTGTGAATATGACCCTTATAATGCAAACAAAATTAAGTTTTTATATTCCGGTCAAAGTTGGTCAATTGTATATCAAACTTTTATATTACAACTTTGACCAAAGCGCGTGGTTTGTTCGCAAATCAAACTCAACATTATTTGTAATACTAAGTTCATAATTCATTTATTTATTCAATAGCAAATATATATTATTTATTATTAAAAAAAAATGAAACATGACATTATATACTAACTACTAAATTAAAAATAGAATAAATATATATTAATTATGACTCTAATTATAAACGGTATTATATTATATCTTCTTTGTTTACCTATATATTCCACCAGGGGAGACAATCCACCTTCCATGTCGCTCCCGAGGTTGCCTTTGAATTTTTCAAGACTTCACCTCGCACCCAAAAGAGTGCTTATACACATTTTGAAAAGAAGAACAACATCTAACTCTATAGTTTCCTAAAACCTCTATAAATACAAAAGGACCGTGATCCCTATCCAAAGCTAGTGTCATTAATGAATCAATTTGTCCAAATTAAAGAGGAAAACTCATAGCTGTCTGTGAGCAATTAGGGCCGCTGAAATGGCTCAGGATACACTTAGTAGTACGTAGAGGTTGGAATTAAGAGTGGACTCCACTCTCATCAATTTTAGCCCCACCAGTGCCGGCATTGTAGTTATACAACTCAGACGGCATCTTTACTCTCTCCCTTTCCATCTCCTCGTATACGTTATCATCTTTAACATGTAAGGATCCATATTGAGACGATTGGGGTGTTGAAAAAAAAAACATGGAGAACACAAAAGCGGGTTGAAAGCACATTTACAATATATATATATATATATATATACTTAAATAAGAGAGTAGAAAAGTAGGCATTTGACAAAAAAAAAAAAAAAAGAAGTAAATATGTAAAAAAAAGATTTCCAAATCTGTGTATACGCGCACCATATGGTAGCGTATATTGCATTTTGATAATACACACCACGCCACAAAGTAGTGGTCTGGGCTTTTTTTTTCTTCAACGACGACGACTTGATGTTTAATTAAAAATAAATGCATGTATCTATTAAAAAGAATTACAAATATTATAGTAAGTAGATATTTTAATTCCGATTCAAATGATGCAAAAAATATTAAATTTGGATTTACGGATTGACTCTACACTGTGCCGTAAATTCAGATATGAAAAATTGACTTAAAATAATATAACTCAGACCATGTAAGTTCAAACTCACCACACTGTTTAAACAATGATTTTACTTTGTATATATACGTATGTATAGTTTTTTACGTATTGTATTATACGGTCAGTCTAAAAATAAAAAATTAACGCCTAGTTAGCGTCATTTAATTCGTAATTAAATTATCTACGCATTGTAAGTTTTTTTTTTGGAGTAAGTACATAATTAAATTTCTCACCTAATGCATTTAATTATTTTGATCAAATTATAAAACAAACGATGTTAGGTTAAAAAATCACTGTATTTCAAATCAAAAATATTACCCTAGGTAGATAATTGAATTACGACATAAATGACGTTAGTTGTGGTGAGTTTGGACTTACAGGGTCTGATATATATTTTTTTAAGTCAAATTTTCATATATCAACTTACGACAGAGCGTACAGTCAATCCATAAATCTAAATTTAATATTTTGTTTTGTATCATTTGAATCACAATTAAAATATATACTTTCTATAAGTTTTTTAAATTTTTTTAATAGATACATAATTTTATTTTTAATTAAACATCAAGTTGTCGTTGTTGAAGAAAAAATAAATAAAAAAGCTCAGCCCACCACTTTATGGCGTGTATTGAATACACGCTAATGTGGGTAGCATGTATTTCCAAAATGCAATACACTCTACTATGGGGTGCGTGTATTACCAATACACGCTACCCTGGTGTGCACGTATACCCAAATTTCGAAATATGTTGTTTTGCATATTTACTTTTCTATTTTTTTTTTTCAAATGCCTACTTTAAAAAAAACTCAGTAGAAATACTGAGTTTAGGGGGTGAGAGAAAAGACCGGTGGACACCGTCCCGAATAATCCGTCCCAAATTTAAGATCGAGTCAAAATGAACGGATTTTTTTATCTCAAACTCGGGCTCGAGCTCGGGTTGGATTTTTTACCCAAAATATCGAATAAACTGGTTAGGCGGGAGTATAGATTGGAATCAACCTATATTGTGTTTTTTTTTTTATTATTATTAGTCTATTGTATGTTTAATGTTGTGTTTGGAGTTTCAAATTTTTTATATTGGGTATTTGATATGATATATGTATTTTGTTTTGTATTGGATACTTTGTATAATATTTGTATTTTTATTTAGCGAAAAAGTCAAACCAGGACCGAGACCAGCTCGAGTAAAAAATCCCCACCTCAAGCGGGTGAGATCAACTTGGGTTCGATTTCGGTCCTCCAAATATAAGTCCATGTCATGCCTTTTTTGTTTACTTTATAAAAATCTGACATGTGTGTGTCCCGAGCTCACCTATGATCAAAACCATATACGTGTCATGGGAAGTACCCTAACTTATATTATATAATATGTGTATATATATATATATATTCTAGTAGTACTTCTGAAGGCATGTGCAAGCAGACACTATATTGAACTGAAGTAGCTCTCTTGTCATGGGCAAGTCGATGATTCTGCAAACCCACACTACGGGAGAACAGGAGAAGGGTGATTTAACGGCCCAAAGGGACGGCTCAAACACTATTGAGCCGTGAATAATTTATTTATCTTATTATTCACGGCTCAAATACTATTGAGCCGTCATTTTATTTATAAAAAAAAACATTTGTCGCGGCTCTAACATTTGAGCCGCGACAAATGTTTTTTTTTATAAATAAAATGACGGCTCAATAGTATTTGAGCCGTGAATAATAAGATAAATAAATTATTCACGCCTCAATAGTATTTGAGCCGCGACAAATGTTTTTTTTTATAAATAAAATAATATATATATTTTTAACGACTTTTTTTTTAGCCGTTATTATTTTTAAGAAAATAATATTTTTTTCTCTATTTTTCACGGCTCAATTACTATTGAGCCGTGAAAATAACAAATTCAAATAATTTCACTTTCCCTCTTCCCGCCGCTCAAATCAATTCAAACAATTACTAAACAATTACACTAATCAAAGCAACTATTACTAAACCCTAAACAATTACTAAACAATCCACTGTCTTGTAGTGCTCGGATAAAGCAACTGATAAAGCAACGATTGCTCTCCACTATTGCTCTCCACGTTCAATTTGTTTCTTATGTTTCCAAGGTTGTGCTATGATCAAAGCGACTATTGCTCTCCACTATTGCTCTTCTTCTTCTTCATGTTGGTCTTCGTACTTTTCCTCTGTTCTTCACGACCATCTGTTGCCTCTATTCTTCACGACCATCCATCTCCACTCGCCAGATCGAAGCGTTATCCGCTGCATATTTGCTGCGGACGGCGTCTGTCGTCTGAATCAGCACTACCTCGTCTTGATTTTCGGGCTCTAGCTTCGGGTCCTCCGACGAGACGTAATCCACGTCTAAGTACGGATCTACGTTGCCGAAGAGGTAGTGGGTAGAGTTCACGTCCCGGATGCTGTCGTCGACGACCCTCGAGTTGTGGAGAAGCCATGAAGCTGCTTCCTCCTTTTTCCCTGTTGACGTCATCATCCCGGTGTAGGAGCGCCTTGAAAGGTGGGGCCGAGGAGGCGGAGTCGTAAAATGGGACGATCGGGATGCGATCGAAGTTCTGTGCGACGGGGTTAGCGGCGTGGATGTGGCGGTCGCAGGCGACGCAGAGTGAGGCAGTGTCGGCTTTGCATGTGACGTGGGCGGGGGACACAACAATATATGTTTTTTTAAATGAAAATATTTTTCACGGCTCAATTTATATTGAGCCGTGAAAAATATGGGTTTTTAAAAAAAAATAATTAATTTTGGCGGCTCAACTCAAAAGTTTCGCCATAATTATTTTGGCGGCACTTCTAAGTTTGGGTCGGGAATTATCACGACTCATTTTAAATTGAGTCGTGATAATTGTCCCGACGCTTAATGTTGCGGCTCAAATGAATTTGAGTCGTGATAAATTAACGACTGGATTTTCCAACCGTTAAAATATTTTTTTTGGCTGGTATTTGACATTCCTCCCGTAGTGTCAGTTCATGAAGTCAACAACGACTTTGCAGCTGTGAAGTTGCAGAAAGTTTAACGGAGCTATAGACCCCGCAGCCACCTTGCTGACTCCACTATAGTTGCTGAAGTGCTCTGGTATATATAATCTTATATGCACTCCTTCAAATATATATTTCTATCTATATGTATATAGAATAGTGTTCTTGGTAATACATTCATAAAAAACCGAGTTGACCTACTCTTGCTCTCATCCCTCAACTTTCTTATATAATTTGCAGGTGGCAAGCTCTAGATTACGCAAAGATGAATCTCGCTACAATTTCCTTCTTCAATTTTCACAAATCTGAATCAGCAGCTTCGCGGTGGAGTCGAGTTACTCTAAATGTTTCTAGGGTTTGCGCGAATATATACATTAACTTTATAATTGGACAGAGATTTTCACTTAACTAACACGTGATTTTCATGCATGTAGGAAAAGGGTTATGTGACAATGTAAATGCACGAAAGTTAGCTTTCAAATATTGGTTCTTATGGGTTATGGGCCTTAGGCCCGAGTATTTTCGTATCTGACCCAAGACAACCGGATCTTGACCCGCATGATCTAAGAGTGCCACCCTATACAAAATACTTTGGCGTCGCCCTTGTGTGAAACGTAGATTGGTGTCGTCCTTGTTGGATGTGTCAAACGTCATTCATCATCTCTTGGTTAAGAGACATGAAAGTAGGGCTGAGCAAAACAGAATGTCTGGACCGAAATCCCGACAAGGACGGCCCGAGACTGGCCAGACTAGGACCGAAACCGATTAGGACCGAAACCGAGCAGGCAAATATTTTACTCCAAGGTGGGGCTCTGTCTCAGGCTTTTTTCCTCAAAGCCCGTTTAGGACCGACCGATATCGAGTATAGTTAAAACCTAGCATTTATATTTTATATCGCCCTTCTCCAGCCTAACAACCATCCTCTGCGTGTCTTAAACTTCATTTTCCTTCTCCAGCATCCCTCTTTTGTGTGTCCTTCTCCACACATCCTTTGCTTGTCTCTTGTCGTTGTCTCGCCTCCGTCCATTTGCTTCGTGTCTCCGTCCATCTTCCGTGGCGTGACAATACGTAAGTGTTCTTGATTTAGGTTGCGATTTGCTTCGATTGCCTTCCAAATTCGCGATTTGCTTCTGATGTTCACAATTTAGGTCACAACTAGTTCTGATTAATTCTTATTTAGTTCTGATAGTTCTGATTTAGGATTAGGTTGTGATTTGCAATTTGCGAAATTGAATGAACATAAATAACCAAAGTAGTATATATTGTGGACCTCCCGTTCCATCCTTATGAATAAAACAACAACCAGGTCATAATAGTAAGGTATAGGAATATGAAGAAGGAAGGAAGTGGACTGTTTCTGTGGTGATCAACCCCAATTCTTATAATGTTTTATGTTGTGAACTTTGTTGAATCTTAACATTGCAGATTGGTGTTGTCAAAATACATGTACATTTGTTATTCCAAAGTTTCTAGATTTGGGTTGTGGTTTGTTTGTTTGGATTTATTTGTTCCAATGTCTCATGTTATGAAACTTGATTGGATATGTTACAAACAAGTCTCGTCCTTCATTGGTTGTCTTGCTATGAAACTTGATTTTCATAACTACAACATTGTGTTATAAGCTTTTCAATAGAAACTTTGATTATTGGGGTTAGCATGATTAATTGCATTGTACTACATTTGTTTCGAGCTATGTTAAGATTGGTTGAATCCTTATGGACCCCGGTTGATGTTTCTACTTGGTTGCTTTTGATATTTGTTCTTGGTTCTCCAAGCGTTATTCCTCGTTTCGGTGGTACCTAATACATGTTCGGTTATTTCTAGCACTTTGATCATTTCTTATTCGAATATCTAGACAAGTCGAGCTATCTCTTTGAATTTGGTTGTTTAATATTGTAATGATGTAATTTAATGGCTGGTAATGATAGGTATTCAGTGGCTTTGGCTTTGGGAACGAGCTTCCTCTTTGAATTTGGCCGTTTAATATTGTACATTGCACTGATGTAGTGATGTTTTCCATTTGTGCTGATGTAGTGATGTTTTCTATTTGTACTGAAGTTTTATTTGGCTTTGAATCGATGATTGTAGTGATGCATTGATGCTTGGGTTTGTAATGTTTGGATTTGTACTCATTCGACCAAGTTTTGTTTTTTACTGATAAATTCGGTCCAAGACCGAGACCGGCCCGAGTCAAGCAAGATCGACTTAGTCGGACTTTTTAGACCGAAATCGGTCTCGATCTCGGTCCTCCAAAGGTGAGGACTGAAATTTCGGGCTCGGGCTCGATCTTGCCAAAAAGACTGGCCTGACCTGCTCGAGCTCACCCCTACATAAAGTACGATGATTAAATGTGTGTCAAGTCATTCAATGAGTACCCTAGCCTATGCGTCTGCGCCCCTAGACCTTAATTTCAGCTATTTATGGCAAAATATTGATAAGGCTGACATAAAGGACAACCTACTATAGAGTAACTGTCCTACACCTCATGATCACACATGTCAACCCTGGTTCCCTCGCCTAGAGAGAGGATGGTATGACCATGGTAGGATTCAACCCAACCATGGCGGAGGTAAGGGAGCAACAAATACTTGCATCTACCTTGTACACCTTGATTTTGGCCAATTTATTACTCCCACCAACCTTTGCTCTTCATTTACTTACCCTTGAAAAACTAACCTCCAACTGACTTTATCATCGGAGGAGAAACGATGGGAACACCCCGAGTTTTCCTTCCCTGCAGGTCATCGTAGCAGCTTGGAGCGAACACAGAAGAGGAGAATCCATTTATCGTGATTCAACATCATCTGACACCGTCTGTGGGAATCTTGGACAAAATCAGCCACGGTTCCCCTCAATACTCGAACAAAGACCAACCGTGAGGCTATCGAAGAGGACTCTCTCCATAGCCTCCATCAACACTTAGGATTGTCAACGTTCATTCTCAGTCAGCCTGCCCCAGGTGCGTCTGCTCACGTTGTTACCATGGAGCGAAGGCCTGAGCCTGAGGCCCCCCGGCTAACACATTATCATATTGCATTTAGGGTTGTCAATTCGTGCGTGCGTGCGTGCGTGCTATCGTGCACCGGGACACGACACGACACGCACGAAAGTTCAACACGAAACACACGAAAATTTAATTGTGTCACGGATACACGACACGAACACGATACGAAATTTATTGTCTCAACACGACACGAACACGATAACACGAAAATATTCGTGGAAAGTCGTAACACGATAACACGATTTCACGTTTTCACGTTTTCACGAAAATAACACGGTAACACGAAAATAACACGGTAACACGATAACACGATTTCACGAAAATAACACGGTAACACGAAAATAACACGGTAACACAATAACACGATTTCACGTTTTCATGAAAATAACACTGTAACACGAAAATAACACGGTAACACAATAACACGATTTCACGTTTTCACGAAAATAACACGGTTCACGTTCGCACGATAACACAACCTAAATAACATAAACACGTCCCCTCAAAGGCAAACAATCGTGTTATCGTGTTATCGTGTTTTAAGACCTAAACACTAACACGACACGAAAAAACAATCGTGTTATCGTGTTATCGTACCATCAAAGACAAACACGAACACGACTTTTTCGTGTGTGTTCATATCGTGTTATCGTGTCGTGGTTGAAATTGTCAGCCCTAATTGGATCCTCCGCTTAAAGGGTGTCGTCTCGGGTGGAGATAACTCCAGAAGTCATCCTGTCACCAGTATTTATGGCGACCCTTGACGAGCTCCTTGACAGAAGGGAACAAAGAACAGTTGCCCAAGAAGCTCAACAATCAAACGCGTGCAGGATGGAAGAAGCCACCTCCAGGCCTCATAATCCACCAGTGCCTCCATCGGCTCCGCAACCAGCCTAGCTCCCTGTGAGTGCTTCCACTGCAGGCACTGGGGCAATAATGAATCATCCCCCTGGCATAATGACCAGGGAGGAGGTCGAAGACTTTATCGCCCAAAAAATGAAGGAACAAAAGGGTAAGGCCATGCCATGCCTGCGGAATAGGGCGTCACACCCCTTTGCCCCAAAAATATTGTCTGTCAGAGTGTTGCCCCATGTGGAGACACCTCAAATTGACTATTATAGAAGAGAAGGTGATCCAGTCGAACATACTCAGAGGCATGAATCCTTCTTGTTAGAACGAACAAATGATGAGAACCATTGTGCGCTCCTGTTTCCAGCTACGTTAGGAGGCATCACGTCGCACTGGTTCTTTCAACTTCCCAAGGCATCAGTTAAATCTTGAGGAGATCTCAAAGAAAAATTCATTGTACCAGTGCATGGTAGGACGCCAACTTCTCAAAAGTGTAGGGACTTTGGACCGGCTCAAGCAAAGGAATGATGAAAGCTTGGTGACTTCTATACCAGATTCAACAAAGAACTGGTTGGACTCGGCCAAGCAATTACAAAAGGGGAGACTATCTGTGCTTTCGTAATAGCATTGGGTCCAAAATGTTCGACTTTGTATGACAGTTTGAGTATTATCCCCGTCAATACGGTGTAAGAAATGGCGGCGTAGGTCAAATCTTACATAGATTTGGAGATAGCGAAGGAGTGGAGAAAAGCAAACAAGGAAGACTCTAAAAAAGAGGTTCAATAAGGAAAAAGGTCGGAGCAACGCCCCTCGAAATCGGTACATTATGATAATTGTCGCCAATTTGTACCGCGTCCCCAACGATAAGTTTTTGAGAATTTCATGCCTCTGAATCGGGACATCTCTGTGATCCTAGGAGAAATGGAAAGAAAGGATTTGGTGACGCATCCAGCACCACGAAAATGCGATGCGCTCATGGATAACAATCTCAATCAATACTGTTGATACCACTGTTGCAAGGGGAATCACATAGATGATTCCACATTTTGAAGAAGGACATCAAAACGATGATACAACAAGAGCAATTGAAAAATTTTGTGGTGCGCCGAGAGAAAAACAGGAGCCCTAGAAGGGAAAGGCAGGTGTTGCCCAAGAAAAATCATGGGAGTCCAGGTCTAAGAAGGGGACCCTCAATGTGATAAGTGGTGGCTCTAGGGAGGTTTATACCTCTCAAATTTTGGAAACTTCCAAGGCTGATAAGCACCCTAGAGAAGAAGAGGGGGTGGTCATATCCTTCTTTGAAGAGGAGATGAGGCAGGTCACTTCACCTTATGAAGACACCCTTGTGATTACGACAGAAATTGATGGGTACGATGTGTAGAGGGTGCTGATAGACTCGGGAAGTTCTACAAATGTCTTGTTTCTTGATGCCTTGAAGAGGATGGGAAAGAATGAGAAGGATTTGAAGGTGAATTTTCCTTTGATGGAATTCGCCTCGCAGGATACATACCTAGGTAGGTCTATCACCCTTCTGGTGTACTTGGGTGAAGGATAGAAGTCATTGATTTTGGATGTCACCTTTATTGTAGTCGACGCTCCTGCATCATATAACGCCAGTTTGGGGCCTTCGACTTTGAATCCCCATCGAATGGTCCATTCCACTTACCATCAATTTATGGGAGCAATGGGAAGCAATGGGAAGCCCCACTAGCCATAAGGAAGTACAAAGCTTGAATGGGAGGCATAAGTCGTTTTCTGGGGAAGGCAGAGGAAAAATCACTCCCATTCTTCCAAGTGTTGAGAGTCAACAAGATGTTCGAATGGACGCCTAAGTGCGAGAAGGCGTTGCAGGACCTGAAGCAGCATATCAGAACGCTTACACCGTTGGCAAGCCCTCCAAAGGCGACGCTTTATCTATGTATTTGAGTATCAGTCTAGTCGATGTAAGATCGGTATTGGTTAAGGATGTAAGCAAGGGTCAAGTGCCTGTATATTATGTATCGAAGTTCTCACTAAAGTTGAAATGAATTAGATGGAGGTTGAGAAGTATTTTATGTGTTGGTAATATTAGCTAGGAAGCTACGCCCTTACTTTCATGAACATGAGATCACAGTCTTAACAAACCAACCGCTAAAGCACTTCTTGCAAAAACCTGACACCTCAGGAAGAATGAACAAACGGGTCATCGAATTAAGCGAGTTCTGAATTAAATTCGCCCATAGAACTGCAATGAAATGAAAAACATTGGAAGACTTCATTGTTGAGTCAACTTGTCCCCAAGAAGTGCCGCCTACAGAAAAGGAAGAAGAGGAAAAGCCTTGGATGCTTCACACGGATGACTCGTCATCAGCCGAAGGCTCGGGGGTAGGGTTAATAATGACCCCACCTAATGGCAGTGCCCCATTAAGATACGCATTTGTACTCACCTTCAAGACAACAAAAAATAAGGCAAAGTATGAAGCGCTTGTCACTAGTTTACGATTGGCGAAGATATTAGGTGTCGCTTCTCTTCATGTATATTTTGACTTGCAATTGGTGGTAAACCAAGTTAAGAGTGAATATGCAGCGAAAGGGGAGAAGATTAAGTTGTATTGGAAAGAAGCAATGGCATTAGCAGAAGGATTCACAAGGTTCCAAATAGAGGTTATCCCTCGTGAATCGAATCAAGAAGCAGATGCCCTAAGCAAATATGTATGACAGGCGACGCCCCTACAAGTGCATTTCATAGAGACCAACCACAAAGAGGCGAATATGACATGCGCAAACATCAATGCAGCAGTGGATTGGGTGACGCCTATACGAGCTTACTTGGAATCTGGGGAGCTTCCTCACGATGAAGTCAATGCTAAGAAGATTGTTCGTCTAGCCCTAAGTTTCAAGATAATCGATGGAAAGCTTTATAAGTGGGGATTTTCTACACATTACCTCAGATGCGCCTCTCATCCAGAGACAACTATCATTTTTAGGGAAGTGCATGAAGGATATGCGTCCTGTCCTGAAGGTGCAAGGTCAATTGTACGAAAGGTTTTTAACCAAGGGTATTATTGGCCTACAATGAACCAAAGATCATGGGCGATGACTCTGGTATTGAAGTGTGAGTCATGGCAGAAGTTTAGCCCAAAGATCGTGCACCCCACAGTTGAGCTTAATGGTATTGGCGTCGCGTGACCATTTGCCCAATGGGGGGTTGACTTGGTAGGTCCATTACCAAGGTCTAAGCAACACACCTACATTATAGTGGTGATTAACTATTTTTCGAAATGGATTGAAGCGAAGGTGTTGACGTCCATTATAGAATTTCAAGTCATCAAATTGCTTAAGTCCAGGATCATTTCCAGATTTGGAATCCCAAGTGTTCTTCTGATAAGTAGCAATGACCCCCAATTCGTCGGGAAGGAACTGAAATGGTTTTGCTAGGAGTTACAAATCGAGCATCGACATACATCGGTAAAACATGCGCATGCAATTGGGCAGGTGGAAGCAACGAATAAGATGATGTGTAATGGCTTGAAAAAAATACTCTACGACTTGGGAGGAAAATGAACAGAGGAATTAGAAAATGTGATTTGGGTGTTGCGAACAATACCTAGAAAGGTGGCTGGTGAAACACTTTTTGGATTGGTGTATGGTTCTGAAGTTATGGCCCCGACAGAAATAGCGTGGCGCCCTACAGGGTGAAGCATTTTGACGCCATGACCAGCATGATGATCAAAGGCGTCTCGAATTGGATTTGTTGGATGAGAATAGATGGACTTCAGAATAAACCCAAGGTAGGATGCGCCTCGCCACTGCGAGATACTACAATAGGCGAGTATCCTCTCGACAATTTTTCATGGGCGAGAGGGTATGGAGAAGACATGAATTTGCGCACCAAGATAAGATGAATAAATCGTCTCCAAAATTGGAATGACCTTATAATGTCGTCATCATTCCTCACCCAAAACACGTATATCCTTGAAGATGAAGAAGGGAAAGTATTGAAGAACACTTTAAAGGCGGAGCATTTGAAAAAACAAATTATGCTTGAAAGGTGTTATAAGCCTATGTAAAAGACTTAGACATTTTCAGTACTTTGCACTATTGCCAAGACATGTTTAATGCATATTGAAAGCGTGGCGAAATCAACACTTATTAGCGAAATGCTTAAGTTTGATTAGGCGAGGCAAAATTAGTTTAAGATCTAATGGTGCATCCTTAGCTAGCTATATACCAGTCGCGGGTAGATGTACCAGCTACCTTTCCACCCGCGACTTTGAGATACGATGCCGATAATCGGATATTTCCATTGTGTTTTTGCTTTGCTGACTCTGAGACTACTGCATCTTAAACATGGTTTCTAGAGCGTCTCCGACAACACGTGACGAAGGATGAAAGACCCGTA
Organism: Chamaenerion angustifolium; assembly: GCA_946814005.1. Taxonomy (NCBI): domain Eukaryota; kingdom Viridiplantae; phylum Streptophyta; class Magnoliopsida; order Myrtales; family Onagraceae; genus Chamaenerion; species Chamaenerion angustifolium. Next base: position 26,124,488 of record OX328270.1, on the reverse strand, counting down.
TGTATAATATATGATCGTCATGGTGGAATTAAAGTGGTAGTTGCTAATGTTTTTTCCAACACCCCTAGGTGTTCACAGATACTGCGATAGACACGTAGCTAGCAACTTCAACAAAAATTTCAAAAATAGGGAGTTAATTTTTTTTTTGCTGAATTGGCGTGGACCCCATCTAAGGTTAAGTTCAATATTGGCACTATTTTACGACCATGAATGGAGGAAAATATTTGAGATGGTTAACGAACCTAGGTGATTTCAGTCTATGGTCTCTAGCACATGACAGAGGACAAATATATGGGGTCATGAAAACAAATCATTCAGAAGTGTTTAATAAGGTTTTAAAGGGTGCTCGACCCTTACCAATTACAGCATTGGTGGAGCTTACGTTCACACGATTGAATGCATCTTTTGTGGATCGACGACGAATATCGGAAAGGGAAATTTCAATGGGAAACGTGTTTCCACCTAAAGTGAGAGAACTTTTGTCTTTAGCAAAGGAGAAATCAACCACTTTAGGAGTAGAAACGTATTCTTACGGAGAAGTTTATAGAGTGTGTATGCGTATGAACAAGACGTATGTTGTAAACTTAGCACAAATGAGTTGTGATTGCGGAGAGTGGACGTTATTTCGTATTCCATGTCCCCATGGAATGACAACAATCTGTTTCACAAACTCGGAGCTGACTCCATATGTTAGAGACTGATTCAGTAATCAAGACAGTATTCTCTCAGCATCGTCATCAATATCTTCACCGCATCATCTGTAGTAACACAACTATAGAAGACCAACCGAGTTTTTGCACAACCCCAGTTTCCCAACATCGACACATTTTGTCAACATGTCTGCTGGATTTTTTGCACCCTCTATCTTTTCTAAGCACAAGTCGCCTTCTTACACTGCTCTGCGAGTGAAATGATACCGCCTTCTGATTTGCTTCGTCTTAGAACGATAGACTGGATTCTTAACCAGCTGTATGACACTCTGACTATCTGAATACAAAATCTTCTCACTCTGCTTCTTGCCAAACTCTTCCAGATAATATGCCAACCATATCATCTCCTTCCCAGCTTCAGCTATTTCCACATACTCAGCCTCAGTGGATGAAAGAGCAACACATTTCTAAAGCCTGGACATCCAACTCACTTATGTACCACCTACGGTGTGAATGTATCTAGATGTGCTCTTGCTCGATTCTACATCACCACCAAGATCAGCATCTACAAAACCCTGCAGTATCACTTTGTCTTTGCCAAAACAAAGTGAAGTAATGGATGTACCTTTCAGATATCTCAGAAGTCACTTTACAGCTTCCCAATGCTCTTTACCCGGATTTGACATGTACCTGCTAACCACACCCACTGCATGTGCTATGTCAGGTCTTATACAGACCATAGCATACAACAAACTCCCAACTGCTGAGGCATATGGAATTAGTGTAATCTTCTCACGTTCTTCAGCTATCTTGGGTGATTGCCCCTTTGACAATTTTATATGATTTGTCAAAGGAGTAGTCATGGGTTTAGCATCAGTCATTTTGAATCGGGTCACAACCCTCTCAATGTACTGCTCCTGGGATAGACTTAATGTGCCAGCAGATCTACCCCTAGATATCCTCATCCCAAGAATCAGCTTCGCTGCACCCAAGTTTTTCATCTCAAACACTGAAGACAGACTTGCCTTCACATTGTTTATCTCTCTCATACTAGATCCTGCAAACGATGTATCATCCACATACAAGAGTAGAAATACATAAGAATCAATGTATTTCTTGAAGTAACAACACTGATCTTTTTCACTCTTGAAAAAGCTACTCTTGGTAATGAAAGAGTCGAACTTCTTGTACCATTGCCTCGGTGATGGCATCAACCCATACAAGCTCCTATTCAGCTTGCACACCATGTGTTCCCTGCCCGGAACAACAAATCCTTCTAGTTGCTGCATATAGATCTCCTTATCCAGATCTCCATGTAAAAGTGCTATTTTAACATGCATTTGCTCAAGATGCAAATTTTCCGATGCAACAATACTTAATAGAATCCTGATAGTAGTTAATTTCACAACAGGATAAAATATTTCATCATAATCAATATCTTTCCTTTGCGAATAACATTTAACTACTAACCGAGTCTTGAACCGTCTTTTGCCATCTGGTTCAGCCTTGATTCTGAACACCCACTTATTCAACAAGGTTATCTTCCCTACAAGCAATTCAGTCAACAACCACGTATCATTCTTCTCAAGTGAGCTTATCTCATCATCCATGGCTTGCTCCCACTTGATTGAATCATCCATATGTAGGGTCTCATGAATAGGCTCTGGTTCACCTTCATCAGTCAGCAACAGATAATGTAATGAATGTGAATACTTATCTGGTGCTCTGATGGTTCTGGATGATCTCCTCAACACCTGCTCAGGTGTCATTAGCTCCATTACGGGTTCTTCAACAACAGTCTCTAGAGTTGTTTCAGTATCTTCTATGGGTGTAGTCTTTTACAACTCAAACTCAACTCCCACTTGCTTCGTAGTCTCTGGAACATTGTGTTGTTTGTCATTGTATAGGACAAATTCATCAAACGTCAAATCACGGTGTCTCAGGATCTTTCGGTTCTTGTCATCCCAAAACCTGTAACCAAACAAGTCAGAATCATAGCCTATGAAGTAACACTTCACATCCTTTGCATCATGCTTATCTCTTTTTTCTGGATCAACATGAACATAAGATGTGCAACCGAAAGTTCTCAAGTGGGGGTACTTGAGATCCTTTCCTGTCCACACCCCCTCTGGAATCTTGAACCCCAAGAGAGTTGATGGTCCCCTGTTGATCAAATATGCAGTTGTGCTCACCGCGTCTGCCCAGAATATCTTGGGCATTCCACAATGCAGCCTCATGCTCCTCGCATGCTCATTCAATGTTCTGTTCATCCTCTCAGCAACTCCATTCTGCCTAACCTTACCGGGAACTGTCCTCATCAATTTGACTCCCTCCGCAGCACAGAACGCTTTGAACTCTGACTTGTCATACTCTCCTCTATTGCTAAACCTCAAACATTTGATCTTCAATCCGGTCTGATTCTCAACTTCAGCTTTCCACCTCTTGAATGTTGCAAACACATCTCACTTGTGCTTCAAAAAGTAAACCCTTACCTTTCTGCTGAAATCGTCAATGAATGTGACATACAACTTGGATCCTTCAAGTGATGAAACTGGAGATGGTCCTTAGACATATGTATGGACCATATCCAACCGCACTTCCTTGGACTCTCTCGGAGTCTTTGGGAAGCTAACTCGTTTCTGTTTGCCCATAACACAGCTCTCACAAAGACCCATTTCAACATATTTCAGACCCTCTAGAACTCCTTTTACAACCAGCATCTGCATTCCCTTAACACTCATGTGTCCAAGTCTGTTATGCCACAAACATGAACCAGAATCACTCTCAGCGACAACAGGCATGTTTGTACACCTTGCAATGGTGTATAAGGTTCCAAATTTTTTTCCACGAGCTACAATCATAGCATCTTTTACAATATTCCACGAACATTTACCAAACTCTGATGTGTAGCCTGTGCTATCCAACTGACCAACAGAGATCAGATTCTTCTTGAGTCCAGGAATATATCTGACATCCTCCAATGTAAACTGGTTTCCCGATGAGGTCTTTATGCAGACATACCCCTTTCCTTTAATCTCTATAGCTTTGTTGTCAGCAAGATATACTTTTCCAAAATTTCCAGACTTGAAATTTTGAAACAACTCCTTGCTTGAAGACGAATGAAAAGGTGCACCAGAATCCAAAATCTAGGATTCAACCGAGCTTTCCACACTAAGAATTAGAGCATTCCCAATGTCTTTTACTGAATTTATAGAATCAGTATCATCTCGTGATTTCTGATTCTACTCCTTCTTTGGTTTCTTACAGGTTGTCCGATAGTGCCCTTTATCTCCACAATTCCAACAAATCACGTTGGCTTTGTTCAAAGATTTTCCTTGATTCTTTGATTTTGATCGGCCATGTTGATTTTGAACCCTTTGAATTGCTTCTCCCCCTTCTGTCCACACTGAGAGTACTACCCGATGAATCTCCCACTTCTCGTTTGCGAATACTTTCGCGGAGAACAACATCTCGGATTTCATCGAACTTCAGTTTCTCATAACCACGGTAACTACTAATTGCAGCAACAATAGTATCCCAAGACTCGGGCAGAGATGACATCAAAATCAAGGCTTTAATTTCATCTTCGAGGTTAATATCCACAGAACTCAATTGACTCACAATCATATTAAACTCGTTGATATGATCAGCAACATATCCACTTTCAAACATCTGTAAATTGAACAATCTACGCATCAAATATACATTGTTCATCGTCGATGACTTTTCGTACATATTTGATAGCGCCTTCAACAGATCGGTTGTAGTCTTCTTTTTTACGATGTTGAACGTCACGTTCTTCGACAAGGTTAATCAGATCATCCCTAGAGTTTGACGATCTTTCAGCTTCCACTGCTCTCTGTCATGGAATCCGACTTCACCCCGAGCAAGGGTTCGTGAAGATCTTTCTGGTACAGACGGTTTTCGATCTGCATCTTCTAGAAACCAAAATCGGATCCATTACAATTCTCGATTCCAAACTTTGAACTCTCCATCTTCAGTGGTCGTGTTGAATCTCCTTAGGTATGATACTAGTTGTTATGATATAATTGCAACAAACCCACTGAATCGGATGAAGAATTTACACACAAATGAGAAGGAGCACTGAGAAAAAAAGGAGGAGGAGAGAACTCTGTTTTTTCGTGGTAACACACAAATTAGGGTAACCTCCAAGCGGTTTGGTTAATATGTATTGATAACAGTTTACTGCTACAGAATACGTATACATGGAGAAATACAGTACAGTACAACCTACAGGTTCGGGGCGCCCCGCCAACCTCACCGCGGAGGTTGAACCGCGAAACGCATACATTATTACATAAATTAACATTACAACTTAACACCGTAATAATGTTTATTAGTCTATTTGGGTGGCTCGGACAATACCCAAATAAAAATAATAATGTAGTTCTTTCGATAATGTACACATAATTTGCACCAAATAATAATGTTTACCACTGATACCCGTAATTTGCACCATGTGGAAGCACGATAATGTAGTTCTTTCGAGACTGTTGTGGTAAGTATAGCTTTGTTGTGCCGAAATTTACAATTCAAATAAAAATAAAAATAAGAGAATAATTATCCTTGAATTTTATAATTGGCATTTTCTTTTTCTTTTTCCATGAAGTAGTAGTCATTCCTTTTGTTACAATTTTAAGAAGAAAAAACCCTTCAATTTCAAAGTAGATTTGCTAGTGGGCCGAGACCAGGACCGTGTATAAATATCCAACCTTTATCATCTGATACACGAATGGCCCTGGCCGGGCCTCCGTTGCAGAAATCATAACTACCGCCTGAGGTTGAGGTCCCTGACGCATATTAAGTAAGGCTCATTTAATCCCAACCCAACCATGTTTACCTTGATCTCTTATTGCTTTCTTGAGTGACAAAGAAGGAAAATGAGCCTTAGGAAAGCATGAAAATTTGGATCCTCGTCAGATGCAAAATTATAGTTTTAAAGAGAGTGTAGACTTTGATCCTCGTCACTTTCGTATCACAAAAATATTTCTAAAAATTTAATGAATTCATAGTTTGGGGAGTTGCATTAAATCTGCTCTCCATCCATTGTCTAACCATTTTCTCCCTCTCCACGTATGGCTGAATCGTTTTGCCGATTCGTCAGTCATCACCATTACCTGAAGATATCTAGAGAAAAGAAATGGAGAATGGACGACATTCATCTTTTTCAAGCTTCCGGGCCTACCTAAACGCCTTGGCTCAGATACCAGATCGCCTAGCACACCGTGCCGGTTCTGTCGCTACATCGTACGAGGAGATGAATCAGGTCCGGGTTCGGTCCGGCGCCGACATGGCCAAGACTCTTCGCTGGTATGATTTGGTGGGGTTTGGCCTCGGCGGCATGGTTGGTGCCGGAGTATTCGTCACCACCGGCCGCGCCAGCCACCTCTACGCTGGCCCTGCTGTCATCGTCTCCTACGCCATTGCTGGTCTCTGCGCCCTCCTCTCCGCCTTCTGTTACACCGAGTTTGCCGTCGACATGCCCATCGCAGGTGGAGCCTTCAGCTACATTCGCGTCACGTTCGGTCAGCCAATCTCTCTCTCTCTCTCTGTCTCTCTCTAAGCTTATCATACACATAGTATATATATATATATTACTTGAAATAGTAACTCTCCCACGCAGGTGAATTTTCAGCCTTCTTAACTGGAGCAAACTTACTGATGGAGTACGTGGTCTCAAACGCCGCCGTGGCCCGGAGCTTCACGGTCTACATGGGCTCCACAATCGGAGTTTTACCTTCTAAACTACGATTCGCTGTGCAGGGTCTCCCGGACGGTTTCAACCATGTCGATTTAGTTGCCGTGGCCGTTATTTTAATCATTACAATCATAATCTGCTACAGGTAAATCTATCCATATAGAGAGAAGCTTGTTGTTAGTATAGTACGCGGGAGAGCTCAACCGTGAATCTGACCCTGACGACGCTCCATATCATTTTCATCTTGTTCATCATCGTGATGGGTTTCTGCAAGGGTAAATGGAAAAACTTCACTGAAGCAGGTGATCCAGAACGACACCCATCTGGGTTCTTCCCTAATGGTGCCGCCGGAGTGTTCAACGGAGCATCCATGGTGTACCTTAGCTACATAGGTTACGACGCAGTCTCTACAATGGCAGAGGAGGTGAAGAACCCAGTGAAGGACATTCCGATAGGAGTTTCGGGTTCGGTAGTCCTTGTCACCATTCTGTACTGCTTGATGTCTGCCTCCATGTCCATGCTTCTCCCATACGACATGGTCTGTATCCATCCATATTCCATCCATACACTTACTATCCATTAACATTGGATTACTTAAGACGCTGAATGGTATGATATATAATGGTAGATAGTGGAGGATGCACCGTTTTCAGGATCAGTGAGTCCTGCAGTGTGGGTGTCGAAGGTGATCGGAATGTGTGCGAGCTTTGGGATTCTGACGTCGCTGTTGGTGGCAATGCTGGGTCAAGCACGCTACCTGTGTGTCCTCGGACGGTCCAGAGTGGTTCCTGTATGGTTTGCAGGGGTCCACCCAGCTACAGCTACTCCTATCAACGCCTCCGCTTTTCTCGGTACCAATGTTTCCGTTATACTCTCTAGTCTCTACAAAGTACAAACAAACAACAAAAGAGTCAGCAATATTTAATGAGAAACTAATGTTGTTCGGTTAAAACTTAAAACTCGATTTTTTTTGGAAAAAGTAACTATGTCAATTTTTTTTTAGAAAAAAAAAAATCGAAATATGAGTATACGCGCTGCAGTGGGTATATCCTATTCCAAATCAATTTTTTTAATGTTTCGATGTTTAATTAAAAAGAAAATTATGTATCAATTAAAAAAAATTAAAAACATTATAGTAAATAGATATTTTAATTGCGATTCAAATGATACATAATTAAAAAAAATTAAGTCAAATTTTCATATCTCAACTTATGGCAGAGCGTACAGTAAATCCAAATTTAATATTTTTTGTATCATTTGAATCGCAATTAAAATATCTACTTACTATAATGTTTTTAATTTTTTTAATAGATATATAATTTTATTTTTAATTAAACATCAAAATATCAACATTAAAAAAAAAACTGATTTGGAATAGGCGCTACCTAGAGTAGCGCCTATTGAAAAAATGTGATACCCACGGTAGCGCGTATACCCAAATTTTGACATATTTTTTCTATATACCTACTTTTCTAAAAAAAATTACACTAATTACTATTTCAAAAAAAACTCTTAGAATAACTCACGGGTCATTATTATTATTATTATTATTAATAGAGAGAGAAGAAAACAAAAGTCAAACTAAATAGAGGGGAAATTATATATCGCCAAGTCGGACTTGTGTTTAGGTTGTATCCTTTACTTTTCTAGATAATGTTTTGAATTTAGTTGCAAAGCAAAACTCGATTTTAACTTAGTCATATTTTTCCATTGATATAATATCAATTCATTAATTTAAATTGATGTAAAGGCACACTACTTACGATATATTTTGTACAAGATAAAAGTCTGAAAATGATACAACATGTTGGACGAAAATTGGTACCTCTGTTACTTTTCTGTTAAATTTTTTTGTTAAATATCTTTCATATTTACACAATTAACAAAATATTTTTCTAAATGTTATAATTAAACCCTGCAAATTTACACTAATGTTTCAAACAAGTCCCGACTTGATTCGAGCCACACCGGCGGTCCTCTAGCCACGGTCCGAACTCAGACCAGGTCATCCAACCCTGAGGACCTGGTATGAGCTCAGACCCAGACCATAATTCCCCCGATTGGGACTCAATTGTAGCCCCAATCGTTTGAACTGAATTCAACCAGGATCGGTCCAAACCGATTGGGGTTCCAATTGAGCCTGGTGTGGTTCCAATGGTCTGGGTTCAGACCCTGACTAGGGGACCACCGGTGTGGGTTAAATCGAGTCGGGACTTGTTTGAAACATTAATGTAAGTTTGTATGGTTTAATTATAGGATTTAAAAAAATATTTGGTTAATTTTGCAAATATGAAAAATATTTAACGAAATTGTTTAACAGAAAAGTAACGGAGGTACCAATTACCATCATTTTTAAACGTATTGAACCATTAACCATCACAAAAAAACAAGTTGCACGAAAAATCATTTTGTACAAATATGTTGGACCATATTCATATTTATTTCCAATAACTTCAACCATATACAAAAGTACTAGACTAAATTACAATAGAAAACTATATATATAAAAAGTACTAGTAGAGTAGAACAAAGGCAACGTAATTTATCTATAACTATTTATGTTTTTTTTACTAAAATTTAAATAATTGAAAATTGGACAAAAGGCTAGTGTTTTTTTAGAAAGGTTCGAACATACATAAAATATATATTAAAAAAAAACAGAAGAAAAAAACTTAACTAGGAGCTACAAGTCTGGTTTTGGCTATGTCAATCATGTCTGAACTAATTATAGACATTACTTTTAAAGGATAATCTGATATAATCATAAAATGTTTTTCGCTTCTGACCGCTGCTTTTGCAAGGAGGTCCGCTACACCATTTGCTTCGCGATATATGTGTTTGAGTTTGAATCTTTTAAACTCCAACATCATCTTCCTGCAATCAGAAATTCGTGATATTTAGACATCTATCAATATTTGTTTCTTCCACTATCATACATATTATCTGATCTTTTACATCTGAGTGTCTTTTATCCCCATGGTTTTTGTCAAAGCTGGACCATCACATATTATGTTCCTACCACAAAAAACTAGTCTGAATTTTGAAGTCTACCATCATAACTTTTATTTATGTTCTAAAATATTTTTCCTGACCCTCCTTGGATGGTTCTGATTTGACTCTCTTTTCTGAAACCCATACCCTTATGTTTTGCCATAAAAGATCAAATCTTCATGGGTGATCATGACATGTGACCCAACCAAAGTTCAATCAATAGAAAAATGATATAGCACCTTGATGTAGGGTGAACTCGGGACGGTCGGGTTTTTCTTTAAAAAACGTCCCGAATTTTTGGGATTCATGCCTGAAGGACCGAGTCCGAGACTGAGTTCATCTAAAAAAAAATTAGATGCAAATTTTAGATTGAGTCCGAGACAGTTTTTCTTGACTCTGGTTGGTCTCTGACTTGGACCGACTTTTTCTCTAAAAAAAATTAAAAATTAATATTCAAAACTTTTAAATACAAAACACAATGCAAATATTATACCAAGTATCCAATACAAAACAAAATACAAACATCATACCAAATATTCAATACAAAAAAAAAATTCAATTTTCAAACACAAACCTAAATACATACTAAACTAATTCAAAAAACATAATAAATGTTGATTCCAAACTATACCCGGATCGGGCTAGTTTATTCGGTCTTTTTGGTAAAAATAAATAAAACCCGTGCCTGAGTTGGGGATAAAAAAACTCGCATGTTTTGACTCGATCGGGCTATTCAGGACTGTCTCGAGACGGTTTTCTCGATTTTTCAGTCATTCGCTCTTTTTTGTGCGCTCAACCCCTAGATTGATGGATCAGTTATAAGTTTCACTGTTTTTTTAGGGAAAAACGTTCAGACTCAGTGTAATCATAATTATTAATTATATAAATTAATATAATAAAAATAGTGTACATTCTCTAATTTAGGGGACTCTATCTTATCTTTCAATATAAAACATACTATTACTCTAACGAAATAAATATAAAGACTCATCAGAAACTACTTTTAGGCCTCACTTTCTTTATTAACTACATCATTATTATATATATAGAGAGAGAGGAGGCTTAAATCCTAATTACCTAGACTTAGCATAAGAAAATCTACTGCTATATATATAATAGAGACTTATCTATTTGCTAACTAAATTTTGACCCTTGAGGCTTAAAACAATTTATTAGTTAAATTTACAAAACTGTTAGAGATAATTTTATATAAAGATGCATTTTGTTAGGTTCATTGAATTTGTTATTAAATGGTAATACAGACATGCATAAAGCCATAAACCATTCAATTAAAAATTTCAAATTTTTTCAAAGTTAAACTAGCAATTGCATTTTTTCGCAAAATTCAACTGGTAAATTGTAAAATTTTCAAATATTGAAGTAAAAATTTACAAAAGAAACAAAGTAAAGTAATAATAATAAAAATATTATATCAAACCAGCTAGCAATTTGTTTCAAAGTCAGTAAGCAATTAACCCTATTATTCATAACTAGTTTGGCTTACTCTCTTTATATTATATATCATGTATGAATTCATTTGAGATCCCATTAAGAAAAAAAGCATGACTAGATGCATTAATATTACATTATTCTGTCTGTATGAAAGTTATTAATTTTATCACTGTGTTAGGGTTTCATGACGAACCCAGCTTGTTCTTCATGATGCATGTAGGAATCCTCACAGCGTCTCTAGTACTTGTAATCGACCTCGACATCCTCCTCGACTTAGTATCCATCGGAACCCTATTTGTCTTCTACATGGTGGCTAATGCCGTAATCTACAGGCGCTACGCACCATCCAAGAACATCACCTGCAACAACGACAACCTTAATGGTAACAGGAGAATCACTACCTCATCATGGCCAACCATATCCTTCCTTGCAGCATTCTCCCTCACTGCCATCGCCTTTACCATCCTATGGAAGTTGTGCGCTAACGGCAAGCCCAAGATTGTTGTGCTCACCATCATTGGAACTATTGCTCTAGCCATTCTGCAGATTTTTCACAACACAGTGCCTCAAACCAGGAAACCTGAGTTCTGGGGCGTCCCGTTGATGCCCCATTTACCCTCTGCCTCCATATTCTTAAATGTCTTCCTGCTTGGATCCCTTCAAGAAAAATCCTACATTCGCTTCGGGGTTTTCTCGTCCATTGTTGTGCTGATATATTTGTTTTATGGTGTTCACGCTAGCTATGATGCTGAGGGAGATGGATCTCTCAATCACAAGAGCGCTGAATCCCAGAGGTTGGAGAAATCAGATCGATTGGAATTAGGTGGTGGGGTTGAATAGATAAAAAAGATGAGAATAATATATTCTGTCGTCTCCATTTTTATCCAGTGACAATAGAATCATGTTGTTTGGAGCATGAAATGCATTGTTTGCCTAAGAGTCTATTTGTTTGAGGACTCCTACTACCATGGTAGATTTGACTACCAAATGCTATCAAATTTGGTCATATTATGGAGTGGATGGACTACGGAATGGAGTTCTACAATGTTCATTTGTGAACGTTGCATCCTCTGCAATCCGACCCTATCTATGATTGAGAACGACAATGCAGACAGTTAATAACAACACTTATAATGCTTAAAACTGAAATTTATATTATTATGTACAACAACAGCAACAGTAGTTTCCTTCCTCGTACGTAAACGAAAATACGTCTTTTTCCTTAGTCGTCAGCATCAATGTCTTCTTTGTTGGTACTTGTTTCAACTTCCTCAGGAGGAGGATACGAGGAAAGGAAAAAGGAGCTTTGATGCTTCACAAGGAACCTGCATCATAACATTACATAGCATAGAATCCAACACCATTTGGGAGAACACTTCCATTTTCTTCTTTATAGAAACAATTGGATATTGACTGAGTGTCTATATACGTACGTTCTATGCTTCTCTCGAAGCAGGTTTGTGATATAATGAACTAATTAATAAAGATGTAGTAGAAGAAGATGGTTCTTCGTACCTGAGCAAGTCAACCAGGTTTTGCTGCAGCTCTGCCAGTGTCTCCTCTTCAATAGTCACGTGGAACAATAACTCGGGCAACTTCACTGAGGAAGTTGAAAGACAAAACACCATTCGTTAGCAAGTTGAAAAAAGATACCATGTCTTAAACAGAGGTGAGGAGTCAGAGATATTGAATGGGCTAATCCTGTTTTTGTATTTCCTTTTTCTGCATTGGCATTTTTAACCTCTGTATATTGATTGTCCACAGTATAACAAAAATAAGTGACAAATCATAAATAGTATCTATCCTCTGGAACATAGCTGAAAATGACAAAGTAAGGGATGACCATACCAAAAAGACGTAATAGATGCTCTGCACCATAAACATAAGAAGGCAATTCAGCTTTGACTGCCTCCTCGTATTGTTGACGCTCGCTTTTGTACAGGAGCATTATGGGGAGGGCTTTATCAAAGTAGCTACACAGTCCACTCGTGATTTCTTTGACTGGCTCAGCGCTAACATAAAAAATCACCGACTCAATGAGTTATGAACATTTGCAGCTATTGAAATATGCAGTATCTTCATTAACAAATCAACTTGAATCAGTTTGTTTCACATTGCTGTGATTCTGACATTTTGATAGTGCCCAACAAAGAGCAAAAGACATTTTAATTCGCCAGAGATGTAAGGGTGCAAGAGAAGAAAGAGTTGGTTTTCACGGTTTTAGAGTAGTATTTTACCAACCATCATCTGTTTGGAAAAATTAACATGAGAGCAACCATGTACTTACGATCCATCTTTCTTCAACCGATAGTCTAAGTACTTCTGCAATATGTCCCGTACGTTTGGAGAACGTGGAAGCCTAACAAGCTACAATAAGAAAATAATATGATACTTGCAAAGCATAAGTTTTAGGAAGATCAAGCAATATTAATATCTATTGACAAATATGAAGCAATTGTAGTCTGCCTAGGGACAAATCCAACCTAGAAATGTCAAAGTGCACGACATATCCAACTATTTTAGCAAAAGAAAATCAACACGCAAATACAGACTTCACAAATTCTATTACCTAATTCGTTCCACTATAGGAGGTTATCACTCATAAGTATTCCTGCATCTAGCAGAAGGCGATAATCTACCATATTGACCTAGTTTCTTACGGAAACAAGCGTCATATCAAGTATAATTACAGAGATATCTATAAAAGAAATTTATGGGCCTAGAAGAAGACAATAATCTACCATATTTAACTAGTTTCTTCTAGCGACAAACATCAGACCAAGTATAATTATAGAGGGGGAGAGAGAAATCTATAAAAGAAATTCATGAGCCTAGCATAAGATGTTAATCTACCATACTTACTAAGTTTCTTATGGCAAAGTGCAAACAACAGAACAAGTAATTGCGCTGAGGGGAAGAGAGAAATCTATAGAAGAAATTAAGGAGACACCGCATGCACACACTTACATTGGCTATAGGTAGGAAGAAAAAGAGAATATGTATAACATTATTAGCTTTACTGTGGCTGAAACTTGTTTCAACTGCAAGTAATGAGTTCAGTCACGTAACTACCTTGCCAAGATGAGTAATGAATTCAGAATCATCAATAAGTTGCTTCTTCAGTGTTGGTGGAATTTGTATCGTCACCAGCTTTTCCATGGGCAGCTCTATCTTTTCCTTGCAATGAGTATCAGGTAAATCTTTCTTTTAAAGAGCTTATGTAAGTCATATCCTAACATAATTTTTCTCATGGCTTATAACATGTAAATCCTAGGCAACTTGCTATCAACACATTTAGCAGGGTTTACCTTAATAATGGAATCATTCTTTCGCTTCCTACCTCTTGGACCTACAGACATTTCCAAAAAGAAGCTATTAAAATCCATGCACCTATTCAAGCACCTATTCAAATATATTAATATACTAATATTAAAGAAAAGCATCTAAATCACATTAAATGATAATAGCTTCTCAAATATAATATCTTGACTAACATGAAACGTCAACAATTTGGCTCACTTGATGCTAAAAATTGAATAACAATCACAAGAAACTTAAGAATAATTCTGCAAGAAACTTCAGTAGTATGTTTTACCATTGTGAATACTGGTCTACATACCACCTGAATAAAACCAACGAGTTGAAGTACAAACTGTGGCTGATACTAGTTCACTTGGGACTGTAATAGTACTTGAGGAGCACCCGAAGTTTCCATTAGACCAAATTGGTGATACTGCGAGACAGAGCAACAAGTCTGATTCCAGGTATACCAAGAACAGGTTTAAACAAACCTCCTCTCCACATGTTCCTCTGAAATTAGCATAATTCCACTAACAAGTAACGAGGCTGCTCATTCTCCAACATTATTTTCTGCAAATATATGATCTTCCTAGATGGACACCTCGCATTTACAAAATGAAATTGGACAGTCTCGACAGTATCCTTGTCAATTTGACCCAATGAAGTGGGTCATTTGTTTGGACAATTCTAAATGTGAATCGAGCCTCTGCATTTGGATGTGATTGTATCCATCGACACTTGACCATCTAGATGGAGTGATGAATAATCAAACGACCTATACTAGCAGCGCAAAAAAAAAATGCTTAACACAAGAAGGCTTTCCTGAAACTGTGATTATGGAGCAGTATAGGTAAGAGCAAGCAAATTTGATGTGAAAAATCACATTTCTCAAAGCCTCATTCTTTTTAGAAATACGAAACACAAGCATAGTATTCGCGTAACTCAAACTGTTTCTCCACATCAATATAAGAAATGAAATTTTTTATACGGCATTGAGACAATTGTCTACTTACCTATATTCTATCCAATTTCTTTTCTTTTTTTTGGCCATCTCCAATTTCTTAATCTTACATGGCACATAGATATCCTCCAGTAAACTAAATAGCTAAACCCAATGGCTTACCAACTTCCAACTTTATAACCGCGACATTGTTTAATCAAACACCCAAACAACATATTTCAATTCAACTGGAGAGGTAACAAAATTCTAACCATTTGATGTTTTTGGTTTCAACTGCCACATACGACCTAGTTTCTGCTTCTTTTTGGATTCCTTCGTTTCATTGTTGGCTTTCTGTATTTGGATATTCTCTTCAGTATCCTTCAGCAAGCGATCCATGCCAACCCATTCATCCCAACTGTTCAGTGAAAGAGATTTCAATACAGAAACAGATAGAAAGCAAGAATTAATCTATCTCATGCCAAAGCCCAAATATGCAACTGAAGAAGCCCTGCGAAAACTGGGAAAAAAATCATATTCCCATATTTTTAACTTGGAATTTAACATCAATTCTTAGATGGAACATGCAAAGTTGTCCCAAGTTGGAAAGATCATGCAGAATGTAGATGACAAAGCATAAAATGTAAGTACATCTCCAGCAACTGTTGGCTAGCTTGTGTGTTGTAAAGAAATCAGCGGAGCCAATTACAGCCAGTGCGCACAAAGTGCTTGTCATAGTCCAAAAAGAGAGATATACCCACCTTTTGTTCCATCCCTGCAAAAGGGACAAATGCACTTCTAAGATCCCACAAGACAACAACTATATACTAAGCTTGTTGAAACTAAACTCAGATAATGGTGCAATGTTAAGCTCTGAGTTAATTAGCAAGAAAATGTACGGATGATGGTAGAGAGGGTTGCTATCATGTCTTAAGTCAACCCTCACTACCATTCTCCCATTCAGTTTTGTTAGTAACACTAACTAATAAAACTTGATAAAAAATATGTCCACAGGTAGAAGATGAAACATGAACTTGATAGGTTGTTTTAGACTTTTGTTAATGTTAGGCAATATCTCCGTTCTCTTTTAAGACTTTATCCACTAACTCTGCCCATTCATTTCCCAAAGCACTAAACAATTATTATTTAACAAACCAAACCAAACTTTTAATTAAGGCCATTACTGGATTAGGCAAATCAAAGTTACAGTTGCACATTTTTAGCCAGATATTATGATCAAATAGGCACTTGCAAACTAAACACCAAGCTTTTTTGTTGAATTAACATTTGATAATACCTAAAAGTGTAAAAGCTAAGCGCCTAAAAATACCAAAGTGTGCCAAACACTTACCACGTAATGTACAAAGTATCTCCATTCCTTATCTTGGCGCTTAACTCCGATAACCTTGCAGTATCGGAATATAAGGATCATGATTAGTATGTGCCCATATATTTGCTCATTTACGCCATAACTTGTTCAAGAAGTGACAGAAGAGAGTAGAGCCCATTATTATTATTTTACTCTATGGGTGTACAAGCTTTCAGCTCAACTATTACCCCTGGCGTCTAATAAAAGTGGACCCTCCACTCAGCCCAGATAAAGCTCCAGACTAATGTCAGTGGGCATGGCTCTTTCTAGAGGTGATGCACCTCCCCCGCTCAGTTTTTTGCACTTAGTTTCTTGTGTGATTCAATTTACCCTTATTTATCATTATCAGATGAAGTGTCACATGCTACCTGTTTTCTGCACATTTTTGGCAAGAGATTGAACTATCCATACCAAAGTTTTCCTCCTTTTCACACACACACACACACACACACATATATATATATATATATTAGAGCTTGACTTAATACACTGCAAGCTAACAAGGGAGCAGCTAGCATGGACCATGCATTTTCCTGACCTAATATCTCAATCTGCAAATTATATTAGAAACATGAGAAGATAGAGAAGGGAACACACCTTGGCATAGTAAATGGTACCCTGATGGTAAGCGAGGACCCTCTCACCTTCTAAAAAAAAGCTAGAACCAAGATCAGGAGGGGATTGGGCGTCCCCCTCAACCTCTTTGTCGGTCTTAGTGGTGGTACCAAACGATTCGGTGGCAGAATCGTCTTTTAACTGAGGATTTGACTGACCAACCATGGAAAATTTCTTTGTGAGGAGACGAGTAACTGGAATAAACTCAGTAAGTTTTTCAGAGGGTTTATGACCGTGGCCTGTAGTCGTACTTCTGCAGTTGTTTGCCTACAGTTTTTCTGCTTCAGTGTTAGGCATCATCACTTGATAAAATGAAAAGTTAGGCAGAAGACAAAAAGAAAGAGAATGCACAAAAAATGAACAATAGCAGTTAGAACTCAAAGTGATATCTCGACTGAGTTGTTGAGTTAAGAATACTATTAGGAAACTTCTCCCCGTTCAAAAACGGCTACCTCATACAACCACAACCAGGAAGCTGAAGAGCTGCACTATTAATTGATTCAAAACATTACTTGAACAAAGACACCAGTAAAGCTTGAAAATCATCACAATTTCATATGTTATTCATCTCGAAAAAGTCGGTTATATCCACATATTTTAGTAGATAGAAAATTATAGATACTTGCCTAACAGTTATTTAAATGTGTTCCCAAGAGGGATACCGGAATGAGTGCTTTCAAATGCAAAAAGCACTTGAAATTGACACCAAATACAATGTTTAGTTGAAAAGCACAGGAAAAAAGGGCGTTTAAATGATGGCATCAAGCCAATTCTATTATGGCATGGCAGCAGACATGAAACACACATATACATATACGTATAAACCTCAACAATTTACTCAGTACATGTGAGCGGACAACACAACAGAGGCTTCTCGGAAACAGACCCATGTTGAACCCTAATCTACCTTCAGAATTAATGATAAAGTGATCGGAATAAATTGAGTTTACCTCACTACGGGGAGAATCCATCACACTTAGGACCAGAGCCTAAACTGATGGCGCTAAGCAAATGATCGAACGAGAGAAAGAGAGAGAGAGAGAGACGGACCGACTGAAGTTCTTCTACAGTGGACGCGCTGAGTTCCAGCAACTAGTGAGCGAGACCACTAAGAACGAATGGCGCTCAGAGACTCCGACCATGCACCAATGGCTCTAAGCAAGAGATACGCTGCACGTTAGAAGAAGTGATCATCGTGCTAGAGAGACTCGAATCCGCACAAAGGTGAAATGAAATTAGCGACCGAGACAAATTGGGAAATTCAGATTTATTTCAATTTTTAGGGCAAAGTTGTACGAAAGGGTCTCTGAAAGGAGGAGATGGGCCGGGGATGACTCCTCATCATTGATTTAGTGGGAAACAAACAAACATCCCAAGCGCGCCATATTTGTGAGATCAGATTTGGTGTGGGAATTTGCACGTTATACGTTTTAAAAAATAAAAGTGGGCATGCTAACAAAAATAATTAGAAAAGTATGTATAAAAAAATATTTAGAAATCTAGTTAGGGATAGGGCACTACTTTTTATTTTACAAAAGTCCCAACCATGGATAGTGCATTTTGTTAATTTGGAATAGACTCTACTTTGGGTAACACTTATTCCAAATATGTTTTTTTAACGCTTAATTTCGATGATTCAATATTTAATTAGAAATTAAATTATGTATCTATTAAAAAAATTATATTAACTGTACGCTCTGTCGTAATTTTATATATGTATATATGTATATATGTATGTATAGTTTTTTTTATCTTTCGTATTATACAGTCAGTCCAAAAATCAATGTCTAGTTAGCATAATTTATGTCGTAATTAAATTATCTACGCACTGTAATGTTTTTTATTTTTGTTAAGAAAGTATATAAATAAATTTCTCACGTAATGCATTTAATCATTCCGGTCAAATTATAGGACAAACGATGTTATGTTAAAAAATTAAATATATATCTAATCAAAAAATCCAAAAACATTACAGTACTTAGATAATTGAATTTCGTCATAAATGTCGTTAACCGTGTTGAGTTTGGACTTACAAGGTCTAAGTTATATTTTTAAGTCAAATTTTCATATCTCAACTTACGGCAAAGCGTACAATCAATCTGTAAGTCCAAATTTAATATTGTTTGCATCATTTGATTATTTGCAAATTTAAATATCTACTTACTATAATTATTTTTAATAGATACATAATTTAATTTCTAATTAAATATCGATTCGTTGAAATTAAACGTTAACAAAAAAAAAATTGGAATATGCGCTACCCAATCAACAAAAGGTGCTACCCACGGTAGCCCCGTTTGTAAATAAAATAAAAAATAACATGTATACCCATATTTTTAAGTATTGTGCACTCTTTCAAAAAAAAAAACTCCCAACTTGATCCTCAAACTCTCCCAACTTGATCCTCAAACTCTCCCTAGGTTGGGAAAAATAACAATTCGGATCTTGAATATTAGGTAGAAGACGACATGCATCGGAAAATTAAAAATAAAAATAAACTAGTATAGTCAGTTTTAGTTTCAGTATTAGAGTATTCATATTAAAATCGAATTTAAATATATTATTAAATAACTAAATACGACCTAAATAATATCAACTTTGTTACTTAACTTTTTATTTTTTATTATTAATATTATTTATTATTACATACTTATAAATTTAAATTTATTATCAATTATTAATAATAAAGTATATAATCAAAAATACAATTTTAGCATTTATATTATAAATGAAAAATCAATAGGATTTAGTAAATACCTATAAATGGGTGATACTAATACGAAGTTTTAAATATATTTTCATTCTACTATTAATATAGTAAAGTGCGAATTTAAAATTTAAAAATTAATTTACACGACAAAAGTAGCACCATAACCTGTTGATGAATATAACACATCACCATCAAAACTGGAAGTAATCGTGCCAACAACCTGTCGCTAATTCTCCTCCTGAATTAATACAGAGTATGCATAATTCAGGTTTGGCAATGGATTCATCATCATCAAATTTGATTGAATTGCAGCAAATGTTTCATTTGGGTCGATAAGGAATTGAATGAACATTTGCTTGTTCTTTCTAGCAATTACTCGAGGCAAATAAAACAGTCCACACATAAACAATTATCATTCACAACTACTAGTTCGTCCCAAAGTTCTTTCAACTTTGCAAAATATTGTGCAATTGTAAGAGCTCCTTGTCTCACATGATAAACATCACGTGTGAAATAAAAAAATACGTATATTATCCACTTTATTGAATTGTTCATGCATATCTTCCCAAATAGTGTGAGCAGTAGGACAATAATGCATTCCATGAGTAAAAACTTTATTAATCGAATCAATGAGTCATGCTTTAACAATAGTGTTGCATCTATCCCATCTTAATTGAAGTGGTTCAACTATAGACTCTCTTAGACAAGTTCCATTAACAAAACACATCTTATTCTTCACAAGTGAGGCATTAGAAATAGCACATAACCAGGACTGGTACTTATCCGAATATGTGAGCTTTATCCAAACGTTTGAAGCTCCTATATGATCAGACAGATGCATATAGAAAATGTCATCTACAAGTGATTCGACAACTCCTGGTGCAACCAAATACAACCAAGGATTTTTTTTGTGGTGGTGGATTCGCTATTGAGATCGAATGCAGAACAATCAAGGTCTCCACTCACTGCCATCAAGCAAAGCAGCAAATGCAAAGAAGAAAATTGTGGAATCGAAATCTCAATTCATAGAAAAAATGAAGTATTTAGCTCTGACACCATGATGAAATCTATGAATTGAACAATCCATGACAACAATGAGAAGGTTGTTGGATTGTATTGGAATGGATTGGATATTGATATAGGGTTGTATTGAGAGATTGGATTGAATTGAGAATTGTATATTGTCAATCTGTATTTTTGGTACAAATGAGGTGTCTATTTATACTGCTAATTCTAACAGTCATATTTGTCTAACAACTATATTTCTAACAGCTATATTTCTAACGGCTCTATTTCTAACAACTATATTTTCCTTTTCTAACACTCCCCCTCACGTTGAATAATGAGATCTTCAATGTTTAACTTGTCAAGGATATTGCTAAAAATTCTTATGTTGACTGACTTGTGAGAATATCTCCTTCCTGTAAATACTTTTTGGATTGATTGGTCTGGGACCTTATCGAAGCCAGAGCAATTTTGTTGTTGTTGTTGTACCCTATCGGAGTCAGAGCAACTTTGTTGTTGTTGTACCCTATCGGAGCTAGGGTGACTCTGAATTGTTTGACCATATCAGAGCTAGGGCGGCTCTGCTTTTGTTTGACTATATTAGAGCTATGGCGACTCTGCTTTTGTTTGACCCTATCGAAGCCAGAGCAATTTTGTTGTTGTTGTTGTACCCTATCGGAGTCAGAGCAACTTTGTTGTTGTTGTACCCTATCAATCGGGGAGCAACCATCTCATAATGAATCGGGGTGCCACCATCTAGTGAGATTAGGACGAGTCCCGCCCCGAGCCATCCACAGATGAAGACCCATCAATGTGTAGCTTCCATGGTTTTACATGGTCTTTTATTTCGGGCGGCGCCTCCGTTGGGAAGGTTGACTCAACAATGAAGTCAGCCAAGGCTTGACCCTTTATTGTCGTTCTTGGGGCGAAGTTGATTCGGAATTCACTGAGTTTGATTGACCATTTTATCATCCTTCCTGAGGCGTCTGACTTTTGCAAGAAGTGTTTTAAAGGTTAATTTGTTAAGACAGTGATCTCATGTTCATTAAACTAAAACTGTCAACGCATAAAGATACTTGTCAACCTCGATGTAATTCATTTCAGACTTTGTGAGAACCTTGGATACATAGTATACTGGGACTTGGACCTTTTATAATTCCTTTACTAGGACAGAGTTGACTGCTACAGGACTGATGCTTAAGTAAATAAAAAGAGTGTCGCCTCTTGAGAGCTTTTCTAGTGGTGGGAGCGTCCTGAGGTGTTGCTTAAGGTCTTGGAATGCCTTTTCACATTCAGCCGTCCATTCAAATTTCTTGTTGGTTCGCAGGACCTGGAAGAAGGGTAGTGACTTTTCTCCTGATTTTGCCAGGAAACGGCTGAGTGCCGCTAATCTTCCATTTAGGCGCTGCACCTCCCTGTGGTAGGTTGGACTCTTCATCCCTTCAATTGCTTCTACTTTTTCTGAGTTCACCTCGATCCCTCTTTGGCTCACCATGTAACCTAGAAATTTTCCAGAGTGGACTCCAAAAGCACATTTCTCGGAGTTGAGGCACACTTAATGAAGGCGCATGCGCTCGAATGTCTTCCTCAGGTCCTCCATGTGGTCGACGCTCTTGACCAATTTTACCAGCATGTCGTCGACATAGGCTTCTATGGTGTTGCCGATCATTCCCGCAAACAGCTTGTTGGCCATCATTTGATAGGTGGCGCCCGCATTGATCAACCCAAATGGCATGACCGTGTAGTGATAGATATCACCATTAGCGTAAAAGGCGGTGTGTTGCACGTCGTTCCCTGCCATTTGGATCTGGTTGTACCCAGAATACGCATCCATGAAGCTTAGGAGCTCGTGGCCAGACGTGGCATCGACCAGCTAATCGATGTGAGGCAAAGGGTAAGATTCTTTGGGACATGCCTTGTTGAGGTCCCTGAAGTCGAAGCACAACCTCCATTTGTCATCATTTTTCCTGACCAAGACCGAGTTTGCTACCCATGTCTGGAATCGATTTTCCTTTACAAAGTTGGCGTCAATCAATTTGCCTACCTCTTGACGGTTGACAACTGATTTCTCTTCTCCTACTGCGCACCTTTTTTAGGTGATCGGCATGATGCTCGGGTGACATTGAGCTCATAGGCGATCACATCTCGACTTATCCCAGGCATATCACTTGGTTTCCAAGCGAACAAGTCCTTGAATTCCACAAGGAGCATTGAGAGTGCCTCCGCCTCTCCTGATGGTAGTGTCGCTCCAATCTGGACAGTCTTTTTTCGATCCATCGATATGGACCTTTCTCGTTCCTTCAACTGACTGGGGGCAGCTCCTTTCTTCCCTAGGATCCTCTTCTATCTGAATAGCGAGCGTTTCTTTTTTCTTTAACACGTAACGGCGTGTCGCGTGTACATAACAGGTGTGCGCCGCAGGCTGATCACCTCTCACCACCTCTATGTTGTGAGGAGTGGGGAACTTGAGCATCTGGTGTTAGGTAGATGGCACCATCCTGTGTGGGTTGAGCGTGGAGTGCCCCAGTATCGCATTGTACGAGGTCGGGGCATCCACCACAATGAAGGTGACGTCGAATCTTTGAGACTTCCAGTTGTCCCCAATCTCTATGTGTAATGTGATGGTTTCTACCGGGTATGTGGCGTTTGATGCGAATCCCATCAGGGGAAGTTTCTTTCTTCAAGTTTTTTGCCGACTTTCCCACTTCTGTACTGCCTCTAAGAAGAGAACATCGGTGGAGCTCCCCGAGTCCACCAACACTCTTTTTACTGTGTAGCCGTCAATTTCTATAGTGACGACCATCGCATCTTCATGTGCGCATGTTACGTGCTTCATTTCGAATTCTGAGAAGGAGATGGTGACGTCGTCTTCCTCCCTGGAACGTCTTCCTGCTTTTGCCGTTCCTGAGAGCTGTGCCGCGTACACCTCCCGAGCAGCGCCCATTTCTCATCCTGCTACATATCCCCCGCTAATCACATTTACATGTCCTTGTCTGCCCTTTGAGGATTCAAATCCTCTTTTTGGTGACACCCGCCTCTCTCTTCGAGGGCTCCGACTCCTTTATTGGCGTGCCACAAAATTTTTAAGGTAGCCCTGCTGGATTAACCTTTATATATCCTTCTTCAGGGTATAGCAGTCATCCGTTCCATGGCCTTTACATCGGTGATAGCAGCAGTATTTACTCAAGTCATTGCACATGGCCACGCCATTCTTTTTTGGTGGAGGGGCGTTGCCAAGTCCTTCCTTTCCATCTCATCCAGCACCACTGAGACGTATCTGTTCAGAGGAGTATATGATGTTTCGTACATGTCGCGAGGAGGGCGCGACAGGAAGGGGCGGCGTTGTTCGTGTGACACCTTTGCTGGATGGTGCTCAGGCCTTTTACCTTCCTAGATTTCCTTCTTTGATTCCTTGGTCTGCCTCCTCCCTCCCTGGGCTATTTCCAAGTCGACGTAGGACTTTACACGCGCTGCTAAGTCTTCCACAGTGTTGACCGGGATGATGCTTAGGTTGTCGTATAAGGCCGATCCTCGTGGACCAAGCGCCTTGACGAATGCTCTTATGGTCTCGCCTCCTGTGATGACCTGGTCGATTTCTGTCAATTCTTTGTTAAACCTGGTGTATAAATCTTCCAGGCTCTCCTCATTTCTTTGTCTGAGGTGGTCTAGCGTTCCCACACTCTTCAACAGCTGTCTCGTGGAGTCCTTGGGTAGTTCGAAGAACTAGTGTGAGGCGATACCCCGTAGGGTTGCCGGGAAGAGTAAGGCGAAGTGGTTGTCATCGCTAGTTTGTCCCAAGAGTGAAGACCCATGTGTTTGTATGTGCTCTACTGGGTCACCTTCTCCTCTGTAATAGTCGATTCATTGGGTCTGCACGTGCTTGGGCACAGTCACTGCCAGTATTTTGAGGGTGAGTGGATGCGACGCCCTATCTTGAAAGATAGACATGATTCCACTTTTCTGTTCTTTAACTTGTCAGACGACAAACTCTTTAATTTCCTCCATGGTCATTGTGCCAGGGGGAGGAGCCACTGTCGCTGTAGAAGGTGAGGCGGTGCTTATTGGAGTCTGGGAGCTCCGGGGCGGCACCGTATGAGGGCGATGTCGAGACGTTGCTTCCTCTGTTCGAGGGGAACCTTTCTGTAAGACTTTTCGAATGTTGTGTGCAATCATCTCGTCCAACGCTTCCATGAAGGCAGGTGTTAGGAGTGCTTCCGAGCCCATATCTACCCGGGGCGACGCCTTTCCTGAGGATGCCATTGCTGATTCGACTGGTTTGTGCACCTCAGGTTCATCTGGTGCCGCTGGTTGGGGTGTTGGCGGTGTTGGGTACGTCGGTAGCTGGGAAGTCTGTCCCTCTTGTTGTCGAGCCATTGTCGATAAGTACGCCGAGGACCCTAGGTGTTGTTGGAGGTGATGGAGGGTGTTATTTTCTGTAGCTTCGACTTGGTTACTTTTTGCTCTAGTGTTGGGCGGAGCCATGGTTTATTTGCTCAAGGGTTCCCACAGACGACGCCAGATGTTAAATCACGTTTACCGGTAGGGTTCTCTCCGGTGCTTTCTGACTTGGTTCCGTGCCGTTTCGTTAACCTGCACAGAAGGAAAGCCCGACTGTTCCCGTTGTTTCCCCTCTGACGATCAAGTCAGTCGAATGTTCGTTTATAGAGAAAAATAAGTATGTAGCTCAAGTATGTAATGTTACACTTAACCTGTTATGCCAGATGGGTGAGGTTATTTATAGCCCTCACATCTAACCTGACTGTAGTTTAGTTCTGACCATGGTCATACCTCGAGTCCTGTGTCATCGAGCGCATTGTGTATAGGACCATTGTTTCCTGGATCCTTGTCCCGCACTACTGTTCCCCTCTACCTTTTATCCATCCTGAAGTTTTGTGCTGGCCGCAGACGTAAAGGGAAGTCTGGTGAGGTGCGCCTCTATGGCGCGCCTTTAGGGGTGCCTCTGTGGCGCACCCCTGGGCCCGAGACGGGCTTTGAAGCCACCTAAAGTTTCGTTGATGGCACACTCTTTATTTGGGTTGGGTCGGTTCAACTGGAGGTATGTGGATTAATACCCAACCTGCGCCATAACATATTCGAAAACTTTTAATTTTTGCAAGGTAATCAACTCACTTATACTCAAAACTTCAGTATGTCATCATTTGTTAAAATTGCGATGATGTGACATTTAATATTGTCTGCTGAGTTGAACCAAACCAGGAGAAGACCCTCGTGAAACCGATGAAAACATTTTCGATCACTCTAGCATGTTCAAATCTATCTAAACCGAAATTATATCAACCAAAGGTCCAAAGCTCATTCTGAGATAATAAATATATTTTAAAAAAAAAAAATCGGAGATTTGGCCTACTTTATTGAAAGTTATTTAAAATGTAATTTTTCAAATCTTATTACTTGTATTTTAAAAAAATTGGACAATCAGTTAACTCCTTTTATTTGGTTCATCAAATTTATATCGAAATTATGTATTAATACGTTATTGGTTAATATTTAAAAAAACTATATCATTTTTTTAAAACAATATTAATTAGAAATATTTTTTTTTTATTATAATATATGTATTAAAAATATCAAATAAATAAAAACGAACATGCTAATAGTTTTTCTTTATTTTTTAATATATGATAATAACCGATTTCACAAAAATGAATCATTAATTAACACCATATTAGTAAATTTTTATATTTACTTTTATTACCTACTCATATATTTTTAATTAATTTTATGAATAAATATACATAATTCTTATATTTTATAGTATAATTTGTATAAATAGTCAATGTTATAAGAAATACAAATAGGTTTAAATTTTTCTCATAAATATAATTAATTTCCATGGTATCATTTTATAATTAAGTTGAATTAAAATATAATTTTGATTGATTATAGAACTATGTTGGAAAATACTCGGTTGAATTACTAAGTTAGCGGAATTAAATTAACGATAAAATAGATGGTGGAAGGTTGAGCACGAAAGGAGAATGAGGAGAAAAATGAAAGTGAGGCAATGGAGAAGTTTTTCGTTAAGTTTTTTCTTTCTTGAAATATTTACATAGATGCCTATATATAAGCATACATGTAATCGTACATTGACATGATTTGCATGCTATGTGTTGGGTCTGAATTTACCAGGAGCTGACTGGATGCTCACTACAAGATATTTGCATTTTTGTGAGGGTAAAAATTCTAAGGGAATTTCAAAAATCCCTTAGAAATTTCACTTTGTAAAGAATTTTCTAAGGGATCTATCCTTAACAAATAAACTTGCTAGAAAAGTAACACTTTAAAAGGAAAATCCCTTACAAAAAGTTTCAAAAAATTTTCCTTATAAAATCCCTAGTAAACGTTTAAAAATCAATTCTCTCACAAACTTATTTAGGGAATTTTGTGAGTAATTTCCGTAGTAAATTATAAAGGGTTTTTTCAAGGGTTTTTCGTTTTAATAATTTTGAGGAAAATAGTGAGGGTTTTTATTTAGTAAATTTACAAAGGGATTATTAAGGAGTATATTCAGTTAAATTTGTGAGGAATTTTATGCACTATCAAGGAAAATCACTATAAATAATTTTAAGAATATATGTATATATATATATATATATATCACATGTAATATAATACACACACACACACACACACACACACACACACACACACACACACACACACACACACACATATATATATATTATATGAAACAAGTTCCAAACTCACATATTATAACCATTATGTTTCTATAATAGTGAATGAAGTGATAAATTAAATATATCAAGCAGTGAGTGAGGATCCTATAACAGATAGGTTGATTCACATATTATTTGCACGTTTTAACCATTATGTTTCTGGCTGAACCTCTATAATTGGGGTGTTTCTAAGTTCCAAACTGATGTGTCTAATTGGGCTCTTTTAATTCTCTGTCTAATTGGTCTCGAAATTCCTCAAACTCTTTTTTGGTATTTAACAACAAGCTCTTAATCATCTGCAATAGCATTATATTCAGGCATTAATAAAAAGGAGAAAAAATATAGTTAACCGCTGAAGTTTACAGAAAATTGTTTGGACTCACCAAGAGTTTTTTCTCTTACATTTGGAATCTTTGCATGCGCTTGTATCTACTCTTTCTGGACCAGTTTTTGGATTCCTGAGGAACAAGAAATATATGCTTCAATGAATTTAATAAAATTCAATGTGCTCCAATCCTTAAACATAGTAAAGTTACTCAAGAAAAGATACCTTCAATTTCACACTCGAAAGATCCTGTAGAGGTGATGATGTAGAATGTGTCGAGGACCTGCTCTTAGTTGCAAGATAATCTTGCAATACAGTATTCAACTGCATTTTGGTGAGAGATGATTATCTATGTTCTTTAGCATAAACCATAGCAAAGAATTTAAAATTTTAAATACACGAAAAAATGAAAATTTAAATAGAGTGGTTAGTTAGTTCTGAGTCTTCTGACACTGACCTCAGAGCACTTCCTTTGAGGTTCTTACCCACAACAAGTTGAGATGGTTTTACTCAACAGCTCGACTGGATCCTGTAAGCAAAACAAGGAGCTACTAAGGAAAGTTCTTCTGCAACATCGTAATTCTTGTGACTCAGAAACTAGGTAAAGAGTTTACAAGTATTACCATACTCCCCCCATTGAAGAAAGAAGCCAGAAGGTTGTCATCCATGTTTTATTTTGCTCCGACCATTAAATCAGAAAGAAGCTTAGCTATAGTATCTGCAAGATTTTGAGTAATAAAAGAAAGCATCAATTGCAGATCATAATTGGCAACTTCAATTGATGATGTAATAGCAAGTGTAAATCAGACCTTCTATTCTTCCAGTATCATCAGGGAATGGCGTTTTTTCAATGGATGTGGACAATTCCAGTTTCCTACACGAGATGGTAGAATTTACAGCTGAGGAGGCCCGATCTTGCATCCTGTTTGTAGACTGCATGACCATGGGGGATCTCGTGTGCTTATAAAATCCATTTCCAGTATTGGTATGCCCCCGCTCATGATAGGCTTTGAGACTCAATATGAACTCCACAATTTTAGCTCCAGATTTAGGTTCCAGAGCATCCTGAGATACATATGTCAATTCATTTAATCCAGAAAAAGAGAAAGACTCAGATGATGCACACATATTAGAGTGAAATTTACCCTTTCAAGATCATAAGCTTCAAAAGTAGGCAACTTAAGAAACAAAACGTTATATCTCACAAAATTAAATTATTATTTGAAAACAAGAGACATCCCAAACTTGACTGTAGAAGGCATAACCAGTTAACACAACATACACTGATTTTGTGAGGCCAATTTACTATAGCTGAACTTCTGAAGAATTTTAGCAGAACTGTTCTGTTTAAGACAACGAGTATTTATCAAAACACAATAAGAAATGCTACTCCATCCCAACTTTGCAAGTGTCACTCCAGTTTGGCAGGAAAAAAACCAAACAACTGAAAGAGGATGAAACTGAAGGAGTAGAAAACATACCATCCTTCTCTTATATGTCATCTCCACAGATTTATGCATTGCAATCTCTTCCATTTTACTGCAAATAAAACCAAAATTGAAAAAAGAAACCCAATATTAATAAAGACAATCGAGTATTTTCGCAAATGTTTCAAGCCATACCGTTTATCAGCATCTTCTGCATTCGTAGCAGCTTTATCAGGTTGCCCAAAATTTTTCTGTTTTTTAGTAACCTATATCACATCATAAGAAAAGTCAGTGGTAAGAAGAAAATCATAAAGAGATGAATACATGGTAGTATATTAAGAAATAACCACTATATAACCTACAATATTCCAATTGAATTATGTATTGCTATCTATGGCTGTACGAACTGTAAAGTGGAAATATAAAGCATATAACCTCTTGGCGCAGCTTTTCCTATAGTTCATCAATATCATCACAGATCCCATCTCCTTCCTCAGCAAGATCAGGCTACAACAAGAAACGTATGTTTAGGAAAATATGAAAAGTTTCAATATATATATATATATATAATTAAATAATTACCAATATCTCAGGATATAGGTCAATAATTTGTAGCTCAAGCATGATCCTATTGTCAAGAGACATCAATTGATAGTGAACATCGTTGTTTTCTTTCACGAAACAATGAATGTCGTCCACGGCGTCAGTCACGAGAATCAGAGTCACGGGACGTGGAGTGCCATCGCCTGGCCTAGGCATGTAAGTGACAGATTGAACGTGCTGGGTGGATGCAACAGCGAGAGGTTGACCTACGCGTGAGGTGTCGCCTACCAGACGTTTCAGGACGGAACGTGTTAGAGCTTGATGAGCCATGGCAACAGAGGGATATCGAAGCTGGTGTGGTGGAGATTAGGATTTGCAACGATATGGTTCGGAAGAAGAGAGTTTGTTTTTGAAAAATGAGCGTCTTTGTTTAAAGTCTGAGGAATGATTGAGTCATTGACTAAGTCTGCTTGATGAACCGATGGTTGAGATATATCAGACCAGATTGGTTTATTAAAGATGGTTTGATTTAAATTTAAGTATAAACCAGTATGAAAAAACGAGTCGATTCGAACTGAGATTTTGGTACTATTTTGAACTGGTCTACTTGAAGCCTAAAAAATTGGTATGGTTTTGATACTAGTTCGGTCAAACTGGTTTGAACCATACCAGAACCAGAACCAATTCAGTTGAACCGATTTAAATGAACAAGCCTGCGGAATCGTAGGGTTTCGAAGTCGCAGTACCAGTTTTGGAGTTTTGGAGTCGCAGACCGCAGAGTTTTGGAGTCACATACCGCAGAGTTTATGATTGTGTTAACGGCAGAACATAGCGAAGGTTGTGTTCTCCTGTTGCTAATATTATATCATACAATATTTCTTAGGGTTTTCCCTTACAAAAAATATATTTTTTTAAGGAGATATAAATCTCTTGCAAATGAATATATTTTTCTGAGGAGCTATAAATCCCTTACAAAATTTAGGATTGAAAAATGTAATTAGTGAGAGATTATCCTTAAAACTATTTGTAAGGGAAATCTGTTACAAAATATCTTCATTATTCCTCTGAAATAATTTCCTTACAAATATGTTAGTAATGTAGTAAGGAAAATATATTTTGTGAGGAATTTTTCTAATTATTATTCTCATCACTTAACCCTAACAAATCCCTTACAAATAGTTCTAAATTTAAAGGGATTATTTCCCTTGCAAAATTTCCTTCACAAAATACTGATTTTCATGTAGTGGCTGATTTGACAGTAATCTGGATGTCAATTGGTAGATGATCGCACGCTTTCGTCGGAGCTACGATGGACCTGCAGGAAGGGAAGCGCAACAGAGGGGGGGGGGTCCTCTAAGTCCTACTATGATGCTTAAATGAGTATACTGTGTGTATGAACTCAAAATGTAATGTAACGTATGTAAACCAAGAGTATTTATAGGGATAGAAGACCAAACCGTTTTAGATAACCGAATATATCTGTAAATATTGTGTCGTTGCATATAAGGATAACATATGTTACAGTTATCACGTAATATTGCAATTGCCTTATGTAACCTTTGTAGAATATGTGCTCGAGATACGCGGGACATTGTGGCTGTATATTGGGTGTAGTTTGTGGGACCAGAGTTAAGAGATTTGACTCTCTTGGCGAGCAGTAGGAGGCTTTGACCTTGGCCGATGGCGACCTAGGGACTTTGTGTCCACTTTAGTTTCAGGTTTGGTATTGGACCACTTAATGGGTGTCAGCTTACCCTTAATGTGGGTCGGCCTAGTTATGAATGATTTGGGTTTTACCCTTCTGAAAAGTTATTGGGCCTTTGAGGCCTTACCCATATTGGGTCGTCACTATTGATACCCAACATTTCCCCCCAAAACTTGAGTGAAGTTTCTTCGGTCGAGCTTGATCTTGTGATAAAGGGTTTGAGATAATGACTTCTTGATAGGACCTTCTATGTCCTTAATTGCTATTCGTGCCTTTTGATGCTCCATATCCTTTGGCGAACAGTTTCACTTGCTAGAGTTTTCGAAATGTTGATCTCTTACCCTATTAGGCGAACCCTTTGGGTTGCCAGGGTTTATGGATGTTCATTCACTACTCTTTGGGTGAACGCTACCGTTGCTAAGGTCTTAGGAGAGACTTGTTCTAGTTTTTTAGCAAGCACCTTTATTTTTAAGGTTTTCAACATTTAATGGATGCATTGTTTGGCTAGAGGTCAAAATGACGTCTAATGCATGCCCGTCTCTTTGACTTCCGTAATAAGGGGTAGGCTGACAGTTTTCTGTACAGTTTCGACCCTTTCTCTCCCTGATGTAACCCTTTGGATTCTGACATTGCTTCGATTTTACCCCAAAGGGGGTGTAATCATTGTCTGATTTTTTCTGGCTATAACCGTTCGGTTTCCCCATTTTTGGCTATAAAAAATCAACATTTGTCACTTAGCCCTTTATGCATCCAAGCATTCTTATTTCCAGAGATCAAGTGCTCCTTTTTATGCCTTAATCCTATGTTCAAACTTTTCTCTCAGACCTATTACTCACGGTAAAATTTTTCTTTTTACGAGCATGATTGACAACAAGAATCAAACTTCTGGCAAGAGTTTGTCTTCCAAACCTTCCCTTGCTCATTCTACGTCTGAGCAGAAAGCTACGGCTAGGGTTCCAATGCCTTTCTTTCCTTCAGGGATGCTTCCACCCCGGTGCAGGACCAATATCCTCTGTGCTGAAACCAACCTCCGGAGGCCAGGTCGTCACACTGATCATGGTGGACGTGCCCGAAACAAACGTTCCAGTTTTCTCTTCGACATATAGTCTTTAGCCTTTTCTGTTTCTTTTTAGGCAGTAAAGTTCCCTCCTTTTTGTTATTTTAGTCTTGTTCTTGCCTTGTCATGATGTTTTTCTTAGATATTAAACTCAACGAGTTGATGGCAACTCAGTTCAAGGTCGTGGTCGCCTTGACGGGTATAGGAGAAGTAGATGTACCTAGGTATCCGGGCCTAGGGCTGCATTACCCGCGTGAAGGAGATGTTCACGTCTATGCGGCGCAAATTGATGTTGGGTTGCGTTTTCCTGTTTACGAAGACCTAAAGGCTCTCTGTTGCCATATGGGGTAGGTCTCATGGAACTGGTACCCAACGCCATTCGGATGTGGGTTGGGTTCATATTTATGTGCTTACGTCAGGGATGAACGTATTCACTTTCGCTCTTACGATGTTTGTGTCGGTTGGTTGCCGGGGTTAGTCACCTTCGTCACTTCCAAACTCGCTGACCGAAGTTTGAAGAATGGAGGGGACAGACATGGAACTGGAATGTTCATTTTTCACTGGTAGACAATTTTCGGGCTACCAACTCAAACTATAAGAAGTATTATTTATTATGTAAGGATGGTGTGCCTTGGGAGCTTTCTCAGCCGGAGCGGGATATTCCTCCGAGCTTTGGTGAACTTTCGGGGAGTGACCGGTGTTAGTGTAGCATGTAAACTAGTCAAGTATGTTCAAGATTAGTAAGTATGTTCAAGATTAGTCTAGAATAATCAAGATTAATCTAGATTAGTCTAGGCGATTTCTTGTTAGTTACCTACCTAGCATTTCCTATATAAAGACTTCTAGTGTTTTGTATTCAATCAATTCAATGTTCTCTTTAGTGAAATCTTTGAGTTCATCATTTTCTCCACATATCTCTATAGAATCCTAACATGGTATCATAACCAAATCTGTCCTAGGGCGAATCCATTTCCGTTGGTGATCATTCTCCTCATCACGATCTACTATGTTCAGTCCTATTCATCAACTCAGTTATGTTATGTTAGTTGTTTCAGTTGTTGTTATAGAATCTAGACTCCATTCTGGTGCTGTGAACCTCGGCGTCCCTCTTGTCTCCGGTATCCATTACTTGTCTTCGGTCCCTTTCTTGATCGAATAGTTTAATAAGCCGATTCTACCTCAGGTAAGAGGTTTTCTCATAGTAAATCATATTTTTCTTGATTATACTCATCGCTCACTGCATTCAGGAATTGATACAATTTGGTCTCTGCTTCATTTTGTGATACAACTGGTAGATGATGATGATTTAAAAGGGAGAGTCGATCGATCTGTTACTTGATCTAGAATTATGTCTATGATACCATGTTGAACATACTAAAAAATAAGTATTTGGTCACCCTCGTCACAGGATCCTTCTCCGTAATGTATAGAGTCGGATTAGGCAAGGGTGTCCCATACAAATTTGAATGGTTCCCTTTGTGTTCTTGAGGTGCTGGAGTCGTCGAATGTCGCATGAGTTCCTGAAAACCAAAGTTCAAAATGCCATAGTAAGAATAAGAAATACACCATTGATCATGTATGATTGGTTTTGAAAATTCTGCATGCTCCGTTCATTCCATTCGCAGACTTTGATTGCATGTATGGCAACAAAATTTTTTTTAATACTTTAAATGGATTTGGTCAATCAAAGTTTAGTTCTTAAGACGTTTCACACGACGGTGCGACTCGTTGAGTGCATTTGTTGTTTGTTCATTGTTTCAAAGGAAGGTCGAGGACATGCATTTTGAAAATCTTTTTATTCGTCTCGTCCTTCGTTAGAATTATTCAAGGTTGTCATTCAACTTAGCTACGTTTCCCCCACATTTCTCCAAGGTGCCCCCATATTGCTAGAATAACAGTGGTTTTTCGGGTTTATCCCCGATTATCTCCTCTGTGTCGAAAGACGGACTTGCGGGTAACGAATACAACTTGTGAACGTATTTCGTTGTTGTTAATCACGCAGACGCGTTTTCCATATTCCAGAATTCAAACAAGGCGCCAAGGAGAAGCTAGTTGACTTTTGTCACGACTTTCCATATTCAAGCAATTTCGACTGTAGGGGCTGTATGGCCTTAATGTGAGGGCAAATATTTTTTTTCATCCTTACCAAAGATGGTGTGTGAAACATCCTAAGGATACAAGATAGAATGAACTGAACTTACATTTTTTTTTTGAAAATGAAATGCAAGTGCGAGAATGTAACTTCCATTAGTCAGGTTCGTATTACATTTACAACAGTCTGGAATATATAATACAAAAAGGTCAATCCTACACATGTCATGATCTAGGGCCAAAACAAAACACATTTACATAATGGGTTGAATCTTCCATCTACATTTGTTAGGTTGACTTCTAATTCACAACAATTGGGAAAAATCTTCTTCATGACTTGTGGGCCAATCTCGTATCCAAATACTTGGGTCGAAATCCCATTTACATCAGTTGGGCCAAAAAATGGAAATACACACAAAACTGGTAAAGATTAAACACATTGTGGAGCTTTTGTTCTAAATGGATGGAATTTCTAGGTCGTCTGAACCAGTGGAACCTTACTCCCTAAAGAGTATCACGGGCCCATTCCGATCATCGAGTTGAGTTTTTTGGGTGCGTGTCGGCGGTCCAAACCGCTCTGGGCACATTCCCCTACTAAACTCTCTAGACTCTTAATGTCCTCCATGTCCGAGAGGGTAATGGTAACCAATGTGGTGTGTGCAAAATGGGAATTTAAATCATTACATTTACATCGCTTTTCGGACAAAATTTAGAGCTCCAAGCATGAGCAAACGATCAAAACGGATATGGCAAAGCAAACATGACAAAGCCTAAACCCTCTAAAAGATGACATCCCCATCAGAGTCGCCAAATTGTCGGACGTCGGATCCGACTTTCCCCGACCCCTTTTGATTTTTTATTTTTATTTTATTCGGTCGAAAATGTCGGGTCTTGGCGAGCGACGGATCCAGTCAAGCAGGGTCATCAACCGATTAATTAAAGGCTAATCAGAATCCTAAAAATTGCCTAGGGTACATGGTGTTAAGGCTTGGAAAGGTCTACGTCCAGAGAATTGAGTTTGGGGGGGGGGGGGGTTAATTACGTCTTAAATCGGTACTTTAGTTTGCTTTTGAATTATTTTTCAATTTACCCGAATTTATCAGAGAATGTGTTTTTCAAAAAAATTAACTAAACCATATACGAGCATTTTTTATTTATGAGTTCATTTTAAATAAATAAACAAGAGATAATAAAGTTAATCATGCTCGAGAAAATGGTGGCTTAACTTTGGGTCCATTTTAAAAAGGGTTAATAGGTCCAATGGTAACATAAGTTTGGGCCATGTGATCGGATGGTACCCCTATGTTGTTTTATAGTACCATAAGTTTCACAATGTTGTTATTTGGTCCAAATTACTGTTGCCGTCAATGTTAACTAACGGAATGCTGACGTGGCATTGACGTGGCACTGGCGTGGCGCTGATGTGGCAATTGGAAAATACAAATAAATAGGAAATATAATAAAAATTGGGAAAAATTATAAAAAATATTCAAATTTTTTTTTAAAACTTTATATATTAATAAAATGTACTTTTTATAAATTGTTTTTAAAAAAATCGAAAATTGAAAAAAAATATGAAGAAAATCGGAAAAATTATAAAAAATATTTTAAAATTGTATATATTAATAAAATGTATTTTTATAAATTTATGTTTTTTAAAAAAATCGAAAATTGAAAAAAAACAAAAAAACCTGGTAGGGGTCCAACCCAGCCCAGGGTGCGACCCTTGGCTGGGTCAATTGGACCCCAAGGGTCCAACCTAGTTTTTTTTTTTTAAAAAATACATTTTATTAATATATAAAGTTTTGAAATATTTTATAATTTGTCCGATTTTTTCATATTATTTCCCTATTTTTATTAAATTTCCCTATTTATTTTTATTTTTTAAATTAAATATTATATTATATATCTACGTGGCGCTGACGTGGTGCTGACATTGACCATTTAACAGAAAAATCTAACGGTTGACTAACAGAGTACCATATGACAACATGCTCCAAACATAACAGACCATTTAACCACATCAAAAAACATATGGTACCATCCGATCACATGACCCAAACTTATGGTACTATTGGACCTATTAACCCTTTTAAAAATGTGGCAAACGTACACGAATGATTTTGAAGATATAAAGCTAGTTGGACTAATTTGTCACATTTTGAGAAGTCATGGGATGTCCAGAAAATCTGGGGACCAAAATGCAATTATTTAAAATTTGTGCTGAATTGGAAATATATTTTTAAAAAATGATAGAATTTACTCTAAACTATCCTGGACTTATTTGTAACACTTGGTAAAGTTCCAAAATAACCCGAACATCTTCTATACATATTTGTAACACTTTGAGAAGTCATGGAATGTCAAGAAAACTTTAGGAATCAAAAATGTAATTTTCAAAAAATTATAACTGAACTAATTTTTTTTTTTTTTAAATTATAGAATTGACCCTAAACTATTGTGGACTTATTGGTAGGGCTAGGCAAAAATAACCGGTTCGGCCGAACCGTACTGGTTCACAAAACAAACGATTTTTTTGAAAAAATATGGAGCGGTTCAGAATAGGTACAGAAAACCGGTTCAAAATCGGTTAACCGAACCTTTTTTTGTACCTGTTTTAACCTTAAAATATTACTAAATACTAAACCAGACCAGACAAAACCGTTTTTTTCACTTTCAGACTAGACCATTTCAGTATTCACGTCTTTCAGACTTCAATTCAGTTTCACTTTTCAGAAATGAACACAGTCATTCTCATTTCTCATTCAGACGTAATTGGCATAGTCACGCTCGCCTCGCCGCTCGGACGCTCCCGCCTCGCCTCCCGCCTCGCATCCAGCCTCGCCTCTAGTCTTCTTCGTTCGACTGATTAGTGATTACTTTTGTATGAATAGAATTGAAGCTAGAAGGTGGGTTTCTGGCTCTTGCTTCTTATAACTAGTGATAGTAGGTGATGCTTGACACCCTTTTGTTTGTTTCATCAGGAGAAGCTAATGACACATTATTTAGTTGCTGAACAAGTAAAAAGTTGTAAATAAGCTGGACAGAAGTTATTGAAAATGGTAATTTGCAGGCAGAGACATCCTATAATCATGCTCAAAACATCTAATTTGACTATTATCAATGAGATGTGCATAAAAGCATATCAATCTAATGCAGCAACTTTACTACTATAAACAACATTATGTGGCATTTGCAGCAATGAAGAATTGGCAGGTGAGGATAAATAGTGTAATTTCTTGAAAGTGCATGGTCGTAATGGCATTTGCAGCAATGAAGATATGTGGTTCATATCTTGAAACTGTAATTTCCTACCTTTCTCTGACTGAGGTGGTTGGACAAGGACATGCAAGTCGTAACTCCTCCAGGGATGTAACATAATGGACTTTGGCCTAAAATGACCCCAAAGTTATACCAAACTTAAATCCGAGTACGATTCTTATATGAAATATAACTATTAACACATAATATCGATAATATAAATTGCATTCGTATCAAGAAATATAAATACAATATTGAATATGAGAGAGACACACCAAAGTTATTTATAGTTTAGATACTGTACGAGGAACCAAGACCGATAATCACTGATTTATTTCCACTCATTTTCTCTCAATTTTTCACTTGATACCTCACTTTGTATTTTTTTCTCTCTCTTCTCGCTTTCTTTCTTTTTTCACTATTTTCTTCAATTGTCGTAGCTTACGACAAACCTTCTTATTTTTCTCTTTGTCGAAACTTGCATCCCCCTTTATAGAGTTTTCCAAACAATAATCAAGTGGGCAAATGGTGGTGGCAATTAGGAGATCTTTTGGTGGTAATTGGAGAAAATTTGGCCAAGGGTAAGCAAAGGTGATCAAGTGGGAAAATGGTGATGGCAATTAGGAGACTTTTGGTGGTAATTGGAGAGAATTTGGCCAAGGATGAGCAAAGGTGATCAAGTGGTCAAATGGTGATGGAAA
Source organism: Chamaenerion angustifolium (assembly GCA_946814005.1). Taxonomy (NCBI): domain Eukaryota; kingdom Viridiplantae; phylum Streptophyta; class Magnoliopsida; order Myrtales; family Onagraceae; genus Chamaenerion; species Chamaenerion angustifolium. The sequence continues at coordinate 26,085,929 of OX328270.1, read as the reverse complement.
TTAGGAGACTTTTGGTGTCAATTAGGAGAAATTGGGAGTGATTTGTGGCATGGTGGGGATTTGGACGAAAATGGATGGCATGGTGGGTGTTTGGCCAAAAATGGGTGCCACGGATTTAGGGGTTTATGGTTTAAGGTTTGAGATTTAGGGTTTGGGGTTTAAGGTTAAGGTTTAGGGTTTGGGGTTTAGTTTTTTTTAGGGTCTAGGGTTTAGGGTCTAGGGTTTAAGGTTAAAGTTTAGAGTTTGGGGTTTAATGTTTAGGGTTTTTTAGGATCTAGGGTTTAGGGTTTGGGGGTTAAGGTTTAGGGTTTGGGTTTTAGGCTTTGGGGTTTATTTTATTTTTTTTTCTCTTTTCTTCGTCTTAATTTTTCTCGGCTTGGATCCTCACGTACGGTATTTTGACCCCGAGCCAAAATCAGGTGTTTACACCGAGTATAGTGCTTGTTCCAGAAAGTGTATTTCCGATATTTTTGTTCCTTCGAACGCCAGCTTGCTCAAGGAGTCTGCTAGTTGGTTGTCTTGGCGAGGAATCGAGTCGATCACGAAAGTCAGAATTTCGTCGATGAATTTTTTGCAATGTCGAGGTACTTGTTCCTTTTTCCCCTTTGCTTCATAGGTGTCATTGATTTGGTTAACAATTAGTTATGAATCGTTTTTTTGCCTTTAGTGACGTTATACCCATTCCCTTAGCGAGTCGCAACCCAATGATAAATGCTTCATACTCAACTTCATTATTGACTGCCTTGAATGTGAGGGTAATCACATATTTTAGAGGCTCGCCATCAAAAGGGATGAGGAATAATCCTGCCCCTAGCCTTCTTTGGAAGAGGATCCATTCGTATAGAGTTTCCAAAATTTTCTTTCGTCATTTGGTCGTTCTTGTCGTTTTTACACTTCTGTGAGACCATTGCTAGTACTTTCCACTATAAAATCTTCCAAGGCTTCACCTTTGATGGCCGTTTTTGGCGCAAAGTTGATCTTGAATTTGCTCAACTCGATCGCCTACTTTACCATCCTTCCTGATGAATATGGCTTCATCAGAAAGTGTTTGAGGGGCTTGTTGGTGAGCACTGTTATGGCGTGGGTGTGGAAATATGGTCTCAACTTTCGAGCAGCAATAACTAAGGCATAGAGATACTTCTCAATATCCATATATTTTATTTCAACCAAATTAAATAACTTGCTAAAAAGTAGACTGGACTCTGTTTACTTCCCTCTTCCTCTACTAAGACTACACTGGTTGCGACTTCACTAATACTTATATATAGAAAAAACGGTTCATTGGGAATGGGCTTCGCCTAATCTGGGAGTCTCTGCAGGTGCTGCTTGAGTGATTGAAAGGCAGCCTCGCACTCCGACGCCCACTCGAACTTGCGATTTTCCCGGAGTGTTTGGAAGAACGGGAGGGACATGTCGCTCGCCATTGAGAGGAAACGATTAAGCGCGACCAGGCGACCGTTCAGACTCTGAATTTTATTGTGGCAAGTTGGGGACTTAATATCTTCTATAGCCTTGAGCTTTTCAGGGTTTGCCTTAATGCCTCTTTCGCTGACCATGACACTTAGGAATTTGCATGATTTCACTTCAAAGGCGCATTTTGTTGGATTCAGGCGAACACTGTGCCTCCTCATGCATTCAAATGCTTCTCGAATGTCTTCTGTATGAGGGCTCCCCTTGATTAACTTGACGAGAATGTCGTCTACATAGGCCTCCATGTTTCGCCCCAGCATTTCTTGGAACAGTCGATTTACCATTCGCTGATAAGTTTCCCCCCGCGTTTATCAAGCCAAAGGGCATCACCTTATAGAAAAGTATATCACCATTGATGTAGAATGTTATGTGGGCTTCATCAGTCTGGTGCATTCAAATATGATTATAGCTTAAATAGGCGTCCATGAAGCTTAGCATCTCGTGACTAGATACTACATCCATCAGCTGGTCAATTAATGGAAGGTGGTACAAATCCTTGGGGCAGGCTTTGTTCAAGTCACAGAAGTCAACGCACATTCTCCATTTTTCGTTCGACTTCTTAACCAGCACTGGATTGGCGAACCAATTTTGAAAGCGTACCTATCTGACAAATTTGGCTTCAAGTACTCTGTCTACTCCTTGCCTGATCGCCAATCGTTTGTCTGATCCAAATTACCTTATTTTCTGAGCAATATGTTTGATTGAAGGATCTACCCGCAATTCGTGGGAGATTATGTCAGTTCTTATGCCTGGGATGTCACTGGGCTTCCAAGCGAATAATTATTTTATATTCTTTCAATAGGGATGTGAAGGAATCCCTTTGGTTGTCGTTCAAGGTGGTTCTGATGCTTTGTCCTCTCAACTTCTTTTCTGGACCATCTATCTCAACTTCTGTCACTTCTTCCGAGGGTCAGCCTCTGTCTCTATGGCGAGAGACTCCCTTTGGTTCTTTATGCGAAGGCAGTTCTTACAGAATTGTCGTAAGGACGGCTGGTCGACTAGAACCTCTCCAATCCCTTTCGACGTGGGGAACTTCATTTTCTGATAGACTATGGAGGCCACGATCTTATTTGGGGGTGGTCTTCCCCAGGATAACGTTGTATGAGGCGGGTTCGTCGACAACTATGAAGGCGACCGACACCACTATGCTCTTCCATCCTTCGCCCAGGGTTACCGGTAGGGTTATGGCTCCTAGCGGTTCATGTTGTTCTCCCAGCAAAGTAGATGAGTGGAAAGTCGACTCGCTTGAGATCTCTTTTGGATTTTCCCATCTTTTTGAAAGCGTCCAGGAATAGAATGTCTGTTGAACTTCCTCCATCGATCAGAATTCTTTTCATATTGCATCCAGGGACGTCTGTCGTGATGACTAAAGCATCATTGTGCGAAGTTTTGACACGTGTCAGGTCTTCTTCATAAAATGATATGATGATATATTCCTCAGGTCGAGGTCTGTTTCCCAGCTGCGCAGCTGTGGAGATTTGTGTGGCATATATTTCTCTTATATTGGACCCCTCGCCTCCGGCTCCAAACCATCCGGCGATTAAGTTTATTACCCTTTTGCCCTGGGATGGGCCAGATTGTTCTTGGGGAATAGCCGAGCCGGTTCTGCGTGGAGCCGTTCGACTGTGCTCCCTTCCTGCCACGAACTCTTTCAACATGCCTATCTAAATTAGTTTCTCGATGTCGTGCTTGAGAATACGACAATCATTGGTCTTGTGGCCCTTCGCTTTGTGATAGCGACAGTAGCTCTCCGAATCTTTACCCATGGACTGAGCATTCTTTTGAGGCATTGGTGGTCTCGTTAAGGACCTTCTTTCCATGTCGACTAGTATCGTCGAGATCTGCCTGTTTTAAGGCGTGACATACTCAGGAACCTCGCGATGGCTTGGTCCGGGGGCTTCAGGTCTAGGCTTCTCACGACCTCACATGTCCATCTTTTCCTTTTTTCCATCGAATCGGGGCTCTAGAATAGCCCTTTGCTCTTTCCAGGTCCATGAAACCTTTCGCCCTTACTCCCAGCTCATTCACTGTCTCTATTTGTTGAACATGATAACTGTTGCGCAGTTTTCTTGAGGCTTTGTTAGCCACATCCATCCATATGCAAAAGGCTCAAACGATCTCTCCATCTGTGAGTCGGTGGTCAATCTCCATGACGTTCTTATGAAAACGTCTGTAAAAGTCTATCGAGGTCTCTCCTGGCTGTTGCTTAACATAGTCTAAGGCGACCACACTCTTCAGCAACTTGCGCTCGCCCATATATCGCTCCAGGAACTTATTCTTTAATTCGTACCTTGTCCCTATTGATCATGCAAGGAGGCCTAAGAATCAACACAACGCCGAACTCGAGAGTGTTGACGGAAATAGCAAGGCTAAGTGGTTATCATCATCTGACTTACCCAAAGAAAGACTTCACGTGTGTTGACGTAGATCACAGGCTCTCCTCCGCCACTGTATTCGGGGATGGTTCTTGCCACCACATCCTTTGGTATCCTAACCGCTATAAGGGCAGCGGTGTATGGATGGAAGGATAGTTCTCGAAATGGGGTCATGACGGCTCCACGTTGTTCCTTAATTTTTTGTTAATGAGCTCCTCAACTTGGCCAAGAGTGAATTGAGTATGATGTTCTCCGGTCGGTGAAGCACTCGATTGATTGACAGAGTGACTAACTGTTGGCGTTTCGTTGGAGGCCAGAGGCATGGACTGATGTCGAGAGGTCTTCTTGAGGAATGGTGGCACGCGGATCTTCATGAGGAGCAAGGATTTTTCTGCGAGACAGTCCTATGATGGTTTCCAATAGGGATAGCATTTCCGCGGTGACATGAATGGTTTCCCCGACCATTTGAACGGTTGGTCAAACTGGAATGTCGGTGAGAGGCAGAATCGGAGCCGATATCAAATTGCCAACCCTGTGCCGGTCTCGAAGAGATGACATTGGGGATTTCTTGGCTAGCAAGTTCTTGCTGATGGAGCGACGAAGCGACGGTGGATTCCGAGCTATCTTAAGATTGCTCGTTAGCCCATTTTCGACGATTGCGGTTAGAGCGAGTCTGCATGACTGTTTGCTCGTTTCCTAGATACGACATCAAATGTTGGGTTTTAATTTCCCAGGAGATGACCGGATGCTGATTTTGCAGTAATCTATATGTCATTTGGTTGATGATCGCACTCTTTCACAGGAGCTCCGATGGACCTGCAAGAAGGGGATCGCAACAGAGGGGGCTCCCCTGGGTCCTACTCTGATGCTTAAATGAGTACACTGTGTGTATGAACTCAAAATGTAATGTAACGTATGTAAAGCAAGAGTATTTTTAGGGATGGAAGACCAAACCGTTTTAGGTAATTGAATATATCTGTAAATATTGTGTCGTTGCAGATAAGGATAGCAGATATTACAGTTATCACGTAATATTGTAGTTGCCTAATGTGATCTTTGTAGAATATGTGCCCGAGATACGCGGGACATCGTGGTTTGACTCTCTTGGCGAGCGCTCCTATGGCGAGCAGTAGGAGGCTTTGGCCTTAGCCAATGGCGACCTGTAGGGACTTTGGCGTCCACTTTTGTTTAGGGTTTTGTGTTGTACCAATTTATGGGTGTCATCTTACCATTAATGTGGGTTGACCTAGTTCTGAATGATTTGGGTTTTATCCATCTGAAAAGTTATTGGGCCTTTGAGGCCTTACCCATATTAGGTCGTCACTATCGATACCCAACACTATGTAACAAATGTCTTAAGAAGACAACTTGACAATTGCATGCTTGAGTGAAGATTTCAAAAATTTCATTTGAAATTGGTGATAAAGTGAAGATCATACTTTGACAATGATGAGATACCATTGTTGAAGACACCATTGTTGACATGTTGAAGACACCATTGTTGACATGTTGAAGACACCATTGTTGACATATGAGTAAAGATTTAATTTGTCAACACTCCTCCATGAAATTTTCACTGAATACTCTGAACTTTGATCTCAGAAATTCAAACAGCGCCTTAGGAAGTGCCTTGGTCAAGATATGTGCAATCTGCTCCTCAGTGTTGCAATAAACCAGTTTGACCTCTTTTAACTTTTTAGTTTCTCGAATGTAGTGACACTTCACCTTGATGTGCTTCGTCTTCCCATGATTGACCGGATTCTTTGTAATAGCTATCGCTGACTTGCTATCGCAATAAATCTCAGTTGCTTCAGTTTGTGTTTGCCCAACATCGTTTAAAATCTTCCTTAACCAAATTGCTTGATTGGTTGCAGTTGCTCCTACAATATACTCAGGTTCTACAGTTGATTGTGCTACAGTTTCCAGAATCAAGTGGAAATGCATAACCTGATGTGCTTTTCATGTCATCTACGGACTCGGCTCAATCACTGTCAGTGTAGCCTTGGAGCTTTCCATATGCAGTGGATGTAAACCAAATTCCATAGTCGCTTGTACCTTGAATATATATGAGCATCCTCTTCATTGATCCCAAATGAATTTGAGTTGGAGCATGCATGAATCTGGATAATAAACTTGTAGCAAACATTAAATCATGTATGGTCGCAGTTAGGTATAACAAATTGCCTATCAACTTCTGGTAATGACATTGATCGACTTTGCTAGCACTATCTTCTTTGCACAGTTTCTTATTGTCTACTAGCGGAGTACATATCGGCTTGCAACGATCCATCTTGAACTTTTTCAAATATTTCCAGCATACTTTCTTTGAGATATGATAATGCCTTTTTTATTTTGGCATATTTCCATCCCAATGAAATAATTCATGAGACCCAAATCTGTCATCTCAAATTTCTCCATCATCTTTTCCTTGAACTCAAGAACCATGTTAGGACTACTTCCAGTAATAAGAATATCATAAACATATAATTATACTATAAGTATGTCTGACATGTTCTTGAATCTGACATAGAGAGTGGATTCACTCTCGCTTTTGTTGAATCCTTGACTGATGAAATAATCATTAATCATGTTGTACCAACTTCTTGGAGTCTGCTTTAACCCGTACAAAGCCTTATGCAACTTGTAGACTTTGTTTTCTTGGCCCTTGAAAAATTATTCTTCAGGTTGCTCGATATATACCTCCTTCTGGAGATATCCATTCACGAAGGTCGATTTCACATCGAGTTGGAAAATTTTCCAACCTTTTTGTGCGGCAAGAGCAATAAGAGTTCTGGTTGTTTCATGTCTTGCCACTGGTGCAAAAGTGTCAGAATAATCAACTTCGGGTTCTTGAGAATAACCTTTTGCTACTAGTCTCGCCTTGTGCTTTAACACTGAACAATCTGGATTGATCTTCAACTTGTATACCCATTTGACACCAATTACCTTCTTGTGATTTGGTCAATCAATAAGTTGTCACGTGTCATTATTGTTGATCATGTGCAAATCCTCCTCCATTGCGATATTCCACTCATCATACTTTGAAGCTTCTGAATAATTTTCTGGTTCAATGAGTGCAACATTACATCTCTCATACAAATCCAAGAGAGATCTCACCTTTCTAATGGGAAAGTCGGAATCCATAATGTCTTGTAATTCAACTTGAATTTCCTCACCATGTTCCTCGTCCTCTTCATCATCGTGTGTTTTACCTGCTTCAACATCATTGTAAACTTCAACACTTTGAGAAGTGCTAGGATGATGTTGAAAATTAAACACAACCTGCTTCCGTACTCTTTTTTTTTTTCTTCAAAATCCCACATAGAGTTCTCATCAAAGACAAAATCTCTATAGGTTACAACCTTTTGAGTGATAGGGTTTTAGATCATGTACCCTTTAGATTGAGAACTATAACCGACGACAAAAATACCTTGTATCGCCTTTTCTTCCAGTTTGTGCATATTATGATCTGGAACATGAATGTAACATGGAGAACCAAACACTTTAAAAATTTTGGCAGACGGTATGAGAGAGAGCGATAGTGTCCAAGATTACTCTTCCAAATTGAGTGAACTTGTGAACCAGATGAAGTTTTATGGTGATGAGACTACATATCAAAGAGTCATATAAAAATTCTTGATCAGTCTCCCAGATAAATTTGATCCAATTATAGCGGTCATCGGGTAGTCCAACAACATCAAGACTTTGTCTCTAACTGAACTAATTGATTCTTTGCAATCCCACGAGCAAAGATTAATTAGAAGGTCAAAAACTCCAACAGAAGGTGCATTTCGGTCCAACCACAAGTTCAAGAAGGGTGGCAAAAATCAAGGCTTTGTTAAAAATAATGACAAAGCAAAGTTTTTAGGTCCTAAGAAACCTGGAAAACATGGAAAATTTTCTCCATGTAGCACTTCTGGGAGAACAAACCACATGGCAAAAGATTGTTGGCACAAAGACAAAATGCAGTGTCGATTTTGCAAGAAGTTTGGTCACGTGGAAATTTTTTGTAGAGCTAAACAAAATCAAAATAGTTCTCAAACTCAACAGATCCAGCAGGCCTACATGTTAGAAGATCAATTTCACGGAGATCAAATCTTTGTTGCAAAGCAAGAAGATTCCAGTTTTGGAGATGAAGCATGACTCATTGATAGTGGTTGTATGAACCACATGTGAAATAATTCCAAGGCGTTCTGCTAGATGGATTCGTCAATCAATGTCCCAATTAAAATGGGAAATGGAGCAGTTGTTAATTCTTCAGGCAAGGGAACATTAACCATTCAAACCAGTAAAGGTACTAAATTCATCCATGATGTTATTTACGTGCCTAAGCTGGATCAGAATTTGCTAAGCGTAGGCCAAATGATTAGCAATGGATATTGCCTAGTTTTCAAGAATGGAGCATGTAGGATATACGACGTTGCTCACAGTGAAATTGCATGTATTAGCATGAAAGAAAATAGTTTTCCAATTTATTGGGATCATGCTCATAATGTCATGAAAGCATCCACTAATGAAACATGGTTAGGGCATAGAAGTACTCTCAAGTTGTGTTTTCAAAAGAACCTTGTGAGAGATTTGACTCATATACATGTTCATAAGGATGTTTATGAAGCATGTCAATTGGGTAATATGCATAGAAATCCATTTTCTAATGAGAAGACTTGGAGAGCCTCACAAAAACTTGAGTTAGTTCACACCGATGTATGTGGTCCAATGAGAACTCCTTCCCTCAGTTAGAATTGGTATTTCATCTTGATCATTGATGATTATACTAGAATGACAGGTGTATTTCATGAGGCAAAAATTTGAAATATTTACCATCTTCAAAAATTTAAAACCATATATGATTGAAAATCAAAGTGGTTGTAAACTTAAGAAAATTAGATCAGCTAATGGGAAAGAGTACACCTCCAAGGATTTTGAAAAGTTTTGTGAAGATGAGGGTGTTGAGCATCAATTGTCATTTGCTTACACTCCAAGACAAAATGGTGTCTCTAAAAGGAAAAATAGAATTGTGATGGAAATGGCTAGATGCATGTTGAATGAAAAGAAGATGCCGAATGATTTTTGGGCAGATGCAGTATATACTAGAAAGATGTCACTTCAATTCTCTCCTCCAAAAATTGGTAGAGACAAAATAGAGAAATTTGACGAATACATGCTTGAGTTAGAATTTTTTTTATGAGAATAATTTGGCCCTTTAAGATCTTTTGGGCTCTCATACCAGTGTTGTTGATTACAATCACTAAGTTAGCGAAATTAATTTAAATATAAAATAGATGGTTGAAGGTTAAGCACAAAAGGAGAAGAATGAGAAAAATGAAAGTGAGGAAATGGAGAAGTTTTTCATTAATTTTTTTTACTTCTTAAGATCTTAAGCATACATGCAATCCTACGTTGACATAATTTGCATGCTATGTAACAAAAGTCTTAAGAAGACAACTTGACAATTGTATGCTTGAGTAAAGATTTCATTTGAGATTGGTGATAAAGTGAAGTTCATACTTTAACAACGGTGAGACACCATTGTTGACATGTGAGTGAGGATTTCATTTGTCACCAAACTAATATATGATCTATAAGGGTTGCGATTTGTAAATATATATTGATATAAATATATATAATCATAAATAAAAAATTATTATATGAATGATGAATCGTAGTGTAACCATTAATTTGTTTCCCAAATTATAACCGCATTTTTTTTTAAAATGTAAGGCGTGTAGTTTATGAAATATGTCTTCTCTTTTCACCTGGATCTTACGGCAACCTAAGTGTAGATGAATACCCGGATGAGTTTCATTTTTATTTTTATTTAGAGAAATAAATCAGAGATGAGACACAACACCAAGCATGCAACTACGAGTCTTGCAGAGAGCCTCTAGTGGTTGAAGCTTGGGCATGGTGAGCCCCGTTCCTTCACGCAGGTCCACTAGCTCTTCACCGACTCTCTCCCACTCAAAGCACTGAACCAACGCGGCTAGCGTTGAACCCACTACTCTATTGGCGAGACCAGCACCAGGGCATCCTCTTCTCCCCAACCCAAATGGCAGCAGTCGGAAAGGGTCCACCTGATGGTTCATACCTTCATATCTCTCAGGTTTAAAACTTGTGGGGTCGTCCCACACTTTAGGGTCCCTGTGAATGGCCCATGCATTTACTATCAGCATCGTCCCTTTGGGCACGTTGAAGCCGCTGATAGTAGCGTCCTCCATAGCCTCGTGGGGCACCAGGAGTGGGGCGGGTGGAAACAAACGCATGGCCTCGTTGATGATGTTCTGGAGATAGGGCAAATTGTGTATGTCTGCTTCGTCCACCAATCGGTCATAACCGACAGAGTTATCGATTTCGGCCCTAGCCTTTCTCAAGATGTCGGGATTGTTGAGGAGTAGAGACATCGCCCATTCTATGGTCACGGAGGATGTATCAGTACCTGCGCCCAATAGGGTCTGCATGCCGCGACTATGTGTTAATTGCAATACATCAGAGATAAAAGGAATACGCTTGAAAATGGTATAAATATATATTTGTAAAAAAGTAGTATTTTTTAAATCATATAACATGTTTTAATCCTTGATGATAATACTAATTCCGTTAATTCTTAAATATTGTTTAAATTTATAAAATTAACTACAGAGAGATGCATACCAGGATGACGCCCTTGATAATATCATCCGTATACAGCTCTGGTTCCGATGCCTGCAAATCCACCATGGAATCAATAATCGTCTTTTTGTGCCCATCATCAATTCCGCCGCCCAACTTGTTCATCTTCCTCCTCCCATCTATCAACCTCTGCATACTTACATCTAACCTCCTCTTGATCTGCTTGACTCTCTTCCGACGCCCCTGAAAATCTACCAGACGCAGCAGCGGCACGAAGTCCCCTGGATCCGAAGCTCCGCTGACCTCAAACACCTCAGAAATGGTGTCCTTAAACTCCCTAGCCTGCTCCAAATCCTCCAACTCTACCTCCGCCCCGAAGAACCGTTTCCCCGACACCATCCGCATGATGACGTTGAATGACAGATCCTTCAGCCTCGACTTCATCTCCACCTTCACAAATTCATCACCTCCGCCGCTCGACTCACATAGTCGCTTCACCAAGGACCGCTGCTCGTCCTGTCGGATGGTGAGGAATGACTGGAGGCGAGTGGTAGAGAATATCTCGAGTGTGGATATGCGGCGGAGGTTTCGCCACAGTGGGCCGTATGTAGCAGTTCCGATAGTGGTGAAGTTGTAGCTGAGCTCTCTCCATCCCTCCAGGTTAGGTCTCCCAGCAAACGCGAGGTCGTTTTTGACAAAGCACTCTTCGACGGCAGAGGGTGAAGATACGACGACCACAGGGCGACAACCGAATGAGATAAAAAAGATGGGACCGTAGCGGTCGGATAAGCCCTGAAGGGCACGGTGGATGGGCTCCTTGATGAGGTGAAGGTGGCCGATGATGGGGAGGGAAGGAGGGCCTGGAGGGTAGTTTTTGCGGCCTTTCAGCTGAAGGTGCTTTGAGAGTAGGAAAAGGAGGAGAAGAAGAGACGATGTAGGGAGGAAGTAGTACAGTAAAGGTGCAGAATCCATTTGAACCGATAAGTTTATAAATTAAGAAATTTCGATGTTCTCTACAATGTATCGGTTACGTCTATCTATCTATTATATAACCTTTTTTTGGCCAATTATCTATATAACGACTGATTATTATTCTTCCTCCTTTTATTTAATTATTATAAATTAAAGTGATTGGCTGAAAAATCTTGAAAATTTAAATAATAATAATATTTATGTAAAAAGACTTTCCGTGTTCTAATTAATGGCCGCGATCCTGTGCATGCGTGCTGTGCTACCTTAAGCTAAGGTAAGTGCAGGCTGCTGACATTGACGCGATCCATGCAGTCAAACGTCAAATTACAGACGCCATCTATGCAGTCAAACGGCAAGTTCCACCGCCTACATAGGGATTTTACAAAATGAGGTACCGACATCAATAAAGGATTGAATTGAACAGACAAAAAAAAGAAGCAGAATTTACCAAACCTAAGGATAAAGAGGACGGGGACTTGTTGTTTACTTTATGAAAAAGTCGTGTTTACGTTCTGTCGTGGGTAAATATCAAAAGATGCATTCTGAGGTAGATAGTGTTAAAAAAGTTTTTTTCTGTTAATTTCACTGTTTAAATATTAAAGTTACGGTTTAAAATACTATTCGGAAGATTTTGTATCGTATGTAGAGTTTTTTACGTATCGTATTATACAGTCAGTCTAAAAGTAAAAAATTAACGCATAGTTAGCGTCATTTAATTCGTAATTAAATTATCTACGCACCGTAATGTTTTTTATTTTTTTTGAGTAAGTACATAATTAAATTTCTCACCTAATGCATTTAATTATTTCGGTCGAATTATAAAACAAACGATGTTAGATTACAAATCACTGTATTTCCAATCAAAAAAATATTACTTTAGGTAGATAATTGAGTTACGACATAAATGATGTTAACCGTGGTGAGTTTTGACTTACATGGTCTGAGTTATAATATTTTAAGTCAAATTTTCATATCTCAACTTACGGCACACCGTATAGTCAATCCGTAAATTCAAATTTAATATTTTTTGCATCATTTGAATCGCAATTAAAATATCTACTTACTATAAAAATATTTAAAAAAAATTAATAAATACATAATTTTATTTTTAATTAAACATCGAGTCGTCGTTATCGAAAAAATTTATAAAAAAAAATAATGTAATAGGCGCCACCCAGGGGTGCGCGTATGTTCAATACGCGCTACCCGAGGTACGCGTATAACTATTTTTCAAAATAATATTTTTGTATACTTACTTTTCTAAAGAGAAATGCTTACTTTTTTTAAAAAATTCCCTAAATAAGGAAGAATTCTACATCATGAGGTACCGACATCAATAAAAGATTAAATTGAACAGACAAAAAAAAAAGCAGAATTTACCAAACCTAAGGATAAAGAGGACAGGGACTTGTTGTTTACTTTCTGAAAAAGTCGTGTTTACGTTCTGTCGTGGGTAAATATCAAAAGATGCATTATGAGGTAGATAGTGTAAAAAGTTTTTTTTATTTCAAATGTAACTTTATTTTTAAAATTAATTACCCAAAATAATTTTGAAAATTCAAACTTGCAAGTATAACTCCATGCGAACCAGGTTCACGTGTACAGCAAAATTGGTGTAATCCCAAACCTGGTTCGATTTTATAGAGTTTTGGTAGGGCTGGGCATGAACCGGTTCGGCTCCGAACCGGTTCAGAACTGAACATTTACCACATTTTAAAACCGATACGGTTAACCACTCCAGTTTTGGTCGCTCCAGATTTTGGTCGATTTACCGTACCTATTCTGAACCGGTTCGGCCGAACCTGTTTCATACAAAAAAAAAAGTTCCAATTCAGCCAGCAGTCCAGCACTATGCAGCATCCAACTGAGATTACAATACAAACATAAATCCATTACAAACAAAATACTACACTTAAGACTTGACACTAGTAATTTCAACCAATCTGAATCTGCACCAATTAAGCCATCAACTTGCCAAGTAGCATTGAGCTACTGCTGCAACAAGTGACGAGTCCAAACCTTCATAGAGAAGTACGCCAAATGGAACATTAATCATGAGTCTCTTCTTCACAGCCTGAACACATCACATCATAAATCAATAACCGTCAAGCAGGGACGAAACCAGGATGGAGAGTGAGTGGGGGCAAATCGGCAACTCTTCGGACTTTGACAAGATCCGAACCCTTCCGAACAAACGACAGAGCAATCATATCAATCTTGTTAGGAACACCCCATTCAAGAATGTCTTCCTTGTCTTTCTCAGTCAGAGGTTAATTGCAACAATTGATGATTACAACACTAAGGACGAAACAAAGATCAAGATCTCATTTCAATATGGTGAAGACTCCAGTCTCTACTCTCCTTCAGTGATCGAGCCAAACCTGATCATACTAATGCTCAAGCTGTGTGTGAGACTTCTACATTATATTCAATTATTCATGTTTCAAGTATTGATTCAACTGAAAAGAAAGAGTAAATGAAGCCGAGCCAAGTCAATCCCGAGCTCAAGCAAAATTCCTCTCAAACACAAAATCTATTACTCAAAATTCTAGCTAGCTGAGATCGAGCGGACCCATATTAAGTCGAGTCGAGCTCAAACCTTAAAAAAAAATCACGCTCCGCCAAGCTCAAGTTCAACTCACGTAATTACATGGCATACATTATGGACACTAATGAATAAGAGAGGGTCAATGTATTAATCAGCTGAAGTGTTATGTGACTTGAATTTCTCTGTTATTTTTTTGCTTAGGCGGATCTTAAACATAAGTTTGCTCCATTTACTAATGTGTTGTCATGGATGTTAAATGTATAGGGTATCACGGTTGACTCAACCGTTGAGGACAGCAAATTAGAAATAGCAATACCAATCAACAACAATAGCAAATTAGCAATCTCCAATCAATTAGCAATAGCAAGACAGCAACTAATCAACAGCAAACGAAGAAGACGAACCTGGTCTAGGACTAGTCGATTAGTCGGACGAAGAAGACTGGAGGCGCCGACGCGGAGAGACTGGAGGCGAGGCGATGAGAGGTCAGGCCAGGCGAGGTGTGGCCAAGCGTGAACGTCCGAGCGGCGAGCCTCGATGCCAAATTGCCAATTAGGTCTAAGAAGAAATTGAGAATATGACTGAGTGAGAGTCTAAGATTGAATTAGTGGTAGTGGTAGTGGTAGTGGAGAGTCTGAATACGATTCTGTGATTGAGAAAAAACGGTTTTGTATAGTCTGGTTTGAAAGTGGTCTGGTCTGATTTAGTATTTAGTAGTATTTTAAGTTTAAAACCGGTACAACAAAAGGTTCGGTTAACCGGTTTTGAACCGGTTTTTTGTACCTATTCCGAACCGATCCATATTTTTTTAAAAAAAAACGTTTGTTTTGTGAACCGGTTCGAAACCGGTACGGTTCGGCCGAACCGTATATTTTTGCCCAGCCCTACGTTTGGGTTGTGTCACCAATACACTAATTCATTTTTATCATATTTTTTAATAAATGCAAACTGACATGCACTAAAGGTAAATTGTTTCATTTTTTCAAAAAGAATACAACACAATAAAAAAAATGGTTAATTGCTCCAATGGTACCTTATATTTGGGTCATGTGATCGGATGGTACCATATGTTTTTTGATGTGGTCAAATGGTCCGTTATGTTTGGAGCATGTTGTCCTATGGTACTCTGTTAGTCAACCGTTAGTTTTTTTTGTTAAATGATCCATGTCAACACCACGTCAGCGCCACGTAGATATATAATATAATATTTAATTTTAAAAATAAAAATAAATAGACAATTTATAAAAATAGGGAAAAAATCGGTAAGAATTATAAAAATGTTTTAAAAAATATTTAAAACTTTATCTATTAATAAAATTTATTTAAAAAAAATTGAATAAAAAAACAAAAACTAGGGTTGGACCCTTGGGTCCAATTGACACAGCCAAGGGGCGAATCCTGAGCTGGGTTGGACCCCCACCAGGTCGCCTGACCTAGGCGAACAGGTCTGGGTCTGACCCAGCCCTGGGTTCGACCCTTGGCTGGGTCAATTGGACCCAATGGTCCAACCCTAGTTTTTTTTTCTTTTCAATTTTCGATTTTTTTTTTATTAATAGATAAAGTTTTAAATATTTTTTGAATTTTTTATAATTTTTTACGATTTTCCCCCTATTTTTATTAATTTTTCTATTTATTTTTATTTTTCTATTTATTTTTATTTTTCATCAGCCACATCAGTGCCACGTCAGTGTCACGTCAGCATTCCGTTAGTTAACCTTGACGGAAACAGTAATTTGGACCAAATAACAACATTGTGAAACATATGGTACCATAAAACAAAATAGGGGTACCATCCGATTACATGGTCCAAACATATGGTACCATTGAACCTATTAACCCTAAAAAAAACGCATTTGATTAATTAAATAGAGTACTACCTGAACTAGATACAACACAATCTAAGGTATCTAACCCCTACGACTACCATCCTGACTACTACTACAAGATGTCCCCCTAGCCTGCACCCGAACATTTCTTATCTTCTTTGGTCTGGAGCTTTCCGGGTACACCTCATCAGTTTGCGATTGGTGAGTGACGGAAGGTGGTGAATGTTGATGATACTGAAACATATCTTCTGGTTGATTTGTGTACTCAATTTTTCATCCTCACTAGATGACACAAGTTCTGCCATCATTTTATTGAACCCCGATAGTTCACCACTTATGTCGTGGGAGAACCGACAAACATTCATTATCTCTTCCACATACTTCTTTGATTTCCAGGTTGTTGTCTTCAACATTTTTTTTGCAATAACGAGCATCATATTTCCAACCTCGCATTTGTATCATAAAAACGTAATATTGATATGTTGGGTTATAACCCGATATCTCGGGCGACCCGACCGAAAACCGACTTGACGTAGGGTCCATAACGTTGCCATGAAGACACGCCATAGCGACACCTTGGACATATATGCGCGCCCGACGTGGCAGCACCACCTAGGTGAGCCACACATGAAGATCGAGACATGAATTCATGAACCGGGTACTAGAAAAACAAACCTAGAGAGCCACTCTAGGTTTATTCGGAACGCCACGCATCAGTTGGCCATAGCCAGTGGGGCGCACCACTAATCAAAACAAGCTCTTCCATCCTTGGCTCCCTTCGTACATGAGACAAGATGATACAAGGTACGATGCATGTCAAATGGACAATCGAGTGCCTACAGCCGCTGACACTGCGTCCCCTGACCTACTTACAACCATTTAAGGATGATACAGACATGTCTGACCAAAAGGACAGAATGGACAGTCTGTCAAAAGCACTTGTCCCCTCCACACATTAATGAGCACCCCACCATGGTCACTTAACCAAATGACACCTAGGACGACCAAGGTCAGGGCTGACCCGAATCAGGATTTTAATTTTTGGCCAACCCCCGAATCAGGTTAGGGATGAGGGTTATAAATACACTCACCCACCTCATTTCTGAGTTTGATGTTACATCCAATATTCTCAACCTCCCTACTCCCTTGCATTTACTCTCTTTAAACGAATCTACGACTTACTTGATCGTCGAAGGGAAAACAACGGGAACTCCCCCGACTTTCCTTCCGTGCAGGTCATTGTAGTAGCAAGGAGACTGACCCGGAACGCTCCGAACTGAGTTCTACCAGAAAAGGTGATCCAACATCTAGATACGTATGTGGGAACCTTGAGCAAAACCAACCATGGATCCCCCCAACACTAGAGCGAAGAGCAGTCACCTTGAATCCACGAAAAACGACTCCCTCCACCACTTCTAGCAACATCTGAGGGCTTCAGCATATTTACCTCCACCAGTAAGAAAACAGGAGAGACAAACCTCCCAACTGCCAGCGTATCGGACAGTGCCTATGCCTCAGCCAGCAGCTATAGTCGAGCATATGAATGGTCCTGAACCTGAGGCACCCAAACTAGATGAGTTAGCCATAGCATCCTTGAGAAAGGCACTGCCCCAGGTGGAGGTGACTCCAAAGAAGATCTTGACGCCTCCCTTCATGGCAGCGTTAGATGAGCTTCTTCAGAGAAGGGAGCAGTGAGCAGCCGCCCGTGCGGACTGACATACCTACACGGTCCGGGTGGAGGAAGCTACGTCTCTGCCACAACCTCAGTAGGCGCCGCTCCGACCAGCCTTGCTCCCCGTGAGCATCGTCCTACCCTCAACATGGACAAATATAGCTCTTCCCCCTGGTTTGATAATCATAGAGGGAATCGAAGAGCTTCTCGCCCTGAAGGTCAAATAACAGAAGAGCAGAGTCATGTCTCGTCTTCGTGACAAAGCAGCACACCCGTTTGCTCCCGAGATACTGGCTGTTACCGTGCCTTCACACGTGCATACCCCCTGAATCGACTATTACCGTGGCAAAGGAGACCTTGTGGAGAACATCCAAAGGCACGAGGCTTCACTCCTAGGGCGGATGAATGATGACAATCATTTCACTCTACTTTTTCCGGCCACCCTAGGATCTATCACATCCCACTGGTTCTTCGGGCTACCCAAGGCCTCCGTCATTTATTAGGGACACTTGAAGGGAAAATTGTTTGTGCAATACATGGGTGGAAGGAAGCAGCTTAAGAGCGTGGGTACGTTAGACCAGCTGAAGCAAAGGAATGACGTGAACCTGGGTGACTTCTACACCAGGTTCAACAAAGAGTTGTCAGTAATCGATTAGGTCATCACGAGAGGTGAGATCATACGCGCTTTCGTCAGGGCGCTCGACCCGCGAGGCTCCGCTTTGTACGACAGTCTAAGCATCATTCTAGTCAACACCATGAAAGAGTAAGCGGCGCGCGTAAAGTCGTACGTCGACTTGGAGATAGCGAAGGAAGGGAGACGATTCCTCAAGGAGTCGAAGAATGAAATCCAAGAAGGCAAGAAGCATGAGCACCACCCCTCAAAGGCGTCGCACGAGCAACGTCAACCCTTTTTGGCACGCCCCAACATGGATGTTTATGAGACTTCATTCACCCCATTGAACAGAGACGTCTCTGTGGTGTTAGCGGAGATGGAAAGAAAAAACCTGGCAACTCCCCCGACTCCGAAGAAGAATGGCGCCCCCATGGGTAATTAACCGAATTAATACTGTCGCTACCACCGTTGTAAAGGTCATAGCACATATGATTGTTTTATCCTGAGGAAGGATATAGAGAGATTGATACAACAGGGCCACCTGAAGAGCTTCGTGGCGCGCCGGAAGAGGAGTCAGATTCCTCGTAGGGAGAGGCAAATGTAGCCTAGAAGAGGGAATCAGCCTCCAAGCGCAAAGAAAGGGGCGCTCAATGTCATCAATGACGACTTCACCGCAGGAGGAGAAACGGGCGCCGCCCGTGAGGTCTGTACGACCCAAATCTTAGGAACGGCTAAAGTGGGGAAGCGTTCCATAGAGGAAGGAGATGTCATAATCTCCTTCTCAGAAGATGACATGGAGCACATCACGTGGCCACATGAAGATGCGGTGGTGAATACCACTGAAATCGATGGATATGACGTGAAGCGAGTACTGATAGACTTGGGAAGTTGGACAGACGTACTCTTTTTAGAGGCGTTGAAGAAGATGGGGAAGTCAGAGAAGAACCTGAAGAACTTGAACTTCCCCTTGATGGATTCCCTTCAAACGCTACGTACCCGGTAGGGGTTATCACCTTACCTGTACACATTGGTGAAAGATGGAAGGAGATGACAATCGATGTCACCTTCATCGTGGTAGATGCTCCGGCTTCGTACAACGCAATTTTGGGGCGCTCCACCCTCAACCCACATAGGATGGTGCACTCCACCTATCATCAGATATTGAAGTTCCCGATTCCCCATGGCATAGGGGTAGTGAGGCGTGATCAACCTGCGGCACGCACTTTGTTGGGTATCGATAGTGACAGCCCAGTAAGGAAAAGGCCTCGAAGGCCCAATAACTATAGAGGGGGTAAACCCATGACATTTGAACCGGATCGGCCCAAGTACAAGTTAAACTCGGTCCTCCATAGAGTGACCCAGAACTCAGCCCAAGGACTCTGAGAACGCCCTGAGTGCTCGCTATTCTTCACTAAGGCTGCAACATCTCACTGCTCGCCATGAGAGTGCTCGCCCCGAAGAGAGCTTTGCCTCTCTCCTCTGGTCCCACAAAACCGTTAATAAGGAGGTGGCCATGATATCCCGCGTATCTCGGTCACATATTCACTAAAGATTAGATTTGGTAACTGCCATATCCTACGATCCGAATCTTCAGCAACACAATATACACTAAGATATTCAGTTGCCTTATACGGTTATATCTCTCTTACCCTATAAATACCCTTGCTTTACATACGTTCTTTACGTTTTGAGTTTTATACACACATATACTCATTTAAGCATCGGAGAGGGACCCAGAGACACCCCCTCTGTTGCGCTCCCCTACCTGCAGGTTCACCGGAGTTGGAGCAGAAGCGTCTTACCAACCTTGTCTGGCATTCAATTCACTGCTAGATCAGCATCCAGGATTTCACGATCCAACATTTGGCGCCGTCTGTGGGAAACGAGCAATTCAGCCATGAGAACTCGATCCCAAAGCAACCGTCGGAACCAGACCAGGGAGCGATCCTCAGATAGCTCTGATTCCGCCGCCGCTTCACCGCTTCAACAGGAACCTGCCAGCCGAGCAGGAGTTAATGCTGTTCCTCTGCGGACAGCTCGAGAACATGTCGGTGATTCAAGACCGACCCCCGCTGCTGATCAAAACGGAGCCCCGGCACCCCAGACAGTCCACATTGGGAGGCAGGACATTAATTTAACCTCCGAGATGGTCTCCCTGCTGGAAGCCATCCTAGGACAGGCGCGCCGCCAAGCCCCTGCTCCTCAAGAAAACAATCCCTCTGCTCCTAAGGAAAACCACTGCCCTGCTGCCACAGGGCCCTCACCTTCGGAAGCGGCAAATCCTGGTCCCAATGTGCCTCAGGAGGATCAGGAGATGACGACAGGTCAGCAGTCCCTACCTCCGGCACACACCAAGGAGCCAGCAGCCGCATATACTGCCAATCCCTCCGGTCCTCCTCCGCACGGAGCCTCTCCCATGTACTGCACTGTGGATCAGATGGATGACCTCCTCAACAAAAGGCTCCAGGAAAGACAGTTGACAGTCGTAGCTCCCTTCAAGGAGCAGTCCTCTCATCCTTTTACCGATGGGGTCGTCGCTATCAAAATCCCGAAGGATGTGGTTGCTCGGGCCATACCTGAGTATAGCGGTGGAGGAGATCCCACCGTACATGTCAACAAACATGAGGCCTCCCTTCTGGGTAAGTCAAACGATCCCAATCACTTGGCTTTGCTATTTCCATCTACTCTTTCAGGTTCGGCTTCGTCCTGGTTCTTCGGCCTCCCTGCAGGATCAATCAGAACTTGGGCAGAGTTAAGAAGCAAGTTCCTGGAGAGATATATGGGCGAACGCCAGTTGCTGAAGAGCGTGGTCGCCCTTGACTCGGTCAAACAGCAGCTTGGAGAGTCGCTGTCCAATTTCTACGGGCGTTTTCATCAGAACGTCATAGAATTAGATCGCCGAATCTCGGATGGGGAGATCATTCGAGCATTCTACAGAGGTCTGGATGTGGCCAACAAGGCCTCGAGAAAGCTGCGAAACAGCTATCACGTGAAGGAGATTGAGACGTTGGAGGAGCTGGCATCCAGAGCAAAAGGTTTCATAGACCTTGAACGCGCAAACATCGAGGCTAACCTCCTGACGACCTCGCTAAGGGTAACCCATGAACCCCGACGCGATGGTAAGAAGGAGGTAAAGAAGGAGAAGAAGGGAAAGGAAAGCAAGCCCCGAGTCGAGTCTCTTCCAGCGCCTCGCCATCCAGAGGTCCCTGAGTACTTCACGCCTTTAAATAGGCAGATCTCAGCGGTACTAGTCGAGATGGAGAGGAGATCCTTGGCGAGGCCACCGATGCCTCGTCGAGGTGGGCTGCCCATGGGCAAGGATGTCGAGAGCTACTGCAGATACCACAAGTGCAAGGGCCACAAGACAGATGATTGCAAAATTTTGAAGCGGGACAAAGAGAGGCTGATTCAAGGGGGAATGTTGAAAGAATTTGTGGCAGGGCGAGACCGAAGTCGAACGACCCCCATGAGGCGCCAGCCCCTGCAGAGCAAGCTGAGCCTTCTGGAAGCAAGAGGAGAGTGAATCTGATTGCAGGAGGATTCGGTGCAGGCGGCGAGAGGTCAAGCGCCAGAGAGGTCTACGCCACTCAGATCTCTACAGCAGTTCAGTTGGGG
This sequence comes from Chamaenerion angustifolium, assembly GCA_946814005.1. Lineage (NCBI taxonomy): Eukaryota > Viridiplantae > Streptophyta > Magnoliopsida > Myrtales > Onagraceae > Chamaenerion > Chamaenerion angustifolium. The sequence continues at coordinate 26,064,229 of OX328270.1, read as the reverse complement.
AAGCGGCCCCGACCTGAAGAGAACATTGTCATCTCATTCTCTGAAGATGATTTGGCACATGTCACCACGCCCCACAACGATGCTCTGGTCATTACGGCAGATATTGACGGCTGTGATGTTGCAAGGATTCTGGTCGATGGAGGCAGCTCGGTAGACATCCTATTTCTGGACGCCTTTGAGAAGATGGGCAAGTCCAAACGCGACCTGAAGAGGGTCGACTTTCCGCTGATCGGGTTTGCGGGAAGAACAACTTATCCACTGGGGGCTATAACCATGCCAGTGATTTTTGGCGAGGGGTGGAAAAGCATCAAGGTGTCGGTCACTTTCCTGGTGGTCGATTCACCTACGTCCTACAACGCCATCATAGGGAGGACCACGATCAACCCGAATAAGATTGTAGCCTCCACTGTCCACCAGAAGATGAAGTTCCCTACTCCGAACGGGATTGGAGAAGTGCTAGGAGATCAGCCTTCCTCGCGGCAATACTATGTGAACTGTTTACGCAGGAAGAACCAAAAGGAGGCGCTCGCCATCGAAACAGAGGCCGACCCCCGCGAGGACTTGGCTCGGCCAGCACCCATGGAGGAATTGGAGGAGGTCGAGATCGATGGTCCAGACAAAAAAGTGCGCATTGGGACCACCTTGAAATAAGATCAGAAGGAGGCCATGACCGCCCTCCTCAAGGAATTTAAAGAGCTCTTCGCCTGGCAGCCGAGCGACATGCCAGGAATCAGCACGGATATCATCTCCCATGAGCTCAGGATAGACCCCTCCATCAAGCCGATCGCCAAAAAGAGAAGATCATTTGGGACGGATAAGCGTTTGGCGATCAGGCAGGAAGTCGGCAGGTTGACTGAAGCTGACTTCGTCAGAGAAGTAAGATTCCAGAGCTGGGTCGCCAACCCAGTTTTGGTCAAGAAATCAAACGGCAAGTGGAGGGTGTGCGTCGACTTCCGCGACTTGAACAAGGCTTGCCCCAAGGATTCATATCCCCTTCCGAGGATTGATCAGCTGGTCGACGCTACATCGGGTCATGAGATGCTGAGCTTCATGGACGCTTACTCAGGCTACAACCAGATCAGAATGCATCCCGACGATGAGGCTCACACTGCTTTTTATGCTGATGGGGACATTCTGTGCTACAAGGTGATGCCCTTTGGCCTTATCAATGCTGGGGCAACTAATCAACGGATGGTGAACCGACTGTTCCAGGACATGCTGGGAAGGAACATGGAGGCCTACGTGAATGATATGCTCGTCAAAACCATCAAGGGCAATCCTCACACGGCGGACCTCCGCGAAGCTTTCGAATGCATGAGAAGACACAGTGTTCGCCTGAATCCTGCCAAATGCGCCTTCGGGGTCAAGTCCGGTAAATTTCTGGGTTTTATGGTCAGTGAAAGAGGAATCGAAGCAAATCCAGAAAAGCTAAAGGCCATAGAGGAAATGAAGTCGCCAACCTGCCACAAGGAAGTCCAGGGCCTGGGTGGACGCCTAGCTGCTCTCAACCGCTTCCTCTCCAAAGCGAGCGACAAGTCCCTCCCATTCTTCAAAACCTTGAGGGCCAACCGCAAGTTCGAGTGGACGCCAGACTGCGAGGAAGCGTTCCAGTCCTTGAAGAGGCATATCCAAACACTCCCAGCTCTGGCAAAGCCCGTTCCAGGCGAGCAGCTTTTCCTTTATCTAGGCATTAGCGATGTGGCAGCCAGTGCTGTCTTGATAAGGGAGGAAAATAATGTTCAGAGTCCAGTGTATTTCATTAGCAAAATGTTCAACTCAGCAGAAATAAAATATGTCCAGATTGAGAAGTATCTCTATGCCTTAGTTATTGCTGCTCGGAAGCTGAGACCTTACATTCATGCGCACGACATCACAGTCCTCACCAATCAACCTCTCAAAAACTTCCTGATGAAGCCAGATTCTTCAGGAAGAATGGTTAAGTGGGCGATCGAGCTAAGCGAGTTCAAGATCAAATTTGAGCCAAAAACGGCCATCAAAGGTCAAGCACTAGCTGATTTTATAGTGGAAAGCACGAGTAACGGTCAAACAGAAGCAGAAAACAGGCCAAGTCAGTCAGTAGACGACAATCAAATCTGGGAACTCTATACGGATGGGTCTTCATAAAAGGAAGGCTCGGGGGCAGGTTTAATTCTTATTCCTCCTAAGGGCGAGCCTCTGAAGTACGCGATCGCCTTGACATTTCCAGCGACCAATAATGAAGCAGAATATGAGGCTCTTATCACTGGACTCAGACTAGCAAAAGGAATGGGTATAACTGCGCTTAAGGTAAAAAGTGACTCAGAGCTTATTGTCAATCAGGTTAATGGCGCCTACGAGGCAAAGGGAGAAAAGATGAAGAAATATCTCGGCATTGCCAAAAAGCTGGTCGCGGAAATCCCAAATTTCGCGATTGAGTTTATTCCGCGCCAAGAAAACCAGATGGCAGATTCTTTGAGTAAACTAGCCTTCGGAGGGGCGACAGTCCAAGATGTACAATTTCTGGAGAAAGCTCTATGTTCAGTTCTGGTAAGCAGAGCAGAGGTCTTCAACATCCAAGGACAAGTCACATGGATGACCCCGTTCCAGAGTTATTTAAAAGAAGGAATCCTCCCGGAGGACGAAGGAGAATCCACGAGGATTAGAAGACTCGCAGCCAGTTATCTAATTATCGATGGAGAACTCTACAGAAGAGGTTATTCGACGCCTTACTTGAGGTGTGTTGCAAATCCTGAAACGGAAAAGGTTCTTCGAGAAGCTCACGAAGGGGCAGCAGCATGTCATGAAGGTGCTCGATCACTAAGCAGGCAAATATTCAGATTGGGATATTACTGGCCGACCTTGGGAAAAGATGCAGCCGAGTTAACACAGATTTGCCAGCAGTTTGCACCACGATCGGGTCGACCATCGACATTATTATACCCAATGGCAGGTGCCTGGCCTTTCGCTCAATGGGGAATCGATATATTGGATCCTTTTCCCATTAGCACTGGTCAGCGTACTCACATTATAGTGGCAATCGACTACTTCACTAAGTGGGTAGAGGCGAAAGCTCTAGCTTCGACAACAGAATTTCAGGTCATCAAGTTCCTGCAGGTCAACATATTCTCCAGGTTTGGCATTCCTAAGGTACTCATCAGTGATAATGGTCCGCAATTTGTTGGAAATGAGCTGAAATGGCTCTGTGAAGAATATCATGTGGACCATCGTTTCAGCTCAGTACATCATCCTCAAACGAATGGGCAAGCTGAAGCAGCCAATAAGGTTGTCTTAGCAGAACTCAAGAAAAGGGTTCGAGCATTCAAAGGGAACTGGGCAGATGAACTGGAAAACGTATTATGGGCAATCAGAACAACGCCTAAGGCGGCCACAAGAGAAACGCCTTTCAGTTTAGTGTACGGATCAGAAGCAGTAGCACCAGCCGAATTAGTAGTGCCTACCCACAGAGTCTTACACTTTAACGCAGAGGCAAATGAGATCGAGCGCAGAACTGACCTCGACTTAGCAGAGGAAAAGAGATGGCTCTCGGAAAAGACACAGGCAAAGATGCGCTTGGCGACCGCTCGGTATTTCAACAGAAAAGTCAGCGCTCGCCAATTTTTCGTGGGGGAGATGGTTATGAGAAGGAATGAATTCACAAGGCTGGACAGTAAAAACAAACTTTCAGCCAAATGGGAAGGACCGTACAAAGTAGTAGAGATCGTCGCACCAGGATCCTACTATTTGGAAACCCCCAAAGGCGAGAGGTTACCCCGTCCATTTAATTCTGAGCATTTAAGAAGATTTTATGCATAGCTTGTAATCAAACTGTTATGTCAATAAAAGAAAGCCATTCCTTCATAAAGCGTGTCCACTCGAAGAAAGCCGAAGCCAAAAGCCCTGACGCCAAAGCTAGGCCAAAAGCCCTAGCAACAAAGCTAGGCCAAAAGCCCTAGCAACAAAGCTATGCCAAAAAGCCCTAACAACAAAGTTAGGCCAAAAAGCCCTAGCAACAAAGCTAGGCCAAAAAGCCCTAATAACAAAGTTAGGCCAAAAGCCCTAGCAACAAAGCTAGGCCAAAAGCCATGACGCCAAAGTCAGGCCAAAAAGCCCTGGCAACAAAGCTAGGCCAAAAGCCCTAGCAACAAAGCTAGGCCAAAAAGCCCTAACAACAAAGTTAGGCCAAAAGACTTAGCAATAAAGTTAGGCAAAACAAAAAAGCCCTAGTGACAAGGCTAGGCCAAAAGTCCTGACGCCAAAGTCAGGCCAAAAGACCTAGCAAAACGTTAGGCAAAATAAAAGCCCTGGCGCCAAAGTCAGGCCAAAGAAATTTTAGGCGATCACTATCGATGATAAGGCCTGAAAAATTACAAATCCCCTGGTATTATGCCAACACCTTAAAGGTTTAAATTCAAAGAAGGTAATATCTCTTTGAACTTAGAAGTTTATGCTTTTAAGTGTCAGAAGTATTATCCTTAGAAAGTTCGACTTATGATTGGTCTAAGGCTTTAAGGGTCGACGACATTACAAAGCAATAAAAAGTGGAGAGTAATTATGACATTGGATGAATAGCCAAACATGTTCAAAAAGGCATTCAATAGAAAAACCCAAGTCTTAAATAAATAATTACAAACCAAAAACAGAAATTACAAAAATAGTTATCTAAAAAAGATAAAAAATACGGTCGCCAAGGAGTTGGGGGCTTCAAGCTTTGGGATCCTCGGGGGCAGGGGTGCTCTGCTCGCCTTCGGGGGAAGAAGTACTGGGCTCGCCTTCAGGAGCAGCCTCTTCAGCAACAGAGGGCCGCGAAGGGCGACTCCGCAAGAAGCTCTTCAAGTATGCCACTTCCCCAAGGGGAAAGTTGGGGTCGACCGCCTGGACCTCCTCCACCAGGTCTTGGAGAAATTCGGCAATGGTCGACTTCATCACCTGCAAGGCCTGGTCTTCAAAGTCCTCGGAGGCCTTGAAATCCTCAACCACGGCTTAGAGTGAAGGAACCGCCTTCAGCTGATCAGCCAGCCGGTTCTTCTCCTCCTCCAGGGTGATCCCCCTAGCTTCAGCAGCATCCCTCTGGGCCTCCGCGGCGACCCTAAGAGCATCCGACTCGACCACCTGAGCACGAGCTTCCTTCAACTCGGCCTCCAGGCGAGCACGGACCGCCTCCCCTTCATCAAGGCACCGATGAAGGGGTACCCCTTCTTGGCAAGGTCCCCACAAGGGACCAAAGGCCTCCTAGAGTCCACGGCCTTAAAAGGCTGGAATAAGCTCGTCATGGAGCAGTACTCCTCGGCGGGAGCCCTCGAGGAGCTGGAAGCAGCAGGCTCCTTCTTCTGGGCCCCAGACTCCTTAGGAGGAACCGTGGGCACCGAAGGGGCGGGAGGCGCCAAAGACAAGGCCTTCTCCTTAGTGGCGGAAGGGCCCTGAGGAGAGGGAGAAGGGGGCGCCATGTCCAAACTCTTCCCCTTGCTGGCAGAAGGGCCCTTAGGAGGGGGAGGAGGAGGATGCTGGTTGACCTCAGGGTGTTCCTCACTCCTGACCTTCTTAGGAGGAGGAGGAGGAGGGCCCCGGGCCACGTCAGCCGAAGATTCCTCTGCAAAATAGCAAGAGAATAAGTCAGAAATCAAAAAACTGCAGAATGTGAAAACATTAAATCCACAAAAGGCGGGGCGATATACCTGGTTGGCGAGGGCCAGTAGTGGCCGAAGGAAGCACCTCCTCGGACTTCCTCTTGGACGAACGCCTAGAGGGAGGAGGGGGAGAGCTTAGCAGCGCCTGGTCGGAGGACAATCCCGCCGATCCCTGGTCATCAAAGAGACCTATCAGTTTTCGGCTCTTGCTTACGACCTTGCCTACAAGTAATAAAACAAGATAAGAGTTAGAGAATTACCCAATCATCAAAGATTGGCGTGGCTTGATGAATGCCCGCCATCTCAAGGGCATTCTCGGTAGTCTCCGCCACTGAGCGGATGGACTTGAACTGGGATGATCGATGCAGCCGGTACAGGTCGTCGATGGCATTCCGGTCACTCCCTGACAATTCTTCAAAGGAGAGAGGAAAATCCTTGTCCGGAGAAAACAATTTCCAGGGTACACCCCCCTTGTACAAGAAGTAAAACTTCTTGTAGTTGGAGTTAGTGGCCCGGAAATCATCGACCAGGCGGACATGGACGTTCCAAACCCATCCCTGAGGGCCTCCCCACTCTGAAAACTTCGGCCAGCGGGATTGGAAGTGGTGGAGGTAGTTTGCCCCTGCTGCCAGTCGGAAGAAACACCGGAACAAGGCCAGTGAATACACCCATTCCTGGCGAATGCACAGGAACTTGAAACCGACCCACATCCTAAGGGCATTCGGAACAAGCTGCGTGGGGTGAATCCCGTAAAACTGACACAAGGTCTGTAAATCCTCACAGAGAGGAAAACGCAACCCAGCATCGATCTGGGCCGCATAAATGTAAACCTCTCCGTCGTGAGGAAAATGCAGACCTAAGCCAGGATACCTAGGAGCATACTCCGCACTGAAGCCACCAAGCGCCACCATGGTTTTAAAGTAAGCCGGCTTCAATTCGTTAGGCTTGACATCTACTCAGAACGGTTCAAGTTTACCTTTCGGGGAAAAAATAGGCGTGTTCAGCTCAGGCCCGTCCACCACTACGGGAGCGGTTGCAGACCTTCCCAGATCAGTCTGTTCCCCCACTGAGGGGGGCACGGCGGCATCCTTGATGGTCAAGGGGACGTTGGCGTTCCTAGGAGCGTTGGCTTTGTTAGTACCCTTAGAGGCCATATGCTTGACTCTCTGACTTCGGGGAGCCATGGAAATGGATGAAGAAGGCTGAGGAAGGTTGGAAAAGAAAGAAGAAAGGTTTGCAACGAAGTTCTGGAAATCTGAGGGAGTGGATAAGCGTAAAAAACAAAATATAGAAACTGACGTTTCTTATATAGACCAAGAAGGGAGTAACCGCCACGAGCAAATCGAAGCGACACAGAGGAATAATTGCACCTTTTTGGAAAAAACCGAAGCAATGTCAGAATTCCAAGAGACACGTTGGGGAGACAGACGGTTGGCTGACACGGACAGCTGTCAGACTACCCTAGGTTTACGGAAAAGTAAATGTCAGGCGTGCCTCAAGTGACCGTTCGATTTCTGGACAACTGTGCAGTTATTAAAATGCTAAAAATCCACTAAGGAGACAAGGTGGTCGCCAGCGCACTAAGAGACTTTACCAGGAATACCTCAGGCGAGTAGTGATCGCCCAACCAAGAAAAATGGACTTTCATGAACCTAGATTACCTCGAGTGATCGCCAAAGGGGAATAAAAGGAATGATATTTTTTCAGCTTCGAACGAAGAAAAAACTGCTCGCCAAACGAGCTCAAAAGGCCTCAAAGGATATGAACTAGTACAAGAAACGAAGAAAACCGAATCTGAGACGTCACTATCTAAAACCCTACCAGGAAATAAAGCTCGACTGAAGAAACTTCAATCAAGCTTCGGGGGCAAATGTTGGGTATCGATAGTGACAGCCCAGTAAGGAAAAGGCCTCGAAGGCCCAATAACTATAGAGGGGGTAAACCCATGACATTTGAACCGGATCAGCCCAAGTACAAGTTAAACTCGGTCCTCCATAGAGTGACCCAAAACTGAGCCCAAGGACTCTGAGAACGCCCTGAGTGCTCGCCATTTTTCACTAAGGCTGCAACATCTCACTGCTCGCCATGAGAGTGCACGCCCCGAAGAGAGCCTTGCCTCTCTCCTCTGGTCCCACAAAACCGTTAATAAGGAGGTGGCCATGATATCTCGCGTATCTCGGTCACATATTCACTAAAGATTAGATTTGGTAACTGCCATATCCCACGATCCGAATCTTCAGCAACACAATATACACTAAGATATTCAGCTGCCTTATACGGTTCTATCTCTCTTACCCTATAAATACCCTTGCTTTACATACGTTCTTTACGTTTTGAGTTTTATACACACATATACTCATTTAAGCATCGGAGAGGGACCCAGAGACACCCCTTCTGTTGCGCTCCCCTACCTGCAGGTTCACCGGAGTTGGAGCAGAAGCGTCTTCCCAACCTTGTCTGGCATTCAATTCACTGCCAGATCAGCATCCAGTATTTCACGATCCAACACACTTGTTACGTGCATTCGGTGCGCTACCATGTGCTCAAAAGAAAGTAAACTCTCGCTATACAGACCGAGAAGGATCCTAGGGAGAAAAGGAATTGCCCTCAGCCCGTTGAGGGAATGAAGAAGGTCAAGATCGATGGTATGGAGATGACCGTACAGATTGGAGTGACGCTACCCAAGGAGGAAGAATAGGCGCTCGACACTCCTCATGGAGTTTAAGGAGTTATTCGCTTGAAAGCCAAGCGACATGCCCGAGATAAGCAGAGAGGTGATCGCCCATGAGCTCAAGATCGACCTGAACATCATGTCGATTGCCCAAAAAATGTGTGCCGTAGGGAAGGAGAAAGCAATAGCGATCCGCCAAGAGGTAGGCAAGCTGATCGACACACATTTTGTTAAGGAGATTCGATTTCAGACGTGGGTGTCGAACCAAGAATTGGTAGATAAGAACAATGGAAATTAGAGGATGTGCATCGACTTCAGGGACCTCAATAAGGCATGCTCCAAGGACTCCTACCCTTTACCTCGCATCGACCAATTAATCGACACAACATCTGGCCATGAGCTATTAAGCTTCATGGATGCGTACTCGGGACATAACCAGATCCAGATGGTTGAGGGTGACGCTCATCACACTGCGTTCTATGCTAATAGTGATATTTATTGCTACACGGTTATGCCCTTTGGGCTGATTAAGTCAGTTTGGGGATCAATTCAGCAAATTTCAAAATTTGAGGATCAAAATCAAGAAAAACAAAGAACATGGGTGAATGTTAGATTATTATGTAATCTAGTCTAGATTAATCAAGATTAGTATTTATCTTTACTTTATCTATATTAATTAGTTTATACCTTTATAATTAGTCTATTCTTTACAATTATATATATAGTTAAATAGATAGTATACACATCTTTATAGATAGTTCTCTTTATACTATATATACATAATTCTCTATGTACAAAAGAAAACAAGTTTCTCAATATAATGGAGTCAGATGTTTTTCGTGTTCATCTCATTCACGCTTTCATGTTATATTAAAATCTAACATATAGCTCTCGTCCATTCCTGACTCCTCGACAGCTTTTTCAAATATGGTTTTTGAAATGAAGTCTGGCTTCGGATCCGCAAATCCGGAAGGAAAAAAACGTTGGCTTCACCTGAGAAGGGGGTATTTTCGGTGTACTTCGACATTGCGCGTTGCAAGATTCTGAGGCGCTGACTGATTCGATCCGAGGATACGACCAACTGAGCTATCTTGTCTTGTCTACAGGGAGCGTCTCAAAGAGCGAAGGGTCGAAACTTCACTGAAAGTGTTTGGTTTTGTAGAGAGAAGGATGAGGATTTGTAGAGAGAGAAAACTTAGGATTTGGGGTGAAGGGTTCGACACTGGTGGAATGAAAAGTGAAAGGGTATTTGTAGAAGGAGAAGGTGACAGTTTGAATACCCCCGGTTTAGTCAAAATGGCAATTCGAATGGCTTTGGTTCAGTTTCTTTAAAATCGAACCTTGGGAACCAGGAATATTTCCTTGGGAACCAGAAATATTTCCTTGGGAAAGGAAATATATTTGCCACGTGCCACAATGTGAGTCATGCAAAATTCAAATTTCAAAAAGATAATCATGATGTCAGACATCATAATTGCATAGGACAATGTAATGACAGAACATGAAGAGTCAACCGAACAGACACCAGGATGACATGGCGCGCCACTCCAGACGCATCACTTCGAAATCATGGTTCAATGTAGTGAACGGAATCCAAATGGTGGGGCATATGGCACACCATTCATGGAAAAACAATCTTGACATGAGACAAAGCAAGGAAGAAAAGCAAAGAAGTCAAGCACATAACTAGGTAAAGGAAGAAAAGTGTCGCGCCATAGGCTGAACCATCTAGGAGTTGAATACCACCTTGCCCTCATAAGAATATTCAAATCCAAGGGCGAGCGACAATCACTCTAGGCTTGGGGGGAAAGATGTTGGATTATAACCCAACATCTGAGGCGACCCGACCGAAAACTGACCTGACCTAGGGTCAATAGTGTCGCCATGAAGACACGCCATAGCGATGCCTTGGACATATAGGCGCGCCCAACGTGGTAGCACCACCTAGGCGCGCCACACATCAAAATGGATACATGAAGTCATGAACCAGTACTGGAAAGACAAACCTAGATCGACGTTCTAGATTTATTTAGAACGCGAGACATCAGCTGACCATAGCTAGTGGGGTGCACCAATCTTCAGGGGCGCGCCACTAATCAGCACAAGCTCTTCCATCCTTAGGACAAGATGATACAAGGTACGATGAATGTCAGAGGGACAATTGAGTGCCTACAACCGCCGATATGGCGCCCCTGACCTACTTACGACCATTTAGGGATGATACAGACATGTCTGACCAAAAGGACTATAAGAACAGTCTGCCAAAAGTACTTGTCACACATTAATGACCATGGTCACTTAACTAGATGACACCTAGGATGACCATGGTCAGGGCTGCCCCCGAATCAGGTGATGGGTGAGGGTTATAAATACCATCACCCACCTTATTTATGAGTTTAATGTTACATTCAATACTCTCAACCTTCCTACTCCCTTGCATTTACTCTTTTTAAATGAACCTTCGACTTACTTGATCGTCGAAGGGGAAACAACGAGAATTCTCTAGGTTTTGCTTCTGTGCAGGTCATTGGAGTAGCAAGGAGACCGACCTGAAACGCTCTGAACCGAGTCCTACCGGAAAACATGATCCAATAGATAAGTACACTAAATAATAACAATTACAGTTGAATTTATTTAAACAAAAATCTTACCAACGACATAGTTTGTTTCCATGTGGTTAGAAGTGCATGGTCGGTGACAAATCAACATCTAAGCCAGTTGATACTGATGGTCTTGCATCTCTGATTAATGTAACTGGCGTCCTTGAGTACCATGCTAAGTACTCGGAACGAGGTACATGTATCTTTGGTTCATTAACTAAATGCAGACCACAATTGTTCCATAGTTGAATGTATGCGACGTGTCGTATGGCACATGGCCCACACCTTTTCTTATCCCATCGCAGTTTGTACAACTTATATCAATCTTGTCAATTCTCAAATGGTTCTCAGATAGGTTGACAAAGGTCGAACTGTTGTATTACATGATCCACCATGTCATTTTATATTGTGAAAGTGTATGAGTAGCACATTGGCCAAGCATAAATACTCATCCTCCATACAGATGGGGGCACATTTTGTAATCGTTCTTGGTTGTATAGACAGTTTACCTTCAATATACAAAAAAAAAAAAAAAAAATCAATACTATAAATAGACATGAAAATTTTATGGTTATACGATTGAATACATGAAATTCTCCAAGGGCCACCAACTCATCTCGGTACAAATGACGAACACTAGGTTTAGGATTTCGTTTGTTTGTCTTCGATAATGTCTACCACATCCCTAATGGAACTTGACCGGGTAAGTTCACATTGAGCTTTATCATTGACCAACTCACTGATAAATGCTCTCATGACCACAACTATCACATTTAAGACAAAATAATTAGTGTACTGCTTCAAATATATCTTACAAACATATTGCAATTAATTGTATCTGTAGAAGTACAACACATCTTGTTGCATTTGTTCTACCATTCTCTACAACTCTGCATAAGTCGTTATATAAGTAACTCAATACAGTTAACCCCCAATTGTACTAAGCTGACTGATGTAGATTTTCCAATAGTTGTAGATACTCCAAGTTTATTTTGTTCTCAGTAGTGCTAGGAAACAAAAATGCACCTAACATGTGCAAAATGTATCCATGTGCTGTCATTACGATTTCTAACTCTGTCGGAGGTATCCAATCTGCTGCATCGGGTTTCCTCTCGAATTGTCTTCTTAACCTAGATAGTTGTACCTCATTGTTCGAGATCCTACCATCCTCACGTGTAGGTGTGTGTCCCAATAATCGTGGACAAAGATCAAACAAATTAATAGAATCATCTTCAAGGTAATACATGTCCGTGACAAGGAGTTCACTCACTCTTAGCCCAAATAGAAGTTGTACATCCCGCAGAGTGATAGTCATTTCACCCCAATGTAGGTGAAATGTGTAAGTCTCTCGGTGCTACCGCTCAATAAGTGAGTGAAGTAATCCAACATCAACGATAATACGAGAGATATTTGACGCTCATTCAAAACCTACTAGATTCACTCACTCATAAGTGTGTGTATCTCCCACCCTCTAATATCTATCATCCCTACACTTATCACTAGCAATAACCTATAATTAAGAATAATTATGCAATGTTTAAAAAATTACAGTAATACGAATGTTTAAAATAATATATAAAAGGCATTGTATCATCCAAGACCTGTGCAACATATAATGTTGTTAAGTGTACAACAATGAAGGATCCTCCGACTCCATTAAGCAATTGAACCTAAAACTAAGAGCAACTTATCAATTTCATAATTTTAACTAGTATAAATACTAATTACGCATTTTAACTACGAGTTTTATCTAATTTCATTCAATTGGATAATTTACCCTAAATTTTAAAAAAAAAATAGGGTTTTACTCATCAACTTAAATTAGGAATCCGGCTACGACGGCGATTATTTCAAAAATTGTAATTTACTCCCCAATAAAAAACTACAAATTGCAGACTCGTATAGAGTTCAATTATTAATTTAATATGTTAATCAATTTAATTGGCTGCACCATTAAAAATTAAAAATTAAAAAGGGCATTAAAAATATATTTAATAAAATGGGTGTACACATCGTTTGAAATGTGTGGTGAATCAACTCGCACCTTGTGGTGGGTATGTTAATGGTTTCATTAGTTTCATATGATTGACTATGTGATCGGTTGATACTTTTATGTTGTTTAATGATCTTTTATGTTTCAGAATGTCGATTTTAGTCCAAAATACTGTTGTCTGTAAAGTTTGACTAATGAAATAGTGACGTAATATTAACATGACAGATGAAAAGTAAAAATAAATACGAAAACAAAAACTTTGAAAAAACTAAAAATTAATTTAATCAAATTTATGTGTGTGTATATACAAATCTAAAGATGAAAAAAACTTATTAAAATTAAATCCAAATTAAAAAAATAGAAATTCTAAAATAGAAAACATATTATTTATAAATTTATTTTTTATATAGTAGATAAGAAAAAATGGGCAAGGACCATTGGTAGCCAGTTGACCGAACATGGGTCAAGCATTGGCATGGTAGGTTTAACTTGACTAAGTCAATTCTCATGGGTATGGTAGGTTTAACTTGACTCAGTCAATTCAATCTTAAGGGTCCTTGCGTATTTTTTTCTTTTGTTTTTTCAAAATATATTTATAAATCATAAGGTTTATATTTTAGGATTTATATTTTTTTGCTTTTTAAATAAATTGTCATGTTTTTTATTTACATTTTTATTCTTAATTTTCCATTTTTAGTTAATTATTAATTTTAAATTATTTTTTGATAAATTATTTTCTAACTTTTTTACATTTATATATTTTTTATTATATAAATTATATTTAAAATAAATATTACAAATTTGTCACTTGTGTATCACCCATTTCTACAACTCCAAGGCTTATATCATCTAATAATTGTTTTTGCCAAATGAAATTTGAAACTAACTTTGCTTGTGAAGTATGGAAAAATATCAATTTGAATTCCAAGCAACGCACTAGTTTTGATTGCAGTGGAGGGTAAGGTTGCTTGATTCAAAGATTTAATTCAAAATTGACCAACTTTAAATGTAGCTTTAATTTGGCTGGGTTGAGTCCAAACCCGTTATTACATGTGATGTTGCCATATTTCAATTCTTTACCAACTACCTTTTTATTTTATTTTAATAGAAGATAATAAATAATAGAAACATCAGTCATCACCATCATTGTTATCAGAACTGGACCGGACCTCGACCGGCGAGGGGTCCGGTTCCCGGTTCGGACGGTCTAGCCTGGTTGAACCCGGTTCGACGTATGGTTCACTGTTCATAAGCAAAAAAAATTGAAAATACAATTATAAACTACATAGTCTCAAACACACACATAATTACCTCAAACACACACAATCTATATAGTCCAGAACATACACATTACTCCCAAACACAATATAATTACCTCAAACTTTGAACATACATAACACAATAGTCTCAAAATCAAACATAATAGGTCTAAACTTTAAACATAACTTCTAAACCGAAGAAGTTGCTCGATCGAACCGAAGAGAACCACCCAAAAAATTTAAACCACCCTAAAAAAAACTAGAACCAAAATCCGGTCAGTTCTAGTAAAATCGGTCGGCTTTCCAAAAACCGTCTGGTCCAACCCGGTTCAAGTAAAACTGGTCGGTTTTCCCAAATCCTTCCGGTTCAAACACTGTTCATATGCATTTACGTTTTTTAGCTGAACCAAACCGAACAGGAGTCCGGTTCCCGGTCGGACCGTCGATTCGGTTCTGATAACACTGATCACCATTCACCACCCCATGCTACTCCGTGAGAGTGTGAGGTGATTCATCTCGTACATTTAAAAACGTGTAAATTACTATTTTGCTAAATATATTTTTTGTACTGTTTACTTTTCTAAATATTTTTTTGCAGTGTATTACTTTTTTACTATTTATTTTGCTTTGTGCTCATTCTCAAAATCGTGCTTCACGCTTGCACACGGCCTTTGACTTCCTCTGTCCAAAACTGCCCAGGCTTTTGAGTTTTGACTGCACCCCACACTTTAATTTTTGTCCCCAACGATTCCACTTCTTACTATTAATTAGGGGTGGCAATTTCTGACACGACACGATTAAACGACACGACACGATATGCTTTAAAGCGTATATGAGTTTGACCTTAACGGATCCCGTGTCTAAACAACTCTTATACGTTTAAACACGATTAATAATCGTGTCTAAACAACTCAGATCTGCGGATATCTGTATACACACGATAAAACATGATTAACTAATCGTGTATAATCGTGTCGTGTATACCTGTGACACGAATAAAGACACAGTTAACTAATCGTGTCTAATCGTGTCTAATCGTGTCGTGTCTAATCGTGACACGTTCAGAAAAATATATAAAATTAATGTTTTTCGTGTTAATCGTGTCGTTTCGTGTTTAATCGTGTAAATTCGTATCAGTCAGGTCGTTCTTAATCGTGTCGTGTCGTATCGTGTCGTGTTAATCGTGTCATATTGTGTCGTGTCTATCTGTTATGTTTTTCGATTTTTAATTTCCAAGAAAGTTAATCGGTCCCGTGTCGTGTCACGTGTGATCTACTACTTAATCGTGTCGTGTTCGTGTCTGATGTTTTGAGACACGTTTAGAAATTATCCGTTTAGACACGAAACCTGTTAAGACACGACACGATTAATAACACGATACGATTAGACACGACACGACACGAAGGAGGTATGCTTCTGGTTGGTCGGATATCTCGACTGGTGGGACGGGAGCCACACGGAGAAGGAATGGAGCTGTGTCGCCGTCGGGATGAGCAGCCCTACGGCCACCAGCACCCACGGTGGCAACGAGGACTCGACACACCCAGTAGGAATCTCTCGCCAGAATCCTCCTCGACCACTACCAGTACCTGAACGGGACCCTCGTTTCGCCGGAGTCGTAGGGAGTAACGACGAAAACCTCAGTCGATCCGGCGGAAACCCTAGGCGTGGTGAAGACCGAAAGGAAATAGAGAGGATTTGCCAAGGAGAATGGAGCGGGAGTGACTGCGGCGCTTCAGGTAAAGGGATTTGGAATTGGCATCCAAGTCCCTCTACTTCAAACCCTAGCTATTTTGGACCGAAAGTTATGAAAAGTAACGAAATAACCCAAAATTATTTCAGTTCAGTCCCTGAACATTTGACACTGCATATTCAGTCCATAATAAAAACATATTTAAAAATCACAAGTGGATTTCGACTGTGGTGCAACCGACACTATGGCGTATGATGCACGTGATCTTAGAAATATTGTGAAGTCTCAGATTGAATATATTAATATTGCAGATGGGGTGAATGCCCAAGTGATAAGAATGGGAACAGTAGAAATTTCTCAACCCTGAGGATATCAAATTGTCTACTAGTTCCAAAGCTCTCGAATAAATTATTGTCGGTATCCCATGTCACTAAGGAAATGAATTGTACTATGGTGATGAATCCGAATTTTTGCATACTGCAGGATATCCAAACGGGAGTAATTATTAAGCATGGCACTGAATGCGATGGTTTGTACTATGTTGATGAAGTGGCTCAACAAGGTTCAGTGTTGCTTGCTCACGGAACTTCAGAACGAGAGGCGAGGCTATGGCATAAGAGATTGGGTCATCCATCCTCGGGTTATCTAAAACTTATATTTCCTAAGTTGTTTTTGAATAAAGGCAATAATCATTTTTGTGAGACTTGTATTCCTGCAAAAAGTCATAGACAAACGTTTAAGTCAAATAGTACTCATATGAATTCCATATTTTCCTTAGTACATTCTGATGTGTGGGGTCCAACACCTATATCTGGGGTCAAAGTCTTAGATATTTTGTGTTGTTTGGCGATGATTGTACTCGTATAACGTGGGTGTATTTTTTAAAACAAAAATCCAAAGTGTTTGACAAGTTCACTCACTTCTTCCAAATGATCCAAAGTCAGTTTCGGAAAAACATTCAAGTCCTTAAGTCTGATAATGGGGGGAATTTGTCAATCAACATATGAAAATTTCCTTTTCAGAAAAATGAATTATTCACCAAACCTCTTGTCCACACACTCCAGAATAAAATGGTGTGGCCGAAAGGAAAAATCGTATTCTCCTTGAAATGACAAGACCCCTACTTATTGAGTCCAAAGTACCAAAAACATTATAGCTTGAAGTTGTTTCCACAACAACATATCTCATCAATCGTCTTCCTACAAAGATCCTAAACCTCAAAACACTGATTTATATTCTCTCTGAAATTACCAAAGTGTCCCCAACACTTAGTCTAACTCATCGGGTCTTTGGTTGCTCTGTATTCGTACACATACCTAAACCTGACCGCACCAAATTTGATTCATGTGTAGTCAAGTGTGTGTTTGTAGGATATGGAGTTAATCATAAAGGGTATCAATGTTATGATCCTAAAACTCGTCACATGTTCACCACAATGAACTGTGATTTCCTTGAAACATAGTATTTTTATCACCAGCCCAGTGTTCAGGGGGAGTCTTACTGTTGATCCACTGGATTGAGTATGTAGTCCAAACATCTCCTATGATAGACAAAGTCTCTCCTATGATGGTCCAACAGAGTCGGTGAGTCGAACTACCAGGCCAACACCTGATACGCCAGTAACGACCAGCAAACTAAGGGTCACAACTGATAATCTACTGTTTGAGGTATCTGAGGTAAGCCTATCTGAACCTCAAAATGAAGATATTTTGGTTGAAGAATCATAATAACAAGAGGAGGTAATGATTGGAGGATACAAATTACCTTCAAGAGAGAATCGAGGGCGGCCACCTAAGAGGTGCACACCAGATAGGGAGTTAAGCAAATCCAGGTATCCGGTGGCAAATGCAGTAAGGGGGAGGTTAAGTAAGGAAGCAAAGGCATTCACAATGTCTATTCTCACAGAAGGAGTTCCAAATACAATCAAAGAGGCTTAACAATCCAAGAATTGACAACGAGCGATGGATGTTGAAATGGAGGCACTAGAAAGGAATAAGATATGAGAGATTTGCAGGTTACCGGTTGGAAAGAAACCAATAGGTTGCAGGTGGGTGTATACTGTCAAATACAAGCAAGACAGATCCATTGATAGATACAAAGCAAGATTGGTGGAAAAAGGATACACTCAGACATACGAGATTGATTATTCCGAGACATTCTCGCCTGTAGCCAAGATAGACACAATCAGAGTATTGTTGTCTATAACTGCAAATAAAGACTTACCCATCCACCATTTCGATGTGAAGAATGCATTTCTTCACGTAGACCTTGAAGAAAAAGTGTATATGAAAGTCCCACCAGGATACATAAATGAAATTCAGGAAGAAAAAGTGTCGACTGAAAAAGGCACTCTATGGTCTGAAATAATCTCCTCAAGCATGGTTTGGGAGGTTCACTATAGCCATGAATAAATATGGGTATAAGCAAAGAAGCTCAGATCACACCTTATTCTTGAAAAAGACAGGAGTCCTAATAACCTATTTGATCATTTATGTCGATGACATGATTATCACAGGGAATGATATAGAAGAAATGCACAGGCTCGAGAGGGACTTGTTTGAAGAATTCGAAATGAAGGATCTCGGGAATTTGAAATACTTCCTTGGAATCGAGGTGCTAAGATCAAGAGAATGGATATTTATATCTCAAATGAAGTATACTCTGGATTTCTTGACAGAGAAAGAAATGTTGGAATGCAAACCAACTGAAACTCTAATGGTAGTAAATCATGGCCTACAACTATCAGGAATGAGACCAGCAGATAAAAACGATATCAAAGGCTAGTGGGAAAACTTATATATTTGTCACATACTCTACCAGATATAGCTTATGCGGTATGAGTAGTAAGTCAGTTTATGCATCAACCTCAAGTTGATCATAAGAAGGCAGTTATGAGGATTATGAGGTATTTGAAAGACACCTTAGGATATGGAGTTTTGTTCAGAAGAAATGGTCATCTGGAAATACAATGGTACACAGATACTGACTGGGCAGGCAACCCAGCTGATCGAAGATCCACATCCAGATATTTTACCTTTATTGGTGATAATCTGGTAACCTGGAGAAGTAAAAATCAAAAGGTGGTGACCCTCTCAAGTGCAGAAGCAGAGTTCTGTGGGATAGCTAGGGATTTGACATAAATACGGTGGCTAAGAAAATTAATGATGGAAATTGGTTTTCCACCAACAGAATCATGTGAGCTACTATGTGACAATAAAGCAGCAATTAGTATTTCAGAAAATCTAGTTCAACACAATTGGACCAAGCATATTGAGGTAGACAGACACTTCATAGAAGAAAATCTCAAAGTTGGAAACATCAAACTGCAATTTGTTCGCTATGAGTACCAATTAATAAATATACTCACCAAAGCAATGAACTCATAGACATTCAATGAAGTACTGAGCAAGCTGAGCATCGGAGATCCAACTACTCAACTTGAGGGGAGTGTCAGAATAAATGAGTAAATAAGTCAATAAAGTGACAAAGTAAGAAAATACTATCAAAAGTAAAACAGTAATGTTGACAAACTATAGTCAAATGTAATAACTGCTGCTGCGACTAAATAGGTAGACAAAGTTGTATAAGTACATACATGTATGGTTGATTTGAAAATGTAATGAATTGTTATTCCATAAATGAGAGAAACAGATTTGTATTACCTGTGTTAACAAAGTGTACCTACTAAATAAAATGTTATGTAACATATACTAATATAGAGCATACTAACTAACATTTACTGTAAATATCATTAATAATACTGCATTAAATTTTTTAATTATATAAAAAATAAAAATTTAGGAAAATACCTACTACCTTCATTATTTTTTTTAATCATTACTTCACATAATAAATGGGAAGTTTTTTAAAAAGTAACTACTGTGCAAAAAATATTTTATAAAGTAAGTATACTGAAAAAAAAATATTTAGCAAAATGTATATAAACGTTACCGGGGTAGCGTTTTTTAGCGTTTTTCAAAAAAAGCTACTAAGGGTAGCATTTTTCATAAAACGCTACACCATGTAGCGTTTTTATGAATTTCGCTACCCCTAGTGGCGAATTTTTTTTTTTTTTACTTTTTTTGACGATTTGATGTTTAATTTAAAAAAAAAAATAAAACATTATTAAAAATATTTTAAAAAATTACAGTAAGTAGATATTTTAATTTCTATTCAAATGATGCAAAAAAAATATTAAATTTGGACTTACGGATTGATTGTAGACTCTGCCGTAAGTTGAGATATGAAAATTTGACTTAAAAATATATAACTCATACCCTGTAAGTCCAAACTGACCACGGTGAACGTCATTTATGTCATAATTCAATTATCTACCTAGGGTAAGTTTTTTGATTAGAAATACAATGATTTTGTAACCTAACATTGCTTGTCTTAAAATTTGACCGAAATAATCAAATGCATTAGGTGAGAAATTTAATTATGTACTTACTCAAAAAAAATCAAAAACATTAAAGTGAGTAGATAATTTAATTACAAATTAAATGAAGCTAACTAGGCATTAATTTTTTGCTTTTAGACTGACCGTATAATACGATATAAAAAGAATTTCGCCACTAAACATCAAATCGTCAAAAACGTAAAAAAAAAAAAAAGAAAAGAATTTTGCCACTAGGGGTAGCGAAATTCATAAAAACGCTACCCTTAGTAGCGTTTATGAAAAACGCTACCCTTAGTAGCGATTTTTGAAAAACGCTACTCAAAGTAGCGCACGTGGTAAAAAATGCTACCCCTAGTAGCGCTTATATACATTTTGCTAAATATTTTTTCTGTATATTTACTTTTTCAAATTCTTTTAGCGCAGTACCTACTTTTTTAAAAACTTCAATAAATAGATGAACTTATATTAGTTACTGACTCAGAAGGACAACATGAGATGGACCAAAATACAAGGTTCAATGTTTTGTACAGCATGAGGTACCGACATCAATAAAGGTACTGAACAAATAAAACAAAATTTTGCATTAAATGAGAATTTTCAAAAAACTAATCATGTTAAAAAATATATTTATAAAATACATATTCCAAAAAATATATTTAGCAATTTATGTATAAGAGTACTAACACTTTTTTTGTTTTTACCAAAAATGCGGGTTCCTTCTCTAGTTTTTTTTCTTTCTTTTTGACGACTCGATATTTAATTAAAAATTAAATTATGTATTTATTAAAAAATTATAGTAAGTAGATATTTTAATTGCAATTCAAATGATGCAAAAAAAAAAAATTAAATTTGGATTTACGGATTAACTGTACGTTCTGCCGTAAGTTGATATATGAAATTTTGACTTAAAAAAATATAACTCAGACCCTGTAAGTTCAAAATCACCACGGTTAATGACATTTATGACGAAATTCAATTATCTACCTATGATAATGTTTTTGGATTTTTTTTTTATCAGAAATGTATTTAACTTTTTAACCTAACATATTTTGTCCTATAATTTGACTGAAATAATTAAATGCATTAGGTGATAAATTTAATTCTATACTTACTCAAAAAAAAATAAAAAAAAAATTACAATGCGTAGATAATTTAATTACGAATTAAATAAAGCTAACTAGACGTTAAGATTTGACTTTCAGACTGACCGTATAATACGATACATAAAAAACTGTACATATGTATAGTTTTTTATGTATCGTTTTATACAGTTAGTCTGAAAGCAAAAAATTAACGCATAGTTAGCGTCAGTTAATTCGTAATTAAATTATCTACGCACCGTAAGTTTTTTGATTTTTTTGAGTAAGTATAGAATTAAATTTCTCACATAATGCATTTAAATATTTCGGTCAAATTATAGGACAAACGATGTTAGGTTAAAAAATTAAATATATTTCTAATAAAACAAATCCAAAAAAATTACCCCTAGGTAAATAATTGAATTTCGCCATAAATGCCGTTAACCGTGATGGTTTTGGATTTACAAGGTCTGAGTTATATTTTTTTAAGTCAAATTTTCATATCTCAACTTATGGTAGATCGTACAGTCAATTCGTAAGTCCAAATTTAATATTTGTTTGCATCATTTGAATTAAAATTAAAATATCTACTTAGTATAAAAAAATATTTTTTTAATAGATTCATAATTTAATTTTTAATCAAATATCGAATCGTTAAAAAAAAAATAGAGGATGAACGCCACCAAGAGATAGTGTTTTAACTAAAAACGCTACCCTTGGTAAAAAAAAAATATTAAGCGATACTACTACATGTAGAGTTTATGCATAGATTACTAAATATTTTTTTCAAATATATTTTTTTCTAAATATATTTTTTAACATGCCTACTTTTTAAAAAAAAAAATCATTAAATGAAGAAACATGAAGGATGAAGAGGATGAGGAGTTGCTGTTTACGTTCTAAGAGTTGTTGTTTACATTTTGACTACCTACAGATGCCTTCCAAAGAAATTAGTACTAAAACAGTAAAAAGTAAAAACCCTATTTTTATCTTAATAACTTTTTCTTTCAAAAAGACAACCTAAATCAACCCTTAAATTTGTTTTAAAAAAAATTGAAACTGATACAGTGGAGCAACATAGGCGCGCCTCACCTTGGTCAGGGTGCAGACCTACAGGTCTCTTTAGATTGAGGCGAGCGCATAATATACTGTTTAATATGCATTTAATTTGTACTCGGACCAGCCTCCTCCAACTGGTGATATATATTTTAGTGTAATTAAATTGACTAGTTAACCAATAGGATCATAGTATCTCATTAAACAAGTTAGGAGGGTGCGGAGTGAACGCTTGTTTAAGTATATTATGATTCACTGTATCGGAGATTTATCAGTTGATTAGAGACGAGACAATGAGGGTCAAAGTGGGCAACGCCCCCTTTGCCGGGGTCCAGGGACAGCGCCCCTGGTAGGGTCCAAGGAGCAGCGCCCCTGCCTGGGGTCGAGCTGCCAGATCAGCTGAGATTTTTTTTTTTTATTCATAAAGTCAGTATTCTAAAAATTCATTGTAAATTTGAATTTTTGGAACTAATGACTTAACATTTTAACCTCAAAAATTCCGATTTTTGGACACTTGCTTTAGAACCAAGTATTAGGCCGCACCATTGCAATTACTTCGGTTTCAAGTCATTATCCTAAGGTGTCTCTTAGGTTTTGAAGCCAAAATTTGAAACCAAAGGACATGTTGTGACCGAAATGTCACAAGGCTTGGGCAAAAGGTGTAGTATCTCTTCTAAGGGGCATAGTGTCTATTCCAAAGGATGTGGTGTCTTCTCCAAAGGGTGTGGCAAACACTATAAATTGGTCATAGGGGAGATCATAAATCTCGATCTCAAACATTCATAATCCTTCTCAAGTCTAGTTCAGTATTCTGATTTTATCCGATTGAAAGTTTGGGTGTCTCCAAATTGTTTCAATCTGAAATTGTCGTCACGACTTCATAACAATCCAAGCAAACATTCGAAAGTTCAACCACTATCCATTCGTGAGTTTTCCAACAACTGGTCCTATCTTGTGCTCGTAGTCTGAAGTCCTACAGGGTGATAACTGGTAATCGTTCCTGCTGAACCGAGCCTTATAAACAATGACAGGTTAGCAGGCATGACATCCGACCAAGCAGAATAATTCGCCCTTATCTGGGCTTTGATTGGTTGGGTTAATCAGCAGTATATTCTATGGTTGGACTCGGTTCGGCGAATGCAAGTGTAGTAAGCCAACATACTTATTTACAATCAGAAAAGGATAAGAAATGCTATCACAATCCCAGAATTAGAAGCTGATATCAAGGTAAGTATAAGCTTGCTGATCTCAATTTAGAACATAAAATATGGCAGTGTTGACGTTATACTCCCAACATAACATAAAGGCCGCGCGGGTGGTGGAAGTAGATACTTGACAGCAGATTCAACCCTCTTCCAAATCGTTTAGAATTAGATTATGGATGCCTTCTTGTTCTACCTTATCTTCATCATCACCATCCTCTATTTGCTAACAAAGAAGCTCCTTAGCCATGGGAGATGTGTCCCACCTAGCCCTCCCTTCTCCCTCCCCATCATAGGACACCTTCACCTATTCAAGAAGCCCCTACACCGAGCCTTTGCAAAGATCTCCGGCCGTCATGGTCCGATTGTGCTCCTCCGATTTGGGTCCCGTACAGTTGTCCTTGTCTCCTCTCCTTCTATTGCACAGGAATGCTTCACAAAGAACGACGTTGTCTTCGCGAACCGTCCTCGGTTTCTGGCAGGAAAGTATTTAGGATACAATTACACACTCCTCGGCTGGGCCCCGTACGGTGATCACTGGAGAAATCTCAGGCGCATTGTAACCCTGGAGGTATTGTCCTCACACCGCCTTCAGATGCTGCAAGATATACGCACGGATGAGGTAAACTACTGCGTTCTCTAAACCTTTGCTATAGGTTCTTAAATCCTACTGGACACAAATTTTACATCCATTTTTTAGATTTCTACCCAAAGAAAGGTATATATTAATTTTCTACTCGATTGGTGTCACAACGTATTACTTTGTCTCAAATCTTATAACTATACTATACCACTCAATTCTAATATAAAATCATAATTTGCTACAGCCAATGGAGAACAATTAGATCTATAAAGTTGAGTTGGGCTAATTGAGGTGTAAAACCTGGTAATATATCTAATAAATTCATTTCTTGTATATATATTGTTATCTTTTACTTAAAAATTCAGAACAATGAACTAACGTCGAAGAACTCGTCGCTAGATTTCACAAGACTAGAGAAGCTAGATTTAGTGACGGAAACGATGTCGCCCTAAGTCTTAACAGCGTCGGTAAAACTCTCTGTCAACAATATAATATTTCGTTTTTGTTTGTATATCTAGGTGAGATCCCTGGTCCTTGGTCTTTTCCAAGGCCATAAGATGAAGGGAGAATACCAGGAGGTGGAGATGAAGAAGGTGTTCTTCGAGCTTCTGCTTAACGTGATGATGAGGATGATAGCCGGGAAGCGTTACTACGGCGCGAGCTCGAAAGATATGGATGAGGCGAGGGATTTCATAGAGATTGTGCAAGAAACATTCCGACTGAGTGGTGTGACTAACCTTGTAGATTTCATTCCATTGCTTGGGTGGCTGGGTTTGAGTCGAGGGATGGAGAGGAGGATGATAAGGCTTCAGGAGAAGAGGGTCAGATTGATGAAGAATCTGATTGATGACAGAAAAAGAGGGAAGAAGACAACATCGGAAGGCAGGACGATGATGGATGTTCTGTTGTCTCTTCAAGAAACCGAACCGGAGTGTTACAGGGATGAAATAATAAGTGGCACGGTGTTGGTAAGGAACTGTCTTTAATTTGTCCCTTCATGCTTTCTTTTTTGATAATTACTGATTACATGCGTATGCGTATTAATGTCTATATAAATATGCTTATTGTCTGTAACTTACCAAACATGAACACACCTAATTTCTCATGCGTGTTCATGTCGTGTTATTATATTGTATTAAATTAGTCAATTATATTTTCACATGCGAGAATTGTAAGTAAATATAAAAATAATGAATTGCTTATAATAAGAATTAATAATTCAAACTTCAGATTTCACGAGTCTTTAATGTAGAATTGACAAACTCTAAAATTTAAATATCTAAATAAGTTTTTAAAATCTATTAAATGAGGTTTGTTTAGAAAATTATTTTAAAAATAAATAAATTTTCAAGTTCAACTTTATCGAAAATTCAACTTTATCGTCTGTCATGTTTTGATACCTAAACATGAACACGACATGAAAATAGTTTCGTGTTATTGTTACGTTATATGTTTTCACGAACACGATTTTTTTCGTATGTGTTTGTGTCGTGGCATGTCATCTCTATTACTTTTATTTTTGGTCAACCCTATTACTCACTTGCCTTTTGTTTGTCTATATGAAGAATATGTTATCAGCAGGTACAGACACGTCAGCTTCCACCATGGAATGGGTTCTATCCTTACTCTTGAACAACCCGGAAGCTCTCCTCAAAGCACAAACCGAAATCGATGCTCAAACGGGTCAGACACGCCTTCTTGATGAACCCGACCTGTCTCAACTCCCTTACCTTGAAGCAATCATAAACGAGACTCTCAGGATGTGCCCCGTAGCACCCTTACTCGTACCCCATGAATCTTCACGAGAGTGTACAGTGGGCGGTTACACTGTACAGCGTGGCACGATCTTAATGGTCAACTTGTGGGCTATCCAGAACGACCCGGAATATTGGCCCGATCCGGATCAATTCAAACCGGAAAGGTTCCTTGATCAGGTAGAAGGAGAAAGGGAGAGGTTTCGGTTTGTACCGTTTGGAGCAGGAAGGAGGCGGTGCCCTGGGGAAGGGCTAGCCATGAGGATGGTAGGACTGGCTATAGGGTCACTCATTCAATGCTTTGACTGGGGAAGGGTTAGTGAGGAAATGGTAGACATGAGGGAAGGGGAGGGTCTTACCATGCCTAAGCTCCAACCCTTGGTGGTCAAGTACCGACCACGGTCCATGATGTTGCCCCTGCTGTCTCAGTTAATAACCAAAAATTGAGATGTAGGGGAATACTACTTCCTCATCTTAAAAAATAAAACTGATTATATTATTATTGTAATAATGCATGAAACATCAAGTGACAATTATAACGTATATTGCTTGAAGCACGTATAATGTACGATATATGTATTCTTTTTTAGTTTTTGTCACCAGAATTCAATATGAAAATTTAGAATTATAGATCTTGTAATATCATGATGCAGATATCACGTATCCCTAAGTAAATTACTCATTTTGACCCGAACCAGTGTTTAAGGTAGGGCCCAAATAAAAGTTTTAATAATAGAATAGGTTTCATATTATTTTTTCAAGAACTTGTTTATTCATTTTCGATCCAAATATTAGGGAATCATAAACCTATCCGAAATTGATTTTATATATATATAGCAACAAGTTTAAGTAAACTTTTACACCACTTCAAATCAATCTCGCTTTTGAATCTATCTTCAAGGATTCCTCCTTCACTTCTACACTGATCAATCAAGACATTCTTTTCTCTATCTCTCCCTCAAGTAAGTTGATGGGTTAAATACCAAGTAGCTATTTGAACTTTGAAAGTTTTGCTGCGAGCTATCCAAACTTTGAAAATTCAAAACGGGCTACCTCAACTTTGAAGAATTAAAGTGCAAATAGCTACCTCCGTCCAATATCCAACGAATTTTCGATGACTTTCCAATGACTTTCTGACGATTTTTCGACGGCAATTGACGGAAAATTGGACGGAGGTAGCTATTTGCACATTTTTCAAAGTTGAGGTAGCCCATTTTTGAATTTTCAAAGTTCGAGTAGCTCGTTACAAAACGTCCAAAGTTCATGTAGCTAGTTTGTATTTAACCCTAAGATGATTTCAATAAGGAACGATCTTAGCACCACCGCAATTCGTGTAGCGTAATTTTTCGTTTTTTTCTTCTTCTATATTTTAGTCACTTGATTCCGTTTTTTTAATATTATTTTATCTAATGTCTTAAAGTTGAACCCGACAATTTGTACAACACTAAACTCTTAATCGAGTTTTGTTACTCTATATACTTATTGATTATTACTTGCTCATGATAATCATTTATTTTTATTTCATATTTTTAATAAAATAATTATATTTAAAACTTTATATTTCCTATCAATTTTTTTATTATTTTAAAAAATAATATAGTTTTTAAAATTATGAATCAATCATGTATTGTCACATCATTTTCCGTCCATATTTAACATAAGTAACTATTTACCCCATGTGTTTAGGGCTGACAATTTCTGACATGACACGATTAAACGACACGACGCGATCTGCTTTAAAGCGTATATGTGTTTGACCTTAATGGATCCCGTGTCTAAACAACTCTTATACGTTTAGACACGATTAATAATCGTGTCTAAACAACTCAGATCTGCGGATATCTGTATAAACACGATTAACTATTCGTGTCTAATCGTGTTGTGTATACATGTGACACGTTTAGAAACATTTAAGTATAATAATAATAATAATAAAATATTAAAATACTCACTTACTTTTTAATATTGAACTATGAAGACCTTACTTTGTATATTTGAATTTGTGTATATATGTATTTGTGTATATATCTGCTTTAAAGCGTATATGAGTTTGACATTAACGAATTCCGTGTCTAAACAACTCTATACGTTTAGACACGATTAAACGGCTTATACGTTTAGACACGAGACATGTTTAGACACGTTTAAAATTTATCCGTTTAGACACGAGACATGTTTAGACACGACACGATTATGACACGACACGACACAATTGCTAGCCCTACATGTGTTAAAGTTGAGGTAATCATTTTTAAAAATTTAAAATTCGAGTAATTATTTATGAAATGTTTAAAGTTTGAAGAATACGATTTGCCCTCTCGGTCAATGAGAACCTTCCAGTCAACTCTTAGTGCGGGTGATTGCCAAAAAGATAAGATTTATTAGTGCCGGTAGTTCTACGAAAAGGACAAACTTTGACTAACGAGTGATATTCGATTAATGCTACCAAGAGTTAGTATATTATATATTTTTTTTAAGTTTAGTACATGCGTGAGAGTTTCGTATGCAATAGATAATAAAATCTAACATTTTAATATTTTGTAGAAATTGATTTTAACTTTGAAATCTACGTTGCAATCCTTTGTTTTATTGAGAGTGATGCATCAGTATTGGTATGATCCCTATTAAGAACGATTTTTTTGAAAATGATCCTTTTTTAAAAAATGATTTTAATTTAAATATTAGAATAGATAGTCCTATTTTATCTTATAATACAATGCAAAACTGCTTTATTTATAACCTTATTAAATAGAAAACAGTATATTTCTACACATAGTGCGTCTTAAAATGACATATTTTTTTGTATAAATAAATATAGCACATTAAAATTTCCGTCTTTTCATCTTGTTATTACAGTCTTTTAAGCTAGGAAGATTCCTCGACGTTATCGATTGATATTTTAGTGGTTTGAATCTTTTTGTCATCTTGTTTAAGCAATGACCAAAATTGTTTTGTATTTTTCTCTCAAGTCAATCAATGGAATGTCTTTTAGAATTTATAGTCTAATGAAAACTAGCACTCTCTGATTTGGGTAGATTAAGTGAAAAATATAAAGATTTCTTAAAATAGACACTGAACTTAGTTTTATGCATCTAGTTTCAAAAATATTATTCTAAATCTTTAAAATACATCCTTATTCTCTAATATATGGACATATTTCTAAAATTTCCTTTAAAAATGAATTTTATAATTTTTCATCAATACAACATTTTAGATTTCACTCTTCTTTCAAAAAAAAAAAATCCATTCAAACTTCACAAATCATATCAACTAGCTCTAAGATAAAGAGTTGGTTCAATTTCTCCACCGGTTCGACGTGTGGTTCAATATTCACAAATAAGAAACAAAACTGAAAATACAATTACAAACTACATAGTCTCAAACACACACATTATTACCTCACACTACATAGTCTCAAATATACACATTACTCTCAAACACAACATAATTACCTCAAACTTTGAACTTACATAACACAATAGTCTCAAAATCAAACTCAATAGGTCTAAACTTTAAACATAACTTCTAAACCGAAGAAGTTGCTCGGTCAAACCAAAGAAGTCGGTTAAAACTGAAGAGAACCACTCCACAAATTTAAACCACCAACAAAAAAAAATAAAACCGGAAACCAAACGATTTTTAAAAAAACAGTTGATTTTTCAAAAACCGACTGATTCAACCCTGTTCATATATATTTCGATCTTTTAACTTAACCAAACCGGACAGGGGTTCGGTTCCACGATCGAACTGTCGGTCCGGATCGGTTTTGATAACACTTTTATTTACCCAATCTAAATTTGTAATAAAGTAGATCTGTTTTAGTTTTCAGACATTATTTCATACATATTTAATTTTATATATACGTTAAATTTATATTTTTTTTGTTCTTTTTTAGGATAACATTGTCAATTGGTGGATTTATGGTTTTTAAATCCCTTAAATATTTTTTTTTAAAATATTGGCCTTCAACTATTATATTTTAGGTCTTAGTTTTAATTTTGATGTTAGACAACTGAGACCAGTGAGATCAAAACCGCACCAAAATTCAACCAAGTCTTCTTAGAAGGAAACAAAATCTATAAATCTTTATAAATATTATTTGACAACGACATTTAATTATTAGATTAGATATTCATTATTAGACAACGTACGAGAAGACCTTATGATTTTCTTTTATTATAGTACATATATATATATATATATATATATATATAATTTACAATTCCAAATAAAATGTTATACAATTAAATCATATATATGTCATATACAATTAGAAACAAAATTAAAATGAAAGTTGTTCAATTGACGTAAGAGTATTTTCCTAACGGTTATATAAGAGAATTTGACACATGCTACGTGCATGCGTATTGCCATCGTTTGTAGCACAAATGTGTGTTACATAGATATAATTTGTACGACTCATATGATAATATAAAAATAGTATAAATATTTAATTAAAAATATTATTCATGTAAAACTAAATTTAAATTGTATAAGATAATGAAATAATTTTTGTAAATATTTTTAAGAAAATGTCCAAACGACATAGATCAATAGGGTTTCGATCACTGCATTTTCTTGGAAATATTTAGAGTTTAGTAAAAGTTTTACATCAATAGTCCTTTTAAATAATTGTTTAATTGTCATATTATTTTTGTACTAGATATATGGTCCACGCTTTGCGCAGTAAGTTAAATATATTAATTTTTATTTAGTTTAAATTATATTTTATAATAAGGAAAATATTAAATTTATAAAATAACTATATATATATATATACATATTAGTTATGAAATATCAAATGTCGAGTTTTTTTTAATAATTGTTTTTCATAATCTATATATAATTTTATACTCGTCTTGATTAATGTGTTGATTTTGAAAGTTATAGCACTAACAAAATAAATTATTAATGGAGAGATATTATTGAAAAATATTTAAAAATATCATTTAAATAAATATATTTTTATGTTTTTTTAATGTTAAAGGTAATTAGGTTATTTGAAATTAAAATTTTACAGACACACATAATATATATTTGAGCATTGGATATCATATTATATTAACAAATAAACGATTTTTTTTTGAATAATTGTATTTATTAATTATGATATTATGTGTTAATTTAAAATAATTTTCAGCATAGTAATAATACATTTGTATTTTTACATGTTACTTTTACGTTTGAAGTTTAGATGTTATTTAGTGTTTTTTTTCTAAAAAAATAATTAATATTTTTATAGTTAAATTCAACATAATTTTTGATGTAGTTAAATTTGTGTATAAATATACTGACATTTTTCTGGCAAACAAATATATATGTATTCATTATGCATTTATTTATAAAATATGCTCTCTACTTGTATAAACATTTACTAATATGTTATTAATGCATTCTCTTCAACTTAGTTTTTGTTTCTTTATTATTATCGTGTATTTTAATGAAAATTAAATTGAATATACTTATTTTAATAATTCTAACTACTCTAACTTGATAGTAATTATTACATATGCTCTCTATTAAGTATGAACATATAAAAAATATAATCTTTAAAAAATCAGTAGTGTAATTATAATTTTGGTTCATATGATAAAATTTATATTTAAAACATACTCATAAATAAATTTATGTAATTTACTATTTTTAATTAGAAATTTTAATATATTGAAATTAATAAAACCCTAATGAGTTAATTTTGAATTACAACCCTAAACCTTACAAATATAGATTTGTGAAAACAATATATTAAAAATACATAATTATTATTAGTTTTTTTAAATTAAAAAAATGAAGAAAACTAAGCTTGAAAAAAAAATGAAAATATTGACTAATTGGTTTGTAATAAATGTGATAAATTGAAACGGTTTGTTAAAGTTTAATGTGGTGTTTTTGAACAATTTTAAAGTATCCACATGTACAAAAATATGATGTCACAAAGACAATTGTAACATACAATCTAGGCGGACCAATAGAATTCATTAGAAATTTTTATTTTGCTTACTTGTCAACATTATATACATTCTAACCAAATTAGACATATCATAATTTAATTTAGTTTTACATTGATAATATTTTTAAATAATTATTTAATTCTCATATGGTTTTTATTTATACTAAAAATGACAACTTCGCCACGTAATGTTCAGACTTTCGTGTTACGCGGTTGACGTAGACCTCCCTAAACAACCAACACATGCACTGACTCCACCAGTAGTGTTGAGAGGCCGACCTATTAGAACCAAGTTGGAATCCTTTCCCAATTTTTTTCGTGGAAGGATTTGAACTCATAACATCGGAGTCAACTCACGTGAAAGTCAACTATGTAAACCAACAATAGACCACCACACTACGAGGTGGTTTAGGCAAATCATATCTTCTTAATGCATTACACGCTATAAATGTCGACGACAACACACGCTAGATTCTAGACTCTAGTAGTGTTCCCATTCTCCTCTTATTAAAGTATGAAATTGCACCCGGATGTTTCCAAGAATTGGTAACTGCACCCATGATGTTTGTTCTTACACCCATATGTTTACACTTGTTTGTAATTGAGCCTTTCCGTCCATTTCTGACAGTAACCGTTAAATATCAGGCATGTGCTGTGCATGTGCCATATATCTGACCTGGTATACCGAAAATACCCCCAACCTTATTAATGAATTGGCAAAGCCAGTTCTCATTTCATATCAGCCAACTCTTCCAATCCGGACCTGTGACACCGCGTCTTTGAAGCTCCCAGGTCTTTGAATCAGCTCGTTTGTACATCATGGGTGGTAAGTATGATGAATGCTCTTCTCGTTCTTCTTCCTCTTGGGCATCGAAGCCGAACATGACATCCATGGAACCCATGTGCTACTGCCAACTCCAATGCCGTGCGACAACAGCGTGGACGCATAAAAATTTCGGTCGGGTGTTCTTTGGCATGTCCAAGATACCAGGTAATGAAGCCAATTTCTTGTGTTAATTGCGGTTATATGACCGATTGGTCTACGGTGAACCAATTTGGGATTTTCTGAAACCCTAATTTCTTGTTACTACTATGAACCTATGTGTGTGTATGGAAGGAGAGCCATGACCAAGTTTATGTCAAAGGAATCCGAACTCAACAACCAAATTGCTGTGTTACGTAGCAGAAATCAGCAACATCTGTGTGTTATAGTGTTCTTAGTTTTCGTTGTTGCTGGACTTATGTTGAAGATGTAGCTGCGTTTAAAACTTTTGTTGTATAGTGTGTACGTTATGTACGTTGTCATTCAGTTGTACTTGATGAATGTTTAATGAAGACATTGTGGACTCATAAGTTGTGTACGTTGTTATTCAGTTGTACCTTATGTTTGTTGTAGTGTTATGTTTTCCACCCTTATGTTTGGCAAAAAATTGGTAAACGCACCCATATGTACTGACATACAGCATACAAACCAACCTGTTATCCAACAGAACGCAAACTAACAGAACACACAAACCAACAGAACACCAACAAACTTGTTTTAACCTAACATCAAACAGAACACAAACCAACAGAACACACAAACCAACAGAACACACAAACCAACAGAACACAAACAAACTTGTTTTAACACAAACGAAGGTTCCACAGACCTAATAGCCAACAAGATAGTATCCGACACAACTGTTCAACCAACCTAATATCCAACAAAATGTAGTCACCCAACCTAACAAACCAAAATATCACTGCAACATCAGCGCACCAAACATACTACAAAATATTAGTGCACCTAACAAACATACTATCACTGAGTAGATCGTCGCCCAAACCGGGGTGAAGTGCGAGTACCCTGAACTGGTGTCTTCTTCCTTGTTTTACCTGTTTTAAGTGGTTGGGGAGATAAGACTAGTGCCCGACAACGTGATAACTCTAGGGCAATTGATCTCACCCGCACAAAATCGTCGTCTGAATCTATGATCACTGGCGCCTTCTTCTTCGTAGACGGGCTTGGAACCTACATAAAGAGAAATATATTTAGACGTTGTACATATGTCCATTAATCGTAAATAGCCAAATTTCATACCGTCACAAAATCATCGTCCGAATCGACGTTGACTGGGGTCGCCCTTGATGACGATGGGTCGCCTTTGACGAAGATGGGCGCCCACTCCTTGGTTTGGTTCTTCTCATGTTGTAATGCACATTTTTGGTTTTTGTCAACCAAAGCAAAAGATAACTCTTTCAATACCTAGATTCCAACAACCGAATATTAGTGTATTAATTATCAACAATAAACAGGTTTGAACTTCCCACGAATTACAGCTGCATTGACTTTTGCAGAACTTGGAAAGTTTTATCTTCATTTCAAACTACGGTAGACGGGCCAAAATCCCTCATACTGCAGCTTACAAAGCTTTTCTTTCCTATAAAATCATTAACCCATTGATTCAGTATTCAGGAAGAAAATAATAAAGAGAATATCATGATTTTTATACAGTAGGCAAAGAAGATAATTCTCATCTGAATCACCAGTCCAGCTCCAATCTCATTGATTCTCCTCTTTATCAATTAACAAAACTATATCTCACTCTTGTAACAGCTCCAATAGTCTGTTTCCCTTTTACTAAAAAAAATAGATCTTACCCATTTACTTCAAAAGGACCTCAAGGATATAGTGGAAGTGTTACCTGAACTTTGTCATGGAATATTTGAAGAACTGCTTCAGAATATTCTTCAGTCAGTCTCCTGGATCGATCAAGAGTAGCTTTGATCCTCAATGCCCAAATCATCTTCCCATCTTCACTCCCTGTAGAAGCAAAAAGTTATACAGCAGCAAGCATTTCAGTTCCTAGAAAGTCTAGGAGTTCTATGATAACCAAGAAGTGGACTGTACCTTCCCTTTCAGAGAGAAGCTTGCTCTTCCAAGCAGCAAGCTCATTTCCAATCGCAACACATTCTTCTGGCTGCCAACCTGATAATCCTAATTGGCGGATGCCGACTATGAGAGCATCAAGTGGGTCATTCCATGAATTTATCAAGCAGTAGAGTTCAGGCGCGCGGGAGAAGACAAGAATTAGGTTTTGCAGGACTTCAGAGTTGTTCAGGTGTTGTTCAGACTTCAGAGTATGGAGGAGTTGAAACCGAAACAAAAGTGATGGTTTGCCTTAGGGGTAATTTGGTCATTTAACATGGCATCGATTCGAATTTAACGACAACACGTGCCCTTCACGTGACACTTAACGGGATTTTTTAACATTGGGTGCAATGACCAACAAAATGAAACATACGGGTGTAAGTAATTGCGGCAAAAAACATATAGGTCCAACGACAAAAAATTGCAAACATCCGGGTGCAATTTCATACTTTTCCCTTAATTAATTTGAGTAGTCTTATTCCAGAATAGTCTTTTAATTTCAGTTGGACGTTCGAATCCGAATCGGTTTGATTATTTTTCCTTTAAATTTTTTCTAATGTTATTCTATATAAAAATATTATATCCTTAATTTCACTTTTAGTCTCAATTAGGGCAGATCATGAGTATAGAGTTTGGAGGCAAAACCCAGATTGAAATTTCGGTCTTGACTTGTGGATGACCGAGACTGACTTCGGCAAAATAAATTCCGTCCGAATCGGTTTTGATTGACTCGGATCGGTTTTGGTTCGAAATTTTTGGTAAAAAGACAAACAAACCCGAATCTGGACCAACACCTCTGTCTCAATCCAATCTTAGAGGAACTAGATTATTCATACATACACATCCTCTGCATTATCAGTAACTACTCAATTAGAGAAAAGAGTCTTCGTTTACCTGGCAATGCAGAGACACTTCTTGCACGACGGAGGAGGAATCAAAACTTGTTGAATGTGTCGCGGCTCAACTCCGGTGGTACGTTTGGTTTAGGGTTTGGTTTGGGGGAGTTTGCTGGAGTGCTGAAGGTAGTGGATGAAGATGATTTGATTTTCTGTCTCCTTCTGACTTTAGTGGAGTTCTTAAGCTTTTCTTCTTCGTCTTTTCTTCCTCAGCCTTCATCTTCTCATTGTTTTTCTTTTTCAACAGAAGTCGGTCCGATCCAGTCATAATCGGGCTTTTGGAAAAAAACAATTGAGACCGAAACCGAGCCCGATCCTTAAAGAAAAAAACTCGTCCGCTCAATTTCAATCATAATCAAACCAGTCTGACGATCTGATTGAAAATTCGATCCAACTAATCTTTTTTAATCACCCATATTCTCAATTCAATCAAAAGTTATGAACAATATCATTCACAACTCACAAGAGAGAAAGGAAAGAAAAGTTGAGTTGTGACGTGTGCGGTTTCGTAATCAGACTTTTGTACCCATAAGTCTTTTACCTTCGTACCTTTCCTATGGAATCTGCTTAAATACATAATCTTCACCCTCCTCCATTACCACGAAACCAAACAGTCCCTAAAGTCAAGTAAAACACGAAGATGTTGGTCTACTTTCTCCTTTCCTTCGTCACATACATCATCGCCAAACACCTCTTCCGCAAGTTCCGTAACCTGCCGCCCAGCCCATTCCCAGAGCTCCCTGTCATCGGTCACCTTTACCTTCTCAAGAAGCCCCTCCATCAGACCCTCGCCCGAATCGGCGCCCGCTACGGTCCCGTCGTCCTCCTCCAGTTTGGCTGCAGACCCGTCCTCATCGTCTCATCCCCTTCCGCCGCCGAGGAGTGTCTCACCAAGAACGATGTCGTATTCGCAAACCGCCCCCATCTTCTCGCCGGGAAATACATCGGCTACAACTACACCAGCCTTGCGTGGGCCTCCTATGGCGACCACTGGCGGAATCTCCGTCGGATTGCTTCCCTCGAGATCCTGTCGGCCCACTGCCTTCAGACACTTTTAAGCATCCGCGCCGATGAAGTGTTGATGCTGGTGAAGCGGCTTTCCCGGCAGCGGAATGATACGGTGGAGATGAAGTCGACCTTCTTCGAGCTGATGCTCAACGTTATGATGAGGATTGTTAAGATTGGAATCAATCAACATGAAATCCTCACAGAAACCCTAGAAACCAGAAACCCTAGAGAAAACGAAGAGGCGCAATTGGGGATCATTTGATCTGGTTCCTTCACTTGGCAGATCATCACCCTTAAATCCTAATCTATGCAGCGGTTCATTACAATTGATTGTGAAGGAACAGAAACGACACAAGGAATAAACCAAACGACACCAATTAAACTAAACAGACTAAAAACGGACGGGCCGAATAACAACTGGGCCAACCAATAAACAAAACCGGTCCATATCATCAAAGAAGCCCACGAACATAAGCAGCCTGATTCTTAACACTCCCCCTCAGGCTGAAAACGGATTTGACTAATCTGATGAAAGCTCCCCCTGTCTGCTAAAGATGTTCTTCATACCAAGCTTGTCAGATAGAAAATAATGCTGTTGGGAACCAAGGGGCTTGGTGAATAGATCAGCAAGCTGATTACCTGTCCTTATATGTTCAAGCTGCACAACTTTCTCAAGCAACTTTTCACGAATATAATGACAATCGATTTCTATGTGTTTAGTCCGTTCGTGAAAAACAGGATTATTAGCAATTTGTATAGCAGCTTTATTGTCACAATGCAGAACAACAGGATCATCATGCTTAAAATTTAACTCTTTCATCAATCCTATGAGCCAGATTATCTCAGATAAGCAGGCACCCATACTTCTATATTCCGACTCAGCAGATGATTTAGAAACAGTAGTCTGTTTCTTTACTTTCCAGCTTTCTAAAGAATTTCCCAACATTATGCAAAAACCAGTAACAGATTTTCTAGACTCAATGCAACTTGCCTAGTCAGAATCACAATATCCCACAAGTTTAGGAACCGAACTAGATGAAAGAAGAATACCTTTGCCTGGTTCCCGTTTGATGTACCTGATAATTCTAAGGGCAGCCGCAAGATGTGAATTTTTTGGATTCTGCATATATTGGCTAAGATTCTTCACAGCAAAAGAGATATCTGGTCGAGTAATAGTCAAGTACAACAGTTTCCCTATCAGTCTTCTATAAAGAGTAACATCATCTAGGGGTTCATCCTCACCATTAACATCGAGGTGTTTATCATAATCAATGCTAGTAAATTTAACATTCTGCTCCATAGGAGTCTTAGCAGTTCTAGCACCAGATAATCCAACATCAGAAACTAACTCTAAGGCATATTTCCTTTGGCAGAGTACCAAACCCTTTTCAGGTCTGGCTATCTCAATGCCAAGGAAATACTTTAATTCACCAAGATCCTTCATTTTAAAATTGGTTTCCAATACATGCTTCAATCCAGAAATCAAAATATTGCTATTCCCACAGATAAGCAAATCATCAACATACACAAGAAGAATAACCAGTTGATCACCATCATGCTTTGTGAATAGGGAATAATCGTATTTTGATTGCACATATCCAGCATTAACAAGAGACTCAGTCAACTTAATGTTCCATTGCCTACTAGCTTGCTTTAAACCATACAATGACTTTTTTAATCTGCAAACAAGCTGACAGTTATCCTTATCAACAAAGCCTTCAGGAACATTCATATAAACCTCTTCATCTAGATCTCCTTGTAAAAAAGCATTGTAAACATCCATTTGGAAAAGAGGCCACTGATATATAGAAGCCAAAGCCAAAATAACTCTCACAGTGTTCATTTTAGCAACAGGGGAAAACGTATCAAAATAATAAATTCCATGTTTCTGACTATATCCCTTAGCCACTAACCTTGCCTTATACCTATTTAAAGACCCATCAGATTTGTATTTCAACTTATAAACCCACTTGCAACCAATTGATTTTTTACCTGCTGGGAGTGGAACTAACTCCCAGGTTTCATTCTGCTGTAAGGCCTCAACTTCGTCCTCCATGGCCTGAATCCAGGCCTTATCCTTTATGGCCTCATAAAAGGTGTCAGGTTCTGTCAACTTTGAACCTGAACTCAAATACACTTGGTAATCATGAGATAAATTGTCATACGATACAAATTTATTAATAGAATGAGTACAGTAGACATTTGAAACCTGATAATCCTTCATCCAAATTGGAGGCCTTACAGTTCTTCCAGATCTGCTTATAACAGGCATATCATTTCCACTCACACTCGGGTCATCGTCACCATCAGAGTCATTTAGAGACTCATCATTCGGTGAAATTCCATCAGTGCCATTATCAACATCATCATTTGGATCATTTGCACTGATTTCAGTGCTATCCTCAGTATTTGTATTACGGGGAATGCTTACATCATTGGATTCCAACTCATCGGGACAATCAAAAAATATGGGTAACTGATCTGTATTGCCATTCTCAAAAGGAAATACACTCTCATTAAATTGCACATCACGACTAACAAAATATTTTTTTTCAATCAAATCATAGAGTCTATAACCCTTTTGAGTCTCAGAATAACCTAATAAAACAGATGGTATTGCTCTGGAGGCAAATTTATCAGTCACCAACATATTTTTTGCATAACAGAAACACCCAAACACCCTAAGGTGATCAATCATAGGTTTTCTTTTTCCTAAAACCTCAATGGGTGACTTTCCATCCAACAACTTAGAGGGCATCAAATTAATCAGATAACACGCAGTAAGCACACAATC
The DNA here is from genome assembly GCA_946814005.1 of Chamaenerion angustifolium. Taxonomy (NCBI): domain Eukaryota; kingdom Viridiplantae; phylum Streptophyta; class Magnoliopsida; order Myrtales; family Onagraceae; genus Chamaenerion; species Chamaenerion angustifolium. Next base: position 26,024,775 of record OX328270.1, on the reverse strand, counting down.
ACCCCAAAAATCATTTGGAAGAAAAGCTTGCAACTTGAGTGCCCTAGCTACTTCCAGAATATGTCTATGCTTTCTTTCAACCCTCCCATTTTGTTGGGGGGTATAAGGGCAACTGCTTTGATGAGCAATTCCCTTTTCTTTGAATAAGGCTTTCTGTTGTTCATTAAAGAACTCCCTGCCATTATCTGTTCTGAAACGCTTAATAGTCTTTTTAAACTGATTTTCAATCAAAGCAATAAAGTGTTTCAGAACAATAACAACATCAGATTTAAACTGAATTAGGTGGATCCAGGTAACTCTTGAAAAATCATCCACCAAAGTCAGAAAAAACCTTTTATTATCATGTGTGGGGGTATGGTAAGGCCCCCACACATCAGCATGGATAAGGTCAAATGCAGCATCAACTCTTGAATTAGAAAGAGGAAAAGACTTTCTAATGATCTTAGCTTTGGGACAAATAGAGCATTCTTCCACATCAATCATCTTATTCTTAGGCAAATTTATAGAATCAATATGTTCCAAAGCCTTCAATGAAATATGCCCAAGACGTCTATGCCACAACATAACATTGCCAACAACAGAAGAACAAACATCCACAGCAACGTTCTCACAGCCATTCTTAAAGAAATACAGCCCCGCAAATTCTTTACCAGTCCCCAAGACCTTCCCATTTGAGAGGTCCTGCGGGACAGCAATTTTGGGGTAAAAAACCACACTACAGTTTAACTCTTTAGTAAGTTTAGAAACTGATAATAAATTGTACTTAAACTCAGGTATATAGAGAACATTCATCAGTTTCTTGTTCTTACTAAAGGTTAAATTTCCAACACTAGTTACACATGAATATCCCCCATTAGGTAATTGAACTTTAGTTCCTGGAACCAACTTATGATCACATAACCAATCATCTCTGTTGGTCATGTGATCTGTTGCTCCAGTATCTAAAATCCAATAATCATTATTGTGTGGGGCAAAAGAGTTAAGGGATATACCTGCTGTATTAACGCGATGTTCCTCGGTAGGGGTAGCACCTGCTGATGCAGTGCTGCCAGCCTGTCCAACACTATGCAACAACTTCTCAAACTGATCTCGGGTAAGGGTGATAGATCCTTGCACGGAAGAACTCGAAGAAACATCATTAGAACCATTTTTATGAAAAACAGAGCTAATGTCGCCAGTCTCAGAAGAGGCAACATTAGCTTTGGGATTTTGCCCTTTTGCCTTCAGAAAGTCTCTATGTTTAAAACAATTTTCCTTTGAATGGCCCTTCTTTTTACAGAAGTCGCATCCTCGGGAAAAACATCTTTCAATAGTATGACCTTTCTTTTTGCAAAAAGTGCATTCCAAATTCTAATTTCCCTTAGGTCTATCAGAATTAACAGATATATTAGCAATACCAGAATCAAAAGAGCTCATGCTAGAGGTTATGCCTCTCTGACTTTCTTCTTGCATCACAAGATTATAAGCCACATTTACAGAGGGAAAAGGATTCCACAAAAGCAATTGACTTCTCACAGCAGAATATGTTTCATTTAAACCCATCAAAAATTGGAATAACCTTTGGTTATCCTTATGCTCTATGTGCTTTTTAAAATCGTCACCCTCAATATGAGGTAAAGCACAAGCAGCGTCGTATTCTGCCCAGAGAAGCCTAAGTTTTGTAAAGAATGTAGAAACATAATCAAGACCTTGACGGGTCATGCATATTTCCATATGTAACTGATAGGTCCTAGGGCCACTTACCTTATCAAATCTTTCTTTTAAATCTTTCCAAATCAATAAGGCACTATCAGTATACATATATCCACTACCAAGGTCTTTCGCAATAGAATTAGTAATCCATCCTATCACCACAGCATTACACCTATCCCATAAGTGATGCAAAGTATGATCATATTTCTCACGAATGCAAGTTCCAGTTATAAATCCTAACTTGTTTCTACCTAGCAGGGCAAATCTAATAGCACGACTCCACATAGCATAATTTTCAGGCCCTGTCAGAATAGTAGAAACCATACTTACACCCGGGTTGTCACTGGCATGCAAATACAGGGGATGATGTGACCCAACAGTGGCCACAGCATCATCGTCAATGTCATCGGTGGCACGGCGAGCTGCCTCCTTGACAACCTAAACCCTAAACCTTATCCTCAGCCATGAAAAAACAGCAAACACCAAATATACAGGTAATATATGTTTGCCTCAATAATCGCAAAAAGAGTAAAACAAACCGTCAATCGGGGCTTCGGTTATAAACAACCGATTTGATAACTAGGTCACCGCCAAGGAGAGGATCCGGCAATGACACAATCAGCAACACAAGAAAACAGCCAAGGAAGCGATTAAGAGAATCGCAAAAGGGAAACGAACCGTCGGGACCAAGATTGCGAAAGAATCGCAAGAACAGCAAATCGTCGGGACGGGAGAGACGGACAAAGAACAGCCAAGGAACAATATCACAGGTAAGACAAGACGATCGTAGGCTCTGATACCAAGTTAAGATTGGAATCAATCAACATGAAATCCTCACAGAAACCCTAGAAACCAGAAACCCTAGAGAAAACGAAGAGGCGCAATTGGGGATCATTTGATCTGGTTCCTTCACTTGGCAGATCATCACCCTTAAATCCTAATCTATGCAGCGGTTCATTACAATTGATTGTGAAGGAACATAAACGACACAAGTAATAAACCAAACGACACCAATTAAACTAAACAGACTAAAAACGGACGGGCCGAATAACAACTGGGCCAACCAATAAACAAAACCGGTCCATATCATCAAAGAAGCCCACGAACATAAGCAGCCTGATTCTTAACAAGGATGATCAGCGGTAGAAGGTACTACGGGGAGAACGTGAAGGAGGTGGAGGAGGTGACGACGTTTCGGGAGATCGTAGTGGAGACGTTTCGGATAGGTGGTGCCACCAATATAGGGGAGTTCTTACCATTCTTAAGAAAAATCGGGTTTAATGGTGTGGAGAAGGAGATGCAGAAGTTGCAGGAGAAGAGGGAAAAGTTCATGAAGAAGCTCGTAGAGGAGCACAGAAGAGAAGGTAGCCACGAGAAGAGTGGAGATGCTGTGGTGGATGAAGGGAAGAAAAACAGGACACTGATTCAGGTTCTGTTGTCTCTGCAGGAAGCAGAGCCAGAGTACTACCAAGATGTCACCATTAGAAGCATCATGCTGGTAAATTCATCAACTCTATTCTGTTGTCTGGATCGAGTCAGTAATTTATTGCAGAGAATAAAAGTTATCTTGATGCAAATGATTATTAAAATTTAGCTAGAAAATTGTAATTTTTGGTAAAGTTTGTCTAGCAATATGCTTGGCCATGAAATGATGAGCTTCTTCTTCTATGCCTATACCTACCTATCCATATGATTGCATTTGCAGGTTCTCTTGGCTGCTGGAACTGACACCTCTGCAGCAACCATGGAGTGGACCATGTCACTCTTATTGAACAACCTAGAGGTTCTACAAAAGGCCCAAGCGGAGATCGATGCTGTGGTAGGATTCGACCGCCTTGTGAACGAGTCTGACCTCGCAAGTCTGCCTTACCTTCACTGCATCATAACTGAGACGCTCCGTCTATACCCAGTTGGACCACTTTTAGTCCCCCACGAGTCGTCTCATGAGTGTCGTGTGGGAGGCTACCGGATTCCAGCATCGACCATGCTGTTGATTAACCTGTACGCGATTCAAAGGGACCCCAAGTACTGGCATGAGGCTAACCAGTTCAAGCCAGATCGTTTCGACGGGATGGAGGGAGTGAGGGACGGCTACAAGATGATGCCTTTCGGTGCGGGAAGGAGAGGCTGCCCTGGTGAGAACTTGGCTTTAAGGATGGTAGGGGCTACCATTGCTGTGTTGATTCAGTGCTTTGAATGGGGTCGGGTCAGTGAAGAGCTAGTGTACATGACAGAGGGAGTGGGGTTGACCATGCCGAAGCTTAAACCACTACAGGCCAAGTGCACACCGCGTCAAGCCATGCTGCCTCTTATTTCATAAGAAAGTATATGCTTGTACCCTAGTTTGTCGAACCTCATTTTTGTATCTTTTAAAGACCATATTAATCCTACATTTGTATTCACAATCAAGATACTAAATCATGATTGGTGCGCACCGTGAACACAATTCTTAAAAGAGATTTCGTTGACAATCTTCTTCTTCTCACGATCCTTCAAACACTAATCTGACCTGTTTTTCTAGAGATGTCCCACCCGACCGAATCTTTGCACATGACCATCAAGTAACACGCTAAGCTAGCGAACATCGTATTAGGTCTCAAGTTTATGAAAGAAGTCATGAGGGCACACAGTTTTGAACCTGTTAAGGATCCTTGGGTCTCACACTATAACAAGCTGATATCGTGCTTGTGTAAACCCGTGGTCGATTAATAGCACACGCAGTATGAAATGCGTGTCACAACACTCTTCTCCTTTTCACATGGAGTGTATGTCATCTGTCATAAAGACGGTGTTGTGCGGATGTGTGTCCAGATACCACATGCATCTAAACCAGAGTACATTAACTCCCATCTTGCTCAAAATTAAACTACAATAAATAAATTCCATTAAAATTTCCGATGATATCATATCAATGACCATAAAAAAAAAGTTATATTGATGGCTTTATATCAACGGGCGATTTATGAATTCGAGTATTAGCTCTCAAATCATCTGTTTGAAAATTTTCGACTCGAAATCCTGTCTCATCTCCACTCGTCACATATACACGACACCACTAAGACGCGAATGCGGTTACTCGTGTGAGTGAGTTAACCTTAAGTTTACTCGACATACATTAAAACACAAATCAAGAATGCACTTAACAATCTTAACGAACATGTATGTATCCAAATCAAACTCTTTGATCAAAATGAACATTGTGATGTGATCAATCTCAATCGTCTATGCAAGGGTCGTTACCATTTGATTTACTAAGACAAAAAGCAAATGAATACATCCCTACAAAAGAGTCTTCACGGGCTTATTTGTTTTATCCATCTTTTGTTGACTACCCATTCACATTCACTTTCTTGCATGTCACCATGTCTTATGCATAGTAATATTGGTCTTTTAAACATTCTTATCATAAATAGGATCCTTTTCAGAATATATTGAAAATACAATCACCAGTAGACAAACACTGAATCAATAATGTATATCATCCACAATACTTGTAGGAACCTGTTAGACCAAACTAAATTCAGTTGTTGGTGCGAGAGCCACTTGCTTAGCTTCAATCGCCTACAGTGAAGTTCTCACTTGTTTCTCACTTATCTAATTAGAGGAACATATCCAGAAAGAAACTTTATCCTGGAAAGTCTTAACTCCCACTAGGAACAACTTCACAACATCATATCACATGCATATACACAATGCTTCAACGACAATTTACTATGTGATCCTTGAGCATCAAATCAATCGAGTCATATACTCAATTTAGTAGTTGGTCTAGTACACCTCACGACATGAATAAACCTTCCAACTTAGCTCGTCTTTAAGACATTTGACGCATTACGTCATGATTTTTTAGATACAAGAGTTTTAAACGGGTAATGCTAAAACACAATTATCACTTAAGAACACAATTTCTCAAGCGACCTCTCTCGGAATCTTAATTCCAAGAATATATTAATGTTTACCCTTCAAACATCAATTACGTTTTATCCTTCATTGATGGATTTTGTACCTACCCAGTCCATACTATGTGACAAACATTTATATTCAATATAAAGAAGCACCTCGATTTATACTTCAATACTTCTTGAGCGACATTTATATTCAAAATCTACATTTATGGGTTTATACGAAACTTTTATTCGTACTCAATCGAGACACAATTCTTAAGATAAATCATGACTTCTAGGATCCATTTACGCTTGACATTTTATTTTAAATAAATTAAATAAATATAACTGATACAGATCATAAATAGACTATTTCATAACAAATATGGAACTATAGATTTCTAAGTATTTTGGTTGCCTACGTGAAGGCTTTCGGTCACAACGTTGACAAAATAACGTAAAGGAAATGTACGAATATATTGATATCATGGCAAGAACAAATTATGCAAGTACGATATTCAATAAATTCACCTAAACTGACCATATATTATAAGCTCAATTGTCATGAACATTGTAAATGAAATATAAATTGAAAATCAGCTCTTTCAATAATCAACTAGGCGTTGATGACTCGGTTGTCACATAGAGATAGCTTGCAGACACCAACTCCTTCGGTGATAACTCTCGAGTTTTTACATCTTATCATGCTTAGGCTAAATTTCAAAGTTCAATGATAATGCTTCACGTTTGTGGCTTAATCTCGACACTTCGGAGCAGTGCAATCTTGTGAGTTTTGACCCTTCTGGTTACAACAATAGCACTTCATTTTAACCCTTGGAAACGATATGGATACTCCACTCGCCAATTTTATTTCTCCTTTGTTTCTGACTAGACTCAACAAACTCATTTTTCTTACTATTATCCATCTTTTTAGGTCTATTGGGTATTGGATAAAGTTGCCAAGTGCAACGCAGCCAGAGTCCGTGTACTCTTATGCTTTTCTTCTCAAGATTTTAGAAGCCCCTAGGCTTCTTCCAAAGGGGCAACCCAATCAGAGTGGGATATAAGTATATTAAAATGCATACACAAAACGTGTAATGAACGAATCACTACTTGGAGTTGTTTTTTTAGTGAGAACATGATTACACACCTGAGTTCATCTATTATATTGACCATGTGTCAAATATATAACTTCAGTGATGTTTAGAGTGTCTCTCGTAGAAGGTTGATCTCATTAGGGGTGAGCGGTTCCGGGTACCCTGTAAATTTAGGGGTTCCCGGAACCTACCCAGTTTAAAACAGGATATTAAATTTTGGAACCGGAACCTACCCATTTAATTTTGGAACCGGAACCTACCCTTGTTTGTATAACGGTTCTGGGTACCCTGTTAGGAACCGGTTGCTTCACATCCTCGGTTCTGTTCTGGTTCAATACTGGTTCAGTTTCAATTCGGTACTGGTTCGGTATAGGGTCCGGTTCCGATTTAGTACCAATTACACAATCCATTTCAGTTCTAAAACACATACAATTCTAAATTAAAGTACAAACCAAATAGTTTCCAAATATACAATTCCAAATTACAGTCCAAAGCATATTTCCAAATCACTACATTGACTCATAATAATGTAGCACTTGGGACAACCTTGTAATATTCGGGTAGTATCCCTCTGTACAACCCTCAAAGACCTTTTGACTGGAAGAGAAAATATTGAATTCCACCTTTGAGACTGCCAAAGAGATCTCAAGCTTTCATAAACCGAAAAGCTTACTGCTATGCTTGGACCAACACCCTACATAATATGAAATCTATGATATCAACATCAATAAACATATCAACAGACGCTGAAAGACAAAGCAAAATGACCTACCAATAATGTTGCACCCAGTCCTTTGTACATGCCAATAAAACCTTATTCTTTAATAATCGTACTAAATGCATGTATGATGCCTCTATAATACATCACATTTGTCTGTAAAAGTAAAACCACCAGAAAGTTGCTCAAATCAAGTGAAATAAGAAAACATGCACTACCAAGTCAGTAACAACACAGACTTTTCAAAAGAAGTGTCAAAGACAAGTTTTTTGTTTTTTGGCCAACTGCCAAAGACAAGTTAAGAACAATCTTTTATGAGTAATAAGCTACCGTGGCATGCTTCGTAATGAAGGATATAAATTTAATAAGGTGGATACTTGTGCTGCGAGGCGGGTCCTGACAAGATCGAGAGGATACGTGGCAGCGGCAGCTGTAACTCCAGCCAACCCTCCACCAACAAAATGCACGAAAACATTTGCAGAAGTACTTCCTCTATGATCAACTCCAACGACAGTTCACAGAAACTACAAAATTAACACTCGGAATAAGTAAAGGATTGATCGGTAGAAGAAAGAGATACACCAAACGGTGTAGATTGCTTCGTAATTTGGACAAGCAATCAGACCACCTGCTTCGAAGCCTGTAACTGCTCCGTCTTCCCAATCTCCATGCTCGGATAATGTTGATATTCCTCTGTCTACTTTAACATCTAAATAACAAATAATTTTGAGTGCAGAAATGCCAGATATTCAATTCATTCTGACGAGACATGGTGGTGAAAGACGTTTCAAAGAAAGAAACAAGGTATGATTGCTTGATCTGGAAACTAAACTAATGTTGATGATAGCGCAAGCCAAGTTCATAATTGAGACTGAACCACTAGAAAATACAAGACATATCAACTAAAACAAACAATTAATTACCTTTTAACTATGTCATGGAAGATACGCGGAGGAGGCTTCGTGTGCCGAGTGGAGAATGGAGATTGGAGAGTCTACTTCACGCCAAGAATGGAGAAGCTACGCCTAGAATGTCTACTTCACGCCAAGAATGGAGATTGGAGTGTCGACCGAGTGGAGATTGCCGTCCCTCTTGGAGAGTGCCGACCGAGTGGAGAGCTAGAGAATGGAGAATGGAGTCTATCTTAATCCTTAGACAAATACCGAAATTCAATTACTGCTTATTAGTGTTTCTAGTTTGTTTTTTTAAAATATATATAGAGAGAGAATCGGTTCATGTTCCGATTCTTTTAGGGTACTCATATAGGAGAACCGAAACCGAACAAAGAGGTTATTAAATTTTTTTTCCCGGAACCTACCCGATTTTTAAAACGTCTACCTGGAACCTACCCGAAGTGTCGGTTCCGAGTCCAAATGGGTAATTTGCTCACCTCCGTATCTCATAGTTAAGAATTATATCCATTTTATGAAATAGAAAATAAATTTCTTTCTTAGAATCTCTCAAAGCTCCTTTGTGTTTGCATAATCTTGAAATTTCCTAAACAAATCATCATCTATTGTACTTAGCAAGATGATGCACGTTGTTTGGTTCTCGTATTTCTAGGTTTCATAGGCTTTCATTTCTTGCCTTTGCTAGGCCATATTCCATACTATAGGCTTTTCCATCTCATTATATATGGTCTAGAATGATGCACGTTGTTTGGTTCTCATCTTTCCAGACTATAGACTTTACTCAATTTAAACTCAAGAATATCACAATTTAATCCCTTAAGACTTTATCAAAACCAATTCGCGTATAGTTCAAACAAATTAAAATTTAAGGGTCATCATGCAATTTATCAAAAATAAATTATTATAGATTATAGTCTCCTAAGCATGATACTAATAAATATAAATAACAACTCATTGCTTTGAAAAGATTAGGAACCATTTTAAAATAAAATTATTTTATCCCTAAATAAAATTTGAGGACCTAATTGAACATTTTCAAAAAAATAAGGGTCCAAAAAATATTGTTCTTAGACTGGGCCACGATCCTGATCAGATTGGGCCACATCTCAATTTCTGTTTAGGCAGCAACCCAAACGAATTGGGTCACAACCCAAGTTGATGTGTCAGCCAAACCGAATCGGTTGTTCTTTAAACTGATCGGTCCACTATACAGACCGGTTCAGTTGGATTACAATCCTGACCGGATCGACTTTAACCTTTTTTTTATTTCGAAATTAGTAAAAAATATTTTTTTTCTCTCACCAATCAACTTCATCTTCTACAATGTAATGTCTTTTATATATTAATGTTCATGTATCTAGCGGTTCATGGGCGGTTTGATTGGACGGTGGTCACCACGGGCGGTTGGACGCTGGTCAAACACGACAAGCTGGAAAACGTGTTGTGCAAGAAACCGTGTTCAAGTTGGAGTTTTGCACTTAGTCATAGTATTGTCTATATATAAATTTCTTCATTCATGTATTCTGTATTCCACATTGTAATAGGGTTGAACAATCATCAATACATATTGAAACCGTCGTGGAAGTTACCTCGAAGAGGTGTTACCACGTAAAAACTCTCACACACATTTCCTCTCTAGCTTTCCAAAATCTCTCTCAATTCTTGTTCTTCTTCATCAGTTTATGTGTATGTTGCGAAATCGATCCTAACAACTGGTATCAGAGTTAACTTTGTCTCTGGTATCGATTCTAACAACTGAAAGATCGACAGACCCTAGGGTTAATCCGGTTGACTTTGTCGAAGAACGTGGCTCGACAAGAAGAAAACTATGGCCAATCTGTTGAGGCACTGTCAAATATGTATGAAAATTCATTTGCGATGAACAATGTATATTTGATGCGTAGATTGTTCAATTTACAGATGTGTGAGAATGGATCTGCTGTTGATCATATAAATGATTTTAATATGATTGTGAGTCAACTAAGTTATGTGGAGATTAGCTTTGAAGATGAAATCAAAGCGTTGATTTTGATGTCATATATGCCCGAGTCATTGGATATTATCGTTGCTGCAATTAGCAGTTCTCGTGGTTCTGAGAAACTGAAGTTCGATGAAATCTGAGATGTTGTTCTCAGCAAAAATATTCGCAAGCGAGAAGTGAGAGATTCATCGGGAAGTGCTCTCAGTGTTGACCGAAGGGGAAGAAGCAAGTCGAAAGGTCAAAATCCACATGGCCGATCAAAATCAAAGAATCAATGAGAATCTCTGAACATAGCCAACGTGATTTGTTGGAATTGTGGAGTAAATGGCACTATCGGACAACCTGCAAGAAACCAAGGAAGAAGGATAATGAGAAATTCAGAGATTATTATGATTCTGTGAATTCAGCAGAAGACATTGGGGATGCTCTAATCTTTAGTGTGGACAACCCGGTTGAATCCTGGATTTTGGATTCTGGTGCATCCTTTCATTCGTCTCCAAGCAAGGAATTGTTTCAAAAATTCAGATCTGGAAATTTTGGAAAGTTATACCTTGCTGACAACAAATCTTTGGAGATTGAAGGAAAGGGTGATGTCCGTATAAAAATCCCATCAGAAAACCAGTGGACATTGGAGGATGTCAGATATATTCTTGGACTCAAAAAGAATCTGATCTCTGTTGGTCAGTTAGAGAGCACAAGCTACACAACAAAGTTTGGTAAAGGTTTGTGGAAGATTGTAAAGGGTGCTATAGTTGTAGCTCATGGCACAAAATCTGGAACCTTATACATCACTGTAGAGTGTATAAATGTGTCTGCTATCGCCGAGGGTGCTTTTGGTTCATGTAGGTGGCATAACAGACTTGGACACATGAATGCTAAGAGAATGAAGATCCTGGTTGTAAAAGGAGTGTTAGAGGGTGTGAAGTATGTTGATGCAGGTCTTTGTGAGAACTGTGTTATGGGTAAACAGAAACAAGTTAGCTTCACAAAGACTCTGAGAGAGCATAAGAAAGTGTGGTTGGAAATGGTTCATACAGATGTTTAGGGACCATCTCCAGTTTCATCACTTGTTGATGAGTCTGTCCTAAACAAGGACAAAGAGCATAAGGTTCCAGAGACTACGAAACAAGTGGGATTTGAGTTTGAGTTGCAGAAGACTACACCCACAAAAGATACTCAAACAACTCCAGAGACTGTTGCTGAAGAACCTGTGGGGGAGCATATGACACCAGAGCAGGTAGTGAAAAGATCATCCAGAACGATCAAAGCATCAGATATGTATTGAACTTCATTAGATTATGTGTTGCTGATTGATGAAGAGGAACCATATTCTTTTGATGAGACCCTACAGGTGGAGGATTCAATCAAGTGTGAACAAATCATGGATGATGAGATAAAATCACTTGAGAAGAATGACACGTAGGTGCTGACTAAATTGCTTGCAGGCACGAGAGCCTTGTTGAACAAGTGGGTGTTCAGGACCAAGGCTGAACCAGATGGAAAACGACGATTCAATGTTGAGGTTGAGTACGTGACAATAGTTGAGGTTGGGAAAGAGATTATATGGTTCACAGAATATCTGGAAGAGTTGGGCAAGAAGAAATTGTCGGACGTCGGATCCGATTTTCCCGACCCGTTTTGGAAAATATTTTTAAATTTCCTTTTGAAAATGTTGGATCTTGGCGAGCGACGGGTCCGGTCGAGCGGAGTCATCAACCGGACCGAAAAAATGAAAGAGTCGCCACCGATTAATTAAAAGCTAATCGGAATCCTAAAATTGCCTAGGGTACATGGAATTAACATCCTAGGACTTAGAAAGGTCTACGTCCATAGAATCGAGTTCGGGGTTTTTATTACGTCTTAAAAGCTCGCAAGCTCATAATCTGCCCTTTCGGTACTTTAGTTTGCTTTTGAATTTTTTTTCTTTCAATTTTCCCGAATTGCCCGTTTTGATCATGCTTGGCCCAAAAAGACTATATGCATTTTTCTTTAAATTAAACAAACCATGTACAAACAATTTTTTTTTTTTAATTTCAAATAAACAAGACAGAACTAAAGTTAATCGTTCTCGAAAAAAATGGTTTAACTCTTGAGTCATTTTAAACGTGTCAAAACATGCACGAATGATTTTTGAAGGTATTAAGCTCTTTGGACTAATTTGTCCCATTTTGAGAAGTTATAGGATGTCCAAAAAATAATATCTAAGGACCAAAATGCAATTTTATTAAAATTTGAGCAGAATTAGACAAATATTTCAAAAATTACAAAAATGACCATACACTATTCTGGACTTATTTGTAATATTTGGTAAAGTTCTAAAATAACCCGAAAATTATTCTAGACTTATTTGTAACATTTTTAAAAGTCATGGAATGTCCAGAAAAATTTAGGAATCAAAATTGTAATTTTCGAAAAAATTATAACTGAACTGAAAAATATTTTTTTAAATTACAGAATTGAACCTAAACTATTCTAGATTTATTTGTAACACTTGGTAAAATTCCAAAAATAACCCGAAAATTATTCTAGACTTATTTGTAACATTTTGAGAAATCATGGAATGTCTAGAAAAGTTTAGAAATAAAAAAGTAATTTTTTTAAAAAATTATAACTGAACTGAAAAATATTTTTTAAAATTATAGAATTGACCCTAAACTATTCTAGATTTATTTGTAACACTTGGTAAAATTCCAAAAATAACCCGAAAATTATTCTAGACTTATTTGTAACATTTTGAGAAATCATGGAATGTCTAGAAAAGTTTAGAAATCAAAATGTAAATTTTTTTAAAAACGAGCTGAATTAAGAAAAAAATTGCACAAATGGCCCAAAACTTTTCCGGTTTGGTTTATAACACTCGATAACGTCCCAGAAATGACCCAAGGGTCCAAGGACCAAGTTGTACCCTTCATCAAAGTTTGGGAATGACCTAAGTCATTTTTGAAAAAAATATTCACTATTATACATATAGATATAATAGTATAAACATAATATAAATATATATTATACATATAGATATAATAGTATAAGCATAATATAAATATATATTATACATATAAATATATATAGTAATACATAAACATAATATAAATATATATTATACATATAGATATAATAGTATTACATAAACATAATATAAATATATATTATATATATATATATAATAATAATATTACATAAACATAATATAAATATATAGTATACATATATATATATATATATAGTAATACATAAACATAATATAAATATATATTATACATACATATATATATATATATATGTATATATTAACAAGTATATTATACATAAATATATAATATATGTATATAAACTCTTTTTTTTATAACATAAATAATAACATTATAAAATACAAATACAATATTAAATGCAAGAGAAATATACCTAAATCGTTCGGAACTTAAACACCGTCCGAGAAACCGAGACCGATAATTACCGATATATTTTTTTTCACTCTTTTTTTTTCTCTCTCCAATCACTCTTCTCTTCTTCAATTCTTTCATTCTCTTGAATCCTCCCTCGATCACCATAGCATTCACCTTGTATTTATAGAATAAAAATACTACTTATTTAATTAAGTACAGGTCCTGGTCGTCGAGGATGACTTGCGAAGGCTGAACACCTAAAGACTCCGCTCGTTGAGTTTTTTCCCCAGAAGCTGGATAACTACAGGTTCTGGTCGTCGATGATGACTTGTGAAGGCTGAACACCTAAAGGCTCCGCTCATTTTTTTCAGAAGCTGGATAGCTACTCGCATACGGTATTTTGATCCCGAGCCAAAATCAGGTGTTTACATCATCACTTGTTGATGAGTCTGTCCTAAACAAGGACAAAGAGCATAAGGTTCCAGAGACTACGAAACAAGTGGGATTTGAGTTTGAGTTGCAGAAGACTACACGCACAGAAGATACTCAAACAACTCAGAGACTGTTGCTGAAGAACCTGTGGGGGAGCATATGACACCAGAGCAGGTGGTGAAAAGATCATCCAGAACGATCAGAGCATCAGATATGTATTGACCTTCATTACATTATGTGTTGCTGATTGATGAAGAGGAACCATATTCTTTTAATGAGACCCTACATGTGGAGGATTCAATCAAGTGTGAGCAAATCATGGATGATGAGATAAAATCACTCGAGAAGAATGACACGTGGGTGCTGACTAAATTGCTTGCAGGCAAGAGAGCCTTGTTGAACAAGTAGGTGTTTAGGACCAAGCCTGAACCAGATGGAAAAAGACGGTTCAATGTTGAGGTTGAGTACGTGACAATAGTTGAGGTTGGGAAAGAGATTATATGGTTGACAGAATATCTGGAAGAGTTGGGCAAGAAGAAGAGCCTGAAAATTATGTATTCAGATAGCCAGAGTGTCATAGAGTTGGTAAAAAATCTAGTCTATCATTTGAAGACTAAGCATATTAGAAGGTGATATCATTTCACTCGCATGGCAGTGGAAGAAGGTGACTTGTGCTTAGAGAAGATAGAGGGTGCGAAGAATGTAGCAGACATGTTAATGAAATGTGTTGATGTTAGAAAACTTAGGTTGTGCAAACCTCGGTTGGTCTTCTGTAGATGTATTTCTACAGATGATGCGGTGATTATATTGATGGTGGTAAGACTTTGTTGAACAATGTTGTTTTGGTGACTGAATCAGTCTCCAAGTGGGAGAATTGTTAGGTTATGGAGCCTGATTAATATATATTATCTTTTATATATTAATGTTCATGTGTCTCGCGGTTCAACCTAACTGGACGGTGCACATGGGCGGCTTTACTGGATGGTGGTCAACACAGACGGTTGGACGGTGGTCAAACACGGCAAGCTGGAAAACGTGTTGTGCAAGAAACTGTGTTCAAGTTGGAGTTTTGCACTTAGTCATAGTTTTTCTATATATACATTTCTCCATTCATGTATTCTATATTCAACATTGTATGAGAGTTGAACAATCATCAATACATATTGAAACCGTTGTGGAGGTTACCTCTAAGAGGTGTTACCACGTAAAAACTCTCTCACACGGTTTCTCTCTAGCTTTCCAAAATCTTTCTCAATTCTAGTTCTTCTTCATTAGTTTCTTTGTGTGTTGCAAAATCGATCCTAACACGACTTTGACGGAAACTGGTGACTTCAACGGAAACTCATTTCCAAAAAGAAACTACCACGTTTCTCTCTCGTGAGTAACCACCGGTAGCACACCACCGGTGATCTTCGATGGTGACATTCGTCAGAAATTCTTTTCCAACTACACCACCCCAAGTTACGAAAGAAGATCACGACAGTAATAACCGTAACAATTTTGGGTGAAAATGGACCACATGTCGTGAGCAATATTGTGGGAGAAGGAGCACTAAGCCAAGGATGAAGGTTCTCCACAATGAAACATTTACGGAGGCCACTAAGGCCACGAATCAGAACACTCATCATAGGGACATTGTTCGGCCAAAGCATCATTCACATGCAAAACAAAGGAGAGTGAAGGATCATGAAGGCCACGAGGTTCTCGTTCGGTTCAAAACGAAGGAGAGTGAAGGATCATGAAGGCCACGAGGTTCTCGTTCAGTTCAAAACGAAGGAGAGTGAAAGATCATGAAGGCCACGACAACTTATATCACGGAGACAAAGCAAGGAGCATGAAGGCCACGTCACCGAACACTTTCGGCCGAGAAGAAATTTCATGCAAGGAGGAACATCGGTAGGCCACTTCATCGTGGAGACGTGGAGACAATGCCATGCACATGGATAATCAAGGGCCACAGTCATGCACGAAGCATAGAAAGTATCTGAACACCCAAATAGATCAAGTCATGTGAAGTATCGACCATCCCCAAGTGAGATTTTCGTAGACGAACGCGCATCGGTGGGGAAAACAACCGTCACAAAGACGATACCAGAGACCAAACCTACGACTCTGATACCAATGCTGGAATTTGAGATTCAGATGCACGAGAAATAACACGTTAGTAAGACAAACAATGTAATACCGGAACTATACTTACATCGGTCGGTATATCGACGTGCAGTAGCAGAAGTGTGCGAGATTGTCAGCGGTTCGGAGTCACGACGACGATACCGATCGAGAGGAACGTCACATAAACGGATCGTCTCTCGGTTTTCCCAGTAGATTCCCTAAGACGAATTTGAGAGCATATGTGAGAGTGTGTAGAAGTGGATTGGAAAGTTTTGGGCAGCCCCTAGAGGTCTATTTATAGACCCGAGAGCAGTTGCGATGTTTCGTAACTATCCACTTTTGTTCCCGATATTTTCGTGATTTACACGAGCACCCCTTATGAGTGCATTTTCCAACAAAAGTTTACAGCTCCAATGCCGAGTCGATAGCATAAAATCTAAAATCATCTCTACCAAGGCATCTTCAGTGTGAAATAAACTCGCGTTCTGTGTCTAAACATTCATAACTCGTTTTAGTAATTGGTCAAACAAACTTGGATACATTTATCGCGATCTAAGATTTGTATTTTGTTGTAAATGCATAAAAATAATATAAGAAAAACGTTTTACTAAATGGTTCAATCAATTTACTTTACTAGTTAATCCAATATTAAAATCTTAACTTACTTTACTAGTTGACCTACCAATTTTAAATAAAAATAAAGATTATAAAACAAACTTTTCAATTTCAGAAAGAAAAGAAAAGCAGGAGCACCAAATATGCCCAAGTGGTTCCCAAATAGAAGCTAACAAGTGCCCAATTGGTTTCCAAATAAGTATATGCCCCTTGTTATCCCATTAAATAAAAATCTAACATGTGTATTTATTTACTTAATTTTTAAAAATATGATATTATTGTATTATAATTTTTTTTTTCAGAAATCTTTCTTCAACAAACATGATTGTGTACACATTTAGGAATGATAATATGATTACAAAAAATATCAACTTACACCTGATTGATATTTTTATTATTAAAATAAAATGTATAAATCAGAATTTACGTAATATAAATTCAAATATTTTATTATTGATATTAGAAAATATTGAGATACCTAAAATTATTTCCCAAATACTTATATATCATTTGTATTGACTACAATATATACTTATTACAATGTATTTTATTTTAGTTCGTGTTATTTATTAACTTTATATAATCAATTATATTTTTAAAATTTTGTTTAAGATTTAATTTCTTTCTACCATTTTTTTTGTTTTTAATTTAGAAATCAAATAAATAGTTATGTATTTTAATTCTTAGTGAAAAGATATATACATTACTACCTATTTCGTTATGTTTTTAATTAACTTAGTTATTATTATTTATCATTTTTTCCATTCTAAATATTATGTACTTTTAACACTTAATTCATTTTTTAAGTTAATTAAGCTAAACTATAATTATAAATTAGGCTTAAATATATATTAAATACAATTTATATATCATAAGTCTTGTTTATCATTTATTTATTTAAAATTATTTTACTAATTTTAAAAAAGTTGTTGTGTTTCATTCTTATTTATTTCACTCTTAATTTTTGTGTAATTTTCTTAAGTAAATTATTAGGTGCAAAACTTGCAATTTACTATTGTTTGAAGGCAAAATTTAATTTAACATACGTATGAATGTAACGGTTTTTAAAAATGATTGTGCAACTTTTGATTATTTTTATAGTGTCATGTGGATGTGATAGAATAATGACATGAATGTATTGACACTGTGATAGAGAAAATTGCTTAAGAAGCTTACTTGTCAAAATTATTGGATACTTAGTCAAATTAATATATATATTCTTTTTTAGTTTTTGTCTCGAGAATTCAATCTGAAAATTTACAATTATAGATGCTCTAATATCATGATGCTATATCAGTTGTCCAAGTGAGCAAATGACTCATTTAGAACCGAAATGTATCCAAAATCGACATTTATGGTAGGTTTAGGGTAGAAGTTCTAATAATAGAATAGGTTATGAATATTTTTTCTAGAAACCATTCGGTTCCAATCCAAACCTGGAACTGAATATATATATATATTAACAAGTCTAAGTAAAGTTAGGTTACGACACTTAAAGTCAAACTCACTTTTATATTTAGCTTTCAGGATTTCTCCCTTCACCTCTACACTGATCAATCGAGACCTTCTATTCTCCCTCTCTCCCTCAAGTAATCTAATTTCAATAAGGAACGATCTCAACGCCTCCGCAATTTGTGTAGCGTAATTTTTCATTTTTTTTCTCTATATCCTAGTCACTTGATTATGTTTTTATTATTATTTTGTCTAATGTCTTAAAATTTAACCTGACATTTTTTACGACACTAAACGTTTAGTTAGATTTTGTTATTCTATATACTTGTTGATAATTACTTGTTCATGTTATGAGAAAAATCGGGTTCAATCTAATTTTTATAAAGATTTTAAAAATTGTAACATGTTCTTAATAGTAGCCAGAACTGTTGGTATAAATAGGTTTTGAATGAGTTCCGATTTCAAATTCAAGTACTCTATATATAATGGATAGATTTTAGAAACATTTAAAATTACAAAGTGCCTAAAATCACTCAACCTAGTTATCCCAAATTATATTAAGAAAACGTGAAGGCCAAAGGGTAAATATAAATATGTACAGTTGAAGACGATATCATCTGAGTTCAAGTCATAGTTATCAGAACCGGACCGTCGGTCCGAACGAATTCTTGTCCGGTTTGGTTCAATCAAAATATTGAAATGCGTGATGGATCCAGTTGAACTGGTGTGAACCGGATGGTTTCCGATTCTTTTTTTTGGGGGTGGTTTTTAATTGTTGTTTTTTTTTAAACTGATCGACTGGTTTAGATTTCTTTGGTTTAATCACAGGAACTACAATCGGTTATCTTCAGTTTAAGCCTCAACTTGGTTTAAGAAGCCATTCCCATTTCAAGAAGTCTACGACAGTCGTTCCAGCTTCTTCATTCTCAGATTCATTGCTTCTTCACTTTCAGCTTCTTTATTTCCAGCCGTTCCAGGTTCTTCACCTTTCAGCCTACTGCTCCTTCGGTGCTTCGGTTCTATCAAGTTTGTCACTTCGATGAGATAACAGTAAAGAGTGAGGAAAGAAAGAGAGACAAAAATTTCGATATCCATGGAAATCGACTCAATCAACCCATTGAAATGGTGGAGGCGTGGGTGATAAACGTATCCACAAAACGTAGAAAACTTGCTCTGCGCAGGAATTATATGGAGGACTACGAACCTGTTGCGAAGCTACAGGTTTTGCAAGATGAGAATTGGAACTTGGGGCGTTTAGATAGAAAGCAATGAGAGAGGTTTTACAAGGCAACAACGAGAGCCAAAAAGAGACTTAGCCGGAACCAGACGAAGGAAAATTAATTACACACTCATAGATATGTTCAGGTTTTTACTTGGGATAAAATTAATAATATTATACTTGAAATGCTTTTTGTATATTAACTTATATTCCAAGTCTTGATTACAAGAGTATATATACAAGAGAGAATAATCTCTTAGAATGGAAAACCCTAATAGTTAGGAAGGGAGAATATTGTTAGATCTCTTAGAACGGAAAACCCTAATAGTTAGGAAAGGAGAATATTGTTAGATAAAAACTATCTATAATAGGGATATTACAGTTGCTAAATATTGGTACTATTATTATTATTCCTTATACGCCCCCTGAAGTAGGACGCACCATCGAGGAGTCCTAACTTCTGTCGAAGTAGGAGAAAACGCCCCCTGGGAAGAGGCTTGGTAAGGGCATCCGCAGGTTGATCGACCGTTGAAATTTTAAACACTCGAACAAGACCACGTTGTACCAGATCACGAACAAAATGATAGGCAACGGCAATGTGCTTCATGCGAGAGTGGAACACCGGATTAGCACTTAGTTGGGTTGCACCAACGTTGTCACAATAAAGAGATGGTGAATGAGCAAGCTGGACGCCAAGCTCCTGAAGTAGAGTTTGAATCCACACGGCCTCAGCGGCAGCATCGGCGAGAGCATAGTATTCCGACTCGGTCGAGGACCGAGAGATCGAGCGTTGACGATGAGAGCTCCAGGAGATAGCGGTTGTGCCAAGAACAGCAACATATGCCGTGGTGGACGAGTAATTGGTCGAGGCGGGAGCCCAATCAGCATCCGAGAAAACCCGAAGGTGCAAAGGCGAGCGAGCACGAAAGAAAATACCATGATGAATCGTGCCCTTGAGATAGCGTAGTAAGCGCTTGACGGCAGTCAAATGTAGTTCTGTCGGGCGATGCATGAACTGGGAGAGCTTGTTAACCGCATAGCAAATGTCGGGTCGAGTGAATGATAAATATTGAAGAGCACCGATGACCTGATGATAGTGTGTGGTATCCGTGGTGGCCGAGCCATCATCAAGTGTGAGTAGCGGCGTGGTGGCCATGGGAGACGCCACTTCCTTAGCACCATCCATATGAACGCGTTCAAGAAGCTCACGTATGTATTTTGCTTGGGAAATGAAGATGCCGGCAGCTGTTCTGAAGACTTCAACACCAAGAAAGTATGTTAAGGAGCCAAGGTCCTTTAACGAGAACCGATTGGAGAGGTCACGAATAAATTGACCGATAAACTTGGGGGAGCTCCCCGTGATGACTATGTTGTCCACGTAAACAAGTAGAAAAACACGAATATCTCCCCGATTATAGATAAATAAGGATGCATCGGCAACGGAATTGGTAAAACCATACCGGGTGAGATACGAGCTGAATTCAATGAACCATGCACGAGGAGCTTGCTTGAGGCCATATATCGCTTTGCGAAGACGACACACGGCAGTGGGCATATCACGATCGACGAAACCTTGAGGTTGAGTCATGAAGACTTCTTCACTTAACGTCCCTTGAAGAAAGGCGTTGTTGACGTCTAGTTGGTGCAAGGACCAGCCGAAGGAGGCAGCAAGGGCAAGGACCGTGCGGACGGTGGTTGACTTGACCACGGGGCTGAACGTTTGCTTGTAGTCGATACCGGGCCGTTGGTGGAAACCCTTGGCGACTAGACGTGCCTTATGGCGCTCAATGGAACCATCGGGGTTACGTTTGATACGAAATACCCATTTGTTGCCGACGATGTTCATATGAGGCTGCGGTGCAACGAGATCCCACGTACCATTACGAACAAGTGCAGCGAACTCATCGGTCATAGCGGCTCGCCATAGGGGATCCTTGTTTGCCGTAGAGAAAGAGGACGGTTCCACCGTTGAGGGGAGCGGGTGTTTCGCGGCCGCAAATAGACGTTTAGGTTTGAAGATATTGTTTTGTGCCCTCGTTGTCATGGAATGAGTCCGACGAGGCTCCTCCGGCGGCGGCTCAGTTGTGGTGGCGGACGACAACGATTCTGCCGTGGGCGGCAGGGACGGCACGATGGTAGTGATAGGCGGAAGCTCCGGATTGGCTACGGTAGGAGGTGCTGGCGCCGGATTGAAGGGAATCTCGGCAAGAGGAGGCTCAAGGGCAGGATTCCATTGAGGTAGGAGGCTTTGCACGGTCGCTGGAGGTGATGACGTGGCTGCCTTGGCAAAGGGAAATACATCTTCAACGAACGTGACATGGCGGGAAGTGAAGATTGTGCTTGAGGACAAGTCAAGACATCGATAGGCACTTTGTTGAAGAGAGTAGCCAACGAACACACACGGGCGGGACTTGGGAGCCAATTTGTGCGGTGAGTATGGCTTGAGCCACGGGTAACAAAGACACCCGAAGACACGGAGCTTCTCATAGTTCGGTATCTCGTTGAAAATACGTTCGTACGGAGAGTGGTTCGCAACAATCGGTGTCGGCAACCGATTAATTAAATAAACTGCCGTTTGGAAGGCATAGGACCACAACTTGAGAGGTGCGCTTGCATGATGAAGTAGTGTGAGACCGGTTTCAACGATATGGCGATGTCGTCGTTCCGCCATGCCGTTGTGTTGTGGCGTATGAGGCGGCGTGAGAAGATGGGAGATGCCGTGTGCCCTAAGGAAGGGTTTTAGCGCCGTGAACTCGCCACCTCCATCTGTGTATAAACACTTAATGACCGTATCGAAGAACTTCTCCACGACCTGCTTGAATTGTGAAAAAAGTACAGCAACATCTGATTTTCGTTTTAATGGATAAAACCAAATGTATCGCGTGAAGTGATCGACAAATATAACATAATATCGAAAGCCATCAATGGAGTGCATAGGTGCCGGTCCCCAAACATCCGAATAAATGAGTTCAAGTGTTCGAGAGCTCGTAAGCGACGATTTATCAAACGGTAGTCGATGACTTTTATTACAAGAACAAGCATTGCAAGGCTCTTTATTTAAATTAGTCCCGGCTGAAATATAACTGCGAAATAAAACGTCTAGGGTCTTGGAAGCCGGATGACCTAGACGGTGATGCCATTTGCTCGTCTTGACTGAAACTGCCGCCAATGGTCGCGAGAATGACGGATTGAGCTCATAAATGCCATTATTGTTTGCGCCCTGGTGAAGTGACTCCCTCGTGCGAAGATCCTTCACAACAAAGTAGGACGGGAAAAATTCAATGGACGCATCGTTAGTTTTGCAAAACTGAGAGACTGAAATCAAGTTCCGTTTGATAGCCGGCACACATAGCACATTGTTTAATAAAAAGGAGCCAGAGGGAGTAGGGAGCGAGGCTTGACCAGAGTGAGTGATGGGAAGACCATCCCCATTGCCGACGATAACACTGTCGAGACCATCATAGTCGGAGTAGATAGACAAGTCTTGAAGATCCGAGGTGATGTGGTGAGAGGCACCCGAATCCATGAGCCATGATTTTGACGACATGTCCTTTTCGGTCGTCACGGTGTGGGCTGTAGGTTGGCGTGAGGGTGGCACACGGCAGGTCCTGGCAGTATGACCCGGACGGTCACATAGCTGACAAACTACGCGAGAATTGTTCCCACGGTAATTTCCGCGAGAGCCCGACTGGTTGGCAGCTTGGTGCTGCGGCTGAGATCCATGGTTCCTGTTACCACGATAATTATTATTATCACGATTATTATTGTACCTGCGGCCGGAGGGCTTCTGAGCATAGTTTGCCGTCACGACGGCTGAATCGGAGGAGGGCTCGTCACGAAGAAGGAAGCGCTCGTGCTCTTGAAGTTTGTCGTAGAGGTCCTCGAAGGATATCGAATTTTCCCGAGCTCGAATTGCGGCGGAAATCTCCTTGTAGTCGTGCCCGAGACCGTTCAACGCATGAATGACCAAATCGATCTCATCGAGAGCGAGCCGATGATGGAGAGTTCATCGGCAATTGTCTTGATTTGTCCGAGGAATTCTGCAATCAATTTGCTTCCTTTGGTCAATCGGGATAGCTGTTCCTTGAGAGACATGAGACGCGATCGAGAGCGATTTGCGTAGAGCCTGCCGAGCGTGGTCCAAGCAGTTCGGGAGGTTTGGCAGAGGCTGACGGCAGATATCACCGGTTCTGTCAAGGACGCAATGATTGCATGGAGGATGAGTTGGTCTTGACGAACCCAAAGAGTGTATTTTGGGTTAGGTTCCTCTTTGCCGTTGGTGGTGATGGTCTTGGCGGGACATGCGATTTGTCCATCTACATATCCAATGAGATCACACCCGATGAGGAGAGGCATGAATTGTGCTCGCCATGACGGGTAGTTCGTCTGCGTCAGCTTGACGGGCAACTGGGCTGCAGCGTTGATTGTAATAAGGCCAGCGGCAGCGAGGGAAGACGAGTCAGAAGCCATTGGACGGATTGCAGGAGGGCTGTCACGTACGCATGGATTTGAGCAAGGGATGAAGGTAGGATCAAGCAGCACTCGTTGGAGTTAAATGCTCTGATACCATAATAATATTATACTTGAAATGCTTTTTGTATATTAACTTATATTCCAAGTCTTGATTACAAGAGTATATATACAAGAGAGAATAATCTCTTAGAATGGAAAACCCTAATAGTTAGGAAGGGAGAATATTGTTAGAATCTCTTAGAATGGAAAACCCTAATAGTTAGGAAAGGAGAATATTGTTAGATAAAAACTATCTATAATAGGGATATTACAGTTGCTAAATATTGGTACTATTATTATTATTCCTTATAAAAATGAAGCAAGACACGGGAAGACCATCAGTTTTGGTTTAATTGAGAGTTATTATGTAGTTTGAGAGTATTATTTTACAACTTTTGACAAAATTTTGACATATTAACAACTTTTGATCAAATTTATAAAATAACAAACAAAGATATTTTACTATTTTATTAAAATAACTTTGTCAAAGTGCAGGAATAATCTATGCATTAATATTAGTAATACTAAAAAATCTATGAGTTTTTAAAAACATTTTAATAATCTAATTATTTGCAAATACTCTATAACATATAATTATCATTATAAAAAATTTATACATTAATCAAATATCTCCTTTCAATTTAGTTTTAATTTTTAATTTTTGTTTTGTATTTATCGCTTCACGCAATAGATTATATATATTCAACATATAAATATACGTCAAATTCGATCAATTTTAATTCTATTTAAATTTATAGATGAAATGCAAAAAATATATAACTTCTTGGAAATAAGAGAGACTGTTTTGAAGGAAAAAATCTATATAACTGTAGATACATTAAAAAATCACAATTACCAAAAAAGTATGACGACTTGAGAACATAATATACAATTATCATTATTATGTAAAATTGTAGTTATATAAAATAACATATATAATAATTAAATAAAATTAATTAAAAAATGGATAAATAATAAATGAGACTTCTTCTTCCACTCTAATTTAAATTTCAAACTTGATTAGATTATTTCAATCTAAATTCTCTTAGTTGTAGATAAAATTATAACTTTTATAAATGATCTAAGTATTTAGATTCACTGCTATCTTATCGAGATCTAGAAAAATGGTGCATGACAAATGATGGAGGGATAGTGATACAGAAATATATCTGTGTGATAAAAAAATATAATGTTACATATGTGTAAAACTAATTACTATGTATGTTTTTAATGTATAAGGTCATACATATCTTCGAGTCTTTGTGCAAATAGTTTTTTTTTATAAAATATTTAAATTACCAAAACGATCATGATCAATATAAATTAATAGATTAGTAAAGGATATTTGTGTTATTTTGTAGGTGGCAGTTACAAAAATAATGTGTTATCACTATTTTTCACGGCTCAATCACTATTCAACCGTTAAAAGAAAATAAAACTTTTCATATTTTACGTTCCCAACCTCTTCTCTCTTTTCATTTATCCCGCTCTCAACTTTTCTCCCTGAGACGTCTTCCCTAGCCCAACTTAAGATGTCTTCCCTCTTCCTTTTATCCCTCAAACTTCTTACGTCTGCCAGAAGAACTCCTCATCGAGATGGGAACCTCGACTGGGAACCTGCACTGGGATGGGAACCTCGACTGGGACCGTTCACCGAGCTCAATGAACAACAGCAGGGCTGGGGCTGGACTGGAATCGCGAAGAACAACAGAGCTCGACTGAAACCGCGAAGAACAACAGAGCTCGACTAGAACCGCGAAGAACCTTCGACAACAACATGGTTGGGGTTAGGGTTGGACTACCAGGTGGAGCAGAAGGAGATCGGAGGTGGTGGACTGGAAAAGGGACGGAGATTGCCCGACCGACCATATATATATATATTTTAAAATATACTTATTTTTTTGGAATAAATGAATCGTAAAATATAAGGAATACAAAATTTAAAAATACTTTCCACGACTCATTTATTTGAGCCATTAATTTTCACGCTCTACCAAATTTGAGTCGTTATAATTCCCCTAACACTTCTTATAACAACTCAATTTCTTTTGAGCCGTGAAAATTTATCGGCTCAATTAATGAGTCGTTAAAAATACTTTTTTCAACTGTTAATGACTATTGGCCAAAGAAAAAAATGTTAATGACTAACTCTCTCGTAGTGGTCATATGTTCAAGTCTCTGTGCAAATATTTTTTATAACATTTTGAGAACACATTTAAATGAACAAAATAATCATGATAAATATTAAGCAATTAAATTATTGAATGATATTTGTGTTATTTTATAGATGGCGGTTACAAAAACAATCCCTACCTGAATAATATATATAAATGTTCCTTTTGGCAAATGGTATTTACCCTATCTAAATTTGTAACAAAGTAGATCTATTTTGTATTCAGACCTTGTTTTAAAAAGTGCTTAATTGTACAAACCATTGCGTCTGAGGTGGCCAATTAGAGAATTTAATACATGTTTAGTTTTTATATATATATGTAAAATTTATAGTTTTTGTTCTATTTAGGATAACACTGTCAATTGGTGGAGTTATGGTTTTAAATCCCTTATTATTTATTTATTTTTATAAATTATTGGCGTTCCAACTATTATCTTTTAAGTCTTACACTAGGTTTAGTTTGCATATATTTATTTTGCGGAATTGAAATTTCACTTACTCTTTATTCCTAGAGAACTAGGAATATTTATTCCGTATCAAAAGTTCGAAATTGTTATTACTTGCTCTCCTTGAATACATAATAAATGGTCAAATGATAAATGGTCAATTGATCCGTTTAATTATGAAAATACCATTGTCATTTAATTATTTATATTTTAATTAATATAATTTTTACTTAATCAAATTATTACAAAGATTTTATTAGATTATACTTTTGAATTAATTAATTATATTTTTAATTTAATTAATTAACTCAACATATTTTAATTTAATTACTTTTGTATTTTAATTTTTAAATTGTTTAAAAGTTTTTAATAAAATATATTTTAAGTTTAATTAATCTTAATTTAAGCTTTCCAAATTATTTAATATATGTTTTTACAAATTAATTTTATTATATATTATACATATTAAAACAAATGACATATATACCATTTTACCTTATTTTATTCAATTTCCATATATATTTCTACCAACCAAACATTATTGACAACCAAACATTATTGAGATTATATATTTCTTATTAATCAACCAAATAAATAATACCATATTATAACATCTTATTCATTATTCCTATTATTTTATTCTGTATTGGTTATTCCACCAACCAAATTTACATATAGTTTTTATTTTGATGTTAGACAAATAAGATAAGACCAGTGAGATCAAAACAGCACCAAAATCCAACCAAGTCTTCTCGGAAAGAAACAAAATCTATTAACCTTATATATATATATATGACAACGACATTTAGTTATTAGATATTCATTATTAGACAACGAAAAGACATGATGAATTTATTTTAGGGTTAATTACCCAACTGTTACTTATATTGGCAGATGTGACTGAACGGTTATCATCGTTAAACTTGCACATATACTGTACATGTCACCTTCTTCAAACTTAAACTTCCTAATATATTATTCTCCTAATTAGAAGCATCTATAAAACCCTATCAGACTATCACACTCATAAACCCCAACTTCCTCCTCTTCATCAATATCCATGGTTGTGTGCTCGGTCTTTCTATCCAGGCGTCACAGACAAGGATCTTGATGTCGTTGCCACTAAGTTTATAGGGTTAGAGGTGCTCCACCTCAAGAACGGTAAATGTGAGATTTTTTTAGTTTGAGTTTTTTGGATTTTGGGTTGCTGTTTGTAAGTTTTGCAATTTATGATCTAAAGATGGAATTAATTGAACACATGTGCCGGTTTGATCATATTTCAATACTTGGGGTACCTTAATGGAGCTATCAATTTGAAATTGATGCATACTGACTAGCTCATTGTATAGTTTGGTTGAACTAAGCTGTAAATAACTTCATAACTGATCCAGAGATTTAATTTGACCTCGAATCAGTTTTTTTCTCTGAGAATAATGCCCATTAATGCCCATCATCTTTCCATTTCTCTTTTCCAGAAAGTTTTAATTCGCAGAATTGGACTATTTTTCTTGTCTTTGTTGATTTGGATCCCTTACTTAAATGTAAAACATCTTCAAAGTATTTGTTGGAATTGATATTGAAAAAAAAAAAAGAAGATAAGTTCTCAATTTTTAAAACTTATCATAGAGAAGGGAGATGTTGTAAATAAGAGAAGGGAAACCCACTTATAATCAGAACTAGACATGTTGGGATGTTACCTGGTTTAGTAATGGGAAAATGACATTGTTAATGTATTGTGTTGCATTTAACATGCCATTTTGAACTCGAATTTAGAGAATCCATTATTTATTTATTTATTAACAAGTTGGTCCTTGTGAAATTTAGTTTCTACTTGAAATACATTTGCTCAGAAAGTGTTTACTGGAAGTTTGTGAACTTTGTTACTTCATTTATTCCCTCTCATTTTTGGGTTGCAGGTGTTACTGACAATGGTTTGATACAACTCGCTCAAGATCTTTCTTCTCTACAGTCCTTGGATGTAACTTACTGCAAAAAGCTTACAGACAAAGGACTAACAGTTTTCTCTCTCCGAAAACTGTTACAATTTAGAAGAGTTGAGCCTCCAAGGATGCTTCTACATAAGTGACAATGGAATTGAGCTGGGTTTGAAGGTTTTGAGGGTCAACAACTGTTGGGATATTACTGTGACTGAGATACGGTCCCTACTGGGGAAATGCAAGCTGGAGTCTCTGAAGAGTTAGGTTGAGTATGTAGTTATTTTGTGGGTCATTTGTCAGTAACCTTTGTCTGTAACTGAAGTATGAAGAACATTGTGTCGTTTGCAAATGTGGTGACTTATGTTTGTGGAGAAGTTGTTAAATGACGTTTTATATTCTCTTAAATGTTATCAAACAGTTACTTTAGTTCTGACATTTTGTTACCTAACCGTTACTTCTGGTTTAGAGAACCTACATCATAATCCATAAACATAAAGAGAGGGATAGAATCGTCCTTTAACTTTAAATCGTTTAAAATAGGTCACGTGACTTCCTCGTGACAGTCAGACGGAAACTTCACGGAATGACCAATTAGTCACATCCTCAAACTTAAGTAACAGTTCAGTCACACAAAAAAAAAAGTAACTTTTTAATCACATAAGTCAAAGATAAGTAACTGTTGAGATAGTTAACCATTTATTTTATCATAGGTTTGTGTTTGAATATCCGTATTGAGGTTGGACATTCCTCGCAAATTCGAATTTATCAAGCAGGTTGCTAGTGAAATAATTAAACATTTGATTCAAAACATTATTAATGTAAAACTAATCTTAAATTGTATAAGATAGTGAAATAAAATTCTTAAGATTTTTAAGAAAATGGTCTAGCGACCCAAATTCTCTTAAAAAAAGAATTGAAGTTGGATGTCACTCACAAGTTTGAACTTACAAAACAGTTGGTTAAAATGTACGTCTTAAATCTAACATGGTTTCAAACAGAGAGGCCAAGTTCAAATCCAGGGGACGCCGATAGAAATACTCTCATAAAGGTCGAGATCAAGTAGTTGGTTAAGATGTACATTTTAAATCTCACATCGAATGCAGTAGTTTGTTGAGGCGTGAATGAAGAGAAAAGTCAATTTATATTGTATAAGATAATGAAATAGTTTAGTTTAATGTTACATCAATAATTATTTAATTCTCGTACTATTTTTGTATTATTTTAGAAGTTATATAAATTATATATTCATAAAACATTGCACACTACAAACGAGGACGCACGAAAAAAATAGTGTTTGTACAAACATATGACAGAACATTAACACGAACATGATAGCACGAATGTATTTTCGTGTCGTGTTTAGGTATCAGGACACGACACACACGATAAAATTGATTTTTTTGTTTGCCAATTATAAATGTGGATATGAAAATCAATTTTTTTAAATACTTTTATAAATAATTATCATTTAATAGATTTTAAAAATCTACTTAGATATTTAATACTCAAAGTTTGTCAATTATACACTAAACACTTATGAAATTGGATGTTTAAATTGATAATTCATACTATGAACAATTTGTTATTTTGATATTTTCATATAAATCTCGCATTTGAACATATAACTTTTTTTTTTTACGGAAATTTGAACATATAGTTGACTAATTTAACACAACACGATAAATTTATCATGTGTGTTCGTGTTTAATAAGTATCACACAATAAACATATAGATACGCACATATACATGATTTTCCTCTAATATGATTTATAATTATCCGTCTAACTCAAATTGATATTTCTATTATTAATTTAAAATATAGAATGCTGAACTCATGATGAATTGAGGTGGGGCCCATCCTAACTGCTCCAAAGACAGCGAAATCCTAGTCCATCTGGTGATATTGACTTTTAAATAATATAAATAAAACTAGATATCTTGCCTCTATTTTGTACCGTACTCCGTAAGTAATAACTTTAATTTATTAATTTTTATTTATTCTTAATAGTTAATATTATTACATTATTTATTAATTGAATATGTATTTAAAAAAAATATTTACTATTATAAAATTTAAATTATCTATAATAAATAATTATGAGTGAATTAATATCAAAATACTTAAAAGTAATAAGTAAATTAATAAACATTGTCCAAGTAAGTGTAAAAGAGGGTGTTGTTTTCTTTTTAATTATAAAATTTAAATATATATATATAAATAGAGTTAATGAATAATAATATGAATTAGTGATAAAAATTATATAAACATTTACTAACATAATATTAATGTATATTTTTTAACTTAACTTTTATGTTATTTTTTTATTGTTTATTTATCATAAATATTATATTGAATATACATATTTTTGTAATTGTAACTACTTTGATAGTAGTTATTTATATTACTTATTTTGAGATTTATTAAAAAAAAATTGTATATAATATTTACAAATATTTAGGTGAGGTAAAATGTGATATATCGATAAAACAAATTAGACCATAAATGTGGTAGGTGAGATAAAATATGAAACGTACTATAAGAAGTGATGAGAAGTTTTGGAGGAATTCTAGAGCTTCTGAAGGTACGCGTGACAAGTCCATGTCATCGTTGCTAACAATTTGTTTTAATCAACCAATTAAAATATTTTATTTTAACAACTAGGTAGCTTAAAAACTTATGTATTCTAATTATAGAAATGTTAGCCAAATTGATACAATTAACATTTACTTTCTTTTGTATTCCCATTCTTCTCTTATTAAAAATATATATTTAGAAAAGTAAATATAAAAAATATATTTCAAAATATGGGCATAGGGCTACCCCATGGTGCGAATAATCACAAACTGCACCTGAAGGGTGTGATTCGCTACTTGGGGTAGCGTATTGTGCCAAAATGACACAACACCCAAGGGGGATGAGCGTTGCTGTTTTTTTTCGACGACTTGATATTTAATTAAAAATTAAGTTATGTCTCTATTAAATTTTTTTAGTAAGTATATATTTTAATTTCGATTCAAATCAAGCAAAAAATATTAAATTTGGACTTACGAGTCGACTAT
The DNA here is from genome assembly GCA_946814005.1 of Chamaenerion angustifolium. Classification (NCBI taxonomy): domain Eukaryota; kingdom Viridiplantae; phylum Streptophyta; class Magnoliopsida; order Myrtales; family Onagraceae; genus Chamaenerion; species Chamaenerion angustifolium. The sequence continues at coordinate 25,993,150 of OX328270.1, read as the reverse complement.
ACGCTCTGCCCTAAGTTGAGATATGAAACATTGACTAAAAACAATAACTCAGACCCTGTAAGTTCAAACTTAACATGGTTAAGAAAATTTATGACGAAATTCAATTATCTACCTACTCTATTTTTTTGGATTTTTTTATTAAATATATATTTAATTTTTTAACCTAACATCATTCGTCTTATAATTTGATCGGAATGATAAAATGCATTAGGTGAGAAATTTAATTATATACTTACTCAAAAAAGATTACAGTGCGTAGTATAATACGATAGATAAAAAAACTATACACATGCAATCTCAAATAGCGAATCATACGATGTGGTGCGACTTGTGATTATTTTTGAATCATGAGGTAGCGCGTATAACCAAAATATATATATTTTGAATACTTGTTTTTTATAATTACTTTATGAAAGGCTGAAATTTTGGGGGTGAGATGTGAGGAAAACCCGGGTCACTATTTGAGTCTACCAACGGTTTGGGGGAGATCGAAAAGAGATGCAATGCACTATGTCAAGGATCGAGTTCAAGGCAAGATCAATGGGTGGAGGAACAAACTCTTAAACAATGCGGGGAAGGAAGTTTTGATTAAGTCGGTTATAACTTCTATCCCGACCTATGCGATGAGTTTGTTTAAACCTACAACATGGTGTAACGAGGTAAATGCGATGATAGCTCGATTTTGGTGGGGAGCAAGCAATGGGGATAGAAAGATTCATTGGAAGGGGTGGGAAACTATGACATTCTCAAAGTGGGACGGAGGGTTCGGGTTTAGGGAGCTGCAGCATTTCAATCTAGCTCTACTTGCGAATATGGCGGCAAGGGTAGTGAACGAACCGGAGGCCCTGTGGGTTAAGGTACTCAAATGTATATATTTCCCGACATCTAATTTCATGCAGGCAAGGAAGGGAGGTCGGGCGCCGTGGGGGTGGTCGAGCATCCTAGCTGGTCGGGATGTCATAAAAGAAGAAGGGGTCTGGTGCGTTGGGGATGGGCGTAGCCCTTTCGCGGACATATGGGTCACCACCAGAAATGACTACCGACTCCCACAGTCGGTAGTGCAACCAGCTGGACCAGAGGACATGAACGTGGGATGCTGGATCGATCAACAGACGATGACATGGAATGCTCAGCTGGTCTCGGATGCGGTTGGAGTAGCTACTGCAGAGGAGGTACTGCAGGTACCGATACACTGTCTAATGCATGGGGTTACTTTCTGTTGGCCACATACCCTCGATGGCAGGACGACTGTTAAGTCGGTCTACCATCGGATTAGGGAGATGGGAAGGCCGCCTGGAGATGACACTGCTGGACAACCTCGATGGAAGCTGCTCTGGATGTCCAAGGTGTGGCCGGAGATTAAGTCGTTCATGTGGAAACTCAACACCAATACAGTACCGGTTAGAGGCAACCTGGCTAGGCATGGCGTTCCCATTTGACCGATGTGCCCTGACTGTCAAGTTGAAGAGACGCAGGACCATGTCATATCGGAGTGCATGGGGACTGGCCAGGTCTGGGTAGCGATGCTGGGGATGCCGGATTCAGATGCAGGGAGACAGGGATTGACCAACTGGATCATCAGAGGGGAGCCAAGTCCACTGAGCAGCTGGCCGATCCAATCCACCAGATTGCACAGCAACCGGAATGTCTGGGAGGTGGCTATGGTTACCTGCTGGATGTTGTGGAAGGCACGATGTGCTCGGCTCTTTGACAACAGAAGGCAAGGCGTTGCAGCAATTGCGGAGGACACTCGGAAGGCACTGCTGGAAATGAAGGGACGGATCGCAAATGCAAGAACAGGACAAGGAGGGGCACATCAGCTTCATCGACCAAGGGAGACGAGGAGATGGACGAGACCAGAGATCGGAGAGGTGACACTGAACTGCGATGGAGCCTGGTGTCCGACGACCGGGCAAGGAGGGATCAGTGTCATTGCGAGAGATCACACAGGCTCGTTGTGTGGAGGTCGACAGAATGCCAAGGTGGGACGATCGCCGGAGGAGATCGAGGCGTACGTTATAGTGGAAGTTGTGGCTGTGGCGGTAAACAAAGGGTGGACGAACATCACGGTGGAGTCCGATTCTGAGATCGCTATCCAACACCTTAAGGGAGAAAGATTTATATGGAGGATCGACGCGATTTTATCCCATGTACGTGCATGGGCGGTAATGATACCTATGGTTCGATGGGTAGCTATTCCGAGATCCGCAAACTCATGTGCGGATTGGTTGGCTAAGGTTGCTAAACAGAGGGTGTGTCCGTTGGATTGGGTCGAAAGACCCCACCCGAGCTTTATACTTTGATTAATGTCGATTTATCCCCGAGCTTTGTACTTTGATTAATGTCGATTTATCTTTGTAACGAGACTATGTTTCACTTGTTGAAATATATGCTTGTTGTTGGAAAAAAAAAAAGAAATCTACGTTCTCTCTTCCATTTGTTTTTTCTTTTCATTAATTAATTTGAGTAGTCTTATTCCAAAAATAGTCTTTTAATTTCAGTTGCATACTTGGAAGTCCGAAACTTAATCGGGTTAATTATTTTTCTTACAAATTTCTTTTAATGTTAAATTTTATTAAAATATTATATTCTTTCAGTAATGGTCTCAATCTCAATTCAAAAAAAAAAAAAAAGTAATGAAGAATATCGTTCACAAGAGAGAAAGGAAAGAAAAGTTGAGTTGTGACGTGTGCGGTTTCGTAATCAGACTTTTGTACCAGTAAGTCTTTTACCTTTGTTCCTTCCCTATGGAATCTGCTTAAATACATAATCTTCACCCTCCTCCATTACCACGAAACCAAACAGTCCCTAAAGTCAAGTAAAACACGATGATGTTGGTCTACTTTCTCCTTTCCTTCGCCACATACATCATCGCCAAACACCTCTTCCGCAAGATCCGTAACCTGCCGCCCAGCCCATTCCCGGAGCTCCCTGTCATCGGTCACCTTTACCTTCTCAAGAAGCCCCTCCATCAGACCCTCGCCCGAATCGGCGCCCGCTACGGTCCCGTCGTCCTCCTCCAGTTTGGCTGCAGACCCGTCCTCATCGTCTCATCCCCTTCCGCCGCCGAGGAGTGTCTCTCCAAGAACGATGTCGTATTCGCCAACCGCCCCCATCTTCTCGCCGCGAAATATCTCGGCTACAACTACACCAGCCTTGTGTGGGCCTCCTACGGTAACCACTGGCGGAATCTCCGTCGGATTGCTTCCCTCGAGATCCTGTCGGCCCACCGCCTTCAGACACTTTTAAGCATCCGCGCTGATGAAGTGTTGATGCTTGTGAAGCGGCTTTCCCGGCAGCGGAATGATACGGTGGAGATGAAGTCGACCTTCTTCGAGCTGATGCTCAACGTTATGATGAGGATGATCAGCGGTAGAAGGTACTACGGGGAGAACGTGAAGGAGGTGGAGGAGGTGACGACGTTTCGGGAGATCGTAGTGGAGACGTTTCGGATAGGTGGTGCCAACAATATAGGGGAGTTCTTACCATTCTTAAGAAAGATCGGGTTTAATGGTGTGGAGAAGGAGATGCAGAAGTTGCAGGAGAAGAGGGAAACGTTCATGAAGAAGCTCGTAGAGGAGCACAGAAGAGAAGGTGGCCGCGAGAGGAGTGGAGATGCGGTGGTGGATGAAGGGAAGAAAAACAAGACATTGATTCAGGTTCTGTTGTCTCTGCAGGAAGCAGAGCCAGAGTACTACCAAGATGTCACCATTAGAAGCATCATGCTGGTAAATTCATTAACTCTATTCTGTTGTCTGGATCGAGTCAGTAATTTATTGCAGAGAATAAAAGTTATCTTGATGCAAATGATTATTAAAATTTAGCTAGAAAATTATAATTTTTGGTAAAGTTTGTCTAGCAATATGCTTGGCCATGAAATGATGAGCTTCTTCTTCTATACCTATACCTACCTATCCATATGATTGCATTTACAGGTTCTCTTGACTGCTGGAACTGACACCTCTGCAGCAACCATGGAGTGGACCTTGTCACTCTTACTGAACAACCCAGAGGTTCTACAAAAGGCCCAAGCGGAGATCGATGCTGTGGTAGGATTCGACCGCCTTGTGAACGAGTCTGACCTCGCAAGTCTGCCTTACCTTCACTGCATCATAACCGAGACGCTCCGTCTATACCCAGTTGGACCACTTTTAGTCCCCCACGAGTCGTCTGATGAGTGTCGTGTGGGAGGCTACCGGGTTCCAGCATCGACCATGCTGTTGATTAACCTGTACGCGATTCAAAGGGACCCCAAGTACTGGCCTGAGGCTAACCAGTTCAATCCAGATCGTTTCGAGGGGATGGAGGGAGTGAGGGACGGCTACAAGATGATGCCTTTCGGTGCGGGAAGGAGAGGCTGCCCTGGTGAGAACTTGGCTTTAAGGATGGTTGGGGCTACCATTGCTGTGTTGATTCAGTGCTTTGAATGGGGTCGGGTCAGTGAAGAGCTAGTGGACATGACAGAGGGAGTGGGGTTGACCATGCCGAAGCTTAAACCACTACAGGCCAAGTGCACACCGCGTCAAGCCATGCTGCCTCTTATTTCATAAGAAAGTATATGCTTGTACCATTTTGTCGAACCTCATTTTTGTATCTTTAAAGACCATATTAATCATACATTTGTATTCACAATCAAGATACTAAATCATGATTGGTGCGCACCGTGAACACAATTTTTAAAAGAGATTTCGTTGACAATCTTCTTATTCTCACTATCCTTCAAACACTAATCTGACCCGTTTTTCTAGAGATGTCCCGCCCGACCGAATCTTTGCACATGACCATCAAGTAACACGCTAAGCTAGCTAACATCGTGTTAGGTCTCAAGTTTATGAAAGAAGTCATGAGGGCACACAGTTTTGAACCTGTTAAGGATCCTTGGGTCTCACACTATAACAAGCTGATATCGTGCTTGTGTAAACCCGTGGTCGATTAATAGCACACGCAGTATGAAATGCGTGTCACAACACCCTTCTCCTTTTCACATGGAGTGTATTGTCATCTGTCAGAAAGACGGTGTTGTGCGGATGTGTGTCCAGATACCACATGCATCTAAACCAGAGTACATTAACTCCCATCTTGCTCAAAAGTAAACTACAATAAATAAATTCCATTAAAATTTCCAATGATATCATATCAATGACCATAAAAAAAAGTTATATTGATGGTTTTATATCAACGGGCGATTTATGAATTCGAGTAGTTAGCTCTCAAATCATCTGTTTGAAAATTTTCGACTCGAAATCCTGTCTCATCTCCACTCGTCACATATACACGACACCACTAAGACGCGAATGCGGTTACTCGTGTGAGTGAGTTAATACTCGACATACATTAAAACACAAATCAAGAATGCACTGAACAATCTTAACGAACATGTGTGTATCCAAATCAAACTCTTTGATCAAAATGAACATTGTGATGTGATCAATTTCAATGGTCTATGCAAGGGTCGTTACCATTTGATTTACTAAGACAAAAAGCAAATGAATACATCCCTACAGAAGAGTCTTCACGGGCTTATTTGTTTTATCCATCTTTTGTTGACTACCCATTCACATTCACTTTCTTGCATGTCACCATGCCTTATGCATAGTAATATTGGTCTTTTAAACATTCTTATCATAAATAGGATCCTTTTCGGAATATATTGAAAATACAATCACCAGTAGACAAACACTGAATCAATAATGTATATCATCCACAATACTTGTAGGAACATGTTAGACCAAACTAAATTCAGTTATTGGTGCGAGAGCCACTTGCTTAGCTTCAATCGGCTACAGTGAAGTTCTCATTTGTTTCTCACTTATCTAATTAGAGGAACATATCCAGAAAGAAACTTTATCCTGGAAAGTCTTAACTCCCACTATGAACAACTTCACAACATCATATCACATGCATATACACAATGCTTCAACGACAATTTACTATGTGATCCTTGAGCATCAAATCAATCGAGTCATATACTCATTTTAGTAGTTGGTCTAGTACACCTCACGACATGAATAAACCTTCCAACTTCTCGTCTTTAAGACATTTGACGCATTACGTCATGAATTTTTAGATACAAGAGTTTTAAACAGGTAATGCTAAAATTATCACTTAAGAACACAATTTCTCAAGCGACGTCTCTCGGAATCTTAATTCCAAGAATATATTAATGTTTACCCTTCAAACATCAATTACGTTTTATCATTCATTGATGGATTTTGTACCTACCCAGTCCATACTATGTGACAAACATTTATATTCAATATGAAGAAGCACCTCGATTTATACTCCAATACTTCTTGAGCAACATTTATATTCAAAATCTACATTTATGGGTTTATACGAAACTTTTATTCATACTCAATCGAGACACAATTCTTAAGATAAATCATGACTTCTAGGATCCATTTACGCTTGACATTTTCTTTTATCTTATCCTCCATTTTGCCTTAAAATGGTGAAGTATAAGGAGTCACAATAGTCTCCCACTGAGATTAAGAATATTGTATACGCTCCCACTGGAATGATACAATTTCAATCACTCACTTAGAATATCAACTTCTTGCTCCCACTTGAAACAAAAGTTTTAACCAAGATCATTTGTATTCGCAACTGATGACGAAGAAGGTGAGCCGTGATGAGAAACTAATTCAACATCCATTAAAGTTATCTAGGTGGATGGATCAAGACAAGAAATGAATTCATCATCCTCTAAAACTCTCTCACTCGAATCAAGTTATCTTGGTGCACCTTAGAGCAAGAACTCGAAAACGGATCGTAATCCAATTTTGTTTACCCTTATAAAATATATTTCACTTTGACATCTTTTCTTTGAGGAACAATCTTACACCCACTTTTGGAATTTTACGGTTCATAACTCATATGAATTGGTAGGTAATTGATTAACAAGTGCTTGGTTAAGGCGATAGACATTTGTCTGGAATATAGTGGGTGTTGATAATGGAGCGACCCACACATGACCGTGGACAATGTGCAATTGGACAATGTTGTCACTTAACCTTCTTTAGAAGTGTTCCTCTTACAACTTCTAACAACAGCATTAAGTTGCAAAGTGCAAAATATAGTCAACGAATAAGTTATCCTCCTTATCACGTATTTCACTAATTTGAGTCGATAAACTAATCAACGACGTCTCAACATATTTGCAAACTGTAAGTTAATTATTTATTGAATTTATCCACAAGACTCACATAGCCATTGTCGAAAATTAAATAAATATAACTGATACAGATCATAAATAGACTATTTCATAACAAATATGGAACTATAGATTTCTAAGTATTTTGGTTGCCTACGTGAAGGCTTTCGGTCACAACGTTGACAAAATAACGTAAAGGAAATGTACGAATATATTGATACCATGGAAAGAACAAATTATGCAAGTACGATATTCAATAAATTCACCTGAACTGACCATATATTATAAGCTCAATTGTCATGAACATTGTAAATGAAATATAAATTGAAAATCAGCTCTTTGAATAATCAACTAGGCGTTGATGACTCGGTTGTCACATAGAGATAGCTTGCAGACACCAACTTCTTCGGCGACAACTCTCGAGTTTTTCCATCTCATCATGCTTAGGCTAAATTTCAAAGTTCAATGATAATGCTTCACGTTTGTGGCTTAATCTCGACACTTCAGAGCAGTGCAATCTTGTGAGTTTTGACCCTTCTGGTTACAACAATAGCACTTCATTTTAACCCTTAGACACGATATGGATACTCCACTCGCCAATTTCATTTCTCCTTTGTTTCTGACTAGCTCAACAAGCTCATTTTTCTTACTATTATCCCTCTTTTTAGGTCTATTGGGTCTTGGATAAAGTTGCCAAGTGCAACGCAACCAGAGTCTGTGTACTCTTATGCTTTTCTTCTCCAGATTTTAGGAGCCCCTAGGCTTATTCCAAAGGGGCAACCCAATCAGAGTGGGATATAAGTATATTAAAATGCATCCACAAAACGTGTAATGAACGAATCACTACTTGGAGTTGTTTTTTTGAGTGAGAACATGATTACACACCTGAGTTCATCTATTATATTGACCATGTGTCAAATATATAACTTCAGTGATGTTTAGGGTGTCTCTCGTAGGAGGTTGATCTCATTAGGGATGAGCGGTTCCGGGTACCCTGTAAATTTAGGGGTTCTCGGAACCTACCCAGTTTAAAACAAGGTATTAAATTTTGGAACCGGAACCTACCCATTTAATTTTGGAACCGGAACCTACCCGGAACTTGTTTGTATAAACGGTTCTGGGTACCCTGTTAGGAACCGGTTGCTTCACATCCTCGGTTCTGTTCCGGTTCAATACTGGTTCAGTTTCAATTCGGTACTGGTTCGGTATAGGGTCCAGTTCCGGTTTAGTACCAATTACACAATCCATTTCAGTTCTAAAACACATACAATTCTAAATTAAAGTACAAACCAAATAGTTTCCAAATATACAATTACAAATTACAGTCCAAAACATATTTCCAAATCACTACATTGACTCATAATAATGTAGCACTTGGGACAACCTTGTAATATTCGGGCAGTATCCCTCTGTACAACCCTCGAAGGCCTTCTGACTGGAAGAGAAATATTGAATTTCACCTTTGAGACTGCCAAAGAGATCTCACGCTTTCATAAATCGAAAAGCTTACTGCTATGCTTGGACCAACACCGTACATAATATGAAATCTATGATATCAACATCAATAAACATATCAAAAGACGCTGAAAGACAAAGCAAAATGACCTACCAATAATGTTGCTCCCAGTCCTTTGTACATGCCAATAAAACCTTATTCTTTAATAATCGTACTAAATGCATGTCTGATGCCTCTATAATACATCACATTTGTCTGTAAAAGTAAAACCACCAGAAAGTTGCTCAAATCAAGTGAAATAAGAAAACATGCACTACCAAGTCAGTAACAACACAGACTTTTCAAAAGAAGTGCCAAAGACAAGTTTTTTGTTTTTTGGCCAACTGCCAAAGACAAGTTAAGAACAAACTTTTATGAGTAATAAGCTACCGTGGCATGCTTCGTAATGAAGGATATAAATTTAATAAGTTGGATACTTGTGCTGCGAGGCGGGTCCTAACAAGATCGAGAGGATACGTGGCAGCGGCAGCTGTAACTCCAGCTAACCCTCCACCAACAAAATGCACGAAAACATTTGCAAAAGCACTTCCTCTATGATCAACTCCAATGACAGTTCGCAGAAACTACAAAATTAACACTCGAAATAAGTAAAGGATTGATCGGTAGAAGAAAGAGATACACCAAACTGTGTAGATTGCTTCGTAATTTGGACAAGCAATCAGACCACTTGCTTCGAAGCCTGTAACTGCTCCGTCTTCCCAAACTCCATGCTCGGATAATGTTGATATTCCTCTGTCTACTTTAACATCTAAATAACAAATAATTTTGAGTGCAGAAATGCCAGATATTCAATTCATTCTGACGAGGCATGGTGGTGAAAGACGTTTCAAAGAAAGAAACAAGGTATGATTACTTGATCTGGAAACTAAACTAATGATGATGATAGCGCAAGCCAAGTTCATAACTGAGACTGAACCACTAGAAAATACAAGACATATCAACTAAAACAAACAATTAATTACCTTTTAACTATGTCATGGAAGATACGCGGAGGAGGCTTCGTGTGCCGAGTGGAGAATGGAGATTGGAGAGTCTACTTCACGCCAAGAATGGAGAAGCTACGCCTAGAATGTCTACTTCACGCCAAGAATGGAGATTGGAGTGCCGAACGAGTGGAGATTGCCGTCCCTGTTGGAGAGTGCCGACCGAGTGGAGAGCTAGAGAATGGAGAATGGAGTCTGTCTTAATCCTTAGACAAATACTGAAATTCAATTACTGCTTATTAGGGTTTCTAGTTTTTTTTTAAATATATATAGAGAGAGAATCGTTTCATGTTCTGGTTCCTTTAGGGTACCCATATAGGAGAACCGGAACCGAACAAAGAGGTTCTTAATTTTTTTTCCCGGAACCTACCCGATTTTTAAAATGTCTACCCGGAACCTACCTGAAGTGTCGGTTCTGGGTCCAAATGGGTAATTTGTTCACCCCCAGATCTCATAGTTAAGAATTATATCCATTTTATGAAATAGAAAATAAATTTCTTTCTTAGAATCTCTCAAAGCTCCTTTGTGTTTGCATAATCTTGAAATTTCCTAAACAAATCATCATCTATTGTACTTAGCAAGATGATGCACGTTGTTTGGTTCTCGTCTTTCTAGGTTTCATAGGCTTTCATTTCTTGTCTTTGCTAGACCATATTCCAGACTATAGGCTTTTCCATGTCATTATATATGGTCTAGAATGATGCACGTTGTTTGGTTATCATCTTTCCAGGTTTCATAGGCTTTCATTTCTTGCCTTTGCTAGGTTATATTCTCGGCTATCGGCTTTTCCATGTCATTAGATATGGTCTCCAGAATTACTAGCTTTTGGAGTAAGTACTTAACTTTCTCCTTTCAGAATTGATAGTTATCACCATCAACTTCAACACAAAAATGAATTCAACAACAATGTTCAAGAGGATTGATGTCATCCTTCATACATATTAAGAATCACCATATCATGATCATTATATACAAACAAGTCATGCAAGATTCATTGTTCAACATACATACACATGTTATACTTAACTTTCTTATTAACAAATTATTTAATGCAAGCATATACCGGATTCAAAAGTTCACCATGTTCTCAATCATCGTCCAAAGTCCATGCTTAACAAAAATTAATTTTGCTAATAATTAAGTCAAGCACTCTATTCACATCAATAAAAACAACATAAAATCATGATTTAATGTACACATGAATGCATAACAAAACATGTATCATACTTGATTTACATAATTATCAAAACAAGTAAACATGTTTTATGATTGATTTATACATGGAGTCTACATTAATAATCACAAAGATTATAACTACTTATAAAGTAATCATGCTCTTTATTTACCAACACATGGAATTGAAACAAATAATCAATAATTTTTCATGTTAGGACACACAACAAACATGAAATGATTCAACATGTATGCATGAATCACTTGTACATAGATGACGTATCATCATGCTTGCTTATTTTACCATACATCCTTATACATGGATAATACATACTAAATCAAATTAACATGTATAACGTTTAAAAATTGAGCAAGCACACATGATGTTTTTATACATGAAAATAACATACATTAACGTGTATCATGCTTGACAAATAACAAAACATCATGTAACATAATATGCACTCAACAAACATTAAGTGCCCTTTTTGAATTCAACAAGACTAACTTGAACAAAATTCTACTTTTGAAGACTATAGAGACCAAAATGTAATATTCTTAAAAGTTACGTTTAGAGCAAAAATTCTCAGGTGGACCGAAGGGTTTGTTGACGGGCCCAAACGCTCCCCTTTATTAGACAAAACCCGTATGTTCCCAGGTCAGGGAGGAAGGGGCACGATGTCAAGTTTCCACTTCTAGCTCGGTCTTTCTAAACATAATTTTTACTCAATTTAAACTCAAGAATATCACAATTGAATCCCTTAAGACTTTATCAAAACCAATTCGCGTATAGTTCAAATAAATTAAAATTTAAGGGTCATCATGCAATTTATCAAAAATAAATTATTATAGATTATAGTCTCCTAAGCATGATACTAATAAATATAAATAGCAACTCATTGCTTTGAAAAGATTAGGAACCATTTTAAAATAAAATTATTTTATCCCTAAATAAAATTTGAGGACCTAATTGAACATTTTCAAAAAAATAAGGGTCCAAAAAATATTGTTCTTAGACTGGGCCACGATCCTTATCAGATTGGGCCACATCTCAATTTCTGTTTAGGCAGCAACTTAGACGAATTGGGCCACAACCCAAGTTGATGTGTCAGCCAAACCGAACTGGTTGTTCTTTAAACTGATCGGTCCACTAGACAGACCGGTTCAGTTGGATTACAATCCTGACCGGACCGACTTTAACCTTTTTTTTATTTCGAAATTGGTAAAAAATATATTTTTCTCTCACCAATCAACTTCATCTTCTACACTGTAATGTCTTTTATATATTAATGTTCAAGTATCTCGCGGTTCATGGGCGGTTTGATTGGACGGTGGTCACCACAGGCGGTTGGACGCTGGTCAAACACGACAAGCTGGAAAACGTGTTGTGCAAGAAACTGTGTTCAAGTTGGAGTTTTGCACTTAGTCATAGTATTGTCTATATATACATTTCTTCATTCATGTATTCTGTATTCCACATTGTAATAGGGTTGAACAATCATTAATACATATTGAAATCGTTGCGGAGGTTACCTCGAAGAGGTGTTACCACGTAAAAACTCTCACACACATTTCCTCTCTAGCTTTCCAAAATCTCTCTCAATTCTTGTTCTTCTTCATCAGTTTCTGTGTATGTTGCGAAATCGATCCTAACAACTGGTATCAGAGTTGACTTTGTCTCTGGTATCGATCCTATCAACTGAAAGATCGACAGACCCTAGGGTTAATCCGGTTGACTTTGTCGAAGAACGTGGCTCGTCAAGAAGAAAACTATGGCCAATCTGTTGAAGGCACTATCAAATATGTATGAAAATTCATTTGCGATGAACAATGTATATTTGATGCGTAGATTGTTCAATTTACAGATGTGTCAGAATGGATCTGATGTTGATCATATAAATGATTTTAATATGATTGCGATTCAACTAAGTTATGTGGAGATTAGCTTTGAAGATGAAATCAAAGCGTTGATTTTAATGTCATATCTGCCCGAGTCATGGGATATTATCGTTGCTGCAATTAGCAGTTCCCGTGTTTCTGAGAAATTGAAGTTCGATGAAATCTGAGATGTTGTTCTCAGCGAAAATATTCGCAAGCGAGAAGTGAGAGATTCATCGGGCAGTGCTCTCAGTGTTGACCGAAGGGGAAGAAGCAAGTCGAAAGGTCAAAATCCACATGGCCGATCAAAATCAAAGAATCAAGGAGAATCTCTGAACATAGCCAACGTGATTTGTTGGAATTGTGGAGTAAATGGCACTATCGGACAACCTGCAAGAAACCAAGGAAGAAGGAGAATGAGAAATTCAGAGATTATTATGATTCTGTGAATTCAGCAGAAGACATTGGGGATGCTCTAATCCTTAGTGTGGACAACCCGGTTGAATCCTGGATTTTGGATTCTGGTGCATCCTTTCATTCGTCTCCAAGCAAGGAATTCTTTCAAAAATTCAGATCTGAAAATTTTGGAAAGTTATACCTTGCTGACAACAAATCTTTGGAGATTGAAGGAAAGGGGGATGTCCGTATAAAGATCCCATCAGAAAACCAGTGGACATTGGAGGATGTCAGATATATTCCTAGACTCAAGAAGAGTCTGATCTCTGTTGGCCAGTTAGAGAGCACAAGCTACACAACAAAGTTTGGTAAAGGTTTGTGGAAGATTGTAAAGGGTGCTATAGTTGTATCTCATGGCACAAAAGCTGGAACCTTATACACCACTGTAGAGTGTATAAATGTGTCTGCTATCGCCAAGGGTGCTTTTGGTTCATGTAGGTGGCATAACAGACTTGGACACATGAGTCCTAAGAGAATGAAGATCCTGGTTGTAAAAGGAGTGTTAGAGGGTGTGAAGTATGTTGATGCAGGTCTTTGTGAGAACTGTGTTATGGGTAAACATAAACAAGTTAGCTTCACAAAGACTCTGAGAGAGCATAAGAAAGTGTGGTTGGAAATGGTTCATACAGATGTTTAGGGATCTTCTCCAGTTTCATCACTTGTTGATGAGTCTGTCCTAAACAAGGACAAAGAGCATAAGGTTCCAGAGACTACGAAACAAGTGGGATTTGAGTTTGAGTTGCAGAAAACTACACCCACAGAATATACTCAAACAACTCCAGAGACTGTTGCTGAAGAACCTGTGGGGGAGCATATGACACCAGAGCAGGTAGTGAAAAGATCATCCAGAACGATCAGAGCATCAGATATGTATTGACCTTCATTAGATTATGTGTTGCTGATTGATGAAGGGGAACCATATTCTTTTGATGAGACCCTACAGGTGGAGGATTCAATCAAGTGTGAGCAAATCATGGATGATGAGATAAAATCACTTGAGAAGAATGACACGTAGGTGCTGACTAAATTGCTTGCAGGCAAGAGAGCCTTGTTGAACAAGTGGGTGTTCAGGACCAAGGCTGAACCAGATGGAAAACGACGGTTCAATGTTAAGGTTGAGTACGTGACAATAGTTGAGGTTGGGAAAGAAATTATATGGTTCACATAATATCTGGAAGAGTTGGGCAAAAAGAAATTGTCGGACGTCGGATCCGACTTTCCCGACCCGTTTTGGAAAATATTTTTAAATTTCCTTTTGAAAATGTTGGTTCTTGGCGAGCGACGGGTCCGGTCGAGCGGGGTCATCAACCAGACCGAAAAAATGAAAGAGTCGCCACCGATTAATTAAAAGCTAATCGGAATCCTAAAATTGCCTAGGGTACATGTAATTAACATCCTAGGGCTTAGAAAGATCTACGTCCATAGAATCGAGTTCAGGGTTTTTATTACGTCTTAAAAGCTCGCAAACTCATAATCCGCCCTTTCGGTACTTTAGTTTGCTTTTGATTTATTTTTTTTCAATTTGCCCGAATTGCCCGTTTTGATCATGCTTGGCCCAAAAAGACTATATGCATTTTTCTTTAAATTAAACAAACCATGTACAAACAAATATTTTTTTTTAATTTCAAATAAACAAGAGAGAACTAAAGTTAATCGTTCTCGAAAAAAAATGGTTTAACTCTTGAGTCATTTTAAACGTGTCAAAACATGCACGAATGATTTTTGAAGGTATTAAGCTCTTTGGACTAATTTGTCCCATTTTGAGAAGTTATAGGATGTCCAAAAAATAATATCTAGGGACCAAAATGCAATTTTATTAAAATTTGAGCAGAATTAGACAAATATTTCAAAAATTACAAAAATGACCATAAACTATTCTGGACTTATTTGTAATACTTGGTAAAGTTCTAAAATAACCCGAAAATTATTCTAGACTTATTTGTAACATTTTTAAAAGTCATGGAATGTCCAGAAAAATTTAGGAATCAAAATTGTAATTTTCGAAAAAATTATAATTGAACTGAAAAATATTTTTTTAAATTACAGAATTGAACTTAAACTATTCTAGATTTATTTGTAACACTTGGTAAAATTCCAAAAATAACCCGAAAATTATTCTAGACTTATTTGTAACATTTTGAGAAATCATGGAATGTCTAGAAAAGTTTAGAAATCAAAATGTAAATTTTTTTAAAAACGAGCTAAATTAAGAAAAAAATTGCACAAATGGCCCAAAACTTTTCCGGTTTGGTTTATAACACTCGATAACGTCCCAGAAATGACCCGAGGGTCCAAGAACCAAGTTGTAACCTTCATCAAAGTTTGGGAATGACCTAAGTCATTTTTTAAAAAACAAATTCACTATTATACATATAGATATAATAGTATAAACATAATATAAATATATATTATACATATAGATATAATAGTATAAGCATAATATAAATATATATTATACATATAAATATATATAGTAATACATAAACCTAATATAAATATATATTATACATATAGATATAATAATAATATTACATAAACATAATATAAATATATAGTATACATATATATATATATAGTAATACATAAACATAATATAAATATATATTATACATACATATATATATATATATATATGTATATATTAACAACTATATTATACATAAATATATAATATATGTATATAAACTCCTTTTTATTATAACATAAATAATAACATTATAAAATACAAATACAATATTAAATGCAAGAGAAATATACCTATATCGTTCGGAACTTAAACACCGTCCGAGAAACCGAGACCGATAATTACCGATATATTTTTTTTCATTTTTTTTTTCTCTCTCCAATCACTCTTCTCTTCTTCAATTCTTTCCTTCTCTTGAATCCTCCCTCGGTCACCATAGCATTCACCTTGTATTTATAGAATAAAAATACTACTTATTTAATTAAGTACAGGTCCTGGTCGTCGAGGATGACTTGCGAAGGTTGAACACCTAAAGGCTCCGCTCATTTTTTTTTCTCCAGAAGCTGGATAGCTACTCGCATACGGTATTTTGATCCCGAGCCAAAATCAGGTGTTTACATCATCACTTGTTGATGAGTCTGTCCTAAACAAGGACAAAGAGCATAAGGTTCCAGAGACTACGAAACAAGTGGGATTTGAGTTTGAGTTGCAGAAGACTAGACACACAGAATATACTCAAACAACTCCAGAGACTGTTGCTGAAGAACCTGTGGGGGAGCATATGACACCAGAGCAGGTGGTGAAAAGATCATCCAGAACGATCAGAGCATCAGATATGTATTGACCTTCATTACATTATGTGTTACTGATTGATGAAGGGGAACCATATTCTTTTAATGAGACCCTACAGGTGGAGGATTCAATCAAGTGTGAGCAAATCATGGATGATGAGATAAAATCACTTGAGAAGAATGACACGTGGGTGCTGAATAATTGCTTGCAGGCAAGAGAGCCTTGTTGAACAAGTAGGTGTTTAGGACCAAGCCTGAACCAGATGGAAAAAAACGGTTCAATGTTGAGGTTGAGTACGTGACAATAGTTGAGGTTGGGAAAGAGATTATATGGTTGACAGAATATCTGGAAGAGTTGGGCAAGAAGAAGAGCCTGAAAATTATGTATTCAGATAGCTAGAGTGTCATAGAATTGGTAAAGAATCTAGTCTATCATTTGAAGACTAAGAATATTAGAAGGTGATATCATTTCACTCGCATGGCAGTGGAAGAAGGTGACTTGTGCTTAGAGAAGATAAAGGGTGCGAAGAATGTAGCAGACATGTTAATGAAATGTGTTGATGTTAGAAAACTGAGGTTGTGCAAAACCTCGGTTGGTCTTCTGTAGATGTATTTCTACAGATGATGCGGTGAATATATTGATGGTGGTAAGACTTTGTTGAACAATGTTGTTTTGGTGACTGAATCAGTCTCCAAGTGGGAGAATTGTTAGGTTATGGAGCCTGATTAATATGTATTGTCTTTTATATATTAATGTTCATGTGTCTCGCGGTTCAACCTAACTGGACGGTGCACATGGGCGGCTTTACTGGATGGTGGTCAACACAGACGGTTGGACGGTGGTCAAACACGGCAAGCTGGAAAACGTGTTGTGCAAGAAACCGTGTTCAAGTTGGAGTTTTGCACTTAGTCATAGTTTTTTCTATACATTTCTCCATTCATGTATTCTATATTCAACATTGTATGAGAGTTGAACAATCATCAATACATATTGAAACCGTTGTGGAGGTTACCTCTAAGAGGTGTTACCACGTAAAAACTCCCTCACACGATTTCTCTCTAGCTTTCCAAAATCTTTCTCAATTCTAGTTCTTCTCCATCAGTTTCTTTGTGTGTTGCAAAATCGATCCTAACACGACTTTGACGGAAACTGGTGACTTCGACGGAAACTCATTTCCAAAAAGAAACTACCACGTTTCTCTCTCGTGAGTAACCATCGGTAGCACACCACCGGTGATCTTCGATGGTGACAGTCGTCAGAAATTCTTTTCCGACTACACCACCCCAAGTTACGAAAGAAGATCACGACAGTAACAACCGTAACAATTTTGGGTGAAAATGGACCACATGTCATGAGCAATATTATGGGAGAAGGAGCACTAAGCCAAGGATGAAGGTTCTCCACAATGAAACATTTACGGAGGCCACTAAGGCCACGAATCAGAACACTCATCATAGGCACATTGTTCGGCCAAAGCATCATTCACATGCAAAACAAAGGAGAGTGAAGGATCATGAAGGCCACGACAACTTATATCACGGAGACAAAGCAAGGAGCATGAAGGCCACGTCACCGAACACTTTCGGCCGAGAAGAAATTTCATGCAAGGAGGAACATCGGTAGGCCACTTCATCATGGAGACGTGGAGACAATGCCATGCACATGGATAATCAAGGGCCACAGTCATGCACGAAGCATAGAAAGTATCTGAACACCCAAATAGATCAAGTCATGTGAATTATTGACCGTCCCCAAGTGAGATTTTCGTAGACGAACGCGCATCGGTGGGGAAAACAACCGTCACAAAGACGATACCAAAGACCAAACCTACGACTCTGATACCAATGCTGGAATTCGAGATTCAGATGCACGAGAAATAGCACGTTAGTAAGACAAACAATGTAATACCGGAACTATACTTACATCGGTCGGTATATCGACGTGCAGTAGCAGAAGTGTGCGAGATCGGCAGCGGTTCGGAGTCACGACGACGATACCGATCGAGAGGAACGTCACATAAACGGATCGTCTCTCGGTTTTTCCAGTGGATTCCCTAAGACGAATTTGAGAGCATATGTGAAAGTGTGTAGAAGTGGATTGGAAAGTTTTGGGCAGCCCCTAGAGGTCTATTTATAGACCCGAGAGCAGTTGCGATGTTTCGTAACTATCCACTTTTGTTCCCGATATTTTCGTGATTTACACGAGCACCCCTTATGAGTGCATTTTCCAACAAAAGTTTACAGCTCCAATGTCGAGTCGATAGCATAAAATCTAAAATCATCTCTACCAAGGCATCTTCAGTGTGAAATAAACTCGCGTTCTGTGTCTAAACATTCATAACTCGTTTTACTAATTGGTCAAACAAACTTGGATACATTTCTCGCGATCTAAGATTTGTATTTTGTTGTAAATGCATAAAAAAATGAAAATAATATAAGAAAAACGTTTTACTAAATGGTTCAATCGATTTACTTTACTAGTTAATCCAATATTAAAATCTTAACTTACTTTACTAGTTGACCTACCAATTTTAAATAAAATAAAGATTATAAAACAAACTTTTCAATTTCAGAAAGAAAAGAAAAGCAGGAGCACCAAATATGCCCAAGTGGTTCCCAAATAGAAGCTAACTAGTGCCCAATTGGTTTCCAAATAAGTATGCCCCTTGTTATCCCATTAAATAAAAATCTAACATGTGTATTTATTTACTTAATTTTTAAAAATATGATATTATTGTATTATAATTTTTTTTCCAGAAATCTTTTTTCAACAAACATGATTGTGTACACATTTAGGAATGATAATATGATTACAAAAAATATCAACTTACACCTGATTGCTATTTTTATTATTAAAATAAAATGTATAAACCAGAATTTACGTAATATAAATTCAAATATTTTATTATTGATATTAAAAAATGTTGGGATACCTAAAATTATTTCCCAAATACTTATATATCATTTTTATTGACTACAATATATACTTATTACAATGTATTTTATTTTAGTTCTTGTTATTTATTAACTTTATATAATCAATTATATTTTTAAAATTTTGTTTAAGATTTAATTTCTTTCTACCATTTTTTTTGTTTTTAATTTAGAAATCAAATAAATAGTTATGTATTTTAATTCTTAGTGAAAATATATATACATTACTATCTATTTCGTTATGTTTTTAATTAACTTAGTTATTATTATTTATCATTTTTTCCATTCTAAATATTATGTACTTTTAACACTTAATTCATTTTTTAAGTTAATTAAGCTAAACTATAATTATAAATTAGGCTTAAATATATATTAAATACAATTTATATATCATAAGTCTTGTTTATCATTTATTTATTTAAAATTATTTTACTAATTTTAAAAAAGTTGTTGTGTTTCATTCTTATTTATTTCACTCTTAATTTTTGTGTAATTTTCTTAAGTAAATTATTAGGTGCAAAACTTGCAATTTACTATTGTTTGAAGGCAAAATTTAATTTAACATACGTATGAATGTAACGGTTTTTAAAAATGATTGTGCAACTTTTGATTATTTTTATAGTGTCACATGGATGTGATAGAATGATGACATGAATGTATTGACACTGTGGTAGAGAAAATTGCTTAAGAAGCTTACTTGTCAAAATTATTGGATACTTAGTCAAATTAATATATATATTCTTTTTTAGTTTTTGTCTCGAGAATTCAATCTGAAAATTTACAATTATAGATGCTCTAATATCATGATGCTATATCAGTTGTCCAAGTGAGCAAATGACTCATTTAGAACCGAAATGTATCCAGAATCGACATTTATGGTAGGTTTAGGGTAGAAGTTCTAATAATAGAATAGGTTATGAATATTTTTTCTAGAAACCATTCGGTTCCAATCCAAACCCGGAACTGAATATATATATATATTAACAAGTCTAAGTAAAGTTAGGTTACGACACTTAAAGTCAAACTCACTTTTATATTTAGCTTTCAGGATTTCTCCCTTCACATCTACACTTATCAATCGAGACCTTCTTTTCTCCCTCTCTCCCTCAAGTAATCTAATTTCAATAAGGAACGATCTCAGCGCCTTCGCAATTTGTGTGGCGTAATTTTTCATTTTTTTCTCTCTATATCCTAGTCACTTGATTATGTTTTTATTATTATTTTGTCTAATGTCTTAAAATTTAACCTGACATTTTTTACGACACTAAACGTTTAGTTAGATTTTGTTATTCTATATACTTGTTGATAATTACTTGTTCATGTTATGAGAAAAATCGGGTTCAATCTAATTTTTATAAAGATTTTAAAAATTGTATCATGTTCTTAATAATAGCCAGAACTGTTGGTATAAGCAGGTTTTGAATGAGTTCCGATTTCAAATTCAAGTACTCTCTATATAATGGATAGATTTGAGAAACATTTAAAATTACAAAGTGCCTAAAATCACTCAACCTAGTTATCCCAAATTATATTAAGAAAATGTGAAGGCCAAAGGGTAAATATAAATATGTACAGTTGAAGACGATATCATCTAAGTTCAAGTCATAGTTATCAAAACCGGACCGTCGGTCCGACCGAATTCTTGTCCAATTTGGTTCAATCAAAACATTGAAATGCGTGTTGGATCCAGTTGAACTGGTGTGAACCGGATGGTTTATGATTCATTTTTTTGGGGTGGTTTTTAATTTTTGTTTTTTTTAAACCGATTGACTGGTTTAGATTTCTTTGGTTTAATCACAGCAACTACAATCGGTTATCTTCAGTTTAATCCTCAACTTGGTTTAAGAAGCCATTCCCATTTCAAGAAGTCTACGGCAGTCGTTCCAGCTTCTTCATTCTCAGCTTCAGTGCTTCTTCACTTTCAGCTTCTTTATTTCCAGCCGTTCCAGCTTCTTCACCTTCAGCCTACTGCTCCTTCGGTGCTTCGGTTCTATCAGGTTCTTCACTTCGATGAGATAACAGTAAAGAGTGAGGAAAGAAAGAGAGACAAAAATTTCGATATCCATGGAAATCGAATCAATCAACCCATTGAAATGGTGGAGGCGTGGGTGATAAACGTATCCACAAAACGTAGAAAACTTGCTCTGCGCAGGAATTATATGGAGGACTACGAACCTGTTGCGAAGCTACAGGTTTTGCAAGATGAGAATTGGAACTTGGGGCGTTTAGATAGAAAGCGATGAGAGAGGTTTTACAAGGAAACAACGAGAGCCAAAAAGAGACTTAGCCGGAACCAGACGAAGGAAAATTCATTACACACTCATAGATATGTTCAGGTTTTTGCTTGGGATAAAATGAAGCAAGACACAGGAAGACCAGCAGTTTTGGTTTAATTGAGAGTTATTATGTAGTTTGAGAGTATTATTTTACAACTTTTGACAAAATTTTGACATATTAACAACTTTTGATAAAATTTATAAAATAACAAACAAAGATATTTTACTATTATATTAAAATAACTTTGTCAAAGTTATGCGTTAATATTAGTAATACTAAAAAATCTATGAGTTTTTAAAAACATTTTAATAATCTAATTATTTGCAAATACTCTATAACATATAATTATCATTATAAAAAATTTATACATTAATCTAATATCTCCTTTCAATTTGGTTTTAATTTTTATTTTATTTTTTTGTATTTATCGCTTCACACAATAGATTATATATATTCAACATATAAATATATGTCAATTTCGATCAATTTTAATTCTATTTAAATTTATAGATGAAATGCAAAAAATATATAACTTCTTGGAAATAAGAGAGACTGTTTTGAAGGAAAAAATCTATATAACTGTAGATACATTAAAAAATCACAATTACCAAAAAAGTATGACGACTTGAGAACATAATATACAATTATCATTATTATGTAAAATTGTAATTATATAAAATAACATATATAATAATTAAATAAAATTAATTAAAAATGGATAAATAATAAATGAGACTTCTTCTTCCACTCTAATTTAAATTTCAAACTTGATTAGATTATTTCAATCTAAATTCTCTTAGTTGTAGATAAAATTATAACTTTTATAAATGATCTAAGTAGTTAGATTCACTGCTATCTTATCGAGATCTAGAAAAATGGTGCATGAGAAATGATGGAGGGATAGTGATACAGAAATATATCTGTGTGATAAAAAAATGTAATGTTACATATGTGTAAAACTAATTACTATGTATGTTTTTAATGTATAAGGTCATACATATCTTCGAGTCTTTGTGCAAATAGTTTTTTTTATAAAATATTTAAATTACCAAAACGATCATGATCAATATAAATTAATAGATTAGTAAAGGATATTTGTGTTATTTTGTAGGTGGGAGTTACAAAAATAATGTGTTATCACTATTTTTCACGGCTCAATCACTATTCAACCGTTAAAAGAAAATCAAAACTTTTCATATTTTACGTTCCCAACCTCTTCTCTCTTTTCATTTATCCCGCTCTCAACTTTTCTCCCTGAGACGTCTTCCCTAGCCCAACTTAAGACGTCTTCCCTCTTCCTTTTATCCCTCAAACTCCTTACGTCTTCCAGAAGAACTCCTCATCGAGATGGGAACCTCGAATGGGAACCTGCACTGGGATGGGAACCTCGACTGGGACTGACCACCGAGCTCAATGAACAACAGCAGGGCTGGGGCTGGACTGGAATCGTGAAGAACAACAGAGCTCGACTGAAACCGCGAAGAACAACAGAGCTCGACTAGAACCGCGAAGAACCTTCGACAACAACAGGGTTGGGGCTGGACTACCAGGTGGAGCAGAAGGAGATCGGAGGTGGTGGACTGGAAAAGGGACGGAGATTTCCCAACCGACCATATATATATATATATATATATATTAAAATATACATATTTTTTTGGAATAAATGAATCGTAAAATATAAGGAATAAAAAATATAAAAATACTTTCCACGACTCATTTATTTGAGCCATTAATTTTCACGCTCTACCAAATTTGAGTCGTTATAATTCCCCTAACACTTCTTATAACAACTCAAATTCTTTTGAGCCGTGAAAATTTATCGACTCAATTAATGAGTCGTTAAAAATACTTTTTTCAACTGTTAATGACTATTGGCCAAAGAAAAAACTGTTAATGACTAACTCTCTCGTAGTGGTCATATGTTTAAGTCTTTGTGCAAATATTTTTTATAACAATTTGAGAACACATTTAAATGAACAAAATAATCATGATAAATATTAAGTAATTAAATTATTGAATGATATTTGTGTTATTTTATAGATGACGGTTACAAAAACCATCTCTACCTGAATAATATATATAAATGTTCCTTTTGGCAAATGGTATTTACCCTATCTAAATTTGTAACAAAGTAGATCTATTTTGTATTCAGACCTTGTTTTAAAAAGTGCTTAATTGTACAAACCATTGCGTCTGAGGTGGCCAATTAGAGAATTTAATACATGTATTGGTGGAGTTATGGTTTTAAATCCCTTATTATTTATTTATTTTTATAAATTATTGGCGTTCCAACTATTATCTTTTAAGTCTTACACTAGGTTTGGTTTGCAGATATTTATTTTGCGGAATTGAAATTTCACTTACTCTTTATTCCTAGAATCTCTAGGAATAGTTATTCCGTATGAAAAGTTCGAAATTGTTATTACTTGCTCTCATTGAATACATAATAAATGGTCAAATGATAAATGGTCAATTGATCCGTTTAATTACGAAAATACCATTTGTCATTTAATTATTTATATTTTAATTAATATATTTTTTACTTAATCAAATTATTACAAAGATTTTATTAAATTATACTTTTGAAATAATTAATTATATTTTTAATTTAATTAATTAACTCAACATATTTTAATTTAATTAATTAATTTTTTATTTTTATTTTTAAATTGTTTAAAAAAATTTAATAAAATATATTTTAAGTTTAATTAATCTTAATTTAAGCTTTCCAAATTATTTAATATATGTTTTTACAAATTAATTTTATTATATATTATACATATTAAAACAAATGACATATATACCATTTTACCTTATTTTATTCAATTTCCATATATATTTCTACCGACCAAACATAATAGACAACCAAACATTATTGAGATTATATATTTCATATTAATCAACCAAATAAATAATACCATATTATAACATCTTATTCATTATTCCTATTATTTTATTCTGTATTGGTTATTCCACCAACCAAATTTACATATAGTTTTTATTTTGATGTTAGACAACTAAGATAAGACCAGTGAGATCAAAACAGCACCAAAATCCAACCAAGTCTTCTCGGAAGGAAACAAAATCTATTAACCTTATATATATATATATATATATATATATATATATATGACAACGACATTTAATTATTAGATATTCATTATTAGACAACGAAAAGACATGATGAATTTATTTTAGGGTTAATTACCAAACTGTTACTTATGTTGGCAGATGTGACTGAACGGTTATCTCCGTTAAACTTGCACATATACTATACATGTCACCTTCTTCAAACTTAAACTTCCTAATATACCATTCTCCTAATTAGAAGCATCTATAAAACCCTATCAGACTATCACACTCATAAACCTCAACTTCCTTCTATCCAGGCGTCACAGACAAGGATCTCGATGTCGTTGCCACTAAGTTTATAGGGTTAGAGGTGCTCCACCTCAAGAACTGTAAATGTGAGATTTTTTTAGTTTGAGTTTTTTGAATTTTGGGGTTGCTGTTTGTGAGTTTTGCAATTTATGATCTAAAGATGAAATTAATTGAACACATGTGCCGGTTTGATCAGATTTCAATACTTGGAGTACCTTAATGGAGCTATCAATTTGAAATTGATGCATACTGACTAGCTCATTGTATAGTTTGGTTGAACTAAGCTGTAAATAACTTCATAACTGATCCAGAGATTTAATTTGACCTCGAATCAGTTTTTTTCTCTGAGAATAATGCCTATTAATGCCCATCATCTTTCCATTTCTCTTTTCCAGAAAGTTTTAATTCGCAGAATTGGACTATTTTTCTTGCCTTTGTTGATTTGGATCCCTTACATAAATGTAAAACATCTTCAAAATATTTGTTGGAATTGATATTGAAAAAAAAAAAAGATAAGTTCTCAATTTTTAAAGGGAAAAGTATGAAAAAGATGTAACATGTTTGCCCAAAATGGTAATCGATGAAATTTGTTTTGGGCCGCGGGTATTTGATGTAAAACGTTTACTTCTGTAGGTTTTTGAAGAAACGTTAGTTTTTCTGTTAATTTATCCGTTAAAAGTTAACACGTGCTTCTCACGTGACATATAATTTGAACGTTAAAATAATCAAAAACAAAAATACCCAAACCTCCTATCTCCACAATCCAATCACCACGTTCAATTGCTCCACCAGAGCTCGAACCACCTTCTCGTCGGAACCAATTGCCTCCACCAACCACCACCTGGAGGGACGAGACTCTCTGTCGATTCTGATTCCGGCGCCATCTTCTTCGAGAAGAGCCCATCATTGTCGTGTATTCTTCTATCCCAGCAGCAGCTTATGTTCCTCCTCCAAGCTCCAGAACAACATATGGCCGCCGCAGCTTCCCTTGAAAAACTCGCTCCGTGATCCACGTGTCCACGTCAGCAGCGACAAAACAAGCAAGCTCCCTGATGCCCCACATGCGGCTGCGGCCTTGGGGAAGATGACGGACTTGAAGAAAATTATGATACTGGGAGCTGGGCCTATCGTGATCGGACAAGCTTGCGAGTTCGATTACTCGGGAACCCAGGCATGCAAGGCCCTGAAGGAGGAAGGGTACGATGCCCTCTTGCCCACCATGGGCGGCCAGACTGCACTCAACCTGGCAGTGGCTTTGGTTGAGAGTGGTGCGTTGGACAAGTATGGCGTTGAGTTGATTGGTGCAAAGCTAGTGAGTTTTGTTTTGTTTCATACAGAAGAACTCCTTTTCATGGAGATTTTAATAGTGTTGTATTAAACTGCAGATGTTTTCCGAGCTTCAAATGGTAACTCCAATGGTGCCCTCAAGGGAGGTATACTTCATCTGATACTGTAAGCAGCTGAGTGGCGAGCGATTGGCTATTGTGGATGTCTCGATTGACAAAGTCGAGGACAACATCGATGTTTCTCTTGTCAAGTGCAGAAAACGGCCTTCTGGTTGCATCATTAAAGACAAATCCAATGGCCACTGCAAGGTACGTTATATCATTCAAGTATATACAAAATTCATGCACTTGTATTGCCATTTTCATTGGATAATGATATTAACGTTGGATATATGTCATCAGGTCATATGGGTGGAGCACCTGGAATGCCAAAAAAGCACAATTCACCCGATGTACCGCACATTGTCAACAGCGGTCTAGCCTTTGGGGCGAGACATTGGGTGGCAACACTGCAGCTCCAGTGCGAGCGACTCGTCTTCTTCATGGCGACCAATGTTCCCACCAAGGATTCAAGTGGTAATTAGATTCAACTAAATAACCTCCACCTCTTAACAAAGCCGAGTTTACAAAGCAAGCGAATGCAATGCAGGTGTTACAACTCTTGCTGGGAGGAAGAGCATCTTGAGGCTTGCACAGAGGATGACTCAGAGCTTCTGCCATGCTATCGGAGCATCAAGCTTCCACAGCTGGACCAAGGTGCCAGGTAAAACAGGTGAAGACATAAGGGTAGCTTCTAGAAAGAACCTCAACGACCCAGGAGAACCTCTGGGAGTGATCCTGTGCGTCGTGGCTTCTGTACTGTTGCCTGTCTCTCCTAACACACTCTTCGATTTCCTCAGGGACGAAGTGCACCATCACGGGCGGTGATGGTGGCTTTGCGGACGGAGGAGACGTTGGCGAAGGGGCGTACGGTGTTCTTGTCCTTAAGCACGATACGATTGAGCTCCGGAATGTAGAGCTGATTGGCGGCGGAGCGGGAGGGGACGTCGAAAGAGAAGCCGTTTCCGGCGAGGATGGGCTTGGCGATCTTGAGAATGATGGATTCTATCGGTTGGAGGAGAAATACTAAGGGGCATTTTGGTCTTTTTAAACGGACAGAAACTCACGTGCAAGGCATGAAGGCAGCTAACAGACTTTTTTGACGGACACAAACATATTTTGACGGAATTCATCAAAAACCTACACAAACAAACATATTTCATCAAAAACAAACATTGGGACGCATTCACCACTTTGGGCAAACATGTTGCATCTTTTTCATACTTTTCCCATTTTTAAAACTTATCATAGAGAAGGGAGATGTTGTAAATAAGAGAAGGGAAACCCACTTATAATCAGAACTAGACATGTTGGGATGTTACCTGGTTTAGTAATGGGAAAATGACATTGTTAATGTATTGTGTTGCATTTAACATGCCATTTTGAACTCGAATTTAGAGAATCCATTATTTATTTATTTATTAAAAAGTTGTTACTTGTGAAACTTAGTTTCTACTTGAAATACATTTGCTCAGAAAGTGTTTACTGGAAGTTTGTGAACTTTGTTACTTCATTTATTCCCTCTCATTTTTGGGTTGCAGGTGTTACTGACAATGGTTTGATACAACTCGCTCAAGATCTTTCTTCTCTACAGTCCTTGGATGTAACTTACTGCAAAAAGCTTACAAACAAAGGACTAACAGTTTTCTCTCTCCAAAAACTGTTACAATTTAGAAGAGTTGAGCCTCCAAGGATGCTTCTACATAAGTGACAATGGAATTGAGCTGGGTTTGAAGGTTTTGAGGGTCAATA
This sequence comes from Chamaenerion angustifolium, assembly GCA_946814005.1. NCBI lineage: Eukaryota > Viridiplantae > Streptophyta > Magnoliopsida > Myrtales > Onagraceae > Chamaenerion > Chamaenerion angustifolium. Next base: position 25,965,007 of record OX328270.1, on the reverse strand, counting down.
ACTGTTGGGATATTACTGTGATTGAGATACGGTCCCTACTGGGGAAATGCAAGTCTGGAGTCTCTGAAGAGTTAGGTTTAGTTATTTTGTAGGTCATTTGTCAGTAACCTTTGTCTGTAACTGAAGTATGAAGAACATTGTGTCGTTTGCAAATGTGGTGACTTATGTTTGTGGAGAAGTTGTTAAATGACGTTTTATATTCTCTTAAATGTTATCAAAAACGGTTACTTTAGTTTTGACATTTTGTTACATAACCGTTACTTCTGGTTTAGAGAACCTACATCATAATCCATAAACATAAAAGAGGGATAGAATCGTCCTTTAACTTTAAATCGTTTAAAATAGGTCACGTGACTTCCTCGTGACAGTCAGACGAAAACTTCACGGAATGACCAATTAGTCACATCCTCAAACTTAAGTAACAGTTCAGTCACACACAAAAAAAAGAGTAACTTTTTAATCACATAAGTCAAAGATAAGTAACTGTTGAGATAGTTAACCATTTATTTTATCATAGGTTTGTGTTTGAATATCCATATTGAGGTTGGACATTCCTCGCAAATTCGAATTTATCAAGCAGGTTGCTAGTGTAATAATAAAACATTTAATTCAAAACATTATTAATGTAAAACTAATCTTAAATTGTATAAGATAGTGAAATAAAATTCTTAAGATTTTTAAGAAAATGGTCTAGCGACCCAAATTCTCTTAAAATAAGAATTGAAGTTGGATGTCACTCACAAGTTTGAACTTACAAAACAGTTGGTTAAAATGTACGTCTTAAATCTAACATGGTTTCAACCAGAGCGGCCAAGTTCAAATCTAGGGGACGCCGATAGAAATACTCTCATAAAGGTCGAGATCAGGTAGTTGGTTAAGATGTACATTTTAAATCTCACATCGAATGCAGTAGTTTGTTGAGGCGTGAATGAAGAGAAAAGCCCATTTATATTGTATAAGATAATGAAATAGTTTAGTTTAATGTTACATCAATAATTATTTAATTCTCGTACTATTTTTGTATTATTTTAGAAGTTATATAAATTATATATTCATAACACATTGCACACTACAAACGAGGATAACACAAACACTCGCTAGATTCTAATAATATATATTATACGAGCACGCACGAAAAAAATCGTGTTTCACTACGGGAGAGGGGGCATATACCGGCCAAAGTTCACGGCTCAATGTCTATTGAGCCGTGTAAAATAAAACTAAATTGAGAATAACGACTCAAATGACATTGAGCCGTTATGAAGTATTTTTTACGGCTCAATGAACTCAGCCGTTGCCTTTATTCACGGCTCAAACTCAATTGAGCAGTGTTAATACCTTTTATTGGACGGCTCGAATACTGTTGAGCCGTACTTAAACAAAATTCAAATTATTCGTATTCCCTCGCAAATAGAGAAGCTTGTCGCATAATGGGAGAGTGCACACTGCACAATGAGAATAAAGTAGAATAAATTATCAAAAAAAAAGAATAAAGTAATAATGGGATACACTATACAGTCCGAATTAAATAAGATAATGGACAGTGCACAATGATAATAAAGTAGGAAAATGGGAGAGTGAGGAAAATGGGAAGCTCGACTACAGCTGGGTCTAGAGAAAGACCACTCTGGAGCTCGACGAAGAAGGCAGCTTCAGAGCTGTAGAAGGCGGAGTCTGGAGAAGATGCGAAGCTGGAGAAGGCTGTGACGAGATGCGGGATGCGACGGGACGAAGACAGAGCTTTGGACGATGATGTTGTGGACGACGACGATGAAGATGGGGACAGGGTCGCAGTTTCTTCAACCGGACGACGGTCGCAGTTTCTTCAATCGGACGACGGTCACAGTTTCTTCAACCGGACGACGATGAAGACGAACCTTCTTTGTTTCGGGGTTGAAGAGAAGGAAGAACAATGGAGACAGGAAGAAGAAGACGGACCTCGGGTTGAAGACGGGATGAAGAACAGAGCTGGCGGTTGAAGAATAAAAAAATATATTTGGTTTTAAAAATGGGTCGTATTAATGTTTTTTTTTTTTTAAAAACAAACATTTGGCGGCTCAAAATAAACGAGCCGCGATAATTAATTCCGCGGCTCGTTTGAGTCCGAGCCGTCAATTGTCACGGCTCAACTAGATTTGAGCCGTGATAATGCTGCCGACTCTTCCTGTAACGACTCAAATCCAGTTGAGCCGTGATATTCTAACAGCTACAAATTCCAGCCGTTAGAAATTGTATTTCTGGCCGGTGATGGCCTCCTCTCCCGTAGTGTTTGTAGAACCATATGACAGAACATTAACACGAACATGATAGCACGAATGTATTTTCGTGTCGTGTTCGTGTTTAGGTATCAGGACACGACACACACGATTAAATTGATTTTTTTGTTTGCCAATTATAAATGTGGATATGAAAATCAATTTTTTAAAATACTTTTATAAATAATTATCATTTAATAGATTTTAAAAATCTACTTAGATATTTAATACTCAAAGTTTGTCAATTATACACTAAACACTTATGAAATTGGATGTTTAAATTGATAATTCATACTATGAACAATTTGTTATTTTGATATTTTCATATAAATTTCGCATTTGAACATATAACTGACTAATTTACCACAACACGATAACACACGGAAAATTATGGGTCGTGTTCGTATTGAGAAACATAACACGATAAATTTATCATGTGTGTTCGTGTTTAATAAGTATCATACAATAAACATATCGATTTTCCTCTAATATGATTTATAATTATCCGTCTAACTCAAATTGATATTTCTATTATTAATTTAAAATATAGAATGCTGAACTCATGATGAATTTAGGTGGGGCCCATCCTAACCCCCCCAAAGACAGCGAAATCCTAGTCCATCTGGTGATATTGACTTTTAAATAATATAAATAAAACTAGATATCTTGCCTCTATTTTGTACCGTACTCCGTAAGTAATAACTTTAATTTATTAATTTTTATTTTTATTTATTCTTAATAGTTAATATTATTACATTATTTATTAATTGAATATATATTTAAAAAAATATTTACTATTATAAAACTTAAATTATCCATAATAAATAATTATGAGTGAATTAATATCAAAATGCTTAAAAGTAAAAAGTAAATTAATAAACATTGTCCAAGTAAGTGTAAAAGAGGGTGTTGTTTTCTTTTTAATTATAAAATTTAAATATATATATATATATAGAGAGAGAGTTAATGAATAATAATATGAATTAGTGATAAAAATGATATAAACATTTACTAACATAATATTAATGTATATTTTTTAACTTAACTTTTATGTTATTTTTTTTATTGTTTATTTATCATAAATATTATATTGAATATACATATTTTTGTAATTGTAACTACTTTGATTGATGCCAAAAAAAAAACAAAAAAAAAAACTACTTTGATAGTAGTTATTTATATTACTTATTTTGAGATTTATTTAAAAAATTGTATATAATATTTACAAATATGTAGGTGAGATAAAATGTGATATATCGATAAAAAAATTAGACCATAAATGTGGTAGGTGAGATAAAATATGAAACGTACTGTGAGAAGTGATGAGAAGTTTCGGAGGAATTCTAGAGCTTCTGGAGGTACGTGTGACAAGTCCATGTCATCGTTGCTAACAATTTGTTTTAATTAACCAATTAAAATATTTTATTTTAACAACTAGTTAGCTTAAAAACTTATGTATTCTAATTATAGAAACGTTAGCCAAATTGATACAATTAATATTTACTTTCTTCCGTGTTCCCATTCTTCTCTTATTAAAAATATATATTTAGAAAAGTAAATATAAAAAATATATTTCAAAATATGGGCACAGGGCTACCCCATGGTGCGAATAATCACAAACCGCACCCGAAAGGGTGTGATTCGCTACTTGGGGTAGCGTATTGTGCCAAAATGATACAACACCCAAGGGGGATGAGCGTTGCTGTTTTTTTTCGACGACTTGATATTTAATTAAAAATTAAATTATGCCTCTATTAAAAAAATTATAGTAAGTATATATTTTAATTTCGATTCAAATCAAGCAAAAAAATATTAAATTTGGACTTACGGGTCGACTATACGCTCTGCCCTAAATTGAGATATGAAACATTGACTAAAAATAATAACTCAGACCCTGTAAGTTCAAACTTAACATGGTTAAGGAAATTTATGACGAAATTCAATTATCTACCTACTCTATTTTTTTGGATTTTTTATTAAATATATATTTAATTTTTTAACCTAACATCATTCGTCTTATAATTTGATCAGAATAATAAAATGCATTAGGTGAGAAATTTAATTATATACTTACTCAAAAAAGATTACAGTGCATAGATAATTTAATTATGACATAAATTACGCTAACTAGACGTTAATTTTTTAATTTTGAATTGACCGTATAATACAATAGATAAAAAAACTATACACATGCTATCTCAAATAGCGAATCATACAGTGTGGTGCGACTTGTGATTATTTTTGAATCTTGAGGTAGCGCGTATAATCAAAATATTATATATATATATTTTTTGAATACTTGTTTTTTATAATTACTTTATGAAAATATTCCTTATTAAGGTTTACATTCTCTCTTCCATTTGTTTTTTCTTTTCATTAATTTATTTGAGTAGTCTTATTACAAAAATAGTCTTTTAATTTCAGTTGGATACTTGGAAATCCGAAACTTAATCGGGTTAAATATTTTTCTTACAAATTTCTTTTAATGTTAAATTTTATTAAATTATTATATTCTTTCAGTAATGGTCTCAATTCAAAAAAAAAAAAAAAAAAAAGTAATGAAGAATATCGTTCACAAGAGAGAAAGGAAAGAAAAGTTGAGTTGTGGCGTGTGCGGTTTCGTAATCAGACTTTTGTACCAGTAAGTCGTTTACCTTCCTTCGTTCCTTCCTTATCGGAATCTGCTTAAATACATAATCTTCACCCTCCTCCATTACCACGAAACCAAACAGTCCCTAAGGTCAAGTAAAACACGATGATGTTGGTCTACTTTCTCCTTTTCTTCGCCACATACATCATCGCCAAACACCTCTTCCGCAAGATCCGTAACCTGCCGCCCAGCCCATTCCCGGAGCTCCCTGTCATTGGTCACCTTTACCTTCTCAAGAAGCCCCTCCATCAGACCCTCGCCCGAATCGGCGCCCGCTACGGTCCCGTCGTCCTCCTCCAGTTTGGCTGCAGACCCGTCCTCATCGTCTCATCCCCTTCCGCCGCCGAGGAGTGTCTCTCCAAGAACGATGTCGTATTCGCAAACCGCCCCCATCTTCTCGCCGGGAAATACATCGGCTACAACTACACCAGCCTTGCGTGGGCCTCCTACGGCGACCACTGGCGGAATCTCCGTCGGATTGCTTCCCTCGAGATCCTGTCGGCCCACCGCCTTCAGACACTTTTAAGCATCCGCGCCGATGAAGTGTTGATGCTTGTGAAGCGGCTTTCCCGGCAGCGGAATGATACGGTGGAGATGAAGTCGACCTTCTTCGAGCTGATGCTCAACGTTATGATGAGGATGATCAGCGGTAGAAGGTACTACGGGGAGAACGTGAAGGAGGTGGAGGAGGTGACGACGTTTCGGGAGATCGTAGTGGAGACGTTTCGGATAGGTGGTGCCAACAATATAGGGGAGTTCTTACCATTCTTAAGAAAGATCGGGTTTAATGGTGTGGAGAAGGAGATGCAGAAGTTGCAGGAGAAGAGGGAAAAGTTCATGAAGAAGCTCGTAGAGGAGCACAGAAGAGAAGGTAGCCACGACAAGAGTGGAGATGCTGTGGTGCATGAAGGGAAGAAAAACAAGACACTGATTCAGGTTCTGTTGTCTCTGCAAGAAGCAGAGCCAGAGTACTACCAAGATGTCACCATTAGAAGCATCATGCTGGTAAATTCATTAACTCTATTCTGTTGTCTGGATCAAGTCAGTAATTGATTGCAGAGAATAAAAGTTATCTTGATGCAAATGATTATTAAAATTTAGCTAGAAAATTGTAATTTTTGGTAAAGTTTGTCTAGCAATATGCTTGGCCATGAAATGATGAGCTTCTTCTTCTATGCCTATACCTACCTATCCATATGATTGCATTTGCAGGTTCTCTTGGCTGCTGGAACTGACACCTCTGCAGCAACCATGGAGTGGACCATGTCACTCTTATTGAACAACCCAGAGGTTCTACAAAAGGCCCAAGCGGAGATCGATGCTGTGGTAGGATTCGACCGCCTTGTGAACGAGTCTGACCTCGCAAGTCTGCCTTACCTTCACTGCATCATAACCGAGACACTCCGTCTATACCCAGTTGGACCACTCTTAGTCCCCCACGAATCGTCTGATGAGTGTCGTGTGGGAGGCTACCGGATTCCTGCATCGACCATGCTGTTGATTAACCTGTACGCGATTCAAAGGGACCCCAAGTACTGGCCTGAGGCTAACCAGTTCAAGCCAGATCGTTTCGAGGGGATGGAGGGAGTGAGGGACGGCTACAAGATGATGCCTTTCGGTGCGGGAAGGAGAGGCTGCCCTGGTGAGAACTTGGCTTTAAGGATGGTAGGGGCTACCATTGCAGTGTTGATTCAGTGCTTTGAATGGGGTCGGGTCAGTGAAGAGCTAGTGGACATGACAGAGGGAGTAGGGTTGACCATGCCGAAGCTTAAACCACTACAGGCCAAGTGCACACCGCGTCAAGCCATGCTACCTCTTATTTCATAACTATGAGATTAAATATATATATATATATATATATATATATATATATATAGTTTTATTATAAGTCGAATTATATTATCAGACCGAAAGTCAGAAAATAACGCATAGTTAACGTCATTTATATCGTAATTAAATTATATCCGCACTGTATTTTTATTTTATTTTTTTAAGTAAGTATATAATAAAATTTATCACCTACCGCATTTAATCATTCTGGTCAAATTATAAGTAAAACGATGTTAGATTATAAAATTAAATATATATCTAATTAAAAAAATCTTAAAACATTAGAGTATGTAAATAATTGAATTTCATCATAAATATCAATAACTAACGTATCTACCCACATTTCAAAATATTTTTTTTATATACATATTTTTTCTAAAATATTTTTTACCGTGCATACTTTTTCAAAAAACTATTCTCTCTCTATATATATATATATGTCGATCGAATTGCACTTTCATAAATATAAATATATATATATGTATAATTGAATATGTGTCGTAGCATACGGTCAATCCGAAAGTTAAAATTTAACGTCTAATTATCGTCATTTATGCTGTAATTAAATTATCTACGTACTGTATTTTTTCTGAGTGGGTATATAATTAAAATTTTCTTCTAATTCATTATATCATTCCGGTCAAATTAAAGGACAAACGATGTTAGGTTAAATCATTAAATATATATCTAATAAAAAAATTAGAGTAGATAGAGAATTAAATTTAATCAAAAATGTCGTGAACCGTGTTGATTTTAGACTTATAGGGTTTGAGTTAGATTTGTTTAAGCCAAATTTTCATATATAAACTTAGTAATAATTTTTATATCATTTGAATTACAGTTGAATATTTACTTACTCATAATTTTTTAATATATATATAATTTAATTTGTTTTTTTTAAAAAAAAGTTAAAGGTGCAACACGCCATCCCTAGGGTGCGATTTGTGTTTAAATCGCACTCCGCAATAACGTGTATGCTCATATTTTGATTTTTTTTTTTAATATTTACTTTTCTAATTTTGTTTATTGTACTTACTTTTTGAAAGAAAAAAAAACTGATTGTTCAAACAAACTTTAGGTTTTAGGTTTTGGTATCTGGCGACCTAAAATTTATAATTTGTTGTAAATGTATAAAAAATGAAAATAATATAAGAATAACGTGTTTTACTAAACGGTTTAATAAATTTACTTTATAATTGATCCAATATTAAAATCTTAATTCACTTTACAAATAGTATATGTGTGTATAAATATATTTATTGGGTTAAACACTACACTTATTAAAAACAAGGGTTAATAAGTAAAATTGTACCATATGTTTGGGTCATGTGATCGGATAGTACCCATATGTTGTTTATTGGTACCTTATGTTTTCAGAATATTGTTCTTTAGGCCAAATTACTGTTGCCGTCGAACTTAACTAATGGAATGCCGACGTGGCGCGTGATAGATGGAAAATAAAAATAAAACAAATAGGAAAATAAAATCAAATAGGAAAACAATATGGAAAATCAAATAAAAATAAATCTAAATTCTAAAAATTAAAATATAAATTCTAAACATAAAAATTATTGTTTATAAATTTATTTTTAAATAAAAAATCAAAAAAATAAATTAGCAATTGGACCGTCGAGTCCAATTGACCCAGCCATGGGTTCGACCCTAGCTGGGTCAATTGGACCCCAAGGGTCCAATTGCTACGTCACGTAACTTTCCGTATGTGTTATCGTGTTGTGTTAAGTTACTCAATCATATGTTCACATGCATAATTTATAAGAAAATATCAAGATAAGGAACTCCTCAAGATAGAAATTATGAATTCAAACATCAACTTTCACGAGTTCTCAATGTATAACTATTAAACTCTAAAAAAATAATATAATTAAATGAATTTTAATAATTGTTAAATAATTTGTGTTTAGAAAAATATTCAAAAATCAAACTTATCAGTCCAACTTTATCGTATTATCATGCGTGTCATAATCTGACACCTAAATATGAACACGACACGAAAATTATCTCGTGTTATCATTCAATTATAAGCTTCCACAAACACATTATTTTTGTGCGTATTTGTCGTATAATTGTATTTAAGGGAAAAGTATGAAAAAATGTACTATGTTTGACCAAATCATTATTGAATGCAACTAGCGGCGGATCTAGGAACCACGCTAAGTGGGTTCCTTATTAAATATATATATATATATATATATACACACTTATTTATTAGTAACGAAACATATCAGTATCAATTTGGATCGAAATAAAAAGTATAATGTTAATTACGATATTTTTAAGATAAATACATAATAGTTTCAAAGAAAATGATTAAAAAAATTGCATTATAATACGAAATAATGCACTAATATTTAAATAAAATCAAGTAAAATATATTGATATTTTTAATTGCATCAACAAATTGTCATCTGAATTCATCATGACTGTTTTTCTCTTAAAATTCAAATGGAAGAATATTAAAGTTCTAAACAAAAAGGCAGTTAGCATACTTTTATGTTCACACTCAAAACCATTTATGAGATCTCTCTTCCTAATATGAAGAGTAAAAATATTTGTATATTATTAATACAAACAAATTAAAATTATTCTAAAAGATTGGGGAAATATTTTTTTAGATCTTCGATTTATTAAAATTTTAAATAAAATATACAATAAATTGTATTTAAATGTATAATTTTTATTTATTTTTATAATATATGCTATAAATAAATATATGTTTGCAAAATAGTTTTATTTTAATATAAACTATTTATAAGAACAAAACAGATTTGCTGATTTTTTCTCATATATTTAGATTTTATATTTTATTAAAAATATGAAATATATTATCCAAAAAAAAATAGTTTAAAAAAAAAATATATTATTGAATTTTAAGTATACTTTAATTTTTAGCATAGTTATCCTAATCTGATCGGACTACTAGTCAAACTCGATCCGATCATGAATTGACAGAATGGACGGTTCAGTTCTTACAAATGATCGAATTTAGGGGTGTCAATTTGGTTCAGTGGGTCGACCGTTGGCCGTTCCAGAAATCGTTTGACATAAACACGACCCATCTATTTCTATGGGTCAATTATTGTAACCTAGACATGACCCACAAGGCGATGGGTCAACCCGTATACTTGTTGACTCGTGACAAAACATTACCCACAAAAGCATGGGTCAAACTGACCTGTTTGACCCACTCGACTTACTTGACATGCGTAACCCCTAACTCCTCACATTATTAAAAAAGTGAGATTATATATATTTTTTATAATATAAATTATTCAATGGGTCAGCGGGTTGACCCATGGGTCAAAGATTCTGACCCAAACACGACTCATGTCAAAATGACCCGTGGGTCAAAAATTTCTAACCCAAACACGACCCGTGAGCGGGTCACCCACATGTCATTCACAGGTTGGGTCGGAAGTTGACACCCCTAATCGAAATATTGAACCCCGTTGAATAGGTGAAAATCAGATGATTTTTAAAGAATGGGTCGATTTTTTTTAAAGAAACGGTTGGTTTCGGTTCTTCAATTAATCTCCAATTTATTTTTACTATTTTCCTTTTCTATTCCTCACCGTGACTTATCACTTAAGTGTAACCTTAATTTTAGTTAATTAATCATGTGAATCGGTATGTCTGACCGATGAACCAACAATCAGACCGTCTAAACCGGGAACCGACCCATTACCGGTTCGAGGGTCGATCTAGTTCGGATAACGAAGTGGAGGCGAATGAATTTCTCCTTTTTTAAAGAATTGAATTGTTCAAGGAATACATGATCCGTCTACCACAATAGTGTATTCCATAGCTTCCTTTTGTTGGAGAGCATTCACTACGTGAGCCACATATTCAAAAGTAGTAACCGATTCCATAAATCTCATTACGCTTCAGCCAGAATATACTATTCCACCTCTTAGAAAGAAAATAACTTTAAGTAATATTGAAGTACTTGAAAAGTCTGTTTTAAATTTTCAACTTGCAAATATTTAATTAGCAACACAGGTCGACACTGCACGGAGAGACGAAAGCTAGAGGAGCAAATGAGATTAGATACTCCAGTAGTTCTAACTGTAAACGATGGATACTAGGCACTCGATCATCAAATTATAGATGACTAGTTCATAACTCTAGTCCATTCCTATTTTAACATTGAGCATTTTTATTTTAGCTCAACTTCTTCCACTTTTTGTAATCACACATTACATAATGACTTTTATATCTTTGATAGGTATAATAACAATACTATTAGAGTTCGGTCACTTAATCGATCCACTTGCTTCGATTATGTTAATATTAATTACTACGGTTATATTTTTTTTCATAGTGATAATTATATGTTTCATAATAAGGATATTTAAGATTTTCGGGAGTTTGTAGGTGGGTCTGACTGTGTTGCCATGAATAAATGAAGAGGAGAAATGTTTTTGGGAGAAGTCAAGAAAAATTGGTTCATACAAGATGTGAAAAATTGAATTTGGATGCGTGAATTAATAAGTAAAGTTAGTGATGTTAGTTTAATAATTTTGTATCACTTTAAACTAATTATATTTCAAAAAGTATTAATATCACTACATTATTACTAACAACATATTTGTTTCGCGAAATTTCTAAAGAACAAAAATATGAATTATGTATTCTCATATTTTTCTCCCGAAATCGGAATTCCTAAAGCACTAGGAAGGGATAAACACTTGGATTTACTATTCCTATAAATTTATGAATAAATAATAAATGTCTAATTGATCATAATACCCTCCACGGTTAATTAATTATTTTAATTTTTATCTTTTATTTTATTTAATTATTAACATTTGAATTATTTATTTAATATAATTTTTAATTAAGTAAATTATATTTTTACATTTTAATGAAATTAATTTTTTTATTTAAATTTAATTCAATTTAAATTTTTTAATAAAATATATTTTTAATTTAATTTAATTAATCTTAATTTAAGTTTCTCATATTAATTAATATATTTTTTTATAAAATAATTGTACTATATATTATATATATTGAAGCAAATGGTATAAATATTATTACTTATTACCCATCAAACATTAAAATTTCATATTTGATTCAATTTGAATCAATCAGTCAAATAACATTCTATTATTATTTTCATTTTCATATTCATTTTTCATATTCTTTATTCCGTATATCATCAACTAAACCCATCATAAATAATATATTTTTTGACGAACATAATCGTTAGAAAAATTCTTCACTAGTATCTATTGGTTTATCTCTAATTGTTTTTTTTAAAGTCAATATATTGTTATGTTAGATAGTTAGTTATGTACGTATATATTTTAAAAAAAATCTTTGGAAGTAAACCTTTTACAAGATGAGATATGTATCTTTCTAAATATAAATCAAGGAGTATTTTGTTATTTTTTTTCTATATAAATAAATATACCTGTCTCTCAAGTCTCAATTCATTGTTGGCCAAAAATAAAAGTCTCAATTCATTAAGTTTGGTCTCAAGCGTTTTTTCCTCTTCGTCTTCCTTCACTTCACCTGTCCTAGAAAGAGAATTGAAGCAATCCTCTGAATTGAAACAATCATCCTCTCTGCATATGGACAGACAATTGAAGCAATCCTCCTCTCTGGAAGAAGCTCTGTCAAATCTACAACTATCATCTACTGTCAATCCAAACTCTCTCTACCATCCCAACGGCGTCCAAGAACCAATCTTAAACCCTTCGGCGCCCCGGAGTTTCCATCAATGGTCTACTAACAACGGCGGCGCTGCCGCCAATCCTAGCTGGGTCCAGGATGCACCCTACGCTCCTCTTCCTCCTACACCCAGTCCAACCACAATGTGGTTACCGCCGTCCATCCATCACCTTCCTCCTCCTGCACTACTGAACCCCTTGTATAGCACGACTGCCACACAGCAGAATATCTGGGGCCCTCCCGACCGGTACATGGCCCCATCGGCCGATTTATCCTTGTGGTCTGCTGATAGCCAAAGGCGGTTTGACGCCACGGCTAATTTTCAGGACTCGATCAGAAACATCTCGAGGGAGAAGATAGAGATCGTGTTCCAGGCGGTCTTGGACCGCATAGACGAGATGATGACTCATCCTACTTCGAACTACATCGTTCAGAGACTTATCGAGGTTGCAGACGACCATCAAAAGCATGATCTGGTGTCTCTGCTTGCTCGGAGAAGATACCTGCTACGGAAACTTTGCTCCGACACACATGGGTACCTACGAATACCGATTCATTATTATTATATTATATTTAAAAAAGGACACTTTATATTATCATTCTATGTGTAACCCTAATTCTCGTTTGATTAGAACGAGAGTGGTGCAGAAATTGGTGGATAATCTCCAGATTAGTTATCAAAGGGATTTTCTTCTGTCATCTTTGCGGTCAGATGTTCTCCCGTTGGCCTTGAATGATAATGGTCGTCATGTAATTATCCGTTGTCTTCGGAATTTCTCCGATGCAGAAAACGGGGTAATATCTTCTATTCAATATTGATTCTTAATGGTTCTTTTTCTTAATTAGCAGTCTTTAATTCATTATAGATGGGATGAACCATTGCTATATTTATGAAGTACGTAATAATGCAGTGTATATTATATAATTTTTAGGGTATATATATTTTGGTATTATTATAGTAAAGACTTTTAATGATAATATTTTACATTTATTATTATTTTTATTGCCAAGTTTATTGAACTGAAAACACAAACTTAACTATTTATTTGGAACAAAAATACATATTACTTATCAGTTATCACTATCCGCTATAATTTTGTAAAAATCTAGTTTCAATTTGAAACTAACTTATATAATTCAAATATTAATAAGTGTATCTACTAAGATTCACGCATCTAACTAACATCTACTTCTACTGTGACTCATACATTCTAGATGATGGATGGAACATCTCATAAACAGTATAATGAGAGAATTCTCTGAAGAACATTAGGGTTTATCATAACGAAGAATAAATTATCCAAATGATCTCAATATGAATTTACATAATTAATGTGAAGCTTTACTCTCTTTTCTTTTCAGCCAATTTTGACAGAGATTGCCCGAAACTGTTTTGCCATGGGCAGACACAAAAGTGGATATCTGGTGTTAACCGAGTACTTAAGTTGCAATAACTGGGGATCCAATGGAGCCCTTGTGCTTGGCCGCATTGCTCAAAATGCCCTCCTTTTTAGCCATGATCAATATGGGTTCGTTTTCTCTCCTACTGTTCTCACAACAACGTTCAGTTCATTAACATTTGAAAGCCTAATCACTCATTTATAACCTGGCAGAAACTATGTGGTGCAACACGCACTGGAACAGCAGATACCTCAACTAACCACCAGTATCTTAACCCGACTGAAAGGGAACTACATAGATCTGTCTACAAGTAAGTATGGCAGCAATGTGGTAGAGAAATGCTTGAACATCTCTAGCAGAGACCAGGTAGAGTCCATCATCCACGAGCTACTCCACAGTGAGATTTCGAAGCTTGTATCTCACCCTTATGGAAACTATGTTATGCAGACATGCCTCACTATGTCTAAGGTTAGTCTGTAGTGTATATATGTCCTCAACCTTGATCTTATATAATTCTTCACTGGAATGATGCAGAATCAGGGATTGGAATTCCAACACCGTGAACTGCTGGCATTGTTGAGAATCCATGTTGCTGAGCTGAAGATTAGTAACTATGGAAAACAACTAATGAAGTGGATATCTTCTTCTTCGAGATAATGAATGTTAATGAGTTAGATCATCAAAGTTTTAGGGTTTGTTTAGTTTGTTGTAGAAGACAACGCGAAACCAGGATATTATGTTAGTGTTTTGTAGCTGCCGTTGTTATGTTAGCTGAAACTTATCGCTTGTGATAAGTTTTTTTTTTTAATATGTAATGTAATTTTCTTCTTTTCGGATGATATATAATTTTTGGATACTTCATGCTAGTATATATATATTACTATTAAATTACATAGGTAAAGCTCCAAACATTATAGAACATGGTGCACTTATCAACGATATCGAGGTGGCTTTGGATGGCTTTGGAACAGTGTTATCAGAACCGGATCAGTCCTCAAACCGACGAGGGCGGCGGTTTCTGGTTCGGCCGGTCCAACCCGGTTGAACCCAATTCAGTGTACGGTTCAGTGTTCTCAATCAATCCATAACCCTCATTGGTATTCTGGAAACCTGATGCCCTTTCTTCTCTCTTCGTCTTTTCCTTAAACACAAATTCTTTTCTTTATACGAGATTTGTATATCATTAGATAAGTCAACGAATAGTTGACATGTTGATAAAAATGACATTACCTTTCAACATATTCACTTAACAGTTCTTTGTCTTGAACAAGCTTTGTGAGCAAGTTGCGGTAGACATCAAGGTCACGGTCCACACTTCGTCGGCGTAAGCAATTGTATCTCAAATCGGAGAACCGGAAATCAACGGTGATACTAAATGCTCAAAATCATAACCAAGAGAATTTCTACATTGGTTATCGCGACCTATGACGATGTCCCTAATGGATTGTATCAGAGATCTAAAAGCGCCAACATCGTCGACAAATCAGAAGAGGAAGATTAGGATTGGTCATATCCTCTTCATCGAGAGAGATGGAGAGACTTACGATGAGCTATGAGAACGAAAGGAGCTTGGAGCAACACCTTGGAGATATTCTCTGTGAGCAGAAGAGGTGATGGCTGAATGAATAAGAAGAAGACGACTGAGCAATGAGCAAGAAGTGAGAAAACCTAGTCGGTTCAACTTTAAACCAATCGGTTTGTACTTTGTAGCTTTGTGCAGAACAAAACCAATTGGTTTAAACCGAAAAAACGATTGGTCTGAAAAAAAATAATCCTAACACTGAACCGGAAACTGACCGGTTTTACACCGGTTCAAACACTGTTAATTTGCAAAACGATATTTTATCTGAACCAAACCGGACAGGGGTCCGGTTCCCAATCGGATCCGATCGAACTGGCGGTCCGATTCTGATAACACTGCTTTGGATATTTGAGGTCTGAATAATTTATTT
This sequence comes from Chamaenerion angustifolium, assembly GCA_946814005.1. NCBI lineage: Eukaryota > Viridiplantae > Streptophyta > Magnoliopsida > Myrtales > Onagraceae > Chamaenerion > Chamaenerion angustifolium. The sequence continues at coordinate 25,949,225 of OX328270.1, read as the reverse complement.
ATTTAATTATTAACAATCTATTATTATATCGGTCACAATTGTATTTTTAAAAAAAAAATATTGATTATTGTTCGCGGCTCAAATGATCGAGTCGTTATTTAAAAAATAAAAAACAAATTATATTTCCGGACTCATTTATTATTGAGCCATCATTTTAGATAAATAAATATTTATTTTCGCATCTCAAATGATCCAACTATTATTTAAAAAAAAAAATTCGCGCCTCATTTGTTCAGCCTTCATTAAGATAATTAAATATTTATTTTTGACGTCACTTTCTCTTCAACATTTTATTTAATAATAAAAAAAGTGGCACGTTCTCTTCTGCATTTATATTGTTCACAAAATTTCAGATTTTTTTTGATATTTTTATTTCTGATTATTCGATAAGTTATAAGGGTTACGCTAGTTTCATAACGTACATACCAAAGTTAGGAACCGAATTTTGGAAAAAGGTAGAATCCTTTTTTCCCAGGTCGGATCTAGTACAGTGAGTTTTAGGTGGTCCAATCTATCAATAAGTTGGCCTAAATGAATATAAAGATCATCCCAATTATTGACCCTTTAATTAGGGTTCTTAAAGCTTTGCTCATCAACAAAACTCTATAGGTGTAAGTAGAGGTGTCAATATTGTTGGAACTTGTGTTGTCACTTCGTCCTTCGGAGTCTCTCGATGGGCGCTCCACAGACCTGCAAGGAAAGAAATCTCGGGGTGTTCCCGTCGTTTCCCCTTCGATGGTAAAGTCACCCGGATTCCGGTGAACAAAGGGAGAGGAAAAGTAGTTGTGTGTGTGGAATGTTGGTTGAAGGGAATTGAATTGAAGTCTGAATGTCAGTTGACATTTAGAGGCTTACATTTGAACCTGAGCATGGTCAGGTTCTTACCAGAGTTGCTCTTTGATTTTCGGCGAGCCAAGCATGGTTACCAGTGAGTGGGGTGTCAGGTGTTAGAGTAATCATTTCCTCCAGGATATCAGGGATAGGGAGCTCTTGAAATCACTCTACCTAACCCGATCTTATCTTTAGGTATGACAAGTGAGTGAGTATTTTATTGAATTCCTTTCAAGGGAGCATCCCTCTGGGCGTCTAAGTAATGGCGCTCCAGGATCCATACTAGTGAGTAATGACATCTCAGTAATGGCGTGCAAATAACGGTGAGGAATGCACAATAGTGACTTCATAAGTGTCATGGAGCGTCGCGTATATAAGTCAATGGCGTCGCTCCCTTGATTACGTTATGGACCGGGTAGGTCTAACTCTTGGGCCTAATTCATAAGTGTCGAGGCCCAAAGACCAGGATCCATCATCTGCCCCCAAATTCCAATATGAGTGTCACTCATGTTGGATTTGATGGTGCTATTTGCCAAGGTTATGGTGTTCCCTTTGATTAACAGTGAGTTTGGCCTGCTGTTTCTTACTAGTACTGAGAGTCACTTATGGCATGCCATTCGTGGCTCATAATGCGCCCAAATTCAAATTTGAATTTCAAAAAGAAGCGGGAAAAACTGGAGAGTCGCAGCTGAATCGCCAGAAACCGTTGGGCTTCCCTAGGGTTTGAGGCAATCATTGCCCCTAGGGGTAGTTTGACCCTTCGTCTCCCCTAGGGAGTTCCTCTATAAATTGATCCTTCCCCCTTCATTTTTTCACTTTTATCTCTGCGTTACTTTCTCTCTCTAGGATTTGCTCTACCTTATCTCTAGAATTCTAACAACTCTTTCGTGCCCTTTTTGATCGCGTTAGGTTCTCCGGTCGCCCAAAATAGCTCGCTGCGCCCCTTTCGAGCCAAGCCTCTATCCCCGACGTGAACACCTTGTTTATTCAATGGCGAGCGATTCAACAAGAAGTGAAGCCAATGTTTTCTTTCCCCTGGTTTTAGCGACCTAAAATCCAATATAATCTCTAGGTCAATTTTTAATAAAGCGATAGAGGAGGTGTGTCTGGGTGACGCTTTCTCTTCGCGTTTTCCCATTTCGGATGAGAGAGAACCTGAAAATTCCCATCCTACTTCTAAGCCAGGTCAGGGCGACAAAGCCATCTATCACCTGCAGATTGATGCGGAGTTGAAGTTTCTTATATTCCCAGACCTGACAGAAGCATGCCGGTATTATGGCGTCTCCCCACCCAATTTTCCCCTAATTCCAATCGCACCTGGGTAAGTGTTAGGGTATTGTGTGAGAAGAGGGGCTATACATATTCCTTAGTTTTTTTTGCCATTTTTATAGGATATATTTAAATCGCTTCGACATATTCAGTTTTGTCAGTCGATTCCATGATAATAAGTATCAGAATTGGTGCTCTGTTTGGCCCTTAGCCATGAGTTTTAGAAAAAGGAACTCAAATTGGAAGAGTTCATACTTCTTCTTACAAAGAGGTGTTCCTTGGTGCATAAATTCCAAGGCGCTTCGTGATCCGGTGCCTTCCGATGATGAATTATCCCCTTGGGATAAGGAGTCTCTCCATCTAGTGTACGCGGACCATATAGTTGGACGCGCTTTGTGGATATCTAAGGAGACCACGGTGGAAGATTCATTCAACGATGGCATCTCCGTAGTACATCGTCGCCCTTCTACTTCACGAGTAATAAATTGTTTTATTTTCCTTTGCAGAAAACACTGTTTTGCGCGCTGACCTGCGTTATCCTTACCGGTTGAACAGGAAAAGGGGAAAACATGGCCCCCCAGCGACACCGCTGAGGATTCAAAGAAAAGAAAGAGGCACAACTCTTCCAAGAATAAGGCGCGCCCCGAAGATGAAGTAGATCCGTTGTCAGCGAATCCTTCGATGCTCAATCCTGCTTCCCAAGAGGCGGTCACTCTTTTCAAAAGCGTGGTCCCTTACTCTCGCTATTGCAACGATTCCCTCTTAGCTAGAAGATTAAATATTCTCAACACTAAGAAGTGGGGTGCGCCTGTCGTGACGGATACATGGATGACTTGGACTTACCATGTGTTTGTTGATGTCACTTCCACATAAAAGAGCGTCAAGGACGACAGATCCGTGTACCTTGGAAAAAATCCAAGCGCTCTCTCCTCAAAGAGGAAGAAGACTCCGACGAGGGTGTCCTTCTCTGGGATGGATAAGGCGTTGCCTTAGGCCACTTCTTCCAGCCAGGAGACGCCTCTGCTTCTGACGGGTAACCAAGAGGGGCGCTACGCTCCATATGCGGGTCCAACATTTGACCTGCATCGAGACCTTAAGACGGATGACGTTCCATAATGGATCGCTTACGAGAACCCCAACCAAATGCCTTGGGCTCCTTGTGAACCACTCCAAGACGTTCCCCTGGTGAGGGGCAACACTTTGCTGGAACCGAACCTATGTCTCCATCTCCTGATTGTCACCTGTCCTCCTGCTGATAGGACTCCAATTGACAAGTCTGGTAGCGCTCTGGACAACCTTGCGCGCCAGGGTCTTACCCTATTTTCCCAGGTATCACTACTGTCTATAGTTCTTCCAAATTTTTTTCTAAGTGTTTTGTTCTAATGGTTTTTTTTCAGCTCCTCCCGCTGCAACTTCAAATGGGGAGTGCCATAGTGGAGCTTTCCGAGGAGAGAGAGGCCACCACCTGGGAGCTCAGCGGGTTAGGGAGCTTGAACTTCAGCTCGAGCGCGCCGAGCGTCGCCTGACGATTAAGAGGGTTGCTCAGGATGAGCTGGAGCGCGAAGTGTCGCGACACGCCAAAGAGCTGCAAGGGGCACATGCAAAGTTCGCTGAGGCGGTCATGACACAGGCGAAGGTGGCTGAGGCAACTGCCAAAGTCATGGATCTTCTCCAACAACTTGAGTTGGAGAAGGATAAATTCACCTCCTTTGAGCAACGCGCTGTCAAGGCGGAGCAGGAGATTTCGCTTATCAAGGAGGAATTTGCCAAATACCTTTCTGAAGCGGTTGAGGCATTCCAAGGTAGCGAGGTCTTCGAAAAAGAGGCAACACGATTGAGTCGGGAAGCCTTAGTGAATGCCTTCATAGATATTCGTAAGGATATCTTGCATATTGATGCCGCTTTTCCTATTACGACGCTTCCCTCGTTCACTAAGTTTCTGGATTACGAGGATAGAGTGGAGGCGTAAAAAAAGAAGGTGGACGAAGAGGAGGATGACTCATGGGATGAAGAAGAGGAACCTCTTGAACCCTCTCCCCTTCGCTATTCCAAGCGCGCTCCTGACTCTGAGGTTGCTCCGCCTAATGAGTCATCAGAAGTACCACCTCTGCCTAAAGTTTAGGCGCCTATCCCGCCTAATCCTCCTAAGGAAGATCCCCCTTCTATCGAAGTCATAGATCCTTAGTATTTTGTAGTCTTCATTTGTACTTTTTCTTTATTTTGTTAAGTCTTCCCAGTGAGGCATATTTGTAATGACAATGATGTTTCTTGTTATAGGTTTATTTCGACGTTTCCATTTCTTTATGATTTTGACTAAATATTTACAATGCCTTTAGAATTCAAAACGCCTTAGCACTCGGATCTCTTTAGCCTTTGTACTCCCATTCATATCCTTAGCCTTTGTACTCCTATTATGAATAAACGCTCTTTGCATATAACCCACCAAACTTCATAAATTTGTCTAAGTACAAATTATTTGGTAATATAGTGACGCCTAAGCATAGAATGTTTTCAAATGCTCCACATTGAAGGTGTTCTTCAAAGTCTTTCCTTCTTCATCTTCTAATATGTAAGCGTATGGATGGGGAATGTCAACGATTTTGTACGGTCCTTCCCTTTTTGGCGATAGCTTGTTGACTTTGTCTTGATGGGCCAACTCATTCCTTCTCCATACTCTCTCCCCCACGAAAAATTGGCGAGCAGAGACTCGCCTATTATAGTATTGCGCAGTGGTAAGGCGCATCCTTCCTTGGAGCTGTTCAGATGCCCATTTCTTATCACCCACCAAGTCTAATTCTAAACGCCTTTGGTCCTCATTTGTCATCTCATTAAAACGTTTGACTCTATGCAAAGTGACCACTATTTCTGTTGGTGCAACTGCTTCCGAACCATATACCAAGCCAAAAGATGTTTCCCCCGTCGCTTGTTTGGGTGTTGTTCAAAGCACCCAAAGAACATTCTCCAGCTCTTCTGCCCACTTCCCTTGTAAGGCATCTAGCCTCTTTTTCAATCCATTCAGAACCGTTTTGTTGAACGCCTTAACCTATCCATTCGCCTGCGCATATCTTACTAAGGTGTGCATGTGTTCTATTTTCAAGTCTTGATAAAACCATTGCAACTCTTTGCCAGCGAATTGAGGGTCATTGTCGCTCACAAGTACACTTGGAATTCCGTATGTAGAAACAATTATAGATTTTAGGAACTTGATAACCTGAGACTCCGTAGTCGACGCTAATGCATTCGCCTAAATCCATTTAGAGAAGTAATCAATCATTACTATAACATAAGTGCGCTGCTTAGACCTAGGAATATGTTCTACCAAGTCAATTCTCCATTGTGCAAAAGGCCAAGAGACGCTAATTGAGGTTAAATCTGCAGGGTGTCACACTATTTTTGGACTATATTTTTGACAAGATTCACATTTCTGAACCAGCTCCTTTGCCTCTCTGTTCATGGAAGGCCAATAATATCATTAGTTGAGGATTTTGCGAACAATGGACCTTGCCCCTTCATGGCAAGCAGCGTATCCCTCATGCACTTTTTTAAATATTGTGGTTGTCTCTCATTGAGCGACGCATTTACGAAAAGGCGTGGAGAATCCCTTCTTGTATAATGTTCATTCAATGATCTTATAACTTGGGTCCAACCTCAATATTCGCTTGGATAACCTCTTCCTATGGCAACTCGCCATTCTCCAAATATATCCTAATGGGCGTCGCCCAATCCACGACTATGTCAATGCTATCACAAAATTGACTCGCCCCTTTGTCTATGTTTTCCACGAAATGCACCTGAAGAGGCGTCGCCTTCCATGCATTTTACTTAATGCATCAACTTCCTTGTTTGATTCCCTAAGAATGACTTCTATTTGGAAACTTTTGAACCCCTCTACTAACTCTTTCGCTTCCTTCAGGTATATCTTCATCTGCTCGCCCTTTGCAGCGTATTCGCATCTGATTTGGTTTACCATAAGTTACGAATCACAGTAATCATTGAGATGAGCGAAGCCTAATCCTTTGGCAAATCCGAGACCAGTAATCAGCGCTTCATACTCCGCTTCGTTGTTGGTGGCCTTGAAGGTGAGTTTCAAGGCATACGGCAAAGAAGTACTGCCATCTGGAGGTGTTAATACCAATCCTTCCCCCGAGCCATCAACTGAAGACGACCCATCCATATGGAGTGTCCAAGTTTCCTTTAATTTTTCGGGTTCTTGTAGCGACGCTTCGTGTGGACATGTGGATTCCACTATAAAATCAGTCAGCGACTGCTGGCCTTTTATAGTTGTTCTGGGTGCGAACTTAATCTGAAATTTGCTTAATTCAATCGCCCATTTAATCATTCTTCCTGAAGCGTCTGGTTTTTGACTAGCATATCATCCACGTATGCCTCCATGGTGTCCCCTATCATCCCGACAAAGAGTTTGTTTACCATCCTCTGGTAGGTTGCGTTGACATTGATCAGTCTGAAGGGATCACAGTGTAATAGTAGACGTCGCTATATGCATAGAAATATGTGTGTTGGGCGTCGCCCTCAGCCATCTGAATTTGGTTATACCCTGAGTAGGCGTCCATGAAACTGAACAGCTCATGGCCTGACGTAGTGTCCACTAACTGGTCAATCCTTGGCAGGGAATAACAATCCTTGGGGCACACTTTGTTCAGGTCCCTGAAATCTATGCACATGCGTCATTTCCCATTACTATTCTTCACCAAGACTGGGTTCGCTACCCACGTCTAGAATCTGATCTCTTTCACGAAGTTGACATCTACCAACTTTCCTACGTACCTCTTGCCTTATAACGATTGCATTCTATTCACCCACGGGGAGTCGCATTTGCGCTATTGCCCTGATGTTCTGATCAATGTTCAGCTTGTGGGCGATGATCCCCTTGCTGATTCCCGACATATCACTGGGTTTCCAGGCAAACAACTCCTTGAACTCTACCAAAAGAATCGAATCCGCCTTGACTTCTTCTTCCGGGAGCGACGCCTCTATCTGCGCTTCTTTTCACGGGCCATCCAGCTCCACCTTTTTTTAAACCTTCAACTGAATGTGGGCGACTCCTCTCCTCCCGAGGGTTCTCATCCGTTTGGATTGCCAGAGCCTCTTTTCCCTTACCTTTCAAAACGCGTCGACGCGTTGAGTTGACGTAGCAACTGCACGCCGCCGGTTGATCTCCTTTCACTACTCCGACTCCATGAGGCGTTAGAAACTTCATCAATTGGTGGTAAGTGAAATAGACCATCTTGTTGGGATTCAGGGTCGAACGCTAGGGCTGGGCATGAACCGGTTTGGGGGTGAACCGGTTCATGAACAGTACCTTTACCACATTTTAAAGAGGTACAGTTTATCGCTCCAGTTTTTGGCAGCTCCAAATTTTAGCCGATTTATCGTACATGTTCTAAACTGGTTCAAAAACTGGTTCGAAACCGGTTCACCCGAACCAGTTTATTAACAAAAACAAAAAAAAATTGGTCGAGAGAATGAAGGGAATCGCTTCAGGTAGATTGGTGATTGCTAAAGGCCTACATGCACAGGACTACAGGCTGATTGCTGATACCGAAGGCTTCAGTTATTTAGAGTACAGTCTGTTAGTGTTTAGGGTCCGGTATGGTACAAAAAATGGTTCAGTTAATCGGTTTTGAACCGATTTTTTGTGCATCTTCTGAACCGCTCCATATATTAATGTTTCTTTTGTGAACCAGTTTGGCCGAACCGGTTTAAAACCAGTACAGTTCAGGTACGGTTCAGCACGATTCGTCTGAACCGTTTTTTTATGCCCAACCCTATCGAACGCCCTAAAATGGCATTGTATGATGCAGGAGCGTCGAATCACGATGAATGTGACCTCTAGAGTTAAGGACTTCCACCCTTCACCTTTATGTACTAGAAGGGGGACATTCCCTACCGAGTATGTGGTAAGTGAGGCGAATCTTATCAAGGGAAAATTGACCTTCCTCAAGTCATTTTCCTTCCCATCCTTTTGTAGGTGTTAAGAAACAAAACATTCATTGAACTTCCTGAGTCGACCCAAACCCTCTTCACATCAAACCTATCAATTCCCACCGTAATAACGAGAGCGTAATCATGATGCGAGGTGACATGCCTCATCTCCTTTCCAGAGAAGGACATGACCACCTCCTCTTTCTTCTGTAAGGCGCTGCCCAACCCTAGAAGTTCCCGCAATTTGAGCAGCATATACTTCCCTAGCGGCACCTGTTTCTCCTCCTAAGGTGAAACCACCACTTATCACATTCAAAGTTTCTCAATTGGATCCAGACGCCCCAGAATTCTTCTTGGGTGATACTCTCATTTTCTTTATGGGACTCCTACTCCTTTTACGATGCACCACAATTGTTTTGAGAAACACCCTTTGGATGAGGTTCTCTATATCCCTTTTCAAGATCCTGCAATCGTCTGTAGCGTGCCCTTTGCAACGGTGATAGAGACAGTAAACCTTCTTGTTACTATCCAACTGTGCGTCGCTATTCCTCATTGTAGGAGGCATCGCTAAATCCTTCTTCTCAATATCTGCCAAGATAATCAAGATATACTAGGTAAGTGACGTGTAAGTCTCGTAAAATTCTCTATTGGCACGCGCGATCATCAAGCGACGCCTCGAGTCATCATTTCCTGCCTTCTGATGACGCTGATCCACTTTATTTCCTTATTGACTCTTCCGTTTCAAATCTTTCTGAACCACTTTTCTTCATTCTTTGGCGATTTCCAGGTCAATGTAGGATTTGTCCTTGACCGCAATTTCCTCCACCATATTGACTGGGATCACACTCAGTCTGTCATGCAGACCAATTCTTTTGGGTCCCAGAGCTCGTACAAAAGCGCGGATAGTCTCACCACCCGTAATGATTTGGTCAATCCCTGCCAATTCCTTATTAAACCTCGTATAGAAATCACCCTAACTTTCGTCATTCCCTTGCTTAATGTTGTCCAGAGTTTACACTCTCGAGCAGCTGTTGCCCACCCATGTGAACAATGAACTTCTCCTTTAAATCGCCCCAAGTCTTGATGAAAGTCTTTGGGAGTCTAAAGAACCAATGCGAAACGACGCCTCCTAGAGTCGTTGGGAAGAGGATGGCGAAATGATTATCAACATTCGTTCTCCCTAGGAGGGAGGCTTCGTGCCTCTGTATGTGTTCCACCAGATCTCCTTCGCCTTTATAATACTCAATCTTGGGGGACTGCACGTGCGACGGTACAGTCACATACAATATTTCTATGGCAAAGGGATGGGGCGCTCTATCTCGGAGACGGGGCATAACCCTGGCCTTTTGCTGCTTCACTTTATGTGAGATCATCTCTTCAATTTCCTCCCTGGTCATGGTGCCATGAGGTGGTGCCATTGTAGTAGCGACGCTCATTGGAAAAGCGGGATGTTGCACTGGAAGTGGCGTTTACAAGTGAGGTCTGGAGGTGACTTTTTCTGCCATGATGGCCTCTGTGTGGCGAGCGACGGCTCGAGCGGTAGTTCTTTATTCTCTCATGTCGAGAAGTTCTTGCAGGGTCGCGATGAGTGCTGGCGTGAGGACGGTTTCTGGTTGTACTACCTCCCTCAAAGGTGCTCTCTCAGAGGAGGTGATTCGAGAGTCTGATGACTTGGTAGCTTCAGATTCTAAGACAGTAGACTGTTTGGACGGCGCACCTTGAGCGTGAAGTCCGGAGGTCTGCCCATCTTGAAATATATCATTTTGGGGCAGAAAATTAGAGAGTCCTAAGTGTTGTTTCAGGCTATGGAGTGAGTCATTTTCGGTGATTTCCCGGTGGTTCTTTACTTTGGTGGCGGGGGGAGCCATGACTGATTTTGCTTAAGCTTCCCACAGACGACACCAATGTTGGATATTGTGTTGTCACTTCATCCTTCAGAGTCTCTTGCTGGGCGTTCCACGGACATGCATGAAAGAAATTTTCGGGGTGTTCCCGTCATTTCCTCTCCGATAGTAAAGTCAGCCGGATTTCGGTGAACAAAGGGAGAGGAAAGGTGGTTGTGTGTGTGGAATGTTGGTTGAAGGGAATTGAATTGAATTCTGAATCTTAGTTGGTATTTTTAGGCTTACCTTTGAACCTGAGCATGGTCAGGTTCTTATCAGAGTTGCTCCTTGATTTTTGGCGAGCCAACCATGGTTACAGTGAGTGGGGTGTCAGGTGTCAAACTAATCATTTCCTCCAGAATATCCAGAATAGGGAGCTCTTGAAATCCCTCTACCTTACCCGATCTTATATTTTAGTATGGCAAGTGGGCGAATGTCTTATGGAAGTCCTTTTAGGGGAGCATCCCTCTGGGCGCAAGATTCATACTAGTGAGTAATGACGTCTAAGTAATAACGCGCAAATAACGGTGAGTAATGCACAATAGTGACTTCATAAATGTCCTGGAGCGCCGCATTTATAAGCCACCCGTAAAATACTTCCGCAAGTTTGATCCTAAGAAATAATGGGGAAATAATTCGTATTTTCAAAAGTATATGGACACTTCCGCAATTACAGTCATTTTCTTCATCTTGACATCTTGATCGTTTATGCGTGCGGGTTGGGATTATTGACAGTGCAACACGACCGGCTGTTCTTTACGTCCTTTTCCTGCTCCTTCACCGCATCTACCAGTCTCTTGCTTCGCTCGCTAGCTCCCTCACATATATATTTATACATGTATTTATTTTATCATCAATCCACTTCTTCTCTCTTCAATTTCCAGTAATAATCTTGTTTGAATACGTCTTCCTAGTCACTAATCCCAACAATTCCAGATTGAGAATGAGCTGGTGGTGGGCCGGAGCTATCGGCGCTGCAAAGGTAAGAAATCATCTCCCTTCAATCGAATGATTATAGCTGAATCATAAAAACGGCGATTGACACCTCTTCTTTTCATTTGGCAGAAGAAATTAGATGAAGAAGAAGGGCCCAAGGCCTTCCAGAGCGTGGGGCTGATTCTCGGTGTCACGGGCATCGTCGGCAACAGCCTCTCCGAAATCCTCCCGCTGTCGGACACCCCTGGCGGCCCATGGAAGGTCTACGGGGTCGCGCGACGCCCACGACCCGATTTTCACGCCGATAACCAGGTCGAGTACATCCAGTGCGACATCGCCGACCCAGAAGAAACCAAATCGAAGCTGTCTGTTCTGACGGACGTCACCCACGTCTTCTACGTGACCTGGGCCAATCATCCCACGGAGATTGAGAACTGTGAGGTCAACGGCGCCATGCTCCGTAACGTCCTCAAGGCTCTGATCCCGAACGCCCCCAATCTCCGCCACTTTTGCCTCCAGACCGGACTCAAACACTATGTCGGCCCGTTTGAGTCGTTGGGCAAGATCCAGCTGCACGACCCACCGTTCACCGAGGACCTTCCCCGGTTGGAAGGTCCGAATTTCTACTACACCCTGGAGGACATCCTGTTTGCCGAGACAGAACCCTGCGACAACCTCACCTGGTCTGTCCACAGGCCACCGGTTATCTTCGGGTTCTCCCCTTACAGTATGATGAACATGGTCGGAACCCTCTGCGTTTACGCTGCCATCTGCAAGCACGAGGGTGTCCCTCTCAATTTTCCAGGAACCAAGGCTGCGTGGGATTGCTACTCCATGGCCGGAGATGCTGATCTGATAGCTGAGCAGCAGATATGGGCTTCCGTAGATCCGTACGCTCGGAACGAGGTGTTTAACTGCAGCAATGGAGACGTTTTCAAATGGAAGCACTTGTGGAAGGTACTTGCAGAGCAGTTTGGGATCGAGGAGTACGGGTTCAACGATAAGGATGAGAGGCTGACTCTGGTGGAGGCGATGAAGGACAAGGAGTGTGTGTGGTCGGAGATCGTGAGGGAGAATCAGTTAAAGGAGACGAAACTGAAGGAGGTTGCTGTGTGGTGGTTTGTGGATACGATGTTGTCTGGAGAGGCGATGCTGGACAGCATGAACAAGAGCAAGGAGCATGGGTTCCTGGGATTCAGAAACTCCAGGAACTCCTTCATTTACTGGATCGACAAGGCCAAAGGGTACAAGATCGTGCCTTAGATCGATTGCGTTGGTAGTTTGTGCTCTGTAATGAATGAAGCGATTGCATCTTCTTTGGTCGGAATGTTATCATTGGTCTGTTTCTTGGATTGAATATTTGGTTTGTTATTATTGATTGTAATAAATAAGGTTGTTTCCTTTCCATAGTGGATGTCTGTCGGGAACAAAACGTTTAATGAGTACAAGTTGCAATACTACTTCGATCGAATAAGTAATTAATCATAACACATTCTTTCTACGCTAATTAAGGTGTTCACAAATTCAAAGATGGCACCTAACCAACTTATGATTATATACTACATATAATAAATTTAGGGAAAAGTATGAAATTGCACCCGGATGTTTGCAATTTTTTGTCATTGGACCTATATGTTTTTTGCCGCAATTATTTACACCTGTATGTTACGTTTTGTTGGTAATTGCACCCACCGTTAAAAAATCCCGTCAAGTGTCACGTGAAGGGCACGTGTCGTCGTTTATTTTGAACCGATGTCATGTTAAATGACCAATTTACCCCTAAGGCAAACCATCACCTTTGACGTGTGAAACTGGAACTTACGCAAACTAGAACTCTGTTGATTCCCAAAAGCCCCGACATAAACCTAATCTCCCTCTCCCTCCCGTCGTTCGTCGTCCGCTTTCTGCTCGAGACACTGCTGCTGGTCGGTCTTCTCTCCCGCGCGTGGCTTCATCTCCGGTCGGTAACTGCTGCTCTTCTCTCCCGCGTCGTTCGGTAAGTTATTTAAACTGATTATGTTCCCAAAAGTGATTCTGTTCGTTCTCTGCTGCTTTTCCGTCCTTTGTGTTTAATTGATTGGTGATTTCGCCTTGATGATTGCACCGTGATGTTCGTTTGCTGTTCGGTATGATTGTTCGTTTGCTCTTCGATTGAGAATGTTAGTTCGGTTGCATTGTTGCTGATTGTTTGATTCTTAACAAGCACAAGAACAACCACGACCAGCTGATTATTGTCTGATTATTCCACGGTCAATTTGTAGTGATTTTGTCCCCTGATTTAACCGTAGCAGCACTTGTGAAAATGCTCGACTTGTGAAAATGCTGGATTATTTGGGTTCATTTCGTACAAATGCTCGATTTTGAACTGTCACTCGATTTTGAAAATGCTCGGTGGACTTGGTTTGCAGGGGAGAAAGCAAACCCATAAATGATCCATACAACTGCAACTTCCATATTATAACTGACCTGTCAAGTTGAATTCTTTGATGATGTAACATAAAGATTGAGGGAATCTCTCTTTGTCTTAGATGAAGTTGTGTATAGATTAGATAGATGATGGTGAAGTTAGTACAGATAGATAGTGTAGAATGACTGACATATCCAAGTTTCTAGGATAAGTGTAAGATGAGTGGGATTAGACTCGGTTTGTTCCTTCCCATCTCAATTGTATTCTATCTTCTCGTTTCTTCATGTAAAAGGTCTGATTGCATTTATTCTTCTGGGCTTACATCACTGATGTTTATAGATGTCATATGAGTTTCAATCTCTCCTTACATTTGTGTATTTATGTTTTGTTAGGATAAAAAATGGACAACCAAAGTTACGACTTGACGATTCATTACGACAGTGTTTTTGTTGATGGAAAGTGGGTTGGGAAGTCCGAAGTTACTGTTTTACGGAGGGATATACTAAGTTATGAGACAGTCGAAGTGTTCATGGATTATTACGGCTTAGTCACCGGGGGTTGTATTTTCTATCTCCCTTCTAATGGAGATGTGAAATCAGATTTGACGGTTGTGAAGAGTAACGAAGACGTTACTGAGATGTTGGTGAAGCAAGATGGAAGTCTGCAGTTGGCATTGTATGTTGTGGCACCGTTTGATCCCGAGGTGTGTGAGAAGGATCCATTTATGGAGGGGCTTCGCCTAAAAGTCAATATCCGGATAGAAGAGGAATTGGAGAGGCAAGTTTCAGTAGACAAGGGAAAGAGGCCAATGCAACCCGAGGAAACAGACTCTTCATCAGATGAAACTGATTCACTATAAGATGCTATATCCGATCCTAATTGGAAAGCGGGTCGAGATGACGACAATGGCGATGATGACGATGTTGAGGATGATTTACATCCCCAAGTTAGGTCGGCAGTGAAGAAAACACCAACAAATGCCACCGCAGGTGCAAGTGCTAGTGTTGGACGGGCCGAGGGGAGAACAAATGCCACCGCCTTAAATGAGACCAGTTTTGATGATCTCCTATACGGGGAGAACATTGATGACAGCGTGACGAGGGAAGTTCATGTTGTTGAACCAGTTTTGCTGACAGAAGCCCGAAGTGACACTCTAACCACCCCTATTGGTTCAGACGTTGAAGGCGACATCACAAGTACACGGACTTACAAGATATTTGATGATGCAGTGAACGCTGAAAGCACGGTAAATCAGCGGCCAAAGCACGAACTGAAGTTAGGGATGCGGTTCATAGACGGGCAAGCCTTTCGGAAATACGTCATCGAACACAGTATTGAGGAGGGGTACGAACCCGATTTCAGCAAAAAAAACAACTCTGACCGTGTAGTAGTTGTCTGCAAGCAAGACTGTGGGTTCGTCGTTGTTGGTGCCAAAATGAATAAGGAGAAGACTTTTCCGATCAGAAAGTTGGTACCAGAACATAAATGTGGCCGAGCGTACCACACAAAGAAGATAGGCGGAAAGTGGATTGCCGATACCTTTTTGGAACTCATCCGCAACGAACCGGGAATCAAGAGTAAGACCATAGCCGATGAGATACAGAAGAGGTTCAACTTCGATGTGAAAAGGTGGAACGTGTGTGAGGGAATCAAGCTTGCTAGGAAAGCACTGGAAGGAGACCGACTATGGCAGTTCGAGAGACTACGTGATTATGCGGGAACTCTTCTGATGCACAACCCCGGAAGCACTGTTGGGATTCAAGTAGACCCCATCCCATCTCCACTGAGGCCTAAATTTGAACGCATGTACGTCTGCTTGAAGGCATGTGTGGATGGTTTTCGAGCAGGATGCAGACCATTCATCGGGTTGGATGGGTGTCATCTGAAGGGAGTTGATGGGGGTCAACTATTATCTGCAGTTTCAAGAGATGCAGATAACCGTGTGTTTCCACTTGCGTACGCATGGGTTGAGGCTGAAACTAGCAGTTCGTGGACTTGGTTTCTAGAGTTATTGAGTAACGACGTTGGGAACGACCGGAGATGGGTACTCATGTCAGACAGACAGAAGGTTAGTTCATGCACAATCATGCAACCTTAATGAAATATGCATGCAATATTTAAATATAACATGTTTGCATTGTTGTTTGTGATTACACCAGTATGAATTAATATGCGTCTATGTCTGGTTATAGGGTTTAATAAATGCAGTGGAAGAAATCATGCCTTTTAGTGACTACAGATTCTGCGCTAGGCATATACACCAGAACATGCTGTCCAAACATATGAACGATGCTGGTATCAAGTCACGTTTTTGGGCAGCAGCATCGGCGTACAATTATCACCGGCACAAGGTTCACATGGAGTGGTTAAAAGTGCATTTCAAGACTTCCTGGGAATACCTAACGGAGATTGACCCGAAGACGTGGTGTAGGTATGAGTTTCATCCGGAGTCGAAGACTGATCTAATAGTGAACAACTGTTCAGAAAGTTGGAACAGTAAGATTCTGTTGGCCCGTGATAAACCCATCATAACACTCATGGAGAGTCTAAGGCGTATGTTAATGACGGATTTTCAAACGAGGAGGCAGGAGGCGGATAGTCACGAAGGTCTGTTAATGTCAAACATTTTGGAGAAAATAAAGAAGAAAAACGCTTCAGCACGTGGAATGCAAGTTCTCTACGCAGGTGAAGGAGAATACGAGGTCCGGATTGGAACGTCATACCAACACAAGGTAGATTTGAATGTTAAACAGTGTAGTTGTCTAGAATGGGAGCTATCGGGGATTCCATGCCCGCATGCAGCTGCATGTTTGATGAGTTCACGGACATTCGACTTCTCGGCCTATGTTGACCCATGCTATCATGTAACCACTATGAGGAAGATTTACGCACCAATAATACACCCATTACCTGGTGTAGACGACTGGGTCCGGGTGGAGTCATTGCCTATTGACCCACCAGAGTTTAGGAAGAGAGGTGGAAGACCGAAGAAGAAACGCACTAGGGCAGCTCATGAACCAAGCAACAAAAGCACATCTAAGATGACAAAGCATGACTTAAAACAGTTTTGCTCTGCTTGCCATGAAACGGGCCACAACAAGCGAGCATGTCCGAGGGAAAACATTGGAGGAACAAGTGGTGTGGGATCGAGATGCACAAGTCAGGCGACCGAAGATGTGGCCACGCAGCAGTCTCAGGCTACTGCGTCGAAAAGGAAGGTACGATCGCTTATCGCATTGACATTATTGCATTTCAACTACATTAATAAACATTTCATTTTTAGGTTTCAAAGAAGCGGAGGGGACCTGTTAGGCGAAAGTTGAACCCCGAAGAAACAGTTCAGCCTCCACAGGATGACACCTTTGCAGCAAGTCAGACACCAATGGAGGAAAGTGTTCGACCAAGTCGCCCACCAATAGCCGACGAACATATGGAACCAGCAGGAGAACCGCATGTTGAGCCTCCAAAGAGAACAAGAAGGGCCAAGTTGACAGTGAGAAGAACCAAACCAAGGAGTGGGCGCCCATCTTCGTCAAAGGCGACCCTGTCTTCATCAAGGGCGACCCCAGTCAACGTCGATTCGGACGATGATTTTGTGACGGTATGAAAGTTGGCTATTTACGATTAATGGACATATGGACAACGTCTAAATATATTACTCTTTATGTAGGTTCCACGCCCGTCTACGAAGAAGGCGGCGCCAGTGATCATAGATTCGGACGACGATTTTGTGCGGGTGAGATCAACTGCCCCAGAGTTATCACGTTGTCGGGCACTAGTCTTATCTCCCCAACCACTTAAAACGGGTAAAACAAGGAAGAAGACACCAGTTCAGGGTACTCGCACTTCACCCCGGTTTGGGCGACGATCTACTCAGTGATAGTACGTTTGTTAGGTGCACTGACATTTTGTAGTACGTTCGGTGCGCTGATGTTGCAGTGATATTTTGGTTTGTTAGGTTGGGTGACTACATTTTGTGGGATATTAGGTTGGTTGAACAGTTGTGTCAGATACTATCTTGTTGTGTTGGATATTAGGTTTGTGGAACCTTCGTTTGTGTTAAAACAGGGTTGTTTGTGTTCTGTTGGATTGTGTGTTCTGTTGGTGTGTGTTCTGTTGGATATTAGGTTAAAACAGGTTTGTTGGCGTTCTGTTGGTTTGTGTTCTGTTGGATAACAGGTTGGTTTGTATGCTGTATGCCAATACATATGGGTGCGTTTACCAAATTTTTGCCAAACATAAGGGTGGAAAACCAAACACTACAACAAACATAAGGTACAACTGAATAACAACGTACACAACTTATGGGTCCACAATGTCTTCATTAAACATTCATCAAGTACAACTGAATGACAACGTACATAACGTACACACTGTAAAACAAAAGTGTTAAACACAACTACATCTTCAACAGAAGTCTAGCAACAACGAAAACTAAGAACACTATAACACACATATGTTGCTGATTTCTGCTACGTAACACAGAAATTTGGTTGTTGAGTTCGGATTCCTTTGACATAAACTTGGTCATGGCTCTCCTTCCATACACACACATAGGTGGATCTGCCCAAGCAAAGAAATCGCAACTCCTCTTCAAAGAACTTGATGGCTTCATAGTAGTAACAAGAAATTAGGGTTTCAGAAAATCCCAAATTGGTTCACCGTAGACCAATCGGTCATATAACCGCAATTAACACAAGAAATTGACTTCATTACCTGGTATCTTGGACATGCAAAGAACACACGACCGAAATTTTTATTCGTCCACGCTGTTGTCGCACGACATTGGAGTTGGCAGTAGCACATGAGTTCCATGGATGTCATGTTCGGCTTCGATGCCCAAGAGGAAGAAGAACGAGAAGAGCATTCATCATACTTACCACCCATGATGTATTGACATACAGATCCGGACGTGGGAGCTTCAAAGACGCGGTGTATGAGAAGTGAAATGGGAAGAGTTGGCTGATATGAAATGAGAACTGGCTTTGCCAATTCAATAATAAGGCTGGGGGTATTTTCGGTATACCAGGTAAGATATAACGGTTACTGTCAGAAATGGACGGAAATGCTCAATTACAAACAAGTGCAAACATATGGGTGTAAGAACAAACATCATGGGTGCAGTTACCAATTCTGGCAAACATCCGGGTGCAATTTCATACTTTTCCCATAAATTTAATTTATAAATTATTATTTATTATTATTATTTTTTATGTTTTATTTTATAATATTATTAGATTATTTATTAATTGAATATAGATTTTAAAAAACTTTACTATTGTAAAAATTAAATTATTTATAATAAATAATTATGATTTGTAATGAAAATAAAAAAAATTATTATTTATATTATATCCATACTATTAAGACATAAGTGGTTTTTGTAATCCTCGACGACAAAATTACACAAATACCCTTACATAATTTAATTAGTTTATATTTATCATGACTATTGACTAGTTTGGTCATTTAAATGTCTTCACGAAATTTTATTAAAAAAACTATATGCATGAAGACTCGACCATATATGACATTATAACTAAAAGACATACGTGTTAACCAGCTACACACACATGTAACATTGAAAATTTTACAAGATGATAATTATATTTTTCGATATCACTATCCATCACTCATTTCTCATGCACCCATTTTTTATATCTATATCTATATTATTACGGGAGAAATGTTTTTGTAACCGTCACCTGTAAATTTACACAAATACATCTTAATAATCTAATTAATTTATGTTTATCATGACTATTTTGATCATTCAAATATCTTCTAAAAAACTTATAAAAAAACTATTTGTATGAAGATTTGAACATATGACCTTGTACATAAAGACATACATATTAATAAGCTTTAGACGTATGTAACATTACACATTTTACAAGATGATAATTACATATTTCTCTATCACTATCTCTCCATCATTTCTCATGCACCATATTTTTTATATCTCGCTAACAAATGAAATTATATTTTCATTTTATCGGACATTAAGATAACATTGAAGCTAAAGACTTAGAAGATCATTTATAAAAGTTATAATTTCATCTACAACTGAGAAAATTTAGATTGAATTAATATGTCAAATATGCATGATCTATTATTTCAAACAATAAATAATTAATATGTACAATACAATCGAGTTTGAAATTTAAATTAGAGTGGGAGAAGAAATCTCATTTATTATTTATCCGATTTTTAATTAATTTAATTTGATTTAATTATTATATCTATTATTTTATATAACTTTACAATTTTACATAATAATGATAATTATATATTATGTTCTCAAGTCGTCATATTGTTTGGTAATTGTGACTTTATAATGTTTCTACAACTATATAGATTTTTTTCTTCAAAACATTCTCTCTTCCTTCCTAGAAGTTAAAGATTCTTTTGGATTGTGAGCACTGTCGTTATAAAAGTGTATTTCATGTATACATTTAAATAGAATTAAAATCAATCAAAATTTATGTTTATTTATATGTTGAATATACATAATCTATCACGTGAAACAATAAATACAAAAACGTTAATCAAATTTGAATAATTAAAACCACATTGAAATGAGATATTTGATTAATGTATACAGTTTTTATAATGATAATTATGTATTATAGAGTATTTTCAAATAATGAGATTATTAAAATGTTAAAAAAACATATAGATATTTTATTATTATTAATATTAATGCATAGATGATTCCAACTCCCAAAGTTGTTAATATGTTATTACTCCAAACTAATATCATCCCAAAAAAAATAATTTTGAGAAACAAATAACAAAAATATTTTACTACAAAATTAAAATAACCCCGGTGATGTGTTGAAATAATATTTTATGCATTGCTGAAATATAAAAATAAAAATTAATTTATAGGGTTTATTATTTATTATCTTTACAAAATATTTTTAGGATTTGTCAAATTTAGATTATGTAAGTATTTATTTACTGGACCCTACTTTCGAAATATATCTAAAATTAAAATATGAATATACTTAACTCTCAACCCTACTTTATGAACTCTGAAAATATTAAAGTAAACAATAACTATGAAAATATGAAAATATAAAATAAGGAAGAAGTTAATCAAATATCTAATTTTATTTTTGGTGCAAATTTTACTAGTAATTTCTTGATGTTGTCACAGTTGATTTTTTATAGTCGTCATTTCATAAATATGGTGGTGAGATTGTTAAGATTTCTTAAGAGTATATTGAATGTCTTCACTAACATGTTTAGACTTATGAGACTGTTGGTTAAAGCGTACGTCTTAAATCATATATAGTAAATCAAAGAAAGGTCGGATGTCGAGACTAAAATATTCAAAGAAAGGTCGGTCGAATGTCAGGACTAAAATACTCAAAGAAATGTTGGATGTCAGGAGTAAAATATTCAAAGAAAGGTCGGATGTCGGGAGTAAAATACTCAAAGAAATATCCATGCCTAGCTCTTCCATTCCTCAAAATTTGGCCAACGAGTTTGGAAGTGATGAAGGTGGTTAGCCCCTGCAGCCAACCGGTAAAAGCACTGGAAAAGAGAAAGTAAATATGTCCATCCTTGACGTAAACACATAAACTTGAACACAACCTACATACGGATGGTGTTGGGTACCAGTTGCGTGGGACCTATCCTGTAATAGCAACAAAGAGTCTTCAAGCCTTCGCAAAGAGGAAAGCGCAACCCAACATCAATCTAGGCCGCATAAATGTAAACATATCCTTCTTGCGGGTAATGCAGCTCTAGGCCCGGATACCTAGGTGCATCTGCTTCTCCTAAACCCGTCAAGGCAGCCACAACCTTAAATTGGGCCGATCTCAGTTCATTAAGTTTAATATCTAAGAAAACATTATGGCAAAGCAGGAACAAGACTAAAATAGCAAAAAAGAGGAAGCTTTAAAGTTCAAAGAAGAAAGAAAAGACAAGAAAAGTTATGTCGGGGAGAAGGTCGAAACATTAGCCTTAGGCACATCCACCACGATCAGTGCGACGACGTGACTCCCGAAGGTTGGTTTCGGCACAGAGGCCCTCTGGTCCTGCACCAGAGTGGAGGAATCCTTGATATACAGAGGGGCATTGGAATCCTTAGAAGCAGCCTTCTGCTAGGGTTCAGAAGAGGGTCCTGACCCGGGGCTTCGCGATGGGCACTTCTTCGAATACTCCCTTCTCTAGGGAGTACTGTTCTTTGGTGACCCTCCACCAGCCGCCAAAGGTGGCGGATCCGAGGGGTCTCTGGGCCTTTGCCATAATCTCCGGAAGGTGGAGAATTCCGATAAGATGATGATGTGATCTAACCCAGACCTTTGCATGCATTTGTTGAATGGGATCCTTCCTCCTTAAGAACGGAGGGAGGTCCCTTCTGACCTGAACGACATTGAGATCGTGATGAGGACGCATTTTGAGCATTTTGCCCTGGTAAATTCTTTCTCATCCTTGCTCCTTTATAGAATCCATTTTGTCTCTTTATTGCTTGCTCTTTTTAACTCCTTGGTCTCTTTTAACTTGGCCCCCTTTTTTCCTATTGTCAGCTCGTTTGCGAGAAGATGACGATCGACCGGATTTTAGGGGAGCTCGCCGATAAGTAGGTTTATCTGCTTATTGAGGTGGAGCAGTTTTAGAGTTTGGGGTTTACTTCCGAGGACATGAAGGAGCTGAAGCAAAGGGTCGAGCTGTCCACTGAGCTGGTGGAGCAGACTCGTCGGGAGTCTGCGAAGAGAGAGAAGGAGCTGCTCACCTTGATCAAGATGAGGGAGGATGAGGTGACACCTGCCGAGTATGGCAGGCTTCACGATGAGCTTCAGACCAAGGAGGCTGACAAGTACTCCGCTTAGCTGGAGGCGGAGGTCACTCGTCATCAGGGCGAACTGAGGGAGGCTCAGGCTCAGAGGGATGTCTTCAAGGCTGAGTAGGAGCATCTTGAGCTAAGACTTAAGGTTTCCCATACCGCCAGAGCGTGGTCAATGACTTTAAGTAGTTCGAGGAGTTTGTCGACTGCGACTTGGAGGTGATGAAGGCTGAGGTGGATGCCTATATTCAGGTCTTGATCGACGAGATCCAGGAGATAGATGCCAAATTTCCTTTCTGGGAGGTGAAGTCTCTTCAGGACTTCGTTGAGAGAAGTTACACCAAGGAAGCTCTCCCTGCTGCTATTTGCGAGGAGAAGGCAGCCCCAGGGGCCGAGAAGGAGACTGCAGACCCTAATGAGCCCAGGCCTTGATGCTCCAGGCCCCCAGGTGACTGAGTTAATGCAGAGCTTTAAGTTGAAGGAGTCCGTCGTGCTAAGAAGGATTACAACCTCGCAAAATCACCTGGCCTCCTTATGCTTTTGCTATTCTTCCTTTTGTCTATTGTCACCATTTATGAATGAGAGTTTGTTTATTTTCCTTTTATTTCAAGAATCTTGTAATTATTCTTTGATTGGTAACTCAAATATTTTCCTTGAATATAATGGACGCCTTTTCATTTCGTAAGTCTTTGCTTTTGTTTGACTTCGAATATGTTTGGATGTTTTTCATATGTCGATCTTACTTTAAAGCTTTAGGAATCTTTACCACACTTGTTTTCAACTTCGCTTTAGCCTTTGTCGAATAGTCTCGCCTTTTATGTAAAGGGTCTTGGACACTTGGAGGAAATGTTACCCTTTAGAGGTTCTTTTCGCTCCTTTAGGCTTCTGAGGAAGGACTGTTTCTTTTTATTAGCTCGTCCGTTCCTTTCGCCATGTTTCTTGAGGGAACGGTTACCCAAGGATATTGCCCTTAAGGAAACTGTTATCCTTGATGGATTCGTTTGTCTTTTAGGATTCCGCTCCTTGGATTCGTTTGCCTTCTCTGTGGGGAACTGTGACATAAGATGCACTCACCTTTTAGGAAGCTGTTACCTTAGGTCCGTTCGCCCATTTATAGGGAACTGTTTCCTAAGATTCACTCACCTTTTAGGAAACTGTTACCTTATATTTGTTCGTCCACTTAGCCTTTCTGAGGAACTGTTACCTTATATTTGTTTGTCCACTTAGCTTTTCAGAAGAACTATTACCTTAGATTCGCTCGCCTTTTAGGAAGCTGTTACCTAAGATTCGTTTGCTCTCTTAAGCCTTTTCTTTGGAGAGTCTATTACCTTGCTTGTTCATCCGCTCTATTGTTCCCAACTTAAGGAAACTGCTACCCTTGACATGGGTTCATTCCCCTT
Source organism: Chamaenerion angustifolium (assembly GCA_946814005.1). Lineage (NCBI taxonomy): Eukaryota > Viridiplantae > Streptophyta > Magnoliopsida > Myrtales > Onagraceae > Chamaenerion > Chamaenerion angustifolium. The sequence goes on along the minus strand of OX328270.1, from coordinate 25,925,759 downwards.
TTGCGTCAGGTCTTTTGCGTAACTTTTCAAGGAACTGTTACCCTTGAGATGGGTTCGTTCGCCTTTTTATTTTAGGTCTTTGTTTTGCCTGACTTTAAGGGAACTGTAACCTTGATGGTTCGTTCACCTTTTAGCTTAAGTCTTTGTTTTGCTTAGCCTAAGGGAACTGTTACCTTGATGGTTCGTTCGCCTTTTAGCTTAGGTCTTTGTTTCGCCTAGTTTGAGCGGAACTGTTACCTTGATGGTTTGTTCGACCCTCGTTTTAGGTTTTCTTGGGTGAGGAACAGTTACCTTTTGAGGTTCGTTCACAATCCTCTTTTTTCCCAACTGAGGAGATTGCTAGTTTGCTAGTTCGTCTGCTTGTATACGTTAGGTCTTATATTCGGAGGGACTAATACCTTGCTGGTTCGTCTGCTATTTTGAGCTTGTTTCGTTTTGGTTCGAGTGGCTATGCTTTATAAGAAGGAATGGTATGTTTTATTGACATATAATTTTGATTAAAAGTTATGCATAAAACCTCCGTAAATCTTCAGAATTGAAAGGATGAGGTAACCTTATACCTTCTATGCTTTCTAGGTAGTATGACCCTGGTACAACGATCTCTACTACCTTGTATCACCCAGGGTCTCTCCTGGTTGTTGCTTGACAGCATCCAAGGCGACCACGCTCTTCAACAATTGGCGTTCGCCCATATATCGCTCCAGGAAGTTGTTCTTTAACTCGTACCATGTCCATATTGATTCTGCAGGGAGGGCGAAGAACCAAGACGACGCCGAACCCAATAGGGTTGACGGAAATAATAGGACTAAGCGGTTATCATTATCCGAATTACCTAAAATAGAGACTTCATAACTATTGATATGCATAACGGGATCTCCCCGACCACTGTATTCAAGGATGGGTCTTGCCTCCAAATCCTTTAGTATTCTGACCACTATGAGAGCAGCGATGAACGAATGGAAGGACCGTTCTCTGAAGGGGGTCATGATGGCTCCGCACTGTTAATTTATCTTTTTGTTTATGCGCTCCTCAACTTGGTCAAGAGTGACATGGGCTTGCTGTTCCCCGGTCGGTGAGGCACTCAACAGATTGACATAGTGAGTGGGTGACGGCGCTGCTGTGGAGGACAGAGATATGAATTGATTTCCAGAGATTGTCTTTTGGTCTTCTTGACGAGCGGTAGTGCGAGGATTTCTACTCTCTGCCTCTAGCAGTCCCGTAGGACGAAGATTTTCATGAGGAGCAGAGACTTATTTGCAGGCCTCTTATATGGTAGTTTCTAGGAGGGATAACATCTTCGCAGTGACCTGAATGGTTTCCCCGACCAGTTGGACAGTTTTTCGAACTAGAACATCAGTGGTGGGAGGAATTGAAGTCAATCTTGAATTGCCGACGTTTTCCTCTACCAGTCTCGGATGTAAGGCATTGGGAATTGCCTGCTTGGCAGGCTCTTACTGATAGAGCAGTGTAGCGGCGACAGATTCAGAGTTGTTATGGGACTGCTCGTTCACAGTTTGTTTATGACAATTACGGTTAGAGCGAATTTGCATGACTATTTGCTTGATTCCCATAGACGACGCCAAATGTTGGGACAGGAACTCCCAGGTGTTGAATGTATACTGATTTGACAGTGACTTGAATGCCAATTGGTTGATGACCGCAAGATTTTGCTGGAGCTCTGATGAACCTGCAAGAAGGGGAGCGTAACATAGGGGGTTCCTCTGAGTCCCACTCCGATGCTTAAATGAGTATACTGTGTGTATAAAATCAGAATGTAAATAACATATGCAAAACATGAGTATTTATAAGGATTGAAGAGCAAACCGATTTGGTAACCAAATATATATGTAAATATTGTGTTGTTGCAGATAATGATAGCAGATATTACGGTTATAACGCAATATTCTAGTTGGCTTATGTGATCTTTTTAGAATATGTGCCCGCGATATGTGGACATAGTGGTTGTATATTCTGTGTAGGTTGTGGGACAATAGTTAAGAGGTTTGACTATCTTGGCGAGCAGTGGTAGGCTTTTGCCTTGGTCGTTGGTGACCAGTAGGGACTTTGGCGACCAGTAGGGATTCTGGCGACCACTTTGATTATGGGTTTGACACTGGACCACTTTATGGGTTCCAGCTTACCCTTAGTTAGTGTCGGCTCAGTCTTGAGTGATTTGGGTTTTACTCCTGTAAAATGATATTGGGCCTCAGAAGCCTGATGAGTTTTGTTCCGTATTTGTCTGTGACTATCGACACCGAAGAAAATCTAAACAGAAGTTAAATATGATAGTTTTGTTACCTCCTTTTAGAATAATTTGGATTGGTGAACTTTGTGACTAACTGAAAAGCAAACACTTCTTAATCAACTGGAATGTGCATTACAGTGATCGTGAAAATTAAGGCAACATTGAAGGATTGATATAATGCATTATCATCATTTAATCATATCTATGTTTGGTAATTACCTAAGAATCCTCTCGCTCGTGCAGACAACGTACTTGTAGTCCGTCTTATCTGGACCTTCCTGTATTCGAATCCAAAAATCTGGGCAATGTTGTATAACGAATACTGCAAAGAGAAAACAAAATCAACACACTGTAGAACCAGTAGAAAAAATAAAATTGTCAGATTGTTCAATCAAAACAATTAAAAAAATCTAAATCAAACTGATAGTAGTGACTAGTTAGAGAACACTACGGGAGAAGGCGTAGTTAAGGGCCCTAGGAAACGACTCAAGTATGATTGAATCGTGAAAAAATTAATTTTACGATTATTAAGGCTCAAGAACGGGAAGGTGGTTGACGGTGGTGGAGCTTCAAGAACGGTGGTGGAGCTTCAAGAAGCTCTCAGCTTCAAATATATTTATATATATTTAAAAAAATTTGGCGGCTCAAACAAAATGAGCCGTCAAAAAAATAAAAAATGATTGATGTATAATTAATTTTGATTGCTCATTTTATTGAGCCGCGAAAAATACATAATATTAAATGTATTTGTATTTTCGCTGGCACTTTCTTATTGAGCCGTCCTTTTGAAGGCTCATTCTTATTTAGCTGTCATGAATAGGACAACACTTATTATGACGACTCGTTTTTAATTGAGCTGTCTTTAATTAACGGCTCAAAAAATGAGCCGTTAATGAACCTATTTTTAGCTGGCAACATAATACTCTCCCGTAGTAGAATGAAACACAACTTACTATTAAGTTATGATTTAATCATCACAAATTGATATAATAAGCACTACCATGCAACCGCTGATGGAAGAGAGAAAGCAAAAAGAAGGACAGTTCCTTATGGTGTCAGATAAGATACTTTCCTGGAGGCGATACTTCTGTGTTTGGAGGTTGATGCTTCGAAAGTCGGCCAAAATCATAGAACTAAATAATGGCGTAGAAGAGGGATATATGGGAAGAGAAAGACTTATACGGAAAAAGGACTACACTCCGACTACGCGCGGACACGTTGTTGTCGTTTGTCTTGCGTGAGTTGTTGTCGTTTGTCTTGCGTAATTCCTAGCATAGTACAAAAATTAAACATTTGATTAAAAATATTATTTGAATTTTAAAATTAAAATTAAATTACCTAATATAATAAAATAAAATTTATTTTATTTTAAATATTTTTAAGAAATTGCTCGAACATCCGGGAGCAAGAACCACTACAAAAGAGGCTCCCGGATGCTCAATCAATTTCTTAAAAATATTTAAAATAAAATAAAATTTATTTTATTTTATTATATTAGGTAATTTAAATTTAGTTTTACAATTCAAATAATATTTTTAATCAAGTGTTTAATTATTGTACTATCCAAGGAATTGAGTCGATCAAGTCCTCCTAACACATCACGCAAGATAAACGACGGCAACGTGCATGCGCGTAGCGCGTGTCAGAGTCTAGTATAACCATTAGAAAAATACACTTAAGTGGATTCTAGAACTTCCATTTTAGTTTTATTTTAGATTGTGTATGAAATTGTTTCTTTAACTATTCATTGAGTGGATGAAATTGACTCTTAGATAACAATATAGATATATAAATAATATGATTAGAAGTAAATGAAAAGAGTATACTCAAATATAATAAAAGAAAATTAAGATGTATATCTTCCTCCTAACTATAACACAATTGAACAGTTAATTGATATAGCTAAATGAAAAAAAATTACAGACATATTCGCCATGGGAGCGCTCGCCAAGAGAGTCAAACCTCTCAACTATAGTCCCACAATCGACGCCGAATATACCGCCACGATGTCCCGTATATCTCGGGCACATATTCTACAAAGATCACATAGGGCAACTGCAATATTATGTGATAACCATAATATCTGATATCCTTATCTACAACGGCACAATATTTACAGATATATTCTGTTACCAAAACGGTTTGGTATTCCATCCTTATAAATACTCTTGCTTTACATATGTTAGTTACATTCTAAGTTCATACACATAGTATACTCATTTAAGTATCAGAATGATACTCAGAGAAACCCCCTCTGTTGTGTTCCCCTTCTTGCAGGTTCATCGGACCTCCGAAGAAATCTTGCAGTTATCAACCATCTGGCATCCAAATCACTGCCAAATCAGCAACCAGTCAGCACCCGAGAATTTCAGACCCACCAGAAGTAGAAACTGGAAATTCACGTGCCACCACTCCTCAAGAAGACCAAGAGATGGCCTCTAGACATCAATCCCGAAGCGCCGACAGTCGCTCACTCTATCAATCCGTCGAGTGCTTCACCGACCGGAGAATAACATCCTCAATTCACATTTGGCCAAATTGAGGAGTTCATAAACAAAAAGACAAAGGAACAGCGCGGAGCCGTCATGACCCCCTTCAGAGAACAATCCTCCCATCCAATTACCACTGCCCTTATAGCAGTTAGAATACCGAAGGATGTGGTGACAAGACCCATCCCTGAACACAGTGGTGGAGGAGATCCCGTGACCCACGTCAACAGGCATGAAGTCTCTCTTTTGGGTAAGTCAGTTTATGATAACCACTTAGCCCTACTATTTCCGTCAAACCTATCGGGTTCGACATCGTCTTGGTTCTTCGGCCTCCCTGCAGAATCAATAGGGACATGGTTCGAGTTAAAGAACAAGTTCCTGGAGCGATATATGGGTGAACACCAATTGAGGAAGAGTGTGTCCGCTTTAGATGCTGTCAAACATCAACCAGAAGAAACCCTGACGACTTATGTGGATGTTTTCATAAAAACGTCACGGAGAACGATCGTTGAGTCACAGATGGAGAGATCCTTTGAGCTTTTTATAGAGGGTTATATGTGGCTAACAAAGCCTCAAGAAAACTGCGCAGCATCTACCATGTTCAAAAAAGAGAGACACTGGAAGAGCTGGCAGTAAGGGCAAAAGGTTTCATAGACCTAGAGAGGGCAACCACTTAATCTAATTTACTAGTATCAACCTAGCCAAGGGCTATTGCAGAGCCCCGACGCGATGGCAAAAAGGAAAAAAAGGACAGGCTATCATGGAAGAAGCCTAGATCCGAAGTCCCCAGACCAAGCCATCCAGAGGTTCCCAATTATTTTACGCATTTAAATAGGCAGATCTCGGCGATACTAGTCAAGATGGAAAGAAGGTCCCTGGTAAGGCCACCAACGCCTCAGAAGAATTCTCAACCCATGGGCAAATATACGGAGAGATACTGTCACTACCATAAAGCGAAAGACCACAAGATCGATGATTGTCGTATTTTCAAACGCGACATAGAGAAATTAATCAAGAGAGGCATGCTGAAGGAGTTCATGGCCGGATGAGAGCGAAGTTGAACGCCTCCACGTAGAACCCGCTCGCCAGTTCGTCAAGAACAATCCATCCCATCCCAAGACAAGAGATGTATACACCACGCAAATCTCTACAATTACATAGCTGGGAAGGAGACCTCGTACCGATGAGGACATTGTCATTTCATTTTCTGAAAAAGAACTGGCACATGTCACCACTCCACACAATGACGCGTTAGTAATTACACTTGATGTCGCTGGATGCGAAATGAAAAGAATTCCGATCAATGGAGGAAGTTCGAGAGACATTCTATTTCTAGAAGCTTTTAAGAACAACATATCCGTTGAGAGCCATAACCTGGTCGGTACTCTTGGGCGAATGATGGAGGAGTATAGAGGTGTTGATTGCCTTCATAGTGGTTGACACACCCGCCTCATATAACGCCATCCCAGGGAGGACCATAATTAATCGAAATAAGATCGTGGCCTCCACAGTCCTCCAGAAAATGAAGTTCCCCACACCGAATGGGATCATAGAAATTCTAGACGATCAACCATCCTCATGCTAATGCTATGTGAAGTGCCTTTGCTGGAAGAACCAGAGGGAGTCTCTCACCATTGAAACAGATGTTGATCCTCGTGAAGACAAAGCTTGACCAACCTCGATGGAAGAACTGGCATATAGATTGTCCAGAAAAGAAAGTGTGCATCGGAATCACCTTGAACGAAGACCAAAGGGACTCCTTGACCTCCCAATTAAAAGAATATACAGAATTTTTCGCTTGGAAGCCTAGTGACAAGCCATGCATCATCACTGACATAATCTCTCACGAGTTGCAGATAGACCCTTCAGACAAACCCATTGCTCAGAAGAGAAGGTCATTCGGATCAGACAAGCGCTTGGCGATCAGGCAAGAGGTAGGAAGACTACTTAAAGCCAAATTTATCATGGAGGTACGCTTTCAAAGCAGGGTCGCCAACCCAGTGTTGGTGAATAAGTCGAACGAAATATGGAGAATGTGTATCGATTTCCGCAACTTGAACAAGGCATGTCCAAAAGATTCGTACCCCCTGTCACGAATTGACCAACTAGTGGATGCAACCTGTGGTCACCAGATACTAAACTGTATAGACGCCTATTCAGTCTACAACCAAATTCGAATGCACCCAGCCGATGAAGCCCACACAACATTCTATGCTGACAATGTTATCCTTTGCTATAAGGTGATACACTTCTGCTTGATAAACGCAGGGGCAACTTATCAGCGAATGGTGAATCGAATGTTTCAAGAGATGCTGGGGCGATATATGGAAGCCTATGCGGACAATATGATCGTCAAGTCAATTAAGGAGAGATCTCACATAGAAGATTTTCGAGAAGCATTTGAATGCATGCGGGGCCACAGTGTTCGCCTGAACCCAGCTAAATGCGCCTTTAGATTGAAATCAGGCAAATTTTTGGGCTTCATGGTCAGCGAAAGAGGCATTGAGGCAAACCCAGACTTGCCACAAGGAAGTCCATAGTCTGAACGGCCGCCTCGCCGCATTTAATCATTTCCTCTCAAGGGCGAGCGACAGGTTCCTCCTGTTCTTCCAAAATCTTAGGGCAAACCCCAATTTCGAGTGGACGCCAGAGTGCGAAGCTGCCTTTGAATCACTCAAGCAGGCACCTGCAAACACTCCCGGCTTTGGTGAAACCCATTCTCAATGAGCCGATTTTTCTCGACATAAATATTAGTGAAGTCACAGCCAGTGACGTCTTAGTTAAAGAATAGAAGGGTAAACAGAGTCCAATCTATTTTGTAAGCAAGTTATTCAAATATGCTGAAATAAAATATATCGAGATTGAGAAGTATATCTACGCCTTGGTTATTGCTGCTCGAAAATTGAGACCGTACTTCCACGCCCATGCAATAACAGTCCTCACCAACAATCCCCTCAAGCACTTTCTGATGAAGCCAGATTATTCAGGAAGGATGCTCAAGTGGGCGATTTAGGTGAGCGAATTCAAAATCAAATTCGCGCCGAAAACGACTATTAAAGGTCAAGCCCTAGCAAACTTTATAGTGGAAAATACTAGCAATGGTCTTACTGAAGCATAAAAAGAATAAGAACAAGCAAGGGCCGAAGGAAAAAGGTGGGAATTCTATACCGACGGATCATCTTCAAAAGAAGGCTCGGGGCAGGATTAATCCTCATCCCTCTTTAGGGAGAGCCCCTAAACTATGTGATCACCCTCACATTCAAGGAGACCAACAATGAAGCCGAGTTTGCAACGCTTATCACTGGACTGCGACTCGAAAAGGGAAGTATAACGTCACTAAAGGCAAAAATCGATTCACAACTAATTGTCAACCAAATCAATGACAACTATGAAGCAAAGGGGAAAAAATGAAAAAGTACCTCGACATTGCCAAAAAAACTCATCGTCGAAATTCCGACTTTCGCGATCGAGGTAATTCCTCGCCAAGACAATCAGCTAGCACACTCCCTAAGCAAGATGGCGTTCAGAGAAACAAAAATGCAGAAATACACTTCCTGGAGCAAGCACTATACTCGGCCCTCGAAAACCGACCAGAAGTCTATAATATTCAAGAGCAGGATAACTGGATGACTTCATTCAAGAAGTTTCTGAAAGAAGGAACCCTGCGAGAAGACGAAGGTGAGGCCACAAAAATAAGTCACCTAGTCGCTAACTATTTTCTCATAGATGGAGAACTCTATAGGCTAGGTTACTCAACTCCCTATCTGAGATGCATTTCCAATCCTAAGACAGAAAGAGTTATGCGCGATGCTCATGAAGGAGTTGTCGCATGCCATGAAGGTGCACGCTCACTAACGCACAAAATCTTCAGACTAGTCTATTACTGGCCAACCTTGAGCAAAGACGCAACATAATTAACAAAGAAGTACGCAAATTGTCAATAGTTCGCACCAAGATCTGGTCAACCACCGACATTGCTATCCCCAATGGCGGGTGCATGACTTTTCGCCCAATGGGGAATAGACATTTTGGGACCCTTTCACATAAGCACTGGGCAAAGAACCTACATTATCGTGGCGATCAATTATTTCTCCAAGTGGATAGAGGCGAAAGCATTGGCCTTTACAACCGAATTTCAAATGATCGAAATTTTAAAGATCAACAGAATTTCGCGATTTGGCATCCCCAAGATACTCGTAAGCGATAATGAGCTGAAATTCATGCGAAAAGAACTCAAATGGCTATATGAAGAGTACCATATTGTTCAGAGATTCAGCTTGGTACATCATCCCCAAACCAATGGACAGGCCGAAGTAGCCAACAAAGTTGTCCTAAAAGGACTCAAGAAGAGAGTTCAAGCCTTAAAAGGAAACTGGGTAGATGAGTAGGGCAACGTGATGTGGGCTATCAGAATGACACCCAAAACAGCAACAGCGGAAACACCATTTTGTCTGCTGTACGGATCTGAAGTAGTGGTACCCGCTGAAATAGCGGTGCCTACCCATAGGATCCTACACTTTGATGCCAAAGCTAATGATATCGAGCAACTTACATCGATTTTGCTGAAGAAAAGCGAAGGCAATCAGACAATGCACAAGCTAAAATGCGACTAGCGACCACTCGGTACTTCAACAGAAAAGTCAGCGCTCGCCAATTTTTCGTGGGGGAGATGGTTATGCAAAGGAATGAGTTCACAAATTTGGACAATCACAACAAACTCTCAACTATGTCGGAAGGCCCATACAAAGTAGTAGAGATTGTCGCACCAGGGTCCTATTACTTGGTAAACATAGAGGGTATAAGGTTACCTCGTTTTGTCAATTTCGAACATTTACAGAAGTTTTATGCATAGCTTGTAATCAAAACGTTATGTCAATAAACCAAACCATTCATTCATATAAATCATAGCTACTCAAACCAAAACAAAAAGCTCCAAAGAATGGACGAATCATCGAAAGATAGGACCTAACGCATACAAGCAGACAAACTAATAAGGTAATAGTCTCCTCAGTCTGGAGAGAATTGCGAACGAGAACCTCAGAAGGTAACAGTTTCTCTCTCGCGAAAACCTAAAACAAGGGGCGAACAAACTGCTAAGGTAATACATCGCCCAAACTAGGAAGAACAAAGACCTAAGCTAAAAGGCGAACGAATCATCAAGGTAACATCTCTCTTAAAGCCAGGCAAAGCAAAGGCCTAAGCTAAAAGGCGAACGACCCATCAAGGTAACAGTTTCCTTAAAGCCAGGAAAAGCAAAGACATAAGCTAAAAGATGAACGAATCATCAAGGTAACAGTTCCCTTAAAGCCAGGCAAAGCAAAAATCTAAACCAAAAGGCGAATGAACCATCAAGGTAACAGTTCTCTAAAAGTTAGGCTAAAGACCTAACGCGGAAGGCGAACGAACCCATATCAAGGGTAACAAATCCCTAAAGTTAAGAATAATAAAGATCTGATATAAAAGGCGAACGAACCCATCTCAAGAGTAAGAGTCCTCTTAAAAGTTGGGCACAATGGAGCGGACGAACCGAAAATCTAATAATCTCTCCGAAGATGTTCCTTCTTAGGCCAGCGTTCGGTCGCGCGCTGGGAAGGATGAGGAAGTGGACTCAAGGTTGCCTGGGCAGCAGACATCCCTATCTTAGCCGACTTGGAAAATAGGCTGAGAAATTTAGGTCCCACACCATAGAGACTAGCGCAGACTGCTGAATGCCCGCCAACCTATGCATGGACTTTGAACTCTCCGTGACCGAGCGGACCGAACAGAAGTCTGACTGCTTGTGACGTTGGAACAAGTCATCAATGACATTCCCGTCACTCCCCGATAGCTCGCCAACGCTCGGGGGAATATCCCGCTCCGGCACACCACCCTTACAGAAGAAATAATACTTTTGTAGTTTGAGTTGGTGAGCCGGAAGTTATCCACCATCCGAAAGTGAACATTCCAGTTCTATGCATGGCTCCTCCATTCCTCAAATTTCGACCAGCGAGTTTGTAAGTGATGAAGGTGGTTAGCCCCGACATCCAACCGGTAAAAACATCGGAAGAGATAAAGTGAATACGTCCATCCCTGACGTAAACACATAAACTTAAACCCAACCCACTTACGAATGGAATTGAGTACCAGTTGCGTGGGACCTTCAAGTCGTCGCAAAAAGAAAAATGCAACCCAACATCAATCTGGGACGCATAGACGTAAACATCTCCTTCATACGTATAATGCAACCTTAGGCCCGGATACCTAGGTGCAGCTGCTTCTCCTAAACCCGTCAAGGTCACCATATCCTTGAACTGCATCGACCTCAACTCATTGGGCTTAATATCTAAGAAAACATCATGGCAAGGCAAGAACAAGACTAAAATAGCAAAAAGAAGTAAACTTTACTGCTTTACAGAGAAAAAGAAAAGACAAAAAACTACATGTCGGAGAAAAGGCCGGGACATTGGTCTAAGGCACGTCCACCACGATCAGTGCGATGACCTGGCTCTTGGAGGTGGGTTTCGGCACAGAGGCCCTTTGGTACTACATCGGCATAGAAGAATACCTAATGGAAAGAGGGGCATTGGAAGCCCTAGAAGCGGTTATCTGCCCATAGGTAGAATGGGCTAGAGATGATTTAGAGGATGAACTCTTGCTTGAAGCTGATTCTTGTTGTCAGCCATGATCCTAAAAGAAATATTTTTACTGTGAGTGAAAAAATTTAAGAGAAAAGTTTAAACATAGGATTAAGGCACAAAAAAGGGGCAGAAAACACTTGAACTCTGAGAATAAGAAAACTTGGACACGTAAAGTGCTAAGTGAGAAATGTTGGCTTTTTATAGCCAAATCTTGGGAAACTGAATGGTTATCTTCGAGAAAATCAGGCAATGATTACACCTCTTTTGGGATAAAATCGAAGCAATGTCAAAACCTAAAGGGTTACATCGGGGAGACAACGGGTCGAAACAGTACGGAAAAACTGTCAGCATACCCCATATTAAAGTAGTCAAAGAGACTCGCATGCATCAGACGTTCTTTTGATTTCTCGTCAAACAGTGCATCTCAAACCCTTCCTCACAAGATCAAGCTATATCGAAGATACTTCACTCAAGCTTGAGGGGTAAATGTTGGGTATTGATAGTGACAACCCTATACGGAAGCCCAATAACATTTCAGAGGGGTGAAACCCAAATCATTCAAGACTTGGCCGACCCACACTAAGGGTAAGATGGAACCCATAACGCGGTCCAGTACCAAACCCAAAAATAAAGTGGTCGCCAATGTCCCTACTGGTCTCCATAGACCAAGGTCAAAACCTCCCACTGCTCGCCATAGAAGCGCTCGCCAAGAGAGTCAAACCACTCAACTCTGCTCCAACAACCGACAATGAATATGCAACCACGATGTCCCTCATATCTCGGGCACATATTCTACAAAGATCACAGAAGGCAACTGCAATATTACGTGATAACCGTAATATCTGTTATCCTAATCTGCAACATCACAATATTTACAGATATATTTGGTTAGCAAAACGATTTGGTCTTCCATCCTTATAAAGACTCCTGCTTTACATATGTTATTTACATTTTGAGTTCATACACACAGTATACTCATTTAAGCATCAGAGTGGGACCCAGAGTAACACCCTCTGTTGCGCTCCCTTTCTTGCAGGTTCATCAGAGCTCCGACGAGAACTTGCGGTCATCAACAAATTGACATCCAAATCACTCCAAATCAGCATCCAGGAATTTCAGACCCAACACTATGCGTGAGCAAGTAACATATAATTATTTGTTACTAAGAATATGATCAAACATATATATGTCGATATTTGATAAAGTTGACCTTGTGCATTGTTTATAGTCACTTATAGTCATACTATGAGTATTTTCACTCACATACCATGTCATAGTATCTCATATCATACCAACTTTCGCTTAATGTCCGACCTCGAACTTTCTATGAGTATTTACACCGACCATTACAACGACTATTACAAATCTACCTTGATGACATCAACTATCGCTTAATGCTTGATCTCAAACTTTCTATGAGTATTTTCACTCACATACCATGTCATACTATCTCATCTCATACCAACTAATGTTTAATGTTTGACCTCGAACTTTGTATGAGTATTCATACCAACCTCAAAATTTCTATGAATATCTTCACCCCGACAACATCGTCAGGATTCGGTCCTATGTGCTCATGCCATTTGAGATTTAAGACGTACGCTTATAAGTCAGAATTTGTCAATGAATGCATTCAATATGCTCTTAACATATCTTAACACCTCATACACTATAATTATTTATCCTATTTGTTTCTTAGAATATGATCAAAAAATATATGTCGATATTTGGACAAAATTAACATTGCACCTTGTTTATATATAAGTCAGGACATCCGACCTTTCTTTGAGTATTTTACTTTTGATATTCGACATTTCTTTGAGTATTTTACTCTTGACATCCGACCGACCTTTCTTTGAGTATTATACTCTCGACATCCGACATTTCTTTGAATATTATACCCCGACATCTGACCTTTCTTTGAGTATTATACACCTGACATCTGACCTTTCTTTGAGTATTATACTCCAGACATCCGACCTTTCTTTGAGTATTATAGACTCGACATCCGACCTTTCTTTGAGTATTATACTCCTGACATCCTGCCTTTCTTTGAGTATTTTAATTCCGACATCCTATATTTGAGTATTATACTCCCGATATGCGATCTTTCTTTGAGTATTATACTCTGACATCTGACCTTTCTTTGAGGATTATACTCTTGACATGCCCAAAATTTGAACCTGGGCGCTATTACTGTGTATGATTGAATACGTACGCCTTAACCAACTGTCTCATAAGTCTGCACATGTCAGTGAAAACATTCAATATACTCTTAAGATATCTTAACAATCTCACTACCACGTCTATGAAACGACTACTATCAAAAATCTATTGTGACAACATCAAGAAATTACCAGTAAAATTTGCACAAAAAAATAAAATTAGATATTTGAATAACTTCTTTTTTTTTATATATATTTTTAAGAGTTATTGTTTACTTTAATATTTTCAGAGTTCATAAAGTAGGGCTGAGTTAAGTATATTCATATTTTAATTTTAGATATATTTGGAAAGTAGGGTTAAGTAAAGAAATACTTAGCATCTAAATATGACCAATCCTAAAAATATTTTGTGAAGATAATAAATCCTGAATATTAATATGGATTTTTATATTTCAGTAATTCATAAAATATTATTTCAAGACATCATTGGGGTTATTTTAATTTTGTAGTAAAATATTTTTGTTACTTTTTTCTCGACATATAATACCTAAATTTTGGATAATATTAGTTTGGAGTAATAACATATTAACAACTTTCGACAAAATTTTAAAAATAACTAACAAATATATTTTACTATTATATTAAAATAACTTTGTCAATGTGTTGGAATCATGTATGCATTAATATTAATAATACTAAAAAAATCTATAATATTTTTTAAAAAACATTTTAATAATCTCATTATTTGAAAATACTATATAATACATAGTTGTCATTATAAAAATGTATACATTAATCAAACATCTCCTTTCAATTTGGTTTTAATTTTTCAAAGTTGATTATTGTTTTTGTATTTATTGCTGCACGCGATAGATTATGTATATTCAATATATAAATATATGTCAATTTTGATCGATTTTAATCGATTTTAATTCTGTTCTAATTATTTAAATGTATTTTTATAACGACATCACTCACAATTCAAAATATTTATAACTTATTGGAAAGTAGAGAGAATGTTTTGAAGAAAACAAAATATATATAAACATTAAAAAATCACAATTACCAAAAAATAAATTGACGACTTGAAAACATAATATACAATTATCATTATTATGTAAAATTGTAAAGTTATATAAAATAGTAGATATAATAATTAAATAAAATAATTAAAAAATGGGATAAATACAAAATGAGATTTCTTTTTCCATTCAAATTTAAATTCCAAACTTGATTATATTGTACATATTAATTATTTATTGCTTAAAATAATAGATAATGCATATTTGACATTATTAATTCAATCTAAATTCTCTGAGTTGTAGATGAAATTATAAATTTTATAAATGATCTAAGTATTTGGATTCATTGTTATCTTAATGTCCGATAAAGTGAAAATATAATTTCATTTGTTAACGAGATATAAAGAAATGGTGCATGAGAAAGGATGAAAGAATAATGACATAGAATATATAATTATCATCTTGTAAAATTTGTAATATTACATACGTGTTAAGCTGGTTAATATGTATGTTTTTAATGTATATAAGGTCATATGTTCGAGTCTTTGTGCAAATATTTTTTGAGAAGAAATTTGAAAAAACAAAAAAGAGAGTGATAGTGATAGAGAAAAATTTAAGTAACATCTTGTTGAGTTTGTAATATTGTATACGTGTGTAGCTGGTTAATACGCGTTTCTTTAAGTTATATATATATAAGGTCATATGTTTGAGTCTCTGTGCAAATAGTTTTTTGTAACCTTTAGAGAAGACATTTAAATGACAAAAATAGTCATGATGAATATAAACTAATTAGATTATTAAAGACTATTTGTGTCATTTTGCAGGTGGCGGTCACAATAATCACTTCTGCCTTAATAATATAGATACGACAGTTACAAAATTAAACGTGGCATCATGAGCAAATGAGAGTAAAGATTATAAAGGGAGAGAGAGATCTATACAGAAAAGAATGGAGGGAAAAAAGATGTTGTGATTGTTTTATAGATATTGTTAATTTACACTACTCGAATTTCACTTTTGACGGAACTTTTTCGTCGCTGAAAGTAAAATTTTCTTCGGCAAAAAACAATTATGTTGATAAATACAAAATTTTGTCGGTAAAACTTTCGTCGGCGACGACCCCGTCGGTGAAAGTTTACCGACGAAATATATCACAAATACGTTGTTAGAAGAATTTCAACTAGTAATTAATGTTTGATTGACAAGGAACTTCTCAATAAGAGAATGAGAACTAATAAAATAACACTTAGTTGACGGGCAATCCCGTAAGACATACAACTTTCTTTGGATCTGACAAAAATGGTTCACACTCAACATTAGTATGTGGTCTGATCTCTTTGCTAGCGGGTTTTGGGTGGAAGGACTCAAATGGTGAAGAAAAGTGGGCACCCATCATATATGAACGGCTATCGGATTTTTGTTATGGGTGTGGGCGTTTGGGATATACTACTCAAGTATGTAACGAGGAGGTGACCACATCGAAAGAGGATAAAGAAAAACCAATGTAAGGACCGTGGACATCGGGGGTGAGACCGAAGCCACTACGGTCCAGGAAGATAGGAGGAGAAAGTAAACGAAGTGATACACAAACAAAATAGCTGAACCGTCGCACATGGTTTGATATGATGAATAAAACTAAGGAAGATGCGAAGGGGGAGATCAAGGAGAGGAGGATGATAAGATGCAGACAGAAGAGGACGAAAGGGATCAGCAACATAACCAAGATATGAATATGGAGTAGGTGAAGGGGAAACATGCATGAAAGGTGGAAGGGCACATGGAGATAAGGAGGACAAGGCCTAGACGGGCTTGTCCTGTACACAAGCGATAGACCTGAATAGTCTACCTACTGACTATACCATAATCCCATATGCCACCATGCCACAAACGGTGCCCCAGATCCAATATATGCTGAAAGAAAGGCAACAAGAAAGGGGGACAACTAGTTTGAAATGGTACGTCAGGAAGAACCAGCTGAATACAGACGGGGAGGATACAGGGAAATGGGATGGAACCAACCGAGAATAATACAACTTCCAGACGAACCCGACCTAATGCAAGGAATGGAGAAGGAGGAAGAGCGACCTCTGTACATAGTTGAAACACCTCCTGAGTCGCCACGTGATGAAGGGATGCGTGAGGAGATGGCGATGGCATCAGGTCTAAGTCCCTTCCTGAATAAAATGACATTAAAAATACCAAAGGAGGGGGATGAGGAAGAAATGGATCGGAGATACGTTAAATCCAAGGGAGGGGAGAGGAAACAACCTATAAGGGAAAGAAATGGAAATGGGAGAGGAAAAACAAAAGTGAAGTTGCAGAGGGGTAGAAAGAAGAATGCTATGGTGAGGAAGTGGACGGGGGAAGTACTAATAAATGAACGAGAGTGCGATGGAAATGGTGAACCAACTACGGGCTCTAGTGTCTGTCCCACAACAACCACACGGGATCAATGAGCACGATCATTTAGAATTGTCAGGGTTTGGGGTCTTCCCTGACAATTCAACACTTGAAAGACCTCAGAGGAAGGCATCACCTAGAGATAATATGTCTATTGTAAACAAAGAATGGGGTGACCTTCTGCGAGCCGATAAGAAATCAAGTCGGGATGGGCTATGGGTACTACGTGGAGCCAAGGGGAACGTCGGGGGGAATCGCAATTTGGTGGGATGAGGGAAATGACGTGAGGGTCTTGAATTCGACCCCAAACATTATCGATACGTGGGTGATGCTAACAAATAAAACAACACCTATGTACATCACTTGGGTGCATGCGAACACAAACGACCGGAGAAGGAATCAAAATTGGGACGAGATTAGAAGCTTTGGGAGAGGTCGAGCTAAACCTTGGATATGCCAATGTGACTTTAATGCTATAACCCACCACCACGAAAAAGAAGGGGGACGTCGGAAACCGCAAAAATAAATGGAGGGGCGAAGGGACAACGTTTCACGTGGTGCAATAATAGAAGGGGAGAGGAAAGAGTCTATGAGAGACTCGATAGGGTGCTTGTGAATGAGAAGTGGGCTACACAACACATAAATGCTCAATGCCTCAATGAGATTGATGTGGGATCGGATCATGCGCCGGTAGTCTTGACAGTGGACAAGGTGGGTAGGAGGAGACGACGGGGTTTCATATTCGAGGAGATGTGGATGGAAAACCCCGAATGTAAGGAGGTAATCCGTTGCGCATAGGAGGGAAATAATGATAGGGAAAAGGGAAGACGTTTGTGGCCAAAATTAGGCGGATGTATAAAAAAGCAGATGATGTGGAGTAAGGAACAGTTCGGAAACAACATGAACGAGATGAGAAGATAAACTCAGGAGAAGAATACAATGGCTAAGAAATGGGGACCGAAACACCACGTCTTTCCACTTGACTACAACAACCAGGAGAAGAAGAAATCAAATATATCGATTACAAAATGGGAGGGCGAGTAGATAAGCAAGGAGGATGACATAAACAAGGAAATTTGGGAGCATTTTGACCAAGCCTTCCAAACCGAACGAACGTCGACTGACGAGGAAATGTGGGAGTGTATGCCGAATTAGATAACTGAGGTGATGAACAATGAGCTCATCAGGGAAGTCATAAGGGAAGAAGTAAGAAAGTCAGTCTACCAGTTGGGGGGAACGAGGGCACCAGGACCAGACGATTTTTCGGGTTTGTTCTATCAAAGGAACTGAGAGGTCGTGGGTGAAGATGTGTTCAATGCGGTCAAGTCCTTCCTCGAAACATGTATTTTTCCTCCCTACCTAACCCAACCGATATTACACTGATCCCCAAAATACCACACCCTATCCATGCTACTGATTATAGACCTAAAAGCTTATGTAACTTTATTATAAAGTTGTTTCAAAGGTCTTAGTCAACAGGTTGAAGGTTTACCTCACAGATATGATCACCCCTTTCTAAAGTGCATTTGTGGCAGGTAGACTTATACAAGACAACATCATTGTGGCACATGATGTGTTTCACCACTTGAGGGCCAGAAATAATAAGAGGGGGACGGAGTGCGCGCTCAAATTAGACATGAAGAAGACGTATGATAGAGTGGAATGGGAGTTCCTACTAACGAGCCTTGAAAATAGAGGTTTTGGACCAAAGTGGATCGAGTGGATGCGAGCATGTATAACGACACCAATATACAGAGTACTGGTGAATGGAGAGCGAACAAAACACATCAGACCAATACGATGACTAAGACAAGGAGACCCGCTCTCCCCCTATTTATTTATTTTAATGGCGGATGTGTTGTCTAGACAGGTGGAGTGTGAAATCAATGAGAAGAGATTACATAGTGTAAGGCTCAAACAGGGATGTCCGGAACTCCATCACCTATTTTTTTGCAGATGATTCGCTTTTCATCATACATGGAATGGTCGATAACGGCAAGCACCTAAAGGAGATAATAACGAAGTATTGTAGGAGATCAGGGCAAAGAATCAATGAGGCAAAGTCAACCCTGACTTTCAACCGTGGAGCAGATACGAGTGTCACAAAGTCCAGAGAGGAGACTTTATGTATATCTAGCATGAACGAACCGGCCAAGGACTTGGGTCTACCAGCGGTGTGGGGGAGATCCAAACGGGAGGCTTTGGGCTATTTAAACACACGAATCCGGGATAAATTACAAGGATGGAGAGCAAAGACCCTAAACCAAGCAGGAAAGGAGGTATTAATCAAGGCAGTGATAACAGTCATTCCAACGTATGTGATGAGTATAATCAAGCTACCAAAAACGTAGTGTAAGGAGGTCAATGCAATGATAGAAAGCTTTTGGTGGGGAAGTGGAAACGAGTCCCGAAAGATACACTGGAAGCAGTGGGAAGTCATAGCAAAGACTAAAGAAGAGGGTGGTTTGGGTTTCAGAGAGTTGGAAACCTTTAATGTGGCCCTATTGGCAAAAATGGTGGATAGAGCAAACAAGAAAACGGACGCGCTATGGGTACGGGTCTTGAAGGAGATCTATTATCCTAATGGGGACATTAAATCGGCCAACAGAGAGGGGGGTGTGCATCTTGGGCATGGGCCAGTCTGGTGAAGGGAAGGGACGTGATGTTTAAGGAAGGGGTATGGTCCATTGGTGATGGGGCACAGATTTGGGCAACCACCGACTCATGGATGTACAACAAAGAGGGATTCATGGTCGAGCCAACCGTGGGATGGGAACAAAACAGGGACATGAGGGTCGAAGAACTCTT
This sequence comes from Chamaenerion angustifolium, assembly GCA_946814005.1. Taxonomy (NCBI): domain Eukaryota; kingdom Viridiplantae; phylum Streptophyta; class Magnoliopsida; order Myrtales; family Onagraceae; genus Chamaenerion; species Chamaenerion angustifolium. The sequence continues at coordinate 25,906,013 of OX328270.1, read as the reverse complement.
CGACAACACACAAGGAACATGGCGAGAAGATGTGCTGCGAAACATTGCAACACCAGTAGATGTGGCACATATCATGAACATACCCATCCCAGTGCAGGCGAGATAGGACCAACTCTTATGGTCGTATACAGAGCAGGGAAGAGTCTCGGTCATAACCGCCTATCACAAGCTGAGAGAAGTAACAGAGAGGCGACCAACGAACATCAACAATCACGGGAGCAGCTCCGCAACAATATGGACAGCGGTTTGGAAAGCGAGCACAATGCCAAAGGTAAAGAATTTTGTATGAAAACTTCTTACAAACGCTTTACCTGTCATGACAAACCTTGCTAGAAGAGGTATGGATGTAACACCATACTGTCGGATTTGTGGTTTGTTGGAAGATGCGGAACACTTGTTATTCAAGTGTGGGTGGACAAAGCAGATCTGGCTTGGATGTCTCGGATTAACAGATGAGCAGCATGATGGCAGAACGGTAATGGAGTGGATGTTGGCCAGAAGTACCGAACCAGGCGGTGCACAGAACCAGAAGGAGGCAAGGTGGAGTCTCTGTTTGACAACATGCTGGAAGATTTGGCAAGCCAGGTACAAGGCTGTCTTCGAGCAAGCTCAACTGAGGCCAAGGGAAATCATCGACAGTAGTAAAACGGAATCCGCTGAGGTGATGCATGCAAGAGAAACAAGGGGGACAATGAACAGACAGGGAGTGGAACAAAGGTGGGCAAAACCGGATTTGGGATGGGGGAAGATTAATTGTGACGCGTCGTGGTGCCGGAACACGAGGACGGGCGGGGTCAGGTTCATAGAGAGAGGAGCAAACAGACATATGATAAGTGGAGCGAATAGAAAAGTCACGGGTTGGAACATCGACTCATTAGAAGCGGAGGCAATCCTCATGGGAGTAACACTAGCCATAGAAAAAAGGTGGGTGAAAGTAATTGTGGAATTGGACTCCGAGAAGATAATGAATCAGATACAAGGAAGAATCACCAACTGGAGACTCGAAGCAATTTGTTCGAAGATAACAACAAGAGCAAATACGATCGAGGAGATACAATGGCCAACGGTTAGATGTACGGCAAATGAGTGCGCTAATTGAATTGTCAAACAGTCGAGATTGGGAGTGCGTTTACAAAATTGATTGTTACAACCCTCACTCCCACTTGTTTTATATTTAAGTAGAGATTGTAACGGTACTTATGGAGATAATTTGGTAGTACGAATGAAATCCCTATGTTTGAGAAAAAAAAATCTCTTTGATAACATTATTTTAGAATTTGAACATAATTTTTTCATTAGACACACTTTACAATAATATGAAGACAAAAGTAAAATAAAAGGCAGTGACCATCTTGGTACGGTAATTATAAAATCAAGTTTGCACTTTATAAATAGTATATTGCGCTTTATAAATAGTATAAAAGTATAGATATATACATACACTACCTTATAATACTATTACTTTTAATCCCTATATATATATATAAACAATTATACGTGGTACATAATAATATTTTAATTATTATTTTTATAAAATTCCGTGAAAATACTATTCTAAAATCAATTTTAAAATTATAAATTTACGCATGAAAATGATAACATATGCATAAATACTTATCTATACTATTTATAAACCCGGAAGTGGTTTATATAACTGTCACTTGTAAAATTAGATAAATACCCGTTAATATTTTAATTAATGTAAATTTATCATGATTATTTTGGTTATTTACATTTTTTCTCCTTACCATTTCTTAAATGTAGTGTATGGATAGAAAACTTCTTATAAAGAAATGTTCCAACAAGGTTTCCAACTCAAGATCTTTCATTATTACAATAACACATTATTCCATTAAATCAATAATACTCATATATTTTTCAATACACTTATATTATATTTATTACGCTAACTGCTTAAGTGAAATACTTTTTTTGTGTAAAATTTTGTTCCAATCAAATTTTAATTTGTCACATTGCAATAAAAATATAGTGTTTTCTCACTATACAATTAATACCATATATGTTATTCGGGTAACTTAAATCCTCTAATTTATAAATGTCATTTTTTTAGATTAATACTTTTCTAATACCTCTAACTTAAATCCCACAATTAATACCACATATTTTTTTAGTTTCTCTACAATTATATATATACTTTTAAAAGATCTTCTATCTTCTTCCTTCATAGATTTTGTTTTTTATCATTTCATGTTGTTATTCTCCTATCTACTTCTTTCTCCTCTATTACAATTTTCTTCGGTCTCTTCCCCCTTCCAAAACAAATAGGACTGTCAATTTTTAGCACGATACGATTAAATGATCTTTAACGATCTACATTTAAGCACAACACGATTAAATGATTTGTAACAATCTACATTTAAGCGTATATGAGATTCACCTGAACATGTATCGTGTCTAAACAACTCTTATAAGTTATACATTTGAACGCGATTATTAATCGTGGCTAAACACTTTTGATCTTAAGATATTTACATAAACACACTTAATTAATCGTGTATCATGGTGTATAATCATATATCATCGTGGCTTGTTGTGTCATATCATATCGTTTTTATTATTGTCGTGATGTGTGACCCGACATGTTTTATGTATTTATTTTTGTTTGGAAAAGTTAATTGTGTTTGTGTGTAGTGTCGTGTCGTGTGTGATTTGCTAGTTAATCGTTTCGTATACGTGTTTGAAGTTTCGAGACACGTTTAAAACCTATATGTTTAGACATGATACAGTTAATGACACAATTAGTGACACGACACGATTGTCACCCCTATAAACAAATATGAGAGATGTAAATTTGAAAACTTAGATCATTGTTGGTATAAAAAACACATCTTATCTAGAAATTTAGATAATTAAATTGAATTAAGATCGATCAAAATTGTCGTATATACATAATCGGTTGTCTAAAGCGATAAATATTTAATCTTAAATACATCTTTCCTCGTCTACTACATTTTTCTTTTATCTCTCTCCCATTCTAAACAAAGATGATACAATTGTAAAATTAAAAACTTAGATAATCATCGTTATAAAAGTCTCATTTTAGTTTTACATCAATAATATTTTAATCAAATGTTTAATTCCCGTATTATTCTTGTATTATCGTAGAAGTTAGAACGATCGAAACATACCTTCGTAACAACTCACATGCGACCAACGACGACGACGTGCACGCGCGTGTCGTGGTCTAGTAGAATCATTAAGAAAATACACTTTAGTAGATTAAAAAGCTTTCACTTAAAATATTTTTTCAACTGTATATGTATAAGACATATATCTACATGTTATGAAGGTACAACCTTTTATTTACTATTGTAAATGACACACACACACACACATATATATATATGTTGATTCAAATTTTTCTATAATTATTCAATGAGTGTAAATAGTCTCTTAAACGACAATATAATTAGATATAGTCATACAAGATAACATTAATAGTCAATGAAAAAAAAAAAGACATCATTGCAGAAACTTAAGATATACAGCTATTATTCATTGATCTATGTAACAAAACATTTATGTAGACTAATTTTTATTATTTATACATGTCATTCCTTAGAAAACACATTTCTTAATCATAACTTTTGTCCTTGACTGCGTGGTGTCACGTGATAAAATAATATATAACTGACATTGACTAAAAACATGGTTAAAAAAATATATGTCGACGTTTGACAAAGTTTGACTTTGCGCTTTGTTTATAGTGATCATAGTATTAAGCCGTGCTGAAAACAATTTATGGGACATTTTAAAATGTAAGTGAACATTTTTGTGGTTTATATGATATCTTGAAATAAATATTTTGGTTCATTTAAATAGTCTACCAAGATTTCTGCAAAAAACGATTACATACAAAATCCAAACATATAAGTCTTGTGTCATTACAAAGAACATTAGCCTCAGCCAATACCGACCAAATACTTTTTTTCGGCATTTCCAGGATTTGAACTTGCGCACTTTGATACCAATCTTTTTCGATGAATACCAATATCAATGTTTGACCCTCACCTTAGCCAATACCAACCTTAATCTACTCGCATTGATATTGACATTTTCCGACTTGAAACAGGGTACACTCTGATACCAACATTTTCCAACAAACATTTTCCAACAAACATTTTCCAACAAACATTTTCCAACATCTCCAGGATTTGAACATGGGTAATCTAATGTCGATCTCAATCTTAAACGTCGTCAATCTACCCCCGCTCTATGAGAATTTTTTTCGAACTCGGCAAGATTTGAACCTGAGCACTTTGATACCATATAAGATTTCAAATGTACGCATTAACCAACTGTCTCATGAATCCGAACTTGTGAGATAATGCATTTGGTATACATTTAAGATATCTTAACACACTCACTACCATTTCTATGAAACACCTATTACAAATCTACCGTGCAACGTGAATAAAATTTCAGTGATATTTTTAAAAATAAAATGAAATTAGATATTTGATTAACTTATTCATCATGTGCTAAGTGTTTGTTGGATTTTAAGTTTCAGATATATTTGAAAACAAAACTATACAATTTATTATTTGTTTGACTATTGATGTGCATGTGTATAATATAGACGTATTAACCTTCAAGTTATGAGATTAAATAATGAAATACTCGTACGCTCTAAATTTGACCAACCCTAAAGAATCATTATAATCTGAAAATATAATTAATAGCAATTGTAGAGAATCTATAAAAGTGATAGTATATTGATAAAGTAATGTATTGTTATAGCATAATCACAAATTTAATTTTTAATTGGGACAAAATTTTATAACAAAAAAAATTCGTTAGAGCAATAAATATAAGTTAAGTGTATTAAAAAATATTTGAGTATTACTGATCTAACGGAAGAGTGTGTTATTGTAATAGTGAAATAAAAGGTCTTGGGTTCAAAATTTTGATGGAGAGAGAAAATATTAATGACCAAAATAATCATGATATGTTTAAATTAATTAGATTATTAACGGATAATTATGATACATTTAAAATAATTAGATTATATTGACAGTTACAAAAACTAATTCGTGTTTTATAAATAGTATAGATTGATATAGAATTGTGATAATTGTTTATACCATTATTTTACATGGCTAGGATATAGACAACCTAATGTTTATACCATCATCTGATTCTTACACAATTCTATTACTAATAATATAACCAAATAATATTCATTACACATATATGGAGTATAAGTATTGGGATATATGTAATCTAATAAATTGTTTATATCATTATTTTTTATGACATATATACAATTCAATATACATGGCTAATATATAGTCTACCTAATGCACCCTCTTTACGCTCATTTTTATCGTCTATTTTTTTTTCGTTTTTACCTTTCACCTGTATTTCTGAATGACAACAGGGTAATGCCCCCTCCATCCGTAATGCATTTTTTATTTTATGTTTTTTAATTCTTATATATAGTAATTATTAATTAAGATTTATTTTTAAAAAATAAATTTGACAAATTTAGTGTTTCCTCAGAAAACCTAGAATGCAAACCGAAGAAGAGAAGATAGGAAACGGAAACGAAGAGACGCACAGACTTTGGGATCACTGAGAAGTGTTCCTTCATTTGGACTTTTTGTTTTGGCCAATAAAAGGAAAACAAATCACCGTTGTCGGGGATCCGTTCATTGGACTTCTCTCACCCTAAATAAACCCTAAGGGAAATAATTAACAAATACACCCTAAATGTTAAGAAAATAACAAAACAACCCAATGAACATAAGAAACAACATAACAAGTCCACAAGAAAATAAAACTGATTAAAACGATCATCAGACAAACTCCAGCTTGCATATCAATCCTTATCTTAACACCACCCCACCCCCCACCCCATAATCTGGAAGTTCCTGGCTTGTCTCTTATTGATTAGCAAATATGTTCTTCATCCTAAGTCTTCCACAAAGTAGAAAGTGTTGTTGATTTCCAAGAGCTTTTGTAAATATATCAGCAACCTGATCACCTGTTCTAACATATTGAAGATCCACAATTTTCTCAAGTAATTTTTCTCTAATATAATGACAGTCTATCTCCATGTGCTTTGTTCTCTCATGAAACACAGGATTGTTAGCAATCTAAATAGCAGCATTTTTATCACAATGTAATGCAACAGGACTATGCTGAGGACAACCCAATTCAGCCAAAAGACTTCTTATCCAGATGATTTCATATAAACATGATCCCATACTACGATATTCATATTTAACCGAAGATTTAGAAACCGTGTTTGGTTTTTTACTTCTCAAGAAATCACAGATTTACCCAACAAAACACATAATTCAGTCACTGTTTTTCGGGTTTCAATGCAACTAGCCCAATCTGAATCACAATATGCAATCAAATTTGTTTCAGAATCAGATGACATTAAAATACCTTTACCTGATTCTCTTTTCACATACCTGATCACCCTTAGTGCAGCGGCTAAATGAGAATCATTAGGATCCTGCATGTATTGGCTTAAGTTTTGCACATCATATGATATATATGGTCTAGTGATGGACAAATATAATAATTTCCCTATCAATCTCCTGTACAAGGATACATCATCTAGGGGAGTATCATCCTTGTTCATACGAAGGTGATCATCATACTTCTTACTAGTAAGTTTAAGATTCACCTCCATAGGAGTTTTAGATGTTTTTCCACCCGGAAGTCCAACACTAGATATCAATTCAAGAGCATACTTTCTTTGACAGAGAACAAGACCCTTTTCAGATCTAGCAATCTCAATGCCTAATTCAGTGTATGAGATCTCAGCTCACCCAAATCTTTCATTTTAAAACTTGATTCCAACACATGCTTTAATTCAGTGATCAGTTTCTCACTATTACCAGATATCAGTAAATCATCCACATACACAAGCAGCACAACAATCCGATCTCCATCATGCTTTGTAAACATAGAATAATCAAGCTTAGATTGAACATAGCCAGCATTCAACAGAGAATTACTCAATTTAACATTCCATTGCCTACTAGCTTGTTTCAATCCATAAAGAGATTTTTTTATATTTGCAAACCAGAATGTCTTCACTTTTACCAAAACCATCAGGCAACTGCATATAAACTTCCTCATCAAGGTCCCCTTGCAGAAAAGCATTATAGACATCCATTTGATAGAGATGCCATTTATAAATCGATGTTAAGGCTAAAACAGTTCGAACTGTATTAATTTTCGCAACGGGAGAAAAGGTCTCGAAATAATCTATTCTATATTTCTTGTTATACCCTTTTGCAACTAATCTGGCCTTATATCTACTTAGGTTCCCATCAGATTTATATTTAAGCTTATATACCCATTTATAACCAATGAAAGACTTAACCTTTGGAAGTGGTACCAGATCCTAGGTCTTATTTTCCTCAAGGGCTTGAATTTCCTCTTCCATCGCCTGAACCCAGGCCCTATATTTCACACCCTCAGAAAACTTATCAGGTTCAGTCAGTTGAGAAACTGAACTCAAATAACATTGATATTCATTGGATAATCCATCATATGAAATAAATTTGTCAATTGAATGATAATGAGAAACATTTGAAACCTGATAGTCCTTCATCCAAATAGGAGGCTTAATAATCCGACTTGTTCTACTTGTAGTAGGAACAAGGGACTTATGAATGACAGGATTATCTTCTCCATCAGAATCAATCACTGACCCATCATGTGAATTTTCTCCATTTGGTCTCTGTTGAGACTCATCACTTGGAGTTTCTACTATGTCAATTCTGTTCTCCTCGGTTTTAGTTGACTTAGAGCAACATACATCCCCGGAGTCAGAATCAACATAGGGCTAAAGGAATACGGGCAACTGATCAAGCTTACCATTCTCAAAAGGGAACACATTTTCATTGAATTGAACATCTCTATTAACAAAGAACTTCTTTTCATTTAAATCATATAATCTGTAACCTTTTTGAGTCTCAGAGTATCCCATCATGATAGATGGGATTGCTCTGGAAGCTAGCTTGTTTGTTACCAACGTATTCTTAGCATAACAGAAGCAACCGAAATTATGAAGATGACTTACCTTGGGTTCTTTTCCATTCAGCACTCCAAGAGGAGACTTCCCTCCTAATATCTTAGAAAGCATCAAATTTATCAGATAACAGGCTGTTAAAACACATTCTCCCCAAAAAATATTAGGTACCAAAGCTTGTATTTTTAATGCCCTAGCAACTTCCAATAAATGTCTGTGTTTCCTTTCGACTCTCCCATTTTGCTGGGGAGTATAGGGACAGCTGCTCTGGTGAACTATGCCTTTTTCTTGAAAAAGGTTGTTCACATTCTCATTAAAGAACTATTTTCCATTATAAGTCCTGAAACACTTAATCCTTCTTTTAAACTGAGTCTCAATCATATTGATAAAACTTTTCAGAACTATAAAAAAGTCTGATTTAAATTGCATCAGATGCATCCATGTCACACGAGAGAAATCATCAACTAGAGTCAGAAAAAAAAAACGTTTGCTATCATGAGTATAATCCTGATAAGGTCCCCAAACATCAGCATGCATAAGATCAAAATAAGTATCTTCTCTTGATTCATAAATAGGAAACACTTTTCTTATTATTTTGGATTTAGGACAAACATGACAATCACCTATATTCAAAATTTCATTCTTGGGTAAATCCAATGAAGATACATGTTGCAAAGCTTTTAAAGAAGCATGACCAGATCTCCTATGCGACAACATAACATTCTCAGCAATAGAAGACAGCACAGTAGGTCTAGAATGAATCTTAGGAGATTTAAAAAAGTATAGCCCAGACTCTTCACTGCTAGTCCCCAAGACCTTCCCATTTGAGAGGTCCTACAGGATAGCATACTTAGGAAAAAATGTTGTAGAACAGTTTAATTCATTGGTAAGCTTTGAAATTGATAGCAAATTATGTTTGAAATCACGAAAATACAACACGTTCTGCAATTTTCTATCACATAAGAAATCCAGATTTCCAACACTTTCAACTTTAGTATATTCTCCATTAGGTAGTTGAACCTTAGTTCCAGTAGCAATTTTCTCCCCACATAACCAATCACTTATGTTGGTCATGTGGTTTGTTGCTCCCGTATCTAATATCCAACTATCATGATTTTATAGAAAAGTTGAGTTAGAGAATATACCAGCAGAACTTGATTATCGATAAAAGCGGTAGCACCTGCAGTGATAGCAGTGTTGCCTACTTGTCCCACGGTTTGTAATAGCTTGTCAAATTGATCCCGTGTAAGAGTAACTGAACCTGGCATATTAGTGCTCATAGAAGATTCATTAGTAAAATGCTTAGGACCATTAGAGTCGAAGTTCCCATTGTCAGCAGAAGTTGCACTAGCTTTTATATTTGAACCTTTTGCCTTTAAAAAATCTCTATACTTGAAACAGTAATCTTTTGCATGCCCTTTTCTTACAAAAATCACAACCTCTATCATAGCATCTTTCTACGGTATGCCCCTTCTTATGACAATGGGAACACTCTAGACTCTGATTTCCTTTTGATTTATCAACATTAAAAGACACATTTGCAGAGGTGGAACCAGCAGACACATTTTCTATTTTTTCCGATTTTTCCATATTTTTTAACATTATGTTACTTAAACTTGACGACAAGAGATAATTGGACTAAATAACAATATTCTAAAAGCCGATACTAAGAAACAACATAGGGGTATCATCCGATCACATGGTCCAAAAATATTGTACAATTGGACCTATTTAACCTATTTATTTTCCTTATATAAAAGCTTAAAAGTATAAATGTGAATTACATATATGATTTTTAGTGGTCCGCCTCAATTTACATTTTATCCAACCATCCATCCATCTAATCCTATTTATTTAATCCTAATTCCTAACTATCTATTTTTCTATCTAATCATATATATCTTCTATCTATCTAATCATAAATATCTATCTATCTAATCATATCGTTCCTATCTATCTAATCATATCGTTCCTATCTATCTAATCCTATCTATTCCTATCTATCGAATCCTATTTGAATCTATTTATCTAATCATATCTATCTAGTACTCCTATCTAATCCTATCTATTTAGTATTCCTATATCTATATATAGTGATTTTGTAACCTAACATCGCTTGTCTTAAAATTTGACCGAAATAATCAAATGCATTAGGTGAGAAATTTAATTATGTCATTACTCAAAACAATCAAAAAAATTAAAGTGAGTAGATAATTTAATTAAAAATTAAATGACGCTAACTAGACATTATTTTTTTGCTTTTAGACTGACCGTATAATACAATATGTAATTTATTTCGTATTATATCGTATTATACGGTCAGTCTAAAAGCAAAAAAATAACGTCTAGTTAGCTTCATTTAATTTGTAATTAAATTATCTACTCACTTTAATTTTTTTTTATTTTTTTTTAGTAAGTACATAATTAAATTTCTCACCTAATGCATTTGATTATTTCGGTCAAATTTTAAGACAAGCGATGTTAGGTTACAAAATCATTGTATTTCTAATCAAAAATATTACTCTAGGTAGATAATTGAATTACGACATAAATGACGTTCACCGTGGTCATTTTGGACTTACAGAGTATGGGTTATATTTTTTTAAGTCAAATTTTCATATCTCAACTTACGGCAGAGCCTACAGTCAATCCGTAAGTCCAAATTTAATATTTTTTGCATCATTTGAATCGAAATTAAAATATCTACTTACTGTAATTCTTTACAATTTTTTGATTTTTTTTAAATTAAACATCAAATCGTCAAAAAAAAATGTAAAAAAAAAAGAATGGCTACTAGGGGTAGCGAAATTCATAAAAACGCTACCCCTAGTAGCGTTTATATACATTTTGCTAAATATTTTTTCAGTATACTTATTTTTTAAATATTTTTTGCACAGTAGTTACTTTTCAAAAAACTTCAGAGATGACTCTTAAGTTAAGAGTCTTAACGTTATGTGCCTTCACATTAGCGTTCTTATTCTTCTTATTTTACTATCGCCACAATGTAGTTAGTCTTCAGAAATTGGATGCTGCTAATTTCCGCATTTCAGAACCTTGGGATTCAATGGCTCAAGAGAAATGCACACGAGATAAGGATTTACGTGGTTCACCAATTTGACTACGTCCACTGCTCACACCCACACTTTCACTATAGACAAGTAGTGTTACAAATTGTGTATCACACTAACACACACAATGTATCGATCACACTCTAAAAATACTCACTCAGTATTTTTGGATCACATACACAACACTATTTTTCTTCCACACACTCAATACTCCAACAACCGTTTCTTACTATTCGCACTTCGTCTCTCCTTCTCTTCGACATTGTTGGCTTCTTATAGATGCCAAAATGATAACAATCTTGAGTGGTTTGGCCACTTTGCTGAGTGTATTGCCCACTCTGGTAAGCGGTTTGACCCCTTTCGTGAGTGGCTTGCCCACTCTCGTGAGTGGCTTGACCACTTTCGTTAGTGCCTTACTCACATGTTGAGTGTACTTCACTAGTGTATCCATGAGTGAACTGGGTGTGAGGCTCTCCTGTCTTCTATCATTGAAGACCCACTGAAGCTGAGCACAACTTTAGTTTCTCTATAGTGACTGACTTGGTTAACATGTCAGCTGGGTTATTGCTGCACTGGATCTTCTTAAGTGTTAAAACTCCATCCTCTAGTAGAGATCTGACGAAGTGATAACGAAGTCCGATATTCTTGGTCCTTGAATGAAATGCATAATTCTTTGTCAGATGTATAGCACTCTAATTGTCACTATGCAAAACATTCTTCGTCTGCCTTAGACTCAATTCTGCTAACAATCCTTGTAACCAGATCATCTCTTTAGTTGCCTCAGTAACTGCTACGTATTCCGACTATGTGGTGGATAACGCTACTATCTTCTGTATCTGTGAAATTCAACTGACTGCAACAGTCCCCACTGTGAATACATAATTGGTAGTACTCCTCCTATTATCTACCTCACCAGCAAAATCTGAGTATACAAAGTATTGTAGTCTCAACTCGTTTCTTCTAAAACACAGACATCTATCGGTAGTGTCTCTTAGATACCTTAGTATCCACTTGACTACTTCCCAGTGTTGCTTTCCAGGATTAGTCATGAACCTACTTACAGCTCCCACTGCATGAACAATATTTGGTCTTGTGTAAACCATGGCATACATGAGACTTCAAATCGTTGAGGCATATGGAACCTTAGCCCTTCAGTTCCTTTCAACCTCCGTCTTGGGTCACTGCTCCTTGGATACTCGAAAATGACTAGTCAATGATGTGTTGACTACTTTAGCATCACTCATTTCGAACCTTTTGAGAACACGCCCAATGTACTTCGCCTGATATAGTTGCAAAGTACCCTCCAACTTGTCTCTATTGATTCTCATCACAAGAATCTTCTTTGCTGCGCCCAAGTTCTTCATGTTGAACTCACTCGACAATTGATTTTTCAATTGCTTGATTTCACTCATATTTGAATCTGCCGCTAACATGTCATCGGCATAAAGTAGCAAAATAATGTAGTTCGACTTAAACCTTTTGAAATAGCAACAATGGTCAGCATTGCATCTGAAATATTCATTTGTTTGCATAAACTCATCAAACGTTTTGTACCACTGCCTTGGAGCTTGTTTCAGTCCATACAATCTCTTCTGCAATTTACACGCGAGTTTCTCCTTGTCACTTTCTGAGAAACCCTCTGAATGCTCCATGTATATCTCCTCCTCAAGGTCACCATGGAGGAAAGCAGTTTTCACATCTAACTGCTCAAGTTGCAAGTCTTCTGCTGCAACAATATTTAAAACTAACTGAATGGTCGTCAGTTTCACAACCGGTGAAAATATATCGGTGTAATTGATACCTTCCTTCTACTGAAATCCCTTGGCTACAATTCTTGCCTTGTACCTTTTGGAACCGCCATTTTCCTCCTTGTCTCAATACACCCATTTGTTGTGTAAGACCTTATTTCCCACGGGTAACTCAGCTAGCTCTCATGTATTGTTAGAGATAAATGACTTCATCTCTTCTTTCATTGCATGCTCCCACTTACTAGAATCTTCCACTTGACATGCTTCATCATAGCATTCACGTTCTCCTACATCAGTAAGCAGCAAATAATTCATCTACCTTTTATTTGGTATAGGAGTTCGTGAAAATCTCCTTAATACAGGAGATGAAGATGGAGACTGTGCTGTATCAGTTTGTTGTGTGCTGCTCTACGATGTTTGTTCCTCTGATTGATGACTCTCATCTGTTTGCTGCACTATACTACTATATGGGACATCATCTGGATCAACGTACATAGAATCACCCTGTGTTGCACTACTAGGTTGTAGTGTATTTCTGTACTTGTACATCACCTTCTCATTGAATATCACATCTCTACTTTTGATCACCTTATTGGTCTGGTCATCCCATAACTTGTATCCAAACGCATCTCCACCATATCCGATGAAGGTGCATTTTCGTGACTTGGGGTCAAGTTTTCCCCTGCATGATCACTAATATGCACATATGATACACAACCAAAAACTTTCAAATGAGAAAGGTTTGCCTCTTTTCTGCTCCATGTCTTTTATGGTGCTCTGTACTCTAGCGGTATTGATGGTCCTCGGTTGATCAAGTAAGTTGCTTTATTGACTGCCTCTGCCCAAAACTGATTGGGTAGTCCTGTATGTATACGCATTCTTCTGGCTCTCTCAGTCAATGTTTGGTTCATCCGTTCTGCTACGCCATTCTGTTGTGTTGTCCCTAGCACAGTCCTTGCTAGTCTGATGCCATTTGCATAACATAACTTCTTGAATGTCATCATACTCGTCACCATTGTCGGATCTCAATTTCTTGATCTTTAGACCTGTCTCATTTTCTACCATGGATTTCCACATCTGGAACATTTCAAATACTTCTGATTTGTGTCTCAAGAAATAAACACATACCTTTCTGGAATGGTCGTCAATGAAAGTCACTAAATATTACTTCCCGCTAATGGATGAGATAGTAGTTGGACCCCAGACATCCGTGTGAACTAGCTCAAGCTTTTCTTGCTTTGATGATATGTCACTCTTTATGTATCTAACTATCTTATGTTTCCCAAAGATGCAGCTTTCACACAATTCAGTATCAACTGACTATATGTCTGGTATTTTTCCCTTGGAATGCATGATCTTGAGACTCTTGTCACTCATGTGATTAAGTCTCTTGTGCCATAGATTTGGATCATCTTTGTTGTCTGCAACTGTAATTGACCCACCAGTGTTCATCGTCCTATAGAGTGTACCACTCTTCTGGCCACGAGCAACTGTCATTGCACCTTTAGAAATTTTCCAAGTATCGCCATTGAAGGTTGTGACATAACCTTCCGTTGCTAGCTGGACCACCGAGATCAAATTCTTCCTTAAGTCAGGAATGTGTCTCACGTCCTTTAACTTCCACACAGATACATTCAACTTGATATGTACATCACCCTTTCCAACCACATCGCAAGGTTGATCATAACCAAGATATACCTTACCAATGTTACCTGACGAATAACTCACTAAGAGTTCTTTGTTGGAGGTCGCATAAAAGGAAGCTATGAAGTCTAGCACCCATGACTCCGACTTGCTCTCCAAAGAGCATATCAAAGCATCATTGCTTCTTCTGCTACGATGTTTGCTTTTGTCTTTCCTTCTTTCTCTTTCTTCGGGGATCTACATTGATTCTTGTAGTGCCTGACCTTTTCACAGTTCCAACATTCGATCACCTTCTGGTTCTTATTTTGATTGTTGGAATTTTTGGGATTTTGAGATTGTGACCTCCCATTTTTGGATTTGGACTTATTGCGCCCTCCACTCTTGTTTGAATCTCTACCTCTACTTTCTACATTCAAAGCTGACGCTGAGCTAGAAGTACCATTTGACCGATTTCAAATTTCTCCAGTCATAATGGCGCTGACCACATCATCAAACTTCAGTTTTCTCTTTCATGCAGATATGGTGATTACAGTGACTGTGCCTTTCCAACTATTAGGCAACTGCCCAAGAATTAGACAGACACGTATCTCTTCAGTGAAAAAACTGCCCACTGCTTCTAGTTGGTTTGTCACTTCTTTGAACTCGTTGAGATGCTCTCTAAATTGTGTTCATTCTGACATTGTCATGGTGGCCAGCTTCTTTATAAGATGAATTGTATTTGTTGCAAAAGGTTGTTCATACAAACTGGAGAGGGCTGCCATGAGAGACGTGGTTGTGTTTTCATTTTTAATGATGTAGGCTGCTAATTTTTACAATGATAGTCATATGGTTCCAATAGTTTTCCGATCCAGCAGCTCCCACTTTGAATCTTTCATTTCATCTGGTTTGTCACCCAAAAGTAAATAAAAATCGGTATGGTACAAACTGTCTTCTATTTGCATTTTCCATAATCCAAAATTTGTTCCATCAAAATGATAAATTTTGGACTCTTTCTCTGACGCCATTGCTCCCACTCGAACAGATAGAATGAATACAAATATTATTTCGCATAATAATTTTCAACGTCTTCCGTGCCTTTGATTCGCCAACCAAAAGCTCTGATACCAATTGTTGGGAAATTGGATGCTGCTAATTTCTGCTTTGCAGGACCATGGGATTCAATGGCTCAAGAGAAATGCACACGACACAAGGATTTACATGGTTCACCAATTTGACTACGTCCACGGCTCACACCCACACTTTCACTATAGACATATAGTCTTACAAATTATGTATCACACCAACACACATAATGTATGACTCGCACTCTAAAAATACTCACTCCGTATTTTTGGTTCACATACACAACACTATTTTTCTCCCACAGACTCAACACTCCAACAACCGTTTCTTACTCTTCTCACTTTGTCTCTCCTTCTCTTCGACATTGTTAGCTTCTTATAGATGTCAAAAGGATGACAATCTTGAGTGGTTTGACGCCACTTTGCTGAGTGTCTTGCCCACTCTGGTGAGTGGTTTGGCCAGTTTTGTGAGTGTCTTGCCCATTCTGGTGAGTGATTTGACCACTTTCGTTAGTGTCTTGCCTACTTATTGAGTGGTGGTGACCCGAAAGTCTCCATTCTCATCCGTTAGAAATCTGGTTAGTGATGTAATCCAGATGAGTTCCACCCTTTATCGTTGCAATGCTGTTCACGAAGCTAACCTGAAAAATTATGCATTAAAAATTTCTTTAGACAACTTAAGCGCTGGAAATGGAAAAACATTAACGCAATTAAGTTATGTACCTGTTGAAATTGTCCTTTCATTAACAGTCTCGTCAATCCTGATGCTATAAAAACTCATGTCAGCAAGTGATCTTCGAATACCATACTCGAAACACAAAGGACAAACTTGGAAGACGGGAACTTAGTTCAGTGTTTCGAGTGCGAGCTGAGATACAAGTCCACATAATCCAGAAATGTTTTCACTGGAACTCAAGAAATGTTTTCCCATTCAGTTCAGCTCAACCTAGCTTCACAGTTTTTCCAAGGCATCCACACACGCTTCAGCTTCTTCATCAACGCAACAACGTCATCTTCAAGTTGGGTCAGTTTAAACTAAACTTTGACAAATCTGGCTTGAATGAAACCTTTGTCCACTTCTCAGACTCCTTGCACTTTGTTATATTGGGCTCAGATTTTTTCCCAATGTTGTTAGAGAAAAACTTCAATCAACATATAAGCTACGATAAGGAGAATTTCCACTGTTCACCAACATGCGATAGCTAAGAATCAACATCAAGATGTCCCTTCACAAACATGTGTCACACGAAACATCATTTACGTTTTAATCGATCAATTAAACGACAATTCTCTTATAGAACACTATAAATATGGATCGACAGATTAACAAATATTTGTGGCTACACAGAGGTAAACTTGATAAGTAGCAGCTATGTTAGACAATGGAGATTTTCGGGTCATCACCACCACTCAACTAAAGTGGGTAAACCACTCACGGAAGTGGGCAAGTCACTCAAAAAGTGGGCAAGTTGTTATATATTTTAGGGAAAAGTCTGAAAAATGGTCATGATGTTTGACCAAAATGGTTTTCCAACCCTCGTGATGGTAAATGGTACAACATGTTTGGAAAAGATTGTTTGTGGTCCTTCCGTGTGACTTCCGTTCGAATTAGACGTGATGTCATCACGTGCGATGGCACGTGTTCCAATTTGCTGACAGGTCATTTGTAATACCTACTCTGCCCTTACTCTTCCTTTTAATCCCGCCAGAAATCCTCTCGTCACACACAATACCTCGTCAACTTTGAAGAGCGTTCGAACGGAGGAAGATTGCTTAGTCGAGCCTTCTCCTGACGCAGTCCGAAGCTTTCCATGGGTCCTGGTAAGTACTCTCCCTGTTCATCTTCCTCATTCAAGCAGAAGGCGAAGTCGATCTATTCCCCATCGTATGAGAGTCGCACATGCCACTGTGGGCTGATGTCCCATGCAATTCCCGCGGGCACGTCGAAGAACTTCAGCCGTATGTTCTATGGCTGCCCAAGATACTCGGTAATTTGTGGTTACTTTGTCAATTTATGGGTTTTGGTTCTTGGTGTTGGAACCCTAATTTCAGCACTATGCTGATTTCGGTTCTTGCAGTGGAAGACAGGTTTAGTTGGTAGTAGTCACTGCAATTACTTCGAATGGGCAGACCCTGCAATGTGCGAATATGGAAGGAGGGCTCTGATGAAGTTCGAGGCAATCGGGACGGATTTGAATGAAGAAATTCTGACACTGCGTGTGAGAGTTCAATTTCTGAAAAAAATTGTAATTTCAATTTCATTTGTGACAGTAGGTCTTCTTTTTTGGGTCATTATGTAGTCATAGTAGTGTTTTTATTTAGTGTCTAAATGTTGTAGTCATGTTGTGCTTCGTATGTGTTGCAGTTGGACATGTTGAAATTCAGTTCTGTCATGAACATTCAGTTCTGTTAAAATGCAGATTTGGTTTAACAGCACCAGACATAAGAACATGTTTCACAAATGCTCACAAACTGAAAAAAATCGAAACTTTATGGCTCTAAGAGAAAGAGAATGCTCACCTTGGTGTTCGACAGTTGCTAAGGCGAGGAAGTTGCGGAAAACCTCTTGATCGAACTCCTTGAAGCAAATCAATCGAACTCCTTGCTGCTGGAACTCACGGTTGCTGCTGCAAATCAACCGCCGAGTCGTCGACAACGATGGCACACGAACGGAGACGACGAACGGAGAAGTCGCACGGAGAAGTCGCACGGAGAAGTCGAGTCACGGTTGCCTCTGCATCCAGTCACCGAACCCTAAACGATGTAACGAAGAAGAAGAGTCTGGAATGCCTTTGCAGAAGAAAACCGAAGCAAACTGAATGGGAATACTGAATATGGGAGTTGAAAAGGGAATACACGGTGAGGAGGGTATTCTGGTCTTTTCTACAAACCGAACTGACAAAGGGACCTCACGTGCCAGAAACGTGACCATTTAACGGCAAAAGGTAACGACGGGTCGACGGAAGGTTCGGTTACCATCGTTTGGCAACATCATGTACCATTAACAATCGTCCAAAAACATGTGGCACCGAAAACCATTTTTTTGAAACATCATGACCCTATTTCAGCATTTTCCCTATATTTTAGTGTAATTGAATTGACTAGTTGACCAATGGGATCATATTATCTCATTAAACAAGTTAGGAGGGTGCGGAGTGCACGCTTGTTTAAGTATATTATGATTCATTGTATCGTAGATTCATCAGTTGATTAGAGATGAGGCAATGGGGTCAGCTGGGAAATTTTTTATTATTCTAAAGTCACTATTCTAAAAATTCATTGTATATTTGAATTTTTGGAATTAATGACTTAACATTTTAACCTCAAAATTCCTGATTTTTTGGACACTTGCTTTAGAGCCAAGTGCTAGGGGCCGAACCATTGGCTAAGGGCCGAACCATGGCTAAGGGCCGAACCATGGCTAGGAGCCGAACCATTGCTTGTGTCATCCTAAGGTGTCCCTTTGATTTTGGAGGCAAAATTTGAAACCAAAGGTAACATAGTGGCCGAAATGTTGCATACTTTGAATCAAGGGATGTTGTGTCTCTTCCAAGGGGAAAAGTATCTCCTCCAAAGGGTGTGGCAAACACTATAAATTGGTCATAGGTGAGGTCCAAAAATTCATCTCAAACATTCACAATCCTTCTCAAGTTCTAGTTCAGTATTCTGATTTTATCCGATTGAAAGTTTGGGTGCCTCCAAATAGTTTCAATCTGAAAGTGTCGTCACGACTTCAGAATAATCCAAGCATACAATTCGAAAGATCAACCACCATACATTCGAGAGATTTCCAACACAAGTCACTAAGCAAAGTGGTAAAACCACTGAAGATTATCACCCTTTTGACATTTATAAGAAGTCAACAATGTCGAAGAAAAGAATAGAACAAGAAAGAAAAAAGAGTAAGAAACGGTTGTTGGAGTGTTGACTTTGTGGGAGAAAAATAGTGTTGTGTATGTGAGCTAAAAATACGGAATGAGTATTTTAGAGTGTGAGCGATACATATTGCGTGTTTGAGTGATACACTATTTGTTTATAGTGAAGTGGGTGTGAGCCGTGGACGTAGCCAAATTGGTGAACCACGTAAATTCTCTTGTCTCGTGTGCATTTCTCTTGAGACACTGAATCTCAAGATCCTGCGATACGGATATTGGCAGCGTCTAATTACCTAACAATTGGTATCAGAGCTTCTGGTTGGCAAATTGAAAGCACCACAGACGTTTACGAAAATTATTCTGCGAAATATTGTTTGTATTCATCCTATTTGTTCGAGTGTGAGCAATGGCGTCATAGAAAGAGTCGAAAATTTCTCAGTTTGATGGAACATATTTTGGATTCTGGAAAATGCAAATAGAAGACATCTTGTAACATAAGGATCTTTATTTACCTTTGGGTGACAAACCAGAGGAAATGAAAGATTCAGAGTGGAAGTTGCTGGACCGGAAAGCTCTCAGATCCACAAGGCTATCATTGCCAAAATCAGTAGCCTACAACATTAAAAATAAAAGGACAACCATGTCTCTCATGGCGGCCTTCTCCAGTTTGTACGAACAGTCTTCTCCAGCAAATAAAATTCATCTGATAAAGAAGTTGTTCACCATGACGATGCTAGAAGGAGCACAATTCATAGAGCATCTCAGTGAGTTTAAAAAAGTGGTGGACCAGCTAGAAGCAGTGGATATGTCTTTTACTAAAGAGATACGTGTCTGTCTAATTCTTGGGTACTTGCCTAAAAGTTGGAAAGGCACAGTCACTGCAATCACCGGATCTGCAGGGAAGAGAAAACTAAAGTTTTATGATGTAGTCTGCACCATTATGACTGAAGAAATTCTAAATCGGTGAAATGGTACCTCTAGCTCAGCGTCAACTTTGAATGTAGAAAGCAGAGGCAGAGATTCAAACATGAGTGGATGGTGCAATAAGTTCAAATCCAAAAATGGCAGGTCACAATCTCTAAATCCCAAAAATTCTAACAATCAAAATCAGAACCACAAGGTGATCAAATGTTGGAACTAAGGCAAAATCGGGCACTGCAAAAATCAGTGTAGATCCCTGAAGAAAGAAAAAGAAGGAAATACATAAGCAAACATTGTAGCAGAAGAGGTAGGCGGTGTATTGATATGCTCTTTGGAGAGCAAGTCAGAGTCATGAGTGCTAGACTCCGGAGCTTCCTTCCATGCGACCTCCAACAAAGAACACTTAGTGAGTTATTCATCAGGAAACCTTGGTAAGGTATATCTTGGTAATGATCATCCCTGCGTTGTGGTTGGCAAGGATGATGTACAAATCAAGTTGAATGGATATGTTTGGAAGTTAAAGGATGTGAGACACATTCCTGACTTGAGGAATAGTTTGATCTTGGTGGGCCAGCTAGCAACTAAAGGTTACGTCACAACCTTCAATGGCGATACTTGGAAGGTTTCCAAAGGTGCAATGACAGTCACTCGTGGCAAGAAGAGTGGTACATAGGGTTGTCGATGGTTAGGGTATGGTCAGGGTATGCCAAATACCATAACCATACCATATTTGTAAACCACATACCTTAACCATAACCATTATGATTTTAATTTTCAATACCATAACCATTAAAATAACTGTGGTTATTAACCATGGTTTTACCTGTATACCCATATTCATTCCACATATGTAATATAATAAAAGATCGAAAATTTTATTTTAAAAAATACATCAATCTATATTACCATCGTTGGACTTTGGCACCTTCTATTTTCAACAATTTCAAATTTTCAATTATATAATTTATATTTAGTATATTATATAAATTAGTTTATTAATAATAAATAAATATTATATTTATATAATAACCGTGGTTATAACCATGGGTATAACTCAAATACCATAACCATAACCATAACCATTATGGGTAGAAAATTCATCACCATAACAGCACTGCACCATAATGGTACGGTTAACCATATTAAACAGTAACAGTTATAACCATGGCTATGGGGTTTTCACTGCACCATCGTCGGCCCTAGTGGTACACTCTATATGACAACGAACACTTGTGGGTCAATTACAGTTGCATACAGCAAAGATGATCCAAATCTATGTCACTAGAGACTCGGTCACATGAGTGACAAGGGTCTCAAAATCGTGCATTCCAAGGGAAAAACACCAGACATACAGTCAAATGACACTGACTTGTGTGAAAGCTGCATCTTTGGGACCATCAATACCGCTAGAGTATGGAATACCAGAAAAGGTATGGAGCGGCAAAGAGGTAAAACTTTCTCACCTGAAACTTTTCGGTTGTGTATCATATGTGCATATTCGTGATCATGCTAGGGAAAATCTTAAACCCTAGTCACTAAAATGCACCTTCATCGGATATGGTGGAGATGAGTTTGGATACAAGATCTGGGATGACCAGACCAACAAGGTGATCAGAAGTCGAGATGTGATATTCAATGAAAAGGTTTTGTACATGGACAGAAATACACTACAACCTAGTAGTGCTACACATGGCGATCCTATGTATGTTGATCCAGATGATATCCCAGAGAGAAGCATAGTGCAGCAAATAGATGAGAATCCTTAGTAAGAGGAACATACATCACAGAGCAACACACAACAGACTTATCCACCACAGTCTCCATCTCCTGTACTAAGGAGATCTTCTCCTATACCAAATAGAATGTACATGAATTATTTGTTGCTTACTAATGCAGAAGAACCTGAATTATATGATGAAGCATGTCAAGTGGAAGATTCTAGAAAGTGGGAGCTTGCAATGAAAGAGAAGATGAGTCCCTTATCTCTAACAAGACATGAAAGCTAGCTGAGTTACCCGTGGGAAAGAAGGTCACACAACAAATGGGTGTATCGAGTCAAGAAGGAATATGACGGCTCCAAAAGGTACAAGGCAAGACTTGTAGGCAAAGGATTTCAGCAGAAGGAACGTATCAACTATACCGACATATTTTCACCGGTTATGAAACTGACTACCATTTAGTCAGTTTTAAGTATTGTTGCAGCAGAAAACTTGCAACTTGAGCAGTTAGACGTAAAAACTGATTTCCTACATAGTGACCTTGAGGAGGAGATATACATGCAACAAATGGAGGGTTTCTCATGTCGTGGCAAGGAGAAACTCGTGTGTAAATTAAAGAATAGCTTGTATGGACTGAAACAGGCTCCAAGGCAGTGGTACAAAACGTTTTACGGGTTTATGCAGACAAACGGATATTTCAGATGCAATACTGACCATTGTTGCTACTTCAAAAAGTTTTGGGTTCAAATACATTATTTTGCTACTTTATGTCGATGACATGTTAGTGGCAGGTTCAGATATGGGTGAAATCAAGCAATTAAAGAAGCAACTGTCGAGTGAGTTCAATATGAAGGACTTGGGTGCATCAAAGCAGACTCTTGGGATGATAATCAATAAAGACAAGTCAAAGGGTACTTTGCAGCTATCTCAAGCGGAGTATATTGGGCGTGTTCTCAAAAGGTTCGGCATGAGTGATGCTAAAGCAGTTAACACACCATTGGCTAGTCAGTTTCGACTATCCAAGTAGCAATCACCCAAGACGGAAGATGAAAGGAACTTCATCGCTAAGGCTTCATATGCCTCGGCTAGTGGAAGTCTTATATATGCCATGGTTTGCACAAGACCAGATATTTCTCATGCGGTGGGAGATGTGAGCAGGTTCATGACTAATCCTGAAAAGCAACACTCAGAAACCGTCAATTGGATACTAAGGTATTTGAGAGGCGCCACGGATAGATGCATGTGTTTTAGAATAAATGAGTTGAGACTACAAGGCTTTGTAGACTCAGATTTTGCTGGTGAGGTAGATAACAGGAGGAGTACTAACGGTTATGTATTTACAGTGGGGACTACTGCAGTCAGTTGGATTTCACAGATACAAAAGATAATAGTGGTATCCACCACAGAGGCGGAATATGCAGCAGTTACTGAGGCAATCAAAGAGATAATTTGGTTACATGGATTGTTAGCAGAATTGGGTCTAATTAAGGCAGACGAATAATGTTTTAAACAGTGACAGTCAGAGTGCTATACATCTGGCAAAGAATTCAGTATTTCATTCAAGGGCCAAGCATACCGGACTTCGTTATCACTTCGTCAGATCTCTAATAGAGGATGGAGTTTTAACACTTGAGAAGATCCAGGGTAACAAGAACCCAGCTGACATGTTAACCAAGACAGTCACTACAAAGAAACTGAAGTTATGCTAAGCTTCAGTGGGTCTTCAAGGATAGAAGACACGAGAGACTCACACCCAGTTCACTCATGGATACATTGTTTGAGTTGTAAAGCCTCTAAGTGGGAGATTGTTAGACAATGGAGACTTTCGGGCCACCACCACCACTCAGTTGAAGTGGGCAAGCCACTCACAGAATTGGGCAAGCCACTCACAAAGTGGGCAAGCCACTCATCAAAGTGAGAAAGACACTCATCAAAGTGGGCAAGTCACTCACCAAAGTGGTCAAGGCACTCAGCAAAGTGGTCAAACCACTTAAGATTGTCATTCAGATTTATGATCAACTATTGAGAAATGGTTTTGATGATAAGAGGTTCCAGGATATAGATGTTGATATTGATGAACTTGAAGGAGTTATGTCTAATACTGAGCTTGAAGTAACATCAGGTACTTCTGGTAAAGGTAAAGATTTTATGGTTGATAGTGTAGTTAAGCCTAGTGGAGAAAAAAAGTAATCTTGAAATCACAAATTTGGCAATACTTTGACATTATCCCATTATCTCAAACTGGTGGAGTACATAAGTCGCAGTGTAAGAAATGCAAGGTTGAATACCTTTGTTTAAGTAAGTATGGAACCGGTAATATCAAGCGCCATAGAGAAAAGTCTGCTAGGAGATATATGAAAGATATGGGTCAAATGCTCATAGCAAGTACAGACGGTTCAATGTATTTGCAGTCTAATGAATTTGATCCGATGAAATTTAGAGAGTTGATCATATCTGGGATATTTATGCATAACTTGCCTTTTATGTTTGTTGAATATCCTGGTATAGAGGCTATTTTCCAATATTTGTGACTTGGCATACAAATGATCACTACAAATACTGCTAAAGTTGATGTCATGAAGATGCATGCTTCTTTGAAAGGGACAATGAAACTTATGTTAGCATCATGACGAAGTAGAATTTGTCTGTCTTCTAATTTGTGGACTTCTGTTACTACTGATGGGTATATTTCTTTGACTGGACATTTTATTGATAGTGAATGGGTGTTGCATAAGATGTTGCTGGAATTTCGTTTTATGGCCCCTCCTCATACTGGGAAAGCTTTGGCAGAAGAGATTTATGGTATTTTGAGTGATTTGAGCATTATTGATAAATATTTTCTTTAACTTTGGATAACGCTTCTTCGAATGATGTTTGTGTGGAGAGGTTGAAAGATAAGTTGTTGCAAAATAACCCACTTATCTTAGATGGGGCATTTTACATTTGAGGCTCTCAAGTTAGAAAAGTAGATTTTCAGAAAAATGTGAAGGATTTTAGGATGGATGGTCATCAAGGTTTGAATCAAGACTGCCCTACTAGGTGGAATTCAACTTTTGAAATGCTTCAAAGTTTCTTACACTATCAAAATGCCCTTCGACACATGGAGTTTGGAAGTTCCATAGAGTATCCTACTGCGGATGAATGGGGAAGAATTGAGTCCATTACTGATTTCTTGGGTGCTTTTTATGAGCTGACTTGCAATTTCTCGAGGACAAAGTATATAACTGCCAATTTATACTTTCCATTGGTATTTGTTATTAATTTGACATTGGCCAAGGATTTCGTTGGTGAACGTTACTTCATGAAGAGTATGGTGGATAGGATGAAACTGAAATTTGACAAGTATTGGTCCAGTTTTAGTGAAATTCTCGCAATTGCGATGGTGTTGGATCCTCGGTACAAATTTCAGTGTGTTGAATTTGCATTCAAGAAGTTGTATAGTGAGGCTATTGGACAAGCGAAAGGTTTGATGATCCACTCTAAGTTGCATGAGGTGTACGAGGCTTATGTGGATAAATCATCTGAAAGACCACCGCCTTCTAAAGATTCATCCAAAATGATGCGTTCTTCTTCTAGTTCTGAGGGTCAGATTTTACGACACTCAAAAAATGGGAGGTGTTGTGTTCAACGTAAGTAATAATTTCAACAACTCTTTCTTTTATTTATACATTCATTTGATAATATTAAAATGATTTTTGTTATTTGTAAATTTTCAGGAATTTGGCTTTCTAAGATCGACCAATCAACAATGTCAGGAGTTCTAGACCGTTATTTAGATGATGAGTTATTTGATGGACAAAAACATTTGGATATCTTAGGTTATTGGAAAAGTGAAAGCAATATATGTAGTTATCAACTTCATGCACTTACAATTATAAGACAAACTATTTTATACATAGCGATCCTGCTAATTCTATAGTACTAATAAATTTACAAGATGTAGTTATACATACACAGACGTAAATGTATACAAATATACGTAATGAAACCCCATTCTTGGCTATTTAATTTTTGGGCGAAGTCATTTCTTAGCTTATTATAACTACTATGACGTTACCTATACCGTCTGTAGATATGTTTTTATCATCTTCTTCCTTTCTTCATCATGTCCAACTAAAAGCAATGGGGCTCCGAACCTTGTGTTTCCCATCCGACCATTCTAAACTGCTGAAGCTTCTGGTCCCGGACGGCATCGAACTGGCAACGAAACTCACTGTGTATCTCTTTTTCTCGTACAACTTGCTGAAATCCAACACCCCCGGCTCAACCGACATCCTCACCGACCGAGTCTCCGACGAGAGTGAAACCACATATGTCCCCGCACCACCTACGTTTGTGACAGTTCTTGTGTACGTTACAGTGCTTGTGGCCCCCACTCCTCCGTCCCCGCTGGAAGCTGTCTCGAATGGAACCGCGAAGGATGGGTAGTTGAGATCTGCCACGCTGTACTTCTTGTTTGGGTCACATACGAAGTCCTTGTTAGCAACGGTCTTGATTTGGGCAGAGGTGTAGTGGAGAGCACAGAGGAAGATGAGGTAGTCTTCTTCTGAGGTATCGTAGACTAGACCCGGCTCAGCAGCCGATACAGGGTTGACATGTCCAGATCCATAATCAAACGGCGTGGAGGGTCCCCCGGTGGCCAAATCTTTGATGGTTTCGCCGTCTTTGTAAGTACTGTAGGCTGTGGTCATCAGGGCTGATCTTATGGCTGCAGGGCTCCAATCAGGGTGAGCCGCCTTAAGTAACGCAGCGAGTCCACTTGCGTGGGGGCAAGACATCGATGTTCCTGAAATAATATTGAAGCTAACACGTCTCCTGTCGCGGTCGAGACCCGTGGGTCCTGCAGCTCCGGTCCATCCGGCGAGAATATTGACTCCTGGTGCAATGAGATCGGGTTTGAGAATCTGCGGGGTAATCGGATTGGGCCCACGAGAACTAAATGCTGCCACTAGCGGTGATGGTTGTACCCCCAACTGGGTCCTTCCCGAAGCAATGGTTGCAGTCGGGTTAGGATCGGACTCTACATACTTCTTTATTTCCGCACCGGCCTTAAGCCCTAGAGCCGCCGAGGGCAATAGATGCGCGTCTGCAACGAGCTCTTCCCCATAATTCTCCGTGTTCACAAGTATCAGACCCACCCCACCTGCATCTTTCACCACCATACCCTTTTCAGCCCTCAGATTCCCACCTCGATCGCAAATGACGATTTTGCCCTTGACTGCATTCCGGTTTAAGCTTCCCGGGTAGCACAAACGACTACCTACCAACGGATTACTGTCGTTCCCGGAGACTATTATTAGTGGAATCTGTGACTCTGAGGATAATGGATTTCCGTTGTATAGAGACACGCCTAAGTATTTGATGCCATTGCCGAGGGTGACATAGGTTGGGAAATCACGGTCCAAGGTTCCTGCTCCGACCGTGGTAATCCACGGCGCTACGTTGGATACGGTCCCTGAGGTTGGGCCACCATTTCCAGCCGAGCAAGAAACATGCACTCCTTTCGCCATTGCACTAAAGGCTCCTATTGCAACAATGTCACTGTGATAATCAGTTACTCCTCCCCCAATCGACATGGAGATGAGGTTGACGCCATCTTCAACGGCTCTGTCCATGGCTGCTATTATGTCGGAGCCGAAGCACCCACCTTTCCAACACACCTTATAGATTGCTAGACGAGCCTGTTCAACATTTTAAAATTTTAGAATAGTTGGTTTCATAAATATGATTTTGGTTGAGAAAAAACTCTTTTTTCTTGTTGACTTTATCTAGTTTAACATTTATTATGCGAAGGTGATGCATTATTGACCTCTTGTTAATTAGAGTATATGAGTTACATACCTAATTATTGTTATTACAATATTACTGTAAAAAACTTTTTAATTGATAAAATTAATTAAATTCTTAATATTGTAATCATTCTCTATAATCATATTGATCAGGTCAGGACCGACCATCGAACCAATTAAGGAGCTAAATCCCAATTTACCCGATCGGGCCATTGATTTTCCCGGTTGGATCACTGGTCCATCTTCCACCCCCTCTTATTTTCCTCTGGGGCCAATAATTTGTGACATGAAATAATTAAACAATATATAATTATTTTCATTACGAGTATACGAGTTTGAGATTAGATCATCTCGTGTCTAAACAACTCTTATACGTTTAGACACAATTAATAA
Source organism: Chamaenerion angustifolium (assembly GCA_946814005.1). Lineage (NCBI taxonomy): Eukaryota > Viridiplantae > Streptophyta > Magnoliopsida > Myrtales > Onagraceae > Chamaenerion > Chamaenerion angustifolium. The sequence goes on along the minus strand of OX328270.1, from coordinate 25,877,779 downwards.
TTGCGTGTAAACACATCTAATCTAGAAATATACGCATAAACACGATTAAATATATGTATCTAATATTTGAATTTATTTTTCTACATGTTTTTGTCACTTGTGGACTGTAAACTTGATTGTGTAATGAAATTATTTAATCTGTTTTGTGTTATGTTGTTTCGTATCGTATCGTATGACATGACTTCTATTATGTATGTGTGAACTTTTTTTCTTTCAAACAATTAATTATCCTATCTTAACAAATGTTGTGTGTGATCTCTTTCAAAATTGTGTCGTGTAGCCACGTTTAAAACTTTTTAAATATACACACTACACGACTAATAACAAATAATAATTAAAGACACGACACGAAGTAACTGTCACCCTAAGTTTTCTCCGGCTTAACTCTCCTTCAGATAAGGTCGAACCCAGACCCAATCAGAGTCCAATGATCTGGAATTCTGGATCCCCCAACCAATTCATCACTCTTTGGAGAGTGAATCTGGGTGGGACCCCGACCACACATACCACTCCTTAATTTGATTCTCAATCAAGCAAGTTTCAGCCATATTGGAGGAATTCTCGTATGTATTCTCACCCACCCAAACCAGTGAACTCGCGATTGTGGCGCCGATTGTACCATAATTGGTGTCAAATGATCTAGTGGAAGACCCACACTAAGGATTTATTGGTCGAGTCTATAGTTTAGTTGTGATATTTGAAATGTATTTAATTTTTAAAGTGTTAACAACTAAATCGTTACATGAACTCTGACGGTTTTATAAAAATTGACACGAATTTTACTTTTTTTAAATTTTGTTACCTATACTTTCAAAGTCGATGCAAAATACTATCTTCGTTTATTTTTCTATTTAATCTGAACGGAAAATGACATGATTGTTCATAACTTTAAAAATTATATTATTTTTTTAAAAATACTATAAAAATTAGAGAAAATCTGGACAAATAATAAGAAAAAATTATTTTATTAATATAATATTTTTATTGAAAATATGAAACAAAATAATAATTATTTATTTTATATTTTGAATAAAAATATTATATTAAAAAATCAGTTTTCCCTATAAATGTTTTAGATTTTTTTTACAATACTAACAATGTGTTGTCCCGGCTCCGACTCCGAAAGTAACCAAATGTCTATATAACTATTTAGTTACTAACTCGTATTTAATTTAAAAAGTATGTAATGACGATTTTGGTTAAATGATCTACGAGGAAAGGTACAATTATGACGTTTTAAGTTATTGATACTACGACTACATGATGATGGATGAAGTCTTTTTAGTTTTTATTGATCATACAATGAATAGATGAAGTATTTTTACGTAAATTCCTTTTCATACTCATTAATTCGTGTATCCCAACAGATTCATACCTGCGGTGCCATCCCTCGAGCGGATCCCGATGCAAAGCCGAAGAGGTTAGCGTCTTTGACGACGGAGCCAGCAGCTGTGGTCGAGGTGTGAGATCCATGTCCATCATCATCCCTCGGAGATTTCGACTCCACACTCTCGTCTATTGATCCAAAAGCAGCCTCGTACCCTCTCGAGAAGAATCTCGCACCGATGAGCTTCTTGTTGCAGCTGGAAGAATTGAAGTTTCTTCCTTCTTCACATGACCCTCTCCAGCTCCTCGGCACCGGACCTAACCCTGTGTCTTCAAAGCTCTTCAGCTCCGGCCACACACCCGTGTCCAAAACCCCAACAACCACGTCGGTCTGGGCAGGTATGATGTCGTCTCCGACAGCAGGGAGTTGGAGAAAATCTGGTGTTCTTGTCGTGTGGAGCTCGTATCTTGTCTCTGGCATCACGGAGAGGATTCCGTTCATCTCCTTGAGGGACTGAGCTTCTTTGTTAGTGAGCTGCGAGGAGAAGCCGTGGACAACGGTGTCGTACTTGTATAGTATTTCCGCAGAAGAGGATACAGACTGGAGAGACGAATCGTACCAGTCGAAGTGATCGCTGAAAGCCATTGGCATGTGGGACTTGTCCATGTGAACGATGTAGGTCTGTCTTTCTTCTGCTGTAACTTGGTAGCCAGAGAAAACTACGACTGCAAGCAGCAGCAGTAGCAGCAGGAGGAGGAAATTCAACTTCATCATCACTGTTGATGCTCTACTCTGCAGAAGAAATTATAATGGTCTGCTAATTATAATAATTGAGGTCGACTCACTTTATATTATGTGAAGAAAAGCAGAGAGGAAGGGAAGGAGAAGAATCTTAAACAGAAGCTCATTGTCGGCCTCTCTCTCTATATATATATATATGTGTGTGTGTAATGTGTATGGTTAGAACTTTGCAATCCATGGTTGAATAAAGGTGCCTCAAATACGTACAGAAAACTAAACGACAACGAACAGAAGTAAAAGATTACATTTTTTTCGGTATAAGGTTGAGAGTAAGAGATTTGAAATTGAATTCTATATTTATATAAGAATAAAACACCACTTTCTCTGAATCAAAATAGAGTTTAAAGTTTCTTATAATGATTGATTTTAAAAGTTACTGTTCTTAATATTTGACACTACGTTGTTTCGTTAATTTTTTCGTCTAAACTTAACATAATATATTTTGAAAATTGTAAAACTAACATTTTACTTCTAAAAAGACACAATTTAACACTTTTAAACTTTTTTAAATATTATAATTGAGTCTCAATTCAATCGAAACTTGATTAAATTCAAATTGTTAAAGTTTGGAATGAGAAAACTAGATATTGAAGCTGAAATACTTAGCATTCAATTGCTTTACTTTGTACATTATACATTACATTTATAGATCTAGTTTCTACTCAAGTATGATAGTTAATTGTCTTATACTAAGACAATATGTAGTTGATGAATACAAAGAATAATACATGGAGGAAGACACGGGGTAGTGGAGGAATACAATGTAAAGTTGATTTCTTTTGTAAAGCATGTTTCAACACTCTCCCTCAATGTTGAATAGTGAGATCTATGATATTTAACTTGCATAACACATTTCTGAAACTTCTCCCGTTTACCGCATTGATAAGTATATCTACAAGTTAGTCTTCAGATCGTATGAATAGGATAATGATAATCCCATTTTCCTGTTTTTCTTTTATAAAATGTCGATCGACTTCAACATGTTTAGTACGATCATGTTGAACTGGATTCTCTGAAATACTTCTAGCTGCACGATTATCATAAATTATTTTGCATTACCCTTTGATAGGAAAACCAATCTCAGTTAACAACTTGCATAACCATAATACTTATGTGAGACTTCGAGCAATTCCCTTGAATTCTGCCTCAACACTCGAAAGTGTCATCACCTTCTGCTTGTTACTCTTCCAAGTTTTCTTCGATCATAGCAAAGTAACCTGAAGTTGATCTTATATCTATCAGATTTCCTGCCCAGTCTGCATCAGTATACATTACTATTTCCAGATGACCATTGTTCTGGAATAACATCCCACTTCTTGGAGAACCCTTCAAATATTGAAGAATCCTCATAGTCGCTTCCATCTGATTTGCTTGTGGTTTATGCATGAACTGACTTAACACTCCTACTGCATATGCAATATCTGGTCTAGTGTGTGAAAGATAGATCAACTTCCCTGCTAAGTGTTGGTATCGAGTTTGATCTGTCAATTCAGCCCCTTCTACTATTCGCAGTCCATGATACAATACAATTGGTGTGTCTGATGGCTTACAATCCACCAATCTTGTTTCTACTAGCAAATCTAGAATGTATTTTCTTTGTGATATGAAACTACCTTTCTTAGACCGTAGTACTTCAATCCCTAAGAAATACTTGAGTTCTCCCAAGTCTTTCATCTCAAATTCTTGAAACAGATTTCTTCGTAGTTGGATGATTTCTTCTGTATCATCACCTGTAATAATCATATCATCCACATATATAATCAAACAAGTTACTCGACCTTCTCCTCTTTTGAAGAACAAGGGTATGATTTGAATGACTTTGTATGTAGCCATATTTCTTCATAGCAACAGTGAACCTTCCAAACCACGCCCCGGACGTGAAACCTGGTGGTGGTTCCATATAGACTTCTTACTCTAAATCACCATGCAAGAATACATATTTTACGTCAAACTGATGTAGCGACCAATCTAATGGAGTACTATCATGACTCTCCTCTTGGACATAATATTGTGATGTATAGTAGAACTCGATTTCTAGAAATGTACAATCCATTGTAGTATACATGCGATGATTTTTAGGATTCAAACAACGGTAACCTTTTTGATGAATCACATACCCCCACAAAGACGCATTTCACAGAACAATGATCAAATTTAGAACGATCTGATTTGGGAATATGTACAAAGACAGAGTGTCAAGGCTATTGGAACACTCATATGACTGGATAAAATCTCAAGAGGTGTTTGGAACTGAATCACCGTAGTCGGTAGGAGATTAAGAAGATAAACAGAAGTTGCAACAGCTTCTGGCCAAAAAGAGGTTGGAACATGTGACTCCGGCATTAATGCTCTAGTCATTTCTAGAATATGACGATTTTTTCATTCTGCTACCCCATTATGTTGAGGAGTATGTGTACAAGAGGTTTGGTGTATGATGCATTTGTATTTAATGAACTGTTGAAGTGAGGAATTTATGAATTCTCCGCCATTATCAGAACGGAGTACCTGGATTTTTGTACTAAACTAAGTTTGGACTAGATTGTAAAATTTTACAAACTTAGTGAAGATTTCATATTTATGTTTAAGGAAATATACCCAGGTCATGCGAGAATAATCAATAATAAAAAGCACAAAGTACCTAAAGCCATTATTCGACATACACGTACCATTATTTGGAGTAGGGCCCCAAAGATCATAGTGAATTAAAGAAAAAACTGACTTGGCTCTAGATTTAGACAGTGAATATGATTGTTTATGGCTTTTAGCAACAATACAGGTCTCACACAAAAGTTCTTTATTTGACGGAAATAAACTAGAGAATAATTTATGAAGGCACCCTACAGATGGATGACTCAACCTTCGATGCCACAACCATTGTTGCCTGGTGACTGTCCCGTGAGCAAGTATTGCAGTTCCGTGTTGAGTCACTTCCTCCACATAATACATACATTGACGTTCATATCCACGCTCGATAACTTTCCTCGATTGAATATCCTGTAGTAAACAGAAATTGGGATACATTAGCACCATACAGTTTAACTCTCTTGTTACATGACTAATAGAGAGTAACTTGCACGTTAAGCTAGGCACATAAAGACAATTCTGCAGTTTAATTGTTGGAGAAATATTAATGGTTCCAGCTCCCTGAACCTGTACTAATTCTCCATTTGTTGTCTGGATTATTTCCCGTCTTGGTGTCGATTGACTTAAAAAATCCTTCTTGTCAAAACTCATACTGCCTGTGGCTCCACAGTAAAATAACAATTTTCCACTCTTCCCTGATGTAGTTTCCTGAGCAATAGTAAGATCCATTCATAGTTGTTTTTATCAATGTGAGGATCAGAAACATCGGGTTTTAAACACGAAGGATCAAAATTCGGATTTTTATTCGGGTCAAAATTCGGATTTTTAGTCTTCCAAGGGTAGGAGAGTAATTTCACCCCCTAAACCCTATACCTTCATTTCCATCGGGTCTTCTTGTTCCAGACGCACTTGCTCCAGACGCATTCCCTCGTGACCTAGGGTCTCCTTCTCCTTCGTGACCTAGGGTTCCGGTCGCACTCCTTCGCCTAGTATCCTCCGTCTAGTATGGATGGGTCAAAGAGTCGTCAGACCTCTCCTCTTCCTCAAGCCTTCGGTTTTTCCACTAGTATCCTTCAGTGGAAAACTTAGCCACCGCAGCCACGAATCCGAAGGGTTCGGTGCCCTTCCATCCTTCATCACGACTATTTGCTACCGTGACCTGGTTGTCGGCATTGATTCCCTCCCGTCGTTGACTCCTCCATCTGTCGGGGAAACCAATGAGTTGAAAGCACTCTGACCTACCGTGACGAAGATTTCCACAATGACTGAACCAGATTGTCTTCCGGTCGACGCCACCGCCACCAGTCGGTCTCCCTCCTTTTTCGATGAACGACTGTGGTTTGGAGGCGTTTTCTGGGCCGGTTCCAGCAGCTCTCTCTTCTGAGTAGTATCAGATCAAGAGTCCTGAACCGAGTCTCGTACCACCAGGTTTGGTCCCCTTCATCGTGGCTCCCATTACCTGTCTCCGGTCACGTTCCGATCAGATGGTCGAGTATGCGGTTTCCACCTCCGGTAAGGGATTACACCTGAGTAAGTCACGTTTTTCATTATCGAATTCATCGCTTACCGCATGTAGAAACTTAATACAATTTTGTTTCAGCACACTTTGTGTTCCAAATCTGTATATCATGTGAGCATTTCATTTGATTGGGATCCCGTAACTCGATTTCCATCCATAGACTCTGCATTTTGCTATACATGGTCTCTAAGGAATCGGTGCCCTGTTTCGTGTTGTTTGTCCGAACAATTAGATCAAACAGCTGGACTCCGTCCTTGCCTTTGTTGTATGTTGCAGATAAGTCGTTCCACAGATCTTTTGCTGTGGGAAATTTGACATACTGGTGTACCAAATCCGGTTCCATGTTGTCGAGCATACAATTAGATCGTCTTGCTCCCATTGTACATAATTTGGTTCCTCGGGCCGTGGTGGTGCCGGAACACCTGTGAGGTGGTGAAGTTTCCCTTGTCCCCCGATTTTCATTTGGATCAACCGTGACCATAGGGAGTGATTGCTTTCGTTTAAGTTCACGCTTAGACTGATAGTGGATACTGATATGGATTTGTGTACGGTGTTGGTTTGTGGCAGGTTTGAGAGTAGTGTCGTCCATTAAGCTGTAAACGATTCGTTCGTTGGGGCGGGCTCGTTTGTGCAGGTGCGGCCTCCTTCGGATTCTGTCATGACTGGGGTATGTTCGGTTGTTCAGTATATGATGAATGTCGAGAAAGATTTAAACGATCAATTGATCGAACGATCTGTCTTTGATACTATGTTAAAGTTTTGGAATGAGAAAATTGGATATTGAAGCCGAAATACCTAGCATTCAATTGCTTTACTTTGTACATTATACATTACATTTATAGATCTAGTTTCTACTCAATTAATATAGCTAATTGTCCTATACTAAGACAATATGTAGTGGATGAATTGAATACAAGGAGGAATATATGGGGGAAGACATGGGGTAGTGGAGAAATACAAGATAAAGTTGATTCATTTTGTAAAGCATGTTTCAACACAAATAGAATGAGCTAGGGTCACAACACTTAGACCCGAGCCTTTCTTTTAGAGTTGTGATGGACTTTAGATTTTTTGAATGACAAATTATTATTATTATTATTATTAGAAATTTTATGCATAGAAGTAAATAGTGGTTGAAATCATATATTTTAGGTCTTAGTTTGGTTAATATACATAAATGATACTCATGCATGATAAATAATGGAAGTCAAAATATTCATTACTTCGTAAAATCAAAATTCTTAATACTAGCCATTTCGACATAAAAGAGCATTATGACTTTGTCATTAGTTAAATTGAAATGAATACAATAATACACTAGCCCTTCTCAAAATTAAAAATTACAGACCTCACAATTGCAATGATCATGATACTAGCTGCATTACTATAGAGTTTCGTATCCTATTTGGATGTTATGCTGCATTACTCTAGTGTTTCTGAATTTTTGCAGGGGGATACAAGAAAGATGTCCAGCTAAACCCTAAACCCCAATTCAGCTATTTATGTGACTTGTTTAGGAGTGTGTCTAAGCATTAACGGTGCTCCACTAAGCAACGTGTCTAAACATTTGTGAGTCGGATGGAGATGGTGTTGCTTTCATCACATGTCTAATACGTAATCAAGAGTTCTTGTTTCGGTGAATTATATGTACTGTCTTTTATAATTTATTGTAAGTTTTTTTTATTTATATGTGTATTAAGATGTATATAGATTATGTTGAATAATATATTATTACTTTTTAAATCAATTTTGTAGTTCATATTTTATATCAAGAACATGATAATTAATTTAAAAAATACAACAAAATATTATATTTAACATTGAATAACATGATATTAACTATAATCATATGTAATTATCAAGTGTTTTTAACGATAGACATGTTGTAACTAAATTCGTGTTTTAGCAAAAACATTATATGACATTATCAAGTGTTTTTACGGGTGGACATGTTGTCAATAAATATATATGTTTAATAACAACATATAATGATGTTGATAACATTATATAGTGACAATATTTGTAATTGTTAATACAGCTAGTGTATATAGTATCGACATTTATTGTCACTGGATGTCATCGACCTATTAGTGGCGGCAGACCTTTTAGTGGCTGCAATTTACAGTCGGAGTGACTTTTAGACATGGAACTTATCCCGGCGAGACTTAGCCCATTGCTAAATGTTAGTGACGGCAAATGGGCATTTGATGACAATATTTTCCCACGGTTGTAGCTATATATTCTTGTAGTGAATTATTACATATGTTCTCTACCAAGTATGAACATATAAAAATATATATAGATCTTTAAAAAATCAGTAATGATTTCATATGATAAAATTAATATTTTAAACATACTTATAAATAATTTTTTATTTTTAATTAGAAGTTTTAATATATTGAAATTAATAAAACCTTAATGAATTAATTTTGAATTACAATCCAAAACCCCACAAATATAGATTTGTGAATAAAATGTATTAAACATCTATAATTATTAATAGATTTTTTAATTAAAAAATGAAGAAAAATAAACTAGAAAAAATGAAAATATTGACTAATTTGTTTGTAATAAATATGATAAATTGAAACGGTTTGTAAGGTTCAATGTGGTGATTTGGAGCAATTTTAAAATATCCACATGTACAAAAATATGATACCACATAGACAATTGTAACATACAATCTAGGTGAACCAATTTAATTGATTAATTTATTCTTATTTGCTTACTTGTCAACATTATATACATCTTAGACAAATAGATAGACAGACAGGTAGATAGATAGACAGATAGATTATGACGTAAAAATATTTTCTTTCTAAATTATATAACGTTTAATTGATAAAAAAAATTGATAATAATAATTGTATTATACTATTATGTAATAATAATGACATTATTTGAAAGAAGGTTCATGCACACTGTATTCTAATCCAAAAGGAAGATAAAAATATGATCTTAATTTTGTTGATAGAGATATTTGTGTAATGTCCATCTATGATAATTGCCAAGGGACCTCCATAAATTAGCAAGTAGGTATGAGGTGGACCAAAATAAAACTGAAAACTTTAAAAGAGCAATACAAGGGTAATGACATTTCCTAACAATGTCCAAACAAATATTCACGAGTCAAATTACATTAACATTTGTACGATGTATATGGAACATATTTTATGTATAAACATGTTACATGTTTTTGTACAAGTTATCGATAATTAAAAATACATAATATGAAAAAAGGGTTTTAACTTTTAGTTTTATAATTTAAATTCAAATTTGTTACCATGTTTAAAATATATTTTAGGTAGCGCATATAGAAGTAAAAAAAACTGTAAGAGTGACATAAAAACTGAAAATTTCAAAAACTAAAAAATTATAGATAAACATGAGATACATAGTTTTAATGAAAGCGGGTTTTATAAAATAAGGATAAACCCAAAAAATTTATCTTAATGGGGGAAGGAAATAAAGTAGGGATAAAGAATTCAACAAAACAAATTTGAGAAGTAATTATAAATTTTAAGAGGTAAATAAAAAATCCAAAATTATATAACGTAAAAAGTTGAAAGATATTTTCATTTCTATCTGTTTGTGTAAGTTGGTTGTCGGAGAGTGGCATTATTGGCGCTTGTTTTGAGCTCCCTTCTTCATCATCCCCTCCATTTAATTATCTACCCAACCAACCACCTTATCGCTATCATCAAAACTTTGCTAAAGACATTAGTCTCTATAAGAGTGTCATTTCTAGGAGTAGTGATAGCTCAAACGTCGTTATACCCGCACAAAATAATCGGACCCTACCAGCAAAATAATGGATCCATTTAAATGCATTCATACTTTGAGATTCGACTGCTCTACGAGAAAATTTGTAAAGCAGCACTAGCTAGGACCGAGACAGAAAGTAAATGCATTATAAAAAAAATGGCCTAGGGCGGATATATTTGACTCAGGAAGGTTTCAGTCCTATACTGCCGACTTTCTTTTTCAAAATCATCAAAAAATTATCAAAACTGTTGAGACTTGGACCATTTCAGGCTCCTGTATTGGGCTGCCATCATTATCTTCCAGGCCTCGTTCTGTCTATTGGGCTGAACTCTTTCCTCTCGGCCCGTGTTGATGATATTTGGTCCGTTGCCGTTTGTTTATTTATTTGTATAGTTTAGTTGTTTAGGGTCTCTTTTGTGTTGTTTGATTTCTTTTGGGTGTAATGAACAATTGTTCCTTCTAGGTTTAGTATTTAAAGGGTGAATAAGTCTCAAACGAAGAAACGACTTCTGATGAATCCTCAAGTCTTCTCTCTAGTTTTCTCTGGTTTTTAGGGTTTCGTTCTACTCTTCGTTACTTTGTCCTCCAAATTCAACAAAAAAACATTATAACAAAGCTTCGACCAAAATTTTTCAATACAAAATAAAATAGTAATACTATACAAAGTTATCAATACAAACAAATTTAAGTTCCAAACACAAAATATAAAATAATTTAATCGTACCAAATTTAACTTCGTAAAAGTTATATCACTGCCAAAACTTACAGAATTAAGGTTATTGAAACATATGTGTAGTAGAACAACATTCATGTAAAGTTAGTCGGAGATAATAAAAGTTTGTAGTAGAAGTCTGATGTTTTTGGGAAAAAGCAAACCATAACAAAATATAAATGAACATAACCTATACAATTTTGGATGAGTCTGGGTCCATCTGAAAAATTGATGGTAAGAGAGCCCGAGTTTCAAATAAAAAATCTACCCATTTAATTTCATAGTAAATTCTGACTACAGATAATTCAAAACGGTCACGAATCGTTTTTTTCTTGGGAAAAGTATGAAATTGCACCCGGATGTTTGCAACAATTGGTAATTGCACCCATGATGTTTGTTCTTACACCCGTATGTTTACGCTTGTTTGTAATTGAGTTTTTCCATCCAATTCAGACAGTAACCGTTAAATAAATGTCATGTGCGGTCCATGTGCCATAAATCTAACTTGATATACCTAAAATACTCCAGCCTTTTTAATTAATTGTCCAAGCTGTTCTCCATCAAGTAAGGAGCGGATTCTAAGTGAAAACCAGGCAGATTCAAGTGACAGTGAATTGCAGAGAAGTGCTCCCAGGTCGTCATCATCTTCAGGAAATAAAGAAAGCAACTCAGACGCTGTAAAAACTCTGTCAGGAGGGCAGTGATAATAACAGTGTAGTTGATGCATACGAACTGAAGGTATATATGGTGACATTAAATTTTTTTTCTTTCTTAAGTACTAAACTTGTTTTCGACTTTGTAATTCAATTTTTTTACTATTTGTTCTTGCTTATATAGGTTAGGCTGGAGCATATACTTGAGAGGATAGCATTAATATTGGAAGCAGCAAATACAGAGAAACCATCCTCGATTACAACTACCATGTATATTGGTGGGGCACTGGCTGCCAGATCTGTTTATACGCTGCAATAGCTGGGCATAACTCACATTTTGTGTTTGTGCTCTAATGAAATTGGTCAATCAGATTCTCAGTACCCTGCTCTATTTGAGTATAACAAACTTCTCAGTAAGTTTCCTACTTAAGTTTATTGTCTTTGGTTCTGCCTTCATATATCTATTGTTGCATGCTTCAAGTTTATCCCAGTTGTCTGTACCGATAGTTATTGCATACTTCAAGTCCATCTCAAAATTTCATACAATATTCTGGAGCCACCATCTATTTTCTTGATCACTTTCAGAAAGTGAATAATCATTGCTTGCTTTAACAGTATAGTATCATCTGCTGTGATCTTCGAATTGATTTCCTGCATGAATTGACCTGTAGTATGTACCGGTGAACCCAGATTCCAGTAGTCTGATCTGGTCTCTCTGTCTGAGTTCCAGTTTGCCTTAGGGAGAGTAGGTTCCACTTTCACACGCCCAAAGGCCTTTGATGTTTGCCTTAGGGGTAAATTGGTCATTTAACATGACATCAGTTCAAATTTAACGACGACACGTGCCCTTCACGTGACATTTAACGGAATTTTTTAACATTGGGTGCAATGACCAACAAAATGTAACATACATGTGTAAATAATTGCGGCAAAAAACATATAGGTCCAATGACAAAAAATTGCAAACATCCGGGTGCAATTTCATACTTTTTTCTTTTTTCTTTGGTTTACTAGACTTTTTTCTAGGCTTGTTCATGAACCGGTTTGACCCCAAACCGGTTCAGAACTTAATTGGTCTGGTTTGTAAAACACAAACCAGACCAGTTCTTTAAGACCATTAACACTTCCAATGCAGCAGAAGAGGAAGAAGTTCACATAGAAGGAGACGACAAAAAGCTTGAAGAATCAGGAAGAATAAGACTTCTAAGAGAGAAGATAAAATGGACAAAAGAAGACGGTCCAGGTTCAGCTAGGGTCGACAATTGTGCGGTGAAAAACTCATAACCATGGTTATAACATTTACTGTTTAATATGGTTAACCGTACCATTATGGTACGGTACGTTTATGATGATGGATTTTCTACCCATAATGGTTATGGTATTTGAGTTATATCCATGGTTATAAACATGTTATTATATAAATATAATAATTATTTATTATTAATAAACTAATATATACTAAATAATGGAAGTCACTAGACATACATGTAATAAATAATCATGGTGTTAATTTTATATATTTTGATTGTTAACAATATAAATTTATATATTTTTTAAAATAAAATTTTCGGTCTTTTATTATATTACATGTGTGGAATAAATATGGGTATACGAGTAAAATCATGATTTATAACCACAGTTATTTTAATAGTTATGGTATGTAGTTTAAAAATATAGTATGGTTATAGTATTTGTCATACCCGTATCATACCATCGCCAACCCTAGGTTCAGCATAAAATTGGGGCCACATGTCTCACGTGAGAGATTAACGGAAAAATGTAACTTCTAACTAATAGAAGACAACATTTGTGAACTTAAGAGTGTATCCAACCACACGACATTTTTTTGTGGTATCATCCAGTCACATATGTCAAACTAACTTAAAGGTGAATTGGACATATTCTCCTTCAAATATTTTAGCCGACACAGTAATGGGTAAATTTATCAGTGAATCCAGAAATTATAAAGCAGCACATAAAATGGGAAACAACAGATTCATCTTCACATATATTACTATGTACACATAATATGCATGGATAAATGTTTATAACCAAGCATCACCGTGCTAATTTACGGGGAAACCAATTGATATCATAAGCGCTGCACAAAGCACCTTGGGTTATTTCTAGTAGTAGTAGAATATAGCCATGTCGATCGAACTTCACCTCCCTTATGAAAACAACACCTCCTTCCTTCCAGAGATCGATCGATTTACAGCAGATGAGCTCATGTCATTCTTCAACCTGCAGAAACTTGCATATCAATATCTGTCTAAAATTATAAATTCTGCAAGTCCGTGTAAGGTAGATACAGTAGATTGAGAGAATGGTAATTTCGACCTCAACATGGAACTGGAAATTGAACACAACGAAGCATTAAATTGAATGAAAGTAGGAAAGAAACCGCTACTTAAAGAGAGAACTTCTTCTATTGTTTAATAAAGAATAGAGAAAAATAAATCAGTAAGAGTTGCTTCTGTTGCTCATGTGATTAGATTAGAACAGCTGAGGTATTCAAATTCAAGGGGATGAAGAACCTGACATACATCATGGGCACGACCATCAAACTAGATTTAAATATTATAAGCTAACGCCAAAATCATCATTCTGTAGCGGCACTTTAAGCAAGTGAAAGCAAAAACATAGCATTGGGAACAAACACCTGAGATATGCATACCTTCACCACTAAACTCTCATCCTTCATTACTGCTTCATTATGAACAAGACTGGCGTTACTGGCTCCCGTTCTGCGGAGTACCGTATTTAAGGATTATGGTGTTTATTGAGTAACAATAAAGAAGCATAGTGAGATGTCTCAAGAATTATTAAACTAAGAACTAATATCAACACATAAATTTTATGCGATACCTGTCCTTCGTTGTGTTAGGCTGGTGAATAGATTTTGTGTTCAAACCAGATACAGGAGTTGGAGTATCTGCTTCAGTGGAACCCTGTAAATAGAAACTTAGATAGCTGCATTGCACATAGAGTAGTATTGATTAAATTCAGAGGAGCAAAACTGACCAATGATTTTCTTTCTTTCCATCTGGGAAGGTTTTCGGATAGAATGGTAATGTACTGCTCCATAGCTATATCTGGATTCATACTTCCAAGCCGTTGCCAAGCATTCCTTGCACAATGTAAGCAGTGCGCCCCATCACTCACTCACACAAAGCAGCTGTCAACCCTGTTATTATACCTAGCAACCAAACTATACGGTGTAATATTTGCCACAGTGCTGGAGACTGCGCAAATACTTTGTTTGGTGGGGTCTTACTTTGCCTAAATGTTTAATTCTTAAAGTGTGACAACTGGGGTGATCTGGTCTTCCAGGACTTTGAGGTGTGAATTTCAAACTATGAATGCATAAGATTAAACATCTAAACGTTGAAGATGGTTAACCCATAAGTAGAGTTTAACAGGATAAGGTGACGGAATCTTTGAGTTTTCTTTTAAATTCAATGACATCAATTTGCTACACTTTAATATCTAGAGTCTAGACCTCAAAACGTTGATTCTGGGTTGGATAGTAACCTAAACGTAACATCTTTAGTTTCTGATGGTAGGAACTGAACAGCAATTCCGAAGTGCTGATTTCTACCACAAAATGATCTACCTATCTTTCCCATGGATAGAAATGATAAATTCTGCATTATTTTGGCCACGGCAATTTGATTATCCAAGCAGATTATCCTAAACAAAACAATCTCTATCCTATTCTTTTCATAAATACTAAATTCATTCTTATGGCTGCAAATTAAATAAATTTAGAGCGACTGTAATTTATTTTACTAGCAAAGAGCAACATAATAGTTTCTTTTAGTAATAAAAAGTAACAGAATAGGAAACATAGAAACGAAAAAGAGAAAGGGAAAAGCTCTGTAAGGAAAGAGTATAGAGAGTTATCAGGTACCACTTAGCACGCGCTGTAACCTTTAGAGCCATGGGCTGTGGCTCATAGCAAGGCCCTTCCGTAGCTACCTTATGGAGTCCGTACAATTGCATTTTCAAATCGTCGCTGACACTCTCCGAGCCACAGTAGTCGGCGGCCACTGCGAAATCCTTCTCCAATTCACTCCTCTCGATACCTTCCCAATCATCGTCGTCGATGTGTTCTGATATCGCCATCTCTTCGTGAACCTCCGCAACTGCCTGCGATTGTGGAGCATGAGCCGCCTTCTCTGGTTCAGCGTCTTCTCTTTTGACTTCTTCAGTGGAAGATTGATCGGTTTGCATCTCCGCTAGTGCTTGATCGTCTGTGACTTCTTCAGTGGAAGATTGATCGGATGTGGCTTCTTCAGTGGAAGATTGATCGGTTTCCTTCTCTGGTTCAGCGTCTTCTCTTTTGTCATTCAATTCAACATCCGACGCTGATTTCTGAGGCAACTCAGTAGATTCCATCGGCGCACCAGAAGGTTCTGTTTGAATTTCTTCAGAAACGTCCAGATTCTTCTCAAAGGCAACCTCCCGTGAACTAGACTCCTCCGGAGATTTCATCGGTTCATCCGATCGTTCATTTTTACCATCTTCGCTAACATTCACCTTCAACTCAGAGCCAGCCCCCGGGCGTCTCTCTGTCGCTTCAGGAAGCTGATCGCAGCTCTCTAGTCCAATTTCCTCGCCCCTAACTGCGTCCTTCTCAGCTTCAGCTTCAGCTTCCAGCATAATGAATTCCCCGGGTTCAAAATGATCAACCTTACCGACAGTGACTTCCTCCACAAACTGAACCCTATCGTTTCTCTCAACGTCAGGAGCTCGCAATCGGTCTTCAAATTTAACTTCTTCCATAGCAGGAGACTCGGAGTACAAGGTCTCTCCAGAAACATCCTTAGCAGCCACCACCGACACGAGTTTTGCAAGTACAAAAGACAGCAGTGCGGCCATAAGAACCGTCAGGAGTAATTCCTGAACCAATTCCATGATCATGAAAACAGCAACAGAAGCAATCCGGCAAAGGTGAGAATGAGAAGAAGGTTAGAATTTGACCACCACGGAGAAGAGTTTTATTTCAAAGATGAGATTGACGAGGAGGAAGAGGAAAGGATATTAGCGTAGAAGAAGAAAGCATATTCTGGGGGGAGTCTTTGCTTTTTGGAAATGGATCATCATCTCACTATGGGGTAAGTTAAGAATTTCTGCCGCCTGGGCCCTACTGCTAGCTGGCGTAGACTATGAACCCAATTTTTCAGGAGAAACAGTCACAGAGCCTATCCGAATACAAATAGAGAGACCGGGCCGGTCCGACTTGCTGGCATAGGTATCGGAACCATAGTTATCAGAACCGGGCCGGCCATCGAACTGGCGAGAGAGCCGGTTCATGGTTCTTATGGTCCAATCCGGTTCAGTATGCGGTTCACTGTTCATAAAGGGAAAAAAACTGAAAATTTAAAATACATGCATAGTCTCAAACACAAACATAATTACCTCAAACTACATAGTTTCACACACATACAAACTACTTAGTTTCAATATCAAACACACATTACTCTCAATTCTTAAACACAATACACAATAGTAGTGAACCGGTTTAACCAATTGGGTTAAGCCAATTGCTCTGTGCATAACAAAAAAACGGAAACCAAAAAAAAAACGGCCGAAAAAAAAAACGAAAATCCAAAAATATTCAGCTAAAAAGTGAATCGGAAACCGATCGGTTTTTTAAAAAAAAACGGCTGGTTTTCCAAAAAACGTCCGGTTTAATCCGGTTCAAACACTGTTCATTTGTAAAACGGTCTTTTAACTGAACCAAACCGAACAGGGGTCTGGTTCCCAGTCAGACCACCGGTCCGGTCTGGTTCTGATAACTATGATCAGAACTGTACCGGTCTTCGAACCAATAAAGGAACTGGTTCGTCTGGTCGAACCGGCCAATTCATTTCACTTAGTACTAGGGGTGGCAATTGTGTCGTGTCTAGTCGTATCGTGTTATTAATCGTGTCGAGTCTTAATAGGTATCGTGTCTAAACAGATAATTTCTAAACGTGTCTCAAAACATCAGACACGAACACGACACGATTAAGTAGCAGATCACACGTGACACGATTAACTTTCTTGGAAATTAAAAATCGAAAAACATAAGGGATAGACACGACACGACACGATTAATACAACCTGATTGATACGAATTTACACGATTAAACACGAAACGACACGTTACACGACACGATTAACACGAAAAACATTAATTTTATATATTTTTCTTAACGTTTCACGATTAGTTAACCGTGTCTTTATTCGTGTCACATGTATACACGACACGATTAGTTAATCGTGTTTATACAAATATCCGCATATCTGAGTTGTTTAGACACGATTATTAATCGTGTTTAAACGTATAAGAGTTGTTTAGACACGGGATCCGTTAAGGTCAAACTCATATACGCTTTAAAGCATATCGTGTAGTGTCGTTTAATCATGTCGTGTCAGAAATTGCCACCCCTACTTAGTACAAAAAATCATTGTAAAAAATAGGCTTGTCCAAATAAACCAGTTCGAACAAACTAGTCTGGTCTGGAACTGGTTTGGTTCGAACCGGTTCGGTCGAACCAGTTCGAACAAACTAGTCTGGTCTGGAACTGGTTTGGTTCGAACCGGTTCGGTCGAACTAGTTCCAAAACCATACCAGTGTTTTTAGTTTTAAAATAGAATAATTTAAAATAGTACCAAAAATCCAATTCGAATCGGTTCGACTCGACTCGTTTTTTTATACTGGTTTATACTTAAATTTAAATCAAACCACTTTAAACCTATATAATTTTAGAACCAGTTTGAAGCAAAATCAACTAAACCGGTCTGAAATTAAACCAAACCTAGAGATGTCTTCAATAAACCAAATCTAGAGATATATTGCACTCTCGTATGTTGATGTTGGACAGGATTTTAGTCGGTTGTGGAACAGATTTTCAATCGGTTCAGTGTGTTTTTCAGTCGGTTCAGTGTATTTTTCAGTCGGTTCAGTATTTTTTCAGACGGTTCAATGTGTTGGACAGGATTAGCCATTTAGGTTCAGTTTGAACCAGATTATTTCCGAACCAAAATTGTTATTAAAAATAACAGACCAGAACAGTTCGAACCAGACCAGTTCTTTTTCCCTTAAACCATACCAATTTTTTTAGAAACAGAAAAATGTACTGTTTTTTTTTAAACCAGACCAGTTCAGTTCAGTACCGGTTCGACCCCGAACCAGTTCATGAACAAGCCTAGTAAAAAACCTCCTCTCCAAGTTCAAACGATTATGTAAAGTTAGTCTTTTTAATGTGGTGCTAGTCACCGTTAGATACTCTACGTTATTGAATTACGATATAAATATTATAAATATCATTGAATTTCGACTTTCGAATTTGTTGCTACGATGTATATTAAGTTGATGTGAATGTATGATAAAAATGAACATTTTGAACTCTAAAAGTGGAAAGTTAACTATGTTAATGACCGAGGTTAAAGTTATAATAAAATTATTTAAATAGTGTGATTTTTAATATATTTTTTAGTATTTATATAATGAAATTTTTATGGACACGTCATTTGTTCTAGATACTTTTGTAGACATAGTTACTTTCAAAAGAACTTTGTTTTTGGTTTCGGTGTCCTCTTTCCCCTTTCCCCAAAATTAAGGGGGCAACACATCTGCATCCCTATGCAGTTTCGTCTCTCGACCCTAAACCCTTTACGGCTTTACTTGTATTTTGAGGCCTAGATTTTGTTGAAATCTTGAATTTATTTTAGGGGATATGAATTAAAATATAAACAAATGAAAAGCAATAATTAGAGCAAAGACAAACAAGTAAAACAAAATATATTTATAGAAATAAATATAAGATTTTAAATTAAAAATAAATACATACATATTTTAAAATTAAAATTGCACAATTACTAAAAGTCCAACTCATGGTGTGTAGACCTAGTTAGAGTTAGATTTTTCGAACATCCCACAACTTTGGGAACAAAATAACATGCATGGTCGGAGGACTTCTCAATTTCCTACCTTTGCCTTCAATTGCTAAAGGCCACTTTTTCATTTAGATAGTGAGGACTCTGGGGTGGGGGGAGTGGATGGACAGGTAGAAAGTTCCTCTCTTTTGTATTGGCTGTCTGGCACAATACATGCAAAATATTGAATGATTTATATTTTTTTTTGTCGAAAATACCGTTTACTTGAAGAAATAAAATGTCGTGATACGGGATCACGGTAGTTCAGGATTACAATCATTAACAATTAAATATAACAATGGTAGTGGTGGTCTCTCGACCCAATCACTAAGATTCACTCTCATTCTCGCTTGCTTAGCTATCCAATTTGCGCGCTCGTTTGCGTTCCTTGATATAGCTCGCCATTGTACTTGCTCAATTTGTGTAGCTAGTACTTTCGTGTTGTTGATCGTTGTGGCTAGTCTCCAATGCATCATCTCGCCTCCAATTTGTCTATGGACCGTTTGTGAATCCGTTTCTATGATAATGTGTTGCCACCCACGCTCGATCGCTAGTCGGACTCCTTCTTGGATTGTTCACGCCTCCATAGTGTCAATGTCCTCGCTCCATTCCTTTCGGTTCATGCCACCTACCATCTTGCCTTCGCTATCTCGTGCTATCACTCCAATACTCGCTTGTCGAGTTTGATTGCACCACGAGGCGTCACAATTCACCTTGATGATATTCCCAGTTGGGGCTTGCCACTTCTCCTTCGGTCGGCTCGGTTGGATTGTCTCGGTCCGAGGATGTAGGTTCCTTTGTTCGACTTGTGATTGGCGTATCTCTGAGATCACGATGGTCGAGTTCGGTTTGATTGCTTCGAAGGCTGCCTTGCAACGTGTTTTCCAAATGTGCCAACACGTAAGGAGCGTGAGTTTCCATCTTGTCTCGTTCGTGTCCCCCGGTTCGGTCCGCCGTTGTTCTAGCCACTCGATCACACTCCTTGACTCGGCTCGGTCTACTCGCAGTCCCAAAAGGCCAAACCAGACTGGTTTGGTCCATGCGCACTCGAGGAGCATATGTTCTCTAGTTTCCACCTCCCCGCACATCAGACATGTCGGTATTACATTCATACCCCTCTTAACCATGTTCGCTTTGACCGCTAGTGAATTTGTAGCAAGTCGCCAAATAAAATTCTTGACCTTGGGAATTATCTTTGTTCTCCATATCTCCTTCCAAATGTGTTCATGTTGATTCGACACCCTTATCCCTTCATTGTCCTCTCTTAGTTTGTGGTAGACCGATCGGACTTGGGTTGTTCCATCCTTCGTGTGTGGCCATATGTACCGGTCCGCGCTTCCCTCCTTTGGTATCGACAACCTCAATATATTATAGATAATGAATGAGGGCATGGTATGAATATAATAAATTAAATATTATAATTATTACGGATATAATTTTTAATATTATAATTATATTCATAACCGTATTTATTAACTACGGTTTTACCGATATATTATACTCATTAACATATGTGAAAGTAATAAAACACTATGAATGTTATCTTAATAAATATATAAATTTATATTACGAACAATAAAAATATTCAACACTAATACTAATCAATATTAACTCTAACTTTATTCAACATTCAAAATTAAAATTAACACCATTTAATTAGAGTTCGTTCTGAAATATTGGATCCGTAAAATTTAAAAATTTAAAATCATATTTCTATTATTAGTATATACTAATATATTAATATTATAATAACCATACTTATAATAATGAGTATGATTAAAATACTATAGTCATAATCTGAGTAAAAAAATGATGACCATAACTACACAACACTATAATGATACACTTAATTATATAAAAAAGGGAAAATATACTCAATCGTTACGTATCTTTGCCCATGTGACTAATTGGTTATAACTTGTGCAGAATGATCACATAAGTTTCAACATGTGACTATTTGGTCATTTGTATTGTTCATCGTTTATTTTCTCTGTTAAATCACTATTTCGACAGATAAAATGACTAAATTACCCATTCCTATGCCAAAGTACCTTCAAACCTTGCTCAATCGTTTTCTCTGTTCATCGTTTCTGCAAATTTACTGTGCAAATTCATTGTTTCCTCGATTTGAAGCGCTGGATTCTCTAGGTGTTCTTCACGCTGGAGAACTCGGGAAGAACTCTGAGTGTTCATCAATCCAGAGTTGAGAACATGGTGTTGTGACTTGTGTTCACATTGGATTCTCTTGGTGTTTTTCACGCTGAATAGGGTTGAAGAACTCAGTGTTGTGCCTTGGGAGGAGTTCTTCACACTGAATAGGGTTGAAGAACTCTGCAAATTCACTATCTCTGCTCCTTCATCATCACGTTGGATTTCTGTAAATTCCCAAGACTCGGTGTTCTTCCTGCAAATTCCCACTCTCGGAAGAACTCGACTCTACTCTCGGAAGATCTCAGATATCAGTAATTGGTGCAAGACTTCCGTCTATGGTGCAAGGTCCTGTCCAAGACTCCACCTAACAGCAGACCCCGTCCTCCACACCAGCACGTCGTTCTTCTGATTCACGCACCTCCACAACCGCTACAACTCGAAAGACGACCTGACCCAAAAATTTGAAATTTTGGGGTTAAACTGATCAAAAAAATATGATTTCGGAGTGAATTCAAGTTATTCAACCCGGAAAATTCGATTTATGGTGAGTTCAACACAAAAAATTCAATTTATGGGTGAGTTCATTCCAGAATTTCGATTTCAAAATCTTAATGGTTAAGTTTAGGGTTAGGGAGATGAATAGAGGAATGACGGTGTTTAGAGTAGTCGATGAAGAAGGATTTGTTGGTAAAAATCAAACATATTTGTTGGATTCTAGGTTCGATTTCAAGGATTTATTGTCAATAAAATTCACAATATTTTCATAGGAAAGAAGAAGATGAAGAATGTTGAAAAACATATGAATAAGGGCATAATAGTCATTTACAAATTCAAAAATATGTTAAAAAGTTGACTAACATACAAAATTAACGGTTTAATGACGGAGTGACCAAATAATCACATGCTGAAAGATACATAATCATTTAATCACGCAAAAAAAAAAGATGATTAACCAATTAGTCACATTGATCAAACATGTGTAACCATTGAATATATTAACCCTAAAAAAAATTAACGATTATAATCATAATTTCCAACCATACCATTACCCACATAGAAAGAATAGAATCGGTAAGAGTTGGTGCAATCTGGGTCAATTGAGGATATCTGAAGTAATAACACATAAACCTATCTAAAGTCCTTGTTGATGATGAAGCAAGACAGGAATCACAATTTGAGGTTTCCATCCCATCAAGTACATGCATGGGCAGAGACCATAAGACAGGTGTAATTTTTATATTAAAAACTGAATATATTTTTAATCTAACTATAAATTTTTTATATTTATCCTGAAAAACTAAAAGTATTTATGGTAACTCTAAATTTTGTTAAGTGCATACTCTAAAGGAAAGTGAAGCTAGTGTTTTAGGGACGGCCATTACGATGATCCCGACCTCTTTTCATTAGGAACCCCACGAGAGAGGAAAGTTGTTCCTAAATAGAGTGGTAAAGAAGAAAGGAACCTAAGAAAGAAAGAAAAATGCTTCTTGCTGGGGACAGTTTTCTCATTTTAACTAATGGAACATTTTACCAAGCTTGTATTGGTTCTCTTAGAAATGAAGAAGTTAGGAATTTAATTCAAGTGTAAAAATTAGATTGAGTGTGAATAAAATAAAGGATTAATTAATTAATTATATTTGTATCGCAATACTTTTGTTTATTTAATATCTTAGGTGTTGTTAAAATACGTTTTAGAATGTGACCACTGTCTCTATCAAAATTAATGATAAGTGTTTCTCATCAATTAATCGATATATTTTTTTTCTCCAATTTCAAAATTATTGAATGATCATTGTACAATTTTATCAACTTTCCGTTTTTATTGGTAGCTCTGACATTTATCAAAACTATCCCACTCATCCCCCACAACTTCCCATTTTTCTTTAAACTTCAATCCTCCAACTTCTCTCATTCGGCTGACACATCCTTAGTTGCCTTCTATCTTTTTCCAATCCATTGCGCCGTAGTTGTGCTTCTGAAGGTATGTGTCGTAGCTATGGTTCTTTGAAAGGTTTGCGTCATAGTTGTGCTTTCTAAAGGTTTGCGTCGTAGCTGTGCTACTATTTAGGAGATGTTTCGTTTGCTCGACTGTTGAATCAACGGCTACAGCAACACCCATCTTTCAACGAGTATGGTTATCTGGAAACAATTGTTCAAATATCACCATCTTGCTTGATTGACCACTCTAAATGCAAATGTACTATCTTTAGACTAAATTGAACACAAAATTCATTAATGTATTTAGCGTTGAGAACAAAATTTAACTTAATATTTAGAGCTTGTAAGGCTACATCTTTTAATTTTATTGTGAAATTTAAGAAGCACACAAGGAAATTCAATAATGATCGAGAAGAGTGTTCAAAGATTGTCTTCCTAATGCAGTTTGGTAATTATGATTTGATCTTCAACATGGTGATAGCAGAAGAGTCTAGCCTGAGAATCTATGTACCAAGTGTTCTCAGTTCTCATCCCTTTCGTGTTCATATTTACAGTTTTAAAAAACAATCACAAGATGATCATAGGATACTTGACAAATTTCAGCTGATTTTTTTGTGTAAACACCAAACTCACACAAGGGGTTAGATCCACAGAAATCACGTTCTTGAAGGGAATGCTGCATCATGGTATCTGACGCAGTTTACTTTTTCCAAGTGAAAGGGGGTATTCAATCTGGACCATTCATAAATTTTGTTTCAGTGAAACTAACTATGATATGCAATGCTCTTCTTTCTCTAGTTTTCGTGTTTCTCTATGGAATATATGCATTGTTATCAATCATGAATCACACATTGAAAAAATATCAAATCTCACTGCCAAGGTGGGGATTGTCACCGACGACCACCACACCCACCACCAATAGTGTTAGAAAGAGGAACATGGTTCCCCAAATTGCTCCACCAAACACTCCACAAATCACTCCACCATTTACTCCATCCACTCAATCTCAATGTTGTGATTGTAACAAAATAAGTTTAGAAGTTGAATCCAATACAATGTTTTCCCTTATCAAATTCTTATCTTTTCAATTTAGTCCCCACTTACAATTCTAACATGATATCAGAGCAGTGTTCCTGATTCTGGAACTTAAACCACATATTTGAACCAAACCCTTACCTGACAACTTTCAAGTCGTAGGCAACATCGCCACCACCACCAGCAACCCTGATCGAACCGTGGAGGTCGAGCCGAACCAAAGCCGACCTCGTCCTCATCGAGGTCGAGCCCATGATAGCATCAACCATTTCATCACCACATAGAATCGTCCCTCACGAATGCAGCTCCGACGGGAGATGATGTCACGAATGGAGCTGCTTGTGAAGGAAGTTGCTCGGAGCAGAGCAGCAGTAGGTGTCGGGAGAAGACCCAAGGCGAGGGCCGAAGCGAGGCGAGGGACGAGGCAAGGACGAGGACGGAGGCGACGTGCAAGGCTGAGGCAAGGTGGAGGATGATCCGAGGAAATGAAGGAGAGGAGCTGAGCGACCGAGCTCCAGGACAGAACGCAGGAAAAGGACCGAGCTCAAGGATCGAGCGACCGTTCATCATCAGCGTCGATGTCTTCACGACGAGAATTAACACGACAAGATTGAGTGCGAAAACGCAAATGGAGCTCGTTCCGAAGACGAAGAAATTAAAGTGGAAATTCGAGGTATTCTGAAGGAAGTGACTTCGTTTGGAGGAGAATAAGCTTGTCGATCCATTGGAGGAGGTGGAGCAGTCAATAAAGCTGCTTGGAGATGGGTTTGTGAGGATGGAGCGGATCAAGATGGAACTAGCTAAGGAGAATAATAACGATTGAGACGACAGTTCACGATGAGGTTAGGAAGTGCACGGTTGCGACCGAGGCACGACGGAGCAGCACCGAACGGACGATGGTCGAACAGAGCAAAGCTGATGGCGAGGTCCGAGGCAAGGACGCGGACGAAGGCGACTGGCAAGGCTGAGGCAAGGTGGATGATGATAAAATCTGAACGGAAGAACCAATACAAACTGATTCAAACAACTGAAATCACAAAATCACAAGAGCAACACTTGGGGATCATCGAGGTTGGTTCCTTCATCTGGCAACCTCTCCCCCTAAATACCTAAGAATCTAGAAGTTCAATACAGAAATAATGAAGAACAGAAGAGAGAAAACGGAGAGTCGCAACGGAAGAACAACCGTCTGAACGGTGTCAATAACTGAGAAGATAGTAAACCCTAATGCAACAAAATGAAGACTGAAATGAAATGAAGGAAACAAAACAGTCGCGGAGGAAGCTTCTGGAATAGAACGCGGACAGAACGCGGACTAGGCTCAGATGCAACAGACTGTGCTGCTAGAAGATTGGGCCTCCAAAGATAATAATTGGGCCACAACAAATAAGCCCAATAATGATGAAGCATGTATCGTGTATTTTAACACTCCCCCTCAGGCTGACAACATCATGGACCAATCTTCAAGTTAACTCACCCTGTCTCCCAAAACGATTCCACATACCAAGTTTATCGCATTGATGATAGTGCTGTGGACTTCCCAATGCTTTTGTGAGAATGTCGGCCAACTGATTTCCTGTCTTAATATGCCTCAATTCCAAAATGTTATCCAACAGTTTTTCTCTAATATAATGACAATCAATATCAATATGTTTTGTTCTTTCATGGAAAACAGGGTTATTTGCTATTTGAATAGCTGCCTTATTGTCACAGTTTAAAATACATGGTTCGGTTTGCTCAAAACCTAACTCATTTAATAAATTTCTAAGCCAAACAATTTCTGATAAAGTTGAACCCATGATTCTATACTCTGATTCTGTTGAAGATCTAGAAACAGTGTTCTGCTTTTTTACTTTCCAAGAAATATGCAGAAACCAGTAACAGATCTTCTTGTCTCAACACATCCAGCCCAATCGGAATCACAATATCCGATCAGGTTGGGCTCAGAACTACTAGATAAAAGAATTCCCTTACCTGGTTCCTGCTTCACATACCTTATTATTCGCAAGGCTGCATTCAAATGTGATTCCTTCGGGTCCTGCATGTACTAACTTAAATTCTGCACTGCAAATGTTATGTATGGACGAGTAATACTCAAATACAATAATTTTCCTATCAGTCTCCTATATAGGATGACATCATCTAGTCCCTTATCATCCTTATTAATACCCAGATGATTATCATAATTTCTGCTAGTCAATTTTAAATTCTGCTCCATAGGGGTTCTAGCAATTTTGACACCTGATAGCCCAACATCAGAAATTAATTCCAGAGCATATTTTCTTTGCGACAAAACCAAGCCTTTTTCAGATGTAGCTATTTCAATACCCAAAAAATATTTTAACTCACCTAGATCTTTCATTTTAAAATTCAATTCAAGAACATGCTTCAAATCATCAACCAATCTGGAACTATTTCCAGATATAAGTAAGTCATCAACATATATCAGAAGCACAACAAGATCAGTACCATCATGCTTAGTAAACAATGAATAGTCAAGTTTCGATTGAACATATCCAGCTTTGATAAGAGAATCACACAATTTCAAATTCCATTGCCTACTGGCTTGTTTCAAACCATAAAGCAATTTTTTTAGTCTGCAAACCAAACCAGATTTTTCACTATTGAAACCATCAGGAACATGCATATAAACTTATTCATCAAGATCACCCTGCAAAAATGCATTATGCACATCCATTTGGTAGAGATGCCAATTACAAATAGCAGCTAAACTCAGAATGGTTCGCACAGTATTCATTTTCACCACAGGGGAAAAAGTCTCAAAATAATCGATTCCAAATTTTTTATTATAGCCTTTAGCCACTAATCTAGCCTTATACCTGGCCAAACTACCATCAGATTTATACTTCAATTTGTAAACCCATTTACTCCCAATAATAGATTTACCTTTTGGGATAGGAACCAAATCCCATGTGTCATTTTTCTCAAGAGCCCTTATTTCATCTTGCATGGCTTCAATCCAGGACTCATTTTTTATCGCCTCACTGAAAGTTTCTGGTTCAACCATCTTAGAAATCGATGTCAAATAGCATTGATACTCATTTGATAACCCATCATAAGATATATATTTTCAATTGAATGAGGACAAGAAACATTTAACACCTGATAGTCCTTCATCCAAATAGGAGGTCTGATAGTCCTTCCGGACTTGCTGACCAGATGCTTTCCAGATTCTTCAGTGACTTGATCAATTCCATCAGAGTCAGCATTTGAACCTTCATGTGGTTCGGTTCCATCAGGATCATGTTGATCTTCATCATTTGGATTACCTGCATCATAATCTCCAACATTCTTCTCAGTATCCCCAATTATGGGATTACCATAATTGGAGTTATCATCATAATGCTAAAAAAAATATGGGTTGCTAATCAAGTTTAACATTCTCAAAAGGAAACACACTCTCATTAAAACAAATATCTCTACTTATGAAAAAATATTTGTCAATCAAATCTTAGAGTTTGTATCATTTTTGAGTCTCAGAGTATCCCATAAAAACTGAAGGGATAGCCCTGGAAGCCAAATTGTCAGTAACCGACATATTTTTGGCATAACACAGACAGCCAAAAACCCCAAGGTGGCTGAATGCAGGTTTCTTACCATGCAACATTTCTAAGGGATATTTCCCTCTTAACAACTTAGATGACATACGATTGATGAGGTAACAAGTTGTAAGGACACAATCCCCCCAAAAAATGTTTGGGATTGATCCTTGTAGTTTTAAAGCTCTAGCCACCTCCAAGAGGTGTCTATGCTTTCTTTCTGCCTTACCATTCTGCTGAGGGGTATAAGGGCAGCTACAGATTTGCCTTACCCCAAACATTGGCATGCACAAGATCAAATATAGCATCAGATTTGGTATTCGAAACAGGAAAATGATATCTAACAATCTTTGCCTTGGGACAAATAGCACAATCATTTATATTCAACTCATCATGCTTTACAAAATTCAAACCATCAACATGTTCTAAAGCCTTCAAAGAGGCATGCCCAAATCACAAATGCCACAATATTGCATTATTTACAACAGAACTACTGGCAACAAATCCAACAGAACTCGCAGACAATCGAACGAAGTATAATCCAGATCTTTCCTCACCAGTCCCCAACACCTTCCCATTTGAGAGGTCCTGCAGGATTGCAAGGCCGGTATAGAAAATTGCAGAACAGTTTAAATCATTTGCAAGTTTAGAGACTGAAAGAAGATTATATCTGAAATCTGGTATGTATAAAACATTCTGCAATTTTCTTTCTGAATCAATAAAAATACTGACTATTTGTTTAACCCTTGAACATCCACCATTAGGTAACTGAACCTTGATATGAGGAGCATCCTTAACCACACATAACCAATCATTTCTGTTTGTCATGTGATTGGTTGCTCCTGTATCTAGGATCCAGTTATCTTTTTCATACAAATAGATTGAATTGAGAGATATACCAGCAGTGTTTGCATGCGGGTCAGAAGGTGTGGTTGCACTTGCTCTGGCTGCAATGCCTCCTCCACCTTTAAAGGTTTGTAAAAACCTTTCAAACTGATCACGAGAGAGAGTGATCCCTCCCTGAACTCAACCATTCATATTAACATCATTAGTAGAGTTTGATATAACAGAATCAATGTCACCACTCCTAACAGAGGTAACATTGGCTTTAGAATTTAAGCCTTTTTGTTTCAGTTGTTCCTTGTACTTGAAGCAATTGTCTTTGGCATGACCTTTTTTCTTACAAAAATCACACCCTTTTGAAAAACATCTGTCCAGAGTATGTCCCCGTTTCTTGCAGAATGTGCATTCTAAATTTGGATTTCCTTTCGGCTTATCCAGATTTAGAGACACATTTGCAGAATTGGGGTTATAAGATGCATTTATAGTACAAAAAACACCTCTTTGAGTCTCCTCTTGCATTAATAAATGTATGCTTGATTCACAGAAGGCAAAGGAGACCAAATCAACAAATGACTTCTAACATTGACATAATTTTCATTTAAACCAGTCAAGAATTGAAAGAGTCTTTGGTTTTCCTTATGCTCAATATGTTTTTTAAAATCATCACCTTCTATAAAAGGAAGAGCACAAGCAGTATCATATTCAGCCCAAAGAACTTTCAATTTAGAAAAGAAAGTAGATATAGAATCCAAACCTTGCTGACACATGATAATCTCTAAATGCAACTGATATGTTCTAGGACCACTTACTTTGTGATATCTTTCTTTAAGTTCTTTCCAGACGAGAAATGCATTTTCAGTATACATCATCCCGCTGGCAAGATCCTTAGAGATAGAGTTTGTAAGCCATCCTATAACTACAGCATTACATCTATCCCATAAATGGTATAAAACAGGATCATAATCATCACATCACGCATGCAAGTTCCTTTGATAAATCCCAATTTATTTCTTCCTAACAGCATAAATCGAATGGCTCTACTCCACATATCATAATTTTCAGGACCAGGATTATCACTTGCATGCAGAAACAAAGGATGATGAAAATCAACAGAAGCCAAGATATCATGCTCATCATCATCAACAACAGTCTTTTTTCCTTCTTTAACAGTTTTTTCTTCAGCCATGGTAAAGAAAAAAAATCAGCAGAACAACATATCTAAAAGAATCGCAGTAAAACTGAATAACAGAATATGTGCATCAGTAAGAAGAAACACATAAACAGAATATGCGCAGCAACAAGAAATCACGGTTGAAAGAACCGTGAATCTATTCAATAGGAATAAGAACAAATATCAATAGCGAATATCCACACAAATAATTGCAGAATATCAAAATCTATATCCAACCGATATACTGGTAAAAACAACGAAACATATACAGATCTGAATCAAACTATCATATAATAAAACGGATATACAGATCTGAGATGAATATTTCATATAACAAAAAATAATACGCATATAGGTTGCCAGATGAAAGGAATACAAAAAAATGGTTAGTTTGCGAAAAATAACAAACTAACATATATGAACAGAAAGAAAAACTTAGCGAATCCAATAAGAACTTGGATAAAAAAACACATGAATCAGAGAAATCAATTGTTCTTCCAGCCTTTCGGCTCCGATACCATGATAAAATCTGAACGGAAGAACCAATATGAACCGATTCAAACAACTGAAATCACAAAATCACAAGAGCAACACTTGGGGATCATCGAGGTTGGTTCCTTTATCTAGCAACCTCTCCCCCCTTAAATACCTAAGAATCTAGAAGTTCATTACAGAAATAATGAAGAACAGAAGAGAGAAAACGGAGAGTCGAACGGAAGAACAACCGTCTGAATGGTGTCAAGAACAGAGAAGATACTAAACCTTAATGCAACAAAATGAAGACTGAAATGAAATGAAGGAAACAGAACAGTCGCGGAGGAAGCTTCTGGAATAGAACGCGGACAGAATGCGGACTAGGCTCGGATGCAACAGACTGGGCTGCTAGAAGATTGGGCCTCCAAAGATAATAATTGGGCCACAACAAATAAGTCCAATAATGATGAAGCATGTATCGAGTATTTTAACAGATGATGACGATAGGAGCTGCGACTAAGACGAGAAGGATGTGGCAGCGAAACTGACGCACGCGTGAGGAAGAAAGTGGATGACACCAAAGCAATTGGTTGGAAGTAAGAGGCTCCACGCGATGTTGTCTTCAGTGGAAGAGATGGCCGAAATAATGAGAAGAAAACGAGTGAAGAATGGAATGTTGTGCTGGAAAGTAACGAAGACAACCATCAACTTTCTTCAAACTGCATGTTGATGAAGAATGGAGCGGGCCGAAGAGAATCTGAATGCTAATGAAGAATGGACTGGGTTGAATGTTGCTGTGGATAATGAAATGGACCCGACCGAACAGAAATGGACCGGATCCGAACAGAAATGGATCGGGTTGAATGTTGCTGAATTGAATGGGCCGATAGGAAGAAGCCCAAAGTATACCAAGTCTGATGTGCTCGGGGGGGTGATGATACTGTGCAAGTTGAGCATTGAAGACCCCACCACTCAACTTGACGGGGGGTGTCGAAGAGAAGCCGGAGGAGAACTCGGTCGAAGAGGAAAGAGCATGGTCGAAAAGAAACCAAAAGATGGCATTCGACACGACTGAGGGAGAGATCGGTCGAAGAGGAAAGAGCATGGTCGAAAAGAAACCACAAGATGGCATTCGACACGACTGAGGGAGAGATCGGTCGAAGAAGAACGAGCTCGGTCGAAAATAAACCACAAGATGACATTCGACACAGCTGAAGAAGAGCTCGATCAAAGAGGAAAGAGCATGGTCGAAAAGAAACCACAAGATGGCATTCGACACGGCTGGGGGAGAACTCGGTCGAAGAAGAACGAGCTCGGTCGAAAAGAAACCACAAGATGACATTCGACACAGCCGGAGAAGAGCTCGATCAAAGAGGAAAGAGCATGGTTGAAAAGAAACCACAAGATGACATTCGACACAACCGGAGGAGAGCTCGATCAAAGAGGAAAGAGCATGGTCGAAAAGAAACCACAAGATGACATTAGACACAGCAGGGGGAGAGCTCGTTCGAAAAGAAATCACAAGATGACATTCGACACAGCCGGAGGAGAGCTCAGACCAATGGCGGATCGACAAACCAAAGACAGTCAACGAAAGAATTTTCAACAATATCCTTGACAAGTTAAATATTGGAAATTCCACTGTTTAACTTGAGGGGGGTGTTATAAAGAGGAACATGGTTTCCCAAATTACTCCACCAAACACTCCCCAAATCAGTCCACCATTTACTCTACAAATTACTCTACTCAATCTCAATGTTTCTCATATAAATAGTATAGTTTATGATTGTAACAAAATAAGTTTAGAAGTTGAATCCAATACAATGTTTTCCCTTATCAAATTTTTATCTTCTCAATTTAGTCTCCACTTACCATTCTAACAAATAGAGCCTAGAGAGCTCGAGAAACCCTTTGCCCTCAATTGAGACACAAAGCATTGGGCCAAAACCCTTTGTGGCTCCAACTAGAATCTCATATCTATCGTATGACTACGTAATGGTTGTTTAGAATAAAGTGTAAAGAATAATATAGTTATCTGACGTCTTATTTCTTATTCACTATCGATTTTTATTATGACAAAAAAAAAACTATCGATTCTTATTCGGTAAATCAAACGTAAATACACGAATTAATGAATTTATACTATAGAAACACTTCCTACCCTATATGACAATATAGATAAGAATGAGAGTTTAAAGTAAAGCTATATAAATAGATCATAAATTGCTTTGTATTAATGACTGGTTTTAGATTTAAGTATTTTGAATTTTTTTCTTCAAATTTAACCCTAATTTAATAATTAATTACCAAACTAACCATCGTATTTTCGAATGTACGAAAATAGAACAGAACGCTTATGGAGTTAATTTGTTTTATTTTGAAAAGTAAAAAACGCTAACCCCATCAGCGTTTTTGACTTTTCAAAGTACTAAACGCTGATGTCAATTTGATTTTTTTTATCGACAAGCCACATTTGAAGAACAAAAGTACTGCAATTTGACTATAATAGAATAGGGGTCCACTTGTAAGTATTGTTCATCTAAGCCACACTTCTCGCACTTGCATAGAAGAGGAGCGTCCACCTGTTAGTGCGAAGTCCAGCACTTGCAGCAAGCCTTTCTAGACGTTTATTTGAAAGAAAAAAAATTCTACATGAGCGTTGACTGCATCAACGTTGTAATGTGACCGCTGATGGGGTAAGTATTTTTAACTTTTTAAGATTAAAAACGATAATCCAGATAGTGTTTTGTCCTATTTTTGTACAATAGAAAATGCAAGGTTAGTTTCGTAATTAATTATTAAATTAGGGTTAAATTTGAAAAAAAATTCAAGTATTTTTCTCTTATCCCTTTCATGTTTCTTTTGCTTAGGGGTGAACAAAAAAGACCGGTGGATCGAAAAAATCGTCCTGAGACAGTCCCGAATAGCCCGTCCTGAATTTAAGACTGAGTCAAAACAAACGTTTTTTTTATATCTCAAACTCATGCTCAAACTTTTTACCCAAACGTCGAATAAACCGACCCGACCTGAGAATAGGTTGTAATCAACATTTATTGTGTTTTTTTTTCAATTAGTCTATTGTGTGTTTAGATGTTTCGAAGTTGAAATTTTTTATATTGAATACTTGGTATGATACTTGGTATAATATTAACATTGTGTTATTGTATTTATTTTTTAGAGAAAAAGTTAGTCTAAGATCGAGACCGGACCGAGTCAAGAAAAATCGACACAGTCGATTTTTTTTAGACAAACTCGGTTTCAGTCCTCAAAGAATGAGTCCCGAAATTTCAGTTTTTGTTTTGTTTTTTTTAAAAAACACTCGTCTTGTCCCTTCTGAGTTCACTCTTACATTTGCTATATAAAAAAACTACAAAATTGTGAAATGTCCAAAAATAACCCTGTCTCGCCTTTAAACGCTTTTCATTAACTTATTTTTCCTAAACTAACCAATATTTTTGTTGAAAAAAATAAGGTGAGGATTTTGGTTTGGTTCAACTAAGTCTCAACAATACCTTCTTTAGTTCGAGTTGGGATTACACTGATCAAATTTGAACAAAAACAGTGGGAAGAACGAAAGTGACCAATTCATGGATATTATTTCGATTATGCAAGGTTACTTGGTTAGATATGTGGTTCATTTTGACACTATTTGTTAAATTTTGCATAAAAAATAAATCGTATTTAATTTATAACTTTCAACACATGACACAACATGTAAACCAATAAATGACGCTAGACTAGAGGTGGCAAATCGGATCGACCCGACCCGACGTACTTTGCGGGTCAGATTCCGTGACCCGAACCCAACCTGGCAGGTCAGCGGATCAACCCGCGTGACCCAATAGGGCAGGAATGCTGTTTGTCGACTCATGAACTGACAAAATCGCTTAACATGCTTCAATTACGTTCAATTGAATTGCATTCGATCAATGAGGCGACAACTGCATGAAACTCAAACAACTTCGAGAAGTTTTAGAGACACGATCGCATTGCAATAGCTCAAATACATAACATAAATTGGCAATTAATCGAAGATTGAGCGGATGAGAATATCGAATTCAGGCTAGACCTGCCAAGATATCAAAACGCTTCGCAAGGAGAGCTGGGTCGTGGCTCAGACGCAGGACGGATGGCGTGCTGGACGCAGAACCAGGACAGCTCAACTAGACGGAGAAGGACCGAAGGAGTGCTCACGGCGAAGGAAGGACAAGGAACGAAGGAAGGAGAAGGACCACCGACACACACCTGGGCTCCGACTCACGACGATGCAGTTATTCTTCTCTTCTGAAATGAGGACAGAATGAGTGATCCCTCTCTGCTCGACTGGACTTTGTGAACTGCACCAGTTCTTCCTTTCACTGAGAGAGAGTAGGAGTTAGGACTTTAGTCTTTTTTTCAGGGGCTGATTCCGGGTCAGACCGGTCAACCCGAAAATGACTCATCACACTTTTTTGACCCGAACCTGGATCAATTTCGGATGATTTTAGGATCGGATTCAAAATTGCCGCTAGACCCGTGAAACAATGTTAGATTGTTTGAAAATATAATTATGTTTAAAATATATGCAAGTTCATGAGACATGTTGTTACTAATAAGTAAGTTTCGTGTTGTGTAAATTTAGTTAGGTTTGTAATGGATACAGATGTATAGTTAATGCTGATTGAATTATAAACTTGTGTGATTCATACTTGGACAAATAATAGAAGGGGAGGAGACCGGATCCGGGAGAGGCTTGATCGTGCGATTGCGAATCCGGCATGGCTAGCCATGTTCCCCACGGCCCAATGCACCCACGAGCTGATTATTGACTTGGATCATGCACCTATTAGCCTCCATCTCAAGCATCAAGAGAGTAGGGGTAGGAGGTAGGAGAGTAGGGGTAGGAGGCCATTTCGGTTCGAGGACATGTGGCTCAAGAAGGACGAGTGCCACGACATAATTAGAGGGGCGTGACAGCGAGGAGGTGCACTTCATCACGTGGCCGAACTGAAACAGAAACTTGACCGGTGTAGAAATTCGCTACTTGAGTGGAGTTCGAAGGTGTTCAAGCACAACGTGGTGGAGATCGCCAAGGTTAAGCAACAACTCAGGAACATACCGATATCAACCAACCTTGATGCGATGATGGACGAAGAGAGAGCTCTCAAATCTAAGATCCATGCTTTATATAAACGGGAGGAGATTTACTGGAAACAACGCTCAAGGGTTAAGTGGTTGAGTCAAGGGGATAGGAACAAGAAGTTCTTTCATCAAACAACGCTATCTCGACGAAGGCGCAACAAAATAGTCCGGCTAAGGGATGGAGGTGGGGTTTGGTTGGACGGTGAGCGGGAAATTCAGTCTGAGTTACATGCCTTCTATTCAAACTTGTTCACCTTAGAGCGAGGGCAGGGTAGCACGGACTCGCTGTTCCATCAGGTTCTAAGCTGCGTCCCGACCATGGTGTCAAGCGAGATGAATGATAACCTTACCAGTTTGGCATCTCTTGATGAAGTTAGATGGGCCTGCTTTCAGATGGGGGGCTCTAAGGCACCAGGCCCGGATGGTTTTTCCGGAACGTTCTTCCAGAAGAGTTGGGGTACGATCGGACCAGACTTGCTCACTTCGATTAATGCATTCCTAACGACAGGTATTATGCCATCCTTTCTAAATCAAACACATATTACCTTGATCCCTAAGATTGCTAACCCGTTGTGCGCATTCGACTTTAGACCCATAAGCTTATGCAACTTTGGTTACAAAATTATCTCTAAGGTTCTAGCAAATAGGCTTAAAACTTATTTGCCAGAACTGGTCACCCCGTTCCAAAGGGCTTTCGTTTCAGGGAGACGAATACAGGACAGTGTCATTATTGCCCACGAGATGTTCCACTTCCTGAAGACAAGAGGCAAGCCAAGAACGACCTCGAGCAGAACGACCTCGAGCAGAACATAATGTGCCCTAAAGATAGACATGCAGAAGGCCTATGACCGAATCGAGTGGGACTTCCTCCTCGAAGGACTTCGGAGACGGGGTTTCAACGACACATGGATTAAGTGGATCCGAGCATGTATCTCGACCATCACATACAGAGTCTCGGTGAATGGGAAGCAATCAGCGAGCATAACACCATCCAGGGGCCTGAGACAGTGTGATCCGCTGTCACCTTATCTGTTTATATTAGTCGCTGATGTGCTTTCTAGATTGCTTGACGACCAGGTCAAACAGGGGAACATCAGGGGTACCCGACCAAGAAGGGGGTGCCCCGAGATCCAACACCTGTTTTTCGCAGACGAATCCATCTTCTTCCTGAAAGGCTCGTTGGCTCTGGCAACGAATCTCAAGAACTCTCTAGAAGCCTACTGTGAATCATCAGGACAGAAGATCAATTTCTCCAAGTCAAGCCTCTACTTCAACTCGGGGGCACATGAGAACTACAAGAGAGACATATCAGATCTATTTGGGGTTGCTAATACTATTGACCCGGGTTTCTACTTGGGGTTGCCAATAGTATGGGGCAGGTCGAAGCGGGATGCCCTGAACTACCTTAAGGAGAGAGTCCGGGACAAAATACAGTGTTGGAGGAACAAGCTCCTAAATCATGCGGGTAAGGAGGTTTTGATCAAGTCAGTGCTCAGTGCAATTCCAACATATGTCATGCACATCTTTAAACTTCCGGTGACCTGGTGTAATGAGATCAATGGTATCATTGCACGGTTCTGGTGGGGATCCCGGGAGGGCAACATAAAGATTCACTGGAAGAATTGGGGTTCCATGACCAATGCTAAATTAGTCGGTGAGTATGGATTTATGGACATACAAGACTTCAACCGTGCTATCTTAGCAAACATGGCTTCCAGGATACTATCGGAGCCGACCGCACTGTGAGTAAGATTCTTAAAAGGCCTTTACTTCCTGGATAGATCATTCTCGCAGGCCGCTTCGGTGAGTAGGGCTTCATGGGCATGGGCAAGCTTGCTAGAGGGTCGGTCGGTTATCCGATCAGAGGGCGTGTGGGTGCTGGGGGATGGGAGGTCAATCCAACCATTCTCGGACTCATGGGTCACCGCCAGACAGAACCTTCGGATCCGACCGAGGGGGGATGTAGAGCAGCCACCTTCTCCTAGGGTGGCAAACTGGATCCGGGCTGACTCGGCTTCGTAGGACGAGGGGGCTGTCCGCCTAGCGGTCCACCATGACGATGTTGAGGCCATTTTACAGTAGCATAGACCGATTAATCGCACACCCGACCGTCATCGATGGACGCACTCCAGATCGGGAGATACATCGGTGCGTTCTGTCTACCATTGGATCCATAGTAACAACGCTCGCCTTCAGGTAAACTGGGATCTAAACCGAACCCCTAGTGCTGATATACCGTCGGTTTGCCCAGCTATTTGGGCGGCGAATGTGTGGCCTAAGATCAAAGCCTTTATGTGGAAGTTGGCCAATGATGCTTTGCCAACTAGGGGTACGCTTGCGAGAAGGGGTGTCATGCTTGATTGTTT
The DNA here is from genome assembly GCA_946814005.1 of Chamaenerion angustifolium. NCBI lineage: Eukaryota > Viridiplantae > Streptophyta > Magnoliopsida > Myrtales > Onagraceae > Chamaenerion > Chamaenerion angustifolium. Next base: position 25,839,831 of record OX328270.1, on the reverse strand, counting down.
ATGCCCGTCTTGCCTTGTTATTGAATATCGTGAGCATATGATGTTTGCGTGTCCGTGGGTACAACAGGTTTGGCACCATCACCTTGACTGGTCGGGGGTTGCCGTGGGGAGAAATTCCATGGATTCGTGGATGGCCGAGGTCACAACCTTCACGGGGCCGCAGATGAGGGCTCGGATTACGACATGGAGGCGGCTCATGGTAGTGTCCTGGGTCATATGGAAAACACGATGTAAGCTTGCCTACGAGAACACCCAGCCGAGTGTGCCAGCCGTCCTACATGAGATCGAACGAACGTTACAGGAGATGAGCCCGACCAAGCCGACAGGGCGAAAACAAGGGCAGATTCAGGCATGGATCGGCCCTCCAAGGGATGTTATCAAGATCAACTGCGACGGAGCTTGGTGTGGTACGTCTCTTCGTGGGGGGCTAGGCGTAATTGCGAGAGATTCCGCGGGGGTCGTGCAAGGTGGCCGATGCGAGGTAATGCTGGCCGGATCGGTGGACGAGATCGAGGCACAAGCGGTCTTTCACGTGGTTCAACTAGCCATTGATAAACGTTGGACGAAGGTCATCGAGACGGGCGCCTTGAATATTATCAATCATATTCAACGACGTGACTTTGCTTGGAGGATTGATCCCATTTTGTCTAATGCGGTTTCTCTATCTTCTTCGATTAGAGAAGTCGCTTGGGAGCATATACCTCGATCTGCGAACTCGAGTGCGGATTGGATTGCGAAGAATGTTCTGGCGGAGTTGTGTCATTCGGATTGGGTGTCTTCACCCCAACCCCCTTACTTAAGTATATTGTAACGGATAATATTTTGTACTCGTTTCCTTCTTGGGTTATTGAATGAAATATGATTTTTCTATTGGCAAAAAAAAATATTGTGTGAGTTCAATTCATTAAAGTAATACATAAAAAAAAATATAATTTGAGTTATTCATATTTTAAGCCTAACTCATTTTCAATTCAATTAACTCACAGTGATCTCATCACCCGATTTGACACAAGTTGGAATCCTGACTAATTCAACCATTGTTTGTTTTTGTTCTATTTTAAAAAATGGTTAATTTTCAAAGGGTAAAAGACTAAAAGGGCCTTAGGAACTATTTTAAAGCTTTCTACCAAAAAAGAAACTATTTTAAAGTTATTTATAAAAATAACAATGGAAATGTTCAAGGCGTAGCTTTAGATGTTTATAGAAAATTATAGTGTTTTTTTTCCTGGGTAAAAGAATATAAAATAGGACAATACTCACATCCACGCAATCATATAGACAAAAACTTATTTTATTGTAAATAATTAAATTTAAAGTTAGCATTTTTTTATAAAGCAATCAATAGAAGTTCTTTAGTTTAAATAATTGAATATTTTTATTATGTGTTTATTGCTAGTGGATTATTTTCTAATTAAATGTTTCCAACCCTCTGTATTTTATATTTTTATCTAAGCTCTACATTATTTTAGCATTCCCCATAAGATAATGTATAACGTAAGGGTGCATGCATTGCAGACGTCACTTAGAGTCCCCTATATTCACAATTATTTAGTGAGAGAAAAAAATGGAATCAAAATTTAATATTCGGAAAATATAAAAAAGGAGTGGAGTCCGAGTGGAGCATACTGAAAAGGTGGGGCCGCTTAACGGGATCCGGACACGTGTCCAGGTTCAGTTTTGTCTTAGTATGTATTCTAAGTGTACTTGTCATGTGGCGAAGCAGTTTTGCGACGTCGAGTTTGGGCATCTTTGTTTTGTTTGACGAGGAAAGGAAAGGATGATGTGAGCAGCATAATCAAAAAATAATTAATATATTTAGTTTACTATTAAAAATACGAGAAATGTGATGTTTTATTTTATAACCAATAATTTTGGTAATAACTAACTAATAAGGGTGATTTTTTTGGACACCATAGCGAGTTTCGGATGCAAGAACTCCAATATCAATTTGTGCAAATTGTATTTTTTTTTTCCCAAAACATTCAAATCCATTCAATACTCAAGTCTGAACCTGAATTGTCCAACATACATAATGAAATAAGCGAAATGGATATATGGATGTCCAGTTTACCGGACATATTCCATGTCTAGATTGTCTTGCAACCTAATTAGTGCATCTATTTACACTTCTCCTAACAAATTGTCATCTTACTCTAGGTATGCTAGTAGCCATGGCCAGGATATCCTTCAATATTCGTTGGATTTCCCACTCCATACCCTCTTCCGGTCCTTTTAACTTGTTTATTACAATCTGCGAATATGTTTCTATGATGACATCGTTCCATTTGTAGTATATCGCTATCTCTACATCATGTAGCACCGCCATTGCCTCCGTTATGATCGCCTTTGGTGTCCGGCCATATGTGTTCCGCCCCGCGATCAACCTGCCATTCGAGTCCCGAGCTACTACACCTGTTCCTCCTTTGTTTGTCAAGCCATCCCATGTCCCGTCGCAGTTAAGTTTGATCGCCCCGAGGTGCAAATTGTATGATCAATTATTATTTTGCAATGAGATTTATGATAAATTATAATATTCTTTGGGTCTGACAATGGTGCGGTAAAAATTAAAAAATCATGGTTATAACTCTTTTTTATGCCTAATCGCAACATTATGATGTGATGCGATTATTCTAATGAATTTCTATCCCAATGATTATGGTACGTATAACTATGATTATTATATAGATATAATCATGATATAATATTTATATATTAGTATATACTAATAACCAAATTATTATTTTTTCTTTTATGTTTTAAGAATCCATAATTTAATGAGAAACTGTAATTGAATAATATTAATTTTAATTTTAAATGGTGCTAATCGTGAATGATGTTAGAATTGTATATTTTTATTGTTTGTGACATATATATATATTTATTAAGATAACATTCATGTTATTCCATTACACTTCATATGTGGTAATAAATATGAGTATATAATTAAAATCATAGTTAATAACCACATATATGAATATGTTTATAATATTGGAAATTATAATCTTAATACTTGCTAATATTTTTTTATAGCTATACAATATCCTAACCATTCTCAACCTCTAATATATCCATGTTTTTTTTTTTCGAATTTAAATAGAACAGTAGACTCAACGGTGTAACTACATGTGAAAGATGCTTTCAATTTCTAGTTTACTATCTGACATACAACTCTGCCCGACACTCTCTTTCACTGTACTTTTTAAGACTCCGTTCCCCCTGAAATTAAACAATTAGATGAATAAATTCAAAAGCTTGATCTCTTGGCGTCCTCCACCATTACTGTCTCGATCACAACCGCTGCTCTCAACCGTTACCATCTCCGACATCTCAGACCAGGTGGAGGATGTGGTTTTCAATGGCCAATTCTCCATCAAATGGCTCCGGTTGCCCCGGGTCTTCGTCCTAAAGCTTGACGGAGAATTTATAGCCGCACGCTCGCTGTGTGGTGAAGGATCGTGGCCGACCAGATTTGACTGCTTATGGAATTGGCGGCGGAGACTGAGAGTCTGTGCTCTCACGGTATTGAAAGCGGATATGGGTGGTGCTGCTGAATCGTTACCGTGGGTTTCAGGAAGCGGATGGAGCGTTCCACCGCCGAGAACGGTGCTGACCGCATTCTGGCAGACCTGCCAGTTACCGGTAGAGAGGAGGCCGACCGCGCCGTTGATTGGGTTGACCGTCCGGCCACAGGCCTCGAAAAGTAAGCTCCGAAACATAGCTGTGGAAAAAACAAAGAGAAGCTTATAAATTACCTTCATCATTTACGTATCCATATCAATCACGAAAACCGAAGGACGGAATATTGATAATCACCGTCTCGCTGCGACTCCGGAACAGCGGCGATGAGGGCCAAGAGATCGCTGCGTCCGAAGAACTTAGCGAGGAATAGGGTTGCGTTCCCTTGTGCCTCCGGATTTGGAATCCACGTCAGGCATGTCCTCAGTATGCAGTTATCGGCGCATGCCTTTCGAAGGACTCTGCATCCATTGCAGCTCATTGATCGGCCGCACCGCAGTTTCCTTCTTCTGTAAGGGAGGAGGAAGAAGACGAGCGTGAGTCTGGTTGGAATGGGAGAGGATTTAAAGGCAGAAGAATAAGAGAAGATTTTGATTTTTTAACCAGGGTTAAGTTAAGGGTGGGACCGGACCAACACCACCCTCGTTGGTTGTGTTGTGTGCAATTTTTATTTTTATTTTTTTCCAAAATCTGAGCACGAGAGGAACGGTTCCGTTTTTCCGCGAAAACTCTACTTTCTTATCTACCCTTAGATTTTATTTTTTTCAAGCATCTCAGCCGTTGGATTTGTACTTTCCAATTGATGTACTTTATTTCTCTTTTCGATCCGACAAAGAGCCGAGTGGAGTGGACTCTTAGATAATCGAGACCCACTCTTTTCGTTTTCTTAATTAATTATAGGTTATTAGAATATTAGCACTATCATTATTAATTGATTAAGTATATAAATTTATAAATACATAAAGATGAAAAACAATCCACGCTACGTGGTATAGTATGTTTTATGAGTACATAAATTTTATTTATTTGAAGTGATATAATATTGGGTAAAATACGAGTTCCCCCTAAAGTTTGAGTAGAATTTAAAATTTCTTAATATTTCAAAATTTAAATTTTAGTCCTAATGTTTGGACAAAATGAAAATTTTCTCCATTCAGTCATATCTCCATTATTATCAGACGGTTTCGGGCACATGTGCAGGTCACGTGCGGTTTCAAATTTGAAAATGACCCAATTGCCCTAATTTCACCTCCCGCTTCACCATTTCTTCCAAACGCCACTTACACCGCCTCAACCACCTTATCTCGATCTCAGAACCCGTTCCTGCTGCAATTTTTCTGCTACATCGCCAGTTTCTCCATAACCCATAACCCATAACCCATAAATCGTCTCTGCTGCAGCGCCAATTTCGGTGTAGTTCATCGTGTTTGATGATAACCAGGAAAATTTACTGTAGAATTCGGCAACCAAAAGCTGATCTCGACAATGAAAAGCCAGATTATTAAACATCGATCACACAAGCTTATACATTTGTGAATGAAAAGTACTTCTATTTGATAATTCTACATTGTAAAAATCTTTCACCTTGTGCACCCCAGTAATGGCAACAATAAGCTTCTCACCAATAAAGTCTTTGATGACTTGATCATTCTCAAGAGCCTCCAAAGATTCAACCATGTTCTTATTCGATTGGGTTCTTCCTTGTGATGAATTCTTCAAATTCGACGAATTTCGGAACCAGCGACACCAAATTAGAGGGTCAGTGGTTCGTGGATACTCTGAATTCTGCCCAGATTCATTCACGAAATAGGAATTATTCAATTGGGTTCACGAAAGAGGAATTTGCGGAAAGGTAGATGTATAGGAGGTTGTGCGGCTGGTTATCAGATATTCCGTCGGAGAGTCTGTTCTGAGCAAGGGTGAGAATCTGGAGGTTTGTGAGGTTACTCATGTCATGCAGGAGGTTGCCAGAGAAGAAGTTGTACTCCAAGTATACGGAGCGCAAGAGATTGCACTTAGAGAGGGAATCTAGGATGGTTCCGTTGAATGAGTTGGACCTAAGACTCAGTTTCTGAAGCATGCACATGTTATCATATATTTGATATATGTATATGGTTGGAGCAGGGACTGTAGGTGGTGAGCTAACAGGACCCGGAGCAGGGGAGCGCTCACTGGTGCCGGTGGTTGTGGGGTAGCAACGGGGCTTTAGGAGGAGATGTGGTAGTGAAAGGAGTGAAGAGGAGGGCAATTTGGTCAATTCTCACGTGCTCCGCAGATATCAATGAATCCGTATGAAATTAACGGATAAATGACGGTATGAGGGAAATTTTAATTGTGTCCAAACATTAGGACTAAAATTTGAAATTTCAAACATTAAGGGGAACCTTAAATTCAGGCCAAACTTTAGGGGGGAACTCGTATTGATGATTAATTAAAAATAAAAAAGAACTTTGAGAAAAAATCAAACAGCAAACCAAATTTTTCTTTTTACAAACAACAAATCATACTTAGGAATTGAACAAACAACAAACTTACCTCAACTTTTTATTATGTTTGAGCGAATTTTTCAATGTTTGAGGGAGTTATTAAGTCATCATTAGTTAAATTATTCCAAGAAAATGGTATTACGACTTAATAACTCTCTCAAACATTGAAAAATCATTTCAAACATAATGAAAATTTGAGGTGCGTTTGTGGTTTGCTCAATTATAAAAGTTTGGTTTGTTGTTTGTTAAAAAAACGCTTTGTTTGCTGTTTGATTTTTTCTCAAAGTTTGGTTTGTTTTATGATAATTAACCTTTTATATTAGAGATACTAAACTAGCTTTATTTGCATATTAAGACCAAAAAATAATGTATAAAGAGATAGAGAACTGTAGGTAAATATATTTACAATTTATGCAGAAAAACTAAAAAGATCAAGGTTTTTCAAAGTGCAATGCTCTACTTATTTTGTAAAATACATCAACATTCGTTCTTTTTCTCTAATTAAACTAAAAATCAATAGTTTAATAGGTTATTAAGTTTCGATACACTAATTAACTATAATGATAGTGAATATAATTAAGTGTTAATTACTTAATTGGTTACACATGTTTGACTATTGTTCAGAATGGTTACACATGTTTCAAAATGTGATTAATTTGTTTTGCTATGTGACTAATTGGTTTTTCTACTGTTCATCGTCAGAAATAACCGTTAGTCACTATTCTAACATATGAAATGACAATATTACCCTTAAACCCTATGATTCACTTAGAACACCAGGAAGACACCATGGAGAACACGTTGAGTTACTGTATGCCGCAATTGATGTTGGTCAAGTGCAGAAGATCTGGGTTGTTGTGCTAAAGCAGAAGATCCTCAGCGGTTCTGTGCTTCAGAATCTCGAATAGAAGATTCTTGTTCAGATGTGTGAACCCAATCTGCGTGAACCTAATCTCCGTCGGGAATCATCTCGATTTTGAGTCTCTGGAGCATCAATCTTCAATTTCAGTCAGTCAGTATCGATTTTGTGATTTCGTCAATTTATTCCATTGTGATTTCTTCAATTTCTTCAATTGTGATTTCTGATTCTGTTATGGAAGATGAAGAATAGTGAAGGAGAAAGATGAAGAACAATACGAAGATAAAGAACCTGAGTTTCAGTTCGGTACTGATGTTCTTCAGAACCTGGATTTCAGTTATTCAAATCCTGGGTTTCATTGAATAGTTTCTAAATTAAAGAGTTCATTCTAACTTGAAATTTGATTAAATGGTTACATATGTTATTTCGGAATGTGATTAAATGGTTACATATGTTTCCTTGTAATGTGATTAAATGGTTACATATGTTTTCTTAAAATGTGGTTAATAGGTGAACTTGTAAGCATTAGTATGTGATTAAATAGTTAAGCATGTTTCATATAAATGTGATTAAATGGATAAAATGTAGTAACAATATGGACAAACCCATTTCATTTCAAGATTCACATAAACATCCCATTTACAATAAAACATCCAGAACAACAAGGTTCACAGAAATATCCATTTACAACAAAACATCCAGAACAAGTTCAACATCAAATCACAAAACAGTTTCAACCTGGTAAGTCCTATAAGTCAGTACTAAATACAGCAGAAATTTAACCACGTGGTATATGTATAATGGTTGAATGATGCACTTTCTTTAGATTTCATCATCATCATAACTTTGATCCATATGTTTGAGGGGTTCTTGATTCACCATGAGCCGCCAACTATATCCTTCCACGAAAGGTAGCTGCGTCCATCACTTCCGAGAAAAATATATATGTAAGCAACATCACCTCCAAGTGTTTAAAAGGTAGCTTCTTTGGGGGTATGAGAAGTCCTTCAATACCATCCCCACCAATAAGTTTAATTCGGCCATCTCTGAAAGTAAAAAATGGATTCAGAACTGAGAAGAGTACATAAATGAATTTGCTGAGTGACATGCAACAACTGGGAGTGAAAGATGCATAGTTTTACTCACAATGTTTCGATTGCCAAAAGTTGATGGACTGGATCAACAGAAAGAACTGATGATATGGATGGTGTAAACACCTGATTTTGGACAGATGTCAAAATACCGTGCGGGAGAATCCGAGCCGAGAAAATCGAGATAAAAAAACCAAAAAAATTAAAATATTAATAGGAAAAAAAATTATTATGTTTACTAAAAAAGAGGAAAATTGTGTTTTAAAAGAAAAAAAATAAAATAAAATTACTAAGTTATATATATATATATATATATATATATAAACTATAGGGATGTTTTATTTTAAAATAATTATAGTGGTGTTTTAGTGGAGTTTATAATGGTGTTTTATTATAATATAATTATAGTGGTGTTTATATATTATTTGTTTATAATAAAAAATAGAAAACAATTAGTATAAATGGAAGACACCTTCGCGAGAATTGAGAGAAAATTGGTGAAGGAATTGAAGAGAAATAGAGAAGAGTGTTTGGAGAGAGTGAAAAAAATATATCGGTAATTATCGATCTCGGTTTCTCGTACGGTGTTTAAGTTCCGAACGATTTAGATATATTTCTCGCATTTAATATTGTATTTGTATTTTCTAATGTTATTATTTATGTTATAAAAAAAAAGAGTTTATATACATTTATTATATATTTATGTATAATATACTTGTTAATATATATATATATATATGTATAATATATATATATAATATATATTTATATTATGTCTACGTAATACTATATATATCTATATGTATAATATATATTTATATTATGTTTATGTAATCCTATATATATATATATGTATATGTATAATATATATATATATGTATATGTATAATATATATATATATTTATATTATGTCTATGTAATACTATATATGTATATGTATAATATATATATATATATATTATGTATATGTTATGTATCTATCTATATGTATAATATATATAAATATTATGTATATGTATAATAGATGTATATTCTGTATATGTGAAAAAAAATTCAAAAATGACTTAGGTCCTTCCCAAACTTTGATGAAGGTTACAACTCGGTCCTTGGACTCTCGGGTCATTTCTGGGACTTTATCGAGTGTTATAAACCAAACCGGAAATGTTTTGGGTCATTTGTGCAATTTCTAAACTTTTCTAGACTTTTCCATGATTTCTCAAAATGTTACAAATAAGTCTAGAATAATTTTTGGGTTATTTTTGGATTTTTACCAAGTGTTACAAATAAATCTAGAATAGTTTAGGGTCAATTCTGTAATTTAAAAAAAAAATTTAGTTCAGTTATAATATTTTCGAATTACATTTTTTATTCCTAAATTTTTCTCGATATTCCATGATTTCTTAAAATGTTACAAATAAGTCCAGAATAATATTCGGGTTATTTTGGAGCTTTACCAAATGTTACGAATAAATCCAGAATAGTTTAAGGTCATTTCTGCAATTTTCGAAATATTTGTCCAATTCAGCTCAAATTTTAATAAATTGCATTTTGGTCCCTAGATTTTTTGGACATCCTATAATTTCTCAAAATGGGACAAATTAGTCCAACGAGCTTAATATCTTCAAAAAATCATTCGTACATGTTTTGACACGTTTGTAATGGTTGAAGAGTTAAACCATTTTTTTCCGAGCACGATTAACTTTATTTCTCTCTTGTTTATTTGAAATTAACTCATAAAAAAAAATGTGTGTACATGGTTTGTTTAATTTAAGGAAAATGCATATAGTCTTTTTGGGCCAAGCATGATCAAAACGGGCAATTCAGGTATATAAAAACAAATTTCAAAAGCAAACTATAGTACCGAAAGGGCGGATTATGAGCTTGCGAGCTTTTAAGACGTAATCAAACCCCTGAACTCGATTATCTGGACGTAGACCTTTCCAAGCCCTAGGATGTTAACTCCATGTACCCTAGACAATTTTAGGATTCCGATTAGTCTTTAATTAATCGGTGGCGACTCTTTCAATTTTTTCGGTCCGATTGATGACCCCGTTCTACCGGACCCGTCGCTCGCCAAGCCCCGACATTTTAAAATGAAATTAAAAATATTTTTCAAAACAGGTCGGGAAAGTTAGATTCGACGTCCGACAATTTGGCGACTCTGCCGGGGACTTTCTTTAGAGGGTTTAGGCTTTGTCATGTTTGCTTTGCCATGCTATATTTTTACCTATATGTTTTGACCGTTTGCTCATGCTTGTAGTTTTTAAATTTTTGTCCTAAAAGCAATGTAAATGTAATAATTCAAAATGATGTAAATCCTCATTCTCCACACACCACGCTGGTTACCATTACCCGCTCGGACTTGGAGCACATTAAGAGCTTAGAGAGTTTAGTAAGGGAATGCTCCCGGAACGGTTTGGATCGCCGACACGCACCTAAAAAACTCATCTCGATGATCGGAATGGGCATATGATCCTCTACAGCGGGTGAGGTTCCGCCGGTTCAGAGGACCTAGAAATTCCATCCCGTTAGAACAAAAGCTCCACACCGCGCTTAACCTTCTAGCAGTTTCGTGTTTGTTCATTTTTCTCGTGTTTTGTTTTGGCCATAGATTATGACATGTATAGGATTGAGCCTTTTGTATTCCATAAACCTCTGTAAATGTAATAACTTAGTAGTGACATTTACTTTATCGCACCTTCATTGCATTTTTCTAAAAAAAAAATGTAAGTTCCGTTCATTTTGTCTTGTGTCCTTAGAACGTTTCACATATCATCTTTGGTAAGGCTGAAGCAAACAAACCACTGTCCTCGCACCAAGGCCATTCAGTACCCCACGGTCGATATTGCCCGAATATGGAAAGCCATGACAAAAGAGGATCAGAAGTACGTGAACGAGAATATTGGCGAGGTTCATGAACTCGCAAACTACAAAGTCAACTCGGCTCTCCTCGATGCTTTGTCTTATTTTTGGGATGTAAAAAACGTTGTCTTCGTGATAAACAACAATGAACTCACACTTACGCTCGAAGAATATCGGTAACTCGTTCAAAGGGTAGATTGGGATCGTGGAATTGTTCAACCTGACCTCTAACAAAGAGTCAGAGGTAGTACCTTGGCCAAACTGCTCAAAGTCACAACAAACAAAATGTCCATCGAGCTCAGGTTGAATGGGGGTCATGGCTGATCTATTGAACTTTTGGTATATTGGATAGAGCACCGAATTAACGATAAAACAAATGCCCCGGGGAGATGCCATGCTTTTATTTTACTCATTTTGGGAACGGTCGTATTCCCCTTTTCTAATGGTCTCATCGACTCAGCTATCGCTAAAGTCGTTACCCAAGTAATAGAAGGCAAGGGTTTCGTGACAGCATTGGTTGCCGAAACCATTGCATCTCTAAACATTTTAAAAACCAAAGGGAAATGCGAACTAAAATCAAGTCCGACCTTACTTCAGATTTGGTTCTTAAGCCATATAAAAGAATTTGGCATAAATTTAGGTGACAAAAGGGTCATCTCGAGAATGTTAGGTCAATCATTGTTCGAAGCTGAGAAATGGAAAGCCCTCGATTGGAAAATCTATATTTCAAAATTAACGCATAAAGACATTTTATGGACGGCTAGATGGATACCCATCCACCGTTCTACGATCCTTAGATGCAAAATTTTTTAGGGAGTTCCGCTTCTCAGCCATCGAGGATTCATGACCACCTACTCTTCCCGAGTTATTCGACAATTCGGTGGTTTCCAAGATATTCTGGTACACATTCATGGACCCCCAAGAGCATACAAGTGGCACAGTCGAGCAGACATTGCAAACTCACTACGAGACTCAGTTCGACAAGTGAATGATGATTGGGGAAACCGAGTCCTAATATTCATAAATCTGATGGAAGACTCCACGACAAAGGAAAACGAATACCATGCGACAACGGAGTACATTCATAAGTTCTACTTGGCACCCGCAAGTCCGCCTTTTGACCCGAAGGAGATAATCGGGGATAGGCCCGAGCAATCACAGTCATATCACGAGGACATCTACGCGATCATGAAATCTAGGGTGGAAATACAAAGTATTGCTTGGGCTGATGAACACTCTAGATCCAAGAAAGAGATCCAACGCCTCCGCAATGAGTTATGGTGTGTACGAAATGAAGGGAGAAGTCGGGATCGCATCTTGGAGAAATGTGAGGTCAAAATAGATGAGCTGAATGACACCCTTGAACAGTCCAGACGAAGGGCGAGGTAAATAAAAAGATTTTCGAAATGCATGTCCCCGACTTTCCTTCGAACCAGGTTTTTTAGAACCCATGCGACATTTTACAACTTCAGCACCTCAAGAATATGAAGAGAGGATCATCCAGCTAGAACAGACTATACACACCATGAATGCTGGCATGGCTAGCATGACCTCCCGGTTCGAGCAAAAATTGTTTTTTCTAAACGCCCAGGCAGCCACCTCGTCTTCTCAAGCAACACCTCCGCCCGTAGTACCTCATCAATCCATGCCAAGTACTTTGGTCTTACCCGATCAAGCTCCACGTCCCACATATGGTCACCCCGATCAAGCTCCACCTCCCACATATGGTCATCCTGACCAAGCTCCACCTCCCACTTATGGTCATCATGTCCAAGCTCCACCTCCACCTCCACCTCCCACATATGGCCATCCCAACCAAGCTCCACCTCCTACATACGACTGTCCTAATAAAGTTCCACTACCCATACATGACCCTCATGAGCAAGCTTTTCCTCTTCAGCATGATCGGGTTGCACCTCCGGTACCTGTTTACCCAAACCAGGTCACACGACCCGCGTTTAGTCTCCCCAATTACTCGGTCACAGTCGTCCCTGTTGAGACCGAACAAGACAAGCGGTTGAAGCAGATTGAAGAAATGATGAGGTCTATTCAAGGAGTAGATCGATTGGGAGACTTGAATTTCTCTGACCTTGCTCTATTTCAGGAAATCCCAATGCCCGATAAATTCAAGGTGCCAGACTTTGAAAGGTTCAATGGAACAGGACATCCGATTGTTCACCTCAAGATCTACATGGCGAAAATGACTCCTTGTCAGCAGTATACCAAGATGATGGTCCAGACTTTCTAGGAAAGTTTGAAAGGGGAGGCGTTGGTCTGGTTCGTAGGATTAAGAACGAAGCAAGTGCCAAATATGGAAGAGTTGGCCAAGCTTTCCACCGCCGATATAAGCACAATCTGGATAATGCTCCTACTCGCCTTGATCTTCAGGCTATGGAGATGAAAGAGGGACAATCTTTCAAAGATTATGTGTCTGAGTGGAGGGAAAAGGCCAACTGCATGAACCCACCTTTCAAGCAGAATGAGGCGGTCCCGATTTTTATCAGCACTTTTAAGGGTATATATTATACCCAAATGATGAGTCAATCCATAACGGAATTTTCAAATCTCATCATGACGGGTGAATTGATCGAGCGAGGGCTTCAGTCCAGAAAGATTGAAGACCCATACAAAAGTGCAGCGAATCCTAAGCAAACTGGAACAAAGAAGCCTACCCCGACCATAGGCGTGGTCTATCCAAACCCTTACCAGTCTCCTTACTCGGCTCCGTATCAACAATACCAACCATCACCGGTGGTCCCGATGCCTTAGGCTCCTTGAGCCCCACAAGGATCAACCTCCTTGTCTAACCCACAAGATTCTGTCAACCGAGGTGGGAACCAAAGGAGATTTCGAGAGTCCCGATAATTTACCCCGCTTCCAATACCATTGGTTGAATTGTACAAGAAGGCTTTGGCTCAAGGGCTCATAGGTCCTGAGGTTCTGAGCCCCGAAACGAGAATTCTGGCTAATGAACCCAATTCAAAATGTGAGTTCCACATGGGAGCACCTGGGCACACCACTAACAATTGCTCTCGCCTAAAGCACCGAATCCAAGACCTTATCGATCATAAGTACCTGGTCTTAAATCCCATTTCGCCACCGAATGTCAATACCAATCTGCTACCCAACCACGCTTCAGGCTCAGTCAACATGATATTCTTAGAAGAAGGACCAACCCCTTTGGTCAGCCCCATGGGTCGGGAGATGATAAAAAATTATGTTTCGATGATCACCCCACTAATCATTGACTACGTACCGCAAGGACCAGCACAATTCAAGTACGAGAGCAACAAATGGGTTCCGTGGAGCTATGGGAGTCACACAGAAGTATCTGCAAAAAATGAAGACATTTTCAGTATGACTCGATCTGGACGTTGCTATATCCAGTCAGAAAATCCACCCAAGGAGAAGGAGGTAGAGGTAGCCCAAAATAAGAAGGTAACTAAAGAAGAATGCGAGCAATTTCATGAAGATTGTAAAGGATGCTGAATATAAGGTCGTGGACCAGTTGCGCAAAACCCCAACGCAAATATCTTTGTTGGCTCCGTTGTTGAATTCTGAACCACACCGAGAGGCATTAATGAATGTTTTGAAGGAAGCCCTGGTACCAAAGGAAATTTCAACCCGCCAAGTGGAGAATCTCATCGGTTCGGGTTTTGTTAGCTAAATCGCCTTCGGGGATGAAGAGTTGGGTTCTGAGGGACAACAACATGTCAATGCCCTCCAGACCATGTGCAAGAGCAAGGGATACGTGCTCTCAAGAGTAATGATTGACAACGATTCAGCTTTAAATGTATGCTCGATGTCCACCCTCCAACATATGAATATAGATCAGTCACCCATCCGTCCAACCAAGAGTGTTGTTCGAGCTTTTGATGGCAATATAAGGGAGGTAGAATGAGAAATTGAACTACCATTGGAGATTGGTCCATGCGTGTTTAGCGTAACTTTCAAAGTCTTGGACATTCCAGGGGTCTATAGTCTACTTTTGGGAAGACCTTGGATACACGCCGCTGGTGCAATGCCTTCTACCCTGCATCAGAAAGTAAAATTTATATTTAAGGATCGCCCGGTTGTGATCAATGGGGAAAAAGATTACAACATCTATAAGGAGACTTCCGTACCTTTCATCGGAATCGAGACCGAAGATGCATTGTATTTCCATGCCTTCGATCTCATTTCTGTGATTAGGGATTGGGGAGAGTCAGCACTAGACAGAGCCGAGCTAATGGTGGGGAAGATCATGTTGGGCAACAACTTCATCTTAGGACGCGGACTAGGAATCCACGGTCAGGGCATCATACACCCAATAGCTCCAAGGAAGAACAAAGGCACTTTCAGACTGAGTTTTCATCCTAATTTCAAAGATTACGAAGTCGCCCGAAGGAAACGTTTAACCGGAAATTCACGGGCATTGCTATTTCCTCCCCTCGCTGCTTCATTTCCTGGCCCACCACAAATGATTCAACCCGACAACGTTGCTTCTCACGAAGGCTTATCAGGCTTGTTTTCAATCGGTGTTACCATTGGAGCCCTGCTTGATGAAGCTCCCTCAGGCCTTTTCGCCCGTCCATTTGCTAGTGGGGAGAATATCACAAACTGGATGACATTACCTGCTTATGCGTTTTCTCTTAGTAATAATGAGAACAATACCTCTAGAGAACACAAGGGGAACCATGATTCAATCTCGTACAAGGACACCCTCGCTGAATCTGACTCTGTACATTACGGAGAAGGATCTGGTGAGGAGGATGTCACGAAAGAAATTGAACAAAGTTGGGACACGTACGAGAGAGACAAGCTCCTAACAACAGAAGTCACTGAGGTCATAAACATCGGCACTCCCAAGGATCACGCAAATTGAAGATTGAGACAAGTCTGAGTCCTAACCAAAGAACTCAGATTATAGATTTGCTAAAAGAGTACCAGGAGTATTTTGCCTGGTCATATGCTGACACGCCAGGCCTTGATTCGTCAATTGTGGAGCACGTTCTGCCACTAGACACTGAGAACTTTCGACCTAAGAGACAACACCTGAGGAGACAAAGTCCCGACCTAATCCTTAAAATTAAGGAAGGGATCATCAAGCAAATCGACGTTGGATTCTTAGAAGTTTTCAACTATTCTGAATGGGTAGCAAATATTGTTCTGGTACCCAAGAAGGACGGTCGCATCCGCGTCTGTGTCGACTATCGAGATCTTAACAAAGCCAGTCTGAAGGATAATTTCCCTCTGCCTCATATCTATAGTTTGGTCGACAACACGGCACGTCATACGGTGTTCTCATTGATGGACGGGTTCTCAAGATATAACCATATCAAGATGTCTAAGGCACATAAGTCAAAAACCACATTTGTCACGACGTGGGGCACAATTTGTTAGAGAGTTATGCCTTTCGGTTTAAAAAATGCAGGTGCAACCTACCAAAGGGAAATGGTGACACTATTCCTAGACATGATGCACAAACAGATCGAGGTGTACGTAGATGATATGATTGCAAAGTCTCAAGAAGGTGAAGATCACTTGATCAATTTACGCATGCTATTTGAAAGGCTCAAGAAGTACAAGTTGCGTTTAAACCCGACTAATTGCACTTTTGGAGCCTCATCATGCAAGATTTTGGGCTTCACGGTCAGTGAGAATGGAATTGAGGTAGACCCTAACAAAGTCAAGGCGATACAAGAGTTACCCCCACCATCGACCGTCAAGCAAGTCCGAAGCCTTTTAGGACGTTTGAATTACATTGCGCGTTTCATCGCAAATATGACAACCAAGTGTCAACCTTTATTTCGTCTTTTATGTAAGAACGCTCGGATAATCTGGGATGAAGAATGCCAGAACGCCTTAGAGTCCATAAAAAAAAATACCTGATGAGCCCACCAGTCCTGGTTCCGCCAACTCCGGGACGACCACTCATTATGTATTTAACAGTGCGCCAAGACTCGTTGGGGTGCATGTTGGGGCAACTCGATGTGTCTAGAAAGAATGAACATGCCATATACTACGTGAGTAAGAAGTTTACGGAGGGTGAAACAAAGTATCAGGAGGTGGAGAGGATATGTTGCAAACTCGTGTGGGCAATGCAGCGACTTCGCCAGTATACGTTGTGCTACACCATACGTATGTATTCGAAGATGGATCCCGTGAGATACCTTTTAGATAAACCAGCATGGACAAAAAATATTGCCAAGTGGCAAGTTCAACTATTTGAGTATGACATAAAATTCGTGCCTCGAATTTCGGTGAAGGGGAAAGCAATCGCCGATCACTTAGCGGAGTTTCCCATATACGACGATCACTTGATCAACTCCGAATTCCCAGATGGTGAGATCATGCAAGTAGAAGAAGAAGGGATACCAAAGGTGTAAACACCTGATTTTGGCTCGGGGTCAAAATATCGTACGCGAGGAATCGAGCCAAGAGAAATCGATATAAAAAAATAATAAATAAATCAATTAAAAAAAAATCTAAAAAAAATCTACAAATATTTTGTATAAATAAGGGATGTGTCGTAGGTTGATGAGAGGATTGAAGAAGTGAAGAAAAAAAATAGAAAAATAGTGGAAAAAAGTAGAAAAAGAGTGAAAAAAAGAATATCGATAATTACCGGTCTCGCTTCCTCGTACAGTATTAAACCTCCAATGAATTAGGTATATTTCTCTCATATTCAATATCATATTTGTATTTTCTAAATGTGAAATAAAATTGAGAGTTTATATACATATATTATATATTTATGTATATTATATATTTATACATATATATGTATAATATATATGTGATATTATATCTATATGTATAATATATCTCTATATATTATGTATATGTATAATATATGTTTATTATGTATATGAGAAAAAAAATATTTTCAAAAATGACTTAGGTCCTTCCCAAACTTTGATGAAGGTTAAAACTCGGTTCTTGGACTCTCGGGTCATTTCTGGGACTTTATCGAGTGTTATAAACTAAACCGGAAAAGTTGTGGCCCATTTGTGCAGTTTTTGAATTTTTTTCTTAATTCAGCTCATTTTTTTAAAAAATTACATTTTGATTTCTAAACTTTTATAGACATTTCATGACATCTCCAAATGTTACAAATAAGTCTAGAATAAATTTTGGGTTATTTTTGGAAATTTACCAAATGTTACAAATACGTCCAGAATAGTTTAGGGCTAATTCTGTCATTTTTTAAAATATATTCCCAATTCAGCTAGAATTTTCAAATAATTGTGTTTTGGTCCCTAAATGTTTCTTGGACATCTCGTGACCTGTCAAAATATTACAAATTGGTCCAACGTGCTTAATATTTTCAAAATCATTCATGTATTTTTGACACGTTTAAAATGGCTCCAAAGTTAAATCACTCATTTCTCGAGCATGAATAATTTTTTTTTCTTTTGTTTATCTATTTGAAAATTAACTAAAAAAAAATGTTTGTACATGGTTTGTTTAATTTAAAGAAAATGCATGTAGTCTTTTTGGGCCAAGCATGATCAAAATGAGCAAATTCAGGTAAATTAAAAAAAATTCAAAAGCAAAACTAAAGTACCGAAAGGGCGGATTATGAGCTCGCGAGCTTTTAAGAGGTAATCAAACCCCCGAACTTGATTCTCTGGACGTAGACCTTTCTAAGCCCTAGGATGTTAACTCCATGTACCCTAGGCAAAATTTTAGGATTCCGATTAGCCTTTAATTAATCTGTGGCGACTCTTTCAATATTTCCGGTCCGGTTGATGACCCCGCTCGACCGGATCCGTCCCTCGCCAAGACCAGGCATTTTCAAACAAAAATTAAAAATATTTTCCAAAACGGGTCGAGAAAGTCGGATCCGACGTCCGACAAAAGACAAATTGGAGGATGTAGTTCGACGGTGCTGCGAATTCAGTCGGAGGTGGTATCGAAGCAGTGCTCATCTCACCAAAGGGGCAACACTTCCCAGTGGCAACCAAGGTCACTTTCCACTGCACCAACAACATCGCAGAATATGAGGCATGCGTTCTCGGCATGTGCGCTTCACTAGACCTCGAAGTAAAGAAACTAGAAGTGTTCGAAGATTCAATGTTAATCATCCTCCAAATGACAGGGGAATGGAAGACGGGGGATGCCAAACTCCAGCCATACCACGAGCACCTTGAGGATTTAGCTGCAGAATTTGAAGACATCACTTTAACACATATGCCGAAAAATAAGAACCAATTTGCAGACGCATTGACAACACTCACATCAATGAGTAAACTTTCGTCGGGAAATCAGGTACAGCTAGTGGAGATCAAGATCAAAGAGGTTCCAGACTATTGTTGTGCAGTCGAAGAGTCAGACGGTCAGCCGTGGTTCATTGACATTAAAAAATACATGGAGTCCGGAGAGTTCCTAGAAGGTGCTACAAGAAATGACCGGAAGGTCGTACGAAGGATGACTTGCAATTATTTTCTCAGTGACCCGACCTTATACAAAAGATCATTTGATGATACCCTCTTGAGATGCGTGAATGCTAAAGAAGCTGAGCGCCTAATGGAAGAAATTCACGAAGGTTGTTGTGGCCCACACATGGGAGGGCGAATGCTATCAAAAAATATAATGAGACTTGGATACTTTTGGTCCACCATGACGTCTGATTGTATGAGACACGTATAACATTGTTACCTCTGTCAAGTGTACGCAGACCAAATCCACGCGCCACCATTCGAGCTCTATCTCATGACTTCCCCGTGGCCTTTCTCAATGTGGGGCATCGATGTAATCGGTATGATCTCTCCAAAGTCGTCCAATGGTCATCAATTCATATTGGTGGCGATCGATTATTTCACCAAGTAGATAGAGGCTATCAACCTAGCATCAGTAACGACAAAAGCGGTCGAGCGTTTCATTAGGCAGGATATCATCGCGCGTTATGAGGTGTTGGAGTCAATCATCACAGATAATGCCAAAAATCTGAATAATAAATTGGGTGATGGGTTGTGTGACCAATTTAAGATCAAGCATAGATATTCGTCTCCATATCACCCACAAATGAATGGCACAGTGGAAGCAGCAAATAAGAATATCAAGAAGATCATAGAGAAAATGACTGTCAATTATAACGACTGGCACGGCAAGATGCCTTGGGCATTTATGACATACATGACCTCAATACGGACATCAACAAGGGGCAACCCCATTTTCCCTTGTTTACGGGACTGAAGTCGTGCTGCCAATTGAAGTAGAAATCCTGTCAGCAAGGATCCTCGCTGAAGCAGAGATGGACGAATCAGAATGGGCGAGATGCAAATACGAGCAATTAAACCTCATAGATGAAAGGCGACTCATCGCGCTGTGTCATGGGCAATTGTACCAGCAACGCTTGACTGGTGCATTTAACAGGAAGGTACGTCAAAGAGAATTACAAGCAGGCAATCTAGTTCTCAAAAAAATCCTGCGAGTCAATCCAGACTCTCGGGGCAAGTTCGTGTCTAAATTTGAAGGACCATATTTTGTCAAAGAGGTGTTCAGTGGAGGACCCATGATCATCACCGATATGGACGACCAAGAACTCCCCATTCCAATCAATATGGACGCAAATAGAAAATACTATCCTTAAGGACTTCGTAACCAGAATACGAACCTCCAAAAGTGAGAAAATTCCCGCTAAATCGAAAACCCGAAAGGGCGGTTAAAGCAAAATTTAGGGAAGAGGGGCATGATTGAAAATCCCCAAAAGGACAATCATGGCAAAAGGAAAGGAATCAAATCCCTGTTATGTTGAAAACCCGAAAGGGTAACCTAGAAAAATAAATTAAGGGAACCGAGAGGTGCGGTAAAAAAAACGTAGCAAAAGGATAGAAAAGAGAGAGATAAAAAAAAACAAATTACAAAAAAAATCATTCAGGTCAATCCAGACTCTCGTGGCAAGTTTATGCCTAAATATGAAGAACCTTATGTCATCAAAAGAGATTTTCAGCGGAGGAGTCATGATCATCACTAACATGGGCAACAAAGAACTCCCCAATCCAATCAATATGAACGGAAAAAACAAATGCTTCAAGTCAATCCAGATTCTCGTGGCAAGTTTATGCCCAAATATGAAGGGTCTTATGTCGTCAAAAGAGTTTTTCAGCGGATGAGTCATGATCATCATTGACATGGGCAACAAAGAACTCCTCAATCCAATCAATATGGACGGGAAAAAATATATCCTTCAAGTCAATCCAGACTCTCGTGGCAAGTTTATGCCCAAATATGAAGGGTCTTATATCGTCAAAAGAGATTTTCAGTGGAGGAGTCATGATCATCACTGACGTGGACAACAAAAACTCCCTAGTCCAATCAATATGAAAAAAAAAAAATTAAAGAGCTCGTAACCAGAAAGCGAGCCTCCAAAAATGAGAGAAAATTCCCGCTAAATCGAAAACCCGAAAGGGCGGTTTAGGCAAAATTGAGGGAAGATGGGGCATGATTAAATATCCCTAAAAAGGGCGATCATGGCAAAAGGAAAGGAATCAAATCCCTACTAGGTTGAAAACCCAAAAGAGAGACCTAGACAAATATTAAGGGAATCGAGAGGTGCGAAAAAAAATACCGTAGAAAAAGGAAAGAAAATTGAGAGATTAAAAAAAATGTGCTCAAAAGTGGACGACAGTGTTTCCCACAGTAGTAATAAATAGAAGGTGTGATCAACATTAATTTGAGTTGCCTCGACAGCTTGTATGGATACACCTTGTGGACGTACCATAAATGGCTTTAGGGAACTCCATCAAGAAGAACTCCAAAGTCGATTAATGAGAAAACAGACTAAGAAGTCTGAACAAGCAATCAGACATCTCGAGAAGGGTTTTACCTCCAAAGTGAATTACAAGCTGATGAGCGGAGTCTTTAGGTGTTCAACCTCCGCAAGTCATCCTCGACAATCAGGACCTGTAGTTATCCAGTTTATGGGAGTCACAAGACGACGTGCGGGGCCTTTAGATGTTCAGTCTCCGCAAGTCATCTCCAATGAGTCACAAGCCGACGAGCGGAGCCTTTAGGTGTTCAGTCTCTGCAAGTCATCTCCAATGAGTCACAAGCGACGAATGAAGCCTATAGGTGTTCAGCCTTCGCAAGTCATCCTCGACGACCAAGACTTGTAGATATCCATCTTATGGGTGTCACAAGCTGGTCAACGTTTAGGCGCTCCGTCTCCTCAAATCATTATCAACAATCGGGACTTGTAGATGTCCAACTTCCGAAAGTTGCACGATAATGTTTGTCTACTATGTAAATAATGAATAGAGAGGAACCAAAATCAGTTGTTTGTCTTTAAACACACACTCATGAGATCAATTCCATGAGTGTGTGTTCAAAGAGGGGCAACTGTAAACACATGATTTTGGATAGAGGTCAAAATACCGTACGCGAGAATCAGAGCTGAGAAAATCGAGATAGAAAAACCAAAAAAAATAAAAGGAAACAAAATTCTTATGTTTACTAAAAAAATAGGAAAATTTTGTTTTAAAAGAAAAAAAAAATAAATAAATACTAAGTTATATATATATATATATATAAAACTATAGTGGTGTTTTATTTTAAAATAATTATAATGGTGTTTTAGTGGAGTTTATAATGGTGTTTTATTATAATATAATTATAATGGTGTTTATATATTATTTATTTATAATAAAAAATAGAAAACAATTAGTATAAATAGAAGACACCTTCGTGAGAATTGGGAGGAAATTGGTGAAGGAATTGAAGAGAAATAGGGAAGAGAAGAGTGTTTGGAGATAGTGAAAAAAATATATCGGTAATTATCGATCTCGGTTTCTCGTACGGTGTTCAAGTTCCGAACGATTTAGGTATATTTCTCACATTTAATATTGTATTTGTATTTCCTAATGTTATTATTCATGTTATAAAAAAGAGAGTTTATATACATATATTATATATTTATGTATAATATTCTTGTTAATATATATATATGTATAATATATATTTATATATGTATAATATATATTTATATTATGTCTACGTAATACTATATATATCTATATGTATATTATATATTTATATTATGTTTATGTAATAATATATATATGTATACGTATAATATATATCTATATATTATGTATATGTTATCTATCTATCTATATGTGTAATATATATATATATATTTATATGATGTCTATGTAATACTATATATGTATATGTATAATATATATATATATATATATATATATATATATATATATATTATGTATATGTTATCTATCTATCTATCTATCTATATGTATAATATAGATAATATTATGTATATGTATAATATATGTATATTCTGTATATGTGAAAAAAAAACAATTTCAAAAATAACTTAGGTCATTCCCAAACTTTGATGAAGGTTACAACTCGATCATTGGACTCGGGTCATTTCTGGGACTTTATTGCGTGTTATAAACCAAACCTGAAAAGTTTTGGGTCATTTGTGCAATTTTTGAATTGTTTTCTTAATTCGGCTCGTTTTTTTAAAAAAATTACATTTTTATTTCTAAACTTTTCTAGACATTCCATGATTTCTCAAAATGTTACAAATAAGTCTAGAATAATTTTCGGGTTATTTTGGAGCTTTACCAAATGTTACAAATAGGTCCATAATATTTTAGGGTCATTTCTGCA
This sequence comes from Chamaenerion angustifolium, assembly GCA_946814005.1. Lineage (NCBI taxonomy): Eukaryota > Viridiplantae > Streptophyta > Magnoliopsida > Myrtales > Onagraceae > Chamaenerion > Chamaenerion angustifolium. The sequence goes on along the minus strand of OX328270.1, from coordinate 25,816,395 downwards.
ATTTTTGAAATATTTGTCCAATTCAGCTCAAATTTTAATAAATTTCATTTTGGTCCCTAGATTTTTTTGGACATCCTATAACTTCTCAAAGTGGGACAAATTAGTCCAACGAGCTTAATATCTTCAAAAAGTCATTCGTGCATGTTTTGACACGTTTATAATGGTTCAAGAGTTAAGCCATTTTTTTTCGAGCACGCTTAACTTTATTTCTCTCTTGTTTATTTGAAATTAACTCATAAAAAAAAATGTTTGTACATGGTTTGTTTAATTTAAGGAAAATGCATATAGTCTTTTTGGGCCAAGCATGATCAAAACGGGCAATTCGGGTAAATAAAAAAAAATCAAAATCAAACTAAAGTACCGAAAGGGCGGATTATGAGTTTGCGAGCTTTTAAGACGTAATCAAACCCCCGAACTCGATTCTCTGGACGTAGACCTTTCCAAGCCCTAGGATGTTAACTCCATGTACCCTAGGCAATTTTAGAATTCTGATTAGCCTTTAATTAATCGGTGGCGACTCTTTCAATTTCTTCGGTCCGATTGATGACCCCGTTCGACCGGACCCGTCGCTCGCCAAGACCCGAAATTTTTTCAAAATAGGTCGGGAAAGTCGGATTCGACGTCCGACAAATGGGATACCATAATGGACATAAACTTGGAAATCTATATCCTTGGTTTCCAAACTACCTCGTTGCAAATCTTGCTGCAATATACATTCACATCTGAATGAACAACCCTACAATTGAAATTTCATCTTATCACTACTCAAGTATATACTTCATTATGGATATTACACGATGTGGCAGATGTTCACAATCATATCACTCATTTTGTCCTCACTCATTCAAAAGGCAACTATGAATTTTATCTCAATTAGTTCTCACTTCATCTACTGAAAAAAAAAAAAAAGCCATCTCATTAACATGAAAGCATTTTCTTCTCATTCATAACTTAATGCTCTGATCAACATCACAACGCAGGAGGTGGAATCGTAGAAATAACTAAGGAAGTTCTAAGCTAATAGCTACCAACATTAACTTCTCAATAAAATACAACAAGAAACTATCAAAAAATCAAAATCTGAATCGAGATAGTTAAAATCATAGCAGCAGAAGAAGGGAGGAAATCAAATATAGCTTAGAACGTAGTGGAACTAAGCATGAAAATAGTCAACCACAGACCTGAGAAGTGAGAATGGTGTATGGCCTTCTTCAGCAGACGCTTCGCGAACATGACGAATCGTGCAAGCGACTCAAGAGCATGTCGTCTTGTAGACGAATGACTCAATCATTTTCTTCGTCTCTATGATTGAATCGATGAAATCGAAATTATTCGTTGGAAAAATTGATAAATTTTCATCGTCTTCAGAAATCTGAGCCTTCACACGGAGGTGGAGCAGGAAAAACAGGGGGGAGACTCGTGAAAGTGACAGAAAGGTAGAAAAGTCTTTTCAAATATCGTAAATTGGTGAAATAGAGGTTATGTGTTATGCACATTCGAAATTGACTGAAAATTTGACGGTTCACTAACGGATTAACCAATTAATCACCTTGTAGAAAACATGTGTAATGATTAAGTCAATCAACAAAATCAATTAATCACATTTTGAAACATGTGTAACCATTCTGCACAATGACCAAACATGTGTAACCATTTAAATAATTAACCATATAATTAATAATTGTTCCAAATAATCTATATTTAGTTAGTTTATTAAAAAATTGTCATAGAAATCGGTTACTCCCTTTACTTTCTTCATTTTTTAAACGTTAATACATTAAATAACTGGAAGAAAAAAAACTTTTTAAACGAAAAATTTAAAAGGTAGAAAACTCACGAAAAAAATCAATATACTACAAATAGACAATGTTGTGGGTGAATAAAATACAAGACGAGATCAATAACCAATTTCACTACAAGAACTAAGTTTATACTCATGGTAGAAAATTATCACTATAGAACAAATTGTCGTTATTAATCTTTAATCTTTAGAGTGACAAATTTGTTGATTTTATAAATTATGATACTAACTTTTTGGTTGCAGTAATATGTATGTCACAGGATTTCAATCTATCGGAACACTATACTTATTCTTAAAGGGTGTCGATTATTGAATTCGGCTGGTTTTTCTATGCGTGTAAGCGAGCAGGTCGTGACGTCATTCTTTAAGGCGTGATACGTCCTTCGGGACCTTGCTGGTTAAGGAGCTGATACCGTTTTCCTGATGATGGTCAAGACATGCTGAAAACTAGCCGACATGCTATATCGAGTTGGACACCTGAACGATGATACGTTCCGGGTGGAGAGGGAACATCGTTGTCCGTATGTGCCACTGCAAGTGTGAGCTATCGAGAACGACCTTACGCATAAAGACGGTTGATCCATCCTCGAAGAGGTGAATGCTAGGCGGGCCAATTTCATATTTTCGTTGGACGTTTTATAAACTTCAAGCCCATGACAAGTCATTCTTTAAGGCGTGATACGTCCTTCGGGACCTTGCTGGTTAAGGAGCTGATACAGTTTTCCTGATGATGGTCAATACATGCTGAAAACCAGCCGACATGCTATATCGAGTTGGACACCTGAACGATGATACGTTCCGGGTGGAGAGGGAACATCGTTGTCCGTATGTGCCACTGCAAGTGTGAGCTATCGAGAACGACCTTTGGCATAAAGACGGTTGATCCATCCTCGAAGAGGTGAATGCTAGGCGGGCCAATTTCATATTTTCGTTGAACGTTTTATAAACTTCAAGCCCATGACAAGTATTATATCACTACTAAATTCACTTATCAAATAATATTTAGTAGCAATAAAATATCATTAGTATATATGCATATGGCGAAAAATCGTCAACACAAGAAAATTTTATTATGGTTAATTTGGTGTTACTATACATGCACATTTTAAATTAATATTGTTTGTCTTATAATTTGATCGGAATGATTAAATGAATTAGGTGCAAAAATTAATTATATACTTACGCAAAAAAATTATAGTACGTAGATAATCTAATTACAATATAAACGACGCTAACTAGGCGTGTAATATATGTGTTTATATGTGTATAATTGTTAATCATTCGTATCATATGGTCAGTAGGAAAGTCGAAACTCGTTGTCTAATTAGCGTAATTTATCTCATAATTAAATTATTTACGTACTGTAAATTTTTATTTTTTTGAGTAAGTATATAATTAATTTTTTCACTTGATTCATTGTATCATTCCATCAAATTATAGAACAAACGATGTTAAGTTAAAATTTAATTAGGGTAAAATACGACATTGCTCCCTTAAAGTTTATGTCAATTTTAAGTTTCCCCCTTAAAGTTTAAAGTTTTAAAAATTAGTCCTAATGTTTGGACCGGATAAAAAATCCTCATTCCCGTCAGCTGGCCGTTTATTCCTGACGAAATCTTGGTCATGGATGAAGTCGAATAAGATGAAGTCAAGATCAACTTTCTCAGGAAATCCCTAACGTTCCATGGAATATCACCGTTGATCTACAACCTTGCAGATAGAGTAGAGTCACTTGCAGCACTCCCGACAATTCCTCCATAACTCATCTCTCTATCTCTTTGGATTATCTCTATCCTCCTCCTCAATCCTCTCCACAATTTGCAAAATTGAGTCTTTGCAGAATCTCGATCTCTCCAAGAACGACCTCGCTTCGATTCCCGTTGGATTAATCGCTTTGAGACTTTGGCGGATTTCATTGTGGAGTCAACATGTCCTCAGCCAGCAACACCTATTGAAAAAGAAGAAGAGGAAAATCCTTTTATGCTCCACACATATGGTTCCTCGTCAGTTGAAGTCTCGGGGCAGGATTAACACTGACCTCACCTAATGGTGGTACCCCGTTACGATACACCTTGGTGCTCACCTTTAAGGCGACCAATAATGAGGCAGAATATGGAGCGATGGTCACTGGTTTGCAATTGGCTAAAGGATTACGCGTTACTTCTCTTCAAGTGTATTGTGATTCGCAATTGGTGGTAAACCAAATTAAAGGCGAGTATGCAGCGAAGGCCGAAAAAATGAAGTTGTATTGGAAAGATGCTAAAGCACTGGTAGAAGGATTCAAGAAATTTCAAATCGAAGCTATTCCACAAGAGGCGAATCATGAAGCAGATGCCTTAAGCAAATATGCTTGGAAGGCGACGCCGATACAGGTGCATTTCATAAAAATCAATAATGGGGAGAGAACCATGATATGCGCCAATATTAACATGGCAGTCGATTGGGCGACGCCTATTCGAACATATTTAGAATCAGGAGAGCTTCCTCAGGATGATGTTGAGGCCAAGAAAATCGTTCGACTGGCTCCCAGTTTTAGAATAATTGATGGAATGCTTTCTAAGTGAGGGTTTTCTACACCTTATTTTAGATGCATCGCTCATCGAGAAACAACTACCATTTTGAGAGAAGTACATGGAGGAGTGAGGTCAATTGTGAGAAAATTTTGAATCAAGGATATTATTTGCCTACAATTATTCAAGAGGAGACAACTTTGGTTATGAAATGTGAATCATGCCAGAAGTATAATCCGAGAATAGTGTGTTCCCCAGTAAAGCTTACTAGTGTAAGTGATGCGTGGTCGTTTGCGAAATGGGATCGACTTGGTAGGTCACTTATCAAGGTCCAAGCAACACACTTACATTATAGTAACAATTGACTATTTCTCAAAACGGATTGAAGCAAAGGCGTTGGCATCTACTACCGAATTTCAAGTCATTAAATTTCTTAAGTCGAGGATTGTTTCCCGATATGGAATCCCAAGAGTTCTAATCAGTGACAATGGTCCACAATTCGCGGGAAAAGAATTGAAATGGTTTTATGAAGAGTTGAAAATTGAGCATCGACATGCTTCAGTTAAACACACACATGTTAATGGACAAGTGGAAGCGGCAAATAAAACGGTGTTGAATGGTCTAAAGAAAAGACTTGACGCTTTGGGAGGTAAGCGGACAGAAGATTTGGAAAATGTATTATGGGCGTTGCCAACAGAAATAGCAGTAGCGTCCCATAGGGTAAAGCATTACGACACCTTGAACAATGATGACTAAAGGCGTCTCGAATTGGATATGGTTGATGAAAAGAGATGGGCCTCTGAAAAAACTCAAGGTCGGATGCACTTAGTCACGACAAGATACTACAATAGGTGAGTATCTTCTCGCTAATTTTTCATGGGGGAGAAGGTATGGAGAATACATGAATTTTCACATCAAGATAGAATAAATAAATTGTCTCCAAAATGGGAAGGACATTACAAGGTTGTCGCCATCCATCACCCAAATGCGTATGTCCTAGAAGATCAAACAGGGAAAGTATTGAAGAATACTTTTAATGCGGAGAATTTGAAAAGGTTTTATGCTTGAAAGATGGTACATGCATATGTATTGTAATCATGTAATGTCGAAGGCATTGTAATCGATGTTGAAATAATGACAAATCAATACTTGTTGGTGAATGTTTAAGTTTGATTAATTTAGTAACACAGTTAAATTTGTTTAGGCAAGGCGTTCATCTACATATCTATGGCGATTCATTTATGATTATGATCAAGTAGTATGATATTCTCACATAGTCAAAATAAGGCTAAGCTGGAAAGGTTCAAATAATTTCGAAAAGCTAGGTGACAAAGGTGAAGCATTGAATCATAGCATACTAAATAGCGGATACAAAATTTGGTGAAACATAATTAAGTACCCAAAATATGATTGATAAAGGCGCCACAATAAATCGAGTCTTTACAAAAACACCTAAAAAGGCTAAGTAGATGAAAGCATAATAAAGTAAGTACGAAAAGATAAGCTGAAAATCTTCAAGAAGATGGCGGTGGTGGATCCTTAGGAGGGGAAGGCAGCAGAGGCGGATCGCTTGAAGGAGCGTTGGCTGTTGATGATATTTCAGGAGTGGGTGCTGGAGGTTCTTGATTAAGAGGTGTCTCCTGAGCAGGAGCGGATCCCTAAGAGGAAACACTCTCATTCTCAGCTTCTTCCTCTTCAGCTTCTTTCGCTGCTTCAGCCTCCTCCCTAGCCTTAAGAGAAAGGTAGCTTTTAAGGAAGTCCAGCTCTTTCAGAGGGAAGTTTGCTTCGACCTTCTGAATGTCTTTGGACGCCTTCTTGAAAATGGAGATCACTCCTTTGCGATTCCATTCCGTAGCAGCCTGTGCAAACTCTTTGCTGGTGCAGAAGGTCTCCACGACCTCTGTGGCGCTCTCTTCTAACCTTTTGGGAAGTTCAATTTTTAGGATCTGAGCCTCCTTCATTGCTTGCATAGCCTTCTTCAGCGCTAGCTCCGCCTCCTTTTTGATTTCTATAGCCACTTGTTGGGAAGTCGTCGCTTCCCCTTTTAGTTGGGTATTCTCCCTTTGGAGCTTTTCCAACAACATGGCTAGGGCGGTTTCCCTCTTCTACGCTTCCCTTAAGTTAATAATGAGTTGTTCCTTTTGAACAACACCAGACTCCAACTCCTTCTGCGCCGCCTCTGAAATGGTGAGGCGTTGACGAGTTCACTCCAGCTCGAACTCTGTAGCCTCTGTTTGGCAGATTATGGAGATGTTGCGATCCCTCTCTTCCGCTAGTCCCATGATGGTGACACCCATATTCAGCTGAGCAGGAATAACTTGAAGGATTTCAACTTCAAAATCTTAGGAAAATTTAAGTATAAAAAATCCTAAGGAAAGAAATAAGAAGACTGGCGTATACCTGACTCATCATCAAGGAGAGGGACTGGCGAACTAATCCCTCTAAAGCTTCGCGGTCTAAACTTAAAGGCCCTTTATCGCCTGGGGGGCATGCCCCAGAGAGCAAATGAAGACCCAGGTTGGGGTCTTGCCAGGAGTTCCCAGCTACAAAGGGAACCTTCCTCAGTTTGGCGCAAGCCTCCCAAGGTTGTTGAGGGTTCGCGTCGCCAACATTCTCCAGCAGGTCTCACCTCAGGTCAAAGTAAGGACTCGTGTAAGGGGAAGGGCCTTCATTTCTATAGCGCGCTAGCACTGGAGGAGGGGTACTTGCCACTCTAGGAGGATAAGGGAGTACGTCATCGGGAATATTGTCTACCAAGATCACCTCCTGGGACCCGGTAGCAGGAGTCCGGGCAGGAGTCAGCGCCTTGAATTTTGACGCTTCTGCAGGCGTCGCCCCTGTCGGATCAAATGATCCATTTTTTAGGACACCATTGTGATATTCGGTGTAGGTCCACATGATGCTGCCATAGGCCAAGACAGGGAGCCCCACTTTTTAGTGAATAAAACGTTATTCCTATTACTAATAACGTTGTTACTAATCTAATATGATTTAGGAATCTCACCTTTGAAAGCCATGACGACCTCATTCGTGACATCACTAAATAGTTCGACTGGGGCCTTGAGGGGTTCAAGCGAATCCTCCATAAGCTTTGCCTTCTTCTGTCCCTTGGAGGAGTGATGACTCTTGCATTTTCTAAAGCCCTCAAGAGTATCACCGTTAATCTCTTTTGCCTTCTTCTTTTCCTTAGACGCCTTTTTCTGTGGAGCATCTAACAAATGAGAAAATAGGTAAAAATCATTTTCTGCAAAAAATAAAAGAAGAAGTCATTTACCGAAGTTAATGGCAGAAGACGACGCTTTACAAGGGACACACCAGCTTGCTCTAAATCAGACTCACTGGACTCTTGATTATCTGAGTGCGCCTCGCTCTACGGTCAAGATATATCGTCACCAAGGCATCCATGTCTGTCGAGGGCAGTTCCTCAACGCTGGGGCAGAGATATTTACTCGCCTTCGACGATAATAGACACCAGGGTTTAGGGTTGGGAGTCTGTGTATAATTTATGCTTTCTTATATTTCTTTAAATATGTCTCAGTAGTGTAAGGAACAGTATGTTGGATTTCTCATTTCTGAAATGTTATGACCGTAGCTTCATTCTCTCTTGTTCTTTATCTAGGTTTTACTCTCGTTTCTTTCTCTTTCGATTGCTTGTTGTTCTAAACGCAAACATGGTATCATAGCCTATCTTGTCCCTTGGCAAGCTGGGTTCGTTTGATTGATTGCTATTGTTGTTCTGTTTTTCCATTTCTTGCTTCGCATGATTACTTTCTTCCGCTGTTCTTGTTGCTTTTATGTCTCGGATAGAATCGGTCAATGATTCTTCTCCGTTTTGCTTCGATTCACAAGCTGATACTCCATGCTATGTGTCTCTGGCTCTTATCTGATGTTGTTGGTTCATTAATCCTTGCATCAAGGTAGAGGTAAGGCTGCAGTTTTTGTGTATTCTTCAAGTGTTTGTCGTAATACCCAACCCAGTCTTCTTATTCTCGGCCTATCTTCCTTTCTGCATTTATGCTAATCTAATGTGTTGCTTATCTGCTTTCCTTTAGTTTTGTTCGGGTATTGCACCGATTATTTATTTGTTTATGGTATTGAACCGATTGTTTCTTTGTTTTTGTTCGGCCATTATGGATGACTCCTCACCAGTTTTTTCGAGTAAGAAAATCTCGTTACTCATTGGAGACGAGAACTTCTAATCTTGGAAGCAACAAGTCTTACTCACGGTGAGGGTCTTCAATCTTGAGGCTAATCTCTTTGGCATCATTGCTGTCCCACAGTTTATTGTGGATGCAGCTGGTAAAAATGCTGAAAATCCTGAATACCCTAAATTTATTCAACATGACAGCTCCTTAGCCTCATGGCTTATTGCTTCAATTTCTCCTTCGATCAATAGGTGCCTTCTTGGATGCATGACAGCATGCTCCATTTGGCAAAAAATTCATCAGGTATATACCTCCTCTTCTACTACTCATATTATGAGTTTGTATGATCGGCTGAAAATTCGTAAGCTTCCTCATCAACCTATGCGTGACTATCTCACCGAAATTCAAACCACGTGTGATAGTCTCGCTAGTTGTGGTCATCCTATTGAAGAAATCCAACAAATTTCTATAATTTTAAATGGTGTCAAGGGTCAATTTGATCATGTTGTTGTTGTGATTCATGCTAGTAGAAACCTGTATGATATTATCTCGGTGTGTTCGGTTCTGTTAGATGCAAAAACAAGGCAACAGGATCTTCTATTTGGTATTACTCCTGCAGTTAACCTTGCTTCTAGACCTGTTATGACTATAGTTGGACCTTTGGTATCCGATTCGGCAAAGCCTCCTGATCACCCTCCGAAGACCGTATCCACTGACTCAGGAGCTCACACTGCCTACTCTACATCCTCTGAGCAGATCTTGCATACTGCACCCTCCCCTCCATACACGGGGCGTGGTCGGGGTCGTGGAAGGAACTCGGGTGGCAACAAGCCGCAATGCCAACTATGTGGTAAGCTTGGTCACCTAGTTCATCGTTGTTTTCAGTGTTTTAATGTTAACTTTGTGGGTGTGACCGACCCAAACAATGGTGCTTCTGCTGGTGGGAACATGAGTGCCAACTTATGTACTAACAACTGGCCCGATCACGCACCTCATGTGACTGCCACGCCTGCCTCTGCCCCTCCTGTGCATCAAACATACAGTACGGTTCTGCTATATCATGGATCGTCTCAGGTCTACCAGGTCCCACCCCTGCAATTTGTCACTTCATCAGCTCCTCAACCTCTTCATCAGATTGGTTCAACTTTCCTCACCTATCCTGAAGCTGCTCTGCCTCCCTATCTTCAGCAACCTCAGGGGATGGCATCATTTGCCGTGACTCATCCTGGTCATACTCCTGCTGGCACTTCTCTAGCTGCAGCTTCTGATCCTACGACTGCATTGCATGCACCTGTTCAGCTTTCGCATCTCCCCTCAGTGTCTTCGGTTCAATCTGCAGCATGGTATCCCGACTCAGATGCCACAAACCATCTCACCCATACTGCCTCTGCAGCTGATACATCACCGTTTCATGGATCATGTAAGATCACCGTAGGTAACGGCTCATTTCTTGACATTTCGGGAATTAGTAACTCTACAATTCATACTTCGAATAGGTCCCTTATGCTGAATAATATTTTGTATGCTCCTAATGTCACAAAAAATTTGGTTTCCGTTTCGCAGTTCACCAGGGATAATAATGTGTATTTTGAATTCCACTCCTCTCAATGTGTGATTCAGGATGCCTCCTTCCATCAGGTCCTGTTATGTGGTGCTGAACGTGATGGTATCTATTGCCTTGATTTCAAAAAAATTGCTCTTTATTTATCATCGTTGACAAGTGTATATTTAGGTTCTAGTTTAAGTTCAAATGTTAGTTGTCTTGCTGCACATAGGGTGTTAGATGCTAATGTGTAGCATATGAGGTTAGGTCATCCCTCCTCTCAACTATTGTCTCGAATTTTAAGATTGAATAAAATTTCTATTTCGGAATCTACTCAAGATTGCATTGCTTGCTCAATTGGTAAAAGTAAAAAACTTCCATTTCATACATCTACTTCTTCGTATGTGTCTCCGCTTGAACTTGTGGAGGTGGACCTTTGGGGTCCAGCTCCATATCTATCCAATGGTAACCGATACTATATGAGCATTGTTGATGTTCATAGTCGGTATACCTGGATATACTTTCTTCGGTCCAAGAGTGAGGCAACTCACTCGTTTGTTCAATTCCAAAAAGCAGCTGAGAAACAGCTTGGTTTTGCCCTTAAAGCTGTTCAAACTGATGGAGGGGCTGAATTTAAACCCCTCTCCTCTTATCTTCAACAACTTGGAATTCAGCACCGTCTCACGTGCCCTCATACATCCGAACAAAATGGCATTGTGGAAAGGAAACATATGCACATTGTTGAGTTAGGTCTTACTCTAATGGCTCAAGCTTCCATGCCTTTACATTATTGGAGTGATGCGTTTTTTACAACTGTTTTTCTTATGAATAGACTTCCTACGCGTGTGTTAGGAGATACGTCGCCTCATGAATGCTTGTTCAAAGTGAAACCTGATTATTTGTTTCTTCAGGTGTTTGGTTGTCTTTGTTTTCCTCATCTTCGTGCATACAATATTCACAAATTGGACTTCCGTTCTATTCCTTGTGTTTTTCTTGGATATTGCTCGTCTTATCACGGTTATCGTTGCTTAGATGCCACTGGTAGAATTTATGTTTCTCGACATGTTACATTTCATGAATCTACCTTCCCCTTTGCAGATAAGACAGGTCCCTTCCTAACCTCGGCAGTTGTCAAGAACACGGTAACATCTTTACCCTTCTTCTTACCGTTTAATTCTTCTCTAATACACGATCCAGACATTCCTGCTCCACATTCACCAGATTCACAACACGTCTCTGGTCCAGCTCAACTCTCCGGGTCTGTGCCTTTGTCTCATGCCGTTCCCAATTCTCTGGTCTCATCCCCAGTTTTCGCACCACCTACGGCTCCTGCTGGTAGTTTCCCTGCTTCAGCATCACCATCTGGATCTGCTCGTCAGCCTCTGCCCCTGCCTACCGAACATGTGATCAGGTACGTGCCTGATACTACTACATCTCCTTCAGATTCTGCAACTGGCCTTGTTCCAGTAGGTGTCTCTGCTACTCAGGTACCTCCACAGTTACCTATCGCTTCAGTTTATAATTTTGATTCTATCTCTGCAGCCACACCATCATCCATCAAGTATGTGCTATTAGGTGCTACTGACTCTACCTTAGTTCCTCAATCTCAGTGTTTTATTCGTCCATCGACTCACCCCATACAAACCAGGTCTAAAACCAAGTCTAATCAGATCTTGACTGCTGCAGCTGTACCCCTAGACTTGGCTACCGAACCAGCAAACATTCATGAAGCGATGGCTCACTCTAGCTGGGCGATTGCTGTTCGAGCTGAATTGGATGCTCTCATCAACAACAACACGTGGTCCCTCGTTCCCCTGCCACCAGGTCGTCTCCCCATCAGTTGTAAGTGGTTATTTAAAGTAAAAAAGAAAGCTAATGGTTCGGTGGATCGTCTCAAAGCAAGACTTGTAGCCCGTGGCTTCTCGCAAATACCCGGGTTTGACTTTCAAGACACCTTTAGCCCGGTAGTCAAACCTCAAACCATGCGTATTATCCTCACAATTGCGTTGACCCATCATTGGACAATTCAACAAATTGATATAAACAATGCCTTCCTGCATGGTGACTTGCTGGAGGATGTCTATATGACCCAACCACCGAGCTTTCAGCTTCAAGATACTAATGGAACTGCTATTGTCTGTCATCTTCACAAGACGATCTATGGTCTCAAACAGGCACCTGGGGCCTGGTTTGAACGACTGAAGTGTTTTCTTTTGAATTCTCTGTTTTGTTCAGTATCTATTTCTGACAGTTGCCTCTTTATCAAGGTTTCTAATATTGGTTATGTTCTTCTTCTGGTGTATGTAGATGACACTGTCATCACCGGGAGCTCCGATGAAGTTATAAGCGACGTCATCTCTCAATTAAACAAAGAATTCTAACTCAAGGACCTTGGGGTTATCAATCACTTCCTAGGAATGGAAATTCATCGCACAACTGATTATCTTCTCTTGGGACATAAACAATACATCTGTGATCTGCTGGCAAAGACTGGGCTTACCAATGCTGATTCGCTTCCCACCCCGATGACAGGTAAGTGCTTGTCTAAGTTAGGTATGATTCTTGACCAAGAATTTTTTTCTGATGGTTTACTCTATCGAAGTACTATAGGGGTCCTTCAACACATTTGTATTACTAGGCCAGACATTCCCTTTGCTATTAATAGACTCAGTCAATTTATGCAAAATCCGCACTTATCTCATTGGAAAGCCGTGCTTCGAATTCTTCGGTATCTAAAGGCGCTTGACCACGGATTCATATTCAAAGCTGACACCTCTGTTTTGTGCACTGATGATGCTTTAGTGTCTTATTCCGATGGAGATTGGGGAGGTGATGCTTCGGACCGCAGGTCTATCTCAGGCCACTTCCTTATCCTCAATGGAAATCCAGTGGTTTGGAGCTCCAAGAAGCAACCAGTGGTGGCCAGATCGTCAGCAGAAGCTGAATACCGAGCCATTGCAAATGCGGTCTACGAAGTACTCTGGGTAACATCTCTCCTGACTGAGTTAAATATCACACTTGCCTCGACACCCACTATTTGGACGGACAATTGTAGTGTCGTAACAATTTCGGAGAACCCTGTGCAACACTCCATGATGAAGCATGTGGAAATTGACTTGTGCTTTGTACGGGAAAAGGTTGCTGCAGATCAGGTACTTATTAATTTTGTTCCTGCTACAGAACAAGTCGTTGACATCTTAACCAAACCAATCACGGAGAAACAGTTCATCCCTTTCCGAAAGAAACTTGGAGTTACATCCATTCAAGAGCTCAATGTGGTTGTGGACTACCTAGATGACTATTATGCCTCTGACTGTGCTACAGCATCCGTCAACGGCTCATCTAGTCGCCAAAGTTAAGTTCTGCCTTGTTTTTTCATATACATGTATTACCTCATTCAAGGATGCTTGCAGATCCTGATCTCTGCTTGCTGCTGCTGTTGTAACTGGTATTTCAGCTTCGTGGTGGCCAGTAAGTTTGTTTTTAGCAGTTCTTCTCTGATTTCTCTCATCTACCTGGTTTCTTTGCTTTATTTTAAGTGCCTCAGCTGTTTATTTGTGTGTTTGTATGCTCCTCATAACTCTAATCTATGATAAGTTGTGGTTTGTGTCCAAAAACAGAGTGGTGCTTAACACCCTCTTGAGGACTAAAAGATGGAGACCCAAACCTCCCAATCACATGTGGAGACTTAGGGTGTGATTTCATTCCAAAAACAGAGTGCTCAATTTCATATGAAGACAACCGCAAGTCACTCCATGAGTTTACTCTTGAGGAAACATAAGATGAAGGAAAAATCTTCCAATCACACTGGTAAGAAAGAGACTTAAACCTCTTTGTCATCCAATTTGCTTGTGTTTTCTTTCATTTTTGTCTTGATCAAAATTCAACTGGGCACTTATTGCGGTTTGAGCATTTAAATGGCAGTTGAGATAGAAATTGGTAGGTCTGCTATAACAGGTATATCAGTCATCACGAGCCTGGAAATCAGTCACGTTCAATGCAAGGGGTTGTCTAACACATGTTGCTGATCAAGATGCAGCAAACCAAACTTCATGGGGGAATATTGAAGTATATGATTATGCAAATCAAAGTATTGGGGCGAAATCTGAGTTTGATTTAGTTAAGGGTCGGTTATGCAAATATATGTTGGGGGTCTTTGTGTAATTTCTGCTTTCTTATATTTCTTTAAATATGTCTCGGTAGTGTAAGGAACAGTATGTTGGATTTCTCATTTCTGAAATGTTATGATCGTAGCTTCATTCTCTGTTGTGCTTCATCTAGGTTTTACTCTCGTTTCTTTCTCTTTCGATTGCTTGTTGTTCTAAACGCAAACAAAACAATTATTCCTAAAGTAACTATGGTTCATTCGCCCAAAAGACAGAACGGATTACCATTGTAGGACCTGACCTTACTATGGTATATGTATGGAATGTTATAAACTACTTCATCATCCTCATTCAGGGGATAATAATTTCTGATCCCATTGACCTACCATACATTTTAAGTGCCCAGAACAAACTAACCTCCGACTAACTTTGTCATCGGAGGGGAAACAACGGGAACACCCCTAGGATTTTCTTTCGTGCAGATCAAGGAGCAGTTACAAGGAAGAGGAGAAGAAATTCCGGTTTATGTAGTTTCTTCTCAAGGTATAAAATAAATGTGGGTTTACCCATTATGGTGAGATCCGTAATCTCTTTAGAGTAGAATGTGTGTTTATCGCTAATAATTTCGTCTCAAGTATGTTAATGGAATTAATAATCAGTCACTACTTTGAGATGAGATGATTTGTTATGCGTCGTATTAAACTATTAATGAGGATGATTGAATAAGTCACGACAGTATTGCTTGAGCTAAAACATCATATTAAACAAATAAGTAATTCATATATATATAACTTTTATCTATAAGGTACATTAGATTTTAATTTTAACTTCGTCAGTAAATAAAAAAAACATTGTATGGACCAAATTACCCTTATAACTCTTTGTGGCATTGGGCATCTTTATCCGAAGTTTATGTTATTGCTGCTCGAAGGATTCAAAGATCAGATGCTGAAAATTGCTTGGAAGTGGACGAATTAGAGTAGCCAATGGGAAATTCAGATGGCAACGATCAACTAAGAACAACAGCTCCATCTTGTTTGAACATTCAACAAGAAGTAAATGGATTGCTCCAATCAGAAAATGGAAGGAAAGTCAAGAGTTAAATAGTATTTATTCAAAAAGCGAAGACTGGTTAGGTTCCTGTTCTTCTACTACGACTATGGCGAATCTTCAGCACTCGAATAATATGATCTGCAGCTGCGGGAGAAATCAAGACGAGCCGCTATGTTGAGGAATACAGAGGATCGTATTGCTTCGCTTCACCAGACGTCGATGAAGAGATACCATCACAAATCCTTCCCGCGTCCCATCTAAGATTCAATAAGTAAGATGAGTTCGCCATTATTATTCAAGTTGTTTGAGAAAATGCCATAAAGAGTTATAATGGTAGTTTGGTCCACATAGTTTTCGTTTTAAATTTCAGTTAAACTGGTCGAAAATTATATAAAGCTAATTTCAGTTAAACTTGTCGAAAATTGTAGTAATATTTATGAGATTTGAGATAATTTAAAGTTATTTTTTTCTTCTCAACTACTTATTTGTATACACTTAATTCCTAAACTATTTTAAAAAAAATTTATCCCTAAAATGATATGATAAACTCTATTTGCATATCAATAATAATTTTTTTATAATTCACTTTTAATAAAAATAATAAAAAACTTAACGTTTTACATATTTATCTTCAACTTTTTCCTCTATTCTTTCTCATCATCGTCAACTAATTTCTTATTCCAACTATCGCTAACTCTTTCTCTACTTCTCCCCTTTCCTTTCTCTTCCTCTCCTTTCTGCGTCCGTTCTTCCCAATGCCTTACCCTTATTGTTACCCTCCGTGTACATGACCATACTTCTTTCATCCATTCCCTGACTTCCCTCCCCCCTCCCTCTGTCCCTCATTTTTAGAGAGTTCACTATGTATTATTATACTGAGATTACTACAATTTTAACTTAAATTATACCTTTTGCATTTTTTTATTAATGTAGATAAATATTACCATATGAGACATAAAATTGATTGAAATTTGAGTGCAGTGTAAACGCAAAATGGGTTAAAGAGGATGAGGCACGTGGAGAGACAGGGAGGAACCGGGAGAACTAGAGAATGAAGAAATATGCCTAAGGGAGGTGGGGGCAAGGTACACAATTTTTCATCTAAATATATCCCAATTAATAATTAAATATTAAAATGATCTCGATTTAAAAAAAAAAAAAAGAATGAATGCGTTGCTTTAAAAAGACAGTATGCCCAACTAAGTACATAAAATATACTTAGAATTAATTATGTAATAAAAGAATTAATTATGTAATAAAAGTGGTATGTGGAAAGTAATAATTGATCTAAATGAAATTTTCCAAAAACAAGCATCTAGGGATAAAATAGTAAACATGCTCCAAGTCCAAGTTTGAGGGCAAAATACTTGCTCATAGCCCTCTTTCTCTGTTTTCCGAAATCCAGCCATTGCTGGCTTGCTGCTCTCCTTTCCAATCGGCATCGCCCCAAACCCTAAAAATATCTGTCTCTAGCCGTTGATCACCGCACCTCACTTGCCATCCACGGCTTTGCTGCGTCAACGAGAAACTCCCTCAATCTTTCTCCAGCCTCTCGTAGTGTCCCACGCCAACTTACCTCATCATTGTTCGGGGTTCTCTGTCACAGACCAGGACGACTTGGATTAGGTTAGTCTGAATTTGACCGGAGTTATTCATATTGTGGTACTCACTTTTAAGTTTATCTTTATGGATTATTTAAGCATATGAAAG
Organism: Chamaenerion angustifolium; assembly: GCA_946814005.1. Classification (NCBI taxonomy): domain Eukaryota; kingdom Viridiplantae; phylum Streptophyta; class Magnoliopsida; order Myrtales; family Onagraceae; genus Chamaenerion; species Chamaenerion angustifolium. Next base: position 25,799,527 of record OX328270.1, on the reverse strand, counting down.
ATACAATTTTACTTTACTACCTGGCGGAGTGGTTGAATTTTTTCGTTTGCTGCATATTCATTCGTAATTTCTTTTATTAGATCAGATGGTTTGTAGACAGAAGAACGTTGATTGAATTAGATCTTAGTGTAGTTAGCGGGTAAAATTGACAGAGAGATCTCTGCTGCTGCTGTTTCTCTTACTACTAAAAAGTAAAAATCCTCATAAGAACTCCGGCTCTTCTCTGTTACCTTTCCTTTCGTAAAGATTACGGGCAACTTAATTTCTTAGTGGATTTTTTGTTATATAGAGATTTTAATTAGGCAGGTTTTGTGTTACATCATATCGTGATGCAGCTCATCTTATCCATTATCTTCAGACAACTATATTCTTTTAATTAACTGTTATTGATGTACTATTCCTTATCAATGATTTAATAGTTAAGTGTTAAACAATTAATGAGTGTGTGGAGTTGGAATTTGATATTTCATTAGGACACGCATCCTAGACTAATATCAGTTGGGATTGTTTCATCTTAAAATTTAATTCTCAAATTTCTAATGAGTTAAATACTTAAATTAGGTCCAGATAAGTATCTAATAATGCCTCTTTTCAATTAGTCTAACCTTTTAACATGATTTATACTGTAATTGATGTGAAAAAATAAAAATCAGTCATGTAAAATAACAATAATATTGTTGCTTACCCCAACTGCTCTGTAAATCTAGTCCCACTGTGGTCTTCAAAAACATGTTTTGCAGGATATTAGCTAATTCTTGGCTTTTGCTTTGTTAGGGATCCGATTGAGGCCATATATATATATGGAAAGAAGGTATACCAGTGAATCAGGAGATGAAAAAGCGGAGAATGAAAATAATAGGCTCAGCTGTTACCTTCACCCACGAGATTCTATAGTAACTCGCAGAAGCGAGAGCCTTTCATCAGATTCTGATAGAAAGGAAAAGAGTAGGCGGCATGATAGGCGTGATGAACGTGGTGATAGGAGTAAACGGAATGAAGATGGTGGCATTGGGCGAAGGAGTAGAAAATCTGAGACATCTTCTGAAGAGGAAGGTCTTCTAGAAGAGGAAGATAGACGGGACAGGAGGCGTCATCATCGTGAGAATGGGGATGATCGACGAGATAGAGAAAGGGATAACGAGAGGCACTCACGAAGAAAGCGTGATGAAGAGGATGAGATGGATGCACGTGGGGGAAAAAGTCAAGGTAGGAGTAGACATGGTAGATATGATCGACATAGGAAGGATGATGGAGATGCCAAGTATAAAAGAGATCGGCGGGAAAGGGAACCACATCAGACTAGTGCTCCTAAGGAGCAAAGAGATGGAAATAGGAATGTTCTTGAAGATTCCAAACCACCAAAAGGATCTTCAATGCCGGGAGACAGTACTGATGGCTCAACATTAGGTAGAAGTGGTGGTGTTTATATTCCCCCATTTAAGTTGGCAAGAATGATGAAAGACATTCAAGATAAAAGAAGCCTAGAGTACCAAAGGATTACATGGGATGCACTTCGAAAAAGTATAAACGGTCTTGTTAACAAGGTTAATGCAACCAATATTAAGAATATTATTCAGGAGCTGTTTGCAGAGAATTTAATCCGAGGGAGGGGTTTGTTTTGTCGATCATGTATGAAATCTCAAATGGCCTCTCCAGGATTTACAGATGTCTTTTCTGCATTGGTTGCTGTTGTAAACACAAAATTTCCGGAGGTCGGGGAGCTTCTTTTGAGGAGGATTGTTTTGCAACTTAAGAGGGCATATAAGAGGAATGACAAGGTATCATTTTCCCGTTTTTTTCTATGTTAACAGTTGGATGTGTTTTTTGAAGCTTCTGTTTGTGTCTTAATCATATTCGTTATTCTGTGACAGCCTCAATTACTCGATGCTGTTAAGTTCATAGCTCATTTGGTTAATCAGCAAGTGGCTCATGAGATCATCGCTTTAGAGCTGCTAACAATATTGCTTGAGAATCCCACGGATGACAGTGTGGAGGTAGCTGTCGATTTTGTCACTGAATGTGGTTCCATACTTCAAGACCTTTCTCCCAAAGGCTTGCATGGTGGGTATTCTTTTGCTGTTGACAAACAAATCATGTGTCCTTATATAATTTTTCTTGTCCTTTAATTCGCTTAACATCCTTAGATTGAAATATTGCTATGAAGCTAAGAGTAAGCAGTAGTTAGCACTGGCATGTTAGCAATTAGATTGTAATTCTCCATGAAATCATAGCACAATTACTTATAGCTGGTCTTGTTCATAAGTTGATGTTACTGTAAATATTGCAGGCATATTTGAAAGATTTCGTGGAATCCTCCATGAAGGAGAGATAGATAAGAGGGTGCAATTTCTGATTGAAGGACTGTTTGCAATAAGGAAGGCTAAATTCCAGGTATGATATCTTGTTTCTTGGTGGACATTGCATATCCTATGTTTCTTTTCTCGTATCTGGGGTTGACTTTTCCCGTATACCCCTCCATTTTAAGTCTTCTCAATCTCCAGATCTCCAAATACTATTTTAAGCTGCTAGCAAAAAAATGACCCTGAAAGCCAAAACACTGTTCATAATTGTATTCCATTCTGCTGGTACAATATTTACAAGCAGTAAAGAAACTTGTTACAACTTACAAGACGTGTACTCTGTCGGCTCTAAGTATCTTTCTTTTAACCTTGGATTAGGATTTATATTTGAAAAACAAGCACTCAGCAGCTTTTTCTACATGGATAATGTAGGGCTATCCTGCTGTTCGACCAGAGTTGGATCTTGTGGAGCAAGAGGAACAACTTACACATGAGATATCACTACAGGATGAGATAGATTCAGAGATAACTCTTGGTTCGTTTCACACGAGTTGCAGTTTCTGCTTGGATAGCTGCATTTTTTTCTTAAAAATTATTGAATGTGACTGGATTTATATGGAACCAGATATATTCAAGCCTGATCCTCAGTTTGCGGAGAATGAGAAGCGTTATGAGGACTTGAAAAAGACGATACTAGGAGAGGAGTCTGAGGAGGAAGAAGGGTCTGATGAAGAGGACTCAGAGAATTCATCTAATGAGGAGTCTGATGATGAAGAAAATGAAGAGCAAATGCAAATTAAGGATGAGACAGAAACAAATCTTATAAATCTTCGGCGGACAATCTATTTGACGATAATGTCCAGTGTGGACTTTGAGGAAGCCGGGCATAAGCTGCTGAAAATTAAGTTAGAGCCAGGCCAAGAGGTAATAACTTCCTTCTGTTCTATATATATAATCATTTTTTATTGTTATCGTGTGGATGATTGATTAAGATTGTTCTAAATGAAATGTTCCATCGTTAATATAGAAAACCAAGAGAATTTCTGTCTCAACTCCATGCAAGGATTAGGGAGTAGATGGGCCATATCTTTGATGTTCAGTTAGTAGTAGTATTACCAAACCAATAGGTTTTGGAGAATCATGGGATACTAATCTAAACAGGGTTTATTTTGTAGTTTGGTTGAGAAGATCGTGAGTATATATTGTTGTAGATTCACATGTACTTATCAGTGTTCTTCGAATCTTTGTAGTTCAATGACGCCTGTTGTCTATGTTATCAACATCTATTGTTTAATATAATATAATATTTACCACCAAAATATCTTGATCTTACTCCATTTTTAGATGGCAGACGCTTTTGCATTATAAGATTTTAATTTAACTGCATATACATATATATTTCATTGTGGCCTTGCAGATGGAGTTGTGCATAATGCTCTTGGAATGTTGTAGTCAAGAGAGAACTTATCTCCGGTACTACGGTCTACTTGGACAGCGGTTCTGCATGATCAACAAAGTGCACCAGGAAAATTTTGAGAAATGCTTTGTCCAGCAGTACTCCATGATTCATCGCCTCGAGACAAACAAGCTTAGGAATGTGGCCAAATTCTTTGCTCATTTGCTTGGAACTGATGCTCTTCCATGGCATGTTCTGGCCTATATTCGTCTTACAGAAGAGGATACAACTTCCTCATCACGTATCTTTATCAAGATTCTCTTTCAGGTACACTTTTGTTATTTGTAGAAAAACTTTTGCTACATCCAACTTTTCATTTTGTATGGCATCATATAAATAAGAGTTAGTTCAAACTAAAGTAGCAAACAAGCAAAGTGCTTCACAAGCATTTTAGAAAGAGACTTTACTGATTATGATACCAAATTTGGTTTGTAAATCTTGTTACTCATTTGTTTTTGTTCCTTTTACTGCAGGAACTGTCAGAGCATCTGGGGATTCGGTTGCTGAACGAAAAGCTCAATGATCCAACAATGCAAGACTCATTCGAATCCATATTTCCAAAGGACAATCCAAAAAACACACGATTCTCCATCAACTTCTTCACATCTATTGGGCTTGGAGGCATCACGGAGAACTTGCGCGAGTACCTGAAGAATATGCCACGCCTTATCATGCAGCAGCAGCAGCAAGCACCATCCAACACTGAATCTGAATCGGAGGATGGTTCTGAAAGTTCTTCATCAGGATCTGATTCAGAATCCGAGTCAAGCTCTGGTGAGAGTGAGCGGAACAGAACACGTAGCAGCAAGCGGAGGAGGAAAAACTGACAACCAGACATCTTTCAATTCTCAGTGTGTACGTTTAATTTTTACAAATAGGACGAAGTTGCGATTTTGGATCAGTTCTCGTAGCCCCTGCTGCCCCTCTCTAATAGATTCTTTTCTTTACCTTTCTCAGTAGTGTTAACCATGTAATTGTAAGGGTTCATTGTATATTTTGATATTTTTCAGTTCATTTAGGTTCTGCGAGGCCTCAAGGTTTCTTTGATCTGCTCTGATGGTCTCCTTAATTGGAGATTGAATAGAGAATATAATACAATTAATAGCTTGCCGCATTTCAGTTGGTTGGGCTTAGAGTTAGAGACGATATTAATATGGTGAAGAATAAAAGATTGTAGTTATAACTAATAAGTATAATATTTTTTGTGGTTAATTATATTATTACGATGTTATGATATTTGTTTCATAATCCGAGTACTATGTTGATTATAGATAATTATAACAATCATTTACTAATATGTATACTACTAAATAGTAATAGAATTAGAGTTTTCTGGATTGATTAAAAAACTTTAATTGCGGTAAATTATATTTTTAGTTTTTATTGATGTTGAAATTACAATATTTTAATAATTAAATTATTTTGTTGATTGAAATGTACACATTATTTTTTATAAGAATATGAAAAAGAAAAGTGATTTTAAATATGGATATACAAATAAAGTATGTTTAATAATCACAGTTATAAATATAATTATAACATTAAAAATTATATTCATAATAGTTATAATTACAATTATATTATATAGTTTAAAATTACGATATGAATATTGTATTTATTACTATACGCTAATCAGTGTCACGTACTCTTCCATCATTCTTATATATATTTTTTTTTAAAAAGTAACTATAAATAATTAAAAAAAAAATTAATACTTAATTTAGGAAAATAGTAATACACACTACTCCCGGGTGTGATGTGAAATGGCACAACACGCCACAAGGAGTGGTGTGTTAGGTTTAGTTTACTGTTTTTTTTTTCGAAGACACAATATTTAATTAAAAATTAAATTATGTATATATTAAATAAAATAAAGTGAGTAGATTTAAGGGAAAAGTATGAAATTGCACCCAGATGTTTGCATTTTTTTGTAAGTGGACCTACATATTTTTTGCCGCAATTAATTACACTCGTATGTTACATTTTGTTGGTAATTGCACCAAACGTTAAAAATTCTCGTTAAGTATCACGTGAAAGTCACGTGTAGTCGTTAATTTTGAAACGATGCAATGTGAAATGACAAATTTACCCCTTAGGAAAACCCATCACATTTACACATATCCTTCCCGTGGATTCTTTGCTTTCGGTAAGCCCTGTCCTTTCGATTCCGTTGATACCCACTTCGATTCCGTTCGTTTCGTTGATTGCTGTCGTTTCGTTGATACCCACTTCGATTCTGTTCGATGTCCATTACTGATTCCGTGTATTGCTGAACCTGTGTATTGCTGATTGCCTTCGTTTCATCCATTGCTGATTCTGTTTGTGTAGTTTAGTCTGTGTATTGCTGATTGCCTTCGTTTCGTCCATTGCTGATTCCGTTTGTGTAGTTTAGTCTGTGTATTGCTGATTCTGTTTGTGATGTTTTGTGCTGGGTTGGTATGTTTAGTGGCTTTGTTTTGAAGGATATTTTGTCTGGTAAAGCTTTGTGTTGTGTACAACTAGAACATTTATCTAAACATGTTGGTTTGTGTTGAAAGTTTTGTTCGATAATGTGTGTTCTCTTGGATTTTCATGTCGATACATATGGGTGCTTTCACCAATTTCGTCCAAACGTAAGGGTGGAAACACACACTATACAACAAACATCAAGTACAACTGAATAACAACGTACATAACTTGTGGGTCCACAAAATAGTCATTAAACAAACATCAAGTACAACTGAATGACAACATACATAACTTACACACTATACAACAAACATTTTAAACGTAGCTACATCTTCAACATAAGTCCAGCAACAACGAAAAGTAAGAACACTATAACACACAGATGTTGCTGATTTCTGCTATGCAACACAGAAATTTGATTGTTGAGTTCGGATTCCTTTGACACACACTTGGTCATGGCTCTCCTTCCATACACACACATAGGTGGATCTACCCAAGTGAATAAATCACAACCCCTCTTCAAAGAACTTGATGGTTGCATAGTAGTAACAAGAAATTAGGGTTTCAAAAAATCCCTAATTTTTTAAGCGTAGACAAATCGGTCATATCTTCGCAATTAACACAATAAATTGGCTTCATTACCTGGTATCTTGGACATGCAAAGAACAGACGACCGAAATTTTTCATGGTCCAAGCTGTTGTCGCACGGGTTTGTAGAACCGCAGTAGCACATGTGTTCCATGGATGTCATGTTCGGCTTGGATGCCCAAGAGAAAGAAGAACGAGAAGAGCATTCAGCATACTTACCACCCATGTTGTACCAACCTTGGAGCAATTGTCTTCACCTTGGAGCAATTGGCTTCGTCGTCTTCGCAGGCCTTGGAGCAACAAATGAAAGCAAATGAAATTGGAGAGGTATTGAGACTTTATTAACATGAAGAGGCTGTGATATTTTAGGTATATCATGTTAGGTTTAGTGCACATGGACAACACGTGACAGTTATTTAACGGACAACCAACATAAATGGACGGAAAAGTCCAATAACCAACAAATAGAAACATACGGGTGTGATAACAAACATCATGGGTGCAATTACCAATTGTTACAAACATCCTGGTGCAATTCATACTTTTCCCTAGATTTAATTGTGATTCAAATGATGCAAAAAAATATTACATTTTGAGCTACGGATTGACATAACGCTTTGCCATAAATTAAAATATGAAAATTTAACTTAAAAAAATTAAATTCAGACCATGTAAGTCCAAACTCAACGTTAGTGTCATTTATGACGAAATTCAATTATCTACATACTATACTTTTCTTAGATTTTTTATTTGATATAAAATTAAATTGGGTAAAATGCGACATTCCCCCTTAAAGTTAAAATTTTAAATATTAGTTCTAATATTTGGATCAGATGAAAAATCCCCCCTTCCCGTCAGCTGACCATTTATTACTAATGGAATCTTGGTCATGTGTTGCTCACGTTCTGTTTTGAAGGACAGAATTGACGAGTTTTCCCTCCATGGAGTGCATCGACACGTGGTTGATGTCCTAGTCTACTTGTCCATACTGCAGGGCCAACCTTCTCCTTGATTTCTCCACCAGAAATGGTTGCTCCCCTCTCGTCTTCGTCCTCGAGTCCACTGAAGGGAGAGTCTCATTTAGTGAATTGCTACCAAATCTTAACCTCAATATGCTCTAAGACATGTTCTTAGGAAAAAAAAAAGAACCCTCCAATCGATCAAAAGAGAAATCAAGATACTCTAAACTCGACGGAGCCAGCAAATCAGACGAAATGGTCCCTATTATATCATTGTAGTTGATGTCTAAGCTTTTCAAGAATCTAGTCATTCCACTCGGGATAGGTCCGGTGAAGTTGTTTTGATTGGCTGAGAATCTGGAGAGCGTAAGGATGTTTGCAAGAACAATAGGAATTTTACCAAACAGAAGATTTGAAGACACGACCAAAACCTCCAATCTTTGGAGCGCCTCTAACTTGTTTGACAAAATGCCCCTCGGAACATTGTCGCTGAAAGCAATCGTTGTGAGGTTCCGATAATCTGCGATTTTTTGAGGGATTTCGCCGTTGAATTGGTTCGTCGATAGATCGAGCTGCTCGAGAGATTTTGACCTCTCTAAATTGATCGGAAGAGAGTCACGGAATTGATTCGTGCGAAGATTCAAACACATAAGACTCACCACCCCATCTAATTGCAATCCACTTTCGATACATAATACACTGGCACTTGGCCCTTGTATACATATTTGACCAACACCGAACTTACAACCACTGAAGTGATACTTAAATATAAAGACAAGGTGTCACCTTTAGAGGGTTTCACCAATGGTGGGAGCGTCCTGAGATGTTTCTTCAAGTCTTGAAAAGTCTTCTCACATTTAGACGTCCACTTGAACTTCTTGTTAGCCCTTAATACCTGGAAAAATGGCAGCGATTTGTCCCATCCCTTTGCTAAAAAACGACTTAGCGCCACTAACCTTCCATTCAAACTTTGCACTTCTTTGTGGCAAGTGGGGCTCTTCATTGCTTCAATCGCTTGCAATTTCTTAGGATTGACTTCTATCCCTCTTTGGCTAACCATATATCCCAGAAACTTGCCTCACTGAACGCCAAACGCACACTTTGATGGGTTTAGACGCACTTGATAAAGCCGCATCTTCTCAAAGGTTTTCCTCAAATATTTAACATGATCGACACTTTTTATTGACTTTACCAACATGTCATCCACATACGCTTCCATTGTGACGCCTATCATCCAAAAAAAAGCTTGTTAACCATTGTTTGGTAAGTAGCACCTACATTTATCAATCAAAACGATATCACTGTGTAGTGATAAATATCATTGTCAATATAAAAGACTGTCTGTTGAGCATCGCCATCATTCATTTGTATCTGGATATAACCAGAATAAGCATACATGAAACTGAGAAGTTCATGGCCCGAGGTGGCATCAACCAATTGATCTATCCTTGGCAAATGATATGAATCTTTTGGACACGCCTTATTCAAATCACGAAAATTGATACACATTCTCCACTTTTCATTGCTCTTTTTCAAAAGTACAGGATTCGCTACACAGGTTTGGAACCTGATTTCCTTTACGAATCTTGCTTCCACCAATTTTTCGACTTCTTGTGTGATAGTGATCGCCTTTTCTTCACCTACAGTGTGTCGCTTCTGAGAAATTGGTCTGATGTTCGGGTCGAGGTTGAGTTCATGAAAATTACCTCCTTACTAATCTTTGGCATGTCACTTGGTTTCCATGTGAATAGTTCTTTGGCCTACACCAAAATCATTGACAAAGCTACAACTTCTTCTTCTTCTTAGAGCGGCACTCTAGCCTGCACTTCTTTTCCCGGATCATCCACTTCCACCTTTTTTAATCCTTCAATCCGTTGGGTTCGGCTCTTCTCTTCTCGAGTATCCTCCTCAGTTTGAATCACCAAAGTTTATTTCTTTCTTATTTGGCGTTGCATTGTTTGGACCTAAAAACTATGTGTCGCTGGTTGTCTCCCTTCACCACTCTCACACCATGAGGCATTGGGAATTTAGGCAACTGATGGTACGTGGAATGCGCCATTTTATTTGGATTTAAAGTCGAACGCCCTAGTATTACATTGTATGATGCAAGGGCATTGACTACAATAAAGGTGGCCTCCAAATCCAATGATTTCCACCCTTCATCCAAGTGTACTGAAAGGGTGACAGCTCCTACGGGGTAAGTAGTATGTAAGGCGAATCTCATCAACGGGAAATTGACATTTTTCAAGTCTCTTTGTTTTCGTCCCATCCTCTTATATGCATCTAAAAACAAAACATCTGTCGAACTTCCCGAAATTACCAATACTCTCTTCACGTTGAACCTATCAATCCCCATCGTAATTACAAGGGCATCATCGTGAGGAGAAGTGACATGTCCCGTCTCATTCTCTGAGAATGAAATGATCACCTTCTCCTCTTCTCTAGGGTGTTTTCCTGTTTTGGAAGTTCCTGAAATTTGAGAGGTGTAAACCTCCGTAGCGGCGCTTGTCTCTCCTCCAGAGGTGAAACCACCACTTATTACATTAAGGTCTTCCTACCTAGGTCTGACATCTTGTCGATTGTTTCTAGGTGATACCTTTCTTGGGCTTCTACTCCTTTGATGTCGTGCCACAAAGTTTTTTAAATGCCCTTGTTAGATTAGCATTTCCATATCCTTTTTCAGTATATGACAATCATTTGTGTGATGCCCTTTGCAGCGATGGTATCGGCAGTACTAGTTGGGATTGTTTCCCATGAATGCATCGGTTTTTCGCTGTGGTAGAGGCATCACCAAATTCTTATTTTCCATTTCTACAAGAACAACTGAAATTTATCTATCCAAAGGCGTGAAACTTTCGAAAACTTATCGTTGTGAGCGAGGCATAAATTGACGACGCTTTTCATCATGTCCGGATTTTGAAGGACGTTGATCTGGTCTTTTTCCTTCGGAAGTATCTTTTTTAAATACTTCCTTGTTCGCATTCCTTCATTCTTTTTCTATTTCCAAGTCTATATAAGACTTGACTCGCGTCGCCATTTCTTCCAACGTATTAACAAGGATAATGCTCAAAGTATCATACAAAGTCGAGCCTCTTGGTCCCAAACCTCTTACAAAAGCGTGGATAGTCTCCCCTTCTGTGACTGCTTGATCAATCTCTGCTAGCTCCTTATTAAATTTGGTGTAGAAGTCGCATATGATTTCATCGCCTTTTTGTTTTAAGTGGTCCAGAGTCCTACACTTTTTAGAAGTTGACGTCCTCCCATATATTGTACAATAAATTTTTCTTTCAGATATCCTCATGATTTATTGATGCTTTAGGAAGACTGAAAAGCCAATGAGACGCGACGCCTCCTAAGGTAGCAAGAAAAAGGAGTTCAAAATGGTTGACATCATTTGTTCGTCCCAGTAAGGAGGTTTCATGCCTCTGAATATGTTCGACTGGGTTGCCTTCTCCTCGATAATAATCAATTTGTGGTGTTTGTACATGAGGTGTCATTGTGGCAAACAAGATTTCTGGAGCAAATGGGTGTGACACTCTATCTCGCAAACGTGGCATGACTCTGCCTTTTTGTTCCTTCATCTTTTAGGCGACAAGCTCCTCGATTTCCCCTGGTCATTGTGCCAGGGGGATGAGCCATTATCGGGCATGTGCCTATTGTGGCGGCGCTCGCAGGGAAAGGAACTGGTTGCTGGGCCCTTGGCAAATTCTGGGGTCAAGAGGTGTTTTCTTCCATCCCGTTGGCGTTTGCCTATTGGACTGTTTGGGTGGCTGCTCTTTGCTCTCTTCTATCTAAGAGTTCGTCAAGGACCACTATAAATGCCGGTGTCAAAACAATTTCTGGAGTTACCTCCACTCGAGGCGGCACCCTTTAAACATAATAAGCAATACGAGACTGTGCTGGCCTTGACGTCTCGGACTCATGCCTTTGCTATTCTGGGACTGGAGGTGCTTCTAGGACAGGTGCTTCCGGGACAGGTTGATGGGAATGGACCGGTATGAATGCTGATTCTCCCAGGTGTTGTTGGAGCTTTTGGAGCGAATCCTCTTCATTAACCTATCAAATAGTCTTTGCTCGAGTTGCAGGGGGAACCATGACTGAATTTGTTCAAAGAATTCCCACAGACGACGCCAATGTGTTGGATCACATAAATTCTCCTCTTCCTTGTAACCGCTCCTTGATTTGCACGAAAGGAAATCTCGGGGTGTTCCCGTTGTTTCCCTTCCGATGACAAAGTTAGTCGGATGTTCGTTTGTTCTGAGCACTTAAAATGTATGGAAGGTCAATGGGATCAGAAATTATTATCCCCTGAATGAGGATGATGAATGAGTTTTTATAACATTCCATACCTGGACCATAGTAATGGCAGATCCTACCAAGGTAATCTGTGTTGTCTTTCGAGCGAGCGAAATATAGTTACTTTAGAAATAATTGTTTATAAGAGGGTTATTCTCATGTACACTTTTCTTTTAGTTTGTTTAATCATATGCGTGCTAAAAAGTGGTCGACCTAATTTGTAAAAGTGGTCGAGCTAATCTGTAAAAGCAGTCGAGCTAATATGTAGGCGTGCAAACGTTCAGACTAGGGTAGTTAGTGGGTATTCCGACATGCACTTATTCTGAGTATTTTATATATTCTCGCACATTTCACGAGGCGTCGCTCTTACACCCTCAACCATATAAAAGAGCGACGCTCTAATATAATTACGCTTAAATATTCAGTTCCAAATGTTATTAGGCCAAATGTAAAAGTAACTCAGCCCAAAGTTCATGACCCATCAATAACCAAGCGAAATTGTAGGAAGAGTATCCGACTTTAGTTCTTACTAACATTAAGTCGAGACTTATTCTCTATTCCTCCTTAATACTGTGCATAACAACAGATAATTTCATCTCGAGAGTGACTCAAAATACAACCTCCGAATTTTAATATTTTACATGTGTTTTGAGCGACTTCCGAAAAGTTGTACGGCCAACGTTAATGTCTCGTACATACACTAGGTGTTCGTTGAATTTTTCACCAATCTTTATCTCAAATCAAAATTATTTACCTACATAACCTCAATTTTAAATCAAATACAAAAATATACCTACCCGTGATTCCCATTCACGGGTGGAAAAACTACCCGCGAATGGGAGTCGCGGGTGGGCATGTTTTTCTTTCCGTCAGTTCCACTCGCGAATGAGAGTCGCGGATCGAGCTTGGGGTGACAAATAGGTAATACAACACTATAGTGATTCATCACCTTCAAAATATTAATTTAATATCATGTAAACCGATGATGTACATATCAAATATTAAACTAATAAAAACTAATACTACACTTGATCTTAGAGAAAAGACGAGCAAGTTATGAATTTTGAAGAGTAGAAGTTTGACTTTTATAGAAGATGAGAGTCTCTCATTGTTTAGAAATACTCGGTGTGAGACTTAGAAAACATTGAATAAAACTTATTTATTTATTTATGTATAGGGCTTCATGTGTTTTTGTGTTTTCTGCTGCCTTTATGTATAAACTTGGGTCTTTATGTGTTTTTTGCGGACCTAGACACAAAGGAGATGTATTTTCTGCGGACTTGGACATAGAAACACATTAGGCCTTATATATAAATACATAAATAAGTTTTATTCAAGATTTTTCAAGTCTCAAACCGAATATTTCTAAACTAGAAGAGACTCTCAAATTGCCCGGTTTTTTCACTAAGATCAAGTTTAGTATTAGTTTTTACTAGTTTAATATTTGATATGTATATCATCAGTTTACATGGTATTAAATTAATATTTTGAAGATGAAGAATCACTACAGTGTCGTGTTACCTATTTGTCACCCCTAATTCCACCTGCAACTCTCATTCATGTGTGGAACTAACGGTTAGTTGCTTTCGAGAATGAGAAAAAAATACTCACCCGCGACTCCCATTTGCGGGTAGATTTTTCACCCGTGAATGGGACTCGCGAGTAGGTATACTTTTGTATTTGATTAAATTATGAGATTATTTAAGTAAATAATTTTGATTTTAGGTATAGATTGGTGAAAAATTGGTCTTGTTTGGATTAGCAAACGAATTTTCGTACTAATTCTCCCTGTATTATTTATTAGTTGTCGATCTAAATGAAATAGGATTTTGTGAAAATGCTAACAAAGCTGAAACGAATCTTTCTTTCCTTATTAATAGATAAATGGACAGCTTTTTACATAGAATGTAAAAATATATTTTAAATTGTTTGAATTTAAAGTTATTGAAATTACTTCTGTGTTGAAAAATATAAAGTAAATTTAATTATTTATTTCTAAAATAATAAACGTTAATAGAAAGAAAATAGAAACAGACTAACCATTACAGTGATTTAAAATGAATTATTTTGATAAATATATATGTATATGTTTTTATTAGTTTAATTCTCTTTATTATTATATTAAATCAATACATTTTATTTCCAAGTAAAATAATATCTATCTATCTATATTAATTTGGCTAGAATATATACAATTATGACAAGTAATATTTTCAATACATTTTTTCACTTCTAAGGTTAAATTCATAACTTCTTATTGGTCCATTTCAAACATATAATTTTCATGCATATATGGCATGTCATGTAACTCACTTTAAAATATTTCAAACATTATCATTCATTCTCTACATAAGTTACAAAAATTCAATAATTTCTCCATCTTTCACATGTGCATTTATTATTATTTTTACACTACTAGAGGTGTTGTTTTTATAGACGAAGCTTAGTCGCTGGTAAAACACATTTTTTATCGGTAAAAATCATGTTGACGATGTTTTCGCCAGTAAAAGTCGTCGGTATAGCTACCGGTAAAACGTTTACGGACGAAATGAGGCCTCATCGATAAAAATTGAAGTTTTACCAGTGAGATTCAACAAAATAAAAGTAGTTACTTAATAGGTTGAATTTGAAATGGATTCAACAAATATGAGTAGTAGTAGTAGTAGTAGTAGTAGTACACCGACTACCCCATCTGAGCCTAATTCAAGTGCGAGTTCTAGAGGAAAAACTTATCCAGCTTGGGGACTTTGTAAAATTGTGGATGCTTCTACTGGAAAAGGAAGAACATTGCAATGTGCCCATTGCAAAAAACATTTTCTGGGGGTGGAATTCATAGGCTTAAGGAACATGTAGCTGGAGTTAGGGGTAATACTATGTCTTGCAAAAAGGTTCCTGAAGAAATTCGCTACGAAATGCAACAACATATAGGTAAGAAAAGACGACGTGATGAAGTAAACGATCTTAATCAGGGTCCAATGGGAGAGATGAGTTCATCTCATGGTGAAGAAGTTAAGCACGTCACTGTTGTAAGGATACAACCAAAAATAGCTCCCATGTTTCAATCTAGGACAATGATCGGTGCACAACCTACATTGAAAAGTGTTCTTCAAAGTAAGGAAAATGGTGGAAAAGTGTCATCTTGTTGTGTCTAAGTGGATGGTTGTTGAATCTATACCGTTTAACTCGGTTAGTTCGCCGTACTATCAACAGATGATAGATGTAGTTGCTAGTATGGGTGCAGGTTATAAAGGTCCCAATTTTCATGACCTTAGGGGACACTTGTTGATGAAAAGTGTTGATGAGGTAAATAAGTATATTGAGAGTTATCATGCTATTTGCGCATATGCAAAGGAAAATAATGCAAGAAAGTTTGTTGATCTTATACTTGATTCAACTTTTTGGACTGAGTGTGTTGTGATAGTGAAAGTGACTGAGTCTCTTGTGCGTGTTTTACGCATTGTCGATAGTGATGAAAGACCGGAGATGGGTTATTTGTATGAGGTTATGCATAAAGAAAGAAGTGAATTGTTGAAACGGTTTCAACGAAGAAAGAAGAGGATTAAACCTTATATTAAGATTCTAGATTCAAGATGGGATAGACAACTTCACAAGAATTTGCATGTGGCTGGTTATTGGCTAAATCCTCAGTTTCAATATAATTCGAAAGAAATAGGAAAGCAACGTAGGACAGTATCAGGATTGCTTGATGTCATAGAAAGATATGCTGCTCAGAATAACCATTTGGGAGAGAGCATTTGAAATGAGATGATAATGTTTAAGGATACTAAGGGTGCCTTTGGAAAGTTTTCTGCCATGGCTGACCATGTAAGAATGGCTCCAGGTAAATATCTCCATCAAAAGACTTTTTAAACTATATGGTTAGTAATTTGTATTATTTAACTTATTTTGTCTTAGATCAATGGTGGATGGTACATGGTAATTCAACCCCAAATCTTCAAAAATTGGCCATTCGCATACTAAGTCAAACATGCAGTTCCTCTAGTTGTGAGTAGAATTGGAGTATCGTTGAGTATATTCATTCTATGAAGAGGAATCGACTGGAACATCAAAGGTTGAATGATCTCGTTTATGATCATTATAACTTGAAGTTGCAACAAGAGTAAGAGTTTAAATTCTTATTTCTATATATAATCACATGTATTTGATTACATTAGAAAGTTTAATTTTTTTGGTGTGCAGTAACTCCTTCAAGGATAGATTTTAGGGAAAAGTAGGAAATTGCACCCGGATGTTTGCACATGTTGGTAATTGCACCCATAATGTTTCTTATCACACCCGGATGTTTGCGTTTGTTGGTCATTGGACCTTTCCGTCCATTCTCAAACGTTGTCTGTTAAATTACCCTCACGTGGTTGTCATGTTCCAGACTCTTAAATGTATATACCTAAACTACCCTAGACACTATCTGTTGATAAAGTCTGTGTGTCTCTTCCATTTTTCATTTGTCTTCTCCCTTCGGTCGTTCGGCTTCTGTTTTGTCTACCACAGTGGTTGCGTCTTCTCCGTTCGTAAGATGAAGTCTGGTAAGTACTGTGAATGTTCTTCCGATTCTTCTTCCCCTTTCGCATCTAACCCGAATATAACCTATGAAGAACCACTGTGCTATTGCGGTCTACAAACCTATGCGAGAACAGCTTGGACCATGAAAAATTCCGGCCGTCTGTTCTTTTCATGTCCGAGATACCAGGTAATGCTGTCAATTCCTTGAGTTAATTTCGAAGATATGGTCGATTAGTGTATTCCGAAAAAATTAGTTTTTTGGAAACCCTAATTTCTTTTTACCACTATGCATCCATTGAAAATGAGTTGTGATTTCTTCGCTTGGGCAGATCTACCGATGTGTGTGTATGGAAGGAGAGCCATGACCAAATTTATGTCAAAGGAATCCGAACTCAACAATCAAAGTTATGTGTTGCGTAGCAGAAATCAGCAACAACTGTGTGTTATAGTGTTCTTACTTTTCGTTGTTGCTGGACTTATGTTGAAGATGTAGCTAAGTTTAAAACGTTTATTGTATAGTGTGTAACTTATGTGCGTTGTCATTCAGTTGTACTTGATGTTTGTTTAATGAATACTTTGTGGACCCAAAAGTTATGTACGTTGTTATTCAGTTGTACTTGATTTTTTTGTATAGTGTGTGTTTCCACCCTTATGTTTGGACGACATTGGTGAAAGAACCCATATGTATCGACATGAAAATCCAACAGAACACACATTATCCAACAAAACACACAAACTAACTTGTTTAAAGAAAATTCACCTAAACAAAGGTTTACACATTATCCAACAGAACATTCAACACGGACCATGAGACCAACCTGTTTAGATAATATCCAACACAAAGGTTTAACAAACATAATATCCAACAAAATGAAGTCACCGAACCTAACAAACCAGAAAACATGACCGAACCTAACATCCCACAAAACATTGCGGTCACAACGTCCATTTAAACAAAACTGGGTGAAGTGCTTTCATTGAGTAGATCTTCGCACAAAACGGGGTGAAGTGCGGGCACCGCGCACAAAATGGGGTAAAGTGCGGGCCTCTGCTTTCACTGAGTAGATCCTGCCTCTCCAACATTTCAGAAACGTCTTCATTACTTTTCAAAACTTCTAAATCTGTCTTCAAATGACCATTGTGACTAATCTGTAATACTCCATGAACACTTCCATTGTCTCATAACTGAGTATATCCCTCCCTAAATCAGTAATTTCGGTTTGTCAAACCCAATTTCCATCAATAAACTGCCCATTGTGGTGAATCTTCAACATGTAATTTCGATTTTGCCCACTATCCTTGTCCATAACTTACCTAACAAATTCAAAACCAAACCTATCAATATCAAAAAATCTAATCACTCAACTACTGCAGCAATATCTACAAATCGACGCACTCATCAATATCTAAAAAACCCATCAATTAGTTGAACCTTGAAAGGTTCAACTTCTGGAATCTGTCTTGTTGAACCTTGAAAGGTTCTTCTTTCTCTACTTGTCATTTTAACCTGGAACGAACGGATGATATCAGTATCATAGTACCAAATTTATAAACGAATTATAGTCCACAAAAATATTGACATTTACACCTTAAACTAAAAATATTAAACAAAGAGAATAATACCAGAAAACACAAACATTTTATCCAATCAAATCTTCTAGTTCGTCCAAATCGTCCACCATAGTATCAACATTGCATCAACCTCAATGCTTTCTACATCAACACGATTATGCATGAATTCACTATCATTCAAATTCATGTCCATAGAGTATTGATGTGAGACAATCTCTTGATGAGGTTCACGTTCAACGCCTTCTAGCAACATATGTAATCCCATGTTGAACTGTTTTATGGGTTCCACATCTAACACTAAACTCCATTCACAATCCATGGGGTCTTTTGCATAGAATACTTGTTGGGTCTGATTAGCTAAAATATATGGCTCATTCATCTGCAAAAATGATGATGTCCTCACCGAAGTAAACCCAGATTCATCATGCCTAGCATTTCTTCTATTAACCACATCAAACCAATCACACTTGAAAAGAACAATGTGATTAGAATTTAAGTAAGGAAGTTCAATGATCTCTTGCACCACTCCTAAGTAGTCAACATTACTCGGTTGGGGATTCCGATCTCGAGCACTAGAAAAGCATGTTGTATCAGTGGTTGTGAGGACTTCACAATTCTGTACTAACCGTGAGCTAGCTCTCTCTTTAGTGTGAAACTTAAAACCGTGAACGACTATTGGCAAGAGACATTGCATAGGTACATGATAGTTATGACTTTTCAACCCAATGGTTTTATGTTCCTTAACTAAAACACAACATGAAATATTGGACGAGAATCTACCAAGAATTGTCAAGTCTTTCAAAAACCTACACATAATACTTTTTTGATCGCTAGATAGGGTATGACTGGCCGCAGGTATCACCTTCTTTGATCTTTTTGTTATTGGATGGAGTGAACGTCTTAACCCCATGACTTGTAAGTCAAGACGAGCATTCAAATTATCGTTCTCCTACGAGGCACTCCCAACAATGTGTTAAGTAAATTTTCACAAACATTTTTCTCTATATGCATGACATCCAATTTGTGGGGCAGCAGTAAGGACTTCCAATAGGGTACGTTAAAAAAATGATTCGTTTCTTCCAATTACTAGTAGTGGACTCCCGACCAATCTTAACTCCTTGTTGTGTTTTCCCATAAGTGATGTTGTTTAAACTCTGCAGTTGTGCTAACATCTCATGACCAGACAATCATGTTCGTGGTGGGCGAAAATCTTGCTTCCCATTAAACGAGTCTCTATTGGTTCGAAATTGATGATATTTGGTAAAAATATTTGATGACCCATATATGCAGTTTTTTCCCATTTGGCAAACGGTGTGAACATGTTTTCATGTTACATACTGGGCAGGCTAAAATATTAGAGGTTGACCAAACAGATAAATTACAATATACTGGAAGATCATTTAGAGTCCACAAAACTGGTGCACGAAGCCGAAAGTTCTCCTTCGCAGAGGCACCATTAGTAATCATTTCCTTATCCCACAACAGAATCAGCTCATCTATCAACAGTTGCAACTATACATCAATATCATTACAAGAAGATTTAGGGCCAAGAATTATCATAGAGAGCGGATAATTTGGATCATTCATACATTCTTGGGGTGACAAGTTGTATGGTATAAGAATCACATGCCACATGTTGTAAAGCTTGGTATTGTTAGAGAATGGATTGAACCCATCACTTGTAGTCCCAACATGATGTTTCGAGGTTCTAAACCAAATTCAGGACATACACCATCAAGCACTTTACAAGTGGCAGTATCCACTGGATGCATCATCACGTCATCTTTAATGTGTTCTTCTGCATGCCACCTCATACTTTTCGCTGTCTTTGTTGACATAAAGAACCTTTGCAACCTTTGGATTAGACGGAAATTATGTAATCTCTTTGCTGCTACTTTTTTCCTTTTCTTCTTCAGATAAGTGTTTCTATTATTAGATCCAATCATGGCTCTAGGTTTCACCCACCTAGACTCACCACATACCAGACAAACATATGCATCTGAATGCTTTTTAGTAAACAAAATACAGTCAATTGGACAAGCACCAATCTTGTCATACTTTAACCCCAATTTGAATATGACTTTTTGGCATCCCTATATGTGGTCGGTGCAATGTTTCCTTTCGGCAGACATTTCTTGAAAAGTTTCATAAACTCATCCATTGTTGAATTACTCACTCTATAAATGGACTTTATGTGCAATAACTCAACTATATAGGACATCTTGAATAATTAGGACACCATGGGTCTAGACTTTTTCCACAATCCTCTAAACCCTTGTAAAATGCTGAAGCATTATCATTTGGTCGCTCTTCTCCATTCGTCCATTCCCGTGCACCGGTAACGTCATAAACATTTCATGCATTTCATCAACGTTTCTTACACTACTACTTGAAGATGGTACAAAATCTTCACAGTGATAAATCCATTTGGTGTAAGTTTGCACAATACCTTTCCATAATAAATGATTTTCCACAACATCTCTTAGCACAAAACCTTTGCCCGGTCGATCGACAGTCGTGGTTCTTCCTCGGGCGAAAATAAGGTTCTTCAGTATAGAATGTCATTTGTACAAGGAAAGCCCTGAATTATTTTACTTTTACCGGTGAAATTTTTCAATTCACCGGTAAAAGTTAACATTTACCGGCAAAAAAAATAACATCGTCGGTAAAAGCTCATTTTACCGTCGAGCTTATTTTTTTCGTTGGTAAAAGTTTGCTAAAAAAATAAGCTCTCCATAATTCAATTTTATGACAAAAATTAGGGGTGATCAAAAAAGAATGGTTGGTTTGAATTCCCGACAAGACCTGTCTGACTAGGACTGAGATCGACTAGAACCGAGATCGAGCGAGTAGTTTTTTTCTTCAATGTCGGTCTCGGGCTTTTTTCCCAAAAGCCTGACTAGAACCGGGTCAACCCGACCTTCAAGAAAACCCTAGAGATTCATGGTGTAACCCTTGAAACACTAATAATTCATGACATTGAAGCATTCAACAACCATGGGATCGGTTCCATAAGGGAAGTGCGACGGAAGACGAGAAGCGAACGGGTTCACTACCAAAACTTCGGTGATTTTTTTGACCAATCGAGGTGATTTTATTTTACCAAAAATTTCGGCTCAAGACCGAGACCGACCCGAGTCAAGCAAGAGCGACTTAGACGAGCTTTTTTGGCCAAAGTCAATTTAGGCCTCGGTCCTGCCTCCAAGACCGGTCTGGCCCACCCATGATCAGCCCTAAGAAAAATTAATAATTATATATTAAAAAATAATTAATACATACGAGAATTATTATCTCGACGCGAAAAAATACAATTACTGGCAAGTGAATTTTTGGCCACCGGTTTGTAATGATTTACTGGCGAATTATTAACTGTGGTCACTAAAGATCTGTTAGCGGCAAATTTTTGTATGTCGACGGTAAAACAATTTTACCAACGATTTTTTTTCCGCCGGTAAAGATAGAACTTCTAGTAGTGTTATTCAAATACTAAATTTTATAATATTATGTTTCATAAAAATCAAGTAAGTGTACATATGAAATTTTGATACTAAATTTTTTTCTAAGACTAATTATAATTAATTTTATGTATTACATATATTTTTTTCTAAATTAATAGTTGTTTGTGTAACATTCTGTACTCAATTATATAATTATGTATGCAATATAAATTTTAACACATATATAAAATAATTTTAATATTATCAGTATAGTTTCTTAATATTTTATATTGTTATGTAGAGCTTTATTTTTATAAATAATGTTTACTTACTTCATATGTGAATTTATAATATTTTATTTGTTTTTTTATTGAAATACTATAATTGATAATATTATACTTTATATAAAAAAATCAATTAAGTCCACATATTAAAGTTTGTTATTAAATTTTATTACTAAGACCAAATTATAAGTATTTGTTTTTATAAATTAATAGTTACATGTCTATTATTGTGTACTCTGTCATATTTATACAAGGCAATATAAATTTAATTCATGAAAACAAATATTCATATTATCATTATATTTTCTTAATATTTTTTTATATAGTTTTGTAGAGTTTTATTTTTAGCCTCGACTAATTTTACAAATTAGATAAATATTGAAGACAAATGACTATTACTACTAATAATGTAGACACAAATACTTTCAACATTATAACTATGTGGATTTTTTTAAGTTAAAAGTATTAATTAGAAACATGTCAATACTTATTAATATTTATTTTCATTATCGACTTATGTAAATTATTAATAATTATTCGTATAGTGCAAATACAAATGCAATTACTATTAAAAGAATAATATATTTCTTAATGATGTAAACATTTTGTTAAATGCAAATCAATTATTAAAGTTATATTTAAAATTAGTAATTAGCATTACATAAATAATTATTGATATTTATTTTTACTATCAACTTCTGTACTTTTCAATTATGTTTATGAAAATATACAATTAATCTTTATGTTTTATACTATTCTTGGTATAATGGAAATATAAGTGTAATTACTATTAAAACAATTTTTTTACTATTTTATTATAGATTTCTAAAATGTAATTTATTTTTATTGTTTATAATATAATAAGGATTAATAAGATATTAAAGGGTCAACTACCTCAACAGTTACTTATTTTTGACATGTGAGATTAAAAGGTTACTCATTGTTTTTGTGACTGGACCATTACTTAAGTTTGAGGATGTGACTGAATGGTTATTCCGTGAAGTTTTCGTCACATATTTCCGTCTGACTGTCACGAGGAAGTCACATGACCTAATTTAAAGATGATTCTAACCCCCCCCCCCCCCCCCCCCTTATGGATTGTGATGTAGTTTCTCTAAACAGAAGTAACAGTTAGGTAACAAAATGTCAAAACTAAAGTAATCGTTTGATAACATTTAAGAGAAGATAAAACGTCATTTAACAACTTCTCCACAAACATAAGTCACCAACTTTGCAAACGACACAATGTTCATCATACTTCAGTTACAGACAAAGGTTACTGACAAATGACATACTAAGTAGCTACATACTCAACATAATTCTTTGCAAATGAACTTAGAACAAAAACAACAATGTCAATTACCAACACTATAACTAACTTCTGAGAAACCACATCCAATGGTGGTGGTGGTGGTGGTGGTGGTGGTGGTGGTGGTCCCAAATTTGTTGTGTCTGTAGGCGACCAGGTTCTCCCAAATTTGTTGGCCATGTAATCTAGAGCTTACCAAGGACGTTACTTCTGTAGGGGAACCCAGAAAAACATCGAATTTGTGATCAAACATGGCCATAGAATAGCGAGTTTCGATTTCATTTAATTTTCTTCTTGAACATATGATTTTGTTTGATGAAAATTCAGCTAGATAAAAATCAAATAGCATCAAACGAATTTATAATACAACACCTAACTACAAAAATCAAGCATCATCAACTGACTAGTAAATACCACCAAACCATCTATTCAGAAAGCTATGAACTTCATTCAATAACTTGAACTCAATGATCTGCTCCAAAATCATATCAAATGAGATAGCTCCTTACCTCTTTTAGTTTCTGTGAGTCGTTTAGAGGCAAAGGATGCACGAACACGGATCTAACGTGTTGCTGGTTAGGATTATTGCTAGCACTCTCATCAGGTGCTTTAGGAATTGGAGTCAATAAATAACTTCTCATTGTCCAGTTTCAGTAATAAAATATTACCATTGGAACAAAAACTAAATATGCCATGTCTAACAGAAATCTCTGAAGGGGGAAACCCTAACCTGCAATTTCATCTCAGAGAAGAAATTCCTAACTTGCTGTCACCTTTTCTACTCCTTCAACACCACGCACATCTCCTTGAAGGTCAATTTGCAAACGAACTCAACCATCACCCTCCGCATATCGTACTGGAGAATGAGAATGATATATCAGGAAGTTTAAGTTTGAAGAAGGTCACGTGCACAGTACATGCGCAAGTTTAACGAAGATAGTTAACGGAGATAACCGTTTAGATACATCTGTCAACATAAGTAACGGTTGATGTCAAGTTTGAACTGGTCAGTCACATCTGTCAACATAATATATGATCATTAAATTTTTTATTAATATTTTTTATTATATACATATATTTATAATCATTAGTAATTATATAAAAAAAATACATATAGCGCAAAGCACGAACCAAATTTCTAGTTAGAAATAATTTGATTGTACAAAATTAATAAACTTTTTGGGACAATATATCAATAAAATTAACTTAGTATTAATAAAATGACATATTACTGAAATTATATATAAAGTTATTTCCTTTTTGGAAAAACATTTATGTAAATAAAAAATAGTTAATAGATTAGTGATTATTAGTGTGGTCTATAAATTTTAATGTATAAATTATTACATTTTCATTTATTCTTTTAAGAAAATAAATGTATTCTTATAAATTCAAATTTAACCAATCTAATAATTTTGTCAAAACACAATACCAAAAAATATAAACTATTTTGTAATTAGAATAAATATAATAGAATGAGTAATAGATAAATAAAATTAATAGTAATAGTAAAAAAAACTATAAATAATATAACGCTCTCTTTAGATTATTTAAGAATTTTTAACTCATTTTAAATACATATATAACGTCACATTTTCGAGAAAAAATATATATTAATATTAACCAATAAAATATTTCAATTTTAATAGCTAACTGTCTCATTTATTAATTGTCATTGTAATCTATCTAAATTAATCATTAGTATCACGCATAAGATTTGGAAGTGTGTGCTATTAATAATTCACCGAGACATTGACATTTGACATGGAGAACAGGAGAAGTCGTCTCCACTGATACACCACTATCCTATCCCTATCCCTTCCTCTATCTAGGAGGAGCATAGGGACGGGTTGATGAGACCCAAGATGGGTCCCACCCAACGCCAACAGTCTCATCTCCTGTCAATGGAGATTGACAGGAGGCCCCTCGCACCACATGGACAGCATAGTAACTGTGTTACCATATTTTTTTTATACCATAAAAATGTAAAACTTAAAACGTAAGTCTTATTAATTATCTTAAAATTTTACATTTATTAGTAAAAACATTTAATATGCTCTTAAGTCATCTTAATTTTCTCTCTTTAAACCGATGTTTATAAAAATCGATTTACTCGTGTGCTTAATGTTCGACCTCAACCTTTTAGTGAGAGTGATTTTATTTTTACACCATCGGGACTTAAACTGGCGCATTCCGATACCATGATAAAGTAATTAGATAAAAAGTACTAGGGTTTGTGAATAGATGAAGAACATGTACTATACTATACGATCTAATATACATTATATTACTAGATTAATACGGATTGTATCAATCCAATACAGCATCAATACTGCATGCATGCATGGCCAGTATAATTTTTCGAAAAGGTTAGCTTATTAGAAAGATAGAAACTCTATTGTATTTAATAATTAAGTGTCGTCTGTTGTATCAAAGTCTGAGAAGTAAGTGGAGATGAATCCAATCAAATCCCAGCTGTGCAAAGACAAAGGCAAGAAGGACCCACAACACAGCTTATAAATAAGAGATTTTTTTAAAAGTAGCCAGGGTGCTAAAAAAATTTGAAAAATTAGATATACTGAAAAATATTTAGCAAAATGTATATAATCGCTATTGGGGGTAGCGTTTTTTTACAACGTGCGCTACTTTGAGTAGCGTTTTTTCAACAAACGCTACTAGGGGTAGCGTTTTGCATAAAACGCTACTTGGGGTATCATTTTTATGAAAAACGCCAACCCTAGTGGTTTTTTTTTTGTTTTTTACGTTTTTTTGACGACTCGATGTTTAATTAAAAATAAAATTATGTATTTAATAAAAAAATTTGTCATAAGTAGATATTTTAATTGTGATTCAAATGATGCAAAAAATATTAAATTTGGAATTACGGATTGACTGTAGGCTCTGCCGTAAGTTGAGCTATGAAAATTTGACTTAAAAAAATATAACTCAGACCCTGTAAATCCAAACTGACCATGGTGAACTTCATTTATGTTGTAATTCAATTATCTACCCAGGATAATTTTTTTGATTAGAAATACATTGATTTTTTAACATAGCATCACTTGTCTTATAATTTGACCGAAATAATTAAATGCATTAGGTGAGAAATTTAATTATGCACTTACTCAAAAAAATCAAAAATATTACAGTGCATAGCTAATTTAATTACGAATTAAATGACGCTAACTAGATGTTAATTTTTTACTTTTAGACTGACCGTATAATACGATACGTAATTTACTTCGTATTATACGATCAGTCTAAAAGTAAAAAATTAACGTCTAGCTAGCGTTATTTAATTCGTAATTAAATTAGCTACGCACTGTAGTGTTTTTTATTTTTTTTTGAGTAAGTACATAATTAAATTTCTCACCTAATGCATTTAATTATTTTGGTCAAATTATAAGACAAGCGATGTTAGGTTAACAAATCACTGTATTTCTAATAAAAAAATACCCTAGGTAGATAATTGAATTACGACATAAATGATGTTTACCGTGATCAGTTTGGACTTACAGGGTGTGAGTTATAACTTACGGCAAAGCCTACAGTCAATCCATAAGTCCAAATTTAATATTTTTTTGCATCATTTGAATCGCAATTAAAATATCTACTTGCTATAATTTATTTTTATTTTTTTTAATAAATACATAGTTTTATTTTTAATTAAATATCGAGTCGTCAAAAAAAACGTAAAAAACAAAAAAAAAACGCCACTAGGGGTGACGTTTTTCATAAAAACGCCACTAGGGGTGACGTTTTTCATAAAAACGCTACCCCAAGTAGCATTTAATGAAAAACGCTACTCCTAGTAGCATTTTATGAAAAATGATACCACTAGTAGCGTTTGTTGAAAAACGCTACTCAAAGTAGCGCACGTTATAAAAGACGCTATCCCCATTAGTACTTATATACATTTTGGTAAATATTTTTTTAAGTATACTTACTTTTCAAATTTGTTTAGCACCAACTTTTTGAAAACCTTTCATAAATAAATAAAGAGCCAGCCGTCCCTTCCCTTCATTTAATTTCTAGTGTACTGTAGTGTGACAGTGTGGTGGGTGCATGGGGGAACAGCTCCCGCGCTGTTTACGCGAGTCTTGCATCGGCCCCAGCACAGCACAGCACGGCAATGCACTACACTCAATTATAATCAGAAGAGACACACACACCAAAGAGAAAAGGAGAAGAGAAGAGACTCTTATTGTCTGTTTTTGTTTTATGTCTTCTCGTATGATTGATTAGCTGATGAAGACTATACAATTACAAAGGGGATGCATGCATTGGAGATGCTTAATATATATATATATATATATATATATATATATATAGTGCATTCAATATAGAGGAAGGATAACATCACATTTCAGAAAGCTCCATACATCCGGCCATAATCCAAACCCACATTGTAATTGATATTTTCTTTTAAGAAACTAAGTATAATTAAAAAAATATATATTTATAAACATAAGTATAAAAGAATATACTTAAAAAAATAGATATATACGCACCCAAGTGAGAGAGGATTGCACTTAAAATGCAAAACTCGTTGTCCTTGGTGACACGTTATATATTAATTTTTTTTTCAACAAACGATATTTGGTTAGAAGATAAATGATGTATCTATTAAAAATTAAGAAAAAATTAGAGTGAATAGACATTATAATTTGTGATTTGAATAACATAAACGATATTGAATTTGGATTTACGGATTGTTTATACACTTTCTTCTAAGTTGAGATCTAAAAATTTAACTTTAAAAAACTCAACTTAGTTAGAAGTATAATTAAATTTTTAATCTAACATAATTTGTCTTATAATTGGATCGAAATGATAAAAACAATTTAAATTTAAAAAATAATTTTATATTTATTAAAATAATATGTAATGCATATAATTAAATTACGATATAAATAACGTTAAAATATTATTAGAATAAGCATATATTATAATACCATATAAAATAATTTAAAAATAATAATTATTATTTATATTTTTAATAAAAATATTATATTTTATATCGTAGCCCTATTTGCCCCTACCATGGACAGTGAATGTCCTCCGTAAAGAGTAATAGAGTATGAAACTTTATGCAATTTCGATCATCGCAATATAATATTGTCACAGTTTCAGTTTTCCATTTTTCCATTTTTCCATTTTTCAAGGTTAAACACTAAATAACTACCCGAACTTTGATTGTTTTACAAATAATTACCTCAATTTTGAATTTTCAACAACGACTACCTCAACTTTGACAGTTGGGTCAAATAGCTACCTCGGTTAACTTTTTCGTTAAATATGAATGGAAAATGACGTGACAACATATTATTGGTTAATAATTTAAAAAACTAAATTATTATCGATAAAAATTAGTTTTTATAATCTAATAATAAAAAAATAAGAATAATTAGTTTTTTTTTGTTTCATATTTTCGATAAAATTATTATATTAAAAATTATTATTTTTCAAAAAACAAAATCAGATTTTTTTGGTATTTTTAAAAAATCATTTAATTTTTAAAATCATGGGTTAATCATGTGTTGTCATGTCATTTTCCGTACATATCTAACGGAAAAGTTAGCTAAGAATCTAAGATAACTATTTGCAATTTTGTCCAAAGTTGAGGTAGTTATTTTTGAAAATTCAAAGTTGAGGTAGATATTTGTAAAACTATCAAAGTTCAACTAGGTATTTGATATTTAACTCATTCTTTAATTAATTGTTTTAGATTTGAATTATGAAAAAAAAAAATATTCATGTACCTTTTAGAAGCTAATTTCGGTGCAAGAGAAAAATATTTTAAATATAGAATAAATGCATGTTAAGATGCTATCTTTCATATAAGTCGCACTTAAGACATAGGACTTTTTTTTTGGCCAATAAAGACATAGGACTTGGGGGGAACCTTTCTGCTCTCTCCTTCATTATATTATTCATAGTGTGAGACAGTTATGGATAGCGCGGGAGAGGCGGGCGATTTTGTTCCACCAGCCTTCAAGGGCTGGTGGAATTAGCCCAAAAAAAAAGGGCTGGTGGTGGGGCCGGAATGAGGAACGAGCGGGAAAAGATTAGACGAACCGATCTCTTTTGCTTAACAATTGACGGGTTCCGTGCTTTCGTTAGTTGTTTAAGGGATAAAAACTTTATCGGACAAAAAAATTCAAACATTACATAGCGGGATAGATTTAGGTTTTTTTTATTTGGCAAAAATAAATACCATAATTTGTCCTTCATTTGGTTAGGACATGTCTCTTCTTCTTTTTTTAGAAAAACAAACAAAGCATATACAAAAACTAAATAGAATCATTCGAAACAACTTTTTTTTTTTTTGGCCATCATTCGAAACAACTCTAGCATTAATTTTTACAAGTTCATTAAACAATTGAAGATGAAACACTCTCAAAGACAATTTAAACGTAAAAATAATTTGATAGTTTATTTTGGCAACTTCTTTTTACGAGAGCGTCTGCTACTCCATTTACTTCACGAAACGTATGTCGAACGTTCAATCTCTTGAAATTCAATATCAATTTTCTACAATTAAGAATTAAAGGTATACAAGGACTGATCAACTATCAGTGGTATTATCATCTTCAGGGCGATTTTCTTGTGCAGATCATTCCATGTGAACAACTTCAATTTCCAATTTTTTTTAAACCATTTTTCCTAATTCCCCACATGTCTCTCTAGTCTTACCACGTACATCACTACTAGTCAGGTCATATACTAATCAAAATTATACTTAAAGATTAAATATAAGTTGAATAATAATATTGAAAATAAATAAGTAAACAAAATAATGAATCGAGCTTTGTGAGTAAATGAGAGTCATGCAATTTGTAAGTAAACTAAATATTTAGCTCTTGTTTATTTTTTTTTAATATAATTTGAGTTATTTTTTTTATAATTCATAGTGAAAAAACATATTTAAATTATTTAAAGTGAATATATTTTTTAAAAAATATTTTTAAGTAAATATAGATTAAAAAAATGAGTTTACTTTTATAAAGTTAAATTTTTTTTTATACTTGAATTTAGATTACAATAACATTCCAAAAAATTAAGTTCACTATTATAGGTTTAATTTTTTTATTAAAAAAAATAATTTGAAAAATGCATAAAATGACTAATTATATAACTTAGTTATTAAATTTAATTAGAGATTACTTATGCAAGATTTTGTTTATTAAAAATAGAGATAATATTTTATCATCGCCATGATAGATGTGTTGAGCTTGAAACCTCTAGCACTTACAAGAATAATTTATTAATGGGGAGAGATTCACGAAAAACATTTGTAAAACATCTATTAAATACATATTTTTATGTTAAATGTATTTAGAGTAATATGAAATTAAAAATTCATATTTTTACTTAAATGAGATGATAAATATTTGAGCATTAGATATCACATTATATTAACAAAAAGTTAAATACGACATTGTCCCTTAAAGTTTACGTCGATTTTAAGTTCCCCCCTTAAAGTTTAAAATTTAATGTAGACCAGTTTTGTTAAAATACTATAATGCCCCAATAAGTTTTTACATATTTGTCCTTACTAATTTTAAGAAAACTAATTATCAAATTGACCTCATATTTTCGTAGTTACCAAACTACAGTCCAAAATTGTGAGAAAATCATGTTTCTAGCAAGTTTTTAATCTTAGACCCTTTACATACTAGGTAAATTTTGTACTACTGCACTACTAATTCCAATTGTTTCTTTATATGCTTCAAATATACTTATTGAGCAACTCTCATATTATTGTATTAAATATCTCATGTTTATTTATTAATACTCTTTAATAATTAACCTATGTTCATGCTTCTTTATATTAATGCTCGTTTGTTTAATTATAGTTTTATTTTAATTATGTATCTATTGTATTAAATTTTTGAAATAGTTGAAAAATAAGTAATATTCTAAATTTAGTATTTATAGGGTTACCAGAAGACTCATTTTGATTTTTTCCCCAATAATCTCTAAAACAAATCAGAAAGACTATAGTATATAGATAATTAAATTAGAGCTATAACGACATATATAATGTTAAGTTTTAATTTTCACATTGATCATAAAACTTGATCAAAATAGTGTAGGTAATTTTTTACAATTTTACTAACTTTGACTAACTTTTATGATCAATGTAAAAATTGAAAATTAACACCATATGTGTCGTTATAACTCTAACTTAATTATCTACATACTATACTCTTTCTGATTTGTTTAGAGATTGTTGGAAATAATATTTTCAAAATGAGTATTATGATAGTCTATAAATACTAAATTTAGAATATTACTTATTTTCAACTATCTCAAAAAATTAATACAGTAGATACATAATTAAATTAAAGCTTAATTAAACAAATAACGTTAAACATATGTTAATTATTAAAGATCATCAAAAAATAAACATGAGATATTTAATACAATAATATGAGAGTTGCTTCAATAATTAAAGCATATAAAAATAACAATTGGAATTAGTAGTGTAGTGGTAAAACTTTTAGCTATTATGTAAGAGGTCTAGATTTTAACACTTGTTAGAAGCATGAATGTTTTACAATTTTGAAGTGTATTTTGATCACTACGAAAATATGAAATCAATTTGATAATTAGTTTTCTTAAAATTAGTAAGAACAAATATGTAAAATGTTATTGGAGCATTATAGTTTTTCAATAAAAGTGGTTTGTATAAAATAGTCGATGGTCTGCAAATAGAATTTCTTAATTTAAATGGTATGTAAATATGTAGTATATTTAGTATTTTTATATACTCTTCAAGTTTTTCACCTATAAATAGATAGTTTTCTTTCTTTCAAAACTCAAGAAGAAAATAAAATCTGAAAAATGAGAATCTATTCTATAATTATTTTTATTCTTCTCATTTGGCAATTGTGTGTATTTATTGAAGTCTTTTTGGTCGTCGTGTTTGACTTTTCTTTCGTGTTGACCATCGTGTTTAGTTTATCTGTTTGAGTTCAATTGTTCAATTGTTGCTTAGTTTCAAAAGAAACTTCGTGCTAATTTTTATATAACGGCACTGTTGTAATCTAAGAGGTGGTCATCTTGTGCACCCCTAAAGTATGTGACCCCTGAAGTATGTAACCCCTGAAGTATGAACATGGATCACGCAAAATCGTCCAAAGAAAATCGTACACCTCACTTACCTCTCTTTTTTTTTTGTGTGTTAATCAATCTTGATCACGTGCATGATTATCATAAATATTGGTGATTTTCCATATTATTTCATACAATTTTAGAATATTATATTATAATTTAATTTAATATTTCGTATTATTACCTGTTAAGAGTTGATGTCACTTTTAACAAGTGACTAGACATCGGACCAAACAAGTCCCATCAATATTTGCAATTTAGTCTTTATAATGTCTGAAGTTTAGGTAACAATAACTCTTTACGAGTTATAATTAACTATACACATTAAAATGAGGACAAATAACATACATGTGATATAACTTATAAGAACATATAATTTGAATATGTATACTGAACTTAAATTTAATTGTGTTAGAATTTGAATGATTTAATGATTAAATTAATCTTTTAGAAACTTTTTGTAACTTATATTTCAATTTCAAAGGACTATAATAAAGTATTAATATTTTAAATATAAATATATGAATAAAACGGTTTAATAACAGTGATTTTTTTTGCAGTAATTAAAATATAATTATAATATTTAAAAAATTAGCCAAAACAGTTATAGTGATAATTACTACATGTAATTAAAAATATTATGCAATTATTATATTTATAGTACTCACAGACACTCTTATCTCTTTGTGACTTTCCTTACCCTTGCTTTTTTTAGTTGTTTATTTATTATTTCTTATAATATAATATTATTGTGTTTATTGCTTTTATAATTTTCAAGTAATTATTTTCTCCAAGGAGAGGGACGTCTTGTCAAGCCACTAAACAAACGCTGGTTCCGGTCTCCCTCTTTTCTCTCACACATATACCCCACAAAGCTTTAAGATTCTCTAATC
The DNA here is from genome assembly GCA_946814005.1 of Chamaenerion angustifolium. Lineage (NCBI taxonomy): Eukaryota > Viridiplantae > Streptophyta > Magnoliopsida > Myrtales > Onagraceae > Chamaenerion > Chamaenerion angustifolium. The sequence goes on along the minus strand of OX328270.1, from coordinate 25,766,344 downwards.
TTCTTCTTCTTCATCCTATGTCCATGAAGAGTTGCCTCACTTCCAGGCCTTCCGTCACAAGAACGACAAAGATATTAAATTTTGGTTTATGAAAACCTAATGGTCGGTATATTTTAAGTCCATGATCCTTTCTGCACAGCTAGCTAGGGTTTCTAGCTGAATCTACTTCCATCCATTGCTGTGTTGCTTGCAGAGAGAGTCCTCTCTCTAGCTAGGGTTTAATGGAGAATTATAATCAAATGAGTGAGAGTCGTGGCCACAGACATGGGAATCATTTCTTGTACGCGTCCACCAACTCTTGTGGTTTTGGGACTACTGCAGGGAGGATTCAGAATGATTCCAACATCAATAATAACGGCGGCAGCAGCAGCCAAATGGACGTCGGTGGCTCCTTTCATGGCCAGTGCTTGCAATCCAGCTCCGATCACGCCTCGATTGTGAAGACGGAATATAATAAAACCGCGCTGAATCTTGCTCACAAGCTTCGGTTTTCCTTCCAAGGCGGCAACGTAGCCTCTTCCTCCGACGAAGATGAATCCATTAAAGCCAAGATCATCGCCCACCCGCAGTACTCTAGCATCCTCGAAGCATATATGGACTGCCAAAAGGTAATAATTCAGAAAGAAGAAAAAAAAAGGTTATTTCTCCCTTTCCATATTTTGATGTTTTCATTTTTCTGTCGGTTGGATCTATGGTGGCAGATCGGAGCACCGCCGGAAGTGGTTACGAAGATGGAGGCAGTGAGGCAGGAGTTGGAGTCTCGGCACCGATCTTCTTCTACCTTGGATGCTTTGAAGGATCCAGAACTGGATCAATTCATGGTCTTGAATTTTTTCTTTCTTCCTCTTCCTCTTTCTAGAAAATTACTTTTTTATATGATTAAAATAATCTAATCTCTGGATTAAAAATAATAGTGATGATAATAATAACTATATATAGTAACATATGAGGGTATATCTATATATCTCTGCTGCAAATTACAGGAGGCTTATTACGACATGTTGGTTAAGTACCGAGAGGAGCTTACCAGACCTTTACAAGAAGCCATGGAGTTTATGCGTCGGGTCGAAACACAGCTTAATATGCTCAGCAATGCTCCCGTTAGGATCTTCAACAATGGTAATGCATCATACGTACATACCTATATACACACATATAAACTCTCTCTCTATATAGAATATATATATATATTCTTCTCCATTAAGTTTGCTTACACGAGTGAACCTCATCAGCATTATGAAGAAGAGAGAAGATCAACTGAACAGTGAGCACCACGAATCTAGTGAATGATGAAAAAATTAAAAGAGAGGAGGGAGAGAGGAGATATAATGAAACCCTACCCTAACCACGAGCCTATTCTAGCTACTTAGCGACTGTATTTGGTTGTTTTTATTCATTCATCGGTTTCTATATAAGTCTTAAATTTCACAACATGGTTTATGTATGTTCAGTTTTTTTCTAAGTTAAGCATACTTATATAATGCTAAGAAGATCATTTATATAGATAAGATTTGGATTAAATACTACACTAATCACGACAAGTATCTTCTCATTCCTGTCTGTTTATTCTAGTTTACCTCCCCCTTTTGACCTACACATAATTCGAACACACATTTTAAATATTCTTGTATTCATTCTTTTTAATACTGAAGTTGGAATGTGAGTTTGTATCTATCTATATTGGAATATTTTAAGAAGAACAGAAGTTGTTATAACTAGCTGATATTATTAAAATAAGATCTCATTTTTAATCTTGAACAGTTTATATGTATAATTGATATTCTTATGGAAAAGACTAATTTTTTTTAACTCCTTTCCTTCCTCTAGATCTGACTTTTTGAGTTAAACATTAGAAATCCCTTGATCTAATACAATACACGACATGCTAGCTATAAGACTGCTAGTTCCCAAGAAATTCATCTGTTGTCTGTTCTAATGCAGCTTATGAAAAATTTAACATACATCGGATGCTGGTCATGTCAGTGCTACATCCACGTAGCCAGCCTTGTACTGTTTCTGTCAGAAATCTCTTTACTAGTGTATTATTTAAATTTTCTTTGAAAAATATTAATTGTGTATACTATTTATTATATATTTCAATAACTGGAAATCTTGAAATTTGATTTAGCTGGATATCTCCAGACAAATGGTCTCTGTCATGTCTTGATTGACAGTGCTGAGTGAACTCCACATGACTGCAGAAGTGTCCAGTGTGTCTACAGAGAGACAAGCCACACACACTGCACTAAACTGCGTTCGTTCATGTGCTCTGCTCTTTCCTTTTCATTATTATGCTGAGAGTGGGTTTTGACACTTACAGTCCCTGCTCATGATTCCTTCATCTCATTCAGCAGGACATGGTTATGTTAAAACTAAACATAACCTTTTCTTTCAACACTGGCCGGGTGGAGGGAATTGTACTGTCTTCTTCCCTTCCCTCTAATGTTGAACTTATCCACACAATGCCATGAGATTGAGCTGAACTCGATGACAGTTAACTCTTAATTTCATCTGGGTGCTAGTGTACATAATACTAGCTAGCTACTAACTATATGATCTCTTCTCTTCTCTAGTGCACGTAATTCCTACGTGCTTGTTCTTCAGATAGGAGTAAGTAAAATGGAGAGAAAGGGAAGATTATTAGAGTTCCTAAGTTGTATGGATAGACATACATATAGGGTGAACAAAATATCTATTTGTATTCAGAATCTACCCTAAACCAGTAGATTGAGTAGGATTTGAGTAGAATCTTTGGAATTAGTATAGGGGTCGCGAGAGAAATATAAAAAAACAATTAAATCGATTTTTTGTTCCAATAAAAGGTACCTTATTGGAATCGGAATCGTTTACTTACATGTCTAAATAAGTATTAATATGTTATAAATAATATTTTATTGATTATTTAACAATTTCTTATTATTGTTTATTATATATTTTACTTTTATTATTATAATGCCATCGAAGTACATCATTTAAAATAAATTTATACAAAATATTAGTATATTCATTTTAGGAAAAAATATATATACTCCAATTAGATAACGAGAACTAGTTGGTATTAATAGGTTTTGGATAAGTTTCGTTCAAATACTAACTCTTTTTTTTGACCAAATAAAAGGAATGAGCTAATAGTGACGACCCTAGTCCAATTTCGCTACATAATGTTCGGGGTTTCCTGTCCGGGTCTCGATGAATTTTTATCCATTGAACAACCAGCATAAGCACTGACCCCGTCAACGTAGCCCCATGGACGGCCTAGAGTTAACTAAGTAGCTAAGTAGAGTTCATGTACGAAAATCAGGAATCAATTTATACTAAATAGATTCCAAAAACTTATAAATTTACAAGGTATCTAGAAGTGCTCACATCTAGATACCTATCAATTTTAAAGGAAATGTAATACATGTTGCTTCCCAAATCTTCTCTAGAGAGGATTTGGATCACCCTTGCATGTAAAAAAAACAAGAAAATCATTTTTTTTTTTGCATGCCCATTATAAATATAAGTTTCTCTAATTAGGAAAATTATTTCCTTTAATGAATAAGCTCTATAATTCTGATCCCAACAAGGGAAGGAAATCTCATCCTCTACATATTCCTTATCCAAACAATGGGAGAAATTCATTCACTCCTATTCTTTCCCTCTCCATGAAGTGGTTCCCAAACAAAGCTTATTTAAGATAGGGTTAAGTACCAATATGCTAGTTCAATTTTGAGGGTCCGAACAATTTGTTGATTGGTTTTTTTGAACAAATTGTTAGTTGATATTAGATAATGCAGCATTTTGCTACATTCGTCTAAGGGTTAATTACCAAAAAACAAACCCAACTTTGACCGAAAACCAAAAAACAAACTAAACTTTGTTTTGGAGCAAAAGACAAACTGAAGTTCAGTAATTGAGCAATCATGAAGCCCATTTCAAATATCTGTTAATTATGGACGGAATTTTGAATAGTAAACGGAATTATGAAGTAGATTACCGTTATACCATTCACAGCTCATGCGGGATTCGGCTTCCGTAGCGGGATTTGGCTTCCGTAGCGGGATTCGACTTCCGTGGCTGGATTTGGCTTCTAGGATGGAGGTGACCGCTTCAATTCTTCGATGGAGGAGAGGGATGATATGTTATAAGGAAGTTGAAAGGGTATAACGGTAATCTACTTTATAATTCCGTTTACTATTCAAAATTCCGTCAATAATTAACAGATATTTGAACTGTGTTTCCTGATTGCTCAATTACTGAACTTCAGTTTGCATTTTGCTCCAAAACAAAGTTTAGTTTATTTTTTGGTTTTCGGTCAAAGTTGAGTTTTTTTTGGTAATTAATCCTTGTCTAATTGACTATTAAATTGTAACAATTTATTATTATTATTATTATTTATTATCTTAATGTGGTCCTTTTGCACGTTCTTTTACCTGCAGCTCCAAAAATATAAACTTTGCTGAAGGCGTAAGAGATGGGTAATGTTTAGATGTTGATTTGCATGAAATACTATATATGTATGCATGCATTATCTATGGTTAGTTCGTATTAGTTATTTAATACAGAATTTAGTTGCATCTCTTTTAGTTTAAGACATTGAACTTAACTAACTTTCTTAATTATAAGTTCAAATTCTTCTGGATGTACTCTTGAGTCTTGAACATATCTCAATAATCTCAAGTATCCTCTCTGGTTTTCATGTGAAACGCTACAATTTCCCAAAATAATAATCCTTTACTGATTGACCAAATCATTTGATAAGGTGCTTCAAAGGACTATTTTTAAGTATTTAGGTAGCTTTTTATACCTACCATTCACTCGTATTGTTCTTTCCTCAAACATCTATAATCGTTTTTCATAACCTCCTTATTGATGCATGCAGATGAAAAGGGGTCAGGAGAAGGTGGTGGTGGTGTTTCGTCAGAGGAAGAACAAGACAACATGAGCGGTGGAGAAACTGAAGGAGGAGAGATCGATCCCCGTGCAGAGGATAGAGAGCTGAAGAATCATCTATTGAAGAAGTACAGCGGCTACCTAAGCAGTCTGAAGCAAGAGCTCTCCAAGAAGAAAAAGAAAGGGAAGCTTCCCAAAGAGGCAAGGCTGAAGCTTCTTAGTTGGTGGGAGTTGCACTACAAGTGGCCATATCCATCGGTACTACGTGCTGCATCAGCTCAACCATTCACACTAATTAAGGTTGACATGTTTAACTAAATTATTTTCAGGAGACGGAGAAGGTGGCATTGGCAGAGTCGACAGGGTTAGATCAGAAGCAGATCAACAACTGGTTCATAAACCAAAGGAAGCGCCATTGGAAACCTTCGGAAGATATGCAGTTCATGGTGATGGATGGAATCCATTCCCAGAATTTATACATCGACGGCGGTGCTCACTACATCAGTGACGGTCCGTATCGCTTGGGACCGTAAAGGGTCGAGATCGCCTCTTACGACCAACCTACATGCTTTATGCTTTCATTGGAAATTTTTATTGAACGTCCTATTTCCCTTCCCCACATCAACAAGGACCATGCAGCTACAATGTCATCGGCACTAACCCCCATACTTTCTGTTCTCTACTACGGACGTACTTTTTTTAAGTGTAGCTTAATTTTGTCGGTGGAGCGTTGCAGAATGTAGTTTCGGTTCTTAGTGTGTCTGGATGATCGATCAGGATCTTGTTGTGTTGTTTAATTTGATGTGTACAATGGTTAAGGTTGTCCTTTTGGGGTGCAGTTTAAATTTGTGGTACGTTGTCTTTAGTTGTGTTTCTGGTGGATATCTCTTCTGTGTACGGTGCATGTGTGGGTAAAAAAAAAATATTTTATGAAAAGATAATGCTTTGAATTCTTGTATATCATGATCGAGAAAGCTTGACTATAAGAAGTTGCCCTGATGATTTTTCTTATTTTATTTTTATATTTGGATATTTGAGATGTTAAATGCACTTCTTTTATTATGTTGTACATTAGATATTTTATTAGAAAGTTGTTATTTGCATTATCATTACTATTCTATCAATTTTTTCGGTTAAATCCGTCCAAACAATGATTTTACCCTCCTAATAATTTTCAACACTAAATCAAATTCAAAATGCATATTTAATTTGGAAATCAACCCAATTTGAATCCAGAAATGTTATTCTAGGTTGATTTCAAAGACATAATTGCATTTTGTTATTCAAATATGTTTTCTTGGATTTAATTCATAAATTTGTATTAAAAATGAATAAGAGGGTAAAATTAATAGTTTGACAGAAAACATTGATAGAAATATTGACGAAACAATAACGACGGTGCATTTAGCAATAATAAACAAATGTCTTAATGCACAAAATAACACTTTTAAACATATTGGTAGAATTAACAAGTAAATATCTTGATTACTTGATATTATTTACCTTTATTCAATTGTAGGTATGTTTTACAAAGTCTTTTTGTAATACTATAAGTGTACTTTAATGCAGGTAGGAGTAATAAAAAAAGATTGTTGAACCGAATTTATGATAAAATCGGTCCAAGACCGGTCCGACTAGGACCGAGATCGAGCTGACGGTTTATTTCCTTCAAGGTCGGACTCAGTCTTGGGCTCGAGCTTTTTTTTTCTTCCGAAAACCAGATTAGGACCGGCCCATACCGAATTTACTATGCAAACCCTAAAAACAAATGATGTATATTTGGAACTATGGGAGAAAATGAACTTTTTTTAGAACTTTGTATGTTTGTTACTTGGTTGATTTGTACTTTGTATGTTTGTTAGTTTGATTCTAATAATGTTAGTATTTGGGCAAATTCGTTATTTTTTTGTTGGGTCAGATTCGGTCCAGGTCCGAGTCAAGAAAGACCGACTCAGACAGATTTTTTTGGCAGAGGTCGGTCTCGGTCCTCCAGAAGTCAAGATCAAAATTTCAGTCTCAGTCTTATCTTCAGGACCGGGCCGCCCCGCCCATGAACAACCCTAAATGGGCCGCCCCGCCCCGCCCATGATCAACCCTAAATGCAGGTGTGGGTTGAGAATCAACCCAATCATTATTTGCAAAATTCATGACTCAAATTAGCAGATTGGACCTTTGTTTGGGTTGTCTTATTTGAGTTTGCCTTCAAAATTTCTTGAGGAAATCATTAAAAGCAGAGGCTGAGCTCTATTCAGTGACCGATCCTTGTATGGCTGTCCAATCATCAGGGAAGAGTCCGTCCAATATGAAGAAAAACCCAAACACACCTGCAATTTCAAGATGAACATGGTGGAGACGGCGAATTTAGTGCTGAACTCGATGCTCTGCTTGCCTCAAGAATCAAGATACTAAAATTGTCGGATAAAGTGTATTTTATAATTTATAAATAAATAGGATAAAGTGTTTATAATATATCACATATAACATTCCCTGCATCTTCATTCTGAAAAAACAAAACAATTGCATTCCACCACAAGAAAGAAATATGCTGGTGCTAAGCCAACCTACAGGCGGAGCTCTATCAGCCAGAAGATGTTCGTCCTTCTCTTCTCCTCTTACATTTATCACTCCCAACCCTCCTCTCTTTTCCAACCGTGGACCCAAATCCGTCTCCACAAGAACGCACTCCTTGCGCTCTCTCGCAAAGGCCGACGACGCCGTGGAATCCGCCCCCGCAGTCAAAAGGCCTCAAGCTATAGCTAGCCCCCTTTCTGGAAGCAGCGACACGATATTCGTGGGTCAAGAGAACGTCCCTTTGGAGGGGGTTATCCAATTTGACAAACCCAGTACGCCTTCTCGTATAGAAAAATGGGGGTAAGTTAAGTCAGTGCGCAATCTCACATTCCTCGTTCACGTTCACTTCTTCTACTTTAAGCAATGACTGTTCGGTTTGCTCATATTGACTGTAGACGTGTGGCACTGTTTTCTGGTGGGGATGTGCTGGCGCTTCTTCTCTTCTCAGCAATTGGCAGATTCAGCCATGGGTTCCCAATTTTCGACTTGGAAACTCTGCGTACAGCTGACCCATTTGTTGCTGGTAGGCAAATTCTTTATTTTCAATTATTTTCTTACTTATCATGTTAATGTCATTTTTTTTCTGACCAATGGCAACAAATTTGCACAAACTTGTTAATTAATAGGCTTGTTTTTTATTCTTTCGATATTTAATTATCTCTATTAGACCTGACCCTACTCTACTCACTAGCATGATGAAAAAAGAAAAAAAAACTCGAAAATCTATAATTTGATTTACAATGTCTGAAGTGGCAAATATTTATTGTTCTACTAGTACTAACGATTGCTGTACTGTACTAAAGTTGCAAGTTAGAAGCAGTTAATAGTTTCTGCAAGATTGGGAGATCAGAGCTTCTTAAAAGCATAAAGTTTCCCTTTGTGCACTTATTTCTGCTAACTTTCAAATGATATCAGAGAAAAATCACTTTCTCAGGTTACTCTCATGTAATCAACACTTAGTATATATGCTGATATTTCCGTTTAATATATTGGAAACATGCCAAATTATCGTAGTCTTAAAAATTAAATTTGGTCAGTATTAGCCTAGTTTCACTTGAATCCATGCAGTTGAACATACTATCAAATGAAGTAAAAGCTCTAGTTTCAATGAATTGGTCATGTATATATAGTAAGACTAATAAAGTCATTACTAGTATGAACCTTAACAAAAGCTAAATTTATTACGATGGTTTCCATACCTAGAAGCCAATTGAATCTACAAGGAGTTTATAGACATAGATCTTATTTTGATATTTGTCGGAAGGAAGCCTTGGAAAATATCAGCCTTGTTGGGAAATCGCGTCTGTATGTTTGGCCCCTCTACGAGGACCTCCATGATCTTTTGATATTTCTATCCAGTCTAATATATAAAGCTTAGATTGCACAACATGAATATGTTATTGCTTTCATTTATTTGAAACCTTAAAATATCTTAATGTTATCATGAGCAGGCTGGTTTTTAGGTGCTTACTTCCTCGGTGGTTATGGGGAGGACGGTCGTGGCATGAATGGACTTTCTAAGGGAGTTATCGCTGCTGCCAAATCCTGGGCTGTAGGAATTCCTGTGAGACACTACTTTCTTCTATCTGTTGTGCTTCTTGAGTTGCAATTTGAATACCGTTAGTCTGTTTGATTCCATTTGTTTAACCAAATGTTGTCCATGACTAGATAGTATTATATCTGCTTTACTTCCGACAGCATTTACTTGTAACATAGTTAATCACTCTTCCATTTTGTCTGTCTTGGCAGTTGGGTATAGCTATACGGTCTGCTTTATCAGGGCACATACCTGCTTATACATTTATCATTGTTACAATGGGAAGCACTGCTGTTCTCCTCATTGGTTGGAGAGCACTGTTGTATAGCCTTCTACCTGTTGATCAAAGCAAGAAAAATGATGTTTACCGAAAGGGAAACCCATTTGAGCTTTTAGAGGTATGGAAATGGAACAATTATTATTGCTATTTTGTTTCTTCTAATTACATATACTGATATACATATATGAAGTGTAACATAAGGAAGTAGAAGTTTAACGCAAGGAATGATATTGTGTGCAGTTGCTGACTTCGTTAGTTCGAAGATGGTGATGGATGGATGATACCAAGGCATCAGCTTCTTCAATGCTTTGTCTGCTTGTGAGAGATGCTGAATATCCTTCATTATTAGATAGTAGATTCTGCAGATTGCAGGGCATTGCTCCATATCATTACTCCAAGCAATGACAGTTTCTCATGTGTTCTCACCTCACCTATTAGGTCTTAAGTAATAATAAAGGATTGAATTAACCATAATTTCTGAAGAAGACAAATCTCGTTGTGTAACGGTTTCCGAACATCACTATCTTTTCAAACCAGCTATAAATAAGATCTTTACACTCAAGTTGGCGTATTTGACTAAACAGTTAAAATTTATGTTGAATGGTTGAAATTTGTGCTGAATTGTTATTTATGTTTCAAAACGTGACTAAATAAATTTTTTAAAAATAAATATGTGAAAAAATGACTAAAATATTACTTATCTTATCTTCATTTTTAAGCTTTTATTTATCGATTCAAACCTAAAATCTAATTTTTGAATCAGTTTAAACCTAAATTTGTCGTTCTGGGTTCGAATTGAATTCAGATTTATGAATTTGGGTTCAATTTAAACTTCGACATGCATATTAAGAAAAAAGGGTTAATAGGTCCAATAGTACTATATGTTTGGGTCATGTGATCGGATGGTACCCCTATGTTGTTTTTTGGTACCTTATGTTTTCATAATGTTGTTATTTAGTCCAAGTTACTGTTACCGTCAAGTTTGACTAACGGAATGCTGACATGGCGCTGACGTGACGCTGATGTGGCAGATGAAAAATAAAAATAAATATGAAAATTAAAATAAATAGAAAAAATGGAAAAAAATATTTTATAACTTTATATATTAATAAAAAATATTTTTCTAAAATTTATTTTAAAACAAAATCGAAAACTGGATAAAAAGTAGGGTTCGACCTTGGGGTCCAATTGACCCAGCCAAGGGTCGAACCCAGGGCTGGGTTGGACCCCCACCAAGTCGCTTGACCTGGTAGGGGTCCAACCTTGGCTGGGTCAATTGGACCCCAAGGTCGAACCCGATCTTTTTTTTTTTCGTTTATTTATTTTAAAAAATAAATTTATAAAAAATATTTTTTATTAATATATAATTTTTTTTTTTTAATTTTTCCGATTTTTTTTCATATTTTTAAATTTTCCTATTTATTTTTATTTTTTAAATTACATATTATATTATATATATACGTGGCGCTGACGTGGTGATGACATGTACCATTTAACAGAAATATCTAACGATTGACTAACGAAATACCACATGACAACATCCTCCAAACATAACGAACCATTTGACCACATCAAAAAACATACGGTACCATCCGATCACATGACCCAAACATATGGTACCATTAGAGCTATTAACCCTAAAAAGAATTATAAGTGATAATTTAGTCACATAATACTAATAAGTGATTGTTGAGATAATTTTTCAAATAAAACAGTACAATAAGAATTTTTGACCTATATATGCCTCAAAAGAAAAATAATTACGAATATATTCTCGATTTTTTAATAAATACGAAAGTATGCCTATCAGCGAATCTCATTCGCGGTTAGGAGTTTTTTTTTGCCACCCGCGAATGGCATTCACAGATGACGTTAAATTAAACGTCACATGAGCATCACCCGTGAATGACATTCACAGTTGACATTAAATTAAATGTCACCTGAGCATCATCCACGAATGACATTCACGAGTGTAATTTACATCTGTGAATGTCATTCACGAGTGGAGATAAAACACAAGTTTTATGTGTTTGATGATATACTAGAGAGAGAGACAAAAGGAAGGGATGACCCACCATTATCTGTCATTCTCCATGAAAAGGGCAAGCTCTATGTGTTTGATGATATGCTATAAAGAGAGACAAAGGGAAGGGATCACCCACCATTATCTGTCATTCTCCACGAAAGGTGAAGCGGACGAAGAAACCGGAGCTCGTCAATGCAGATAATGGTAGGTCCATTGCAAGAATAGAAGATTTAAATGGATGCTTCTGTTGAAACCATAGGAGGAATGAACAGTTTCAATAGAGAAAAGGAAACGACACAAGCATTTGATGATTTCTCAGAAGGCATTCTATTAATGGCTGCCTTTTCCATCATCAATGAAGTCCTTAAATAGTACAACCAGAAGAGAAACCCTAGTCGACTAATGAAGATTCTAAAAAATAAAAGAAAGACTCTAGAGAATACTAGAATAAAAGAAACACCCTATAACTATACATAATTAATATTTAGTCCCTAAAGATTGCTAACTCCAATACTCCCCCTTCAATCTGATAAGGGACTCAATCATTCTGTAAAACAAACAAATTCTTCATTCCTAATGACTTCTGCAATTGTTGAAACTGCTGTCCTCCCAAGCATTTTGTAAACAGGTCCGCGAGCTGGTCTTCAGATTTAATGTAATCAGTCTTGATCATTCCATCATCGATTTTCCCCTGATAAAATGGCAATCGATCTCTATGTGTTTGGTCCTTTCATGAAAAATGGGGTTAGTAGCAATTTGCAAAGCAACCTTATTATCACAAAATAGATTAACATGACTCCTCTGCTCTACTCCTAATTCTGATAGAAGACGTCTTAACCAGATTATTTCATATAAAGCACTTCCCATACTTCTATATTCTGCCTTTGCAGAAGACCTTGATACAGTGGTTTGCTTTTTAACTTTCCAAGAAATCAATGAATCACCTAATTTAATGCAGTAACCAGTGACAAACTTTCTACTCTCAATACAACCTGCCCAATCTGAATCACAATATGCTACTAACTCAGGTAAAGACTTAGAAGAGAGTAAAATACCAAAACCTGGTTCCTTTTTCACATACCGAACCACTCTAAGTGCCGCCTCATAATGTGATTTCTTCGGTTCTTGCATGTATTGTTGAGATGCTGCACACAGTAAGCAATATCGTGTCTAGTAATAGTTAAATATAACAATTTTCCTATCAACTTTCTGAAGGAATTTGCATCCTGAAGAGACAAATCATCAACATTAATATTAAGATGCTTATCATATTCTCTACTAGTCAACCGAATGCCTACTTCCATAGGGGTCTTGGCTGGTTTACAACTTGATAGACATAACTCAGAAATCATCTCCAAAGCATACTTCCTTTGATTCAATACCAAACCTTCATGAGACCTAGCAATTTCTATGCCCAAAAAATACTTTAATTCTCCTAGATCCTTCATCTTAAAACTGTTTTGCAAAACAGATTTAAGTTCTTCAATCAATATACTGTTGTTATCTGAAATAAGAAGGTCATCCACATATACCAATAATACAACAATATCTGAACCATTTCTCTTTGTAAACAAGGAATAATTCAGTTTACTTTGAATATACCCATTCTGAACAAGAGAGTCTGTCAGCTTTAGATTCCATTGCCTTGAACTCTGCTTAAGACCATACAAGGATTTACGCAATTTACAGACCATATTATCAACTCCCCCTGAATTGGTAAATCCTTGGGGCAAATGCATATAAACTTCCTCATTTAAATCTCATTGTAAAAAAGCGTTATAAACGTCCATTTGGAAAAGAGGAAATTGATTTATAGATGCTAAAGCAAGAACAGTCCTAACCGTGTTCATTTTAGCCACCGGGGAAAAAGTTTCAAAATAGTAAATTCCATTCCTTTGATTATACCCCTTTGCAACTAACCTGACTTTATATTTTTCTATACTACCATCAGAATTTAATTTTACCTTGTACACCCATCGACAACCAATGAGTTTTTTACCATGAGGAAGTTGAACTAGATCCCAGGTTCGGTTCGCTTCCAATGCAGTAATTTCTTCCTGCATGGCACGAACCCAATCTGGATTCTTTTCTGCTTGAGCAAAGGTGGAAGACTCCTCAACCTTAGATACCGATGTTAAGAAGGCCTGAAAAGGAACATATAATTTCTGATACGAAACAACATTAGTAATGGGATGATCAGTGAAACCATTAGTCATTTGATAATCTTTGTGCCATATGGGAGGTCTTACAGCCCTCCCTGATCGTCTCGGTACATACTGTTCAGTTTGGGAGGTCTCAATATCATCATTATTACTAGAGTCCAGAACCTGTTCAGACTCAGAGACGGGCTCATCATCGTTTTATATACCAACATCATCTTCAGAATGAGACAGAACATTGTAATCATGTGAAGTATCATCATCCAAGTGTTGCTCACAAAATAATGGAAGTGACTCAACCTTGTCAGTTTTAAAAGGAAAGACATTCTCCAGGAATTTAACATCACGGGCCACGAAGAAGGCATAAGACAACATATTATATAGTCTATAACCTTTCTGGGTTTTCGAATATCCCATAAACACAACAGGAATAGCACGTGAAGCCAACTTATCAGAGACAACCAGGTCCTTAGCATATCACAAGCAACAAAATACATGTAAATGGGAAATAACAATCCTTTTACATGTCATTATTTGCAGGGGCGATTTACCTTCGAGCAGTTTAGATGGCATACGGTTGATCAAATAACAGGCAGTAAGAACACATTCCCCCCAAAATCTATTAGGAATAAAACCTTGCAATTTCAAAGCGCGAGCCACCTCTAATAAATGTCTGTGTTTGCGTTCAACCCTACTATTTTGTTGGGGGGTATATGCACAACTGCTCTGGTGAACAATTCCCTTATTCTTAAAAAATTCGTTTAAATTTTGATTGAAAAATTATTTACCATTATCAGTACGAAAGATTTTAACTGATCTAGAAAACTGATTTTCAATCAAGGTAACAAAATTTTTAAGAAGAAGAACAAAATCAGCTTTACTATGCATAAGATAAACCCAAGTGGTTCTTGAAAAATCATCCACAAACGTAAGAAAGAACCTCTTATTATCATTCGTTGGGCAATGGTAAGGCCCCCAAACATCCGCATGTATCAAATCAAACAAGTTTTCAGCCCTAAATCAGAAACAGGAAAAGGAAGTCTAGTAATTTTGACCATTGGACAGACATAACAATCTCCAATGACCAAACTTTTATTCCTAAACATGTTCAATTCATCAACAAACTGTAAAGCCTTAACAGATGCATGCCCAAACCTCCTATGCCACAACATTGGCAAATCATTATTCTTTGAGGAAAGTAAAGAAACAGACACTACAAGAATGTTAGTCTACAGCTGCACACTAAATTTCTCGTCACTAAATACTATCGTTAGATAAAGTGTTATGTGTCGACATTTAGTATCGTAGTTATACAACTGATTTAGTGTCAAATAATTTGTCGCAGCTAAAGCTCATGTTTTGTGTGGACTTCTTCCATTGTAGAATAGTTTAACTTTAAAAAAAATTAGTGTCAAGATAACATCAACATTAATACAAATAATCAGTAACAAACAAAAGTTTTACAGTAAAAAGGTATATTTAGTGTCTAATGTAGTTGTTGTAAATTATGTATAAACAACTTCGGTTTCTATCCGTCACCGTTATCAGTTTGCCGTCACTAACGTAAATTTGAAATTACTTTGTAAGGATTTTCTTAAGGTTAAGTGAGGAGAAAAAAATCATAGAAAAAATTATTACAATGTTTAATTACTTGAGTACAATACTAAGAAAGAGATTTGCAAAAGAAATATTTGAAAGGATAAAAATATTTTGTGATGGATTTCCCTTACAAATATTTTTTAGGAATTTGTATCTTGCTTATTTTTAAGGGATTTGTATCTCTTTAACAAATATTATATGTCATCATCGACAATAATTAAAATAATCAGTAACAGATATTAGCATTACCGTAAAAACATTTGTTTAGTGTCCAATATACTTATTGTAAATTGTACATAAACAACCTTGGTTTTTAGCAGTCACAACTACCATAAATTAAAAAGAAAAACGTCAAAACTAAACAGAATCTACGGTATCTTTTATTTGAAAAATCTAGCGAGAACTGTAGTCCTCCCACTCATCAAAATCGACTTTTAATTGAAAAACCATCGCATGTACCTCCCAAATCCTCTGTACTCACCCACCACTCAAGAGCCCCCTAAACCCCACCGCCGGAAGACTCGCCTGACGAAGACATCAGCTCCGTCGGAGAAACGAGGCAGCAGACCGGAGGCTCCTCTGTTTAAGTGGAAGATCGAAGACAGAGAGAAGAATGTCGTGTCCTTGGAGGATGGGGACGAGTTCCCGGAGCTTCGTCGAAGGGGCCAGCAGCGAGAGAAGCTCTGAGTGACGACCGGAAATTGACTTGTTAGTTGAAGGTTTCCATCTCGAATCGGTAAGTTATTATTTGAAACCTCTCAATCCTTTCGTTTAGATCCGTGTCGACGAACTCAATGGCCTCTCCGCTTCGTCGAACTCAAAATCTTGATTTTGTGGTCGGACTGAACCCAAAATCAAGATATTGGGTTCAATTTGATTGAGCAACAACGCACACCCAGTTTGTTTGTGGAAGCTGACGCTTCTTTCTTCCAATGTACACCCATCAGTTTGTTTGAAGTTCTTGAAAGGTTACGTTTTTATCATTTTCAAGGTTGTCGGTTCATATCCAAACCTAGAATCAAGTCTAAGGATAGGTGCTTCTGACCCACAGGCTATGCAGATGATTGACGTCTATACAAAATTTGCTTATGAGGAAGCTGCGATACCTGTTATTCCAGGTCGGAAGTCAAAAGTGGAAACATTTGCGGGTGCATCAAGAACATATACAATAGAGGCGATGATGGGTGACAAGAAAGCCCTACAAGCTGGAACAAGTCACAACCTTGGGCAAAACTTTTCCCGTGCCTTTGGAACTCAGGTTTTTTGACAGTTTAGTCTTATCTAGCTCCCAAGTTCCAGTAATACCTTATCTTAGCATAAGTGTGCTGTTATAGTTTAAACTTTAGAAATGTCTGTTTGATGTTGGAACACATCTTGCTGATAATTCAATGTAGGGAGAAAAAGATTAGTGCTGAACTTTTGAGTAGAAGATAAAGGGTCCTTGGGCATGTTTATGCAATTGTCTAGGTTGTGGTTTTAAGTCACATTGAGTTGCTACTAGTGTTTGCTTTCTTATATGCTATCTGGTGATATCTTTTTCTGTTATTGTATAGAGACTTATAGTTGATACGGCTACAGGGTTTACTGATGCTCCTTCTGAGAATTTGATTAACTTTGGTTTAGTTTAGCTCTAATTGATATTTTACTGCAACTCTTCTTGCAGTTTACTGATGAAAATGGGCAAAGGCAGCATGTGTGGCAGACGTCATGGTCTATCAACACTCGTTTTATTGGTGGTATAATCATGACCCATGGATATGATACTGGTCTAATGCTTCCACCTAGACTTGCACCAATCCAAGTAAGTTTCCTGCCTTGATCGGTAGTGGCAAAACCTTGAAAACATATGCTTCAATGATGTTAGCCTCGTGAACAGTGAAACAAATAATGTTAGTTCTTAGTTGCAAGAGAGGTGAGGAACTAATATGGCTTGTTTCCCATATTTGGCCAGAGTAATGAATTTAAACTACACGAAGAATGAGAAGAAGAAACAGTTGTATACAAAAATACTAGATATTTGGCAAATAGAATATAAATATAGTACAGTAAATCCAGCTGATCTTTCACATGATGGAGCTATTGATCTCCACTCAAGCAGGATGATTACTGGGACTTAGATATAAACTTTTTCCCTGCTTAATAGTTGTGAAATGTGCTACTTCTGTGCGATGCTCCTACAACATATAGTTGACTGTTTAATTATGTGCATACATATGCTCCCAGGTGGTAATTGTTCCAATATGGAAAAAAGAAGGTGAAAAACAAGGAGTTATTGATGCTGCATCATCTATAAAAGAAACCCTGCAGAAAGCTGGAGTAAGAGTAAAACTTGATGAAACAGAGCAGAAAACACCAGGGTGGAAGTTTAATTTCTGGGAAATGAAGGCCAGTCTCTGGAAAGTACATTTATTTTTGTTTGACTATGACTAATGATTTTGGTTCGTATTTGTCGATTAATTGGAGATAATAATACGTAATCGGACAGATCATGTCTTAGCTGCATCAGACAGATTTTGTGTCCTTCCCTAAATCGAATTTTATTACTATCTGAATGCTAGATCTTAACAACCATTTTTCCTACTTGCCTACAATACAGGGGGTGCCTCTAAGGATTGAAATAAGCCCTCGTGATGTCTCGAGCAAGAGTGTGGTAGTCTCCAGGAGAGATGTTCCTGGAAAGCAAGGAAAGGTCTTTGGAGTATCCATGGAACCTTCAGTTTTAGCATCTTATGTCAAGGAAAAGCTGGATGAAGTCCAATCCTCTCTTCTAGCAATATCATTTAGAAATAGGTAGATTTATTTTCTACGTTAGCATTCATAGTTATTTCTTCAGGAAAACTTTGCTCTCGTCTAAATAGTGTCTCAAGTATAAAAGCATATTAGTTATGTACATTCAAATTTATTGTAAGTTTGTAGTTTGGATGTTTATTCAGATGTATATATATACTTTGATAAATAATATATTATGTTTTTTTAAAAAAAAATGCATTGTGTAGTTCATATCATATAGCAATAACTAGATAATTATTAAAAACACACTACAAAAAATTGTTTTTAACAATTATTAACCGTTGTTGATGCAAACACTTATGTTTAGCAGCGACATAAACTGATATGTTCAAGTGTGGACTTATTATCACTAAAGACATGTGTTTAGCAACAATATTACCTGATAGTATAAGCTACTTTTAACGGTGGATCTGTAGTCACTAAATACACGTATTTAGTAACAACATATTATGATGCTAATAAAACTATATAGTGACACATTTCACCGTTGTTAATGAAGTGTATATAGTGGCGACAATTATTGTCACTTAATGTGGTCGACCTTCAGTGGCGGTAAGGCTTAAGTGGCGGCAGACCTTTTAGTGACGGCGTTTTACCGTCGGAGTGACCTTTAGCCACGGGACCTATCCTGACGAGACTTAGCTCGTTGCTAAAGGTTAGTGACGGCAAATATCCATTTAGCAGGTATTTAATATCGATGTTATAGAGCAACATTCTACTAGTGAGACTCTGGAATGACTTTAGAATCTAACTGGGATAAAGGCTGAAAAACATATAGTCCATAATCTTCTTTACCAATCCCCAAGACCCTCCCACTTGAGAGGTCCTGCAGAATAACAAATTTGCTTAAAAATGTTACAGAACAATTCAGCTCAGATGTAAGTTTGGAAACTGAGAGCAAATTATGCTTGAAACATGGAAAGTATAGCACATTCTTTAAACATGATCCGAATCAAGCATGTAATCACTTATGCATACTACATAAGTACGAAGACCATTATGCATTAATACACTAGACTTAGCAGCATGTTTCTCATTTAATAACCAATCAGATCTATGAGTCATATGATCAGTGGACCCAGTATCTAGTATCCATAAACCATCATTTTGTAAATGAGAAGATGTGCAAGTCATACCTGCCATATTAACCTGGGCATTTGAGCTTGAGGCTCCGTTTGAGGCACCGACAAGGTTAAAGGCTTGAAGGAATCGGTCAAACTGTTCAGCGGTGAAGCTCACCCCACACATCGTGCTTATACTGCCACTCATGGTGGTAGCATCAGAAGCAATAGACACATTATCAAAAGGATTAGTACCAACAGAAGCAACAACATTAGCCTGAGAGTTAACACGAGATTTTCCCTTGAGGAAATCCTTGCATTTGAAACATTTGTCTTTCACATGTCCTTTCTTTTGACAAAATTCATATCCCCTACTAAAATATTTTTCCTTCGTATGTCCTTTCTTGTGACAGTATTCACACTCAATTGTCGAAAAACTCTTAGATTTGTTAGAAGACAGACCAGTAATAGCATTGGCAAGCATATATCCACCCATTCATCTACTGCTCTCCTCTTGAACCAACATACTGTACGCTTGATTCAGAGAGGGCAGTGGAGTCCAAAGCAACATATTACTCCTCACATTCGAAAAAGTTTCATTAAGACACATCAAGAATTGAAAAAATGTTGATTATCTTGATGTTCAAGATGGTTTTTGAATTTCTCACATCCACAAGACGACAAGGCATACACAACATCATACGCATCCCACAAAAGCCCGAGTTTAGTGAAAAACATTGCAACTGAGTCAAGACCTTGTTGAGGAACAACAATTTCTCTATGCAGTTGGTAAATCCTAGATCCGTTTACATATCGAATCTCTCCTTTAACTCTTTCCACAGTAAACATGCATCAGTGTAGTACATAATACTACTCAGCAAATCACCAGAAACAAAGTTCATTATCCAACCGAACACTACCGCATTGCACCTATCCCAAATAGCATGCAACGATTCATCCAGTTTCTCCTTAACACAACTTCCATCTATAAATCCCAGTTTATTCTTTCCAATTAGACTAATGAGCATTGCACGGCTCCATATGGCATAGTTATCCTGGCCAATCAGTTTAATGGAAATGAGGCTCAAACCTGGGTTATCAGATGGATGTAGATACAACAGATGGTTCAAATCAATATCATGTGCAAGATCTGTGTCCATGTTTCCTACCTCCGTGTCTGCAGCCTTTACGCCCACCTCCACGTGTGCATGTTTTCCTTCCATTTCAACAGTCGCGACAAAATCTAAAACGAACCGTCAAGAAAAGAGCAACAGATCTTTGGTGCCTTTCAATTGTAGTAGCAGTGATTGCACAACAGATATTGTTGCTCAATCAGCAAGGAGAAACATAAAATCGAAAGTATCACAAGATTTCTAAGAAAGAAATCAAACCGAATGTTGTTGTAAACGACTTAGACAAAAGCGCAGCACCAAGATCGGAAAGACTCTGACACTAAAGCGTCTCGAAGAAGAGACACCGCACTAAGGAGTTTCCGGCAACGGAAGAGATATTACACCAAGGATCGAAGATACTCTGCAAAATATCGCCTCATATCCGCTCTGATACCATGTTGGAAACCGTAGGAGGGATGAACGGTTTCAATAGAGAAAAGGAAACGACGCAAGCATTTGATAATTTCTCAGAAGACATTCTATTAATGGGTGCCTTCTCCATCATCAATGAAGTCCTTAAATAGTACAATCAGAAGAAAAACCCTAGTCGACTAATGAAGATTCTAGAAAATAAAAGAAAGACTTTAGAGAATACTAGAATAAAAGAAACACCCTATAACTATATATAATTAATATTGGGTTAATAGCTTAATTGGTTACACATGTTTCACCATTGTTCAGAATGGTTACACATGTTTCAAAATGTGATTAATTGGTTTTGAAATGTGACTAATTGGTTTTTTGACTGTTTACCGTTAGTAATCACTGTTAATTCTGTCAACCCCATATGAAGTTGCGAAAATACCCTTGTCTCTGTTGCTTAGAATTGAATCCGCAAAGACTCTGGAGTCACGCACTCCCGCCTACGTCGAAGATGGCCATGAAGAATGAAAGCTTCGATTTCGTCCTCCTCAATCGTCGAGACCAGTCTGGGTATGTTCGCAAAACTCGTTCCCACTCTTGTATTTCGATGATTCTTTCACAATCAGTCTGTTAAGAACCGTAATTTACAGAATTAGGGTTAATTTTCACTGGTTCATGGAAGGTACTAGTTGAAGTCTTGTTCTGGGTGTGTCATTTTGGAATTGGAGCATCTACCCATGAAGGAAACGCCATTTGAAGTTCACGTTCTGTAGGAGGGGAGCATCTACCCATGTAGAAGTGAAATTTGAATTTTCGAATGTGCAGTTGCTGCAAATCGTAATTGTGGGATGAATTAATGCTTATAGTTGCTGCAAATCGAAGTTGTGTGTTGTAAATATGTTTGTGTGTCTTTACTTTTGATCAATGTACTTAGATGAAGTCGTTGTTTTTCAATTTGATGTTGAATATTTTCTTCAGATGGAAGCAAGAAGATGAACTGAAACTCTATTGTTCTTCACGACCTGGGTTTCATTGACTGAGTTTAGATGCTGTTATTCATAATTAAAGTGTTCAGTGAAAAACAAAAATGTGATTAAATGGTTACATATGTATGCATATAATGTGATTAAATGGTTATCAATGTTTCTTATTATGTGATTAAATGGTTACGGATGTTCGCATATACTGTGATTAAATGGTTATATATGTTTCTTATTATGTGATTAAATGGTTACTCATGTTTCATAAGGCAATTAAATTGACAGAATATCGTGACAGCATTAACAAACCCATTTCATTCCACAACAGACAGTTTAACACAGAAATATCCCCACAGAAACATCCCAGTTTCACCAAATAGTCAATTCAGGCTCCTTTGCCCGACAAGATCTGCGACTCTTATTTATGACTTTGTTGCGGAGCTGCATAATGAATGGATCATTTGCACACGCTTCTCGTTCAAACGGAGGCATTACGTACATACTAATCTCCGTTGTTGAGCCTTGACGCTCTATTATTGGGTCCATATCTGCGTTTGAAGTTATGGCTTGAAGATCGGTTCCTGGATTTCCACCAGGAGGCAACTAAAATATAGACCCGCTTGGGTGAAGATCGCAGTATACTTCAGCTAGCCCGGTCAATGTGGAGTAGTTCATCGTACGAGACCTCGAATGACTGAAGTTCACCCTCGTATGTTCGGTTCCCATCCTTTTCAATCCACTTCCCACCATGACGGATAACAACGGTATAGTTGGTAGCCATTTCCCAGTAAAAACTGAATTACCAACTTCAAAAAAACATAGCAAACATTTCAGTTCAATAAAACACAACAAACACACTTCAAACTTAACTAAACAGTCACAAAATAACCATTTATACAAAACTACAACAAATTTCACGCTTAAAATCCAATAAATGATAAAACTTCAACATCAAAACTACAACTTTTCCATAAAAATTGAAACTTTATGCAACAAAACACCTAAGTATATTACTTTCCACAATTTGAAGAACATGTTTCGCAAAAAACACCATTTTCCACCGTGGGTCTGTCGAAATTTCAGGAAAAAACCTAAATGTGCTTCAAATCTTTGATCGATCAAAAAACAGAGACGATCAACGAACAACACACGGAATAGAGCACACACATACCCATTTCGAAGCCTTCGGAACAGCACACACATACCCATTGCGGCAAATCAACAATAACCATGCCGCAAACAATACACACCACAAACCCGCAAAACGCATGACGAAATGGAGGAAGGAACAGAGCATACCTGAGACTTCGAATGGAGCTGGAGAACAATCGCCAGAGAAGAACGCAGCTGAGGAGTCTTCAGCAAGCAAAACCGACCACTATGACTTGGAACTGTCAAATGGGGGGAAATAGAGGAGAGGTACATGCAGAAGGGCAGAATGGTCTTTTCCATCTGTCGTAAATGGTTTAAACAGGGGTCACGTGCTAAGCACATGCCAATTTGACGGAAAAATTGACGGTTTTTAACAGATTAACCATTTAGTCACATTCTAAGAAACATGTGTAACTAATTAGTCACATGGCAAAACCAATTAATCACATTTTGAAACATGTGTAACCATTCTGCACAATGGGGAAACATGTGTAACCAATTAAGCTATTAACCCATTAATATTTAGTCCCTAAAGATTGCTAACTCCAATAGCTTCCACCCGCGAATACCATTAGCGGGTGATGTTTGGGTGACGTTTAATTTCACTCCATCCGCGAATAGCATTCACGGGTGGCGTTTGAAGGTTCTCATTCGCGGGTACGTATACTTTCGTATTTGTTAAAAAAAAATCGAGGATATATTCGTAGTTCTTTTTCTTTTGAGGTATATACCGATAAAAAATTCGTACAATAACTGAACGTTGAGATGGTTTTACAAAAAAACAATACGAGTGATCAAATACAGCTCCCCATTATTCAATCCTTTTATCGGAGGAACATGAAAATCTTTCAGATAAGTTAGATTGACCACAAACTAATTAGTTGGAAACACCACAAAAACCTCAATTTCACGAACTGAAACAAAAACAGGAAATTCGAACACACTAAGCAATTAGATGGTAAATTAAACATCGCAAATAAAGAAATCAAAGCTTACCTAAAACAGATGTTAATTAATGAACCATGAACAATTAGAAACTGAAAATATAATCCTTTCCGTCACATAACATATGAGTTGAGTATGAAAAATGTGAAAATTGCAGGCTTGTTATCTTCTTATGGGCTTGTTCTTCAGCATTGATGGGCTTGTTCTTCTGATTTGGCCCGTGTTAATTGATCTGTTTAGTTTTTAGCATAGTTCAACCCGGTTTATTATTCAGACTGGTTATTTGTTTCTTTTGTGGGTTTTCTTCAATTTCAGATTGTTTAAGGTGTAACTGAACAATAGTTTGTAGGGTTTTGTTATTTAAGGGTGATAGTCTGCCAAATGAAAGAATCAAACTAAATGATCCCCAAGTACTTCTGTTCTTCGTTTTAGGGTTTCAATTTTCTCAATCTGTCCGATTCCATTTTCAAGATGGTATTAGAGCCTAAGCCGATTTCGTCTTCCTTGTGATCTTCCCTCTGCCGGTTTCTGGTGGTGGATTTGTTAGTCTCTCCGTACCGACGATTTGTATTCTTTGCGATTCACTTAATCGTTCTCTCTGTCCCGACGGTTCTTCTTCTCTTCGCGATTTCTTAATCGCGTATCTGGCTGAAGTATTTTCTTGATATTGTTGGATTCTTGTGGTGGTTAACCTTGCCATTGTCAGATTTTTCCTTGGTGGTGGCTCTGTTGACGATTCGGTTTCTCCTTGATTGAGGCTTCGATTGACGGTTTGTCTCCTTTATTTCTTTTCGATTATAAAGGTAACTGTATATTCTTGTTTCCTCTGGTGTTTTTGTATCATGGCTGAGGATAAGGTTGTCAAGGAGGCAGTTCATCGTGTCACCGATGACAATGACGATGATGCTATGGCCATAGTAGGGTCTCATCACCCTTTGGTCTTACATGCCAGTGATAACCCATGTGTAAGTATGATTTCTACTACTCTTATAGGGCCTGAGAATTATGATATGTGGAGCCGTGCTATTAGATTTACCATGTATGGTAGGAACAAATTAGGGTTTATAACTGGAACTTGCATGCGTGAGAAATACGATCATGCTTTTCACCACTTATGGGATAGGTGTAACACTGTGGTAATAGGATGGATTACAAATTCGATTGCTAAAGATCTTGCTAGTGGATATATGTATACTGATAGTTCCTTCTTGATTTGGAAAGATTTAAAGGAAGGATTTGACAAGGTTAGTGGTCCTAGGACTTATGAGTTGCATATGGAAATAGTCATGACTCACCAAGGTATTGATTCTGTTTCCACTTTTTTTTTTACAAAACTTAGAATTCTCTGGGCAGAATACGATGTTGCTTGTGCCTTACCTCACATTGATGGTAATGATTTTAAAAAGCGCATAGAGCATAAGGATAACCAATGGTTATTCCAATTTTTGATCAGTTTGAATGAAACGTATTTTGGTGTGAGAAGTCAATTGCTGTTGTGGAACCCTTTTCCTTCGGTCAATCAAGCTTATAATCTTGTGATGCAAGAAGAAAGCCAAAGAGGAATAACTTTGGCTATGAGTTCCAGTTTTGATTCTGGTGTTGCAAATATATCTGTTAGTTTAGACAAACCGAAAGGCAATCAAAATTTAGAATGCACCTTTTGCAAGAAAAAAGGTCATACTATTGATAGATTATTTTCCCGAGGGTGTGACTTCTGTAAAAAGAAGGGACACACAAAGGAAAACTGTTTTAAACATAGAGATTTTTTGAAAGCAAAAGGGCAAAATTCGAAAGCTAATGTTACCTCTTATGAGACTAGTGACATTAGTTCTGTTTTTCATAAAAATGTTTCTAATTATACTTCTTCGAGTTCTTTTGTGCAAGGTTCTATCACCCTTACCCGAGATCAATTTGAGAAGCTATTGCATAGTATTGGACAGGTTGGCAGCACTGCTTCAGCAGGTGCTACCCCTACCGAGGAACATCGTGTTAATACAGCATGTATATCCCTTAATTTTTTGTCCCACATAATAATGATTATTGGATTTTAGATACTGGGGCAACATATCACATGACCAACATAAATGATTGGTTATGTGATCACAAGTTGGTTCCAGGGACTAAAGTTCAATTGCCAAATGGGGGATATTCCTGTGTTACCAGTATTGGAAATTTGATCTTTAGTAAGAATAAGAAACTGATGAATGTTCGTTTGACACGTTTAAAATGACTCCAAAATTAAACCACCATTTTTTTTCGAGCACGATTAACTTTATTCTCTCTTGTTTAATTATTTTAAATTAACTCAATAAAATAATAAAAAATGATTGTATATTGTTAATAAAAAAATGCATGCAAATCCTTTTGGTCAAGCATGATCAAAACGGGTAATTCATGCATGTTGAAAAAAATATAAATTCAAAAGCAAATTAAAGTGCCGAAAGAGCGGATTATGAGCTCGCGAGCCCTTAAGACGTAATCAAACCCACGAACTCGATTATCTGGTGGTAGACCTTTCCAAGCCTTATGATGTTAATACCATGTACCCTAGGCAAATTTTAGGATTCCGATGAACCTCTAATTAATCGGTGGCGACTCTTTCATTTGTCGGTCTGATTGATAACCCCGCTGGATCGGAACCGTCACTCGCCAAGACCTGACATTTTTCAAGCGAATAAAAAATATTTTTCAAAAAGGGTTGGGGAAAGTCGGATCTGACGTCCGACAATTTGGCGACTCTGCTGGAGACTGATCAGTTTAGAGGGTTTAGGCTTTGTCATGTTTGCTTTGCCATATTATATTATTTATATGCGTTTTGACTGTTTGCTCATGCTTGCAGTTTTTAAATTTTGTCTAAAAGGCGATGTAAATGTGATAATTTAAACTCTCGTTTTGTACACACCACGTTGGTTACAATTACCCGCTCGGACGAGCACATTAAGAGCTTAGGGAGTTTAGCAAGGGAATGCGCCTGAAGCGGTTTGGATCGTCGATACACACCCAGACAACTCAACTCGATGACCGTAATGGGTCCGGGATCCTGTAAAGGGGGTGAGGTTCCGCTGGTTCAGAGGACCTAAAAATTCAATCCATTTAGAACAAAAGCTCTACACCGTGTTTAACATTTACCAGTTTTGTGTGTGTTCCATTTTTGGACCCAAATGGGAATGCAAACCAAGTGTTTGGATGCGAGATCGGCCTACAATTCGTGTAAACGATTCGGCCCAATTATTGTTAATTAGAAGTCGGCCCAAAAACTGTAGATGGGAATTCAACCCATTATGTAAATGTGTTTTATTTTGGCCCTAGATCATGACATGTATAGGATTGAGCCTTTTGTATTATATATTTCAGACTTCTGTAAATGTAATACAAACTTTACTAATGAAATTTACATTCTTGCACTTGCATTGCATTTTTAAAAAAATTATGTAAGTTATGTTCATTCTATCTTGTATCCTTATGAGGTTTCACGCACCATCTTTGGTAAGAATGAAGCAAACAAATTATTGCCCTCACATCAAGGAAATACAGCCCCTACGGTCGAAAAATGTCTGAATATGGAAAGCCATGAAAAAATAGAATCAGAAATACGTGAATAAGAAGATTGGCGAGGTTCACGAGCTTGCAAACTACAAAGTCAACTGGGCTCTCCCTGGCGGTTTGTCTAAACTTCTAGAATGTGCAAAGTGGCGTCTTCGTGATTAACAACAATGGAATACGTTCACAAGTTCCATTTGGCACCTGCAAGTCCGTCTTTTAACCCGGAAGGGATAATCGGGAATAGACTCGAACAACCATCGTCATTCTAGCAATGTGGGACACCTTGGAAAAATATGGGGGAAAATAGCTACGTTGAATGACACCCTTGAATAATTCAGACGAAGGGCGAAGCGAATAAAAAGATTTTTAAAATGCATGTCTTCGACCGTCCTACGAACTAAGGAACAAGCAACAAATGCACTCAACAAGTTGTGACGTCGTGTGAAACGTCTTAAGAACTAGACTTCGATTGGCTATATCCTTTTAAAGTATTTTTGAAAAAACTTTTGTCATACATGCAATTAAAGTCTCCGAACGGAATGAACGGAGCATGCAAAATTTTCAAAACCAATCATGCATGATCAATTGTGTATTCCTTATTCTTACTATGGTATTTTGCACTTAGGTTTCTGGGAACCCATGCGACATTCGACGACTCCAGAACCTCAAGAACACAAAGAGAACCTTGATTTAATCTTGTATGGGGGCACCCTTGCCGAATCCGACTCTATACATTATGAAGAAGGATCTGGTGGGGATGGTCACCAAATACTTATTGCATAGTTTGTTCAACATGGTATCAGAGACATCATTCTCGATCAAGTGACAGATCGATTGACTCTTCCTTTTTGAAATTATCATCTACCAGTTGGCCCAGACAACATTGCAATTAGGAACACAAAACGAGCAAATACCAAATTGTATCAATTCTTGAAAACAGTGAGTGACAAGTATGATCAGAAAAAACAAAATTTACTCTGAGAAAACCCGTGACATGAGGTGGAATCGACTTATGCAATTATCCGATCAGAAAGGGTCTGAAGATAAGTAACGGGTACCACAACAAGGAGGGACGTCGAGGTTCCCAGCACTGGAATCGAGTCAAGCTTCTATGTTACACCTCGCTAAGAGGAAGTGGCAATCAGAGTCAAGCCGACCCACAACACCAGGCCGCAATCGGCCACCTGAAGAAGGAAGACTGTTTGTTTTTTTGCAAACTAAAGGGGATGAGAAAAATACCTCCCTATCGTTCTTTCAAGCGGAAGCAGAGACGATTTAAATAGATTTGAAGAGACCCAACGAAATGTTTCGTCACAGCAAGGCGAAGTACTTCCAACTGATGAGATTCCCTGAAAGGTGGATAAACCCATGGAGGGACAACATCATCGACGCCAGCAATGTGATCACCACAGGGACGAAAGCTGCGAAAAAAATAAGCAGACTAGCGATCACCTTTTGTTCTTATTCGTTTCCTTGCACACAAAAATTTGGCAGCACTCACACCCATGAGTAAAATCTTTCTGTGAAACCAAAAACTGCTAGTTGACATCAAAATCAAAGAGGTTTCAACCTATTGTTGTATAATCGAAAAATGATACGGTCAACCATGGTTCACTGATAAAAAAAAAATACATGGAGTACAGAGAGTTCCTAGAGAATGCCACAAGAAAATGACTGAAAGGCCGTTCGAACAATGACTTGAAATTATTTTCCCAGTGGCCCGACTTGGTAGAAATGATCATTCGATGATACTCATTTAAGATGCGTGAACAAGTTGAACGTCTAATGAAAGAAATTCATGAAGGTTGTTGCGGCCCATACATGAGCGTGCAATACTTGGATACTTTTGGTTCATCATGACGTTGTACTGTATGAGTCACGTTCAACAATGTCACCTCTGTCAAGTATACGCGAACCAAATCCACGCGCCACCGCACAAGCTATATCCATTGACTTCCCCATGACCTTTCTCAATGTGGGACATCAATGTAATCAACATGATTTCTCCAAATGCGCCCAATGATCATCAATTCATATTAGCGATCAATTACTTCACCAAGCGAATATAGGTTATTACCTTGGCGTCAATCATGGCAAAGGCTATCAAACACTTCATTAGACAGGACTTCATCATGCGTCATGGGGTGTCGAAGTTAATCACTACCGGCAATGCCAGAAATTTGAATAAAAAGTTGGTCGATGGGTTGTGATCAAGCATAAAAATTCATCTCCATATCACCACATATGAATGGCACAGTAGAAACAACAAATAAAGGACTGACACGGCAATATGTCATAGGCACTCATGACATACAAAACTTCAATACGAACATCAACACGGGCAACTCCATTCCCCGAAGTCGTGTTGATAATTGAAGTAAAAATCCCGTCAACTAGGATCCTTGCTGAAGCAGAAATGAACATAGTCGGAATGAGCAAGATGCAAATACGAGCAATTGAATCTCATAGACGAAAATCAACTAATCGCACTGTGCCATAGACAATTGTACCAGCATCACATGACACGTGCATTTAACAAGAAAGTACACCCAAGGGAATTACAAGTGGACGATCTAATTCTCAGAAAAATTATGTGAGTCAATCCAGACTCTCGGGGCAAGTTTGTGCCTAAAATATGAAGGGTCTTATGTCACCAAAGAGATTTCAGCAGGGGAGCCATGATCGTCACTAACATGGACGCATTCAAAAAAAATCATTAAAGAGCTCGTAACCAGAAAGCGGGCCTCCAAAAGTGAGAAACTTTTCGCTAAATCGAAAACTCACAAGGGCGGTTTAGGCAAAATTTAGGAAAGAGGGGCATGCTTGAAAATCCTTAAAAAAGACGATCATGGAAAATTAAAGGAATCAACTCCCTACTAGGTTTAAAACGTGAAAGGGAGACTGACACAAAAATTAAGGGAACCGAAGAGTTCGGTAAAAAAACAATCCTTCAAGTCAATCCAGACTCTCGGGGCAAAGACCTTATGTCGTCAAAGAGATTTTCAGCGGAGAAGTCATGATCATTAGTGACATGGAAAACAAAGAACTCGCCAGTCCAATCAATATGAAAAAAAAAACTTAAAGAGCTCGTAAACAGAAAGCGAGCCTCAAAGAACGAGAGAAAATTTCCGCTACATCGAAAACCTGAAAAGGCGATTTAGGCAAAATTTAGGGAAGATGGGCATGATTAAAAATCCCTAAAAAGGGTAATCATGGCAAAAGGAAAGAAATGAAATCCGTGCTAGGTTGAAAACCCAAAAGGGCAATCTAGGCAAAAATTTAGGGAACCGAGAGGTGCGGTAAACAAAATATATAC
Source organism: Chamaenerion angustifolium (assembly GCA_946814005.1). NCBI lineage: Eukaryota > Viridiplantae > Streptophyta > Magnoliopsida > Myrtales > Onagraceae > Chamaenerion > Chamaenerion angustifolium. The sequence goes on along the minus strand of OX328270.1, from coordinate 25,735,975 downwards.
TGTAGCAAAATGAAAGAAAATCGAGAGATAAAAAAAAAAACAAATCAAAAAAACTGCTCAAAAGTGAACGACAGTGTTTCCCATGGTATCAATACAAATAAGGTGTGATCGACATTAATTTGAGTTGCCTCAACAACTTGCATGGATACACCTTGTGAACATAGCATGAATGACTTTAGGGAACTCCATCAAGAAGGACTCCAAAGTCGATTAATGAGAAAACAAGCTGAGAAGTCCTCACAAGCAGTTGAACATCTCGAAAAGGGTATTTACCTCCAGAGTGAATTACAAGTTGATGATCGGAGTCTTTAGGTCTACAACATCCGCAAGTCATTCTCGACGACTAGAATGTGTAGGTGTCCAGCTTCTAGGAGTCACAAGCAGACAAGCGGAATCTTTAGGTGCTCAACCTCCGTAAGTCATCCTCGACAACCAGGACCTGTAGTTATCCAACTTCTGGGAGTCACAAGTCGACAAACAGAGTATTTAGGTGCTTAACCTCTGCAAGTCATCTTCGATGACCAACACCTGTAGTTATCCAGCTTCTAGGAGTCACAAGTTGATGAGTGGAGCCTTTAGGTGTTCAGCCTCCGCAAGTTATCCCTAACGAGTCACAAGTCGACAAGTGGAGCCTTTAGGTGTTCAGCCTCCGCATTATAGGCTCGTGAGCCCTTAAGACGTAATCAAACCCCCCCAAACTCGATTCTTTGGATGTAAACTTTTCCAAGCCCTAGGATGTTAACACCGTGTACCCTAGGGAAATTTTAGAATTCTGATTAGCTTCTAATTAATTGGTGGTGACTCTTTCATTTTTCGGTTTGGTTTATGACCCCGCTCGACCGGACTCGTCGCTCGCCAAGACCCGACATTTTTCGAACGAATCAAAAATCAAAAATAAAAAAGGGTCGGGGAAAGTCGGATCAGACGTCTGACACTATCCTCATTAAAACGCGCGACGTCCTTGTCGTGACTCAGTTCAGAATTTTTTTACTCGTGTTTCACTCTTGGCAAGTTTTATTCTTTTCAAATACCACTACGGGAGAGGAGTGAGATAACGACTCAACGAGGCAAATCAAACACTATTGAGCCGTGAAAAATTTAGTATATGATTATTTACGATTCAAACACTATTGAGCCGCCATTTTATTAAAAAACAATAGTATTTTTTGCGGCTCAAATGTTAGAGTCACGAAATAATTGAAAAATAAATAATTATTACAACTCCTTTTTTTACAGGATTTTTTTTCTTTTTGCTATTTTTCACAGTTCAATCACTATTGAGCCGTAAATAAAATTAAAACTTTTTGACGTCTCAAATACTATTGAGTCGTCCTTCAAAAAATAAATTTTAATTAAATTTATTTTTGATGGCTCGAATACTATTGAGCCGTCCTTCAAAATAATTTTTTTAAATCAAAATTATTTTTGACGGCTCAAATACTATTGAGTTATCACCTTCACTCACCTTTTTTCTTCTTCCCGCTTACGTCTTCCCTCTTTCTCACGTCTCCCTCTTGAAACAATTTCAAAAATTTCAAAAAAAACTTGTCGGGGCATGTTCCTCTCCCTCTTCCTCACGTTTTCAAAATCAAAAGAGGCATGTTCCTTTTCTCCCCGAGAAGAGCTTCTCACATCTGCTAGAAGAACTCCTACCGTGATGGAGGAGAGTTGGAATTGGAACTGTCGCGGAGCTGAAACCTGCATCAGCCATGCATGAAGCCTAGAACTTCGAGGTGCAACTAAACCATAGGTCACCTTCGTCACGAGGAAACATAGCCAGAGATCACCTTCTATTTAAGTTCTGGACCTTCAAATCCTTAATTCTTTTCGTCGCTCTTCTCCAACCCTTCAAATCCCTACTGTAAGCTTCCCTTCCTCTTCCTTCAACGGTTCTTCAACTCGATTCTGCCTTCCATGTTTCTGTTGCAGCTTCGTTCTCCATTTTGTACGCCTTTGCAGTTCTCACGTCCGTCTGTTGTGTTCTTTTGTCAGTCCCTTCCACACTCAGTGTCGCCGGAAGCTTCGTGTCGTCGGGTTAACGTTGTAGAGCGATGAAAACGGTGGATGCAAGCGGATCTGTGGTTATGGGATTCCAACAGGGACAAGTACCAACCCCAGCAACATCAGATGGTGTTGAAGGAGACGTCTCCAATCAGCAGCAGACCTCCGGCGATTGCTAGCGTCGAGGATGAACCGGTGGCCTTAATAGACCGGGGAATAGATTTCAATTTTGACGAGGGGGAGGAACCCTCCAATGACTCCAGATTTCTATTTTGCTAGTTTTTTTAATATTAAATAATTTTGATAGCTCAACAAAATGAGATGTGAAAAAATATTATTAATGGATTTTTCAGGGCTCAATAAAATGAATCGTAAAAAATTATTAATTCGGGTGGCTCTATAGTATTTGAGTCGTCTTATTTATGCTGACACTTCTAATGCCGACTCATTCATATTTGAGTCGTTATCATTTATTGAGTCGTTAATAATTAAATGTTGAGCCCCTAACAACACCTTCTTCCATAGTGTACCCTCTAGAATTTGACCAACTATTTTCTATCGTTGACACGAACATTCATGCTTGCAAGTGTGATCACGGTCTGAGTCATTTCTGATACCATTTGTAATACATCATGTCTTATTAACTGTACTCACTAGCTCAATTCAGTTTAATTGAATTTTTTAGCCAACTTAAGCTCGAAAACAGTAAATTCTTATTAGATTTGAGGAGTACATTTTTATTTATATTGATTCTAAATTATTTATTTTTATCCAATATGGCACATGTTATCACAAATAAATCAATAAATAAGAAAATGGGTTGTCTAGATTATAGAGATTGATTAAGATGGTGAATTTATCATATTCGTAAAGTGTAATCCACAAAATTCTGTAAAAAGAAGGGGAAAAACAAGCAAAAATTCTATTAAATAAAAAAAAAAACGCTTTTAGAAAGAAAAAAAATGATTTTAAGCTAACATAACTTCTTCAAATTGCCAAATACTATCCTTATAAATAAGATTACCAAAATCGATGTATAGGTAGGTTAGGTGTAGTGTTATAATAACTAGATCGGATTGGCGGTGGGACCAATATTGAGTCGTGAACCGGTCACACTAGTGGTTCGATTTTCTTAAAATATCAAATTGCATAATGAGTCTAGTATAAAAAGCGAAAATCAAACGGTTTTCAATAAATCGGTCAATTTTTCCTGGTTTAGGAAAAAAAAAATAAACAAAAGAAAAATGAATGGAGGGCTCGTTGAAGAGTAGAAGTAACGGGTAAGAAGGTAAGAAACGGGAAGGGATAAGGAGATATCAACGGTGGAGAAGATCCAAGAGATCCTGACAATGTAGGAAGAGATATATGATACTCCATTCTATATCAGATTTAAAAAAAAAAATTGAATCTTATATATGCAAAGACGTACTACTCAAGTCCAACCAAAATTTCTCATTTTCTAGGCTCAAGTGAGAATAACAGGCTTAGTGAGACTGATTTGAGCTAGTGTGGATAGTTGCTTGAACTTGTGGCGTTACAAATGGTATTAAAGTCGACTAGGACCGTGATTGGGCTTGGAAGGTTACCCTAACTATTTTGCAAAATTTTATCTCATAGCAATATAAGTGAACCATCCAACATATAAGCAGACCGACGGTCGAACCGCTAAACTGTAAATCAATCTCTTACCGGTTCGAGGGTTGGTCCAATTCCTCTAACCATGATTAGGTGTCTTTCTAAATTATGTGATAATAATTGATTAATGACCTCGTAATCATTCTCAATCCCATGAATCAACTGTTACCATATATAATTTAGAAAATTATATTCAATCCCCTTAAATAAATTGTTAAATACTTAATAATAATTTTCATCTGTCGATATTGTTCCTGTGTGTGTTCAATGATTCAATCAATGTCATCCGCAAGCACTGAGAATAGAATATGTGTTAACTCCTCAGTTCCAAGATCTTTGCACGTACCGAGTTGCATGCTCCAACAATACAATACAATACAACACTTTGCGTGCGAATAGTACACAAACGAGACACCACCGAATTCAATATACATAACAATACCAACACAGGAGTCGAGTCATTATTTATTAGAAAATCTTTTTTATTACTTTATTATAGGGTTAAATTTTCACTTTTGTAAAAAGATTATTCTCTTACAGAAAGTAGAAGTACAGTTTAATGTTGTACTGAACATTTAAAAATTATTATGGCAAAAATAATATTTAAAATTTTATTAATATTTTTATATACAAATTGATGCAATACAGTTATAATAATAATTGTTTTTACATAGATACATAATCATAATTTTAACCATAATTATATATATTATTGATCTCTCTCTCTCTCTCTCTCTCTCTCTCTCTCTCTCTCTCTCTTTCTCTCTCTCTCTCTCTCTCTCTCTCTCTCTCTCTCTCTCTCTCTCTCTCTCTCTCTATATATATATATATATATATATATATATAATATAATATATTTTTTAGGTATTTTTTAAAAAGTATATTATGTAATAGATGATCATATTGATAATGATTCTTTTATTGGTTTTACCAATCTCGAAATACTAATATTTGTCATCTTCTCGTTGCCAACAACATCACATAATGCCTAGAGCTTTATATCTCGATAACAGCTTATTTGTTTTCTCCCTACGTTAAAATATTTTATAGAGTTTTGGACAGAGATTTGCATACGGATGTCATCATGAGTGCAACCCACAAAGTAGGCTTGGCCAAATAAACCGGTTCGGGCGAACTGGTCTGGTCTGATCTGGAACTGGTTTGGTTCGAATCGGTTCGGCCGAACTAGTTCCAAAACCAGACCAGTGTTTTTTGCCTTCAAATAGAACAGTTCAAAATAGTACCAAAAATCCAGTTCGAATCGGTTCGACTCGACTCGTTTTTTGATACTGGTTTATACTTAAATTTAAATCAAACCACTTTAAACCTATATAATTTTAGAACCGGTTTGAAGCAAAATCAACTAAACCTAAAGATGTCTTCAATAAACCAAACCTAGAGATATATTGGACTCTCGTATGTTGATGTTGGATAGGATTTTAGTCGGTTGTGGAACAGATTTTCAATCGGTTCAGTGTGTTTTTCAGTCGGTTCAGTGTATTTTTCAGTCGGTTCAGTGTTTTTTCAGCCGGTTCAGTATTTTTCAGTTGGTTCAGTATTTTTTCAGACGGTTCAGTGTGTTGGACAGGATTTTCAGCCGGTTTAGGTTCGGTTTGAACCGTATTATTTCCGAACCAAAATTGTTATTAAAAAAAACAGACCAGAACAGTTCGAACCGGTTCTGAATCGGTTCGAACCAGACCAGTTCTTTTTTCCTTAAACCAGACCAGTTTTTTTAGAAACAGAAAAATGTACTGGTTTTTTTCAAACCAAACCAGTTCAGTTCAGAACCGGTTCGACCCCGAACCGGTTCATGAACAAGCCTACCACAAAGCCTCACTAATTTGTTACTATAGGCAGCAATAAAGTAAAAAATTAAATCATTTTGGTAAGAATTAAAGTATAGATAAATAATTAAATTTAAATTTTTATGAATAAATATAAAAATTTAAAGGGTTAAATTAAAATTTATTATATATTATATGTATAAATTCACGTAACGTAGAAAATTGAAAGAATAATTGCACCCCTATTCACTCAGCTTCGTGACTATATGTCTATATGTATTGGGTTTTTTAGGATAATTATACAAACAAATTGCAAAATTATAACTAACTACTTCAACAAAGTATTAATTGGCGCATCTCAACACTATAAATGACGTTAAATTTATGTTTTGAACAAAGTTGGTTAGTTCAAAGTTAAAACTAGGGTGATCAAAAAATACTGTTGGACTGAATTTTCGACAAGATCGGACCGAGATCGGACCGACTAGGACCGAAACTGAGCGGACATAATTTTTTCTTCAAGGTCAGTTTCGGGCTTGGGCTTTTTTCCCGAAAGCCCGATTAGGACCGTTCCAGACCAAATTTACTATACAAACCCTAAAAACCAATGACGTGTGTTTGGAACTATGGGAGAAAATGAACTTTGTTTAGAACTTTGTATGTTTGTTACTTTGATTTGTACTTTGTAATTTTGTTACTTTGATTCCAATGATGTTTGTATTTGGACAAATTTATATTTTTTTGGGCCAGATTCGGTACAGGACCGAGACCGGTCCGAGTCAAGAAAGACCGACTCGGGCGGGCTTTTTTGGGTCCTCCAGAAGGCAAGACCGAATTTTTGGTCTTGCCTTCGGGACCGGATCGGCCCGCCCATGATCAGCCCTAGTTAAAATTCAGGATTCTTAGGTAAAAAAATCAATTATTTATTCATTAAATAATAGAATAGGTAGATATTTTAATTACGATCCAAACACCAACACCGTATATTGAGATTCGAGTTTTGAATATTTCTGCCCATGCACTCTACTCAAAATTTTATTTCTGAATATTTACTTTGATTGAAGTGTATGTCAGATCGAAGTCTAAACTTAACAACATTTTTTACGTTTTAATTCAATTGCATATCCACTTAATTATTTTGATTTTTTTAGTAGTTAGATAACTGAATTATTAATCTCAAGTAACGTTGAATTTTAATTTTCAAAACGAAAAGTCGAAATTCAATATCTAGTCTTGGATATATTTTTTTTTACCATAAAATACAAAATAAGAGAGGAGAAAGAGCCGAGATGATAATTTATCTCCTGCAAATCATGTCATACCATAGTTGGAAGCGCCTATTAATACTTTATTTTGGAGGGAAATAATCAGATAGATTTTGATATTTTGATAGTTTTTCCGTTTGTTGTCACGTTAAAAATCATCATGTGTCAGACACCTGACATGTTTGTTGATATTTTAATGAAAATATTCTGGAAATGCCGAAGTTACCCCTACATCTATTTCTCTCCATATGCTGAAATCTCCCCATCTTCCCCGAAGTCCCACTTCTTCACACGTCCCGTCGTTCTGATCGAAGCAAGATAATTAGGGACAGACAGCAAGATAATCACAACATCAGTTTGTATGTTGTTCCCCCGTTTGATGAGGCAGCATGTGCTAAAGATCCTTGGTTAGAAGAGTTTCGAAACAACGCTTTGGTGAAGAGTATTGCAAATAGAAGAAGGATGACAACTAAAAGGCTAGCTGAACTTACCACTCAACGATTAAGTGATAAAGCGAAAGGGAAAGCACCCATGACCGAGATGTCAACCAAATCACGATCCGAATAATTCTCGTTCGATTCCGAGGGTATTTTCGACCCAAATTGGAAAGCTGCAAAGGGGGAAGAGGAGTCTGACACTGACTTTGATGAAGTGCAACCGAAAATATCAAAACCACATGGACGATCAACCAAACCCCCCTCAACCGAAGGTGTGACTGATATACCCGATTTGGTGGGTGCTATGGAAGGTGACTTTGGTGATATGACTGAATGTATTGTAATAGAAAACGTAAATGTGGAATGATCCCGACTGTCCGAGTGACACATTGCGAACGCCTCCTGACTCGGAAGACAAACACGAATATACAAGGAGCTCTAAGCAGAGGGTGATTGATGAAGAAGTAACTTTTGAGTTCGGTCGACCAATGAAAAGGTATGAACTCAAACTTGATATGAAATTTGTCGACGCAAAGACTTTTAAGGATTACGTTATTAGACATAGCATTCAGGAGGGTTATGAGATGGAGTCAAGGGGAACGAATGAACCCAATCAGATAGAATTTTGATGCAAGTAAGCAAATTGTCATTTCAAGGTTGGTTAGGCTTGTTCATGAACCGGTTCGGGGTCGAACCGGTTCAGAACTGAACTGGTCTGGTTTGCCAAAAACTAGTACTTTATTCTGTTTCTAAAAAAACTGGTATGATTTATGGCAAAAAGAACGGGTCCGGTTCGAACCGATTCAGAACCGGTTTGAACTGTTCTGGTCTGTTTTTATAATAATGTTAGTTAAGAACCGGTCCGGTTCAAACTGGAACTGAATCGGCCAAAAAATAACTGCAACTGCAACTGAATACAGATTACACAAACTGAATACATCAATATTCAATGCATACAGTACAGCATCCCACTCCAACCCCAACAGAAATACAGAATACATCAATACATACATCATCCAAATTCCAACTCCAACATTCATCAACACTTGTTCGTTGTCAAACGAAACTGAAACTGAACTTGCCAAAGGCTGATTGTTCTGAAACTGAAACTGCTGAGCATCATGTTCATTGTCTGAAACTACTGAAACTAAAACATACAATACAATACAAACATACCAAAGTCTTCAAATGTACTAACCATTCAAAAGCTGAAACTTAACACATACAGTACAATACATACCGAAAGTCTTCAAATTTACGGCTTGTTCATTGTCTGAAACCGCACACACAATACATACAATTTAAGATCACCTCATGTACAAAATACCTTAACTGATTAATTATCTTAAGTGTGATCTCGCTAGTGAAGAGAAATGACCTCTAAACTTTGTTGAGGATTCTCCTTACGAAAATTTACGAAAGGGAAAACACAAACACATATATGAATCATGCATGTTAGATAAAACTAAATGTAAGTACAAGTTAAATCTGCAAAGCAATTTTAGAACTTAATAAATACCATTCTCGAGTTTCTCTAACTCTTCAAAATATTCTTCTGCTAACATGTTAGAAGAAAACCCTCTGATCCAATCTTGAGTACAAATGAGAGATTCAACCATCTTGGGACTCAAACGACTACGATAGTCATCAATTACTCTACCACCTGTGCTGAAAGCACTTTCAGAAGCTACAGTTGAAACTGGTATCGCTAACAAATCTCTTGCCATGTTAGACAGTATAGGAAACCTAGACTAGTTGACTTTCCACCAATTCAGTATATCTATGTCTGGTTTAGTTTCATCATATGGCTCTCGATCTTCTCTCAAGTACTTACTCAACTCGGCTATTGGATCAACCCGCATAGTGTTACCGGATGCTTTCCAAAACATTGCATTTATATCAGTAACATCATATGAAGGTGTATGTGTAACACTAAAAGGGGGGTCACAACATGCCCCATTACCATGGTCTTATACTGCTCAAACATTCTCTTCAAAGATTCAGACACTCTTTCCATCAATTCCACATGTTGAATTGCGTCATAAGAAAATAACGTCTGGAAAATGATATTTGCACCAATCATTTTTTGCCAGGGATCAATCACTAAAGCAACCATCAACACCATGTTCATTTTTGTCGCATCTCCTCAATACTTGTTGAACTTTTTCTTCATTTTCTCTGCCATGGTTTTGATGTCTTTATCGGGATCAGTCAAACGAATGTTAATCAACATTCCAATTTTGGCCACTTCAATTAAGTACCAATTCAAAGTCACATGTGCTGAACCTGAAAGGCGGTTAGTAGCTTCATAAAATGCACGAAGAAAATGTAAAAGATCACGTGCATACTTCCAATCTTCTTCGGTAGGAACCCCTACTCCTTTATTTAGTTCATCAAGGAAATTTCCATCCTCGACTCCTTCTAGTCGTAGGAATGCCTTCTCATATCCAATAGCAGCCTCCAACATTGAAAATGTCGAGTTCCATCGAGTCTCTACATCCATGCACACATCACGATCTGTGTTTACATTTTCAGTTATAGCACAAGCTTTAAATCTAGCTAACCTGCTTGGAGAAGATCTAACATACTTGACTACTGCCCGAATTCTGCTTATGTTTTCCTCAAATCCCTTCAAACCATCACTCACAATCAAATTTAGTATATGAGCACAACAACGCATATGATAACAATCTCCCTTCAGAATAGACCATGAATCCCAAGACATGAAACACTTTTTCAAATAAATTAGAACATGATTGTTTGCACTAGCATTATCCATAGTAACAGCTAAAACCTTCTTAATTTCCCACTATTTCAGACATTCTTCAATAACTCTTCCCATAGATTCACCTGTATGTCTACTAATTTGAATGAAACTCAAGATCTTCTTATGCAATCGCCATCATCATCAACAAAATGTCCCGTGATACACAAATAACTGAAATTTTGATTTGAGGTCCATGTATCTGTTGTTAGGCAAATCCTGTTACAAGCTCTTGACATGAAACCCTTCAACATTGACTTTTCTTCATCATACATAGCAAAAACATCCCTTGTCAATGTGCTGCGAGAAATAACTTCAAATCTAGGTTGTAACTTCTTGACAAATTTACGAAAAGCTTCATTTTCAACAAAATTAAATGCAAGTTCACCAACAACAAACATACGAACAAGCTCTCTTCGACAAGCAAGTTGATCAAATTTGACATATAAGGGTGGTAAATCTAGAGCACTAGCAACAGTATTTCCTTCATCTCTACATGAGTGCTCTTTACTTTGTTGATTCATAGTAGAAGCGGTACATCTCTCTAAGTGTTTCCTCATAGTAGAGGTTGTTGATGTATAAGTAATATGCCGACCACAATAGATGCAAGTAGCGACCTTATTCTTTGTACTACTTGCAGCCTTATTTTTGGTGAAATGCTTCCAACACTCAGATTCATTTTTCCTTGACCTAATCTTCATCTTGTTCTTGGCCACACTACTAGGAGTTATATGAGACTCATCTTCTGGAGTTGCCGTTTTTTTCCTTCCTTCATCTGACTCGGATGAAGATTGCACTTCCTCTATAAGTGCAATATTTTTGAGCATGTTAATGGTATCAAAATTCCTCTTTCTCTTCTGTACACTATTGATAAAGTTTTTATCCGGCAGTGAAATCTGAACATTATTAAACAATGAAATCAGCCAAATTCGATTAATTCAGTGAACATTAGTAAATCAGCATTACCAAATCAGCAACAACATTACTATTTACTAAAGTAGACCCAACTAAATCATCATTCTCCCTTCATTCCTTCAACATTTACCAACTCAGCATTACTAAATCAGGATTACCAAATCAGCATTACCAATTCATGTAGCAACCAATTCATGCATCAATCAAACTCTTCAAACACTGAATCTATTCAAACACCTGATACGATTCAAACACCGAACGATTCAAAGTAGAGTTTGTGACTTACTTTCATTTCTTGGCTCATGTTGGTCAATTGGTGGTTCGACCGAGTCGTGCGAGGAGCTGCGTCGTCGCGGACTGCTGATGCATCCGTGCGTCGATGAGCTGCGCTGTGTCCGTGCGTCGAGGAGCTGCGTCGATGTCCGGTCGACTTGAGGAGCTGCGTCGAGAAAACCTAATTAGGGTGTTCAGTGTTCTTGTATTCTGTCTACTGTCGAGAGAATGAGAGTATATTTTCAGATCTGAGATAGAGATTATTAGATTAAGATAATAAGTAGTAGCTGTAAAGTAGATAAAGAAGAATAGAAGATATTGATATTATATTGAGATATGAGATAAGTAGTAGCTGTAAAGTAGATAACTCATAACTGAGCCTCAGTAAAGCTGTAAAGTGAGCTCGCTGTCTGAGGCACTGAGCTGTAAGTGATATTTCAGACCGACGGTCTGGCAACAGGTCTGGTTTGGTTCATCAGACCGGCTTAATTTAAAGTGGTTTGATTGAAATTTAAGTATAAACCCGTTCCAAAAACGAGTCGAGTCGAACCGGTTCGAACTGTTCTATTTTTTCAAAAATTTAATGTATTAGTCATTCAGATTTTTAAATACATATATATTATGTTATAGTTTTTTGAATATTGGATGTATTATGTTTGGGAAACTAAACATGTGATGTATTATATTTCTTAGGGTTTATTAACGGTCGTAGAAGAGACCCTACCAACTACTGAACTTCGTTTATGTTCTCGTCACATTCATATGAACATGCTCGTGGCAAAACACAACGATGTTGGCGTGAAATCACGTTTCTGGGCAGCAGCTTGTTCGTACAACTATCATAGGCACAAGGCTCATATGGAGTATATGAATATCCACTACCCGAAGGCTTGGGAGTACTTGGACAATCACCCAAGGAAACAAACTATTTTGAAGAGGGTGGGACCGTCACGGATTTCCCCTCGTTTCAAGTCAAGTAAATACACTAAATTCTCAACTCAGTGAAGATATTATGTTAGCTGAAATTAAATATGATGTGGTTTGGTATTGCATGGTATACATTCTATTTTGATGTGATTTGGTGCATGCATGCTGTCATTTTGATGAATTAGGATGTGTTTTGTGAATTTTGGTGAACTTGGTATTGTTTGAAGGTACTTTGTAATGGCAAAAGATAGTTAACCTCAAATATGGTGTTCTTTTGAATCAGCATGGGTTCTGTATGTTTTGGGTGAAATGTTTTAATTTTCAGGTGGAATTCAATTCGGTTATGTTGGTAACTGTTGGTAAGGTTTTTCACCAATCATTCCAAACATATTACATCTAAGTTGTATTGTTGCATAAACATATTTCATCAAACACCAACAATTACAAAACATATGTTTTCACATAACAACATACATACGAACATAATTAACCTATCATCGCTCCGCAAACTTAACTACACCTAATTCACACACTAACACAGTTCAACTAATAACAAGTTTTAACATTACAGCAACAAGCAGGACCACAAGCACTCCAACAACAATAATGAACATCTTTTCCCTCCTACGTACAAGAACAATTTCGTCTTCGATCTTGGCATGCATATCTTGAAATTTGCTTATGACCCTCCATACGTATATGCACATTGGGGGGTCACACCACTCAAAATAGTTACAACCGTGGTTCCGCAATCAACTTTTTGAATTAGGGTTTCGAATGGACCTTTACAACTAGGGTTTCGACAATGAATTAGGGTTTCGACAAGCAATTTTCAAATTGATTCTACAATTAGGGTTAAAACCCAATGAAATCGACAAACATACCTTATAATTGGGACACCCACAGAAAAATCGACTGAAATTCTTCCATGTTGAGGCTGGTTTAGCATGACTGGTGAACCCACAATAGCAAATAAACGGTTGGTACTCTCCATGGGGCTTCAAGCTTTGAGAAGAGATGATGGAGTAATGCGGTGACATCATTGTTGGTAGAGCACACACACAAGGACGAAGACTTCGACTACTCAATTGCGAAGATTGGAGACGCAGTTTCAACGAAGGAGTGTTATAACTGCTATTTGAAGAAGACAGGGGCATTTGAGGACTTTCACTCTACAACGACGTCATGTGCAAGGAATGTGAATACTTAACGGCTATTTTGGACGGAAACTTAACGACTGCATCGAAAACCAACAACAACAAACATGTTGCATCAAAAACTAAAAATGTGTCGCTTTGACAACATTGGTCAAACATATTACATCTTTTTCATACTTTTTCCTTTTTAATATGTTAAATTGAATTACCAACTCAATTAATGCTAAGAGTGGGTCACCATCCTTGAATGAATTAGTCTAGACTTTAATCGGGACCAAGAAACCTCTAGATTGGTCTTTATTAGTAACATTTCAAGTTCGAGCAAATGTCCTCACTAGTCCAACTCAGCCTAACTAAGTTCGTTGTTATCACTTGAGCCTAAAAAATGAGGGATTCTTATTAGACTTTAGTAGTGCATCTTTACTTATATGAGTTTCAAATCAGTCCTTCTATCCAATATAGGATAATGTATCACATTCATCGAGTTTCAATTGAATTATAACTCAATTTGTAATACATTGAAAAATTCTTAAGAATTTTATTGCAATATTTAAAAAGATACTTCATATTTTACAGTTTTGTAAAACATATTTAGTTTATATTTAACAGTGATGTTCAAGGGAATGAAAAAGCTTATAAACATAAAGTATCATAACTTAAAAAGCTAAACATTAGGGTGGTTTCTAAAAAAGGTCCAAATATATATTAAAAAATTTTAACCCTAATTTAATAATTGATTACAAGAAACCCATTCGCGTTCAGTGGGGTATATACAAACCCCACTTGCAGCCCATCAACCCGCCTTCAGAAACGCCCCACCGCAAGAAGCCCGACCCAACGTTGTTTCCCCGCTCGACGATTGGAGTGTTGTTTCGTTTTTCTCCTCCCTCAAAGCCCTCACCACCATAAACAGATTCGTCACCACCACACCCCGCCATGGTCGCACACTAGCCGGTCCAATGCAGATCCACATTTAGGGTGAGCCAAAAACCTATTTTTTTTTTAATTTGGGATAAATTTTTGAATTGGATAAAATTAGATATAATTAATGGTTAGAATGCGTGATTAGTAGTTAGAATGCTAAATATAATGAAATTGATTACTAAAAATGCATATAGTAGTGTTACCCTTGTATTTAGTTAATCCTTACTAATATTGTCATTTATTATTAGATAATGGTCCATAATCCAAGGAGATCAATGAGATATGTGTTGAGCACCTCATAGCCTCATAGGAAACAGAGGATCCGTCATTGTTGTACGCTCAACAATACCACATGTCGCTGATAATACGGTAATTCTCATATTTTATGTCTAACTTCCTAAAATTTATTGTAATTTTCTATATATTTATTGTAATTTTCTATATCTATTAAAAACTGTTACGTATAGGTTACAACTAGTGATCACAGTAGAGATGATAGATATTGGAAGGCATATAAATGTTGGCCTTTAGATCCACGCACCCGTGAGTGGGTGGATCTAGCACATTTTGGATGGGCATCAGATATATCTCGTGTCATTATTGATGTGGGATTACTTCATTCACTAATTGAAAGATGACGATCAGAGACTCATACATTCCACCTGCGGTTAGGGGTGAGCAAATTACCCATTTGAACCCTAAACCGATCTGGAACCGACACTTCGGGTAGGCTCCGGGTAGAAGTTTTAAAAATTGGGTAAATTCCGGGAAAAAAAATTGAGAACCTATTTATTCGGTTCCGGTTCTCCTATCTGGGTACCCTAAAGCATAGTTATTAGAACCGAACCGGACCGGCGATCCTACCGGAAACCGAACCCCTGTCCGGTTTGGTTCAGTTAAAAGACCGTTTTACAAATTAATAGTGTTTGAACCAGGTGGTTTTTGGAAAACCGTTCGGTTTCCAGTTCACTTTTTAACTGATTTTTGTTTTGTTTTCGGGGGTTTTCGGCCGTTTTTTTGTGGGTTTCCGGTTTTTTGTTCTGCACAAACCAATCGGCTTAACCCAATTGGTTAAACCGGTTCACTACTATTGTGTATTGTGTTTGAGAATTGAAAGTAAAATGTGTTTGTGTGTGTAAACTATGTAGTTTGTGTGTGTGTGAAACTATGTAGTTTGAGGTAATTATGTTTGTGTTTGAGAATATGTATGTATTTTAAGTTTTCAATTTTTCCCCCTTATGAACAGTGAACCACACGATGAACCGGATTAGACCGTCTGAACCGTGAACCGAACCCCTCTCCGGTTCGCTTACCGGTCCGGTTATGATAACTATGCCCTAAAATAACTGGAACCGAAATTGGTTCTATATATATATAATAAAAAAAATTGAAACCCTAGTGCAAAGAACTGCAGTCGGGTATTGAACCGCAGCCTCACTACTCTCTTCCGTAGGTCTCTTCCGCGGCCGCTCTTCCAAGTTCCACTGACTGTCAGTCTCTTCCGCAGCCTCTCTGAACCGCATCCTCATCGACGCTCCGACGGATTCGGCGATTCTGAGGAGTTCATTGGTCTCCTCCTCATAAGATTTCATGTGTTAAGTTGCTTCTAAGCTATATACTTTTCCAGATAGTCATCTGATTGTGCTGATTTGGGCTCTGCAGTTTCTTAGGTCGACATATATTGCAAACCTATGCTGAAACGAGGGGTTAGTTGGTTCTGAGTTGGAGGACAATGGGCGTGAAACCAGTGGTAACTCTGGTATGGTGGAGATCAATTTCAGCGATAACGAGCTAGTCCATCAAGTTAGGAATGCACTCAAGTCAGTATCATTGATAAGCCTTCTAAAACAAACGGATCTCGACTTTTGTTTTGGACACTTGCTATTTTGTACATCAATGAAGACAATTGGGTTTTGAATTGGTGACATGTTTCTTTGTTGTGGGGTGTGTATCACTGACAATATGTGCTTTCATTCTATTATTGCAAGGTGAAAGAGAAAATTATGATGAGCTTATAGGGGTAATGCATCATAAAGAACGCCTTTCACCCGATGAGGTGGCTATGCTTGTGGTAGGTTCTGATAATCTACAATGTGTAAACACATAGAGACATATATATCTGTTATTTTATTTTGGCCCATCGGCTAGAAGAATATGGGATGCAGTTTATTTAGAGAGCTGTCCTAAATGTGAGTCTCTCTGTTTACTACATACAGATATATCTTTCTATACATATATGTATACCTTTCTGAATAAAATTCCTTCTCTCTTTTTTTTTCAGATCCAGTTGAGGATTTGTGCCAAGAAGAGAGAATATTATACAAGTTGATCTCTAGACTTCACCCCTCCATTTCGGTTCATATTGCTTCAAATTATCTTCTTGATGAAGCTACAAACACGGTATAGCTCATGTTTGTAATAACAATAGCAACAACCATTGTGTTACATTTAACGTAATAGTTTAGCAAATTGGCCAAAATATTTATATCATATAAGCCTCTAATAAGCTTCATATGGTTAAAGATCTAATCTTTCTTTGTTTTTAACCCTCTTGTGCGATCGAGTATTGAGGTACCCAGATCGTGTCAGAAATTTGTACTTCACTTTTCTGTTTGTTTTTCGTGCTGTCATTAAGGTTAGTACTAACCCTTCCTTTAATAAAATAAAAAATAAATGCATTTTTATACTTACCATCAAATTTCTAAACTGAAACCTGACATCATGGTGGCTGGTGATATCTTGACTTAGGTTGCGGACTACTTGGAACATGCAGAAGGAAAAATATATTCAATGAAGATTCTAATGAAGATCTCAAAGCACATTCAGAGTACAACACTGGAATTGTGTGTTTTGTTACATTATTATGAGTCAATGTAATGATTTGGAACCGTGGTTTGGACTGTAATTTAAAATTTTATATTTGGGAATTGTTTCGTTTGGACTTTAATTTGGAATTGTTTGTGTTTTGGAACTGAAATGTATTGTGTAACCGGTATCGAACCGGAACCGAACTGAAGACGCAAAGCAACTGGTTCTTAATAGGGTACCCGAAACTGTTTGTACAAACAAGTTCTGGGTAAGTTCCGGTTCCAAAATTAAATAGGTAGGTTCCGGTTCTAAAATTTAATACCCTGTATTAAATTGGGTAGGTTCTGGGAACCCCTAAATTTACAGGGTACCCAGAACCGCTCATCCCTACCTACAGTGGGGTGAAATGATTGTAACATTGAGGGATGTCCAGGTTCTACTAGGTCTACGGATTAGTGTACCCCCGGTTACAGACACATATTATTTGGAAGATGGTGAAATTAATTTGCTCGATTTTTTCCCACGATTATTGGAACACACTCCCACCTGTGAACATGGTCGGATCACAAACAATGAGGTACAACTATCTTGGTTGAGAAAATTATTTGAGAGCAAACTAGATGCGCTAGATTGTATACCTCAAACTGACGAAGAGATTGTGATAAGAGCACATGGATATATCTTGCACGTCTTAGGTGCATTTCTGTTTGCTAGCACGGCTGGGAACAAAGTAAACTTAGAATATTTGTTTCTATTGGATAATCTACATGAGACTGCTCAGTACAACTAGGGATCAGCTTTATTGAGTTACTTATATAATGAGTTATGCAGAGCTACAGAGAATGGTAAAACAAACGCAGCAGGATGTGTTGTACTTCTGCAGGTAGAACTATTTTTCTATTTTTTTTATTAACCATAATATTTTTTATAGTATTCAACTAATTATTATTTTTTAAATGTGATAGTTGTGGTCATGAGAACATATATCTCTGGGTCGTCCAATGGTGAAAAATAATGTGACCTTCAAGGGTCAAGATCCTTTAGGGATGTGGTGGACATTGCCCAAGACAAGCAAGAGAAATCCTAAACCAAATGTTCGTCATTTTTAGCGGGATGAGTTAGTTGCCCTTGAAGAGTTTCAGGTATTCAATCATGTAATATTGTAATTTGCACGTCTAATTATAGTATTAATTTCTTATTTGTGCTTAATGTAAACTGGAACCCATACATCCATAATCGACTTCAAAATGTGTCACCAAGTTTGTGTGTATGGAGGATGCACATTTATGCCTTACAAAGGTATTGCTAGTACACTTTCACAATGTGGAGTGTCACATAGTGGATTGGGTAATGCAATAAATTTTTGATAATTTATGAAACTAATTTTTTTATAATAAATTATTAACGGATTTTATATAAAATTACGTGACACGGTTAGCAATAAATTCAAAAAAAAATAGTAAATTATAACTTTGTATATTGATAAATATTAATTTATTAAAAAATAGTCAAACAGGAAACCGAACTTTGAGGAAAAATCAAACAGCAAACCAAACTTTTTTTGTTGACAAACATTAAACCAAACTTTTGGAATTGAGCAATCAACAAACCTACATTTTATTATGTTTGAATGGAATTTTCAATATCTGATGGAGTTATTAAGTCAACAGTAGTTGAAGTATTCAAAGGACACTCTATTACGATTTAATAACTCACTCAAATATTGAAAAATTCGTTCAAACATAATGAAAATTTGAGGTAGGTTTGTTGATTGTTCAATTACAAAAGTTTGGTTTGTTGTTTGTCAATAAAAAAAAAATTGCTGTTTGATTTTTACTCAAAGTTCGGTTTTTTTTTTTGATAATTAACTCTATTAATTTAACAGGGTGCAAGTTGTATATTTTTTTTTAGCATAACTCACACCCATTAAATACAACTATACTTTTTTTTTAATTTATATATATATATATACTTTAAAAAAAAATCCAAGTTATCAAAGATGTAAATATGCAAGAGGGTAGCTTAGGCTTACAATCTGTATTCTGTACTACTTTCCATGCCATAATGCCATTGCCCTGTCACTTCTCCTTCTCTCTCTCCAATTATTTTACCCTGTGGAGAAGACAACTTCTACGAGATATCTAAATAAACCAACCAACAGATCCCGAATGCAAAAGCTAGTTTCGTTTTTGAGGTTCACAGACCAAACCAAACCATCTCTCTTACTCTCGCCATTGAAAATGAAACAACTCTACCAACATCCTCCAGCACCAGCTGCTTCTGGAACTTTTGCCGATGACGACCCAATGCTTCTTCATCCCTACTTTACTAAACCCATATGTTTCTTAGTTAATAAGCTGTAACAATCTGCTTCTTATTCTGTAATTCCCTTGCTACCAACCTATTATTCTCATATGGATTTTACGAAGACGGGTTCGGAGGGGATAGTGGTGGGTTCTTCTTCTTCTTCTTCATCTTGCAGTCCATTCATATCTACGGTAGATCCTGAGGATGCAACACGGCTTTTGTACGGATCTGGGTTGTTCAAGGCAGACAAATCCTGTGGGACTGAGGATGAATGGAGGAGGAGCTCTAAACTTGCCAAGATTAGTGATGATGATTTGTGTCTCCAGCTGAAGGAAATGGCACAGAGGAGTTGTGCTATATCTAACAATACCCCTAGAAGTCTCTTCTCTGATGCTCCTCCTCCAAACCAGCTGCAAATGTTCTGCTTCACGTCCCCCAAATCGGTAGATTCCACACTGCCTCTTCTTAACTGCCCCTTACCATCATCACCATACAGTAGTAGCCCAGGTACTTGTTATTTCTTTACATAAATGTATCATATTATGTAGCTGCCTAATATGCTTTCATGGCTCTAGATGGAGATATAGGTGTAAAATCAGATAGTTTTCTTTGTTGACATGTTTGACATTGGGGGGCAAAACTTACATATGTGTCTGTTAAGAGCACCAGGAATTGGTTTTGCTAGTGCCTGTCTTGTCAATTGAAATAAAGTTGATTTTTTTTTTGCTTTTTTGTTTTTCAAATCTTCTTTGTTAGAAGGACATTGTGGATAAGTTGGGTTTAAAGCAAGAAACCCATCCATGGAAGCTGGGATCTTGTGGGCACAAAAGAAGAAAGGAAATTGGAATAGCAATGCAATGAAAAAGATAAAAGATTAGTAGATGTTGCCACTCACTTAATAGTTAATACTTAATACCAAGACACCTATATAGAAGAGAACTCTACATCCTCCACATTCCCTATATATTAGATTAGACCCTATTTGCTTTCTAAAATGTTATTAATTAGCTGATGTATTGTATTGTATTTATTTTCTTATTATTAAATATGAACCATAAATAAACAAATAAAATGACACATTTATTCACACTGGGAGACAAACACAATAATGTCAAGCTAATTTAAAGCTCGACTTTTCTAATTCTTGTGTTTCTGCTTTTGCTTTTCTTTTTTATGATTGATTATTTATTCATGGTGATAATTATTGGTTGTACTATTTTTTCTTTTCTGCAGGGTTCAATTTTGGGAGGTTGACTGGTGCAAATCATCATCATCATAGTATGGCTGAGGGAGTCTGCACTAGAAGCTCATTTACTCCATCACAATGGATGGAACTTGAACACCAAGCCCTAATCTACAAGTACATCAATGCCAACATCCCCGTTCCCTTTAACCTCCTCATCCCCATCAAGAAAGCCTTCGAGTCTGCTGGGTTTTCATGCTACCCGACCGATATTCTAAGATCCAACTCATGTAAGTATTTATATGATTCATTTTTATTTTACAAAACAAAAGGCTGAATCTTGATGCTGGCGTGAGTAGTGGGGTGGGGGAGTTTCCATCTAGGGTTCACAAACAACAGAGACACGGAGCCAGGCAGGTGTAGGAGGACAGACGGGAAGAAATGGCGGTGCTCGAGGGATGCAGTGGCCGATCAGAAGTACTGTGAGCGACATATCAACAGAGGCCGACATCGTTCAAGAAAGACTGTGGAAGGCCAATCGGGCCATGAGGCCGCCACTTCGGGTAGTACTGTTGCTTCCTCAGCGTCTGTTTATAATAATAGACCCTCTAGTCTTTCTGCAGACAACACCATCAACAACAGGTACGTAGAACAATGACATCGTACATTGCTATGTTAGGAAATATTGCTCTTGCGGTTTTGTCGTTAAAGCACATTTTTTTCATCTGTCGATATATGTAATCATCTTGATCATTGAGGTTTCTATGAATATCAAAGAATGTATCCTGCGCAATGATAGGTTCTTGATGATCAACAAAGACAATACCAGTGAGAAATCTCCACTTCCGCCACGACAGCCACCACGGTCCTCCTCCAACGACGATGGCTCATCTCTCCTGAGCTTCGGAAACTTGGGTACTTTAAAGGAGCTCACTGGTGGTGGTAGGACCCACCTGTCCAACTCAACCTCGATGGCTTCTTCCATGGGTGGTCCTCTCGGGGAAGCCTTGCATAAATCTGTTGCTAGTCATACTAATACTGCTAATTAATGATAGTATCAGTTGCAGCACTTATCATCATTAATGGAACGACAAGTATCTGGGACATCATCTCTGCTCTTGGGTCATCTCCGCCATGGCCATGGGGCGTTCTGCATAAGTCTACCTTCAAATCATTTTCCAACATCAGTGCAGGGAGCAGCAGCGAATAAATATATATATATTGTATTGGGGATGATCTGCTAACTCTAATGTATCTTCAGTTCAAATCATGGTGACCATCTTAATTCAAGTGTAGAGTGTGGAATAACTTGTTCATGTTGGTGAGGTAAAGTCTCGGAGTTGCAGCTACTAGTTCTTCTCTACAATCTTCATTCCATCTTCTGTGTATCTTTCCAAAAAAAGTTTATAGTTTTGAAATATCCACGTTTGTGGAGGGAATGAGTGCTTCTAGGTCAAGTGGTGACAAGGTTCATGAAATTGTCAGATGGGAATGGTTGCGCGGTGATAAAGACATTTCATTAAAGTCGACATTCAATGCAACTTTGACTCTCACACGGAAAGGAAAGGAAAGAAAAGGACAGGAGACGTT
The DNA here is from genome assembly GCA_946814005.1 of Chamaenerion angustifolium. Classification (NCBI taxonomy): domain Eukaryota; kingdom Viridiplantae; phylum Streptophyta; class Magnoliopsida; order Myrtales; family Onagraceae; genus Chamaenerion; species Chamaenerion angustifolium. Next base: position 25,714,002 of record OX328270.1, on the reverse strand, counting down.
ACCACAACAGGAGGACCGACACTCTTTATAAATAAAAACAAGGAACTTTAGATGTTCATTTTTAATAATTGGATCATAAATTTTGAGATGGATGGATGCATTTATATTTGAATATAATGTTAAAATATTCAAGTTTATGAAAATAAGCAATATTAATGTCTCTTTAAAATTGGATCATTCGAATTTTGATTCAAAAATTGAAGGAAGTTGATTTTCCCTCACTAAATATAGTTTAATTTTTGTAAGACGGATTTATTAATTAATGTAACATATATATAAATATAGTACATATTTTTAAAGAATATTGCATTATTATATATACTATGACCAAAAAAAAAATATTATATATACTAGACTCTGGCACGCGCTACGCGCGTCCACGTTGTCGTCGTTGGTCGTGCGTGAGCTGTTACGAGAACTTGATCAACCCGACTCCTATGATAATACAAGAATAATACAAGCATTTAGCACTTCATAAAAATATTATTAATGTAAAACTAAACTTAATTTGCATAAGATAATGAAATAATAAAATTTAAAAACTCTTAAATATTTTTAAAAAATTGCTCGAGCGACCGGGAGCATATAACACTATCAAAAGGAATCCCGGTCGCTCGAGCAATTTTTTAAAAATATTTAAGAGTTTTTAAATTTTATTATTTCATTATCTTATGAAAATTAAGTTTAATTTTACATTAATAATATTTTTATGAAGTGTTAAATGCTTGTACTATTCTTGTATTATCATAGGAGTCAGGTTGATCAAGCTCTCGTAACAGCTCACGCACAACCAACGACGACAACATGGACGCGCGTAGCGCGTACCGGGGTCTAGTATAATCATTAGGGAAATACACTTAAGTGGATTACACAAATTTCAGTATAGTTTAGTAGTTAATTAGATATATTTATATATATACGCAACACTTATCTACATATTATGAAGATACCCCGTTCAGTTAATTCCAATTTTACTCTAAACACTTGATTAAAAATATTGTTTGAATTGTAAAACTAAACTTAAATTACCTAATATAATTAAATTAAATTAATTTTGTTTTAAATATTTTTAAAAAATTACCTGAGCAACCAGGAGCCCGTTTAGTAGTGGTTATTGCTCCGGGTTGCTTGAGCAATTTTTTAAAAATATTTGTGACTAAGAATATGATCAAACAAATATATATCGATATTTGATAAAGTTGACCTTGTGCATTATTTATAGTCACGTATAGTCATACTATGAGTATTTTCACTCGCATACCATGTCATAATATCTCATCTCAACTATCGCTTAATGCCCGACCTCGAACTAATTTATATGAGTATTCATACCGACTATTACAAATCTATCATGATAACATCAACTATCGTTTAATGCTCGATCTCGAACTTTTTATGAGTAATTTTCACTCATATACCATGTCATACTATCTCATCTCATACCAACTATCACTAATGCCCGACCTCGAACTTTCTATGAGTATTCATACCAACCTCGAACTTTCTATGAGTATTTTCACTCCGACAACATCCGTAGGATTCAATCCTATGCACTCATACTATTTGAGATTTAAGACGTAAACTCATAAGTCAAACTCGTCAATGAATGCATTCAATATACTCTTAAGGTATCTTAACACGTTCACTACCATGTTTATAAAAATATGGGTAAGTTAAGTTTAATTATATTTTAATTTCATATATATTTATCAAATGTTTAATTCTCATATCAACATCTCAAGCACGATAAATATTTATCATATTTGTTTCTAATAATATGATCAAAAACTATATATATCGATATTTGGACAAAATTAATCCAACCAACCTTTCTTTGAATATTTCAATCTCGGCATCCGATTGGCCTTTATTTGAGTATTATAGTCCCGACATTCATCCTTTCATTGAGTATTATACTCCCGACATCCTAACTTTCTTTGAGTTCTATACTCTCGAAATCCGAACTTTTTTTGAGTTCTATACTCCCGACATCCAATCTTTCTTTGAGTATTATACTTCCGACATCCAACTTGTTTTGACATCCGACCTTTCTTTGAGTATTATACTCCCGACATCCAACCTTTTTTATTATTATTATACTGCCAACATCCCCAGGATTTGAACCTGCGCGATGTTACTGTCTATAATTTAAGACGCACGCTTTAACCAACTGTCTCATAAATCCGAACATGTCAGTGAAGACATTTAATATACTCTTAAGATGTCTTAACAATCTCACTACCATGTCTATGAAACGAAGATTATCAATAATCTACTCTAACAACATGAAGAAATTACAAGAAAAATTTACCCCAAAAAATCAAATTAGATATTTGATAAACTTTTTCCTTATTTGTTTATTTTGATATTTTCAAAGTTAGTTTACTTTAATATTTTCAGCGTTCATAAAGGAGAGTTGAGAATTAATTAATTCATACTTTAATTTTAGATATATTTGAAATGTAGAGTTAAGTAAAGAAATACTCATAGAATCTAAATTTGACTAATCCTAAATATATTTTGTAAATATAATAAATAATAAACACTAAAAATTAATATTGATGTTTATATTTCAGTAATTCGTAAAATATTATTTCAACACATCACCGGGGTAATTTTATTTTTGTGCTAAAATATTTTTGTTACTTTTATCTCGACATGTAATACCTAAATGTTGGATGCTATTAGTTTGGAGTAATAACATAGGGAAAAGTATGAAAAAGATGTAACATGTTTGCCTAATGTTGTCAAAGCGACACATTTGTAATTTTTTATGCAACATGTTTGTTGTTGTAGGTAGTTGATGCAGTCGTTATGTTTCCGTACAAAATAGCTGTTAAGTATGCACATCCCTGCACGTGACGTTGTTGACGTTGTTATATACTGAAAGTTCTTAAATGCCCTGCAAGCGATAGAATCCGCCCATGTCTTCTTCCACGACGTGAACTTGATGCCTCAGACAGGGCAAGCGATAGAATCCGCCGCCAATTCCCCCACATCGTCTGAGAGACGTTGTCTGGTGTTTCTGCCATGGACTGTCCGGTGGCCACCCAAGGCTTTTCCGGAGGCAAACCGTTTGCCGCAGCGGTCGCAGATATGGGGTAACAGATGAGTGTTGTCCGTCCGCTTCATCGTCTCTGCGCTGTCACTGTCACCTACTGAATTCATCGATCTTCCTGTGGAGAGAATGAACTCGAGAATGGCGAGAGGGATAGCGACAAACAAACAGAGGATCAAGAAGAGACGACAGCACACAATTTTAAGGAGTTTTCTGTTTTGTCCACACTGCATGCCCAGTGTTTTTGTCTTTTTGAGGGAAGAATTTAGTTGAAAATTGAAATGATAATTTTTGGTATAATACCAATTTATCTGTATCCCATCCATAGAAGGAGAGAATATTCTCTGGTCTATCCATCTGATTCAGACTTCGTTGGGTTAACTATCTGCACCCGGGTCTTAAGCAAGGCAAGATGACTACTCAGGAAGAGAAACTTATTCTTGAACTTCACACTAAATGGGGAAACAGGTACAGGAAGATCATAGTTAGTCTTTTTATTTTATTTTACAAAAAAAATAAAAATAAACAATCTAGCACATATGGTTGTTGTCTTGATCAGCCCTACCAAAACATCTTTTCTTGTACAAACTATTATGAGATAAGTTGGCAAAATATCTCGCATCATGCAATTCGTGACTTATCATGTGCAGATGGTCAAGAATTGCTCGGAGATTACCTGGGAGAACAGATAACGAGATAAAGAACTATTGGAGGTCTTACATGAGAAAACAAGCTCAAGACGGAAAGCGTGCTGCATCTTCATCAGCTTCATCTTCAAACGCCTGTTCTTCTGAATCCAGCAATCCTACAACGGATTCATTACCTTCTGCAGAGGGCGAAGAAGAAAGCTTTTATGATGAAGATGGTCCAAAAATGATATATGGAAAGAAATTGCTAAAGAAAGTGAAATTGCACCTGTTCATGATTGTTATAGAGAAGAAAGCTGCAATTTTTCATTTCCTCTCTTGGCTTCACCATCATGGGACTGGAGTTTGGATTCTTTCTGGCATATAGATGAAGTGCAAAAGAGGATAAACAATCAAGTTTTTCCGAGTTATGACATGGGTGGAAGTCTTTTTTAATTAACTGGTCAGTTTTTAAGATTGATCATGGATGTAGAATTCTCTCAGGAAGTTCTAATTTTGTACAACAAGGTTTGCGGTAAACACAAATTCTGTAGTCATTCCATGTAATGTATACCACCTCTTTCTATGCTTGTAACAGTGCGATCTTGGTCTGCACTTTATGGAATAGAACCTTATAAACCATGTAGTTGTGGAAATTGTTGTGTTGAAAGAAACATATTTTAAACATAATTTATAGGAGCTACCTGATGTATTCAATTATTGGGATCAGAAACTAAGCAGAAAAATTATATTCTTTCACAGAACAAGACCCTTAAAGGTGCAGAATGACAGAAATGCAACCATATCTTGGTCAGTTTTTCTAATGCAGAAAGAAGATAATTTTTAATGACAGAAAGAAGAAACTAAGCATTTTTAATGACAGAAAAATTATCTTCTTTCACAGAACAAGACCCTTAAGAGATCGAATTTCATTTCATATTTTATCGAGATCGTAGCTCTTTTTTGCTTTATACCGTTTAATTTTTCTTCCATTTAGCAGAATTGATTTTATACCACTATGAAGATTCTTCCATTTAGCGGAATTGATTTTATACCACTATGAAGGGGTGGGTTCAAGTTTCTCTTCGCAAGCAGCTTCTCGTCGCACCAGATGAAGAAGGAACGAACTAGGGTTTCAAATTCAAAGAAGAAAGAAGACTTATGGAGGTAAATAGGTGTAGGGGTATCTTGGGTATTTATAAAAAAAAATCATTAAAATCAGACAAATAATGTCACGTGTCTGGCACATGCTGGTTTTTAACGTGCAAACAAACGGAAGAACAAACGTTTACATCTAAAACCTACAAAATGAAACGTGTAACATGAATTACCTACACTCCAAAACTAGTTCCATCAACCACCATTTTTGGCAAACATATTACATTTTTTTCATACTTTTCCCTAATAACATATTAAGAACTTTGGGCAGTTAGAATCATCTATGCATTAATATTAATAATACTAAAAAAACTATAATTTTTTAACATTTTAATAATATCATTATTTGAAATACTCTATAATACATAATTATCATTATAAAAAATATATACATTAATCAAATATCTCCTTTCAAATTTGATTAATTTTTTTTGTATTTATTGTCTCACACGATAGATTATGTATATTCAACATATAAATATCTTCAATATTGATCGATTTTAATTCTATTTAAATTATTTAAATTTATAGATGAAATGTATTTTTATAACTGCAGTGCTCACAATTCAAAAAATCTTTAACTTCTTGGAAAGAAGAGAGAATGTTTTGAAGAAAAAATAATCTATATAATTAATTGTAGAAACATTAATAAAGTCACAAAATTATCCAAAAATATATGACGACTTGAGAACATAATATACAATTATCATTATTATGTAAAATTGTAAAATAATATAAAATAACATATATAATAATTTAATAAAATTAAATTAATTTTAAAAATTGGATAAATAATAAATAGTATTTCTTCTTCCACTATAATTTAAATTTCAAACTTGATTATATTGTACATATTAATTAACTATTACTTCAAATAATAGATAATGCATATTTGAAATATTAATTCAATCTAATTTTCTCAGTTGAAGATGATATTATAACTTTTATAAATGATCTAAGTTTTTAGACTCAATGTTATCTTAATGTCCCATAAAGTGAAAATATAATTTCATTTGTTAGCGAGATATAAAAACAAATGGTGCAAAAAAAAAAGATATAGTGATAAAGAAAATATAATTATCATCTTGTTTAATTTGTAATGTTGCATAAGTGTGTAGTTGGTTAATATATATGTCTTCAAGTTATAAGGTCATAAGTTCGAGTCTCCGTAGAAATATTTTTTTATAACATTTTTAAAAAGACATTTAAATAACCAAAATAGTCATGATATTAAATATAAATTAATTAGATTATTAAAGTGTATTTGTGTCAATTTACAGGCGGCGGTTACAAAAACCACTTCTGCCTTAATAATATAGATAAAATAGGTTACACTTAATATAATCTTGAGAAAATTCTAAAAATGGTTTAACATGTTTGACGAAAATGGTTTTCAAAATCAAACAATTGTTTTGGGTTCAACATGTTTGAAAATGATGGTAATTGGTACACCGTTACTTTTCTGTTAAATATTTTTCATATTTGCAAAATTAATCAAATGTTTTTCTAAATGTTACAACTAAACTCTATAAGCTTACACTATTTTTACAAACAAGTCCGGATTCGATTCGAGTCACACCAAGGTCCCCTAGCTAGGGTCCGAACCCAAACCAGGTCACTCAACCCTAGTGACCTGGTCTGGGCTCGAATCCACACCATAGGGCCCCCGATTGGGCTCAATTGGAGCCTCAATCGTTTGAATCAAACCCAGCCAAGTTCGGTCCAAACCGATTGGGGCTCCAATTGAGCCTCAATCGGGGGTCCTATGGTCTGGGTCTGAACCTAGACAAGGTCGCCCAACCATGGAGACCAGGTCTGGGTTCAGACTCAGACAAGGTCGCCCAACCATTGGGTTCAGTTCAAACGATTGAGGCTCCAATCGGGAGTCCTATGGTCTGGGTCTGAACCCAGACCAGGTCGCCCAACAATGGGGATATAGTCTGGGTTCGGACTCAGACCATAGGACCCCGATTGGGGCTCAATTGGAGACCCAATCGGTTTGGACCGAACCTGGTTGAGTTCGGTTCAAACGATTGGGGCTTCAATTGAGCCCCAACCGGAGGTCCTATAGTCTAGGTCTGAATCCAGACCAGGTCGCCCAACTATGGGTACATGGTTTGGGTCCGAGCGCAGACTAGGTCTCCAGGGTTGAGTGACATGGTCTAGGTTCAGACCCTGTCTAGGGGATCCCGGTGTGACTCGAATCGAGTCGGAACTTGTTTGAAACATTAGTGTAAATTTGTATGGTTTAATTGTAATATTTGGTTAATTTTGCAAATATGAAAAATATTTAACGAAAATTTTTAACAGAAAAGTAACGGAGGTACCAATTATCATTATTTTCAAACATATTTAACCATCACATAAAAAACAAGTTTGAACGAAAAACTATTTTGTATCAACATATTGGACAATTTTCATACTTTTCCTTATAATCTTTAAATAATGATTGCAAATTACCAGGATCAAAATTATATACCATATACAAACATATGAATAGAAGAAAAACGTGATTAATGGGTGAATATGGTAAGGAGATAGATTAGTTGATCTGATTTCAAAAAATTGTTACGAAACGATACGATAGAATTGAATTGGTCACATGATGACTTCCTTCGAACAATCCATATCTTGTTAAGACTACACATTCTCCTGGTGGTTCAAAAAGTTGATACATTCAAACATCTACTAATACAACAAAGCGTACCAAAAAACAATAATGCTAAGACTCAAACCATCTCTTCAACTTTTTAGAGGCCGACTGTTTCTGGCCATCAGAAGAATTTTGCTGGGCGAATTTGGATCTATACTGTTCAATCAACTTATCCAGCTTATCATGCACATCCACAGACGATTTTTTCTCCTTTTTCTTCAAAGAGGGAGCTTTCTTGTTGGGGTGTCTCTCACTATTATTACCTCTCCTTTGATCTGCTACTCCTCTTTGGTCCTTTTCTTGCAGTTTTCTCTTCTTCTCCAACGGTACCACCACACCTGCTTTTGAAGTCTTAGACACAACTTCTACTACTGAGGAGGATGTCTTCTTCTGCTTCTTATTAGTTTCCCTGTCTCTATTATTTAGCGTGGTCTCTTGATTCTGGGAAGGACCCTCTTTCGCTCTTTTGCTCATCTTATTATTATTAGTTCCTTCTTTGGCTTTTCGCTTTCTAGACTTGTTGGCCTGATCACTGGACACGCCAACAACACCACCATTATCAGGACCCACTGAAGAATTTGGTCGAAGCTCTTTCACTCTTCTGTTCGGGCCTTCTTCAGCTGTTGCCTTCCATAGTCTCACCTTCTCACTGGACCAAGTGTTATCATCTATAGCACCGCCACCACCTTCTGGTTGAGAAAACATGGCTTGCCGCTTCCTCAATGTCACAACATTGTCAAGAGAAAATCCCACGATCGGACGATGCTGCGGACCAAATGTTTCTAAAACAACAGTGTCACATGCATCAATTTAACTGCTCAAATATCCAGCTACTTCCCACGCTAAAACTGGCATCTTGGAAGAAAGAATTTGATACCTGGATTGTTGTTCAACACTCTAAGTGCAACAAGAGCGTGTTGATGTTCTGTGAAATCAACAAAAGCAATTCCACGTGATTGATCCTTTCCCTTCTTGATATTCGTCATCATTTTTATCTGTACCACAAAATATATTCCCCTGAGCTGAGACACCATAGTTGGTTATGCAAATAATAACAGAAAAGGAAAAAAGAAAATGCATACTTGTTTTATGACAGGTGTTTGCTTGGTGGCACGTGACTTAACTGCGTCAATAAACAGCTTCTTCACTTCTTGCTCAGTGTATGACTTTGGCAAGTTGTGTACAATGAGTCTGGTCCTTGAAACATGAAATTTCGGAGACTGCAGCTTTGTCATCTTTTCCCTTTCCAGCCTGATAAGACAATATTCACAAATTAACAAATCTTGGAAAACATATTACAGGTTAAAAAATCTGCTTTCAAACTTCTCAAAATGCTCTGCTCAATCTTTAGCTTATCAGACTAAGCTCTTTACTGTTGAATCAAGTCATGAGCACATCACTAGGCTCTAAGCAGTTTAATGATAGATGAACTTCACACAAAGAAACATGCTGAGATAGTAGCTAACATGAAATAGCCCAAGTGTTCCATTACATTGTTTATTCAACCTATTAATTTGTATTCCTTTAAATAATACAAATTAACTTCGCACAAGTTAAGGAATCTACAAAAAAAAGGATGTTTTCCTGTTAGAGAAGGACCAGCAGATATTGAGACAATTGGAAATAGAAAAAAAATGAAAAAGGCAAAAAGAAAATTCAACAGAATTAACCATATTCATAAAGAAAACCTATAATGGTTGTTTCCATGATGGATAGTCAGATAATATGAATAAGGTGCTTACTCATTGCGTTTAATCATATCGCCTTCTGAAACACCTTCAGCCGCTGGGGTTCCCTCAACAATAATCCCTTCCTATGAACAAATAGAATGGACAGAAAATGTGAACCATGATGGATATAAGTAATAAATCAACTAAAAGATATACACACACGCATATATATATATATATATGAGCATAAAAAATAACACCCCTCATGGTGTGTCTTGAGCACTTTTAACTAAACCCACCTTTGCCAAATAGAGATTACGCTGATCCTGAACATCAGGTTTCAACTTCTCCATTTCCTTCTTTTGAGCTGATGTCTTATCCATAGCCTTCAAGACTTTTAACTGCCTTCCCTTGAGAAGTATTCCCAAGCCAGACTCCACTTGAGCTGCTGCTGAAGTAGCAGCATCAGCTGCATCAGCAGTCTTAAACTTCAGGAAACCAGTACCTCTTGGTCGCCTGCCACAAAAGACAAACAAACATAATTATTACAAATATATATAAATAAAAAAGGAACGGGAGATGGAACAAAATCATTGTAAGCAGTACTTTGTGACTTTGTGAAGAACTGGAAAAAAGGACTGCACATCCCCAAATGCTGAGAACCGCTGCTTCACCTCATCAACATCAACGTCAAAAGGCAAGTTGCTTATGAAAATTGTTCTCAGTAACTCTTCCTCATCTACTTCCTTTATTTTGGCGGACTTCTCAGATTCTCCAACACCTCTACTTTGTTTATGTTCACTCGAGAGCGTCAGTTCACCATTTGTTTTGGTAGAAACAGGATCCATCATATCCTTTGACAGCTCATCAGAATCATCACTTTTGGAAGGCGCTGTTCCTTTAACTGATGATGAGAGCAAGTTGTTAAGAACTCTTTTGGCAACATCCACTTCGTCATCAAAGTTCAACTCCAAGGCAGCATATTCCCCTATTGAATGAGAAGAATCATCATCCTTGTCAGCAATGGGATGTGGGTTCTGCTGATCAAAATCTTCATCATCGTCTTCCAGATCCTCACTGCTGATGTCATCTTTCTCTTGTCCTAAAAAAAAGTATTCCATGCTACTGTCAATTTACTGATATTGCTTACCAGCACCCTCTTAGAAAGACATCACAACCAAGCTACTGCACAAGTGTGATTGCCCCATTTCTCTTTGTTTGAGAGCCTCGTATAGTATTCAAGTTCTTTCATTCAAATACAAATTTCAACTTTTCTCTTTCTTCTTTTGTAGTATGCAAATAATAAAAAGGTACAACAACAATATAATATAATGTGGTCACAGAGTAAGATTATATTACCTTCTGCCGTATCAGGATCTGTTTTTCCATGCTGATATATTTTCTTTGGAACAGCCCAATCAACAGCTATAGGTCTTTTAGCAAACATTTGTCCATTGAACTTTTGAATGGCCTAAGAACAAATAGCATATATAATTAAATAACTCTGAGAGATGATACTTAATAAGGTAAGCAGGAAACAAAAACTCACATTTTCTGCATCTTGTCTAGATGTGAACTTGACAAATGCAAAACCCTTAGCCAACCTACATAAGAAAAAAGAAAATGTTAATCTTTTAGCCCCAAAAAAAGAGAACTCAACTTAAGAATATAACCATATACAAATGAGAACTTACCCAGACTCAGAATTCTGAGGGATAAATACATCCCAAACAAACCCTACAGCTGAGAACATTTTTCTAATGTCATCAACTTTAGCCTGCAGTGATATTTAACGGAATACTTAGAAATAATTTTTTTCTTCTATAAGAATGAATATTTTCAAAACTAAGTGAAACTACCTTGAAGGGAATATTTCTCACGATGACTTTCCATTTCTTGGTTTTAGAACCCTGGAAAGAAATGATAAGAGGGCTTTAGGATTCTACAAGGTTAGGGCAGTTTACTGAAGAAATCAAATGACAGAGTTTGCATATGCACTGTTTCAATAAAACAGTTAAATAATTGTTGCACTAGCCAGATCATGCAGTAATATATTTCACTAAGGAACAATAAAACAACTTCAAAAATCAAACTAATCAGAAGTATGTATACTTTACATATACGACAGAAAAGAGCACTTCATATCAGTTTGTTGACCACTATATATTCTCTTACATTCCATTTAGATTCATCGGTTAATATATATTCCATCCGTTTTAAGGTCCATAGTAACACAACAGGTAGTGACCAGAAGATACCGAATGATTCTATTCAGCATACATTAAGCTGACAAAAATGTCAAAACAGGAAATACAACATTGAAATAGAATAAACAGAACTTCAAATGAGACTGGCAGAATCTATCACTAAGCGCAGAGTTTGAGAAGATCAGAAGATTTGGTACTCATACAAGGAACAAGAAGGAAGACAACTGACAGACTGCTCCTCAAGAAAATGATGTCTAACACATCTAGAAATGCAAGTCGTGTACTGATATTGAACTATACAAACCATCATGAGTCTGTTATCCTGAATAACTAGCTGAAGTATTGTGAAAGATTACCTCACCACCAAGCTGCCGAGCCCATATGATTCCTCCTTTTATCTCTTTATTGTGTAGAGACTCAACAGCACTTCGGGCTAACTTAATACTGGTATAAAGAACAGATGATGCTTCCGGTTTACATCCATCTTGGGCTAATCCTGGAAATAAATTAAACATTATGCATCATACTGAAGCTTCTGGGCAAAGTTCAACGGCAAATAGCACATACCACAAACTTTTGCTGACAAAAATTGATGTATAACTAGAATTTAGAGAAATTATGTGACCTAGAATATGATGCAGTTAATTACAGAATTTTAGAGGAACAAGACTGTAAAAAATAATTAAATTCAGTTAGTTATGGATTCTTAAACTGGTGGTAAATTCTGCCGTCTCTCCGGATGTCTCATCTTTCATCCTCTAAAAAAACTAATTGGGGCACAGGGCACTTAATCAATAGAGTGTGTCGGGAATGTATAACATCCCTTGGTTCAGAGAACTCTAGAGATAATATGTGATGTTTTCTATTCATTAAAATAATTGCAAATGGTGGACTACATTCTCAAAAAGCAAAAACACTTGATAAATAAATATTTCATTTATCCCCTCTGACCTCAATACATTTCCTAAGTTCCAACCATTACCATCATCAACAAATCATCTCTATTTTCTTGATCTACTGGATTCTCACCTCTAACTCACTAGTAATGGTAAAATTCAAAATCATTTCCTAAATTGTTCCAAATATTTCATTTTTCAAACCCGACAGAACATTCATTCTTCTGATGTAATGCAATCTAGAGTTGATATTTTTCTTTTCATAAGCAAATCTCTCAACGAATAATTTGCACGCCAACTTCAAAAGGGCAGTATACATTTCATGCTCAAATATTTCTTTGACATCATCTTAAGCTTTTCATTTGAAATGAGGGATGAATTTACAAAAAAATATTACATTATTACATCATAGAGTAGTTTCTATTGAAATAGAAGCTGATTGTCTTGTGCAATTATTAAGAGCTAAGACTTTATGCAAGTAATTCATTAAACTGGAAAATTTTGCCCATTGCTTAATATGGGAAAGCAAATTTATTTTTATCTACCAAGCAAGTGATATTCAAAAGTACTTTTGAAACTTATATGTAAAGAGTAACTTATCAAATATAGATTGCTTTCATTGAAAGCACATCACATGAAAGACTTTCATGTGATGTGCCTTAAGTTCGTTGACTTTGTCAACTCGCAAAATAATCCAAAATTCCAAATCCCTTAAAATGGACACAAATTTCCAACCCAAAAAATAACATGAATGGGACACAATGGAAAACTCTATTACCCTAAAACATCAATTAAATATATGTTCACATGAGAAATTTCCCGTACCGTGTTGCTCGAGGTCTTTTCCTGGAAGTGGATAAGTTACCGAACATACTCCACCAAACTCCTTGGCCAAATTGTGAACATGATCTGCCATATCAGCATTACGTAGACCACCAAACACAACAGTCCTTGGAACCCTTGATTATACCAACACGCAAGTCAAAATCAGGATTCAATCCAACTTAAAGCGCAGGTGTCATGCAATTCGTAAATGGGTATAACCTCGACCACTGCACAAACATTTTCAATCAATCCAATTCAAGAATATGCTACAAAAGGTGAAGTTCATAATCACATGTTGTAAAAGAATAGGCCACCATCTGTTAGCTGGAAATAAGGATTCAAACAGCTTAAAAGCCAGAATCATATGAAAAAAACTTGCATACATAGTAAGAGTTGAACTCAGCTAACAGCACTGTAAATGTATTATATTAGATGTGCCAAATCTTAAGAAGCAAATTAAGTTGATAGGAGTTGGCCAAAAAAAAAATTGATAAGTCGGGTAAATTCTGCCCCTTGTACACAAAGCTCTCACAGCAACATATATTGTTGGGTAAAATTAAAAAGACTGGTACCTTGGTTTTTCAGAGCATTTCCCACTGTCAACAAGATTGTGGCCCAGACTGGCAACCTTGGTTGGCTCTGCCAGTCTTTCTGAATTAGGCTTTACTGGTGTTTCTAAATTAGGCTTTACCAGTCTTTCTGAACTAGGCTTTACCAGTCTTTCGGAACTAGGCTTTACTAGTCTTTCTGAACTAGGCTCGACCGATCTTTCTGAAATAGGAAACGAAGATAAGTTGACATGGAAAAGAGATGATCCAAAATTAAGGAAAACGATTGTTTCAGTACCTCCACTATTGGAGGTGTCTCTGTATCTTTTTGCTACCTTAAATATATACTTTTTATTTTTCACTACCTGAGTGGTTTCTTATTCTAAGGTAGGAGGAAAAACAATATAGTTGAGGTAACAAAAAGGTCATTTTCCTTGATGAAGGACCAAATGTCATATCAAAAGTAACAGCAAGTGGAATATTATACCACCTGCAAGTGGTAACTCCAAAGGCTTGGTCATGCTTTCCACTGGCTCCAACTCAAAAGTCTTTGCATCCATTGTATCACCTAAATGTCACCATAAATAAGCATACAAAATCTTTGATTAAGATTATAAGTAGTAAAGTAGATCATAAGTCGTATACAAGCTGACCATGAGAACCTGCATTTGCATTTGATCTACGTTGCTCAAGAGGAGCACGATGCATTGCATGTTTTACTCCAATCTTGCGACCTCCAATGGATGAACCATTCTTTGTCTGTACCGCAGTATTAGCATGATCTGCAACTGCACTGGAGAAGGATTGAAGATAACGATAAACCATAGAGGAAATCAACTCAACCAAAAGACTATATGCAAGAAAGTTAAAGTACCATGGTTGCAACATTAACATACCTAAACCAGATATCCTGATCAATACTTCTTTAAGAGTGTATATACTATAGTACCATATATATCCAAAAGTATAGAAACAGAAATAAAGAGACAAGCAGCAGACTGCAATGTGCAATCCTTATTATGGCACATACCAAAATCAACTGATAACAGACTAAATTGCCGGTATGAGTCTATCCTAGATAGACAAAAAAAAATGCAAGTAACAATAGCATAAATCCCCAACTCCATTGTTTCGCTCTGCCATTCATCATTGAGAATTAAATCTAACTTGCAAACTTTGGGAAGATGAAGTGAAACATTACTTGTCAAATATATCTATGAAACTAGCCATTGCCAGCAAATTTTCTGATTCCATATACAGTTCACTGATTGAAAGTATCCAATCAAGGATTATTTTTTCCCAACAGTTTGACAAAGCAATGCAATAACACATAAGAGATACAGTGTATACAGGCAGTAATTCCCACTCAGATGACCATCTTTGATTTACTAAATCGTGTATGTTCGTCAAGACTTTCTCTCAGGAAGATAACGGTATTGTTTTAAAGGTAAAGAACAAATATAAATGAAGAAACAGAAAAGGTTATAAATCTGTAAGTACTTACAATTGGACGAAACCAAAACCGCGGTGCTCATTTGAACCTGTCAAGTTATGGCATTAGAAGTAGGCCAAATCAATACCTTTCCCATTTAGGAAAATTGCAACAGAATAAGTCAAATCCTGTAAGAGTCCATCACATGCGATAAGGTGAAGTTCTGATTCAAACTCATTAGAGAACGGCTTAAAACAGAGACTAGGACGAGGATAAAAGTATTGTTTGCAATATTTTTCTTTAGAGAAGTCATCCCAAATTTGACTGACCCCCTCCCAGCAGTATCATACACAAAAACATGAAAGAATGACAATCCATCAGACAATATAGAGAAGTTTTACATAGTTTAATAGCGGATTCGAATAAGTATTCGTAGAAAATTCCCAGTTCATAGCTTATAAACTACAGTCATCTATCTAGTTGAACCTCACTTGCCCTGCTACTCACCTTTCTTTGTGACCATGAAGCATCGCCTAATAGGCCCGACATCACTGAATGTCTCTTCAAGCTAAGAATGATGAGAAAACGAAAAACAAAGAGGTCAGTTCTATGCTAGGCGCTAACATAAGAGTAAAGATAGAAAGTGCAGCGACTGTAAAAAAAATACAGGAGTGAACCTGCGAATTGTTGAAGGAGTAAGGCAAGTTGGAGACGAAGACGGTGGCAGCGCTATGACCAGTTGTAGGTCTGTCCTGTGTCTTCTTCTTATTCTTACCCATCTCTGTGGTGAGTGTGGCTGCTGCTGCGATGGACAGAGAAGAGAGTTGCCGTTGGTTTGGAGCCTAGAAAGAATTACAGAGAAAATTTGTTCTTAGGTTAGGGATGATTTCAATGGTCGAAGGCGGCCGATCGCATTCACTCGTCCTGCTTGCCTAAGGTGAAGGCTTTTCGGCCTTTGGGGTTTTTATATAGAAATAGTATATACTAAGAAATAAGGCTGACCGCCCTCGAGTTCTTACCTAATGACCCCCCAACCCAATTTGGGCCTGAATTTAGTCCGGATATTTTAGGGTGGAGTCGGGTCGGACTTTTGAGTCCGCATGTTTTTTGGACAGCCCTACTACTACTAATGGGGCTTTATCACTTTTATGCTTTATCACTCCATTATTATTACTTATCCTTACCAAAATACTAAGTTAGTCGCATAAGCATAAATCAGATGTGGACTGTGGTAGTCCATATGATTGGGTTAAGGATTATTAGTTACGAAAACAAAACAAACAATTTCATCATTTATATTTATTAATAATTAATGGGAAAATTGTCATTGGTCCAATATATTTTTTTTTATGATTAATGATCCAACATGTATGAATTTATGGTAATTGGTACCTCCATTACTTTTTAGTTAAAAAATTCCGTTCAATATTTTTTATATTTCTAAATTAACCAAATATTTTTCTAAATATTATAACTAAACCATACAAATTTACACTAATGTTACAAATAAGTCCTGACTCGATTCGAGTCACACTAAGGGTCCCCTAGTCAGGGTCCGAACCCAGATCAGCTCACCCAAACATGGGGACCTGGTCTAAGTTCGGACCTAAACCATAGGACCCCCGATTGGGGCTCAATTAGAGTCACAATCAGTTTGGATTGAACCCATCTAGGTTCGGTTCACACGATTGGGGCTCTAATTGAGCCCCAATTGGAGGTCCTATGGTCTAGGTATGAACCTAGATCAGGTCCCCATGGTTAGGCAACCTGATATGGGTTCAGAACCAGACCATAGGACCCCCGATTTAGGCTCAATTAAAGCCCCAATCAGGGGTCCTAAGGTATGGGTCGAAGCTCAGATTCCTAGAGTTGGGTGACCTGGTCTGGGTTCAGACCCGGGCTAGAAGACTCACGGTGTGGCTCAAATCGAGTCGGGATTTGTTTGTAACATTAGTGTAAGTTTGTAGGATTTAGTTGTAACATTTAGAAAAAATATTCAGTTACTTTTGCAAATATAAAAAATATTTAGCTGATTTTTTTAACAGAAAAGTAATGAAGGTACCAATTAGCATCATTTTCAAACATATTGGACCATTCAAAACATTTTGAGTTGAAAAATATTTTGTGCAAACATGTTGAACTATTTTCAGACTTTTCCCATAATATATTGGGCTTTAGTTAGAATTTGTACTATTTAGTAATTTATATTATGAAATAATATTATTGGATTACTTATTGATAAATAGTGACATATCATATAGAAAATTAAACAATATTATTTACAAGTATTCATCTTCGTTAATAATATAATTTTTATTTGATTTTAAAAAAACTAGTATCGCTCACTTTACTATCTATTGTTGTAAAAACGACACTTGTTTGTTTTTTAGGAAACATGTTTGATCTTACTGGTTTTAGATGAAAAATGTTATTTGTCGTCTACATTTTCTGTTAAGTGGTCACGTGCAAGTTACGTGACCCAAAGAAAAAAGTGCAAAATACATTTATTGATGTAATCTTCTTCTTCGTCTGAAACACCTTCAAACTCACTACATTCTCTATGTTCGTCTACTTCGAAGCTCAGGTCCAGCTTCAATTTCGTAGCCTTCGCAGGTCTCCGCAGATGATATACATAGACATGAGTTCGCAGGTCTCCGCAGTTCGGATGTAAGTTCTAAAAAAACATTTCTTGTGTAATATTGCTGTGAATATTATGATAGGTTATTGTGTCGAACTTACATGAAAAAATATTATTTTCAAGATGTTGCTCCAATCTTCCTCGACAAGAAAGCCTATTCGGAGAGGCAAGGCAATGAAGGAGGGCAGGCAACTCGGAAAGGGGGTGATTTAATGCTGCTAACATAGGGACCAGAGGGGGGATGGAACGATAGAAGGACGGATACTAAGGTGGGAAGAAGGGCAGATCACCATCAGGGGCCAGTTTTGGCCATTGACGATGGGCACCAACCATGCAACGCGGTGGATCTAGGTATGAAACTGGAGCTCCACGAAGTTCAGGTGCAGGAGTGGGTTTACACGGTTGAAGAACCAGCCTCACCTGCAACGAGTGGAGAAGGGATGACCCTCCCCACAGGCCTAAGCCATTTAATCCAGAAAATAAACTTGAAAAGAACGGGTTGGCCCATTCGGAATGTCGAGGGGTAGTGGCGGGAGTTTGGGAGGAAGGGCAAGGCAGGGCATACAGGGGCGGTCTGCATAGCCGCCTTGGGAAGTGTAGAGGCGAGTTACAGAAGTGGAGTAGGAGGAATGTTTCAAACAACAAGGTCATCATTGAGAGACTAAACGAGGAAATCAGAGTCATCCAGGCGCAACCGCGGGCTCAGTTCCAAAGGGATAGAGAAAGGCTCTTGAAACGAGCCTTAGAGGAAGCGTGGGCCGGGATGGTGACTCGGGAGGAGGTTAAGAGAGCGGTTTTTCAGCTGGGGGGTAACAAAACTCCGGGACCCGACAGGTTTTCCGGAATGTTTTATCATCACTACTGGATGTGCTTGGGGAGGATGTATTCCATTCGGTAAGACAATTCTTCGAATCGGGTTTACTACTCCCAAGATATAGCTATACTGATATAGTATTAATTCCTAAGGTTCCCAACCTCATTAACACATTCCAATTTAGACTCATTAGCCTTTGCAATTTTAATTATAAAATTATATCCAATGTCTTATCCAACCGCCTTAAACGATTATTACCTAAGCTTGTGACCCTTTTTCAAAGTGATTTCGTCTCAGGCAGGTACATCCACAATAATATTCTTATCGCACATGAAGTGTTTCACCACCTCAGGACAAATCGGGGGACAGGAAGAGAGGAGTGTGCGATCAAGGTTGACATGAGCAAAGCCTATGATCTGGTCGAGTGGGAGTTCATCATTCACACACTTAGAGAGTTGGGGTTCGCGGACCAATGGTGCAAATGGATCTCTGAGTGTATATCTAAGGTACAATACAGTGTAGTGGTTAATGGAAAGAAGTCAGCAAGATTCAGACCATCTAGGGGTATTAGGCAAGGAGACCCCCTGTCTCCTTACCTTTTTATCCTCGTGGTAGACGTACTATCCCGTCAACTTATGAAGGCAGTGGAGGAGCGTAGATTGGAAGGGATCAGGATGAAGCGAACGTGTCTGGCGATTCATCACCTTTTTGTCGCTGACGACTTCCTTTTCTTCATCAACGCGACAGAGGGGAACACCCGGGGTGCTAAAGGAGATGATCGAGAGGTATTGCAAGGCATCAGGACAGAAGATCAATTTGGAAAAATCATGCATCCAGTACGGGCGGAACGTACGGGACGACACTCGGCATAGGGTGTCAAACATTATGGGCATCGTGGCGGTATCCGACGCGGGGAAGTATTTGGGTCTCCCGACGAATTGGGAAGGTCCAAACGGGAAGTTATGAGGTACCTAAAGGAGCGGATCATAAAGAATATACGTGGGTGGAAATCTATGTTTCTTAACAACGCGGGAAAAAAGGTCCTCATTAAGGCGGCAATTACCGCGATCCCAACCTATGTTATGTCGTTATTTAAACTGCCTAAAACCTGGTGTGCATAGATATCAAGCTTAATGGCTAGATTTTGGTGGAACGACCGGGATGAGAAGAGGAAGATCCACTGGGTTCGGTGGGGACGACTCACTCAACCCAAGGACATGGGTGGCATGGGTTTCCGGGACATGACAGATTTCAACATCGCAATGCTTACTAAAACAGCATGGCGACTTCAGAACGACGGAAACTCATTGTGGGCGAGAGTGATTAAGGGTCTCTACTATCCCCGAGGGACCCTTATGGAGGCAGCGATGGGAGTCCGCCCATCGTGGGCATGGTCGAGCATCATGGTCGGCCGGGACATTCTTAAGAGGGACGGTGTTTGGCAAGTGGGGACGGGGGACCAGATCCGGGCTTTGCACGACGCGTGGGTGCCCGGAACCCCGCATCACAGGATCGACACCGAACAGGGGACTATATATGTATAGTATATAATGCATATAATTTGTATTAATTAAATTTAAAAATTAATAATAATAAAAACTTAAATATAATTAACTAATAATTTTAAAAAACTTTTTAAAATAATTAATTTAATCCAAACCGTAAAATCATTAATTACACTATCCAAAATATAATATTCCATTACAACATATACAATATAAATCAGAATCCAAAAATAAATCTTAACAACATCAATTCATATGTTCAATCACTGAAACAATTTACAATAAATAACAGTTTTCCACTCCGAATCTTTGGCTAACTTCTGTGCAATTGAATCACAGATGTCAAAAACATAACATAGGGATGGAGATTCATCAGCAAGAAAGCTCAACCTTGGCCTCCCAAGGAAAATAAAAAAAACCTCTGATTTGTCAAACGCATTATCAGGACTGCAACTGGAGGGATAGGACTTGTCTTTGTAGTTTGGCCACAGTCCATGGATGCCAAAATTTGCTGTTGGTTTTCCAGTTTTCGGGTAGCAACAGTTGTGTCTCGTGTCACAATAGGCACCATGCCACTTCATTTTCAAAGGAAAAGCATCACAAAACAAAAACCATCAAACTGTAGTTATCATATATATTGTATGCTGAGAAAGAAGATCGATCATCTTAGTTACCTGCTGAACGAAGTAGAAGAAATCAAAGTCGTCTGAAACACAAAACAAAGAACTGCAATTTATACATACAACGTGTATCTATCATGGATTCTGGGTTCGGTTTCGAACACAATCCACCACCACTAGTTGAAGAATTTACAACTGAGCTGGAACTCCGAACAGAACTCCCTGTTAAAGAAGCATTGGTTAAGGAAGTCGAGGCTATCAATACCTCGCTACTATATGTCGACTTTGATAGCTTCCTCCTATTTAAGAATTGTTTGATCATAGCTTAGAAAACGCAGTTACACACAAATAAGGCATTTTCCAAATATCAAACTCAATACAAAGATAAAATACTGAGCAACTGTTAATACAACAGAGGTAGCAAAGAATCCACTAGAGATAGCTCCATAATATACAAAGACAATGAACAGTACTAATCTAGCAAAGACTGGCTCCTCAAGAAGGATCTCAACAAATTCCATAGGCTTCGTACTTCAACCGTGGAACTTATGACAGCAGTTAAGTGTTATTCTAGGCTTCTAACAGCATAACAAAATCAAAAACCACAAAGGCCTTAACTTCGTCCTTCGATTTCATCAATCAGATAGGTCCAGACCGTAACTAATGAGGACATGATCATCAGAAAGAAATCACTTCAATCAAGATCCGAAAGTAAACCTAACAGAGGCCGAGCGGGTGGAGAGAAACATAAGTTGATTGAGATTTACCAGTTTCTTTGATTCGTTGGCCTACTGGAGTTGATCCTCCCAGATCTGCACCTTGTGACGAACCCAGAAACGTTCGTCAAGATGGAGAACCCAGAATCGTAGTTGATGGAGAAGAGGATTGGAACCGATGGAGAAGACGAAAGAGAATCGAAGGATCAGGGGAGCTTCATGGCTTCGACAGGAAGGAGCAGGAGGCTTCAATCCGAATGAAGGAAAGGGATAAGAACGTCCGTATGAAATGTATATAAGGGCAAACCAGTCATTTCTCCTCCTATTCTGAATTCCAAGCCTACCCCGTCTAGAATCCCTAAGATAATTTGTTGAAATTCCGCGAGAAAAACAAGGGCTTACGGAATCCGTAAGCCCAAATCATTTTCTATTCTGTCAAAAGAACGGGTCATTAGAGTTTTCTGCTCCAATTATTTTTTTATCCAAATTTAATAATACATTTATAAATTTATAAAAATCTGCTTCCTTTATCCCAATTTAACATAGTATATTTGAAAGGGTTAATAACCAAATTCGACCCCAACTTTGAGCACTTAAAAATTGCTACATGAACTTTGCTTTTTCAAATTTTGCTATATATGCTTTCGGAGTTGGGGCAAATTGATATCTCGGTTAACTTTTCCGTTAAATATGGACGAAAAAAGACATGACATGACATGACATGATTGATCCCTGATTTAAAAAACTAAATGCTTTTTAATAAAAAAATAATTTTAAAAAAAAATCTGGAAAATTAATAGAGAAAATAAGAGTTTTTAATATAATATATTTACTTAAAATATGAAACAAAATTTAAAAAAAAAAACTAATTATTTTTGTTATTTATTATTTCATGTTTTTAATGAAAGTATTATATTAAAAACTCATCTTTCCCCTTCTAATTTTCCATATTTTCTTTAAAAACTCAATTTTTTGTATTTTTTAAAAATTATTTAGTTTTTTAAATTAGGGATCAATCATGCCACGTCCTTTTTCGTCCATATTTAACGGAAAAGCTAATTGAGGTAGCAATTTGCCCCAAGTGACAAAGTTTAGGTAGCCGGTTTTGAAAAAATAAAATTCAAGTAGCAATTTGTAAAATGCCCAAAGTTTGGGTAAAATTTTTGTTATAATCCCTATTTTAAATTTATAAAAATAACATAATAATTTTAAAATTAATAAAAAAAACTCTTCAAAACTTTTTATACGTTACACGTAAGTTCTGATTCAATTTGAACTCAACGTATAACTTTTTTAATAGGATATGATTGGAATATTTTAAAAGTATTCTGTTATTTTTGTATTTTTTAAAATATAATCTATTAAATTTTGATAATATTTTAAAATAGAAATTTTACAAGTCAAAACTTAAAAGAAGTTGTATTGTATCCCAAATATAAATAACGAAACAATTATCCCTTACGATAATGACACTCCAATACAGTGTTATCAGAATTAGACTGAATCAGTGGTCGAACCGTGAACTAGTCATAGTGACAATATAGTTCTCTCAAAAGACCGCATTGCAAAACGAATTCATTTCAAAATATAAAACCGTTCGTTTTCCGATTTTATGAAGGAAAAAAAAAAAAGGAAGGAAGGATTTGTGGACGAGGGAGGGGAGGTGATGAAAGATGTTGTTGTAGTTAGTGTCGGACTTGGAGGAAGAGCAAACGTCAAACTATGTTAGATGATGAAGCTATGGGTGATGTAGAGTGACGAAGATCGAGGGACGACGGCGGAGGGGCGACAGCGGAGGGGCGACAGCGGAGGGACGACAGCGGAGGGGCGACAGCGGAGGGACGACAACAGAAGGACGACGATAGGACGACGGTGGAAGGATGACGACGAAAGGGAGCGATGGAGGGATGACGACGAAGGGTAACGATGGAGGAACGACGACGAAGGGTAACGATGGAGGAACGACGACGAAAGGTAATGATGGGGAGACGATGACAGTGGGACTGCATCTGAGGAATGACGACCAAGCTAGCTTGGGCGAAGGTTGAACTGTAATAGACAAGTGGAAGAAAAGAATCAAGATGATGAAAAGTCAGAGAACCGGAACCGACCAATTCATCAAAAACTGTCTTGTTTACACTGGTTGAATCGAGTTTACTATGCATTTCGGTCTTTTATGCAAACTAACCGTCCATCCAACCGGTTCACGATCGAACCCGGTCCGACCGGCGGTCCAGTTTGATTATGGTAACTATCAATAGAATGATAAGATAGGTAGAGGTGGTTTACCCGTCGCGTTCGACCCGACCCGATGCACTGTGCGAGTCAACCCGAACCCGACCCGTCGCACTGTGCGAGTCAGGTTTCGTGACCCGAAACCGACCTGGCAAGTCGACGGGTCGACCCGCCGTGGAAAACCAGCTTGCAAATGCAATGCAATTGCCAGCCGAACCTGCATAAACAATCACAAAGGTTAAACTAATCTCTTATTATCATTAAATATGATGATTCCTTCCTTACTCTTCAGTTCTGTCTTCAAACTGATGAGCCTGGAGTGGAACGTGGAGTAGAGATTCACTTGTCTTCAATTTTCAGTTATGTTTCTGTTCGGCACTTCGGTTGCTCACCTGCTCGTGCTCTTTGCCTCTGTGTGACTAGAGTGGAGCTAGATTGTTGGAGCTGCTGGACACAGCTGGAACTGGAGTGAAGACGCATACGCCGGAGCTGGAGTGCTGCTAACCATGACTCCTTGAGTCCTCTCATCTCACCTCTGTCCGAATGAAGAATTATTGAAGATGAATTGAAATGAAGTCTTCTTACCTCTGTCTGCCTCGGTTACTGTGATGTTCAACAAACAAATATGTTTTTTTTAATCTAGCACTATGCGGGTCGGGTTCAGGTCATATGGGTCAATCCAGATCCGACCTGTATTTTGAGGCGTGTCAGACGGATCAACCCGCAAATGACCCGTCTCTCTATTTTTTTTACCCGAAACCCGGGTCGCTTTCGGGTCATTTTCGAGTCGGGTTCAAAATTGCCACCTCTATATAAGGTAGAGATTTGGCCAAAAAAAAAAAATATAAGGTAGAGACAAAAAGAAGAGATATCGGTGGTTGAATTGGATGAAACCGGAAACCGGCCCCTTGTTCCTCCAATATTCCCCTTCCGCCCACGGTTGCTCAAGTGGCCCCCACACTGTAGCAACGACGACTCATCAATTTGAACTGTCTGTCGTGTTAAAGTCATCAACAAAGTCTTCTTTTTTTGGCCAAGAAGTCATCAACAAAGTCGTTTGTTCTTCCCATCATCTTCAACTCCCTGTGTGCTATGCTCCGGAAACGTCCAAAACCATCGTCTTACTCTTCTTTCCCTAAACCATCGTCTAAACCCTAAACCCTCAACTCGACTCGACCCTCTTTAGCTGTTTCCTAGCTTTGTTCTTACGCCACGCTACACACCTCTCTATAAATTCATCCGTCACTAGTAGTGTCTCTTCATCGCAACCATATATATGATGAAAAGCAAAACTGCTCACAGGGGCCACAACCGGCTCATGCGGATGCTGTGGTTTCCCATTCGTGTGCTGAGCCGCGCCAGAGACTTGTACGTCGGGAGCATGACGGAGTACGGCAACATGAGCTTCGCAGGGGGACAATACCCCACAATTCCTAGGAGCTTCAGCTACGCCTCGAGGTCCAGCGAGAACGACGACTTGAGTGAGCTTATCAGGGCTGTGACGGCGAGGAGGTTTGCGGATAGGATCGACGTGGACGCAATCCTGCGGAAGCAGTGCACTTCAAATAGTATACGAGTGTCGAAGGTGATGCCGCTGCCTAAGAGTCGAAGTGTGGGAATGGACAGGATTGTTGAGGAAGAGTTCGAAGGAGATGACAATCCTATGAAGAAGAAGAAGAAGAAGAAGAATGTTGAGGGACACAATCCTAATGCCAATGGGGTTTTGGCTTCGTTCTATCCGAGAAGTAGAAGCTGTGTGGTTGGGTACCAAAATAATTAGGATATTGATTATGCGGATATATAAATTTGATTACTGAGACTGAATCTATGAATATGAATACAAAACTATGTGGTGCAGAAACATCATATTCATATCATATTGAAGGCATTAGGAAATCACATGTTACAAACCGATGTCTCGAAACTTAATTATAACATATAATACTAGATATCTAATCGTAAATTAAATATATTATTTTTTATTTAGCTTAAGTAAAATTTTATTATAAAAAATATTTAATCCAAACAATGCATAAAATAATTATATATATAATTAGTTATGAAATATCCAATATAGATTTTTTAAGTATGAATTTTTTTTATAATAATAAAGATATAATTTTATCCTCATTATGATTAGTATGTTGAGCTTGAAATTTTTAGCACTAACAATTTATTAATGGAGAGAAATTATTAGAAACATATCTATTAAATAAATATATTTTATTTTAAAGGTAATTGGAGTTATTTGAAATTAAAATTTCACACACATATATATAAGATAATAAATATTTATCATATTATATTAACAAATAAAATGATTATACATTAAATATATTTTTTCAATATCTATATTTATTAATTATGATATTATGTGTTAATTTAAAATATTTTTTGGCATAATAGTAATAATTTTTACATGTTAATTCTCTGTTTTAAATTTTATATGTTATTTAATAGTTTTTTCCTAAAAAATAATGTTTATAAAGTTTTTATGGTTAAGTTCACCATAATTTGTGATCTAGTTAAAATTTTGCATATATATAATTAAATATATTGTTATTTTTTATGGAAAAAAATATAGATAGATTTTCATACAAAATAAATTATGTATTGCATTATACGGTCAGTTGGTCAGTATAAAATTAAAATATTAATGTCTAGTTAGCGTCATTTAATTCGTAATTAAATTATCTACGCACTTTAATTTTTTGTGAGTAAGTACATAATTAAATTTATCACCTAATGCATTTAATTATTTCAGTCAAATTTTAAGACAAGCGATATTAGGTTACAAAATCACTGTATTTCTAATCAAAAAAATTACCCTAGGTAGATAATTGAATTACGACATAAATGGCGTTCACCGTGGTCAGTTTGGACTTACAGGGTATGAGTTATATTTTTTAAGTCAAATTTTCATATTTCAACTTACGGCAGAGCCTACAGTCAATCCGTAAGTCCAAATTTAAATTTTTTTGCATCATTTGAATCGCAATTACAATATCTACTTACTATAATTTTTTAATTTGTTTTTAATAAATACATAATTTTATTTTTAATTAAACATTGAATCGTCAAAAAAACGTTAAAAAAAACGCCACTAGGGGTAGCGAAATTCATAAAAACGCTATCCCTAGTGGCGTTTTTTAAAAAATGCTAAAAAACGCTACTGAGAGTAGCGTTTATATACATTTTGCTAAATATTTTTTCAGTATACTTACTTTTTCAAAAACAATTTGCACACTAACTACTTTTTAAAAAACTTCCTAAGACTAACAAGACCTGTCTTCCTAGGAATAGAAATGGTAATTTTATTGTGTTATAAGTTATATTACTAATTATTTAAAATTTAAATATAAATACTATAAGATTATTAAATAGAATCTCCTAGTAATATCTTTTTTGAAAAAGAATACTAATTAAGGAAACTCATGGAACATTATCGGAAGATGTGCTACTCTATGTAACATTTATTAAATTCTTAAGATGCAATTTGCAACCTTTTAAAAGGTGAGGAGCGAGTACGACATATATTGTATGATCATTGAAGTATACTAGGAAAGATCGAGACGAAAATTTCGTTTTTAACTTCTGGAGGACCGAGACCAACTTTGGTAAAAACAAAACATGAGTAGGATCTTACTTGACTCGGGCCGTTTTCGGTATTGGACAGATTTTTTTGAAAAAAAAAACGAATCTGAGCAAAAAATAAATAAAAAAAATCTACCAGCGGAGCCGTAGACGAGTGCTGGAGTCGATCGTCTTCAGGAAGGAATCGAACTCACGGAGCCGTGGAGTAGTACCAGAGACTTGAGCAGTGGAGGAAGCGATCCTTTTCAAGAAGGAATCGATCTCACAGAGTCGTGGAGGAGTACCAGAGACGAGAGTCGTGGAGGAAGATATCGTCTTCAGGAAGGAATCGATCTCACGGAGCCGTGGAGGAGTACCAAAGACGAGAGTCGTGCAGGAAGAGATTGTCTTCATGAAGGAATCGAGAGTGCCAGACGAGTGTACCGTGGAAGAGTGTTGGGCGAGAGTGTCGTGGAGGAATGCTGAAGCCGTCTAGGGTTTGATAAAATTTGGTATGGGCCGGTCCTAATCAAGTTTTTTGGGGGAAAACCTGAGACCGAGACTAAACCCGACCTTGAAGAAAAAAAAATATTCCCGCTCGATCTCGGTCCTAGTCGGGCCAGTCTTAGAACGATTTTGTCGAGAATTTGGTCTAACTAGGCTTTTTTTTTATCACCTTTAACCAGACACAAGGTTGTAATTTCCTAGTTTATCTTCGTTTTATATATCCATCTACAGGTGATGGTGACGATGCCGACGAAGTCAAGTCCTGTTTGTGGTATCTCAGAGAGAGGAACATTGTGGTTGAGGATAAGGAACCCCATCTCCTAAGAAATAAACATAGACAGAGTCGTGGCGCAACAGTAAAGTCTATCCATCCTTATTTGAAGTTTTTCAAAAAGTATATATGTCAGATTGTTTTTTACAAAAGTATATATCCAAAATATATATTTAGAAATCTATATATAAGCGCTACCTATAGTAGCCGCATAATTTGTTGTTTATCAAAAACGCTACCCAAAGTGGCATTTACACATATTCAATATTTGTTTTTACATTTTTGACGACTCGATGTTTAATTAAAAATTAAATTATGTATATATTAAAAACATTATAGTAAGTATATATTTTAATTGTGATTCAAATGATACAAAAAATATTAAATTTGGACTTACGGATTGACTCACACTTTGCCGTAAGTTGAAATATGAAAATTTGACTTAAAAAATATAACTCACACCATGTAAGTCCAAACTCAACACGGCTAACGAAATTTATGACGAAATTCAATTATCTACCTAGGGTAATTATTTTATTAGATATATATTTATGTTTTTTACCTAATATCGTTTGTCCTATAATTGAATTTCGCCCTAAATGTCGTTAGCCGTTGTGAGTTTGGACCTACAAGGTCTGAGTTATATTTTTTTAAGTTAAATTTTCATATCTCAATTTACGGCAGAGTGTACAGTCAATCCGTAAACTCAAATTTAATACTTTTTGTATCTTTTGAATCACAATTAAAATATATACTTTCTATAATTTTTTTAATAGATACATAATTTAATTTTTAATTAAATATCGAGTTTTAAAAAATGTAATAAAAAAATGAATATGTGTAAATGCTACTTAAGTAGCGTTTGTGGAAAACGTTACCGAGGGTAGCGTATGTGGAAAAACGTTACCCTGAATGGTGTTTTGTGGAAAAACGCTACGGGGTAGCATTATGCACTACTATAGTTAACGCTTGTGTATATATTTCTAATTTTTTTTTAATATATACTTTTGTAGTTGTTTTTTTTCTAACATGTATACTTTTTTGTAAAACTTGTCCTTATTCATTAGCGTTGAAACTTGAATAGTTATCAGAACCGAACCGATCATCGAACCGAAGAGGGGGTCGGTTGACGGTTCATCCGGTCTAATCCGGTTCAGTGTGCGATTCACTTTTCATAAGGGAAAAAAAATTGAAAATTGAATATACATACATAGTCTTAAACACAAACATAATTACCTCAAATTACATAGTCTCACACACACACAAACTACATAGTTTCAATTTCAAACACACATTACTCTCAATTCTCAAACACAATACACAATAGTAGTGAACCGGTTTAACCAATTGGGTTAAACCGATTGGTTTGTGCAGAACCAAACCAATCGGTTTAAACAAAAAATAGATTAGTCTGAAAAAAAACTAAAAAGTGAATCGGAAACCGACCAATTTTTTAAAAACCGGACGGTTTTCCAAAAAATGCCTGATTCAACCCGGTTCAAACACTGCTCATTTGTAAAACGGTATTTTAACTGAACCAAACCGAACAGGGATCCGGTCCGATTCTGATAACTATGCTTGAAAGCATTCTTCCAAGAATCTCCAGTTTTTATAAATTCTCCTTGCTTCACGGATCGTAGCTACATTCTCTTGCTCATTTGCCTTTCCATTATCGTTTTCCCAATAATTTCACAAAACAAATTGTCCAGTTGAGAACTATGGAACCTGAATGTGACCCAATTCCGTTCACTGATTTCCCTGAAGATGTCCAGCTCTGCATCCTCTCTTTCCTCTCTCTCCCGGAGATCGCTGTCTTCGCCTGCACATCCAAGTATTGTCTGTCTCTCTCCGACAGCAACAGCAAGCTCTGGCACGCCATGTGTGATCGCCGTTGGGGCTCGAACACCCAGATCGATAAATGGGGTAACGGGCGGATCTCATACAAGCTCCTCTACAGAACCCTCAGCGAGTGGGGGAATCTCATTGGTTTCTGGCGGCGGAGCGGCCAGACGAGGCCCTCTTCCACCTTCGCCGGATCGTCCCCTCCGCCGCTAGTGCTATTTGAGTGGGGACCCTCGTTCGTCACCGGCTCGAGAATTTTTCCTTCTGAAAACGGGACATATGATGTCATAAAGTCGCCGTTTTTATGGATGTGTATATCATCCAATGGCGAAACTTTAAACTTCATCGACACTGATGAAAAGAGGAGTGAGTTGTGGTTTAGAGAGTTGGAGGAGGACTCGATCAGCAATGATGTGATTACAGTGGACGTGAGCTTTGTGGGAGTTTCTCATATGTTGGTGGAGGAGAAGGTGATGATGGTACCTGGGTCTAACTTATTAAGGAAGAAGGAGCTCCAGAGTAGCTCTAGCTCCACGAATTTGATTGTAGATGAGGAGGAAGTGAATGGAGGGGCTGATAGTATCTCACCTGGGAGCTTGCCAGATGATCACATGTCGGAGATGTATCAGTATTTCGCAAATAGGACAAGTCCAGGTAGAAGTAATGGACTTTCGAGGAGGCAGAGGAGGAAGGAAAAATTGAAGCAAGGGAAGATGAAGTGGGGAGCAGAGCACTTTGTGAAAATTGCCAATTGTTCTCCAACACCTTCTCGGCCACTGCAGGGGCTATGGAAGGTGACGATCTGTTGAACTATTATTATTATGCTGTTCTTACGGATTCTCTCTGCAAGTTTTGGTATATGAATGATACGGCATTTTTTTTTTCTGCAATCACTGAATAATAGCATTGACTCTTCTTGTCTGCTTTCAGTGTTGCTAAGTAATTGAAATACTATGGCCTAAAAGGACTAGTCGTTTTGCCAATCTTAGTAATAATGTAATGGAGTTGTTTTGAATTGGAAGCTGTAGACCTGGTGGAGGCATCTTTAGAAGATGAGGTAGTGATATAGTGTTGATTTGAGTGGCCTGAATCATATCCGTTTGATCCGAAATTTTGAGATGGAGAAGATATGAAATTGGAATTCTATCTGATTTTTTTTTGTATTTGAATGTGTTGAGTGAGGCGTCAGATTTTCCAGTTTCTAGTAAATTGGACGGTGCAAAAAGTTAAGGTTTTGAGTCAATCTGTGTATAGGGCGTCTATTGTTCTTGGCTTCCTCGAGTGTTGGTAAGCAAATGAAATACATACTGCTATGTATAGCCATTTTTCAAACCCTAGTAGTGTAATGTATTGGAATTGGAGTTGAATTGTGCTGACTTGGAAGTAGTAAAACCGGTGGATGTTTTTTGGAGATTAGGTAGTGGTAGAGTTTTGATCTTGAATCGCCTCTACTAGCATTTCAGAATATCAGGGATCAGAGTTCTTGAAATTTTGTTGGGTAGATGTGATGAAATCTTCGTGATCTTCTCTAATTAATGAACAGAAAGTCCATTTTGCAAATAGCAAACTGTATAAACTCTGCACATCTTTAGATAAAGTATTTCATCTATATACGAAGATTAGCTGATATAGCCATCATTCATAACCAACCTTGTACTCCTTTCCAACTTATATCATTTACATCGATGTTATATCATATATCTAGCCAGTCTCAGATAGACATTTGAAATAATTTATGATCTTTCCTTGTGATTTCATTGCTGCTGCTGGTGTGTATTGCAGGGCATTGGAGAAGATATGAAGTTGGAATTCTATCTATTGTCATACGATGAAATTGGTGGTGGCACTGGCATTGCATGTAGAAGGTTCCAGGAATCAGCACAAGGCATTTCAAGATGCCCTAATGTGTTTTGGACAACAAAAGCAAATGCTATCAAGTCACCGTTTTCCGCATCTGAGTTGCTGCTCTATGAGAATCGTCTGCACCTTCATCCTCCACTTTCAGGTGCTGCAGCAGGACATGATGATCAGTTCTACTGTCAGGTACTCCCACCACTGCCCAGTAGCTCAGTTGGACATGAAAGTGAAAATGGTGTGGTCTCTCACATCCTCTGCATCAACTCAAGTGAGGGTTTGTTAATTCACCCACCTGATATGACGGTTGGTATCAACACTCAGCGTGTGGAAGGAAGGATTTGGCAGTACGAGAACGGAACGTTTGGGTTTGGCTTTATGAGGGACAACTTCATTGTAGACTTGAAGCAGATTATAGTCTCCTCTCATAATGGTGGTTTCCACCTTGATGATGCTGTCAAGTCCTGTAATAGGAGTCTCTAGTCATTCATGTGCTGTGTACATTAGAACCCAGACCACCCAGATTGTGTCTTTTATGTTCAACAGCTTGTTGTAACTAAACTCTTTGTGCAGTGTTATTATCAGCAGCAGCAGCATTCTTTAACATTTGAGGTATTATTATATCCTTTCTACCCAAAATGTGAAAAGCAGGGTTAATAATCCTAGTGTGAGCATCAAGCTCAATCAAATGTTGCACACGCTATAACAAGTGGACCTTCCACATTGGCGCCCAATTGGGATGGGACTACAGAGGAACACATCTTGCAGAAACCAAATCAACACTTTTTTTTTTTATAAGAAATAAGGTAGAAATGTATAACTTGATGAGAACTACATGATCTACAAAAGTTCTCTAGGAAAATGAAGCAAAGTCAACTCTGATGAAAGAACCAACATTGAGAAGTGATTTTAACAGATTTGCTTCTTATTCTTGTGTGCACGAGGCATGATCAAATGGATAATCATGAACAAAAATCCCTTGTGCTCTTTCAAGATAGGCAGATTCAATCAGGATGATGATGATGATGATGACATGTTGCGCAGACAATCTATTAAAATGTTGGTGTGCTCGGGCATACCAACAGACACACGAACATAGCCTTTCAATTCTTTCTTATCGTAGTGGCGGATCATTACTCCCATTTTCGCAAGGTCCTCCTACATCCATCAATTTTTTACTTTGATTATTTCCCCCACATTTATTGTCAATCTTAATTTTCGTCTATACCAAGATAAAACCAACAAACAAAAGAACTTAAGTACCTTAAGCTTTTTGGCATTCATTCCAGAGGTCACCTCGCAGAGAATGAAATTAGACTCACTTGGATATGGATTGAGAAAAGGCACCTCCTTCAAAAGTTTATAGAGCCTTTTCCTCTCGCTAACCAAAGCATTCTTCACATTCTGGAGTGGAGATGAGACCGAATTAGCAAACCTCTTTACAACAAGCCATTTACTTTAAATAAGAAGTTATTTATATAAGAAATTACTGAACCTCTAAATAGGTCGGATTCTTCAACGCTGCACAGGCGGAAAGTTCAGCTGCAACTGATACATTATATGGCTGTTTGGCTCTCCAAAGGTACTCGATGATGCTCAATGGGAATGCTCCATACCCAACTCGCAGACCCGCCAAGCCTGACCAAAAAATACTTAGTTGAATTATTATCATCAAATTGATCCATTATTAATGGAGCAAGCAGGTAATAAAGATTTTTTATGTTTGATTGGACACTGTATTTGACACTCCACAATAAGGCAAGAAATTAAAACCAGTGTTATCAGAACAGGAGATCCGACCAACCGAGTCGGACTGTGAAGTGGTGGTGCCATTGGTCCATCTCTACTAAAAGACCATTATGCAACATGAACCTGTTCAGACGGAGAGAACTGGACAGCTTTTGAAGAAACGGATGGTTTTTAGAAACAGGCCAGTTCATGATTCCCTCATAAAAAAACACATCTAAAACATAAAGCCTTAGCCATCTCTTATTCTATACTTCTTGTGTCAACACTTCATGGAGATGGAGTCTCAGATCAAGACTTTTTTCAGAAAAATGGAGGCTCAGATCAAAGCTTCCAATCAAATCAAATACCACAAGGGAGCCTACCTCCATAGCAGCTGCAACAGCTGGTAGCTTGTGAATCTTATAATCCATAACTAAATCTGTGACACACTCTCAAAATGTATCATCACAGCCTCGTTCAAGCGTCAGATTGATGCAGAGCAGCAAAGAAATGTGATGGAGGTGATTTTCGCATATGTATATAATATACTAGTGCTCCATTGACAAAAAGTATAGATATAGATACCAGACATTGAGACGTGGAATTCGATCCATGTCTCCACGAATCCTTGAGATCATTCCCGTCGATAAAAATCATAGCAATTGGGGGAGGAATGGAGAGAGAGAGAGATAATGCATTGTTCTACTTTCACAAACCAAAAAGTTGCAAAAAGACTGAACATCAAAACTGGGTTTCTGCAGAAGTGAAGGGGAAGATCAAAGAAGATTACACTTTATAATTTATTCTGTCAACCGGCAGTCAGTCTGACCAGGAACCTGGGCCCTGGCCATCCGACAACTGTCCAGTCTAATGACACTGATTAAAACACATGATCCTATCGTTGCTATGCCGAAAAAAAGCCATGAATTTTCTTGAGTGAAGGCAGGAATTAAAGTAGAAGCAACTAATTAAACTAAAAAATTGAAGGGGCAAGTGTAATACTTAAAAGGGATGACTTGGAAATAATTACATTTTTTAGGTTTAAATTCACACAACATCAGAAGTTGGGTGGGGGGTGGGGGGCAATTGCCCCACTCAACCCTTAATGGCTCCGTACATGTTGGTATGGGAACTAAATTTTGCATCCATACTTATGATGCTCCCTAGGGGGAATATACCACAAAAGGTTGCTTATAATCTTACTTACCAGCTCTTTTGCTGAATGTGCGTAGGACAATCAAATTGTCATACTTCTTCACCCATTTCATCTTTGATTCTATTGATGAAAATTCGATGTATGCTTCATCCAACACCACCAACACCGGAAGCTCCAGGATTTTTAGGAGGTCCTCCTCATTAATCATGCTGTAAAACAAATAGTCCAAGTTAACCCATTTATATATTAAAACAACAAACTACAAACATGAGCAACCCAACAAAATATGCAGAATGTTTCAGGCTTTCAGAAGATGAATCCATCAATTAAGTAACTGGTGACTGTATTGGTGCTCTTGGGTTTGGTCTCCATATATGTATGTGATGCTGTTTAAGCCATGAAATGCCAACAAGCTATCTAATTCTGATCATGTAGTCAGTTACATGGTTAAAAGATGAAAGTACGGAGAGAACGTGTAAGATGGATCTACCTGCCATCAGGATTGTTGGGAGAGGTTAAGAATATGCACTTAGGTTTCTCCTCTTTAACAACATCAGCAATTCGTTCCACATTCAAGCTAAAGTCCGGCTTCCTAGGTACTGGATAAGACAAGAAAATACAACTGGTTAATGCCCACGGGAGATAGCACAAGAATATTATTTTGTTTAAAAAAACTTTATAAACATCTTCATTTGCATATTGGTAAATCGAAGGAGTTATGAATGAGAGATGCTGCATATTGCATAGTGTATGTTTGTCTATTTTATTATTCTATATCGGAGATAAGAAGATGGAAAACTAAGGCAAATTATTGGTATTGTTACCTTTAATTACCTCTGCCCCATTAACTGCAGCATCGAATTCATACATTGTAAAGGTTGGAGGACAATCCACAATCTTATCTCCTGGCTCCAGAACACATCTGTGGATGAAAACATGATATTTCATGGAAGTTGGCAAACAGGCAAACTGGAGAAAAGCAGTAAAAAAGACAATTCCAGTCTGACCGCATAATCAGATCAATAAGTTCATCCGCACCACATCCTACAAGAATATATTTATCTTCTAGACCAGAATCTTCAGCAAGAGCAGCTCGTAATCTCCTGCTTTCAGGATCCGGGTATACGTAAGGAAATTTCATCGATCCTAGAGCTTCAAAGACCTACAGATTACACCCTTTTTACTTAGGAAGGTAAGGGAATATTATCCAGCAAAAACTGAATCCTGCAAAAATCAAGGACATTGAATAAACGAATTTTCTATATAGAATGAAAGGCCTTGCCTCTGGAGGAGGACCATACGGGTTCTCATTCGCATCTAACTTGATAATATCCTCAGGTTTCCTTCCAAGGCGTTCAGACAGAACCTGGAAAATACATCCAGGAATAGTAAGCTAATAATAATTCCACTAAGACTGATGAATCGAGAATAAACCAAGACTATTGGACCGAAAGAAACAAAAACAGATGACATCAACATGGATAAATAAAGTGTTTATCTCAAGCATTTCTCTCAACGACTTTCTTCATTGTACTAGATGTTTGTTTTGGGCAAGAGTTGTATAGTCCATAGCATTGCAGTTGCAAGTCCTTCAGAATAGCAGCCACAGTAGCTAGTGGATCAAGTTCAACTCTTCAAGACATCTAATTACAAGTCGATTATGGTCCATAAATTATAGGCTTCCAATTAATTGAAAATATAAAAATTAAACCTACCACAATTAAATTATTTACTTATTAAAAAAAACATGTGCAGAAGCAGAATCGCAACTTCAAGATAAAATGTTAAGAACTTCAATAACCTCAAAAGGCAGAATGGGTTGGTAAGGAGACAATTTTCTCAAATGGGGCCGAATGAAAGAGTCCCCAGACAATCTTTGCTTTCTAGCATCCATCTGCTCCATGCCAAGAGTGTTTGCCACTGAAAACCCCCTTCTCTTGTGTTTTCCTCCAAATGCAGCGATGGATCTTTCGGCGCTTTCCGATTTGACCGTCCAAATTGAAGAAACGCAGCCAAGTTTAATCGAAACCATGAACTCTGCCTGAACTCAAGTCAATGTTTCGTTCGTTATGCCGCAAAACCCTAAAAATCGCGCTTAGCAGTACCGAACTTTTATAGTTTCTGGCCAACTAATTGGAATCGATACAGAGAAGAGACATAAAATAAAAATGGAGCGACAAATATTAAGACATTACACGTGGAAAGAGGATGTTCCTATTGTGAAAAATATCATTTCAAATTATTATGTTTATATATATATATATATATAAACTAATTATCTTATGTTGTAGAAACCTATTTTTCAAATTTAAAAGATTTAAGATACGGTATATTTACTGGGAAATTAACAATATGACAAATATTTTAGTAGGAATTAACGCCAAACAATAAAATAATTTTATTATTTATAACACTCCTTCATTATATGCCCATTTTAGTCTACTTAAAAATATAATGAGTTATTAGTGTTATTGTCTAGCTTGACGTCTTGAACTCTAACGATTGTATATTTTTTAGGGTTAATTACTTAATTGGTTACACATGTTTGACGATTGTTCAGAATGGTTACACATGTTTCAAAATGTGATTAATTGGTTTTGCTATGTGACTAATTGATTTTTCTACTGTTCATCGTCAGAAATCACCGTTAGTTACTATTCTAACATATGAAATGACAATATTACCCCTAAAAATTGTAGAAGAGATTCTAGGAAAGAGTCGATCTCGTTGATACAGAGGCAGAAATCATATCGGCGGCGTACTCCAGAGAAGACTGATTCTTGAATCGACGACAGGTTGAGCGAGAAAGAAGCGCATGCGTCGAATAAAATGGCCACGGCGGCTCCGGGGCAGCTCAATATCAACGAGTCTCCTTCTTGGGGCTTGAAAAGTGTCGACTGTTTCGAGAAGCTGGAGCAGATTGGAGAAGGAACTTACGGGTCAGTAGTTCTCTATTTTCCTGCTCGCAATCGTGAATTTTACAGGTTTATTCTTGCTAGTTCTTCTCTGGTTTGCCCGTTTGGGCGTTTCTTGGAAAACCTATTTGTAATTGCCCAGCTAATTGACCTACTAGTAATAAATTCATGATTCAATTTTTTTGGTTCGCAAAATTAGGGTTTTGGAATTCATTTGTGAATAAATTATGTATCCTTTTCTTGTCTTTGTCTATACTTTGTGTAATTGGTTTCATATAATGAAATGGAATCGGTTGTAAGTGGTTATCTAATAACTTCTTCTTTCTTTGTTATTAGGGATGATGGTTGGTGCAATTGCCTCTGGCTCCTTATCTCGGCGGCATCAGTTTAATGTACAACCAAGAAATTAATCTAGTTCCAGTATTTTGTTTAACATCTGGGAATGAGAAGGACTTTAGGTTCAGTTATACTGCAGAGATCATGAACAGTTTGAATAAGATGGATGAGGATATTATTAATAATTTGAGTTTAAAACTGACATCAGCTTTGGGGCAGCAACGCAGAGTATGCGAAATCTATGGTTTGTGGGGTGATATGGAAGCTCAAGTTTGTTATTTGGTATCGAAGAAGCTTAGGAGGCAAGTTTTTGAAAATTTTAGTAACTTGCCAAATGGGTTTGTTGCTTTGGAAGACGATGGTGGGATCAAGGATGCAATCTCCAGTTTTGTTTTGGTAGCATTGGACGTATGTGAAATAGTGATTAGCTTACATAGTGAAAAGATAATCATTGTTTGTTTAGGCCTTTCGTGTATCGATGTGGATGGTTTTTCACATGAATGTGTAGATCTTGCTGATGGGAAGGCAAGTTTCTGGTACTATTGCTGAATTTGTTTATGGTAAAAGAATGGTCGATAATAAAGAAATAACCATGATCAATATACTGATGAAGTAGTTGTTTTTCCATTTGTTGTTGAATATTTTCCTGAAATGGAAGCAAGAAGATGAACTAAAACTGATGTTGTTCTTCAGAACCTGAGTTTCAGTTGTTGAGATCCTAGGTTTCATTGAATGAGTTTCATTGAATATTAACTTAATTAAAGTGTTCAGGCGAAATGGAAATTTGATTAAATGGTTACATATGTATGCATATAATGTGATTAAATGGTTATATATGTTTCTTATAATGTGATTAAATGGTTACGTATGTTGTCTTAAAATGTGATTAATAGGTGAACTTGTAAGTGTACTATGTGATTAAATAGTTAAGCATGTTTCATATAAATGCGATTAAATATACAAAATGTCGTGACAACATTAACAAACCCATTTCATTCCAAGGTTCACAGAAACATCTCATTTACAAAAAAAAAACTCCAGAACAACAAGGTTCACACACCCATTTACAACAAAACACGAAGAACAAGGTTTACACACCCTCAAAACAGAACAGGAAATAATGCTTCTTTCACTGAAATTGGAGGTGCTTGCTCAATACTGCACAAAAGTTCCTCAACTCTCTAAATTCCAAGGCAATATGGAGGAAAAGACCAAGTCTGCATTAACCAGCCCATCGCTGTAAACCAAGTCTGCATTAACCAGCCAAGAGTATATATTGTATCATCTGCAATCAAGGCACAACCACTTCGACCTCCCAGACTATCCCAATGTGGCCCTCATCAACTAATCTTCTATCATTTTGTCTACAGCAAGAGTTTGATCATTAAGTTGCCTCGTACCTTCATACAGAAAATAAAAATTCCACTTACAAGGAGCACACAAATCAAGTTCAGATGTTCTACCAAGCAAATTACAAAGTATCACTTCAAATTACGATGAAATAGCATGATGATCACAGAAAAGTTATCGATTTCAGCATCATGTAATTTTCTTAACGCACACTACAATTTTCAAAATCTTAAAAATGCTTTGTCCTTTAGTTAAAGACTTAGATTCCCTCCAAATTAAGTTCAACATTCCCTAAAATTAGACTAGTTACAAAAAATGAAGCAGATAATATATGAACAAGCGAAACACAATTTTACCAGAAAAAAAAGAAACTAGAATCGCTGCTCTGCTCTTCAGACCAAACATGAAAGTGAATCGGTCACCAGAAGCATGTCAGCTCAGCGAGACAAGCTGATTCGAGATGCAATCCCAATTAAAGTTCTGATGCGTCAGAAGCAGACTTACGATTTTAGCTCAGCTATCGATGCTGACTCGAGAAACCAATGCTAGAAAATATAGCTCCATTTTACTTTGCACTAGTGGACTACACCAAATTGACTCTCAATCCGAAGAATATGGAACAAACGAAGATGTTCCCAAGCACACCAACTCACAATGGAGCCTTCGGAACACCACGCACAAACCCGATTTAAGCAAATCAACACTTCGCATGCCGCAACCAGCAAAACAACCACGCCGCAAACGTATGAAGAAGAGAAGTAAGGGATAGAGGATACCTGAGCCTTCGCACATAGCTGGAGCGCAATCGGAAGAGGTGGAGCCTTCGCAATTGGAAGCTTGAAGAAAACCGAAACAGAAATGAAGTTGAGAACTGTCAAATGGGGGAAATAGGGGAGAGGCTCATGCAGAAGGGCAGAATTGTCTTTTCATGCTGTCGTAAATTGTTTAAACAGGGGTCACGTGTTACTCACATGCGAATTTGACGGAAAAATTGACGGTTTTTAACGGATTAACCATTTAGTCACATTCTAAGAAACATGTGTAACCAATTAGTCACATGTCAAAACCAATTAATCACATTTTGAAACATGTGTAACCATTCTGCACAATGGTGAAACATGTGTAACTAATTAAGTAATTAACCCTATTTTTTAATAGGGGTAATCAAAAAGACTGTAGGACCGAATTCCCGACAAGACCGGCCCGACTAGGACCGAGACCGATCAGGACCGAGACCGAACATGCATTTTTTTCCTTCAAGGTCGGTCTCGGTCTCATGCGTTTTTCCCGAAAGCCCGTTTAGGACCGACCCGGCCCGAATGTATGTGGATTTGGGATTTTCATAATACCACACCGAAAGGAATGTGGATTTTGGAGGTTTTCTATCTCTATAAAAGCTGCATCTTGATAAATTTACTAAAGAATATAGTGAGTTCATAGTGTTTCTTTGAGAGGTGAACTATTCATTCGCCTTTTACTAAAGAATACAGTGAACTCATAATTATTTTTTTGGGTGTAGATTCGGTCTAGGACTAAGACCGGCCCGAGTCAAGAAAGCCCGACTCGGGCGGTTTTTTTTGGCCGAGGTCGGTCTCGGTCCTCTAGAAAGCAAGACCGAAATTTCGGTCTCGGACTCGGTCTTGCCTTCAGGCCCGGCCCGGCCCGCCCATGATGCGCCCTATTTTTTAAGAGTATATGTCTTTTTTCTTTATTTTCTATGAATCTCCTTTCTATAATATATATATATTAAAAATTATCTATTGTATTGTATGGTTTGAGGGTCAATCATTTTTCGACAAGAATTATGTAATGAGTTTAGGCCGTAGCTTAGGCTTAGGGGACTTAATCAGTCCTATTGAGTTACGATCTGGATTTATCACACTCTATTATTATGATAATAGACTGAACATATCATCAGTCTATTATCACACTGCCGGAAACGGATACAAAAATAAAAAATCTCAAATACTATAAACAATACCTTACAGGTAGAAAAATACCACTAAGATATTTTGTTTATTATTATATAGAAAAATGCTTATACTTTACTAAACAAACTGCAGAAATATATTACTTATGAAACACCTACTGAGCGTTTCTTTCACGGAATTCGGAATTCGGAATACGGAATAGGAATTTGGAATAAGGAATAGAAGTTAAGAATATGAAGTTTCTTTGGTGGAATTGAATTGAATGGAATAAGAAATTCTATTGTTTTTTTGATGGAATTAGATATGGAAAGGGAATGAAATGTGGTAAAATGACATATTTGCCCCTCCTTGTATATGTATAGTATATAATAAAAATAATTTGTATTAATTAATTTTAAAAATTAAGAATAATAAAAACAATGAAATAAATAATAAAAAAAACGAAATTTTTATTTTTTTAATTTATTTAAAAGACCAATCTCGACATTTTTTTAGTACACATCAACTTTTAGTACAACGAAATGGTTAAGGAACAGGAGAAGGAGATGCAGATAGTGAAAATTCTCTTGAGAATGATCTTAAAGTGTTTTCACCCTCAACTCTAGATTACAGAGCTTGGGTGCTGTCTTTCAAATGGCTCAAATGCTCGTTGTATGTTATTAATACAATTCTACTTTATCAAAATATCAAAATTCCAGTTCTTCAAATTCAAACCACATATTAGCTAGCCATTAGCCCGATATTTGACCGTGTAGGTGACGAAGACTCGCATTGAAAGTCTGGTATCAAGATTTGTGATTGTGTTTTCAAATTTTTTTCCTCTTCTGTTGTTCATGCTGTGTTGGCAAAGAGAAGGATCGGTTTTCACCGATTTCATCGAACGGGGTAGTTTGGGCAATACGAAGATTACATAAGGGTAATTTCGTCTTTTGACGCTCTATTCAGTATTCCTAGCCCGCATGGAATACGATTTCCGACCTTTTTGGTCGGAATCTCTAACACTACCCCTCTAGGAATCCGTAAGCTAAGCTTTTCCAATTCCGCGAAAAGAACAACTTCTTACGGAATCCGTAAGCCGAATTCCTTTTCCATTCCGTGAAAAGAACATGTCACTAGTGTAAATTAATTCCACTAGTTAATTACGACTGAAAATTGAGTCGTTCAACATAAGTTGAGTCATGATATGATGTGTCGGGAATAATCACGACTCAATATATGATGAGCCGTGATAATTCCCGGATCAAATCAAAAGTTTCGCCAAAATAATTATGGCGACACTTTTGGTTGAGCTGCATAAATTTTTATTTTTATTTTTATTTTTGGCGACTCATATAAAACGAGACGCGAAAAAGATATATTTTTTTTAAAAATATAAATCTTCGGCAAATGCACTGTCCATCTTCGTCCGACTTTTCTTCTTCGTCCGACTCCTTTTCCAATGCTCCACTTCCGACCTCCGGTTCCAGCTCTGAATGTTCACCTTCATCTTTGCCTTCTTCTCGTTGGAGAGAACATTTTGCTCGGAGGAACCAGCCATGCAGGTACACCTCCATTGATGACGATGGTGGCACCATCTCATCTCCCATGGTGCTTCCGGAACAGCCTAGGAGCTTATGGACATTCAAGTCAGTCTCATCCAAGAAGTAGGACCGGGCATGAACCGATTTAGAGCCGAACCGGTTCAGAATCGAACTTTACCACATTTTAAAATCGGTACGGTTTTACCGCTCCAGTTTTTTGCCGCTCCAGATTTTGGCCAATTTGCCGTACCTGTTCTGAACCGGTTCGGCCGAACCACTTCATAAAAAAAAATACTGAGGTTCCAATGAAGCAAGCAACATCTCATCCAATACCAATATCCATGAGGACCATGACCATAACCAATGGTCCAATAATACAAACATAAATCTATGACAAACATAATACTACACTTAACACTAATTTCCTGCCTCCCTTCCACACCATTGATTCCAACACCAACATCAGCTTCCTGAAGCATACTAACATCATTCACTCCATCACCAACTGCCAATGTTAGTTTCCGAATCTTATTTTTTACCAATCTAGTAACCTGAAGTACTTCTATATATCCATTAGATGATGAGTTAAGATGCGTTAATACATAATAGTGTTCCATATAGCCACAAAAATGGCTTGATCTGAAACTTACAAGAGCTTTCTACTTTGGTGAGGATCGACAGCAAATAACAGAAGAACAATGTAATGCAAGATCGAAAAACGAGTCCTCCAAATCTTTCTTAAGAGCGAAATCCAAGGACTTGCCATCGATAACCAATCCAAACAGAGTGAAGATATATCCATGAGGACATCATTGTAGATTAAAGATATACTTTTAATGCTGATGAGGTCATACCTTCTATAAGTTAATTTTAAAAATATATAATTTTTGTGGAAGCGTACTATTGAAGATGACATATGCATTGCTTGGTGATTGCAGATTGAAATGCTAAAAAGAAACTTTGACCAAGAGAGGAAGACCATAAAACTCAAAGCATCTGAACTTGAAACAAAGTTAGAAAGTATTAAAAAATATTTAATTTCAGCTGAGACTAGACTTTCGGTTCGAGATGCAGAACTTGTTTCTGTCCAAAATAATTTGAAGGAGCTAGATGAGTTGAGAGAGATGAAAGAGGTATACAATAAATGTTGATGAGGTCATCCCAACAGAGTCCTAAACAGAGTGATCATCAGAAAAATCGCTTCATCTGAATATATATGATTAGATATAGTGTTCTACCTTTTGATTTTCTAGAGTGATTGTAATGAGCTCCATTCCCTGTCTCAACAATTTACATGCATATCTGTTGCACGAAAAAATGGAGTCGACAATTTTTTTTAATTAAAGTACTTTATGTCAAA
This sequence comes from Chamaenerion angustifolium, assembly GCA_946814005.1. Taxonomy (NCBI): domain Eukaryota; kingdom Viridiplantae; phylum Streptophyta; class Magnoliopsida; order Myrtales; family Onagraceae; genus Chamaenerion; species Chamaenerion angustifolium. Next base: position 25,670,058 of record OX328270.1, on the reverse strand, counting down.
CAAAATTATGCAGAAGAACTTTTTTAAAATAGGCAAACAAAATTATGATTATCATTGCAGAGAACGATATAATACACCTTTACAGACCGATCAAGTATAGCACGGGCCTGATAACCTATATTATGCATTTTGAGATGACTCATTACTAAAGAGTTTTCTCAAGAAAACATTGAGCTTACCCTATATTAAATGCAGTCTCCAACTTATCACCGGTTAGCACCCATACTTTAATCCCTGCTTGTGCAAGTCTATCAATAGTAAATACATTCAGGAACCTACAACCATATTTATCGAAACATTAGCTAATAATATATTGTACTTACTCCTTCTTGTAGCTTATTTTCGACGGCTGTAGCACCAAGAAGAACTAAATCTCTTTCAATCTTGTCAGCAGAAGCGGCAATCATGTCATCCCGATCTGAAGTATGATCGAAGTCCGAAGAGGCAGACTGGAGGTTGAGCCGTGGAGACTGGAGGCTGGAGCAGTAGAGCGTGAGGCGTGAAATTAGGTCTGAACTCCCTTGTGAAGCATGATGAGGCGTGAAAGACTGAAACCGTTTCAGTCTGAACTAGTGAATTAGGTCTGAAAGTGTCTGGTCTGGTTTGTGACTGTGGTCTGGTCTGTTAAATATGGTCTGGTCTGGTTTAGTAGTATATTTAAGGTTAAAATCGGTACAAAAAGTGATTCGGTTAACCGGTTTTGAACTGATTTTCTGTACCTCTTTTGAACCGCTCTATATTTTTTTTAAAACCCCGTTTGTTTTGTAAACCGGTACGGTTCGACCGAATCAGTTATTTTTTCCAGCCCTACCAGGAAGTTCGGGGGTAGCAGTAATAATGCTGCGAACGACAAAGGAAAGGGAAAATATGATTCCAAGAAGAGAGGGAGAAGCGAGAGCGACGATGTTGACACCAGAGAGCTTTAGGTCCTGGTAGAGGTTCCCAGTCGAGTGGAGAAGTTGGAGGTCCTAGTCGAGGTTCCCATCCTGGTCAAAAAAAAATTTAAGCCGGGAAAATAATTTAATTTAATTTTATTTCGTGACTCTGACATTTGAGCTGCGATTTTTTTTATAAATAAAATGACGACTAAATAGTGATTGTGCCATGAAAAATAGCGAAAAGTGATTTTTTTTGAAAAAAGGACGGCTCAAAAAATGAGACATTAAAAATAATTTTATTTTATTTTATTTTACGACCGACATTTGAGCTGTGAATAATATTATTTAAAAAAATAAAAATAAAATAGTGTCTCAATAGTATTTGAATCGTGAATAAACAGATAAATTATTCACGACTCAAATAGTATTTATAGTTTCATAATCATTTATATATGTACACTTACATATCTAATATACATCAATTAAATGATTCAAAATTAATTAGACATTTCTTTTTCTGTATAAATTTTTTCTCAGAAGATTAATATTTTGGGACGTGATTACTACTTGTTATGAAAGCTATAGAGTTGACAGTCTGGATCAACTTACATCACCCATGATATAACATAGAGAATTTATTATTATTTTTTAATTAATAATGAAGATAAAGATTATATCTGAGATCTGAGAATATCTCTCTGGGTCTTAGAGGGTTCTAGAAGGAATTCAAATATATTACATACATATATATATATATATATATATATATATATTATATACACCTTGTACAGAAAGTTTCTCTTAAAGTATTATTATTTGGTGCAGTCCAAATCCAATTGGAAATTATGAAAGCAGCGTTAATTTGCCTTCTCTCCAAGAATGCAACAAGTCAAATAAAACATGGTGTTTACTGTTTCGAAACTTCTATTCTTTTTATTTATTTATTTAATAAATCTATTATTCTTTCATTTTCCTTCCTTGACCAAAAGATTTAAGATTGTATAAAAAGTGTTTTAACGGGTCAAGTCATTGGCAACATTAGGAAAACAAAAAAAGTCTTCCTCAAGCAGCTGACATCCATCGCCCTCCCTCTCTAAGTTATTAACAACTCCATTTCCCACAACCAAACCACATCCTCATCCTCCTTAGCTTCCATCATGAAACCTTCGATTCAGATGTTGAGTCCGTTCTTCTGCGGCACGTTTCAACCGGAAGACGATGACGAATACGGCACGATCAAAACGAGCCCTTCTTCCACCCCTCGACGGTCGTTAATTAAAAGGCAGAGCTTTTGTCGAACCCACAACCCCACTCAAAAAAACCCGTACTCAAACCGTGGACTCGACAAGTTCGAAGCCCTACTCGCTGATCTTGAGGAGAAGAAGAAGAAGATTTACACACAAGTTGACCCCGATGATATCTCTCTAGTCCGGTTTGCATATACGAGCTCCAACAGCTGCGTCCCCATCGTGGTCAAGAGCAAGGACAACAAGAACACCAACTATTTAAAGAGCCCCCCTAGAGAAGACCCAATGCCCAAGGGCGGCGCTGAACCGATGATCAGTCAGCAAAGGAATGAAGACGAGGCCGATACTGATCATAAAAAGACATCGTCGTATGCATGGAGTAGGTTCAGCTTTGAACAGTGGAGGAAGCCTTCTTTTTACATGCCTGCTGCTGTGATGTTGATCATGGTGCTGTTGGTGTTCTTTGGGAGGTCAGTCGCCATACTGTGTACCTCGATTGGGTGGTACATGATTCCAGCGCTCGGCGGCAGCCCAAAGAACACGTCGTCTGGCAAGAAGAAGAAGAAGAAGAATAAAGTACGTGATAGTCTGAGCTCGAGTGAGAACAGAGTCGTGCAGAGAGAGGGATCCCATTCACTGGAGAAGACGAGACCTACTAGTCCTCAACCTCAAGAACACGGCCACCGGAGAAGCTGGTGACGGTGATAGCAAGGTTGGGATCCTTAGACGCCAAAAACCAAGATTTTGTTTGCTTTTTTTTTTTGTAGGGATACAAACACGTCGAATCTTTTGGTCTCTGTCCATATGATATAAGTAATTAATGTAGTTTGATTTCATTATCTGTAAATATAGAATTAGTGCAAGAGGCAGTCGCCTATGTCTTTTAAGATTTGGTTGATGAGTTCTGTAAATTACTTGTTGGAATATACTAAATATGGAATCGATTAGGGCACAACATAACATATATTTAAGTTAATTCTTTGAACGATTGTCTTAGCGGAAGTGAATCGGTTGAGGTTGGGATCACGGTCTGCCGAACGGAAGGAAACACTACAGTTTGACGGATAATGACCTATATAATATCACAACTACCACTACGGGAGAGTTCGCAAATATCGACTCAAAAAAGGATTTTTAACGGCTCATTAATTGACCCGTTACATATTCACGGCTCAACTTCCGTTGAGCCGTTACATTTTCACGGCTCAACTTCCGTTGAGCCGTTATATTTTCACGGCTCAACTTCTGTTGAGCCGTTAATTCATGCGTCATGATAATTATCTTTGAGTCGTGATATTCTATCTGAATTAATTTTTAACGGCTCAATTTACATTGAGTCGTTACATTGAGCCGTTATCTGACCATTCTTCCGTAGTATACTGACCCCTGTCTAAACTGTAGGGTGACTGTGTTTTGTCTACAATAGTTTTTTCATAATGACCATACTTTTTCCACAAAACCATTAGCACAATTCAACTCGCTTTTCTAGAACTAGGACCCGAGCGGAATACGTCGAATGACCATCGAGCACAGACTAAGATAACAAACATTGAACTGAACCTCAATTCTCTGTTCAGAGTAATGAGGGTATGCACGTGACTTTTACACAAAGAGCTCTGGGTCTCACACGACTCTGAGTTAAGATCATATCTCAGGTCATACCCATGGTTGTTTTGGGTGCATCGCAGTATGGAACACGCGTTATAACATATCTCCTCTCCCATGGAGCGTACATCCAAATGTTGTACAGATGTCCATCAGGCACACAAAGTACCCGAACCAAAAGTCACAAAGACTCTCATCTGACCCCTGAGTGGATTGACATACCAGAATTCATCGTAGTGCGAAATTAGATAGTTCTATACACAAATCCCTTTTTGGTCATCCCAACAGACTTCTAGAACTAGAAACTATCACCAAACTCACCTAGCCACAAATGCATAGAAGCTATCACTCCTGTGAGAGGGTGATTTAATCTGCTTTGACATATTTCAACAAACAAACACAGTAATAACACACAAAACACTCAAACTGTGAAAACATGCATACTCAAATATAATTCAAGTTCAAGAACATTGTATGGGAAATAAAATCAATGAAGTACATCAACTAAGTCTACACAGTCCTAGAGACTACACATGCCTCACTAAAGACATCATCTTCAAGGTTAGAGAGACAGTCCACGACCATCTCATCCGTAGACAAGTACTTCAAAATCATCACCTTGTGTCTAATCACGGCTTTAACATAGTTTCGCTTGATATCTACTTGCTATGACTTGTTATGATACTTGGGGTTCTTTCTCACGGAGATTGCGACTTCAATGAATCATCAATTTATCCAGAAGTCTTTTCATCCATACAACTTACTGAGTGATCTACACAAGGCCCACAAATTTGGCACGAATGACGATCAACACAATGCGCGATTGCTTCTTGCTCATCCACGATATGGCGTCATCGGAGAGCAGAGCATAAAGTCCGAGGTGAATTTTCTCTCATCATAGTCCGCATCGTTATACCCAGTCATCGAGAGATTCTCAGGCCACCAGCAAGTCTCTAGCAGAGGGCATGACGATGCTCTTAAGATATCACATGATCCTATTTACCGTCAGCCAACTCTTCAATCTGTGTTCATCTTGGTACCGACATACAATGCCAATTGCATGATAAATATTAGGCTGAGTATACACTATTGCGTACATCAGGTTTTCGGCTGCACTTAGCTACATAATTTGTTTTATCTGGTCTATTTCTTTTGTAGTCTTCGATCATATATCCATATTGATAGGTTGACCAACGTAAGCTGGAGTAGTTTGCAGTTACTTATGTTGAACATTTCCAACACTTTGTTTATGTAGCTCTCCCGTGTAAGCCACAGTTGCCTCCTACGACGATCTCTCGAGATCTGAATCTCTAGAATGTGCGCCACCTCACCCATGTTCTTCATCCCAAACAGAGAAGACAATCAATCCTTTACCCGTGTGAAGAACTCCAAGCTATTTACAACTATGAGTATGTCATCTACATGTAGAGTCATATACACAAAGTTCGGTCCAAACCATTTTAGTGTGCATGCAATGATTCTCATCCATGATGAGAAATCTATTTTCCACGACCAAATCATGAACTATGCGGTACCACTGCCTAGATGACTGTTTTCGACCATAGATCAATTTGTGAAGTTTGCACACTAAGTGCTCATGGTGTTTATGCGCAAAGCATTCATACCGCTCCATATAGATATATTCTTCTAACTCACAATTGAAAAAGACGGTCTTAACTTCTATTTAGTGTAGTTCTAGGTCTAGACTTACTCCAATATCCAGAATCAAACGAGTTGTGATGCTCAACTTTTCATCAACCTTGAGCTTCATCTTAAGAACTCATTTAGCTCCATTGCTTTGTGTCCTCTCGAAGGTCGACCAGTGTCCAAACACTGTTCTTTCTTATGGATTTCATCTCGTTCATAATCTTCATCTCATCTTCCATTACTTTTGTTGGGTATCGATAGTGACGGCCCAATACAGAATCAAGCCTAAAAGGCCCAATAATATTCCAAAAGAGTAAAGTTCAAATCATTCAAGATTGGGCCGACCAACACTAAGGGTAAGCTGGAACCCATAAAGTGATTCAGTACCAAACCCGAAACTAAAGTGGTCGTCAAAGTCCCTACAAATCGCTATAGACCAAGGCCAAAGCCTCACACTGCTCACCAAGGGAGCGCTCGCTAAGAGAGTCAAACCTCTCAACTCTTGTCCCACAACTTACACCAAATATATAGTCATGATGTCTCACATATCGCGGGCACATATTCTACAAAGATCACATAAGGCAACTGCAATATTACTTGATAACCGTGATATCTGTTATCCTTATCTGCAACAACACAATATTTACAGATATATTCGGTTACCAAAATGGTTTGATATTCTATCCTTATAAATACTCATGCTTTACTTACGTTACATTACGTTTTGAGTTCAAACACACAGTATACTCATTGAAGCATCAGAGTGGGAGCCAGAGGAACCCCTTCTGTTGTACTCCCCTTCTTTCAGGTTCATCGAAGCTCCGACGAAAACTTGCGGTCATCAACCAATTGGCATCCAGATCACTACCAAATCAGCATCCAATCAACACTTGGAAAATTCAGACATAACATTTGGCATCATCTGTGGGAAGCGAGTGTTGGATCACGAAATCCTGGATGCTGATCTGGCAGTGAATTAAATGCCAGATAAGGTTGGAAAGACACTTCTGCTTCAACTCCGGTGAACCTGCATGTAGAGGAGCGCAACAGAGGGGGTGTCTCTGGGTCCCTCTCCGATGCTTAAATGAGTATATGTGTGTATAAAACTCAAAACATAAAGAACGTATGTAAAGCAAGGGTATTTATAGGGTAAGAGAGATAGAACCGTATAAGGCAGCTGAATATCTTAGTGTATATTGTGTTGCTGAAGATTCGGATCGTGGGATATGGCAGTTACTGCGAGATATTGCAGTTACCAAATCTAATCTTTAGTGAATATGTGACCGAGATACGCGGGATATCATGACCACTTCCTTATTAACGGTTTTGTGGGACCAGAGGAGAGAGGCAAGGCTCTCTTCGGGGCGAGCACTCTCATGGAGAGCAGTGAGAGGTCGCGGCCTTAGTGAAGAATGGCGAGCACTCAGGGCGTTCTCAGAGTCCTTGGGCTCAGTTCTGGGTCATTCTATGGAGGGCCGAGTTTAACTTGTATTTGGGCCGATCCGGTTCAAATGTCATGGGTTTACCCCTCTATAGTTATTGGGCCTTCGAGGCATTTTCCTTACTGGGCTGCCACTATCGATACCCAACATTTGCCCCCGAAGCTTGATTGAAGTTTCTTCAGTCGAGCTTGATTTCCTGGTAGGGTTTTAGATAGTGACGTCTCTTGTAATGGTTCATGACCTTTGAGACATTTCGATCTTGTTTGGCGAGCAGTTTTTCTTCATTCAAAGCTGAAAATATATCCTTCCTTTTATTCCCCTTTGGCGATCACTCGAGGTAATCTAGGTTTATGAAAGTCTATCTTTCTTAGTTAGGCGATCACTACCTGCCCGAGGCATTTCTAATAACGCCTATTAGTGCGTTGGCGACCCCCTCGTCTTCTTAGTGGACTTTCAGCATTTAATAACTGCACAGTTGTCCAGAAATCGAACGGTCACTTGAGGCACGCCTGACATTTACTTTTCCGTAAACCTAGGGTAGTCTGACAGCTGTCTGTATCAGCCAACCGTTTGTCTCCCCGAGGTGTCTCTTGGAATTCTGATATTGCTTCGGTTTTTTCCAAAAAGGTGCAATTATTCCTCTGTGTCGCTTCGATTCGCCCGTGGCGGTTACTCCTTTTTGAGCCTATATAAGAGACATCATTTTCTCTGTTTTGTTTTTTACGTTTGTTCACTCTTTCAAATTTCCAGAGCTCCTTTGCGAACCTTCTATTTTCCTTCTCAATCTTCTTCGATCTTCTTCAACCTTTTCTCCACTGCTTCCATGGCTACCCGCAGTCAAAGAGTTAAGCACACGGCTACAAAAGGGTCCAAAAATGCAAATGCCCCCAAGGGTACCAATGCCCCCCTGACCATTAGAGATGGTTCCATGCCCCCCTCAGCGGGGGAACAACCTGACGTGGGTAGATCCGCGGCCACCCCAGTGGTGATGGATGGGTCTGAGCTCCAGACGCCCATCTTTTCTCCAAAAGGTAAACCTCTATCCTTTCGGTGTTCTGTTTTGGTAATATCCCATGCTGTTCCTTGTTTTTTATGTTTATCATTGCAATATCTGAATTTATTTGGGTAGACGTTGTTGGATCGTGAAATCCTGGATGCTGATCTGGCAGTGAATTGAATGCCAGACAAGGTTGGGAAGACGCTTCTGCTCCAACTCCGGTGAACCTGCAGGTAGGGGAGCGCAACAGATGGGGTGTCTCTGGGTCCCTCTCCGATGCTTAAATGAGTATATGTGTTTATAAAACTCAAAACGTAAAGAACGTATGTAAAGCAAGGGTATTTATATGGTAAGAGAGATAGAACCGTATAAAGGCAACTGAATATCTTAGTGTATATTGAGTTGCTGAAGATTCAGATCGTGGGATATGGCAGTTATTGCGAGATATTGCAGTTACCAAATCTAATCTTTAGTGAATATGTGACCGAGATACGCGGGATATCATGGCCATTATGTTATTAACGGTTTAGTGGGACCAGAGGAGAGAGGCAGGACTCTCTTCGGGGCGAGCACTCTCATGGCGAGCAGTGAGAGGTCACGGCCTGGTAAAGAATGGCGAGCACTCATGGTGTCCTCAGAGGCTTTGGGCTCGGTTCTGGGCCATTCTATGGAGGCCGATCCGGTTCGAATGTTATGGGTTTACCCCCTCTATAGTTATTGGGCCTTCGATGCCTTTTTCCTTACTGGGCTGTCACTATCGATATCCAACATTTGCCCCCGAAGCTTGATTGAAGTCTCTTCAGTCGAGCTTTATTTCCTGGTAGGGTTTTAGATAGTGACGTCTCAGATTCAGTTTTCTTCGTTTCTTGTACTGGTTCATGACCTTTGAGGCATTTTGAGCCTGTTTGGCGAGCAGTTTTTTCTTCGTTCAAAGCTGAAAAGATATCCTTCCTTTTATTCCCCTTTGGCGATCACTCGAGGTAATCTAGGTTTATGAAAGTCTATCTTTCTTGGCTAGGCGATCACTACCTGCCCGGGGTACTTCTGATAGCGCTTACTAGTGCGCTGGCGACCCTCTTGTCTCCTTAGTGGACTTGTTAGCATTTAATAACTGCCCAGTTGTCCAGAAATCGAACGGTCACTTGAGGCACGCCTGACATTTACTTTTCTATAAACCTAGGGTAGTCTGACAGCTGTCTGCACCAGCCAACCGTTTGTCTCCCCGAGGTGTCTCTTGGAATTTTGACATTGCTTCGGTTTTTTCCAAAAAGGTGCAATTATTCTCAGTGTCGCTTCGATTCGTCCGTGGCGGTTACTCCCTTTTGGGCTTATATAAGAAACGTCAGTTTCTCTGTTTTGTTCTTTACGCTTATTCACTCTTCCAAGTTTCCAGAGCCTATTTGCGAATCCTTCTTTTTTCTCTTTCAATCCTCTTCAGTTCTCCTTTCGACCATTTCCATGGCCCCCAGAAGTCAGAGAGTCAAACATATGGCCATCAAGGGTGCTAACAAAGCCAGCGCCCCTCAGAATGCCAGTGTTCCCTTGACCTTTAGGGATGAATCTGTGCCCTCCTCAGCGGGGAAACAGCCTGACGTGGGAAGGTCTGCGGCCACCCTAGTGGTGGTAGATGGGCCTGTGCTTCAAACGCCCATCTTTTCTCCGAAAGGTAAATCCCTGTTCTTTCAATGCTCTGTTTTGGTGATATCCCCTGTTTATCATTGCAATATTTGAATTTGTTCGAGTAGACGTCAAGCCTAATGAATTGAAGCCGGCTTACTTTAAGACCGTGGTGGCGCTCGGTGGCTTCAGCGTGGAGGATGCTCCTAGGTATCCTGGCTTAGGTCTGCATTTTCCTCACGACGGAGAGGTTTACATTTATGCGGCCCAGATCGATGCTGGGTTGCGTTTTCCTCTCTGTGAGGATTTACAGACCTTGTGTCAGTTTTACGGGATTCACCCCACGCAGCTTGTTCCGAATGCCCTCAGGATGTGGGTCGGTTTCAAGTTCCTGTGCATACGCCAGGAATGGGTGTATTCACTGGCCTTGTTCTGGTATTTCTTCCGACTGTCCGCAGGGGCAAACCACCTCCACCACTTCCAATCCCGCTGGCCGAAGTTTTCAGAGTGGGGAGGCCCTCAGGGATGGGTTTGGAACGTCCATGTCCGCCTGGTCGATGATTTCCAGGCCACTAACTCCAACTACAAGAAGTTTTACTTCTTGTACAAGGGGGGTGTACCCTGGAAATTGTTTGCTCCGGACAAGGATTTTCCTCCCTCCTTTGAAGAATTGTCAGGGAGTGACCGGAATGCCATCGACGACCTGTACCGGCTGCATCGGTCATCCCAGTTCAAGTCCATCCGCTCAGTGGCAGAGACTACTGAGAATGCCCTTGAGATGGCGGGCATTCATCAAGCCACGCCAATCTTTGATGATTGGGTAATTCTCTAACTCTTATCTTGTTTTATCACTTGTAGGCAAGGTCGTAAGCAAGAGCCGAAAACTGATAGGTCTCTTTGATGACCAGGAATCGGCGGGGTTGTCCCCCGACCAGGTGCTGCTGAGCTCTCCTCCTCCCCCCTCTAGGCGATCGTCCAAGAGGAAACCAGAGGAGGCCCTTCCTTCGGCCCTTGCCAGCGATGTATGCTGTTTCACATTACATTATTTCCATATTCCGCATTGTCTCTAAATTTCCTGCATTTGTTTGACGCGACTTGCTTCTTTTTGTTTTGCAGAAGAGTCCACGGTTGACGTGGTCCGAGACCCTTCTCCTCCCCCTGCCAAGAAGGTCAGGAGTGAGGAGCAGCCGGCTATTGAACAGCATCCTCCTCCTCCTGAGGGTCCTTCCACTGGCAAAGGGAAGGCTCCTGCTTCGGCGGTCATCCCTCCTTCCCCTCAGGGCCCTACGGCTGGCTAGGGGAAGGTTTTATCTTTGGCGCCCCCACCTCCTATGGCGTCTGCGGTCCCCCCGAAGGAGTCTGGGACCCATAAGAAGGGTTCCGATGCCCCCAGCTCCCCAAGGGTTCCTGGGGAGGAGTATTGCTCCATGGCGAGCTTGTTCCAGCCGCTCAAGGCTGCGAACTCTCGGGGTGCTTGGTTCCCTTGTGGGGACCTTTCGAAGAAGGGGTGCCCTGCCTAGAAGAGCCTCCGGGGTAGCCCGGACTTGTGCATGCGGCTCCTTGATGGGATAATTCCCCCCAAGGACCGTTCGTCCGTCCCCACGGAGCTTCCTCAAATCGAGGGGTTCCTTCGGTCTCACTACGAACGAGTCGCTCTGGTAAGGCCTCGTTTCTTTTCCTTTTTCCATAGTCGTTCCCTTTTGTTCGTGTCCTGACAATTCTCTTTTGTTGTCAGCTCGTTCGGGAAGAGATGATGATCGACCGTGTCTTCGGCGAGCTCGCCGGCAAGCATTCAGACCTGCTTGTCGAGCTGGAGCAATACCGGAGCACGGGGATCTCCCCTGGGCAGCTGGAGGCTATCAAGACGACTGCTAACGCGGCGATCGCCTTGGTCGACAATGCCCAGTCAGAGTATTTCAGCAAGGAGCAGCGCCTCCTTGCTGATATCAAGCGGAGGGAGGCCGATGTGGCGGTTGCCCTTCAGGATTTTGAAGCCCTTCATCGGTGCCTTGATTAAGGAGAAGCGGTCCGGGCTCACCTAGAGGTTGAGTTGAAGGAGGTTCGCGCTCAGCTGTCCGAGTTGGACGCTCTTCGGGTCGCCACTGAGGTGCAAAGGTCCGCTGCTGACGCCCAAAGGGATGCTGCTGAAGCCAGGGGGATCGCCCTGGAGGAGGAGAAGAACCAGCTGGCTGATCAGCTGAAGGCGGTTCCTTCACCCCAAGCCATGGTTTTTTTTATCTTTTTTAGATAACTATTTTTGTAATTTTTGTTTTTGGTTTGTAATTATTTATTTAAGACTTGGGTTTTTCTATATGCCTTTATATTCTTGAGCCTTTAATCGACTTCGAACATATTTGGCTATCCAATATCTTAATCATAATTACTCTTGACTTTTCTTGCTGTAATGTCCTCGACTCTTAAAGCCTTAGACTAAGCATAAGTCTATACGAACTTTCTAAGGATAATACTTCTGATACTTAAAAGCATAAACTTCTAAGTTCAAAGAGATATTACATTATTTGAAGTTTAAACCTTTGAGGTGTTGGCATAATAACAGGGAATTTGTTGATTTCAGGCTTGATCATCCATAGTGATCTCCTAAAATTTCTTTGGCCTGACTTTGGCGGCAGAGCTTTTATTTTGCCTAACTTTTTTACTAGGTCTTTTGGCCTGACTTTGGCGTCAGGGCTTTTGTTTTGCCTAACTTTATCGCTAGGTCTTTTGGCCTGACTTTGGAGTCAGGGCTTTTGTTTTGCCTAACTTTTTGCTAGGTCTTTTGGCCTAGCCTTGTTACTAGGGCTTTTGGCCTGACTTTGGCGTCAGGGCTTTTGGCCTAGCCTTGTTACTAGGGCTTTTGGCCTGACTTTGGCGTCAGGGCTTTTGGCCTAGCTTTGTTACTAGGGCTTTTGGCCTGACTTTGGCGTCAGGGCTTTTGGCCTAGCCTTGTTACTAGGGCTTTTGGCCTGACTTTGGCGTAAGGGCTTTTGGCCTAACTTTGTTGTTAGGGCTTTTGGCCTGACTTTGGCGTCAGGGCTTTTGGCCTAGCCTTGTTACTAGGGCTTTTGGCCTAACTTTGTTGTTAGGGCTTTTGGCCTAACTTTGTTGTTAGGGCTTTTGGCCTATCTTTGGCGATAGGGCTTTTGCCTTCGACTTGCTTCGTGTGGACACGCTTTATGAAGGAATGGCTTTCTTTTATTGACATAACAATTTTGATTACAAGCTATGCATAAAATCTTCTTAAATGCTCAGAATTAAATGGACGGGGTAACCTCTCGCCTTCGGTGGTTTCCAAATAGTAGGATCCTGGTGCGGCGATCTCTATTACTTTGTACGGCCCTTCCCATTTGGCTGAAAGTTTATTTTTACTGTCCAGCCTTGTGAATTCATTCCTTCTCATAACCATCTCCCCCACGAAAAATTGGCGAGCGCTGACTTTTCTGTTGAAATATCGAGCGGTCGCCAAGCGCATCTTTGCTTGTGTCTTTTCCGAGAGCCATCTCTTTTCCTCTGCTAAGTCGAGGTCAGTTTTGCGCTCGATCTCGTTTGCCTCCGCGTTAAAGTGTAAGACTCTGTGGGTAGGCACTGCTAATTCGGCTGGTGCTATTGCTTCTGATCCGTACACTAAACTGAAAGGCGTTTCTCCTGTGGCCGCCTTAGGCGTCGTTCTGATTGCCCATAACACGTTTTCCAGTTCATCTGCCCAGTTCCCTTTGAATGCTCGAACCCTTTTCTTAAGTCCTGCTAAGACAACCTTGTTGGCTGCTTCAGCTTGCCCATTCGTTTGAGGATGATGTACTGAGCTGAAACGATAGTCCACATGATATTCTTTACAGAGCCATTTCAGTTCCTTTCCAACAAATTGCGGACCATTATCACTGATGAGTATCTTAGGAATGCCAAACCTGGAGAATATGTTGACCTGCAGGAACTTGATGACCTGGAATTCTGTTGTCGAAGCTAGAGCTTTCGCCTCTACCCACTTAGTGAAGTAGTCAATTGCCACTATAATGTGAGTATGCTGACCAGTGCTAATGGGAAAAGGACCCAATATATCGATTCCCCATTGAGCGAAAGGCCAGGCACCCGCCATTGGGGATAATAGTGTCGATGGTCGACCCGATCGTGGTGCAAACTGCTGGCAAATCTCACACTTCTGTGTTAATTCGGCTGCGTCCTTTCCTAAGGTCGGCCAGTAGTATCCCAATCTGAATATTTTCCTGGTTAGTGATCGAGCACCTTCATGACATGCTGCCGCCCCTTCGTGAGCTTCTCGAAGAACCTTTTCCGTTTCAGGATGAGCAACACACCTCAAGTAAGGCGTCGAATAGCCTCTTCTGTAGAGTTCTCCATCGATGATTATATAACTGGCTGCGAGTTTTCTAATCCTCGTGGATTCGCCTTCGTCCTCTGGAAGGATCCCTTCTCTTAAATAATTCTGGAACGGGGTCATCCATGTGACCCGTCCTTGGATGTTGAAGACCTCTGCTCTGCTTTCCAGGACTGAACATAGGGCTTTCTCCAAAAATTGTACATCCTGGACTGTCGCCCCCCGAAGGCCAGTTTACTAAAAGAATTTGCCCTATGGTTTTCTTGGCGAGGAATAGACTCAATCGCGAAATTTGGGATTTCCGCGACCAGCTTTTTGGCAATGCTGAGATATTTCTTCATCTTTTCTCCCCTTGCCTCGTAGGCGCCATTAACCTGATTGAGAATAAGCTCTGAGTCACTTTTTACCTTAAGCGCAGTTATACCCATTCCTTTTGCTAGTCTGAGTCCAGTGATAAGAGCCTCATATTCTGCTTCATTATTGGTCGCCGGGAATGTCAGGGCGATCGCATACTTCAGAGGCTCGCCCTCAGGAGGAATAAGAATTAAACCTGCCCCCGAGCCTTCTTTTGATGAAGACCCGTCTGTATAGAGTTCCCAGATTTGATTGTCGTCTGCTGACTGACTTGGCATGTTTTCTGCTTCTGTTTGACCGTTACTCGTGCTTTCCACTATAAAATCAGCTAGTGCTTGACCTTTGATGGCCGTTTTTGGCGCAGATTTGATCTTGAACTCGCTGAGATCGATCGCCCACTTGACCATTCTTCCTAAAGAATCTGGTTTCATCAGGAAGTTTTTTAGAGGTTGATTGGTGAGGACCGTGATGTCGTGCGCATGAAAGTAAGGTCTCAGCTTCCGAGCAGCAATAACTAAGGCATAAAGATACTTCTCAATCTGGACATATTTTATTTCTGCTGAGTTGAACATTTTGCTAATGAAATACACTGGACTCTGAACATTATTTTCCTCCCTTATTAAGACAGCACTGGCTGCCACATCGCTAATGCCTAGATAAAGGAAAAGCTGATTGCCTGGAACGGGTTTTGCCAGAGCTGGGAGTGTTTGGATATGTCTTTTCAAGGACTGGAACGCTTCCTCGCAGTCTGGCGTCCACTCGAACTTGCGGTTAGCCCTCAGACTTTTTAAGAATGGGAGGGACCTGTCGCTCGCTTTGGAGAGGAAGCGGTTGAGAGCAGCTAGGCGTCCATTCAAGCATTGGACTTCCTTGTGGCAGGTTGGCGACTTCATCTCCTCTATGGCCCTTAGCTTTTCCGGGTTTGCTTCGATTCTTCTTTCACTGACCATAAAACCCAGAAATTTACCGGACTTGACCCCAAAGGCGCACTTGGCAGGATTCAGGCGAACACTATGTCTTCTCATGCATTCAAAAGCTTCGCGGAGGTCCGCCGTATGAGGATTGCCCTTGATGGTTTTGACGAGCATATCATCCACGTAGACCTCCATGTTCCTTCCCAGCATGTCCTGGAACAGTCGGTTCACCATCCGTTGATAAGTTGCCCCGACATTGATAACGCCAAAGGGCATCACCTTGTAGCACAGAATGTCCCCATCAGCATAAAAAGCGGTGTGAGCCTCATCGTCTGGATGCATTCTGATCTGGTTGTAGCCTGAGTAGGCGTCCATGAAGCTCAGCATCTCATGACCCGAGGTAGCATTGACCAGCTGATCAATCCTTGGAAGGGGGTATGAATCCTTGGGGCAAGCCTTGTTTAAATCGCGAAAGTCGACGCACATCCTCCACTTGCCGTTTGATTTCCTAACCAAAACCGGGTTGGCGACCCAGCTCTGGAATCCCACCTCTCTGACGAAGTCAGCTTCAATCAACATGCCAACTTCCTGCTTGATCGCCAAACGCTTATCCGTCCCGAATGATCTTCTCTTTTGGGTGATCGGCTTGATGGAGGGGTCTATTCTGAGCTCGTGGGAGATGATATCTGTGCTGATTCCTGGCATGTCGCTCGGCTGCCAAGCGAAGAGCTCTTTAAATTCCGTGAGAAGGGCGGTCATGGTCTCCTTCTGATCCTCTTTCAGGTGATCCCAATGCGCACCTTTTTGTCTGGACCATCGACCTCGACCTCTTCCAATTCCTCCATAGGTGCTGGCCGAGCCAAGTCCTCGCGGGGGTCGGCCTCTGTTTCGATGGCGAGCGCCTCCCTTTGGTTCTTCCTACGTAAACAACTTACATAGCATTGCCGCGAGGAAGGCTGATCTCCGAGCACTTCTCCAATCCCGTTAGGAGTAGGGAACTTCATCTTCTGGTGGACAGTGGAGGCCACAATCTTGTTTGGGTTGATCATGGTACTCCCTATGATGGCGTTGTAGGATGTAGGTGAATCGACCACCAGGAAAGTGACCGACACCTTGATGCTCTTCCATCCCTCGCCAAAAATCACTGGCATGGTTATAGCCCCCAGTGGATAAGTTGTTCTTCCCGCAAACCCGATCAGCGGAAAGTCGACCCTCTTCAAGTCGCGTTTGGACTTGCCCATCTTCTCAAAAGCGTCCAGAAACAGGATGTCTGTCGAGCTGCCTCCGTCGACCAGAATCCTAGCAACATCACAGCCGTCAATATCTGTCGTGATGACCAGAGCATCGTTGTGGGTGGTGGTGACATGTGCCAAATCATCTTCAGAGAATGAGATGGCAATGTTCTCTTCAGGTCGGGGCCGCTTCCCCAACTGCACTGCTGTAGAGATCTGAGTGGCATAGACCTCCCTGGCGCTTGACCTCTCGCCGCCTGGGCCGAATCCTCCTGCAATCAGATTCACTCTCCTCTTGCTTCCAGATGACTCAGCTTGTTCTACAGGGGCTGGCGAACGATGCCTCCTAGGGGGCGTTCGACTTCGGTCTCGCCCTGCCACAAATTCTTTCAACATTCCCCCTGAATCAGCCTCTCTATGTCCCGCTTCAAAATGCGGCAGTCATCTATCTTGTGGCCCTTGCACTTGTGGTATCTGCAATAGCTCTCGACATCCTTTCCCATGGGCAGCCCACCTCGACGAGGCATCAGTGGCCTCGCCAAGGATCTCCTCTCCATCTCGACTAGTACTGCTGAGATCTGCCTATTTAAAGGCGTGAAGTACTCAAGAACCTCTGGATGGCGAGGTGCTGGAAGAGACTCGACTCGGGGCCTGCTTTCCTTTCCCTTCTTCTCCTTCTTTACCTCCTTCTTACCATCGCATTGGGGTTCATGGACCACCCTTAGCGAGTTCGTCAGGAGGTTTGCCTAGGTGTTCGCCTTTTCAAGGTCTATGAAACCTTTTGCTCTGGACGCCAGCTCCTCCAACGTATCAATCTCCTTCACGTGATAGATGTTCCGCAACTTTCTCGAGGCCTTGTTGGCCACATCCAGACCTCTGTAGAAGGCTCGAATGATCTCCCCATCCGAGATTCAGCGATCTATTTCCGTGACGTTCTGATGAAAACGCCCGTAGAAGTTGGACACCGACTCTCCAGGCTGCTGTTTGACCGAGTCAAGGGCGACCACGCTCTTCAGCAACTGGCGTTCGCCCATATATCTCTCCAGGAACTTGCTTCTTAACTTTGCCCAAGTTCCAATTGATCCTGCAGGGAGGCCGAAGAACCAAGAGGAAGCCGAACCCGAAAGAGTAGATGGAAATAACAAAGCCAAGTGATTGGGATCATTTGACTTACCCAGAAGGGAGGCCTCATGTTTGTTGACATGTACGGTGGGATCTCCTCCACCTCTATACTCAGGTATGGCCCAAGCAGCCACATCCTTCGGGACTTTGATGGCGACGAGCCCGTCGGTAAAAGGATGAGCAGAATGCTCCTTGAAGGGAGCTACGACTGTCAGCTGTCTTTCCTGGAGCCTTTTGTTGAGGAGGTCATCCATCTGATCCATTGTGCAGTATATAGGCGAGGTTCCGGGTGGAGGAGGACCGGAAGGATTGGCAGTATACGCGGCTGCTGGCTCCTTGGTGTATGCCGGAGGTAGGGACTGCTGACCTGACGTCATCTCCTGATCCTCCTGAGGCGCAGTGGGACCAGGATTTGCCGCTTCCGAAGGTGAGGGCCCTGTGGCAGCAGGGCGGTGGTTTTCCTTAGGAGCCGAGGGATTGTTTTCTTGAGGAGCAGGGGCTTGGCGGCGCGCCTGTCCTAGGATGGATTCCAGCAGGGAGACCATCTCTGGGGTTAAATTAATATCTTGCCCAGCAATGTGGACTGTCTGCGGTGCCGGGTCTCCGTTTTGATCAGCAGCGGGGGTAGGTCTTGAATCACCGACATGCTCTCGAGCTGTTCTCAGAGGAACGGAATTAACTCCTGCTCGGCTGGCAGGTTCCTGTTGAAGCGGTGAAGCAGACCTATCTGAGGATCGCTCCCTGGTCTGGTTCCGACGGTTGCTTTGGGATCGAGTTCTCATGGCTGAATTGCTCGTTCCCACAGACGACGCCAAATTATGGATCGTGAAATCCTGGATGCTGATCTGACAGTGAATTAAATGCCAGATAAGGTTGGAAAGACGCTTCTGCTTCAACTCCGGTGAACCTGCAGGTAGGGGAGCGCAATAGAGGGGGTGTCTCTAGGTCCCTCTCCGATGCTTAAATGAGTATATGTGTGTATAAAACTCAAAACGTAAAGAACGTGTGTAAAGCAAGTGTATTTATAGGGTAAGAGAGATAGAACCGTATAAGGCAGGTGAATATCTTAGTGTATATTGTGTTGCTGAAGATTCGGATCGTGGGATATGGCAGTTACTGCGAGATATTGCAGTTACCAAATCTAATCTTTAGTGAATATGTGAACGAGATACGCGGGATATCATGGCCACTTCCTTATTAACGGTTTTGTGGGACCAGAGGAAAGAGGCAAGGCTCTCTTCGGGGCGAGCACTCTCATGGCGATCAGTGAGAGGTCGCGGCCTTAGTGAAGAATGGCGAGCACCCAGGGCGTTCTCAGAGTCCTTGGGCTCGGTTCTGGGTCATTCTATGGAGGGCCGAGTTTAACTTGTATTTGGGCCGATCCGGTTCATATGTCATGGGTTTACCCCCTCTATAGTTATTGGGCCTTCGAGGCCTTTTCCTTACTGGGCTGCCACTATCGATACCGAACATTTGCCCCCGAAGCTTGGTTGAAGTTTCTTCAGTCGAGCTTGATTTCCTGGTAGGGTTTTAGATAGTGACGTCTCTTCTAATGGTTCATGACCTTTGATACATTTCGATCTTGTTTGGCGAGCAGTTTTTCTTCATTCAAAGCTGAAAAGATATCCTTCCTTTTATTCCCATTTGGCGATCACTCGAGGTAATCTAGGTTTATGAAAGTCTATCTTTCTTAGTTAGGCGATCACTACCTGCCCGAGGCATTTCTGATAACGCCTATTAGTGCGTTGGCGACCCCCTCGTCTTCTTAGTGGACTTTCAGCATTTAATAACTGCACAGTTGTCCAGAAATCGAACGGTCACTTGAGGCACGCCTGACATTTACTTTTCCGTAAACCTAGGGTAGTCTGACAGCTGTCTGTATCAGCCAACCGTTTGTCTCCCCGTGGTGTCTCTTGGAATTCTGACATTGCTTCGGTTTTTTCCAAAAAGGTGCAATTATTCCTCTGTGTCGCTTCGATTCGCCCGTGGCAGTTACTCCTTTTTGAGCCTATATAAGAGACATCATTTTCTCTGTTTTGTTTTTTACGTTTGTTCACTCTTTCAAATTCCAGAGCTCCTTTGCGAACCTTCTCTTTTCCTTCTCAATCTTCTTCGATCTTCTTCAACCTTTTCTCCACTGCTTCCATGGCTACCCGCAGTCAAAGAGTTAAGCACACGACTACAAAGGGGTCCAAAAATGCAAATGCCCCCAAGGGTACCAATGCCCCCCTGATCATTAGAGATGGTGCCATGCCCCCCTCAGCGGGAGAACATCCTGACGTGGGTAGATCCGCGGCCACCCCAGTGGTGGTGGATGGGTCTGAGCTCCAGACGCCCATCTTTTCTCCAAAAGGTAAACCTCTATCCTTTCGGTATTCTGTTTTGGTAATATCCCCTGCTGTTCCTTGTTTTTTATGTTTATCATTGCAATATCTGAATTTATTTGGGTAGACGTCAAGCCTAACGAATTGAAGCCGGCTTACTTTAAGACCATGGTGGCGCTTGGTGGCTTCAGCGTAGAGGATGCTCCTAGGTATCCTGGCTTAGGTCTGCATTTTCCTCACGACGGAGAGGTTTACATTTATGCGGCCCAGATCGATGCTGGGTTGCGTTTTCCTCTCTGTGAGGATTTGCAGACATTGTGCCAGTTTTATGGGATTCATCCCACACAGCTCGTTCCTAACGCCCTCAGGATGTGGGTTGGTTTCAAATTTCTGTGCATACGCCAGGAATGGGCCTCGACCGAAGCGCCGCCAGTCACCCACTCTATAAATCCATCGAGTCCTTCATCGACCTAAGATCAACAACCTCAATTCACTCATGACCCCCTTAAGAGAACGATCCTCCCATCCATTAACCTCTGCCCTTATAGCGATCAGAATACCAAAAGATGTGGTGACAAGACCCATCCTCGAATACAGTAGCATAGGAGATAATGCGATCCATGTCAACACGCATGAATCCTATCTTTTGGGTAAGTCGGATGATGTCTATAGGGACATGGTCTGAATTAAAGAACAATTTCTTGGTGCGATATATAGGCAAACGCCAGTTGCTAAAGAGCGTGGTCGCCTTAGATGCTGTTAAACAACAACCAGGAGAGACCTTGACCGACTTTTATGTGTGTTTTCATAAGACCGTCATGTAGGTTGATCACTTAGTCACAGATGAACAGATCGTTCGAGCATTTTACAGAGGGATGGATGTGGCTAACATATCCTAGAGAAAATTGTGCAACATATACCATGTTCAAGAAATAGAGAAACTAGAGGATATGGCAGCAATGGCGAAAGGTTTCATAGACTTGGAAATGGCAAACTATGAAGCTAATTTTCTGGTATCAACCTCGCCAAGGGCTTTTTCAGAGCCTCGACGTGATGGAAAAAGGTAAAAGAAGGACAGACGAGGCCGTGAGAAGCCTAGATCTGAAGCTCCCGGACCAAGTCATCGAGAGGTTCCTGCGTATTTCATGCCTTTAAATAGGCAGCTCTCGATGATACTAGTCGAGATGGAAAGAAGGTCCTTAACTAGACCACCAATCCCCAAAACAATGCTCAACCCATGGGTAAAGAAACAGAGAGCTACTGTCGCTATCGCAAAATGAAAGGCCACAAGACCGATGATTGCCATATTCTCAAGCGCAACATCGAGAAGTTAATCCAGAGAGGCATGCTGAAGGAGCTCGTGGCAGGAAGTGAGTGCAGTCGAACGCCTCCACGTAGAACCCGCTCGCTTGTTCCCCCAAGAACAATCTGGCCCATCCCAGGGCAAAAGGGTGATAAACCTAATCGTCGGAGAGTTCGGAGCCGGAGGCGAGGGGTCACATGCAAGAGACATATATGCTACACAAATCTTATCAGCTGCACAGCTGGGAAAGATGCCTCATTCCGAGGAAGACATCATCCTCTCATTCTTTGAAGAAGACCTGGCGCATAATGATGCGTTAGTCATCATGACAAACGTCATGGGATCCGATATGAAAAGAATTCTGATCGATGGAAGAAGTTCGACATACATTTTATTCTTGCACGCTTTTGAAAAAAAATGGGTAAATCCCAAAGAGATCTCAAGCGAGTCGACTTTCCACTCATCAACATTGCTGGGAGAACAACATATCTGTTGGGAGCCATAACCCAGCCGGCAACTCTGGGGCGAAGGATGGTAAAACATAGAAGTGTCGGTCGTTTTCATAGTCTAACATCAGTATCATCATCTTTACTTCCTAATCTTAAGCAATGTCGATCATCCTTCGAAATTTGGAATGTGCTGCATCAATTATTTTTGGTTGCTTCTACTACTCGTGTGATGTGACTTTTGTGTTCTCTTCAATCACAAAGAAAACGTGATATATCTATGAGAGAATACCTTGTAGAATTCAACTCCTCTGTGACACCCTCAGAAGTTCAGATCATCCCATATCCGAAACAATGAAAATCAATACAATTTTAGTTGGCCTTACACCTGAATTTGAGCATGTTGTTTCCGTAATCATAGTCAGTCGTCAACCTTATGATCTTGCAGGAGTGTCTAGTGTACTTCTTGATGATGAGGCATACCAACAGGACAACATTATGCAGCTCATAAATCACTCGGCAACATTCAATGCTCAAACCACCTCTGGACCGACTCCGGGACGGTCAGTTCCATCCGAGCTTCATGCTACATATCAATCTCGACAAGGAGATCCATAACAACCCTTAAACTCAGACCACATGCACAATCAATAGAATAATACTCCTAGACCATATGGAAGAGGTAGTGGATGGGAAAATACCTACAACAGCAACCGACCACAATGTCAGTTGTGCGGGAGGATTGAGCACCTTGTGGCTCGATGCAGGTACAAATTTGACCAGTCCTTCTGATGAATCCTATCACAAAATCAACCTCCTGCTAGCAACAGAGGACAAGCTCATGCAACCGAGTTCTTTATGCCTCCAGAAATACAAGAAAACAATACTGGTTCAGTATCAGCCCACACAACTCTCAACGCAAATTTCAGACCCTTTTCTGACATCGGAGGGTCGAATCCGGCGTGGTTTCCTAATTCTGGAGCATCACATCACCTTACCAATCCATCCTTTAATGTTCTTAATGAACCCTTTATACATGACAAGGTAAAATTAGTGTAGGCAATGGTAATACAATTCAAATTATTCATAAACGTACATATCAACTTTAGGTTAACAATCACTCTGTTATTCTTCGTAACGTTCTTGTAGCACCTCATATTACCAAGAATCTCTTATTTGTGTCTCAATTTGTTAAAGATAATGATGCTTACTTTGTTTTCTTTCCAAATGGTTGTGCTGCAAAGGATCGAAAAACGCACCAAGTACTCCTACAGGGATGTGAATTTGGTGGACTCTACAAGCTGCTCTTATCTACAAATGAATGCGTTCAGTCTGATTCTTTTGATGTTCATGTATGCTATTCATTTCTCGCTAGTACTAATAATCAATAAAGATGGTAATTGTATTAATTATGTTGGTAGTTTAGGAAACACCTCTGATATTAGTTCGGTACCTAGTAATAGTATTGGTTCAACCTCGAGCAGTAGTAACCCAACTGTTGATCGTGGTGTGTATCCCACTGCCTTAGAAAAGTCTAATATTCTGCCTTTGTATATGAATAAAACAAGTGACCTCAATAAAGTGAATGTTTACTCTACAACTGAAAATTATGTTCCTAGTTCTGAAAATTCTGTTCCTAGTCCTGGAAAATTTATTCCTAATGCACATGTTTATAGTATCAGTGCTCATGTCTCTTCTGTTTCATCGTATGTTTGACATCAAAGACTTGGTCACCCATCTTTTCAAGTGTTACGACATGCCATTTAATCTGGATTACCATGTGTTGGATATCGATAGTGACAACCCAGTAAGGAAAAAGGCCTCGAAGGCCCAATAACTATAGAGGGGATAAACCCATAACATTCGAACCGGACCGTCCTCCATAGAATGGCCCAGAACCGAGCCCAAAGCCTCTGAGGACACCATGAGTGCTCGCCATTCTTTACCAGGCCGCGACCTCTCACTGCTCGCCATGAGAGTGCTCGCCCCGAAGAGAGCCCTGCCTCTCTCCTCTGGTCCCACTAAACCGTTAATAACAGAATTGCCATGATATCCCGCGTATCTCGGTCACATATTCACTAAAGATTAGATTTGGTAACTGCAATATCTCGCAATAACTGCCATATCCCACGATCCGAATCTTTAGCAACTCAATATACACTAAGATATTCAGTTGCCTTTATACGGTTCTATCTCTCTTACCCTATAAATACCCTTGCTTTACATACGTTCTTTACGTTTTGAGTTTTATACACACATATACTCATTTAAGCATCGAAGAGGGACCCAGAGACACCCCCTCTGTTGCGCTCCCCTACCTGCAGGTTAACCGGAGTTGGAGCAGAAGCGTCTTCCCAACCTTGTCTGGCATTCAATTCACTGCCAGATCAGCTTCCAGGATTTCACGATCCAACATTTGGCGCCGTCTGTGGGAAGAGAGCAATTCAGCCATGAGAACTCGATCCCAAAGCAACCGTCGGAACCAGACTAGGGAGCGATCCTCAGATAGCTCTGATTCCGCCGCCGCTTCACCGCTTCAACAAGAACCTGCCAACCGAGCAGGAGTCAATGCCGTTCCTCTACGAACAGCTCGCGAGCATGTCGGTGATTCAAGACCGACTCCCGCTGCTGATCAAAACGGAGCACCGACACAGCAGACAGTCCACATTGCTGGACAAGATATTAATTTAACCCCAGAGATGGTCTCCCTGCTGGAAGCCATCCTAGGACAGGCGCGCCGCCAAGCCCCTGCTCCTCAAGAAAACAATCCCTCTGCTCCTAAGGAAAACCACCGCCCTGCTGCCACATGGCCCTCACTTCGGAAGCGGCAAATCCTGGTCCCACTGCGCCTCAGGAGGATCAGGAGATGACGTCAGGTCAGCAGTCCCTACCTCCGGCATACACCAAGGAGCCAGCAGCCGCGTATACTGCCAATCCTTCCGGTCCTCCTCCACCTGGAACCTCGCCTATGTACTGCACTGTGGATCAGATGGATGACCTCATCAACAAAAGGCTCCAGGAAAGACAGCTGATAGTCGTAGCTCCCTTCAAGGAGCAGTCCTCTCATCCTTTTACCGACGGGCTCGTCGCCATCAAAATCCCAAAGGATAGCGGTGGAGGAGATCCCACCGTTCATGTCAACAAACATGAAGCCTCCCTTCTGGGTAAGTCAAATGATCCCAATCACTTGGATTTGTTATTTCCGTCTACTCTTTCGGGTTTGACTTCGTTCTGGTTCTTCTGCCTCCCTGCAGGATCAATCGGAACTTGGGCAGAGTTAAGAAGCAAGTTCCTGGAGAGATATATGGGCGAGCGCCAGTTGCTGAAGAGCGTGGTCGCCCTTGACTCAGTCAAACAGCAGCCTGGAGAGTCGTTGTCCAACTTCTACGGGCGTTTTCATCAAAACGTCACAGAATTAGATCGCCGAATCTCGGATGGGGAGATCATTCGAGCCTTCTACAGAGGTCTGGATGTGGCCAACAAGGCCTCGAGAAAGCTGCGAAACAGCTATCACGTGAAGGAGATTGAGACGTTGGAGGAGCTGGCATCCAGAGCAAAAGGTTTCATAGACCTTGAACGGGCGAACACCGAGGCTAACCTCCTGACGACCTCGCTAAGGGTGGTCCATGAACCCTGACGCGATTGTAAGAAGGAGGTAAAGAAGGAAAAGAAGGGAAAGGAGAGCAAGTCCCGAGTCGAGTCTCTTCCAGCGCCTTGCCATCAAGAGGTCCCTGAGTACTTCACGCCTTTAAATAGACAGATCTCAGCGGTACTAGTCGAGATGGAGAGGAGATCCTTGGCGAGGCCACCGATGCCTCGTCGAGGTGGGCTGCCCATGGGATAGGATGTCGAGAGCTACTGCGGATACCACAAGTGCAAGGGCCACAAGACAGATGACTGCAAAATTTTGAAGCGGGACATAGAGAGGTTGATTCAGGGAGGAATGTTGAAAGAATTTGTGGCAGGGCGAGACCGAAGTCGAACGCCCCCTAGGAGGCATCGTTCGCTAGCCCCTGCAGAACAAGCTGAGCCATCTGGAAGCAAGAGGAGAGTGAATCTGATTACAGGAGGATTCAGTGTAGGTGGCGAGAGGTCAAGCGCCAGGGAGGTCTACGCCACCCAGATCTCTACAGCAGTTCAGTTGGGGAAACGGCCCCGACCTGAAGAGAACATTGTCATCTCATTCTCTGAAGATGACTTGGCACATGTCACCACTCCCCACAACGATGCTCTGGTCATTACAGCAGATATTGACGGCTGTGATGTTGCAAGGATTCTGGTCGACGGAGGCAGCTCGACAGACATCCTATTCTTGGACGCCTTTGAGAAGATGGGCAAGTCCAAACGCGACCTGAAGAGGGTCGACTTTCCGCTGATCGGGTTTGCGGGAAGAACAACTTATCCACTGGGGGCTATAACCATGCCAGTAATTTTTGGCGAGGGGTGGAAGAGCATCAAGGTGTCGGTCACTTTCCTGGTGGTCGATTCACCTAAATCCTACAACGCCATCATAGGGAGGACCACGATCAACCCAAATAAGATTGTGGCCTCCACTGTCCACCAATAGATGAAGTTCCCCACTCCTAACGGGATTGGAGAAGTGCTCGGAGATCAGCATTCCTCGCGGCAATGCTATGTGAACTGTTTACGCAGGAAGAACCAAAGGGAGGCGCTCGCCATCGAAACAGAGGTCGACCCCCGCGAGGACTTGGCTCGGCCGACACCTATGGAGGAATTGGAGGAGGTAGAGATCGATGGTCCCGACAAAAAGGTGCGCATTGGGACCACCTTGAAAGAGGATCAGAAGGAGGCCATGACCGCCCTCCTCAAGGAATTTAAAGAGCTCTTCGCCTAGCAGCCGAGCGACATGCCAGGAATCAACACAGATATCATCTCCCACGGGCTCAGGATAGACCCCTCCATCAAGCCGATCGCCCAAAAGAGAAGATCATTCGGGACGGATAAGCGTTTGGCGATCAGGCAGGAAGTCGGCAGGTTGATTGAAGCTGACTTCGTCAGAGAGGTAAGATTCCAGAGCTGGGTCGCCAACCCAGTTTTGGTCAGGAAATCAAACGGCAAGTGGAGGATGTGCGTCGACTTCCGCGACTTGAACAAGGCTTGCCCCAAAGATTCATATCCCCTTCCGAGGATTGATCAGCTGGTCGATGCTACCTCGGGTCATGAGATGCTGAGCTTCATGGACGCCTACTCAGGCTACAACCAGATCAGAATGCATCCCGACGATGAGGCTCACACCGCTTTTTATGCTGATGGGGACATTCTGTGCTACAAGGTGATGGGGGCAACTTATCAACGGATGGTGAACCGACTGTTCCAAGACATGCTGGGAAGGAACATGGAGGCCTACGTGGATGATATGCTCATCAAAACCATCAATGGCAATCCTCACACGGTGGACCTCCGCGAAGCTTTTGAATGCATGAGAATACACAGTGTTCGCCTGAATCCTGCCAAGTGCGCCTTTGGGGTCAAGTCTGGTAAATTTCTGGGTTTTATGGTCAGTGAAAGAGGAATTGAAGCGAACCCAGAAAAGCTAAAGGCCATAGAGGAAATGAAGTCGCCAACCTGCCACAAGGAAGTCCAGTGCCTGAATGGACGCCTAGCTGCTCTCAACCGCTTCCTCTCCAAAGCGAGCGACAGGTCCCTCCCATTCTTCAAAACTCTAAGGGCCAACCGCAAGTTCGAGTGGACGCCAGACTGCGAGGAAGTGTTCCAGTCTTTGAAGAGACATATCCAAACTCTCCCAGCTCTGGCAAAACCCATTCCAGGCGAGCAGCTCTTCCTTTATCTAGGCATTAGCGATGTGGCAGCCAGTGCTGTCTTAATAAGGGAGGAAAATAATGTTCAGAATCCAGTGTATTTTATTGGCAAAATGTTCAACTCAGCAGAAATAAAATATGTCCAGATTGAGAAGTATCTCTATGCCTTAGTTATTGCTGCTCGGAAGCTGAGACCTTACTTTCATCACGGTCCTCACCAATCAACCTCTCAAAAACTTCCTAATGAAGCCAGATTCTTCAGGAAGAATGGTTATGTGGGCGATCGAGCTCAGCGAGTTCAAGATCAAATTTGCGCCAAAAACGGCCATCAAAGGTCAAGCACTAGCTGATTTTATAGTGGAAAGCACGAGTAACGGTCAAACAGAAGCAGAGAACAGGCCAAGTCAGTCAGCAAACGACAATCAAATCTGGGAACTCTATACGGATGGGTCTTCATCAAAAGAAGGCTCGGGGGCAGGTTTAATTCTTATTCCTCCTGAGGGCGAGCCTCTGAAATACGCGATCGCCTTAACATTTCCGGCGACCAATAATGAAGCAGAATATGAGGCTCTTATCACTGGACTCAGACTAGCAAAAGGAATGGGTATAACTGCGCTTAAGGTAAAAAGTGACTCAGAGCTTATTGTCAATCAAGTTAATGGCGCCTACGAGGCAAAGGGAGAAAAGATGAAGAAATATCTCAGCATTGCCAAAAAGCTGGTCGCGGAAATCCCAAATTTCGCGATTGAGTCTATTCCTCGCCAAGAAAACCAGATGGCAGATTCTTTGAGTAAACTGGCCTTCGGAGGGACGACAGTCCAGGATGTACAATTTCTGGAGAAAGCTCTATGTTCAGTCCTGGAAAGCAGAGCAGAGGTCTTTAACATCCAAGGACAGGTCACATGGATGACCCCGTTCCAGAATTATTTAAAAGAAGGGATCCTCCCAGAGGACGAACGCGAATCCACGAGGATTAGAAGACTCGCAGCCAGTTATCTAATCATCGATGGAGAACTCTACAGAAGGGGCTACTCGACACCTTACTTGAGGTGTGTTGCTCATCCTGAAACAGAAAAGGTTCTTCGAGAAGCTCACGAAGGGGCAGCAGCATGTCATGAAGGTGCTCGATCACTAACCAGGAAAATATTCAGATTGGGATACTACTGGACGACCTTAGGAAAGGACGCAGCCGAATTAACACAGAAGTGTGAGATTTGCCAGCAGTTTGTACCACGATCGGGTCGACCATCAACACTATTATCCCCAATGGCGGGTGCCTGGCCTTTCGCTCAATGGGGAATCGATATATTGGGTCCTTTTCCCATTAGCACTGGTCAGCGTACTCACATTATAGTGGAAATTGACTACTTCACTAAGTGGGTAGAGGCGAAAGCTCTAGCTTCGACAACAGAATTCTAGGTCATCAAGTTCCTGCAGGTCAACATATTCTCCAGGTTTGGCATTCCTAAGATACTCATCAGTGATAATGGTCCACAATTTGTTGGAAAGGAGCTGAAATGGCTCTTTGAAGAATATCATGTGGACCATCGTTTCAGCTCAGTACATCATCCTCAAACGAATGGGCAAGCTGAAGCAGCCAACAAGGTTGTCTTAGCAGGACTTAAGAAAAGGGTTCGAGCATTCAAAGGGAACTAGGCAGATGAACTGGAAAACGTGTTATGGGCAATCAGAACGACGCCTAAGGCGGCCACAGGAGAAATGAC
This sequence comes from Chamaenerion angustifolium, assembly GCA_946814005.1. Taxonomy (NCBI): domain Eukaryota; kingdom Viridiplantae; phylum Streptophyta; class Magnoliopsida; order Myrtales; family Onagraceae; genus Chamaenerion; species Chamaenerion angustifolium. The sequence goes on along the minus strand of OX328270.1, from coordinate 25,641,099 downwards.
TTTCAGTTTAGTGTACGGATCAGAAGCAGTAGCACCAGCCGAATTATCAGTGCCTACCCACAGAGTCTTACACTTTAACGCGGAGGCAAATGAGATTGAGCGTAGAACTGACCTCGATTTAGTAGAGGAAAAGAGATGGCTCTCGGAAAAGACATAGGCAAAGATGCGCTTGGCGACCGCTCGGTATTTCAACAAAAAAGTCAGCGCTCACCAATTTTTCGTGGGAGAGATGGTTATGAGAAGGAATGAATTCACAAGGCTGGACAGTAAAAATAAACTTTCAGCCAAATGGGAAGGACCGTACAAAGTAATAGAGATCGCCGCACCAGGATCCTACTATTTGGAAACCACCGAAGGCGAGAGGTTACCCCGTCCATTTAATTCTGAGCATTTAAGAAGATTTTATACATAGCTTGTAATCAAACTGTTATGTCAATAAAAGAAAGCCATTCCTTCATAAAGCATGTCCACTCAAAGCAAGCCGAAGCCAAAAGCCCTGATGCCAAAGTCAGGCCAAAAGCCCTATCGCCAAAGATAGGCCAAAAAGCCCTAACAACAAAGTTAGGCCGAAAAGCCCTAGCAACAAAGCTAGGCCAAAAGCCCTAGCAACAAAGCTAAGCCAAAAGCCCTAGCAACAAAGCTAGGCCAAAAGCCCTAACAACAAAGTTAGGCCAAAAGCCCTAGAAACAAAGCTAGACACAACAAAGTTAGGCCAAAAGCCCTAGCAACAAAGCTAGGCCAAAAAGCCCTGACGCCAAAGTCAGGCCAAAAAAGCCCTAGTAACAAGGCTAGGCCAAAAGCCCTGACGCTAAAGTCAGGCCAAAAGACCTATCAATAAAGTTAGGCAAAACCAAAAAGCCCTGACGCCAAAGTCAGGCCAAAAGACCTAGCAAAACGTTAGGCAAAATAAAAACCCTGACACCAAAGTCAGACCAGAGAAATTTTAGGCGATCACTATCGATGATAAAGCCTGAAAAATTACAAATTCCCTGTTATTATGCCAACACCTCAAAGGTTTAAACTTCAAAGAAGGAAATATCTCTTTGAACTTAGAAGTTTATGCTTTTAAGTGTCAGAAGTATTATCCTTAGAAAGTTCGACTTATGCTTGGTCTAAGGCTTTAAGGGTCGACGACATTACAAAGCAAGAAAAAGTGGAGAGTAATTATGATTAAGACATTGGATGAATAGCCAAACATGTTCAAAAATGCTCATGAATACAAAAGGCATTCAATATAAAAACCCAAGTCTTAAGAAAGTAATTACAAACCAAAACGAAAATTACAAAGACAGCTATCTACAAAAGATAAAAATAAATACGGTCGCCAAATTGTCGGAGGCTTCAAGCTTTGGGATCCTCGGGGGCAAGGGTGCTCTGCTCGCCTTCGGGGGTAGGAGTACTGGGCTCGCCTCCAGGAGCAGCTTCTTCAGCAACAGTGGGCCGAGAGGGGCGACTCCGCAAGAAGCTCTTCAAGGATGCAACTTCCCCAAGGGGAAAGTTGAGGTCGACCGCCTGGACCTCCTCCACCAGGTCTTGAAGAAAATCGGCAATCGCCGACTTCATCACCTTCAAGGCCTGGTCCTCAAAGTCTTCGGAGGCCTTGAACTCCTCAACCACGACTTGGGGTGAAGGAACCGCCTTCAGCTGATCAGCCAGCCGGTTCTTCTCATCCTCCAGGGCGATCCCCTGGCTTCAGCAGCATCCCTCTGGGCGTCAGCAGCGGCCCTTTGCGCCTCAGCGGCGACCCGAAGAGCGTCCGACTCGGCCAGCTAAGCGCGAACCTCCTTCAACTCAGCCTCTAGGCGAGCCCGGACCGCTTCTCCTTCATCAAGGCACCGATGAAGGGCTTCAAAATCCTGAAGGGCAGCCGCCACATCGGCCTCCCTCCGCTTGATATCAGCAAGGAGGCGCTGCTCCTTGCTGAAATACTCTAACCGGGCATTGTCTACCAAGGCGATCACCGCGTTAGCAGTCGTCTTGATAGCCTCCAGCTGCCCAGGGGAGATCCCCGTGCTCCGGTATTGCTCCAGCTCGACAAGCGCGTCAAACAAATGCAGGAAATTTAGAGACAAGGCGGAATATGGAAATAATGCAATGTGAAACAACATACCTCGCTGGCAAGGGCCAGCAGGGGCCGAAGGAAGGGCCTCCTCTGGTTTCCTCTTGGACGATCGCCTAGAGGGGGGAGGAGGAGAGCTCAGCAGCACCTGGTCGGGGGACAACCCCGCCGATTCCTGGTCATCAAAGAGACCTATCAGTTTTCGGCTCTTGCTTACGACCTTGCCTACAAGTGATAAAACAAGATAAGAGTTAGAGAATTACCCAATCATCAAAGATTGGCGTGGCTTGATGAATGCCCGCCATCTCAAGGGCATTCTCAGTAGTCTCCGCCACTGAGCGGATGGACTTGAACTGGGATGACCGATGCAGCCGGTACATGTCGTCGATGGCATTCCGGTCACTCCCTGACAATTCTTCAAAGGAGGGAGGAAAATCCTTGTCCAGAGCAAACAATTTCCAGGGTACACCCCCCTTGTACAAGAAGTAAAACTTCTTGTAGTTGGAGTTAGTGGCCCGGAAATCATCGACCAGGCGGACATGGACGTTCCAAACCCATCCCTGAGGGCCTCCCCACTCTGAAAACTTCGACCAGCGGGATTGGAAGTGGTGGAGGTGGTTTGCCCCTGCGGCCAGTCGGAAGAAACACCGGAACAAGGCCGGTGAATACACCCATTCCTGGCGTATGCACAGGAACTTGAAACCGACCCACATCCTGAGGGCATTCGGAACAGCAGGGGATATCACCAAAACAGAGCATTGAAAGAACAGGGATTTACCTTTCGGAGAAAAGATGGGCGTTTGAAGCACAGACCCATCTACCACCACTGGGGTGGCCGCAGACCTCCCCACGTCAGGCTGTTTCCCCGCTGAGGAGGGCACAGCTTCATCCCTAATGGTCAAGGGAACACTGGCATTCTGAGGGGCGCTGGCTTTGTTAGCACCCTTGATGGCCATATGTTTGACTCTCTGACTTCTGGGGGCCATGGAAATGGTCGAAAGGAGAACTGAAGAGGATTGAAAGAGAAAGAAGAAGGATTCGCAAATAGGCTCTGGAAACTTGGAAGAGTGAATAAGCGTAAAGAACAAAACAGAGAAACTGACGTTTCTTATATAAGCCCAAAAGGGAGTAACCGCCACGGACGAATCGAAGCGACACAGAGAATAATTGCACATTTTTGGAAAAAACCGAAGTAATGTCAGAATTCCAAGAGACACCTCGGGAAGACAAACGGTTGGCTGGTGCAGACAACTGTCAGACTACCCTAGGTTTACGGAAAAGTAAATGTCAGGCGTGCCTCAAGTGACCGTTCGATTTCTGGACAACTGGGCAGTTATTAAATGCTAACAAGTCCACTAAGGAGACAAGAGGGTCGCCAGCGCACTAGTAAGCGCTATTAGAAGTACCCCGGGCAGGTAGTGATCGCCTAGCCAAGAAAGATAGACTTTCATAAACCTAGATTACCTCGAGTGATCGCCAAATGGGAATAAAAGGAAGGATATCTTTTCAGCTTTGAACGAAGAAAAAACTGCTCGCAAAACAGGCTCAAAATGCCTCAAAGGTCATGAACCAGTACAAGAAACGAAAAAAAACGAATCTGAGACGTCACTATCTAAAACCCTACCAGGAAATAAAGCTCGACTGAAGAGACTTCAATCAAGCTTCGGGGTCAAATGTTGGATATCGATAGTGACAACCCAGTAAGGAAAAAGGCCTCGAAGGCCCAATAACTATAGAGGGGGTAAACCCATAACATTCAAACCGGACCGGCCTCCATAGAATGGCCCAGAACCGAGCCCAAAGCCTCTGAGGACACCATGAGTGCTCACCATTCTTTACCAGGCCGTGACCTCTCACTGCTCACCATGAGAGTGCTCGCCCCGAAGAGAGCCCTGCCTCTCTCCTCTGGTCCCACTAAACCGTTAATAACAGAATGGCCATGATATCCCGCGTATCTCGGTCACATATTCACTAAAGATTAGATTTGGTAACTGCAATATCTCGCAATAACTGCCATATCCCACGATCCGAATCTTCAGCAACTCAATATACACTAAGATATTCAGTTGCCTTTATACAGTTCTATCTCTCTTACCCTATAAATACCCTTGCTTTACATACGTTCTTTACATTTTGAGTTTTATACACACATATACTCATTTAAGCATCGGAGAGGGACCCAGAGACACCCCCTCTGTTGCGCTCCCCTACCTGCAGGTTCACCGGAGTTGGAGCAGAAGCGTCTTCCCAACCTTGTCTGGCATTCAATTCACTGCCAGATCAGCATCCAGGATTTCACGATCCAACACCATGTACTGACAAAATTGACAAAATTCACCTATGTGTGGCATGTAAAATGAGGAAGAGTCACAAGTTACCTTTCGCTCCTACTGAGGCAATGTACAATGCTCTATCCAATTACTTCAAGTGGATATATGGGGACCTGCTCTAGTCAGGTCAAATGGTTCTAAATACTATATAAGTTTTGTGGATGCATTTTCTCGATTCACTTGGGTATATTTCATTTCTAACAAGAGTGATGCTGTGAATGTTTTTAAATATTTCCATTTGTTTGCCAAAAAACAATTAAATTATCAAATAAAAGTTGTTCATACCGATAATGGAGGTGAATTTCTAGGATTTTATTTAGTCTCTACAGGTATTCATCATCAATTTACATGCCCTTACACCTCTCAACAAAATGGGATTGTTGAGAGGAAGCACAGACATATAGTTGAACTTGGTCTTACCTTGATTGCCCAAGGATCAATCCCATTCAGTTCTGGACAGATTCACTTGCATTTGCTATTTATCCGATTAATCGGTTACCCACGCATGTGCTGAATAATAAATCATCTTTTGAAAAATTGTTCAATAAACTCCCTGTATATAATCTACTTCGTGTGTTTGGATGTCTATGTTTTCCTCATGTTCGTGATTTTAATAAGGGAAAAGTATAAAAAAAACACTCGAATGTTTGCCAAGATTGGTAATTGCACCCATAATGTTTGTCTTAACACCCATATGTTTCCATGTGTTGGTAAGTGCACGTTTCCGTCACTGCTGGTTCGTTTACCGTCATTTTCAAGTCATGTGCCTATCCCGTGATGTATTAGTAGAATTATATTTCCTTTATACCCCCTGACTGCTATGTTTCTCCTATTTGAGAATGCCTTAAACTATTCCCCTCCATTTACACTGCTCTACATCTTGTTTGTCTCCGCTAGTCCTCGTCGTCCTCCCTTGGCAAAGAAGGACTGATTCCAGCTCGTCTAAAAGTATGGGTGGTAAGTACTGTGAAGGATTTATTCCAGCTCGTCCTCCCTTAGCTAAAGCCAAGCTTGCCGCCGATAGAACCCACCACAGTCGGTGCAAGCAAGAGGTTGCTACCGCCACGCCATACTCCAGGAATAAAAACCGCTGGAACAAAGTCGAAGCTTCGCCGACGCTATTGAAAATGGGTGGAAGGGATGGTGTCGTGATTCCTAAAAGGATGCTTGGAATAGTTAACCTCTAATTTTTGAAAGATATCCAGTTTCATGGTTGATTTTATGCCTGATGAATATTTGGAACTCCATCAAATGTCAAATAGTTCCATCAAATGTCATAGCAGAGCAGTTGTATGTTCATAGCATCTGATGGAGTTGCTGGTTGAGTTGCCGGACTTATTTTGGAATATGGAAGCACAACCAAGCTGTTGGAATATGACCTGTTGAATCAATTGGTGAGTGCTTGTTGGAGTTGTGTAGTATAATGAAAATCTTTTTTTTTTTTTTTACATAAGCAGGAAAAATTCCGACATTAGCACAAACATATTAAGGTAATGCATCATATTTCCATATAATCTAATAGAAGCAGACCCGTAATATTCAAGAATGTAGCTCTGGTTCCTTGAGCTTAATGGAGACAGAGTTTGAAGCTTTTGGATCTTCTCTACCCAGCAACTCGTACACTGTATTCACTGCATGTCCAACACAGTACGTATAAATCAGGACAATAGAGGAGACCAGAACAATCATGGTGGTGGCAATAGGAACAATGTATTGGCCCCACAAGACAACAACCCCAACCTGATCTGAATAACATTAGTCATGGACAGTACCAAGAACGTGCAACCCGCCACAAACCCGATTCCTGAACCAATGACTCTGAAGTTGAGCAGACGTTGGTTCATGTCAACTCTCGTGGCATCCTCTCTATTGCTGATGTTGAGGAGACTGATGTGGATCTTGAGGCCCTGAGTCATCAGGGAGGAGAAAAGGAAGCAACTGGTGGAGGTGAGCTTGAAGACCACAAGCATCTTTAAAACAACGGAATCGGTGGTGGTGTTTCAGACAGAAGAAGCTCAGAAGCAATGGGTGTTCAAACTGAAGAAGATGCATAATTTGAACCAGGTGGGCGTGAAAACGTCTTTCTACATTGTATCGATTCGAAATAAACTACTGCACATGACTTCCACGTGACACTTAATGGAAGGTGCAATTACAAACAAAATGAAACATCTGGGTGGACTTATTTGTGTCAAAAAACATCTTCGTGTAGTTGCAAAAAAAAAAAACATCCAGGTGTTTTTTCATACTTTTCCCTTTTAATAAACATAAGTTCGATTACAGATCTAGACCATGTGTGTTTCTTGGATAATCTTCAACTCATTTAGGCTACAAGTTCATTGATCGAATTGGAAGAGTTTACATCATAGTTATCAGAACCGGACCATACCGGCGATCCGACCGGGAACCGGACCCCTGTCCGGTTTTGTTAAGTTAAAGGATCGTTTTACAAATGAACAGTGTTTGAACCGGGTTTAACCAGCAGTTTTTGGAAAACCGACGATTTTTTAAAAACCGTCTGGTTCCCGATTTAATGTTTAGGCTGTTTTTTTTAACAGACCAATCGGTTTTCGGTTTAAACCTATTGGTTTTGTTTTGCACAAACCGAATGATTTTATGCAGCTTTAAACATAACCGACTACTAGGTTAAGTTTTCATACAGTTTTCTTGTCAAAACCGATTGCATCACAACATTCATTCAACTCTCACTCCATTACAGCACAACCGCAGTTGAGACGCTACACACTAAGAGTCCTTCAGTTCAGCAGTTCAGCTGCGCACCTTCACGGTAAGTAGGATCGACAATACCTTCACAGTTCAGCGAACCTTCACAGTTTAGCTGCGCACCTTCACCTTCACTGCAGCCACAACACCTTCAGGTAAGGAGGATCGACGGAAAGGAAAAGGCGGTGTAGATCCATCAGGTATTCCTTCCACACAATTCATCTTCCATCTCATTTCCTTGTTGTTGAACGAAAGAAATTTGAATCTTAGATTTGTTTGATGGCTATGTCGGACTGAAGGTGTTCGACAAAACTGCTGATTCGTGTGATAACTCCATATCTGCAATTACATATACTATTCTTTGATGATCCGGAATTTCTCGTGTTGGTTCAGTGATGTATTAAATTACTGATTGTAATAGAAATTGACCTGTCGATCATAAATCATAATATGGTTCATGGTTCAAAATTAATATATCTTTTGACTTGTAGGTGAAAATGGCGTATCTTATTATGATCTCTTAAGGGGGAAGTAAAGGTAGTTTCATGATCTTATATATTAGCGTCAGTCGTTGCTATTTGGTTTTATGGGCCTTATCCAAGTTAAAAGTGTGCACTGAATATTTTGACTATTTTGAGTTTGCGTACAATTGGCGCTAGTTTTACATTTGACGTTTCATTTAAGTGATATTAGTTCTTTTCTAGATTTTTTTACTACGAACCAGCTATTCATGAACTTGTTAATATGTTTTTGTGGTTTTCTTCATTTGATTGTTTTTTCATTATTATACATTCACGAATGACAAAAGTATTGGGGGAGCTTGAAATCCGGGGGATTGAGCTGGAATGGAGCAACAAAATCTGTAGTCAGGGCGAGTGCCGACTCAGAGATTTCGACTAGGAGACATCCGTACTGGATTTCAAATGGGAGCAGACTCTGCTAAATTTCAAGGAATTGTCAGTTTTGTGCCTCCACTGGATCTTGCGGTAATGGATTGATTCTCAGCTGGTTTCGTTTAAGTCTTAGTTGGGTTATTTGACTTGAAATGACATGGTAACTTTGATGTTGATTAACGGAGAGGTGAGTACTGGTTGGCTCCATATACTGGTTGCTTCTTGATTGCCTTTCAAAAAAAAAAACTACTTAATTTCCCATTTGACTTCATAGTTCTTTTGCGTTCATATGAATTATCAGTTTTCTTTTTGTATTGAATTGTTAAGATTTTGGTGTGAATATCCAACAATTTGTTTAAATCTGTTATGAATAGTTATGTACCTTAGTTATGCAAACTACTTTATCAGAGGTATGGTGACAAATTGCATGTCACTTCATCAATTCCTTTCTTTTTTCCCCTCATGGTTTGTATCAATTTCTCAGCCATGGTATCAATAATGATATTCTTCTTATGCTGCATTTATTTTTCTATGAAGCTTGATTCTGTATCATGTGTGTTTTAGACTATGTAGTTTGTAATTGTATTTTCATTTTTTGTTGTTTGTGAACAGTGAACCGCACATCAAACTGGATCCAACCGGGAACCGTCCCCTCGCCGGTTCGAGGGCTGGTCAGATTCTGATAACTATGGTTTACATGTCTAGACATGTTCATTTCGAAAAGTATTTGTTTCCTTATTGCATTAAACAATATGTTTCTTCTATCTCTTTTGATGTTCATGACTCCTGCCCAGTTAATTCATCGTACACCGATTCATGGCTCAACTCAGGATTGACAGGAATTCCCATGCCCAGTTCAATTGCTCCAAGCAATGATGTTAATTCTTTATCACATGCACATACGATATAAGAGAATTTCTTTCTCCACATTCTCAAATCAGGAACTCAGGTTCTCCAGCTGCATGTTCTTATAGGATCACTCTGGATCCCAACATAATCTCCTCGACTGAAAGACCAACTAATGCCAATAGTCCACAAACTCAAATTTCGAATGATAACAGAATGTCCACTATTTTAACTGACAACCCAAGTTTTTTTTAACCTAATGCGTCCTCACCTGTCTTAGATATGAGCTTATCTATAGCTAATATACCTCAGTTTACTAATGAGAATACCGTGATTGTTTCAGGACATAGAGCTCCTCCTCTACCATCATCCATGCACAATGACCCACCACAATCAACACATGTGCCGCAACCATCTACACACGACATGATCACCAGGTCTAAATCCAAATCTTATGCAAATGCTTTGGTAGCAACCACAACTGATGTGAGTGAGTCTCTGAATGTATACATAGCACTTCAATATCCAGAATGGAGAGAATCCATGCAGAGAGAGATCAAAGCACTCCATGAGAAAGGCACTTGGACTTTCACTTCCTTACCCCTAGTAGAACTCCTATGGGCTGCAAATGGATATTCAAGATTAAAAGAAAAGCATATGACACTGTGGAAAGGTACAAGGCCAGACTAGTGGCCAAAGGATTCTCCTAGAGGGTGGGGTTCGATTATCTGTATACCTTCAGTCCAGTTGCAAAACATGCCACAGTCAGAATCATTCTAACCTTAACTTTATCTATCAATTGGACATTGCGACAAATAGATGTGAATAATGCTTTTCTAAATGGAAGTTTGCTTGAAGAAGTATACATGTCTCAACCTCCAGGTTTTGAAGTCACAGATGCCCTAGGCAACCTACTTGTTTACAAACTCATTAAGGCATTATATGGCCTCAAACAAGCTCCAAGAGCTTGGTTTGAAAAACTTCGAGAATTTTTGCTTACACATCTCTCCTTTTCAAGTTCTCAAACTGATAACTGTTTGTTCCTTAAGAAAGTATTTGTTTATCTCCTGGTTTATGCGGATGACATAGTTGTGACAGGATCATGTGATGATCTCATCGAATCAACCATATCCAGCTTGAACAAACATTTTTCTTGCAAGGATTTAGGGAAACTCAACTACTTCCTTGGAACGAAAATTTAGTTCGGGCCTGATTTTAAGGTGTTAAGCCAAATGAAGTACATCTGTGACCTATTGTCATTGTCAACATGTCAAATTGTAAACCTTGTCCTACCCCACTGGTTGGTTTTCCTCTCTTTACATCTACCTCTGGATCAGGTATGCCTCTGTCAGATCATTCTATATACAGAAGCACGGTTGGAGTCTTACAACATGTTTGTTATACTCGTCCAGATATCAGTTATAGTATCAATAGGCTTAGTCAGTTTCTTCATAGACCTACAAAGGCTCACTGGGCAGCTGTTAAAAGGGTGTTAAGATACTTAAAAAGGGTCTCTTGATCATGGCTTAATATTCAAGCCATCTTCATCCCTTGATCTTGTTGGTTTCATATATTCAGAGTGGGGAGTTGACACTGATGACAGAAGATCTGCTAGTGGACATTGCTTGTTCTTGGGAGGAAATCTAATTGTTTGGTGTTCAAAAAAGCAAGTCGTGATACCTATATCAATGGTCGAGGCAGAGTTTCGTGGATTAGCTAAGGCTACGTGTGATATCATTTGGGTAACCTCTTTACTAACTGATCTTGGTTTATCATTATCATACGCTCTTGTACTTTGGTGTGACAATACTAGTACTATGTATATTGCAGCTAGCCCAGTTCAACATGCTATGATGAAACATGTAGAATTTGATATTTTCATTGTGCGTGAGAAGGTTTCAGAGGGGCTGATCAAGGTCAACCTTGTTCCTTGTACAAAACAACCTGCTAATGCACTTACCAAACCTTTAACTGAAAAGACTTTCATTCCTCTTCGACGAAAGTTGGGTGTCTGTTCCTTATCTAAAGCTCTATTCGAACGATCAAGTGTGACTTCTCACTTGTCTTACCTTACTTCTACTCATCAGTTGACCTCTAAAAATGTTCTATCAAAATTATCCTCTAATCTCTCCCAATTAATATCACTTTCCAATGATTCTCATAATATTCTTCTGAATGATGACGATATTGATGAGGTGTTTGATGATGATAAGTACTTTGAGCATGAGTATTAACTGGTCTCAATGTGTTAGAATTCAGATACTCATTATGATATATTGTCATATGTTTATCATGATGAGAATAATGTTGAAATATCAAAGCTCCTATATCTTGCTTTACAAAGTACATATCTCTCATATTTGTGATTTGTTATACTCAGATGATACAATGAGTTTGATTATTGTTGAGCTTGTGCCAAGCAATTATACACAAAGCTCATGCATTCATATAACAAAAGCTAAAAGAAGATGTTGGGCACAAACCCATCCAATCACAGGTTACATTGGATTGAAAATTCAATCCAAATATTAAGAAGGATAAGGGATAAGTAACCTCTGATTCAAGCATATATCACTTATCCTGTGTTTTGTAACAAAAGCCAAAAGAAGATGTTGGGCACAAACCCAGCCAGTCATCAAGGAGGAAAAACAATTGAATGATGACTCAGGCAACATACAAACACATGAATACCAAAAGCCAAAAGAATAAATTGGGCACAGACTTAGTCAAGTTTGTGTAGGCTGGCACTTGACTTGAACAAGAAAAGATTCATATGTGTGTACAAGTATAACTTGTTCACTGAATGCCGAAAAGGTTTGTGGATGTATGATAAAATGTGGTTGAAGTTAGAAAATCTTTAACTTGATCTCTCACCGTATAAACTATATGTGGTATACATGGTGTTATCTCTCTTTTCTTGTCACTTTGATGAACATGATGCCTAAGCTCAAGTGGCAAATCATCAAGCAATGCAAAACGATCATCAAGCAAATCAAAGATGAGTTTTTACTCAAAATGAGAATGGGAAAAACTCAAGAAAGTGAAGAGCATTGGTGAATGTTAGAGGATATATTTTAGATTGAAAGTTAAGTAGAATGACTGTTTTGTAATAAGTAGAATATATCTACAGTAGGGTTTTATATCTATATCTATAGTAGGGTTTCTAGAGTAGGGCTTTACTATATATATACATATATCATTGTACCTATTCTTGAACATACAATAAGAATACAAGTAACTTTTCTCTATTCAATTCTCTAGACTATACTACATAATACTCTAACATTCACCCATGTTCTTTGTTTTTCTTGATTTTGATCCTCAAAATTTGTAATTTGCTGAATTGGTCCCCAAACTTCCAATGCTTCTTTACTTGTGCGAAAAATCCCAAATCCAATCCCGATCTAGTCCATAATTGACTTGAGATCACACACCATCCATCTTCAACTTGATCCTTCGAACCCAACACAAGCACGTGGGTAACCGCATACAGACGAACACGTAAGTAAACTAAACTAAAGCAATGCCGCCATGGTCATGTCTGTGGTGTCTTCTTGGTCATCCATCGTGATCATACCATTTTAGGCTAAACGAAACAAGGAAAAAGTCTGTCCGATCGACACTTAAACTTGCAGCAAAAGCTCGAAGCAATCTCATTAAAGATTTGCTTATGCAAGCAACACACACCAATAAATCTTGAACCAACCATTTCAGGAACAAGTATTCAGCATTGATGAAGAGGTATTGTATCAACAAATCACATATTAGCAGCAGGAATGATTCAGTCCTTGGAAAGAAAACTCTGATACCATTTTAGATTTTAATAGAACATGAAAGCGTGAATAAGATGAACAAGAAAAACATCTGACTTCATTATTGTGAAACTTGTTATTTTGTACATAGAGAACTACGTATATATAGTATAGAGAGAACTAACTATATATATCGATACTATCTATAAAAATACTCATACTATCTATCTAACTATATATATAATTGTAAAGAATAAACCAAATATAAAGGGTTAACCTAATTAATATATAGACTAAATGATAAAGTCTAATAGAAGGATAATCTAGACTAGATTACATAATATTCTAACATGGTCGACGCACACGACTCATATAATGCCATCCTGGGGAGGACCACCATCAACCCAAATAAGATTGTGGCCTCTACGTCCACCAGAAAATGAAGTTCCCCACACCAAATGGGATTGGAGAAGTTCTAGGCGACAAAACGTCCTCACGACAATGTTATGTGAACTGCTTTCGCAGGAAGAACCAATGGGAGTCTCTCGCCATAGAGACAAAGGCTGACCCTCGTGAGGCAAAGATCGACCATCCCCAATGGAAGAACTGATAGAAGTTGAAATAGATGGTCAAGAAAAGAAGGTGTTCATCAGAACCACCTTGAACGATGATCAAAAGGACGCTTTGACCTCCTTGATAAAAGAATACAAGGAATTGTTCGCTTGGAAGCCGAGTGACATGCTAGACATTAACACAGACATAATCTCCCACGAGCTGCAGATAAATCCTTTGATCAAGCCCATTGCTCAGAAAAGAAGGGCATTCGAATCAGACAAACGCTTGGCGATTAGGCAAGAAGTAGGCAGACTACTTGAAGCCAAATTTGTCAAAGAGGTACGCTATCAAAGTTGGGTCGCCAACCCAGTGTTGGACAAGAAGTTGAACGAAAAATGGAGGATGTGCGTTGATTTCCGCGACTTGAATAATGTCTTCCCAAAAGACTCGTACCCTCTGCCGTGAATTGACTAGTTGGTGGATGCAACCTCTGGCCACGAGATACTGAGTTTCATGGATGCCTATTCAAGCTACAACCAAATCTGAATTCACCCGGCTGATGAAGCCCACACAACATTCTAAGCCGACTGTGATATCCTTTGATATAACGTGGCACCCTTTAGCTTGATAAACGCGGGGGCAACCTATCAACGAATGGTGAATCGTCTGTTCCAAGATATGCTAGGGTAAAATATGGAAGCCTATGTAGACGACATGCTCGTCAAGTCGATCAAGGGGAGCCCTCACAAAGAAGATCTCCGAGAAGCATTTGAATGCATGAGGAGGCACAGTGTTCGCCTGAACCCAACAAAATGCGGCTTTGGAGTGAATTCAGACAAATTCTTGGGTTTCATGGTCAGTGAAAGAGGTATTGAGGCAAACCCCAAAAATTTCAAGGGTATAGAAGGAATTAAATCTCCGACTTGCCATAAGGAATCCCAATGTCTAAACGGTCGCCTGGCCGTGCTTAGGCGTTTCCTCTCGAGGGTGAGCGATAGGTCCCTCCCGTTCTTCCAAACTCTCAGGACAAACCACAAGTTCGAGTGCACGACGGAGTGCAAGGATACATTTCAATCACTCAAGTAGCATCTGCAAACACTCCCAGCTTTGTCGAAGCCCATTCCCAATTAACCACTTTCTCTATATATAAGTATTAGTGAAGTCCCAGCTAGTGCAGTCTTAGTAAAAGAAGAGGGGAGTAAATAGAGTCCAATCTACTTTGTAAGCAAGTTGTTTAATTCAACTGAAAACAAATATATCGAGATTGAGAACTATCTATATGCCTTAGTTATTGTTGCTCGAAAGTTGCGTAATATTGCAGTTACCATATGTAATCTTTAGAGAATATGTGCCCGAGATATGCGGTATATCGTGGTCATATCTTTTGTGACGGTTGGCGGGACCAGAGAAGAGAGGTAGAGCTCTCTTTGGGCGACCACTCCTATGGCGAGCAGTAGGAGTCTGCGACTTGGGTTAATGGCGACCAGTGATGGAGCCTTTGGCGTCCACTTTAGCTTGGGATCGATACTTGGCCACTTCACGAGGGCAGATCAACCTTAACATGGGTCGGACCGGTTGGAATGACATGGGTTTCACCCCCTTCACAGTTATTGGGCCTCTGGGGCCTTTTACTTATTGGGCTGTCACTATCAATACCCAACATTTGCCCCCGAAGCTTGAGTAAAGTTTCTTCGGTCGAGCTTTATTCTTTGATAGGGTTTGAGATAATGACACTTGGATTGGATCTTCTTTGTTCTTTTCTGCTATTTGCACTCTTTTGAACACTTTATGCTCTTTGGCGATCAATCGTTTGGTCTCTTAGAGTTTATAGAATATTCGATCCTTTATTTCTTTTTGGTGAGCACTCGGAGTTGCCAGGGGTTATGGATGTTTATTCCTCACTCTTTGGCGAACACTGTATGTGAAAGGGTTTTACAGAAAGGCTTAGCAAAGCTTTGGCGATCACTTTATCTGTATAGGGTCTTGAGCATTTAATGACTACACGGTTATCCAGAAGTCGAACGGACATTTGAGGCACGCCTGTCGTTTATTATTCCGTAACCCAAGGGTAGGCTGACAGGTTTTGTACCGTCCAACCGTTTGTCTTCCCAAGGCGTCTCTTAGAATTCTGACATTGCTTCGATTTTTACCCAAAATGTGTAATCATTCTTTGAGCCGTTTTGATTGTGTCTGTGGCGGTTACTTCCATTTTGTCTATATAAGGAGCAGAACCTCCACTCTTTTGTTTTTTACGCGTTCCAGTCATCCATATTCCAGAGAGTTCTGTGCTTCCCCATTTTCCAAGTACTCTGGTTTTCAAACTTTTTCCTTCCTTCTTTCGATTTCCAAAACTCTAGACCAGGCATCAATGGCTTCCAGAAATCAATCCACAAGCAAGAGCAAGGCACCAGCCAACAGATCTTCTTCATCGAACACGAAGGTGCCCGCGAAGGCCACCAATGCTCCCCTGAAAATCAGGGACGGTTCCTCTCCGGTTCCCAGCCAAAGGAACCCTGCTTCTGGGTCGATTCCTGGACGACCAGCGGCCACACCTGTGGTGGTGGACGAGCAGAGACCAACGTGCCCCTCTTTTCCCCCAAATGTAAACATCGATCTTTCTGCTCACTTCTTTTCTGATAATGCCTCCTGCTTTTTCTTGTTTTTATATTGTTCTTGGCATACCCTGATTTTATAAGTAGATATCAAGCCCAACGAGTTGAAGCCGACTCAATTCAAGGCAGTGATCGTCGTAACTGGCCTGAGCAAAGAGGATGCCCCCATGTATCCAGGCTTAGGGCTGCATTATCCTCATGACGGAAATATTTACGTCTATGCGGCCCAGATCGATGCTGGTTGCGTTTTCCTCTCTGCGAGGATTTGCAGGAGCTATGCTGCTATTACGGGATAGGTCCAACGCAACTAGTACCCAACACCATTAGGATGTGGGTTAGGTTCAAGTTCATCTTTTTACGTCAAGAATGGACATATTCACTGGCCTTGCTCCGATGTTTTTACCGACTGGCCACCGGAGCGAACCACCTCCACCATTTTCAGACCTGATGACCCAAGTTTGAAGAATGGCAAAGCCAGGCGTGGAACTGGAACGTCCATTTTCGGTTGGTGGATGACTTCCGTGCCACCAACTCTAACTACAAGAAGTTCTACTTCTTCTGTAAGGGGAACGTGACTTGGGAGTTATCTCAACCGGAAAGGGATACTCTTCCCGTCTTCGGGGAATTGTCGGGAAGCGACCGGAACGCCATCGACAATTTCTTCCGGTTGCATAAGCAATCGAATTTCTGTTCGATCCGTTCGGTGGAGGAAACCACCGAGTTGATGCTCGAGATGGCGGCCATCCATCAGGCCTCGCCAATTTCTATTGACTGGGTAATTTTCTAACATTTTCTTCTGTTGATTGTAGGCGCTCGAAGCCACAAACTTATCGATCTCTTTAATGATCAGGGTAAGGCGGGGTTGTCTCCGAACCAGGCGTCGCTGAGCCTTCCTTATCCACCTTCTAGGCGTTCCTCCAAACGAGAGCCTGAGGAGGATCGCCTCTCAGTCACTCCTGGATCTCGCCAGCCAGGTACATAACTGTCTTGTTTATTTCTTTTTCTTCTGTCTTTAGTTTCGGTTTCTAATACCTTCGTTAATCGTTTGCAGAGAATACCACTACTGAGGTGGTTCTTAACCCCACTCCTGCCAAGAAGGCCAGGAGTTTGGGTGAAGATCGCCCAGCTCCTCCTAAGGGTCCTGATGCCCCCAAGGAGAAGGCGTTAGTGGTGGTCAAGGCTACCCCACCTCCTTCCGATCAACCTGCCCCCAATCCTCCTAAAGAGACCGGAGATCGAAAGAAGGGGCCAGACACCCAAAGCTCCTCGAAGTATTCACTCGGGGAGTATTGCCCCTAGTGGGCTTGTTCCAGCTGCCCAAGGCTGCGAACTCTAAGGGCGTCTGGGCCCCTTAGGGAAATCTCCAAAAGGCGGAGATTTCCGACTAAAAGACTCTACAGGGTAACCTGGACTTATGCATGCACCTCATCGAGGGGATTGTTCCTCCCAAGGACAGGGCCTTGGTTCCCCCTGAACTGCCCGCCGTCGAGGGGTTGATGAGTTCGAATTTTGAACGGATCGCCCTAGTAAGATCTCTCGTCTTTATTTATCTTCAAATTATCTGTTTAATTTCATTAGACTAACAATACTTTGTCCCCTTTTCCCTGTTGTCAGCTCGGTCGAGAGGAGCTGGCGATCGGTCGGGTTGTCGGGGAGCTCGCCGATAAGTAGACTGATATGCTTATCGAGCTGGAGCACTACAGAAGTCTGGGGTTCTCCCCCGACCAGATGGAAGGTTTGAAGGAAACGACCAACTCAGCTGTTTTCTTGGTGGAACACGCTCGAGAGGAGTACTTCCGGAAGGAGGAGAGACTTCTTGCCTTCGTCAAGAAGAAGGAGGAAGAGGCAGCGGTCGCCGTCAATAAGTCTAAGGCGGCCGACAAGTACTCTGCCGAGGTAGAGGCTGCTAATGCTCGTCTGAAGGCTGATCTAAAGGAAGCTGAAGCCCGGAGAGCTGCTGCTAAGACTCAAAGGGTGGCCGCGGAGGCTCAGAGGGTCGCTACTGAGGCCAGGGGGAACGCCCTGGAGAAGGAACAACTTGCCATGCAGCTGAAGTCTGTTCCATCCCCTCAAAGTGTAGTCGAGGACTTTAAAAGGTCCGATGAATTTACCGACTGTGATTTGGAGGTGATGAAAGCTGAGGTGGCTTCCTATCTCCAACTCCTGGTCGAGGACATCTAGGCGGTCGACCTCAACTTTCTTCTTCGGGAAGTTGAGTCCCTTAAGCCCTTCCTCAAGAGCACCTTTACCAAGGAGACTCCTCCTGCTGCTGTTACTGAGGAAGTTGCCCCCGAAGGTGAGCAGAGTGCCTCCGTTCCTAAAGAGCCCAAGACTTGAAGTTTCCATCTCCTCGGCGATCATATCTTCATTTTTTCTTTAGATAATAGTTTTTTATCCTCCCTTCAGTGTTAAAATGTAGAATTCTGTGGGTAGGCATCGCTATTTCGGCGGGTGCTACTGCTTCAGATCCATACACTAAACTGAATGGTGTTTCTCTAGTGGCTGCTTTAGGCGTTGTTCGGATAGCCCATAGTACGTTTTCCAGCTCTTCTGCCCAGTTTCCTTTAAATGCTTGAACTCTTTTCTTGAGCCCTGCTAAAACAACTTTGTTAGCTGTTTCAGCTTGTCCATTCGTTTGAGGATGATGCAGTGAGCAGAACCTGTGATCGATATGGTATTCTTCGCAGATCCATTTAAGTTATTTTCCTACGAATTGTGGACCATTATCGCTGATGAGTATCTTGGGAACGCCAAATCTTGAAAATATGTTGATCTTCAAGAACTTGATCACTTGAAATTCTGTTGTAGAGGCCAAAGCTTTCGCATCTATCCACTTGGTGAAGTAGTCGATCGCCACTATGATGTGGGTACGCTGCCCAGTACTGATGGGAAAAGGACCCAATATATCTATTCCCCATTGAGGAAAAGGCCAGGCGCCCGCCATTGGGGATAAAAGTGTTGGTGATCGACCGGATCGTGGCGCGAACTGTTGACATGTCGCGCACCTCTGTGTTAATTCAGCCGCATCTTTACCCAAGGTTGGCCAGTAGTAGCCCAATCTGAAGATCTTTCGTGTCAATGAGCGTGCACCTTCATGGCATGCGGCAACTCCTTCATGGGCTTCACGAAGAACCCTTTCTGTTTCGGGATGAGAGATGCACCTTAGATAGGGGGTTGAGTAGCCTCGCCTATAGAGTTCTCCATCTATGATCAGGTAACTGGCTGAGAGGCTTCTTATCCTTGTGGATTCACCTTCGTCTTATGGGAGAATTCCCTCTTTCAAGAAGTTCTGGAATGGAGTCATCCAGGTTACCTGTCCTTGAATGTTGAAGACCTCTGCTCGGTTGTCGAGAACTAAATATAAGGCTTTTTCCAGGAACTGTACGTCTTGAATTCTTGCTCCTCCAAACGCTAGCTTGTTCAAATATTTTGCCATCTGGTTATCTTGGCGAGGAATAGACTCAATCGTTTCATAAGTGCCATTGACCTGATTGACAATTAGCTCAGAGTCCCTTTTCACCTTGAGTGATGATATGCCCATTCCTTTTGCAAGTCTGAGTCCAGTAATAAAAGCCTCATATTCTGCTTCGTTGTTGGTCGCCTGAAATGTTAGGGCGATCGCATACTTCAAAGGCTCGCCCTAGGGGGGGATGATAATTAGACCTGCCCCGAGCCTTCTCTTGAGGAAGATCCATCTGTATAAAGTTCCCAGATTTGGCTTGTGTCTACTGATGAACTTGGCCTGTTTTCTGCTTCTGCCAGACCATTGCTTGTACCTTCAACTATAAAATCAGTCAATGCTTGACCTTTGATGGCCGTTTGCGGCGCAAATTTGATATTGAACTCGGTGAGCTCGATCGCCCATTTGACCATTCTTCCTGAAGAATCTCGTTTCAGCAGGAAGTTTTTGAGAGGCTGATTGGTGAGAACTGTAATTTCGTGCACGTGAAAATAATGTCTTAGTTTTCAAGCAGCAATAACTATGGCATAGAGATACTTTTAAATCTGGACATATTTTATTTATGTAGAATTAAACATCTTGATAACAAAATACACTAGACTCTGGACATTTTCTTCTTCCCTTATTAAGACGGCACTGGCTTCTACGTCGCCGATGCTTAAGTAAAGGAAAAGCTGCTCGCCAAGAATAGGTTTCGCCAAAGCCGAAAGTGTTTGAATATGCTGCTTTAGGGATTGGAAGACATCCTCGTAGTCTGGCGTCCACTCAAACTTGCGGTTGGCCCTTAGAGTCTTGAAGAATGGTAGTGACCTGTCGCTTGCCCTGAAAAGGAAGCGACTGAGTGCAGCCAGGCGACCATTCAGACTTTGGACCTCTTTATGGCAAGTCGGTGACTTCATCTCCTCAATGGCCTTTAGCTTTTCCGGGTTTGCCTCAATGCCACGTTCTCTTACCATGAATCCCATAAATTTCCCAGACTTGACTCCAAATGCGCACTTTGCTGGGTTCAGACGAACACTGTGCTTCCTCATGCATTCGAAAGCTTCTCGAAGGTCCGCTGTGTGAGGACTTCCCTTGATTGTTTTGACAACCATGTCGTCCACATATGCCTCCATATTTCGCCCCAGCATGTCTTGAAATATGCGGTTTACCATCCGCTGATAGGTCGCCCTGACATTGATTAAACCAAAGCCATCACTTTGTAACAACAAATGTCCCCATCTGCATAGAAAGTTGCATGGGCCTCGTCGTCTGGGTGCATCCAGATCTGGTTATATCCTGAATAGGCATCCATGAAGCTCAGCATCTCATGACCAGAGGTTGCATCGACCAACTGATCAATTCGGGGAAGAGGATAGGAATCCTTCGGGCAAGCTCTGCTCAGGTCGCGGAAGTCGACACACATCCTCCACTTGCCATTCGATTTTTTGACAAGAACTGGGTTGGCGACCCAACTCTGAAATCTCACTTCCCTGACAAAATCGGCCTCGATCAGCCTGCCTACCTCTTGTCTGATCGCCAAACGCTTGTCTGACCCGAATGACCTTCTTTTCTGAGCGATTGGCTTGATGGAAGGATCTATCCTCAGCTCGTGAGAGATGATTTAGTGCTAATACCTGGCATGTCGCTCGACTTCTAGGCAAAAAGGTCTTTGAATTCCTTCAGGAGGGCAGTCATGGCCTGCTTCTGGTCGTCGTTCAAGGTGGTCCCAATGCGCACCTTCTTGTCTGGACCATCAATCTCAACTTCCACTAACTCCTCCATAGGTGTCGGTCGAGCCAAATCCTCACGAGGGTCGGCCTCTATCTCAATGACGAGGGCTTCCCTTTGATTTTTCCTGTGCAGGCAGTTAACGTAGCACTGTCGTGAGGAAGACTGATCACCCAAAACTTCTCCAATCCCGTTGGGCGTAGAGAACTTCATCTTTTGATGGACTATGGAGGCCACAATCTTATGAGGATTGGTCATGGTCCTCCCCAGGATGGCGTTGTACGATGTCGGTGAGTCGACCACTAGGAAGATGATCGATACCTTAATGCTCTTCCATCCTTCGCCCAGAATCATCGACATGGTTATTGTCCCCAGCGGATAAGTCGTTCTCCCAGCGAAACCGATCAATGGAAAATCGACCATTTTCAGGTCGCGCTTGGACTTTCCCATCTTCTCAAAAGCGTCCAAAAACAGAATATCTGTTGAGCTCCCTCCGTCGATCAAAATTCTCTTCACGTCACAACCGTCGACATCGGCCGTGATAACCAGGGCATCATTGTGAGGGGTGGTGACATGTGCCAAGTCATCTTCGGAGAATTAAATGACAATGCCCTCTTCAGGTCGAGGTCACTTTCCCAGCTGGACCACTGTAGAAATCTGAGTCGCATAGATCTACCTTGCATGTGACCCCTCGCCTCTGACACAAAACCCTCTAGTAATCAGGTTGACTACCCTCCTGCTCTGGGATGAGCCGTATTGCTCGGGCGGAGCTGGCGAGTGGTTTCGACGTGGTGGCTTTCGACTCCTATCTCGTCCCGCCACAAATTCTTTCAGCATTCCCCTCTGAATCAACTTATTGATGTCGTGCTTGAGGATACTGCAATCATCAGTCTTGGGGCCCTTGCACTTATGATATATGCAATAGCTTTCAGTGTCCTTCCCCATGGGCTGACCACTCCTTCGAGGCATCGGTGGCCTTGCCAGAGACCTTCTTTCCATATCGACTAGCACCGCCGAGATCTGCCTGTTAAAGGGCGTAAAACACTCGGGGACCTCTGGATTTCTAGGCCCTGGGTTTTCTGCTCGGGGCTTACTGTCTCAACCCTTCTTGTCCTTCTTTTCCTTTTTACCATCGCGTCGGGGCTCAGGAACTACCCTTAGCGAGGTTGTCAGGAAATTGGCTTCGGCGTTCACCCTCTCGAGGTCTATGAAACCTTTCGCCCTCACTGCCAGTTCCTCCATCGTTTCAATTTCCTGCACGTGGTAACTGTTGCGCAGCTTTCTCGAGGCTTTGTTGGCCACGTCCAGTACTCGATAGAAGGCTCAAATAATCTCCCCATCTGCGACTCAGCGATATCTCTCTCTGACGTTTTTATGAAAACGTCCGTAAAAGTCGGCCAGTGACTCTCCTGGTTGCTACTTGACTGCATCTAAGGCGACCACACTTTTCATAAGTTGGCGCTCGCCCATGTATCTTTCCAGGAATTTGTTTTTCATCTCTAACCAAGTCCCTATCGATCCTGCAGGGAGATCGAAGAACCATGACGACGCCTAACCCGAAAAGGTCGACGGAAATAATAAAGCCAAGTGATTCAGATAATTTGACTTACCCAACAGCGATGCCTCATGCTTGTAGACAAGGATAATGGGATCGCCTCTACCACTGTATTCGGGGATGCCCTGGCGACAACATCCTTTGGGATTTTGATGGCGACCAAGTCGGTGGTGAAAGGATGAGCTAATCGCTCCCTGAAGGGAGTTGCGACTGTCGTTCTCCTTTCCTGGAGCCTTTTGCTGATAAGCTTCTCCACCTGGTCAAGAGTGCACTGGTTTAGCTGCCCTCCATTCGGTATGGCACTGGATGGATTGGCAGAATAGGTGTCTGCTGGCAGCTCAGTGGACGCCAGGGGTAGGGACTGGTGTCCCGATGTCATCACCTGATCTTCCTGGGGGGCAGCGGTGCCCGAATTTCCAGTTTTTGTTGGCCTGGGCCCTACGGCTGCGGGACGAAAGTTTTCCTGAGGAGCGGGGGCTTTTCTGCGAGTCTGCCCTAAGATGGTCTCTAGGAGTGCTATCATCTCCGGGGTCAGCTGGATGCTTTCCCCAGCAACATGGGTGGTTTGCGATGCTGGAGTCTCCGTGGTGTAGGGAACGGAATCCGGTGTGGAATTGCTGACGTGTTCTCGGGCCGGCCTCGGGGGGACGGCATTGGGAGCTGCTTTGCTACCAGGTTCTTGATGGAGCGGCGAAGATGCTGCGGAATCAGATCTGTCAGAGGACTGCTCATAGGTCTAGTTCCTGCAATTGCTTTTGGATCGAGTTTGCATGGTTGTATTACTCGATTCCCACAGACGGCGCCAAATGTTGGATCTTGATTTCCTGAATACTGACTTGGCAGTGAATTGAATGCCAATGAAAGGATGAAGATTACTCTCGCCTTAGCTCCGGTGAACCTGCATGAAAGGGATCGCAACAGAGGGGGTGTCTTTGGGTCCCTCTCCAATGCTTAAATGAGTATATGTGTGTGTATCAACTCAAAAACGTAACCGAATGTATGTAAAGCAAAGGTATTTATAGAGTAAGGAGACCAAACCGTAACAGGCAACAACATATCTTAATGAATATTGTGTTGGTGAAGATTAGGATAACATATATTACGATTATGGCGTAATATTGCAGTTACCATATGTAATCTTTAGAGAATATGTTCCTGAGATATGCAGTATATCCTGTCCATATCTTTAGTGACGGTTGACGGGACCAGAGAAGAGAGGTAGGTCTCTCTTTGGGCGAGCACTCCTATGGCGAGAAGTAGGAGTCCGTGACTTGGGTTAATGGCGACCAGTGATGGAGCCTTTGGCGTCCACTTTAGCTTGGGCTCGATACTTGGCCACTTCACGAGGGTCAGATCAACCTTAACATGGGTCGGTCTGGTTCGAATGACATGGGTTTCACCCCCTTCACAGTTATTGGGCCTCTGGGGCCTTTTCCTTATTGGGCTGTCACTATCAATACCCAACATTTGCCCCTGAAGCTTAAGTGAAGTTTCTTAGATCGAGCTTTATTCTTTGATAGGGTTTGAGATAGTGACACTTGGATTGGATCTTCTTTGTTCTTTTATTCTATTTGCACTCTTTTGAACACTTTATGCTCTTTGGCGATCAATCGTTTGGTCGCTTAGAGTTTATGGAATATTCAATCCTTTATTTCTTTTTGGTGAGCACTCGGAGTTGCCAGGGGTTATGGATGTTTATTCCTCACTCTTTGGCGAACACAATAAAACTCTCAACTAAGTGAGAAGACCCATGTAAAGTAGTAGAGATCGTCGCACCAGGGTCCTACTACTTGGAACACATAGAGGGTATAAGGCTACTTCGTCCTTTCAATTCCAAAAATTTACTAAGGTTTTATGCATAGCTTGTAATCAGAATGTTATGTTAATAAAACGAACCATTCCTTCATATAAAACGTAGACACTCGAACCAAAACAAAAGGTTCCAAAGAATGGACAAACCATCGCATACTGGCAGACGAACCAATAAAGGTGACACTCTCCTTAGTTACGCCAAAAAATAGGATTGCGAACGAACATCAGAAGGTAACAGTTCCTCTACCATCAAGACCTAAAACGAGGGGCGAACGAACCATCAAAGGTAACAGTTCCCCCAAACTAGGCAAAATAAAGACCTAAACTAAAAGACGAACAAACCATCAAGGTAACAGTTCCCTAAAAGTTAGGTGAAAGACCTGATATTAAAGGTGAATGACCCATCAAAGGTAATTGTTCCCTTTCAAGTTGGGTACAATAAATACCTGATATAAAAGGCGAAAAAATCACCAAAGTTAATAGTTCCCTTACAAGTTGGGCACAACAAAGACCTGATATAAAAGGTGAATGAACCATCAAAGGTAACAGTTCTCTTAGAGTCGCGCACAACAAAGACCTGATACAAAAGGCGAATGAACCCGTTCCAAGGGTAACAGTTCCCTTATAAGATGGGCACAACGGAGCAGACAAACCAACAAGGTAACAATCTCTCCAAATGAAAGCTTAAGAGAGCGAACAAATTTTAGGTAACAACTTCTTAAAAGGCGAGCGAATCTAAGGTAAAAATTCCTCTAAAAAGCAAACTGGGCGAATGAATTTAAGATAATAGCTTCCTAAAAGTTGAGTGAATCTTAGGTAACAGTTTCCCAAAAAGGGGCGAACGAATCCATGGTAACAGCTTCCTAAAAGGCGAGCGTATCTTAGGTACCATTTTCTGATGACTATGCGAACAAATACAAGGACCAAAATCTAAAAGCAAACAAATCCATAAAGGATAATAGTTTCCTTAAAGGCGTAATTCTTGGATAACAGTTCCTTTAAGAAATTGGGCGAAGGGAACAAACAAGCCAACAAAAAGGCAAAAGTCCTTCCTCAAAACCTCTAAAATGTAACATTTCCTCCAAAAAAAAGTCCATGACCCTTTGAGTAAAAAGACGAGACTATTCTACAAAAGCTAAAACGAAGTTGAAAACAAGTACGGTAAAACTTCCAAAAGCTTTCAGGCAAGATCGACATTGTACGAATAACCCAATATATATTCGAAATTGTTGGATCTTGATTTCCTGAATGCTGGCTTGGCAGTGAATTGAATGCCAATGAAAGGATGAAGATTGCTCTCGCATTAGCTCCGGTGAACCTGCAGGAAGGGGATCGCAATAGAGGGGGTGTCTCTGGGTCCCTCTCCGATGCTTAAATGAGTATATGTGTGTATATCAACTCAAAAACGTAACTAAATGTATGTAAAGAAAAGGTATTTATAGAGTAAGAAGACCAAACCGTAAAAAGTAACAGCATATCTTATTGAATATTCTGTTGGTGAAGATTAGGATAACATATATTACGGTTATGGCGTAATATTGCAGTTACCATATGTAATCTTTAGAGAATATGTGCCTGAGATATGCAGTATATCCTGTCCATATCTTTAGTGACGGTTGACGGGACCAGAGAACAGAGGTAGGTCTCTCTTTGGGCGAGCACTCCTATGGCGAGAAGTAGGAGTCCGTGACTTGGGTTAATGGCGACCAGTGATGGAGCCTTTGGCGTCCACTTTAGCTTGGGATCGATACTTGGCCACTTCACGAGGGTCAGATCAACCTTAACATGGGTCGGTCCGGTTCGAATGACATGGGTTTCACCCCTTCACAGTTATTGGGCCTCTGGGGCCTTTTCCTTATTGGGTTGTCACTATCAATACCCAACATTTGCCCCCGAAGCTTAAGTGAAGTTTCTTCGATCGAGCTTTATTCTTTGATAGGGTTTGAGATAGTGACACTTGGATTGGATCTTCTTTGTTCTTTTCTTCTATTTGCACTCTTTTGAACACTTTATGCTCTTTGGCGATCAATCGTTTGGTCGCTTAGAGTTTATGGAATATTCGATCCTTTATTTCTTTTTGGTGAGCACTCGGAGTTGCCAGGGGTTATGGATGTTTATTCCTCACTCTTTGGCGAACATAATAAAACTCTCAACTAAGTGAGAAGACCCATGTAAAGTAGTAGAGATCGTCGCACCAGGGTCCTACTACTTGGAACACATAGAGGGTAGGGCTCTCTTTGGGCGAGCACTTCTATGGCGAGCAGTAGGACTCCTCGACTTGGGTTAATGGCGACCAGTGATGGAGCCTTTGGCGTTAACTTTAGCTTGGGCTCGATACTGGGCTACTTCACGAGGGCCAGATCAACCTTAACATGGGTCGGTCCGGTTCGAATGACATGGGTTTCACCCCCTTCATAGTTATTGGCCCTCTGGGGCTTTTCCTTATTGGGCTGTCACTATCAATACCCAACATAAATCAAATAAAAACAAAGGCTTACTAAACAAAAGGCGTTAGTCATATTCAAAATATCTGAGACAATGATGATATAATAATTACAAGGTTCTTGAAACAATGATGATATAATAATTACAAGGTTCCTGAAACAAAAGGAAACTAAACAACTCTCATTCATAAATGGGGGACAACCACCTCAACCTTCATCACCACCAAGGCGCAGTCGGAGAACTCCTCGAACTTCTTAAAGTCATCGACCACGCTCTTGGGGGGTGAGACAACCTTCAACTCGAGCTGCTTCTTCTCAACCGTAAAGACATCCCTCTGAGCCCAAGCCTCCCTTAGCTCGCTCTGATGGTGAGTGACCTATGCCTCCAGCTTAGTGGAGTACTTGTCAGCTTTCTTGGTCCGCAGCTTGGCCCAGAGCCTGCCGTCCTCGGCGAGGTCCACCTGATCATCCCTAATCTTAATCGAGGTGAGCAACTCCTTCTCCCTCTCCACAAACTCCCGCTGAGCCTTCTCCACCAGCTCAGTGGATGCATCCGCCCTCTTCAAGTCTTTCAACTCTTTCGGAGTATTCCCCAAACACTGAAATTGCTCCAGCTCGATAAGCACGTCAATCTGCTTATCGACGAGCTCTCCTACAATTCGCCTGATCGCCTTCTGCTCGCAGACGAGCTGACAACATGAAAAAGGGATAAAGTTAAAGGAG
Organism: Chamaenerion angustifolium; assembly: GCA_946814005.1. Lineage (NCBI taxonomy): Eukaryota > Viridiplantae > Streptophyta > Magnoliopsida > Myrtales > Onagraceae > Chamaenerion > Chamaenerion angustifolium. The sequence goes on along the minus strand of OX328270.1, from coordinate 25,613,624 downwards.
AGCGAGCAATAAACAGAACAAAGGGAGATATTTAAAGGACCAGGGATAAAAAAGAATTTACCAGGGCAAGACGCTCAAAATGCGTCATCATCACGACCTCAATGTCGTTCAAATCAGAAGGGACCTCCCCTTGATCCTGAGGAGGAAGGATCCCATTCAGCAGATGCATGCAGAGGTTTGGGTTACCCCGCATTATCATTTTATCAGAAATCTCCACCTTTCGGAGACTGTGACAAAGGGCCAAGAGACCCCTCGGATCCGCCACCTTCGGTGGATGGTAAAGATCCACCAAAGGACAGTACTCCCCAGAGAATGGGGTTTTCGAAGTGCCCATTGCGGCACCCCGGGTCAGGACCCTCTTTCGAGCCCCAGCTCCCCCGGAGGGGTTGGGAACATCAGGATCGGTTGAAGGAGTATCAAACCGCCCGGGGGCAGGAACCTCGCTCCGGAGAGCAAAAGATCCCCCCGCAGCAGAACACTCCTCACTATAACTCCTCGCCCTCTTGGCTGGAGTAGAACCAGAAGCCACCTCAGCAGTGATGTTATCTGAAAACAAGCAAAAAATGTATTAAACCTAAAAACAAATTAAAAGACAAACATAGGTCATTTCCTGAAAAATACCTCTTGGGTGATCACTAGAAGCAACCCCAGAATGTTCCTCCAAAGGCTTACGCTTGGTTGCGCGCCTAGAAGGAGGAGGAGGTGGAGTCAAGGTCCACTGGGCAGTAGGCAACCCTGTCTTAGCGTGCTTGTAAAAGAGACTGGGAAGTTAATTCCTCGAGTGCTTACAACACAAAAACCAGAAAAGGAAAAGGCTCAGAAAATTACCCAATCAATATGAGCGGACCGAAAAGAAGTCTGGTTGCTTATGACGTCAGAAATGTCATCAATGGAATTCCGATCACTCCCCTACAGCTCGCCAAAGCTCGGAGGAATATCTCGCTCAGGCTGAGAAAGATCCCAAGGCACACCATCTTTACAGAAGAATAATACTTCTTGTAGTTTGAGTTGGTCGCCCGGAAGTCGTCCACCAGTCGAAAGTGAACATTCAAGTTCCATGTTTGACTCTTCCATTCCTCAAACTTCGGTCATCGGGTTTGGAAGTGCTGAAGGTGTGGATAGCCTCAGCAGCCAATCAATAGAAACATCGGAAGAGAGAAAGTGAATACGTCCATCCCTGACGTAAACACATGAATTTGAAACCAACCCACATCCGGATGGCGTTGGGTATCAGTTGCGTGGGACCTATCCCGTAATAGCATCATAGAGCCATTAGGTCGTCACAAAGAGGAATACACAATCCAGCATCAATCTAGGTCGTATAGACTTAGACCTCTCCTTTACGCGGGTAATGCAACACTATGATCGGATACCTAGATGGATCTGCTTCTCCTAAACCCGTCAAACCGACCACGACCTTGAATTGAGCCAGCCTCAACTCATTGGGTTTAATTTCTAAGAAAAACATCATGGCAAGGCAAGAACAAAACTAAAATAACAAAAAGGAGGGAACTTTACCGCCTAAAAGGAAAAGAAAGGGCAAAAGACTACTTGTCGGAGAAAAAAACGGAACGTTGGTCTCAGGCACGTCCACCACAATCGGTGCGACGACCGGACATCCAGAGGTTGGTTTCACCACATAGGCCCCTTGGTCCTGCACCGGGGCAAAAACATCCCTCATGGAAAGAGAGGCATTGGAAACCCTAGTGGTAGCCATCTGCCCAAATGCAGAATGGGTAGGAGAACGTTTAGACGACGAACCCTTGCCAAAAGTATGATTCTTGTTGCTAACCATGATCGTAAAAAGAAACTTTTACCGTGAGCAAAATGCCTAAGAGAAAAGCTTGAACAGAGGATTAAGGCATGGAAAGGAGCACTTGAACTATGAAAATAAGAAAACTTGGACGCGTAAAGTGCTATGTGACAAAGGTTGGTTTTTTATAGCGAAAAATGGAGAAACCGAACAGTTATATCCAGAAAAAATCAGACAATGATCACACCTCCTTTGGGGCAAAATCGAAGCAATATCAGAACCTAAAGGGTTATATCGGGGAGACAAAAGTTCGAAACAGTACAGAAAACTGTAAGCCTACCCCTATTACGAAAGTCAAAGAGACGAGCATGCATCATATGTCCTTTTAGTCTCTCATCAAAAGGTACATTCATTAAATGCTCAAAACTCTACAGACAAGGGTGCTCTCCAAAGAGCTCAAACAAGCCTCTCCTAAAACCCTAGTAACGGTAGTGTTCACCTAAAGAGTAGCGAATGAGCATCCATAAACCCTGGCAACCAAAAGCGCTCGTCTAATAGGGTAAGATATTAACATTCCAAAAATTCTAGCAACCGAAACCGTTCGCCAAAGGATACGGAGCATCAAAAGGCACGAATATCAATTAAAGACGTCAAATGTCCAATCTAGAAGTCACTATGTCAAACCCTTTAACACGAGATCAAGCTCGATCGAAGAGACTTTACTCAAGGTTCGGAGGCAAATGTTGGGTATCGATAGTGATGGCTCAATACAAAATCAAGCCTACAAGGCCTAATAATATTCTACAGGGGTAAAATTTAAATCATTCAAGATTGGGCCGACCCATACTAAAGGTAAGTTGGAACACATAAAGCGGTCCAGTGCCAAGACAGAAACTAATAAAGTGGTCGCCAAAGTCCCTAGAGGTCACCGTAGACCAAGGCCAAAGCCTCCCACTGCTCGCCATGGAAGCGCTCGCCAAGAGAGTCAAACCTCTCAACTCTGGTTCCACAACCGACACTAAATATACAACCATGATGTCCCGCGTATCTCGGGTACATATTATATAAAGATCACATAAGGCAACTGCAATTTTACGTTATAACCGTAATATATGCTATCCTTATCTACAATGACACAATATTTAAAGATATATTCCGTTACCAAAACGGTTTGGTCTTCTATCCGTATAAATACTCCTACTTTACATACGTTATATTACGTTTTGAGTTCATACACACAGTATGCTCATTGAATCATCAGAGTGGGACCCAGAGGAACCCCATCTGTTGCGCTCCCCTTCTTTCAGGTTCATCGGAGCTCTGGTGAAAGCTTGCGGTCATCAACTAATTGGCATCCAGATCACTGCCAAATCAACATTCAGTCAGCACCTGGAAAATTCAGACCCAACAACTTTCATCCATTCTTCTTAGAAGAGTCTAATGAGAGTTTCTCTAACGTTTAAGACACAATAACCATTTCGACAGATATTAGGGTGTTTAGTTCTCCATCACCTTCAAATGCATAGCGTTGGGAGGAAAACTTATGTGTTAGCCCACAACCTAACAAATCATTAATACCAGGGGTATGACCATGATCACTCCTACTGAGAATGAGATCCATAATGCTCCCGTTGTCAACAAGATTATCAGGAACGAAATTTTAATCCATTCGCTCTAGCAGACGATGAATCTGACGGACGACGAACTGATTCATTATCTGCAGCTTTAACTCTCCCACTCGAATTAACATGTGTCTGTTCAACTTGATCTTGAATCTCATATAGAGATCAATCCAAATCATTATCTCTCTTCTTAAGAAATTTGTTCTCTAAAAACGTTGTGTCTCCTAATTCGATCTCGGTTACACTCCCACTGTCCTGCTCGGCTATAAACACAAACCTTTTGGAGGTATGAGAGTAACTAAAAATACTCTTATTTCTTCTAGGTCCAATCTTCCCAAACTTATTTGAGAAATCGTGGGTGTAAGCGGCCCACCCCTATGGGCGCATATGACTAACGTCCAAAACTTATTCCGGTCCAAACTCATATGGAGTGGAGTTAGCTTCTTCGCCAGCACATCGTTCAGGATGAGGGCAGAAATCTTCAAGGAATCTCCCCAAAAGGTAATCAACAATTGAGTTTGCAGCATCATCGACTTAACCATTTCAAGGAGTGTTCAATTGCGCCTATCTACAACACCATTTTGCTGAGAGGTGTAGGGTATCGTCAACTGATTAATAATTACCTTTTAATTACATAAACTTAGGGGTGAGCTTGGGTGGGGCGGGCCAGTTTTTTTGGCAAGACCGAGTCCGACCACGAAATTTCGGTCCTCATCTGTAGAAGACCGAACCCGAGACCGAGATCGACTTCGATATAAAAAGCCCGTCCGAGTTGGTCTTGCTTGACTCGGGCCGGTCTCGGTCCATTACAGAAATTTTCATTAAAATAAATTTGTAAAAAAACCTGAATATTAAACAGTCCAAATAGTAGTACAACTCCAAACTAAGTATACCTCATTATTATCGACATGAACATAAACATAAAGGGGGAAAATTAGGTTAAACTGTCAATCCATCCATCACCAGTCAAGGTGGTGATCTGCAGAAATATCAAAATTGTTCAAGAAATACTCGGGCCGGTCCAGTCCTAATCAGGAATTTCAGGAAAAAGCACGAGACCGAGACCGAGTTTAGAGGAAAAAACTTGCCCGCTCGGTCTCGGTCCTAGTCGGTCTCGGTCTTAGTCGGGTCAGTCTCGGGTCGGTTTTGTCGAGATTTCGGTCCAGACAATCTTTTTTGCTCACCCCTACATAAATTTTTAAATTATGTTGAAAGGTACTCTTCTTCTACGATCATGGTGAAGAACATTTACCCTCATGTCGTATGGGTATAATCATCTATAAATGTAATGAAATTTTGTCCTCTGTGTCGAACCCTAGCACTAAGAGGGTCACATATGTCAGAATGGACTAATTGTAAGGGAAATTCAGCTCTACGTGCCAAATCAAAAGGCGTTCCGGTGGAACTTTCTACTAGACAACTTACACAAGTAGAGATCTCCACCTATGGAATAATGGGTAGCAAGCCCCATTAGGTTAGCAATATACGAGTCAAGTTTGTCTTTCTTTCTTTCGCAAACATACCCACAAACAGAAGAAAACATGAAATTATTATTGTTTCATGAATCTCAATTTGAAACAACAAATCAACCAGAAACAATACTAAAGTCAAACGAAGTTGAATCTAAATACAATTGGACGGAAGATTCACGAAAAGATAATCTAAAACCGAGTTTCATTAATCCTAAGACTGAAATGACATTTTGGCGAATCTGCGGAGCATAGAAGATATGACTTCAGACTAAGACTCGATCACTGCGCAAACACAACTCACAAGTTCTAATCCCATCGACTTTAACACGAAAGTTGTCGTCGATGTAAATCCACATAATTTCACGCGGGACTCTTTGGTACTCTACGAAACCATCACGATCCCTGGCTACGTGATTTATCGATCCTGAATCCAAAATCCACAAAGGACATGACTCAGTCAACATATCTGCACTAGGAACACAAAATTCACTAGACTAACCATTAAGACATTCATGTCGGATCGATTCAAGTCATGCGTTCACAAAGTGTACCCACTGGCCACAGTTGGAGCATTTCTAGTATTTAGGCTTCTCGGCCTTATGGGGACATTTCCACGGTGATGTTTTGGGAGGAGTCCTTGAGTTCACCGTAGTCTTTGTATTCTTCACCTTCAGTGCATTTGTGCCATCACTTTGTGCATTACTCCCTCGCCTTTGGCGACTCTTCTTAGGTCCAGAGGATGGCGCCACACGCACCTCAACCTTAGGCCCAACGACATTGGGTTTATCCTCTTCGGCTTAATGTGCCTTCGAACGTGTTCAAAGGTATTATTGAGGCCCTTAGGATGAGTTAGTTAGATTTTCATATGTTCCAGGAGTTAATCAAATAGTGAATTACGATATGGATTTGCTGCTCATCGGTCATTGACTGACCGTTCTCCTTGAGTTTCGCAATCATGTTGACCATTTGCCTCAAATGCTATCTCGTGAAGTGTTGATGATTCATCATGTATGAATCAAACTTAATGCTGAGTGAGCACAACTGAGCAGTCGTATAGAACCAATTCTAGTCTGCAAAGCATCCCACAAACTTTTAGTCGTTTGTTGATTTCAAACTCATAAAGGATGTCGTCATCTATCGTACTCAACATCATTGCACATGTCTCAGCATCATTAACCTCCCACTCGAATGGAAAGGCTTATGCTGATTCCTAATTCCAGAGTCAGGTCTTTTAATAATCTTCTTGATGTGGTTAATGGACTTCTACTCAATTAGGACCATCTTTATACGCTTTCTCCGAAATTTATAGATGTCACCCTTAAGTCTAAGACCTTTGTCCAACTAAGCGATGATGTTCTTCATGGTGACCTAATTTCTCTAACTAAAGGAAATTCTAATAGGATCTTAGAGACACAAGAACAATGTTCTATTGCATGTAAAAGACAAGACTCAGACCGATAGGACAAACTTGAGAACATACTTAAACCCGGAGGACAACCCTAGCTATGCCGAGAAGCACTCCCTGTTTTAGAGCACGCCCTAAAGCCACTATTATCAATCGAAACACAGTTTATACCAACACTCTTTAACGGACTGAAGTAGAATAGATCGCACTAAACCAAAGTGTTCAACTCTTACACAAAACAATCGTCCTAGCATTATTCAAGGAAATTTGAAGAACCTCGCAAACTAATCGGTCAGTTCTACTCATGAACATTTTCCTAGGTGTAGCTTGTACTCATCCAAACTTCCGAAAGGCTACTAAGGACAATCCTAAAGGTTTTCTATCTATGCTAAGCGAAAACTAGAACTACCTATTTAGGTAATCTAATACATGCAAGCAAATAAACAAACCATACATGTCAACACACACACACACACACACACACATACACACACATATATATATAAGGTAAAATACGAGTTTCCCCTAAAGTTTGAGTCGAATTTAAGATTCCCCCTTAATGTTTAAAATTTGAAATTTTAGTCCTAATCTTTGGACAAAATGAAAATTTTCCCCTTACCGTCATTTATCCATTATTTTCAGACAGATTCGTTGGCATGTGTGTATCACGTGGTAATTGACAAAATTACCCTCCTTTCACAAAATTGCTTTGGCTCTGGCTCGGTCCCTAAAATTGCTTTGGCAATCATTTGAGAATGTCCCATTTGGTTCGTCTGGATTGGATTGGGTCGTAAAGAACGAACTTGGGCAGCGATTTGTTGCGGCGAGTGACCAAGAATGAAGACGGCAGTCCGATTTTCTCGAGGTCCTGTTCGATTTTATTCCCCTTGAGGCGGTGCTCTTGTTCATTGTGTTGGTGAAGAGGAGAACTGCAGGAGGTTTCAATTTCTTTGCTTCATCAACGAACACAACGCCGTGAGCAGGAGGTACAAGGTTGGGCTGAACCGATTTGCAGATATGACTAACGATGAGTACAATAGGATCTTTCTGGGTGTGAAGAAGGAAAATAGAGAAAGGTTTTGAACGGAAGAAATGGTGGTCGATATACGTACAGAGAAGGCGAGGAGCTGCCTGAATCGGTGGATTGGAGGGAGAAGGGTATTGTTTCTGAAGTTAAGGATCAGGGGCAGTGTGTTCATCACACAATTCATTGAAATCTTCTCTAATGATTCTTCTTTGATTGATAACTATTGATTTGTTAATGTAGAGAGTTGTTGGGCATTTTCGACGGTGGATGTTGTGAAGGGCATAAATAAGATTGTTAACGACAACCTTGTTACCTTGTCGGAGCAGGAATTGGTAGATTGTGATAGGTCTTACAATCAAGGCTGCAATGGTGGTCTCATGGACTATGCGTTCAAATTTATAATTAACAACTAATGTTTCCATTGAAGCTGCAATCAACTCATTAGTGTTGCCATTGAAGCTGGTGGCAGAGCTTTCCAACTCTATGAATCGGTAACTATTTCATATCTACTATCATGTCATAATCTGATGATCTCAATGACTGAGCAAACTCGTAAGACATATACCCTTCATGTTTCTAATCGATCAATGGTGTTTTCAATGGGCAATGTGGAACCCAACTGGATCATGGAGTCACGGTGGTTGGCTACGAATCAGAGGACGAGGTTGACTACTGGATTGTCAGAAACTCACATGGTCCAAAATGGGGAGAAAATGGCTACATTAAGCTAGAGCGCAATGTAAACACAACTACCAAAAAATGCGGGATTGCAATGGAAGCTTCCTATCCTGTAAAAATGGGGCAAAATACCAGATAACACCCCAATCTTCAACCACATCAAGCACCGGCTTCTCATTGTAGAAAGCGACCATGTCACCATCGGTTTCCCCGCTACAACCGCTTCTAGTGTCGATAGGGGTGATAAAAAAGGACGGGTTGGAACGAATTCCCGATAAGACTGGACCAAGACTGGCCCGACTAGGATCGAGACCAACGAGGACTGAGACTGAGCGGGCAGTTTGTTTCTTCAAGGTCGGGCTCAATTTCGGGCGTTTTCCCCAAAAGTCTGACTAGGACCGGACCGGCCTTGAAGAAAATCCTAGAAATTCATGGTGTAACCCTTGAAACACTAATAATTCATGACCTTGAAGCATTCAACAACCCTTGAATCGGTTCCATAAGGGAAGTGATACGGAAGACGAGAAGCGAGCGAGTTCAAGACAAAAACTTTAGTGATTTTGTTGGCTAATCCAGTTGATTTCTTGTTTTTACCAAAAAGTTTGGTCCAAGACCGAGACCGACCCAAGTCAAGCAATACTGACTTGGGTGGGCTTTTGTGTCCAAAGTCGGTATCGGTCCTCCAGATGTCAAGACCGAAATTTCGGTCTCGGTCCTGCCTCCAAGATCAGACCGACCATGATTATCCCTAAGTGTCGAGGAACATCATCTACGAGTCTGTCCGATTTTCACAATCTTCATCTCCCCCTAGGCCTGTCCGATTTTCTTCTTGTTGGTGATGGTTCGGTGAGGACTGGAGACATTGCTCCAGCAAGAGGAAGAAGAAGAAGATGACGATGGGTGTGGAGGGTAGTTTGGTCATTTCACAATATTAGACAAACATGTGTTTGACACATGGTCTTCAATCCGTTAGATAAACGTTTTTTAAAAGACAAGGGGAAATTTTTAATCGTGTACAAACATTAGGACTAAAATTTTAAATTTCAAATATTAAGGGGAATGGGGAATCTTAAATTTGGCTCAAACTTTAGGGGGAAACTCGTAATTTACCCTATATATAATATTGATACCTTTCAAAAATATATTAATTTGTAATTTTCAAAACTTTGAGGACCAAAGTCACCCTAACCAAAAGTTTGGGAGATCAAAATCACCTTGAATAAAAGTTTGGGAGCTAAAATCACCATGAATGAAAGTTTGGGGACCAAAATCTCAACATACAAAATTCAGAGACTAAAGTCTCAACAAATTAAATTCAGGGACTAAAGTCTTAATAGATAATAGTAATTAACATGCTAGACCAATTTTCAAACAGTATGCTAGGATCTCAACAAGTCATAACCTAGTTAATTCTACCAATCATAGAGTCAAGAGTCAATCAAATAAAATAAGAGAAGACTATCTACCCTGTAGAAAACACAAAATAATCCAGAGAACTCAAGGATCCCACACAATGCTCTACCTATCCTGTCATGCAACATAAAACAATATAAGACTCTCCCAACAATTTAAATTGGTTTACCAATTAATTAAATTAGCCCAAATTTTATTTATGAAAGGGTTCAAGCACATTTACGAGACTGAAACAGGTTATTTGAACCCACACTGAATCCAAGATCGACACCAAATTCGTTTTGGGTCAATTTAGTCGACTCGAGGTTTCCGAATTAGCTCAAACCGATCCAAACAACACTCAATCGTCTAAATCAGCCCAGTCAACCGTTCTAAACCAGTCTGGCTGAACCATTCCGTTCTGTCAATGCAGTCCAGACTGATCCAATTCCATCTTCTTCTTCACGAAGAAGAAACAGTTGCTAGGGGTTTGAAACCCTAGCAGCCGCAACTACCAGTGGTTGCAACAGCTGATCAACCACATAGGCTGACCATCTGCCACGGTGGCTAGACCCCCTTCGCTCAGGGTCGACCACGTTCGGTTGACCCCCTCTCACGATCTGGGCAGGCCAGAGCCGCGACCACATATGCTGCGACTCCATGGCCTTGGCCGCAACCACGAAGGTTGCTGCCACACTAGACCACATAAGTCACTGTCACATCTCAGGAGCTGCGACCACAGAGGTCGCGGTCACCTCTCAGGAGCTGCAGCCACCTCGCTGGAGGGGGGTTGCGGCCACAGAGGTCGCAGCTAGCTTGTTGGAGGGGTTGCAGCCACTACGACCATGGCCACCTTGCCGAGGGGGCTGCAGTCGCCATGCCTGGGCCACAACCACCATGGTTGCGGCCTTAATTTTTCCGACGCCGACAACGAGGTTCTTTATCGCAGTTGGGATTTCGAGTGGTGCACGGCAATTTGGAAACCAACCTACTTCTGATACCAATGTTGGAATATATAAAATATGCAATCGATTAGGGCACAACATAACACATATTTAAGTTACCTCATTGAGTGATTGCCTTAGCAGAAGCGGACCGGATATGCCTGAGGTTGGGATCACGGTCTGCAGGACGGGGGAGTATACGCCACTGGTTGACGGGCAATGACCTATAATACCACATCTACTGCCCTCTGTCTAAACTGTAGGGTGACTATATTTTGTCTACAACATATTTTTCATAACCCTGAGCACCCCTATATATAATGATATATAAATGTATAAGTTTTAAGATCAGACACACAACTTGACTTATGTGACTAAACTCCCACTTATGGGCGACCCATTATCCTAAAATCAACATTACTGGAAGTTAGAGCTGGTTTTGATTTATGATCAACTGTTATGAGGTTCATTTTGGATGCAAATAAGATGCAATTAGTGTAATTATGTGTTTAATCTGACCTTTAAATGGTGTAATCAAGCTCTGCATGCCTCTTTATGCTAGGGTGAGCTCGAGATGAGCTTTTCTAAAAACAAAATATGAGTCGGAATTTTCGGGATTCATGACTGGATGATCGATGCGGTCTTTCTTGCTCGGTTCAGTCTAGGTTTTGGACCGACGTTTTCTTTAAAAAAAATATCCAAAACTTTTAAATACAAATTATAATGTAAATACTAGACCAAATATCTGATACAAAACAAAATACAAATATCATACCTAATATTTAATACAAAAAAATCAAACACGACCCTAAACACACAATAAACTAATTAAAAAAGCACAATAAATGTTGATTCTAACCTATACTCGGATCATATCGGTTTATTTGGTATTTTGTATAAACAATACGAGTCCAAACCCGAGTTTGGAATAAAAAACATGTTTGTTTTGACTCAATCTTAAATTCGGGATGAATTATTCAGGATGGTCTCAGGATGATTTTTTCGATTTTTTGTTCCACCGGTCTTTTTTTCTCACCCATACTCTATGCAACCGTAGTTTCTTCTGATCTAGTGACTACGGTGCTACTAGTTTGTGATCCATTCACGTTAATGAGAAAGAAATATGTAAAATATAGTTAAAGTAATATTTAATATTTTATTATGAGTAGTATATGAAAAGTAATTAATGGTTAACAAATATAATTTTTTTTTTTAAAAAAAATCTAACCATTCATAATATTATATATTTCTAATTTATTTATTTATATTATTATTATAATAAATTAGTAAAACAAATAAAAGTATATAAATATCATTTTGAATACTAATTGAAATAAATTTTCGTATCAATTCATGTCGTATTTCAATGGGTTAACTTAGCCGTGAGTTGTGCTAAAAGTGAGTCACATTCAAATATATTCAATTCAAAGACTTGTGAGATAAATTAATTTTCAAGATCCAAATCTATCCAATTTCATGTGAACTCGTGATTATTCTAATATTCTAATATAAATGAATGTTGAGTCTCAATCCATACTAACTCTTGCAATCCATATGACCTATCCATGGATAAATTCGTGTGATCAATTGACTTTTTATATAACATATAAATATATTAAATTATATAATGTAACATTTTAATTAATATTCTAAGAGATACAATTCAAAATGACTTTGGTACAGAATTACAGATTAAATGAATTGTATTAAAATAACATAGAAATTCAATATTTTCAATTCAAACCCAATTCATGAACGGACACCAAACAGTTTGTGGTTTACAAACAGTTTGTGGTTACAAACTTGTTGTAGTTGCTATTTTTCTCTCTTGATTTGATGAGAATCATCGAAACATAAACAAACGCTTAAACCATTGAAGCATCCTCAGATTTATCTCATCTGCTCTCGTCACCTCGCTTTCTTCATCTCCAAACTATCTCCCATCCCAAAGTCCAAACTCTACTAGAAAGAGAGCGGTCTCCTCTGCAGCAACTCTCTCATACTAATCATTCAATTGCAGGAAGAGAGAGCTTCAAGACGCATCGCTCCATATAATTACGCTAGGAAAATAGTTTAAGAGAGAGAGAGCTCACTCGAAGATGCTTGCAGAATGTGGAAGGAGATCGAGAACCGAGAAACGGGCAAAATTCGCCCATATCGATTCGCAAGTCGAGTCAAATCCAATCGAATTGCTTCCCTCCAGCTCTCCGGCTACAAAGATATCGTCTCTGTCCATAAGGGCTCCGTCAACTCTCTTCAGGTAACTTCTCTCGAATCAACTATGATGCACTACTTCCGCCCCTAGTTTCATGAGCACGCCATGTTTAGTAGTGCTAAATCATTGGTTGCTTATTGGCGTTGTCTTCTATGATGTTGCTTTATTTCGATCTTCTGAAACATGAGATTACTTTTTTTGTCCTGCTGAAGGGTGCCTTCTCTAAGTTAGCTCGTTTACATTTGTCAAGGTTATCATGAAGTGGAACTCTTGGTTTATGAGAAAGTCTAGAAATTGATTTAGCAATTAGCATGGATAACTTTAACGTGTAACTGTGAAGGCTGTACTGAATCACTGATCATGTTGGATACTCTTGATTGGAAAGGAAAGTGAAGTACTGAAACTAGAACTAGATTGGACATGTCTTTCTTTAGTACATAATGATTACCATGATAAGTTATACTGTGAGGTAATGCTTGTTGCTTCCATATCAATTATGAGATGTGAATTTCGAGGCAATTTGAATTGAATCTCAAAATTTGAAGGTGGCAATGTAGATGGCAAACGGCTAGAGAATATTAGGTTCAAGTAGCTTCGTTAGCAACAGTCAGTTCATTGATTCTAGAGAGAATTGTTTCACACAAGTAGAAAATCTTGTAGCAGTCCAAGTTCAAGTTCGTGATTTAGGATAGAGAGTGTATAGTATCAAAGCAACCAATGTTGAATGGCATTGGACATCTTTTCACGGTAATAGAATAATGACGATCACAGATGATGGGGCCAACACTAGCTCACACACGCTTTTCAGTTTCACAAGATCATATATTAATTATCTTTTACAGAAAATGCCCTTAGCTTTCTACTGAATTAAAATCAATGGGTTAAATTAGGTGTTTGTTTCTCAAGACTGGGAAAAGAATCAACGTCCCATTTGCCACGACATGACTGTCATTTTGCTTCCATTTTCTCTGCAAGTAAATGGCTTGCAACTCTTGATGTGTACATGAACTATGATAACTTTAGCTAATCGATTATCACTTTCAAAACACTCTCTACCACACGACTGTCATTTTGCTTCCATTTTCTCTGCAAGTAAATGGCTTGCAACTCTTGATGTGTACATGAACTATGATAACTTTAGCTAAACAATTATCACTTTCAAAACACTTTCTACCAAGATCTTTGTTGACTACCTTTTCTGATCTTACATCTGGTTGCTTGTAACAGCATAATGGGATGTTTGTAACGCTATATCATTATTGTTTCTTTCAACTGTAATGTAAACGAACTATTAGGATTCTGCATTCTGATCATAAAATCAGGTTGATTTGACAGAAGGGAGATACCTTCTTTCTGGTGCATCTGATGCATCAGCTGCTGTTTATGATATTCAGCATCCTCAAGATTACGAGGCAGGTGGCTTGATTGCAAAGCACAAGTCTATTTTTCTGATTGACAAACAGCACGAACATGGTCATAAGTATTCTATATCCTCAGCCATATGGTATCCCATCGACACTGGACTTTTTATTACTGGCTCGTATGATCATCATGTAAAAGTTTGGGACACAAATAGCATTCAGGTAATGTCCTCTAGTGCCTGGCATCCTTCTTTGATGTACCTTTATCTCATAACCTTTGTAAGTTATCTCATAGATTTCTTTATTACAATACAGGTTATAATGGATTTCAAAATGCCTGGGAAGGTTCATAGCACTGCCATGTCTTCCCTAGCAACCTCACACATGCTAATAGCTGCAGGAACAGAAGATGTTCAAGTTCGCCTTTGTGATATTGCATCAGGGGCATTTGTTCACACTCTTTCTGGTCACCGAGGTGAACTCATTATCACTCTAACCATCAATTCTTTTCTCTTTTTACAATTGTCTTATGTGGCAACAACAATTGAGGGGTCAGCAATTTTCTAATGGTAGGAGTGGTTACTAATAACTGTTACCCGCAGAAGTTTGAGGGTCATGCTAAAAGATTTTAGGTTGACTTTTTATATGTGTACATGGACAGCGCCCAAAGTTTATTTTTTTGCTTTTGTATTATTTTTATAGTTTAATTACATAAAATGATTGATAGGTGGGTTTTATTTGTACTCCATGTGGTTGACTTGATGGTCGAAGAAGTGGATTATTTTATGTCAATGTTGTTTATAATCAAGGATTGAGTTCAGCTCCAATGTGTGCCACATATTATGTTATTTAGCCAATATTCATTTGGTTGGCGCATAATTTACATGCCTAAGGCAGGTTAACTTATTATGTAAAAGTTTATAATATGCTTTCAAAACATCTAGCCTTGCTATCTTCTTGATTGTACTTAGGTTCATAAAATGGTACTGAGTGAATTGAAATTTGGATCTTTAAATTATATAAATATTTTACCTTTTACTGATAAAAAAAGATAGAGTGGTAATTTGGAATTTTTTTCCTTTCAGCTGTTCCTCCATTTCCAGTTTCATTATTACGTAATTGCTGTTTCAACATTTAAGCAGTCACTTTTATCCAGTGCTGAACATGAAATGTATTTTTGCAATGGATCTTTGGCAAAATCTGCATATGAATATATCATCGTTCTTTCTTAAGGAAAACAGAACTCAATACATATATTCTGTGACTGGACCGTTCTGTTTCCTGTCACAGACAACTATTCCTATTTACAGTTTTATTGCTCACCATGTTCCATCTTGTAACCATCTATAATTATTAATAGGAGTCAGCTGTACAGTTAGTGCTGTTACTAGGTGTTTGATGGTTCATAAGTAACTATATGTACATTTGCATCATGGTAGATGGTGTAATGGCGATCCAGTGGTCTGCTTCTAGTGAGTGGGTATTGGTAACTGGTGGATGCGATGGTGCTATACGTTTTTGGGACATCAGACGTGCAGGGTGCTTTCGTGTTTTGGATCAATCTCATTCTCAGCTTGGAAGACGTCCTTCTTTATTGGAACGCCACTCTGCAATAAAGGTTTTCTCATCTTCAACTTTCGAGCAAATTTGGTAATTTTGTTTTTATGCTATCACAGCCAGGCCGCAGATCTTAATTCAAGGTTTTGGGTAAATTTTTCTTTTTCATGGATTCCTTCAAACTGAGTACTTGCATGTAAGTTCAATGCAAAATTATGCCAATTTTTTATGACTCTATTTTCACGTCTCATACTATCCCTCCAAGTTTCATTGGATCTTTAATCAATTTCTGTAACTTTTTTCATGTTTTAACGATTGATTTTGGTTGATTATTCCAAATTTATCCATTAAATATACCTTGGTGTTCTTCAAGCTCTCCGGTGATCTGGGTACGTACATGCTATACAACTACGCCTTTATGGCATATGCGACTAAAGAATATTTTCTATGATAGAATTAATGCCGTTTTTCTCCTTTCTAATATTTGGAATGTTCATTATTTTTATTGCTTCAATGAAATTTGAAAAAAGTAATTATGTTTGGACGTCTACTTGCATAGTTAAGAAAAATTTGTGAAAGTGTGGCCGTGAAAGAATGGTTTAGCAGATAATAATGGGATCACCCTACCTCATTCACCTCACTGGAGCAACTAGAACTTTTGAAATTGAAAAATGAAGAAATAGAAGAGGTGTACAATTGATTGTATACTCTTTTGATCATGCAAGCTGAATATGATTCCATTCTCAATATCCATTTATTCTCTAACCAGATAAGTCTGTTTCATGACACTTCCTTTAGCATTATATTTCATGTAAATTCTGATTATTTAAATAACATGAGATCTAGATTTCTTTTATACGTACAGATGTCCTAGTATTGCATTTTGTTATTTAGTAGCATCTGAAATAGATTAGTATATCTGGATGGTTGATTCCATTCATACCCATCCTAGATGGACTTCTTTATTGTTGCAGATTTTGTGGAATGCGAGTCCTAATTTATTCAATATGTATACTTAAACTGCAGGTGCCCACATCAAGATCCTCATTGACAGGTCAAAGCACAAACAGACAAAGTGTACCATCTAGAAAATTGTCGAATGGTAGCTCTAGTAAGCAGTCATCTTTGAGTAGACTACCTACAAAAGGATCTGGCAAACAGAGAATACACCCAGGGATGTTGTCCACTCAGGATAGAGGGACTGCTCATTATGGTGCTGTTACTGGATTAAAAACAACTGAAGATGGCTTCTACCTTTTCAGTGCAGGTTAGCCTTGTTTTATATCCAAATGAAAAGTAATTTACTTGGTATAACTCACTAAGGATTTAACAATCATGTATATCCTGCTATTCTGATCCATTCATCAAATCCTACCACATCTAGCTGGAAAATGCATAAGTGAGGACAATTTAATAGAGGAGCTGATAGGTGTGTTCATCAGCTTCTTGAACTGACGCTTGAATTCAAGCTTAGCTAGACTATATCAAGAGACGTCTAGAATACTCGTACACACATATTTACTTACTCGTTCTCTTGCTTATTTTCTTTTTCAGGTTCTGATTCCAGATTAAGGTTATGGGATATGGAGTCAGGGTGTAATACTCTTGTTAACTTCGAAACAGCGCGCTTGCAGACAACTAAGGCTATTCAATTATCTATATCGCAAGATGCAGAACTTGTGTTTGTGCCATGCACGACAGCAGTAAAAGTATATCTTTCTTTCTATATTTTATCCTATGCTTTCATTCAAGGTATTCATTACACTGAAGGAACTATCTTTGTGGAACCAATAGGCTTTCAATTTCTGGTCAGGAAAGACAAGTATTTCATTTCGTGGCCACTATGAAAATGTGAATACCTGCTGGTTTAGTTCACAGGATCAGGTATTCGTTATTCCAACTTGTGCTTATTCAAAAGATCTCCAAAGACATGACAAATATCTATACTTTGTAGAACTAATAATAATGACACACGTATGTAGGATGTATACAACAATAGTTTCATGTGCACAGTTATTGACTTCTTTATTCTACTGATTTCCTTATCAATAATACATGGTTAGTTTCAGGCTTCAATCCTTTTCTATTAATTGTGCTACAAATCTTCCAGTCCCTGCTTTTTTTTTTACTCTGGTTTATTTACTGAACTGAAACAATAGTTACTACCTGGAAAAAAATTCTGTTCAGACTCATAGAATCAGCGTTTTTTGTCTGTTGGACTATCTTATAATTCGAAAGATTAGTTTGATTAGATGTTAATTATCGCAGGAACTGTATACTGGTGGGACTGATAGGCAGATACTTGTGTGGTCTCCTCCTGTCTCTAATGCTATGGTATAAAGGCCTAACTGTGTATCTACCTTAAACTTTCAGAGTCTTGACTGAGCTTTCACTGTCTGGGCAGGATGAAGATGCTACCCTGGATAAAGACAGCTGGAGCGATTGACGAGGCCGATTGGTACTCCAACTTCTTATCCGTGAGCTTCTTTTGTGTGTTTTACGTATTCCGTGTGTTCTTCTATATGTCTGCCCGTGGTGGATAATGCCACGTTAGCCTGTCGGAAGTTTTTGAAATTATAGTAGGACTGAGGTGCAGTTCTAAAAGGAGAAAGAAAGTAGTATTTTAGCTTGATTTTTTTCTACGTGTTGATCATAGTGTGTCATGGAAGAGTCTTCATGCATATCTTATCAACTCACTTATAAGGTTGTGGCTGGTGTTGTAACGTGAATGGCGGGTAATCGCACTAAGTGTGATGTTTAGAACTAGTGAAAAGTCTATGGTCTATCTCTACATTTCAAGTGGCATTACTTTGACAAAAAAAGAAGAAGAAAAAGTGGCATTTGGTGACTTAGTAAATGACGGAGCGCACCAAATACAGTGTAGTCAACACCAACTAGAAGATTCATCTTGGAAATATCTTCTGATTCCATAGTCTCTCTCTTTATTTCATTATTATATAATTAGTTAACATCTATTAGTTTATTAGTTTCAGGTTCAAGAGAAAGGACAAAGAGCATATCATCATGTTTGAGTTTGGGTACTAATGGATCCTGAAATCTGGAGCAGACTGCTACCAGAACTCGTGGAGTATGTCCTGTCCTTTGTGCCTCTCAAAACCTTGTTGAATCTCAGATCAACCTGTAAGCAGTTTAACTCTCTAATCTACAATCCATCCTTCATCTCCAAGCGACCCCCTTCAGACCTGTCTTCCTTCCTCGTTCTCTCCCACCCACAATACTATCAAGAATACCCTCTCTACGACTCCATCCTCGGCAGCTGGAGGCGCTCATCTCTGTCCCCTTCGCTGCTCCTACCCTCCTACCCTTCACCACATGTTCTCCTCTCCGTTTCCAATGGCCTCTTTTGCTTATCACTCCCCAATACATCTTCCTTTGTGGTATGCAATTTCTTGACCAAGTCTTCAAGGAAGATCAAGTTCCCTATGGTTCCTTTCCCCTTTGAGCTTCTCACCTTCATATCTACTCCCACCGGATACAAGATCTTCATCATCTCTACTTCCAGGACCAGAAGCGTGTTTCTATACGATTCAAGATCCCATTCATGGCAGCAGTTTACTAAAAGTTGTTGGCAATTTCCAACCCTGAGCGCCAACCAGTACCAGCGAGGTGTCTACTTCAACAGCTCTTTCTACTTCACCACAGCAGCACCACCTTTCTCAGTAATCCGCTTTGGCCCCGATGAAGAAGAAACGTTATGCCATAACTGTGGACTCGAGCTGCCTCAGGATCTTACGTTTGTGAGGCTAGCCAGCGACGGAGAGAAGAAATTGTACGTGGTGGGTGGGATCGGGTTGAATGGGATATCGAGGAGTATGAAGGTGTGGGAGGTGGTGAAAGGCAGTGAGATGGTGGTGGAAGTGGCGAAGTTGCCGGAGTTGATGTGTCGGAAGTTCATGTCGGTTTGTTACCACAGCTATGAGCATGTGTATTGCTTCTGGCATCAGGGGACTATCTGCATCTGCTGCTATACGTGGCCGGAGATACTCTACTATAAGGCCGCCAGAAACACTTGGCACTGGCTCCCCAAGTGCCCTTCCCTCACTGACAAGTGGAGCTGCGGCTTCAGATGGTTCTCTTTTCTCCCTGATATATCTGCTATCGTCTGAGTGCCTATGGGTTTATTCTTTGTCCTTCATCCCGTTCAGACGAATGAATTTTTTGATACGCGATGTTGTATTATGGATTGTTGATCTCAGATAATGAACTTGGCGTGTGTGTGTTTTGCCTTAACCGTTGCCGTGTATCTTAATATGTCAAATTATGATCACTCTTACTGTAACTTATAAAAAAAAACGTATTTTGAAATTTTTTCTAAAGAAATCTGTGAAAGTAGGGCATCTACCATCAACGCAAGATTTTATATTTTTCCTCTACAATAACGATGTTAGGTTAAAACCTAATTATGCATTTACTTTTAAAAATAATAATTTTAAAGTTGCTACATAATTGAATTATGAGCAAAATACATTAATTTGGACTTCCAATTTAGTCTAAAATAGTATGTAAATTGAGTAACTTAAATGCAAAAAGTAAGTTTCAATCTAATTTGTGAAATCCCTCTAGATATAAATCTTTATAATACAAGAACAATCATATATATATATATCAATAATCTCCATGTGAAAATGAATGGAATCGCCACATTCAATTATTTGAGCTGCTTTGGAGAAAAAGAAAGCGCGTAAAGGAGCTCAGTCCCTCCCCTCCGTCCTTCCTTTCCTTAATTAGTTGAAGACTCTGTCTTTACAACGTCACTTGGGAGGTCGAGTCCATCAGGAATTTTACCATGATAGTTAGTACTCGCCTCAACTGATCCAATCATACTGCAGATGCATATTATAAAGCAAAGTAGATTAAAAAATAAAATACAATATTAGGCCAAAACAAGACGACTGACATGGAGGAGGCTAGTAAGCAGCATGGCATGCTTACCTTCTGTCAACGATAACAACTGATCGAAGCTCGCAATTCGCAAAGCTGCAAGCAGACACAATACGTTGGTTCTCGGCTAAGTAAACTTATTCACAGCACAAGGTCATGTTATTTGCCTTAGAGTTCAACACTAACACTAAATAACATCAGCCGAGCTAGCTAGGGAGGATCAGTTTTGCTAATGACACACATGTAAATATTTATTGCGTAGGAAGGAGCAACTGGATTGAGTTAAAACGGATTCCATCTCTGATGAACCAACTAATTAAACTTAAGTCCAACTAATATCACTTAAATCAAGCAAATATCAATTCACAGTCAGTTAGTAGCAGCCATAAAGTCAATTCCGTCAATCATAATTACTACTACTGACTACTAAATCCACTTGGGAAGGAAAGCATTTAGCTTGTTGTAAGTTCTCACTGTGCATGGTTTCTTGAAAAGACAACCTCAACTACTACATATTACATTACATGGATCATTCAATGATAAACATTTCTCAATGGCATCAGATACGAGGAGCATCCATCATGTATGTAGAAACTAGAAAATATGAAAACAAAGTCGCAGGAAAGAACGAATTATCAAAAATTGAAATCACGGTACTTACTGTGTGCATATTTCTTTCTTAACTGATGGATGGCAATCATTGCCAAAGGCACTAAGGGCATGAAACAAGAAACCGCTGTGGCTGACAACTGCAATCTCTTTCTCCTTCCGTGTCCAGAGCCTGCCTCACCCAAAAAACATAAAGTCAAAGAAAGAGAAAATGCATTCTATTTTCATAAAGAAACACTGCTTTAAAATCAGTGAACAATGTCCTTCCATAAAAAGAGTTTTGGGAAAAGGTGATCAACATGTCAAACAATGTCGCAGTCGCAGCTTTTTCTATTATTGATCAATATGTAAAACAAGTATTCCATTATAGTCATGTGTATAAACTATTAGGATAGGGGTACTGGAAAATGAAAAAAGAAAAAAGAAAGAGACATCACCAGTTAAGAAACTTCATTCCTCTGGTTGCAACATCTTCATCCTTCTCTCTAACATCTGGAGTCCATAAGACATCCTCATTGTTCTCAATCTGGGGAAGATGGAAGAATATCAAATACGAATTCAAAAAAAGCAGTATTCGCCATTCCTCAAACAAAAGAATACCAAGTTTACTACTTGCCAGTGAAAAATCTATTGCAGGGAATAGAGGACGGTACTCGCCAATGCTTCGCCGTTTATCACATGGATGAACTCCCTGGTAGCAAAAGATAAAAAATAAAATGCAAGCAGAACATAATTAGATAATTATTATGATTAGATAATTCAGTTTCTAATGTTATCATATATGTCATGACATACCAAATGTTCTCGACAAAGTTCTACTGCAATAAATGGGGGACAATCCAAACTTGAAATAGCTGGATGATTACTTTTTCCTGCATCTGCCACCATCAGGGGAGGTACATCTATCCCGTCCTTGTAGCCTTCACCACCAAAAACACCAACTGCTGTCTGCATTGTCCTAACCAAAAGAGAGAAATAAGACAGCATCACTGACATATCACGAATTACAAAATTTATATTGTAACTCGTAGTAGTCTTCAGGAATATGTTCAGAATCAGGCACTTCACCTATTACCCATTATTGAAAATTATCTAAAAAGAAGTAAGCTTATGACACAGAAGATGGAAATAGATCACATATGGCATACATATAATATCCTCAATAAACACACCAGGAATTATATCTCATTTGGCCTATGAGATTACTCTCTACTCCATCCATAAATAAGGCATTTTGGCACTGCTAAAGTATATCATAGGACAACCAGCGGTATAATGTCATGGGAGGGACCGAGTGGAAGGGTTCCGAGTTCGAGGAGAAAAAAATCTTTCAAACTCGGAAAGAAAGAGATGGAATTCTATTCATTAATGAGCAATCCTAATTTACAATGGAGCATTTAGTATTCTGTAAATTTTGGAAGAAGATAAGAGATAGGGACATTTTTCAAGTCTTATTGGGCATATATACAGAACTGTACAGCCGGGAAAACAGAGACATGGTCCATGCATGTCTCTCTTGGGTTTGGCGTGTGCCGTTACAATTTGAAAGTCTTAATTTTAAATAGGAAGTTCTTAAATAAAGTATGAATTTATATCGATGAAAATTTAGATAAATTTTGCGTAAGTGTAATGTAAAGTCCATTTTGAAGCATGGAATATCCCTCCACAAAAAGATGTTTTTGTAAATTTATTCCTACTGCAACCTTATAAATTGGGCCGTATGAAGCTACTGCAACATAAGAAGAGCTAGTAGGGGGATGCAAGTACTGGAAAGAATATTTGGCATTAGAGAGAACGATTCTCTTTTAATTTTTCTGAAGAAGTTTCATTTCTATAGATGCCATGACGATATGTTTTCTTAAACATGAAAGAAATCCTAAAATGTTGTAATACCCTTACAAAGGTGAAACAGTTGATGTCAACAGATACATTAAAAGAAATTGATCTCATATCCCATTAATAAATTTGTAATTCACAAATGAATGCCTGCTTTAGATTTTGATAGCTCCATATTTCTAAGTAATAATGTAGCAGACAAGTATCCAGTCAGTTTGTAAAACCAATTGTTGTAACAAAAAAAGGACTTATTCGAAATCACCTCAATAAGGGAGAGACTATGACAAGTTCTATCTTCTTGGAAAGGCCACTAGCTTGAACATGCTTGCGCAGACCGTGAACCTGTTGTGACATCAGCGTATAGCGTTGGACCATAATACGATAAGAAACTCATGGAGGAGGGTCAAGGCAGTGAAGAAAACAGCTGTACAATATCATAACTTCTCTTTAACCAAAATATGGAAATGGAATATCTAGAGTAAGTTAAACCAAGATATTTGTATCAACAGTACAAAATAACCATGCTTTAAAAATACAATGAAAGGGACCACAAACACACATATATATGCATATATTTCGTTCATTAATTGATTATATTATAAGAATGCGATGGTCTATGGAAGATCTTTACCTGCTGCCACCCCAAAGGTGTTAGGTGTGCATCGAGTAAGTCATATGAGAGATATGCGTTATGGTCCTTTTCTCCTGCGACATTATGAACTCCTTGTGCATGTCTCACCTGGATTTTATGCACATATATGAGAAAGTCAAGTAGGATTTACATGAAAATTCAAATCACACTATGGATGCTCCAGCTTTCAAGCTATTAAAAACTAAAACTATATATATATATATATATAAAAGAGCAGATAAACCAAAGCCAACCAAATGAAGTGTTTTGGAGCGGTCCAATGGGTACAAAGCTGTAGTGGTTTCTGAGTCCATATCTGCAACAGAAAAGAAACATGCATCTTAATAAGAATTCATGAATTTACACCAACTGACGGTAACACCTTCCATCAACAGGCAAAAACTCGAAACTCTCAAGAGAATAAGTCAAATCGGAATAACCTGAGGAAAGAACTAAATTACTTAATTATATCATTAATCAATCATGTAGAAACTCGACCAAACCAAAATAATTGAACAAATAGCATAGTGAAAACAAATGGAATTAATTACACCAAAAACAAATAAAAACGAGTTCCTCCGCTTCCACCAATCGTTCAACAGATTGAGCATTGGCTTTACAACTTCACCAAATGACGATTTAAGATTGAAAATAATATTAAGCTAGCATACGACAGTGAGCGGAAGAAATCAATATTAATCTGATCTGTGGTGTATCAATCAATCAATCGCTGTAGGACAAACAAAACAAATCCATGATAAGCGCAGAATTCAGGTAGAGAGAGAGAGGTACCAACACGAAGAAGAAGACGGATGATATGAACAAGACAAAGCACGAATGGCAGCAACGTGACGCTGCTTGTGCTTTGGAATCGAAATGAAAGAGGGAGAAGCTGCTGAAATGGAAAAGGAAGAGTGGAATTGAATAGATATAATACAACAGTTGATGGCCATTCTCTCTCTCTCTCTCTCTCCAGCTTCAAATTGAAGCCTTCAATAGTGGATGGAAGTTGGAACACATGGCAAAACACCAGAAAAGGGTCTCTCTAAGAGACATTTTTTTTGGCCATCTCTCTCTAAGAGACTAAACTAAACTAAACATGTTGCACACCACACCTTCGTAGCAACGTGTCAAATCCCTATTGGTGGTTGCAACCAATTTGATGTAAGCAATTTCGGGTTTACAAATACGTGGGCATTCGAATATATATGAATGAGAAGGAAGTTTCTTAAAAAGTAGGTAATGGGCTAAAAGAATTTAAAAAAGTAATTATACTTAAAAAATATTTAACAAAATATATATAAGCGCTATTGGAGCTAGCGTTTTTTACAACTTGCGCTACTTTGACTAGCGTTTTTCAAAAATCGCTACTAGGGGTAGCGCTTTTCATAAAACGCTGTTTGCGGTAGCGTTTTTATGAATTTCGCTACCCCTAGTGGCGAAT
This sequence comes from Chamaenerion angustifolium, assembly GCA_946814005.1. Classification (NCBI taxonomy): domain Eukaryota; kingdom Viridiplantae; phylum Streptophyta; class Magnoliopsida; order Myrtales; family Onagraceae; genus Chamaenerion; species Chamaenerion angustifolium. Next base: position 25,588,776 of record OX328270.1, on the reverse strand, counting down.
TTTTTTTTATTACGTTTTTGACGATTTAATGTTTACTTTAAAAATAAATTATTTTTAAAAAAAAACAGTAAGTAAATATTTTAATTGCGATTCAAATTATGCAAAAAATATTAAATTTGGATTTACGGATTGACTGTACGGCATGTCGTAAGTTGAGATATGAAAATTTGACTTAAAACAATATAACTCATACCCTGTAAGTCCAAACTGACCACGGTGAACGTCATTTATGTCGTAATTCAATTATCTACCTAGGGTAATTTTTTTGATTAGAAATACAGTGATTTTGTAACCTAACATCGCTTGTCTTAAAATTTGACCGTATAATACGAAGTAAATTACGTATTGTATTATACGGTCAGTCTAAATGCAAAAAAATAACGTCTAGTTAGCGTCATTTAATTTGTAATTAAATTATCTACTCACTTTAATTTTTTTGATTTTTTTTGAGTAAGTACATAATTAAATTTTTCACCTAATGCATTTCATTATTTCGGTCAAATTTTAAGACAGTGTTAGGTTACAAAATCACTGTATTTCTAATAAAAAAACATTACCATAGGTAGATAATTGAATTACGACATAAATGACGTTCACCGTGGTCAGATTGGACTTACACGGTATGAGTTATATTTTTTTAAGTCAAATTTTCATATCTCAACTTACGGTAGAGCCTACAGTCAGTCAATCTGTAAGTCCAAATTTAATATTTTTTGCATCATTTGAATCGAAATTAAAATATCTACTTACTGTAATTTTTTTTAAAAAAAAAATAATTTTTTAAATTAAACATCAAATCGTCAAAAATGTAAAAACAAATCGCCACTAGGGGTAGCGAAATTCATAAAAACGCTAATCCAAGTAGCGTTTTTCATAAAACACTTCCCCTAGTAACGCTTTTTGAAAAACGCTAAAAAACGCTACCCCCAGTAGCGTTTATATACATTTTGCTAAATATTTTTTCAGTATACTTACTTTTTTAAATATTTTTTGCACAGTCTAAGTCTACATTGCAGTCTAAGTCTACATTTGAGTCTGTATTACATACCTCTTAGTGTTTGCGATCTAAGTTTGGTACCAGAGCCAAGTGCTCAGGTATGTAGTTTGGTTATGTATTTATGTTTGGAACTTATATTTTAGTTTCAATTATGTTATTATGTTTATTATGTAAGTTAAGTTTGTACAAATTAATGTTTGTAAACATTATGTTGATATTAATAATATTATTGTGTGAAGTTTGTTAAATCTTCCTTTTGTTTGTTTGATCATGTTCTGAAAATTGGATGCTAGAGAATGCTAGTGAACCTGTTAAGACAGAAAATAGAGAACTTGAAGGCTTAATAGAGTATCCTGATGGGAATGTTGAAATTAGATTCTCTAATCGGAGAATAGCCCGCTTAAATTTAGGAAGCTCTAGAAGTTTAAATTATGGTCAAAATCTTTCAGGGTTTTCGGAAAGACATTCAATGTCCTCCATGCCTACATATTATGAAAGTGAAACTATTTCTGGTACTAGATTTACCTCTGATGGAGTTAATCAACCAGAATATAGGGCTAGACAATATTCATTATTGCCCCCTTATAGGACAGGCTAGAGAAGAATTTTTCTCAAAAGATAATGAGTTACAAAGGAAATGGTTTTTCTTAAAGAAAAAATCTGAACAAAATAAACATTTTTGTTTGTATAAAAGGGTTCTTAAAAGAAGTCTAGAATTGAATGAAGAACCAATGAAATTTTTCAACTTTATGAAATTTCTTAAAAGAGATAAATATCCTAATTTTAAGGATAAAAATGTTATTCTTCCTTTAGAAAGTTCTTATAGAAATTTTCTTGTTAAAAATGGTAAGACTGTTACTAGTATTCATCCTCCTGAAAAACATTTAGTGATAAAAATACAGGATGAAGAAATTTATGCTACTCCTTATAGGAAAAGCAATAATGTTGAAGCTGTTGTTGAACAAAGTAACTTTACTAATTTAACACTTCAAACTTTAGGAGAACAATTAACTAGAATCGAAAAAAATGTTTCTGTTAATAAAAATTCTGGAGAAGGAACCTCTAATTCAAATTCGTTACAAAAAGGTAAAGATAAAAGGGGTGTTAATGACGATTCTCCGCAAGTGGATAAAAGGGTTTTATTTAAACCTATGACTTCTGAAAAACTTAATTTCAATTTTAAAAAACCTTCAGAAATTAATCAAGACTCTAAAATGGTTGATGAAATTGTTAAAAGATTAAAAAATCTTGGAACTTCTTTCCTCTCTTTAGAATCAGAAATTTTATCAATTGTTTCAAGAACAAAATTTTGCTCATGGGTAAGAACATATAAACCATTGGCTTTACAAAGTGATTTATAATAATCACAATTTCCATCACAGTCTGATTCTTTATCAGAATCAGGGCTATCATTAGATTCCGAATTTTCAGAGAAATTTTTATCTGTTATGACAGATATTTCTAAATCATGTTCTTCACTAAAAAGATTTTCTAAGGTTTCTTTTAAATTTTCAGTATTAATGTTGTTAACCTTTTTAACTTTACACTTATTAGCGTAATGTCCTGGTTGCTTGCAATTGTAGCAAATTGGAACAGATTTTTTCCATTTATTACTATCTTTTCTTTTTTCAAATATTTTTTTCCTTTTAGGTTTGTAATCATAATTCTTTTTAGAATGATCGTAATCTTTATAAGGAATCTTATTAGATTTTTTCTTATGGTGTTTTCCTCTAGGTTCTGAGGGATTTAAACCTATTTGCTCACAGAAATCTCCTAGGTATTTAGTTCCTAAGATTTTTTCCTTTTGGATTTTTTTATGTAATTTCATTTCATTACATAAAATAATTCCTTCAGCCATAATTTCTGAAGAAAGATCTCCAAAGGTATAAAGAGAATAAGGAATAGTTCCTCCTTCTCTTTGACGAATTCTATTACGAACCCTTTCAGCAAAGAATAAGGGTAGTCCAGATAAGAACTTTTCTTTCCAAAATTCATTACCACAATCCTGCCTAGTCAGGACCTTGGAAAAGAAAACATCCTTATACCATTTGAACTGAGATAAGTCATGGCAACGTAAATTCATTAATTGCTCTATCAATTTGCATAGTTGTAGTACCAATGAAGTGCTTGGCAATGGAATAAATTAGTGTATTAACACTATCAGACATTTCTCTTTCCATTGGAGCATTTCTAGACATTAGGGCTCCTTCTTCGGGAACAATTTCCCTTTTCACATCATTTAGGATATGTTGTCTAGCTTCTTCTATAAGAAGAAAGTCCCACCAACCTTTAAGTTGGCCAGTAAAACCATGAATAATGGATTTAGTGATATTTTGATCAGAGTTTCCATTAGTTCTACAAGCAGTTGCATACATAGTCATGTATTGCAAAACTGTTTGAATTTGGTATTCAGCCATTCCATCAATATTCCATTCTTCGATGCATTTTCCATCGAATTGGACACCATTATATTCTCCATATTGTTCTAATTGTAGATCAATAGGAGTTGGTCGAAAATAATAGGGTTTTGCTGGAACACTATAAGATAATCTCTTCCTATAAGAAGGGGATAATTTGAAAAGATTCATTATCTTTTTGATCTATTGAACAATCATTTTCAATCTGATTTACCTTTTCATTATTATCAGATGAACTGTCTAAATTATCATTATCATGATTATAACCTAAAGGAGCACAATCTTTCTCTTTAATTCGAATATGCCTAGAAATACCTTTTATGCTTGTGAAAAATTTATCGCATGATGTTATCTTAGGAAATCCTTTCCTTCACATGCTTTATCCAATAAAAAGCATAACTGAAGAAGGAATCACTAGTACTGTTAATCAACAGGATATAATTTTCAATTTTATCGCAGAACCCCGTTATCATGAGATTGATATAATTCAAAAGAAAATTGCGAGAAAAGAAATTTTTCTTAATTTGTTATCTCAAGAAATAAGCTATAAAAAGATAGCTGAGCAAATAAAAAATAAACTCATTCAAGAGAAAATCTCTCATTTACAAGATTATAATAATAGGGTTTTGCTGGAACGCTATAAGATAATCTCTTCCTATAAGAAGGGGATAATTTGTTAATTTGAAAAGATTCATTATCTTTTTGATCTATTGAACAATCATTTTCAATCTGATTTACCTTTTCATTATTATCAGATGAACTGTCTAAATTATCATTATCATGATTATAACCTAAAGGAGCACAATCTTTCTCTTTAATTCCAAGATTTTTTAATCTTTTAACAATTTCATCAACCATTTCAGAGTCTTGATTAATTTCTGAAGGTTTTTTAAAATTGAAATTAAGTTTTTCAGAAGTCATAGGTTTAAATAAAACCCTTTTATCCACTTGCGGAGAATCGTCATTAACACCCCTTTTATCTTTACCTTTTTGTAACGAATTTGAATTAGAGGTTCCTTCTCCAGAATTTTTATTAACAGAAACATTTTTTTCGATTCTAGTTAATTGTTCTCCTAAAGTTTGAAGTGTTAAATTAGTAAAGTTACTTTGTTCAACAACAGCTTCAACATTATTGCTTTTCCTATAAGGAGTAGCATAAATTTCTTCATCCTGTATTTTTATTACTAAATGTTTTTCAGGAGGATGAATACTAGTAACAGTCTTACCATTTTTAACAAGAAAATTTCTATAAGAACTTTCTAAAGGAAGAATAACATTTTTATCCTCAAAATTAGGATATTTATCTCTTTTAAGAAATTTCATAAAGTTGAAAAATTTCATTGGTTCTTCATTCAATTCTAGACTTCTTTTAAGAACCCTTTTATACAAACAAAAATGTTTATTTTGTTCAGATTTTTTCTTTAAGAAAAACCATTTCCTTTGTAACTCATTATCTTTTGAGAAAAATTCTTCTCTAGCCTGTCCTATAAGGGGGCAATAATGAATATTGTCTAACCCTATATTCTGGTTGATTAACTCCATCAGAGGTAAATCTAGTACCAGAAATAGTTTCACTTTCATAATTTGTAGGCATGGAGGACATTGAATGTCTTTCCGAAAACCCTGAAAGATTTTGACCAGAATTTAAACTTCTAGAGCTTCCTAAATTTAAGCGGGCTATTCTCTGATTAGAGAATCTAATTTCAACATTCCCATCAAGATACTCTATTAAGCCTTCAAGTTCTCTATTTTCTGTCTTAACAGGTTCACTAGCATTCTCTAGCATCCAATTTTCAGGTAACTTAACTTGATCCCAAGTTATGGTCTTAGGAATTTGAATATTACTTTTAGCAAGGTTTGTTATAAACAAAGTTGTTGATCCTCTTAAATCTGGTCCTAGCCATTTAAGTCTAGGAACAACAGTATTCATAACTTTGTACTGAATCCTGTAAATTAAGACTATGTTTTCTGCGCCTTGCATCATTCTAAAACCTCCAGTTTTAATATCTAGACAAAGAGCATGCAATATAGTTGGGTCATTTAATGACAGAGTAAAGTTTGGGAAGCTTGAAAAGTAAATCGGGCGATCACACAAACTACTTTCAACAATTCCTAATAAGGAGTCAGTGAATCTTAAATGTCTTTTATCACGAACACAAACTAAGGCGGAATTATTTAATCCTAACCTGAAATTTGGTTTAAGACCAATTTGAACCATTCCTAAATGTAAAAATTTATATTTTTCCTTATGTTTTTCAATCAAAGATTGACTTAACAATTGAAATGTATTATCACTTTCATTTAAGGGGATAGCTTATTCAACAGTTTTAACTACATAATCAGAAGAAAAAGCAAATGTTCCTTTTTGTTTATAAACAGATGAATGCTCTGGCATTTTCCAATTTTGTATTTCTTTGTCCAAATTCTCATTAATAAGAATTTCTTTATTACTGCTACTACTAGCAGTATTAGATATGTAAGACCAAGATCTACCAAATCCAAACATTGTTGTGTTGATCACTGTCAACGATTTATCCTGCCTACCTCAACAGGTTTTACGGCCTTACGGTACGCGACTTAAGGTTTCCCCGGGTTTCACAACACAAGTTTTGTTTGAGAAGGATAAAACTTAATCTTTCAAATCAAATACAAGCAAGTAGTAGTAATAATAATGAAGTTCTTAAAAATAAGATATTTTCTAAAGAATACAACCTAAAAACCAGAACACGATCAAACAAACAAAAGGAAGATTTAACAAACTTCACACAATAATATTATTAATATCAACATAATGTTTACAAACATTAATTTGTACAAACTTAACTTACATAATAAACATAATAACATAATTGAAACTAAAATATAAGTTCCAAACATAAATACATAACCAAACTACATACCTGAGCAAAAAATGATGCAAAAAATATTAAATTTGGATTTACGGATTGACTGTACGGCATGTCGTAAGTTGGATATGAAAATTTGACTTAAAACAATATAACTCATACCCTGTAAGTCCAAACTGACCACGGTGAACGTCATTTATGTCGTAATTCAATTATCTACCTAGGGTATTTTTTTATTATTAGAAATACAGTGATTTTGTAACCTAACATCGCTTGTCTTAAAATTTGACCGTATAATACGAAGTAAATTACGTATTGTATTATACGGACAGTCTAAAAGCAAAAAAATAACGTCTAGTTAGCGTCATTTAATTTGTATTTAAATTATCTACTCACTTTAATTTTTCTGATTTTTTTTGAGTAAGTACATAATTAAATTTTTCACCTAATGCATTTCATTATTTTGGTCAAATTTTAAGACAAGCGATGTTAGGTTACAAAATCACTGTATTTCTAATAAAAAAAATTACCATAGGTAGATAATTGAATTACGACATAAATGACGTACACCGTGGTCACTTTGGACTTACACGGTATGAGTTATATTTTTTTAAGTCAAATTTTCATATCTCAACTTACGGTAGAGCCTACAGTCAATCCGTAAGTCCAAATTTAATATTTTTTGCATCATTTGAATCGAAATTAAAATATCTACTTACTGTAAGTTTTTTTAAAAAAATTAATAATATTTTAAATTAAACATCAAATCGTCAAAAAAGTCAAAAATGTAAAAAAAAAAAATCGCCACTAGGGGTAGCGAAATTCATAAAAACGCTACCACAAGCAGCGTTTTATGAAAAATGCTACCCCTAGTAGTGCTTTTTGAAAAACGCTAAAAATCGCTACCCCCAGTAGCGTTTATATACATTTTGCTAAATATTTTTTCAGTATACTTACTTTTTTAAATATTATTTGCACAGTAGTTACTTTTTAAAAAACTTCGAATGAGAAGTTCTTCAAAAAGTAATCACTGTGAAAAATATATTTGAAAAAGTAACTATATAAAAAATAGGGTTAATTACTTAATTGGTTACACATGTTTCACCATTGTGCAGAATGGTTACTCATATTTCAAAATGTGATTAATTGGTTTTGAAATGTGACTAATTGGTTTTTTTACTGTTCACCGTTAGAAATCATAGTTAAGTCACTATTTAGATACGTAAAATGATGTAATTACCCTTTTCATCAAACAAAATGTGTTCTTCATCAACCAAGCTATTCTTCATCACCGAATTGAATTGAAGAACCCATAATTGAACTTCTGAGTTCTTGAAGAACCTAGAATCGCATTCCTAGGTTCTTCGATTCTTGTTCTTGAAGATGATTCTGTGTTTTTCAATACCACTAGGGGCATAATAGTCATTTCACAATTCAATAATATGTTAAAAAAATTAATTAACGGTAAAATTAACGGTTTGCTAACGGAATAATCAATTAATCACATTGGGAAAAACATGTGTAACCAATTAGTCACATAGCAAAACCAATTAATCACATTTTGAAACATGTGTAACCATTCTACACAATGGTGAAACATGTGTAACCAATTAAGCAATTAACCCAAAAAAATATTTAGCAAAATGTATATAAGCGCTATGGGGGTAGCGTTTTTTACAACATGCGCTACTTGAAATAGCGTTTTTATGAAAAACGTCACCCCGAGTAGCGTTTTTTTGGAGATCTTTATTTTTTTTTTCGATACATTTATTTGGTTTTTGAATAAATCATAACCCTTACAAGGAGACAAACCCTGCAATTATATGGAGTAATTAATTAAATATTCAATCAATTATGGAGTAATTAATTAAATATTTATTGACCCTTACTTGGAGATAAAACCTTGGTTGACCATTGTCCTTACATATTTATTGGTCGCTGTCGTTTCATATTACTCCATTGAATATTTAATTAATTACTCCATAATTGCAGGGTTTGTCTCCAAGCAAGGGCCTAGGTTTATTAAAAAAAAAAATAAAGGTATCGAAAAAACAAATGAATGTCTCCAAGCAAGTGTCCTTTCATATTATTTAATTTAATTAATATTATTATTTATTATATAATTTATCGTCTCCTTCTCTCTCTACGGCGGAACCGATCTCATAGTCGTAAAAAAAACGAATAAAAAAACAAACACTACTAGAGGTGGCCTTTTTCATAAAAAACACTACAATTTATTGAAAAACGCTACCCCTAGTAGTGTTTTTTGAAAAACGCCACCCCTACTTGTGTTTTTTGAAAAACGCCACCCCTAGTAGCGCACGTTGTAAAAAACGCTACTCCCACTAGGGGAGTAGCGCTTTACTTTTTCAAATATTTTTTGCGGGATCGTTACTTTTTGAAAAACTTCGAATCCTGGACTCTAGTTGTTCAAGAGAACACACAGACCACTAGGGGTGATAAAAAACATTGGCTAGATCGAATTTCCGACAAGACCGGCCTGAGACCAGCCCGACTAGGACCGAGCAGGCAGTTTTTCTTCTTCAAGGTCGGGCTCAGTCGCAGGGGGTTTTCCCTAAAAATCCGACTAGGACCGGACTGACCCGACATTGAAGAAAACCCTAGAAATTCATGGTGTAACCCTTGAAACACTAGTAATTCATGATTTTGCATTCAACAACCATTGGATTGGTTCCAAAAGGGAAGTGCGACGGAAGACGAGAAGCGAGTGGGTTCAAGCCCAAAAGCTTCGGTGATATTTTTTGGCCAAATCCAACTAATTTTGTTTTTACCCAAACATTCGGTCAAAGACCGAGACCGGCCCGAGTCAAGCAAGACCGACTCGGGCGGGCTTTTTTTGGCCAAAATCGGTCTCGGTTTCGGTCCTCTAGATGTCAAGACCGACATTTCGATCTCAGTCTTGGTCCTGCCTCCAAGACCGGTTTGGCACTCTCTGAAGTGGCCCATGATCAGCCCTACAGACCACCCATCTGTCGTCCTTTTTGGCATCAGTGCACTGTAAATCGTGGGCTTAGGCAATACTAGATTGGTTCTCATGCTAACTGTTAGACAATGGAGACTTTCGGGCCACCACCACCACTTAACTGAAGTGGGCAAGTCACTCACTGAAGTGGACAAGTCACTCACCAAAGTGGGCAAGCCACTGAATATTATCATCGTTTTTTGTCTATAAGAAGTCAACAATGTCGAAGGAAATAATAAGGAGGAACAAGATAGAGAGAAGAGTAAGAAACAGTTGTTGGAGTGTTGAGTCTGTGGGAGAAAAATAGTGTTGTGTATGTGAGCCAAAAATACGGAGTGAGTATGTTAGAGTGTGAGCGATACATAATGTATGTTTCAGTGATACACTATTTGTAACACTATTTGTCTATAGTGAAAGTGGATGTGAGCCGTGGACGTAGCCAAATTGGTGAACCACGTAAATCCTTGTCTCGTGTGCATTTCTCTTGATCCACTGAATCCCAAGGTCATGCAAGGCGGGAATTAGCAGCATCTTATTACCCAACAATTGGTATCATAGCTTTTGGCTGGCGAATCGAAGCACGACAGACGTTTACAAAAATTATTCAGCAAAATAATTTTTGTATTCATCCTATTTGTTCGAGTGGGAGCAATGGCGTGAGATAATGAGTCCAAAATTTTCTCATTTTGATGTGACAAATTTTGGATTCTGGAAAATGCAAATAAAAGACAGCTTGTACCAGAAGGATCTTTATTTACCTTTGGGTGACAAACCAGAGGAAATGAAATATTCAGAGTAGAAGTTGCTGTACCAGAAAACTCTTGGAACCATAAGGCTATCACTGTCAAAGTGAGTAGCCTACAACATCAAAAATGAAAAGACAACCGCATCTCTCATGGCGAGCCTCTCCAATTTGTACGAATAGCCTTATGCAGCAAATAAAATGCATTTGATAAAGAAGTTGTTCACCATGAAAATGCTAGAAGGAGCACAATTCAGAGAGCATCTCATCGAGTTCAAAGAAGTGACAGACCAACTTGAAGCAGTGGATATGTCTTTCATTGAAGAGATACGTGTAAGTCTAATTCTTGGGCAGTTTCCTAATAGTTGGAAAGTCACAGTCACTGCAATCATTGGATCTGCAGAAAAGAGCAAACTGAAGTTTGTTGATGTAGTAAACATCATTATGACTGAAGAAATTCGAAATCGGTTAAATGACGTTTCTAGCTCAGCGTCAGATTTGAATGTAGATAGCAGAGGCAGAGATTCAAACAAGAGTGGAGGGAGCAATACGTCCAAATCCAAAAAGGGCAGGTCACAATTTCGAAATCCCAAATATTCCAACAATCAAAATCAAAACCAGAAGGTGATCGAATGTTGGAATTGCGGCAAAATCAGGCACTACAAAAATCAGTGTAGATCCCCGAAGAAAGAAAAAAAAGAAAAAACATATGCAAACATCGCAGCAGAAGAGGGAGACGGTGTATTGATATGCTCTTTGGAGAGCAAGTCAGAGTCATGGGTGCTAGACTACGGAGCTTCCTTCCATGCGACCTCGAACAAAGAACTCTTAGTGAGTTATTCATCAGGCAACCTTGGTAAGGTATATCTTGGTAATGATCAACCCTGCGACGTGGTTGGCAAGGGTGATGTACATATCAAGTTGAATGGATTTGTGTGGAAGTTAAGGGATGTCAGACACATTCCTCACTTGAGGAAGAATTTGATCTCGGTGGGCCAGCTAGCAATTGAAGGTTACGTCACAACCTTTAATGGTGATACTTGGACGGTTTCCAAAGGTGCAATGATAGTCATTCGTGGCCAGAAGAGTGGTACACTCTATAAGACGACGAACACTTGTGGGTCAATTACAGTTGTAGACAACAAAGATGATTCAAATCTATGGCACCAAAGACTTGGTCATATGAAAATGGCATCAGACTAGTAGGGTCTGTACCAGGGACACCACAACAGAATGGTGTAGCAGAACGGATGAACCGAACATTGACTGAGAGAGCCAGAAGCATGCGTAAACATGTAGGACTGTGCAAGCAGTTTTGGGCAGACACAGTCAATACATCATCTTACTTGATCAATTGAGGACCATCAGTACCGCTAGAGTACGAAATACCAGAAGAGGTATAGAGTGGAAAAGAGGTAAAACTTTCTCATTTGAAAGTTTTTGGTTATGTATCATATGTGCATATTAGTGATCAGGTTAGGGTAAAGCTTGACCCCAAGTCACTAAAATGCACCTTCATCGGATATGGTGGAAATGAGCTTGGATACAAGTTCTGGGATGACCAGACCAAGAAGATGATCAGAAGTCGGGATGTGATATTCAATGAAAAGGTGATGTGCAAGGACAGAAATACACTACAACCTAGTAGTGCAACACAAGGTGATCCTATGTATGTTGATCCAGATGATTTCCCAGATAGAAGCATAGTACAACAAACATATGAGAATCCTCAGTCAAAGGAACAGACATCGCAGAGCAACACACAACAGACTGATCCACCACAGTCTCCATCTCATGTACTAAGGAGATCTTCACGGCCTCCTATACCAAATAGAAGGTACATGAATTATTTGATGCTTACTGATGCAGGAGAACCTGAATGATATGATGAAGCATGTCAAGTGGAAGATTCTAGCAAGTGGGAGCTTGCAATGAAAGCAGAGATGGAGTTTCTTATCTCTAACAAGACATGGGAGCTAGCTGAGTTACCCGTGGGAAAGAAAATCTTATACAACAAATGGGTGTATCGAGTCAAGGAGGAACATGACAGTTCCAAAAGGTACAAGGCAAGACTTGTACCCAAAGGATTCCAGCAGAAGGAAGGTATCAACTACACCGACATATTTTCACCTGTTGTGAAACTGACTACCATTTGGTCAGTTTTAAGTATTGTTGCAGCAGAATACTTGCAACTTGAGCAGTTATATGTAAAAACTGCTTTCCTCAATGGTGACCTTAAGGAAGAGATATACATGGAACAGCCGGAGGGTTTCTCAGAACGAGGCAAGAAGAAACTCGTGTGTAAATTGCAGAAGACCTTGTATGGTATGAAACTGGCTCCAAGGCAGTGGTACAAAAAGTTTGACGGGTTTATGCAGACGAACGACTATTTCAGATGCAATGCTTACCATTGTTGGTACTTCAAAAGGTTCAAGCAATTAAAGAAGCAACTGTCGAGTGAGTTCAACCTAAAGGACTTGGACGCAACAAAGAAAATTCTTGGGATGAAAAACAATAGAGATAAGTCAAATGGTACTTTGCATCTATCTCAAGCGGATTACATTGGGCGTGTTCTCAAAAGGATCGGCATGAGTGATGCTAAAGCTGTTAATACACCATTGGCTATTCACTTTCGACTATCCAAGGAACAGTCACCCAAGACGGAAGATGAAAGGAACTTCATGGCTAAGGTTTCATATGCCTCAGTCATTGGAAGTCGCATGTCATTCATGGTTTGCACAAGACCATATATTGCTCATGCAGTGGGACCTGTGAGCAGGTTCATGACTAATCCTGGAAAGCAACACTGGGAAGCAATCAAGTGGATACTAAGGTATCTACCACAGATTGATGCATGTGTTTTAGCAGAAACGAGTTGAGACTACAAGGCTTTGTAGACTCAAATTTTGCTGGTGAGGTAGACAACATGAGGAGTACTACCAATTATGTATTCACAGTGGGGACTACTGCAGTCAGTTGAATTTCACAGATACAGAAGATAGTAGCGTTATCCACCACAGAGGCGAAATGCGTAGCAGTTACTGAGGCAAGCAAATAGATGATCTGGTTACACAGATTGTTAACATAATTGGGTCTAAGGCATACCAAGAATGTTTTGCACAGTGACAGACAGTGTGCTATACATCTGGCAAAGAATTCAGCATTTCATTCAAGGACCAAGCATATCGGACTTCGTTATCACTTCGTCAGATCTATACTAGAGGATGGAGTTTTAACACTTGAGAAGATCAAGGGTAGCAAGAACCTAGATGACATGCTAACCAAGATAGTCTCTACAGAGAAACTGAAGTTGTGCTCAGCTTCAGTGGGTCTTCAAGGATAGAAGACAGGAAGGCCTCACACCCAGTTCACTCATGGATACATTGGTGGAGTTTTAAAGCCTCCAAATGGGAAATTGTTAGAAAATGGAGACTTTCGGAAGTGGTCATGCCACTCACTGAAGTGGACAAGCCACTCACCAAAGTGGGCAAGCCACTCACGAAAGTTGGCAAGACACTCAGCAAAGTGGCCAAGCCAATGAATATTATCATCTTTTTTGGTCTATAAGAAGCCAACAATGTCGAATGAAAGAATAAAGAGGAACAAGAAAGAGAGAAGAGTAAGAAACGGTTGCTGGAGTGTTGAGTCTGTGGGAGAAAAATAGTCTTGTGTATGTGAGCCAAAAATGCGATGTGAGTATTTTAGAGTACGAGCGATACATAGTGTATGTTTGAGTGATACACTATTTGTAACACTATTTGTCTATAGTGAAGGTGGATGTGAGCCGTGGACATAGCCAAATTGGTGAACCACGTAAATCCTTGTCTCGTGTGCATTTCTCTTGACCCACTGAATCCCAAGGTCATGTGAGGTGGGAATTAGCAGCATTTTATTACCCAACAATTGGTATCAGAGCTTTTGGTTGGCGAATATCGGTCCTCCAGATATCAAGACCGAAATTTTGATCTCGGTCTTGGTCCTACCTCCAAGACCGGTCTAGCCCACCCATGATCAGCTCTACAGACCACCCATCTGTCGTCCTTTTTGGCATCCGTGCACTATAAATCGTGGGCTTGGGGAATACTAGATTGGTTCCCATGCTAACTGTTAGACAATTGAGACTTTCGAGCCACCACCACCACTCAACTTAAGTGGGCAAGCCACTCACTGAAGTGGACAAGTCACTCACAAAAGTGGGCAAGCCACTCACAAAGTGGCCAAGCCACTGGAGATCGGTCTATAAGAAGCCAACAATGTTGAAGGAAAGAATAATGAGGAACAAGAAAGATAAAAGAGTAAGAAACGGTTGTTGGAGTGTCGAGTCTGTGGGAGAAAAATAGTGTTGTGTATGTGAGCCAAAAATACGGAGTGAGTATTTTAGAGTGTGAGTGATACATAGTGTATGTTTGAGTGATACACTATTTGTCTATAGTGAAAGTGGGTGTGAGCCGTGTACATAGCCAAATTGGTGAACCACGTAAATCCTTGTCTCGTGTGCATTTCTCTTGAGTCGATGAATCCCAAGGTCCTGCGAGGTGGAAATTAGCAGTATCTTATCATCCAACACTAACTAACTATGTAAAATACATGATAGATCCATAATTCATATAAGGTATAAGGCCAATTGTACAAATTTAGATTTAAAAAAATATAGTTATTTTTATTTAGGTTCTTAAAATTTTATTTTTCCCTTCCTAATTTTTTTATTCAACTATTTATTTATTTTTAAAAAATTTCTTCACCGAACAAAATTTCTTATTTCAAGTATGCTCACCAATGTTGGAATTCAAGAGGATTTCTTGGATTGATATAAAGTCGTGACGACACTTTCAGATTGAAACTATTTGGTGGTTCACCCAAAATTTCAATCAGATAAAATCAAAATCTATCTGAGCCCGAACTTGAGAACAAATGTATGGTTTTTGTGATGATCTATTCGAACCTGAACCTTGACCAATTTATAGAGTTTGTCTCCCCCTTTGGAAGAGACTTGGCGCCAAAGGAACTACACCTCTTCAGTCGAATCTTGGCGCCAAAGCAGAAGAACCACTTTGGATGATATCTTGGGGCCAAAGTTACTTGCACCACTTCAGTCGAAACTTGGCATCAAAGCAAGTGTCCAAAAAACGGGAATTTTGAGGTAAAAAATCAAGTCATTAATTCCAAAAATTCAAATTTATAATAGGGGCTCTGCCCCTGAACCCCTGCAAGGGGGGTATTGCCCCCTTTGTCCCCCATTGCTCGCCCCTAATCAACCGATGAAGTTCTGATACAATGAATTATAATATACTTAAACAAGTGTGCACTATGCACCCTCCTGACTTGCTTAATAAAATATTATGATCATATTGGTCAACTAACCAATCCAATTACATTAAAATATCTAACATTCCTCCCCCATTTTAGTGTAATCCTTGATTAACTAAATTAAAATCACAACAAACAACACAACAAACTTATGCATAAATGAAATATCATGACGATTGAATTTCATCTTAGTGTATTACACATTTCAATAGATTGAACCTTTGTTATTCATTGGGAATACATGAAGATAATATACACATAAATGAACATTCGCAAATGTTCTTACATAAAACTACCTTTTACTAGCCTTGTGTCCTAATCCTTCATAAACATATCAAAGCCAAGTCCTAGATTCTTGAAGCGGCTAAACTTCATGTTCAAATAGGTAGCTCTTTTATTCTTGCACCTGCATATGCAAATTTCCAAAAGAACTATTAAGAAGTTAAACTTCAACCTCCTCATCTTGCAGGTCTGAACACATACCTTGGGATGATATAACCAATGTGTTCCAATCTCTCGATGTTGAGTTTTCCACATTGAATTCAACACCTAATGTCATATTAGGTGGGAATTGGGTATCTCAACATGAGAGATTTCAAATGGACTTTAATCCCATCCCCACAACCGATTTGTGCACAAGATCTCTTCTTAACCCTTTTGTCAGATGATTGGCTAAATTATGTTGAGTTTTTATAAACTCCACTGATATGACACCATGCATGATGAGCTCACGAATCATGTTGTGTCTAACACCTAAGTGTCTAGATTTGCCTTTGTACACTTGCCTATATGCATTAGCCAAGCAGACTCACTGTCACATCTGATAGATATAGATGATATCGGTTTAGGCCATAATGGAATTTCATAAATCAGATTTCTTAGTCACTCATCTTATTTATCAGTCGATGCTAATGCCACAAACTTAGACTCCATTATTGAGTTAGTAATGCAACTATGTTTCTTTGATGCCCAAGAGATAGCACCTCCCCCAAGAAGGAATACTCATCCACTTGTAGAAGAATGGTATTCCACATTGGAAATCCAACTTGCATCTGAATAACCTTCAAGAAATGATGGGAATCCCGTATAAGTCAAACCATAATCCATGGTTCCTGTCAAGTACTTGAATACTCGATTTAAAGCTTGCCAATGATGTGAACTAGGATTGCTAGTATACCTACTAAGCTTTCCAATAGCATATGCAATATCTGACCTAGTGTTAATCATGGCATACATAAGACAACCAATAACTCTTGAGTATTCGAGTTGAGATATTGTGACACCTTTATTAGGCAAAAGCTTAAGAATATGATCTATGGGAGTGCTAACTGGAGAACAATCTTTAAAATTAAATTTATTCAGAATTTTCTCAATATAATGGGATTGAGAGATTGAAATACCATTGTTCTTTCGCTTGATCTTTATACCAAGAATCACCTCAGCCTCCCCCAAATCCTTCATATCAAAATTAGATGATAAGAATTTCTTGGTTTTATCAACTTGATTTTGGTCAGTACCAAAAATCAACATGTCATTTACATATAAACAAATTATAATTTCTTTACCAGAAGTATCAAAGTTGCTATATACACATTTGTCTGCTTGGTTAAGGAGAAAACCATTAGACAATACCACATCATCAAATTTTTGATGCCATTGTTTTGGTGCTTCTTTAAGACCATACAATGATTTCTTCAACTTGCACACCTTGTTTTCATACCCAGGTATAACAAACTCTTCCGGTTGTTTCATATAAATCTCCTCATCCAAATCACCATTCAAGAATGCAGTTTTCACATCCATTTGATGAGTTACAAGGTTATGTATAGCTACAAGTGCTATCAATAACCTAATAGTGGAGGTCCTAGCAACATGAGCATAAGTATCAAAGTAATCAATCCCTTCCTTTTGCCTGAAGTCTTGGATAACCAATTTTGCTTTACACTTATCTATGGTACCATCCACTTTTATTTTTCTTTTAAAGATCCATCTGTTTCCCAAAGCTTTACAGCAGGAGATAGATCAGTTAATTCCCATGTGTTATTGTTCATGATCGAATCCATTTCATCTTGGATAGCTTCTTTCCAGAATGCAACATCCCTTAAGCCCATAGCTTTAGTAAATGTTCTTGGATCCTCTTCAATTATAAAACAATATTGATATTGATACTCAATATCATGTCTTGACCCTTCAACCAAATAAAGTTGAAAATCAGATCCAAAAGATTAGGCTTTTCTAGCTCTAGTGATTCTCCTTGGTTTAGATGGTCCAGGTACAGAAACAGTACCACCAGATACATATGAACTAAAAGAATTCTGAAGCATGTGTCTTGGTCTAGGTATAGATGTAAATCTATCTTCATCAAAGTTAGCATCTCTTGATTCAATAAATGTGTTTACAGACACATAGTCATTAGATTCTAATACATAGAACCTATATGCATAGGAATGCTCAGCATACCCAATGAAGATACAATCTATACCTCTTTCACCCAAGTTTCTCCTTTTGGGTTTAGTGAGCCTTACAATTGCTCTACATACCCAAACTCTTAGAAAACTTAATTTTGGTGGCTTTTTATACCACAATTCATATGGGGTAAACTTATTCCTTCTATTAGGAATTATATTCAATAAATAACAGGTTGTTAACATAGCCTAACCCCAAAAAATTTCACTTAAACTTGAATAGGATAACATGGAATTAGCCATATCTTTCAAAGTCCTATTCTTCTTCTCTGCTACACCATTTTGGTGTGGCGTATAAGGAGCTGTAGTTTGCTGTATTATACTAGTAGATTGAAAATATACTGGATCATAATATTCACCTCCTCTATCAGTACGTAAATTTTTAATCAAGTTACTTTGATGTAACTCAACTTCTTCTTTATAAATTTTAAATTTATCAAGAACTTCATCCTTAGCATGCAACAAATAAACATAACAATATATAGATGCATCATCAATAAAAGTAATGACATACTTTTTATTTCCTAATGAAGGTATATCATGAAAATGACATAAATCGATATGTATCAGTTCGAATACTTTGGATACTCTATGTACCTCCTTGAAAGCTTTTCTGGTTATATTAGTTAACATGCAAGTTTTACATTTCTCATTGTTTCTATCAATAGCAGGTATGAGACTCATTTTAGACATATCTTTTATTCTTCTATAATGTACATGTCCTAGTCTAGCATGTCATAATTATGATTTATTCACATTATTGCTAGTACTAGTAGAAGCCATACAAGCAGATTTATTATCAAACGAAACCTTAAAATTCAACATAAACATACCATTACATAAATAAACAAAACCTACAAAAGTACCATGTTTCGACAAGATATACTTGTCACTTTCATACACATGTTTGTAACCACAATTATTTAAGACAACACCAGATACAACATTCTTTCGAATCCCAGGAACATATAATACATTGTTTAAAGACACATTCTCCAGACGTAAAAACAAACTTTACATTTCCTAGTCCTTTGATTGGTTCAGTCGCAACATTTTCCATCTTTAAAATAGATCCATCTTCAATTGGTTGAAAGTATTTGAACCAACGAAGATCTTTACACACATGACTTATTGCTCCTGAATCAATCCACCACGCAACATGATCATCCTGCACATAAAATGCATCAGCTATTAATGATACACAATTCTGACCCGAATTATAATTTTGTATTAAAATATGACATTGTTGCTTTTCTGGATCCTTAGATCCTCTTGGACCAGCGTTATACTTGCGTTTACCAACCCGACAATCCTTCTTGAAATGACCAGGTTTGCCACACATCCTTTAAACTTTCGTTTGTTACCCTTGCCTTTGTTCGAGTTTGAAAATCAACCCTCTTCAATCATGTTCAAAAAAAAGTTACCAACTTGGTTCTTACCCATAGGATTATTGATGTCGACTTCTTGAGCCCTTAAAGTCTCCTCAATCCTGAAGTGACTTCCAAGTTGAACAAGAGACATCTCTTCCTTATTGTGTTTCAGGGTATGTTTGAAATCTTTCCATGATGGTGGCAGTTTGTCTATAACACTAGAAATCGAGATGGATTCATTCATCTTCATGTTATGCTGAGCAAACTATCCCAGAATCCTTAACAGTTCATTGTACTGCTCCATGATTGGTCTAGTATCAACCATCTTGTAATTATTAAAATTACTAACCATAAACTTCTTGCTTGAAGCATCTTCGGTCATGTACTTGGATTCAAGAGAATCTCACAACTCTTTTCCAGACTCTAAATTTTGGTATATATCAAATAGAGAATTAGACATCATGATGTGACCACGACAAATGTATTCATCGTTCTCCCATTTGTAGCGCCTTCTAGTCTGTTCCACCATTTCATTCTCGAACAGTTCCGGCATAGAAGTACTCAACACATCCACAACCTTCAGTGTTGTCAAAAGGAAATGCATCTTCTTCTGCCATCTTCGAAAATCAATGCCTTCAAACTTATCCAATTTCGCAAACTTGCTTGTCATATCCCTAGCAGATTCTCCGTTCGTCATCTTCAGAGCTAATATTTTCAATTTTTGTTGGAATTCGATAGGATTTCTTGGATTGATCTGAAGTCGTGACGACACTTTCAGATTGAACTATTTGGTGGTTCACACAAAATTTCAATCGAATAAAATCAGAATCTGTCTGAGCCCGAACTTGAGAACAAATGTATGGTTTTTATGATGATCTCTTCGAACCTGAACCTTGACCAATTTATAGAGTTTGTCACACCCATTGGAAGAGACTTGGCGCCAAAGGAACTACACCTCTTCAATCGACTCTTGGCGCCAAAGCAGAAGAACCACTTCGGATGATATCTTGGCGCCAAAGTTACTTGCACCACTTCAGTCGAAACTTGGCGCCAAAGCAAGTTTCCAATAACCGGAAATTTTGAGGTAAAAAAATTAAGTCATTAATTCCAAAAATTCAAATTTATAATAGGGGTTGTAAACACCTGATTTTGGCTCAAAATACTGTATGCGAGTAATCTAGATTGGAAAAGTATATATAGTATATATATAATATATATATTTGAAAACTAAAAAATAATAATATTAAAAAATTAATAAAAAATTCCAACAGTGGAAAATTTCCTCTTTTCCACCGTTTTTATTTTTTATTATTAAAAAAATGTTTGTTTTTTTTTTAAAAAATGTTTTTATTAATTAATTAAATAAGTATTCATTTCTTCTATAAAAGGGAGATGAATGAATGGTGATTAAGGGGGAATGAAGCTACGGTGATTCAAAGAATGAGAGGAAAAAAAAAAAGAATGAAAAATATTGGTGATTATCAGTCTCGGTTTCTCGTACGGTATTTTAACCTCCAATGAGTTAGGTATATTTCTCTCATATTCAATATCATATTTGTAGTTTATAAATGTTAAATAAAATTGAGAGTTTATATACATATATTATATATTAATGTATAATATACTTGTTATATGTATAATATATATTTATATTATGTTTATGTAACACTATTATATCTATATGTATAATATATATTTATATTATGTTTATGTAATACTATATATATCTATATGTATAATATATATAGGGTTAATAACCAACAAGCTACCCGAACTTTGGGTGGTTGGCAACTGGCTACCTGAACTTTGATTTTTCAAAATGAGCTACCCGAACTTTGGACGGATGAGCAATGAGCTACCTCCGTCACTATTTCCGTTAATTCATCACGGAATTGAACATGTGCCAATCACGTGTTCTTCATTTGGCGGTAAAGTTTGCAATTTTATCCAAAATTCCAGTAATGCCCTTCAATCCCATTCTTGTGTGTCAAAGTGAGTAACATTACCTGAGGAAACCGAGGAGACTTGGGTCAAAAACCTCATTTGTAAGAAATCAGACTTGCTGAGTGTAAGAACCCAGACTTCATCCTCTTCCATTTCTACGAACCCGACCTTCCTCCTCTGCCAAAATCAATTGTGTTTTTGAAGAAACCGACTAATCTCAAGTTGATTCCTTCCGACGGTGCATGCAAGTTTCATGTTTGTCCATCAAAACTGATCAGAAGTTCCTTCGTCTGTTATTCTGTTCCTTCCTGAAGACTACATTTCTAGGGTTTTGTCCAACTTTGACAGATGAAAGGGAAGATGGACAAAGAAGGGTACGTATCTTGTTTTCTTTGTGTTTTGTTATTGTATATTAGGGTTTCCCTCTTGTAATGCCTGAATGATTGCCGAATGATTGCCGAATGATTGTACAGATTTTTCAGTCCAGAAGGAGTACATGATGATTTGTTGTTCGAGATTCACTTTAATGGACAACTCATTGAAATTGAAGGTAAGGTGGAATATGTAGGCTTGATTGATTATGAGGAATTCCCTAGGTCTCTAAGCTTCAAGGATTTACAGTCTTTTTTGGTACAAAAGTATTATCATGAAATTGGGGATGTGATACATTGTATGCATCCGAAGGATGAACTTCCGACTGGATTATATGTGGTGTCCTCAGAAGTTGATTTGAAAGTAATGGTGGATAAGTTAGATGGTGAGCAGAATTGTGTATTGCTGTTCTTCTTGGTAAAAAATGCAGATGTTGGACAGGGTCCTAGTCAGTTACATAGGAGTGAACAAGTTGATGAAGGCATTTCGTTGACCATGCACTTTGGTGATGAAGGAACTTCTTATGGGCCAACTTTGGATGGATTAGTCACAGAACTGACTGGGCCAGAGGTATGTGTTAGCGGGCCTAATATAGGTGGGTTAGAAACTGACAGGCCTTGTGAGGAGTAATTGGAAGATGTAAGTGATGAAGATTACCTGCAAGAGTCAGCAGAAGGGTATGACAGTGATACCGAGTTCTGGGAACAAGCTAGCTTAGTTTCTGATAGGGTAGAAATTCCCCCTTCCGAGCACGTCGAGATGGATGTTGCACCGTATGATTTGGAAGTCGATGAACTCATTGGTCAAGAAGACGTTATCATTACACCACCACTATCTGATGATGAAGCTGGTCTATCTAGACGATTCCCAGAGTATAACAGTAATGCCTATGTTGTCCCTGAATTCTCACTTGGAATGAAGTTTGCTAATGCAAAGTCATAAGAACTTTGCTCTGAAGTACAAGGTCAACAAATCTAAAAAGAATTCAGCTCATTGTAGTGATGAAAATTGTGGGTGGGGGCTATATGCATCAACAATGAAGGATGAAGACACAATGCATGTGAGGACTTACTACTCAGAGCATAACTGTGCGAGAGCCCACAAGTCCAGATGGGTGAATCCACAGTAGATTTCTAAGTAGTTCATTCAGAGGTATAGAGATCAACCGTTAAATGTGGGTTTTATTCAAGGGGAGATCCGTAGGAAGTATGGGTTTGAGGTAAACCAGTATGCTATCAAGAGAGGTATATGTATGATTAAAGAGATCATCTATGGAGATAATGCCCGACAGTTTGAATTGCTGAGATCTTATTGCATGACTGTGGTTAAGCACAATCCAGGCAGTAAGATGAAGATTCAAGTTGACGGAACTTATTTGAGGCTGAAGTTTGAAAGACTTTACAGTTGTTTTAAAGCATGTAGAAATAGGTTTCTAAACGGTTGCCAGCCATTCTTCGGACTGGATGGTTGTCATCTAAAAGGAGCTGATGGGGGGCAGCTCCTCACCGCAGTTGGCCGAGATGCTAACAATGGTATGTTTCCCATTGCAATAGCTTGGGTGGAGTCATAGTCCAAGAGCTCTTGAAAATGGTTCTTAGAACTACTTATGGCGGATATTGGTACGGGATGTGGAGAAAAAGGTCTGGGTTGTAATGTCAGATAGGCATAAGGTATTTTGTTTCTAATTTACAGTATCTGTAATGATTTATCGTTTGCTTGGCGATTTATTGATCTCATTTTCTGTCGTAGGGCTTGGTTGATGCTGTTGAAGAATGTTTCCCAGGGGCGGAACACAGATCTTGTGTTCGACATATCCACGCTAACATGATGACCATGGTCTGCAAAGGGAATAAGGTGAATGACCTACTTTGGGTTGCTGCTTCATCGTATACAGTTAATGGACACAACAAAGCCATGCTGGAATTGAGTCAAAAGAAAGAAGAAGCTCATGCATATCTGAATCAGATTGATCGTACTACTTGGACTAGAAGTCACTTCTCAACTTGGTCAAATATTGAGGTGGTCGTTAACAACCTGAATGAGTCGTTCAATGCAAGAATATTGGATGCTCGTGATAAGCCAATAATCAACACGTTTGAGGTAATTCGAAGAAAGTTCATGCGGGAGTTTCAGTTGAAGAGGGAAGCAATGTCATGGTATGCCTATGACATATGCCCTAGGATCAAAAGAAAGATTGAGCATTCAAAGATGGTAGCGAGAAACTGTAATGTGATCTTTGCTGGGCAAGATCAATTTGAAATTGATATGAGTGGTCGAGTTTATATATTGGATTTGGGTACAAGATGTTGCAGCTGTGGGGAGTATCAAATGACAGGTACAGTATATATTATGTTCGGTTCTTTAATGTTCTATTTTGTTCTGTAATGGATTTTACATTTTCTTTGTTTGGATAGGGATTCCTTGTGGTCATGCAATAGCTGCTATCCTTAAGGAAAACTTACCACTTGAGAGTTATGTTCATGAATGCTACAAGAGGGAAGCATATATGAGGGCTTATGATGGAGTAATCTACCCAGTTCCAAGTGAAGAAGATTGGGAGCATGACTCATCATTGCCAATTGACCCTCCCAACCCGAGGCGTCAATCTGGAAGGCCAAAGGTGAAGAGAACGAGGTCCGAGCATGAATCTAACCCTAATAGACTCCGAAGAGAAGTTAGCATGACATGCACCCTCTGCTCGGGCAAAGGTCATAATAAGAGAGGTTGTCCTTTAAAGAGAAAAGCGGTTAAAAAGGTAATCAGTATTTTTAGGCTATACTATACAAGTTATTAGTATTTTTATAGTTCACACTATTTCTGTGTAGGCCTCTTCAAGGACTCCTACGAGGACTCCTACGGGAAGCCAACAGAGTCAACAACAAGGAAATGGGATGGAACAACACGGTGGTATGAGCCAACCAGCAGTCAACCCACAGGTACGCCGATCTCCAAGATTCACAAGACCATCATCTAGTCAACCGTCATCTGGTACAAGGTCCAAGGCAGCACGACAACTCCGTTCAGGAGATCATGACGAACCTGATGTTTCGAAGGCAACTGGCAAAAGACCATGGCGACCATGATCAACATTCAGTTGGAGTGCCATCAACTTAGGTTATTTTTAGGTTCCAAATTTTGTATAGTGCAGTACTGATGGAATGCAGTACTGCAGCACAATACGGTTAAAATTCTGCAGAATTGTGCAGCACAATTCTGCAGCTTTTGGGTAGTCATTTTGGGTAGTTGGTGTTGTTATATATGGTATGTTTAAGGTACGTTGATGTTTACTGGAACCAAGACATTTTGATATCTTATATAGGCTCGGTTATATTGGTGCAATCTGTTATATTATGTTAAAATGGTGCAATCTGTTAAAATGCAATCTGTTATATTGGTTCAATCTGTTAAAATGCAAACAATATGTTAAAATTCTGCCATATTCTACAATGTGTACTGTCATATACTGCAAACAACAGCATTACAACAACAGCAAACAATCGTAAAATTCTTCATATTCTGCAATTCTTCATTAAATAACAAAGCATTACAAGCCATATTCAGCAATACAACAACAACATTACACCCTACAAAGCATTACTTAAACCTTAACAACATGACACGCACCAATTCCGCAAAGACAGAATGACAACCACCTAACTAAAACTTTAACAACAACAACACAATCAAAATGACAATAACAACTTGATACATTCGAATCTGATGCTGGTATTTCTTGATGCAGTTTGTTTCTACCTCCGACACCAACTTCTTGATTTTTCTTGAAACCCTATTTGAATGACTACAAACATTCAGGTCATACCAAAGGAAGAAACCACACCCGAATCCCTTCAATTTACTCTGCGTTTCAACAATCTGAAATATTAATCAACCGAAATTTCAACAAAAAGTTAATTAAACGAAGAACACTACTTACATTATAATTAGGGCATCCATAAAACCGTCTTCCGAAATTATCCCAAGTCCAAGACGTCTTGATTGTCGCAGCCATACCACATTTGCACACTTTCACTACTGGAATTGAGGAAATAGCAGACGCAGACGAACTCAAAGACATGTCCAAGACGACACAACGGAGAAGGACTTCAGCAATGGTTTCAAAGGATGAAGAAACAAAGGAACGAACCTGGTCTCCAGCACAACCGAGCAACTGTCGTCCAAAGATAAAAACCCTAATTTCTTCAAAAGGAATGAAGAACACAAAATGAAAGACGTTGGCAACAAAAGAGTTGTATTAGGAACGGTCTTGTAGGGCCAATTTGGACATTTGCTGCCAAATGAAGAACACGTGATTGGCACATGTTCAATTCCATGATGAATTAACGGAAATAGTTACGGAGGTAGCTCATTGCTCCTCCGTCCAAAGTTCGGGTAGCTTGTTTTGAAAAATCAAAGTTCAGGTAGCCAGTTGCCAAACATCCAAAGTTCGGGTAGCTGGTTGGTTATTAACCCATATATTTATATTATGTCTATGTAATACTATATATGTATATGTATAATTTATGTATATTACGTATATGTAAAATAAATAATTTCAAAAATGACTTAGGTCATTCCCCAACTTTGATGAAGGTTACAACTCGGTCCTTGGACTCTCGGGTCATTTCTGGGACATTATCGAGTGTTATAAACCAAAGTGGAAAGGTTTTGGGCCATTTGGGCAATTTTTTTTCTTAATTCAGCTCGTTTTTTTTTTAAATTACATTTTGATTTCTAAACTTTTCTAGACATTCCATGATTTCTCAATATGTTACAAATAAGTCTAGAATAATTTTTGGGTTATTTTTGGAATTTTGCCAAGTGTTACAAATAAATCTAGAATTGTTTAGGGTCAATTCTGTAATTTTAAAAAAATAAGTTCAATTATAATATTTTCGAAAATTACATTTTTGATTCCTAAATTTTTCTGGATATTCCATGATTTCTCAAAATGTTACAAATAAGTCCAGAATAAATTTTGGGTTATTTTGGAGCTTTACCAAATGTTACGAATAAATCCAGAATAGTTTAGGGTCATTTCTGCAATTTTCGAAAATATTTGTCCAATTCAACTCAAATTTTAATAAATTGCATTTTGGTCCTTATATTTTTTTGGGCATCCTATAACTTCTCAAAATGGGACAAATTAGTCCAACGGGCTTAATATCTTCAAAAATCATCCGTGCATGTTTTGACATATTTAAAATGGCTTGAGAGTTAAACCATTTTTTTTCGAGCACGATTAACTTTAGTTCTCTATTTTTTATTTGAAATTAACTCAAAAAAAAATGTTTTACATGGTTTGTTTAATTTAAGGAAAATGAATATAGTCTTTTTGGGACAAGCATGATCAAAACAAGCAATTCTGGTAAATGAAAAAAAATTCAAAAGCAAACTAAAGTACCGAAAGAGCGGATTATGAGCTTGCGAGCTTTTAAGACGTAATCAAACACCCGAACTCGATTCTCTGGACGTAGACCTTTCCAATCCCTAGGATGTTAACTCCATGTACCCTAAGTAAATTTTAGGATTCTGATTACCCTTCAATTAATCGGTGGCGACTCTTTCAATTTTTTCGGCCCGGTTGATGACCCCACTCGACCGGACCCGTCGCTCGCTAAGACCCGACATTTTAAAAATAAATTAAAAATATTTTTCAAATGGGTCGGGGGAAGTCGGATCTGACGTCCGACAATTTGGTGACTCTGCTGGGGATCTCTTTTAGAGGGTTTAGGCTTTGCCATGTTTGCTTCGTCATATTATATTTTGCCTCATCCGTTTTGACTGTTTTCTCATGCTTGCAGTTTCAAATTTTGTCCAAAAGGCGATGTAATTGTAATAATTCAAAAACAAAAATGTAAATTCTTGTTTTGCACACACCACGCTGGTTACCATTACCCGCTCGGACCTGGAGCACATTAAGAGCTTAGGGAGTTTAGTAGGGGAATGTGCCCGGAGTGATTTGGACCGCCGGCACGCACCCAAACAACTCAACTCGATGATCGGAATGGGCATGTGATCCTCTTTAGGGGGTGAGGTTCCGCTAGGTTCAGAGGACCTAGAAATTCCAACCATTTAGAACAACAGCCCTACACCGTGTTTAGTCTTTACCAGTTTTGTGTGTATTTCCATTGGTGGACCCAACTAATGTAAATGAGAATTCGACTCAAGTATTTGGATACGAGACGGGCCACAACCCATGAAAAAATTTGGCCCATGAAGAAGTTTGGGCCATTGATGTAAATGTGTTTTGTTTGGGCCCAAGATCATGACATGTATAGGATTGGGATTTTCTATTATATATTCCAGACTGTTGTAAATGTAATACGAGTCTTACTAATGAAGTTAAATTCTCGCGCTTCCATTGCATTTTTCAAAAAAAAATGTAAGTTCCGTTCATTCAATCTTGTATCCTTAAGACCTTTCACGCACCATCTTTGGTAAGGATGGAAAAAAATCATTGCCCTCACATTAAGGCCATACAGCTCCCTACGGTCGAAATTGCTCGAATATGGAAAGCCATGACAAAAGGGAATCAGAAATACGTGAACAAGAAGATTGACGAGATTCACGAGCTCGTAAACTACAAAGTCAATTGAATTCTCCTTAACACCTTGTCTGAATTATGGAATATGAAAAACGCGTCTGTGTGATTAACAACAACGGAATACGTTCACAAGTTCCATTTGACACTAGCAAGTCCGTATTTCAACCCGGATGAGATAATCAGGGATAGATCCGAACAACCACCGTCATTCTAGCAATGTGAGAGCACCTTGGAAAAATGTGGGGGCAACGTAGCTAAGTTGAATGACACCCTTGAACAGTTCATACGAAGAACGAGGCAAATAAAAAGATTTTCAAAATACATGTCCTCGACCTTCGTTTGAACCAAGGAACAAGCAACAAATGCACTCAATGAGCTACGTCGTTGTGTGAAACGTCTTAAGAACTAGACATCAATTGGCCAAATCATTTTAAAGTATTTTTGAAAAAATTTGTCATACATGCAATTAATGTCTATGAATGGAATGAACGGAACATGCAGAATTTTTGAAATCAATCATGCATGATCAATTGTGTATTCATCCTTCTAACTATGGTATTTTGAATTTAGGTTTCCTGGAACCCATGCGGCATTCGATGACTCTAGCACCTCAAAAACACGAGGAGAAATTCATCAAGCTAGAGAAAACCATGCACACTATGAGTTCCCGCACAGTGCAGACAATCATTAACATGACCTCCCAGGCCGAGCAGATTTTGCTCTTTTGAGTTCCAGGCAGCTGTGACTACCACAGTATCCCCGACCTCGTCTTCCCGAGGAACACTACTATCGTGGCACCTCATCAATCCATGTCAGGCACTTTTGCCATCCTGACCAAGCTCCACCTCCCACATATGGTCACCCTGACCAAGGTCCACCTCCCACATATGACCTTTCCACACCCGGAAGGAGAAAGACACTTTTAGGACTGGGTTTTCGTCCTAATGTCAAAGATTATGAAGTCGTCCGGAGGAAACATTTAGCCAAAAATTCAGGGGCATTGTTGTTTCCTCCCCTCGCCGTTTCATTCCCAGGCCCACCACAAGTGATCCAACCCGATGGCATTGATACTCACGAGGGTTTTGTCAGGCTTATTTTCAACCGGTATCACCATTGGATCTCCTCGATGAAGCTCCCTGATGCCTTTTCGTCTGTCCACTCGCTAATGGGGGCACCCATGCCGAATCTGACTCTATACATTACGATAAAGGATCTGTTGGCTTAGACGACATTGCAATTTGGAACATTAAATCAAGCAGATACCAAATTGTATCAATTCCTGAATGCAGTGAGCGATGAGTATAATCCAGGAAAAACGAGATTTTCTCCGAGAAAAACCCGTTACCTAAGGTAGAATCGACTTATGCAACTATCCGATCAAGGAAGGGAACGAAGATAAGCAACGGATACCGCAATAAGGAGGGACGTCGAGATTCCCAGCACCAGAATCGGGTTCGGATTCTATGTTGCACCTCGCTCAGAGGAAGTGACAATCAGAGTTAAACCGACCCATGCTACCAGGCCACAATCAGTCACCGGAAGAGGGAAGGTTGTTTTACAAAGTAAAAGAGATGAGAAAAACAACTCCCTGTTGTTTAATTGATCTAAAGCATCGGCAACTTAAATAGAGCTGAAGAGACGTCGTTGTTAACACAGGGGAGACGCCATCAAGATGTCATTGTTGACACGGGGAAGCCGCCGTTGTTGACTCCTGCATAAGAGTCGTCATTGTTGACACGAGACACACGTCATTATTGACTCCTGCAGAGGAGACACCATTGTTGACACAGGACAGACCCCGTTGTTGACTCCTGCAGAGGAGACGCCATTGTTAGCGGTGTCGATCGGAAAGGCATGAAATGTAGCCACTACGAAAAGTTTCATCACAGCAAGGCGAAGTACTTCCAACTGATCAGATTCCCCGAAGGGTGGAGAAACTCATGGAGGGACAACAACATCGACGTCAGCTGCGAAGAAGAGAAGAAAGCCAACGATCACCTTGTGTTCTTATTTGCGTCCTTGCGTATAAAACAAATTGGCAACACTCGCACCCATGAGTAAAATTTCTCCGGGAAACCAAAAATTTCCAATGGAGATCAAAATCAAAGAAATTTCAGCCTATTGTTGTACAATCGAAGAATCAGACAGTCAACCATGACTCACTGATATAAAAAGATACTTGGCGTACGGAGTTCCCAGAGAAGACCACAAGAAAATGTATGAATGGTCATGCGAGGAATGACTTGCAATTAATTTCCCAGTGACCCGATTATACCAATTTGAGATACGTGAATGCTAGAGAAGTTGAACATCTAATGGAAGAAATTCATGAAGGTTGTTGCTGCCCACACATGAACGTACAAGACTTGGGTACTTTTGGTTCACCATGACGGCTGACTGTATAAAACATGTCCAACAATATCACATTTGTCAAGTGTACGCGGACTAAATCCACACGTCACTACACGAGCTCTATTCCAGGACTTCCCCACGGGCTTTCTCAATGTGGGGCATCAATGTAATCAACATGATTTTCCCAAAGGCGTCCAATGGTCATCGAATCATATTGATTACAATCGGTTACTTCACCAGGAGTAGAGGTTATTACCCTGGCGTCAATAACGGCAAATGCCATTGAATTTGTCATCAACAAGGACATCATCGTATGTCATGGGATGTCAAAGTCAATCATCACCGGCAATGTCAGAAATCTAAATTGGTCGATGAGTTGTGATCGAGTATAAAAATTCATCTCCATATCACCCACAAATGAATGACGCAGAGAAAGCAACAAATAAAACACTGACACGACAAGCTGCCTTAGGCACTCATGACATATAGAGCCTGAATACGGATGTCAACAGGGGCAACCCCATTCTCCCTTATTTACGGGATCGAAGACGTGTTGTCAATTGAATTAGAATTCCCGTCAGCTAGGATCCTCGTCGAGGCAGAGAAGGACGAGTCAGAGTAGGCGAAATACATATACGTGCAATTGACCCTCATGACAAAAGGTGGCTCATCGCGCAGTGCTACGGGCATTTGTACCAGCAACGCATGGCTCGTGCATTTAACAGGAAATTCAATCCAAGAGAATTACAAGCAGGCAATCTAATTCTCAGAAAAAAAATTATTCGAGTCAATCCAGACTCTCGGGGCAACTTTGTGCCTAAATATGAAGGGTCTTATGACGCCAAAGAGACTTTCAACAGATGAGCCATGATTGTCACCGACATGGACGACCAAGAACTCCCCAGTCCAATCAATATGGATGCAGTCAGAAAAATACTATCCTTAAGGAGTTCGTAACCATAAAGCGAACCTCCAAAAATGAGAGAAAATTCCCGCTAAATCGAAAACCTAAAAGGGCGGTTTAGGCAAAATTTAGGGAAGAGGGGCATGATTGAAAATCCCCAAAAGGACAATCAAGGCAAAAGGAGAGGAATCAAATCCCTTCTAGGTTGAAAACCCGAAAGGGCAACGTAGGCAAAAATTAAGGAAACCAATAGGCAAGTTTAAAAAAGGATAGAAAAGCGAGAAATTTAAAAAAAAAAAAAAAAAACTCCAAGTCAATCCAGACTCTCGGGGCAAGTTTGTACCTAAATATGAAGGGATTTATGTCATTAAAGAGATTTTCAGTGGGGGAGCCATGATCATCACTGACATGGACAACAGAGAACTCCCCAATCCAATCAATGTGGATGTAGGAAAAAAACTCATAATCAGAAAGTGAGCCTCCAAAAATGAGAGAAATTCCCGCTAAATTGAAAACCCGAAAGGGCGGTTTACGCAAAAAATTAGGGAAGAGGGGCATGATTAAAAATCCCTAAAAATGGCGATCATGGCAAAAGGAAATGAATCAAATCCCTACTAGGTTGAAAATTCAAAAGGGCGACCTAGGCAAAAATTAAGGGAATCGAGAGGTGCGGTAAAAAAAAAATACCGTAGCAAAAGGAAAGAAAATCAAGAGATAAAAATAAAAATAAAAATAAAATGCTCAAAAGTGGACGATAGTGTTTCCCACAGTAACAATAAAAATAAGTTGTGATCGGCATTAATTTGAGCTGCCTCGACAACTTGCATGGATACACCTTATGAACATAGCATGAATGGCTTTAGGGAACTCCATCAAGAAGGACTCCAAAGTCGATTAATGAGAAAACAATCTGAGAAGTCCGCACAAGCAGTCAGAAATCTCTAGAAGGGTTTTTACCTCCAAAGTGAATTACAAGTTGATAAGCGGAGTTTTTAGGTTTTCAACCTCCGCAAGTCATTCTCGACGACCAGGATATGTAGTTATCCAGCTTATCGGAGACACAAGTCGACATGCGGAGTCTTTAGGTGCTCAGCCTCCGCAAGTTATTCCCAACGATCAGAACCTGTAGATGTCTAGTTTCTGAAAGTTACAAGCCGACATGCGGAGCCTTTAGGTGTTCAGCCTCCGCAAGTCATCCCCAACGATCTGAACCTGTAGATGTCTAGCTTCTGAAAGTTACAAACCGACAAGCGGAGTTTTAGGTATTCAGCCTCCGCAAGTCATCCCCAACGATCAGAACCTATAGATGTCCAGCTTCTGAAAGTTACAAGACGACAAGCGGAGCCTTTAGGTGTTCAGCCTCCGCAAGTCATCCCCAACGATCAGAACCTGGAGATGTCCAGCTTCTGAAAGTTACAGACTGACGAACAGGGCTTTGAGGTGCTCAACCCCCGCCAATCATCATCAACAATGCTATTGGCCGAAAAATTCCTCAATTTCCAGCTCGTTGATGGCAAAAAAAACACGATGAGAGGAGCCTTTAGGTGTTCAGCCTTCGCAAGTCATCATCGACGATCAGGACCTGTAGTTATCCAGCTTCTGAGAATCACAAAGCTGACGAGCGGAGCCTTTAGGTGTTCAGCATCCGTAAGTCATTCTCGACGACCAGGACATGTAGTTATCCAGCTTCTGGGAGTCACAAGCCGACAAACAGAGCCTTTAGGTGTTCAACCTCTGCAAGTCATCCTCGACGACCAGGACCTTTAGTTATCCAGCATCTGGGAGTCACAAGCCGACAAACGGAGCCTTTAGGTGTTCGGCCTCCGCAAGGCATCCTCGACAACCAGGATCTGTAGGTTTCCAACTTTTGGGAATCACAAAGTGAGGAACGTTTAGGCGCTCAGTCTCCGCAAATCATCGTCAACAATCGGAACTTGTAGATATCCAACTTCCGAAAGTTGCGCGATAATGTTTGTCTAGTATGTAAATAATTAAGCGAGAGAAGCCAAAATCACTTGTTTGTCTTTGAACACACACTCATGAGATCACTTCCATGAGCGTGTGCTCAAAGAGGGGCAACTGTAAACACCTGATTTTGGCTAAAAATACTGTATGCGAGTAATCGAGATTGGAAAAATATATATAGTATATATATATATATATATACATATACGTATATGTAAAAAAAAAAATTTCAAAAATGACTTAGGTCATTCCCAAACTTTGATGAAGGTTACAATTCGGTCCTTAGACTCTCGGGTCATTTATGGGACGTTATCGAGTTTTATAAACCAAAGTGGAAAGGTTTTGGGCAATTTGTGCAATTTTTGAATTTTTTTTCTTACTTCAGCTCGTTTTTTTTTAAAATTACATTTTGATTTCTAAATTTTTCTAGACATTCAATGATTTCTCAAAATGTTACAAATAAGTCTAGAATAAATTTCGGGTTATTTTTGGAATTTTACCAAGTGTTACAAATAAATCTAGAATAGTTTAGGGTCAATTCTATAAAAAAACAATTAAAACAAATTCAGTTCAGTTATAATATTTTCGAAAATTACATATTTGATTCCTAAATTTTTCTGGATATTCCATGATTTCTCAAAATGTTACAAATAAGTCCAGAATAGATTTCGGGTTATTTTGGAGTTTTACCAAATGTTACGAATAAATCCAGAATAGTTTATGGTCATTTCTGCAATTTTCGAAAATATTTGTCCAATTCAGCTTATGGTCATTTATGCAATTTTCGAAAATATATGTCCAATTCAGCTCAAATAATAAATTGCATTTTGGTCCCTATATTGTTTTGGACATCCTATAACTTCTCAAAATGGGACAAATTAGTCCAACGAGTTTAATATCTTCAAAAATTATTCGTGCATGTTTTGACACGTTTAAAATGGCTCGAGAGTTAAACCATTTTTTTTCGAGCACGATTAACTTTAGTTCTCTCTTGTTTATTTGAAACTAACTCAAAAAAAAATGTTTTACATGGTTTGTTTAAAAGGAAAATGCAGTCTTTTTGGGACAAACATGATCAAAACGGGCAATTCGGGTAAATGAAAAAAAATTCAAAAGCAAACTAAAGTACCGAAATGGTGGATTATGAGTTTGCGAGCTTTTAAGACGTAATCAAACCCCCGAACTCGATTCTCTGGACGTAGACCTTTCCAAGCCCTAGGATGTTAACTCCATGTACCCTAGGCAAATTTTAGGATTCTGATTAGCCTTCAATTAATCGATGGTGACTCTTTCAATTTTTTCGGTCTGGTTGATGACCCCACTCGACCGGACCCGTCGCTCGCCAAGACCCGACATTTCAAAAAGAAATTAAAAATATTTTTCAAATGGGTCGGGGAAAGTCGTATCTGACGTCCGACAGGGGCGCTGCCCCCGGACCCCTGCAAGGAGGGCATTGCCCACTTTGTCCCCCATTGTTCACCCCTAATCAACCGATGAAGTTTCAATACAGTTAATCATAATATATTTAAACAAGTGTACACTTCGCACCCTCCTAACTTGTTTAATAAAATATTATGATCATATTAGTCAATTAGTCAATTCAATTACACTAAAATATCTAACAAGCAATGATGAAAGTAAACTACGGTATAACAATTCAAATCGGTGAACTGGCAAATTCCAAAATAAATAAATTATGTATTAGAAAAATTATCTGATATTTGTGCAAAATATAAAAATATTCAAGTAGTTATTATATAAATTATCTAATTATAAACTTTTAATTTTTAAGCCAATAAGAAAAAAATAAATAACGTTTTAATCATATTATTATATTAATAATATTTACAAAAATGAAGATAATTTTCTTATTAATACAATTTTAATTAATATCATTCAACTTACATATTTTAAGTTTATTATTTATTGTATGTTTATTACAAAAGACGTAAGTTGTAAATACTTTAATTAGTAGTAGTTAATTGTTTTTATATTGATGTATTTATCTACTTAACTGCAAATATGTGAAAACTATATATATAATAACATAACTTATGGAAATTATAATATGTGTATATATACTTATTTTTCATAAAATATAATACTTATGATATAATAATATTCCTCGTATGAGTTCTCTTCAAAATACTCTAGTGTACATATTTTGATAATGTCTTGAACTGACATATAATGACAAATAAATATCGTATAATATTTATTTTACGTATTCATATTAAAATATATATATATATTTTTACATAATATAAAAGTTAATATTAAATTCATACATCTTAATATTGACATGAAGAGAAATTAATTTTGACAATCATGAAATTATTTAAAAAGAAGATAATAAAAGATAAAAGAGATGAATGTATTTTGGCACCTAAAAATCATCAAATAAAATAATTTATTTGTTACAACTACAATGGTCAAAATATTGTGTTAACATTTTAAGATAATTAACCAAATATATACATAGTAAGTGACATGCATTAAACAAAGTAATAAAAAACATCATACATATTAACTTTCCTAACTAGAAGATAGACTTATTACAATCTATGTATAGGAAAAAGTATTAAAAGGGTGCAACATGTTTCACAAAAATGATTTTTGGTGCTATTTGTTTTTTGACGATGGTTAATGGTGAAATACGTTTGTAAACGATGGTAAATGAACCTTCCGTCTACAAAACGTTTAATTATGTCGTTAAGTTGTCACGTTTTTGTCACGTGACTTTATAAACCGTATTTTCGGTTGTAAATCAGTTTGGAAAAGACCTATATGCCCTCTCCTTATTTGGTCTGGTCTTCTTCATCCGATTCTTCTTGGGTCCTTCATTTGTTCAAACGTTGTCTTCTCTCCTTACCGGTGCTGTTTCGTCTCCTCTAATTGAAGGTTGGTTTCGTCTTCGATTTGTTCAAACGTTCTCTTCTCCTCTCTTATTTACTTCGTTCTCAGCGGGAGAAGTAGGTTCCTTCGTTCTCTTCATCTCTCCGTTCGGGTCGGTGTAAGTTCCATTGTTGAGAAATCGGTTCGATCAACTAGAGATTTCGCCGCGGAAGTTCTTGAAAAGGCTTCGGTGAGTATGTTCTTGGTTAATACAGTCTAAAGTCTTGATTTGTATGTGTTTAGTGGGTGAGTAGGACCGAAATATGAATTTGTTGATTTTGGGTTGTTCGGTTACTGATAATGCCTAATAAGTGTTGATTTTGATTGCTTCTTGTTGTTATCTTCTGTCTGATATACTGAAATTTGACTGATTTAGTAGTGTTGTTATGTTATGTCTGCTTAGGGTTGTTCGGTTTTGACTGATTTATGTTATATGTCGGTTCTTGATGTTGTACGTTCTGTTGTGTATTTGATGGATTATAACTGAATTAGCTTCTCTATTTGATAGTAATTTCAAAAGACAAAGGGAAGAGACCAATGGAGGATGATATTGATGATGATAGAGTGCATGAGTCAGACCAAAATACAGACACAGATTTAGATTCCGATTCAGTTTCGGATCCAAACTGGAAGCCAAGAAAAATGGACGAAAGAGATTTAGACTCGACCGATGACAGCGTCGATGATAGTAACGTAAGGAAAAATGTTAAAGGAAAGGGAAAAGATAAATCAGTCAAAGGTAAAAGCGACTGCAACCAAAGGTATGTTTTTCCCTTCAATTTGGATTTGAAACGTGATGAACAAGAAAACTTTTTTCCTTCACAGGCACGAGAAAGATGATGATATCATTGGAATGGATGTGAGAAAAAATTTCCTTCTTTTCAAGCGGTGGATGCAAGTAACTTCAACGAAGGGCAGTATCCGAGTGACACGTTAAGAACTCCACCACCCTCGGATGTTGAGGATGAAGTCACAAGTAATAAAATACCTCATATCATTGACCAAGAAGTAGATGCTGAGAATAACTCAGGTAAGGCGAAGAAGAACCTTAGAGTCGGGATGTTGTTTGTGGATGCGAAAGCATTCCGTGAGTACTTACTCGTGGAATGTCTTCGGCAGGGACTTCGGTTTGGAAGACGAATACGAAGACATGGAGTACTTACCTGGAGACATGGAGAACTTCAGCAGCAATCTTCAAACAAGGGGACCAGTTTCAGCAGCAATCTTCCCACGACACTCGATCACTTGGGCACACCAACTTCAGCAACAACATTTAGGCGGGATACTAAATAGGTTGATAAGGGCATAAATGGTATTTCAAAATTTATTTTGTACAGGCAGAGTCACATGACAGACCACGTGCTATATTAACGTACGTATTCAACAGAAGTCAGACGGAAGTACCAAAAAACATTTTTACTAAACATGTTGTACCTAAACCATCAACTGGGTTGGAAAACCATTTTGGTAAAACATGTTGCACCATTTTCATACTTTTCCCTATGTATATTAATTTTAATATTTTCATCATTTATTAACTTAATATTGTTTTATAAAAAACATATTTAACATTTATTTATTTTAATTTTACATCTAAACATAAAGCAAATAGTTATATATATATATATATTATTGTTTATATTTTATTTTTCTTTCTGACTTTTATGTACTTTTAACACTTGAACTTTTTTTCCTATTGTAACCATCTCGTTTCTCTTTTTAACCATCGTGTCTAATATTTGTTTCTTTGTTAATCAAATCAGAACTTGATTTATGTGTTGAAGTACAATCCTGCCTTCAGATCCTGACATAAGTTCTATTGAGGCTCCCATGGTAGGGTAGGGTAGGGTAGGGTAGGGTAGGGTAGGGTAGCCTTCAATTTCGGCACAAGTGACGATGCAAAAACTTAAAAAGAAACTAGCTCCCCCATCAATCAAATGACTGTTGGCTTGTGGATAACCACCTCACCTCTGGTCTGGGGGGTCCAACTTTGACACTCACCTAGCAAAAGAAAAAAGTAAACGAAAACATAATAAAGTTATAACAGTGGAAGTGTGATTCCTGTAGTTATTCTGTGACAATGAAACTAATTGTATTTTATTAAGAGTATAATTTGACGTTATTTATACATTAGCTACATCTGTTGCAGCTGAAGAGGAGTTTCGTGAAGTCAATTTAATGAATGTAGACACATCCAATGACTTCACAGCAACATATATGTCACGGAAGATATGCACAGATGGATTACATCAAAGATTATGTTGTTGACTAGCTTACAAGAAACAATGTGTTCGAGTTCCATCGTAGAAAAATTATTACTGTATAACTGTTATACACTAACAAGACTCGACAGTAAGTTGACAAGACAAATTATTCACAATAAAGCTTGAAATGAATGAACTATCTTTTTTTTCATGGTCTAGTTAACTGATGTATATGTACAAGTCATGATACATTAACTGCACTTAGAAAAGTTCTACTCGTCTTAAGAGTACATTCAAGACATGGATACTCTCAAATATCTACCATAGATCTGTTCTGGACAACTCTAACAATTACCTGTCAAGCTGTCGGGATTGTTTACTGAAATTTAGCAACGAGGGCAGTCTTGTAGAACTTGTACCTGAAAAAGAGAATATCCAATCCTGATATCAATACAAATGGGGAATCTAGACCAGAAATAATATCTCTCAGTTTTTACCTTTAACAGAACAACCTGGAAATTTCACATTAGAAAAGCAAATTACATGGCAGTTTCACTAAAAAAAGGAATAACTTCAGAATTATAACCTCGATAAAGGATCAGATGTCACTACCTCACAGGAAGATACTATCTCTTATAAGAACTGCTAGAACCGTCTCCTCAAAGCAAAATGGATGCAAGTTTTCCAGAACAACGATCAAACCTTTGCACAAAGTAGGGAGCTATATTTGCAGAACAGACTATAACGTCTGAAGGTGCCAACTTCTGAATTACCCTTGAATTCCAGCTCTGATACCTGTGAATTATGAAGAAAACTTTGAAGATTATCACCCAAATTCAGCTCTGATGCCATGAAGGAGCTCATAATGTACATCGACTTGCTTGCAGCACTACAATGAAGTTCAAGTAGTACCTAATTTTTTTCCTGATCCGAGGTCCAGCAGATCACTCATACGCATGTAAATTTGTCATTTGGTCCAACCCAGTTGCTTCTTTCCAACAGCTTCGTCCATCGCTCTACACTCCCTAGTAAAAAAAAATCCCACAAATGATCAGAGAAGCAGAAAATAGAAGAAGAGCAACATGATCCATGCTAAGTAATGTATCATGATGTGGAGCACATAATATTGTGCAGCTTCCCATCATGATGCCACCATGGGATTATCCTTCCCAGTTTTGAATTAATTTCCTTGGAAGTTTTGGAAAATGCATTTTCCATGAAGCTGATGTAATTTAAAATGACCCATATTATGTATATGTCAGAGTAATAAGTTATATGTTCTGCAGTGAAAAAGAGAACCTCAGAAACAATTTTGGCACAACCATCCTGGTCAAAATCAAATCTAGTTAATGGGTATCCATCCTCGCTAGATTGAAATTTGGATTTAAATGTTCAGGCAGAAGGCTCCCAGACAAGGCAAATAGCTCAGAGTCTCAGACATTTCTCAAACAGACTATACGCCAAACAACATTGCAATCCTAGAGAAGTTCTGATTTCACAAATCAAGAAAACGGAGGTAGAGGATAAATTCCAAGATTGAGAACGTCCTACATTGTCATGAGACAGATTGGAAACAGATAAAATTGGGCAGATGGACAGAATGATTTACCACCGAATAAGTGATCAGGAAGCAAATACACCATGAGAATGGAAAGAACGATGGAAGTATGACAAGGTTGAGTGATGCCTTTTTCAAAT
Organism: Chamaenerion angustifolium; assembly: GCA_946814005.1. NCBI lineage: Eukaryota > Viridiplantae > Streptophyta > Magnoliopsida > Myrtales > Onagraceae > Chamaenerion > Chamaenerion angustifolium. The sequence goes on along the minus strand of OX328270.1, from coordinate 25,548,771 downwards.
GAAGTAGAGTGATGTTAAGAGGTCTGATGTCGAGCGCAAGAGATGCTCCAATGTTGGAGGCAATGGAAACACCATGAAGAGAATTGTCCAAATGTTATGTTTCACTCAGTTAGGGAATCTTTTACCAGGAATTGCCAACAAAACTTGGTTCATCAGTATCAATCTTTATTTTGGCCACAAGTTCAATATCAATCTAAGCACCAAAATTTGCACCCAATGGATTCACTGGACACTTGTTAAAAGAGAGACCAAATTGATAGACAATTTAATCAACACGTAATAGCCAATCAAATGTAATTTTCCCTTGCCTCCGAGAATAGCTTTACCAATTCAAGCTTATATCATCTGATCCTTATATACATCGAAATTGTAAGAAGAGAACACACTTAGACTACGATGACTTAGCAAAGAAGATATAAAAATAACTTTATATAATAAGAATCACAGATCAATATTACCACTGATGTACCTTAATAACGGCTGAGAGAGCAGAGGACCAGGCTTCTAGACCACCCTGGGAATCCCTCTTTGCTGCCACTTCTAGCTCAGTAACAGCCTGTCTTGAGAGACCACATTTAATTAGGATAGACCCAAGCGACTTATAAGTACAATCATCCGGATGCATTCCAGCTTCAATCATCTCTCTGAAGGTGCCGACAGCATCTCTAACTCTTCCATCCAGCGCATACAACCCAAGAAGATTATTGTAACTTAGTAAATCACTCATAAGTTTGGACTCTCTCATATGCTTGGCAATTCTAAGGGCTTGGTCAATTTTTCCAATTCTCTTATACATGCACAACATCATAGCAAATGCAAATTCATTGGCTTCTCCATGTGATTTCAGTTCTTGAAAAATCTCTTCAGCGTCTTCCACCATAGATCTCTCTGTATAGAGATCAATCATACAATTTGACGAATAAACATCAAGGCCCGTGCCTGATTCTTGAAGAGACCTATATGTATCTTGTGCTTCTCTCAGACAGCTAAGCTTTGTATAGAGTTTAATCAAAGATTTATAAATAACCGTATTCATGGATACACCTGCTTCTTTCATTGCGCCTACATATGAAAGAGCTTCATTATAGCACCCAGCATCAGCAAAGGCATTTATCAGCACACCGTAGACAATAACATCAGGCTGTACATTGCAGTGAATCATCTCCCTGTACAGATCCTCCGCAATCTCCAACTTACCAAGCTTTATATAACTAGAAATTATGGCACAGTAAGGGATACAGTCTTGTGCTAAGCCCACCTCCTGCATTTTTCTCAAATAGGGTTTTGCTCTATGAGGCAAATCAGCACTAGCTAGAATTTGAATGATAGAATTGTAGCTGCATCTATCCGGGACTATCCCATGACATGTCATGGTATCAAACAACTGACATGCTAAGTCATAACTATTTGCAAGACCATAAGCTTTAATCATCACATTAAACACAAGAACAGTCTGCTTCTTCTGACCTAAGCAGGAAAAGAAAGCTCTCTCTGCCTCCACAACATGTCCACGCTCTCCATAAGCATCAATATGTGCAGAGTAGCACTCCGAAGTCATACTTCCAGCAAGGTGGAACCTCATAAACCATAACCAAGATTTCTCCAGCAGCCTAGCATCAATATACATTCTGATCAAAGCTGTTTGAGTGTATTCATCAATCTCCAGACCTGTTTCATCTATCTCACCTACAAAGATCTCAGCTTCATGAACCATGCGCCTTATTGAGTATGCATACAAGAGTGTGCGATAAGTAACAGCATCTGGTTTAAGGTTGGCGACTTTCATCTTCTTAAAATAGGAGGTTGCGGTATCAATATCACCATGCTTGGTCTGCAGGGATATTAGAACATTGTATGTTCTTGTGTCTGGTAAGCACCGAAGCTCCTCCATTTTTTGCAAAAGCTTATCTACTTCTTGTAGCTGGCCATGGTTCCCACAGATGTGAATCATTGTATTGAAAGTGACTGTGGTCGGGACAATACCTTTACTCAGCATTTGTTTAAATGTTTTTGATGCTTCTAGAAGCTGTCCAGCCTTCCCATACGTATCTATTAATGTATTATATGTATAGGAACTTAAACAAACATTCTCTTGTGGAAAATTTAGAGCTTCGGGATCATTCACTCTACACCGAAGAGATTCTCCGATAGACCACTTCTTAAAGAAATCCTCAGCCTTCGAAAATTCACCAGCTTTCTTGTACATTTGAACAACAGTACCCATTGTTATCTCATCAGGCTCCATCCCTTGTTTGGTCATCTTGCCAAGCCATATTAGGGCAGCATTTCTCCGTCCACCCTTGCTATAGACATCAATCAATGTCCCATATGTAGAATTGATGGGGGTAATACCCCTGTCATTCATTTCATTCCACAACCTCTCAACCTGCCCCCACTTCCTCACCCTACCCAAAATCCTAAGCATGATGTTGTAATGAATGACATTCAATTCATAACACCCCTTTCTCTTAAACCACTCAAATATCTCCAAGCCTCTCTCCCAACTAGTTTGCTCCTTCAAAATTATGCTCCTCTCCTTGTTGCTAAGAAGCTCTTCCCACGGCTTCAATGCCTCATCCAAATCCTTAATTGTATCAAGTGCTCGCAAAATTGAAGGTAAGCATCCCCCATAGTTCATCCATTTCATCGAACACTTGGCGGGCACCTCCTCCACTGTACCATTTACTAGGAACTCCTTCCTAGCGCAACCTCCATGGACATCTCTACCACCATTCCTCCCCTGTGCCTTATCTACTATGGTTTCAAGAACCACCGCACTCTGCCTTCTGTGTCTCCGTTTCTGCACACCAATAAAGGTACCCTTCTCTGTACTGGGAATTTCAATAACCTTCCGACCCCTTTGTTTTTCTTGTGTTTCCAGGGCAGAGACTGAGGTACCGATATTTGGAGACGCATAACTGAGAACTGGAAAGCATTTGACGTCAAACTGAAGCTTCACAAACATTATTTTCGTCTATGTGCTGACTTCTCTCCAGAAAGTTAAGATTGTATGCTGCATAATGAAGATAGAACGTAATTATCACACAGATAGTACAAAGCTTTGAACTTCGACCAGATTTTCCGTGCAAACAAATCCAGCCTACGTGAAAAATACTGATTGAAAGTTAATTACGGATTTCACCATTGAAACAGTCGTCAAGCTGACAAAGAATGGATATGAAAACAAGAAAGGACTCAAGCTTCGAAATTACCGCAGACCGTCTGGTTGTGAAAGATAAGAGGTCCGGGAGAGAATGGAGAGAACAGACAGCAAGTAACATGTACCGCCGACCGGAAGCTACTAAGAGATTGTGGAAGTTCCAGAGTTGAAAGGAGAACTCTTTACGATATGGGAGATATATCTGTAATAACTAATAAGAAACGAGGGTTCTTTACTGCAGAAGAGGATTGAATATGCACCTTCTCAGTTCTGACTGCAAAGTGCGACCCAGAATTTATAATCTTTTCTTTAGCAAATAATTGATGGATAGATGAACCTGTGTAGGATAGTAGATAAACTTTTTTTTTTTAAATAAAAAACACTGGTTAAAATTCTAAATTAAATTTTTATTTTATCTAGTTTTAATTTTAATTCTAAAGAAACGCTTTAGAAAAATATTTTAAAATTTTGTTATAATAAAAATAACTTCAAAATTTATATAAAATTACATAAAGATATTATCAAATTCAATATAAAATAATACATGCTATATATAAAGTTATCAAAATAAACTAATTATTAACCACAAATATCAAAAAATAAAATCTGTACATAGCTTTAAAAAATCTAAAATATATTAAGTTAAAATATAAAAAGGTTAATTTTTTTAAAGAACTAATTAAAATAAATCTTATCAAATATATTTTAACTAAATTAATATATACTTACTTGTTAATATTCTATTAATCCTAACCTAACCAGAGCTTAATTTTATCACTTAGAATCTACTGAAATTACATACATATATTATGGTGCTTTAGAAAGAGTCTTGACATTGCGAAACCTAAACCATCCATGTAAGGGATTAAGTTGTTATAATCGTACTCGTATTAGTTTTTACTCCTCAAAGTTACTAAAGAAAAAGTTAATCAATGTTGATTTTACAAGCAAAATGTGACATGGGTCAACAAAATGTTTAAAGTATGTATCTAGAATTTTTAAAAGTCTATCAATAAAATGTCATAAGAACCGTAGATTGTGATACAATATTTAGTGATTTAGAATTCGCATAAACAAGAGTTGTACTACTTAAAATCCAACGTGAATTTATTTTTTGAACTCTAGTGAGGACAATGAGCTCAAACATGCTAGGTTGGGTTAGTGAGAATAGTCGCTCGAGTTTATTGCGTTATATGCATGTTTGGTTCTCTACTCAATTGTAACATTTGAAAAAGTTTGGATTGATAACATTGTTACATTTTTAAATGTTTCTATTATTTTACAATTTTCAAAACTTATTATGTTGGATGAAAAAGTTTACGGATGAGTCAAACATGAGGGGAATTTTTTTTACGATTTAAACTTTAAAGAGAAGATTCGAAATTTATTTAAACATCAGGAGCAATATAGTATTTTACCCTATCTTCAAATCTAGACTACATATCTCTTGGGTCTCTTGGGTCTAATTACGAACCCTTTAAAACTTCCATGCTCCGACCACCATGTCAACCCATGCTATGATTACAAAACTAACTCCTTCCATTTGAGTTTGGCAAGGTGCTTCCACGAAGTGTTATCAATCGATTGCATGAACACTCCTGAAGCTCTTTTACCGACGGAGCTTATAGTGCCTTTTACCGACGGGACTTATAGTGCCTTTTACCGACGGAGCTCCGACGAAAATATTTGACCATATGTCGGTAAACTTTTGCCCACAGGACTTTCATCGAGGAAAATTTTAGCGACGAAATTTTTATTTTATCATCAAAATATGCTTTTACCGACGGAATATTTTTAATTTGGCCGACGAACAATTTACGTTGGTAAAGATGGTATTTTCAGTAAGATGGTATTTTCAGTAGTGGAAGTAGAATCTTAAACATTTAAATCAAACAGAGAGGAGGACCCATGAGAATCTTGAGCTACGTAAATGTAAAATATATGCTGTAAAACTCGATTCTTCACGTATCCGCCGGTAGATGAATTGCTGAGAAGGGAAAGGAAAAAAGGGTGTTCTTGCACTGATGAATCTCTGGACAAATCTCCTTTGGCAGTGAACCAACATAAATGTACGTACGTACGTACATGGCTCGTGTGAAAGGCACACAAATATATATAATTAGCCACTGACAAAGGAAAATTGCCCAGAAATTGAATCGGTGCAGACATGATGATGATGATGACTACTTGAGTGCATCAGTTGGGTAAGTATGTTTTGATGAACAGTTCCGAGGCTCCACATCCATTATATATATAGTCAGGCAGGACATTTTCCCATGCAGAAAGCATATTCTGAGGACATTCATATCTTCACATTTCTCATAAACCATGCAAATAAAAGAAAAGATAAAGGTGAAGATCGTGGTCCTGGTCTGGAGAGGAGGGATATCTAGCTTGACTCTGTAAGATTTGAGCACCAGCAATGATTCGCACCAGTGATTATGATATACAGATGTCGAGTCTTTGAGCACACATGCATGACATTACTACATACGCGTACGTAGATGCGTCCAAGAATATCAAATAGAAATCTCAAGAGTTAATACAAGCTACATAATTTCCTTAAATCATTTTAAAACACTAGTTAGGTTATATATAACGATGAAGATGTAGTGTTCCAGGACGTAAATAACTTGTTATATTCCAATTCTCTATTATTCATGATCATTATATCCATTTCAAAGGTGATTTAAACCCTTAAAAATATCTATTAAAAAAAAATTATAAAACACTCCAACACTAATAGAGTTGTATATGCTTCTATATCTATCTATCTTAGTTGCCTTTCTCTCCAATGGTAGACGACACCCGTAAAGTGGGAAAAAATTAAAGAGAACATTTCATTGAAAAAAGGTAGAAATTATAAGGCGTTAAAGTAAATAAATAGAGTGAGGACCATATCTCCACTTCCACAGACATCATTAAGAGACTGATCGATCAATAATACCATGAAAAAAGAACCTTTGAATTGAGAGAGCAGAACTGAGACAAAGGTATTGTCCTGTCCTTGGTATATATCTATCCAAAAAAAAAGATGGTATTACTCTTACATACAGAACGTTCTCATTTTGCATGGCATATCCAATGCTGGTGCGAATCATGGAGTGTGTGATCAATACAACAGGTTTCATTTGAGATATGGAAGAAATCAGAAATTCATGTTTGTGGGCGTAAAATTTAAAGTTGGAACAAATAATTTAACTTAAAAATTGTTTAAGGTGAGAGTATAAGTTTTTAAAGGAGTGCGTAATTTAAAAATAATTATATTTTTAAATTTAAAAGTATATCATACTTTGCCCTCTGCCCCAAAATAGGTTCCTCTCTACTCCCTGAGTGGATCATGCATAGAATTTCCATGTCATGCATGGGTGTCGGAATTTTTTTACCGAAATATACCTCAAAATAAAAGTAAATACTAAAATATACTCATTTTTGAAAAAATATATCAAAGTATCACTACATGAAAATCAGTTCTTTGTGAAGGAAATTTTGCAAGGGAAATAATCCCTTTAAATTTAGAACTATTTGTAAGGGATTTGTTAGGGTTAAGTGAGGAGAATAATAATTAGGAAAATTCATCACAAAATATATTTTCCTCACTAATTACTAACAAATTTGTAAGGAAAAGATTTTAAAGGAATAATGAAGGAATTTTTGTAAAGAATTTTCCTAATAAATAGTTTTAAGGATAATCCCTCACTAATTACATTTTCCAATCCTAAATTTTGTAAGGGATTTATAGCTCCTCACAAAATATATTCATTTTGCAATAGATTTATATCTCCTAAAAGAAGTAAAATTTGTAAAGGAAAACTAAGAAATATAATATGATTTAATATTGGATAAAAGTAAAACTTCAGTTCAATCCTATCGTGAAACTTCTCCTTCTCTGCCTCCTAGTCGCCGCCCTCCACCGTGCCATCTCGTCTGCCGCCGCCGATTCACCGTGTTGCCGCTGATTGAACGCGCCTCTGCCGTCCTTCTCCTCGCCCTTTCCCTCCTCATCTCCGACTCCTTCCCCTCCCTTTTCCCCATCCCTCCAGATCTCTTCTTCGCCTTAGCCGTCACCTCCTTTGATTCCGATTCGTCTACGGGAGATAATATGGTACATTCTTCCATCTGATTTGGTTATTTGTTCATTGATTTCTATCTAGCTGGGCCGAAAGTTTAAGTAGAGATGTTAACATCATGGAGAGCTCAAGCTGTTAAAAGGCTCAAACAGTTCAAGAAGAAATTGTGCATTTTGCAGAGAGCAAACTTGAAAACAAAAGCACCATGCCAGCAACAACACAGGATCATAAAATAAGTACTGGTAATTTACAATTAAGCTTCTATATCCTAGTTTGACTGTATCGATTCTTTATTCAGAGTTGGCGAAATTGGATAAAACTGAAAGGAGATATGCTTGGATCAAGCGTCGAATACAAACTAATGATGACTTGTGGAAAATCTTCCCTTCTTCATGGCACGTGCCATATCAACTTTGTATCTTGTTCTGTAAGAAAACAAGGTAGATATTCTTGCTATACGTTGTCTTTCTTACTTATAGATCTACCAAAAAAATGTTAGTTTTCTAATCTGTGGCATGCTACTTCAGAGACAAGCCTGATGTAGCAACTCTATTATTGGTAAGACTTTCAGTATATGAACAGTTGGCCCGCAGCTATGCTATATGCTTATAATCAATACAAATTACTGATTATCTTTTTTTGATTAAGCGGTTAACTTTGTGCAGATATTGCAACGTACTCTTGAATTTGAGGATGAATTGGCTGAGAAATTCGGAGGTAGGTGGCTCTAGGAGCAAGGAGACAGTTAATGATGCAGAAGATCTGAATAAAAACGAAAACAATAATGAGTCTGTCTTAGGCATTCGAAAAAAGTACGAAAAAAAGCTTGCAGCTCATCAAGGAACTGGGGTTGATGTATGTATTGTAAATAATTTACTTTCCCATTGAAGATTTACGCTCGTTTCCTCAATTTCTATATCTTTCCAACTTACAGGATATGGATAAAAGCAACGAGTTGGCAGTGCCTGAAGCTGGGGTAATTTCTACAGTCTTATAGGAAAAAAGCTTTATTAACCAACCATTGTATTGAGTTAAAAAAAGTTAGTTATATTTTCTCACACTGCTATTTAAGGTAAGGTGTTCCTTCGCAAAAATGAATCAGTTTGGTCCGCTTCTATTAATCGGAGGACTTACTATCCAGTCATACGTGAGTATGAATACTGGAGTCACATGACAGATATTCTGACCATACTTTTACCAAGAATCTTCTCTGTCTCTATCTGGTGGAGGTGTGGTTTATGGCATAAACTTCTTTGAGAATAATTTGTAAGGGTCTTTTTTAGATGAAAGGCATATAGCTTTTATTATCTAATTTTTAGGGCCTTCGTGTAACAGCACCTTGGAGGTGGTGTCTGTTCTTGATCATTTCCTGTATAAAATTTCCAAACCTTTGTTGAGGAATCTTTATGAAAAGTTGGAGTTGGTAGCAAAATGACTGTGTACAATTTTAACACTCCATATGCAGTCTATGCATAAATTTTACTTCTGTGGAGAGTGCAATCTTAGTCTTCAAATGTGTAGCTCGATGATTTGTTAAAATACTGTTTTCCATTGGTATCTCTTTAGGTCATCAATTTTTGCTTTGCTGACGGGTGTATGCTTATGATCTTGCAGTTCAACTTCCGAGGAATTGTATCTTCTTGCTTTGAACCTCACTTGAGAGTTTACATTGAACTAGAAGAAAAGACAGGAGAGTCTAGAGAAACTAGTCCAGGTAGCTGGAGTGCATTATTTGTTAATGTTAACAAATAATGCACTCATTAGGTTATTTCATAATTTCTATTTAGATATTTTTGACTAAGTATGTATTATTTAGATATGTTAATTGTTCTCTTTATAGTAGACTTTGAATGTTTAAACTATGAACTTGTTTGATATATATATATATATGTATATTCTATTACATATTATATATATATATACATATATTCTTAAAATTATTTATAGTGATTTTCCTTGATAGTGCCTAAAATTCCTCACAAATTTAACTTAATATACTCCTAAATAATCCCTTTGAAAATTTATTAAATAAAAACCCTCACTATTTTCCTCAAAATTGTTGAAACAAAAACCCTTGAAAAAATCATTTATAATTTACTTGGGAAAATACACACAAAATTCCCTAAATAAATTTGTGAGGGAATTGATTTTTAAAAGTTTGCTAGGGATTTTATAAGGAAAATTTGTTGAAATTTTTTGCAAGGGATTTTCCTTTTAAAGTGTTATTTTTCTAGCAAGCTTATTTGTTAAGGGTATCCCTTAGAAAATTCCTTACAAAGTGAAATTTCTAAGGGATTTTTTAAATTCCCTTAGAAATTTGACCCTCAAAAAAAGGCAAATTTCTTGTAGTGTATACCTACTCGCGAATTTATTCGCGGGTGAGTATAAAAAACATCACCCACGAATGACATTCGTGAGTGGGTATAAAAAACATCACTCGTAAATGTCATTCGCGGATGAAAATGAAAAGTTGTTATTTTTTTCTCTTTGCATTCACTCTTCGATGAAGCAGATTCACTTTCTTGGGTGAACCTCCACCCGTGAATGAGATTCGCGAGTACGGTATAAATGCTCACTCGCGAATTTCATTGGTCGGAGGAAAAAAAATATACTTTCTTAATTTTTAAAAAATTAAGGATATTTCTGTATTTATTTAATTTTTTCCCTGGTATATTTAGATAAAAAATTATGGTTCGGTGAGAGTCTTTCTTTATAAGGAGTAGGAAGGAGGGTAGACAACTCACATGCAAATGTCAGGAATTTGAAATGTCAAACTGTTTCAAGTTTATGAAAGTTGAGTGGAATTGGTGTCTGATATTTATCTATGTTCGATTAGATGTTTCTATGTTCAAAATTGTTATGAATAATTTACACACGAACTACGCAAATAGACAATATGTTTTCTTACATCTGAAGCTTATCGTTGCAAACTTGCAATAACCTTTTTGTGCACATTTTTATATTGTAGGACATGACGTAGTATGAATATCACTAAGTCACCCACTTTGATATATTGATCGCATCTTTTAGTGTCATCAGTCCACTTTTTCATCATGTTTGTGGCATTGTGTAAATACAAAAATATGGTACGATGTCACAACCCTTCATGAATGTGTACGATGTTGGACTCCTCTTCCTCTCGGGGTATGGTAGATAGCTTTTTTTTTTTTGCATGGGACATTCTCTGGACTTGTGATTCTCGTCGCATAAGGAATACTTAAGGGGTTCAGACTGATTCTCCCTCCTACTAGATTCGTCAGTCTGGATGACCTTTTCCTTCTGTAGTTGATGCGGTTTCTTAAACTTGTCTTCGCACCAAGTCCTTGCTCTTAGAGTTACTGTCGGTTTCCCCCTGTACTTCATAAAGGACTCACGAACTTGTAAGGTCACCTTTAAGTCACGAACTTGTAAGGTCACCTTTAAGTCATTTATGTAACGTATCTACAACTCTAGTCAAGCCCCTAGTTTGAGTTCGTCCACGAAGTGACAAAACCCCTCCTTTGAGTTCAACTTTGGGATAGAAAGTCATATCTTTTGGAGTTTTCGAACATGCTCTCATAGGTCGCCCTTCTACACAATTTGTTGCAGCTTACTCCAACTTTTTTGACGACATACTCTGGGTAGAAAGTTTTGCGGAATTTACCTTTGAACTCCTCTCTAGTCTCTAGTTGTGATGGGGTTCATCCACCTCATCATAGGACTTGTTTCTCCACCACACACTACTAAAAATTCTCTATTCGTCGGCAATAAATTTTAACTACTGACAACAAAATTTGTCGTCGCTAAGCCATTATATTCGTCGACGGTTTTATTTTTTTCGTCGCAAAAAATAACTTTTACCGATGAAATTATTTAAATCATCGGTAAATCCTCTAGCCATAAATACCGACGAAATTTTTTTGATCGGTAAAATTGTTTCTTTTACCTACGAAAATATTCCGTCGGTAAAAAACAATGCTGAGCGAAAACGAAAATTTTGAAATTAGCTTTGACGTGATTCGAACTCGAGTCATGAGGTAATAAATGTGCTTGTAATACCATCAAGTTATTCGACCCGATTCTCCAACTCTTTCAAATATAATTGTACTTATTAATTATGATTCAACACCTAAATAAAAATTTGGCGCGCAGATAAGAAGCAGAACACGAAGGAACAGACAAAACAAAACATATAACACAAAGAACAAAGTGAAGAACAGAGAAGACCAGACGAGACATCACAGAACACCAAGACCAGAACGGAGGAACAAAATTCGACTACACATACAACAAAGCTTGAGATCAATCACAATCACAAGGGAAGAGCCTCCCATTAACCGTAGGATGGAGGTAATTCCTACCTTGAAAAAGTATCCAAATTGTCATGCTTTGTTGTGTGAATGTGCTACATTGAAAAGTATAATTTTGAGGATAGTTTCATCTAGATATTTTGTGGTTAACGAGTGTGGGTGCATTTTGTGCGATTTTAGGTTGTAATAGACAAAAGTTGGATGACAAAAGACCGAAGAACTCCTGAATATATCGATGGAGTTAGACAATATTTTGAGTTTGCTTTTGGTAATGCTACTTTGGTTGACCGTGACGGAGTTGTGAAGATCTATTGTCCATGTTGACAATGCAATAATGTCAAATTCCAGATAAAGGATGTGGTAACCACACACTTGTTGAAAAATGACATTGGTTTAAGATATCAACATTGAATATTCCATGGAGAAAAAATGGTTGAAGGTTCTTCTACTATACCTGTTAAGAATAATTATGAAGAGATGCCTGAGATTGTATTAGATATGATTGGTTCACGAGGGTGGACTGTTGAAAGTGACAATTTAGAAGAAGATTCTGCAAAATTTAAAATGATGTTGGAAGATTGTGAGAAAAGTCTTTATCCAGGATGTAACAGTTACTCAAAAATGTCTTATATTGTGGAGTTACTACACATCAAATGCCTTTACAAGATTAGTAATTCAGGTATGTGTAAAATTCTTGAATTCTTCCATAAGTATCTTCCATCAGAAAATACAGCACCAAGTTCCTATTTGTTGCAGATCTAGGGTTAGGATACAAAAAAATTGATGTCTGCAAAAATGATATGCATGTTCTTTGTATATGTTAATACATGTCCAGTTTGCATGGAGCTTAGGTGAAAGCAATCGAAGAACCTAGGTGGCGAAGCTTCAACCAATGTTGGTAAGAGCAAGAAGTCAAGAAAAAAGACACCAGTGAAAAGTATGTCTTACTTCCTTTTGATTCCGAGACTTCAACGTTATTTGGTCGGAAAAGACGGTTCATAGTATGAGATGACATGCTGAAGCTCGAACAAAGGATGGTGTGTTGCGTCATCCTACCGATACCAAGGCATGGAAAATGTTAGATGTTGTTAGTCCGTCATTTGCCTCTGATCCACGAAATATACGATTAGGAATCACCAGTGATGGATTCAATCCTTTTAACAGGCCTAGATCATACAACATGTGGCATGTAATTCTCATTCCTTACAATTTGTCGCATGTTGAATGTATGAAAGATCCAAACTACTTCCTTTCAATGATCATTCCATGACCAACTTCTCTGTGTAATGATATCGATGTGTACTTGGAACCGTTAATTGATGAATTGAAGACTTTGTGGGAGCACGGTGTTCGAACATATGATTCAAGTACAAAGGAATGCTTTCAAATGCATGCAGACGTGTTATGGACTATTAATGATTTTCCAGCATATGGTAACTTGTCTGGTTGGTGTACATCCGATTTTTTAGCTTGCTCTGTTTGTCAAAAGGAAACTTGTTATCACCGCTTGAAACATGGTCGGAAACAATGTTTTATGGGTCATAGGAGATTTCTCCCGGCATTTCATCCTTTTAGATATAACAGTGATGATTTTGATGGGCACGAAGAGCATATATCTAGCCATAAAAGACCCCCCGGAGACGAAATTTTGGAAGAACTCCAACACTTAGACAAAATACCATATGGGAAAGCACAAAAAAAAAACTTTTATTGTTTGGAATTGATTCCCCAACAGGAAATTGGAAGAAAAGAAGTATCTTCTTTGATTTACCATATTGGAAGTCTCTACTCTTGCTGCATAACTTAGATGTAATGCATATTGAAAAAAAAAATGTTTGTGAGAACATCATGAACATATTGCTTGGTGTTAGGAAAAAGAGCAATGACAATCTCAATGCGAGAAATGACCTCCAAGTGATGTGTATTAGACGTTCGCTACATCCAATGATTAAAGGTCAAAAGACAATATTACCTCCTGCGCGAAATACATTGACGAACGTGGAAAAAAAAACATTATTTGTAAATTTCTAAGAGATTTAACACTTCCTAGTGGATTTTCTTCCAACATTTCTCAGTGTGTGAAGGTTAAACTTTCACATGCTCATGCAATTGTTGCTTATTGTCGTACGAAGTGTGCTGCCCAAACCCGTATGTGAGACATTGATTAAGCTTAGTAAAATTTTCCAAATGTTATGTGCAAAAGAGTTAAGGGTTCAGAAGTTAAATCAGGTGTAGTTAGATAATGTTCTTTTTTGACATTACAGTGCACCTTGTTAACAAAAGTACAACACTAGATTACCCAACACCAACATTTATATATGAGAGGAGAGATAATTTGTACCTCAACTCTGTTGAAATTCCACACGACAAACACTAGACAACCATGAATGGAACACAACACGCGACACAATCATATATAAACGGCTAATCTTTCCATTCTATAATCTCAAAACCAGTTCTTCATCAATAAAATATGCCAGTCCCTACAATATAAGGGATCGCAATATTGGCTATTCAAAGAAAATACCAAACCAAAGAATGTATGAAGAAATTTAACGAGGAAATGACGATTCCATATCATTCGCGGGAGAACCGCATCACAGCATTCCTGGGTGCCAGAGTTTTCAAGTTCATCTCCTCATACTCATCTTCGGGGTTGGACAGAGCCACGATGGCCCCACCTGCCCCGACCGATGCCTCCCCCTCGTGTAACACCACTGTCCTTATCACAATGTTAAGGTCGAATGTCCCGTTAACTGAGAAGAAGCCGATGGAGCCTGAGTATATACCTCTGGAGGAGCTTTCTAGAGCATCTAGAATCTCCATCGACCGCAACTTGGGTGCCCCGGTCATGGACCCTCCTGGAAAGGCAGCCTGGACGCAACCAATCGGGCTTATGTCGGACCGCTTGATTCCTCGGATCGTACTCACCATCGTGTGAACCGTTGCATAGGATTCCACCTCCATGAGGGACGGCACGTGGACGGACCCTGGTTCACAGACACGGCCGAGGTCATTTCGTAGAAGATCCACAATCATCAGATTCTCAGCCTGGTCCTTTTCACTGCACCCACCAGAGTTAGAAGAGTCGAGATTCATTACGTATAAACATACTGAAACTAATGTGATTTTTACAAATAGCAAACCCAACATTGAGGAAACACCACGCTCCAATACTTTTTTTCGTCAAAATTGTTATTAAAAAAGACAGAAATATTCAATACACAATGAGCAAAACTAGAGAGCATAGGAATCACCACCTTACCTGTACTGAAGCTTCAATTTAAGGTGTTGATCCTGCTCCTGTGTTGCACCTCTAGCAACGGTGCCTTTGATCGGCTTGGCTTCCAAGACACCGTGACTATCAAGCTTCAGGAATCTCTCAGGGGAAGAGCAGCAGATGCAGAGATTCTCACTGCCAAAACTAAACCAAGAAGCATAGGGTGCCGGATTATTCTCCCTCAGATAAAGATAAAGACCAAGAGTATCCATATCCCCGACATATTTCCTTATTTGAGTCGTTAAGCAAAGCTCGTAACTATCTCCGTCTCTAATGTAGCGGAGACACTTGTCCACGTCGTCCAGATACTGGCCTTTGGATTTCTCTTCATTGAACTCCGTTGTTGAAGAGGTGTTGGAAAATTCAACAGCTGTTTGATTTTCGGTCAGGTTTAGAAGCTTCTGTTCCATGTTGTCCAGCCATGCATCTGGTTGGGTGGTTGGGTCGTGCAGTGACATCAAGTAGATGTCATCCTTCATGTGATCGACCACGATAAGGTTGTCTGCAAAGAAAAGGCATGCGTCCGGGGTGCTTGACTTGTGACGGTTTGGCGACCCACCACATTCAACTTTAAGGTCGTACCTGAGTTATTAACATGTGAATAATAAGTAACTAACTACATCACATGAACTGAATACTCAACGCCAAACCTACCATATATATAATAATAATAATGAATAAACTCAAGACCATACCCAATGTAGCCAACATATCCGCCATGGAAGTCAAATGGCAGTCCTTCAAAGTCCTTTTCATCACACCGGAATGATACAAGTTCCTGCCCAGAAACAACAGTAGAGAGTTGTTATTTCAGACTTATCTTTCTTGAAGAATCAAAGGGAATGGTAACAATAATTAGTAAAAGGTAGCATAAGTGACATCATACCTTGTTCAAAAAATCAAAAAATCCATCTTTCAGGAATATAGAGCTAACATTGCCACTGCCATCTTCGACTACAAGATGGCCTCCACCATTATTAACAGTGCTACTGCAATGCAAACGATATGAGCATTTTGGCACAACATTAATGAAATGTGTTGCATTTGCTATTTTAATGAACGTCATCATATGGGATGATTAGAAGAGATTAGTTTTAAACACTAAGAAGACAAGTATTTGAACCAATCTTGTTGGTGAGTTATTTATATCAAAACCTTTTCGAAAATCACTTAAGAGTATATACTAGCCTGTATAGTTCCGACCAGTTTTAAGGAGCAGGTCATGTCCACACTGCCTCATGCATTACGCACATGTCTCTTAAAAAGACAGTGACATCAAGTTGCAAAAATATTAAAAGATAGATTTCTACCCTATCTGATATGTACAAGCAAGAAGATAGCAGATAAAAAGTGACAGAAAATAAAGAGTAAGCATTGAACCTCTCTGACAATCTAAAGGTCAACTGCTTCCAAAGAGCTCCACCTTTTGCTCCCATAAATGAAAAGCGAGCTCTTCCCTGAAGTTACATAAACAACACCAATGAGCACGAAGAGCATGTAAAAATGTTCCTAAGTTACCTCATCAAAACAATACATGGACCCATAATCCTATCTGGACATACCCACAACATTTAATTGGTATAGTATAATTATATACTTGGTCAGATACACAAATACTTACCAAAAGGAAAGGAAGAATGTGAACTCAACTCGTTCGTCCAATTCAACCCAATCCCCAGTCCAGATTCGACAAACTATGTACCCCCATGGACTAGACCCCAATTAATTGTTTGTGTTCAACTTGACACTGACTAGGTACACTATCGTGAGGTTTTAATCATAGACCATGGAGAAACTTGGTTTGGGGCCTTGACAAACCCTAGTTGAGACTTGAGAACGAACCGAGCCTCAATCTATTCTTGTTTGAGTCGATGCTCAATCAAACCCCATCAAAGGATTATTATTCTAGACTTCTATGTTTGGGTCCTTCAAGTGGATCCAAGCCCTTTTAGGCTCGGACCAGACTGGAATTCTTGCTCAGTGCAGTTATGAACTTTCATACAATTTACAGGAATTACCATGGGAAAGGCATCAAATAGGACACCCCACATACCTTTTCTGTTGAGGAACTATCCAACCAAAACGTATTTTCGGCCCCAGGATTAGCTAAAAGTTGACAAAATATGTTCTTGGTCCCACCCACTCTTCTAGCAATGGAGTCGAACTTTCTCCATCTCAACCTCAGGAAGTTTAGGCTTAAGCTTGAACAAGAATAGCTTTCCTCACTGGACATGCTAGGAGATATCTCCTCATGTACATCGTACAATAGGTCAGTGTTTGCAATAGCGTCTTGAAGCATGTTGTCATTTGAAGTTCCTAAAAACAAATTATTTCTTGAACCAACTTGTCTCAAAAGATTATTCGTATTTGGCACCTGCAGGCGTACTAAAGAAATTTTACTGCTCAGGAATAACACAGCATATAATTATAACATATTACCATACAAAATGCATATACAACGAACAATAAATTTTAAGCAATCAATTATCCTAAAGTATTAATGTAGATAGTCAGACAGATGCTCTTCACTTCATCAAATGTTGCGGTTGAGAGTCACTATAATAGTGCCTGACCATAGCCAGTAACCGTATTGGCAACACGGAAAAGAGGAAATAAACATAATGTCATCTGCCTGGTCAAAGTTAGCAGTTAAAAGGGAGGGGAAATAACTTATTTTACAGGAGGAGGTAGTGTGGGGGGAGACAAATTGCTGAAAAATCTTCCATACCATTACAATGGGCATTTCTGTGCCTAAAGAATGATGCACGAGATTTCATCCAGAACTCCTCTGTTATATCCCTGAAATTCTTAAATATCTGTTGACCATAGCATGTTGCCACACTCTCTGGATGAAACTGCATATTGAAAGGGGTTTAGGATGTAGCAGAACCGACAGGCAGCAATAGAAAAACACAAGCCAGCACTCACCTGGACACCATAATGAGGCCGAGTAGAATGCCTGACTCCCATTATAACTTTTCTTGGTTTGTTCAAAGGCGTTGAAGAATATCTACCCATCAACAAATCATCATCAAAATGTTTTTGCATAGCATGATCATTCATGCGTTTCGACATATCAGTATTTCGGTCATCAGATAATGGAAGCGCTTCATTTGAAGTGGTCCATGCTATAGGCAAGATATCTTCCGGAAGAGTGTCAGCATCAATGACAAGCGAATGATACCGCACCACCTGCATTGGAAAATTACTATCAAGTGTTAGTTACAGATAAATTACAATTACAGCACTTGAAAGGAAACAACAACTTCATATGTAAAAAGTATAATAAGCTTAACCTATTAAAATCATTAAAACCAGTCTGACCTTAAATCCTGAGTTTCTGCCAGTTGGGATGCCACTGAAGATCCTACACCCATTATGCTCAACCTCACTGTCGACAACCAGAAAATTAAATTAATACGTAGGTACTAATTAGCTAAATAATAGAAATGAAAGATCCCCGAAAACACCCACACTTAGCAGCTGCTAAATTTACTGGTAAAGAAAAAATAACCCATTCATAACTTTGCACATACCTCAAACGCCCGTGGACTGGTTCATCTGCATGGACAACATTAGCACCATGCACATAACCCAAAGCCTGCCAAGAATCAACATTTCCTATGTCATGACACAGACGAATCGAGACTCTTTAAGATCAAAGAGACTCGGACCAAAACCTTAATGGCACCGTACCTGCTTTTAAGGATAAGTAAGTCAAATAGACGAACCTTCAAATTTAATAAATTACCTGGTGCCCAAGACAGATACCCAAAATGGGAATATCACTGCATTCGAGCAGTATTTGAAGACATATTCCTGCATAAATTATACCAGATTCAGAGATCTCTGTTTTATAGGCATGCCAACAATAAGGACAACTACAAGCCTCCACCTTTGATGAAAAAGGTTGAACAATAAAAAATTCATTCATTTTGTTCTAGAGACTTACAACTGTTCTCAAATATTTGCTGCTAAAAGCTGGATCTTTCTTTCTTATTCCCTTTATATTAATCTAAATGCAAGAACAATGCAAAATATAAAGTATGGTTCCATCTTACCTACATCTGCTGAACATGTCGGGGAGCCGGGTCCAGGTGATATAACAATATTATCAAAGGTTTTTTCTTCAAACAGGTAATGGCATATCTCTTTCCACGTCCAACTATCATTTCTTATCACGACAGGAGGCACTGCCATCAAAGAAATCCATGAAGTATAAAAATCTAGCCAAATTTCTGAAAACTTGAAGATCCATAGCGAAAAACATTTAGCTTATATGTTTCACAATAACGTGACAAGCTAAAAAATGGCGCTTGCAAATGGGAAGAAATAAATACCTTACCCCCATTTATGACTGAGAGCTCCTGATATATGTTGTATGTATAACTATCATAATTGTCTATCAGCAATGTCCGAACAAATTCAAGCTTTCTTGGTAGATCTTTAATCTGCTTTTTTATGACAAAGGATTCTTCCAAAGGACCAGGCATCAAATGGCAAGATATCCCTTTTCTTTCTCCTGTACGATATACATCAATGTTCTTTGCAGAACGGCCAACTCGTGATGAGGTTTTCAGATTATTATTATTATTACGGCTCAAACTAGTCTGAAGCAAACACTCAACAAAAGGAACCGAGAATTCGGAACTTGGTGAGCGCAAGCTGAGATTCATTATTTTTCTCAGAAGCCCAACAAGTCAGTCCAAACCTTCACCCTCCTCTACCCGGCTGCAATATGGTGAATTCAGGAGATCAGAAGAATATATATATTACACTCTCCAATTTAAATAAGCAGTATCATAGTTGTCAGATAGCCGAAACAAGAAATTTCCGAAGATGATGAGTACGCCAAAAAAAACGCAGATTTATCAAACAAAAACTCTCCAGTTTTGTCCTACGAATCTTTCCAAAATGGGTCCAGGTGTAATCATTCCAATACGAAAATACAACAAGGTTGCTGATTACACTGAATTACACCTTCATTGATGAACCGGTGAGTTATAATGAAATGTTTCAACGCTTGGAAAGGTAAAGTAGAATAGATCTAAAGTTCAAGATGGAGTGGACAGCTACATACCTCACTGAGGAACCGAATGGAAACGAAGCACCAGATCTTCAATAGAAGAAGAAACGAGTCAGAAACAGAGACGAGGGTAGAAGAGGGAGGAAGCTACCTCGGACCGTAGTTTCTGGTCAGAAACTCGCGGCACGTAGAAAGAGGAAGGAATGGACGGCTGACAAGAGGACTCGGAAGGGTGGCGAAGAAAAGACCAACGGAAGGAAGAGGCGCAGAAACAAAGAATGAGTGCTATCAGGCCAGAGTGGACGGGAGGGTTCCACCAGGTTGGGCCGGAAACCGGGAATGTTATCGGACCGGTTACCAAAAATATTCATTTGCTCACTGAACTAAGTTCATCAATGCGAACCGATCTTAGTACTGAACCCGGAAAATCATAAAACCAGCCAATCTATGGAATCACTCTCAAGTATAACTGCATTCTACAGTTATATATATATATATCGTAATATGGTCTAACAATTTAACATTTTATCATTTTATCATTTAACTAAAGGTCTCAGTTCGAGCACTGAGAATGGAAAGATATTCATGGTCAGTATATTATCTGTTACGGACTGATCACAGTGTAAGTTAAAATTATTCTCAATGTGGACTAAGCTTGTTATAGATATTGTTCTTCTAATAGGTACTCCTTTAAACAACCATCTTGATAATCTATCAATCAACTAGACATATAGAAAAATTGACATTTTCTTCTTAAGTGAGTGGGAAGGACTGATGTAATAATCATAATATTTTGGGGTACTCAAAAATAATAAAAACAATTTATGTTGGTATTAATTAGTACATTCTTGTAGTTTGGAGATCAAAAGGGTTGATTTTGTTTATTGAACCCATAAATCATGAACCCATTCCTTCACCGGTTCAATGTTGGGTCTAGCCCAATAACATTGGTTCAATCATGCGGGGCCCATACCCATACCCACCGCATAAATAAGAGGTAGACGGTGGCCTGAGTTCCACTTTAACTGGACCGCCAAGCCACCCCAAGCAGAAGTGCGCTTTCGTTAAAGTTCCCCAAGACAACGACATCACTGTGTTCTTTACGGATGGATGATGTTTTTTATTTTTGATGACTAAACTAGGCAAAACATAATAAGCTTAATTTATATTTAGAAAAAAATGATTTTTTTATATATATTGAAATTATTCTTTATAATATATATATTATAACAATTATTTTGTAAATGAATTTAAACTTCAATTTATATATATAATTTGAAAAGTGTATAAAATAATTAATTATATATACTAGTTATTAAATTTTAAATAAATATAATTTAAAAAGTAATTGCATAAAAAAATGTATTTTAAAGGTAGATCAAATTCAGTCTCCCATAGTTTTTTCAGTTTTTCTTAAGTTAGTATTTGACAAAATCAGAATTATACACCAAACCCTAGCAGACGAAGAGGCTTCGAGAATGAGAGGAAGAAACAAAGCAATTGGGGATCACTAAAAACGGTTCATTCATCTCAAGTTTTCTCACCCTTAAATTAAACCTAAAAACTATCAAAATATTCAATCCATCCTAAATAATAAATTGAGACATATTTACACCCTAATAACAATAAACAACAAAGAACGGTCATCAACTACTAAGAACAACAAAAACACACATCTTCCCAATTGCACCCTTATTTCAACACTCCCCTCAATCTGGAAGTTCTTGGTCTGACTCCCCCTGTTTAGCAAATAGGTTCTTCATTCTAAGTTTACCACAATGCAAATAATGTTGTTGACTACCGAGGGCTTTGGTGAACAAATTAGCAACTTGATTACATGTTCTCACATGTCGAAGCTACACAATATTTTCAACCAATTTTTCCGTAATATAATGACAATTTATTCCAATGTGTTTTGTTATCTCATGAAACACTGAATTATTAGCAATATGAATCGCAACATTATTATCACAATGTAAAACAACATGACTTCGCTGAAAACAATCTAGTTCTCCTAGTAAACCTCTAAGCCAGATTATTTCAGTTAAGCAAGATCTCATACTCCTATACTCATATCCAGCTGAAGATTTTGAAACTGTATTTTGCTTTTTTATTTTCCAAAAAATCAGAGACTTTCGCAACAAAAGACAAAATTCAGTTACCGATTTCCTAGTTTCTATGCGGCTAGCCCAGTCTGAATCACAGTATCCAATCAGACTTGGCTGGGAATCAGAATATAACAAAATTCATTTACCTGACTCCCGCTTAATGTATCTCACTATCCTCAAGGCAGCCGCAAGGTGTGACTTCTTTGGATCCTGCATATATTGACTTAAACTCTACACAACATACGATATATCTGGCCTAGTGATGGATAAATACAGTAATTTCCTTATCAATCTCCTATATAGGCAAACATCATCTAGGGATGTATCATCCTTATTCACATTCAAATGCTCATCATACTTCTTACTCGTGAGTTTCAAGTTTAATTCCATAGGAGTCCTGGATGTTTTACCACCTGAAAGACCAACACTGGCTATTAGCTCAAGAGCGTACTTCCTTTAGTAGACAACAAGACCCTTTTCAGACCGAGCAATCTCAATGCCTAAGAAATACATAAACTCACCCAAATCTTTCATTTTAAAACTCGATTCCAGCACATACTTCAATTCAGAAATCACCCTTTCGATATTACCAGATATGAGCAGATCATCCACATAAACAAGGAGTACTACCATTTGATTTCCATCATGCTTTGTAAACATCGAATAATCAAGCTTAGATTGAGCATAACCCGTTTTAACAAGAGAACTTCACATTTTAATATTTCACTGCTTGCTTGCTTGTTTTAACCCATACAAAGATTTTTCAGTTTACAAACCGAGTTGTTTCCCTTTTTACTGAACCCGTCATGTATTTGCAAATAAACTTCCTCGTCTAAATCTCCTTGCAACAAAGCATTGTAGACATCCATTTGATAAAAGGGTCATTCATAAATCGAAGGTAAAGCCAAAATAGTTTGAAATGTGTTCATCTTAGCAACGGGTGAAAATGTTTCAAAATAGTATATCCCATGCTTTTGATTATAACCTTTCACAACTAATCTGACTTTATATCTACTCAAACTGCCATCAGATTTATATTTAAGTTTATATACCCACTTACAGCTGATTGTAGACTTACCTTGTGGGAGTGTTACTAATCCCAAGTCTGGTTCTCTTCGAGGGCCTATATTTCTTCTTCCATAGCCTGCACCCAGGCCTTATCCTTCACGGCTTCAGAAAAATTGTCAGGTTCAACTAATCGAGAAACTGAACTCAGATAACATTGATATTTATCAGATAACCGATCATATGAAATAAATTGATCAATGGAATGACGATGGGACATATTAGAAATCTAATAGTCATTCATCTAGATTGGGGGCCTAGCGGTCCTTCCTGATCTACTTGTGGTAGGGACATGGAAATTCTGGATGGTAGAACTATTATCTCCATCAGGGTTAGTTTTTGACTCATCATCTAGCACTCCTACATCAGAGCTTTATTGAGGTTCATCATTTGGAGTTATCACGGCTGTGTCGTTTCTGATTTCCTCAGTTTCAGTCCTTTTGGGACTATAACCATCACCAGAATCAGAATCGGCAGCGTGCTCAAGAAATATGGGCAACTGATCAAGTCTTCTACTCTCAAAAGGGAAAATATTTTCATTGAACTGTACATTTGTACTAACAATAAAAATCACAATAAAATCATACAATCTATATCCCTTTTGAGTCTCAGGGCACCCTATCATCACAAATGGAATCCCCCTGGAAGTCAACTTGTCAGGTACCACCATACTCTTGGCATAAACCAAGCAACCAAACACACGCAAATGACTTACCTCGGGATCCTTTCCATTCAGCACCCCTAGAGGTGTTTTTCCACCTAAAATCTTAGAGGGCATCAAATTTATTAGATAATAGAGTGTTAATACACATTTTCCCCAAAACCAATTCGGTAGAGAGACATGTATCTTTAATGCTCTAGTCACTTCCAACAAATGTATGTGTTTTCTTTCGGCCCTCCCATTCTGTTGGGGAGTATAAGGACAGCTACTTTGATCAATTATACCATTTCCCCCAAAAATATTGTTCACATGCTCATTAAAAAATTCTTTCCCATTATCATTTCTGAAACGTTTTATTTTTTTCTTAAACTGAGTCTCAATCATGCTGATAAAACATTTTATAACTAGAAAAATATATGATTTGAACTGCATTAAATGAATCCATGTCACCCTAGAAAAGTCATCAACCAATGTCAAGAGAAAACGCTTATTATCATGGGTAACATCATAATAGGGACCCCACACATCAACATGAATAAGATCAAAGGTCGCATCTGCTCTTGACTTAGAAACAGGAAAATAATTTCTTATTATCTTGACCTTAGGACAAACATGACAATCTCCTAAATCCAACATCTTATTCTTAGATAAATGCAAACCACCTACATGTTCCAATGCTTTCAAAGAAGCATGTCCAAACCACTTATGCCATAGTATACCATTCTCACTGACGGAAGAAAATACATTAGTTACAATATGGGTTTTAGGAGATATAACAAAATACAGTCCTGAATCCTCATTGCCAGTCCCCAAGACCTTCCCATTTGAGAGGTCCTGCAGAATAGCAAACTTAGGATAAAATGTTGCAGAACAGTTCAATTCTCTAGTGAATTTCGAAATAGATAACATGTTATGTCTAAAATTCTGAAGATGCAATACGTTCTGAAATGTTCTATCAGGTAAAAAATCCATACTTCTAACACTATCCACTTTAGTATATTCTCCATTGGGTAGTTGAACTTTAGTTCCGGTTGCAATTTTATCCCCACATAGCCAATCATTTCTACTGGTCATGTGGTTCGTTGCCCCTGTATCTAGAATCCAACTATCTGTATCATGCAAGTGAATTGAGTTAAATGTATACCAGCGGTATTCACACGGTTGTCAGTAGGAGATGTAGCACCTGCTACTGTTGCAGTGATGTCTGCTTGTCCTATGGTTTGCAGAAGCTTTTCAAATTGTTCATGGGTCAGAGTAACACCACCTTGCAATCCAGAATTCAAAGAAATATCATTAGCAAGGTGTTTAGAAACATTAGAACTGAAGTCCCCATTCTCATTAGAAGTGGCGTTAACCTTAGGATTTGACCATTTGGCTTTCAAAAAATCCCTATATTTAAAACAGTTATATTTCGAATGATCCTTTTTCTTACAGAAATCACAGTCTCTGCTATAACACCTTTCAATGGTATGCCCATTTTTATGTCAATGAGAACATTCAAGGTTATGATTTCCTTTTGGCTTTTCAGTATTAAAAACAACATTAACAGTACTGGAACCAACAGAAGATTTCATAGCCGATGTGATACCCCTATGACTTTCTTCTTGAATCAGAAGGTTATACGCCCGATTTACAAAAGTCAAAGTATTAGATCAGAAGGTGTAAAGCAACCTGGGCCGACAACCCCATATCATTAAGGAACGGTTCCTTGCAGAGTATTAGATCAGAAGGTGTAAAACACTCTGGGTCGACAACGATGGTTCTCTATTTCACGGGTAATCCCAGATGAAGGAACAATTTTCAAAACCAAGACAGATTTACACCCTAATAACAATAAACAACAAAGAACGATCCTCAACTACTAAGAACAACAAAAACACACATCTTCCGGATTGCACCCTTATTTCAGCAATATTGAAAAATTAAATATCAAATTAACACATTTATTTTTTATAAAACTAACATTATCTATGAACGAAGTTTATTGATTTTTTTTAAAGTTTACGAGTACCAGTATGTCTCAAATAAAATTGAACCACATGTCCTTGATTGCCTGCCACATGCCTACTAATTATTTATCTACTGAAGTCGTGCGTGCCGCTTCTCAATAATAATAACTAATAAGTAAGTTTACCTACTTTTCTTGGACAAATAGTTCATGAGGAAAAAGAGGAATTTTACCAAAATATATCTCATTTAATAAATATATACCAAAATGTCCTCAGTTTAAAAATAAATATGAAAGTATACCTACCCACGACTCCCATTCGCGGGTGAAAAATTCACCTGCAAATGGGAGTCGCGGGCAGCGGCGGATCTAGAAACCTAGCTAAGTGGGTTTCTTGTCAATTGTTTTTTACTTATTCATTAGTAACGAAACATATCATTATTATTCGGATCGGAATACAAAATATAATTTAAATTACAATATTTTTAATATCAATACATAATAATTTAAAAAAAATGATAAAAAAATTACATTATAATACGAAATGATGAGATAATATTTAAATAAAATCAAGTAAACTATATTGAATTTTTTAACTACACTAATAAATTATTATCTAAATTGACCATGACTGATTTTCTCTTAAAACGTTCTTTATGAAAACCTATAAAATTCATATTGAAGAATATTAAACTTGAAAACAACAACGGTAGTTAACAGATCTCTATGTCCAAACTCAAACTCATTTAGGGGTGAGCAAAAATGATTGTCTGGACCGAAATCCCGACAAAATCGGCCTGAGACCGACCCGACTAAGACCGAGACCGAGCGATCAGATTTTTTCTTCTAAAGTCGGTCTCGGGTTTTTTCCCGAAAAGCCCGGTTAGGACCGACCCAAACCAAGTTGTCTTTAAACCTAATACTTAATAATTCTACGCTTCTTCAGTTCTTCTATTGATCTATTATGTTCAGTCATTCACTATTTCACTCCAAAGCTCCAAAGCTCAGCAGCCACTCCAAAGCTCCAGCACGCCTCCACCGTTCATGGTCTTCTCCAGCAGTCGTCTCGCCTCCTCCGTTCGTGGCCTTCTCCAACAGTCGTCACTGTCTCGTCGTCTCGCCTCTCGCCGTAAGTGTTCTTTTCACTTCCTTCGCTGAAGTTGCTTCGATTGTTCCTACATTGCTTCGAGTTGCTTCGATTTGCTTCATGATTGTTCCGATTGTCACGATTTAGGTCACGATTTACTGATTTAGGTCACAATTTAGGTCACGATTTAGGTTCCGATTTGAAGGATTAGGTCACGGATTTAAGTCACGATTTACTGATTTAGGTTCCGATTATTACTATAGCTTTCGGTGGAAAATCATAATAGTAGTTTCTTGTCTAAATGTATAAGATAAATTTTAGTAGTGAAGAGACCTAGTGGATAAATGGTTCCTGAAGATGGTATTAAACTGGATGTACATGTCGGGGACCCTGACAACGGATCGTCCAAGCAGTAGCAAGTTGGTTTCTGATCCGTGATGTTATAACCACAAATCCCCTTTGATTGGACACATTCATCACAAGCATGACTATCCACTTTTATCACCACCTCGAATCCATCTTGAACTAGTCTCCATTTTAGATAAGTTGTCAAACAAAAAAATCAATGGAGTTTAAGACACTAGTATAAACTGGGACGACCATACTAGCAGAACATCCTTGAGGAGTTTGGTCGAACAAAATTCGTGCAAGAAGTCTCGCCTGGCGATTCTGAGCACCTGGTCTGCGGAAACACCTCCCACACAATGTACTTCACATTTTCGATAACGATGAAAGTGGAGTTTTGCTCGCAGCTGAGCTCCAACTGAGGATACTCACAACTAGAAGGCCTGTTATCTCCCTAGAAAGGAAAGCCGGCACCTTTGATGGTTCCACAGCTGAACAGATTGTTGCAGCTCCTGTAGAGTTTGATGGGTTTCAGTCTTTTTATTAATGGGTACTTTGTACTGATGTACATGTATTCGGTACATTCAGTTTCAATTTGGATTTGTACTGATGGGTTTCAGTCTTTTTGGATTTGTACTGATTTGGTAATTTATTTGTTGTTTTATTGAAAATTTCGGTCCAAGACTGAAACTGGCCCGAGTCAAGCAAGACCGACTCAGATAGGCTTTTTAGACCGAAATCGGTCTCGGTCCTCCAAAGGTGAGGACCGAAATTTCGGGCTCGGACTCGGTCTTGCCAAAAAGACCGGTCTGACCCTCCCAAAGCTCACCCCTAAACTCATTTATGAGATCTCTCTTCCACATAAGAAGAGTAGAATTATTATGTGTCATATATATATATATATATATATTTACACACACACAGACACATATATATATATATAGTTTGATATATAACTTAGTATATATAAAGAGACAAGTAAATAATAATTCACTTTTTCGGGGGAAGAGAGATGTTTGCCGAATTTTTGAGCTAACAAACTAATAAAAAATACTAAGTAAAAAATTATTGAGCTTTTAAATTGAACTTGGACACTTTGAAAAACATTGAGAGGATCTTCTGCATGAGAAGAATAGAAACTTCATTAATCTGAAACCGCAGAAAAGAAAATAGTTACAGAATAGTTAAAGTATATGTCTTGCAATGGAATCAAACCACTACCATTATACAAGAATTGAGTGTTTTCTCACAAGCTACACAATATTTTATGTTTAGTGGTGTCCTTAATGAATATTTAAGGTGTGTCCTAAAACATTATCAAAATTATACTATATAAAAATATATATAAAAGAATAATTCAAGTGGAGTCCTAGGACCTACTTACTATAGGCTGGATCTGCCGCTGGTCCCGGGTGTAATTTTTTGTTTGACCCAGTCCCACCCGCGAAGAGAGAAAATTTGTATTATGATTTTTTCCCTCACATGATAATTTTTCACATTTTTCTAAAAAATTATTATGTGAAGGAAAAAATATATTTGAAATAATCATAATACAAAAAATTATAATTATTTTCATTTCTCTAACATTATTTATTTTTTTCTAAAAAATTATCATGCATGAAAACAATATATTTGAAATAATCATAATACAAAAAAAAAAAAAATGGTTGAATAAAATAAAACAAATACATATTTTTTTTATGGCAAAAACAAAACTCAGTCTCATACGCGAATGACATTCGAGTAGAACTAACAACCAGTTCTACTCGCGAATGTCATTCGTGGGTAGAACTGATGGCCCAGTTCCACCCACGAATGGATCAAACAAGACATTACACCCGTGACTCCGAGTCGCAGGTGGAAAAGTCACCGCGAATGGGAGTCACGTTAGATATACTTTCGTATTTATTTTAGAATTGATAACAGTTTGGTATATATTTATTAAATTATGGTATATTTTGGTGAAATATTCGGAAAAGAGCGAAACATAAGTAGAGATTCAGGTCGATTTCTCCATGGTTGATATGTACGGATTTATGTATGTATATGTATAATCCTGTTCTCTGATCTCCTGAATAAATAATGATTTGTAGGAAAGCGGTGAAGTATACTTCTTCTACAGGCCCAAAATGCAGAAAGAAAAAGCTCACAGTGCCGATGACGTCCAGAGGCTGTAAATCTCTATCATCATCAACGACTGCTGTGGAGGTAAAGCAAGACACTCACTCTGGTAAGGAAGGCTACTCGTCGTCCGACCATCAAGGGGGACATGTGTTGTAACATAACAATATGTGGAGCTGTTAAACATGTGTTATACACCTACAAAGTGTTAAGACATGTGGAGCAAGGAATCTACTCTATATGTGGAGCATGTGGAACATGGAGCATGAAGTGTAAAGAATGAAATACAGCAAATACAACTCATGCTACGGTAGTTAAAAGTAGTAGTAGAATAAGTAGCTATAATGTAATATAAATAGAGGTGTAATGTATTAGTGAAAATCAGTTTGGTATGCTATGAAAGTATGAGTTTATGCTCTTGTTCAAATATGTGTATGATTATCTAAATTCAACATGGTATCAGAGCAAGTTCGAGATTAGGGTTACCTTGTTCTTCATCATCCAGTCGAAGCTCGCCCCGAGCTCCCTCCGTTCGCCTAGCTGTCAAGCTCGCCTAGTTCGCCTAGCTCCAGTTCGAACAGCTCCATGTAGCCTAGATCTGTGCCGTGAGCAGCTCCACTGCAGCTCTCGGTGTCCACTGCAGCTTCGCAGCTCTTCCACGTCCAGCTCGCCATCTCCGTTCGTGAGCCTCCAGTCTAGCTCGCCAGCGCCTGTTCGTGAGCCTCCAGTCCAGCTCGATCGGTAGCTCGCCAGCCCCGTTGCATCAGCTCCGTTGCACTCCGTGAAGCTTCCCGTTCCTTGAAAACGTGGGGACTCCAACTGGTTTCACTTGTTCCTTGAAGACGCGGGGACTACAGCACGCGTTCCTTGAAGACGCTGCACTCTTGGTTGAAGACAACGGAGGGAATCCTATCAGATGCACGCGTAGAAACTTCACGCAGTCCTTCACCAACGGTCCTTCAGTCCTGTTTTAATTTGACTGGTTCAAATCTGGTCTGGTTCGATTGGCTTAGTAAATTCGGTCCGGTTCAGTAATCCGGTTCAGTAAGGCGGTTCATTAATTTTAGTTTGGTTCACTAATCTGATTTGGTTGCTGATTCAGTGTACTATATCAGCTTGTGACTAGTCATGGACCAGAGGAACATGAGATGCAGCCATTGTGGAAAGTCTCGTCACAGTCGGGACGAATGCTTCGAACTCGAAGGATTTCCCGAAGGATGGAAGAGTCAACGACGAGACCGTGTTGATCGTGGACTCGGTTCTAGAAACGCAACCACAACATCAATCGACACCGCAAACCATGTAGGAACCATTGAAAACAGTAAATGGCTCTTTGATTGTGGGGCCACAGACAGTATGAGTTTTGACAAGGCAGATTTTATAAATCAGTCGGCACCAAGAAAAGAAATGATCCAGACAGCAAATGGAGACTTAATGCCGGTTCAAGGAACCGGAACCATTGATATTTCTTCAACAATTAAATTGCAGAATTGTCTTTATGTGCCTAGCTTAGCCTGCAAGTTACTATCCATAAGTCATGTAACAAGAGAGCTAAACTGTATGGTACTGATGTATCCCAATTTCTGTCTTTTACAGGATATTCAGTCGGGGAAGGTTATTGGACGTGGAGTTGAACGTCAAGGCTTGTATTATGTGGAGGAAGTGACTCAACACGGAACTGCAATGCTTGCTCACAGGACAGTCACCAGACAACAATGGTTGTGGCATCGACGGTTGGGTCATCCATCTGTCGGGTACCTTCATAAATTACTCCCTAGTATATTTCCGTCAAATAGCAAACTTGTGTGTGAAACCTATATTCTTGCTAAAAGCCATAGACAATCATATCCAGTGTCTGAATCTAGAGTCAAGTCTGTGTTTTCCTTAATTCACTCTGATGTTTGGGGACCAGCTCCAAATAATGGTACATGTATGTCGAACACTGGCTTTAGGTATTTTCTGCTTTTTATCGATGATTATTCACGCATGACCTGGGTATACTTCCTTAAGCATAAATCTGAAGTCTTCAATAAGTTTGTAGAATTTACCAATCTAGTTCAGACCCAGTTTAGTAAACAAATTCAGGTACTCCGTTCTGACAATGGCGGAGAATTCGTAAATTCCCCACTTCAACAGTTTCTTAAAACCAAAGGCATCATACACCAAACCAATTGTCCACATACTCCTCAACAGAATGGGGTAGCAGAAAGAAAAAATCGTCATCTTTTGGAAATGACAAGGGCATTAATGCTGGAGTCAAATGTTCCAAACTCATTTTGGCCAGAAGCTGTAGCAACGTCAGTCTATCTTCTTAATCGTCTACCAACTAAGGTGATCCAGCTCCAAACACCACTTCAAGTTTTATCTAGTCATATGAGTGTTCCAACAGCCTTAACACTCCAACCACATATCTTTGGGTGCTCTGTCTTTGTACATATCCCCAAGTCGGATCGATCCAAGTTTGATCCTTGTTCAGTCAAATGTGTGTTTGTCGGGTATGGGATTCATCAAAAAGGCTACCGATGTTTTAATCCAAAAACCAATCGCATGTATATCACGATGGATTGTACTTTTCTGGAAACAGAATTCTACTATTCATCCCAATCTCATGTCCAGGGGGAGAGTATTAATGAAGATAGTCCATTAGATTGGTTGAACCTAACGACTTTAACCACACCAATGTTGACTGAGATAGTTCCAAAAGAGCAAGTTGGTGGAACCACCGAGACGTTGACTCCCATAATACAGGTCTCAGATGATTCAGTTTCCACTTCAACGCCAACCTCGATTGATATCCCCGAGGTTAGTAACTCTGAAGTGACTCCTTGTAATGATACTTCTAATGATGTTGTGGAAGAATCACCTGTACAGGAGAGATATGTACTCCCGGCCAGGAGAAACAAAGGTGTTCCTCCAGTACGATATGAACCAGAGTATAGTCCAAAAGCAAGCCGATATCCAGTAACAAACCTAGTCAGGGGGAGCTTATCACCAACGGCTCGTGCTTTTGCGTCTGCAGTATATTCACAGGATATACCTAGCACGGTGGAGACAGCATTCAAACATCCGGAATGGAGGAAGGTAATGCAAGTAGAAATGGAGGCCTTGGAGAAAAACAAGACTTGGGAGAAATGCGATCTTCCATATGGGAAGAGGGCGGTTGGATGCAGATGGGTGTTCACCGTGAAGCATAAGGCAGATGGAACAATTGAGAGATACAAAGCACGACTCGTGGCAAAAGGGTATACTCAAACCTATGGTATTGACTATTCTGAAACCTTTTCTCCTGTTGCTAGAATTGGTACTATACGAGTCTTGTTTTCTATAGCGGCAAATCAAAATTGGCCGTTACATCAGTTCGATGTGAATAATGCTTTCTTACATGGCGACTTAGAGGAAGAAGTCTATATGGAACCCCCTCCAGGGTTCATGACAGGATTTCAAGGAACAATGGTGTGTAAGTTGAAGAAAGCTCTATATGGTCTGAGACAATCACCAGGGCATGGTTTGGGAGATTTACGGTAGCCATGAGAAAATATGGTTACAAACAGAGCAATGCGGATCATACCTTGTTCTTCAAGAGAAGAGTAAGCCAAGTAACATGTTTAATTATATATGTGGATGATATGATTATTACAGGTGATGATGTAGAAGAAATATCCCTACTCAGAAAGAATTTATTTCAGGAATTCGAAATGAAGGACTTGGGGGAACTCAAGTATTTCTTAGGGATTGAAGTTCTACGATCTAAAACAGGTATTTTCATTTCACAAAGGAAATACATTTTAGATTTGCTAGTAGAAACTGGATTGGTGGATTGCAAACCAGCAGAGACACCAATGGTGTCGAATCATGGACTTCAGATAGTGGAAGGGGGCGAGCTTACAGATCAAACTCGATTCCAACACTTAGTAGGAAAGTTGATTTACTTATCCCACACCAGGTCAGATATTGCATATGCAGTAGGTGTGGTAAGTCAATTCATGCACAGGCCACAAGCAGATCACATGGAAGTAGCAATCAGAATTCTGCGATATCTGAAAGGATCACCAGGCAGTGGAGTGTTGTTTCAAAACAATGGCCACTTGAAGGTTGAGGTGTATACTGATGCAGATTGGGCCGGAAATCCGATTGACCGAAGATCAACTTCAGGATACTTCGCTAAGGTTGGAGGAAACTTGGTCACTTGGAGGAGTAAGAAACAGAAAGTGGTAGCACTTTCAAGCGCAGAGGCAGAATTCAGAGGGATTGCTCGAGGATTGACAGAAGTACTATGGCTATACAAGTTATTGGCGGAAATTGGCTATCGTGTCCAAGAACCGTGCAAGATACTATGTGATAATCGTGCAACTATAAGTATTTCTGAAAATCCAGTTCAACATGACCGCACCAAACATGTTGAAATTGACCGACATTTCATAAAGGAGAAGCTAGAAGATGGAACCATCATTATTCCGTTCGTACGCTCAGAAGATCAACTTGCAGATATACTTACAAAAGCAGTGAACGGAAAAGACTTCAGACGAGCTCTATCCAAGTTAAACATTGGAGACCTCACTGTTCAACTTGCGGGGGAGTGTTGAAACATAACAATATGTGGAGCTGTTAAACATGTGTTATACACCTACAAAGTGTTAAGACATATGGAGCAAGGAATCTACTCTATATGTGGAGCATGTGGAATATGGAGCATGAAGTGTAAAGAATGAAATACAGCAAATACAACTCATGCTACGGTAGTTAAAAGTAGTAGTAGAATAAGTAGCTATAATGTAATATAAATAGAGGTGTAATGTATTAGTGAAAATCAGTTCGGTATGCTATGAAAGTATGAGCTTATGCTCTTGTTCAAATGTGTGTATGATTATCTAAATTCAACAACATGGACAACAGGTACGTTGGATGATGTAATTAGTTTTTTAAATAAAAATCTAACTTTTACACCAGAACATCCTACTTCGATTCTATCGAGTACACTGTTTATTTCTTCTAGTGTATGTAGGAAGTGAACGTCCAGAAGCAACCCTTGTTTCGGTTCATTGTGATGGGACGAAAGAGCCTACCGGACCCGAACAGCAAAAACCGATCTTACTGGGGCTTTGTGGACCTGGTCACCACCAATACCGACCATATCAAGTCTGCTCTCAAGGAAAGTAAGTACGGATAGATAGATAGATAGATAGATAGATAGTATGATTATCAGTAGTACTGAGGTCGGTCTTCTGATCATTATGTATATTTGTAGAGGACTATGACATGGCAACTCGTGGACACAGACACACCGCCGCAGCACGAGCTGCCGGAGAAGGCATCTACAGCATTGTAAAGCACAGACTCTGGTGGGAAGGCATCTACAGCATTGTAAAGGGACTTGGGTTTAGTTTACATAGATAGATAGATAGCTTATTAAGGCTTCAGTTTTTGCCTATCCGTACGAGAATAGAATAGAAGCCAATAAATTAGCGTATGGTGTTTGTTTGTAGCGTGTATGTATTTGGCCGATGTCTGTTGGAAGAACCTTCCTTTAATTCTGTAATACTGTAAAAGAAATACTAGATGTGTTGTAGCAGAGAATAGCATACCAAGGTAGGCAGAAGAAAGGAGGCGAGGGACAGAACATCCGACTTGATTCATCAAAATAAGCAATACAATGGACACTAATATAATGCAAAAAATTTAAGCTAATAACAAATGTCAGAGAAGCACAATGCCTAATGGGATCACACTGGAATATTACATACTCTTCATGTTTAAGAAGAAGAATATTTGATCAGTCACTTCTTTGCAGCAACAGATTAGTTTTGTCCAGCCCAGAACGAGCCTTAGATAAGCTTGTTGCTATTACAAATGTACTCCGTGGTCATCAAACTGAATGGTGGAAGAAGACAGCTGGTTTGCGCTACTGGAGAATCCAAAACAGGGGAGTGTTGGTTAGAATGTCGCTGTACACAAATAGATGCTGTCTCTGCAATCAATATACAGTCACTAACCTCGTACTACTCCTCAAAGTTAGTAACGTACAAAAAAACATGCTTTAAAATTTAAATGGTGCCTAAACTATGACAGATTTACTAAGTTTGCTACCATTTGCAGTTAGGTCAGTTCGGGGTATGTAACTATTTACTTGAAAATGTTCCACCGGATCCATGTCATTAACCAAGGCACAAAACAAATAATGTGTATGTATGAGATTTAAGACTTACCAGTCAACTACTAGATATCCTCCAGTCTCCCACTGCTTTACCTTTTAGGTCGAACCTACAGGGATCATCTTCAAAGCAGCAGAAATCGGCATGCCCAAGAATCCTAGTGTAACGGTCACAAACCACTGCTGCAAGCTCAGAGGATGTGTATTCGCAAACGTCCCCAAAAACTCAATGATGATGATTTGGAAGAAAACAGTGCTGCTGAGAACTGCCGCAAACACGTAATTCTGTAGTATGCCTTTAAACACATTTATCTTCTCCATCTCCCTAGAGCTGATTTCATTGAACACCTTTAAAAATCCAAAATCAATCTCGCTAGTGAGCTTGAAGGGGCACATAGTATAATCATAAGTTAAGTTTCGAAAAGAAAAAAAATCATGGAGGAGAGGCATGATAGTTACCTGACAGAAAACGAATGAGTTGAATATGATTGTGTTCAGTATTAAATCGGAATCAGGACCCTCAAGACGGAAAGCTGCTTTTCCTTGTGTCCGGAGATACCACATGACCACAAACTGATACATGGACTGTCCCAAGATATTCCTCCACATTATGTTACTGATGAAATTCCCTTTTCTACCAACAGGAGGCCTTTTCATCAAGTCCTCTGTAGGAGGTTCAGTAGCTAATGCTAGAGCCCCTAAAGTGTCCATTATCATATTGACCCATAATAGCTGAACAGCAGTGAGAGGTGCATTTCCTGCAAGCAGGATTTATTCGATAACGGAAACACAATGAGACGAAGAAGAAGCCAAAAAGAATGAAGGATCAATCTTATGTTGTTACAAACACAGAGCAAGTATCTGCAAGCATACCCGTTAAGCAAGCAGATGAGAAGTTAACAACCAGGGCAACAATGTTAACCGTCAGCTGGAACTGGACAAACTTTTGAATGTTTATGTAGACAGAGCGGCCCCATTTGGCCACCGTTGCAATTGTAGAAAAGTTATCGTCCAGAATAATGACATCAGCGCTCTCTTTTGCGACCTGAAACAAAGAATCATTGCTTAAGTTAAGGTGCTAGATTTATTTTTTTAGTTAATACATGCAGAAAAACCAATGTCTGAGGAAAATAGAGGAAAGAAAGATAAAAAAGCACCTCAGTTCCAGCAATTCCCATTGCAAGTCCAATATCTGCTTCATGAAGGGCTGGAGCATCGTTAGTTCCATCACCAGTCACAGCAACCACTTCTTGAAGAGTAGTCCTCAAGAATTTCACAAGTTTATGCTTATCTAGAGGAGAAGATCGGGCCATTACCTGCAACAAATCAAACCACTCTGTCAGGAAGGCAGAGATGCGCAAGGTATAAGAGAACAGTTACGTTGACAATACTGACCACTGAACAAGAAGAAGATTGATCTTAGTCAGTACCTGAATTTTTGGAATGAGCTCGAGTAACTCCTCTTCCGACTTGTCCCTAAAATCTGGACCTTCAATTGCTATTCCATCGTCTGTTAAAATCCCACATTCTCGGGCAATCGCCTTAGCTGTGTTTATGTTGTCACCTGTGACCATCCTAACTACAATTCCAGCAGCTCTACAAATTGCCACGGACTCCTTCACACCAGGGCGGACAGGATCTTTGATTCCAACAATTCCTATGCAAGTGTAACCTTCAGTAGGAATAAGGCTTTCAGAAGAGAACTCATTATCAACATCCTTGTAGGCAAGGCATAGTGTCCGAAGAGCTTCATTCGCAAACCTCTCAATCGTATCCTTGAGGTTATCGGCGGCAGCTTTATCAAGGGGAACTACATTGCCATTTGCATCAATGAACTTGTCACAAGTATCCACAATAATTTCAGCAGCGCCTTTACTATGAGCACGATAGCCTCCTCCTTGAAGTCGAACCATTGCACCCATCCGCTTTTTGAGAGAATTGAATGGCTCAACCTTTACAATGGTGGATTTCCCTCTTTCTGCTTGGAAATCCCCTCCTAGTTTCAGGCCAAAATCCAGAATGGCTGTTTCAGTGGGTGTTCCAAGTATCTCTAGGGTTCTTCCTTTATTCTGAACAACCTCCCCACAAGTGTTGTTAAAAATAGATTGAAGCAGAATTTTGCTAGCAGATTCAGGTAATACAGAGCAGACACTTGTAAGGTCATCAGAGCTGCCTACGTCGATGACTTTCTCACAGATACATGCTTTCACCACAGTCATACGGTTAGTGGTTAGGGTCCCTGTCTTATCGCTGCAGATCGTCGTAGAAGAGCCCATAGTCTCACAAGCTGCCAGATGGCGGACAAGTGCCTTGTCATTCATCATCTTCTTCATGGCAAATGCAAGGCTTAGAGTCACAGCCAGTGGAAGTCCTTCAGGAACTGCAACAACAACAATTGTAACTGCAACAGCAAAAAATTCCAGAATCTCCATTGCTTCATCTGCTGACCAGGACAAGAGGCTCCCTTCTAGTAGCTTTCTGCTAAATAACCCTTGAACTAAGACAGCAAAAGTAACTACAGCAAAGACAAGGCCAACTTTTCCAATAAGAGTAGCCACACCATTAAGTTTGACTTGCAGAGGAGTCTCATCATCACCACCCTCACTGAGAGTAGCCATCAGCTTACCCCATTGGGTCCTCATCCCCACAGTAGTCACAATCATCTTGAATGACCCGTCCTGAACTTTTGTTCCAGACAGAAGAAAAGGGTTAGCAGCATTTACGTGAACTGGCTCACTCTCCCCAGTCAAGCTAGATTCATTTATCAACACAGAAAAACCAGAAACAAATAGCCCATCAGCTGGAATCTGATCACCAATGTTAAGATGGACAATATCCCCCGGAAGCAGATCGTATATGGACATCTTTTGTCTGCATCCATTTCTGCTAACCTGAACTGAAATTTTTTTCTTCTCTTTGTCCAAATCCTTAAACTGCAGAGATTGCTTATAATCACTTGTTGCCGTTACAAACACAACAAGCAAAATACTAGCAACAATACCAAGTCCATCATGGGCACCTTTTGGCCACCCCTCCATTAATATTCCGACAATCAGAGAGACAATTGCGCAGGCAGCAAGTATCATAAGAGTCATATCTTGAAGGGCTTCCCACACAAAGAACCAAAATCCACGGGCTGGGCTTTCAGTAAATTTATTGACTCCATAAATTTCTGTTCTACGGATTAGTTTATCTTCAGAAGTAGAAATCCCGTCAGTTAGTGATGTGGAAAGCTTCTCAGCAAGACCCTCTACACCACCATGACCTTTTAGCTTTTTGACATCATGGCGCTCAACTATGGAGCCCAGTTCATCAGCTCCAATCTCAAACCCAGCAGCTTTAACTTCCTCAGGTGCTTTGTAATCGCTAAGACCTGCAAATGGTCAATCAATTAGAACCAAGCATAACAAAGCCAAGCTGTTGTATGATGAATCAGTCCGATACTTAGATAGATATTAGTTCACCCTTTACTATGGTTACCAGTGTTTTCTGTTTCTGCATATTAATTGCTAATAATAAACGTAAAACAGAGAACTTATACTAGAGTAATTAGAATTTGTTACTTTGCTATATGGACCGCACCCTATGGCCAAGCACATGTATCTCATTAATACGTTTCCTCCTTTTTCTTCACTCTCCTTCCAATTGTTCAAATTTCAACAGAAACAGTTAAGTAGGATTACAAGAATTCACCTTGTATAAACTGAAGTGCAGCTTGAGAGACAATGACCGCCACCCTAAAATTTGCCTGTTTCATCCAGGGAAGAAGGTGAGAAAGCATGCAAGAAAACAAAATAAAAAATAAAATTGGCAAGGAATGGAGGGAATATACACTCTGCTCCAACTTCACAGGACATGTGCATTTTAAATCGGAAGTTAAATGAAATAGATGCTTAGAACTGAAGAGGACAATTCTCTTGACGACTTAAATTTCTTTAAAATGTTTCTAATTCTAGTTGAAAAGGATGTCGTCAACAAATCTTGATGCTCATCCCGGATTAAAGAGATACCCATTACTCGGAATTCCAATATGTCCAATATCAAATGAGTAAGTTGTAAGTGTCATCACATTACATAAATTAGTAATATGTCTGGTATACACGAGAAATAATAATGTATCTGATGTACTACAACTAATAATAGAATAATCCCTTGAATCTTATGCCGAGAAATGATTGGTAGGACTTTCATAGTTTCATATAACTAAAGCTTGGGAACTTGCCAAACTAGTTCTCTGTTCAATTGCTATAACGAACTTAAACAGCACTTTACTAAGTTACAAACCATACAACTTCAGCATTGATTATCAATTAAGTATCTCATCTCAGTACGTAAACACCATCTTTCTCTTCCCCACTGTAAATTGAACTCAGATTCTGTCATGGTAGTATAAAAACCATCCGATTTGCAGACTACAAATCTATGGTTGACCACAATAATCGCGATCTACACATACAAAATAAGAAACCATGAACTTTTTTGTTGCAAGAGAGAGTGATAAGATAAGAATCTAGAAAGAGACCTGAAAGGTTTTACGAATGGCCTCAGCTTCGGAACGCTTAGTGAGATTAGCAGTGAATCGGAACCTCCTCTTAGGGTTCTTGACAAGCCAACACAGCTTCCTCCATCTCTGCAGCGCCTCCTCCGAAGAGTTCTTTGGTTTCACTTCAAAATCCCCGTTCAACAGACTCTCCATCTGTGATCTTCTTCTACTCCACTCTAAGCTAAGAAATTAACTGATCAAACAGCTGTCGAGAGCTCGATCTACGTTCGTATCCTACAAATCGGGACGGATACTTAAAGAAGGACAACGAATTTGTACGATTCTAACCGCGTAAAACGAGGCAAGACAAAGATAAGAGAATGAAACTTCAACGTAAGTAATGGTTATAGTTCCCTCTTTTGTACCTAAGAAGTAGCTTTAGCTTTAAGGAATGAAGACCGGAATTGACTGAGAAAGAGTACGGCTGATATTCTTCTTCTTCTGGTCCCCAATGGCTGCTTCTGCGATTCCTTATGTCAGCGAGGGAGAAGAAGAGGTGCGCCTGCGTGGGGATCTAAAAAAATGAAGAAATGACCTGGAAAAAACGTCGTGGGTGGAAGAGCAGTACTTCAAAGTTCAAATTAAATTGAGTAAGGAAGGAGTTTCGGTCAACGACTGCGCTTCGGCCTCCTCTCTTATTCGTAGATCTTTTGACCGCGTAGAGAGGGGGCGGGGGGGGATCAAAGTAGACCGCGTAGAGGGGGGACCTAAAGGGGCTAAAAGTAGACCGGGTAGACGATGTTTTGACGCCGACTCACAATTTCTTTTTCGAAATATACATCCAAATAAAAAACAAATATCAAAATATTTTGTTATGTAACAAATATAAAAGTATACTTTTTTTTTTTTTTAGAAAATATAAAAGTATACTTATCCGTGAATATATTAGCGGGTAAATATAAAAATAAGTATAAATTTCACATGAGAATCTAATTTATGGAAAACAAATCTCTCTCTCTTAATCATTTCACTTCACGTGCAATTTTTTCCTCATTTTAATGATTTTACCGTGCAAAAGAAGTTGCATTGTTTTATCGACGAGTACCATTCGCGGGACCCACGAATGACATGCGTGGGTGATGTTTTTTAGGACACCCGCGAATGGTATTCATGGATATGCTTTTTTAGTATACTCACCCGCAAATCTCATTCGCGAATACGTATACTTTGATATTTTTTTTCAAAATTGAGAATATTTGGATATTTACTTTTATTTTGAGGTATATTTTAGGGTTGGGCATGAACTGGTTCGACCCCAAAACGGTTCAGAATTGTACCTTACTTGAAATGCGATAAAGGTACATTTCGATTCATTTGTCTGAATCGCTCCATATTTTCGATGATTCATCGTTATTTTTGTACGTTGGTTCAAAAACCGATTCTGAACTGGTTCAAAAATCGATTTAGAACTGATATAGCCGAACCTTTTTATTTTAAAAATATGACAATTGGTACAATCACAAACTACAAAACAAAGCCCGACCTTTCTGCAGCAGGGGCGTCCTCTCGGCTGGTCGCCGGAGCTAGACGACGGTCAACGGTGTGGACGTGGACGTGGAACGAGGGCGATCATGGTCGCTCTCTATCTGGAACTATCAACCAAATGGATCTAATATGGATAGATTGAGAACAAAATGGACAAACAATCAAAACTCTACTCAACAAATAGAGGTTGTTGAAGAAAATGGAGAGGTGAAAAAGACGCAGATGTAGTTTCTCACCGTTACGGTAGAGATCAAAGAACTCACCGGAGAAAAACGGTAGTAAGTCGTCGATCCCGATGAAGATATGTGTCGTTGTTGTTGCTACCTCGGTTGCCACTCCACTACTCGGGAATCAAAGTAATACCAACAAAGGAAGGAATAACATAACTCTGTCGTGTGGTGCTCCACTACTCGGGACTCTGTCGTGTGCTGCTACGGAAACGAAGAATAAAATTACAGAAGTGGGAAATAACGTGAGTCTCAAATTAGGATCACTTACTTTACCTGGTTAGATAATTTATTAAAATTGATTTTTAAAGAGGTATGATATACCATATGTGAACCTTTTTTTGTAGTCCATTAGAATCACTCCATAATCTCACTAAAAAATATTTTGTTTTGTGAACTGGTTCGGTCGAGCCGTTTTGGAAGAGGTACGGTTCGATTCGTCCTAATCGTTTTTTTCCCAACCCTAGTATATTTCGGGGGAAAAACTCAACTTAAACTCTAAAAGTCTATAATCATATATAGCAACTAATAAATCTGCTAAAAATATTATTAAATTGAGTTTTTATTATTTAATTTATATTTTAAAATTTTAAAAAAATTAGTTTGAAAATCTGTAATATAAATGAATAAAAAAAAAAATCTATACTTCCTTTTGTTTAAATTTTTTTGAGAAAAATTAGTCATAAAATATAAGTATCCGATTGAAATAGTAAAAAATCCGGTAAGATTGAATAGCTTCACCTTTACATAGTATATATATATATATATATAAATGTAATAGAAATTCACAATAAATATGGATATAAGCTGCAATTATATGGTGAGCACAACCCTTACATGGATTACTTGCTTCCTAATCTCTCTATACGATTTTGGAAATTTAAATTATGAATCAAAGAACTTATTATTTTATTACGCTTGACAACACACAATTTTAGTATTTTAAGATGTATTACAAACATTGTATTGCATTGAGATCAAATGATTACAACCTCTACTAATCCTTATATAGGAAAACCAAGACTAGGAAGAGACCATCTAGAGTTATCTAGAGTAATCTAGATTAATCTAGACTAGATTATACAATACTCTAACATTCATCTATGTTGATTGCTTTTCTTGATGTTGTATTACTCTAACAGAAAGATCTACACAATTAAATGAAACTAGGAATCAATACACGCTTTACAATTTAGAATGAAGTGTAAAATTATCTAAACCACATTAATAGTCACTTATATTGATACTAAGTAACAAAATGATCACTTATATTTTTTTGTGTAATTAAACGGTCATGTATATTTCAGAAATGTGACATTTTGATTAAATTTGACATATTCAGTTACATATGTTTGACAAGTGTGATTAAATTGTCACTAAAATGACGATTTTTACCCTTTCATTTTATGTTCTTCAAGTTCATCTTCATGTTCTTCATCGATTCAAATCCGAAATCTAATTCTGAACTAAGATTTTCACAATTCAAACTCATATATGCGTAAATCTGGCTTCGATTCGAACTAGGCTTGTTCATGAATCAGTTCGAACTGTCTTGGACTGTTGTTTTTTAACCCTTTTGGTCGGGTCGGTTCAGTTCAAACATCACCATCGTCGTTCGTTTTGTTCTTCCTCTGCAAGTCCCTTTCTCTCTCTCTCTCTGAGCGTCTAGCTTTAGAAA
Source organism: Chamaenerion angustifolium (assembly GCA_946814005.1). Classification (NCBI taxonomy): domain Eukaryota; kingdom Viridiplantae; phylum Streptophyta; class Magnoliopsida; order Myrtales; family Onagraceae; genus Chamaenerion; species Chamaenerion angustifolium. The sequence continues at coordinate 25,505,530 of OX328270.1, read as the reverse complement.
TGGAAGCAGAAGAAGAAACCAAACGTAGCAGCAACATCTCCTCATCTCCAACGACATTGGGTGGCAGTGAAGGCGGGTCTTTTGGGTCGTCTTCTGGCGGGCCTAAGAAGCATCAAATTGAATTTGGGTCATCACAAAATGCACCCACCAATGCTTCTTCTACCTCTAACTCGGCCACAGCTATAAGCTTCGACGCCAAATCAGAGTAGCAACCAAACGAACGGCAAGGAGGAACAACAAGGAGGAACATCAACAAAATCATAGTGGTTTATTGAAGAAGTGGTTTATTGAAGAAGTGTTTCAGACCGGTTTGGTTTATTGAAAGTGGTTTGATTTGAATTTAAGTATAAACCAGTATAAAAAAACGAGTTGATTTGAACCGATTTGAACTGAATTGAAACTACTATTTTGAACTGACTTACTTGATGCCTAAAAAACTGATCTGGTTTTGATACTAGTTCGGTTGAACCGATTCAAACCAGACCAGAATCAAACTAGTTTAAATGGACAAGTCTAATTCGAACTCAGATTTGTGCAAATATGAGTTCGAAAACGGATTTCGGGTGTGAATCGAAGAAGAACATGAAAAAGATGAGTTAAAGGGTATTTTAATCATTTTTTGGCTCTTTTTTTTGTAATCGTTCAATCACATTTTGAAATATAAGTAACTGTTCAACACAAATTTCAATTGTGAAGTCACATGTGTCAACATAAGTGACTAATGAGGTCATTTACCTTGTTTACTATGTGAACTTAATGGAATTCACTTTAAAAATTTGTAAAAGTAATTCAATATTTTTTAAAATATTATAACTAAACCTCTAAAAACTTTTTAATATGTTACGATGGAGTTCTAACTCGATCGATCCCAATTAAGAGGCTCGAATATTCGTTTTTAGTTAGATTAAGGACCTTCTAGTTGTGTCTCAATCGTGTTATCCTATTCTAATACGTAAACACGAACATGAAACAAAAATTATATTGTGTCCATTTTATCGTTTTGTCATATAGTACCACAAACATAATTTTTTCTTGTGCGTCTGTGTCGTGTTACATAAAAAATTATCAAATCTGCATAATCGGACAATAGGTTAATTATAAAAAAACACTATTATAATGTAATGTGTCTCTACAATAAGTTATAAAACAATTAATTTTGGTGAAACAAAAATAAACTTGGAGGATGATGTTAAACTAAATCATATGTGGGAGGTCATATATAAGTGAGCATTGTAGTATTGTTATAGATAAATTATAAAAGTTTATAGTAAAAATAAAATAAAGAAAATGATATGATAAATTCATAAATGGTTTTAATGTACATGCATGTTTACTCATGTCATTTGTACCACTCATGATATATTTGCACTACGTTTAAAAATATTGTTACTTGCACCGTCATTATTATTCCGTTCATTTTTCGTTAAATATTAGTTGTTTTTGTCAAAATGTAAATTTTATCCTATTTTCATATTTATCTCATTTTCAGTTTTTTTAATACTAAATTACAAATTATACCAAAAACAAATTTAAGTGTAAATTGAATCCAGAATCACATTCTTAGGTTCGAATTGAAACCCAGACATATTGTGGGTTGGATTTATAATTAAAAAATGCATTTTGGAGTTAATCCGAACATTTTGTATGTTGAATTTTAATGGATAAGTGTTCTAGGTTAAATTCAATCTCATAAGAATATTTATGAGTTAAAATTCAAACATAGAAACGTAATTTAGCTAAATATTTCATATTTTGTTTTATTTATAATTTAGTGTTAAAAAATGTTTAATTTAAAAGGAAATATATGTCAAAACAAAATTAAGTTTACCTAAACTTTTCCCCACGTGTAAATGACTAATGATATATAATTTACTTTGTCAAACTCGATGTATACGTCCAGTACAATGTAGTGCATAATATCGCATTATAACGGGAAGAAATATATCATTTAAAATAATTAAATCGAAAATTATTATATTTTTTATGGTAAAATTTAAACAAAATCCCCTCATAAACTACGTCACTGGTTGGTTGCACTAATAAAAAAATTGAAGACCTGATCTGTTTCCTTCTCTATAAATGGTTGCATTTAGCCGCCCCATTTGAACCGCCGAGTCTAAGATAAGGGGATTCCTTTTTTAATAGGGCGCCGTCGTCGTTAGGTTAGTTAAACACGGCAAAAACACGGCAAGCACGCGTCTCTGCTTTATAACAGACAAATAAAACTTTATAATATATATATATATATATTTGGGAGAGAAAGTTTAATATGACAACTCGTCATGTGCCTACGACAACTGAGTGGTACGGCAAACAAACTTTTGAATGGGTTGGGAGACAAGTTGGCACAATAAAAATTTTGCTATATATATTGTGGGTCATATTATATCTAATCCTATAATAGATTAAAAATTCATTTAAAAGTAGCGTTAATAATCAAATCGCTACCCTAACTTTGAGTATTTTATAAATTGGTACTTAAATTTTATTTTTCAAATTTTGCTACCTATACTTTCGGAGTTGGAACAAATTGCTATCTCAATTAACTTTTCTGTTAAATATGAACGAAAAATGACGTGACGACATATAATTGGTTTCTCATTTTAAAAAGGGTTAATTGTCAATTTTCCCCCTAAAGTTTGAACTGAATTTGAGATTCCCCCTTAATGTTTAAAATTTTAAATTTTAGTCATAATGTTTGAACAAAAAGAAAAATTCCCCCATTCCGTCTAATTTCCGTTTAGTTCAAACGGAAACCATCATGTACTTCGCATGTGATTTTTTTTTAAAATTTTAAATTACAAGTTTACCCTCCATTACCCACCCTCAGTCAACGCAACAGAAGAGAAATTTGAAAAAGAACAACCGACAATCATTTCATACAGACACATGATATTACACAAAATGAACATATCTATAAAATTATGCATGGAAGATGCCTAAGACAAGGAAATTACATAAAAGAAAGCAATCAACAACGCCATTAAGAACAACGAACATATGATTTGAGAGGAAAAGCCAATATGACGAATTCAATTGAACAATATCCAAGATGCATCATCGCCATGATCGTTACAATGCGAGAGAATTCATGAATCACATACAATCAAAATTAAAACAAGAATCCTCGGAACCTAAAAGAACAATCTTTCGAACGATCAACCCCTGATAACCAAACTAACAGATTATCTCACCTTGAAAACGCGTGTTATCGCACTGCCAACGTCGCTGGTACAAGAAAACACGAATAAGAAGAGCTGAGAGAGAGACCCAGATGAAACTGATGGTGAAGAATGAAGCGACAGTGAGAGAAAATAAATGGGGCGGCTTTCAGATTTAGGGTTAGGGAATTTAGGGCACGATAGAAGAAGAGGCGAAGTTGTGAGGAGGGAAGGTGGGTAATGGTAAAGAAGATTGAGGAAGTAGAGAAGAAGGCATCATTTTGTTCGCATGTGTCTGTGCTGACGAACAAACGAACAATCCCTAGAAAGATGAAAGTAGGAAACACGAAAAACAACTGGAAATCTCTCATTTCCCACCGTCCAAAAATCTACCAATTACTTCACTTGTTCCAGAAATTGAAGAAATCTGCAGGACACATATATAATGGAGGGTAAATCTGTAAGTTCAAAATTAAAAAAAAAATCACATGCGAAGCACATGATGATTTCCGTCTGAAATAAACGGAAATTGGACGGAATTGAGAGATTTTTCATTTTGTCCAAACATTAGGACTAAAATTTAAAATTTTAAATATTAATGGGGAATCTCAAATTCAGTCCAAACTTTAGGAGGGAAATTGACAATTAACCCTTTTAAAAACTAAGTAATTTTTTAAAAATACCAAAAACAATCTAAAAAATCAATAGAAAAAATAAGAGTTTTTAATATAATAATTTTATTGAAAATATGAAACAAAAAACTAATTATTAATTATTAATTTTTTTTTATTTCATATTGTTTATAAAGGTATTATATTAAAGAAAGCTTATTTTCCCTTTTAATTTTCTAGATTTTATTTAGTATTTTTTTTTAAAAATCATTTTTTTTTAAATCAAGGACCAATCATATGCTGCCACGTCATTTTTTGTCCATATTTAACGAAAACGTTACCCGATGTAGCAATTTGTCCCAAGTGTCAAAATTTAGGTAGCAGTTTTTGAAAAAATAAAGTCGAGATAGCGATCTATAAAGTGACCAAAGTTGGGGTAGCAATTTGGTTACGGACCCTTAAAAGTTAAAAGTAAGTAGGAAAACTTAATAATGGTATATATCTATTAAAAAAAGCTAAATACCTAATTGTTTCAAGAACTTATATTTTATATGTAAATTCTTTGCTAAACTTTTTTATTGTATAAATAGCTAAATGAACTTTTAAGTCAGAGTAGTTTGTTAGTTAAGTTAAATTTTATTGTCAATTTTGACATTTTTTAAATTGCCAAAAATTTCTTAAAATGACGATAAGTTACCTCAAATTTTATGTAAAATCCATTAAATAAAATATGTTCTAATTGAGTATAAACTAGTATACGTTATAAAAATAAACAAGGTAAATTAGTTATAAATATTAAAAGTTTTATTCTGAAAAATATTTATATAATTAGATAATATTAAAACTCAATTATATACTATGTTTAAATATAAATCTAGAATTATAATAAATACTAAACTCCGGCACGCGCTACATCGTTTGTCTTGCATGAGGTGTTAGAAGGGCATAATCGACCTAATTCGTAAGATAATACAAGAATTAAACACTTTATATTATTTGAATTGTAAGACTAAACTTAAATGACTTAATATAATGGAATAAAATTAAATTTATTTTAATATTTTTAAGAAATTGTTCGAGCATCCGGGAGTAACTATTCCCTATGTTATCAGATCTGAGGACCTTCTAGTAGACCTGTCAGATCTATCAATTCCACAGTGATAGATTGGATGTCGCCCATCGAGTGATCACTCAGTGGTGGATTTTTTCCTCTAAGTGATAAGGATCTTACCAGTGTTGTCCAACAGGAGACGAAAGCACAATCCCAAAGAAAATCAATCGGTAAAAAACACAAGTTACAAGTCCCGATTAACATTGCAACCCCTATATCCATAGCTACAGATCCTAGTACCCTTTGAACCCCAGTAGTAGATTCACACCCCGATTCATCTCAACCATTCCCATTTCTAAGCTATAGACTTCTGAACCGTTACAAAACCTAGGCACATCAAATTCATAGTCGCTGTCAACAAACCAGAAAACACAAGCCCCAGAGTATTGGATATCAATACTACTCAGGATTTCAACTAACCTGATCTTAATTTGTTTGTTTGTGACATGAGGTCGACTGATGGAGCGTCGAAACCAGGAGCATGATTCAGAGAACGATGATAGAATACGACTGGGGAAATTCGTGGATATACCGGATAATGTGGAGATATTAACGGATCATATGTGTGTTAGGAAGGCAATCTGTGAGAAACAAATCCAGATAAACGATGCGTAATGTCCTACAACAGGCATGAGGAAGATATTCAGGAGTGAAGGTACAATAAATAACATGTGAAGTTATCCTGTTTGAATTTGATAACGAGGAAGACCAGAAGGATGCAATGGATTGGTGTCCGTGGGCGATTCACGGGCACTGCCTATCGCATAAAAAGTGGCAACAAGGTATGAGAATATCAGACATCCATTTTAATATGAGTCAATTCTGGGTACATATACATGATTTGGAAGTTGATAAATTTAGTAGACATATTTATGTGAATGTAGGAGAGTACATTGGAAATGTGATTGACGTGGATGACATATTCAGATCAATGGGTTTATATATAGATTACGTAAGAATCATAGAAGTGGATACAACAAAGCTGCTTTTAGCGGGATTTTGGTACCCAAGGAGAAACGGGGAAATAGGTAGAGCTGAATTTAAATACGAGCATCTCCCGGACTTTTGTTTTGGATGTGGTAAAGTTGGTCACACCGAAATGACATGTAAAGATGAAAATGTCCTGTTTGAAACTGAACACGGGGGACCTATGTATGATCCATGGTTAAGGTCTGATAGACTGAGAAAAACAAGACAACCGTATAGAATGATTAGTAAAAACCAAAGGGAGAAGAGTGACTCATACATGAGGAAGAGTTGGAGAGATCTTATGAAATAGAAGTACAATAAAGATGACAATGCAAGACCCCAAGACGGAAATGAAGATAGAGAGAATGTGGGAAATTCAAGTATGAATCAAACTAACGAAGGAAATAACAGTCAATCACCAGTAAAAGACGAGACCCTAAGCACTCGGTGGGACGGGGAAGCGAGGTTAGATAGTATGGTGACGGAAGAGTGTGGTCACGAACTTAACAGTGGTGGAAGCATTGAATTATTACAAACGTCGTTTGACAAAGAGTTGAGCACTTAACCCGCAACACACACTAGAACAGAGATGAGTAAGAAGATTTGTGAGGAAAGAGAAGGGATGCAAACAAAAATAACGGGAGAACAATGCCATGCAAACCCTAATGTATGCTTCACCCTGCAGAAGTCAAAAAATGGTGGTATTCTTGTGCTGAACCCAGCAGAAAGACAACGAAGCTAACGAAACGATGAAGAAAGTCATTCTCATGCAAGGATGACGTACATGCCAAGGAGATGCAACCCGAACCACCATCCAAACCTTACCAGAGTGCTAGAAGATCGATACGATAAATCTACTCTTTAGCAGAAGTTCATGCATAGAGAAAATCGGTAGAGAATACCGAAAAACAAGCCATCATGTCACGTCTGGAATGGGGAGAGGGTGAAACATGGATGATGAGAATGAAGGGGCAGATCCATAATGAACTGGTGGTTACTGAAATAATAAACCAAGAATCCAATGACAAAAGGTGGACCAAAAACGAAGATAAGAGACAGGAAAAGGATGAAGACCGTGGAAATATAAACAGTGACAAAGAGGAGCTGATCCGTCCTTACATAGTGGAAGCACCACGGGAGTCACCAAAAAAAAAAGAACGAGCAATGATCACAGTTGTGACTGGACTCATCCCTCTCTTTTGGGAATTTAACCTGAAAAGGAAACACAAAGAGGATATGGTATCAGATATGGAAGAGCCAAAGGAAAGACAGTTCAAGAAGTTTAGAAGGCAACAGGTGGAAGGAAGCTACACCAAAGGAACGACGAATGTGGGTCGATCAACTAGTAAGATTATGACAAAGTGTAACGAAATAAGGTGAAGGATATTAAGAGGCCCAAGAAAAGGAACAAATTATATGGGCTCTGGTGGCAGTCCCCAAACAACCACACAAGACCAATGAGTGATGTGGTATAGAATTGTCAGGGATTGAGATCAGCCCTGATAGTTCCGTACCTATCCGATCTCAGTAGAAGGGGCATGTCGAATATAATATTCATTATTGAGACCAAGAATACATAAGAATTTTGTGAAACAGTGAAGAGAAAGCTAAAGATGAGAGAAGTAGCTACGTTGAACCGCATGGATTATCTGGAGGTCTAGCTTTATGGTGGAGAAAAGAGGTTGATGTCACAATCCATTTTAAAAGAGAGGATATGATCGATACAACACTTTATATGAACACGAGGGATGACCCTGTTGGATCATAAACTTCTGATTGCTGATCTGGCAGTGAATTGAATGCCAGGTGACAGTTGAACTGTGCTTTCACCTTGGCTCCGGTGAACCTGCAAGTAGGGGATCGCAACAGAGGGGGTGTCTCTGGGTCCCTCTTCAATGCTTAAATGAGTATATGTGTGTGTATATAGCTCAAAACGTAATGAATGTATGTAAAGCAAATGTATTTATAGAGTAGGAGAGACCAAACCGTATAAGGTAACCGTATATCTTAGTGAATCTTGTGTTGTTGAAGATTTGGATAGTAGATATTGCAGTTACCATATCTAATCCTTAGTGAATATGTGACCGAGATACGCAGGATATCGTGGCCACTTCCTTATTAACGATTGGTGGGACCAGAGGAGAGAGGCTAGGCTCTCTTCGGGGCGAGCACTCCCATGGCGAGCAGTAGGAGGTCGCTACTTGATGAAGAATGGCAACCAACTATGGGACCTTTGGCGTCCACATTAGTCTGGGTTCGATCTTGGGCCACTCTATAGTGGACCAAATTGACTTTGACATGGGCCAGTCTGGTTCGAATATCTTGGGTTTACCCCCTCCAGGGTTATTGGGTCTTCGAGGCCTTTTCCTTATTGGGCCGTCACTATCAATACCCAACATTTGCCCCCCGAAGCTTGATTGAAGTTTCTTCAGTCGAGCTTGATTCCCTGGTAGAGTTTGAGATAGTGACACTTTATATTTGTTTTCCTTGTCTCTTTTTGTGGTTCATGACTTTATGGACAATTCATGCTTGTTTGGCGATCAGTCATCCCATTTTCCAGGGCTGAAGGAATATTCAACGTTTTATTCTTTCTTGGTGATCACTCCAGGCAGCCTAGATTCTTGAGGGTTTACCTTTTGCTATTAGGCGACCATTACCTTTGAAAAGGATTTTCCCAAAAAGGGGCTATTTAGTGCGCTGACGATCACTTTGTCTGTTTGATGGATTTTAGCATTTAATAACTGCACACTCATCCAGAAGTCGAACGGTCATTTGAAGCACACCTGTCATTTAATATTCCGTAACCCAAGGGTAGTCTGACAGCTTTCTGCACTGGCCGACCGTTTGTCTCCCTGAGGTGTCTCTTAGAATTCTGACATTGCTTCGATTTTTTCCAAAAAGGTGCAATTATTCTCTGCGTCGTTTCGATTCTGTCTGTGGCGGTTATTCCTTTTTTGTCTATATAAGGAACAACAGTTCCCTCATTTTGTCTTTTACGTTTTCATTCCTTCAGACTCTAGAGCATTCTCTGTTTTCTGATATCCTTTTCTGCTACCTTCTCATTTCTTCTTGTCAATCTTCCAAACTTATATCCTAGCAAAATCCATGGCCACCCACAGCCAAACCGGCAAGACCAAGCAGACGACCAACAAAACCTCTTCTTCGGCCCCTAAGGTGCCGAAGAATGCCAATGCCCCACTGACCATTAGGGATGGCTCTACACCAGCCTCGACTGAGAGGCAAACTGACCTTGGAAGGTTCGCAGCCACGCCTGTGGTGGTGGATGGGCCGGAAATCCACACGCCCATCTTTTCTCCAAAAGGTAAATACTCTGTTTTATTGCTATGTTCTGAGAGTATCCCCTGTTTTCCTTATTTTCATAATTGTTCTTGCCATATCTGAATTGTTTAAGTAGATGCCAAGCCCAACGAACTGAAGCCTGCCTATTTTAAGACGGTGGTCTCACTCGGTGGTTTTGGTGAAGTGGATGCCCCTAGATACCCAGGCCTGCGTCTGCATTACCCTCGCAACGGATAGGTCTACATTTATGCGGCCCAGATCGATGCTGGGTTGCGTTTTCCTCTCTGTGAGGATTTGCAGGCGTTGTGTCGGTTTTACGGGATACATCCCACTCAGCTCGTACCCAACACCATTAGGATATGGGACGGATTCAAGTTCCTGTGTATACGTCAAGAATGGGCGTATTCACTGGCCTTGTTCTGGTGCTTTTTTCGATTAGCTGTTGGGGCGAACCACCTCCACCACTTCCAGTCCCGGTGGTCGAAGTTCGCGGAATGGAGAGGCCAGTCATGGAGTTGGAACGTTCATGTCTGGTTGGTCGACGATTTTCGGGCCACCAACTCCAACTTTAAGAAGTTTTACTTCTTCTATAAGGGGGGGTGTCCTAGAAATTGTCTACGCCGGATAAGGATTTCCCTCCTGCCTTCGACGAGTTGTCCGGGAGTGACCGGAATGCCATCGATGACCTTTTCCGGTTGCATCAATCGTCTCATTTTCATCTAATCCACTCGGTGGTGGAGACCACTGAGAACATGCTCCAGATGGCGGGCATTCATCAGGCCACGCCACTTTTTGATGATTGGGTAATTTTTCTAACCCTTTTTTTCTGTTTATTGGTTGTAGGCAATGTTGTAGGCAAGGGCCGAAAACTCATAGGTCTCTTTGATGACCAAGGAAAGGCGGGTCTGTCCGTAGACCAGGCGTCGCTGAATCCTCCTCCTCTTCCTTCTAGGCGTTCCTCTAAGAGGAAACCCGAGAAGGAACCTCCCTTTGCCATCGTTGACCCTCGCCAACCAGGTACTTTGTCTTCTTGTTCATCTTTTCTTTGTTCCCACGCCTTAGGTTTCTGGGTTTTGACATATCTATTTATTTTTTGCAGAGAAGCCCACCGCTGACGTGGCCTGGGCCCCTCCTCCTCCCCCTGCCAAGAAGGTCAGGGGTTTAGGCGAGGACCACCCGATTCTTCCCAAGAGTCCTCCTCCTAAGGACTCCACTGCCCCCGGGGAGAAGGCTTTGACCTTGGCGACCCCTTCTCTTCCCGAGTCCTCGGTTCCTATTCCTCCCAAGGGATCCAAGACTCAGAAAAAGGGGTCTGAGAATCAGAAGGGGTCTGAGACTCAGAAGGGGTCTGAGACTCAGAAGGGGTCTGAGACTCAGAAGAATGGGTCTGATTCCCCCTATGCTTCGAAGATTCCTCCTGAGGAGTCCTGCTCCTTGGCGAGCATGTTCCAGCCGCTCAAGGCTGCCAATTCTCGGGGCATTTGGTTCCCCAACGGAGACTTCTCAAAGACGGGGGTCTCCGATAAGAAGATTCTTCGGGGAAACCCAGATTTATGCATGCGACTCCTTGAGGGGATAATTCCTCCCAAGGATCGCTCCGCGGTTCCCTCGGAGTTGCACCACGTCGAGGGGTTTATGAGGACCCATTTCGAACGACTTGCTCTGGTGAGACTTCAACTTTTCGTTATGTTTTCATATTACTTGCTCTTTTTCATAACCTAACATCTTTTTCACTCTTTGTTGCCAGCTCGTTCGAGAAGAGGTGGCGATTGGTCGAGTTGTCGGAGAGCTCGCCAACAAGCAGACTGACCTGCTTGTTGAGTTGGAGCAGTACCGGAGCACAGGGTTCTCCCCTGGGCAGATGGAGGCCATGAAGTCGACTGCCGACGCGACAGTTTCCCTGGTGGAGAATGCCCGTGAAGAGTACTTCAGGAAGGAGGAAAGGCTCCTTGCTGATGTGAAGAAGAGGGAAGCTGATGCAGCGGTCACCCTTCAAGAGTCTGAAGCCCTTCATTGGTGCTTAGCTGTTAGGGCTCGCCTGGAGGCTAAGCTTAAGGAGGCCCGAGCCCAAAGGGCAGAAGCAGAAGTTCAACGGGCCGCCGCTGAGTCCCGGAGGGAAGCTGCTGAGGCTCAGAGGGTGGCTGCTGAGGGCTGCTGCTGAAGCCAGGGGGATCGCCCTGGAGGAGGAGAAGGAACAGCTGGCTGCGCAGCTGAAGTCTGTTCCTCCCGCCCAAAGTGTGATCAACGACTTCAAGGCCTCTGAAGAGTTCGTTGACTGTGCTTTGGAGGTGATGAAGTCGGAGATTGCTGACTTCCTCCAAGTCCTGGTCGAGGATGTCCAGGCGGTTGATCCCAACTTCCCTGTTCGGGAAGTCGAGTCCCTTAAGCCCTTCCTCCGGAGTTCCCTTCCTCAGGAAACCCCTGCAGCTGTTGCTGAAGAGGTCGACCCAGCTGTTGCTGTCGAGGAGGTTGCCCTCGAAGGCGAGCCAAGCACTCCTGCTCCTGAGGACCCCAAGGCCTGAAGCTTGTACTCTCCGACGATCATCCTCTTTAGATTCTGGATTTTCTTATCTTTCCTTTGTATTTTTAGGCTTGGCCAAATAAACCGGTTCGGGCGAACTGGTCTGGTTTGGTCTAGAACTGGTTTGGTTCGAACCGGTTCGGCCGAACTAGTTCCAAAACCAGACCAGTGTTTTTTGCCTTCAAATAGAACAGTTCAAAATAGTACCAAAAATCCAGTTCGAACCGGTTCGACTCGACTCGTTTTTGATACTGGTTTATACTTAAATTTCAATCAAACCATTTTAAACCTATATAATTTTAGAACCGGTTTGAAGCAAAATTAACTAAACCGGTCTGAAATTAAACCAAACCTAGATATGTTTTCAATAAACCAAACCTAGAGATATATTGGACTCTCGTATGTTGATGTTGGACAAGATTTTAGTCGGTTCTGGAACAGATTTTCAATCGGTTCAATGTGTTTTTCAGTCGGTTCATTGTTTTTTCAGCCGGTTCAGTATTTTTCAGTTGGTTCAGTATTTTTTAAGACGGTTCAGTGTGTTGGACAGAATTTTCTTCCGATTTAGGTTCGGTTTGAACCAGAATATTTCCGAACCAAAATTGATATTTAAAAAAACAGACCAGAATAGTTCGAACCGGTTCTGAATCGGTTCGAACCAGACCAGTTCTTTTTTCCTTAAACCAGACCAGTTTTTTTAGAAACAGAAAAATGTACTGGTTTTTTTCAAACCAGAACAGTTCAGTTCAGAACCGGTTCGGGGTCGAACCGGTTCATGAACAAGCCTATGTATTTTAGGTTTAATTTGTAATTATTTTTTGATTGAAGACTCGGTTATTATATATTGAATGCCTTTATATTTCTAAGCCTTTGCTTGACTTTGAATGTGTTGGCTATTTCTCCGATATCTTAATCATAATTACCCTCGAATTTTCTTTGCATTATAATGGTCTTGTCTCTTAAAGCCTTGGACCCTTCATTTAGGCTTGAAAGGATAAGTCCCTATAGACTTATCTATTCCCCTTGTTAAGTATAAACTTTCTAAGGACAATACTTTAAGACTTAAAAGTATAGACTTCTAAGCTCAAAAATATATTACCTTTTTGAAATTTAAACCTTTGGGGTGTTCGCTTAAGGAACTTGTTAATTAAGGCTTCATCATCTATAGTGCTCGCTTATGACTCCTTATCCATCCTCCATAAAACACTTTTCAAAGGAATCGTCATCCTTAGTAGATAACTTTCTCTGAAACTTGTACAACGTATGAGAGGATAACTTCCTTAATGGGTTGATTATCTTCGTCGTTAGGACTCCTGCCTGATTTTGGTAACAGGTCTTCTGCCTGACTTTGGCGTCAGGTCTTTCGTTTTGCCTAACTCTATTGCTAGGTCTTTTGGCTTGACTTTGGCGTCAGGGCTTTTGCTTTGCCTAACTCTTGTTGTTAGGTCTTTTGGCCTGACTTTGGCGCCAGGGCTTTTGGTTTTGCCTAACTCTTGTTGTTAGGTCTTTTGGCCTGACTTTGGCGTCAGGGCTTTTGGTTTTGCCTAACTCTTGTTGTTAGGTCTTTTGGCCTGACTTTGGCGTCAGGGCTTTTCTTCGATTTGATTCGAGGGGTCATGATTTATGAAGAAATGACTTGATTTTATTGACATAACATTTTGATTTACAAGCTATGTATGAAATCTCCTTAAATGTTCAGAATTGAATGGATGAGGTAACCTTTCTCCTTCAGTGGTTTCCAAATAGTAAGATCCTGGGGCGACGATCTCTACTACTTTGTATGGTCCTTCCCACTTAGCTGAAAGCTTATTCTGATTGTCCAGTCTTGTAAATTTGTTCCTTCTCATAACCATCTCCCCCACGAAAAATTGGCGAGCGCTGACTTTTCTGTTGAAGTATCGAGCGGTCGCCAGACGCATCTTTGCTTGTGTCTTTTCTGATTGCCACCTCTTTTCCTCTGCCAGGTCGAGGTCAGTCCTGCGTTCGACTTCGTTTGCCTCAGTGTTAAAGTGTAGGATTCTATGGGTAAGCACTGCTATTTTGGCGGGTGCCACAACTTCTGATCCATACACTAAACTGAAGGGTGTTTCTCCAATGGCTGTCTTAGGCGTTGTTCTGATAGCCCATAATACGTTTTCCAGTTCTTCTGCCCAATTTTCTTTGAATGCTCGAACCCTTTTCTTGAGTCCTACTAAAACAACCTTGTTGGCTGCTTCAGCTTGTCCATTCGTTTGAGGATGATGCACTGAGCTGAAACGATGGTCGACATGGTATTCTTCACAGAGCCATTTGAGCTCCTTTCCTATGAATTGCGGACCATTATCACTGATAAGTATTTTAGGGATGCCAAACCTGGAAAATATGTTGATTTTCAGGAACTTGATGACTTGAAATTCCGTTGTAGAAGCCAAAGCTTTCGCCTCTATCCAATTTGTGAAGTAGTTGATCGCCACTATGATGTGAGTGCGTTGACCAGTACTAATAGGAAAAGGACCCAATATATCCATCCCCCATTGAGCAAAACGCCACGCACCTGCCATTGGGGACAATAGTGTTGACGGTCGACCTGATCGTGGTGCAAATTGCTGGCAAGTCTCGCACTTCTGCGTTAATTCAGCCGCATCTTTTCACAAAGTTGGCCAGTAGTATCCCAGACTGAAGATCTTTCTTGTTAATGACCGAGCACCTTCGTGGCATGCTGCCACCCCTTCATGAGCTTCTCGAAGAACTCTTTCTGTTTCTGGATGAGCAACACACCTTATGTAAGAAGTCGAGTAGCCTCGCCTGTAGAGTTCTCCATCTATAATTAAGTAAGTGGTTGAAAGTCGTCTTATCCTCGTAGATTCACATTCTTCTTCTGGGAGAATCCCCTCTTTTAAGAAATTCTGGAACGGAGTCATCCATGTGACCTGTCCTTGAATGGTGAAGACTTCTGCTCTGTTATCAAGAACTGAACATAAGGATTTTTTCAGGAATTGTACGTCTTGAATTGTCGTTCCTCCAAATGCCAGCTTACTTAAGGAGTTTGCCATCTGGTTCTCTTGGCGAGGAATAGACTCAATCGCAAAATTTGGAATTTCTGCGACGAGTTTCTTGGCGATGCTGAGGTACTTTTTCATATTTTCCCTCTTGCCTCATAAGTGCCATTGACCTGATTGGCAATGAGTTCTGAGTCGCTTTTTACCTTAAGCGCAGATATGCCCATTCCTTTTGCCAGTCTGAGTCCAGTAATAAGAGCTTCATATTCTGCTTCATTATTGGTCACCTGAAACGTTAGGGCGATCGCATACTTCAAAGGCTCGCCCTCAGGAGGAATAAGAATTAAACCTGCCCCGAGCCTTCTCTTGATGAAAATCCATCCGTATAAAGCTCCCAGATCTGATTGTTGTCTGCTGACTGATTTGGCCTGTTATCTGCTTCTGTTTGACCATTACTTGTGCTTTCCACAATGAAATCAGCTAGTGCTTGACCTTTGATGGCCGTTTTTGGCGCAAATTTGATCTTGAACTCGCTGAGCTCGATCGCCCACTTGACCATTCTTCCTGAAGAATCTGGTTTCATCAGGAAGTTTTTGAGAGGTTGATTGGTGAGGACCGTGATGTCGTGTGCGTTAAAATAAGGTCTCAGCTTTCGAGCAGCAATAACTAAGGCATAGAGATAATTCTCAATCTGAACATATTTTATTTCTGCCGAATTAAACATTTTGCTAATAAAATACACTGGACTCTGAACATTATTTTCCTACCTTATTAAAACAGCACTGGCTGCCACGTCGCTGATACCCAGGTAAAGGAAGAGCTGCTCGCCTGGAATTGGCTTTGCCAGAGATGGGAGTGTTTGGATGTGCTGCTTCAAGGATTGGAATGCCTCCTCACAGTCTGGCGTCCACTCGAACTTGCGGTTGCCCTTAGAGTTTTGAAGAACGGGAGGGACCTGTCGCTCGCCCTGGAGAGGAAGCGATTAAGAGTAGCTAGGCTACCATTCATGCATTGAACCTCCTTATGGCATGTTGGTGACTTCATCTCTTCTATGACCTTGAGCTTTTTCGGGTTCGCCTCGATACCTCGTTCGCTGACCATGAATCCCAGGAATTTACCAGACTTGACTCCGAAGGCGCACTTTGCAGGGTTTAGGTGAACGTTGTGTCTCCTCATGCATTCGAAAGCTTCACGGAGGTCTGTTGTGTGAGGATTGCCCTTGATGGTTTTGACGAGCATGTCGTCCACATAAGCCTCCATGTTTCTCCCCAGCATGTCTTGAAACAGGCGGTTCACCATCTGCTGATAAGTCGCCCCGACATTGATTAGACCGAAGGGCATCACCTTGTAGCAAAGAATGTCCCCGTCTGCATAAAAAGCGGTGTGAACCTCATCACCTGGGTGAATCCGTATCTGGTTGTAGCCTGAATAGGTGTCCATGAAGCTCAGCATCTCGTGACCAGAGGTAGCATCGACCAACTGATCAATCCTGGGAAGGGAATAGGAATCCTTAGGGCAAGCTCTGGACAGGTCGCGGAAGTCGACACACATCCTCCACTTTCCGTTTGATTTCTTAACCAAAACTGGGTTGGCGACCCAGCTCTGGAATCTCACCTCTCTGACAAAGTCAGCTTCAATCAGTTTGCCAACCTCCTGTCTGATCGCCAGGCGTTTGTCTGTCTCGAACGATCTTCTTTTCTGAGCGATCGGCTTGATAGAAGGGTCTATCATGAGCTCGTGAGAGATAATGTCTGTACTAATACCTGACATGTCGCTCGTCTGCCAGGCGAAGAGCTCCTTGAATTCCCTGAGGAGGGCGGTCATGGCCTGCTTCTGATCATCATTCAAGGTGGTCCCAATGCGCACCTTCTTATATAGGCCATCGACCTCGACTTCTTCCAACTCTTCCATAGGCGCCGGTCGAGCTAAATCCTCGCGAGGGTCGACCTCTGTTTCGATGGCGAGAGCCTCCCTTTGGTTCTTCCTGCGCAGGCAGTTCACATAGCATTGTCGCGAGGAAGGCTGGTCGCCAAGTACTTCTCCAATCCCGTTGGGTGTGGGGAAATTCATCTTCTGATGGACTGTGGAGACCACAATCTTGTTGGGGTTGATTGTGGTCCTCCCCAGGATGGCGTTGTAAGATGTAGGTGAGTCGACCACCAGGAATGTGACCGGTACCTTGATGCTTTTCCATCCCTTGCCCAAAATCACCGGCATGGTTACTGCCCCCAGTGGATAAGTTGTTCTCCCAGCAAACCCGATCAATGGAAAGTCGACCCTCTTCATGTCACACTTGGATTTGCCCATTTTCTCGAAGGCGTCCAGGAACAGAATATCTGTCGAGCTCCCTCCGTCGATCAGAATCCTCATTACATCACAACCATCGATATCAGCAGTGATAACCAGAGCATCATAATGGGGGGTGGTGACATGTGTCAAATCATCTTCGGAGAATGAAATGACAATGTCCTCCTCAGGTTGGGGTCGCTTTCCCAGCTGGACCGTTGTAGAAATCTGAGTCGCATAGACTTCCCTTGCGTGTGACCCCTCGCCTTCTACGCCAAATCCTCCCGCAATCAGATTTACCCTTCTCTTGCTCTGAGATAGATCAGTTTGTTCAGCAGGAGATGGTGAACAATTTCTCCTTGGTGGCGTTCGACTCCTATCTCGCCCTGCTACAAATTCCTTCAGCATTCCCCCTGAATTAGCTTCTCGATGTCCCGCTTCAAAATGCGGCAATCATCAGTCTTGTGGCCCTTGCACTTGTGGTATCTGCAGTAACTCTCGACATCCTTCCCCATAGGATGACCACCCCTCCGAGGCATTGGTGGCCTCGCCAAAGATCTCATCTCCATCTCGACTAGTACCGCCGAGATCTGCCTGTTTAGAGGCGTAAAATACTCAGGGACCTCTTGATTTCTGGGCGCTGGATTAGGCTTGATCCGGGGCCTGCTGTCTCTTCCCTTTTTCTCCTTCTTAACCTCCTTCTTACCATCGCGTCGAGGCTCAGGAACCACCCTTAGCGAGGTCGTCAGGAAGTTAGCATCGGCGTTCGCTCTCTCAAGGTCTATGAAACCTTTCGCCCTGGACACCAGTTCTTCCAAGGTCTCAATTTCTTGCACATGATAACTATTGCGCAGCTTTCTCGACACCTTGTTGGCCACATCCAATCCTCGATAGAAGGCTCGAATGATCTCCCCATCTGAGACTCGACGATCTATCTCCGTGACGTTTTGATGGAAACATCCATAAAAATCGGTCAGCGACTCTCTAGGCTGTTGATTGACCTCATCCAGAGCGACCATGCTTTTCATTAGTTGGCGCTCACCCATATACTTCTCCAGGAATTTGCTTCTTAACTCTGCCCAAGTCCCTATAGATCCTGCAGGGAGGCCAAAGAACCAGGACGAAGCCGAACCCGAAAGAGTGGATCGAAATAATAAAGCCAAGTGATTGGGATCATTTGAATTACCCAGAAGAGATGCCTCATGTTTGTTGACATGTACGGTATTCAGGTATAGCCCGAGCGACTACGTCTTTCGGGATTTTGATGGCGACGAGGTCGTCGGAGAAGGGATGAGCAGATCTCTCCTTGAAGGGAGCTGCGACTATCAGTCGCCTTTCCTGGAGCCTTCTATTGATGAGGTCGTCCACCTGGTCCAGGGTGCAATTTTTTTGGCGAAGTCCCGTTAGGCAAGGGACCAGAAGGATTGGTGGAGTAGGTAGCCGCCGACGGTTCGGTGGATGCCGGGGGTAAGGACTGGTTCCCCGATGTCATCTCCTGATCCTCCTGGGGAGCTGTGGTGCCAGGATTCGTGGTTTTAGTCGGTAAGGGCCCTGTGGCAGCGGGGCGAGTGTTTCTTTGGTGAGAAGGAGCTTGTCAGCGAGCCTGTCCTAGAATGGCTTCCAGCAATGATATCATCTCCGGGGTTAACTGGATGTTTTCCCCGACGATGTGGACGGTTTGCGGTGCTGGAGTCTCGGTATGGTTGGGAGCAGGGGTCGGTCTGGAATTACCGACATGTTCTCGGGCCGTCTTCAGGGGAACGACATCGGGTGCTGCCTGGCTGGCAGACTCTTACTGGAGCGGCGAAGCGGCGGCAAAATCAGAGCTGTCCGAGGGTTGCTCGTGAGTCTGGTTCCGGCGGTTGTTTTGTGATCGAGTTCTCATGGCTGTATTACTCGATTCCCACAGACGGCACCAAATGTTGGATCGTAAACTTCTGATTGCTGATCTGGCAGTGAATTGAATGCCAGGTGACGGTTGAACAGTGCTTTCAGTTGAACAGGGGGTGTCTCTGGGTCCCTCTTCAATGCTTAAATGAGTATATGTGTGTGTATATAGATCAAAACGTAATGAATTTATGTAAAGCAAATGTATTTATAGAGTAGGAGAGACCAAACCGTATAATGTAACCGTATATCTTAGTGAATCTTGTGTTGTTTAAGATTTGGATAGTAGATATTGCAGTTACGGCGAGATATTGCAGTTACGGCGAGATATTGCAGTTACCATATCTACTCCTTAGTGAATATGTGACCGAGATACGCGGGATATCGTGGCCACTTCCTTATTAACGATTGGTGGGACCATAGGAGAGAGGCTAGGCTCTCTTCGGGGCGAGCACTCCCATGGCGAGCAGTAGGAGGTCGCTACTTGATGAAGAATGGCGACCAGCTATGGGACCTTTGGCGTCCACATTAGTCTGTGCTCGATCTTGGGCCACTCTATAGTGGACCAAATTGACTTTTACATGGGCCGGTCTGGTTCGAATATCTTGGGTTTACCCCCTCCAGGGTTATTGGGCCTTCGAGGCCTTTTCCTTATTGGGCTGTCACTATCAATACCCAACAGACCCGATACATTTCACACACTACAAGAAATTTGCGCTACAGCGATGGTAAATCATCGTTGCCGGAAGCGCTGTTGGCGCTGCTAAAACCCCGTGTCGATGCTAAGAGTCGTGCCAATAGGCCCCGTGGCTAAAGGTATCCACGACGAACATATGCCGACACTAAAGATTTGTCTCGACTGGAATGAACATTTGGTTTGATCATTAGCATCGCTAATATGCCGACTCTGTTTATGCGTAATTACCGTCAACGATTATTTGAGGGTAATGCCGATTTAGGGTTTCTACATATGTTAGATGTAGAATGAGGGTATTAGTATTAGAGTATTGTTGTCCCTATTTGTTGTATATTGCATCACATTTCGTTGAGGCAATATACATTATTCAACTACAACATTTCCTTGAAAGTAATTACACGTACTTACCGACACATGAATTTTGATGGACAAAAAGTTAGACCACGTCATAAGTAATCTGTCGATGCACGTACAACATTAATAAATATTACCATGTTCATCATTGTTGATGCTAATATGGATTTTCAACTACTGTGAAAGTTGTTGCTATAGAAAGTGTTTTGTGGTTGTGGAGTTGTCATGGTTAAATTGTATATGAAGCATCAATTACGGATACAAGTACAGTTTGTCGTAAATGGTTCGTTTTGATGGAAATGCTAATGTTTTACTCTTTTCGATTTGTTAATCATCGTATGCTCGTAGTCAAGCTTACCCAAACAGAGAATACATAAACATCTACATATGTAGAACCATTTCTAACACATCCGAATTTATAGCAAAGCATTTCAAACAAATGTATGGCAACAATTGCAAAACACAAAACAAAGATGTCATGTTCATATTTACATCAGGTCCAAAATATCCATTTACAATTAGTTCCAAATGAAAATAAAAACATAGAAGCCACAACACCTAGTCTACCACCATTGGACATAACTACTAAGCAGGAGTAATTACCGCATCTCTCCACGATTCATGCATTTGGATATGCAAACATAAAAGTCACAGCAATCATGGTAGCATCATATTTTAGAATATACCATACAATGACTAAATGGGTGTACACAATGCAATTAAATCATTATTAAACGCACCATTGGCAAACATTGCACTTTTCATGACAGCAATATCACGTTGAAATTCTTCAATGTTGGCCTGGAACTCATTGAGTTGTTCACGGAGTTGCTCACATTCAACTGCGTTTCTAGCCACCTCCTCCCTTGCTTGCTTTAACTGCTCACTTTCCATTATCCGTGCAAGCTTTGACACACGACTTCGACGACGCTCAGGTTGGCGAACTTCCTCATACAAGACATCCTTGTCAACAGGAGCCTCCTTCTTCCTAGCCAACTGAGCAACCCTCTCCTCCACTTGGTCCTATTTTGCAAACAGTGTGACAAGAAAATAAGGGAGCAATCAGATACAATCTACTGGGTGTTACTATCGCAAAAGCATTACTACTTACCATTATTGATCTGGTTTAAGCATCCAGTGGCTTCCCTTTCTTGTCCACATGGTTCTCCTTGAACATATGATACTCTCCGGGATGTTTCCCGTTGTTCTTCTCAATCTGCAAAGGGTACCATATACTTGTTCAAGTGTAGCCAATTCTTTATTAAAGATAACAATTCAATGTTAGGATTACCTCTTCCTGCTCTCTCCTCGCAAAGGACGAAGTGCCAGCGGTGTGCCTCATGACTTGGTGAGCTTTGTTGGCTTTGTTACGATCACTCTTTAACTTCAAACAATAGGTTACAACCAGTTTAAGTTTAAAAAATGCAGCACTCATTAACTGTACAAAAAAATACAATTGCGATAGGGAGTAAGGCACAAACCTTAAACTCGTCAGAGCTGAACCAGTTAACAAGCCACACCCAATCCTCTTTCACCACGTCCGGAGGAATGTTTTGTAACCTTTCTTCATTCGTAAGGTACTTGTCAAAGTACCATCTCTTGAGATTCACCTTGTAGTTTCTGTACTTCTCTTTAAGAGTACAGATGATCAGTTGTATCAGGTTTTCATCATCCGGTATCACAAGCTTCTCTCGCGATGTTGAAAAATATAAAAATGTTAGGCTCAGATTTACAGCATTTACAAATATAGAGGTGCAATATCTAAGTACAGTTTCAATTTGAACGATACTGTGTAGGGATTGTCAACAACCGAGACTTACCGCAACCAGCATGAGCGTCTTAGCCTCGTAGTCTATGGGAGACTTTGGAATCTCCTTCCAGTTTTAACCATTAGAGGTGCATTCGTTCGTTTGCGGACGATGCAACTACACCAACTTGCAAACACCGAAGCATTGTTACTGCAGACTTTACCTCGAGAGTTAAACTTCAGAACCTCTTTTTCGTTGATGCCATTTCGAGACAACCTTATGCAACGAGTTCGCCCTCTACGTAGTCTGTCCACTGGTGGCCTTAACTCTTCCTCTTTCGCATCTGACACGTAAAGTAGGTATCGATTAGATAACCCAGTTGGAGAAAAGCAAGTTGTATGGGACAAATTAGAAGTTACCTATTTGTATACGTGGTGGTTCCTCCACATAGGGGTCCTCCGACTGGATTTCCTCTTCAGTAGACACTTCCAAAGGAGGTTCGACAGGCGAAGGGACTGCAGAGATGTTCTCCACGTGCGTATCCCCTAAAAGCAATGTTTCATACAAGTTACCGAGCACCTAAATTAAAGCAAATACCTAACAAGACAACCTTAAAGCAACTAAAAGGCGTAGTAGTGAAAAAAAAACTTAAAATGTGGCAGTCCTGTTTAGCTTCCTTGGGTATCTACGTGTAAGTACCTTTGAAGCTACGGTACTTCTTTCGACCATTCTCCGAGTACCCACCATACTGAGAAGATATTGTTAAACACAGTAGCATAACGTGAAGTCAAATACATTCTTGGTGTAAAGTTTCCATCTTTATGTGTTGTTGCAACAATTATCCAAGTCGGGTTCTCAAACTAAGCACCAGAGTGTTGAACATTCTGTGTGTTTGCGCATAAACGAATAACAACGACATGTATGACACTACGACTACTTAGGGAGTTGTTAATCGTCCATGGATCATCGACAAAGGTGAGGCTTCGCTTGCAAGTTTTGTTTTTTAAAACGAAAATCGTATGGAAAATGGTTGCAAATAGACGAGATACAGGGGGAAAGAAGATAAAACATGTAAGTGAGCACCATAGATGAACAAAGGGTTTGCTGAACCATACCTTGCCGAGAACAAAATCATCAAGGTTGAAGTTAGAACAATACATTGTTGAACCCGAACGCACACTGGCAGGGTTGTTTTTATCGATGAGAGAAGATCGTAGAGGAGCACTGGTTGGAGGGAAAACTTGCAGAGTCTAAAGAAGAAGAACAAATGAGGGTGAAAATTAGGCGTGGAAAGAAGAAAAATCGACCAAGTGAAAAGACTGATCCATCAAATCACTAATTTGATGATGAAGCCTACTGCGTCGTGTAGGTACCGAGGCGTCGTAGCTGTTTGAACCGATGTAACCCTTCAGTTTCGTCCTCATCCGTAGCCGCTGTTCCACAAAGGCCAAACTCTGCAAATTGGCTCGGTAACACCAATTGGCCCGGTAGGAATAATTGGATGAAAGTGACCCGTGTATTAAAGGCCTGTTCCAAAGAAATTAAGGCCATTAATGTCGACCTTTATAACAAAACTCGAACAGTTTGGACCGTTTATCTGGTTTTGGTTTTTTCGGTTTGCATTCGTTGTAGACCATTTGGACCGTTATGCATAATTTTTTATATATTTTTCTATTATGCATGTATATCGCTCTACAAGAGTATCTTTTACTAACCGTACCGTTATCGATAAGATTCACAAACCAAACATTTTTTTAGTGAAAATATAGAGCGAATCTAATGGAGCACAATTGATCAAATTGCTTATGGTAAACCGTACCACTTGATGAGGCCAAAAAAAACCCGTACCACTTGTTGAACCGATTTTCAGTAATCTAAATGAGTAAATTCCTGAGCAAATACTAAATTTTATAATATTATGCTTTATACAAATGTATACAAATTTAATATCGACTTATACAAATTTTACTTACTTTTATGAAAAATATACTTATTCTTTATATTTAATAATGCCATGTGTCAAAATGTTACTAAAATCATCTTTATGACACCCTCGATACACTTCATATACAACTCTATTTGCAGCCCAACCTTATCCAAATCTCGTACCAACTCTAAGTACAATTCGTACTAACTCTATATACAACTCGACACATAGCTGCAGTTCTGCTAATCCAAATCTCGTACCAACGTGATATACAAATTGACCTCTATCTGCAGTTCAACTAATGTATCATTTGCAGTAATTCTGTTTTTGTGCTTGAAAACTTTGTTAGTATGACAACAGAGAACAAGATCCCTGCTTTAAGTACAAGAGAACAAGATCCCTGCTTGACAACTCTGTTTCTTGTGCAGCTTCCAGTGCAACTTTGTTGCAAGTGCAGCTGAGAGTGCAACTTTCTTGTGCAGCTTCCAGTGTTTGTTCCAAGTACAGGTTTGTTCCAAGTGCATCTTCGATGCCCAAGCAGAAGACCTTTGTTGCAAGTCACCTTTATCATTTTCCATTTATTTTGCATCTTTTCTCAATTTCGGAGCAATAAGGTCGAGCCTTGGGCTTTAGAGTTCTATACTTGGCCAAAGGAGTCTCTCCTTGAAGGAAGGTAATGTTTACTGGACTATACCTTCACAGATTCTTGCTGATTATGATGATTTTGTGGACAAGATCTAAGATGCAAACCAAATAGGGCTCAAGTTATTACCTTTTTTTTGTATGATCAAACCAAGATGTTATGATTCTATAATTTATGTATGATCTTTGTCACATCTACATAATTTGATTTCCATTTCCACGTCAATAATATTTTCATATCAAATAACCCACGGTCGATTTCTTCAGCTTGGTAAGAAAATCATCTTGTGTATGGTAGTAACCAAGCAAGTGCATGATCAGAACTGGTTGCCAAGATTTGAGTGAGTAAAAACAAAAATCTCGACTTTATGATGATATATCTCTAATCAAAATCAATGCTTCCTATAAGAATACAAAGCTGTAGACATAATTAGTTTTAAAAAAACTTGGAAATAGTTCTTGTCTCCCTCTGAAGTAGAAGCCCCGTCCTGTTCTTCGTCACTTGCTTTTGCCACTCAAAGGGACTGATTCTGTCAAACACACAGCAGAATATTGGCAAACACATAGCAGCTTTTCCAGGCATGATTGCAGCAATACCAACCGATTTGCAGCAATACCAACCGATTTGCAGCAAAGTCACAGAAAACACACTTTACTGTCATGGACCGATTCCAAAGGGAATTTGCAGCAAACACAACAAAATTCCAACTGTATCTAGCAGAATTCCACCGATCCAAACAACAACACGCAACAACTTACAATGCATCACACAACAATGTATTTGCAGCACACAGCAACTTACGATGCAGCACACAACAACCTACAGTATTTGCAGCACATAACAATGTATAAACATCAGCACACAACAATGTATGAATGAATGAATTTCGATATTCCAAACAAACTTCAATAAAACCAGCTCAATTAGGACAAAGCAAACACTTCGATCAATAAAACCATCTCAATTACTCTACCAAACAGAATGACAATTCAATGAATCTTATGTTACATCAATGACATAATGAAAATCCTCACTAGACAGTAACACTCTTCTATTGAACAATTACCTTAACAAACATAGAAACAGACAAAGGCTGGGTGAACACCAACTTACGATGTATCATCATCGTCATCCTCATCCATTGTTCGCTCAAGTCCGTCCTCGTCATCGAACAAATCGTCCTCAAATTCTATATTTGTGTCACTGGCTGTTCCATCATCCATGTCCTCCTCCTCTGGCTCAAGAACTTCTAATTCGTCAAGGCCTTCAGTTGCTTCCGACATGGCTTGTGTCATCATTTCCAGCATGGCATCCTCAACAGATATTTAGAGTGCCTCAATGTCATTTCTAAACTAATCAACCACATCATCGACATGAACTACATTGGGTACATCAACAACCAGTGCTGATGTTTCCTGGTACGGCTCCACTGACTCCCCACTCATTTGACCCCCAAGCACAAATCATTTTTTGGACTCTGCCCTCAACACAGTGCTCCAATCAGGGTTAATGTTCTCAGGTAAGTAAAAAACTTGTGTGGCCTGAGCTGCAGGTACGAATGACTCATCTGTCAATAAATAATTTTTGGTATTGACACACACAAATCCATACTCATCATTTTTCATCCCATTGAAGGATGAAATTACGTTGTACCAATCGCATTTGAACAACACAACCTATAGGTGACCAAGGTACTGCAGCTCAACCACCACCCTCAACACTCCGTAATAATCAATTGCACCTTCAATGGGGTTGTTATCGGAGGTACTCGCATAGCATGTTGTGTCAGCTTTGCACAAGACACCGCTGTTGTCAAAACTCCTAATTAGAGATCGCTATTTTGTGTGGAAGATGAACCCATTTGCTTTATAACCATTATATGTCTTAGCTCCATATAATGGTCCTCGTGCCAAAGCCTTTAGTTGATGACCTCTGTCATCCTCAGCCGATCCATCTATTCGACCAACCTGAGAATGTAAATAATTCCACCGTCATTAAAAGCCACACATGGATATTCCTAATTGTGTTAGAGTGTCATACCCTGCCCTCTAACCATTGTATGAATGTTCTGTTGTGCATAACATCGATGTTCCGCCTACTCACCCGTGCGCCTAGTAGTTGCCTCTTGTATTCACTACGTACATGGACAAGACAGCCATTCGAAGTGTTAGATGTAATGCAGTTAAAAGTTTAAGAATAGACATAACAATAAAGGTGAATGCAATACTCGATGAATGACTTCACTTCTTCAAACTGATTAAGCACGTACAAGTGGCACTGTTCCCATTCTGTGTTTGACAGTTCACGGACTATTGCACGACCTATTGGAGCTCCTATCGACGGGAAGATCGATAACCCATATACCACTCTTGGAGTTACCTTAGTTACTATAATTGACTCATGTCGTGTACATTTGGTCTTAATGTCATGGAGATATCTAGAACAAAATGTTAAACACTCCAGAGCAATATAACCCTCCGCTATTGACCCTTCCGGACGACTACGATTACGCACAAACGACTTCATTATCCCCATTATCCTACGATAAGAACATGTTATTAGTGAGACACCGCCTCTTCAAAGGTATAGTTCATAAATGAGCGTTGAAACTTACCTTTCGATTGAATACATCCAACGATATTGCACTGGCCCAACTAGTTTTGCTTCTTCTGCTAGATGAGTGATAAGATGGACTGTAATATTGAAGAAACTTGGTGGGAAGATTCTCTCTAGATTGCACATTGTCATGGGTAATTGCGACTCCGCCTTCAACAGATCCGACATGTGCAACTCCTTAGAGCATAGAACTTTGAATGTGTTAGTCATGTCTATCACAACTTTGCATCCATGTTTGGGGAGTAATCCTTTAATAGCCACAGATAGGATACGTTGCATGAGAACATGGTAGTCATGACTTTTCAACCCAATCAATTTTATGTCTTTCACCTTAACACAACGTGAAATGTTGGATAAATAACCGCTAGGAAATCTCAAGTTCTTAAGGAACTCACAGAGCGTAATATTTTGTTCCTTTGAAAGGGAAAAGCAAGCTGGTGGTAACACCACTTTTGTTCCTCTACGAACTGGATGCAAGCTCGTTCTTATGCCTAAAGCCTGTAAGTCTAGCCGAGCATTAAGGTTGGCATTCCTTTTACCGGCACCACCTAATAACATCCCAATGAGGTTATCACACACGTTTTTCTCAATGTGCATCACATCCAAATTGTGAGGGATTAAGAGGTGTTTCCAATAAGGTAATTCGTAGAATATGCTATTTTTTTTTAATTTCCAGTAGTTGAGTCTATTCCAACCTGAATGGGCGGTTGAGTCGTACCGAACATGACTAGATCAAGATTCTCTAGCACATGTAACACTTCCTCCCCTGATTGGGGCCACCTGTAACTCTTGTTTCCCATCGAACGAACTTTTGTTTCTTCTCCATGGGTGATCGGTGGGGAGGAATCGTCTGTGTCCCATAAAAGAACATTTCCTCCCATTCTTCAATCGACAATAATGGATGTCCATTTGATAGATAGGACATGCCAAATTACCGTAAGTAGCCCAACCGGACAAGTTCGCATAAGCAGGAAGATCATTAATGGTCCAAAGTACGGCTACGCGCATTTGGAAGTTTTATTTCTTGTCTGCATCATATGTGAGCACACCATTAGACCATAACTCATTCAGCTCTTCGATCAACGGTTGCAGATACACGTCTATGTCATTTACTGGAGCATTTGGTCCATGAATCAACATTGATAGCATGTAGTATCTTTCAAACACACCTCAGGAGGCACATTGTATGGAATAAGAACAACTGGCCACATGCTATATGGGGGACTTTTATCACTGTAAGGATCAAACCCATCCGTAGCTAATCCAAGTCTCACATTCTGTGGGTCTTCCCCAAATTCAGGTAGTACGTTGTCAAGTTTCTTCCAAGCGTTTGTATCAGCAGGATGACGTAGAATACCATCCTTTAATCGCCGTGTATGGTACCAGGTCATAGAGGAAGCAGTTTTGGGGGACATGAATAATCTTTGCAACCTTGAAGTTAGTGGAAAATATCTAAGTACTTTGACTGGTAGCTTCCCTATTTGTTGCTTCGATTGCTTTGGTATATCCATTCCTCCAGTCTTGTGTCGAGGTTTAATCCATCTTGACTCCCCACACGTTGGACACACATCCAAATTGGCATACTCTTTTCTAAATAGTATACAGTCATTTACACAAGCATGCATCTTTTGGCAGTCCAACCCTAACTCTTCTATAAATTTCTTTGCTTCGTAGTAGGACTTAGGGACTGTATTCCCTAGTGGCAATACTTTACTTAGCATGCGAAGTAGCTCATCAACGAACTTGTTAGAAACCTTGTACAGTGCCTTTAGATTCAACAGTTCAACTAAAAAAGACATCTTCGTGTAGGAGACACAACATTGATATAAGATCTTTTCACAATCTTCTAATAGCTTATAAAATGTCCTAGCATATGCATTTGGTTCCTCACCTTCATCCTCCCTCATACCACCGAACTCACCATGCACCATATCTTCCATTTCCCCACGAGAGGATGAATTCCTACCATTAGAGATCACGTCTTCGAATTCCTCCCCATGATCCACCCTTGTAGTGTAAGTTGACAATATTCCCCATTTTTCCAGATGGAACTTAACAGTAGTTATTCCCAGTAAGAAAGCACCAACACAGTTATTGCAAGGACAATAATTTTTACCATCCCAACTTGAACGAGAGTAGGGAAAGTCTAGAAACGAAGCGACCCCTTCCTTATATTCCCCAATTTGCCGAGGTTTGGTCATCCAACTTTTATCCATCGCACTTCTATTTCTGCAAAGAAATATCAACCCAATAAAAAGTTGGCTTGGGATTAAAAAAATAGCACAACGATCCTAGTTAATCAAATAACTTTCGAAACATGCAGTACAGGAAGTTCAAAACCAGTTATTGACAATAATCCAGAGCATTTGTAATAGAGACAACATTCATTTTCGTTTATGTGTGGATGGAACCAAACAGAATCAGAGAGACAATTTTCCTCAATTAGACATGCATAATTTCGGGACACTAACACAAATATGTGACAGAGAACTCCAAGAAGGTGAGTAATTCAGTTTCTTGTAAGTTAATCGGTTGTTAGACTCAACAGTAGAACTCCTTCGATCGAGTTGTCCGTTGGAACCGTATGAGCTGCAGCTAGCTTGTAAGTTAATCGGTTGTTAGACTCAATAGTAGAACTCCTTCGATCGAGTTGTCCATTGGAACCGTTGGCTATCACACTATTAAGCTCATGAAAATTCAATTCGCAATTAGAAGACGCAGCATTCGACTCCTCATACTAGCGTACCTGAGGAGAAATGCTTGTCGCGCGATTCCGAAGATAACAGATGAACGATCGATCGGGCAGGGACTCTCCTAGAATGTATGCGAGCAATGTTGTTGCGTCCTGGGAGTCAATCTGCTAGGGCATCCGTTGTTGGATATGGTAGTTGATGGTCCTACCAAAACCACCAAGGATGCTCGAAGCATTCAACAACATGATGCGTGACACAAGGTTGGTCGACATAGGATACAAAGGCCAACATCATATGTGGTGCAACAACGGGGAAGGGACCGAACATGTTAAAGAGAGATTATATCGAATTATAGGGAATGCGGTGTGCATATGCAAGCTCAACATAGGCTCAGATCACTGCACTATTGTAATAAGGTTAGAATCACCCAAACGAAGGAGTAGCAAACCATGTCTCTTTGAGAGCATCTGGATGGAGAAACATGAGTGTAAAGAGATTGAAAAGAAGGTTTGGAATATGGTTAGTAGAAAAGCTGGAAATGGGGGAATCCATGATAGGCTAGGGAGGTGTAGGACGCAGCTTCTGAAATTAAGTCGTGGAAATGTACAATGCAATAGTCAGAGAATAGAAGAAACTCGAAGGAGAATAAAGGAAATACAAGGAGACTTAAGTGTGGAATGTAGAAGAGAAGCAGAAAATCAGTTAAAGAAGAAGTTGGAGGAAATATGGGCAGATGAAGAGGAGTATTGGCGACAACACTCGAGAGTTCAGTGGTTACGGGGAGGGGACCGAAATACTAAATTTTTCCACCAAACGACAATAGAACGACGGAGTAAAAATGATATAAGTCAACTCCATAGAAGCGATGGGGTATGTGTTGAAAATGAGGAAGATATTATGAAAGAATGTGAAGTGTATTTCAGGAAAAAATTCTAAACGGAAGGATGTGAAGGAATAGGAGAACAGTTACTGTGTGTGCCAAAGTTGGTGGAGGAGGACATGAACAATAAACTCACAAGGATGGTGGATAGAGAAGAAGTGAGAAAGGTGGTATTCCAGTTAGGTGGTAACAAAGCACCGAGCCTTAATGGTTTTTCCGGGATATTCTATCATCGCTTCTGGGATGTGCTTGGGGATGACGTTTTCAATTCGGTCAAGACTTTTTTTCGAAACATGCACATTACTTCCAGTTTTTTGTTATATTGATGTTGTATTAATTCCTAAGATACTGAATTCTATACATACCACACAATTCCGACCCATTAGTGTTTGTAGTTTTTACTTATAAAATTATTTCAAAAACAATAATGAACCGTCTTAAATCAATCTTACCCAGCCTAATAACACCCTTCCAAAGTGCTTTCGTCTCTGACAGGTACATACATTTTAACATCCTATCGTCCATGAGGTATTCCACCATATGAGGACGGATAAGAAGAGCGGCAGAGAGGAGTGTGCAGTGAAACTAGATATGAACAAGGCATACGATAGGGTGGAGTGGGAGTTCCTGCTGGAGATACATAAGAAATTGGGTTTCTCAAATATATGGTTTCAGTGGATAGAAGAATGTATCACCAAGGTACAATACAGTGTGGTGGTAAATGGGACAAAGACAACGAGATTCAAGCCGACGAGGGGAATAAGGCAATGTAATCCTTTATCTCCTTACCTGTTCATCCTGGTTGCGAATGTGTTGTCTCGACAGATACTATGGGATGCGGAGGAACAAAGGTTATAAGGTATCCGAATGAAAAGAACATGCATGGAGATACACCACTTGGTATTCGCGGACGACTCTATCTTCTTTCTTAAGACTAATGAGAATAATGCTCGGGCATTACATACGACCCTAAGTAGATATAGTGTTGCATCCGGACAAAAAATAAACTTAGAAAAATCATGTCTACAGTTCGGAGCGATGACATTGGAAGCGACCAAGCGGATTTTGTGAGAAACGTTAGGAACAATAGTAGTGGAGAATGCAGGGAAATATCTTGGCCTTCCGACGAATTGGGGGAGGTTGAAACGACAAGCATTATGTTACCTAAAGGAACGAATAATCAAGAAAATCCATGGATGGAAAACTATATTTCTAAATAATGCAGGAAAGGAAATACTCATCAAAGCGGTCATAACGACAATCCCGACCTACGTTAATGACATTGCTTAGATTGCCTAAGACATTGTGGAATGGAAGGGACGACCGAAGGAAGATGCATTGGGTGCGATGGAGTCGTCTTATGTTGCCGAAGGATATTGGCGGCATAGGGTTTAGGGACATGATTGATTTCAATACGACGATGCTAACAAAGACAACGTGGAGACTACATGAGGAACAACACTCCTTATGGTCTCAAGTGATGAAAGGGGTTTACTACCCGAGCGGGGATTTAATGGAAGCGAATAAGAGGGCTCAACCATCATGGGCGTGGGCGAGCATCCTATCCGAAAGAGAAAACTCAAAGAGTATGGTGTTTGGAGTGTGACAAGAAGTGATAGGATTCAAGTATTCAAAGATGCATGGATACTGGGTTTGGAGAGTAACATAATACTACTCGAAGGAAGAGAGGTACATGATGAAGATATTTTTGTGTAGCAACTAATAGAGACGATCGAACAATGATGGAACATGGCTAGGCTGCAGGCGCATACCACAGAGGAATAAAGAATGGTGATCCACTCAATTCACCTGAGAAAACAACCGGGAAAAGACAGACTGAACTGGACAAAAGCAACAAATGGCATGGCCCGACCGAAGCTGGTCTACCGTCGAATCCGGGAGGAAGCTTATGGCAAGCAATCGAACATGAACAATAAACAGGGGCAGGTAGATGAAAGGAAGTGGAAGCAGATATGGAGGAATGACTCAATTACGAAGGTTAAGACTTTTCTATGGAGGGCCATGCATAAAGCACTTCCGGTGACTAGAGAAGAGGAATCAGAATCCAACCGACTTGCCACTTCTGTCAAGCTGATGAAATTGTAAGTCATGCTTTGTTGGAATGTGATAACAACACCACAAGGTGGGAAGAGTAGCTCCGCACCATGCAGCAAGTCTCTCCTTTATAACAAACAAATAAAACTTTATATATATACATATTTTGGAGAGAAAGTTTAATATGACAACTCGTCATGTGCCTACGACAACTGAGTGGTACGACAAACAAACTTTTGAATGGGTTGGGAGACAAGTTAGTACAATAAAAGGTTTGCAGTTTGCCATATATATATATATATATATATATATATATATATTGTGGGCCATATTATATCTAACCCTAACCCTATATTAGACTAAAAATTCATTTAAAAAGTAGCGTTAATAATCAAATCGTTACCCCAACTTTGAGTACTTTATAAATTACTACTTGAACTTTATTTTTCAAATTTTGCTACCTATACTTTCGGAGTTGGAACAAATTGCTACCTCAATTAACTTTTCCGTTAAATATGGACGGAAAATGACGTGACAAGATATGATTGGTTCCTAATTTAAAAATCAAAGTGATTTTTTAAAAATACCAAAACAATCTTAGATTTTTATAAAAACAAATTGGAAAATTAATAGAGAAAATAAGAATGTGGAAATCAGAAACCCTAGAATAGGAGAACCAAATATCGCAGAAAAACGGGAGACCAGATTTTATGGGATCTCTTGGGGGTTTCTATCCATCTGCCCCCATCAACCCTAGACTAAATAGGAAGAAAATACAATGAAGAATAAACTCCATAGAATCCAAAATAACGAAAGAAACTCCAAACTATCTAAACTACAAAAATAACAACTAACAAAACAAAATGTTTAGATTGCAACAAATAACAATCACGAAACTCCCCTTCAATCTGAACATTTGAGGGGTTCAAATATATTCTTCACTCCAAGCAAACCTTTCAGGTGCTCATGTTGATGTTCTGGTAACACCTTTGTGAATAGATCAGCAAGTTGTTCCAATGTCTTCACATGTATTTTAACCAATCCTTGCTGAATATTTTCATGAATAAAACGACAGTTGATCTCTATATGCTTTGTTCTCTCATGGAATACTGGATTAGCGCTGCTTGACTATCACATAATAGACTTACCAGTTCTGTTTATGTCACTCCCAATTCAACTAGCAAACTCCAAATCCAAATAATCTCTGAAAGAGTGACACCCATACTCCTGTGCTCAGCCTCAGCCGAAGATCTTGAAACAATACTTTATTTCTTGACCTTCCATGAAATCAATGAATTTCCAAACTTGATACAATAACGTGTGACATAATTTCTACTTTCTACACAACCAGCCTAATTTGAATCACAGTAGGCAGTCAAGATAGGCAAACTAGCCGAATCAAGAAATATACCAAGACCAGGATAATTTTTAATGTATCTAACAATCCTAAGAGAAGCATCCAAGTGAGATTTTTTAGGTTCTTGCATATACTGACTTAGGCATTGAACAGAAAAAGCAATATAAGGTCCGGTAATAGTCAAATACAGAAGTTTGCCTATCAAATTCCTATAAACATCTAGGTTATCCAATAGCAAATCATCAAAATTAATCCCAATATGCTTATCATATGATTTTCTAGTAAACTTAACATTCGATTCCATAAGAATTCTGACAGCCTTATTACCTAAAAGCCCACATTCAGATATCAATTCAAGGGCATACTTTCTCTGACACAGTATCATACCTTTATTGGACCTGGCAATCTCTATACCAAGAAAGTATTTAAGCTCACCAAGGTCTTTCATTTTAAATGTCTTCATAAGCATAGTCTTCAGCTGACTAATAAGAGTCATACTATTACCAGTAATCACCAGATCATCAACATATACTAATAAAACATCAATTTCTGAATCAGATTTCTTTATAAACAGTGAAAAATCAAGTTTAGACTGAGAGTATCCGTGACCAACTAAAGCTTCAGTCAACTTGATATTCCACTATCTAGAGGCCTGCTTAAGCCCATAGAGAGATTTTCGCAATCGACAAAATAGATTATTCTCCCCTGATTGCGAAAACCCGACGGGACATGCATATAAACTTCTTCATTCAAGTCCCCTTGTAAAAAGCATTGTGCACATCTAATTGATATAAATGCCATTTCTTGACAGCAGCTAGGGCAAGAACAGTTCTAATTGTGTTCATTTTAGCAACTGGGGAAAATGTTTCAAAATAGTATATTCCATGAATTTGTGTAAAACCCTTTGCCACTAACCTAGCCTTATATCTTTCAATTGAGCCATCAGCATTTAGCTTAGTCTTATAGACCCAATTGCATCCTATAGCTCTTTTACCTAATGGGAGAGGGACTGGGTCCCATGTATGATTTTCTTCAAGGGCGGCTATCTCGTTTTGCATAGCTTGAACCCATTCAGGTTGTTGTTCAGCTTTCGCATAAGAGTTTGGTCCAGTAATCCTGGACAGACAAGAAATAAAAGTCTGTAAAGGAGAATATAAGTGTTCATATGTAAAACAGTTCGTAATTGAATACTGAGAATTAGAATTTTCGACCTGGTAGTCCTTGTGCCAAACAGGTGGCCTGGTGGCCCTTCCAGACCTCCTAGGCTGATGAGTAGGCTCTTGTACCATCTGGTTTGACTAAAATATATCATCATCATTGACATGACTTATATCGAATGATTGGAAGAATCATCACCTACAGGTTCTACTGTAGATTTCACAGGAATAGTAGGCATACAACATGGTATATCATCATGAATAACCTGTTCCTCTATAGGAACAAGCATATCATCTTTGTTTCTCGAAAAATGGAATACATGTTAATAAAATCGCACATCCTTACTCATAAAAAAAAATTGTATCCAGGTTATAAAGTTTATATCCCTTTTGATTTTGTGAATACCCCATGAAAATAGAAGGTATCCCCTAGAAGCGAATTTATCATGCATAACAAGATTCTTAGCAAAGCAAAGACAACCAAAATTCTTAAATAAGCAATGCTAGGTTTTTTTGTTATACATGATTTCAAACAAACATTTTCCCTTAAAAATTGAAGATGGGGTCCTGTTAATAAGATAACAAGCAGTTAAAATGCATTCGCCCCAAAATCTATCAAGAATCGAAGCTTGCAATTTCAATGATCGGGACACTTCTAAAAGGTGTCTGTGTTTTCTCTCAACCTACTATTCTGCTGAGGGGTATATGGGCAGCTACTTTGGTGTATTATCCTTTTTTCCTTAAACAAAGCACTCAAATAATCGCTAAACAATTTGCCACCATTATCGGACCTAATCCTCTTTATTCCTATATTAAACGGATTGTGGGTATATGCCATAAAATCATTGAGAGTTACAACCACATCAGACTTAGTCACAATCAAATAAATCCATGTCATTCTCGAAAAATCATCAACAAGAATGAGAAAGTTTTTCTTTCCATCATAAGTTGGCCTTTGATAAGGACCCCAAACATCAGCATGAACAAGCTCAAACAAGGAATCAACTCTAGATTGAGATACAGGAAATGGTAAACAAGTAATATTTGCCAAAGGACAAACAGTACAATTATCAGCAACACAATTTTTATTACTGAAAAAATCTAATCAATTTACATGTTGCAAAGAATGAGACGATGCATGACCAAATCTTCTATGCCATAACATGGTCAAATTAGTCTTACTAGATAAAGGTAATACAACATTAGTAGAAACAGACACAAACAATGGCTGATATAAAGGTCTAAACACAAAAAGACCATATTCTTCACTAACAGTTCCCAAGACCCTTCCACTCGAGAGGTCCTGCAGAACAACAGTTTTGGGGAAAAATGTAATAGAACAGTTCAATTCAAATGTCAACTTAGAGACAAATATGAGATTATACTTGAATTTTGGCAAGAACAAAACATCTCTCAGCATCTTGTTCGACATGAATTTATAATCTCCTATACTATCAACAGATACATGGATACCATTAGGCAATTGTACTCTAGATTTATTAACTAACCTACAATTCTCAAGATAATCAGATCTCTTAGTAATGTGATTAGTAGCACATGTATCTAGAATCCAGACATCATCATTTTGGTAATGAGAATTTAGGCTAGTTATACCTTCCATGTTCACGTGGGCACCAACATCAAGTGATGCTTGTACAGATGAGGCACCAACGCGTATAATGGACTAGAGAATTTGTCCAAACTGCTCAGTTGTGAAGCTCACTCCTCCTTGCAAGTTTGGATTTCCTACTGAATTCGCAGCGGAGATAACAGAGACAGGGTTAGAGGATTTAACAACAGAAACAACATTAGCTTGAGGATTAGAATATTTCCCTTTCTTGATATCCCTCAGCTTAAAACTATTGTCCTTAACATGTCCTTTTTTATGACAAAAGTCACATCCTCTAGCATAGCATTTGTCCTTAGTGTGACCTTTTTTATGGCAAAAATTCACATTCAACATTGGGGTTCATCTTAAACCTACTGTCAGACGAGGATACAATATTAGCTAAAGCCACACCATACTATAAGCTTGATTAAGACTAGGTAGAGGAACCCAAAGCAACAGATTACTCCTCATGCTAGAAAATGTCTCATTCAGACCCATCAAGAACTGACATAACCTTTGGTTATCATAATGAACTGTGTGCTTCTTAAACTTCTCACAATCACAAGGATCCAACGCACTAGAAGCATCATAATCAGACCATAAAAGTTTCAGTTTAGTGAAAAAAGTTGAAACTGAATCAAGTCCCTATTGGGCCATGCAAATCTCCCTATGTAATTGGTAAACACGGGGACCGTTAACTTTATCATATCTTTCCTTAAGATCTTTCCACACAAGAAACGGAGAAGTAGAGTACATAATGTTGCTTGAAAGATCTCCAGAAACAAAGTTTAAAATCCAGCCAAAAACGACTGCATTACATCTTTCCCACAGAGCATGCAAAGAAGAATCAAATAGACTCCTATCAAAGGATCCATCAACAAACCCTATTTTGTTCTTACCTCTCAAGGTGACTAACATAACCTGACTTCACATAGGATAGTTCTCAGGTCCAGTGAGTTTGATAGAAATAGGGCTCATACCTGGGTTATCTAAGGGATGAAGGTATATAGGATGAACTTCAACCTCAAAGTCTGCCTACGGGTTGACTGCCTCTGCATCTGCTACGACACCTACAAATTTATTTCCCACCGTAGCGTCCTGAGCCACCACGTCTGCAGTCTCACCGTGCATATCGAAGTTTCAGACCTCCCAAGAACTAAAAAATCACATAGAACAACAGAGGAGAAAGCCGAAGGTAACTGAAGCACGGGAACAATTTCTAAGCAATGGTCACCAAGACAGAAGCATTCCGATAAGCCTTAGGAAAATGGAGAGTGTCAGATTATGGAGCTCGGGATACGAAAAGTCGTGGGTAAGGAAAAATCTGAACCGTCTGGTTTTAGAAGAAGCCTCGGGATACGAAGAACCGTGGGTAAACTGAACCGACAAGAATTCGGAAAAATCTTCTTGAAAACATGAGGGTCATAGAAATGATGAAGATATCGATGGAACAACACGAAATATCGAGGCCTCTGTAAACCTACACATATCTCCAGAATTCCAATTTTAAAGAAAGAAAAAAATGAAGACGGAACCAAACGATTTTCTTCAAGAGGATGAAGAGGACGCGGAGACCTTAGAGAATCAAGGCCAAGAATCGATCGGGGGCTCTAATACCATGTGGAAATCAAAAAACCTAGAATAGGAGAACCAAATATCGTAGAAAAACGGGAGACCAAATTTGATGGGATCTCTTGGGGGGTTCTATTCATCTGCCCCTTATCCCCCCATCAACCCTAGACTAATTAGGAAGAACATACAATGAAGAATAAACCTCATAGAATCCAAAATAACGAAAGAAACCCTAAACTATCTAAACTACAAAAATAACAACTAACAAAACAAAGTGTTCAGATTGCAACAAATAACAATCACGAAAAAGTGTTTTTAATAGAATATTTTTATTGAAAATATAAAACAAAATAAAAAACTAATTATTTATTATTTTTTTATTTCATATTTTTCATAAAAGTATTATATAAAAAAAATGTATTTTCAAATTTTAATAATGACGATAACTTACCTCAAATTTTATGTAAAATCCATTAAATAAAATATGTTCAAATTGAGTATAAACAAGTATATGTTATAAAAATAAGCAAGGTAAATTGGTTTTAAGTTCCAAATATTAAAAGTTAAAATTTGAAAAATATTTATATAATTAGATAATATTAAAACTCAAGTATATGCTATGTTTATTTTCAAATTTAGAATTATAATAAATACTAGACTCCGGCACGCGCTATGCGCGTGCACATTTTCGTCGTTTGTCTTATATGAGGTATTACGAAGTATAATCGACCCGATTCGTAAGATAATAAAAGAATTAAATACATGATTAAAAATATTGTTTGAATTGTAAGTTTAAACGTAATGACTTAATATAATGAAATAAAATTAATTTTATTTTAAATTTTTGAAGAAATTGCTCGAGCATCCGGGAGTAAGAACCACTACTAAAGATGCTTTGGGATGCTCGAGCAATTTCTTAAAATAATTATAATTTTATTTCATTATATTAAGTAATTTAAGTCTGATTCAAATAATTTTAGTCGTACAATTCAAATAATTATTTTAATCAAGCGTTTAATTCTTGTATTATCTTAGGAATCAGTCTGATTAAGTCCTCCTAACACCTCATGCAAGACAAACGACGACAACATGCACGCGTGTAGCGCGTGCCGGAGTCTAGTATAACCATTACGAAAATACACTTAAGTGAATTATATAACTTCCATTTTAATAGTATATGAAATATTTTCTATAACTATTTTAATAGTATATGAAATATTTTAATAGTATACACTTAAGTAACTTCCATTACTTAAGTGCTATTTTAGATTGTATATGAAATATTTTCTATAACTATTCATTGAGTAGATGAAAATTTACTCTTAGAGAACAATATAGATATATAAGCAATATGATTAGTAGTAAATGAAAATAGTATACTCAAATTATCAAATACAATCAAAGAAAATTAAGATGTATATCTTCCTCCTAACTATAACAAAACTTAACAGTTAATTGATATAACTAAATGAAAAGAATAGTCAAATATAATTAACAAAAATTACGATGCACATTTTTGTATTTACTATAACAAAATTGAATAGTTAATTGCTAAACCTAACAAAATATTTTGTAAAGTCCGTTCGAGTATATATATTGACAATTCTTTTAAAATTCCATTTCTTAACCATATAATATTTTTGTTACTATGCTTGAGAAAGTAACGTATAATTATTATTTGACATGAGTAAACTTAAATTACCTAATATAATGAAATAAAATTAATTATATATATTGATAATTCTTTTAAAATTTCATTTCTTAACCAAAATTTTGTTGGTGACTATATATACTACTTTTGTTACTATAAATTTTTATTACTATGTGTAAGAAAATAATATATAATTATTTGTTACTAAGAGTACGATCAAACAAATATATATCGATATTTGATAAAGTTGACATTGCGCATTGTTTATAGTCATACTATGAGTATTTTCACTCACATACCATGTCATACTATCACATCTTATACCAACTATCGCTTAATGTCGGACCTCGAACTTTCTATGAGTATTCATACCGACTATTACAACGACTAATACAAATCTACTATGATAACATCAACTATCGCTTAATGCTCGATCTCGAACTTTCTATGAGTAATTTTCACTCACATACTATGTTATACTATCTCATCTCATACCAACTATTGTTAATGCCCGACCTCGAACTTTCTATTAGTATTTTCGCTCCAACAACATCCATAGGATTCAGTCCTATGTGCTCATAGCATTTGAGATTTAGGACGTGCGCTCATAAGTTAGAACGCGTCAATGAATGCATTCAATATACTCTTAAGGTATTTTAACACGTTTACTACCATGTCTATAAAACAACGACTATTACAAATTTACCATGACAACATCAAGAAATTCCCACTAATTTGCACAAAAAAATAAAATTAGATATTTGATCAATTTGTTTCTTATTTTTTTACTTTGATATTTTCAGAGTTCATAAAATATGGTTAAGTTAAGTTTTATTTATATTTTAATTTCAAATATACTTATCAAACGTTTAATTTTTATACCAACACCTCAAGCACGATAAATATTTATCATATTTATTTCTAAGAATATGATTAAAACAAATATGTGTCGATATTTGGATAAAATTGACATTGCACTTTGTTTATAGTCATGAGACAAATGCGCGTTCACTCGAGACCTTTTTTGAGTATTTTACACTCGACAACCCCAGACCCCAGGATTTGAGTATTTTATTTCGACATCTGACCGACCTTTCTTTGAGTATTTTACTCCTGATATCCGACCGACCTTTCTTTGTGTATTTTACTCTTGACATCCGATCTTTCTTTGAGTATTTTACTCCTGACATCCGATACAGTCCTAAAATCTGACCATTCTTTGAGTATTATACTACCGACATCCCCAAGATTTGAACCTAGGCGCTATTACTATTTATACTTTAAGACACACGATGTAACCAACTGTCTCATAAGTCCGACATGTGAGTGAAAACATTCAATATACTCATAAGATATCTTAACAATTTCACTACCATGTCTATGAAACGACGACTATAAAAAATCTACCATGAACATCAAGAAATTATCAGTAAAATTTGCACCAAAAAATAAAATTATATCTTTGATTAATTTTTTCCTTATTTTTTTATTTTGATATTTTAAAATTTATTATTTACTTTAATATTTTCAGAGTTCATAATGTAGGGTTGAAAGTTAAGTATATTCATATTTTAATTTTAGATATATTTGGAATGTAGGGTTAAGTAAAGAGATATTCATACAATCTAAATTTGACAAATCCTAAATTTGTTTTGTAAAGATAATAAATAATAAACCCTGAAAATTAATATTGATTTTTATATTTCAGTAATTCGTAAAATATTTTTTCAACACATCACTGAGGTTATTTTATTTTTACAGTAAAATATTTTGTTACTTTTTTCTCGACATGTATTACCTAAATTTTTGATGATATTAGTTTGGAGTAATAATATATTAACAACTTTTGACATTTGGAATCATCTATGCATTAATATTAATAATACTAAAAAAGTCTATAAGTTTTTTTTAACATTTTAACAATCTCATTATTTGAAAATACTCTATAATTCATAATTATCATTATAAAAAAATGTATACATTACTCAAGTATCTCCTTTCAATTTGGTTTTAATTTTTCAAATTTAATTATTCTTTTGTATTTATTGATTCACACGATAGATTATGTATATTCAACATATAAATATACATCAATTTTGATCGATTTTAATTATATTTTAATTATTTAAATTTATAGATGAAATGTATTTTTATAACGATAGTGCTCACAATTCGAAAAATCTTTAACTTCTTGGAAATTAGAGAGAATGTTTTGAAGAAAAAAATTTATATAATTATAGAAACTTTAAAAGTCACAATTACAAAAAAAAACATGACGACTTGAAAACATTATATAAAATAACATATATAATAATTAAATAAAAATAATAAATGAGATTTCTTCTTCAACTCTAATTTAAATTTCAAACTTGATTATATTGTACATATTAATTATTTGTTGCTTCAAATAATAGATAATGCATATTTGACATATTAATCCAATCTAAATTCTCTTAGTTGTAGATGAAGTTATAACCTTTATAAATGATCTAAGTCTTTAGATTCACTGTTATCTTAATGTCCAATAAAGTGAAAATATAATTTCATTTGTTGGAGAGATATAAAAAAAATTGTGCATGAGAAAAGATGGAGGGATACTGATAGAGAAATATATAATTATCATCTTGTAAAATTTGTAATGTTACATACGTGTGAAGATGGGTAATATGTATGTCTTTAATGTAGAATGTCATATGTCCGAGTCTCTAAGTGGATAGTCTTTTTATAACATTTTGAGAAGACATTTAAATGACCAAAATAGTCATGTTAAACATAAATTAATTGGATTATTCAAGGGTATTTGTGTAAATTTACAGATGGTGGTTACAAAAACCATCTCCCCCTTAGTAATATATATATGACTTTATATAAACTTTGAAGTTATTTTATTATTGTAGAAAAACTTTTGTTTTTAAGATTTTTCTTTCAAGTTAAGAAAACTACGGGAGAATAGTGAGATAATGGCTCAACGGGACGACTCAAATACTATTGAGCCGTGAATAATTTATTTATCTAATTATTAACGGCTCAAACACTATTGCGTCGTCATTTAATTATAAAAAATCGCGACACAAATATCAGAGCCGCGAAATAAAAAAAATATATTATATTTGACGATTTTCTTTTAGCCGTCCTTTTTTTAAGGAGTTAATTTTTTCGCTATTTTTCACGACTCAATAAATGAAATTTTGTTTTTTTTTTCAGTATTTATTTTTAAAATGAATTAATTATTGTTTTCGTTATTTTTCACGGCTCAATAGTGATTCACACGTGAAAAAAACAAAAATATTTTTAACGACTTATTTTTTTAACCGCCTTTTTTTAAAAGAATTAATATTTTTATTTTTCTTATTTTTACGACTCAATCTCTATTAACTGTTAAAAAAAACTTTTCAAAACTTCTTTTGCGCCACTCCTTTAGTCTTATTCCCTATCCAAACATTTCTTCCAAAGTTATCTATTCATTCACGTCTTTCCCTCCGCTTCTAAGTTTTCTTCCAAACTTTCTAAGGGAAGCTTCTACGAGGAGGTGTCCGACGAGAATGAGGTGACCGACGAAAAGGAGGTGGTCGAGAAGGAGAGATGGAGTACGAGAAGAAGAAGTCCATACTCCGTGATGAAAGAGAGTTGGTCGAAGACGGAGCTGCTTCCTCACCGCAGACTTTGCAGACAGAGCTGGATGAAGCTCCTACAAGTTGCGGAGCTGCGTGATGCGACGGGATGTAGCGCAAACCTAGAACAGGGAGTCTGGTTTTGGCGAACAGGAAGTTGCTGCGCGAACTTAAAACAGGAAGTCTGGTTTTGGCGAACAGGGAGTTGTGGCGCGACGAGATGCGTGACGGATTTGAATCGGAAGAGCATAGGGCGGAAGACGGCGGAGGGTGCAAGAGGTGTGTAAAAAAAATAAACAGGGCCCTAGAACTGTGTAAAAAATATAGTTTTTTAAATATACATGTTTTTTGCGGCTATATATACATGAGCCGCCAAAAATAAAGATTTCAAAAAAAACAAATATTTTTCGCGACTTAACGAAAAGTGTCACCATAATTATTTTGGTGGCACTTTCCATTTGAGCTGGAAATTATCACGACTCATCATATATTGAGTTGTGATAATTATCCTGATACTTCATATAACGACTCAACTTCTGTTGAGACGTAAACATTTAACGGTTCAGTTAATGAACCATTACAAACAGTCGTTATTTGCAAACTCTCCTGTAATGATAGTTTAGCTATTAATTTGTCATGAAAAAACAATTAGTTAGTAATTTACAGAGTTAAGTCCACCTAAAAAATTGATTTTTCACTCTAGAAACAAAATGTTCACTAACAATTTTATATTTTATACAGTTTTTTGTATTTTTTTTTTCATAATTTCAACCAATAAATTACAAAAACAACAACATAGGACAACAAAACGTGTAATTTCTTTATCAATATTTAAAATAAATTAGGCAAGGTTATCATGTTGCAAATCTTCTCTCTCTCTCTATATATATATATTAATTTGATTAAGAGACATAATATGTTGACAAGTAATCAAATTGTCTTTTTCTTCAATTTGATTGGTACAACACTATCACATGTTACAAATACTTGTGTGATATCACATTTTTGCTTAGGTGGAAAAGTTTAAATTGCTCCAAAGATCCTCATTCCATATGAAAAACTATTTTGTTTTATCTTAATTTATCACTTATTTCTATTTCTATAAAATAATTGTTAACATTTTTTGTAAGGTTAATTACCTCAACCGTTACTTATGTTTGGCCCATGTGATTAAAAGGTTGCTCATCTCTTTTTGTGTAGCTGAAACGTTACTTAAGTTTGAACATGTGACTTAAAGGTTAC
Source organism: Chamaenerion angustifolium (assembly GCA_946814005.1). NCBI lineage: Eukaryota > Viridiplantae > Streptophyta > Magnoliopsida > Myrtales > Onagraceae > Chamaenerion > Chamaenerion angustifolium. The sequence continues at coordinate 25,460,894 of OX328270.1, read as the reverse complement.
TCCGTGAACTTTCCGTCAAAACTTACCGTCTAAATGTCACGTGCACAACACATGACCCAATTAAAACGATTTGAAGACATTTGAAAGGACAATAATGCCCTCCTGTCACCTTTGCAACGTTTCCCCCTCGTTTTTTACTCATTCCCACACTCAACTTCCCATCAACTCCCATTTCAAGCACACTGAAACTTGCAGACCTCCTCCTTGACGATTTTCAGCAGTGACGGAACCCTCCTCTGCCACATTGCGTTTCGGAACTGCGACTCCAAGTAAGTTCATGTTTTTGCTTTGATTGAACTTCGGTTTGTGTGGCTTTACGCATTCTTGCTGTTTTTGGACTTAGGTTTGTGTTGTTCCTCTGTTTCCCTTCGTTAATCGTCGATTCGGCTCAATATTAGGGCTTTGATGTTGGTTTGCGGTACGAAACAAGGAAATTGCTGCATAATATGTTCTTATTTGTGGGTGTTTGTGCGATTTGGTCCCGATTGCTGTTGAAGTTCGGTTTGTAGGTTAGGGTTTTTCGTTGATGTGCTTCGTACGTGTTGTAGGTTGTCGATTTGTTAACAAAGCTTTGATTTTTATTGTGAAAGTTTATTTTTTTAACTTTGTATATGCTGTTTTTGGTTTGATTTGGTTGTAAAAAATCCTAAACCCTAAACCCGATAACGGAGAATGAAGACGGAAGTAAAAAACAGAAATCACCGATAGAGAAGGAATGGCCATGGGAAGTCCCTGATTTTGGGGCATATGTAAGTGATTGTAGAAGCGACACTTTGGAGATGGGTGGAGAAGAGGTCGTCCAAGATGATGCCTCGACTTGTGCGTTTTATAAACATTACAAGGACGAGAAGAATTCTGGTGATTTCGAGCTGCAACTGGACATGTTGTTCGGCAGTCGGGAAGCATTCAAGCAGACCATGGTTTACATTTGAGGAAGCAAAGAGTGCGGAATGCATTTGAGGAGCCTGCACAAGGTTCAACCCGGTTGAGTAGGACTGGTTTAAGGCAATACTGCTCTACATGTGGAGAGGCAGGCCATAACAAGAGAGGCTGCGATCGACGACCAAACCAACCCGACACAGTCGAGTCAAACAACAACTCGTTCAAGGCGCAAAGAAGCTGAAAGAGAGAACGAACCCAGACCTGCAGCTCAAACCCCAGTTTCCGAAGGTGAAAAAGCAGGTTCAACAGAAGCTCCCAACACGCAAAAGCGACCCGCGGGAATCAGTTGCTGCAGAACCGTCCATACCTGCAGAACCAGCAGTGACACCGAAGAAACGTGTTAAAACGCTAGCAAAAAGGGTGAGTACATCTGTCTTTCACATGTTCGTGTCATGTTCGCATATTAACGATACTGGTATGATATGTAGGCCCACTCTAGCAGTCCGGCAAAACTCAAGAAAAGAATAGAACAACCAACTGTTTATTGAAATTGATGATACTACAGATAATGAACCCGTCCTTTCAGACTCAATAGCGTTAATGGTTCTGGATCAGCCACTCAAGACGGTCCTACCAAAGATAACGAGGCAATTCTGGCGATCTGCACAGTAGAGTAGAGTCGTGGTCATTTTGTTCTTCCATATTTTGTTATATATGAAGGTCTGTTTTAACGGAACCTATTTTGGGATTATAGGATGGATCATGTTTTGGGATTTATTCTAAATTCTGGATTTTGATGGATTATTATGGATTCTGTGTTTTCGGATGAATTCTGGATTTTAGTAATGGTTGGGTAACAAAATGTCCAAACTTAAGTGACCTTTAAATCACAGTACACAAACGTAAGTCACCTTTTAATCACAATTCACAAACTTAAGTCACCTTTTAATCACAGTTCAGAAAAGATAACACTTCATTTAACAACATGTCCACAAAGATAAGTCACCACCTTCGCAAAATACACATTGTTCTTCATCCTTCAGTTACAGACACAGCTACAACTAACTTCTACTAATTCTTCGCAATTGAACTTAGAACAAAAACAAAAACAACAACAATGACAAAGACTACAACGAACTTCCGATTGGGTCGACTTTGAAGAGCTCGGTTTTTCGCAACCTCCAATTGTTCTTTCAAATGGTTCTCTCTTTGTTGAAATTGCATCAGTGCAATCCGACCGTAAGGACACATAGCTGGATCTTCCCAGTCAAAAAAACCACATCTGGGGTTCTGTACAGACTACGAAAGAAGAAACAACAAACAATTACCTCAGATTTGACGATTTAAGGTTCGATAATAAGGCTTTACGGTTCAAATTACTGCAGCAAAACGAATTAGGGTTTCAAATTAGGGTTACCCAATGTCAAATTACCTCAAAATTGGGGCAACCATGGAATCGGCGCGAGAAATTCTGCCATGTACCAGCTGATTTCACGGAGCACACAAGCCCACAGTAGCACATTCGCAGACGCGAAGCTCAGTGGTTGGGATTAGGGGAAGAGATTGACTAAGATCTAACCTTTCTACGGTTCTCAGAACCCATAGGACATCATTCATCTGCAGACTTCATGGCTTTTGTCTTCAGTTCTTCGGTTCTTCCTGTTCTTCGCGCGCAAACTTCTCTTCCGTTCTTCCTATTCTTCGATTTTAAGGACAATCAGTTGTTGTTAAGTAGACAATATGTTTAGGGTAGTTTAGGAACTTCAAATTACAAGTTAATCACGTGACAAACACATGTCACTACTTAACGGGAAGAAATAACGGCAGTTAGGTGATAGTAATGGTTCAGTCACATGTGTCAACTTAAGTAACGGTTGAGCTCAAGTTTGAACGGTTCAGTCACATTGTCAAACATAAGTAACGGTTGAGGTAATTAAGCCCTTTTTTTTCACAAACTTAGTTCTCTATTTTATTTTTCAATTTATGTTTGATAAAAAAAACTCTATTAATAAGTCGAATATCTTGAACAAAGTTTATTAAAAAACTATATTTGTTTGTAAATCATCTCATATATTATTAAAAATAATAATTAAACGTATATTTTGAATATAAATATATATTTGATAAATAGTTTTAAATTCTTTTTATAATTATCACAATATAATAAAATTTTAAGAATATTATTTATTTTTATCAATTATAAAAATATTTCACAAAATATATATTTTTTGACGAATCTAAAAATTCTATTATTTAGCAGCACAAAAATATATATTAAAAATACTAATAATTGATCAATAAGTTTATATATATATAATCACAACATTATTAATGCATCACTATATTATAATAATAATAATAATTAATATTTATTTTTATTCTTGTTTTTATACATGTGTAGTTTTAACATTAATATATAAGTAGTTTTTTTCTATATAATTTTATTATGATATTTGTCTATTAAATTAATTGTCAAGTAATACTTCAGTGATTGTTTTTAATCTAAATGCCTATTTTTTTTATTAAACAATTAACTTTATAATTATTATTTTTTTGTTTCATTTATTAATTATCTTAGTTATTTTTTCTACTAAATATATTCCATGTCATTCTTTTTTATGAAACAGTAAAGAAATTTTATTTAACAACTAAAGTAAATAAATTTTATAATATGTCTTATAAAAAATAAATTAAAGTTACTACTTACCATACAAAACGTGTGTCAGATGCCTAGTTTGTATTAATTTAAGTAATAATTTGTCTTACGAAAATTCAATAAAGATATTATCGAAACTTTAAAGTTTATGTAATAAGTTTTTAATTAACATTAATTATAATAAATAATTAAATACACATACCTTTAGATAGGTTGGGTCATCGTGATGGAGCCTCCGTGTTGTAATGAGTCAGCGTTGGGTTTCTTTCTCTAGTCTGCTTCGAAAGGATAATTGTAAAGCGCGTGTCCCATGATTTATGTGCTTTCCATGGAAACATTAAACTATTAATAGTCAACACTAATACTCTATATTTTTTCCTTTGGGTGGTCTGGGAATTTCTCGTTCTAAATTAGTTCCATAAGGTACTGTAGCATGTATACAATTGGAGTAGGATGAAGCAAAACAGTGGGTAATAATAAGATTGGGGACAAATAATTAAATTTAAAAAAATTTAGTGGGAAAATAATTAAATTTAAAAAAATTTAGTGGGAAAATAATTAAATTTAAAAAAATTTAGTGGGACAAATATAGCTTTAAATGATTAAATTGAAACTAGTTACATTTTTTAAGTTTAAAATTATACGGCGCAAAATAGTCATGTTAAACATAAATTAATTGGATTATTCAATGGTATTTGTATAAATTTACAGATGATGGTTACAAAAATCATCTCCCCCTTAGTAATATATATATATATATATATATATATATATGAATTTATATAAAATTTGAAGTTATTTTATTATCGTAGCAAAACTTTTGTTTTTAAGATTTTTCTTTCAAGTTAAGAAAACTACGGGAGAATAGTGAGATAATGGCTCAACGAGACGACTCAAATACTATTGAGCCATGAATAATTTATTTATCTTATTATTCACGGCTCAAACACCATTGCGCCGTCGTTATATTTAATGAAATTATATTTGACGCCTTTTCTTTTAACCGTCCTTTTTTTAAGGAATTAATTTTTTTTATTTTCGCTATTTTTCATGACTCAATAAATGAAATTATTTTTTATGACCTTTTTTAGCCGTATTTTATTTTTAAAATGAATTAAATTATTATTTTCGTTATTTTTCACGGCTCAACAGTGATTCAGCCGTGAAAAAACAAAATATTTTTAACGACTTATTTTTTTTACCCTCCTTTTTTAAAAGAATTGATATTTTTATTTTCCTTATTTTTTACGACTCAATCACTACTAACTGTTAAAAAAAACTTTTCAAAACTTCTTTCGCGCTACTCCTTTAGTCTTATTCCCTATCCAAACATTTCTTCCAAAGTTCTCTCTTCCTTCACGTTTTTCCCTCCGCTCCTAAGTTTTCTTCCAAACTTTCTAAGGGACGCTTCTACGAGGAGGTGTCCGACGAGAATGAGGTGACCGACGAAAAGGAGGTGGTCGAGAAGGAGAGCTGGAGTACGAGAAGGAGAAGTCCCTACTCTGTGATGAAGGAGAGATGGTCGAAGACGGAGCTGCTTCCTCACCACAGACTTTGCAGACGGAGTTGGATGAAGCTCCTACAAGTTGTGGAGCTGCGTGATGCGACGGGATATGGTGTAAACCTAGAATAGGGAGTCTGGTTTTGGCGAATAGGAAGTTGATGCGCAAACTTAAAACAGGAAGTCTGGTTTTGGCGAACAGGGAGTTGTGGCGCGACGAGATGCGTGACTGATTTGAATCGGAAGAGCAGAGGGCAGAAGACGGCGGAGGGTGCAAGAGCTGTGTAAAAAAACAAACAGGGCCCTAGAACTGTGTAAAAAATATAGTTTTTTTAAATATACATGTTTTTTGCGGCTCGATATATATGGGCCTCCAAAAATAAAGATTTCAAAAAAAACAAATTCTTTTCGCGTCTAAACGAAAAGTGGCGCCATAATTATTTTGGTTGCGCTTTCCATTTGAGTTGGAAATTATCACGACTCATAATATATTGAGCTGTGATAATTATCCTAACACTTCATATAACGACTCAACTTCTGTTGAGACGTGAACATTTAATGGTTTAATTAATGAGCCATTAAAAATATATTTTTCAGTCGTTATTTGCAAACTCTCCTGTAATGATAGTTTAGCTATTAATTTGTCATGAAAAAACAATTAGTTAGTAATTTAGAGAGTTAAGTCCACCAACCAATAAATTACAAAAACAACAACATAGGACAACAAAACGTGTAATTTCTTTATCAATATTTAAAATAAATTAGGCAAGGTTATCATGTTGCAAATTTTCTATATATATATATTAATTTGATTAAGAGACATAATATGTTGACAAGTAATCAAAGTGTCTTTTTCTTCAATTGGATTGGTACAACACTATCACATGTTACAAATACTTGTGTGATATCACATTTTTGCTTAAGTGGAAAAGTTTAAATTGCTCCAAAGATCCTCATTCAGTATGAAAAACTATTTTGTTTTATCTTAATTTATCACTTATTTCTCTTTCTATAAAATAATTGTTAACATTTTTTTTATCACAAACTTAGTTCTCTATTTTATTTTTCAATTTATGTTTGATAAAAAAAACTCTATTAATAAGTCTAATATCTTGAACAAAGTTTATTAAAAAACTATATTTGTTTGTAAATCATCTCATATATTATTAAAAATAATAATTAAACGTATATTTTGAATATAAATATATATTTGATAAATAGTTTTAAATTATTTTTAAAATTATCACAATATAATTAAATTTTAAGCAAATTATTTATTTTTATCCATTATAAAAATATTTCACAAAATATATATTTTTTAACGAATCTAAAAATTCTATTATTTAGCAGCACAAAAATATATATTAAAAATACTAATAATTGATCAATAAGTTTATATATATATATATATAATCACAACATTATTAATGCATCACTATTCACTATATTATAATAATAATAATAACAATAATTAATATTTAGTGTTATTCTTGTTTTTATACATGTGTAGTTTTAACATTAATATATAAGTAGTTTCTTTATATATAATTTTATTATGATATTTGTCTATTAAATTAATTGTCAAGTAATACTTCAGTGATTTTTTTAAATCTAAATGCCTATTTTTTTATTAAACAATTAACTTTATAATTATTATTTTTTTGTTTCATTTATTAATTATCTTTGTTATTTTTTCTACTAAATATATTCCATGTCATTCTTTTTTATGAAACAGTAAATAAATTTTATTTAAAAACTAAAGTAAATAAATTTTATAATATGTCTTAAAAAATAAATTAAATTTACTACTTACGGCACAAAACGCGGGTTAGATGCCTAGTTTGTATTAATTTAAGTAATAATTTGTCTTACGAAAATTCAATAAAGATAGGTTGGGTCATCGTGATGGAGCCTCCGTGTAGTAACGAGTTAGTGTTGGGTTTATTTCTCTAGTCTGCACATATTATCAGAACCGGACCGGATCAGAGGTTCGACTAGGAACCAGACCACTGTCTGGTTTGATTCAGATAAAAGACCGTTTTTTATATGAACAATGTTTGAACCGGATTGAAAGGGACGGTTTTGCAAAAACTGTCCGATTTTTTTAAAACCGGCTGGTTTCCGGTTCACTTTTTTTTGAAGATTTTTAATTTCGTTTTTTTTAACCGACCGGTCGGTTTATATTTCTACAGTTCGGTATTCCAGCTTCTTCAAGAAGTCATTTCAGTGCAACAAAGAAGAAGAAGATGACGAGAAGAGGTGGTGGCAGGACCGCGGGAGAAAGGGAGAGCTATTAGGAGATCATGAACCGATTATGAAATACCATTATGGAATCAGGAGCGATTAACGCTAGTTCATAAGATTTTATACTTCTTCGCGAAATTAGGGTTGTAGAGTTTGCCACTAGAGAGCAATGGCGTTGCCCAAGGCCAAGGATCTTTCTTGTCAATATTTGTTCAAAATCAAAATGCCAGGTTCATAATCCCGGCCTTCTTTTGGTAACTTGGTAGGATATGCAAATGTACTATTTTTGTCAAAATGTTACTGATATCTTCGGGCAAAAGTTTGCAAATTGGGGATCTTGAAATTCTAACTGTTTGGTGGAGGTGTTGTCCTTAACAAAATTGATTGTGTATTCACGATTAATATTTTAATGCAGTATTCACTTGCAAACTCAAGAGAAGAGAGGAGAAATTTGTACTTGGTTCTCTTCGACTATGTATTACATCAAATAAACGAGTCATACTTAGCTACTGGAGTTTCTGAATACAGTGATGATGAGATTCAGCCTCTGGCGACGTTGCATAGTCTCGTTGATGCACCAGAAGCATTTTATATATCTGTTAAGCTCGGAGTGCAGGGCCTTAGCGAGATATTGAGAAGATCAATATCTGATGCATTGTCCAGATATCAAACCGTGAACGACTAAATATGGTACGCTTTCTAATGATGTTCTTGTTCTACTTTACAAAGTGAAAGCTGGATATATTATGTGTGGAACCCCCTCCCATTGTTATGCTCATCTTTTCTTTTTAGTTTCTCGAGTGCCTCTTTGAATGCTTAGTGATATGGCATGTATATCTCTCAATATTATTCTTATGCTACAATGTTATGATCTGGAAGCCTGCACTTTGATGAATGCATTTGATATATCTATATTAACCTGTACTCTTTTCATAAAGTCTTGGCATGTTTTCTTGTTAGTTGAATAACCTATCTCAGCTTGAGTTTTTTTTAATGAGAATTACATCTTTATCTTTATCAAAATGTCAAGTTCAAGAACTCAATCAAATCATCCCTTGTTCGTAACCCAGATCGCAAAATCACAACTTTCTTGTCAAGAAGGAGACTTACCATATCCAGATGCATTACCATTGATTGACACTACCATCTCACCAGAACGATGGACTCACGACTTGTATGGATTCTCAAGAAGACAAATATTCGAATTTAAAAACACAGAAGAAGAAAGAGTTGGTTTGAGAGGTTGAAGAAGATTGGGAGTCCGACCTCTGTTATTTAATGTTACCTGCTTATTTAATGACATCATTTTTTTTTAATTATAAACAGTGAAACGCACACTAAACCGGGTCCGACCGAATTGGACCGGACGAACCAAAAACCGACCACCTCACCGGTTCGAGGGCCGGTCCGTTTTTGATAACTATGAGTTTGCATCGAAAGGATAATTGTAAAGCGCGTGTCCCATGATTTATGTGTTTTCCATGGAAACATTAAACCCAACACGCAATTATTAATTTTTATATATTAATTGTCAACACTAATACTCTATATTTTTTCCTTTGGGTGGTATGGGAATTTCTCGTTCTAAATTAGTTCCATAAGGTACTGTAGCATATATACAATTGGTGTAGGATGAAGCAAAACACTGGGTAATAATAAGATTGGGGACAAATAATTAAATTTTAAAAAATTTAGTGGGACAAATATAGCTTTAAATGATTAAATTGAAACTAATTACATTTTTTAAGTTTAAAATTATACGGCGCAAAAATATTAATCACTATATGTGATCAATTCGAAAATTCAAATATAAATTACGACACTAAACTCGTAATTAAATTTTTATATAATGTGAATTTGTCTTAGGATTCTAGGAACATATGAGGAGAGAAATTAGAGTTTATAGACATGACTAAGGAGAAGATCATCTTAACGCCTTAGGAATCACTAAACTTGAGAATTACAAGAGGGTTAGATCTCTATATATAGAGTATCTAGGAACTAATCAAGGAAATGAGCAACACATTTGGAATACCCTAGAATACTCTAGATCATATATCCTAACATTCCCCTTTGTAGATAAATTTCCTAATGAAAACTACAGCCTAAACCAACAAAAAACAGAAAATGAAGATCATCAACATCTTATCATCATCATCAATTCCTAACATTCATTCATGTGCACTTCTTGCTTCGATTTGAATGCCATCCTCAACACCATGATCTTGCTGCCTTACACAACATGTAAACTTGCTTTAGGAGCTGATTTTCATGGCACAGGGCTGCCCAAAACAGGAGCACGGGTCTGCTCAACACAGGAGCACAGGTCTGCTCGGATAGCTGGTTTGCTATGGCTGATTCTGATTAAAATGAGTGATGTGGCTGATTTGTTTCAACTTGGAATGCATAGAACATATAGAAGAAATTTTCTTTGATGAATCAACCTCGTGATGCAGTAAACGTGCTTGAAAAGTACGCAGCAAAACACAATAAAAAAGCTGAAAACGTGTTTGTAAACACGTTGCTAAACATGGAATCACCGAGGATGCAAATCAGCAAATCGAAGAAGCAGAAGAAGAGTGCAGCGCTGTAGCTTACACCAGTATCTCTATGTAGCATAAAGGAGAACATAAGATGCCATAGCATGAACAGAATCAGCCTCAAACAACTCAAATTCATCCTCAACTAGAGAAATCAGCTTCACAATCAAAAACAGCCTCACACAGGGGAAATCAATACCAGCAACTGGATAAGCAGCTCAGCAACAAGAATCAACATCATATGTAGCAGTAATCATACCAAATTAATCAGTATTAACCGCAGCAAACAATTTAGGTAATCGCAGCAAAACAGAGTCAATTATCAGTGAAAACAGAGTCGGTTTTCAAGTTTGAGCAGAGTATAATTCAGGTCTTATCTCAGGTGATCATAGGTCTGATCATATGCATAATAAATTTCAGTGCAATCAGCTCAAGTAATCGCAGAGAATCAGTGCTTGAATTGCAGAGAATCATCATGAAAACGCTCAGCAACATACCAGAATTCTAGCTCGATGGAGAACATAGTATGAAATAACTTACAGGAGTATGATCACAGGTATGATCATACTATGAGCCGGAGAAGAATAGCATGGATTATGATTCTGATTGGAGAAGAGACGCATGGATCCTGATTCTGATGCAGGAGAAGAGTCGCATGGATTCTGATTCTGATGCTGGAGAAAAATCGCATGGATGCTGAATTGGTAGCAGCTGGAGATCAGAAGAGATGCATGAGAATCGCTGCATAGATTCCTAGGATTCATTTCGATCTTAGATTCCTAATATTCATTTCGCACAGATCTAATAGAATTGCAGCAGGAGGTGGCACCGAATGCAGCTGGAGGTGGCAAGCTGATGAACACAAGCTAAAGCAGGAGGTGGCACCGATTTTGGCACTGATTTGATTCGGTAGTGGAAACTGAGCTGGATGATCACCTAATGCTGAAGCAGGAGGTGGCACCGAATGCAGCTGGAGGTGGCAAGCTGTTGAACACAAGCTAAAGCAGGAGGTGGCACCGATTTTGGCACTGATTTGATTCGGTAGTGAAAGCTGAGCTGGACGATCACCTAATGCTGAAGCAGGAGCTGGAGATGCTGATGATCGAAGCAGGATCTGGACATGGTGAAGCAGGAGCTGGAGATGCAACGATGTGATGACAACGATGGATGACTTCCACGCAAACTAGCAACGATGGAAACACAACCGACTATGCAAAGACTTGCAGAGAAAACTTCAACTGAGCTGGAGGTGGCAAGCTGATGAACACAAGCTAAAGCAGGAGGTGGCACCGATTTTGGCACTGATTTGATTCGGTAGTGGAAACTGAGCTGGACGATCACCTAATGCTGAAGCAGGAGGTGGCACCGAATGCAGCTGGAGGTGGCAAGCTGTTGAACACAAGCTAAAGCAGGAGGTGGCACCGATTTTGGCACTGATTTGATTCGGTAGTGAAAGCTGAGCTGGACGATCACCTAATGCTGAAGCAGGAGCTGGAGATGCTGATGATCGAAGCAGGATCTGGACATGGTGAAGCAGGAGCTGGAGATGCAACGATGTGATGACAACGATGGATGACTTTCACGCAAACTAGCAACGATGGAAACACAACCGACTATGCAAAGACTTGCAGAGAAAACTTCAACTGATTCGGTCCCTTCTAGATCATTAGGCTCTGATACCATCTTAGGATTCTAGGAACATATGAGGATAGAAATTAGAGTTTAGAGACATGACTAAGGAGAAGATCATCTCAACATCTTAGGAATCACTAAACTTGAGAATTACAAGAGGGTTAGATCTCTATATATAGAGTATCTAGGAACTAATCAAGGAAATGAGCAACACATTTGGAATACCCTAGAATACTCTAGATCATATATCCTAACAATTTGTTAAGTATGAAAAATCAGATAAAATATATATTTACGGTTTGTTTGCTTCCTTATCATATCACTCCCAAAGCCCCTCAACAGACTCCTATGTTAGGATCGATTTCGCAACACACACAGAAACTGATGAAGAAGAACGATAATTGAGAGAGATTTTACGTGGTAACAACTCTTCGAGGTAACCTCCATGACGGCTTCAATGTATTGATGGTTGTTCAACTCTCTTACAAATTGTTGTCTAGAGTACATGGATGGAGAAATTTATATAGACAAAACTATGACTAAGTGCAAAACTCCAACTTGAACACGTTAGTTGTATGAAACTACAAGATCAACACGTTTTCCATGTGGAAAACATGCACCGTCCAAGTCGCCCGTGTTTGACCACCGTTCAACCGAGCTGTCCATGTGCAACATGTGGCACTATCCAACCACCCATGTGCACCCTCCAATGCGTTGTCTTGTTAGACACCGTCCACATATTAATCATGCTCCACAACCTAACAATTCTCCCACTTGGAGACTGATTCAGTTACCAAAACAGTATTCTTGAACAAAGTCTTACCATCATCAATATCTTCACCGCATCATCTGTAGAATACATCTACAGCAGACCAACTGAGCTTTTGCACAACCTCATTTTTCCAACATCAACATGTCTGCTAGATTCTTCGCACCCTCTATATTCTTTAAGCACTCGCATTCTTCCATTGCCCTACGAGTGAAATAATACCGCTTTCTGATATGCTTAGTCTTCGAATGATAGAATGGATTCTTCACCAACTGTATGACACTTTGACTATCTGAATACAAAATCTTTTAGCTTTGCATTTTGCCAAACTCTTCCAGATAATCTGCTAGTCATATCATCTCCTTCCCAACTTCAACAATTGTCACGTACTCAACCTCAGTTGATGAAAGAGCAACACATTTATGAAGCATGGACATCCAACTTATTGATGTATCACCTATGTTGTAAATGTATTTGGATGTGCTCTTGATCGATTCCACATCACCACCAAGATCAACATCCACAAAACCCTGCAGAATCATTTTGTCTTTTCCAAAACAAAGTGAAGTATTAAATGTACCTTTCAAATATCTCATAAGCCACTTCACAGCTTCTCAACGCTCTTTCCCCGTATTCGCCATTTACCTGATAACCATTCCTACTGGATGTTCTATGACAGGTCTTGTACATACCATAGCATACATCAAACTTCCAACTGTTGAAGCATATGGAACGAGTGTCATTTGCTCACGTTCTTCAGCTGTCTTAAGTGACTGATCCTTTGACAATTTTATATGATTTGCCAAATGAGTAGTCCTGGGCTTAGCATCACTCATCCTAAATCGGGTCAAGACTTTCTCAATGTACTGCTTCTAGTATAGACTTTAAGTGCAAGCAAATTTATCCTGAGATATCCTCATCCCAAGAATCTACTTCGCTGCACCCAAATCTTTCATCTCAAACACTGAAGACAAGGTTACCTACAGATTGTTTATCTCTCTCATACTGGATCCTGCAATCAACATATCATCCACATACAATAGTAGAAATACATAAGAATCAGTGTATTTCTTGAAGTAACAACACTGATATTTTTCACTCTTGCAAAAGCAACTCTTGCTCATGAATGAGTCGAACGTCTTGTACCATTGCCTCAGTGCTTGCTTCAACCCATACAAACTCCTATTGAGCTTGCACACCATGTGTTTCTTGCCCGGAACAACAAATCCTTCTGGTTGATGCATATAGGTCTCTTTGTCGAGATCTCCATGTAAAAATGTTATTTTTACATCCATTTGCTCAAGATGCAAATTCTCCGATGCAACAATACTCAATAGAATACGAATTGTAGTTAATTTCACAACATGAGAAAATATTTCAGTGTAATCAATACATTTCCTTTGTGAATACCCTTTACCTACTAACCGAGTCTTGAACTGTCTTTTGCCATCTAGTTCAGCCTTGACCCAGAACACCCAGTTGTTCAACAAAATTCTTTTCCCTACAGACAACTCAGCCAACACCCACGTGTTATTCTTCTCAAGTGAGCTTATGTCATCATTCATGACTTGCTCCCACTTGATTGAATCCTCCACTTGTAGGGCCTCATCAAAAGACTCTGGTTCCCTTTCATCAGCCAACAACATATAATGTAATGCAGGTGAATACCTATCTGGTGCTCTGATGGTTCTGGATGATCTCCGCAACACCCGCTCATGTGACATTTGCTCCACTACGAGTTCTTCAACAATAGTCTCTAGAGTTGTTTAAGTATCTTCTCTTGGTGTAGTCTTCTGCAACTCAAACTCAACTCCCACTTGCTTCGTAGTCTCTGATACCTTCTGCTCTCTGTTCTTGTATACGATAGATTCATCAAACGTCACATCATAGTGTCTCACGATCTTCTTGTTCTTGTCATCCCAAAACCTGTAACCAAACATGTCATAACTATAGTCTATGAAGTAACACTTCATAACCTTAGCATCAAGCTTATCTTTCTTCTCTGGATCAACATGAACATACGTCGTGTAACCGAAGGTTCTCAAGTGTGAGTACTAGAGATTCTTTCCTGCCCACACTTACTCTATAATCTTGAACCCCGATGGAGTTGATGGTGCCCTGTTGATCAAGTATGCAGTTGTGCTCACCGCATCTGCCCAGAGCATCTTGGGCAACCCACATTGCAGCCTCATACTCCTCGCACGCTTATTCAATGTTCTGTTCATTCTCTCAGCAACTCCATTCTGCCTAGCCTTGTCGGGAACTGTTCTAATCAATATGATTCCTTCAGCAACACATAATGCTTTGAATTTTGACTTGTCGTACTCTCCTCCATTGACTGGTCTGATTCTCAACTCTAGCTTTCCACCTCGTGAATTTTGTAAACATCTCACTTGTGCTTCACGAAGTAAATCCATACCTTCATGCTGAAATCGTCAATGAAGGTGACATAGAACCTGGATCCTCCAAGTGATGAAATTAGAGATGCTGCCCAAACATCTGTATGGACCATTTCCAACTGGACTTTCTTCGGCTCTCTCGGAGTCTTTGTGAAGCTAACTCTCTTATGTTTGCCCATAACACAATTTTCAGAAAGACCCATATCAACAGAATTCAGACTTTCTAAAGCCCCTTTTGCAACCAACATTTTCATTCCCTTTGCACTCATGTGTCCAAGTATGTTATGCCACATACACGAACCAAAAGCACCCTCATCAATAGCAACCATGTTTATACACCCTGCAGTGTTGTATAAGGTTCCAGATTTTGTGCCACGAGCTATAATCATAGAACCCTTTACAATCTTCCACGAACCTTTATCAAACTCTGCTACGTAGCCTGTGCTATCCAACTGACCAATAGAGATCATATTCTTCTTGAGTCCAGGAATATATCTGACATCCTCTAATGTCTACTAGATTCCATATGGGGTCTTTATGCTTACATCCCCCTTTCCTCCAATCTCCAAAGATTTGTTGTTAGCAAGGTATACTTTTCCAAAATTTCCGAATTTAAAATTTTGAAACAATTTCTTGTTTTGAGACGAATGAAAGGATGCACCAGAATCCAAAATCCAGGATTCAACCAAGCTGTCCACACTAAGGATTAGAGCATCCCCAGTGTCTTCTGCTGAATTTACAGAATCAGAATCATCTCCATATTTTTTATTCTGCTTATTCTTTGGTTTCTTGCAGGTTGTCTGATAATGCCCTTTATCTCCACAATTCCAACAAATCACGTTGACTTTGTTAGAAGATTTTCCTCGATTCTTTGATTTTGATCGGTCATGTGAATTTTGACCCTTCAACTTGTTTCTCCCCCTCCGGTCAACGCTGAGAGCACTGCCCGATGAATCTTCCACTTCTCACTCGAATACTTTCGCTAAGAACAACATCTCGGATTTCATCGAACTTCAGTTTCTCAAAACCACGAGAACTACTAATTGCAGCAACGACAATATCTCATGACTCAAGCAGAGATGACATCAAAATCAAGGCTTTGATTTCATCTTCAAAGCTAATCTCCACAGAACTTAGTTGACTCACAATCATATTAAACTCATTAATATGATCAGCAACAGATCCATTCCCACACATCTGTAAATTGAACAATCTACGCAACAAATATAATGAGTTCATCGCAGATGGCGTTTCGTACATATTTGATAGCGTCTTCAACAGATCAATCGTCGTCTTGTCCTTGACGATGTTGAACGCCATGTTCTTCGACAAAGTCGATCGGATCAACCCTAGGGCCTGTCGATCTTTCAGGTTCCACTGCTCCTCCGTCATGGACTCCAGCTTCACCCCGAGCAAGGGTACGTGAAGATTTTTCTGGTACAGATAGTCTTCGATTTGCATCTTCCAGAAACGAAATCGAATCCATCGACTTCTTGATTCCATGCTTCGAACTCTCCATCTTCAGTGGTCGTGTTGAATCTCCTTAGCTCTGATACCACACAGAAACTGATGAAGAAGAACGAGAATTGAGAGAGATTTTACGTGGTAACACCTCTCCGAGGTAACCTCCACGACGGTTTCAATGTATTAATGATTGTTCAACTCTCTTACAAATTGTTGTCTAAAATACATGGATGGAGAAGTATATTTAGACAAACCTATGACTAAGTGCAAAACTCCAACTTGAACACGTTGGTAGTGTGAAACTACAAGATCAACACGTTTTCCATGTGCAAAACATGCACCGTCCAAGCCGCCCGTGTTTGACCACTGTCCAACCGAGCCGTCGTTTGACCACCGTCCAACCGACTCGTCCATGTGCAACATGTGGCACCGTCCGACCGCCCATTTGCACCGTCCAATGAGTTGTCTTGTTAGGCACCATCCACATGAATCGTTCACATATTAATCAGGCTCCACAACCTAACATCCTCACCTCCTTTAAAAAAAATACTCATTTTTTTTCAAAAATATTTGAAAGTATACCTATAAACATAATGAATTAATCAGAAAAATATATCCACATATGTTATTAAGATAGAGACGAAAAATACATATCACATGATGGGAAATTGATATGTAAGGTTATGTAAATAAATCCTAAATTTTAAACCTTAATTTATATATACTATAAGTTCTATAATCCTAGCTCCAAACTTCTAACCTCTAAATCTTTAACGTCACTGATTTATTGGAACCGATTGTCTTGGTAGAAAATGAAGAATAACAACAATCACTGGAGCTATCGTATATAATTACTCCATCAAGTCAGTTAGCTCTTAGCTGTTAGCCTTTGTTAGCACAAGTTAGTTAGCTTTCCTATTATATAAAGCAGAAGATGTTTATTAGTCTTTGGGCCTAATTGTAGCCCAAACGTTTGGACTTAGACCAACTGTGAATGATGAAACGTAGTATTATAATTTTAGTTTATGATTTTAAGTACTATACCGGTTAGAATAAAGTATTTTTGCCTAAATAGTAAATATATATATATGTTATACTTTATATCATTGTTATCATAACCGAACCGGCCCTCGAACCGACGAGGGGGTCGGTTTCCAGTTCGGCCGGTCCAACCCGATTAGACCCGGTTCGACGTGCGGTCACTGCTCACAAGCAATGAAAAAAATGAAAATACAATTACAAACTACATAGTCTCAAACACACATAATTACCTCAAATACACACAAACTACTTAGTCTAAAAACACACATTACTCTCAAACACAATATAACACAACATAATTATCTCAAACTTTTAACATACATAACACAATAATCTCAAAATCAAACACAATCGGTCTAAACTTTAAACATAACTTCTAAACCGAAAAAGTTGCTCGGTCGAACTGAAGAAGTCGGTTTAAACCGAATAGAACCACCAAAAAAATTTAAACCACCCAAAAAAACTAGAACCAGAAATCGGTCGGTCCAACCCGGTTCAAACACTATTCATATGCATTTTGGTCTTTTAGCTGAACCAAACCGGAGAGGGGTCCGGATCTGATAACATTGCTTTATATAAATGTAACAATTCTTCTTTCACGCACCTCAGTGGGGTGCAAATCAACCTGATTGATACTCTCTGGTTCGAGTCGATTCACGTGTGCACCCGTATTATGTGGACACAATTGTCGTTTCGAACTGAAAATACTCTCAATTTCGATTAAAATTTTATCACTTATGTTGAAATCCGAGTTCAAATATTATTCAATTCGATTAAGGGAAACACTATATTTGTTTCGCATTAACGACACTATTTTATCCGAGTAAGGTTTTGAGAGTTATTTTTTATATATCAATTTAGAGTAGAGCGTATGGTAAATCTGTAAATCGAAATTAAATACAGTTTGTATTGCAGTTGAAATATTTTCTCATTTTTTTATACATATAGAATTTAATTTCTAACCTAACATCGTTTCGCTGTAAAAAAAAAATGTGGTGGCATTGTTGAGCGCAAATTGGCGACGTGTTAAGCAATTTGTTCAATTTACTACTTGAGGGTGCGAATTGAGAAAATAGTTACTCAATCTGACCTTTTTTTTGTCATAAAAGATGCATGTATTCATTCCCGGTTCAAAACAGTTCCTTTGTTATTACAATCGTTCCTCAAAAGGTTACTTAATAAGAGTGGAGACCTTTCGACCCAATCATCTAGTCTTACACCTAGTCGTGCTTGTTTCACAATCCAATTCGTGTTTTCATCCGCATATCGTCTTATCTTCTTCCATATAATCACTTCTACCTCGCTCGCTAACGCTTTGATGTTTTCACAAATTGTTTCGATCCTCCAATGGTGTGCCTTGTTGTTCAATTGGTTGATCACCACCTCCGAGTCTGATTCGATCACTACATGATTCCATCCTTTCTCTATGGCCATCCTTGTCCCGAGCATGATGGCTTGAGCCTCCAATGTCGTTGCGTCCGGATCCTCGTTGCTTTTATTTGCCCCTCCTTTGACACGACCTACCTCATCCCTTGCAATTACCCTGATCCCTCCCGTCTTCGTTCGTGTACACCATGATGCATCACAATTTATCTTGATCTCACATTGTGTTGGTGTTTCCCACCTTTCAGCCACTGTAGGGTTCTGTTCAACATGCATGGTGTTCGGCTCGACCTCTAGCTCCTCGCAGGTTCGCCTAATTTCCTCAATCGTGGCTCTCGGGTTCGACATTTTTCCTTCAAACGCCGCATGACATCTTGCTTTCCATATTGCCCAACAAATCACCATACATAATTTCCACCTTGTTTCTTGGGTTTCCCTTGTCATCCCTACTTCCTCTCGCCTTGCTCGTGGCCATTCTTCAAATTGATGGTTCGCGTGGTGGTTCGGTCTGAGCCCTAGTAGTTCGACCCATACCCTTTCCGTCCACCTGCATTTATACACCATATGTTCCCTATCCTCATCTAATCCACATATTGGACAACTTACCGGCACATTCACCCCCTCCTTTTTAGGTTCGCCATAAGCGGTAGTGAGTTTGAATAGAGATGCCACATAAAATTTTCAACTTTTGAGAGCATATTACACTTCCATATGGCACGCCACCCATCTTCATTACTATATCCGGCGTTAGTGTTAGATCTTGATTGAGTCTCGGTTCGGTCCCTCATCCGGTGATACGCCGATCGGGCCGTTACAGTCCCGTCTTGCGTGTGTGGCCAAATCAGTTGGTCCTCCCCTTCCACTCGCAGTACCTGGACCTGCAGCACCTGCATAGCCACCCTTGGTTCGGTGATGGCTCGGATGAGCTCTACATTCCAGGTTCGGTCCTGCAGGAGCAGCTCGACCACCATGATGTCTCGGTTTACCTCGCAATCCGGTCAGACATCTATCTTGTATCCTTCAATCGTGTCAACCCAGAGGTTACTAAACTCTTGGATGGTTTTCCCGTCTCTTATCTTTCATATTCCTTCATTTAAGAGATGATCCCGTATGTACAACAAACTTGTCCGTCCCCACGAGGCTCGCCCTCCCTTTCTAGATGTGAATATATCCCTCCCCGAAGAGTATATCCATCGCATTACCCATACTCATAGTGCGTTCGGTTCAGTTGTCATCCTGCCGACCCTCCTCACAAGTAGGGCCATCTTAAAAGTTTCCAATTCTCTAAATCCCAAACCACCCTTAAGTTTGTTTTTGGTAAGGACATCCCATATTCTCCAATGGTTCTTCCGACCCTCATTCGTTTGGCCCCGCCAAAAGTCTGCAATTATCTAGTTTACTTCCACACACCACGTTTTCGGTAATTTGAACATGCTCATCACGTATGCCGGGATCGCCGTTATCACTGATTTGATGAGAAATTCCCTCTTGGTTTAGGGTATTTACTCTCCATCCGCTTATCTTGTTCTTAATTCTTTCCTTTAGGTATCCCAGTGCCTCCTTTTTTTTATCTTCCCCAGACTGCCGGTAGGCCCAGGTATTTCCCCGGTTCTCTCGTGCTTGATATTTGTAAGGCGTCCTCTATTTCCTCACATTTATTTATGTTCGCTCCCCTGTTGAAAGTAAGGGTAGATTTCGCCTCGATTATTCGTTGGCCCGACACCCTGCAATACTTCATTATGAGTTCCTTTAGGTGTCTTGCATTCTCAATTGTACAATGAAAAAAGAATAGTGAGTCATCTGCAAAACATAGATGATGCAGTTTCGGGCAGCCTCTACCCAGAGTTATCCCTTTCAGCTTCCTCTCCTGTATGTCTTTCTCAACCATCCTTGACAATACATCCGTCATGAATATGAATAGATAGGGTGAGAGAGGGTCTCCCTATCTGATGCCCCTTCTTGGTTGGATAGGTGTGGTTCGGTTCCCATTCACTAGTACCCTATAGGTCGATGTTGTTACGCACGCTTTCATCCATCTGACCCATTTGGGTCCAAAACCTCTCTTCTCCAGGCTCTTTAGCAAGAAGTCTCATTCCAACCGGTCATAGGCTTTATGCATATCCAGCTTTAGGGCACACTCCACACTATTTGGTTTCCCCTTGCACTCCAGGTAGTGGAATACTTCATGAGCCACCATGATGTTATCATGTATAAGGAGACCTGCTACAAAAGCGCTCTCGAAAGGGGTGATAAGATCTGATAGATATACTTTCAATCTATTCACCGACACTTTTGATATCATCTTATACACAAAATTACACAAGCTTATGAGCCTAAACTCAGATGCATGTGTCGACTTTGACACTTTTGGAATTAAGATTATATCAGTTTGGTTAAGGGATGTAGGAAAGATATCATTTTTTAGGAAGGCTCTGACCACAGTGAAGACATCTGGGCCCACTGTGTTCCAATTCCTTTGATATAATAATCCCGGGAAACTGTCTGGCCCCGGCGCCTTTGAACCCCCCAATTGGAACACCGCCTCTTTAACTTCCTCGATTGTCATCCCTTGTTAAGTCTGCGTTCATCTCCCTGCTTATCTAGTTTGGTAAACTATCCAAAACAGTATAATCGGGGCTTGGTTTTTCTGATGTGAACGCCTTTTCATAGTGACCCCTAACCTCTTCCATTATTTCCTGGCCGTTTGTGATCCATTCTCCCCCTTCCCCTTTGAGGCGTGTTAGGCGATTTCTCCGTCTCCTTGAGTTTGTGGTGAGGTGGAAAAAGGTTGTGTTTCGGTCTCCTTGGGTGAGCCACTTCACCCTCGCCCTCTATTTACAATATAGCTCATCCTGTTTCCATAGTTCCCGGATATGTCTCTTTAGTTCGATTTTTTCCTCCTGTGTCTCTGTGCTCTGTAGACCCATCCCAATCTGTTGGAGAAGTTGTTTCATCTTTTCTCATTTGTGTCATATTGTTCCCGAATCTACTCTTGATCCATTCAATTAGGCTCCGCATACACTTGCCAAGTTTCGGTCATAGTCCGGTTTGGTCGGTTCAACTCAGTCTCCCCCCAAACAGTTCGAATAACCTCCTTACATTCTGGGTTTTCTAGCCACATCTCTTCAAATCTAAACTTCCTTTGTCCTCTGTATGGCTCCCTCCATTTAGATATGATCAATGGTGAGTGGTCTGATCCCATCGCCACTTAGTTTACGCATTCGGCATTTGAGAATAAGGATGCCATCCTGAGTTTATGAGTACCCTATCCATACGTTCATACACCCATTTCGTTACCCCTCTGTTATTGCGCCAAGTCAATCGTTGTCCTTTTGATCCCATATCTTCCATCCTTATGTCTTCCATCAAAAGGTTGAAAGTATCGATTTTCCTTTGTGGTTTCATGTGTCCACCTTCCCTCTCATAGTGATGAATGATTTCATTGAAGTCGCCTTGACAGCACCATGGACCATTCAGCCCCTTCCTACCTGCCTCATCTCATCCCAATTTCTGTACCTCACACCTTCCTCTGTGTCTGCATGAATCCATGTTGCAAAGGATGGATTTCCTGACTGGTCCACCACCCTTGTGTCTATCATGTGTGGACTTGACCTCAGAATTTGCACGTTTATACTTTTACTCTACCATAAAGCTAACCCTCCCGCTCTGCCGATAGGTGGTACATAATATGCCTCCTCTAGTCCAATTTGTTCCCATATCCGCTCACAGTAAGCATCACCATTTTTTTTTGTCTCCATTAGAAAGATTATCTCCAGGTGGTACTTACCATTGAGGTCTTTCATATGTCGAACCGTCAGGGAAGACCTCAACTTCTGGCAGTTCCAAACAATTGTGCCCATTGACGATCTTGTGTGGCTGTTTCGGGACAACCACCAGAACCAGTACCTTCACATTGGACTTCAACGTTAGTCTTGATTGGAACATCAATTAGCACCCCCTCGATGCGTGCTTGGGGTTTTCTCTTCCTCACCTGTGAGTGTTTGACCATGTTTTTCTTTCTTCCCCTTCCACTGTTCATTCCCTTCACCCCTCTTGTTCGGTCGGATCACCCCCACCCCCACCCCGTCTTACTCTTTTCGGGCCGGTCTCATCCTCCTCCCCTTCCCTACTCCTCTTAAGATTCATTTTATTCATGAAGGGGTTGAGCCCCGTCTCCTTCTCTCTTTGCTTTTGTTCACTTCCAGATTGTGGTGACTCAGGTAGAGTCTCCACTATGTATGCTTGCGGTTCAGCCGTTTCCATGAGGTCTGTTTGGTGGATGAAGTTGTCGAGCATCTAGATGATGATTGGTGGTATTATGGGCTGTACCAGGAGGTTGTTTCAGTTCATTTGTGTTATCAGTTGCTGCCTCATTTCCTTGGTGTGGGTGTATTGGTCGATTTCTCCATGAGTGGCTCTGGTTTGGTTTCAATTAAGTCAAACCAGGTATAACCGACTCAGCCGTATGGTTTGGCTGGGCTAGCTGGGTCAGTTGGTTCGGCTAGGCTGCTTAGTTGGGTATGTTTGGGTGGTTCAGTTTGTTTTTATGTGTGTTTCAGTCTGGTTTGGTTTAGGCTGATGTTGTGTGGCTAGTGGGGTATTCGTGTAGGGTTTGTGGTCTCATGGTTCTTTGTGGGTGGGTCGGTAGGTTCGACTGGTGTCTTTGTGTGGTGTCTTTTGTAGGGTTGGGGGGCATTGATATGCCCGGTTTGGTTGGGTTTGGGTTGATTGGTTCGATTGGTCTTGGTATGGTTAGATAGTGATCATGGATTGAGGGTATTGGGTTTGTGGTTTGTGATCCTTCTTCCTTGGCGGTGGTTCGGTGTTGGCTATGACTTTTCCCCCTTGGTATGACATGATGATGATTGTGTCACTTGGCGAGTGGACCTCCTCGGTCGGCTCTTCCCTTCCTTGTATGTTCTCCTCTTGATCCATTGGATCATCCTCTTGGGCTTGTTTCTCTCCTTTATCCAGATTTGTCTTCTCCCTTTCATGACCTTTAAACTCATTCATTATGTCAAACCATGATCTTCGGATACCACTTTGTCCCCCATGTGGACCACTCCTCATTCCCCTCTCATTCTACTCCCCCTTCTCATTTTTGACCTTTGTACTTACATCCACGGTCCATACATCGGTTGCCCTTGTATTGCTTCTGACATAACTACCACGTCCTTGCACACCTGGGTAGTATGTCCCAGTTTCTCACACCCATAACAAAAATCAGACTGTCTCTCATACTTAATGGCCGCCCGTTGTTCTTCTCCTTTTGAGTTACTCCACCAGAACCCCGTCATCAACTGCTCATCCACATTCACTTTTACTTTCATTCGCATAAATGTATTTTGGGTACTTTCCATTTCCTCCTCAACTTCTATGACATTGCCTATTTTCCTCCAATGAACATTGCATTCTCCACACTATACTTCTCAAGCCCTAAGTCATGCACTTGTGCCCAGAATTGCACTTTCTTGAAATCTACCAATGCTAGACCTACAGTTGGGCTCCATTTCTTCATGCTCATACAATGTCCTTGGACTGACCAAGGCGACATATCAAATATTTGCTTCCTATCCTCCTCATTTTCAAATTCAAACATGACTTCCCTATCTGACACATCAGATATACCTACTGGTCCGTACCTCTCCCACGCCAATTTCAGTACATTGTGGATTGCTCCTGCCTTAACCGGTTTTTGGGCTATAATCATTACCACATATCTGTCACTCCTTTCCAATCGGGAGTTTGACTGCAAGTCTAACTCGTGCTTCCTCAGAATTATTCTATCGGTCGGAATTCCACTGTGATCACTCATCGTGTAAGAACCGAGTCCAGATGTCGTCACTGTGGTCGCACCTATCCTGCAAAACAGGTATAAAAGAATAGAACAGGGTTTGTTTCAGCTCAGCTCAACCAAACTGGTTTCTCCTCCGTTGGCGCTCGTCCTGCTGCAGCTGGGGTTGGCCTTGTGAGTGATGGGGTGCTTTAGCAAATTTGGTTTGCTGACTTCTCCCCGTCGGACCCGTCCCTATGGGTGGCCCACGTGCTCAGCTCCTTGTCCAGTTTTCCGACCACCCAAGCTGTTGTCTCTGCGGTTTCCCTTGTGGTTGGCATCTGGGTGTTCCGGCGTGGGCAATCTTGGCTTGTTGGGTGTGCTTTGAATCCATTCACCGTGTCTCCCGGCGCCCACTTCAAATCGGACAGCTTCTGGTTTTCCTTGGTTAGGGTTTCGCAGTTCAGTGACAACTTCAGTTCCAGGCTTCTAGGCACAGAAGTTGGTAATGTCGGGAAATTAAAGGGTATACTTGTCTCTTAATAAGAATTAGTATTTTTTGAAGTAAAAAAAAACATATAATCCAATAAAGTTCAGACTGATGGTTCCGTATTTCAAACTGAATTTGTAAAATAAAAGTAGAAAATAGAAATGGACAATTTTTTATTCATTTCTGACTAAATTCTAATAAATATATATATATATGATATATCTATTAAAAAACCATGAATCCGAGGGCATATCAGTCATTTTAAAGGTGCACGTCACACTGGCGATTTCGTCACCTACGATACTATTGATGAAAGCAAAAGTCCACTACACTACTACAAATTACAATAACAGTCTACAAAAGCCAGAAAAATTATTCGTGGGATAAATATTATAGTAATAATAAATACTTAAACAAAAAAAAAAATTAGGGTAAATATATAATTTAAATTGAAAATTATTATATTTTTTAAAGTTAAATTAATTAAAAGTTGATGAGAAGTCGCAATCACCCGTAGTAGCATCAGGTAGCTTCGTCCATGCATTCGACTACTAAGCAAAATTTATTTATTTATCCTTATAGAACGGGAAATTATTATAATAAATACAAACATTTAATTAACAAATCAACGGGGAAATCTGTCAAAGCCGTCTGGTTATGTTGTACGTCTCCTGCGACGTTCCCCATGCCCAAAGCCGTCTCCCTCTCGGACATACATCTCTTTTCTACCTTTGAATTTATTTTGTTTTGACATTTTGTTTTTGGTAATTCACGCATTCTCTCTCTACAACTTCGCCCTTTTGCTTCTCTCAACAATAGTTTAGTATCCTCTTATGTACAGCAGGCAGACCACTCTCCATTGTTGTTCGATGCTGGATTTCTTTCTCTTCACCGATTGAGGAAGGACGAGGCTGAATTCTACTTCCTTGTTGAGAAACATCCTGTTCGGCAGAGGGAGAGGCAATCGCCCACGACGATGTTATGATTCTCCGCAGATCCAGGTTTATTTTAGAACAGGAACACTCCAAAAAGTAAAGAGACAGAAGAAGATGCATGAAGCTATAGTGCTGGATGATTCGAAAGATGTCATTCCTTTGCCGTTCATCCACAATGTAAAGAAGTCGGAGATGGATAAGGCATTCGATGAACCACCATTGGAGCTCGTCATCAGCCGTAGCACGCGCCGAGTAACTCCCACGGTCGCCTCGGATTCCCCCAGTATCGTCGAGAGACGGCTTCCGAACGGAGATTTGTACATTGGAAGCTTCTCCGGCAATGTGCCGCACGGATCCGGAAAGTACCTATGGGCCGACGGGTGCATGTACGAGGGCGATTGGCGGAATGGGAAGGCTTCAGGGAGAGGGAAATTCTCATGGCCTTCAGGAGCCACCTTCGAGGGAGAATTCAAATCTGATCGGATGGAGGGATCTGGAACCTTCGTGGGACCTGATGGAGACACGTACCGAGGATCTTGGAGCGCAGATCGTAAGCATGGGTATGGTCAGAAGCGTTACGCAAACGGGGACTTCTACGAGGGACAGTGGAAGCGGAATCTCCAGGATGGCCAAGGAAGGTATGTTTGGAGGAACGGAATTGAGTATGTCGGGGAGTGGGAAAATGGAGTCATTTCTGGTAGAGGGAATATGGTCTGGTCGAATGGGAATCGATATGATGGTCAGTGGGAGAATGGAATTCCAAAAGGGAGTGGAGTGTTCACTTGGCCTGATGGAAGCTGCTTTGTGGTGGATTGGAACAAGGAATCCGCCGCACTTCCACAATTTGGTGGTAACTTTTACTCTGCTGAAGGGAAGGAGATGTATCTTAGTGAGAATTTAGTGCTTGCTGCGACAACGAGGAAGAGGTCCTCCGTTGATGGTATGAGAAATTTTCCCAGGATTTGCATATGGGAATCTGATGGAGAAGCTGGGGATATCACCTGCGATATAATTGACAATTTGGAAGCATCACTATTTTACGGCAATGGAAAAATGGGTTTGAGAGATTTTAGGAGAGGTCATCCAAGCTGTTTCACTGATGAGGTGAAGAAGCCTGGGCAGACTATATCGAAAGGGCATAAGAACTACGATTTAATGCTTAATTTACAGCTGGGTATCAGGTAGTTCATAGATTGATTTACTAATTGAGTGCGTTTAATGAATTTTTTATTAATCACTAATGCTACCCTATATCTTGATGTTTGCGTAGGTATTCTGTAGGGAAGCATGCTTCGATCTTGCGGCCATTGAAGGCCAGTGATTTTGATCCCAAGGAGAAGTTTTGGACACGGTTTCCACCTGAAGGATCGAAAATCACACCACCCCATCAATCTGTGGAGTTCCGGTGGAAGGATTACTGCCCTGTCGTCTTTAGGTAGTATATTCTGTTGAACTTGGATTGCTTCGTATATTACTGCCTAAGCAATTCTTTATGTTATAGTTCAAGTTGGCTCTTGGAGTGTAGCCTTAGACCTTAGCTTAATTATGCTTGTTATAATGTCCTTACTTTGGCTACCTCTTCTTATATTTCTTTGCTGAATGAGTAGTTCGATAATCCAGGCATTTGAGGGAGCTGTTTCAAGTAGATCCGGCTGACTACATGCTTGCAATATGTGGTAATGAGGCTCTCAGAGAGTTTTCTTCTCCAGGGAAAAGCGGCAGCTTCTTTTATCTAACTCAAGATGATAGGTTTATGATCAAAACTGTGAAAAAATCTGAGGTGAAGGTAAGTTTCTTTTTCTGGATCCTAGAATTAACTACTTGATCTAGCTGAAATGAATTGACATAATAGGCAATTAGGTTGATCTGAATTTGGTCTGTTGACCTGCAGGTACTGATAAGAATGCTTCCTAGTTATTATGAACATGTCTGTAATTATGAGAATTCTCTGGTGACAAAATTCTACGGTGTGCATTGTGTCAAGCCTATAGGCGGACAAAAGGTATGTCTATGACTATGTCCTATCCACAATTTTCTATTTTCCATTTATGGATGGAATACTGGAATTCTCCATTTAATTTGTTTATCGTTTCTTGATCCTAGACCAGGTTTATTGTAATGGGCAACCTGTTCTGCTCAGAGTATCGGATACATAGGCGCTTTGACTTGAAAGGATCGTCACATGGGCGCAGTACCAATAAGACCGAGGGGAAGATTGATGAAACCACAACTCTCAAGGACCTTGACCTAAATTTCGTATTCCGCCTCCAGCCAAATTGGTTTCAAGAGCTCATAAAGTACAAATTTCACAATATCGTCTCATGTTTATGTTTCTAGTTTTAGTGTTCTGGTATTAAGATGCCATGCTAATCTTTTGTCAGACAAATTGAACGTGATTGTGAGTTCTTGGAGGCTGAGGGAATTATGGATTACAGCCTCTTAGTTGGTCTTCACTTCCGTGATTACAGTACATGTGACAAGATGGGATTATCCCCATTCTTGATGCGAACTGGTACGTATAAATTGAATTTCATATCAGCTGTTATTTTCTGCAGTGTTTTCTTTAGCTTGTGTCCTCTGCGTACTTTGCATTAATTTTGATCGCAAATGTGACCTCTTAGGAAAAAAGGATTCTTACCAAACTGAAAAGTTCATGCGTGGTTGTCGTTTCCTTGAAGCAGAGCTACAAGATATGGATCGAGTTTTATCTGGCAGGTGTGTCCTCTCACTGAAATCTGTCTTTCTGCTAATTTCTATTAGAGTGATGCCAGGGACTTTGATTGAGTGAATTAATTCGTTTGGGGAAATTAGTGATTTCATTTGGTTACCTTGGTACTCTTTCCAAATCTTTTGGCGATGTAACTGATATGTGTTGGTCATATGGCCCATCCAGTATTTTGGATAAACGGGGGTTTCCCAAATTGACAAGTGAATGTCCACAGGAATAGACGTAGTTTGGTAAGGTGGATGGGTTTTTGTCTCTCCAAAACATTGAAGCGTTTCAGTATCACTCTAATGCAAATGATGTCTTTTTTCAGTCAGATCCCACCGTAATACCTTATTATAAGTTGATATTTTCTTTTTTTAATCTAATCATGTGTTGCTAGAATCCACAAGATAAATTTAGCTAGTTTTGGTTACTGTTAGATTAGAAGTGTAAACTACAACTAAGATTGAAATTGTGCAGCTCTCTTCAATCTTGATAATAATGAAAAGTGTAAAGTGTTTATGTGGATAAAGATAATTATTGATGAAGTGACAGATGACGACGATGGTGACATGTTTTTGCAGGAAACCGTTGATAAGATTAGGAGCAAACATGCCAGGGAGAGCAGAGAGGATGGGTAGGAGAAGTGATTGTGATCAGTACAGCCAGGGTAGAGTGGTTCATGTGACACCACCTTCAAGAAGTAGAAGGGAGGTATGTGAAGTAATTCTGTATGTAGGTATTATTGACATACTACAAGATTACGACATCACCAAGAAGCTGGAACATGCCTACAAGTCATTACAAGCTGATCCAAGCTCAATCTCAGCCGTTGATCCTAAGCTGTATTCTAAGAGGTTTCGGGATTTCATCAGGCGAATCTTCATAGAAGACGGGTAGAACAAACAAAGCCTCTGAAATGAAACCACCATAACTGCTATCATCCCCTCCTATATTGGTGGAGGACCAGAGAAGAGATAGAGACGTGGGGATTAATTATCCTCCTCTTCTATCGGTCGATGGATTCAATGAACACACCTTCTATTTTAAAGTTGAGCTTAGCTGGGGATATTTAATACGCATATAAATATATGTGGATGAGTGAATGGCCAGCGGATGAACAGTCTGTGTCCAGTGGTGGTGGGAGGCAAGATTGATTGGATGGGGCCGCAGGGTGTCGGCAGTTTGGTAGGGTGGTAGCTGAACCTATTGAGTGATAGCCACCGGAGAAATAGAGGGTTGGTGTTGCTCACCTCAGGCGGCAGCCCCAATATATGTAACGAGTCTGAGAAGGAACGGAGGTTAAACAAGGAAGATGGCAGACTGGAGAGGTTGTTGGTATGTATGACAATAAATGAGAGAAAGTGTTTTGAGGAGTTGGCAATTAGAATGTTATGCTTTCTTTTCTTTTATTTTCTTTTGTGTGTTTTTGGTTTTGTGGGAACCAGGAGAAGTTTCAAAGGTGGGCTGATGAAAATTGAAATATAGATTGGGATTGGGAAGAGAGAGAAGACGATGTATCTTCTCCATAAAGAAAAAAGAGAGATTTGGAACCAGAGGCAGAAGGGGACCTCAATCAAGATTTGGGGATTAGAAATAATAATTGTACAGTTTGAATTTTATTGATTATTCTTTCAAAATTTTATATATACTAGAAGGTAGGGCTGATCATGGGCGGGCCGGTCCGGTCCTGAAGGCAAGACCGAGACCGAAATTTCGGTCTTGCCTTCTAGAGGACCGAGACCGAGACCAAGACCGACCTCGGCTAAAAAAGCCCGCCCGAGTCGGTCTTTCTTGACTCGGGCCGGTCTCGGTCCTGGACCAAATTTACATACAAAAAAAATATGAGTTCACGGTATTCTTTAGTAAAAGGCGAATGAATAGTTCACATCTCAAAGAAACACTATGAACTCTATATATTCTTTAGTAAATTTATCAAGATGCACCTTTTATAGAGATAGAAAACCTCCAAAATTCACATTATTTTCGGTGTGGTATTATGAAAATCTCAAATCCACATACATTCGGTCCGGGCCGGTCCTAAACGGGCTTTCGGGGAAAAAGCCCGAGACCGAGACCGACCTTGAAGAAAAAAAACCGCCCGTTCGGTCTCGGTCCTAGTCGGGCCGGTCTCGGTCCTAGTCGGGCCGGTCTCGGGCCGGTCTTGTCGGGAATTCGGTCCTACAGTCTTTTTTGATCACCCCTAGTAGAAGGGGATGCATGTGTATTATATAGTATAGGTACAAAATATAAAATGCACAATTCTAAGTATAAACAAAATATAATTGTTAAATCCAAACTTGATGTTTGGTTCATTTTTATTGATTCTTTTTTGGGCAAAATTTTTATTGATTTTTTTTTTGCCTATGAAAATCACTTGTATTTATTGATTCAAACACGTCTCTTCTACTGTGAAATAGTGAAGGTGTTCATAAAAAGTAGAGAAAGTGTTAGTTGTTGGGACGGATATACATACATATACTGGTGGTGGTGTTGCTTTCGTCATGTGTTTTGTCTCCCTTCCCTCATTCTCTTTTTCTTATTCTTCTTCTTCTTTTTGCTGTGACGTCCACCATTTCTATCCGCTTCTTTTATTATCATGACATGGAATTAGGGTTTGTCTGTCTCTTCATGTTTGCAGCTCCAAGAAATTCCACTCCAAACTGTGTTTTCTTTCCTCATTCATGCAAAACAGTAACTCAAACACGCTATTCCTATACAGGCAGGAGAGGTGAAATATCAAAACTTATTCATGCTTATTTATTTACCTATGAAAAATAGATCATCAAAGGAACAAAGCTAATTCAACCATTCACCGAATTTATTAGATTAAATGTAATTTATTCTCCTAAGTGCGAAAAAGAGAGCTATAAATTCTGCCTTTTGTCACCTATTAAGGTAAGAGATTTAGAATAATAAGCATATTCTAATACGTCGGTTTATCTCAAATAAAAATAAAATTATTAAAACATTATTATAATTAAAAGGGTATTATTTTTTAGCTTCAAATAAGAATAAATAGACTTCAAATAACTTCATTAGACTAACGAACTTAGTCCCTAGAATTTAAAACGTTACATGGTGGCATATTGTATTTGCCAACATGCTGGATTCTGTGGTGCGATTCATGAATCAGACTTGCTCCGAAAATTTGTAAGAAGAAAAAATTGAATTTTATCCATGTTTTGATTACCTTTAAAAGTAGGTAAGTAAGGATATTTATAAACATAGACCTTAAAATGAGTCAGGTTAGTGGTACTCCTCCTTTTATCTATTGTGAAATATTCCTTAAACAGATATAATAATTACTACAATGATACTCATTTCATACATTTTATATGGGCCTTCCCCTTTTATACTGTGCATTTTCTATTGAATATTCCATACCGAACATCACCATGCATATATAGAGAGAGATAAAAGTTTTAAGAACAAACATATACGGGCTTAAATAAAGACAAATTACAAGGAATTACTTTAAGTTGAGACCAATGGGCTCCGTATTTTTCATTTTCTTTTCGCAATGGGGCTCGCTCGCTATGTTCTGTTGCGCGTTCTCTAAGCGCTAAGTGATTCAAGCCGCTATGCATTTTTACTACTGCTTTTTAACCCATTAAACTCAAGCAAGATCTCTCGCAAGGAAGTTTTTTTTTTTTTTTTTTAACCCATTAAATTTCCTTCGATTGACGCTGACGCCGGAGATATCCGGTCGGATTTCTCTCGTTCACTACCCACAACCTAGCTGAACTGTAACTACCGGTAATCGGCGTCTCAGACTCGTGTTGGGTGAAGAGCTCACAGCAACTACTTCAGCATCATTTCCTGCGAACTGTGAGCTCCTTTTATGGTGATCTTCTCATAAGAACCTGTATACTGTTAGAACGACTTGAGATTTATTGTGCAGAAGGATAGGGTCGAAAGTGTTGTCCCCCGAGGAGGAGAAAGGCAAAGCTGAACGTTGACTAGAGTCAGCGCTCTTCAGAGATGTATTGTCGACCAGGTGTTCGATCATTGTCCTCAGACAAGAAAAGTTTTTTCTAATCATTTCTCTCTCTGGGTAAGCTTCCCTTCTTGACCAACATCGAGTGACTGCTCATCAGGCTGTCCCGATGATGGGGGTGGATCGAATGGATGAGGACTTGGATCCTGAAAGGGAACAATGTCAGCAAAAACCATCTTACAAAGCCAAACTAACTGGGGTAATCCCCGGTGCATTCGAGAGGACGTTTTATGGTGGAGACTACCTGCTGAATGGCATTGAAGAAGAGGTGGATGAATTCCCGGACATCAATTGCGTGAAGATTTTCTTCACCAGGGAAGAAAAAATGGCAATGCGCAAGAATCATGCACTTGACATTATCATCAAATTATTCGGGAAATCAGTGGACTATCGTTTCCTGCTGAGGAAACTAACACAAATGTGGAAAACTTCGGATCCGTTTGACATGATGGATCTTGGTAACGGATTCTTCAAAGTAACTTTCAAAAACAGAGTGGACCTAGATAGGGTTCTAAAGGAAGGACCGTGGTTTGTTAATGCAAGCTTCCTAACAATGAGGATGTGGGAACCTAAATTCCAACCGACTAAGGCATCGTTCACGGCGGCGGCAATCTAGATGCGTATCACTATGCTACCGTCGGAATATTATGAGTTGCAAGCCCTTCAAAAGATTGGAAACAGCTTGGGGACCCTACTGAAGATAGATATGGCCACAATCAATGGTGAAAGGGGGAAGTTCGCTAGGTTATGCATTCAAATGAATCTAATGAATCCATTGCCCCTGTTTCTTAAAATCGACAATCTCCATCTCGATTTGGAGTATGAAGGAATTACATCCCTATGTTTTGAGTGTGGAAGGATCGGCCACAAAAAACAAATGTGTGGGGGGAGAAAGGATGAGGCGTACCTAAACAAACAGGGCCACGACGAGGAGACCACGACGTACGACGAGGAGACCACGGCGGAGAAAGTGATACCAAGTGGTAAACCTGAGGCGAAGAAGGATCAGTCCAGCCTAGATGAGGGAACGGAGGATCAAGGGGAGGTAGCTTACCGTGGGTATGGACCGTGGATGCTGGTCCAAGCTCGGAGAAGGCCGCTGGGAAGGGGCACGAAACCGTCGGCCGCCAGGGACCACGGCATCGAGACCAACGACAAGATCAGGGAACATAACGGGCAGAGAGGCATGGGACGAACGGATCTGGAGCAGGGGAACACGAGTGCGGGGGCCTTCATTGGGAGGGAAGCTGGGCAGAACGGGAAGAGTATGGCAGGGACAGGGCTGATTAAACTATCAGAGGAAGTGGGTCGAGCGGTGGAGGAGAAGCGGACTGGGTCGAGCAAGAGTCCAGCTAAGGAAGAGGCCGGGCCAATTCTTCATTTCAAGAAACAGGCCAAGGGAAGTGGGCCGGACCAAGGCCTGAGCAAGTTTCCGTATCTAAGCTCGATTGGGGACCGAAAACACAGAGGAGAAGGTATGCGGGATCAGGATGCCCATATGCGAAAGACAGGTAAGGAGAAGGAACAAGGAGGGGAGGACTCAGTTGGGACAGGGATGGAACTGATAATAAGGAAAAATCCTAATCAAGCTCGGTGGGAGCGTGTTGAGACGGCCACAGATCGAAATCAAGGAGAGGAAACCACAAGCCGTGTCAAGCAGCAAGTTGACAGATTTAACCGCACCCAGCTCGACAGAACCTTCAAGATGGTGGAGGAGACGGTAAGAGAAGAATCGAGCAGGAGACAATCGGATAGGAAAAGGAGTAGATCGCCTTTGAGGATCTCAGGTGGACCAAGCTGGGATGCGGTATCAGGTTCGATGCAGCCCGGGGGGGATCACTGACGGAGGGAGTATTCTCTCTACTAGTGTTTTGTTCATATCTATTATTGTTTTTTATGATTAGTACAAATATGCTGAATTTAGGAGGAACTACCATAGTGGGGGATTCGAGTTTGGATAGTAATTGCTGTAACGTTAAAATTATTGCTTGGAACTGTAGGGGATTAGGTAGTATGCTTGCTATTTACACTGTTAAAGATTTGGTGCTCATCCTGACTGAGACGATGATCAGCGGGGACAAGATACTTGCTCAAACAAAAAAGCTGAGATTCGACAGATTTGAAAGTGTGGATGCTAGGGGTCTAAGTGGTGGAATTCTACTCCTTTGGAATTCAATGACTTTGGACATTCAAGCCCTGGGGTCTACTGAGCAGGAGATCCATGTGTCGGTTAAGGTACACACCACTAATCTGACTTGGATGTTGTCGGCTATTTATGCGAGTGTTAATGCTGATGAAAAGCAACATCTTTGGAATAACTTGAAAGCGGTGTCGGACGCCATGAATATTGCTTGGGTAGTCTTAGGTGATTTCAATGACGTGGTTAGCCAGGATGAGAAGAAAGGGGGTAGGCCGATAGATTGGACCCGGGCAAATAGATTCAAGGACATGTTAGATTATTGTAGTCTGATAGATCTGGGGTTCTCGGGACCCCAGTTTACTTGGGCTAAAATGTGCAAAAACAATAGATTTGTCCAGCAGCGTCTAGACAGAATTGTGGCGAATTCTGACTGGATTGTAAATTTCCCGAATGCTAAGGTTTCCCACCTCACTAGAGTCAAATCAGACCATTGCCCCCTTCTGCTTCAACTGAATAAGGAGGACCTGGTTAGACCTGTCAGACCCTTTAGATGTGAGCCTATGTGGCTTGATCACCCGGACTTTAAAAATTTGGTGTCTAAGACTTGGGATAGGGCGGTCAACTGTCACCAGGAAGCTACTAGGATCTTCCCTGCTAGGGCCAGAGTTTGGAATAGGAGGGTGTTTGGTAATGTGTTTAAGAGAAAAACCCAAATTCTTGATCAACTTGATATTACTCAAAAGAGGATCACCTTTAGGCCCAATGCCTTTGATATCACAAGAGAGAAAGCGTTGTGGGCGGAGTATGCAGCTATCCTCAATCATGAGGAGATGCTTTGGGCCGCTAAATCCAGATCAAATTGGATTGAGGACGGGGATAGGAATACTAAATTCTACCATGTCACCACTTTAGTGAAAAGAAATCGATCTAAAATTAGAGCCATAAAGGACCCTTGGGAACAATGTGTCTATGACCCAAATCAGATTAAGAGTATTTTTCAAAGTTTTTTCTCTAATCTGTTCACTTCGGGTAAGGGTGAAGTCCAGATTGACATGGATCTGGAATTCAACCACCCGGTGACCCTATCTCCTGCTATGGCAAAATCCATGAACCGTGTGGTCTCTGAGAGTGAAGTGTTGGGTGCACTTAAGACGATGGGGCCCTTAAAAGCCCCGGGCCCTGATGGGCTTCACCCCAAATTTTACCAAAAAAATTGGGACATTGTGGGAAATTCGGTTTGTGGTCTTATCAAAAACATTTTTGCGGGCAGCCCGCTGCCTACGAACATGAATGATACTCTCCTATGCTTGATCCCGAAAATGGGAAATCCTGAGATGGTGAAACATTTCAGACCGATTAGCCTCTGTAACACTTCTTACAAGCTGGTCTCTAAGGTCATTGTCAATAGGATCCGTCCTTATATGCATCACCTGATATCCCCTTTTCAGGCCAGCTTTATCCCTGGTAGACGTGCTTGTGACAATGTGGTTATCCTTAGGGAGGTCCTGAGATCTGTGGCTAATAAGAAGGGTAAATCGGGGCTCATGGTGCTTAACTGGATTTGGAAAAAGCCTATGACAGATTGGAGTGGGATTTTATCCGTCAAACCTTGATGCATTTTCATTTCCCTAGGAAGATGATATCCATCATTATGAACTGCGTCTGCTCCACCTCTGTCTCCATTCTATTGAACGGGGGTAAACTGGAGTCTTTCTCTCCTTCCAGGGGACTTAGGCAGGGGGACCCCCTTTCCCCGTACCTCTTCATTTTGTGCATGGACTTTCTTAGCTTCCTCATCGAGGAGGATGTTAAGAGAGGTCAGTGGAAACCCCTGAAATTAGGCAGGCAGTCCCTCCAGTTATCGCATTTGCTATTTGCTGATGATCTGATTCTTATGGGTGAAGCCTCTCTCGCCAACTGTCAGTCGATGACAAGGATTTTACATATTTTCTGTGAAACCTCCGGTCAAAAAATTAATTTTGAGAAATCGCAAGTGGTTTTCTCAAAAAACATGACCACGGACTTGACTAACCAGTTGGCGGGGTCGTTGGGCCTGACTAAAGTGGACAACCTGTCTAATTACCTGGGGTTCCCTATGGGTTTGTCGAGTAAGGAAGTGAAGTCTTTCACTTTCATCCTGGACAAAGTCCGGTCTAAGCTTGCGGGTTGGGGTTCAAAGCTTCTATCTGTTACGGGTCGTGGGATCCTTATTAACTCAGTTATGACCTCGATTCCGGCTTATTATATGCAATGTACTAACCTCCCATCTTATACTTGCAATGAGTTGGATAAACTGAACAGGAACTTTCTTTGGGGCTCGTCGGAGGAGAGAAAGAAAATGCACCACCTGAACTGGGAAGTGGTAACTCTACCAAAGGATAAAGGGGGGCTAGGAATGTCGCAGACCAGGGAAAGAAATAATGCCATGTTAGCTAACCTTGCCTGGAGAATGGAGAGGTCGGAGGCTCCATGGGCGAGTATCCTTAAAAATCGGTACTTCAGGTCAAACAGGAGAGAGATGAAGACTGGATCGGTCACTTGGAAAGCGCTGAGAAATGGGAGGAGCTGTCTGAAGGAAGGCCTAGGGTGGATTGTGGGAGACGGAGCTAGCGTTAACGTCTGGTATGATAAATGGTTTGGTCCTAACTCTTTGCGTAGTATGGTGCAGGGTCCTCTGGGAGTCGGGGAGCAGGATCTTAAGCTGCAGGAGTTAATCTCAAACAATGGGGAGTGGGACGTTTCACACCTGTCACTCCAGATCCCGTATTCCATAGTGGAGATGATAAGAGCGACTCCAATGAGTATAGGCCAAGGGGGGAAAGATAGGAAGGTATGGTGGGGCTCTCCGACAGGTACCCCGTCTATAGCCATGGTTCATAGGAGTATCAGCCAGAAAAGGCACAACCACATTGATCAGGATCAGAGTAAGTGGAACTGGATCTGGGAAGGTAAAAACTTACCCAGAATCAAACATTTTTTGTGGTTGTGTAATCATGATCGTTTACCTACTGCTTGCATGCTTAGGAAAAGAGGTATGGACATTGATCCTGTTTGTAAAATCTGTGGCCTATTTGAAGAGAACACCCTACATGTCCTGCGGGATTGTCAATATGCTAGGCAGGTTTGGTTGGACATTGGTATCCCGGGTGACATAGATTTTCATGATAACCAGTTAGCGGGTTGGTTGAAAGCTAACAGTCGGGATGATAGGGAGCATCACGATGGGATGAATTGGGGGTTGATTTTTTCCTCTGCTGTGTGGTTTATCTGGAAAAACAGAAATTCGTTTATTTTCACTAACAAATTTCTGGATAGAGATATTGTGAGTCTTACTTTTTCGCAGGTAAGAGAAATCTCGTTTGCACTGGAGAAGTCACAACACTCACGGAGTAGGACGGAGCTCGAAGTCCGATGGACTGCACCAGAGTTTGGTTGGACCAAACTGAACACAGATGGATCGGCGATAGGAAATCCGGGACCAACAGGATGCGCGGCGATCCTAAGAAACCACCTAGGTGGTTGGGTGAAAGGGGCTCAAAGAAGACTGGGCATCACAAATAGCTTGGTCGCAGAGTTATGGGGGATAAGGGACGGGCTCATGTTGGCAAAGAAGATGGGAATTCAGGACCTCTATGTGGAGTCGGATGCTAAAGAGGCGATAGGTATGATTCTGGAAGAGAACATGGAAGACAGACCGCTAACCCCGATTATCTGTGATTGCAGGAGACTGATGTTGGGATTCAGGAGAGTGAAGCTAAGACACGTGTTCAGAGAAGGAAACGGAGCTGCAGACATGATGGCTAAGGAAGCGGTCAACTTGGAATCAACCTTTGTTGAGTTGGAACAACCACCGAGGAGTGTTGTAGAGATGCTTAGAGGGGATTCAAGGGGTGTGGCTAGGATTAGACTTGTAACTCTTGAGTAGACTAGTTTGTATGATTTTGTTTCATCATTTACCAAAAAAAACAAAAAACTCAAGCAAGATATACCCTAATCCCTAAAACTTCTTTCTTGTTTTATCATTGATCGAGTATTACAAGAAGAACTCACTACATGTATGCACTCTAACTTATATAAGTATTTTTACCTAATTTATTGACAATATGAGTTGTAGCATTTATTGTGGACGGGAAAAGTAGATAAATGCACCTG
The DNA here is from genome assembly GCA_946814005.1 of Chamaenerion angustifolium. Lineage (NCBI taxonomy): Eukaryota > Viridiplantae > Streptophyta > Magnoliopsida > Myrtales > Onagraceae > Chamaenerion > Chamaenerion angustifolium. The sequence goes on along the minus strand of OX328270.1, from coordinate 25,422,186 downwards.
ATTTTTTTTTTTTTGTAAGTAGACCTATATGTTTTTTGACGCAAGTAATTTCACTCAGATGTTTTATTTTGTTGGTAATTGCACCAAACGTTAATTATACCCGTTAAGTGCACGTGTTAATCATGTGTGAACGTTTATTTTGAAAGAATGCAATGTAAAAAGACATGTTTACCCTTTTGACATCTCATCACCTTCTTTGGAAGTCAATGTTGATCTTCCTCTGCATACACTTAAACTTCGGTGATATTCCAATTTCAAAACATCTGAAACCCTAGTCTTCTTCTCCCTAGTGTTGATCTCTTCAATCTCGCGACGAACTGACCCAAAGACTGCCTAAAAGAAACTTTGTTCTGACTCCACTCTGCAGAAGCAACAAAGAAAGTTGATTGCGGCTCCACTCTGTCCGACGAAGGAAGAAACTTGGCGCGTCGATTGAGTCGATTTGTGCATAGAAACTCGGTCGACCTAACCAGAAAGGAGTCCTATTTGTCCACGACAAGCGGTGAGTGCGTCAGTCGTGTCCTGTTTTGTACATAATGGTTCAGTTTATAGATAATGGTTCGGTTTATAGAGAATGCTTTGTTGATAGAATGCTTGAGTTTTTAGATAGAATGCTTCATTTATATATTGTTGATGGGTTTGATTTTTATTTTGTTAGGGTAAATTCTGGACAAGGATAGTGGTCAACCTTACCAGTTGACGATTCACCACAACAGACCGTTTATTGATGGAAATTGGGTTGGAAAGACAGAAATTACTGATTTACGGAGGGCTGTAATCAATTATGAGACAATTGAAGTGTTCATGGAGTCTTACGGATTAGTCGTAGGTGGTTGTATTTGCTATCTCCCTCCTAATGGAGTTTTGAAAAGCAATGCAGACATCACTGAAATGTTGGAGAGGCAGAATGGAAGTTTGGGTTTGAACGCGTATGTGTTGGCACCGTTTTTATATTTAATAGAACATGAAGACGTGAATGAGATGAATAAGAAAAACATCTGACTCCATTATTTTTACACCCCTAATTAAGACCAAAATTTCGGTCTTGGTCTCGGTCCTGCCTCCAAGACCGACCTGCCCTGCCCCGCCCATGATCAACCCTAGTTTCTGGTAGTTCTTTGGATTGTTTCTGATTGAGGTTTAGGTCATTCTTTAGGATATTGACTATTTCGAGGGTCTTGTCGTCTTCGCTAAGACCTGACTATGTTTGGGTTTGGGAATAGTGTCTCTCGCTATCAGACATGTTGGTTCGGATTGGGGTTTGTTCTGGTATATGATGAACAACTAGAAAAAACACACAGTGCACTATGGATTGTGGACCTGCTCTAAGACCATCTTGGCACAGGTAAAACTTCTTTCTTCTTTTATTATTGATCGTGTATTACAAAAAGAACTCAGTACATGTATGCACTCTAACTTATACAAGTATTTCTACCTAATTTGTTGACAATATGAGTTGTAGCATTTATTGTTGACAACAGTTTGTCAACAACACTATTTAACTTTTGACATTTTATTCTAACGTTTTGACATTTTATTCTCATAACTCATTTCATATATTTTGTATGGGCCTTCCCCTTTTATACTATGGCTTTTCTATTGAATATTCCATACCGAACATCACCATGCATATATAGAGAGAGATAAAAGTTTTAAGAACAAACATATACGGGCTTAAATAAAGACAAATTACAAGGAATTACTTTAAGTTGAGACCAATGGGCTCCGTATTTTTCATTTTCTTTTCGTAATCGGGCTGGCTTGCTATGTTTTTTTAAGCGTTAAGTGATTCAAGCCGCTATGCATTTTTACTACTGTTTTTTAACCCATTAAACTCAAACTACTGCAATTTCTTAGTTTGTTTCTAAAACAATCGAGCTTAGGCTATTGACTTTCATATTTACAAGAAAAAAAATGAAAAAAAATAGGGTTAATTACTTTAAACGTTACACATGTTTACGAATGTGACTAATTGATTATTACTTGTGCATGACGGTTACACATGTTTTAGCATGTGACAAATTGATCATTTTTACTGTTCATCGTTACATTTCTCCGTTAAGTCACTATTCTAACATATGAAATGACAATATTACCCTTCTTTAATTAATTTATTTACTGTAAACCTTAAATCGAATACTGTTCACTCCACCTACACATCATCTGCAAGAAGAAGAAGAAAGAACCTCCCATCCCGTTAACTCCAACCACGAGATCAAATCAGATGCACAAGTTGGTGACACCGATTCTATCTCTGACACCAATTCTATCTCCGAGTGTCTTTGACGCCGATTCCATCTTCGAGGCTGAAAACAAAGTAACTCCCCATCGAGACCTGGGTATTCTATACTGATGTTCTTCAGAACCTGTTTTGTTTAACAGTATCTAAATTTAAGAGGTGATTCTCGACTTGAAATGTGAGTAAAAAGTTTTGTATGTTTGCTTGTAATGTAATTAAATAGTTATATATATTTACTTGTAATTTGATTAAATAGTTACGTATTTTCTACTCTTTATGGTATCTTTGGCCCAATTGATGAATGTTATACACCAAGATTTTCTCTGAACCCTGGTACTCCCCCAATTTTCAATTAAGAACTGTCATTTTCAGGGCTTAAAGAGTTTTTTTAATGTTGTTTCATAAAGTTTTGATTTCGATGACAAGAAGATGCACTTAATCGATTTCGATGACAAGAAGATGTTTTGATGTATTTGTTGTTGAATTTAAATTTGTTTTTTTTTTTGAATATTTTGTTGAGATGGGTTTAAGTTCTTCAGATCCTGGGTTTCATTGAATTGTATCTAAATTAAAGAATTCATTCTAACGTGAAATTTGATTAAATGGTTACATATGTTATCCTAGAATGTGATTAAATGGTTGCGTATGTTCCTTGTAATGTGATTAAATGATTACGTATGTTTTCTTAAAAAATGATTAATACGTTAAAATTGAGCATTATTACTGAGGTTACAAAAGAGTAGTGTTGATCCCTGAAAAACTAAACTCAGATTTTCAATTATCCCAAATACTATAAAATCTCATACATTATTATATATTTCAATTCACCAAGAATTGTCAATTGACATGAAACATAAGATGATTCTGACATGTTTGGTGTCCAACTACCCTCTCCTAAAAATAATAATAATTAGAGTAGTATACACTTGGCTCTATGTTGTATTATCTGAAGTAGGTTGCATAGTTGTATTATCTGAAGATGTATCATCTCCATCGGATCCACTAACATTTGATTCTTCACTGTCTGAATCAAGTTCTTCTGCATTTTCCTTGCTGCATTTTTCTATCATAAACTTAAGTGAAACTTGAAGCAAGGAGACCATCCACTTATTGCAGTACCTCCTCTAGAAAATATACACCATTGGACTTCTTCATCATTTCAGACCTATTAAGACAGTTGAAGAAAATTGACATGGATAAATCAAAAACAATTCTTAAAATAGAGCTTATGAACAAGGGACATATGAAACATCACCAAACGATTGCTATTTACAGTGGTCAGACACAGTTGTTCACTTTGAAACCAACCGAACTTGATCAAAATCCTATAAATAAAGGACCTCCCATGAACAATTGATGGGAAAATGGAACAAAGTTGTTCATCATGGCTTAGGTGATGTTGATTACTTGGACTTTCGAGGAAAACATCATAAAAAATGCAGTAGTTAGTGGATAGGTTTAACTTGAAGGAAGATAGGTGAGGAGTTTCAGAAATTTATCCACGATCAATTCAGTTTCATGAATTTAAGCTTCAATAATCGTTAACTGAGCTATCTTCATCGAGCTACAAACAGCAGATCAAAGCATACATACACAAACCAGAAGAAAAGAGTTCGTTAAATCCGCTTAAATCGGCCATTTTACTGGATCATTCGCCAAAAGGCGAGCCATCGACAGATCTTGACCAGAAAGTAATGGAGAAATTCTAATTTCAAACTATCCTTTCTCGATTACATCATAAATCAGATGGTTTGCTGCTGAACCAGCACGACACATCAACAATCAGAACCAACACGACACATCAACTATCCTTAGATCTGTCTGCAGTATTACTCAATTTACTGCTCCGTCCATCATCTTTCAGTCAGAACGAGCAACTCCACATAGACTGGTTCCTTTGAACCAGCATGACACACCAATAATCGCAATGGTCTTCGGAGAAAGGAAAAATGAAGAGGAAAGGTGCAACATATTATTTGAGGTGAGTTCAGATGTGAACGAGTTGTGGAGAGACTAAACGAATGCATGGGAGATTCGGAGAAGGAGAACCGCAAAGATGTAGTCTGATAGAAATGGAGGGAAATCAGGGAGAGGGTCATCAAAAGTAACACACTGGAAACTCTGTCATTTCAGAAGGGTCATGTGATTATCACATGTGAAACATACGAAAAACTTTAACAGTTCAATGACAGAGTAACCAATCAGTCACATGCTGGAACATGTGTAACCATTCAGTCAAGCGAAAAAACATGTTTAACAAATTAATCACATTGGTCAAACATGTGTAATGTTTCAAGTAATTAACCCAAATAAATAGAAGGTTGAAGATTAAAACCATTGACAAATAAAACACATCAGTTTGACATTTTCTATTTGTCACGTTAGTTTCATTAATTTGATTACATAATAATTTTTTTTTAGAAAAAAAATTGTATTAAATATTACACTTTTTTTAAAGCGGATATTGACATACATCTAAATAGTAGAGGTGAGTTTGGGCGGGTTGGGCCGGTCTTTTTGGCAAGATCGAGCTCGAAATTTCGGTGCTCACCTATGGAGGACCAAGACCGACTTGGGTATAAAATGCCCGCTCGAGTCGGTCTCGGTCTTGGACCGAAATTTTCATAAAAAAGAATGTCTGAAATTTGCTGTAAAAAAATTGTCTGAATCACTACATCACTACAGTCATCGATTCAAGTTCAAACATCAGTACAAATCTAAACATCACTACAAACCCAATATTAAACAAACAAATAATGAAAGTGAAAGTCACTTCCCAAAGCCAAAGACACTGAATATTTAACAAGTACAATTAGGTTTTAATACAACTCGGTCTGGGTCGGTCTTAATCGGGTTAAAGGAAAAAATCCGCACGCTCAGTCTCAGTCCTAGTCAGTCCGGTCTCGAGCCGATTTTGTCGAAATATCGATCCACGCAGTCTTTTTTGCTCACCCATGTACATAGTGCACCATTGATGTAATTTACCCTATTAAATATATTGTGTTATTTTTAAGGAAGAGAATGAATTAACTACGAGGCAATTATTTTTAGTGTAATTTATTTAGTATATAAGGAGTTTGTTTTTTCAAAAAGTAGGTGTTGTGCCAATTTGTTTTGAAAAAGTAAGTATATGGAAAAAATATTTAGAAATCTGAATATAAGCGCTACTATGGGTAGCGTTTTTTATTTTATTTTTTTTCACTACCCCACGCAGCGTTTTTCATTTTCTTCAAAAATACTACCCCTTACCAGCGTTGCTTTGTTTATTTATTTTTATTCCTTTTTGATGACTTGATGTTTAATTTAAAATAAAATTATGTATCTATTAAAAAATATTATAGTACAGAAATATTTTAATTGCGATTCAAATGATGCAAAAAAGTATTAAATTTGGACCTACAGATTGACTGTACGCTCTGCCGTAAGTTGAGATATGAAAATTTGACTTAAAACAAATATAACTCACACCCTGTAAGTCCAAACTCACCACAGTGAATATCATATATGTCGTAATTCATTTATCTACATAAAGTAATTTTTTTGATTAGAAATACAGTGATTTTTAACATAACATCGTTTGTTTTATAATTTGATCGAAATAATTAAATGCATTAGCTAAGAAATTTAATTATGTACTTACTCAAAAAATTATAAAAAAATTACAGTGCGTATATAATTTAATTACGAATTAAATGACACTAACTAGGCATTAATTTTTTTTTACTTTTACACTGATTGTATAAAACGACACGTAAAAAACTCTACATACGATACAAAAAATAAATGAATGAATAGTGATTTAAACAGTGATTTCAGTCAGTCTAAAAGTAAAAAAGTATGTAGAGTGTTTTTACGTGTTGTATTATACAGTCAGTCTAAAAGTAAAAAATTAATGTCTAGTTAGTGTCATTTAATTCGTAATTAAATTATATACCCAAAGTAGCGCTTATATACAGATTTCTAAATATTATTTTCCCGTATACTTACTTTTTCAAAACAATTTTGGCACAGTGCCCACTTTTTGAAAAAAAAACTCGTATATAAGTCATAAAATTTGACAAATAGGCATATGAAGGTAGTACCCCGCACGTGGAACGAGGTGAGTAGGTGCAGTTTTGTGTAAGATAGGATTGTTCAATTAAACTGGTTCGACCGAATTGGTTTGGTCTGGTTTGAACCGGTTCAGCCGAACTAGTAAAATTTTTTAGACTTCAAGTAGACCAAGTTAAAGTAGTATCAAAAACTCAGTTCAAATCAACTCGTTTATACGGGTTTATACTTAAATTTAAATCAAACCACTTTAAACCTATATAATTTAGAACCGGTTTGAAGCAAAATAAACCAAACCGACCTGAAATTAAACCAAACCTAGAGATGTCTTCATTAAACTAAACCTAGAGATGTATATGTTGATGTTGGACAAGATTTAATTTGGTTGTGGAACAGATTTTCAGTCGGTTCAGTGTGTTTTTAGTCGGTTCATTGTGTTTTCCAGACGGTTCAGTGTGTTTTTCAGTTGGTTCAGTGTTTTTTCTTCCGGTTTAGTGTGTTGGAAAAGATTTTCAGTCGGTTCAGTTTCAGTTTGAACCAGATTATTTCCTAACCAAAATTGTTATTTAAAAAATCAGACCAGTTCGAACTAGTACCGAATCGGTTCGAACTAGATCAATTGTTTTAAACTAAAACATACCAGTTTTTTTAGAAGCAAAAAAGTACTGATTTTTTACAAACCAGGCCAGTTCAGTTCTGAACCGGTTCGAGGTTGAACTGGTTCATGAACAAGCCTAATGTAAGAAATACTTGTGAGCTGCGTCGGTGAATGCTTGAAATAAATAGTTTTATTGATACGTATTTTTAACTTGTAAGTTAGGAGGGATGAAAGGTCTTGAGTAGTTTATAAATTTATAAATTTTTGAAACTTACTCAATATAAATTGATTCCTGATTATCGTACTTAAAACCTACTCAATTAGTATTGCGATCAAAACTTACCTGGAATCAATCAATACATGATGGGTTATAAACTTTGGACTGGATTATTTTTACATTTGGCCCAATAACATTTGGAACTGGATTTATAAGCCTAATTATATTATGACGTCGCTCTTTTATATGGTGAAGGGTGTGAGGGCGTCATCATCTTTATTGTGAGACAATCATCGGTCATACCGGTCCAGCTGGTCCATCCCCGTAAACTTGTCCTGGAAGCACCTATCCCGGAAACACCTCCCGTCCCTGAAGAGTAAAGGCATGAGTCTGAGACACCAAGACAAGCCCAGTCTCGTATTGCCTCTTCTGCGGAAAGGGGGTCTCCTCGAGTGGAGGTAACTTCATATATTGTTTTGACACCGGCATTTATAGCGGTCCTTGACGAGCTCGTAGATAGAAGAGAGCCAAGAGCAGCCACCCAAGCAGCTCAACAAGAAAACGCCAACAGGATGGAAGAAGACACCTCCTGGCCCTAGAATTTGCCAAGGGCCCAGCAACCAGTTGCTTTCTCTACGAGCGCCGCCACAATAAGAACATGCCTGACAATGGCTCATCCCCCTAGCATAATGACCAGGGAGGAAATCGAGGAGTTTCTTGCCCAAAAGATGAAGGAACAAAAAGGTAGAGCCATGCCACGTCTGTGAGATAGGGTGTCGCACCCATTTGGTCCAGAAATGTTGTCTGCCACAGTGCCACCTCATGTGCAGACACCGCGGATTGATTATTATCGAGGAGAATACGACCCAGTCGGACATATTCAGAGGCATGAAGAACAAATGATGACAACCATTTTGCGTTTCTTTTTCCTGCTACCTTAGGAGGCGTCGTGTCTCATTGTTTTTTCAATCTTCCTAAAGCATCAGTAAAATCATGAGGATATCTGAAAGAAATATTTACTGTACAATATATTAGAGGACGCCAACTTCTACAAAGTGTGGGGACTCTGGACCACTTAAAACAAAAAGCGATGAAAACCTAAGCGACTTCTACACCATATTTAATAAGGAGCTAACAGGGATTGATCAGGCATTCAGAGAAGAGGAGACTATCCGCGCTTTTGTAAGAGGCTGGGACCAAGAGGCTTGACTTTGTATGGTAGTTTGAGCATTATCCCTATCAATACAGTGGAATAAATGGTGACGCGGGTCAAGTCTTATATAGAATTAGAAATTGCAAAAGAAGGAAGGAAGGCGAACAAGGGAGTATTTAAGAAAAGATACTTCATAAGGAAAAAGACCAGATCAACGCCCTTCAAAATCCGGACATGGTGACAAAATTCGTCAATTTATGCCTCACTCACAACGAGAAGTGTTTTAAAGTTTCACGCATTTGAATAGAGAAATTTCAGTTGTTCTTGTAGAAATGGAAAAGAAGAATTTGGCGACGCCTTCACCACAGCGAATAGCCGATGCAGTCATGGGAAATAATCTCAACCAGTACTGTCGATACCATCGTTTCAAAGGGCATCACACAAATGATTGTTATATATTGAAAAGAGATATTGAAAGGCTAATTCGACAAGGACATTTAAAAAGCTTTGTGTCCCAACGACAAAGAAGTAGAGGCCCAAGAAAGGTGTCACCTAGAAATAATCCACAAGCAACTGGACCTAGTAGGCAGGAAGACCTTAATGTGATAAGTGGAGGTTTCACCTCGGTAGGAGAGATAAGCGCTGCTAGGGAGGTTTACGCCTCTCAAATTTTAGGAACTTCCAAAACAGGAAAATGACCTAGAGAAGTAGAGGAAGTGATCATCTCGTTCTCAGATAAGGAGATGGGACATGTCACTTCTCCTCACGATGATGCCCTTGTAATTACTATATGGATTGATAGGTTCAACGTGATGAGAGTGTTAGTAGACTCGGGGAGTTCGACATGTGTTTTGTTTCTAGATGCTTATAAGAGGATGGGACGAAAAGAAATAGACTTGAAAAATGTCAATTTTCCGATTATGGGATTCACCTCACATACTACTTACCCAATAGGAGCTGTCACCCTTTCAGTGCACTTGGGTGAATGGTGGAAATCATTGCATTTGGAGGTCACCTTTATTGTAGTCGATGCCCCTGCATCATACAATGCCATATTATGGCGTTCGACTTAAATCCAAATAAAATGGTGCATTCCACATATCATCAGTTGCTTAAATTCCGAACGACTCATGGTGTGGGAGTGGTGAAGGGAGATCAACCAGCGACACATAGCTGTTATGTCCAAACAATGCGATGCCCGGTAAGAAAGAAAGCAACTTTGATGATTCAAATTGAGGAGGATCCTTGAGAAGAGAAGATTCGACCCCAACCAATTAAAGGATTAAAGAAGGTGGAAGTGGATGGTTCGGGAAAGAAAGTGCAGATTAGAGCGTCGCCCCTAGAAGAAAAGGCTAAAGCTTTGTCAATGCTTTTGGTGAAGTTCAAAGAACTATTCGCATGGAAACCAAGCGACATGCGAGAGATTAGTAAGGAGGTGATTTCCCATGAACTCAACCTCGACCCGAACATCAGACCAATTGCTCAAAAGCGACGCCCTGTAGGTGAAGAAAAGGCGATTGCTATCACACGAGAAACCAAAAAATTGGTGAAAGCAAGATTCGTAAAGGAAATCAGGTTCCAAACTTGGGTAGTGAATCATGTACTTGTGAAAAAGAACAATGGAAAGTGGAGAATGTGTATCGATTTTCGTGATTTGATTAAGGCATGTCAAAAAGATTCATATCCTTTACCACGTATAGATCAGTTGTCGATGCCACCTCGGGCCATGAAGTTCTTAGTTTCATGGATGCTTATTATGGTTATAACCATATACAAATGAATGATGACGATGCTCAACATACATCCTTTTATGCTTACAGTGATATTTATCACTACACGGTGATGCTTTTTGGATTGATAAATGCAGGTGCTACTTACCAAATAATGGTTAACAAGCTTTTTTCTAGAATGATAGGTGTCACCATGGAAGCATATGTGGATGACATGTTAGTGAAGTCGATAAAAAATGTCGATCATGATAAAGATTTGAGGAAAACCTTTGACATGACGCGTCTTTATCAAGTGTGTCTAAACCCAGCAAAGTGTGCTTTTGTCATTCAGTCGGACAAGTTTCTGGAATATATGGTTAGCCAAAGAGGGATAGAAGTTAATCTTGAGAAATTAGAAGTGATTGAAGCAATGAAGAGGCCGACTTGCCACAAAGAAGTGCAAAGTTTGAATGGAAGGTTAGCGGCGCTAAGTCGTTTCTTAGCAAAGGCAGGGGACAAATCGCTGCCATTTTTCCAGGTGTTAAGTGCTAACAAGAAGTTTGAGTGGACGTCTGAATGTTAGAAGGCTTTTCAAGACTTGAAGCAGCATCTCAAGACGCTCCCACCATTGGTGAAACCCTCTAAAGGCAAGGCCTTGTCTTTATATTTAAGTATCACTTTAGTTGCTGTAAGTTCAGTATTGGTCAAAGAAATAGACAGGGGCCAAGTGCCTGTGAATTATGTATTGAAAGTACTCGCCAAAGATGAAATAAATTACTTGGAGGTTGAGAAGTATCTTTATGCGTTGATAGTATCGGCAAAAAAGATACGCCCATAATTTCATGAACATGAAATTATAGTTTTAACAAACCAACCATTAAAACACTTATTGCAAAAACCAGATGGCTCGGGTAGAATTGTCAAATAGGCCATCGAATTAAGTGAGTTTCAAATTAAGTTTGCTCGTAGGACTGCAATAAGGGTCAAGGAGCATGCTTTAGCAGATTTCATTGTGGAGTCAACATGTCCTCAGCCAGTGACGCCTATTGAAAAGGAAAAAGAGGAAAATTCTTGGATACTCCATACAGATGGTTCCTCATCAGTTCAAGGCTCGGGGCAGGAATAATACTGACCCCACCTGACGGTGGTACCCGGTTACGATACGCCTTGGTGCTCACCTTTAAGGCGACCAATAATGAGGCAGAATATGAAGTGATGGTTACTGGTTTGTGATTGACTAAAGAATTAGACGTTACTTCTCTCCAAGTGTATTGTGATTCGCAATTGGTGGTAAACCAAATTAAAGGCGAGTATGCAGCGAAGGGTGAAAAAATGAAGTTGTATTGGAAAGATGATAAAGCACTGGCAGAAGGATTCAAGAAATTTCATATCAAAGCTATTCCACGAGAGGCGAATCAGGAAGCAGATGCCTTAAGCAAATTTACTTGGAAGGCGACGCCGATACATGTGCATTTCATAGAAATCAATCATGGGGAGAGAAATATGATATGCACCAAGATTAACATGTCACTTGATTTGGCGACGCCTATTCAGACATATTTAGAAACAGAAGAGCTTCCTCAGGATGATGTCGAGGCCAAGAAGATCGTTCAACTGGCTCCCAATTTTAGAATAATTGACGGAATGCTTTATAAGCAGGGATTTCTACACCTTATCTTAGATGCGTCGCTCATCCAGAAACAACTACCATTTTGAGAGAAGTACATGAATGATATGCAGGTTGTCATGTAATGTTGAAGGTGTTGTAATCGATGTTGAAAGAATGACAAATCAATACTTATTGGTGTATGCCTAACTTTGATTAATTGAGTAACACGGTTAAATTTGTTTAGGCGAGGCGTTCATCTAAATATATATGGCGATTCGTTTCGTTTATGATTAATAGCAAGTAGTATGATATTCTCACTTAGTCAAAATAAGGCTAAGTGGGAAAGGTTCAAATAATTACCAAAAGCGACAAAGGCGAAGCATCGAATCATAGCATACTAAATAGCGGAAACAAAATTTGGCGAAACAGAATTAAGTACCCAAGATATGATTGATAAAGGCGCCGCAATAGATCGAGTCTTTACAAAAACATCCAAAAAAGGCTAAGTGGATGAAAGCAAAATAAAATAAGTACGAAAAGATAAGCTGAAAATCTTCAAGAAGATGGCGGTGGTGGATCCTTAAGAGGGGAAGGCAGTAGAGGCGGATCACTTAAAGGGGTGTTGGCTGTTGATGATATTTCAGAAGTGGACACTAGAAGTTCTAGATTAAGAGGTGTCTCATGAGCAGGGGTGGATCCCTCAGAAGAAACGCTCCCATCCTCATATTCTTCCTCTTCAGCTTCTTTCGTTGTTTCAGCCTCCTCCCTAGCCTTAAAAGCGAGGTAGATTTTAAGGAAGTCCAGCTTTTCGAAAGGTAAGTTGGCGTCGACCTTTTGAATGTCTTGGGATGCCTTCTTGAAAATGGAGATCACTCCCTTGCGATTTCACTCCGCATCAGCTTGTGTAAACTCTTTGCTGGCGTGGAAGGTCTCTACGACCGCTGTGGCACTCTCTTCTAACCTTTTGGGAAGTTCGGTTTTTAGGAGCTCAGTTTTTTTCGTTGCGTGTGTTACCTCCTTCAGCCTTGCTCCACCTCCTTTTTGGCCTCTATAGCGACTTGTTAGGAAGTCGCCACTTCCCCTTTTAGTTGAGCAATTTCCCTTTGCAGCTTTTCCAACGACATGGCCAGGGCGGTTTCCCTCTTCTGCGCCTCCCTTAAGTTGGTAACGTGTTGTTCCTTTTGAACAACCTCAGCCTCCAACTCCTTCTGTGTCGCCTTTGAAATGGTGAGGAAACGACGAGTTCGCTCCAGCTCAGACTCTATAGCTTCTGCTTGACGGATCGTGGAGATGTTGCGATCCTTCTCCTCAGCCATCCCATGATGGTGGCACCCATCTTCAGCTAAGCATGAATAACCTGAAGGATTTCAACTTTAAAATGTTAGAAAAATTTTAAAGTATAAAAATTCCTAAGGAAATAAAGAAGAAGACTGTCGTATACCTGGCTTATCATCAATGAAAGGGACTGGCGAACCAATCCCTCTAGAGCTTCACGATCTAAACTCAAAGGCCCCCTATCGGCTGGGAGGCACGCCCGAGAGAGCAAATGAAGACTCGGGTTGGGGTCTTGACAGGAGTTCCCAACTACTAAGAGTGCCTTCCTCAGTTTGGCGCAAGGCTCCCAAGGTTGTTGAGGGTTCGCGACGCCGACATTCTCCAGCAGGTCTCACTTCAGGTCGAAGTGATGACCTGTGTAAGGGGAAGGGCCTTCATATCTAGCGCGTGCCAGAACTGGAGGAGGGGTACTTGTCACTCTAGGAAGAGACTGGAGTACTTCATCGGTAATACTGTCTACGATGATCACCTCTTGGGACCCGTTAGTAGGAGTCCGGGCAGGAGTCGGCGCCTTGGATTTTGTTGCTTCTGCAGGCGTCGCCCCTGTTGGATCAAAGGAATGGTCAAAAACTCCCTTTTTTGTAGGTCCACATGATGTCGCCATAGGCCAATACAGGGGGACCCACTTTTTAGTGAATAAAACATTATCTATATTACTAATGACGTTGTTACTAATCCAATAGGATTTAGGAATAGCACCTTTGAAGGCCACGACAACCTCATTCGTGGCGTCGCTAAATAGTTTGGTTGGGGCCTTGAGGGGGTCAAGCGAATCTTCCATAGGCCTCGCCTTCGTCTGCCCCTTGGAGGAGTGATGTCTCTTGCGTTTTGTGGAGCCCTCAGGAGCATCGCCCTTAATCTCCTTTGCTTAATCTCCTTTGCCTTCTTCTTCTCCTTCGATGCCTTTTTTCGTGGACCGTCTAGTAGGTGAGAAAACAGGGTAAATCTTTATCTGTAAAAAATAGAAGAATAAGTCATTTACCGGAGTTAATGGTAGAAGGCGACACACTACTAGGGACACGCCAACTTGCTCTAAATCAGACTTACTTATCTCTTTGGAGATTATCTGAGCGCGCCCCGCTTTGTCCGGATATATCGCTGCCAAGGCATCCATGTCTGTCGAGGACAGTTCCTCGTAGGGATCTTTATTCGCTTTTGGCGATCCTATACATCAGGGGACGCCTCCTTGGAAAAAAAATGGGTGCTCTTCCAGTTCGAGTTCCTTGTTCGGAAACCTGTGACCAAGGGACGAGTGGAATCCCAGCACCAGACTTTCAAAGGATGGACCACTCGGGTTGTGAAAAGGCATATGCCCAAACGATTTGTATCCAGGCGATAAAAACAACGAAAAATATTTAAAGAATATGTCCAACCGCGACGGAAGCACAAGACTCTGAAACTCACCCAAGTGCGAAGGGCATTTGGAGAAAGTTGGGTGGGAGAAATGTCATAGTGGCGACACAACTCGGCTAAGGGAGGGCAATAAGGAAACCTTAGTCCCGCATTAATTTGAAGTGTACATATGATTCATTCGCCCTCTTTGAGCTGATACACTCGGTGAGGTTTCTCAGGATCTGCATCCTCAGGGTGGGATACCTGAGGGCATGAGTGTTGCTCATCCCCGCCTAAGCCACCAATTTTTCGAAAATTGAAAAAGAAAGAGTATTGGGTTTAATATCAAGAAAAAGTATAAGGAGAAAGATGTGATTACCAACGTTAGAGTCAGAAGTCATTCTTCGGTATAAGCGAATACTGCGAAGGTGATGGGTGTTGAGAACGAGAGGAAAACACCGAGCACAGATGAAAGGCGATCAGAGGTTGTTAGATAGAGGAAGCTCTGAAAATTAGAGAGAGAAGTAAAAGTGGCTAATGAAGGAATTTGGGGGTATTTATATAACTCTCCTAAGTCAGTCGAACGGTCACCTAGGCGTGTGAAATTACGATTCTAACCCTAAAATGAAGAGTCTCCTTGGTTCCAGAAGCTTCTAGAAGATCCCACCTAAAAATTTGAATTTGAAATTCAAAAATGTAATTATGGTGGGTCAGAGGTGAACCGTGCATGAAGATTGGTCACAAGTGATTATAAGATGTGGGTGACTCCTTTAGAAAATACAAAGGATTACAAGGTTTGTGAAAAGACGTCGCTCGATAAAATATGAATTAGTATTGATGGGAGAAACAATTTTCTCCACCAAAATTATAATCCTCAAATGAGTGTCGCTCATATAAGGTTTCAAGGGCAGATGATTGGTTATGAACTTTGGGCTGGGTTATTTTTACATTTAGCCCAATAATATTTGGAACTGGATTTATAAGCCCAATTATATTAGGGTGTCACTCTTTTATATGGTTAAGGGTGTGAGGGTGTCGCCCCATGAGGATGCGCCATAAGATATAAAATACTCACAATAAGTGTGAGTCAGAACACTCACTGACTACCCTAGTCTAAACGCTTGCACGCCTAGAGATTAGCTCGGTTGCATCTACATATTAGCTCACCACTTTTTAGCACGTCTATGATTAAACAAACTCAAAGAATAGTCAACAGTGGAATAGCTCTCTTTTAAGCAATTATTCCTAAAGTAACTATGGTTCGCTCGCCCGAAAGACAACATAGATTACATGGTAGGATCTGACCTTACTATGGTCGAGGTATGAAATGTTATAAAAATTCGTTCATCGTCTTTATTCAAGGACTAATAATTTCTGATCTCATCCACCTACCATACATTTTAAGTGCTCAGAACAAACGAACCTCCGACTAACTTTGTCGTCGGAGGGGAAACAACGGGATCACCCCGGGATTTCCTTTTGTGCAGGTCCAAGGAGCGGTTACAAGGAAGAGGAGAAGAAGTTTCGGTTTATGTGATCCAACAATATCGACAGGTTCTGGGTACCCAATTGGATCATATTGCAATTTTTTTTCTTCTAAAATGAATACTAATATTTTTTACAAATTTAGTTTGAATTATTGAAGTATATGAGTATTAGGGAGAATTCTGAGTTTGTCTAAAGTTAAGGGTCGGTTGTGCAAATATATGCTGGGGGTCTATTTGTAATTTCCGTGTATTCTGTCTTCGTTAAATATGTCTCGGTTTGTAAGAGAACAGTAAGTTGGATTTCTCTCAATCAGAAATGTTATTACCATAAGTTTATCTATGTTGTTCATTTTCTAGGGTTTCATACCTTTGTTATTCTTTGATTCTTGTGTTATGAATTCGAACATGGTATGAGAGCCTATCTTGTTCCTTGGCAAACTGGGTTCGTTTGATTGATTGTTCTTATTGTTCTTTTCTGTTTCGCTTGATTATTATCTTCCGTTGTTCTTGGTTTTTTGTCTCGGATGGAATCAGTCAATGATTTCTCTCCGTTTTTTGCTTTGCTTCTCAAGCTGATACACCTTACTATGTGTCTCTAGCTCGTCCTTGATGTTGTTGGTTCACTAATCCCTGTATCAAGGTAGAATTAAGACTGCGGTTTTTGGGTGTTCTTCAAGTTTTTGATTGCAATACTCAGCCCAGTCTTCTTTCTTTAGTCTGTTTTATTTCTGCTCTAATGTTATTCTCATAAGTTTATTATCTGCTTTAGTCTAGTTTTATTTCGGTATTGCACTGATTGTTTCTCTGTTCTAATATTGAACCGATTGCCTCTTTGTTCTTGTTCAGCCATTATGGATGACTCCTCACCAATTTTTCTGAGTAATAAAATCTCGTTACTCATTGGAGACGAGAACTTCCAATCTTGGAAGCAACAAGTCTTACTCATGGTGAGGGACTTCAATCTTGAGGCTCATCTTTTTGGTACCATTGTTGTCCCACAGTTTATTGTGGATGCAGCTGGTAACAATGCTGAAAATCCAGAATATCCCAAGTTTATTCAACGTGACAGTTCCTTAGCCTCATGGCTCATTGCTTCCATTTCTCCTTCGGTCAATAGGTGCTTTCTTGGATGCATGACAGCATGCTCCATTTGGAACAAGCTTCATCATGTATTTTCCTCATTTTCTACTACTTGAATCATGAGCTTGTATGATCGGTTAAAAATTCGTAAGCTTCCTCATCAACCTATGCGTGACTATCTCACCTAAATTCAAACCACGTGTGATAGTCCAGCTAGTTGTGGTCACCCTATTGAAGAAATCCAACAAATTTCTATAATCTTAAATGGGGTCAAGGGTCAATTTGATCATGTTGCTGCTGTGATTCATGCTAGTAGAAACCCGTATGATATTACCTCAGTATGTTCAGTCTTGTTAGATGCTGAAACAAGACAAAGGGATCTGCTTTTTGATATTTCTCCTGCTGCTAATCTTGCCTCTAGACCTGTCATTCCTACAGATGCAACTTTAGTATCTGATTCGGCAAAGCCTTCGGACCACCCTTCGAAGATTGTGTCTTCTAACACAGGTGCTCACACTGCCTACTCTGCATCCTCCGAGCAGATCCTGCATTCGGCTCCCTCCCCACCATACATGGGGCGTGGTCGGGGTCGTGGTAGGAACTCGGGTGCCAACAAGCCGCGATGCCAACTATGTGGTAAGCTCAGCCATCTTGTTCATCGTTGTTTTCATCGCTTTAACACTAACTTTGTGGGAGTAACCGACCCGAACAATGGTGCCTCTGTTGATGGAAACATGAGTGTCAACTTGTGTGTTAACAACTGGCCCGATCATACACCTCATATGCCTGCCTCGGCTGTCTCTCCTGTGCACCAACCATATAGTGTGGTTTTACCTTATCCTGGTCCATCTCAGACCTACCAGGTCCCGCCCCTTCAAGTGGTGCCTCTGCAGCTCCTCCGCCTTACCACCAGACTGGCTCAGCATTCCTCACCTATCGTTGATCTGCTCTGCCTACCTATCTTCAGCATCCTCCGGGGGTGTCCTCCTTTGTCGTGCCTCATCCTGGTCTTCCTACTGCTGGACCTTCGATAGATGCTGTGTCTGGCCCTGTGAGTGCCCTGCCTGCTTCGGTTCAGATTTCTCAACTCCCCTATGTGGCTTCGGTTCAGTCTACAGTGTGGTATCCCAACTCAGGTGCCACGAATCACCTCACTCACACTGCCTCTGCAGCTGACACATCACCATTTCATGGATCAGGTAAGATCACCGTAGGCAATGGTTCATTTCTTGATATTTCAGGTATTAGTAACTCTACAATTCATACTTCGACTAGGCCTCTTATGCTGAATAATATTATGTATGCCCCTAATGTCACAAAAAATTTGGTTTCCGTTTCGCAGTTCACCAGGGATAATAATGTGTATTTTGAATTCCACCCCTCAAAGTGTGTGATTCGAGATTCAACCTCCCATTAGGTCCTGCTATGTGGTGTCGAACGTGATGGTCTTTACTGCCTTGATTTAGAAAACTTTGCTCGTCCTCTATCTAGTGCTCAGTTAGGTTCTAGTTTAAATTTAAGTGTTAGTTGTCTTGCTGCTCATAGGATGCTAGATGTTAATGTTTGGCATATGAGATTAGGTCATCCCTCCTCTCAACTTTTGTCTCGAATTTTAAGATTGAATAAAATTTATGTTTCGGCATCTCCTCAAGATTGCACTGCTTGTTCAATTGGTAAAAGTAAAATACTCCCATTTCATTCATCTACTTCTTCGTATGTGTCTCCACTTGAACTTGTGGAGGTGGACCTTTGGGGTCCGGCTCCATATCTATCCAACGGTAACCGATACTATATGAGCATCGTTGATGTTCATACTCATTATACCTGGATATACTTTCTTCGGGCCAAGAGTGAGGCAACTGAATCGTTTGTTCAATTCCACAAAGCAGCTAAAAAACAGCTCGGTTTTGTCCTCAAAGCTATTCAAACTGATGGAGGGGCTGAATTTAAACCCCTCTCCTCCTATCTTTAACAGTTTGGCATTCAACATTGTCTCACATGCCCTCATACATCTGAACAAAATGGCATTATGGAACGAAAACATAGGCACATTGTTGAGTTAGATCTTACCTTAATGGCTCAAGCTTCCATGCCATTACATTATTGGAGTAATGCATTTTTTACAGCTGTTTTTTTGTTGAATAGACTGCCTACGCGTGTGTTAGGAGATGTCTCGCCCCATGAATGTTTGTTCAAATTAAAACCTGATTACGTGTTTCTTCGGGTGTTTGGTTGCCTCTGCTTTCCTCATCTTCGTGCATACAATACTCACAAATTATATTTCTGTTATGTTCCTTGTGTTTTTCTTGGTTATTGCTCCTCCTATCATGGTTATCGTTGTTTAGATGCCACGGGTAGAATTTATATTTCACGACATGTTACATTTCATGAATCTACATTCCCATTTGCAGATAAAACAGGTCCATTCCTTACCTCGACATCTGTCAAGAACACAGTAACTTCTTTACCATTTTTCTTACAGTTTAATTCTCCTCTATTACAAGACCTGGACACCCCAGCTCCTCCTTCACCGGATTCCCAACATGTTTCTGGTCCAGCTCAACTCTCCGAGTTTGTGCCCCTGTCTCCAGTCATTTCAAACCCTCTGGCCTCATCCCCAGTTTCAGCAACTCCTACGACCTCTGCTGATCGGTTACCTACCTCAGCATCCCCCTCTGGGAATGCTTGTCAGTCTCTGCCCCTACCTACCGAACCTGTGATCAGGTATGTACCTGATACTTCCTCTCCTTCAGCTTCTGCAACTGGCCTTGTTCCCGTCGGTGTCTCTGCTCCTCAGGTACCGTCTTCACTCCCTAACGCTTTAACTTATAATTCTGATCCTCTCTCTGCAGTCATTCCATCCTCCATCAGGTATGTGCCATTGGGTGCTCTTGACTCAGCTTTAGTTCCTCATCCTCAGTCTGTTTTTTGTCCGTCAACTCACCCCATGCAAACCATGTCAAAAACCAAGGCTAATCAGGCCTTGAATGCTGCAGTTGTACCCTTAGACTTGCCTACCAAACCGGCAAATATTCACGAAGCAATGGCTCACTCCAGCTGGGCGACTGCTGTTCGTGCTGAACTGGATGCCCTCCTCAACAACAACACGTGGTCTCTTGTTCCCCTACCACCAGGTCGTCTTCCTATCAGTTGTAAGTGGTTATTTAAAATAAAAAAGAAACCTGATGGTTTGGTGGATCGCCTCAAAGCTAGGCTTGTAGCCCGGGGTTTCTCGCAAAAACCTGGGTTTGACTTTCAAGAAATCTTAAGCCCCGTAGTCAAACCTCAAACCATGAGGATTATACTTACAATTGCATTAACCCATCATTGGACAATTAAGCAAATTGACATAAACAATGACTTCCTGCATGGTGACTTGCTGGAGGATGTCTATATGACACAACCACCGGGTTTTCAGCTTCTCGATCCTCATGGCACTACTCTTGTATGTCATCTTCACAAGGCGATCTATGGCCTAAAACAGGCTCCTCGGGCCTGGTTTGAACGTCTCAAGTGTTTTCTGTTGAACTCTCTATTTTTTTCAGTTTCCAACTCTGATAGTTGTCTATTTATTAAGATTTCTAATATTGGTTATGTTCTTCTTCTGGTATATGTAGATGACATTGTCATCACCGGGAGCTCCGATGAAGTTATAAATGACGTCATCTATCAACTTCACAACGAATTTCAGCTCAAGACCTTGGTGTTCTCAATCACTTCCTAGGTATGGAAGTTCATCGCACATCTGACTATCTTCTACTTGGGCAGAAACAATACATATGTGATCTGTTGGCAAAGACAGGGCTCAACAATGCTGATTTGCTTCCCACACCAATGACAAGTAAGTGCTTGTCCAAATCAGGTATGCTTCTTATCAAGAACCTTTTTCGAATGGTTTACTCTTTCGAAGTACTATAGGAGCCCTTCAACACTTTTGTATTACTAGGCCACATATTCACTTTGCTTTTAATAGACTTAGTCAATTCATGCAAACTCCACACTTATCACATTGGAAAGTTGTGCTTCGTATCCTTCGGTATCTCAAGGGTTCGCTTGACCACGGCTTAATCTTCAAAGTTGACACCTCTGTTTTGTGCACTAATGCCACTTTAGTTTCTTATTCTGATGCAGATTGGGGGGTGATGCTTCGGATCGCAGGTCGATATCAGGTCACTTTCTGCTGCTCAATGGAAATCATGTGGTTTGGAGTTCCAAGAAGCAACATGTCGTGGCTCGATCATCAGAAGAAGCTGAATACCGTGTCGTTGCCAATGTTGTCTGTGACGTACTCTGGGTAACATCTCTTCTAACTGAATTAAATATCTCACTTGCATCGACACCTACTATTTGGACTGATAATTGTAGTGCAGTAGCAATTTCGGAAAACCCTGTGCAACACTCCAAGATGAAGCATGTCGAAATTGACTTATACTTTGTTCGGGAAAAGGTTGTTGCAGGACAGGTCCTGATTAACTTTGTTCCTGCTACAGAACAAGTGGCTGACATCTTAACTAAACCATGCACGGCAAAGCAGTTCATTCCTTTTCGGGAAAAAACTAGGGGTTACATCCATTCAAGAACTCAATACAGTTGGAGACTACCTGGATGACTTTCATACCTCTGATGGTATTACTGCACACGCCAATGGCTCCTCGAGTCACCATAGTTAAGCTTTGTCTTGTTTATTCATATACATGTATTACTCCTTTCAAGGATGGTTGCAGGTCTTGATCTCTGCTTGCTGTTAGCAGCTTGATGCTGCTGTTGAACCTGGCATTTTAGCTTTGTGACAATCGGTAAGTCTGTTCTTAGCAGATCTTCCCTGTTTTTTCTCCTCTGTCTGATGTTCATAATCTGTCTTAAGTGCCTTAGTTGTTTAGTTGTGTGAACCTCATGTTTTGCTCTAAATTAAGTTGTGGTTTCTATCCAAAAACATAGTGGTGTTTTCCACCCTCTTGAGGACTATAAGATGGAGGCCCAAACCTCCCAATCACAGGTGGTGACATAGGGTGTGATTCCAAAAATAGAGTACTCACTGTCGGTTGGCGACAACTGAAAGACACTCCATGAGTTTACTCTTGAGGAATCAAACGATGAAGGAAAAACCTTCAAATCACACTGGTAAGATAGAGGCTCAAACCTCTCTGTCATCCATTTCGAATGTGCTCTTGTTCTTTTTATGTTTCTGAATTCAACTGGGCACTTATTTCGGTTTGAGCATTTCATTGGCAGTTGGGTTAGACTGTGTAAGATCTGCTATAACAGGTTTGCCAGTCGTTGCAAAACTTGGAATTCAGTCATCTTCAGTGCAAAGAGTTGTCCAAACACATGCAGTTGATCAAGATGCATCAAACCAAACTTCATGGGGGAATATTGAAGTATATGAGTATTAGGGCGACTTCTGAGTTTGTCTAAAGTTAAGGGTCGGTTGTGCAAATATATGTTGGGGGTCTGTTTGTAATTTCTGTGTATTCTGTCTTCGTTAAATATGTCTCAGTGTGTAAGAGAACAGTAAGTTGGATTTCTCTCAATCAGAAATGTTATTACCGTAGGTTTCTCTTTGTTGTTCATCTTCTAGGGTTTCATACCTTTGTTCTTCTTTGATTCTTGTGTTATAAATTCGAACATGAATTATCTATTTTATATAATAATAAAAATAAAACATATAAATACATAGTTAATAACCAAATTGCTACTCTAATTTTGAACACTTTACAAATTGTTACCTGAATTTTACTTTTTCAAATTTTGTGGTAGATATATTTTCAAAGTTGTTTTAAATTTTGACCAAAATATACAGTTATTTTAGAATTTTACATTCAACAATTTTTGTGGTGGTAAATTGTCTATCAATTATTTATTTTTAAAGGGTAAACAACAATATGGTAATAATTAAAGTATCATACTTAAAAATAAATAGATTAAGTAGATAATTAAATTATAATTTAAAGCACCAGTTAAATTTGGTCAATTTTAAATCAAAACATTCACATCTCAACTTTTATCGGATATATGATCATTTTGGAAGTGAAACTCGACAATGTTTGCAGTGTTAGGATCGTAACTCAATAATCTACCTACCTAAATTGTTTTAGCATATAGATAATTAAACTAATAACCTAGTACTGATTTTTTTAGTCGTAACCTTATGCTATCAAAATAAATTGAAGTGCATAAATAATGTCAAGTTATAAATTAATTATTTGTAAAAAACAAAAATAGATTAATATATAATTGAACTATGATTTTAACTGTGATGGAATTAAGTTTGAACTTTCGAAACAATGATATATTTTGACCGAAATTTTTAGATGTGAGAAAAGAAAAACGGGAAAAGTTGCACAATATAGCGCTCTTTCGAAAGAGCGTTGCAGTCTGATAGCATTGCTTGAAGTTGCTTTAGTAAATATATTCAATTGAATTTTTTTTTTATGGTTATACTAAAAACTAACACTGACACAAAAATTATATATATATGTATTGATTTTTATAGTTAGTTTTGTACTAAAATTCATTAAATATCTTATGAGGTTAGGTTAAATGATCTTGGAAAATTTGATATATTAATGAGTTACAACTTACAAATGGGTAGGTAGTCTCATATGATAATGAATAACTCAAGTACGTGCAGTTTACGTGACAAATACCTTTTCAAACCTCTCGAAGACCGAATTAGTTTATATATATTATTAAGGCAGAAGTGATTTTTGTAACTGGCACATGTAAATTGACACAAATACCCTTTAATAATCTAATTAATTTATGGTTATCATGACTATTTTGGTCATTTAAATGTCTTCTTAAAAAAGTTTTAAAAAATTATTTCACGGAGACTCGAATTTATGACCTTATAACTTGAACATACACGTATTAACCAGCTACACACTTACGTACACAACTCCTCTCCGACCTAGGGTTAGGCGTGTGATTCCCAATTAGCCATCAATTGGCTTGTCTCCTAGAAATCAATTGCTAGAGTCCAAATCCAGAAGACAACTACAATCCAAGCGGAATCCCTCAACAACCAGACAGTCAGACAGCACGAGGAGATTCCCTTCTGCAGAAGAAAGCAACCGCAAGTGGCTAGTCAAAGTCGAGTCTCGCAGCAGCAGACCCATGGCCATCAACAAAGCCAATCAGACAGCGCCCAATCAGTTCTAATTGGCCACACACACACACGCAAAGGGCCAACCGAAGCTGCCAAACCGGGATTCGTGGCCAATCGAAAATCAGCAAGAACAACAGTACCATGCAGACTGCGGGAATGATGTTCACATCGGTTTGAAACCACATAATTCAATTAAACCCTAATCCCGTTTTGTTCTCCATTTCAGGTCTGGGGAGGTGGCGACGTTTTGTATACATGTGGACTGCAGCAAGCACCAGCTTCGGCGACAAAAACAGAACTCGGGATGTCCTGGACCTAAACTCGAACCCGCCACAGGAGGAATGCGATCGCTATGTCGGTAATGTCATCTCACAAAGACCGATCAAACTGACAGTTATACATAGTGTGCTGAATAAGGCGTGGGATAGGTTTAGCAGCACGGGTACTCAGAGAACCATCGTCTTTATGGGTGCGAATAATGAAAGGATTGTACTTCCCAAATGGTGACTTCCTAGAGGCCCGAAAGTGAGAAAGAGCCTCGTGGGGATGGAGTAGCCTATTAGAGGGTCGGGATGTGCTAAAACGAGAGGGGTTATGGACAATTGGAACGGACGAAGGGATCCGGTTATACTCGGACCCGTGGGTGTATACTAAGACAGAGTTTCGAATAGAGGGGAGACCACCCGATGATACAAGGATGGAACCCTGTGTGAGCGAACTCATCGGAGAGGTGGGCGGTGGAATGAACAAGCGGTACGGGCAGAGGTGGAGTCTGGGGACGTCGAGCTCATCAGCAACATGCCACTACCGTGGGATCGGAGGGAGGACGAGTTCATATGGCCACATGAAAAGGACGGGAAACCACGAGCCCGCTCAATCTACCATCGCCTACGAGAGCTTCAGTCGGGTGAAACCAGTCACGGTGGCAGGAACACGCAGCACCAGATCCTGTGGAAGGCCATATGGGGGGTGAACAATATCTCGAAGGCCAAGAACTACGTCTAGAGGCTCATGTCGAACGTCGTGGCCGTGAAGATGAACCTGGTTCAGCGAGGCATGCAGGTTGATCTGAGGTGTTCAATCTGTGGAATCACATAAATAACGGAGCATATGGTGCTTGGATGCAGGTGGACTGAACCGTTGTGGGTGGAGCGCATCCAGTGGACATCACATGCTGGATGAACGAATGTTGCCAAGCGGGGACTGGTCAGACACAACATCGAACGAGGCCATGGGAGACCTGGATGATCACGGCGTGGTTCATCTGGAAAGCTAGATGCAAGGCTGAGTTCGAGGGAGTCCATCCGAACCCAGCTAGCGTTCTGGTGGATATCAGATGAGCGATGGATGAGAAGAGACGAAAGGACCAAAACCAACAGCCCTCCCAGCCGAGAGCAGTACAGAGATGGACAAGGCCAAACCCGGGAACGATCACGATCAATTGCGACGCATCGTGGTGTGCCCAAACCAATATGGGAGGACTCGGGGTGATAGCGCGTGATGATCAGGGCACGGTCATGGGAGGAATAAATAGGCGAACCTGAAGCGACAATATCACATCACTAGAAGCACATGCAATACACGAAGGGATACGCCTAGCTTAAGAGAGGTCATGGAGTAACATCACCATCTAATCAGACTCACAAGTGGTAATCAAACAAATCGAGAAGGGGCAACCGAATGGCGCCTATCGACAATCATAACGAACATCCGAGCTCTAGCAAGCGAGATAGATCAAGTGCAATGGCGAGTAATTCCAAAGTCAGCAAATGAATGCGCGAATTGGATAGTGAAGCAAGCACGTATGGGAGTGCGACTTAATGATTGGGTCTCCCGACCCACACTTCATTTTATTTGTTTATTGGCGAATGATTGTAACTTTGAACTCCTGTGACACTATATCACGCCGTTTTATTTCATCAAATGAAACAAGTATTTTGGCCAAAAAAAAAAGCTACACACTTATGCAACATTACAAATTAAACATGATGATAATTCTATTTTCTTTATTACTATCTCTTTCTTTTTTCTCATGCACTAGTTTTATATATATATATATATATATTATTAATAAGGGAGGTTTTTATAACCGCTACTTGTAAAATGACACAAATACCCTTTAATAATCTAATTAGTTTATATGTATCATGACTATTTTGGTCATTTAAATTTATTCTCGAAAAGGTTATAAAAAATATTTGCACAGAGGCTCGAACATATATGACCTTATAATTTAAAGATGCGCGTATTAACCAATTACACACGTATGCAACATTACACATTAAACAAGATGATAAGTATATTCTCTTTATCACTATCCCTTTCTTCTTTTCTCATGCACCTGTTTTTTCGATCTATATATATATATATGTGTGTGTGTGTGTGTGTGTGTGTGTGTGTGTGCGTGTGTATTATTAATCTATATTATTAAGACATAAGTGGTAATTGTAACCGCCATTTGTAAATTGATACAAATGCCCTTTAATAATCTAATTAGTTTATATTCATCATGACTATTTTGGTCATTTAACTATCTTCTCAAAATGTTATAAAACAAAATATTTGCACAGAGAGTCGAACATATATAACCTTATAACTTAAATACACGCATATTAACCGGCTACACACGTATGCAACATTACAAACTCAACAAGATTATAATTATATTTTTTTATATCACTATCCCTCTCTTTTCAAGACATAATGTTGTCATTCAAATATCTTCTCAAAAGCTTATAAAAAAAACTATCTGCACATACTAAAACATGTGACCTTATACATTAAATACGTACATATTAACCAGCTTCAACTTTACAAATTTTAGAAGATGATAATTATATATTTCTCTATCACTATCCATTCATCCTTTCTCACACACCATTTCTTTTATATCTCGCTAACAAATGAAATTATATTTTCACTTTATCGGACGTTAACATAACAGTGAATCAAAAAAATTAGATCATTTATAAACTTATAATTTCATATACAACTGAGAGAATTTAGATTTAATTAATAATGTCAAATATGTATTATCTATTATTTGAAGCAATAAATAAATAAGATGTACAATATAATCAAGTTTGAAATTTAAATTAGAGTGGAAGAAGAAATCTCATTCATTCATTATTTATTTTATTTTAATTAATTATTTTATATGTTATTTTATATAACTTTACAATTTTACATAATAATGATAATTTTATATTATGTTCTCAAGTCGTCATATTTGTTTTGGTAATTGTGACTTAAATGTTTCTACAATTATATAGATTCTTTTTCTTCAAAACAGCATCTATTCTTTCCAAAAAGTTATAGATATTTTAAAGGTGAGCATTCTCGTTATAAAAATACATTTCATCTATAAAATTAAATAATTCAGATAGTATTAAAGTCGATCAAAATTGATGTATCTTTATTTGTTTAATATACATAATCTATCGCGTGAAGTAATAAATACAAAAACAATAATCAAATTTAAAACCAAAATGAAAGGAGATATTTAATTATTGTATACATTTTTTATAATGATAATTATGTATTATAGAATATTTTCAAATAATGAGATTATTAAAATGTTACAAAAACTTATAGATTTTCTTAGTATGATTAATATTGATGCATTGATGATTCCAACACTTTGACAATGTTATTTTAATAAAATAGTAAAATATATTTCTTTGTTATTTTATTATTTTTTTGCCTAAATTTCTTAATATGTTATTACTCCAAACTAATATCATCCAACATTTAGGTATTATATGTCGAGAAAAAAGTAACAAAAATATTTTACTACAAAATTAAAATAACCCCGATGATGTGTTAAAATAATATTTCACGAATTACTTCAATATAAAAAATCAATATTAATTTTCAGGGTTTATTATTTATTATCTTTACAAAATATTTTTAGGGTTGGTCAAATTTAGATTCAATGAGTATTTCTTTACTTAACCGTACATTCCAAATAAATCTAAAATTAAAATATGGATATACTTAACTAACCATACTTTATGAAATCTGAAAATATTAAAATAAACAATAACTCTGAAAATATCTAAATAAAAAATAAGGAAGATGTTAATCAAATATCTAATTTTATTTTTTGGTGCGAATTTTACTCGTAATTTATTGATGTTGTTGTTGGATCGTGAAATCCTGAATGCTGATCTGGCAGTGAATTGAATGCCAGACAAGGTTAGGATGACGCTTCAACTCCAACTCCGGTGAACCTGCAAGTAGGGGAGCGCAACAGAGGGGGTGCCTCTGGGTCCCTCTCCGATGCTTAAATGAGTATGTGTGTGTATAAAACTCAAAAACGTAAAGAACGTATGTAAAGCAAGGGTATTTATAGGGTAAGAGAGATAGAACCGTATATGGCAGCTGAATATCTTAGTGTATATTGTATTGCCGAAAATTCGGATCGTCAGTTACTGCGAGATATTGCAGTTACCAAATCTAATCCTTAGTGAATATGTGACCGAGATATTCCTTCGGGAAGAAGTGATTCTTGGCCGTGTCTTCGGGGAGCTCGCCGACAAGTATTCCAGTGTGCTCGTCGAGCTAGAGCAGTATCGAAGCACGGGGGTCACTCCTGAGCAATTGGGGACTATCAAGACGACTGCGGATGCAGCGATCGCCTTGGCAAATGATACGCGGGAGGAATACCTCAGGAAGGAGCAGTGCCTCCTTGCTGATGTCCAGAAGAGGGAGGTTGAAGCCTCTGCCGCTCTTCAGGACTTTGACGTTCTTCACCTGTGTTTAGATCAGGGAGAGATCGTCCGAGTTCGCCTAGATGCTGCACTTAAGGAAGCTCAAGCGCAAGGGGCAGAATCGGAGGCTCGCAGGGTCGCTGCTGAGGCGCAAAGGGCCGTTGCTGATGCCCAGAGGGAAGCTGCGGTGGCCCAGATGGAAGCTGCGGAGGCTCGGAGGGAAGCTGCGGAAGCCCGGGGGATTTCCCTGGAGGAGGAGAGGGATCAGCTAGCTGCACAATTGAAAGTCGTCCCTTCGCCCCAGAGCGTAGTCGAGGCATTCAAAGCCTCTGAGGATTTTGAAGACTGCGCTCTGAAAGTGATGAAGTCGGCGATCGCCGATTTTCTCCAAGTCCTGGTGGATGATGACCGGGCGGTCGATCCCAATTTTCCCCTTGAGGAAGTTGGGTCCTTGAGGAGCTTCCTCCGGAGTCGTAACTCTCAGTCTACCCTTGTTGCTGAAGGGGTTGTTCCAGCTATGGCTGAAGAGGTTGTTCCCGAAGGCGGACCAAGCCTTCCTGCCTCCGAAGGCGAGCAAATCGTCCCTGCCCCTGAAGGCGAGCCAAGTGCCTCTGCCCCCGAGGATCCCCAAGCCTGAAGTCTCCATCTCTTTTATTGACAATATTTGCCTTTTGGATAGCTGTTTTTCTTTGTAATTTTTTGTTTTCCTTGTAATTATTTATTTGATTTAAGACTTGGCTTCTTTTATTGAATGCATTTATATTCATAAGCCTTTTATTCGACTTTGAACATGCTTGGCTATTTATCCAACGTCTTAATCATAATTACTCTTCGACTTCCTTTTGACTTGTAATGTCTTCGACTCTTGAAGTCTTAGACCATGCATAAGTCGATCTTTCTAAGGATAATACTTCTGATACTTAAAAGCATAAACTTCTAAGTTCAAAGAGATATTACCTTCTTTGAAGTTTAGACCTTCGAGGTCATCCTAAGGCTTTGTCATCCATAGTGATCGCCTAAAATTCTTTGTTAGCAGATCCCTTTGTTTGGTTTTGGCGTCTGCTTCTCATCTTGCCTAACTTTATTGCTAGGTCTTTTGGCCTGACTTTGGCGTCAGGGCTTTTTTGTTTTGCCTAGCTTTATTGCTAGGTCTTTTGGCCTGACTTTTGGCGTCAGGGCTTTTTGTGCCTGATTCGGTTATCAGGTTTTTGCCTGACTCTTGGCGTCAGGTCTTTTGAGGCCTAGCTTTGTTGTTAGGGATTTTGTGGCCTAGTTTTGTTGCTAGGGATTTTGGCCTGTCTTTGGCGACAGGGCTTTTTGGCCTAGCTTTGTTGCTAGGGCTTTTGGCCTGTCTTTGGCGACAGGGCTTTTTGGCCTAGCTTTGTTGCTAGGACTTTTGGCCTGTCTTTGGCGACAGGGCTTTTTGGCCTAGCTTTGTTGCTATGGTTTTTGGCATGTCTTTGGCGACAGGGCTTTTTGGCCTAGCTTTGTTGCTAGGGCTTTTGGCCTAACTTTGTTGTTAGGGCTTTTTGGCCTGACTTTGGCGTCAGGGCTTTTGGCCTAGCTTTGTTGCTAGGGCTTTTTGGCCTGACTTTGTCGTCAGGGCTTTTGGCCTAGCTTTGTTGCTAGGGCTTTTTGGATTGACTTTGGCGTCAAGGCTTTTTGGCTTC
The DNA here is from genome assembly GCA_946814005.1 of Chamaenerion angustifolium. Lineage (NCBI taxonomy): Eukaryota > Viridiplantae > Streptophyta > Magnoliopsida > Myrtales > Onagraceae > Chamaenerion > Chamaenerion angustifolium. The sequence goes on along the minus strand of OX328270.1, from coordinate 25,391,887 downwards.
GGCTTGCTTCGAGTGGACACGCTTTATGAAGGAATGGCTTTCTTTTATTGACATAATCAGTTTGATTACAAGCTATGCATAAAATCTTCTTAAATGCTCAGAATTAAATGGACGGGGTAACCTCTCGCCTTCGGTGGTTTCCAAATAGTAGGATCCTGGTGCGGCGATCTCTACTACTTTGTATGGTCCTTTCCATTTGGCTGAAAGTTTGTTTTTACTGTCCAGCCTTGTGAATTCATTCCTTCTCATAACCATCTCCCCCACGAAAAATTGGCGAGCGCTAACTTTTCTGTTGAAATACCGAGCGGTCGCCAAGCGCATCTTTGCCTGTGTCTTTTCCGAGAGCCATCTCTTTTCCTCTGCTAAGTCAAGGTCAGTTCTGCGCTCGATCTCATTTCCCTCCGCGTTAAAGTGTAGGACTCTGTGGGTAGGCACTGCTAATTCAGCTGGTGCTACTGCTTCTGATCCGTACACTAAACTGAAAGGCGTTTCTCCTGTGGCCGCCTTAGGCGTTGTTCTGATTGCCCATAATACGTTTTCCAGTTCGTCTGCCCAGTTCCCCTTGAATGCTCGAACCCTTTTCTTGAGTCCTGCTAAGACAACCTTGTTGGCTGCTTCAGCTTGCCCATTCGTTTGAGGGTGATGTACTGAACTGAAGCGATGGTCGATATGATACTCTTCACAGAGCCATTTCAACTCCTTTCCAACGAATTGTGGACCATTATCGCTGATGAGTATTTTGGGAATACCAAACCTGGAGAATATGTTGACCTGCAGGAACTTGATAACTTGGAATTCCGTTGTCGAAGCTAGAGCTTTCGCCTCTACCCACTTAGTGAAGTAGTCGATTGCCACTATAATGTGAGTATGCTGACCAGTGCTAATGGGAAAAAGACCCAATATATTGATTCCCCATTGAGCGAAGGACCAGGCACCCGCCATTGGGGATAATAATGTCGATGGTCGACCCGATCGTGGTGCAAACTGCTGGCAAATTTCACACTTCTGTGTTAATTCGGCTGTGTCTTTTCCCAAGGTCGGCCAGTAATATCCCAATCAGAATATTTTCCTGCTTAGCGATCGAGCACCTTCATGACATGCTGCTGCCCCTTCATGAGCTTCTCGAAAAACCTTTTCTGTTTCGAGCAGAGCAACACATCTCAAGTAAGGCGTCGAATAACCTCTTCTGTAGAGTTCTCCATCGATGATTAGATAACTGGCTGCGAGCCTTCTAACCCTAGTGGATTCGCCTTCGTCCTCTGGGAAGATGCCTTCTTTCAAATAATTCTGGAACGGGGTCATCCAGGTGACATGTTCTTTAATGTTGAAGACCTCTGCTCTGTTTTCAAGGACTGAACATAGGGCCTTTTCCAGAAATTGCACATCCTGGATTGTCGCCCCTCCGAAGGCTAGCTTACTTAAAGAATCTGCCATCTGGTTTTCTTGGCGAGGAATGAATTCAATCGCGAAATTTGGGATTTCTGCGACCAGCTTTTTGGCAATGTCGAGATATTTCTTCATCTTTTCTCCCTTTGCCTCGTATGCGCCATTAACCTGATTGACAATGAGCTCTGAGTCGCTATTTACTTTAAGCGCAGCTATACCCATTCCTTTTGCTAGTCTGAGTCCAGTGATAAGAGCCTCATATTCTGCTTCGTTATTGGTCGCCGGGAATGTCAAGGCGATCGCGTATTTCAGAGGCTCGCCCTCAGGAGGAATAAGAATTAAACCTGCCCCCGAGCCTTCTTTTGATGAAACTCATCTGTATAGAGTTCCCAGATTTGATTGTCGTTTGCTGACTGACTTGGCCTGTTTTCTGCCTCCGCTTGACCGTTACTCGTGCTTTCCACTATGAAATCAGCTAGTGCTTGACCTTTGATGGCCGTTTTTGGCGCAAATTTGATCCTGAACTCGCTGAGCTCGATCGCCCACTTGACCATTCTTCCTGAAGAATCTGGCTTCATCAGGAAGTTTTTGAGAGGTTGATTGGTGAGGACCGCGCATGAAAGTAAGGTCTCAGCTTCCGAGCAGCAATAACTAAGGCATAGAGATACTTCTCAATCTGGACATATTTTATTTCTGCTGAGTTGAAAATTTTGCTAATAAAATACACTGGACTCTGAACATTATTCTCCTCCCTTATTAAGACAGCACTGGCTGCCACATCGCTAATGCCTAAATAAAGGAAAAGCTGCTCGCCTGGAACGGGTTTTGCCAGGGCTGGGAGTGTTTGAATATGCCTTTTCAAGGACTGGAATGCTTCCTCGCAGTCTGGCGTCCACTCGAACTTGCGGTTGGCCCTCAAGGTTTTGAAGAACGGGAGGGACCTGTCGCTTGCTTTGGAGAGGAAGCGGTTAAGAGCAGCTAGTCGGCCGTTCAGGCACTGGACTTCCTTATGGAAGGTTGGCGACTTTATTTCTTCTATGGCCTTTAGCTTTTCCGGGTTTGCTTCAATGCCCCTTTCGCTGACCATAAAACCCAGGAACTTCCCGGACTTGACTCCAAAGGCGCACTTTGCTGGGTTCAGGCGAACGCTGTGTCTCCTCATGCATTCAAAAGCTTCACGGAGGTCGGTGGTATGAGGATTGCCTTTGATGGATTTGACGAGCATATCATCTACGTAGGCCTCCATGTTCCTTCCCAGCATGTCCTGGAACAGTCGGTTCACCATCCGCTGATAAGTTGCCCCGGCATTGATGAGACCAAAGGGCATCACCTTGTAGCATAGAATGTCCCCGTCAGCATAGAAAGCAGTGTGGGCCTCGTCATCTGGATGCATTCTGATTTGGTTGTAGCCTGAATAGGCGTCCATGAAGTTCAGCATCTCATGACCCGAGGTAGCATCGACCAGCTGATCAATTCTCGGAAGGGGATAAGAATCTTTGGGGCAAGCCTTGTTTAAGTCGCGGAAGTCGACGCACATCCTCCACTTGCCGTTTGATTTCCTGACCAAAACTGGGTTGGCGACCCAGCTCTGGAATCTTACTTCTCTGACGAAGTCAGCTTCAATCAACCTGCCGACTTCCTGCCTGATCGCCAAACGCTTATCAGTCCCGAATGATCTTCTCTTTTGGGCGATCGGCTTGATGGAGGGGTCTATCCTGAGCTCATGAGAGATAATATCTGTGCTAATTCCTGGCATGTCGCTCGGCTGTCAGGCGAAGAGCTCTTTGAATTCCTTGAGGAGGGCGGTCATGGCCTCTTTCAAGGTGGTCCCAATGCACACCTTTTTGTCTGGACCATCGATCTCGACCTCCTCCAATTCCTCCATGGGTGCTGGCCGAGCCAAGTCCTCGCGGGGATCGGCCTCTGTCTCGATGGCGAGAGCCTCCCTTTGGTTCTTCCTGCGCAGGCAGTTCACATAACATTGTCGCGAGGAAGGCTGATCTCCGAGCACTTCTCCAATCCCATTGGGAGTGGGGAACTTCATCTTCTGGTGGACAGTGGAGGCCACAATCTTATTTGGGTTGATCGTGGTCCTCCCTATGATGGCGTTGTAGGATGTAGGTGAATCGACCACTAGGAAAGTGACCGACACCTTAATGCTTTTCCACCCCTCGCCAAATATTACTGGCATGGTTATAGCCCCCAGTGGATAAGTTGTTCTTCCTACAAACCCGATCAGCGGAAAGTCGACCCTCTTCAGGTCGCGTTTGGATTTGCCCATCTTTTCAAAGGCGTCCAGAAACAGGATGTCGGTCGAGCTGCCTCCGTCGACCAGAATCCTTGCAACATCACAGCCGTCAATATCTGCCGTAATGACCAGAGCATCGTTGTGGGGCGTGGTGACGTGTGCCAAATCATCTTCAGAGAATGATATGACAATGTTCTCTTCAGGTCGGGGTCGCTTCCCCAACTGAACTGCCGTAGAGATCTGAGTGGCGTAGACCTCTCTGGCGCTTGACCTCTCGCCGCCTGCGCCGAATCCTCCCGCAATCAGATTCACTCTCCTCTTGCTTCCAGATGGCTCAGGTTGATCTGCAGGGGCTGGTGAACGATGCCTCCTGGGGGGCGTTCGACTTCGGTCTCGCCCTGCCACAAATTCCTTCAACATTCCCCCCTGAATCAGCCTCTCTATATCTCGCTTCAGAATCTTGCAATCGTCTGTCTTATGGCCCTTGCACTTATGGTATCTGCAATAGCCCTCGACATCCTTGCCCATGGGTAGCCCACCTCGACGAGGCATCGGTGGCCTCGCCAAGGATCCCCTCTCCATCTCGACTAGTACCGCTGAGATCTGCCTATTTAAAGGCGTGAAGTACTCAAGGACCTCTGGATGGTGAGGCGCTGGAAGAGACTCGACTCGGGGCTTACTTTCTTTTCCCTTCTTTACCTCCTTCTTACCATCGCGTCGGGGTTCATGGGTTACCCTTAGCGAGGTCGTCAAGAGGTTAGCCTCGATGTTTGCGCGTTCAAGGTCTATGAAACCTTTTGCCCTGGACGCCAACTCCTCCAATGTCTCTATCTCCTTCACATGGTAGCTGTTTCGCAGCTTTCTCGAGGCCATGTTGGCCACATCCAGACCTCTGTAGAATGCTCGAATGATCTCCCCATCCGAGATTCGGCGATCTAATTCTGTGACGTTTCGATGAAAACGCCCGTAGAAGTTGGACAGCGACTCTCCAGGCTGCTGTTTGACCGAGTCAAGGGCGACCACGCTCTTCAGCAACTGGCGCTCGCCCATATATCTCTCCAGGAACTTGCTTCTCAACTCTGCCCAAGTTCCGATTGATCCTGCAGGGAGGCCGAAGAACCAGGACGAAGCCGAACCCGAAAGAGTAGATGGAAATAGCAAGGCCAAATGATTGGGATCGTTTGACTTACCCAGAAGGGAGGCCTCATGCTTGTTGACATGTACGGTGTGATCTCCTCCACCGTTATACTCAGGTATGGCCCGAGCAACCACATCCTTCGGGATTTTGATAGCGACGAGCGCGTCGGTAAAAGGATGAGAGGACTGCTCCTTGAAGGGAGTCACGACTGTCAACTGTCTTTCCTGGAGCCTTTTGTTGAGGTGGTCATCCATCTGATCCACAGTGCAGTACATAGGAGAGGCTCCGGGTGGAGGAGGACCGGAAGGATTGGCAGTATATGCGGCTGCTGGCTCCTTGGTGTGTGCTGAAGGTAGGGACTGTTGACCTGACGTCATCTCCTGATCCTCCTGAGGCGTAGTGGGACCAGGATCTGCCGCTTCTGAAGGTGAAAGCCCTGTGGCAGCAGGGCGGTGGTTTTCCTTAGGAGTAGAGGAATTGTTTTCCTGAGGAGCAGGGGCTTGGCGGCGCGCCTGTCCTAGGATGGCTTCCAGCAGGGAGACCATCTCGGGGGTTAAATTAATATTCTGCCCCGCAATATGGACTGTCTGCGGTGCAGGGGCTCCGTTTTGATCAGCAGCTGGGGTCGGTCTTGAATCACCGACATGTTCTCGAGCTGTCCGCAGAGGAACAGCATTAACTCCTGCTCGGCTGGCATGTTCTTGTTGAAGCGGTGAAGCGGCGGCGGAATCAGAGCTATCTGAGGATCGCTCCCTAGTCTGATTCCGACGGTTGCTTTGGGATCGAGTTCTTATGGCTGAATTGCTCGTTCCCACAGACGGCGCCAAATGTTGGATCGTGAAATCCTGAATGCTGATCTGGCAGTGAATTGAATGTCAGACAAGGTTGGGATGACGCTTCAGCTCCAACTCCGGTGAACCTGCAAGTAGGGGAGCGCAACAGAGGGGGTGCCTCTGGGTCCCTCTCCGATGCTTAAATGAGTATGTGTGTGTATAAAACGTAAAGAACGTATGTAAAGCAATGGTAATTATAGGGTAAGAGAGATAGAACCGTATATGGCAGCTGAATATCTTAGTGTATATTGTATTGCCGAAGATTCGGATCGTCAGTTACTGCGAGATATTGCAGTTACCAAATCTAATCCTTAGTGAATATGTGACCGAGATATGCGGGATATCGTGGCCACTTCCTTATTAACGGTTTTGTGGGACCAGAGGAGAGAGGCAAGGCTCTCTTCGGGGCGAACACTCCCATGTCGAGCAGTGGAAGGTCGCGACCTGGTAGAGAATGGCGAGTAGTCTGGGAGCCTTTGGCGTCCCTATAGACTTTGGGCTCGATTCTGGATTACTCGATGGTGGGCCAAGTTTGGCTTGTACTTGGGCCGATCCGGTTCGGATGTCATGGGTTTACCCCCTCTATAGTTATTGGGCCTTCGAGGCCTTTTCTTACTGGACTGTCACTATCGATACCCAACAGTTGTCACAATAGATTTTTGATAGTCGTCGTTTCATGGACATGGTAATTTGATTGTTAAGATATCTTAAGAGTATATTGAATGTCTTTACTAACATGTTCGGACCACTGAGACAGTTGGTTAAGGTGTACGTCTTAAATCATAGATAGTAACAACGCCCAGGTTCAAATCATGGGGATGTCGAGAGTACAATACTCAAAGAAATTTCGGATGTCGGGAGTATATTACTCAAAGAAAGGTCGGATTTCAGAAGTATAATACTCAAAGAATGGTCAGATGTCAGGAGTACAATACTCAAAGAAATGTCGGATGTCAGGAGTATAATACTCAAAGAAAGGTCGGACATCGGGAGTATAATACTCAAATAAAGGTCGGATATCAGGAATATAATACTCAAAGAAAAGGTGAAGGTGTCAGAATGCCCAGGTTTTCAAATTCTGAGCTTGGGGATGTGAGGTGTAAAATAATAATAAAAAATGTCTCGAGGGAGCACATTTGCCTCCTCACTATAAACAAGGTGCAATATCAATTTTGTCAAAATATCGACATATATTTTTTTGATCATATTCTTATAAACAAATATGATAAATATTTATCGTGCATGAGGTGTTAAGGTATCTTAATAGTATATTGAATGCATTCATTGACAAATTCTAACTTATGAGTGCACGTCTTATATTGAATGCATTCATATACAATCTAAAATAAAATTAAAATAGAAGTTTTAGAATCTACTTAAGTGTATTTTCCTAATGGTTATACTAGACTCCAGCACGCGCTACGCGCGTGCACGTTGTCGTCGTTTGTCTTGTGTGAGGTCATGATTAGTCTCATTCCTAGGATAGTACAAGAATTAAACACTTCATTAAAACTATTAATGGAATTATAAAACTAAACTTAAATTATCCCTAATATAATGAAATAATATTAATTTTTAAGAAATTGCTCAAGCATCCCAGATTCTTTTTAGTAGTGGTTCTTGCTCACGGTTGCTCTAGCAATTTCTTTAAAAACTTTAAAATAAAATTAATTTTATTTCATTATATTAGGTAATTTAAGTTTTGTTTTACAATTCAAATAATATATTTAATCAAGTGTTTAATTCTTATACTATCCTAGAAATCAGGTCGATCATGTCATCCTAACACCTCACGCAAGAAAAACGACGACAATGTGAACGCGCTACGCGCGTGCAGGAGTATATATATATATATATATATATATAATTATGAAAATGAACGTGAAAAAAGAAAAATAAATAATAACTAACTGAAAAGGAAAAAATAAACCATTTACATGAATTTAAAGAAACAATTTAAAAAGTGTTATCGGCACTAGAATCCACCATCTCCCAACAGCCATGGCTTTCACGGCGCTACTCGATGATCCACTGCATACCAACTTGTTATCATGGTACGTGCACACCGGTTGGGTCCTGAAATATATATATAGTAAGTCGTTGACTGAAATATTGACTATTTATGAGGAAAGTCCTTTTACTATTTATGAGTCTACACGTTTTATATAAATTCAAAATCGTCCCCCAAGTTCTATATTTTATTTCAATTTTAACTAACTATGTATTCTTGTTGTTTTGTGTGAGGAAATTAAAGGAATGAGAAGTCGGCACCTTGATCCACAAAAGGTAATGACGTAGTCCGTGCCGGAGCATGTAAATATGCTGCTGGGATCATCGTAAGCATAGCTGTATGCGGTGGGGCAGGCCTCCTTGAACTTGTTCGAGTAATACGTGGGCTGACACGTGGAAGGGTTTCCGTACAAACCTCTACAGCAGTACGCGTCTGTGTCGAATACATCGCATGCGCTTCTGCAACCAATCACCTTCCCCTTCTGCTTCACCGACAGCTCCGTTGGACATGTCTCCCTCATGTCGCCGTCACAACCGGCGGCGCTGCAGTTGCCCTGACCATTTATAGGAGTGACAACAAGTGGTACGTTGAACCCGTCCACGAGGCTCACGTCGTAGAAGTTGAGTGTTGCGAGGGTGAACTCCGCGAGGGTGGCGGGGGTCTCCCCGGAGCCAGTGCATTTGAGGGCAGTCCCACATGCACCAGTCAGGCACGTACCGTTTCCTGTCGAGTCAAAGCTGCAACCCGTTCTGCCCCATATTCGACCCGACCATCCCACCGGGGCAGAGAACACAATCGCTTGCCCGGACCTCAGGGTGAATCCGCCGCCGTTGAAGTTATCACCTGGGAATATACCAGGCCAGATGGTGTCCTTGCAGTTGTTGATGATTGTGAAGATCCTCTCCGAACGGGATGGCCTAGGCCCTTTATTCATTCATTAGTTAGCTTAGCGGTCTAACTAGCAGGTATTCTAGCTGCCTATACATTATTGAATTGACTAAGATATAATACTCAATATGTGTACGTACCTGAGGAAATGATGATCATCATCCAAATTAATGGGGTTAGGACATTGAATCGAACCCGACCCATGGCCGCCATGTTTGTCTCTATGTTTCGATATCTGATCCCTGTTAGATGGATCTAAATTAGAGAAACCCATGAAGAATATGTTCAAGTAGTATTTCGGAAGCAATGCTATGTTATTATTAAATGATGGAGGAGAAAGACAAGAATACGTGAGGGGGGAGATAAATCAAAGCAGATAAGTGCATGCAGATTCCAGATTGTAAAAGGACAATCAATTAAGGCAAAGTGAAACCAAATAGATTCTTGTCTTACTTGTACAAAACACTTCCCATGCATGTTTCATTCCAATTTATTCGATGAACCTACGGAAAATAAATTTTATTTAATAAAGTCCTTCTTTTGGTTATAAATTTTAATATGTTGAATATTTCAAATGAATCTTTATTGCTGGCACGGCGTTACGCTATCAATTTGATCTCTTTATATTAAGTATATTTAGATTTGATCAGAATCATATAGATATCCGCTAGTACTTACGGTTTTTAATATTTAGCTAGGAAAGTGACTTCCGGTTGGTGCACAATGTAAAAAATTGCTCGAGTTATTGTAAAAATAAATTATGTAAAATACAAAAGTTATTATATATATATAATTATAAAATTACATATAATTTAGCAAGATATAATATTAAAATAAATATTAACTATTATTAATATATGATATTATGATCTTCGACTTCGACTCGACTCAATTTGGCGTATGATGATTTTTGTATCATCGTTTATGTATACATACTGTTTTCTTAATTCTATATATGTATTACAAAATGTACAAATGTGAAAGATGATGAAAATGAATTAAAAAAAAATATAACAGGTTGTATATATACTACAATATGTGTGCATATTGCATACTGAATTATAAAATATATTGAATATGTCTGCACCCGATGTGGAACAAAATATCACAATCTACACTCCTTAAAGCATGCAAAGTCCTCATCACCGCCCAATTCAGATTCTTTGCCCATGTTAGGTGCATCAGACTTGCAAGTCCTATACTTTTCAGATGCTCTTCAGATTTTGACCAACTATTTTATCCCGCTAGCACGAGTCTTCAACCTTGCAAGGTCGATCACAGTTCTGAATCGGCTTTGATATTATTTGTAACGCTTCAAACCCGAGTGATTGTTCGCACTAACCCAACACAACATGAGCCCATAAAATGAGGAATTCATGTTGGACTTGAGTTATACATCTTTATTTATGTTCCAACACATTTTTTTTCATATACGATGTGAAATAGTGTATCACAATTTACCCTCCTTAAAGTGCGCAATGTCCTTGTCGCCGCCCGGTCCATAATCTTTGCCCTCAGTAGGCGCATCAGATTTGCAACTCATATTTTTCAGACACCCTTCAAGGTTTGACCAACTATATATTTATTCCGGTCGGCACGATTCTTCAACCTTGCAAAACCGATTATGGTTCCAGATCAGCTTTGATACTATTTGTAAGACCCCAAGTTGAGTAATCGTTCTTACTAGCCCAACTCATTCTGACTAAGTCTGATATCCTCACCTGAGCCTAGAAAAAGAGGATTTCATCCCGGACTTGAGTAATACATCTCCGTTTATATGAGTTTCAAATCACTTCTTTCTATCTCATGTGAGACAAAGTATCACAACAAATGAGAATTTTATGATAAATTCTAGAGTGTTCATATGACGTCGGTTATAAATTGATTAAAATAAAATGAAACTAAATGTATTATAAGATCAGTAACAACCGTCTATTTTAACATTAAGATAGAGAAATTACTATAAATTTCTCATATATCAAGATTTTAGAAGGTACAACTAAATTAATATATAGATATAGACTATTTAAGATAGTATATTAAAAAATATATAAATTTTATTTTTAATTAATTTATTAGATTAATATGCGTAAATTTAAAATATACGATATTGTATATCATTGAAAATTTATTCACATTGATTTTCACATGAAAAATGTATGACCCTTTAAAAAATTATATCAAAACATTATAAAAAAAAATGTAAAGAATAATAACTATAACTTTTTATGCAATTTAAAACTCAACTTTACCCTTTTTGCCGTCTGTCAATATATTATAAATTTGGTTACGAGATCTCTAGATTTTACATTGTCAATTTTAAATTGATATGTGTAATTATATAACTTGATCATGAAGAATCATGTTCCTTTTTTTTAGATATGAATAGTAAGATAAAGAAGCACTAATTAAAATCTATACTTCTACCATATAAATTTTTAAAAAATAGAATACTTATGGCTCGAAATAAAAAATATATTCTTTTGTATAATATATTCAATCTTAAACACACTAAACATAAGTTTCCAGTGTGTGCTCGAATTAGATCATTTAACAAACTCAACTTAATTCAGATCGAGTTCAGCCTAATTGAAGCTCGGTCTAGTTTGCCTAGATCATCATCCCCATGTTAGGGTTGAGTCCTCCCAAATGGAGTCTCGATACCAATTGGATAAGGTCCTGTTTGGAGATTTACCTATTACGGTCTGATTGAGTTCGCGAATTTTTTGAAAAAGTTAGTAGGTTAAATTTTTTTTAAAAAAAGTAATTATATAATAAAAAAATTAAAATATGGAATACGCTCTACCGTGGTTAGCGCATTTTTATAATAGGCGCTACACAAGGTAGCACCATTTTCGTTTTTGGCAAAGGCGCTACCCCATTTTCCTTTTTGGTAGAGGCACTACCTAGGGTAGCGTCATTGATTTCACTTTTTTAAATTTTGATATTTAATTAAAAATAAAATTATGTATTTATTAAAAAAAATATAATAAGTAGATATTTTAATTACGATTGAAATGACGCTAACTAGGCGTAGTATAATATGACAGATAAAAAAAATTGTGCATACATACATATATATATATATAAAGAGAGAAAAAAAGATATATACGTATGTATAGTTTTTTTATATGTCGTATTATACGGTGAGTCCGAAATTCAGAAAACAACGCCTAGTTAACGTCATTGATGTCATAATTAAATTATCTACGCACTGTAATTTTTTTAATTTTTTTTGAGTAAGTATATAATTAAATTTCTCACCTAATGCATTTAATCATTCCGGTCAAATTATAGGATAAACGATGTTAGGTTAAAAATTAATTATATATCTAATCTAAAAAATCTAAAAACATTAGAGTAGGTAGATAATTAAATTTCGCTATAAATATTGTTAACTGTGTTGAGTTTGAACTTACAGGGTCTGATTTATATTTTTTTAAGTCAAATTTTCATATCTGAATTTACGGCGGAGTGTACAGTCAATGTGTAAGTCCAAAATTAATTTTTTTTGTATCATTTGAATCACAATTAAAATATCTACTTACTATAATTTTTTAATAGATACATAATTTGATTTTTAATTAAATATTGAATCATCGAAATAAAAAAAAAGAAGTGAAATAAATGGCACTACCCCATGTAAGAAAAATGGTGCTACCGTTTATACCCAAATTTCAAAATAGTTTTTTATATATTTACTTTTGTTATTATATTTTTTTTTTTAAACTTACTTACCTTTTCAAAGAGTCCGCAGGTGAAGTGCTCCGTGCCTTGCGTGAGAAATTTTCACCAGCTTAACCTAATGTGATCATACAATTAATAAACCAATGCAATCATGATTGCAGATGCAACATCATACCCCATCGAGCATCGATCGAAAAGGAAAAGTGAAATGAATGTAGAAATAGAAAAGAAGAAGAAGAAAGTCCGGTTGGCACACGTGTGGTACTCATGATGTTACGCACTCCAAAACCAACACATAGCAATCATTCACTCACTCACTCTTTTTTTTCTCGAGAATAGATCTAAAGAAATCAAGTGGTCCATGTAATAAGAGAAAGAAAAAGAAAAACAAATAATCATGTTAAAAGTTGGGGTGATAAATAATGCGTACGTGTGTATTATTGTGCGTATTAATGTGTTTATTATGTGACACTTACCAAATACGAATACGCATGATAAAATTATCGTGTCATGTTTCTCAACATGAACACGACACACAATTTTTTTTGTGTGTTATCTTAAGTTAGTAGATATATCATACATCTTTGTATGCGAGAGTTCTAAAGAAATATCAAAATAACGAATTGTTCGCATAAAGAATTAATAATTCAAACATCATATTTTACGAATCTTTAATATAGAATTGACAATCTTATTGGCCAAAAAAAAAAAGAATTGACAATCTTTAATAATTAAATTTCTAAATAGACTTTTAAAAGCTATTAAAATATGTTTGTTTAGAAAAGTATTTTTTTTTTGGCCAATTTAGAAAAGTATTCAAAGAATAGATTTTCACGTTCAACTTTATCGTGTGTGTCGTGTTCTGATGCCTAAACACGAACACGATACGGAAATATTTTCGTATTATCGTGTTCGTGTTATCGTGTTATCGTTCTGTCATATAATTCTACAAACACAATTGTTTTTCGTCTGTGTCGTGTTATCGTGTTTCGTAGAAAATTGTCACCCTTACTAAAATGTATATTTCATTAAGGTGCATAACTGTTAAATAATAGAGTTATTTATATTTAAGTATGTGAATATTAAGTTTGTACTATTTAATCACTTATATTTGATCATTTTACTTTTTTATTACAATAATGTTTTATGAGAAAATGTCAAAAATACTATTATTATTATTCTGATTTTGATCTCAAAAATCAGTTTCTAAGTTCAAACAGAACTCCAAAATTATTATTTTTAAATTTAGAAATCAGTTTTAGGATTCAAAAAGAACTCATAAATATGATTTATAGGTTCGTTTGAATCCAAGCATTCAAACTGATTTGTGAATTCGAAATGAACTCAGAAACTGATTTATGTGTTCATTTTGATAATTTAGGATTGTTCGGTCGGAAAATAACATGAATGAAGTAAGAAGAGTAAAAAAAAAGAAGTGAAATGATAGAGAATAATAATTTTAGTGAATATTTAATAACATTAATAGTATGTGTTTAAAATTTTAAAAAAAAGTAATATTTTTAAATATAAATAACTTTTTTTTTTGGTCATAAATTATAAATAACTAAAAATAACAATTTACCTAAATAATACTATATATATATTCAAACCTACATACAATGAATGAAGTAGTGTTGTAATATATATATCGTGCGTGGGAGCTTTTGGGTCCCGTTAGCTGCCTGCCATCCCTAATTTCAGGAAAATATTTTGAAAAGGTAATTCCGCAAAATTTATGAAATTCTCCAATAATAAAAAGAGTGAGAAGAGAAGCGAGAAAGAGATCATCCCATCTTCCATTATACAGCTTCCAAGAAACTACGCTTCTTTTTTTCTATTAATTATTTCAAGTTCCAATTTGCAGCATGACTCAATTGAATTGTGATTTAGTTGTCAAATTTTAAAAAGTTTAAAATATTAAATTATGACATTTTTTAAAGCTTCTATTATTTTTACAATTTTCAAAAACTTAATCTAATAAAATTTGATAGAAAAATTTACAGTTGGAACAAATTTGCACTTTAATCAAATAAGAAAAAAAAATTATGATTTAAACTGATTGGATCATTTGAGTCATGGTATCTACTATCTACTCTCTTAAAAAGCAAGAAAAAAGTGAGCCTATACGAACTAAATTCTAGAATCCAATTAAGACACGTAAAATGCACATGATATACTTTCTTTTATTATCTAAAACATGACTTACAATAATAAAAGTACCAATAATTAAAAGAATTAAGTTTCTTTAAAAAAAAAGACATTCTTATATATATGTAATTTACCTTAATACAAACATAGCTCATTGAATAATAACATGTTATATATATATATATATATATATATATATATATATTATATTTGTTATGTAACAGGCCGTAACTAGTAGTTATCTAACTAGTAGTGATAACTCGACGAGACCTATCTAGCTACGACCCTACCCTACCCAAGTTTTAATCAATTATAATGTGCTTACAACATTTTATAAAGAGCGCAGCAGCAGCAAGATGAATCCGCAGCAATGCCCTCATCTGGCTAAGTTAATTTCTCCATCCGAGAAAAGTTTGTCATCTGCTCTCCTTTCTATATCCTCCTCCTCAACACCCTCATCAGCTTAATAATTCACTCACTTTATCAGAACATCATGACTTCTGAGAAGGTCGAAACCGTCGTAGCTGGGAACTACCTCGAGATGGAGCATGACGACAGTGAATCCAACACGTCTGCAAAAAACAAGTTATCAAATCTGTTCTGGCATGGCGGATCTGCATACGACGCTTGGTTCAGCTGCGCTTCTAATCAGGTTAAATTAGTAGAAGGGATGCATTATATATATATATGAAGTTGATCTTAAGATATTGTATATGATGGGTTTGAAATGCAGGTTGCACAGGTGCTGTTAACGCTTCCATACTCATTCTCACAGTTGGGGATGCTGTCGGGTATCGTGTTCCAGCTCTTCTATGGACTCATGGGAAGCTGGACAGCTTATCTCATCAGCGTTCTTTACGTCGAGTATCGAACCAGGAAGGAGAGGGAGAAGGTTGATTTCCGGAACCATGTCATTCAGGTAAATTAAAGTATAGTTATATTATATTATTTGGATCATCCTCGTCCTCGTCATATATAATAAAATATATGAAAACTTGATGAAACCGTATATATATGAATGGTGTTGATGGTCACAGTGGTTTGAAGTTCTTGATGGACTGTTGGGGAAGCACTGGAGAAACATAGGCCTGTTTTTCAATTGCACATTTCTACTGTTCGGGTCAGTGATCCAACTGATAGCTTGTGCCAGGTAATGGACAATATCTTTGATATGGATAAATAAAGTGAGAGCGAAAGTGGTGGATATATATGTCTGTCTGGTTATGATTTATGATGTTCCATGCAGTAACATATACTACATAAACGACAACCTCGACAAGCGAACTTGGACATACATATTTGGAGCCTGCTGTGCGACAACTGTGTTCATCCCTTCCTTCCACAATTACAGAATCTGGTCTTTCTTGGGACTTATCATGACCACTTTCACTGCCTGGTACCTTACCATTGCTTCCCTTCTCCATGGGCAGGTACGATTTGACGGCTCCTCCTAAACAGAACAGACAAACAATTATTGGATGAGTTTCCTCCATGATCTAGCTAGCTAGATTCATTCATCCCATTATTATTTATATATATAATCATTATTTTATTGATTAGATCGAAGGTGTAAAGCACTCTGGGCCGACAACGATGGTTCTCTACTTCACGGGTGCCACCAACATCCTTTACACATTTGGAGGACATGCTGTGACAGTGTAATTAATTAAGCTACAACTCGAGTGGATTGGGAGATGTATCCAATTTATAAACAATGGAAAATGATTCATTTTGCAGGGAAATCATGCATGCAATGTGGAAGCCGCAGAAGTTCAAGCACATCTATCTGATAGCCACACTCTACGTGTTAACCCTAACCCTGCCATCAGCTTCAGCAGTGTATTGGGCGTTTGGGGATTTACTACTCACCCACTCCAATGCTTTCTCTTTGCTCCCTCGCACCAAATTCAGAGACACGGCCATTATTCTCATGCTCATCCATCAGGTTTATTTAACACTTGTTTTCTGTTCTTGCAAATCTTAATCAACATATATATATTATTAGTGGATGATGCATGCATGTATACTTTTGTCTGTGCATAATTCAGTTCATCACATTCGGGTTCGCCTGTACACCTCTCTACTTTGTATGGGAGAAATTCATAAGAGTGCATCAAACGAAGAGTCTGTTCAAGAGAGCATTGACAAGACTTCCCGTGGTGATCCCGATATGGTTCCTGGCCATCATCTTCCCTTTCTTCGGTCCCATCAACTCCACTGTCGGATCTCTTCTCGTTAGCTTCACTGTCTACATCATTCCAGCTTTAGCTCACATGCTTACTTTTGCTTCTCCTGCAGCTAGAGAGGTTAGCTAACAACACTCCTCCGGCCCATTGTTAATTTTGTTAACAAAATCATTCTTATGATTGCTAATTTTCTTCTATCTGTCTATGTTTACAGAATGCAGTGGAAAGGCCACCGTCACGTCTTGGGGGTTGGGCAGGTCACTACTGCATGAACCTATTTGTGGTGTGTTGGGTTCTGGTGGTGGGTTTCGGCTTCGGAGGATGGGCAAGTTTGGTGAACTTCGTCCATCAGATTAACACTTTCGGTCTTTTCACAAAGTGCTATCAGTGCCCACCTCACAAAGCTTGATTATATATATATTCTTCTAGTTGTCAAAAGGAGAGTGGGAAGAAAAAACTGACACGTTATCTACTCTACTTTATATTATGTAATGTAAGCGTGTGTAAAGAGATTGATTTGTGTAATGCTAGCTATACTGATTCAGTGTTTTATGTTAATTTTTCGTGTTTTTGTTGTTGTTTAGTCATGAGAAGTGTTTGGTCTCTCATTTGGTTTGGGTTTGTGTATTTGCTCAATATTTATTAAATTTAAAGATATATTTAATATAGTATATAAATAAAAAATATTTACAATCCATTAATATTTTTTGGCAATGGAAATTGGAATGGATTAGGTAAGTGATCAAGTCAGTTGGATCTGATTCGAGAGAGGCATTCTTTTGGAAATGAAAGAAAAAAAAAAGTTAAGATCCTTGTTAAAGGAGGTCCCAGATTGTGCAGATTGATAGAGAAACTACTTTCAGTTAACACACTTTTTTTCACATGAACATATAAAGATGATGATGATGCAATTCGTAATAATGGGGTCGTATCCCTCTCTCCATATATATATATTATATATATATATCTTAGCAATAAATCAATTTTTATAATGCATCTTCTGGTTAGGCAAAAGGACACGCACATCGGGTTGGAAGACAAAGATCATACAGGAGTACGCTAGGATTAAGCTTTACAATATAGAGCTGTCAATTATGAATTTACGACACAATGGATCGATACAAAAATTTATCAATTATTTTCATATCATATTAAAAATATATCATGCTGAATTGGTGTTAATTTGTATCGTCTTCGTATTTAAGATCGTTGACGCGGTATGACACGATATTTATCTCTCTATATTATATTATATATAATTATATTAAATAATTCATTATCTATTGTTTTCACAATTTTATAATACAGATATTTATCGTATAAAAAATTAGATTATTATATAATATTATTGTTCTTTCGCTTTTGGATTTTTTAATTTGCACTTAAATGTTATAATGTATGATATTTATGTCCAATTTATCTCATATTTTGAGTGTCGTTTTGGTGTCATGTTGTATTGTGTTCGTATTTGGGTTGGGCATTCAAACACAATACTATTTTAACATTATTAGAAAACGAGTAGAAAGTTAGTAAATTGGATCGTATAAAAAAATGTGTTTTTTAATAGCATGTCCCTCTATAACAAAAATTATAATACATAAAACTATTTTTTTATGTGAATTAACAACTTTACAGAATTACACTTTAATCACCATAAGAAAAGTTGAGTAATTTTACGGATGCTTTTTAAGAAAGATATAAGGATACATTGGTGGAAAAGGTTACACTCAAAATAAAGGTATTGAATTGGCAAAAAAATAAAAATAAAGGTATTGATTATAGACATACTTTTTCGTTGTTAAGACCTTATTAATTCTACTTGCTAAGTAAAATTATTGAGATTTAATTTATAGTGCATTTTTAGAAGGTTGACCTTAATAAGGAAGTCAAAATGGAATTCCTACCAGAATTTTGCAAACATAGAAATAATTTAGGCTTGGGAAAAAACGGTTTGGATAAATTAGCGTGGAATTGAAATGGTTCAAACAGTGTGAGCTAGGGCTGGGCATAAAAAATCGGTTCGGCTGAACCATACCGGAACCGTACCGTTTGTGAACCGGTTCGGCTGAACCGGTTCACAAATCAATCGTTTTTTTGCAAAAAAAATGGAGCGGTTCAGAAGAGGTAAAAAAAATGGTTCGAAAACGGTAAATCGAACCACTTTTTGTACCGATTTTATTATAATATTATATATAATTTAAACCAGACCGAACGACTCCTTCTTCAAGATGGTTCTTCTTCTTTAGTTGGTCCGGTCCTGGTTCTCCTTCTTCTTCTTCATTGATTGGAGTTGGAGCTGCAACGGAGATGTCCTTCGCCATCACCAAGAGCTTGAAGTTCTTGGCTCCGAAAGCTTGATCGCATATTGGCTCCATGGCGGCACAAAGACCTGTCAGGACCGAGACCCCCGTGACATTTGCGAAGGTGAACCCTAGAACGCCGCCTGCTAGCTCGAGCTCTCCGAGATGTCAAAGGTAACAAGCCGTTTTCTTGGTGGTTCTACGGCGAGAAGTCGAGTTGCTTCGGTGAGTCCGGCGGCGGCGATGGTTGTGGCGGCCCGTCGGGTTACGCGGCTTGGAGATGAGTCGGAATAGAAAGTACTCACTGAAGAGAACAACGTCTCTCCCTCGTCTCTCATCCTCGTCCACTCCTAGTCCTACCTCGTCGAAGGAAAAGTCCCAGGCTGGAAGACTCCCACTCCCACAATGGACTTTCGGTTGAAGACATACTTATTACTTAACATGGTGAGGAAGTTTCTCTTTTGAAGAAATTCCAGATAGGCGCAGTCCCACTCCCAGCACTTCAGTAATATTTATTAAATATTACTTATTTTTTTAATAATGTGGTTCAACCGAACCGGTTCAGAACAGACACGGTAAATCAGTCAAAATCTGGAGCGTCAAAAAACTGGAGCGATAAACCGTACATTTTTAAAATGTGGTAAAGGTACGGTGGCATGAACCGGTTCGGTCCCGAACCGGTTCATGCCTAGCCCTAGTGTGAGGCAAAGTATTTTTAAAAGTAAACTAAATTCTTAGAGGCTAAACTGAATCAACTTGGGGTCTTATGTTTAATTTAGTTTCGAAATGATTTGAATTTTGAAACTAGTTTATACTTAATTATATTTAGGGTTAATATTTTCAATGGTTACTTATCTTTACTCATGTGATTAATCAATTATAACTTGTCCACAATGGTTGCATATGTTTGGTCATGTGACTATTTGATTATTTTTACTATTCACCGTTAAATTATTACCGTTAGTGACTGTTTTGACAGGTCAAATGATGAAATTACCACTTCTTCATCTCCTTTTTCATTGTGTTGATTTCAACCCAGAATCTTCATTTCACTTTGATGATTTCAACTCGGATGCGGAGATCAACGAATTCGCGACGAAGATAACAACGTCGAGTGATATCATAGATAAGTATATTACTAGAACGCCTAAAACGAAACTAGCAATGCAGAAGAGAGGGGCACATTTGGTGGAGACTCCTCCTCCATTATAGCTTTTCAAAAACCAGATATCTCACAATATGACAACCTCAAAACCACTGAGGTGGCTTCACTTGTGCATGAATCGAAAAGAGAGACCAGCTGGAAGCTAGTCCTAGGATTAGGTTTTTCCGCCACGACAAACACGTGAACCAACATCGAAAAATATAACCCAATCTTAAACGGGGACCACTCTCCCGTCTGAGAAAATGATTTTGGAGAATCCAGTGATTGTTCCTTCGGAATCGCGATCGGAGCTAGAAAAACATCGTAAGGATCAAGCCGATGAAGGAGATGATAAATTGAAGAAGAGAAAAAGGACCTATGAGAAAAGAGCAAGGTCGATCAAAACCGGAAGACTCGAGAAAGAGATTGAGGAAAGCAATACATACTTACACTTTTCATGGAAAAGGCACCCATCAAGACTCGACTTTCACCACCACCACCACCAACCGCCGCCGCCACCACCATCTTCCTTGCAACAAAGTATAAAAGAAGACGTCTCAAAGCTGATCCACGAGGAAGAAGAAAGGTTACAGCTTTTGGAAAACAACATTGTTCATCGAGAGAGAAGACGAAGTATCAGAAGGAGAAGAAGGAGAAGAAGAAGAATCGGAGGAGGATGAAGAGTAATAACGGTTCACTAACGAAGTAACTAAATAGTCACATGCTGAAAAATAAGAAAAAATATTATTAATAAAATAGTCACATTAGGTAAACATGTGTGATTATTGAATATATTAACTCTTATATTTATCTATATATTTAATTATAACAATTGCACTAATTAATTACATAACTAATAATCATAAATGGAGTCTGCATCACAAACTTAAATTTTGAAACTGATTTATTTTTAGTTAATATTTAATTTTAAACTTATTATAATTAATTAAACAATCAGTAACCACGAGTGGACTTGGACCGCGAGTCCATAACAATTTTTTACTTCCACCACGGCATGAAGCATGAAACTAAGCATGGTAAGGAGCAGTGTTATCAATACCGGACCGGACCGGCGGTTCGACCGAAAATCGAACCCCTATCCGGTTTAGTTCAAATAAAAGACCGCTTTACAAATGAACCGGATTGAACTAGACAATTTTTGAAAAATTTGTCGGTTTTTAAAAAATCGACCGATTTCCGATTCACTTTTTAAGGAAGAGATTTTTTTTACAAAAAAATTGATTAGTTCAAACTTCAAACGGATCGTTTTTTTTTTCACATCGTTGTCTGAACCTCCATTTTAAAGATCTCTTCACCATATAATAACAGACCGCCTCACCCTTCTTCACTCCACTCCACTTCACCTTCCTCTCCTCTCGTCTACCTCCCCCTACTCCAGTCTAGACCTCCATCTCTCCACAACCAAACTGAGATAATGAGTCTTCTATCCGGAAATGCAGACTACGACAAGCCCTTCAATTTCTTGATCTACGGACGCACCGGATGGATCATCAGTCTTCTTGGCAAGCTTTGCCTGTCCCAGTCCATCGACTTCGCCTACGACTCTGGCCACCTCGAGAACCGTGCCTATCTGAAGGCCGACCTGGACGCCATCCAGTCGACGCACGTTTTCAACGTCGCCGGAGTTACCGGTCGCCCCAACGTTGACTGGTGCGAGTGCCACAAGGTCGAGACCATCCGTAAGCTTTTAGCTGAGGGCACGAGAAGGAGGTAAGAGTCGAATCTGTATGTGTAGTATGCTGTTGTTATTGGTGATTTGGTTAATTGGGGATTGCATAGTTTGTCTGGTTGATTGTGAAGAAAGAAGATGGAGCCATGGAGGTCGAAGGCTGGGGCTGGGGTAGAAGGTTGGGCTGGGCTGGGGTGGAGGGTGGGCTGAGTCAAAACCGTTTTGTTTTTTATACTTATAAACAGTAAACCGCATATTGTACCGAGTTCGATCGGGTTGGACCGGAAACCGACCCCCTTGCCGGTTCGAGAACCGGCCCGATTCTGATAACACCGGTAAGGAAGAAACCACATTTTTCTATTCATTCCTTTTAATTGAAAAAAAATAGTTAAATTCAATTCAAAATTAGTCGAAGCAATAGCTGCAATACCTATTATTTTATTCTCAAATAGAGTAGCTTTTTTATCGAATCAAAAATTGAACTAGTTTGTTTAAACAGTTTCAAATTGGTTTAAGGTCGAATTGCTTCGTGAACAAGTCTATGGTAATTGTAATTTTATCGGTCATTTACAAATATTCTTGTATGGCTTAACAAGCATTTAGACAGTGAAACACAAAATTGACTAAGTCCTTGGTAAATGGTTATAAGAAAATTGTATATGATTGACAAAATAAAATGGGTTATGATGGATTCTGAATATTGGGCTTGCCTATTTTTACATTGGGTCCAATAACAACCTGAACTGAATTTATTAAAGCCCAATAACACCATGAACATTAAAGCGTCGCCTTTTGACAGATCGTCGCCTAAAAAGGCGCTCAACGCCCAAGAGGCCGACGCCAAAGAGGCCGACGCCAAATAGGACGATACCCAAAGAGGTCATCGCCTCCCAGAGAGGCATCACCCTTAGAGGTCGACGCTGATGCCCAAGAGGCCGACGCCGACGCCCAAGAGGCCGACACCCATGAGGCCGACGCCCAAGAGGCAGACACCCAAGAGGCCGACACCCATGAGGCCGACGCCGACGCCCAAGAGGCCGACGCCGACGCCAAGAGGCCGACGCCCAAGAGGCTGACACCGACGCCCATGAGGTCGACGCCCAAGAGGCCGACACTAAAGAGGCCGACGCTGACACCCAAAGAGGTCATCGCCTCCCAGAGAGGCATCACCCTTAGAGGTCGACGCTTATGCCTAAGAGGTCGACGCCAACGCCAAACAGGCCGACGCCCAAGAGGCCGACACCCATGAGGCCGACGCCTACACCCAAGAGGCCGACGCCGACGCCAAGAGGTCGACGCCCAAGAGGCTGACACCGACGCCCATGAGGCCGACGCCGACGCCAAAGAGGCCGACGCCGACGCCAAATAGGCCGACACCCAAAGAGGTCATCGCCTCCCAGAGAGGCATCACCCTTAGAGGCCGACGCTGATGCCCAAGAGGCCGACGCCGACGCCCAAGAGGCTGACGCCGACGCCCAAGAGGCTGACGCCGACGCCCAAGAGGCCGACGTCTACGCCCAAGAGGTCGACGCCAACGCCCAAGAGGCTGACACCGACGCCCATGAGGCCGACACCGACGCCCAAGAGGGCGACGCCAACGCCAACGCCAAAAAGGCTGACGCCGATGCAATAGAGGCTGACGCCGACGCCAAAGAGGCCGCCTAATGTCAGCTAATGAGCAACGCTTAAACAGCTCGCCATTTGAGAGCTCGCCTGTCAACAACTCGCCATTTGAGAGCTCGCCTTTTGACAGCTAGCCATTTGAGAGCTCGCCATTTGAGAGCTCGCCTTTCAACAACTCGCCATTTGAGAGCTCGCCTTTTGACCGCTCGCCATTTGAGAGCTCGCCTTCTTACAGGACGCCTTTTGACAGGACGCCTTCTTACAGGACGCCTTTTTACAGGACGCCTTTTAGTGGCTCGCCTAAGGATACGCCAAATAAGGATGCGCCAAAAACATAAAGTACTCAGAATGAGTGTGTGCCACCACATCTTACGAATTAGGCTGGTTGCTTTTAGCACGCCTATGATTAAACAAACTAAAAGAATAGTCTACAGTGGAGTAGCCACTATAAACGAATATTCTTAAAGTAACCATGGTTCGCTCGCCCAAGAGACAACTCATATAACTATGTTAAAGACCTGACCATGGACTCAAGTTAAGTATCTCTATATATACTTCTTACCCCTTCATTTGAGGAGAGGGATTTTGGACATACATGACATTATGCTCTCTATAAACAAACTTCCGACTGACTTGATCGTCGGAGGGGAAACCACTGGCAAAACCCGGGGTTTCCTTCTTGCAGGTCGCCGGAGCAGCATCGGGAGCCGAGGAGTGGAAAAATAGTGATCCAACAGGTTATTATGTTGATGATTTATCGATTACTTATAATAGTACGTTTCTGAATACTCAATGTAAAAACACTTTGCAAAATATTTTAAGAATTAAAAATTGTGACTTGATATAGTTTATTGCTATAGCAATAATCAGATTAAGTAAATGTTTGATTTTGTACCAAAGCAAAAATACATTTGATATTGAGATGTTTGGTTGTAAATACAGTAATACTCTTTTTTTTTTTTTGCCAAATTACTCGTTTCATTTTATAAAATAAAACGGCAATACAGTTATACTCCAATGAAGCAAAATTTCAAGCTAATTGGTATAGGTATAAGATATGATGAGAACTTTTGGTTGAATGTTGATGCATTACTTTCTTATCTTAGTCGCATTACTTTCTTATCTTAGTCGATATGGAATACTAATAGGTAAATTAATTTATTTAAAAATAACGAGATATGATATTGCTTTTTATGCTCCACCAAAGTGCTTCGGTCGTCTGTGTTCATTTAGATCTCTATGCATTTTACTGTTCAGTTTGAGTCAATTTATGCAAAGTTTTAAAAAAATCTCATTTAGAAATTGTTTATAAAATTAATAAAGATAATAAAAATTAATCTAGTTTGGATATTCTACTCTTATTTAGTGATAATTATATATCTGTCTTGCACAGTAAATAGTATTATTTATCTTTTATATATAATTATAAATTTTTTTAATAGTATATAGTATAATACTTATTTAAATTATTTTTAAATGAATATAGACTATAATAATTTAAAAAAACAATAAGTTTACAGTTATAAAGTTATTTTTTAAGGGAATACAAACTATAATATTTTTTTTTTAAAAAACAATTATTGTTATAAGTTTTAATTGTTTACAGTAAAAAATATGAAATTTTAAAAATGCATGAAATAATTAATTATATAGATAATTAATTATAATTTTATATGAAAAACAAAAATTATAAATTATATTAGGTGTATTTTTCATAAAATTAGTTAAAAATGCATGAGTCAATATAAAAATTAATAGTAACAATCAATAATGAAATAATAATTAATAATTTTAAGTTAAATATTTTTATGATTTATAATAATGCATAAGTTTACAAAATACTATTAAAATTATTACTAATTGTTTTTAGTAAATTTAATAATAGATTATATTTTTATTATATACATAGTATTTTAATCATTCAAAAATATGATGAGTTATAAATAGTTTTTAAAAAAATAATATTTTTCATAAATCTGTAAAACAATATGTGATTGTCCATATAATACTCTTAACTTTTATGGTTTATTACTTCTAAGTTCTATCAATGTCCGTATAAAAACATTGGTATTTTTCTAACAATAATAACATTCTAATGTTTTAGTATACATATTATATTTTATCTATTTTGTTCATTGTAAATTCTATTGAGTTTAAAAATATATAACATTTAATTTCGTGACATTGATAAAATTTATTTTGATATTATTGTAATTAAGTAGGTTATGTTAACATTACCTACTTAATTACAATAATATCAAAACAATTTATTTTTACCGACGAAAATTATGTCGGTAAATATCAAAATAGTCATGCTTGACGAAAAAATCATATTTGTCGACGAACAATTTGTGTCATATTTCGTCAGTAAATTTTTGTCGACGGGGTATTCGTTGACGATACCTTTACCGACGAAAATATTATTTTACCGACGCAATTTATTTTTACCGACAGAATTTACACATTTTACCAACGGAATAATTTCGTCGGTAAAAAGCAATTTTTCAATAGTGGTTGATATGTCACTTATGTCTTATTTTAGTAAGAGTATTATGTGATAAATAAAATGCATCATTAATTAATTTATATTTTAATTTGTAAAAGTAAATTTTAGGCTCAAGGAAACGGCTCAAGTATGATTGAGCCGTGGAAAATTTAATTTTATGATTATTAACAGCTCAATGAAAGTTGAGCCGTCCAGTATTGAATTACCAGCTCAATTTTTTGACCCGTCATCTTTATTTGCGGCTCAATATTGAAAGAGCCACTATTTTTTTAAAATCAAAATTCTTTTTGACGGCTCGAATACTGTAGAGACGTCATTAAAAAAAATATTTTTATCCAAATTATTTTTGACGGCTTAATACTATTGAGTCGTCATTTAAAAACAATTATTTTGACAACTGGTTTTATTGACGTTATTTTTTACGGCTTCTTTTTTTGAGCCGTTTTTTTTTTAAAGGATTTTTTCATTTTTGCTATTTTTCACGGCTCAATCACTATTGAGCCGTAATAAAAAATAAATATAAAAACAAAAATATTTTTGAAGGCTCATTTTTTATGAGCCGTCCTTATTTTTAAAAAATTAATATTTTTCTTTTCGCTATTTGTCACGACTCAATAGTGATTGAGCCGTAAAAAAAAATAAAAAAATTTATATTTGACGACTCATTTTGTTTGAGTCGTCCTTAAAATTCAAACATTTTTGTTTTCCCGCACTGGCGCACTATTTCCCTCGCATGTAAACGTATTCAATTTTTCAAACTTTAAAATATTTTCAAACTTCAAGCCGAAATATATTCCCTCACATGTTTACAATATTTTCAAACAAATTCGATTTGAAGGCATCCTTTTCTGCCTCTTCCCTACTACGTACGCTCCTCAACGCTTTTCGATGTGGTGGAACTAGCTTCTTTCGTCAACATTACTGTGAAGGCGCCATTCCAACCGAAAAACCTCCTGAGGTATGTGTATCTCACTGACAATTATGCAGTCTTCCGAGTGACAGTTATGCTTTTCTTATTTCTGATGCTCTCTAGTTCAACATCGATAAATTGCAGCGGTAGAGGGCGGATGGCAGCGGAAAATTGAAGAAGCTCTGCGATCTGCTGGACCAGGAGGAGATTCACGAGCGAGAGGAGTACGATGTATAAACAAAGAGGAAGGAGGAGTTGCTGGAGAAGCTGAAGCGAGTAGTGAAGGATTTGCAGAGTGAGGACTCCGTCGATGGAGAAAAGAGAAGCATCGCTGCTTCAAAAGTGCGAGTGCTTGCCAATGAAGAAGCTGAAACCAACCATCCATATTTATTTCAAGAACGGGAAGGTGACCGACGGTGGTGGAGCTTCAAGAACCTCTGAGCTTCAAGAACCTCTGAGCTTCAAGAACGGTGGTGGTGCTTCAAGAAGCCTATGAGCTTTAAATATTATTTTTTAAATATATTTTTGGTGACTCAAACAAAATGAGCCGTAAAAAAACATACTTATAATATAAGTACTTAATTCAAAATAATTAAGTTTCAATTATTAATTTATTTAAGGAGTAGTTAAATTCAAATATTTGTTAAACTCAAAAAATATTCAGCAGTTCTACCCCTGAATCACAGTCGCGGGGGGGAACTAACGGTACAGTTCCATCCGCGAATGTGAGTCGTGGGGGGAACTGGCGGTAAAGAAAAAAAATATACTCGCGAATTCCTTTCATGAGTGGCTTTTCCACCAGCAAATGGGAATTGCGAATATGTATAGATTCTATTTGTTTATAAACTGAGTACAATTTGGTATTTACTTATTAATTGATGTATATTTTAGTTAAAAATTCCATTTTATTACCTGGACACTACTATCCAATGAGTTTTTTGAAAAAGTAAGTAGTGTAATTTTTTTTAGAAAAGTAAGTATATAGAAAAAAAAATCAAAATCTGGGTATACGCGCTACCGTGGGTAGCACATTTTTTCAATAGACGCTACCGTTGGAATAGGCGCTACGTTGAGTAGCTTCTATTCCAAATCAGTTTTTTTTTTATGTTTCGATATTTAATGAAAAATAAAATTATGTATCTATTAAAAAAATTATAGTAGTAGATATTTTAATTGCAATTCAAATGATGCAAAAAATATTAAATTTGGATTTACGGATTGACTGTACGCTCTGCCGTAAGTTGAGATATGAAAATTTGACTTAAACAATTATAACTCAGACCATGTAAGTCCAAACTCACCACGGTTAACGTTATTTATGTCGTAATTCAATTATCTACCTAGGGTAATTTTTTGATTAGAAATACAGTGCTTTTGTAACCTAACATCATTTGTTTTATAATTTGACCGAAATAATTAAATACATTAGGTGAGAAATTTAATTTTATACATACTTAAAAAACTTAGAAGTTTTTGTATTGTATGTAGAGTTTTTTACGTATCGTTTTATACGGTCAGTCTAAAAGTAAAAAAAATTAACTCACAGTTATCGTCATTTAATTCGTAATTAAATTATCTACGCACTGTAATATTTTTGATTATTTTTCAGTATGTACATAATTAAATTTTTCACCTAGTGCATTTAATTATTTCGGTCAAATTATAAAACAAACGATGTTAGGTTACAAAAACACTGAATTTCTAATCAAAAAAATTATCCTAGATAGATAATTGAATTACGCCATAAATGACGTTAACCGTGGTGAATTTGGACTTACATGATCTGAGTTATAATTTGTTAAGTCAAATTTTTATATCTCAATCTACGACAGCGTACAGTCAATCTGTAAATCTATTTAATATCTTTTGCATCATTTGAATCGCAATTAAAATATCTACTTACTATAATTTTTTTAATAGATACATAATTTTATTTTTAATTAAATATCGAAATATCAAAACATCAATTAAAACAAAAAATTGGAATAGGCGCTAACCAGGGTAGCGCCTATTGAAAAAACGCGCTACCATAGGTAGCGCGTATACCCAAATTTCAAAAGATTTTTTATATATACTTACTTTTTTAAAAAAATAAAATAAACTTCGTACTTTTTCAAAAAACTCACCTAGCATATACGTCCGTTTCGTCATTTGGTTTCCCTTCTTGCTTCTCCAAAGGGAAAATCAGTCTACCAGGAGCTATCAAACAATATAGGGTATAGCTGGTCATGGTAGCTAGCTGTTTGTATCGAAGCATACAACATTACTACGCACTTGTCGGCAAAAATCTCCATGCCTGTCCATTGTCTACACGACAACACTCACAAACATCATCCTTTTGATGCAGAACAAGTCTGTGGCTCGGGTGACTCGACGTTAACCAGTGGTTAGGAGTGCAGTGACATGATAGATTGATTGATCAGAGTCAACATCAATGTGTTCTGTCGACTAGACTGAGGGACGGACTCAATACAGCTAGACTAAGCATAGTTATCATAACCGAACTGACCAACGGACACTTGGTCCAACGGTATCACCCTTGCTTATAAGCAAGAGGTCCCGAGATCGATTCTCGATGAACCAAGATTAATTCTTGGATGGCCAAAAAAAATCATAACCGAACTGGGCATCAAACAGGTGAGAGGTCGGTTCATGGTTAGATTGGTTCAACTCGGTCTAATTCGGTTCAGTGTGCGGTTTATTATTCACAATGGGAAAAAATTGAAAACTTAAAATACATACATAGTTTCAAACACAAACATAATTACCTCAAACTACATAGTCTCACACACACACAAACTACATAGTTTCAATATCAAACATACATTACTCTCAATTCTCAAACACAATAGTAGTGAACTGGTTTAACCAATTGAGTTAAGCCGATTGGTTTGTGCAGAGCCAAAAACCGAAAACAAAAAAAAAACGGATGAAAAAACCGAAAATCCAAAAAAAATCCAACTAAAAACTTAACCGAAAACCGGTTGGTTTTCTCAAAACCGGTTGGTTTTCTCAAAACCACTGGTTCAAACACTGTTCATTTGTAAAACGGTCTTTTAACTGAAACAAACCGAACAGGGATTCAGTTTCCGGTTGGACCGTCGATTCGGTCCGGTTCTAATAACTATGGGACTGAGAGTGGATTTGGAAATTCAATTTAATACTACATATTAAGCTCTTTATTTGACTCTCCAATTATAACATAATCTCCTGGTCGAGCATGCTTCTTAGGAGGGGATGAACATTAGTCATTTGTACCAATTTTGTGGTATCCATGTGTATGGAAGATATCATTCATATTTTGCATGACTGCTATGTTGACAAAAAAGTGTGGTCCAAAATTATATTGAAATCCCTAAGAATATTATTGACTTTTTTTTTTCCAACCTTCCAAATTGTCTGAGATTAAATTGCAAGAACACTTCCACTCACGCAAAATGGATAGAGTGACAGTTCATCTTCTCATCAACAATCTGGTTTCTCTGGAAGAATAGGAATTCCTCCATCTTTAATGTTCCTCCTATTAATATTGATGTTTCTAACATGTCTTTCTCTCAGGATAAAGATATTGCAGGAGTCTATAGAATCAAATGTATCAAACTAACGATTGTGAATATTCGTGTGAGTTGGACTCCTCCAACAAAGAGATGGATAAAACTTAACACAGATGGATCTGCACAGGGCAATCCAGGATCGATAGGGGGTGCAGGAGTTTTGATAAATGAATGAGACTGTCGGATTAAAGAATTTCAAAGGCGAATCGGTATCACAAACAACCTAGTGGCTGAGCTATGGACGATTCAGGATGGGCTAACCATGACAACTAATATGGGGGTGCATACTTTACATGTGGAATCCGACGTTCACGAAACAATTAATCTTATAGTGGATGATAAAAAATTTGATAGACCACTTATGTCTCTAATTCTTGACTGCATGAAAGTGCTTTTGGATTTCAAGAAGTTCAAAATACGACATGTATTTCGGAAAGTAGATGTTATGGCAAAATGAACAGTTAGCTTAGAAGATCATTTTCAAATTCTTTTGAATCTGCCCCGAGATGTTTTAAAATTTCTTTTGTTTGATGGAGCTGGACGAACAACAAATAGAGTCGTCCAAGATCGTATTGTTTAAACGATTGTACTTATTTTGTTACTTATTTACAAAAAAAAAATAATACGTACCAAAATGATGTCGTAAAGATGTACTTGATATATTCAAAATATTTTCTTTGGGAACTTCACTTCACTTACTATAATAATTTTTCCCAAGAGTAGTTATGTTAGAAAAAAATATTGAAAAAAGTATGTACGGAGGAAAACAATTTAGAAAAATGGTATTAGGCGCTATCTCAAGTAGCGAGTGTATTTATCAAAATCGCTACTCACAGTAGCGTATTTAGACAATTATTTTCCTAAACTTCGATTTGCATGCAATTATGTGACAGAATTTCGCTCTACACCTCTCTGTACCAGCGATATTCGATTATTTGCTCGTCTATTCAATCAACACAGTGACTATTCTCTTTAAATTACTTGTGACATACTGCATTTTTTACCGCTTCGTCAGTCAACTATTTCTTTTCCACTCTTTTGGTTATTTGGTAGCAACTCGTTCATTTTCATCAAATTCTCCATTAAGCATACTTTAAGATATATTATATATTTTTGTGTTATATTTAATTACAATTGTTTTAAAATTAGTATCACTTATATTTATATTAATATTAGGTTAACTAAAAGATAAACACAGTTGATAAGAACTTTTATAATACCAATTATTTAGGATCAAACATGACAAATATTGGTATCATTTGCTTGTATGATGACGAAATATTGTCTAAGAATGGTGGTGAGGTTTATGTGGGTGTTACCTCTAGTATTACTACAACTACCTTGGATATCTCTCTTTCTAGACTAAATGAAATTATATGTATGGAGTGCGGTTGACATGATGTTGAAGCTGAGTCCATCAACATTTCATATAAATTTATAAATACTGATGGACTTTGCAAATTTGTACAGATTCAATCACAAAGTGCATTGTATTTCGCTTTACAATAAGAATTACTAGTCGATTTATTGTGTTCAACGTGACTAGAGTACTCAACGGTATTCCAAACATTACTGATAGTCATGAGAAATTGAATGTTTTGCATGGTCAGTAGCGTGTTGTGTCA
The DNA here is from genome assembly GCA_946814005.1 of Chamaenerion angustifolium. NCBI lineage: Eukaryota > Viridiplantae > Streptophyta > Magnoliopsida > Myrtales > Onagraceae > Chamaenerion > Chamaenerion angustifolium. The sequence goes on along the minus strand of OX328270.1, from coordinate 25,360,010 downwards.
ACACACTACTAGGGTGTAGCGTGTTTGGTCCAACACGCTACTTGTGGTAGCGTGTTTGGGTCAACACGCTACCCCGTTGAATGTGTATATGCATACATTTTTAATTAAATTTTTTTATATGTTTACATTTTTTGAAAAAAAATCACCTTACTAGGCTGACGCAATGATTTTCAAAGACAACTTTTAGGTTACCAATTGAATATTATTAGGACAGACTAATTAAAATCAGTACCTTAGTTTAATCATGTAGTTCATACTCGTCGTATACAAATATATATATATATATATGATTGGGATGAAGAAACTCTTGATTTTGCTGGGCTGACCTTATTGGGCCGAGGACTTCTTTTGTGTGGAATGAGAATGATGGGTGGAAGACGGAAGAGAGAGACTCGTCGAGTGTTGGTTTCCTTGAACTTTTTTAAAAAGTATGTATGTCATAATTTTTTTTTAAAAAGTATATATGTAAAAAAAATATTTAGCAAAATGTGTATTTGCGCAGGTGGTAGTAGCGTTTTTGAGAAAAACGCAAGTTTAGTAGCGTTTTGTTTTTGTTTTTTTTACGTTTTTTTTTTGAAAAAAAATAAAAAAAAAATCTTAATTTTTTTTAAAATATTACAGTAAGTATATATTTGAATTTCGATTCAAATGATGCAAAAAATATTAAATTTGGACTTACGGATTGACTGTAGGCTCTGCCGTAAGTTGAGATATGAAAATTTGACTTAAAAAAATATAACTCATACCCTGTAAGTCCAAACTGACCACGGTGAACGTCATTTATGTCGTAATTCAATTATCTACCTAGAGTAATATTTTTGATTGTTTTTGAGTAAGTACATAATTAAATTTCTCACCTAATGCATTTGATTATTTCGGTCAAATTTTAAGACAAGCGATGTTAGGTTACAAAATCATTGTATTTCTAATCAAAAAAATTACTCTAGGTAGATAATTGAATTACGACATAAATGACGTTCACCGTGGTCAGTTTGGACTTACAGGGTATGAGTTATATTTTTTTAAGTCAAATTTTCATATCTCAACTTACGGCAGAGCCTACAGTCAATCCGTAAGTCCAAATTTAATATTTTTTTTGCATCATTTGAATCGAAATTCAAACATATACTTACTGTAATATTTTAAAAAAAATTTAAGATTTTTTTTCAAAAAATAAAAACGTAAAAAAAAAAACCAAAAACGCTACTACTAGTAGCGAATTTCAGAAAAACGCTACTGACCTACCTGCGCAAATGCACATTTTGCTAAATATTTTTTTTATATATATACTTTTTTAAATATTTTTTCTGACAATGTTACTTTTTAAAAAAGCAGCCCTTGGGGGTTGGTGACATTGGGTACTTGAGTTAAGTATGTGATCATTAGTAGTCCTTGTTGGCAAAACAAATAATAATTAGTAGTCCTTGGACTTTTAGTAATTTATTAAAAACAATCGATTAGCTCTTTTTTTATTCTTTTTGTTGGATTATGTAATATACATGCAATCTATATAGTAAAACATAATCACATATAATTAAGTTACCTCTAAATTGATTGCCTTAGCGGAAGCGGATCTGCCTGAGGTTGGGATCACGGTCTGCCGGACGGGAGGACACGCCACGGGTTAATGGGCAGTGACCTAGGTTTCCACAGCTGCTGACTTCTGTCTAAACTGTGGGTGGCTATCAAGTTCTGATCTCTCTTTATTCTAAGGAGAGCACCCCATATATATATAGATATATAGAGGGATAGGGTTTAGGGACAGTATCACATACCGGGCTTACCTGAATGGGCTCCCACTTATGGGCGACCCATTAACCTAAATCCAACATCTCCCACTCGCACAAAGTGGGGGGCGCTCATTCATCAAGCCAACACCAAAGAGAACGAATTCTCTTTATACAGTTAAATCACATACGAGGAGGCAGCCGTGCGACCGACAGGCACTACGAGCAAGGTACTGCGCATATGTTAGGAGTTGCAGTGACTCGCGGATCTCACACCATCAGTGGATTTGTGCCCTGCACCCTTGGCCATGTAATCTTTCTCAATGTTTGACCACACAATGATCTTTCAAACCTATACATCTGCATTGTGCCCACAACCGTCTAGTGGACACAACATCGAGAAGATCCCATAATGACCATCCCCTTCCCACGAAACCATCGGCACAATTCAACTCGCTTTTCTAGAACCGGGTCCAAGGTACTTGTGAGCGCACCCATCGAGCACGGACTAAGATGACAAACACTGAACTGAACCTCAAGTCTCTGTTCAGAGTACTGAGGGTACGTACGTGGCTCTTACGCGAAGAGCTCTGGGTCTCACACGACTCCGAGGTAAGATCACATCTCAGGGCATACCCATGGTCGATTTAGGGTGCGCCGCGGTATGGAACGCGCGCTACAGCATATCTCCTCTCCCATGGAGCATATGTCCATATGCTGTACAGATGTCCATCAGGCACACAAAGTACCCGAACCAAAAGTCACAAAGGCTCCCATCCGACCCCTGAGTGGATTGACAGACCATAATCCATCGTAGTGCAAAAACAGATAACTCCGGACACAAAGTCCTTTCTGGTTATCCCGACGGATTTCCAAAAACTAGAAGCTATCACCAGCCTCACCCAGCCACAAAGGCATAGAAGCTATCACCCGTGTGAGAGGGTGACCAAATCCACTTTGACATATATTAACAAACAATCACAGAAATGAACACACAAAATACTCAAACTGCGAAAACATGCATACTCAAATATAAGATTTGGGACAAACCGAACAGTGACCTATTTCCAAACCTTTATTTCTAGACAGACTCAAAGAATCAATGTGTTCTAGGGTCTTTATTGATGCATGCCCAAATCGCATATGCCATAACATGATATTATTTACCGAAAGACAAGAAACAGTGGATCCAACAGATTTGCATGACAATCTAATGAAATACAATCCTGACTCCTCCTTACCAGTCCCCAAGACCTTCCCATTTGAGAGGTCCTCCAAGATTGCAAGGTTGGGATAAAACAGAACACAACATTTCAAATCTCTAGTAAGCTTGGAAACAGATAACATATTGTATTTGAAGTCGGGAAGGTATAAAACATTGCTCAGTTTCTTATATGAATCCATCAAAATATTCCCAGTTCCACACACATCCGAATGTCCACCATTGGGCAATTGAACTTTGATTGCAGTTTGGCCAAAAAAAAACTTTGATTCCAGGGACAACCCTTTTTCCATCCAACCAATCATTTATGTTTGTCATATGGTTGATTGCCCCACTATCGAAAATCCAATAGTCACTATGAATTAAGGAAGTAGAATTAAGAAGGATACCATTCGTATTTGTGTAATGGTCCACGGAAGCGGTATCACCTGCACTCGAAGCAGTGATGCCTGCATTCCCAACTGCAGTTAGGAACTGATCAAACTGTTCCTTGGTAAAAGTAATTCCACCTTGCATAACACAGCTCATAGAAGGATCATTTGTAGTATTTTGCATAAAAGAATTGTCAACATCACCAGTCCTTGAGGAGACAGTATTGACTCTATAACTATTTCCCTTTGCCTTCAGATGCTCTTTGTATTTAAAACAGTTATCCTTGGCATGCCCCTTCTTCTTACAGAAGTCGCATCCCGTGAATAACATCGTTCTATGGTATGCCCCTTTTTGTGACAATGTGACCATTCCAAATTTTAGTTTCCCTTAGGCTTACTCAAAATCATAATAGTGTTTCCAAAATTTGTGTTCACAGTTGCATGTAAAACAGAAGTTATGCCCCTTTGAGGCTTTGACTCTCTTCTTGCATCGAAAGGTTATAGGCTTGATTAACTGAAGGCAAGGGATTCCAAAGAAGCAGTGACTTCTTACATTTGCAACATTTTCATTCAACCCCATATGAAACTGAAACCTCTGATTTTCTTTGTGCTCAATATGCTTTATGAAATCTTCTCCCTCGATATGAGGAAGTGCACATGCTGCATCATATTCAACCCAAATAACTTTCAATTTTGAAAAAAAAGAGGTTGAAATAGAGTTTAATCATTGTCTAGTCATGACTATCTCCAAGTGTAACTAGTATGTCCTTGGTCCACTGAGCTTATCAAAACGTTCCTTCAGATCTTTCCAAACGAGGAATGCACTTTTAGTGTACAACATCCTGCTGACAAGATCTTTCAAAATAGAGTTGGTTATCCAGCCAAGGACCACAACATTACATCTGTCCCAAATGTGATGAAATGTCGGATCGAATTTTTCACGCATACAAGAACCAGTTATAAAATCTAGCTTGTTTCTACCTAGCAGCATAAATATGATAGATCGGTTCCACGTCATATAATTCTCAGGAGCAGTCAAAGTTATAGACACCATGTTCAAGCCAGGATTATCACTTGGATGAAGGTACAAAAGATGATGAAAATCTACCTTGGCCATAGCCTCATTATTTACCTCAATGATGGCAAATTTGTCTGCCTCCTCAACAAGTTTCACTTCAGCCATGATGAAACCACCAAATCGAAGGAGACAGGTCGGTTCACGTTTCAGATAATCGCAAGCTAAGGAACGTCCTCAAAACAAGGTTTCAACGAATGCAGAGGGCCACCACAATGAAGGAGTCGCAAGGGAAGAGACGGAAACGAACCGATTCGCGACTCAGCAACCGCAAACCAAGGCTTCGTTTCCAAGAAAAGAACATAGATGCCAACAGACGAAGAAGGCCAATCACCACACCAGAATCGCAAGGAAAGAGGCAAGACACCTCAGTGCTCTGATACCATGATGAAATCAGGATGCGAAGAGGAGAAAATCATAAACGAAGCAAATCGTAGCAGACAAAGGAAAAAAAGACTTGGGATTCATCGAGACCAGTTCCTTCATCTGGTGGTCTCTCCTCCTTTAAATACAAAACCCTAATAAACTAAAATACTAGTTACAACCGAAAGTTCTGAAAAGAGAAAAAAACACACCCTAAATATTAACATATGAAACACAGAACAACAAAAAACACTCAACTATAAAGAACAACAAATATAGTCCTCAAATAATAGAACATGCCAACTTGCTTCTAATCTCAATAGTTAATACGTATGTCTCTTAATTATCATAAGTTCATATGTTTAAGTCTCTGTGCGGTTAGATTTTTTATAACATTTTAAAAAGATATTTAAATGACAAAAATAGTCATGATAAATATAATATAATTAGATTAGAAAAGAGTATTTTCGTAATTTAGACAGACGACGGTTACAGAAATCAGTTCTGCCTTAACTGCGTAAAAAAAATTGTAATGTTGCATACGTGTGTAACTGGTTAATACGTGTGTGTCTTAGTTATAAACTCATATGTTCGAGTCTCCGTGCGGTTAGATTTTTTTATAACGTTTTGAGAAGACATTTAAATGATCAAAATAGTCATGATAAATAGAAAACATAGTCATAATAAATACAAACTAATTAAATTAAGGTATTTGTATAATTTTACATGATGCGGTTACAATTACATAAATTGGTTATGCGTTAATAATATAGATAGATATAAAATGGGATAGAAGAAAAGAAAAGTAGAAAAAGAAAAAGTGTGAAGACAAAGAAATGAAGAGTCGGCGCGGTTGTCTAAAGACTCTAAACCGACCATCCACCCCGTCCTTTTCAACCCTCGTCTCTTCTCTCTCTATCCTCATTCCCTCTCTTTAATTGGACCCTAACCCTCTTTTCCACTCCTTGTTTCTATCAGTTCTTCTTCTTCTTCTCCTTTGGTTTCCATTCGAGTTCTTCCTCGGTACTTCATCCGTTCATTTTTATTTCAGATATCGGAAGAAGTTAACCGAGATTTTAACTTAGATTTGCCCGATCTAACCAGGGTTTTTGATAGCTATATTTTTTTTTCTGTTTGATTGGTTATCTTCATTTGTTACCTTTTCTACCAAACTCCCTTGGCATATTTTACTCTTTAAAGGGGGTGAGCAACTATGAAGGCCTGTGTTGAGCAAAGAGTTCTTGAGAGGGCCGAGGATGGCGGTGATAAGGAGAAGAAGAAGACCAGGCGTCGATCTAATCGTCGTTCGAAGCAGAACAGCTCTTTCTCAGGTGCTTAACCTTCTCTATCTATTTCAATTGAGATAAATCGAACGCGCTGAATTTATTAATTAATATTTTTTTTCATGAATTCGATAGATAGCTGGATTCGAACCGTCATGGCTATGGTATTCTGTTTAGAATTAGAATTAGACTTTAGCGAAGAAAGTAATGATTGGTATCAGGTGATTGATACAAATGGAGAACGGGACATTTCATGTTAATATACTTGTAGTCTGCTGCTTTCTTTCACATAAGTCTTTGTCCCTTAAGTTTGGCAGTCGCGATCCTTTTGCCAATCCGGAACTCCTATGCTCGCCAAATCCTCTCTCTAATATGAGGCAGTTCACATACGGAACTTTGGTTACCTGCACTCAGTGACATACTTAAGAGAATGGATAAGTGCTAGAGGTACTACATAGTTTGTTATCCCTGTTGGTGTCCTTTCTTCATGGTTGATTTGGATGGGGGTTTGGGTGTGAAATTGCATAAGAAAGGCTGGTTAGAATTGCACAAAGAAGTCGTCATAGCCGTTGATAGTTATTATGTATGAATCTAGTTTTTGGTATAAGTAAGGCAATGATGATTTTTCTTAGTTATTTCAGTTAATTACTGCATCATAAATTAATAATTATAGATAAATAGCTTTCTGGAAGAGTAAGATGTAGTCATAAGTAGTTATTCACCTTATCATCACCAGCCAAAGTGATATAATGAGTTCTACAATGTTAATTAATTTTAACATCTTATAATCTCCTATTTTTATGCATTTCATTTTCTTAATCTTTGCTCATTTGCAGCTTCTAGTTCCGCTCATGAAAATCAACAAGAAAGATCTGTGTCGCCTGAAGAAAGTGTCACCTCTTGCAAGGATACTTTGTCCCTGCAATGTGGTTTAGAGAGTCACTCTTTAGGACGACTTGAAATAGATGCAGAAGCTGATACTGCTTTCAGTTCGATGCCAGCTATGCATCTTGGTGAAAATGTGGATGTAGAAGTGCAGAGGCAAAACGTCATTGCGTGTGATAATGGTGGAGGAATTTCTTTTAAATCATTTCCTGAGGTAGTTGCATCTCAAGAGTTATCTGTGGCATGTACAAGTAAAGGTTTACTTGGTCAACGTCAGATGAGCTGCTATGGTGGGATCAGACCTTTTGCTAAACATTGGTCTACGGAGGCTGTTTGCAAGGCACTAGAGGTTAGTTAAACATCACAACGTGAAATTCATGTAGCTAACACTCCATCTAAGGATGAATCTTATCAGCATGTCTTTACTTGATTGTTGTAAATGATTGCAGAAAGGGGAGGTCTTTAAAGCAGAAATTCGAGTGAATGCTTACAACCCAGTGGAGGTAGGTTTTTTCTGGCCGAAGATTTTTTTTTTGCTACTGGATAAATGTTATTTATTGCAATTTCCTACTGCTTATAATTATATTGTGATTCTTGTAGGCTTATTGCAAGATTGATGGAGTACCGACAGATATTCTCATCAATGGATATGCCATGCAGAATAGAGCGGTAATTGAAATTTGTAACTGTTCCTTATGCAAGCATGTTATGCATTTGTTGCTGTTTAGTAGCTTGTACGCATATTCTCACACAATATTAAGCATTCTCGGCCAGTCTCCAACATAAATGGATCTGTCCTCTCCATGTGGAAATGCTAATGCTATGTCCGGTCTGGGAATGCTCAGGCTTAGGATGATGTGGATGAAGCCAACTAATAATCTAGCTGAAGGGTGGGCTCTATTAGACTAACCACCCTGAAAGCTGGGTAAACAACTGTCCTAAGTTATTTAAATGTCAAGCCTATTAACTTCAACCGCTATCACATAAGGAGACTATTTTAATTAGTGGAAACTCCACTAGTATGAACAAGGTACAGTCAGCTTGGGATAAGAATCATCTAGAATATATTTCAAAATTTTGGGTGAAGAATATGATTTTTTTACAGAGGTACAACAAAATTAACTTCCATTAGTTTTTGGTTTAGGGTTTATCATGATCATGTTGCATTATATTTGAAATTAAGGATAGGATATTCTCCTGCCTGAATGGAGAAAATGAATAAGAAATGGTCAATTCTCTTACCTTTGTGTTGGTTACATCGATCATGGAACTGCAAAAATGTTGATTGATGGACTATCGACTCAAAAGTTGATTTTTAGTTGGCTCTATGGTGCCTTTTGGCAAGGTGAGTGTTTTATTTCATTGTCAGGATATGTGCAAATACTACCTGAAATTTTGAGGAGTTGGCTTGTATGTTATTACATAATTGAGGTTTTTTTTTGTTTTTTTGACCATCCAAGAATTAATCTTGGTTACATCGAGAATCGATCTCGTGACCTCTTTCTTCTAAGCAAGAGATGATACCGTTGGACCAAGTGTCCATTGGTATAATTGAGGTTCACTTGACTCTGTTTATCAAGTATTCTTAGAAATTGACACTCAAATTTTTTGCAAAATTTGTCAGTGTTACGTATGTCTGGATGTTTGCTTTGAATGTTCTTTGTCAAGTCACTTTGACATATGAATGAATATTTCCTGTTCTGCCTGCTAGATACCTCTTAATAGATTGGCATGCTCTATTTTGTTGGTATTTTTCATGATCTAATAAATTACTTATTGTGCAAAACTAAGCATTCAGCATAGTAGGAAACACTCGCCAAATGAGATGGCATAGTATGAAATGGTTGCACCTTAGGTCAAACTTATTCTATAAGGAAGCAGTCTTCGTGCTAGACAGAGCTGATATTATCAGTTAGTTACTTCCAGGAGTCAGTTGTCTGAATGGAAAGGGCATGAGAAAAAATATTTGAACTAGACTCACTTCTAATGGTATGACATGGCACTAGAGAATGATCTGAATTGATAATGGATAGTAAATTTTCTATGTTTCATAATAAGAAGGAACTCTTGTCCATCCAAAGACCAATTTCCTGGTGATTCATGGTTAACATATTGTTTTCTGTTGTATTTATGGTACTGGGTATTCAATTGACATTATTTAGTTGTTCCTTTCCAACTTGATGTCGTTTAATCTCTTTAAACTTGTATGTCCTTAAATGAAGTGTGCATTGTCCGTTTAGTAGCAAATTCATCATTGGTTTGAGCATATGCTTGTGACGAGTACTCTTAAAAGTTTTCCTTTTGAGTCAAGGGAAAGTTATAACAGTGGAAAAATAACTCTTTTCTGGCTTCAAATTTCAGTTTGGTTATTCTCTCGTAAAATGTTTTTTTTTCCCAGTGAAGTTCTCTACAATTCGTTTTTTAGTTTGACGTAGCAGTTGCGTTATCATAATGGCACCATCCAGTTCACTTCATGAGAATATTTTCTTTTTGTAGGTTTTGGGAGACATTGTGGCTATTAGGATTGAACCGTTGCCAATGTGGGCTAAGATGAAAGGGTCAACTAAATCTTCTGGTAATTCTGACCCATTGGAAGGTGGCAGTTCATCTTGCGATGTGAATGATGAGGTTTTAGTTCTCACCAGCAAAGGCAAAAGCAAGATAGTTGCAGAAGGAGATTTTTCTTGTGGTACAAACATGTTCGATGTGGACACTCCATCTAGTAATACCACTCATTTGCTACTAGCTAGCCAGGAAAATAATAGGCTTTGTAATGGACATGAATATGCTTCAGGTTCCCATCAGATGGGTCCTTTCAGTGGTAATAATGAAATTGAGGATGCTATAGGGAAGATCTGCTCTATGATTATTTCAAATCCGTCGAAGAGACCAACGGGAAGGGTCGTATCTATTGTTGAAAGATCTCATCGTGATACTATTGTTGGTTTTCTTAATGCTAAGGCATGGCTTGAAGTCAGAAAGAAGCACGGCAAGAAGAAGGCTGAGCGCATTCCTCTTATAGTCTTACCTAAGGATGCAAGGTTTCCAAAGATGATGGTCTTTTTTTCTGAATTGCCTGACAGTATACAAGAAAGACTGAAGCATTATGATATGACAGTTGAGTCAGAGTTGGTTGCTGCACAAATTGATGATTGGAATGAAGAAAACGATCTTCCATATGCCCATATTGTTCGCACTTTTGGTGGTGGTGAACTCCAGAATCATATTGATGCGATCTTATTTGAAAATTCGATTCATGATTCTGAATTCTCTGAGGAATCACTTTTGTGCCTTCCATATGTCCCATGGGAAGTTCCGAAGGTGGAATATCAATGCAGAAAAGATCTTAGGAATTTGTGTGTATTTACGATTGACCCTTCTACTGCAACAGATCTTGATGATGCATTATCTGTTGAGGAGATATCAACTGGATTATATAGAGTAGGTGTTCATATTGCTGATGTCTCGTACTTTGTACAACCAAATACACCATTAGATATTGAAGCTCAGGTTCGATCTACAAATGTGTACATGTCTAGAAGTAAGTTGCCGATGTTGCCACCATTGCTTTCTGAAGATTTGGGCTCGCTTAATCCCGGAGTTGATAAGCTTACATTTTCCATTTTGTGGGATGTGGACAATTCTGGGAACGTGGTAGACCGTTGGATAGGACGGACCATTATACGGTCTTGCTGCAAACTTTCATATGAACTTGCTCAGGACATGATTGACAGTGCTGACACTTTTTTGTCAGATGACCTTCCTCAGTTATATGGATCTTTTGAATGGTCCGATGTTATCATACGTGTCAAGAATCTCAATAAGATCTCAAAGCTGTTGAAAGTTATTAGATTTGGAGATGGTGCTTTGCAGCTCGAGAGCTCCAAAGTTAATTTCTTATTTGACAAGGATGGAATCCCATACGACAGCGTCCTCTCTCAGCGCAGGGACTCGAACTTTCTAGTGGAGGAGTTTATGCTTCTGGCAAACAGGACAGCTGCTGAAGTCATATCAAGAGCTTTTCCTTATACTGCTCTGCTAAGGAGACACCCAGCACCTGATAGTCGAAAGCTCAAGGATTTTGAAGCCTTTTGCTTTAAGTATGGATTGGAGTTGGACACTTCTTCTTCTACAAAGCTGCAGAAATCATTGGAGCGAGCAAGGGAAGTACTCAAGGATGATCCTGTGCTAGTTGAGATTCTTATGTCATATGCTGCAAGGCCAATGCAGCTAGCGACATATTTTTGTACTGGTGATTTTGAAGATGCTTCAAGAAATTGGGGCCATTATGCGATTGCTGCTCCGTTCTATACTCATTTCACCTCCCCATTGCGTAGGTATGCTGACATTGTAGTTCATCGAACGTTGGCAGCTGCTTTGGAAGCTGAGGACTTATACCTTAAACAATTGCCCAACGAGGGGCAGGTGGTGAAGAGATGTTTTTCTGGTATGTGTTTTGATGAAAGTGCTGCAGCATCACAGTATGCAAGGGAAGCATTTTCAGCAGCAGCTTTCAAGCATGGAGTTCCATCCCATTCCCTTCTAACTGGTATAGCTTCACAATGTAATGAGAGAAAGCTGACAAGCAGGAAGGTGAAGGATGAATGTGATAAACTCTACTTGTGGATACTTTTGGAGAAGAAAGGGGTATGTTTCTTGTTCTCTATAAATGAGTGCTTTAGTTTATTCATTTTTGTCTTAATCAGAAAATTTGCAGTATTACATGCTCTTCATGAACTTTTGATGAATTGATTGCCACTTGTAAGTGACGTATTGCAATATGTTGGATTCAACTGTTGAGGGTTTTAAAACTAAATGCTGGTAAAAGAGCTTGACTGTGAGTGCTATAATGCCACTTAGTATAAGATGATGGCCCATGTGAAAGGACTGTGTTGGGGTTGTGTGGTTAGGTTAGTGAGCTAAGCGTCTCTAGAGTGCAAGGTCACCATGTTACGTTTTGATCAGATTTTAGGGCAGTGGGCACTTTTTTGTGGGCACTTGACTATGCCATTCCTAAAAGTTTGTGTCTAGTAAGGAAAAAAGGTTGTCAGCAGATACAATCAGTATAAGTGGGGATAGTTCTACTACCTACCAGCATAACCTTTCTGTTATAATATAAATGGTTGGTCTTGTTTGTAAGCCATGGTTTAAATCTAACTATAGAAGTCTAAACTAGATGGAAGCAATAAAGTTTACGAGACTATAATCATCGTCATATAATAAACGGAGGAGAGGCAGTTTATTTTGGATGGGTAATGTAACAGTCTCAGGAATGTCATGTAATCCACCAAGGCCAAGCTGTATGTGGGTTAGAGAATGCGGGAGGTAATATGTGACTGAGTCTGTATATAGGGAAGAGAACTGGAAAAAATTATATATGAAGTTGTATAAACAATATCAAAGCTGTGCTGCTCTTGTGATTTTAATATTATTCCTTTTTTTCTGGCAGATATTATTGTCAGAGGCTAGAGTGCTAGCACTGGGGCCAAAGTTCATGTCTGTCTATATCCCGAAGATAGCCGTAAGTTTTCAATCAATTCATATATGGATATGGTGATTTTATAGTTTTCTCTAGGTATATAATTATTTGCTCCCTTTTCTAAAATTAATTCACTATTACTTTGTGTGGTGGATTGATATGCCTAGATGGAGCGAAGAATACACTATGATGAGATTGAAGGTCTGTATGTAGAATGGCTGAACGCAACGTCCACACTAGTGTTGAGCCACAGATTCTCGTCGTATAATAGAAGTGGAAGGTGCCACCAGCATAGTAATTGCAATAAGTACAGACCACTTGAAGAATTTTCACTGCTTGCAAATCCAGTGGATGAAAAAGATGGTTCTTCTGAAACTATCCTTCCCCTGTTTTTCCCAGTGACGGTGCGTGTTCTTTCGACCATTCCGGTTGCACTTCATGCAGTTGGTGGTAGTAATGGTCCGGTTGATGTCTGTGCAAGGCTGTATACAACCTCGTATTTTGGGCCACAGAACTCTAGTGAAGGAGAGAAACTCATCTGAGTAGGTTGATAAAGAAGATGAAATGAGTGAATTGGGGCCTAGTGGATAATAATAACAATAAGCAGCAAGTCTTCTGCAGTTGGGTGGCACTTCTTGTTTTTGTTTTAGTTTGAATTTTGAAGATGATGTTTGTAGATAGGCCGGTCAGTCAATCAGCAGCAGCAGCAGCAGGGTGTTAGTTATTTAGTCGGCAAGCATCCTTGGTAGCTACGTTTTAGCAGAATAGCCCCCTTAGGTTTTGCTTTGCCGGAAGGAATGGTGGGTTGGGGCCTTTTGTTTTTTTGTAGGCCGAATCCATCACCTCGACTGATTAATGACTTGTCTTTTCTTTTTTGTTGACATCATCGGACGGTCTGTACGTCTCTCTGCTGCTGCTGTTTTTAGTTACATTCCAAATTGAATACCTTTATCAGCAATACAATGGGAAATAACGTTCTCTAAACGTTGTTGTCACTGTGAAGTGTTTGTATGGTTTTGTTGATATTTCTGTTTGTTTTCTTTGTGATTTCTTTCCTCATACGTTATAAATTCTGGCAAATTGATCCCTAAGCCATAGGCCGTGCTTTACCACTTCCAGACACAAGAAGGCGAGGACTTTTACTTGCTCTATTTACACACTGGTAGTCGCTATTGCTCAAAGCGCACCTAAATTGCAACAAGAAAAAATATTGTTGGATGACATGACACTAAACACAACTAGAGTATTTTTTCCTCTAATCATTAGAAAAATATAATAAAGAAAACATGTAAACTGATCAAGTTGCAGATGACTTGTTACTTTGTTTTATTTTTTTCTCGAAATATACCTCAAAATAAAAATAAATACTGAAATATCCTTAGTTTTGACAAAAATACAAAAATACACATACTCACGAATATGATTCGCGGGTGGAAATTCTCCCTTCCAGAGCAAACAAATCAGTAGGAGAGAGAAACTTGCTTAAGCACTATCAGACAAACCAGCGGTAGAGAAAGAGAGGAATTTGCTTTATGACGTTTGTGAGATTTACACTTGCTTTTGTATATATATATATATATGTGGTTGACTACCACCCATAAATACCATTCACGGTCTATATTTTTTAGATAATCCACGAATATTATTTATGGTATGTTTTTTCAGTATACCCACCCGCAAATGACATTCGCGTGTATGTATATCTCCTGTTAGGACACTTGTTATGAAGTCCCTTGAGCTCATTCCTTCTCCTTCAGAGAAACTGCAGATGGCGTCTGAGTCTTCTTCATTTAGATCCACTGATACTACGTCAAATTCTTCTGGTAGATCCAGGTCTTGTACTACAGCTGCCCTTGCGATGTTGGAGCTACTAGCCTACTGTGCATACCTTGTAGAGGTAAATGAAAAGTTAACCAAGGAGGCTGAAGAATGGTTGACTGCATCATTAAAGCAGGATTTGGAAGATCTCGAAGAAGAAAAGAGAAAGGAGAGTGTAGAAGACACTTACCATTTGGGTGAAGAAAAGAAGGAAGGGAGACAGGTGACTAACAGACTGTACAACATGACAGTCACAATGATCATCCCTGGAGTAAAGCCCTTCACAGTAAGAGCGATACTAGATACAGGCGCAACAACATGCTGCATTGATCAGAAAATTGTTCCTGAAGGAGCTCTAGAGTTAAGCTCAAACCCAATTGTATTCTCGGGCATTAACTCTAGACAAATAGCAAGGCATAAGTTGAAGCAAGGGCAAATGGAGATAGGTGAAAACAGGTTCAGAATACCTTTCACCTACAGCTTCAGCATGGGCATGAAGGAGGGAATTGAAATGCTCATAGGTTGCAATTTCATCAGAGCCATGTATGGAGGATTGCGAATAGAAGGTAACATAATTACCTTCTACAAAAACTTGACCTCAATCCACACGAGGCAAGAAACTTTGCAAGCAAATATGGCCATAGAAGAATTAGAAATGGAGGAAAATGAGTACATAGCCTTCCAGGAGATGGTATTATTCAACATGGGAAGGACAAGTCCATCATTCAAAAGACCCGCATTCCTTACACCAGAAGAGATATGAATGGAAGGTAATGCCTTTTGGGTTGAAAAATGCTCCTGCAATTTTCCAAAGAAAAATGGATAATTGTTTCCGAGATCATGCTGATTATATAGCAGTATATATTGATGATATACTGGTTTTCTCAGAAAATGAAGAGGAACATGCGAAGCATTTAGCTCAAATGCTAGCAGTATGCAAGAAGGAAGGGCTGGTACTATCTGCAAATAAAATGAAGATTGCAGTAGAAGAAATAGAATTCCTCGGAACCATAATTGGAAGATCAAAGATCAAACTCCAACCCCATATCATCAAAAAGATTGCAGAATTTGATGATAAAAGCCTTTCCCTTTTCTTCTTCGAGATCTTCCAAATCCTGCTTTAATGATGCAGTCAACCGTTCTTCAGCCTCCTTGGTTAACTTTTCATTTACCTCTACAAGGTATGCACAGATATATTCCTTTCAAAATTGAGGATTTCTTAAGAGTGAATTTCTTAAATGTAAATCTTACTATATCTTTTTTAATTAAATAAACAAGAGGGATTTTTTTAAAACCAAACTTAAAGTAATATATAATTACTAGAAAGGTCAATGTCATGTCATAAACAGCCAACTAAAAGTCTAAATATACGACTGAACTAAGAAAGCTTAGATAATAAATAAATGATATTTTAAATTTGATAAAATTAATTAATTATTAATTGACCAAATAATAAATTTTGCTAATAAAATATAGTTTTGTTAAATTTTGTTTTACATTTTCAAATCTTTTTATTTAAAAAAGATTTTTTTAAATGTTTTTTTTTCTTCTAAAAATGTACTTGGTCTTATCCCGCATTATAAATCTACTCATACTTTGGGCATGGAAGTGAGAAAAAACCTTTTTGACTGTTAATTATATTGGAATGTACGAAACATGCAATAGACCACAACATAACACATATTTAAGTTGTCTCCTTGAACGATTGTCTTAGCGGAAGCGGATCTGCTTGAGGTTGGAATCACGGTCTGCTGGACGGGAGGTCGCGCCACGGGTTAACGGACAGTGACCTAGATTTCCACAACTACTTACCTCAATTTAAATTGTAGGGCGGTAAGGCATCATTGTCATCATCATTAGGTTTTACAACCTTCAGCATCCCTATACATAAAGGGAATGGTTTGGGACAGTATCCAATACGGGGCTTATTAGAATGGATTCCCACTAATTGACGACCCAATTCCCCAAAACCAACATCTCATACTCGCACAAAGTGTGTGGGGCACTCATTCATTAAGTCAGCACCAGGGGAACGAATTCTCACTATACAATAAAGTCGCATACGAGGTAGCAGTCGTGCGACCGACAGACACAACGAGCAAGGTGCTGCGCATCTGTTAGGAGTTGCAGCGACTCGCGGATCTCACACCAGCAGTGGAAATGTGTAATGCACCCTTGACCATGCAATCTTTCTCCAGGTCTGACCACACACAAGAATCTTTCAAACATATATATGTATTGCGCCCACAACCGCAGTCGACGTCGCGGTTGGTGGCCATCTAGTGGACAAAGTATCGGAAGATCCCATAATGACCATCCTCTTCCCACAAAACCATTAGCACAGTCCAACTCGCTTTTCTAGAACCTGGTCCAAGATATTTGTGAGCGTACCCATCGAGCACAGACTAAAATAGCAAACATTGAACCAAACCTTAAGCATATGTTCAGAGTAATGAGGGGTACGTACGCGACTTTTACGCAAAGAGCTCTGGGTCTCATACGACTCCGAGTTAAGATCACATCTCGGGTGATACTCATGGTCGTTATGGGTGCGTCGCGGTATGGATCGTGCGCTACAACATACCTACTCTCTGATGGAGCATATGTCCAAATGATGTAAAGATGTCAATCAAACACACAAAGTACCCGAACCAAAAGTCACATACACTCCCATCTGACCCCTAAGTGGATTGACATACCATAATCCGTCATAGTGTGAAATCCGATAGTTCCAGACACAAAGCCCTTTCCGGTCATCCCAACAGACTTCCAGAACTAGAAACTATCACCAGTCTTACCTAGCCACAAAAGCATAGAAGCTATCACCTGTGTGAGAGGGTGATCTAATCCACTTTTACATATTTCAATAAACAATCACAGTAATGACACAAAAAAAAACTCAAACTGTGAAAACATGCATACTCAAATATAATTTAAGTTAAAGAACATTGTATGGGAAATTAAAATCAATGAAGTACATCAACTAAGTCTACACAGTCCTAGAGACTACACATGCCTCACTAAAGACTCCTTCTTCAAGGTTGGAGAGACTGTCCACAACCATCTCATCCGTAGACAAGTACTTCAAACTCATCACATTGTGTCTAACCACGTCTCTAACATAGTTTCACTTGATATCTACTTACTATGACTTGTTATGATACTTGGGGTTCTTTGTCACGGAGATTGCAACTCCAATGACTTAACAATCAATCTGTAAGTCTCTTCTGCCATATAACCTACTGAGTGGTCCACACAAGATTCACAAATTTGGCATCAATGACGATTAACACAATGTGCAATTGCTTATTGCTCATCCACGATATCGCGCCATCGGAGAGCAAAGCATAAAGTCTAAGGTGAATTTTCTCTCATTAAAGTCACCACCATAGTCCGCATTGTTATACCCAGTCATCCAGAGATTCTCGGATCTCTAGCAAGTCTCTAGCAGAGAGCATGGTGATGCCCTTAAGATATCACATGATCCTATTTACTGTCTGCCATTTCTTCAATCCGGATTCAACTTGGTACCGACACATCATGTCGACTGCATGACAAATATCATACTGAGTACACACTATTGCGCACATCAGGCTTCCGACTGTACTTAGCTACAAAATTTATTTATCTGGACCATTTCTTTTGTAGTCTTTGAGCATATATCCATTTTGAGAGGTTGACCAACATAAACTGGAGTTTCAATTGGCTCACAGTTACTCATGTTGAACATTTCCAACACTTTGTTTATGTAGCTTTCCTGTGAAAGTCACAACTGCCTCTTACGGCGATCTCTCGAGATCTGAATCCCAAGGATGTGCATCGCCTCACCTATGTCCTTCATCCCAAACAAAGAAGACAATCATGCATTTACCTATGTGAGGAACTCCAAGCTATTTACGACTATGAGTATGTTATCTACATATAGAATCATAGACACAAAGTTCGGTCCAGACCATTTTGGTGTACATGCAATGATTCTCATCAATCATGAGAAATTCATTTTCCACGACCAAATCATGACATCTGCGGTACCATTGCCTAGAGAACTGTTTCGTACCATAGATCAACTTATGAAGTTTGCATACTAAGTTCCCATGGTTTTTCTGCACAAAACATTCATACCGCTCCATAGAGATCTCTTTTTCTAACTCAACATTGAGGAAAACGGTCTTAACGTCTATTTAGTGCAGTTCCAAGTCTAGACTCACTCCAATAGCCCGAATTAAACGAGTTGTGATACTCAACTTTTTATTAGCCTTGAGTTTCATCTTTAAGAACCCATTTAGCTCTATTGCTCTATGTCCTCTCGAAGGTCGGTCAGTGTCCAAACACCGTTCTTCCTTATAGATTTCATCTCGTCCAAAGTGTTCATCTCATCTTCCATTACTTTCATCCATTCTTCTTAGAAGGGTCCAATGAAAGTTTATCTAACGTTTCACGACACAATAACCATATCGTCTGATATTAGGGAGTTTAGTTCTCCATCACCTTCGAATGCATATCGTCGGGAGGAAAACTTATATTCTAGCCCACGATCTAACAACTCGTTACTACCAGGGTATGCCCATGATCACTCCCACTGAGAATGAGATCCCTAATGCTCCCATTGTCAACAAGATCATTAGGAGCTAAATATGTTCCATTCGCTCCAGCAGACATTAAATTTGATGGAAGACGAACTGATTCATCATCTGCTGCTTCAACTCTCCCACTCGAATGAATAATTGACTGTTCAACTTGATCTTGAATCTCATACAAAGATCGATCCTAATCAATCTATATCTTCTTAGGAAATTCGTTCTCTAAAAACGTTACGTCTCATATTCGATCTTGGTAACACTACCAATGTCCTGCTCGACTATGAACACATACCCATTGGAGGTATCAGAGTAACCAAACATACTAGTGCGTATATGGTGAAGGTCCATAACTTATTCCAGTCCAAAACTCATATGCAGTAGAGTTAACTGTCTCTGTCAGCACATGATTCAGGATGTGGGCAGCAACCTTCAAAGTGTTTCCCCATAAGGAAATCAGCAGTTGAGTCTGTGCCATATCGACCAAACCAGTAATTTATTGCGCCTCTCTGCAATACTATTTTGCTTAGGGGTATAGGGGATCGTCAACTGATGAATAATTCCATTTTCATTACATAAACCGTTAAATTCCGCTGAAAGGTACTCTTCTTCCACGATTAGGGTGGAGGGTATTTACCCTCCTGTTTAACGGGTGTAATCATTTGTAAATGTAATGAAATTTTACGCTATGTGCCGAACCCTAGCACTAAAAGGGTCACATACGTCGGAATGGACTAATTTCAAAGGGAAATTCAGCTCTAGGTGTCTAACCAAAAGCTTTCCGATGGAATTTTCTACTAGACAACTTACACAAGTAGACGACTCCAACTGTGGAATGCTGGGCAGTAAGCCCCGTTGGGCTAGCCGCTGCATTCTATGTTGACATTTATAGTCAAGTCTAGTTTGTCTTTCATTCACATCGCAAACATATCCGCGGGTAGAAGAAAACATGAAATTATTATTGCTGCATGAATTTGAATCTGAAACAATAAATTCACCAGAAACAATACTAAAGCCAAACGAAGTTGAACCTTAAGTAAATTGGACGGAAAATTGATGAAAAGATAATCTAAAACCGAGTTACATTAATCCTAATACTGAAATAACATATCGGCGAATCTGCGGAGCATAGAGGATATGACATCAGACTAAGACTCGACCACCGCGCAAACGCATCTCACAAGTTCTAATCCCTTTGACTTCAACACGAAAGTTGTCGTCAATGTACATCTACTTAATTACGCGCGGTACTCTATGGCACTCTACGAAAATGTCACGATCCTTGGCTATGTGATTTGTCCATCCTGAATGCAAAATTCACAAAGGATACGACTCAGTCAACATATGTGTACTTGAAACACAAAGTTCACTAAGTAGCCAACAAGACATTTAGGTCGGATCGATTGAGGACATGCCTTCACAAAGTGTACCCACTCGACACAGTTGGAGCATTTCCGGTACTTAGGCTTCTCGGCCTTACGCGAACATTTTCGCGGTGTTATTTTCGGAGGAGTCCTTGAGTTCACCTCAGTCTTTGTCTACTTTTCCTTGAAAGCATTTGCGCCATCGCGCTGTGCATTACTCATTCGCCTTTAGCGACTCTTCTTAGGTCCAGAGGATGGCACCACACGCACCTCAGCTTTAGGCCCAGCGACCTTGGGTCTATACTCTTTAGCTCAATGTGCCTTTGAACGTGTTCAAATGTAGTGGGGTCCTTAGAATGAGTTATTTAGATTTTCATATGTTCCTAGGAGTTAGGCAAAGAGTGGATTACGACCTGAATTTGTTGTTCATCGATCATTGACTGGCCGTTCTTCTTGAGTTTCACGATCATATTGGCCACATGCCTCAGATGCTATCTCGGGGAGTGCTGAGAATTCATCTTATATGAATCAAACTTAATGTTGAGTGAGCACAACTAAGCAGTCGTATAGAACCAAGTATAGCCTGCAAAGCATACCACAACCCTTTAGATGTGTGTTGAGCTCAAACTCATGAGGGATATCATCATCCACCGTACTCAGCAGCATGGTGCACGTCTCAGCATCATTAACCTCTCACTCAAATAGAAAGTCTTCTGCTGATTCATTATTCCAGATTCGGGTCTTTTCATAATCTTCTTGATGTGATTAATGGACATCTACTCAATTAGGACCATCTTTATACGCTTTGTCCAGATTTTATAGTTGTCATCGTTTAAGTCTAAGACATTTGCCCAACTAAGCGATGATGTTCTTCATGGCATGTAAAAGATCATGGAGACATAAGGAACAATGTTTTATTGCATGTAAAAGACAAGTCTCATATCGATAGGACAAACTTGAGAACATACTTAAATCCGGAGGACAACCCTAGCTAAGCATGCCCTAAATCCACTATTACCAGTCGAAACACAGTCTTTAACAAACTGGAGTCGAACAAATCGCACTAAATCAAAGTGTTTGACTCTTACACAAAACAATCATCCTAGCATTATTCAAGGAAATTCAGAGAACCCAGAGAACCTCGCAGACTAACTGACCTGTTCACACTCAGGAACATTTTTCTAGGTGTAGTCCGTACTCATCCAAACTTCTGAAAGGCTACTAAGGACAATCCTAAAGGTTTGTTATCTATGCTAAGCGAAAACTAGATCTACCTATCTAGGTAATCTAATACATGCAAGCAATGATACAAACCATACATGCCAATACATACACATCTATATTGATACCTTTCAAAAATAAATTAATTTGAGCCTAATCTATAATTTTCAAAACTTTGAGGACTAAAGTCACCCTAACCAAACGTTTGGTGATCAAAATCATCATGAATAAAAATTTGGAGACCAAAGTCTCAACAAATAAAAATTCAGGGACTAAAGTCTCAACAAGCAAAAGTAATTAACATGTTAAACCAATTTTCACACAGTATGTTGGGATCTCAACAAACCACATAACCTAGTCAATTCTACCAGTCATGGAGTCAAGAGTCAATCAAATAAAGTAAGACAAGACTATCTACCTTGTAGAAAACACAAAGGAATCCAGGGAACTCCAGGAACCCACACAGTGTTCTACCTATCCAGTCACGCAATATAAGGCTATCCTAGCAATATAATTTGATCTAACAATTAATTAAATTAGCCCAAAAATTATTTATGAAAGAGTCCAGGCACATTTATCAGACTGAAATAAGTTATTTGAACCTACACTGGGTCCAGGATCGACACCAAATTCGTTTCAAGTCAATTCAGGCGGCCCGGAGTCTCTGAATTAGCTCAGACCGGTTTGACCAACATTCAGCCATCCAAATTGGACTGCTGGCCAGCATTTGCCAACCGAACCAAACCAGTCAGCCTCTATCAACCGAACCAGACTGGTCAACCTCTATCAATCGGTTCGGTCGACAGTGAATTGAACGAATTAAGTTGGTCTGGTCTCACTCGTCGGACCAAATCGGTCTGGATCGATTCACTCAGACCGGTCCAGAGATCTTCTTCTTCGTGGAAGGGGGGAGCTAGGGTTTCTGAAACCCTAGTCGCCGCCCCTTGTGGCTGGCGAGCCACAAGGCAGCTGGGTCTCGCCGATGCAGCCATAGTGATTGCGTATGTCTGGGGTCGACGCTGCCACAGTGGTTGAGTCTAGCTGGGACGACGATGCCACTGTGGTTGCGTCTAGCTTGGGCCGACGCAACCACCGTGGCTGCGTATGGCTTGGGGCCGACGCAGCCACCGTGGCTGCAGCCGATGGCGAGCAACGAGTGGTCGTTGGCAATCACGATTGGTCGTGCCGAGCGGACTGTCGACGACCACAATTGACCGCGCTCGAGCGAGAAAACCTTTACAAAATTCGACAATTCGGAAACCAACCTACTATGACTCTGATACCAATGTTGGAATGTACGAAACATGCAAACGATTAGGGCACAACATAACACATATTTAAGTTACCTCCTTGAACGATTGTCTTAGCGGAAACGGAAGCGGATCTGCCTGAGGTTGGAATCACGGTCTGCCAGACGGTAGGTCGCGCCACAGGTTAACGGGCAGTGACCTAGGTTTCCACAGCTACTTACCTCAGTCTAAACTGTAGGGCGGTAGAGCATCATTGTCATCATCATTAGGTTTTACAACCTTGAGCATCCCTATACATAAAGGGAATGGTTTTGACCAGTATCCAATACTGGGCTTATTAGAATGGGTTCCCACTAATGGCCGACCTAATTCCCTAAAACCAACAAATTCCTACCGAACTAGGGTTCTCGATGGTTAGGGTATGGTACGAGTATGACAAATACCATAATCATATCATATTTTTAAACCACATAGCATAACCATAACCATTACAGGTACAATTTTCAATACCATAACCATTAAAATAACTGTATGGTTTTACATGTATATCCATATTCATTCCACACATATAATATAATAAAATACCAAAAATCTTATTTAAAAAAATACATAAATCTATATTACCAACAATAAAAATATATAACACTAAGATCATTCAACATTCATACCATTCAACATTAACATCACTTAACATTAAAATTCAACATTAACACCAATGAAACATTAACACCATTTCACACGATTCAACACCCCTAACAAAACCAACATTCCTTCTTGACTTCGTAATCATTTTTGAATTCCCTACACATATAAAGCAAATATTAATCAGTCTATATCTATCTATCAATATATAATATAAGATCAATTTAGATTACTTACCGTAATTGTGCTATCAATCATCATCTTCTTCAATATCATCAATTGATTTCACTTTTCTTAACTTCATAGATGCAACTTATATATAATTAGTGCAAAGAAAAACAGTGTATTAGTGCAAATTATGTCATGAAATGAATTAAGCAAGAAATAAACATTTTACTACCCTTTTTTAGCATTCATCCAAATTCAATCATGAGTGCACAGTAGTGCTTACACGCTATTTGCAGTTAAGGAGCTCTGATGTACAGCAACAACAACTTCAATTATGTTTAGTATATACTAGTTTATTAATAATAAATAATTATTACATTTATATAATAATCATGGTTATAACAATGAGTATAACTCAAATACCTTAATCATAACCATTATGGGTAGAAAATTCATCACCATAACAGCACTGCACCTAGTACAGTTAATCATATTAAACAGTAACTGTTATAACCATGGTTATGGGGTTTTCACTGCACCACTGTCGGCCTTATACCGAACAACCCTCGACATTATAATTAATTGGAATTCATAAATCGGATTTAAAGTTGATCTAAAATCTAAATACCTTGATCCTAATGTTCTCTATTTATGAATTATTTTCATGCGGTGTCCAATATTAACAGACTTTCATTAACTAATTGAAAAACATTATTGCGGAAAATTTCATTAACAAAATTTTAGTTGCATTAATACATTTTTTGTGATGTTGAATACATCATAATGGTTTAAAATTGTGGTAATTGTATTTTCCTTCAACTCTTCGTAAAAAAACTTTGTTTACTACTTTTTAAATATACCAAATTAACTAAATATGTATCCAAATGCTACAATCAAACCATAATAAACGTATACTCGTGTTACAATTGAGTCCTGACTTGATTCAAACCCGATTATAATCCAATCAAGGGGACCTCAACCAAATCGCCCAAGGTTGAGGATCCGATGTGAATCGAAATCCAAGCTCGGAGACCCCCGAATAAGAATTAGAGACTCAATTGAAACTCCAATCGTCTGGATACGACTTGACTTGGGTCCCGACCCAGATCATGTCGCTCAAGGTCGGGACCCAGGCTAAGGACTCTCAATTGGAGCCCCCAATCAGTTGGACCCGATTCAACCCCAACCGATTGGATCTCCAATTTAGTCCCCTAAAAGAGCTCCTTGGAACTAAGTCCTGACCCAAGTCTGGTCCCCGACCCCGTGCGATCTGATTTGGGTCGAGATCCAAGTCAGGAGATTTCTGATTGAATCTGAATTGAGTCTGAACATATCAGTAACATTAATATAAGTTTAAGAATTTTGTTGTGACACTTACTAAAGTATTAAGTTAATTTTACAAATTTGAAAAATAATTTGTAGAATTTTTGGATTAGAAAATTAACAAAAATTCTAAAAACATTTTACTGATTTTAGGTTTTAAAAAAATAGTAAAAACATGTTACATAATTTTAAAACTTTTACCTTTATTAACTACAATCAAGTAATCAACTCCAAACCAATTCTCCCTACAATCTCTCGCCCCTAACCTAAGGTTGATTATGGACGGACTGCTCTACTGGTCTAGGAGGCAATACCGAAACCGAAATTTCGATCTTGACTTTTGAAGGACCGAGACCGACTTCGGTAAAAAAAAAACGTATGAGTCGGTCTTGCTTCACTTGAGTCGGTATCGGTCTTGAACCGAATTTGTTGGTAAAAAATCGAATCTGGCAAAAAACATATCAACGGGGTCGTGGAGGAGTGTTGGAGTTGATCGTCTTCAGGAAGGAATCGATCTCACAGTCGTGGAGGAGTACCAGAGACGAGAGTGGAAGAAGAGATAAGTGGCGTACATCGACGACAAGAAGGAATCGATCGGCAACATGAAGAGTGAGAGTTGTGCTGGAGTGAGAGTCGTGCTGACAATGGAGGAGTGCTGGAGGAGTGAGAGTTGTGCTAGAGTAAGAGAGTCGTGGAGGAGTGTTGGAGCCAGTGGAGCCGTGAAGTGCTGGAATGCTGGAGGAGTGATGGTCTGCTGGAGGAGAGTGCTAGGGTTTGATAAAATTTGGTCTGGACTAATCCTAATCGGACTTTTGAGAAAAAAATCCGAAATCGAGCCCGACATTAAAGAAAAAAATCGTCCGCTCAGTCTCGGGTATAATCGGTCTTAGTCCTAGTCGGGACGGTCTCATATCGGTCTGGTTAGAAATTCGGTTAAGCTATATTTTTTACCACCCCTAACCCACCTCACCCATTTATAAATGATTCATTTGCAGGTCATGTCAATATTTATCTTGACCGGTTCCAACTCTGCGACTGCCGTTAGATCGGAGCTTCTGCCTTTTCTTTGGATTCGTCTTGCGGCTTCTATAAATTGATGCAGATTCATTGCACTTACAATGAAATGCCCGCGTCACTGAGTTTCAAATCATCCAATCTGTTCTCATTCTCAAAGCATTTGCACAGATTCCGGGGCAGCTTCCCGGCCACCGGAAACAAGAGTAACTACCCATCTATCATGGCTACCATATCAACCGTTACCAATGAGAAGAAGGATGCGGTTTTGACGGCCCCTAAGCCCTTGCAGGTACTGCCCTTTTATTATTTCTCTTTGATTCATTGCTAATTGGTGTTTTTGCTGGATTAACTAAAAAGTGTTTGTTGCTTTAGATCGAGTTGTGGAATTGGGCGGTTCAATTGAAAGATGGCTTTGATGTGAATGCTGTTTGTTAGTGGAGAACATAATCAGTTCAAATCTTTGCTACCTTATAGACGAACCCCCTTGTAGTTTAGGTTTAGGAAGATAATTCTTCAGCACTAGTGGGTGATGCTAGGACAACAATCGGCCAACTAATTAGTGTCTGATAATATTGGGGAACCTTCAGTACATGCTTTTCTGAGATTAGGTGGTAGTTTGATACTGCTGGGAACTATCTATTTTCATGGTCGTCCTAGATTAGCTAATTGATTTGCTTATCATGTATGGGCAGAGATTGAACAATTCCTTTTCAGACACGATGATGAAAGTTTTAAGTTACTTCTCCATTCATATTGTTTCCCACGATTAAAAAGAATATATATTTGGTATTTGATGTTTACAGGTTGCAAAAAGATTGGAGAAGTTCAAAACAACAATTTTTACTCAGATGAGCTCCCTTGCTATCAAACACGGGGCAATTAACCTGGGCCAAGGCTTCCCGAACTTTGACGGCCCCAATTTTGTTAAGCAAGCGGCTATTCAAGCCATTACAGAAGGGAACAACCAATACGCTCGGGGCTATGGGATTCCTGACCTTAATGAAGCTATTGCAGCTCGATTTCAAAAGGACACGAGCCTTGTGGTGGATTGCGAAAAAGAAATCACAGTTACCTCAGGGTGCACTGAAGCCATCGCTGCTACCATATTAGGATTGATAAATCCAGGAGATGAAGTTATCCTCTTTGCTCCCTTCTATGACTCGTACGAAGCAACTCTGTCCATGGCTGGAGCTGATGTAAAAGGCATTACACTGCACCCACCTGATTTTGCTCTTCCGATTGATGAGCTTAAGTCCAAGATATCGAAAAATACTCGAGCAATTCTTTTAAACACTCCCCACAACCCCACTGGAAAGATGTTCACAAGGGAAGAGCTTGAAACAATCGCTGCTCTGTGCATTGAGAACGATGTTCTGGTTTTCAGTGATGAAGTTTATGACAAATTGGCATTTGAGATGGATCACATTTCAATCGCATCCCTTCCTGGAATGTACGAACGAACAGTGACACTGAATTCTCTAGGGAAGACATTTTCACTGACTGGTTGGAAGATCGGGTGGGCCATCGCTCCACTGCATTTGATGTGGGGAGTCCGCCAGGCACACGCTTTCCTGACCTTTGCGACTGCCACCCCGTTCCAGTGGGCAGCAGCTGCTGCACTGAGGGCGCCAGACTCGTACTATGAAGAGCTGAGGAGGGATTACGCGGCAAAGAAGCAGATATTAGTGAAGGGCCTGACTGAAGTTGGATTCAAGGTGTTTCCATCAAGTGGGACGTACTTTGTGGTGGTGGATCATACTCCGTTTGGGCAGGAAAATGATATTGCGTTCTGTGAGTACCTGATAAAAGAAGTTGGGGTGGTGGCTATTCCGACCAGTGTTTTCTACCTGAACCCTGAAGAAGGAAAGAATCTGGTGAGGTTCACTTTCTGCAAAGATGAGGGTACACTTAGAGCAGCTGTTGAAAGGATGAAGGAGAAGCTCAGGAGGAAGTAAAACTCAAAGAATACAATTGTGATTGCAGCAGCATTACCATTGGCAGGCACTGTTTTGTGATGGGTGAGCATTGTAGGAAGTAGTAGATTGATTTGTCTTCAGTGTTAGCATGCTTATGCTTGTACCGTAATAAGACCGTTGTGCATGGTCGAGCTGGGTCAGTGTCACTGCCTCACAGGCGGGCAGTATTGAAATGAAAAGAAAAATGATTGTGGTGTAATTTTCTGTAGGAACTGACGTGATGAACCAATTTATAAAACTTATTCCTTTCCGAAGTAAAGATCAATATATTGGCGTCGGTCCAATATGACATGACAGAATATGGCTTAGATGTGCACGCCTCCTTCAGTTTGGGGTCGATTCAACTTGATCATAATCCAGATTGGTCGGTGACTCAATCCCAGGTTGAATATAGAGTTCAACTGCTCGCTGGAACGAATAAAAGACAACATCACGTTGTGGAAAATAGAAATGCAGCACCTACCTTACAACATTATAATAATATCCTCAAGGAAGACAACTTGGTTGGCATACTTCTCATAAGATGGCTTGATTAAGTTCTCAACCTTCAAAAGAGCAGGAAGCAACCTCAACAACCATTTTAATTCATTAACGAAATAACAACTAACTCATTCCATGGGAAGAGGCGTTGTAGTTTCCTTTTCTTCCACAAAACTCTCTCTTCCGACTCCTTCAGCAGCAGCAGCAGGAACTTGCTTCTCCACCTCCTTCTCTGCTTCTTCTGTTCCTGATGAATCCACCTCCATTCCCTCCACCTTTAATGCACTAGGAGTATTCGCTTCCTCTGAAGCAAGAACCACAACTGGTTCTTCTACAGACCCAGAATGAGGATCCACAACATCAGTTGCAGAACTCATATCATCCTCCTTTTTTGCATCATTTGTGAGAGGTGTTGGTGATGATACTGATGGCGCAGCAGAATTTTCACTAAAAATAACATTTTTTGCTGCAGCTTCTTCTTCCTCTTGCTGCTTCCTTCTCATCAGCTCTTCTTCATCAGCTCTGTACTTCTCCATCAGATGCTGACTTCTTTCTACCTCTGCCAAAGCACTACCATACCCTTGTTGCAGATGTCTCTCGAGTTCCTTCTGCTTCTCTACTTCATCTCGCAGAGTATTCAATCTGTGTGATGCTGCCAGCTGCTCCTGCTTCTGTAGAGCTTGGAAACACTCCAGCTCTGTTCCTGCCACGTCTATCTGTTTGAATGTTGATTCTATCTTGTCCCATAAACTTTTCTCTCTCATCTGGCCATAGTCCAATCATTCATATCAGTCAATTTCTTTGTTTAATCAGATATGAGATTAAATCCTACTTAACGACTGTTGAAAGGAACACATAAATAACCAGTGTCACGTAAGTACAGATCCACGTACCTGATAACCGTGCGTGAGAGTTTTGACCTTCTTCTCAATTCGTATCGCTTTCTCATGATCTTCATCTAATCTCCTTTTCGTACTTTCATATTCATTCTGTAAGGCAGCAAGCTTTTCCATGTTTCCAGCAACACTCGACAACCCATAAGCATTCCGTGTCGGGAAGAACATTAGATCATTTAGGCAAGTATTGTGTGCTTCAATAAAATCTTCTAATGATTCATCTCCATGACCCATTGCAGCTCGAATATACTGAACCTCTTCTTTTATCAATTTATCCGCCTGTTTGTTGCACAAGATAAATGGATTTTAAATTATTGCAACTCAAGCACACATTCCACAAATTACTATGACTATGCTTATGCATAGAGAATCAGAGATTGACAGAAATAGAATAACCAGTTTTCATATATTAACTAGACAGCAAAGGATAGATTTTTCGTTGATCTCAGAAAGCTGCACTAACTATGGCATTCGTGCTACCAAATAAGGTAAACTCAGGGTCTATTAGCTATGTCACTTGGACAAGACCCAAAATAGATAGTAAGAACATCAAAGCCTCAATGCATCTCTTATCACTTCTTTCAGCTTCTGATGCTCTTAAAAGGAGGTCCTAGTGTCTACCCCTATGAACTATCTTCATTAGATAACACAGTCCATAAAATTGATTCTACTTATGGCAAATGATACGATACGGAAGTAAATCATACAACTGTGATCTGGAGGGAAAAATACCCATTTGCTTTTCGCACAGATCAACATTTTGTTGGTTACATATTGCATAAAACACAGAATTCAAGTAGGTCCCTAGCAAGGTAAGGTTCCAATTCCATGTAGGATATTATCACCTAACCTTTTTCTGGTTATATTTGCAGAGACTCAGACAAAGCTCCTTTCTTAGACCAGGACAGTTCTGTTATTATCACTGGAAATCCTTTGGATCAAACAGAACCACACGGCACGGCACCACTAACGGTAGACAGAGTATCTTGGTTCAACTAGAACTCTTTACCATGCCTTCTACACCTCTGTATTTGATATTTGAATCACTTAACACCGTTGCCTTCCTCATACTTAAATTTTATAAGAATGAAAGCTTCTACATTGCAACACATATCTACATGATTTGCATGAATTTTCCTTAACATGACATTGAAGAAAAAATTGTGCAACTAGTTTAAGGATGGGAAGCAGACATCAAGGGAAGTGTCCATGGCATACATGTAGGTCTGAAAACTAATGGCCATCTTTAGGTCTGAAAGCAAAAGTTGGCTGCACCGGAAAACGGCAAGAACTGAACCAGACAAAAAAGGCCAAACCAAAAGAATTCAGCTCGGGTCTCAGTTGGTTTTTTCTATTCCACTTCAGGTTTTTAGTCCAATTCAATCCTTGAAGTTTGAAAACTGCAGGCACCGAACCAACTGTTTATTTTACTACATATAATATAATGTATATTATAAAAGTTGGTATTAATCAACTAGTTATTGTAAATTATAAAAAATGCATTTGTTTTTTATTAAATTCATCAATGGACACTGTTTTTATTTTATTTTGTATGATGTAATCCATGAAAATTAAAACCCTATTAAATGTTGACATTTTTCGAATTTTCGGTTTAAACTGAAAATTTGAACTGTAATGGGATGTTTATTTTTTCTTATAAGCTTTTTGGGTGGGTTATTTTTACGGATAAAAAAAAACGAATCAGAAATATAGGTGCCCGGGCAAAATAAGTAAAAATAAAACGGTCTGACCAAACTGGTTTCACCCCTACTCATCTTCAGAGACAACAAATGGTAAGATAGAGAGTATTTTCTTTGGATTGGAGGTCTAGTATAGTATAGTGTCTGGAAAAACGCAGATGCATAAGACAGCAGATAAAAGAATAACACGCATAGCATCACTGGTCTACTTGAAACAGAGAATAACCAAACAAGTACCTCTTTAAGCTCATCTTCGTCAAAATCTTCAATCACAGGAACTGCAGAACCACCAGATCGCTTAGAAGATTTCTTTTTCTCCTTGATCGTTTTCTCTTCAAGTGGATACTTAGCATTATCATGCTCAAGCAAATCCAGCAGCTCCCTCCTAACCATTTCATCAGCCAGCTCAATTGCAGTTGGTGGAACAAAAGAACTCTTGCCTCCCTCAGCTCTAGTCAAAGAGTTCTTTATTAATTCCAGGGAAGCAACAGGAGGCCGAGGTAACTCTCTCTGCAGTACTTTCGATCTCTTCCTAAGCAGTGCTTGATGCCGTGCTTCTTCCTCAGCTTTTTCTCGAGCCATTCTGTCAGACATATCTTCCTCAATTTTTTCCTCGGGCTCCTCATTATCCTCGGGAAGTGGTTGTATTACTATCTGATATTCATTTTTAGGCTGAGGAAGGGTGCTCAAACCAGATCGCAGATTCCTTCTCAAGTCAGCTTGCTTCCTTAGTTCGAGCTTGGTGCTATCACTAACATCCATATCTTCATTTATGTGAAGCTCATCTCTGATGGGAGTAGCTTTGGGTGTCATTCCAACTGAATGTCCATCCCTTAATGGTGTCATGGCAAGTCTTGGTGTGACACCCCCTCTTGGGGTGACACCCCCTCCTGGAGTCATAGAAGGTGTAAGCAATGGATTTGGTGTCTGTATCTCTCTTCTTTTAGGAGTAATTCCAGAGAAATCTGAAGGATGCAATTCAGGATTTTCTCCTCCTAATAGTGGTGTTTCTGACTGCCTCAGCCTTGCAAGGTTTTCCGCTTCCATCATGATTGCATCACCCTTCCCAGAAGGAGTCCTTTGGGGTGTCCGTAACGGGGTCATTCCTAGCCGTGGTGTCTGAGCATAGTTAGCGAGAAGAGCGTGTGTTGCTGAACTCCCTCCTGCAAGTTCCTCACTGCTAGCAAGAAGATCACTTGCATAACCCATCTTTGCAATCTCTTCAAGTTCGGCATCTGAGATTTGTGGAGCAGGAAGCATCAATTTTGACTTCTTTCTAACTGTCTCAGGGTCATTCATCTTGTTTGCCTGAAGTATTGCAGACGGAGCATCCTGTCTCTGAGCTATTTTATTTTTTGCTACGTCCTGTTTTCTTAACTGTGCCTCCACATCCACTCTTCTTTTCCCTTCAAGTTCTTCAATTGTGGTTGGGAATTTCGGCAGTTCAACATCCCTATCTTCACCAACCACGTCAAAAAAGCCCGGAGGCGGTCTCTTCTCGAAAGGAATTTCTGCATTATAGTCTATTCCCTTTCTTTTTCTTTTACGTAGACTGTTACCTATACCAGCAGCCTTCAGTTCTCTCCTTTTCTGTAAACTAGCAAGCCTTCTTGCCTCTTCAAGCTGTTTCTCTCTAGCCTTTCTTTTCGCCTTCTTGCCTCTAGTATTGGCTAATCGAGCTCTAGCCTCTGACAACATTTCCTTTTCATCCTCATCCATATCAACTGGATCAGGACGTGCAGGTTTTGATTCTGGATTGGGATCAATTTCTCCTGGCCGTAACTTTCTAGGATCATCTGCAGCTTCATAATTCTCATCCTTAGCACAGGCTGCGTCAAGTAGCTTCTCATAGCGTTCAAGGCACTGTGATGGAGTTCGACCAACAATTGGTGCAATAGTTCTCCACTGTAGTGGCATAATCTTTGCAAGATGAAGCAATTTCTCATCCTCTTCTCTGGTCCATTCCGTCTGCAAGTGAAAAAATTGGAAACAAAATGATACATAAAGTTAAAAAGGCATCGAATAACTCCCCATCAGTTATGACAAGGTAAGAACGTATAAGCTTGAAACATAAGCACATTAAAGAATGAAATATGATGGCATAAAATGAACTAACTAGCAAAAATACCAGTATGAAGAAGCAGAGAAACCATAAACGCTAGGATATTGTATATTACCTTCTTAATTGAAGGATCCAACCACTCATACCACCGAGCTTTACACTGCTTAGCAGACTTTCGGACAAGAAGGGAAGAAATACGAGCCCATTGATTCTTTCCATATTTCATCACAGCAGCTTTGAGGATCTCATCCTCAGTATTCTTCCACACACCTCCCTTTATCATAATCCTCATTTTAACGTCGTTGAAGAGACAGACTAGTTACAGAGGTAGAAGCACCGGCGGAAATTGTAAATGGAGGTTGGAGATTATCGAAGCAATTGTAGGATTGGTCTCGAGAAATTAGGGTTTCGATATCGATCCAAAAGTGTCGAAAAAGCACGGCAGAAGAAGGGGAGGAAGGTAGAAATTGAGGATGCGGAGGAGTAGACGTTGAGGGTTTGTTCGGGGAGATAGCGAAGCAAGACGGAGAGAGCTGATGTGGCTAGCAGGTGAGAGTGATCGGCGGCGGCGGGTATGTCTGAAGGAAGCTACAATAGAACTTGGGACGTCGGTGCCAATCCCAAACCAGATGCAATGAGAGAAATGGAAAGTACTAAACAGGTCCTCAGACTATATAATAAACAGCAGTTTAGTACTTTATTTTTGGCGAATGTATGGTACTTTTAGGGGGTTAAATATCAAATTGCCCTTTAATATTGGTAAATTTTAAAATTCTTACATCAAGTTTAAATCGTAAAATTTTATTCCTTTGTATTTAGTCAAAATTCGAGTTTATCATTTTCGTCAATTTTTTCATCAAATTTAACATGATAGATTTTTTAAAATATAAAAATAAGCTAAAAAAATACACAATTTAACTCTTCCAAACGTTATAATTGACTATCGATCTTATCGGAACTCGACTGAGCCCAAATCGAGGAGACTCGAGTTTAGGTCTTGACCCAGACCTGATCCCTGATCAAGGGGGCTCGTGTCTGGGTCTTGATCCAGACTGACATACCACGGACGGGCGATCAAGTTCTTCATTGATTGATTAATATTTTTTTATAAATGTTAAGGACATAGATTTGTCACGTGTAACTTCAAAAGTTTTAAAATGTATTTAAAACTTTCCCTGACTTCTCAAGGTTCGTTTCATAATTTTTCTCACCTCCACATTTATTGTATTTGTTTTTATTATTTCATCAATGTATTAGTATTTATTGTCATAAAAAACTTTAAAGTGTTTTTCTTCTACTTTTAAATGTTTATTTATATTTTTGTATTTATTACAACAATAAATATTATAATACTAAAAACTTATTATTCTATTTTATGAAAGAATGAATATATGTACGATATCTCATATTAGTATATGTAATTTTAAAAATACATTGATGATACATTTTCCAAATATATATTTTAATGATTCTTAAAATGAGGAAATAACTATCAAAGTAGTTACAATTATAATATATATATATATGTATGTATATATTCAATATAATGTTAATGATAAATATACGATATTTTTTACATAAAAACTAAGTTAAAAAATATGCATTAACATTATATTAGTAATTTTTATATATTTTTATTACTAACCCATGTTATTATTAGTTAACCCAATTAAAACTTTGGAAAAAAAAACACTACATTCACTTACATTTTCCGTTGCAATATTTATTGATTGTCTTTTTACTTTTAAACATTATTTTGATATTATTATTTTACTCATAATTATGATGTAATATAAATAATAATGTTTATTTTCATTATTGCTCATAATTATTTATTATTGACAATTTAAGCTTTATAATAATATTTTTTTTAATATTTTTTAATCTTAATCAATTTCCAGTTAATAAATAATTTAACAATATTTATACTAGTTACTATTAAGAATAAATTAAAACATAAAAAAAATACTAATAAGTAAATTAAATTTATTACTTCATGGGTAAATAGTATATTATAAATAAATAAATGTTTCTAGTGAAAGGATTTGGTCTTTGTCTCTAGTAAGGCAGCGACATTTCATTTGTGAAGTTCCATGACCCAATGAGCACAAACACAACACACGAGTCGAAAGTTGGAAAATCCCGCTTCCACGGCCATCGCTCTGAACTCTCTCTCGGTCCTCTCCTTACCCTCATGTTGACTGAGCATTATGTTATCGTAGTGGCACACGTACTTGTCCACCAGGCTCGACTCACATCCCTCGGATACTATCGACTCCACCACGATCACTTTCCCGCCACTAACTAGTACTCCATGACACTTCTTCAACAACGTGAGACACTTATCATCCCTCCAATTATGGCATATCCTCTGTGACATACCATGAAATATTAATTATAATTACGGAAATGAAAGTTGTATCATAATTAATTAAATACGTTATATATACTAACCTTAAGTAGAATAGCATCCCCTCCAGTAGGAAGTTGATCGAACATGTCCCCCCCAACATGCTTTACTCCTGCATATATACAAAGTGTTATTATTATGCATGAAAGCACTAGACATAGTTAAATCGTACGTACCGTCGAATGAAGGTGCATCTTTTATGACCTGAGGTAAGTCGAAGTTGATACCCTTCATGTGTGGATACCGGGAAATGATCAGATGGAGGGTTGTTCCTCGTCCACCTCCTACGTCGACAAGGGTTGAGATGCCCTCAAAGCCGTCGTATTTTGCAAGGATCTTTTTAGTGATTATAGAAGAGTGGTAGCTCACAGCACTGTTGAATGACTTGTTGAATGTGGGGTTGGCTTTGATGTACTCAAATGCGGACATTCCATGAGCCAGTTGAAAGGGTATGCCTCCTTCAAGGAATGCATCCTTTATGTAGTGCCTACACGGTTAAAAGGAATTTAATTTAACCACCATAGCGAGTTACATTGGTGGACGGTTTGATACTTATTTATATAAAGGAGGGTTAAGCACGAAAAAACGTAAATCATATTTGAATGGTTTGGTATTTTTTTTGACACGATAAACTAAAAGTAGAGTATTTCTCATCGAATGTGGTTTTTGAACTGGTTCAAACTAGTTCAACCGAATTAGTTTCAAAACTAAACAAGTTTTTAAGACACTTCAAAATGTGGATTTAATTCAGTTCTGAACCAGGTTTAAATCAATTTATTTTTTTGTACTAATTTATACTTAAATTTAAATCAAACCATATTAAATTCATATAATATTTGAACGGGTCTAACTTCTAATTAACCTACTATTACATAAAGTCTCATTTTTATTTCACTGTTTCCTCTTATACATAAACGTGCTCACTCCTCATACTGATTTTGCTTTTGGATCAAAGCTAGTCCAACTTTTGATATGAAAATAAATCTTTTTTTTATTAAAATAAATAGACCAAACTAGTTTGAAACTTTGAATTGGTTCTAACCAAATTAATTTTTTATGTATTATATAGATCAAATTTTTTAGCGAGCTAAAAAAATATTAATTTAATTTAAACAATTTTAGTTTAGTTTGTGGAGTCAAACATGTTCGTCTCATGAACAAACCTAGCTACTTCCTGACCTTACTCCTCTTCTTTCCCTCTCCGGCGTCCCTTCCTCTTCGTCTGCGTCCTTTCCCTTTTTCCCTCCTCCAAGTGTCTTTCCCTCTCCTCTCTGTCATCCGAGGAGGAGAAGAAGTGAAAGAGGAGAAAAAGGGAAGGAAAATTGATGTTTTTTTTTGGTTATTAAAGTTTTATTTCTTAACCGAAAATTTGCTAAATTTAATTTGTTGTGTAAAAAGAAAAATGGTTCATTATTTGCAAGCACGATACACCATTGTCAGCGGCCATACATTATACCTTGTGTCCAGTATAGCCTGATCATGGGAGAAACTTAAGAAGCCAGCCAGAGATTCTTCATTCCTTAGAAATAGCTTTCCGGCAGGTGCGAGCCCATAAACTCTCTGCACCGAGCCCTCATCGCCCCTGGTTCTGCTAGAGCAGTTGAGAAGGGAATGGCTGGCTAGGAGTCGCAGCATGCGGTCAAGTACGGAAGCAGCAGCAGCCTGTGTGTTCCTTTTATTGACTCGGTCGGTTAAATGGGTCGTGATTTCGTAAGCGGAGAGCTGGCCTTCTTGTTCGTTAAGGATGTCAAAAATCCCCAGCTCGACTGTGGCATTCAAGACCATGGGTAAAATAAAAGAGCTAGTCATAAGGGACGCATATACTATGGCTTCTTCATCGTCGGCTTCAGCGACGGCACGATTGTTAGTGCTTGATGTGTGGTCGTATGGGCTGGATTGGTCCATGTTTACAGCTTCAATACACGAGCTTCGCTACTTTTGCTGTCCATATATATATATACACGATGAGAACATGTACTGTTTTATTTCCAACTGAAGCAGTTTGTAACGGACATGTATTGATGATTGACTGTTAATGAGTAGAGTAGAGTTACACAGCAGTTTTATTTCCGTCACTAACGCACCTCAACGATACTTTAAATATTTCTTCCTAAACTTTATTTTGTCAATTATTTTTCTACATTTTCTTCAAAACTCATCTTGATGTTAGTTCTGAAATTTTTTTGTTTTTTTTTTTTCATTTCAAGATTCGAATATTAGAATTCTAGTTAAAAAAATAAAGCGTTGAATCGTTATATACTTATATCATCTTACTGACTATTTAAACTTTAGTGTTGGAAAAAAATTATATTTTAAAATAAGTCATTACTAAAGATCTTAAGTCATACTAAGTTAATAATAAAATATTTAAAATAATAATTTTAATACATAGAAATAATAAAATAATTGAAAACTCGAAAAGACATATATTTTTTAAAAAACCTTTGTGGTTTATCATTTTGCAAATTTTTGTTTTTTTTAAAAATTATATATTATAGTTTTTTTATAAAATATTTCTTGGATTTTTTTTCCAAAAGTTTATATAAATGTAACTATTTTTTAAATAATTTTAAGGGTAAAATTATCAAAATTAGGATTTGTAATCTTTAAAGAGTAATTAGTTTATTGAAAGAGGTAAGTCAATTATTTACATTTTGAAATTTTTATTTAATAAATCGAATTATTCTTAAAATGGAGGGTATCACACCTGGGGTAAGTCGAAGTTGATGCCCCTGATGAAGCAAATTTAACTTATAATCAATCAAACATATGAGTACGAAAATTTCAAAAACAAATTTTAAAGAGAAAATTCAATTTTGACTATAATTTTTCTAACTTAGTGATTTGTGAAAAGTAAAATATATCAAATTTAACTTAATGTGATAATCGATCGAAGAGTGATTTAAAAATATTTAACAAAAAACTTGATTTTTTATTGATTTAATAATCTATGTAGGTACACAGTTTTATATTTTATTTTTAAAAATAAACGAAATAGGGAAATATAAAGTATTAAAGTTTCTAACTAGTAATTTAATATTAGAAAATTCATACAATTTCTAAAAAATAAACTGCTCTAATAAACAATTCATTGGCATGAAAATTAGGCAGTATCTATGATTGCACTAGGAAAATTAGGCAGTATCTATGATTGCACTAGGACCGACCGACAATGGTACGGTGAAAACTCGAAAACTATGGTTATAATTGTCGGTTGGTTAACCATGTTATTATGGTGTGTTGCAATTGTGGTCATTATGGTGTGTTGCAATTGTGGTGATGAATTTCTTACCCATAATGATTATGGTTATGATATTTTAGTTATATCCATGGTTATAATCGTGATTATTATATACATATAATATTTATTTAATATTAGTATATCTTAATAATATAAGTATAATTTTAACTTTTTAAATTTCACGAATTTAGATTTTTAGAACGAAATCTAATTGAATGATGTTAATGTTGAATATTTTTGTTATTTGTACATAAATGCATGTATTTATTAAGATAATATTTATGGTATTACATTATTTTCATATGTGATAATGAGTATGAATATACTTATACATACGAATAAAATCATGGTTAATAACCATAATTATGAATACAATTATGTTATTGAAATTTATATAATAATTATTATAATCATAGTATATAGTTTAAAAATATGATATAGTCCTAATCTCTCTATATATATTAATTTGGCTAGAATTTATATAATATTGACAAGTAAACAAAATGAATTTTTCTATCCAATTCTATTGGTCCACCTAGATTGTATGTTACAATTGCATATGTGACATGATATTTTTGTACATGTGGATACTTTGAAATTGTTCCAATGCACCATATTGAACCTTAAAAACCGTTTCAATTTATCACATTTATTACAAACACATTAATCAATATTTTCAACAAAAATTTAAAACTTAGTTTTTTTTTTCATTTTTTCATTAAAAAATATTTTAATAATTATGAATTTTTAATATATTTTATTCACAAATCTATATTTGTAGGTTTTAGGGTTGTAAATTGTAATTCAAAATTAATTCATTAGGGTTTTATTAATTTTAATATATATATTAAAATTTCTAATTAAAAATAATAAATACACAAAATTATTTATGAGTAGGTTTAAAATATAAATTTTCTCATATGAACCAAACTTCTAATTATTATTACTAATTTTTTTAAATATATATCTTTTTATATATTCATACTTTGGTAGACAACATAGGTAATAATTACTATGCCGAAATTATTATTTCAAACATAAAAGTAACATGTGAAACTACAAAATTATTACTACTATGCCTAAAATTATTTTAAATTAACATATAATATTATAATTAATAAATAAAAATATTTGAAAAGATATATATAATCCTTTATTAGTTAATATGATATCCAATGCTCAAATATTATTATTATGTATGTGTTTGTAAAATTTTAATGTCAAATAACTCAAATTATCTTTAACATAAAAAACATAAAAAAATATTTATTTAATATATATTTTTAAATATTTTTCAATAGTTTCTCTTCATTAATAAATTGTTCTATTAGTACTTGAACTTTGAAACTCAACACATTAATTATGACGAGTATAAACTTATATATTTATCATTAAGAAAAATCATACATAAAAAAATTGTATTTGATATTTCATAAATAATATAATTCTAATATTATATAATTATTTTATAAATTTAATATTTTATTTATTATAAAATATAATTTAAACTAAATAAAAAATAATATATTTAATTTAATTGCGGAACAGATATCTAGTTAACTATATACTAAAGTCTCTCTAAAGTCTAAACCACTGACAGCCCTAACAGTCTGAGTATTATCTTTGGTTTTCATTTTTTCGCTCTCCATCAATTACGTCCCTATTCTCTATGGCTTTGGTAGCTCTTGCCGCCGTCTCCGGGCCATGGCGACCATGCTCAACCTCCTTGCTACTAAGGACAAGACAAATGCCGAAATTGCTCAT
The DNA here is from genome assembly GCA_946814005.1 of Chamaenerion angustifolium. Lineage (NCBI taxonomy): Eukaryota > Viridiplantae > Streptophyta > Magnoliopsida > Myrtales > Onagraceae > Chamaenerion > Chamaenerion angustifolium. The sequence goes on along the minus strand of OX328270.1, from coordinate 25,319,696 downwards.
CTCTGCATCGTCCTTTTCATCTACTTCTGCTGCCTCCAAATCCCAATCGAGCACAAGAAAGCTGATCCTCTACTCCAAACCAGGTTGTTGTCTGTGCGATGGACTCAAAGAGAAACTTCAAGCTGCTTTCTTACTCTCTGGCGCTGATTCTCTCAACGACGTCGAGTTGCAGGCAGGCACCCCAAGTTAAATTGCTTCCCGTCACTTTCAAATCATCCATTGATCTAATTATAGTGTCTCTTCATTGAAATTGTGGATTTTGAATGCATTTATCAGATAAGAGATATAACGACTAATCCAGAGTGGGAGAAAGCTTACCAGTATGAGATTCCTGTGCTGGCCAGAGTGCTATCTGATGGTACAGAGGTAACTAACCGTTTTCGATTTTTTTGTTGATATTCATTTCTTGTCTTGTGTATCTGTAAGCATTTTGATATCGATCAGAATGTAAGGATCTTATGTAATCTGTGAATAATATTGAATGGAAGCTTTATCACATAAGTTGTGTTGTTTCAGGATTAATTATCCGTTGATTAAAGTTTTCGTCGCCCAACCATGTGATTTAAAAAGTTATAAAGAAAAACCGCATGAGGCCACTAGAGTGCGCAGACACTTACTTACATAGTGTATTTGAGGAGTACCAAACTCTGTGAGCTCTTAAGAAGGAGCTGTGAACTTTTGCTGGTTCATTATGACATGGTAATGAAGTGTTGGTGTGGAACAATTTCCATGCCAAACTGACTCGAAAATTTTCCTTGGGAGATATCTATTGTTGAGATATGTAACCATTTTAGCCTTTAGGTCTAAGCATGCCTCTTGCGATTGAGAGCACCAGAAAAAAGTGAGAATTCCAAAGGTATAGGATTTGTTAATTACTGTAGAATAATTATGATTTGATTGACTTGTCTCTTGTCTTGTGTTTTTGAACCTAAGGTTATCACTGGATTAAGCCTCTGCTCGGTAGTACTGCTGCATATGAAGTTTTCTAATTAGTTCACTTATTACTTGTTAGTCTCTGACTTCTGTAGGACATAGTACATCTTGCAAAATAAAGAAACACACATGAACCAATTTTCTGACTGACGCCGACTTCTCCCAGTCCTAGTTTTTTTTTGTCTCCAATGAAATGAAGTTCTTCTAACCATAACTAAGATATCCTTCACACTTCCTTTATTTTCAATGGCACTTTGTGCCTTCACACTAACTTTATTTTCAATGGCACTTTGTGTAGTTTATCTGATCGCGCTGCTGTATAGGTCGGAGTGAGCTATTTTCATCTGAGTCATGCTCAACAAGTATTTCCGTGGATTAGCTTTGTTCCTGATTTTCTCTCCTGGCGTATACATATTCACAGTGTATTTATTCTATTTTTGTTACATTCCTAAGCTGAGACTTCTCTTGGGTTCTCGAGAATGGAATTTTAACTTTTCTTGCATCTTCAGTTGTTCCAACCATTTGGCCAAAAAAAAAAAAAGTTGTTCCAACCTGTGTCCTTGTTTTCTCTAGAACGTCCCATATCTTTCTACAAAACTCATGGGCCCTAATCTTCACTGGCCATTGATCCGAAGTGGATATTTATACTTCTAAGGCCATTGTGGTGTCTTAAGTTTTGATCCTGAGGACGCTTGTTCTTGATGGCAGCGTCTTGATCATCCTCGCGACCCTTTAACTTGTGGACATGATTGAAAATTTGAAATGGAAGACTTTATTTCAAGAATGAATTTTGTGTTTTAGTGAGCCTTGATTCCTGCGCTCAATAAATACTACCTCATTTTACTTGGAATATTTTAATGCTTAAAACAACTTTGGGTAACCCAAGTATCAATGGTAACCTAATATAACCAAAGTTACAAAAGGAACATATCTTATTATGTATACAATCTTTTTACCTTTTGCAAATGAGCAGCATTACTATAAATGAATAGTTGAGTATCTTCTACGATTTTTAGTGGTTAGCAGTTAGCACTAATTCGTAATCATACTCTTTTATTTTAATTCATCACATTGTAGGATTCTTCTACCTGATGATAATGGGCAATTGATTTCGTGACATGGTTTGCTTGAACGAAGTGGTCATTTGTTCATCTTACGAGACATTGACTACCCTACCTGCCATATTCATGATCAATGAAAATATAAATACTGTACTTCCTTTTTAACCATAGAGGGATACATGTCTTGTGCTTAGTTATGATATATATATATATGTGTGTGTGTAAATTCCTACACACATTGTATTAAGTAGATGCGATTTTTTTTAATATCTTGAGTACGTACGTATATCTAGGTAAACTGACACTTATAACTATTCCTCCTCTATTGTAGGAAATGTTGCCCAGGCTATCGCCCCGCCTCGGAGTTGAACTTATTCAGAAAAAGATGGCTGCTGCACTGAGGTAGTATAACCAGTAAGACACTTATGGGATTGTCTTGGTACAATGAAACTACATATGGATTGGTCTCTTTCTTGTTTATAGATAGCTGCTGTTTTAAAGAAGGTTACTGTTAGTTGTCTTTGATGCTCCAGATGGGGAGATCTCTTGCACAACATTATCAGAGCAATAAAGCACAATTTGTGAGAATATGAAGTTTTTCAAGGATATATGCTGCGGTTGTTTCTACAGTCTTCTTATGTAGGTATCAATCTCAACACCTAATTAAACTTTGTTAAATCTCATAGTAAACTATCATTTTTTAGATGTCTGTAAGTAGCCTACCACTGCCCCATGTCCCCCATAACATATACAAAGATAAAATCGGATAGAATGAGTGAATTTGAGGATGAAATTTATCACACAAAAATCAAGTCAGTGGTGGATGATTCGTTTCGTCACCCTCACAACTCGGGTAACACGTTGATACGAACCATCCAATCGTCTGCACTTTTTATTCGACGTGGATGAAGTTTTGATTGATATTGAAAAACAGAAGCTGCACTGTGATGTGAACTGATGTATGGTAGTTGCAGTTAGATTCTCATTCTTATTCCTATGTGATTGTGCTGCCAGCGACAGTGGGATTGGTATTAAGCATGATTCTTCCATACAGTAAAGGAATATAATGTATTACTAGTTTAACTAACTCAATTTATACAATTGTAAAATATATAAACATTAAACATATTTATTTATAAAGTTCATTAAAAATAGGGATAAGTAGAAAATATAATGGATTATTCATTTTTTTATAGAAAAAAGATTGTATTTTTTCTTTTAAGAAAATTCATTGAGAAATATTATTTAAAAATGATTCTAACTCTTCTTTACAAAGGAAACTCTTATAATCTACCCTTGAGTTTATTTTTCTCCTCTTTGTATTTTCAAATTTATATAAACCAAGACATAGTTATCTATTAATTATATTAACTACAAAATATACATAATTCAATCTATTTATTCTAATTATAATTTTTCAGTGTTGATTCATCAACTTATGTTATTTCATCAAAAAGGAAATATTTTCCTCATTTTAAGACTTACGGGGCGTTTAGGGTTTAGAAATTGGGAATAAGGAATACGGAATAGGGAATAAGAAATAGGGAATAGGAATTGAGAATAAGGAATAGGAGTTAAGAATATGAAGTTGTTTCTTTGGTGGAATGGAATAAGGAATTCTGTTGTTTATTTGGTGGAATTGGATATGGAAAGAGAATGGAATGGAATGTGGTAAAATGAATTATTTGCCCCTCTTTATATATGTATAGTATATAATGCATATAATTTGTATTAATTAAATTTAAAAATTAATAATAATAAAAACTTAAATATAATTAACTAATAATTAAAAAAAACTTTTTAAAATAATTAATTTAATTATTTAATTAATTTAATTTAATCCAAACCATAATATCATTAATTACACTATCCAAAATATAATATTCCATTACAACATATACAATATAAATCAGAATCCAAAAATAAATCTTAACAACATCAATTCATATGTTCAACCACTGAAACAATTTACAATAAATAACAGGTTTCAACTCCGAATCTTTGGCTAACTTATGTGCAATTGAATCACAAATGTCAAAAACATGACATAGGGATGGAGATTCATTAGCAAGAAAGCTCAACATTGGCATTCCAAGGAAAATCAAGAAACCTCTAATTTGTCAAATGCATTATTAGGATTGCAACTGAAGGGATAGGACACGTCTTTGTAGTTTGGCCACAGTCCATGGATGCCAAAATCTGCTGCTGGTTTTCCAGTTTTCGGGTAGCAACAGTTGTGTCTTGTGTCACAATAGGCACCAAGCCACTTCATTTTCAAAGGAGAAGCATCACAAAACAAAAACCATCCAACTGTAGTTATCATATATATTGTATGTTGAGAAAGAAGATCGATCATCTTAGTTACTTGCTGAACGAAGTAGAAGAAATCAAAGTCGTCTGAAACACAAAACAAAGAACTGCAATTTATACATACAACGTGTATCTATCATGGATTCTGGGTTCGGTTTCGAACTCAATCCACCACCACCACCACCAGTTGAAGAATTTACAATTGAGCTGGAACTCCGAACAGGAGTCCCTGTCAAAGAAGCATTAGTTAAGGAAGTCGAGGCTGCCAACACCTCGCTACTATCTGTCAACTTTGATAGCTTCCTCCTATTGAAGAACTGTTTGATCATAGCTTAGAGAACGCAGTTACACACAAATAAGGCATTTTTCAAATATCAAACTCAATACAAAGATAAAATACTGAGCATCTCTTAATACAGCAGAGGTAGCAAAGAATCCACTAGAGATAGCTACATAATATACAAAGACAATGAACAAGTACTAATCTAGCAAAGACTGGCTTGAGGTGTCTTCTTTGCATACTTTGCAAAGACTGGGGCAATGAAGCGGCACAGAGGGCACCAAGAAGCAGTGAAGTCTACAACAACCCGTTTGTCATAATCAAATTCTCAATATATATAAAGCATATGGATCATATAAAGCTTTCTCAATTTCTCAATATATGTAAAGCTTCCCTCAAGAAGGATCTCAACAAATTCCATAGGCTTCAGACTTCAACCGTGGAACTTATGACAGCAGTTAAGTGCTATTCTAGGCTTCTAGCAGCATAACAAAATCAAAAACCACAAAGACCTTAATTTCGTCCATCGATTTCATCAATCAGATAGGTCCAGACTGTAACTAATGAGGACATGATCATCAGAAAGAAATCACTTCAATAAAGAACCGAAAGTAAACCTAACAGAGGCCGAGCGGGTGGACAGAAACATAAGTTGATTGAGATTTACCAGTTTCTTCGATTCGTTGGCTTTCTGGAGCTGATCCTCCCAGGTCTGCACCTTGTGACGAACCCAGAAACGTTCATCAAGATGGAGAACCCAGAATCGTAGCTGATGGAGAAGAGGATTGGAACCGATGGAGAAGACGAAGGAAAATCGAAGGATCAAGGGAGCTTCATGGCTTCGACGGGAAGGAGCAGGAGGCTTCGGTCCGAATGAAGGAGGGGGATAAGAACGTCCTTATGAAATGTATATAAGGGCAAACCCGTCATTTCTCCTCCTATTCTGAATTCCAAGCCTCCTAGGCTTAGGAATTCCGAGGTTTTCACCCAGAATGCCTAAGCCTACCTCGCCCGGAATCCCTAAGATAATTTGTTGCAATTCCGCGAGAAGAACAAGGGCTTACGGAATCCGTAAGCTCAAATCCTTTTCTATTCTGTCAAAAGAACGGGTCATTAAATTCATTTTTCTTGTTCTTGTTTTGTTAATTTGTGATATTATATTATAATTACAAATTATTAAGATATTTTAATTACAATTTATATATTATAATTTTTTGCAGTTATATATTGTTGAAATACTATTCCATACAAATTAAAAAAATATCTTTATATTTTGTCAATTTTCTATCAAAATTTAGTGCAATTATTAAATAAATCTAATTGGGTGCAAATCTCACATTTCTCCCAATTAGGATGTATAGTTTGTTTCAACCATTCTTTTTTTTTTTGAAAATGTAGGCATTTGTTTTTTTGTAAGAAAAGTAAGTATATAATTTTTTTTTTCAAAAAATAAGTATACGCGCACCCCGGATAACGCGTATTAGAAATACGCGCACCCTATGGTGGCGCCTATTCAATAGGCACCACACCAAAGCATATGTTTTTTTAATATTTTGTTTGATAACGACGACTCGATATTTAATTAAAAATAAAATTATGTATCCATTAAAAAAAAAAAGTTATAGTAAGTAGATATTTTAATTGCGATTCAAATGATGCAAAAAATATTAAATTTGGATTTACGGATTGACTGTACGCTCTGCCGTAAGTTGAGATATGAAAATTTGTCTTAAAATATTATAACTCAGACCATGTAAGTCCAAACTGACCACGGTAAACGTCATGTATGTTGTAATTAAATTATCTACCTAGGGTAATTTTTTTGATTAGAAATACAGTGATTTCGGAACCTAACATTGTTTGTTTTATAATTTGACCGAAGTAATTAAATGCATTAAGTGAGAAATTTAATTATGTACTTACTCAAAAAAAAATAAAAAAAATTACGGTAATCAATAAATTTACTGTTTAAAACACTATTTAGAAGTTTTTGTATCGTATGTAGAGTTTTTTACGTATTGTATTATACAGCCAGTCTAAAAGTAAAAAATTAATGAATAGTTAGCGTCGTTTAATTTGTAATTAAATTATCTACACACCGTAATTTTTTTGATTTGTTTTGAGTAAGTACATAATTAAATTTATCACCTAATGCATTTAATTATTTCTATCAAATTATAAAACAAACGATGTTAGGTTACAAAATCACTGTATTTCTAATAAAACATATTACCCTAGGTAGATAATTGAATTACAACATAAATGACGTTAACCATGGTGAGTTTGGACTTACATGGTCTGAATTATAATTTTTTCAGTCAAATTTTCATATCTCAACTTATGGTAGAGCGTACAGTCGATCCGTAAATCCAAATTTAATATTTTTTGCATCACTTGAATCGCAATTAAAATATCTACTTACTATAATATTTTTAATACATACATAATTTTATTTTTAATTAAACATTGAACCGTCGTCATCAAACAAAATATTAAAAAAACATATGTTGTGGTGTGGTGCCTATTGAATAGGCGCCACTTGGACTTACGCCTATTGAATAGGTGTCACCCTGGGGTGCGCGTATACCTATTTTTCGAATTCTTTTTTGTATACTTACTTTTCTAAAAAGAATGCATAGTTTTTCAAAAAAAAGCTCATTCTTTAGAATGGACCCAAGTGGATAAAAGTGTTTGATTAGTTTTAAATCTCAATAGGAAGAAGAGAAAATGATAATATAAGTTTAATTTATTAAAAAAAAATTATATGGTTCAATTAAAATGAGTTATCTTTAAAAAATGAAACTACAAATCAATTAATTAAATATAGATACATATATTAAAGATCCTATCCTATCCTATTTATTCTGCATGTTTGCTGATGCAAGGATAGCTCCAGAGAGAATGCAAGAATCTCTTATACACAAACAGCTATTTAACGGACCTAGAGTTTTTTTTTTGAAAAAGGAGGAAGTGTAATTTTTTTTTAGAAAAAAAAGTATATAGAAAAATATTTCGAAATCTGGGTATACGTGTTACCGTGGTGTAGCACATTTTTGGAATAAGCTCTACCTAGGGTAGCGCCTTTGGAATAGGTGCTACTCAAGGTAGCTTCTATTCCAAATCGTTTTTTTTTTTTTTTTTTATGTTTCGATGTTTAATTAAAAATAAAATTATGTATCTATTAAAAAAATTATAGTAAGTAGATATTTTAATTGCAATTCAAATGATTAAAAAAATATTAAATTTGGATTTACGGACCGACTGTACGCTCTGCCGTAAGTTGAGATATAAAAATTTGACTTAAAAAATTATAACTCAGACCAAGTAAGTCCAAACTCACCACAATTAATGTCATTTATGTCGTAATTAAATTATCTATCTAGGATAATTTTTTTGATTAAAAATATAGTATTTTTTTAACTTAACATCGTTTGTTGATAATTTAATTACGAATTAAATGACGCTAACTATGCATTAATTTTTAACTTTTAGACTGACTGTATAATACGATACGTAAAAAACTCTACATGCGATACAAAAACTTCTAAATGGTGTTTTAAACAGTAAATTTACTGTTTACCGTAATGTTTTTGATTTTTTTGAGTAAGTATATAATTAAATTTCTCACCTAATACATTTAATTATTTCGGTCAAATCATAAAACAAACAATGTTAGGTTATGAAATCACTGTATTTCTAATCAAAAAAATTACCCTAGGTAGATAATTGAATTACGACATAAATGACGTTAACCGTTGTGAGTTTGGACTTACATGGTCTGAGTTATAATTTTTTACGTCAAATTTTCATATCTCAAGTTACGGCAGAGCGTACAGTCAATCCGTAAATCCAAATTTAATATTTTTTGCATAATTTGAATCGCAATTAAAATATCTACTTACTATAATTTTTTTAATAGATACATAATTTTATTTTTAATTAAACATCGAGTCGTCGTTATCGAACAAAATATTTAAAAAAAAAAACATATGTTGTGGTGTGGTGCTTATTGAATAGAAGCCACTTGGACTGACGCCTGTTTAATAGGTGTCACCTTGGGGTGCGCGTATTTTCAATACGCGCTACCCGGTGGTGCGCTTATACCTATTTTTCGAAATATTTTTTTTGTATACTTACTTTTCTAAAAAAAATAAATACCTATTTTTTCAAAAAATTACCTTTCTTTAGAATGGACCCAAGTGGATAAAAGTGCTTGATTAGTTTTAAATCTCAATAGGAAGGAGAGAAAATGATAATATAAGTTTAATTTATTAAAAAAAATTATATGGTTCAATTAAAATGAGTTATCTTTAAAAAATGAAACTACAAATCAATTAATTAAATATAGATACAGATATTAAAGATCCTATCCTATCCTATTTATTATGCATGTTTGCTGATAAAGATCCTATCCTATCCTATTTATTATGCATGTTTGCTGATGCAAGGATAGCTCCAAGGAGAATGCAAGAATCTCTTATACACAAACATCTATTTACCTAGTTTTTTTTTTTTTTTGAAAAGTAGGTAGTGTAATTTTTTTTTTAGAAAAATAAGTATATAGAAAAAATATTTCGAAATTTGGGTATACGTGCTACCGTAGGGTAGCACATTTTTTCAATAGGCGCTACCCAGGGTAGCGCCTTTGGAATAGGCGCTACTCAAGGTAGCTCCTATTCCAAATCACTTTTTTTTTTTTATTTTGATGTTACGATGTTTAATTAAAAATAAAATTATGTATCAATTAAAAAAAATTATAGTAAGTAGATATTTTAATTGCAATTCAAATGATTAAAAAAATATTAAATTTGGATTTACGGACTGACTGTACGCTCTGCCGTAAGTTGAGATATAAAAATTTGACTTACAAAATTATAACTCCGACCATGTAAATCCAAACTCACCACAATTAACGTCATTTATGTCGTAATTAAATTATCTACCTAGGATAAATTTTTTAATTATAAATACAATGTTTTTTTAACCTAACATCGTTTGATTTATAATTTGATCGAAATAATTAAATGCATTAGTTGAAATTTTAATTATGTACCTACTCAAAAAAAAATCAAAAAAATTACAATGTGTGGATAATTTAAATACGAATTAAATGACGCTAAATATGCGTTAAGTTTTGACTTTTAGATTGAGTGTATAATACGGTACGTAAAACATTATACATACGATACAAAAAAATCTAAATAGTGATTTAAACAGTCACTTTACTATTTAAAGAGTGAAAACACTATTTATATCACAATTTTTTTTTGTATCGTATGTAGAGATTTTTACGTATCGTATTATACGGTCAGTCTAAAATTCAAAAATTAGCGTATAGTAAGCGTCATTTAATTTGTAATTAAATTATCTACGCACTGTAATTTTTTTGATTTATTTTGAGTGATTACATAATTAAAATTTTCATCTATAAATCAATTAATAGATACAGATATTAAAGATCCTATCCTATTTATTCTGCATGTTTGCTGATGCAAGGATAGCTCCAGGGAGAATGCAAGAATCTCTTATACACAAACATCTATTTACCTAGTTTGTTTGTTTTTTGAAAAGTAGGTAGTGTAATTTTTTTTTTAGAAAAATAAGTATATAGAAAAAATATTTCGAAATTTGGGTATACGTGCTACCGTGGGGTAGCGCATTTTTTCAATAGGCGCTACCCAGGGTAGCGCCTTTGGAATAGGCGCTACTCAAGATAGCTCCTATTCCAAATCACTTTTTTATTTTTATTTTTTTTATTTTGATGTTACGATGTTTAATTAAAAATAAAATTATGTATCAATTAAAAAAAATTATAGTAAGTAGATATTTTAATTGCAATTCAAATGATTAAAAAAATATTAAATTTGGATTTACGGACTGACTGTACGCTCTGCCGTAAGTTGAGATATAAAAATTTGACTTACAAAATTATAACTCCGACCATGTAAATCCAAACTCACCACAATTAACGTCATTTATGTCGTAATTAAATTATCTACCTAGGATAAATTTTTTGATTATAAATACAATGTTTTTTTAACCTAACATCGTTTGATTTATAATTTGATCGAAATAATTAAATGCATTAGTTGAAATTTTAATTATGTACCTACTCAAAAAAAAATCAAAAAAATTACAATGTGTGGATAATTTAAATACGAATTAAATGACGCTAAATATGCGTTAAGTTTTGACTTTTAGATTGAGTGTATAATACGGTACGTAAAAAATTATACATACGATACAAAAAAATCTAAATAGTGATTTAAACAGTCACTTTACTATTTAAAGAGTGAAAACACTATTTATATCACAATTTTTTTTGTATCGTATGTAGAGATTTTTACGTATCGTATTATACGGTCAGTCTAAAATTCAAAAATTAGCGTATAGTAAGCGTCATTTAATTTGTAATTAAATTATCTACGCACTGTAATTTTTTTGATTTATTTTGAGTGATTACATAATTAAAATTTTCATCTACAAATCAATTAATAGATACAGATATTAAAGATCCTATCCTATTTATTCTGCATGTTTGCTGATGCAAGGATAGCTCCAGGGAGAATGCAAGAATCTCTTATACACAAACATCTATTTACCTAGTTTGTTTGTTTTTTGAAAAGTAGGTAGTGTAATTTTTTTTTTAGAAAAATAAGTATATAGAAAAAATATTTCGAAATTTGGGTATACGTGCTACCGTGGGGTAGCGCATTTTTTCAATAGGCGCTACCCAGGGTAGCGCCTTTGGAATAGGCGCTACTCAAGATAGCTCCTATTCCAAATCACTTTTTTTTTTTTATTTTTTTTATTTTGATGTTACGATGTTTAATTAAAAATAAAATTATGTATCAATTAAAAAAAATTATAGTAAGTAGATATTTTAATTGCAATTCAAATGATTAAAAAAATATTAAATTTGGATTTACGGACTGACTGTACGCTCTGCCGTAAGTTGAGATATAAAAATTTGACTTACAAAATTATAACTCCGACCATGTAAATCCAAACTCACCACAATTAACGTCATTTATGTCGTAATTAAATTATCTACCTAGGATAAATTTTTTGATTATAAATACAATGTTTTTTTAACCTAACATCGTTTGATTTATAATTTGATCGAAATAATTAAATGCATTAGTTGAAATTTTAATTATGTACCTACTCAAAAAAAAATCAAAAAAATTACAATGTGTGGATAATTTAAATACGAATTAAATGACGCTAAATATGCGTTAAGTTTTGACTTTTAGATTGAGTGTATAATACGGTACGTAAAAAATTATACATACGATACAAAAAAATCTAAATAGTGATTTAAACAGTCACTTTACTATTTAAAGAGTGAAAACACTATTTATATCACAATTTTTTTTTGTATCGAATGTAGAGATTTTTACGTATCGTATTATACGGTCAGTCTAAAATTCAAAAATTAGCGTATAGTAAGCGTCATTTAATTTGTAATTAAATTATCTACGCACTGTAATTTTTTTGATTTATTTTGAGTGATTACATAATTAAAATTTTCATCTACAAATCAATTAATAGATACAGATATTAAAGATCCTATCCTATTTATTCTGCATGTTTGCTGATGCAAGGATAGCTCCAGGGAGAATGCAAGAATCTCTTATACACAAACATCTATTTACCTAGTTTGTTTGTTTTTTGAAAAGTAGGTAGTGTAATTTTTTTTTTAGAAAAATAAGTATATAGAAAAAATATTTCGAAATTTGGGTATACGTGCTACCGTGGGGTAGCGCATTTTTTCAATAGGCGCTACCCAGGGTAGCGCCTTTGGAATAGGCGCTACTCAAGATAGCTCCTATTCCAAATCACTTTTTTATTTTTATTTTTTTTATTTTGATGTTACGATGTTTAATTAAAAATAAAATTATGTATCAATTAAAAAAAATTATAGTAAGTAGATATTTTAATTGCAATTCAAATGATTAAAAAAATATTAAATTTGGATTTACGGACTGACTGTACGCTCTGCCGTAAGTTGAGATATAAAAATTTGACTTACAAAATTATAACTCCGACCATGTAAATCCAAACTCACCACAATTAACGTCATTTATGTCGTAATTAAATTATCTACCTAGGATAAATTTTTTGATTATAAATACAATGTTTTTTTAACCTAACATCGTTTGATTTATAATTTGATCGAAATAATTAAATGCATTAGTTGAAATTTTAATTATGTACCTACTCAAAAAAAAATCAAAAAAATTACAATGTGTGGATAATTTAAATACGAATTAAATGACGCTAAATATGCGTTAAGTTTTGACTTTTAGATTGAGTGTATAATACGGTACGTAAAAAATTATACATACGATACAAAAAAATCTAAATAGTGATTTAAACAGTCACTTTACTATTTAAAGAGTGAAAACACTATTTATATCACAATTTTTTTTGTATCGTATGTAGAGATTTTTACGTATCGTATTATACGGTCAGTCTAAAATTCAAAAATTAGCGTATAGTAAGCGTCATTTAATTTGTAATTAAATTATCTACGCACTGTAATTTTTTTGATTTATTTTGAGTGATTACATAATTAAAATTTTCATCTACAAATCAATTAATAGATACAGATATTAAAGATCCTATCCTATTTATTCTGCATGTTTGCTGATGCAAGGATAGCTCCAGGGAGAATGCAAGAATCTCTTATACACAAACATCTATTTACCTAGTTTGTTTGTTTTTTGAAAAGTAGGTAGTGTAATTTTTTTTTTAGAAAAATAAGTATATAGAAAAAATATTTCGAAATTTGGGTATACGTGCTACCGTGGGGTAGCGCATTTTTTCAATAGGCGCTACCCAGGGTAGCGCCTTTGGAATAGGCGCTACTCAAGATAGCTCCTATTCCAAATCACTTTTTTTTTTTTATTTTTTTTTATTTTGATGTTACGATGTTTAATTAAAAATAAAATTATGTATCAATTAAAAAAAATTATAGTAAGTAGATATTTTAATTGCAATTCAAATGATTAAAAAAATATTAAATTTGGATTTACGGACTGACTGTACGCTCTGCCGTAAGTTGAGATATAAAAATTTGACTTACAAAATTATAACTCCGACCATGTAAATCCAAACTCACCACAATTAACGTCATTTATGTCGTAATTAAATTATCTACCTAGGATAAATTTTTTGATTATAAATACAATGTTTTTTTAACCTAACATCGTTTGATTTATAATTTGATCGAAATAATTAAATGCATTAGTTGAAATTTTAATTATGTACCTACTCAAAAAAAAATCAAAAAAATTACAATGTGTGGATAATTTAAATACGAATTAAATGACGCTAAATATGCGTTAAGTTTTGACTTTTAGATTGAGTGTATAATACGGTACGTAAAAAATTATACATACGATACAAAAAAATCTAAATAGTGATTTAAACAGTCACTTTACTATTTAAAGAGTGAAAACACTATTTATATCACAATTTTTTTTTGTATCGTATGTAGAGATTTTTACGTATCGTATTATACGGTCAGTCTAAAATTCAAAAATTAGCGTATAGTAAGCGTCATTTAATTTGTAATTAAATTATCTACGCACTGTAATTTTTTTGATTTATTTTGAGTTATTACATAATTAAAATTTTCATCTACAAATCAATTAATAGATACAGATATTAAAGATCCTATCCTATTTATTCTGCATGTTTGCTGATGCAAGGATAGCTCCAGGGAGAATGCAAGAATCTCTTATACACAAACATCTATTTACCTAGTTTGTTTGTTTTTTGAAAAGTAGGTAGTGTAATTTTTTTTTTAGAAAAATAAGTATATAGAAAAAATATTTCGAAATTTGGGTATACGTGCTACCGTGGGGTAGCGCATTTTTTCAATAGGCGCTACCCAGGGTAGCGCCTTTGGAATAGGCGCTACTCAAGATAGCTCCTATTCCAAATCACTTTTTTTTTTTTATTTTTTTTTTTTTGATGTTACGATGTTTAATTAAAAATAAAATTATGTATCAATTAAAAAAAATTATAGTAAGTAGATATTTTAATTGCAATTCAAATGATTAAAAAAATATTAAATTTGGATTTACGGACTGACTGTACGCTCTGCCGTAAGTTGAGATATAAAAATTTGACTTACAAAATTATAACTCCGACCATGTAAATCCAAACTCACCACAATTAACGTCATTTATGTCGTAATTAAATTATCTACCTAGGATAAATTTTTTGATTATAAATACAATGTTTTTTTAACCTAACATCGTTTGATTTATAATTTGATCGAAATAATTAAATGCATTAGTTGAAATTTTAATTATGTACCTACTCAAAAAAAAATCAAAAAAATTACAATGTGTGGATAATTTAAATACGAATTAAATGACGCTAAATATGCGTTAAGTTTTGACTTTTAGATTGAGTGTATAATACGGTACGTAAAAAATTATACATACGATACAAAAAAATCTAAATAGTGATTTAAACAATCACTTTACTATTTAAAGAGTGAAAACACTATTTATATCACAATTTTTTTTTATCGTATGTAGAGATTTTTACGTATCGTATTATACGGTCAGTCTAAAATTCAAAAATTAGCGTATAGTAAGCGTCATTTAATTTGTAATTAAACTATCTACGCACTGTAATTTTTTTGATTTATTTTGATTAATTACATAATTAAACTTTTCACCTACAAATCAATTAATAGATACAGATATTAAAGATCCTACCTATCCTATTTATTCTGCATGTTTGCTGATGCAAGGATAGCTCCAGGGAGAATGCAAGAATCTCTTATACACAAACATCTATTTACCTAGTTTGTTTGTTTTTTGAAAAGTAGGTAGTGTAATTTTTTTTTTAGAAAAATAAGTATATAGAAAAAATATTTCGAAATTTGGGTATACGTGCTACCGTGGGGTAGCGCATTTTTTCAATAGGCGCTACCCAGGGTAGCGCCTTTGGAATAGGCGCTACTCAAGATAGCTCCTATTCCAAATCACTTTTTTATTTTTATTTTTTTTATTTTGATGTTACGATGTTTAATTAAAAATAAAATTATGTATCAATTAAAAAAAATTATAGTAAGTAGATATTTTAATTGCAATTCAAATGATTAAAAAAATATTAAATTTGGATTTACGGACTGACTGTACGCTCTGCCGTAAGTTGAGATATAAAAATTTGACTTACAAAATTATAACTCCGACCATGTAAATCCAAACTCACCACAATTAACGTCATTTATGTCGTAATTAAATTATCTACCTAGGATAAATTTTTTGATTATAAATACAATGTTTTTTTAACCTAACATCGTTTGATTTATAATTTGATCGAAATAATTAAATGCATTAGTTGAAATTTTAATTATGTACCTACTCAAAAAAAAATCAAAAAAATTACAATGTGTGGATAATTTAAATACGAATTAAATGACGCTAAATATGCGTTAAGTTTTGACTTTTAGATTGAGTGTATAATACGGTACGTAAAAAATTATACATACGATACAAAAAAATCTAAATAGTGATTTAAACAGTCACTTTACTATTTAAAGAGTGAAAACACTATTTATATCACAATTTTTTTTTGTATCGTATGTAGAGATTTTTACGTATCGTATTATACGGTCAGTCTAAAATTCAAAAATTAGCGTATAGTAAGCGTCATTTAATTTGTAATTAAATTATCTACGCACTGTAATTTTTTTGATTTATTTTGAGTTATTACATAATTAAAATTTTCATCTACAAATCAATTAATAGATACAGATATTAAAGATCCTATCCTATTTATTCTGCATGTTTGCTGATGCAAGGATAGCTCCAGGGAGAATGCAAGAATCTCTTATACACAAACATCTATTTACCTAGTTTGTTTGTTTTTTGAAAAGTAGGTAGTGTAATTTTTTTTTTAGAAAAATAAGTATATAGAAAAAATATTTCGAAATTTGGGTATACGTGCTACCGTGGGGTAGCGCATTTTTTCAATAGGCGCTACCCAGGGTAGCGCCTTTGGAATAGGCGCTACTCAAGATAGCTCCTATTCCAAATCACTTTTTTATTTTTATTTTTTTTATTTTGATGTTACGATGTTTAATTAAAAATAAAATTATGTATCAATTAAAAAAAATTATAGTAAGTAGATATTTTAATTGCAATTCAAATGATTAAAAAAATATTAAATTTGGATTTACGGACTGACTGTACGCTCTGCCGTAAGTTGAGATATAAAAATTTGACTTACAAAATTATAACTCCGACCATGTAAATCCAAACTCACCACAATTAACGTCATTTATGTCGTAATTAAATTATCTACCTAGGATAAATTTTTTGATTATAAATACAATGTTTTTTTAACCTAACATCGTTTGATTTATAATTTGATCGAAATAATTAAATGCATTAGTTGAAATTTTAATTATGTACCTACTCAAAAAAAAATCAAAAAAATTACAATGTGTGGATAATTTAAATACGAATTAAATGACGCTAAATATGCGTTAAGTTTTGACTTTTAGATTGAGTGTATAATACGGTACGTAAAAAATTATACATACGATACAAAAAAATCTAAATAGTGATTTAAACAGTCACTTTACTATTTAAAGAGTGAAAACACTATTTATATCACAATTTTTTTTTGTATCGTATGTAGAGATTTTTACGTATCGTATTATACGGTCAGTCTAAAATTCAAAAATTAGCGTATAGTAAGCGTCATTTAATTTGTAATTAAATTATCTACGCACTGTAATTTTTTTGATTTATTTTGAGTTATTACATAATTAAAATTTTCATCTACAAATCAATTAATAGATACAGATATTAAAGATCCTATCCTATTTATTCTGCATGTTTGCTGATGCAAGGATAGCTCCAGGGAGAATGCAAGAATCTCTTATACACAAACATCTATTTACCTAGTTTGTTTGTTTTTTGAAAAGTAGGTAGTGTAATTTTTTTTTTAGAAAAATAAGTATATAGAAAAAATATTTCGAAATTTGGGTATACGTGCTACCGTGGGGTAGCGCATTTTTTCAATAGGCGCTACCCAGGGTAGCGCCTTTGGAATAGGCGCTACTCAAGATAGCTCCTATTCCAAATCACTTTTTTTTTTTTATTTTTTTTATTTTGATGTTACGATGTTTAATTAAAAATAAAATTATGTATCAATTAAAAAAAATTATAGTAAGTAGATATTTTAATTGCAATTCAAATGATTAAAAAAATATTAAATTTGGATTTACGGACTGACTGTACGCTCTGCCGTAAGTTGAGATATAAAAATTTGACTTACAAAATTATAACTCCGACCATGTAAATCCAAACTCACCACAATTAACGTCATTTATGTCGTAATTAAATTATCTACCTAGGATAAATTTTTTGATTATAAATACAATGTTTTTTTAACCTAACATCGTTTGATTTATAATTTGATCGAAATAATTAAATGCATTAGTTGAAATTTTAATTATGTACCTACTCAAAAAAAAATCAAAAAAATTACAATGTGTGGATAATTTAAATACGAATTAAATGACGCTAAATATGCGTTAAGTTTTGACTTTTAGATTGAGTGTATAATACGGTACGTAAAAAATTATACATACGATACAAAAAAATCTAAATAGTGATTTAAACAATCACTTTACTATTTAAAGAGTGAAAACACTATTTATATCACAATTTTTTTTTATCGTATGTAGAGATTTTTACGTATCGTATTATACGGTCAGTCTAAAATTCAAAAATTAGCGTATAGTAAGCGTCATTTAATTTGTAATTAAACTATCTACGCACTGTAATTTTTTTGATTTATTTTGATTAATTACATAATTAAACTTTTCACCTACAAATCAATTAATAGATACAGATATTAAAGATCCTACCTATCCTATTTATTCTGCATGTTTGCTGATGCAAGGATAGCTCCAGGGAGAATGCAAGAATCTCTTATACACAAACATCTATTTACCTAGTTTGTTTGTTTTTTGAAAAGTAGGTAGTGTAATTTTTTTTTTAGAAAAATAAGTATATAGAAAAAATATTTCGAAATTTGGGTATACGTGCTACCGTGGGGTAGCGCATTTTTTCAATAGGCGCTACCCAGGGTAGCGCCTTTGGAATAGGCGCTACTCAAGATAGCTCCTATTCCAAATCACTTTTTTATTTTTATTTTTTTTATTTTGATGTTACGATGTTTAATTAAAAATAAAATTATGTATCAATTAAAAAAAATTATAGTAAGTAGATATTTTAATTGCAATTCAAATGATTAAAAAAATATTAAATTTGGATTTACGGACTGACTGTACGCTCTGCCGTAAGTTGAGATATAAAAATTTGACTTACAAAATTATAACTCCGACCATGTAAATCCAAACTCACCACAATTAACGTCATTTATGTCGTAATTAAATTATCTACCTAGGATAAATTTTTTGATTATAAATACAATGTTTTTTTAACCTAACATCGTTTGATTTATAATTTGATCGAAATAATTAAATGCATTAGTTGAAATTTTAATTATGTACCTACTCAAAAAAAAATCAAAAAAATTACAATGTGTGGATAATTTAAATACGAATTAAATGACGCTAAATATGCGTTAAGTTTTGACTTTTAGATTGAGTGTATAATACGGTACGTAAAAAATTATACATACGATACAAAAAAATCTAAATAGTGATTTAAACAGTCACTTTACTATTTAAAGAGTGAAAACACTATTTATATCACAATTTTTTTTTGTATCGTATGTAGAGATTTTTACGTATCGTATTATACGGTCAGTCTAAAATTCAAAAATTAGCGTATAGTAAGCGTCATTTAATTTGTAATTAAATTATCTACGCACTGTAATTTTTTTGATTTATTTTGAGTTATTACATAATTAAAATTTTCATCTACAAATCAATTAATAGATACAGATATTAAAGATCCTATCCTATTTATTCTGCATGTTTGCTGATGCAAGGATAGCTCCAGGGAGAATGCAAGAATCTCTTATACACAAACATCTATTTACCTAGTTTGTTTGTTTTTTGAAAAGTAGGTAGTGTAATTTTTTTTTTAGAAAAATAAGTATATAGAAAAAATATTTCGAAATTTGGGTATACGTGCTACCGTGGGGTAGCGCATTTTTTCAATAGGCGCTACCCAGGGTAGCGCCTTTGGAATAGGCGCTACTCAAGATAGCTCCTATTCCAAATCACTTTTTTTTTTTTATTTTTTTTATTTTGATGTTACGATGTTTAATTAAAAATAAAATTATGTATCAATTAAAAAAAATTATAGTAAGTAGATATTTTAATTGCAATTCAAATGATTAAAAAAATATTAAATTTGGATTTACGGACTGACTGTACGCTCTGCCGTAAGTTGAGATATAAAAATTTGACTTACAAAATTATAACTCCGACCATGTAAATCCAAACTCACCACAATTAACGTCATTTATGTCGTAATTAAATTATCTACCTAGGATAAATTTTTTGATTATAAATACAATGTTTTTTTAACCTAACATCGTTTGATTTATAATTTGATCGAAATAATTAAATGCATTAGTTGAAATTTTAATTATGTACCTACTCAAAAAAAAATCAAAAAAATTACAATGTGTGGATAATTTAAATACGAATTAAATGACGCTAAATATGCGTTAAGTTTTGACTTTTAGATTGAGTGTATAATACGGTACGTAAAAAATTATACATACGATACAAAAAAATCTAAATAGTGATTTAAACAGTCACTTTACTATTTAAAGAGTGAAAACACTATTTATATCACAATTTTTTTTTATCGTATGTAGAGATTTTTACGTATCGTATTATACGGTCAGTCTAAAATTCAAAAATTAGCGTATAGTAAGCGTCATTTAATTTGTAATTAAACTATCTACGCACTGTAATTTTTTTGATTTATTTTGATTAATTACATAATTAAACTTTTCACCTACAAATCAATTAATAGATACAGATATTAAAGATCCTACCTATCCTATTTATTCTGCATGTTTGCTGATGCAAGGATAGCTCCAGGGAGAATGCAAGAATCTCTTATACACAAACATCTATTTACCTAGTTTGTTTGTTTTTTGAAAAGTAGGTAGTGTAATTTTTTTTTTAGAAAAATAAGTATATAGAAAAAATATTTCGAAATTTGGGTATACGTGCTACCGTGGGGTAGCGCATTTTTTCAATAGGCGCTACCCAGGGTAGCGCCTTTGGAATAGGCGCTACTCAAGATAGCTCCTATTCCAAATCACTTTTTTATTTTTATTTTTTTTATTTTGATGTTACGATGTTTAATTAAAAATAAAATTATGTATCAATTAAAAAAAATTATAGTAAGTAGATATTTTAATTGCAATTCAAATGATTAAAAAAATATTAAATTTGGATTTACGGACTGACTGTACGCTCTGCCGTAAGTTGAGATATAAAAATTTGACTTACAAAATTATAACTCCGACCATGTAAATCCAAACTCACCACAATTAACGTCATTTATGTCGTAATTAAATTATCTACCTAGGATAAATTTTTTGATTATAAATACAATGTTTTTTTAACCTAACATCGTTTGATTTATAATTTGATCGAAATAATTAAATGCATTAGTTGAAATTTTAATTATGTACCTACTCAAAAAAAAATCAAAAAAATTACAATGTGTGGATAATTTAAATACGAATTAAATGACGCTAAATATGCGTTAAGTTTTGACTTTTAGATTGAGTGTATAATACGGTACGTAAAAAATTATACATACGATACAAAAAAATCTAAATAGTGATTTAAACAGTCACTTTACTATTTAAAGAGTGAAAACACTATTTATATCACAATTTTTTTTGTATCGTATGTAGAGATTTTTACGTATCGTATTATACGGTCAGTCTAAAATTCAAAAATTAGCGTATAGTAAGCGTCATTTAATTTGTAATTAAATTATCTACGCACTGTAATTTTTTTGATTTATTTTGAGTGATTACATAATTAAAATTTTCATCTACAAATCAATTAATAGATACAGATATTAAAGATCCTATCCTATTTATTCTGCATGTTTGCTGATGCAAGGATAGCTCCAGGGAGAATGCAAGAATCTCTTATACACAAACATCTATTTACCTAGTTTGTTTGTTTTTTGAAAAGTAGGTAGTGTAATTTTTTTTTTAGAAAAATAAGTATATAGAAAAAATATTTCGAAATTTGGGTATACGTGCTACCGTGGGGTAGCGCATTTTTTCAATAGGCGCTACCCAGGGTAGCGCCTTTGGAATAGGCGCTACTCAAGATAGCTCCTATTCCAAATCACTTTTTTTTTTTATTTTTTTTTATTTTGATGTTACGATGTTTAATTAAAAATAAAATTATGTATCAATTAAAAAAAATTATAGTAAGTAGATATTTTAATTGCAATTCAAATGATTAAAAAAATATTAAATTTGGATTTACGGACTGACTGTACGCTCTGCCGTAAGTTGAGATATAAAAATTTGACTTACAAAATTATAACTCCGACCATGTAAATCCAAACTCACCACAATTAACGTCATTTATGTCGTAATTAAATTATCTACCTAGGATAAATTTTTTGATTATAAATACAATGTTTTTTTAACCTAACATCGTTTGATTTATAATTTGATCGAAATAATTAAATGCATTAGTTGAAATTTTAATTATGTACCTACTCAAAAAAATTACAATGTGTGGATAATTTAAATACGAATTAAATGACGCTAAATATGCGTTAAGTTTTGACTTTTAGATTGAGTGTATAATACGGTACGTAAAAAATTATACATACGATACAAAAAAATCTAAATAGTGATTTAAACAGTCACTTTACTATTTAAAGAGTGAAAACACTATTTATATCACAATTTTTTTTTGTATCGTATGTAGAGATTTTTACGTATCGTATTATACGGTCAGTCTAAAATTCAAAAATTAGCGTATAGTAAGCGTCATTTAATTTGTAATTAAATTATCTACGCACTGTAATTTTTTTGATTTATTTTGAGTTATTACATAATTAAAATTTTCATCTACAAATCAATTAATAGATACAGATATTAAAGATCCTATCCTATTTATTCTGCATGTTTGCTGATGCAAGGATAGCTCCAGGGAGAATGCAAGAATCTCTTATACACAAACATCTATTTACCTAGTTAGTTTGTTTTTTGAAAAGTAGGTAGTGTAATTTTTTTTTTAGAAAAATAAGTATATAGAAAAAATATTTCGAAATTTGGGTATACGTGCTACCGTGGGGTAGCGCATTTTTTCAATAGGCGCTACCCAGGGTAGCGCCTTTGGAATAGGCGCTACTCAAGATAGCTCCTATTCCAAATCACTTTTTTTTTTTATTTTTTTTTTTTTGATGTTACGATGTTTAATTAAAAATAAAATTATGTATCAATTAAAAAAAATTATAGTAAGTAGATATTTTAATTGCAATTCAAATGATTAAAAAAATATTAAATTTGGATTTACGGACTGACTGTACGCTCTGCCGTAAGTTGAGATATAAAAATTTGACTTACAAAATTATAACTCCGACCATGTAAATCCAAACTCACCACAATTAACGTCATTTATGTCGTAATTAAATTATCTACCTAGGATAAATTTTTTGATTATAAATACAATGTTTTTTTAACCTAACATCGTTTGATTTATAATTTGATCGAAATAATTAAATGCATTAGTTGAAATTTTAATTATGTACCTACTCAAAAAAAAATCAAAAAAATTACAATGTGTGGATAATTTAAATACGAATTAAATGACGCTAAATATGCGTTAAGTTTTGACTTTTAGATTGAGTGTATAATACGGTACGTAAAAAATTATACATACGATACAAAAAAATCTAAATAGTGATTTAAACAGTCACTTTACTATTTAAAGAGTGAAAACACTATTTATATCACAATTTTTTTTTATCGTATGTAGAGATTTTTACGTATCGTATTATACGGTCAGTCTAAAATTCAAAAATTAGCGTATAGTAAGCGTCATTTAATTTGTAATTAAACTATCTACGCACTGTAATTTTTTTGATTTATTTTGATTAATTACATAATTAAACTTTTCACCTACAAATCAATTAATAGATACAGATATTAAAGATCCTACCTATCCTATTTATTCTGCATGTTTGCTGATGCAAGGATAGCTCCAGGGAGAATGCAAGAATCTCTTATACACAAACATCTATTTACCTAGTTTGTTTGTTTTTTGAAAAGTAGGTAGTGTAATTTTTTTTTTAGAAAAATAAGTATATAGAAAAAATATTTCGAAATTTGGGTATACGTGCTACCGTGGGGTAGCGCATTTTTTCAATAGGCGCTACCCAGGGTAGCGCCTTTGGAATAGGCGCTACTCAAGATAGCTCCTATTCCAAATCACTTTTTTATTTTTATTTTTTTTATTTTGATGTTACGATGTTTAATTAAAAATAAAATTATGTATCAATTAAAAAAAATTATAGTAAGTAGATATTTTAATTGCAATTCAAATGATTAAAAAAATATTAAATTTGGATTTACGGACTGACTGTACGCTCTGCCGTAAGTTGAGATATAAAAATTTGACTTACAAAATTATAACTCCGACCATGTAAATCCAAACTCACCACAATTAACGTCATTTATGTCGTAATTAAATTATCTACCTAGGATAAATTTTTTGATTATAAATACAATGTTTTTTTAACCTAACATCGTTTGATTTATAATTTGATCGAAATAATTAAATGCATTAGTTGAAATTTTAATTATGTACCTACTCAAAAAAAAATCAAAAAAATTACAATGTGTGGATAATTTAAATACGAATTAAATGACGCTAAATATGCGTTAAGTTTTGACTTTTAGATTGAGTGTATAATACGGTACGTAAAAAATTATACATACGATACAAAAAAATCTAAATAGTGATTTAAACAGTCACTTTACTATTTAAAGAGTGAAAACACTATTTATATCACAATTTTTTTTTGTATCGTATGTAGAGATTTTTACGTATCGTATTATACGGTCAGTCTAAAATTCAAAAATTAGCGTATAGTAAGCGTCATTTAATTTGTAATTAAATTATCTACGCACTGTAATTTTTTTGATTTATTTTGAGTGATTACATAATTAAAATTTTCATCTACAAATCAATTAATAGATACAGATATTAAAGATCCTATCCTATTTATTCTGCATGTTTGCTGATGCAAGGATAGCTCCAGGGAGAATGCAAGAATCTCTTATACACAAACATCTATTTACCTAGTTTGTTTGTTTTTTGAAAAGTAGGTAGTGTAATTTTTTTTTTAGAAAAATAAGTATATAGAAAAAATATTTCGAAATTTGGGTATACGTGCTACCGTGGGGTAGCGCATTTTTTCAATAGGCGCTACCCAGGGTAGCGCCTTTGGAATAGGCGCTACTCAAGATAGCTCCTATTCCAAATCACTTTTTTTTTTTTATTTTTTTTATTTTGATGTTACGATGTTTAATTAAAAATAAAATTATGTATCAATTAAAAAAAATTATAGTAAGTAGATATTTTAATTGCAATTCAAATGATTAAAAAAATATTAAATTTGGATTTACGGACTGACTGTACGCTCTGCCGTAAGTTGAGATATAAAAATTTGACTTACAAAATTATAACTCCGACCATGTAAATCCAAACTCACCACAATTAACGTCATTTATGTCGTAATTAAATTATCTACCTAGGATAAATTTTTTGATTATAAATACAATGTTTTTTTAACCTAACATCGTTTGATTTATAATTTGATCGAAATAATTAAATGCATTAGTTGAAATTTTAATTATGTACCTACTCAAAAAAAAATCAAAAAAATTACAATGTGTGGATAATTTAAATACGAATTAAATGACGCTAAATATGCGTTAAGTTTTGACTTTTAGATTGAGTGTATAATACGGTACGTAAAAAATTATACATACGATACAAAAAAATCTAAATAGTGATTTAAACAGTCACTTTACTATTTAAAGAGTGAAAACACTATTTATATCACAATTTTTTTTTATCGTATGTAGAGATTTTTACGTATCGTATTATACGGTCAGTCTAAAATTCAAAAATTAGCGTATAGTAAGCGTCATTTAATTTGTAATTAAACTATCTACGCACTGTAATTTTTTTGATTTATTTTGATTAATTACATAATTAAACTTTTCACCTACAAATCAATTAATAGATACAGATATTAAAGATCCTACCTATCCTATTTATTCTGCATGTTTGCTGATGCAAGGATAGCTCCAGGGAGAATGCAAGAATCTCTTATACACAAACATCTATTTACCTAGTTTGTTTGTTTTTTGAAAAGTAGGTAGTGTAATTTTTTTTTTAGAAAAATAAGTATATAGAAAAAATATTTCGAAATTTGGGTATACGTGCTACCGTGGGGTAGCGCATTTTTTCAATAGGCGCTACCCAGGGTAGCGCCTTTGGAATAGGCGCTACTCAAGATAGCTCCTATTCCAAATCACTTTTTTATTTTTATTTTTTTTATTTTGATGTTACGATGTTTAATTAAAAATAAAATTATGTATCAATTAAAAAAAATTATAGTAAGTAGATATTTTAATTGCAATTCAAATGATTAAAAAAATATTAAATTTGGATTTACGGACTGACTGTACGCTCTGCCGTAAGTTGAGATATAAAAATTTGACTTACAAAATTATAACTCCGACCATGTAAATCCAAACTCACCACAATTAACGTCATTTATGTCGTAATTAAATTATCTACCTAGGATAAATTTTTTGATTATAAATACAATGTTTTTTTAACCTAACATCGTTTGATTTATAATTTGATCGAAATAATTAAATGCATTAGTTGAAATTTTAATTATGTACCTACTCAAAAAAAAATCAAAAAAATTACAATGTGTGGATAATTTAAATACGAATTAAATGACGCTAAATATGCGTTAAGTTTTGACTTTTAGATTGAGTGTATAATACGGTACGTAAAAAATTATACATACGATACAAAAAAATCTAAATAGTGATTTAAACAGTCACTTTACTATTTAAAGAGTGAAAACACTATTTATATCACAATTTTTTTTTGTATCGTATGTAGAGATTTTTACGTATCGTATTATACGGTCAGTCTAAAATTCAAAAATTAGCGTATAGTAAGCGTCATTTAATTTGTAATTAAATTATCTACGCACTGTAATTTTTTTGATTTATTTTGATTAATTACATAATTAAACTTTTCACCTACAAATCAATTAATAGATACAGATATTAAAGATCCTACCTATCCTATTTATTCTGCATGTTTGCTGATGCAAGGATAGCTCCAGGGAGAATGCAAGAATCTCTTATACACAAACATCTATTTACCTAGTTTGTTTGTTTTTTGAAAAGTAGGTAGTGTAATTTATTTTTTAGAAAAATAAGTATATAGAAAAAATATTTCGAAATTTGGGTATACGTGCTACCGTGGGGTAGCGCATTTTTTCAATAGGCGCTACCCAGGGTAGCGCCTTTGGAATAGGCGCTACTCAAGATAGCTCCTATTCCAAATCACTTTTTTATTTTTATTTTTTTTATTTTGATGTTACGATGTTTAATTAAAAATAAAATTATGTATCAATTAAAAAAAATTATAGTAAGTAGATATTTTAATTGCAATTCAAATGATTAAAAAAATATTAAATTTGGATTTACGGACTGACTGTACGCTCTGCCGTAAGTTGAGATATAAAAATTTGACTTACAAAATTATAACTCCGACCATGTAAATCCAAACTCACCACAATTAACGTCATTTATGTCGTAATTAAATTATCTACCTAGGATAAATTTTTTGATTATAAATACAATGTTTTTTTAACCTAACATCGTTTGATTTATAATTTGATCGAAATAATTAAATGCATTAGTTGAAATTTTAATTATGTACCTACTCAAAAAAAAATCAAAAAAATTACAATGTGTGGATAATTTAAATACGAATTAAATGACGCTAAATATGCGTTAAGTTTTGACTTTTAGATTGAGTGTATAATACGGTACGTAAAAAATTATACATACGATACAAAAAAATCTAAATAGTGATTTAAACAGTCACTTTACTATTTAAAGAGTGAAAACACTATTTATATCACAATTTTTTTTTGTATCGTATGTAGAGATTTTTACGTATCGTATTATACGGTCAGTCTAAAATTCAAAAATTAGCGTATAGTAAGCGTCATTTAATTTGTAATTAAATTATCTACGCACTGTAATTTTTTTGATTTATTTTGAGTTATTACATAATTAAAATTTTCATCTACAAATCAATTAATAGATACAGATATTAAAGATCCTATCCTATTTATTCTGCATGTTTGCTGATGCAAGGATAGCTCCAGGGAGAATGCAAGAATCTCTTATACACAAACATCTATTTACCTAGTTTGTTTGTTTTTTGAAAAGTAGGTAGTGTAATTTTTTTTTTAGAAAAATAAGTATATAGAAAAAATATTTCGAAATTTGGGTATACGTGCTACCGTGGGGTAGCGCATTTTTTCAATAGGCGCTACCCAGGGTAGCGCCTTTGGAATAGGCGCTACTCAAGATAGCTCCTATTCCAAATCACTTTTTTTTTTTTTTTTTTTTTTTTTTTAATTTTGATGTTACGATGTTTAATTAAAAATAAAATTATGTATCAATTAAAAAAAATTATAGTAAGTAGATATTTTAATTGCAATTCAAATGATTAAAAAAATATTAAATTTGAATTTACGGACTGACTGTACGCTCTGCCGTAAGTTGAGATATAAAAATTTGACTTACAAAATTATAACTCCGACCATGTAAATCCAAACTCACCACAATTAACGTCATTTATGTCGTAATTAAATTATCTACCTAGGATAAATTTTTTGATTATAAATACAATGTTTTTTTAACCTAACATCGTTTGATTTATATTTTGATCGAAATAATTAAATGCATTAGTTGAAATTTTAATTATGTACCTACTCAAAAAAATATCGAAAAAATTACAATGTGTGGATAATTTAAATACGAATTAAATGACGCTAAATATGCGTTAAGTTTTGACTTTTAGATTGAGTGTATAATACGGTACGTAAAAAATTATACATACGATACAAAAAAATCTAAATAGTGATTTAAACAGTCACTTTACTATTTAAAGAGTGAAAACACTATTTATATCACAATTTTTTTTTATCGTATGTAGAGATTTTTACGTATCGTATTATACGGTCAGTCTAAAATTCAAAAATTAGCGTATAGTAAGCGTCATTTAATTTGTAATTAAACTATCTACGCACTGTAATTTTTTTGATTTATTTTGATTAATTACATAATTAAACTTTTCACCTACAAATCAATTAATAGATACAGATATTAAAGATCCTACCTATCCTATTTATTCTGCATGTTTGCTGATGCAAGGATAGCTCCAGGGAGAATGCAAGAATCTCTTATACACAAACAGCTATTTACCATTTTACCTATAATCAGGGATGGAAAAGCATCATACTAATTATATATTAATATTTTTTATTATTACACAAATTATTTTAATAATTTATACATAAGGAATCTATTGTCCTTT
The DNA here is from genome assembly GCA_946814005.1 of Chamaenerion angustifolium. Lineage (NCBI taxonomy): Eukaryota > Viridiplantae > Streptophyta > Magnoliopsida > Myrtales > Onagraceae > Chamaenerion > Chamaenerion angustifolium. The sequence continues at coordinate 25,290,436 of OX328270.1, read as the reverse complement.
CACCGTTTCCTCTCCCAAATCTACTACCACACTGAAACTACATAGAAGAGCTTATAGGAATACTTTGTTTTCCTCAGATTTTATACAACTTAATTTGAAAAAGTTGACTAAATAAAAATGTACCATCAAAATAAAATAAAAAACAAGCAAGAAATCATGAAAATAAATTAAATCACTCAACGTAACTAAACCAAACTTTTTACGAATTAAAATTATGACCATCTTCTTTCTGATAATACAGTACCTCTCTTGAGTCTCTCCCTTTTACCGTCTTCAGATAATAAATAAGTTTTCACACGTATATATATATATATATATATTATTCTTTGTAAGTAATATATTCATTCAGTTTGGATTCCTCCCTCCTCCATTAACCGGACAGAGAGTGAGAGAGACGACTACGACTGTGTAGTGTATATTTATTTTTTGCCAAATTTGTGTAGTGTATATCAATCGACAATCGAAGTTGGAATCCTACCACGATAAAAGCACACACGACAGTAAATTGTCAGTGCGTTGTATCTCATCTCTACATTTTATTTAAATACAATATCCTAGGTAAGTGACTCGCGTTTTACGCATTAAAAATAAATTTAATTTATTATTTATTATATATATTATAAAATTGATTTAATCTTTAAATAAATATAAATTACAATTTTGTTTTTACTATTATAGAGATTAAGTTGTTTATAATAAGCTAAAATCATAAACATACATGTGAAATAAATAAAAATAATTAAAGTTTTGTAACTTATCTTTAAAATGAATGAGTATATTTAGAGGTATTTAAAGTGACTTATGCGACATGTCAATAAGAATTGTATACTTGACATTGATCTATTAAAATAGATTAATTTAACAGTATGAGTGAAAAACTGCATAAATAAACTTATTTGTCACAATTGTAATTATAATCAAATTAATAGATATAAATTATAACTGAATTAGTTATGAAAAATACTATCAAACTGATTTTAATCTAAAGTATCGTTATTACTATCATATTATCAATTTAATATGTACTAATATTATACCACTTTACTATTTGTCATTTCACAAAATAATTATGATCCATGGAATATATAGAGAAAAAATAATTAAAATTAGATGATGGATGTAAAAAATAATAATTATAAAGTGAATTGTTCAACATAAACTAGGCATTTAGATAAAAAGAAATAACTATTAAAATAATTCGTTGACAATTAATTTAATAGCCAAATATCATAATAAAATTATATATAATGAAAATATTTATACATTAATATTAGAATTAATTACACATATATAGAAAAACAATAATAATACTAAATATTAATTACTATTATTATTATATAGTGATACCTTAATAATGTTGTGATTATAAATATATATATTTATCAATTATTAGTATTTTGAATATATATTTTTGTGTTGTTAAAAGTAAATTTTTTTAGATTACTTAAAAAGTATACTGTATTTTAATAATGGACAAAAGCAAAAAGATGAATAAATAATATATTTGAAATTTCATAATATTAATTTTAAAAATAATTTAGAGCTTTTTGTCAAACATATAACTATATTAAAAACACATTTAATTTATAATATATTTAATGATTATGAGATAATTTATATAAAAATGATTTTTAAAATTAAAATTGGCTTAAAATATCAAACTTATTAATAAAGCTTTTTTTTAACAAATATACAATTAAAAAAAATAGAGAACTAAGCTTGTGAAGAAAAAACATGTTAACAATTTTTTTGAAGAGAAATTAGTTATAAATTAAGCTAAAATAAAACGGTTTTCAAGATTGAATGAGAAACTTTGGAATAATTTGAATATGTCCACCTAAGCAAAAATGTGATGTCACACATCTACTTGTAACATATATTAGTGTTGGACCAATTAAATTAAATGAAAATTTTCAATTTGTTTACTTGTTATCATATAATTATGTCTTTTAGCCCAATTAATATATATTGATAGATTCTTTCCTATCGAAACTCAGTAGGGCTGAACAAAATATTCAATTATACGTAAAATCGACTTAAAAGAAAAAGAAGAGTTAGTATATGTGTTTGGTATCCACATAATACGATTGTCCACGTCTCTACAATTATTGCTATTGTAAATAATTATATTGATATGATTATACTCGATACACATACTTTCTCTTCATTATTGATACGATCATATATTTTCTCCTTTTTCCGGCAAATCATATTGGAAACATCTTTTTTCGATGTCATGATCATTTCTTTTCTTTTTCGTATAATCTTCTTTCGGTTGGGTAATCCGGTAATGCCACATTTTGTATATTTTAACCCTAACCTTTTGTTAAATTTTAACCAAAATATTATTTTTAAGGTCTATCTAGCTTCTTAGATTGGAAAATAATATCTGCAAATGTAAACCATCTTAATCTTTTTAAAAGAAAACAATTAAATACATTCTTGAAAAGGAAAAGAATAAAATTTAAAAATAATTTTATATCTTCACAATAACAAAAAACAAATGTTAATAAACTGAAAAAAAATTACATTTTAAAATTTTAGAATCTAAAACTAAAAACTTATCATTTTCATAATTAAATTTATTTCTTCTTCATTTTTAGAGTATGATGCTCTGCAATTTTTTATGTTCTATTTTTCATTAATTTTCGAATCTTTGTACTTTTTTGCAAAATTAAATCATATTTGTTTTTATATATTTTTTAAAATCCCAATTATATTTTCTTTTTATGAAATATAAAAAATATTTAATGTTATTGAATTTTCTTATATATTGTTTTTAAAAAAAATTGAAATAAATAAATTGCAACTAAAATGAATATCTCGACTAAATTTAAACATAACATAAGCTTAGAACAAAAATAAAAACCGTTAATAATTGTGAAAAAAACCCCATAAAGGAGATAACAAATTTTGGGCAAATTCATGTAACATAATTGAACAAAATAAAAATTAGTTAGCTTTTATTTAAAGTGATTAAAATTGAACTAGTTGTATTTAATTCTTATTTAAATAGACCAATTTATTTAACTACATCTAAAAATCCGCACAAATCCCACTTTATTTTGATTTGATGCAATTATCATTAAAGAAAGAAAATTAAAAAGGAAAAGATTCTGTAGAATATAAGTGTTGTACGTTAATGGAAAATGGAATCTGAAACAATAAGATAAAGGTGGAGACAATAATCGTAATTATATTATTAACCAAGCTAAATGCATGCATTGTCATCTTCTCACCGCGTAATGCTTTCCAATTTGTATATAAAGAGAGTTTCCATTGGTATTTTTGGTGCAACATAACAGTGAACGTTCTTTCATTTGAGAAGGCAATTAGGGTTTTGATTGGAGAAGACGAGGTGGAATGGGAGAGCATTATGTGTGTGAGAATTTCTGGGTAGGGTTTACAAAACTGAAACCCTACTTGGCCATAGTGTCTCTTCAGTTTGGTTTTGCAGGGATGTACATTATCACCATGGTTTCTCTAGAGCATGGGATGAGTCACTTCGTTCTCTCAGTGTACAGACAAGTCGTTGCCACTGTCGTCATCACTCCGTTTGCACTCATTCTGGAAAGGTATGAAGAACCAAACATATTACGCTACTTTTATCTAGTTTGTTATTAAATGGTAAAGAACACTTCTATATATTATTTATTTGTTTTATTACGTTGTATTTTTTGTACAAATTTCTAAGTGAACTTTTGAAAAACTTATAATCTATTACCTGAACTTTATGAAAATATATAATATGCTATCTGAAATTTGTGGCACGTAATATATATGTGCATACTATGACCACCATCAAATAAGTTCAACTAATAATTTATCATAAAAAATCAACTAACTATTTGTTTAAATATTAAAAATTTAGTCAATAAATAAGTGGATAATTAACCTTATCAGCTGTTTTATTTAATGGTTTACAGGAAAATACGACCAAAGATGACACTTCCCATCCTCTTGAGGATAATGGCTCTCGGCTTTCTTGAGTAATTCCCTACTCTATGATTTTTCTCTTTAATCTATATATGATGATATATATAAGAATTAGTGCATGGTGACATAGGGCCGACAATGGTGCGGTGAAAAACGCATAACCATGGTTATAACCGTTACTGTTTAATATGGTTAACCGTACTATAATGGTGCGGTACGGTTATAGTGATGAATTTTCTACCCATAATGGTTATGGTTATGGTTATGATATTTGAGTTATACCCATGATTATTATATAAATATAATAATTATTTATTATTAATAAACTAATATATATTAAATAATGGAAGTTACTATACATACAGATAATAAATAACTATGATTTTAGTTTTATATATTTTTATTATTGACAATATAGATTTATGCATTTTTTAAAAATAAAATTTTGGTATTTTATTATATTACTTGTGTGGAATAAATATGGGTATACGGGTAAAACCATGGTTAATAACCACAGTTATTTTAATGGTTATGATATTGAAAATTGTACCCGTAATGGTGATGATTATGGTTATGATATGCGTTTTAAAAATATGGTATGGTTATAATATTTTTTATACTCGTACCATACCCTAACAATTGATAGCCCTGTGACGTAAGTAACATTTATAACAAGTTGTAAATAGGTATGTATAATAGAAATATATTATAATTAGATTCAATAAAATTATTGCAGGCCAGTGCTGGATCAGAATCTGTACTACCTAGGAATGAAATACACGTCGGCAACATTTGCATCTTCCACTGTTAACATCCTCCCCGCTATCACGTTCATTTTGGCTCTCATTTTCAGGTGCGTAGTTTCTCAGACACTAATTAATATTTATAGTAGTATTATCATAATCGGACCGAATTGGAAGTCCAAATAGAAACCAGCATGTGAACTGGTAATATTTATAGTACCTGAACCATTCATAATGTGAACCGGTCTCTTATTCGGTTTGTGGATTGGTAACATTGCTTAGTTTTATCTTGGGAAAATTGTCAATTTGAAAACTTCCACGAAATTAATTGCTAACCGCACTATTTCCTCTTCTATGTATTTTTATCATTTTTTTTAAAAAAGTAATTAATTGGTATCTCAATAATAGGAATATTTTTAGTAAGCTATTTTATTTTTAATAATTTGAAGGAAAAAAACAAACTTTGAATTGTGTAGTGAGATTTGACGTATGTATAATTATTCCCTTGTGCTTTTGATCATTTTCGAGCATATTCTTCTTCAAAGTCAGCGGTCAAGAAATGCAAATAATCTTTTGCTAGAGACAGAATATTATTTATTTTTAATTCTCTCTGTACGTCCGTCCAGGTTGGAGAGGGTTGATGTGAAGAAACTACATAGCATGGCTAAAGTAATCGGAACAATCGTGACAGTAATAGGAGCCATGGTGATGACCTTGTACAAAGGACCCATCATTGACATTATCAAGTCCAGAGGTTTACTTCATCAAACCAACAACAACAACCCCCAAACGGATTCCGATCAGCACTGGATCACCGGCACACTCATGCTTCTAGTCAGTTGTGGCGGTTGGGCATTTTTCTTCATTTTACAGGTATATATGTATGTATGTATGTATGTATGTATGTATGATTGAGGAAGCCATGCACATCTCATGGTCATGGAGACTTAATTTTCTGATATCATATTCTCTTATAATGTTTGTGTTGTTTTGTTGACGACGCCAGTGTTTTACGCTGAAACTGTACCCTGCGGAACTCTCCCTCACAGCTCTAATCTGCTTCACGGGGATGGTGGAAGGTACGGTGGTAACACTTATAATGGAACGTGACATGAGCGCGTGGGTCATTGGGTTGGATTCCAAGCTTCTAGCTGTTGTTTACTCGGTAAGTAACAACTAGAATATAACTTTGTATTGTATTAACTAAATACAAAGTTAATAATTATATTTTTTACTATATAATAGGGTTTGGTTTGCTCTGGCCTCGCCTATTATGTGCAAGGTGTGGTGATTAAGGTGAAAGGCCCCGTATTCGTGACATCATTCAGTCCACTTTGTATGATCATTACGGCGGCTCTGGGATCCATTGTGCTTGCGGAGAAGATCCACTTGGGAAGGTACCTATATATGGATTCATAGTAGTAGTAGTAGACATTCACATTCACACTCGCATAATATTATATATTTTATATGTTGCAGCATCATTGGGGCTATTGTAATAGTGTTTGGCCTTTACACTGTCGTCTGGGGTAAGAGCAAAGACAAATATAGTTATACATCATCCGACAGTGATGACAAGGTAACGGAACACGACCTAACAACTATAGACAATCGATCAATCAATGTTGATCGTCTTCCACAACTTGCATGAAGAAGAAGAAGAAGACGATATCACAAGGGACAGAAAAACATATACTCTCCATGGTTGACCACAAATATATATATATCGTATGTTCTTATTAAGAAGTAGTCAATGGAAAATGTCATTTTGGCTATTTGACAAAAGCTTATATGCATCAACCTCAATACGTCAATGTCTGTTGCTTCAATTTGTCTCTTCGAGACTCACGCATCGTCGTTCATTTGGATATGACATGAGTGTTCATTTCAAAAGAATATATATATATATATATATATAACACATCATAATACCTTTAAATAAACTTTTTCCGACAATTTTTGCATGAACTATGATCGATCATCTTATGAAATTACAACTATAGTTTTTCAGATGAACAGATCAACACCCATCCGAGATAATGAAACGTTCGTGTTGACGATATCTATACATATTGAACTTGCAAAAAGGATAGAAATAGAAAGATCATCTTCCTGACATTTCTAATGCCTGAGGGCTTCCCTGCTGCAACCATTCAGCCTGATTCTGCAAACCCGCATCCCTCAATGCGTTCAAAGCCGATCTATAAAGCCTCCCATCCAAAGTCGTCCCTGCCGATTTCATATCTCTCAGAAGCATCACCAACTCATCCACACGACCACTCTTCGAGAACACACCCACCATGATTGCACCCATCGCCCTGTCCACTGAACCGCCCGTGTTTCTATACTCATGGTAAAACTCCACGCACCTCTCAAACTCTCTCGCCTTGTTATAAGCACTGATGAGGGTCGTATAACTCACCTTGTCCGGTCCCACATTCCTACGCTTCATCTCCTTCCATAGTTTCTCAACTTGCCTCAAGTTTCGACCTCTTCCATGCATATCCATCAATGAATTGTATATCCACACGTTCGGGCGACACCCTCGTGCCTTCATCTTTCCCAGGAGACGCATTGCCTCTCCAGGCCTACCTGTTTTACCGTACATCGACAGAATGCTAGAATAAGCAACCACACATCTATCGAAACCCTTCTTCTCCATCTCTGAGAAAACCTCCTCTGCTTTTTCATGGAGGCCGAGTTTGCAGTATGTATTAATGGAGGCCGCGTAGGTCACTTGTCCTGGTTCGCATCCTTGAGAGATTAATTCATCGTAGACTTGAGCAGCCGAAAGGTAGCCTCTTTTCTTAGCAAAGCCGTTGATGATCGTGCATGATATGCAATCCGACACCTTTAGCTTTACCGTCTTCATGGTACCGATAATGTCCAGCGTCTTCTCCAGAATCCCTTCTTCCACGTACATCACAACAAGCTTTAGATACATGTCCGGGTCCCTCAGTGTTCGATGATCGGTCTTGGCTTCTTCCAGAAGCTCCTCCGCCATTTCAACCTGGCGGATGCTTGCGAAACAAGAAACCAACGAGGAGTAAACCGAAGCATGGACTCTGATTCCCTTCTTCTTCATTTCTCTGAAGCATTCAAGAGCGTCAGCACCTCTACCCAGTTTGCATAACGATTCACAAGCCAAGGTGAATATAGGAGCGGAAAAATGCGTTTTAGGAAATGACTTGGTATTAAACTCTTCAAACAGCTCGATCACTTTCGAAGCGTTCTTGATTCTTGAGTAAGCTTCCATTACTCGGAAATAACCACCCGGATCCAAATCGATTCGGGCGGAGTTCATCTGTTGGTACACGGCAATTGTGCTGTTAAACATGTGAATTTTGTTCAAATCCCTCATTGCAGTATAAAATGCCAACACAGCTACGTCACGTGATTGGAATACGCGAAGTAGATTCTCCACAATTCTAACTTTCCTAGCTTCAACACAATCGCTAATCAATCCACAGCAAGTGACAGAATGAGGAACTACGTCGTAAACCTTAAAATCATCACACAGAACCGAAATTGCACCCCAGTTTTGAGCTTGTACTAGGTACCTTACAACATGGTCCAGTGTCGATTTCTCCGGTTTAAAATCAGGTCGGTCCTTGGCTTTCTGGTAATACTCGTAAGCAACTTGTTGAAATTCAGGAGTCTCGAACAACCCAGCAAGGAAATCATTGATATTCGCCGAATCGTTATTCTGCCCGGAGCTCTCCAAGTCCGTCAATGGAAGAAGCATAGGGGGCGGTCCGGAGGAGCTGGCATGAAGAAGAAGAAGAAGACCGTGACGGATCTTCGAACAAGAAAGGGAAGGGAAAGGAAGGACGTTGCAAGAGGAGGAAGAAGAAGAAGTTCGGGTTAAAGCCAAGGGGAGGGAGTTGTTTAGCTTCCTGCTGCAGCTCAATGCCAACCATTCCGATGAACTGGAGATCACGGCCATCTGGGGACGCGGCGCTCGACTCGCCGTGCCGCAGACAAACCAACCTTATCAGCTTGCCGAGTTTTGTGGCAGAGCTCGGCGAATCTGAGTAGCCACTTAACATCTGCCAAGTGTAAGTCGATAAAGAGAGAAAAACTGGAGAGATTTGCCCCCCAATAAATAATAGTATAATACTCTAAAAACAATAAGGATCAGGATCTAAATATTACTGTGTTAATTACAAAATGGGTACCCCAACTTTACATGGTTTGGCAAGAAGGTACCTAAATTTTTTTTTTTGCCGCAAATAGGTTCTCAAACTTTTTGAAATTACCAAATAAGTACCTCCGTCTGATTTCCCGTTGAATGTTAACGGAAACCGCCACGCGAGGAGCACGTGACAGTGCGATTTGGCGCAAAGTATTGTTTTAGAAAAAAGAAGAAAACGAAACTACCCTTTAGTGCGACAGACGTTTCAAATCCGAAATGTTTGAAATCCATCACTTGATATCGGTTCGGTTCAGTGTCCCTCCCACAACTCACCGAAGAATCATTCCAGTTCTTCCGTTCTTCCTGTGCCCTAGATTTCGAGCTCTTCCGTCCTTTCATCACCGAAGACAGACCGAAAATTCACTCTCCATCGGTTGCTCCGTTTTTCTATCTTGTATGGAGTGATCATCGTGAAGAATCGTCCCACTAAGGTCAGTAATCGTTTGGTCGTTTGGCGAGAAATATCTGGTAATCATCTCTGATATCGGTTGTTTGACCGACTATTTGAAGGTTCCATGTGATGTCATTCTATTGTTTGGACTTTGGTTGTTACATTTCGGTTTGATTGGTATGTATAAGTGTATTTCTACTGTCGTATATTGTTATGGTGGATGTCTGGAAAACAACATTTGTGATGTTTGAACCGACTTTGTGTGTTCTCTCATTGTGCAGAAGGCTTCGTATGGAGACGGTACCATTAATTTTGGAAGTACATTTTGGTGGACATCTGGTGTTACTCTCACGGAAGACATACGTGGGTAAGTTGGACTATATTGAAGATGTTAGAAGTATGGACTATGAACGTTTGGTTAGCTTGCTTCATGGTAAATGCAAATTCAAGCCCGATGATGAAATTTACCACAATCCGAATTGTGAACCACTTGAAACTGGGTTGTATCGCATATGTAGGTGATGATGAACTTAGGACTGAAATAAACAAGGTAGTGTCTGGCATGATCATGAGGTTATACTTGTTTGGTCCATCTCAAACTCCTCATGAAGTAGGAGTAGGACAAGTTGATAGTCATCAGAATGCCATTCCTATATGTATTGATGGGCCAGTGGACATAGGTCATGGGTTGCAGTAGGTGGACCCTTGTGTTGGGCTTATTAGTAATGTAGGTGTTGGGTCCAACTCTGGCCCATGTGTGGGTGAATGTAGTAGTTGCCCAAGAATGGTTGATGAAGGCTTTGGAGAGCAAACCACATTAGCTGAAGTGAGTGCATCCATGGAGATATTTAAAGAAGAATCAGATGCTGAATATGTGCCAGATTCAGTTGAAGACTCCTCTGACGAAGATGATGTAGATTTTTGGGAAGAAGCAAGTAGACAAGCAGAGGGGTTCGAGCAAGGTGAATCAAGTCAAAGAATGGTCAATACAGAAGAAGTGGGTGTGGAACAAACATTCAACTTAGTTGATACTGAGATGACTTATGAGAGTGATAGGATAGTAACACCTTTGAATTCAGATGAAGAACAACCTGTTGGGGTTCAACATCATATTACATCGACTTTGAATGATTGACCAATACTAGAGCTTAGAATGTAATTTCCCACGGCTGAAGCCTTTAGAGAATCATTGATCAACCATTCTATAGTGAATGCTTATGAGTATTCATGGGCCTTCAATAACAAGAAGAAGCTACAAGCAGTCTGTAAACAAAGTTGTGGGTGGAGGATATACGTGTCAAAGGTGAGTGGTGAATCATAAGTCAAAGAGGCTTAATTCAGCATGGAAATGCAAGAAGTACCAGGAAAAGGTGATGGATCAACCAAACCTTACTGTCTCCTATATTCAGAGTGAAATTGTTCAGCAATATGGGTTTGATGTGAACAAATATGTCATCCAGAGGGGAAGGAAGAAGATCAAAGACTCGTTGTATGGTGTGTCCGCGGAACAGTTTGAGAATTTGTGGAGTTATGTTGATACCCTGTTGTTATACAACAGGGGTAGTACACTCAAAATTCAAGTGAACTCAAGCATAAACAGGCCTTCGACCATGGGAGCACATTTCAGGATCATACCAAACGAAACAACGACAACTCGACCCAGGTTTTTTCTACAATTCGAACATGAGAAGCAAAATCAAACTAATAGTACACTATTAAACAATTCAATTAACATACCTTGTCGAAATTAGGGCACCCATAGAATCTCCGTGCAAAATTATCCCACGTATAACCTGGAATTACTGATGCAAGCAGCTCACACTTGTAGTATTTGGTGGTGTCGGCCTGAGGCTTACGGGAAGAAGATGCAGAGGACGACATCTTGCGCCCAACTCTTCTTCAGTTGTCTCTCTGTTTGGAAGTTGTTGTGATAACCTCTATTGACGAAAGCAAACCTAATATACATAATATACGGGTATTTTCGTCTGAGCAACGGAGAATCACTTAAACCGTTGGTTACGTGCTCCTCGCGTGGCGGTTTCCGTTAACATTCAACGGGAAATCAGACGGAGGTACTTATTTGGGAATTTCAAAAAGTTTGGGAACCTATTTGTGGCAAAAAAAGTCTAGGTACCTACTTGTCAAACCATGTAAAGTTGGGGTACCCATTTGGTAATTAACCCAATATTTTTTAATGCTTCGTTCTCCTATATCAAATTAAAATTATCTTTCTAACTTTTATTTTTTGGTAGAAAAAATATTTTTCTAACTAATTCACTCAATCAATATCCCCACTCTATTATTTTAATAATAACTATACAAAATATAAAAATAATACTTATTACTTTCTAAATATCAAAAGTTCAAATTATTTCAATTGACCTGAAGCTATATAATTTAATTTGTTTTAAAAATAACAACAAAATCCATAAATTTATTAAAACATAAAAAGATAAAAAAAAAGGCTTAAAAGGATATATTTTACCAAATTCGGTAACGTTTTACTTGCAATTTTATTTTCTAGAAAGTATATCACTTTTTATTTTTAATTATTAATTGATGTACCATTTATATTTTATTTGATAATTTTTACGTTAAAAAATAATTTTTATATTATCACATAAATATTATATTAATTTTATTTTTTATTAATCTTTCAGTAGCGCTTTTAATTTCTGTATTATTAATGGGTAGTATTGTAAATGTAAACAACTAAACATACCACCCGTTGACCTGCATAGATTTTTGAAGTTTTTTAAAAAGTAACCAATGTAAAAAAAATATTTGAAAAAGTAAATATACTGAAAAAATATTAAGCAAAATATATATAAACTTTAGCGTTTTTCACAAAACGCCACTAGGGGTAGCGTTTTTATGAATTTCGCTACCCCTAGTGACGTTTTTTTTACGTTTTTTGACGATTTGATGTTTAATTAAAAAAAAAAAAAAATCAAAAATTACAGTAAGTAAATATTTTAATTGCGATTCAAATGATGCAAAAAATATTAAATTTGGACTTATGGATTGACTGTAGGCTCTGCCGTAAGTTGATATATGAAAATTTGACTTAAAAAAATATAACTCATACCCTGTAAGTCCAAACTGACCACAGTGAACGGCATTTATGTCGTAATTCAATTATCTACCTAGGGTAATTTTTTTGATTAGAAATACAGTGATTTTGTAACCTAACATCGCTTTTCTTAAAATTTGACTGAAATAATCAAATGCATTAGGTGAGAAATTTAATTATGTACTTACTCAAAAAAATTAAAGTGAGTAAATAATTTAATTACAAATTCAATGACGCTAACTAAACGTTAATTTTTTGCTTTTAGACTGACCGTATAATACAATACGTAATTTACTTTGTATTATATCGTTTTGTACAGTCAGTTTAACAGCAAAAAATTAACGTATAATTATAGTTACTTAATTTGTAATTAAATTATCTACTCACTTTAATTTTTTTGATTTATTTTGAGTAAATACATAATTAAATTTCTCACCTAATGCATTTGATTATTTCGGTCAAATTTTAAGATAAGCGATGTTACGTTACAAAATCACTGTATTTCTAATCAAAAAAATTACCCTAGGTAGATAATTGAATTACGACATAAATGACGTTCACCGTGGTCAGTTTGGACTTACACGGTATGAGTTATATTGTTTTAAGTCAAATTTTCATATATCAACTTACGGCAGAGCCTACAGTCAATCCGTAAATCCAAACTTAATATTTTTTTGCATCATTTGAATCACAATTAAAATATCTACTTACTATAATTTATTAAATTTTTTTAATTATTTTTTAAATTAAACATCAAATCGTCAAAAAAAGTAAAAAACGTTAAAAAACAAAACGCCACTAGGGGTAGCGAAATTCATAAAAACGCTACCCCTAGTGGCGTTTTTTGAAAAACGCTACTCAAAGTAGCGCACGTTGTAAAAAACGCTACCCCAGTAGCGTGTATATACATTTTGCTAAATATTTTTTCAGTATATTTACTTTTTCAAATGTTTTTGGCACAATACCTACTTTTTGAAAAAACTCTAGATTTTTCTGTAAGTAAAAACTTATCTTTCTTATTTTAAGAAAATATTAAAGGAAGTTTGATTAGAATATTATCTATGTATTTGTTAATACGAATACATATATTAATTAATGCAATATTTAATTAGAAATAAAAGCATAGTTATCAGAACCAGATCGACCATCGAATCGGCGAGGAAGGCGATTCACGGTTCTGCCGGTCCAACACGGTCCAACCCGGTTCAGTGTGCGATTCACTGTTCACAAGGGAAAAAAAAAACGAACTTTTTCAAAAACTATTCACTTTTCAAAAAATATTTGAAAAAGTGTATATCGAAATTTTTTTTTTAGAAAAGTATGCATACGCGCGACGCGCCTACTGAATAGGCGCATCCCTAGGACGCGCCTACTGAATAGGCGCGTCCTAGGGATGCGCCTATTCAGTAGGCGCGTCCTAGGGATGCGCCTATTGCAATAGGCGCATCCCAGGGGTGCGCCTACTGCCTAAATTTTTTTTTTTCGCAAAAACACCGGTCTATCAGAAACCACGTTGATTTTAAGTCTGCTTATGGTTTTCCTCCTAAATAGAAATTGAGAGATAGTCTCACGCGTATTCATAGGTCCAAACTACAAATTTTCCAACTTGTTCTGAACAAAAATGAAACAAAGTTGTTTATTCACAAGTTTCTGAATGAGACTTTTCTTCAGATACACTAGCTAGTTTGACATTTTCAGGAATTACTCCTGCAAAAGAGCTATTTGGGGTTACTTTAGGTTCCTGTCCTAAATGTTCCAACTTGTTCTGAACAACAATGAAACAAAGTTGTTTATTCACAAGTTTCTGAATCTTCCGAATATCTTGTAAAGCTTCTCCAATGACTATAGCTTTTTATCTGAGTTCAAGCCTGCTTATTGTTTTCCTCCTAAATAGAAATTGAGAGATACTCTCTCCAGTAAAGAAGAAAGGAAGTTCTAAGAAGAAATGGTTTTTTAGCAAACTATGTATACGCGCACCCCGGGGTCGCGCCTAACGGACATAGTTACTTTTTGAAATTTATCTAAAGTAACCCCAAAAGAGTTATTTTGCAGCAGTAATTCCTGAAAATGTCAAACTAGCTAGTGTATTTGAAGAAAAGTCTCATTCAGAAACTTGTGAATGAACAACTTTGTTTCAATGTTTTACCTCGCGGATGTTGTTCAGAACAAGTTGGAAAATCTAGGGCAGGAACCTAAAGTATTTAACTTCTGAGAACTTCCTTTCTTCTTAATTGGAGAGACTATCTCTCAATTTCTATGTAGGAGGAAAACCGTATAAACATGCTCAAAATCAGATGTTTTTCAAAAAGTAAGCATATAGTAGGAAAAAAAGCATACATGGAGGAATTTGGTGCGCGTAGAGGAATTTGGACTTGTGAATACTGGGATAAAGCAACGCGTGAGACAATCATCTCGGTGGTTTGTTAACAAATTGATTTTCTGTCCTCTTGATCCAAGACCCTTTTGTTAACAAATTGATCTTCTGTCCTCTTGATCCAAGACCCTTCCTAACCATTGGAAGGGGATCAGTTTTCTTCTGTCCTCACCGTACGACAGAAGATATTCGGAAGATTCAGAATCTCGTGAATAAACAACTTTGTTTCATTGTTGTTCAGAACAAGTTGGAAAATTTAGGACAGGAACCTAAAGTAACCCCAAAGAGCTCTTTTGCAGGAGTAATGCCTGAAAATGTCAAACTACCTAGTGTATCTGAAGAAAAGTCTCATTCAGAAACTTGTGAATAAACAACTTTGTTTCATTGTTGTTCAGAACAAGTTGGAAAATTTAGGACAGGAACCTAAAGTAACCCCAAAGAGCTCTTTTGCAGGAGTAATGCCTGATAATGTCAAACTACCTAGTGTATCTGAAGAAAAGTCTCATTCAGAAACTTGTGAATAAACAACTTTGTTTCATTGTTGTTCAGAACAAGTTGGAACATTTAGGACAGGAACCTAAAGTAACCCCAAATAGCTCTTTTGCAGGAGTAATTCCTGAAAATGTCAAACTAGCTAGTGTATCTGAAGAAAAGTCTCATTCAGAAACTTGTGAATAAACAACTTTGTTTCATTGTTGTTCAGAACAAGTTGGAAAATTTGTAGTTTGGACCTATGAATACGCGTGAGACTATCTCTCAATTTCTATTTAGGAGGAAAACCATAAGCAGACTTAAAATCAACGTGGTTTCTGATAGACCGGTGTTTTTGCGAAAAAAAAAAATTTAGGCAGTAGGCGCACCCCTGGGATGCGCCTATTGCAATAGGCGCATCCCTAGGACGCGCCTACTGAGTAGGCGCATCCCAGGGACGCGCCTACTGAGTAGGTGCATCCCTAGGACGCGCCTACTGAATAGGCGCGTCCTAGGGATGCGCCTATTCAGTAGGCGCGTCGCGCATATGCATACTTTTCTAAAAAAAAAATTTCGATATACACTTTTTCAAATATTTTTTGAAAAGTGAATAGTTTTTGAAAAAGATCAAAAAAAACTTAAAACTTAAAATACATACATAGTCTCAAACACAAACATAATTAACTCAAACTACATAGTCTCACACACACATAAACTACATAGTTTTAATTTCAAACATACATTAGTCTCAATTCTCAAACACAATACACAATAGTGTCAAAATTAAACACAATGACAATAAGTTTAAACCTAGCAGTGAACCTAGAAAATTTATAAAATCATATAAAAGTGATGAAAAAATACATGATATACTAACATAAAAAAAAACATATATATAGTTTTGTATAGATTTTTTTCGTTCTTTTTAATGACTCTTTTTTGTATCATATTATGTTTGTTTCTAACCTTGTTTTCAATTTCTCTTATAGTTCCGTACTTTTAGTATTGTAAATTAAAACCTATAAACATTTTTTAATATTTGTTTGATAGGTATTTTAATCATTTATCTTTAATATTATTTTTTTCCAAATGTGATCACTTTTTAAATTTTTTTATAATTCTTCGATTTCATCTACTTATTTTTTCTTGATTTATTTATATTATATGTGTCGTTTTAGATTCTTTTGCAACATAATATATACTATAGGATGCAAATTATAAAATAAATATTTTGGAAAAAAATTATTTTAAAAGTAATTTGGACGTCAATAGAATAGAAAAAATAGTTTTTAAAAAAAAAATATATTTTAGAACCAAGTCTATTTAAATTTTCACTCTAAAAACAAAGTACTGTTTTTTTCTTTCTTCCACCTTAAAAAACGAAGCTAAAAAGTGAATCGGAAACTGATCGGTTTTTAAAAAACCGTATGGTTCAATCCGGTTCAAACACTGTTTATTTGTAAAATGATCTTTTAACTGAACCAAACCGGACAGGGGTCCGGTTCCCGATCGGACCGTCGGTCCGACCTGGTTCTTATAACTATGAATAAGAGTATGTATTAACTAATATATATGTATTAGCTAATACATAATTAGAGTAAATTACGACACTGCCCTTAATGTTTAGCCAAATTTTCAATTTTCCCTTAAAGTTTAAATCACAATTTTTTTGGCCTCATGTTTCGCTAAAGTACAAAGCCCCTTCCGTCAATTTGTTCATTCAAATTAACATAATAAGTTTTGAAAATTGCAAAAATAACATGAAACTTTCATAAAGGTCACAATTTAACCATCTCAAACTTTTTCAAATGTTACGATTGAAGTTCCGATCGAATCGGGATTCGATTGAACCCCAATCGAATTAGAATCGAACCAACCCTCAATCGAATTGGTACTGAATTATAACATTTGAAAAAAATTTAAAATGGTTAAATTGTGACATTTTTGAAAGTTTAATATTATTTTTACAATTTTCAAAATTAATTATGTTAAATTTGGATGAAAATATTTACGGAGAGGTCAAACTTGCACTTTGGCCAAACACGAGAGAATAAAATTTTACGATTTAAACTTTAATAGGGAAACTCGAAATCTTGTCAAACATAAGGTGCAATATATTTTACCCTACACAATTATAGTGTTAATTGTGTATTAACTAATACATTATCTAACCATGATATTATTTAATACATAGTAAAAAATTACTTAATTACACTTAATCTATTAACCCTACATTAAGAATAGTTAAACTTAAATAATAAATTCAGTCAAACACTCCTAAAATGTATCTGCTCGCAAACAAATATATACATCTTTTGCTATTTTCTAAAACTTCATAGACGTTCATTTATCATATATATATAGTCTTTAAAACCAAATTTTCATGAATGTATTTTTATATTTTTAATTATGTAGATCTATTTATGTCTTGTAATATTGAAATATATCACAAAAAAAGAAAGTATTTTAAAAGTATATTGAAATAAGTTTTTTAAAAGTAAGCATTTTTTTTTAGAAAAATAAGTATACAAATTTGTTTTTTAGAAAAATAGGTATACACGCACCTTGGGGTAGCGCGTATTGGACATACGCGCACCCCTGGGTGGCGCTATTGAATAGACGCAATTCAAAGTCGCGCCTATTCATATGCGCCACTTTGAAGTGGCACCACTGCCCAACTTTTTGTTTTTAAATTTTTTTTTTTATAATGATGACTCAATGTTTAATTAAAAATAAAATTATGTATCTATTAAAAAAAAATTAAAAACATTATAGTAAGTAGATATTTTAATTGCGATTCAAATGATTCAAAAAAATATTAAATTTGGATTTACGGATTGACTGTACGGCATGCCGTAAGTTGAGATATGAAAATTTTACTTAAAAAATTATAACTAAGACCATGTAAGTCCAAACTCAACACGGTTAACGTCATTTATGTGGTAATTCAATTATATATCTATGGTAAGTTTTTTGATTGGAAATACAGTGATTTTGTAACCTAACATCGTTCGTTTTATAATTTGACCGAAATAATTAAATGCATTAGGTGATAAATTTAATTATGTACTTACTCAAAAAAAACAAAAAAATTACGGTGCATAGATAATTTAATTACGAATTAAATGACGCTAAC
Organism: Chamaenerion angustifolium; assembly: GCA_946814005.1. Lineage (NCBI taxonomy): Eukaryota > Viridiplantae > Streptophyta > Magnoliopsida > Myrtales > Onagraceae > Chamaenerion > Chamaenerion angustifolium. The sequence continues at coordinate 25,272,117 of OX328270.1, read as the reverse complement.
TATGCGTTAATTGTTTACTTTTAGACTGACTGTATAATATGGTACGTAAAAAACTCTACATGCGATACAAAAACTTTCAAATAGTGTTTTGAACATTTACTGTTTAAATAGTAAATTTAACTGTTTAAATAGTAAATGTACTGTTCAAAACACTATTTGGAAGTTTTTGTATCGTATGTAGAGTTTTTTACGTACCGTATTATACCGTCAGTCTAAAAGTAAACAATTAACGCATAGTTAGCGTCATTTAATTTGTAATTAAATTATGTATGCACCGTAATTTTTTTGATTTGTTTTGAGTAAGTACATAATTAAATTTATCACCTAATACATTTAATTATTTTGGTCAAATTATAAAACGAACGATGTTAGGTTACAAAATCACTGTATTTCCAATCAAAAAAATTACCCTAGATAGATAATTGAATTACGACATAAATGACGTTAACCGTGTTGAGTTTGGACTTACATGGCCTGAGTTATAATTTTTAACTCAAATTTTCATATCTCAACTTACGACATGCCGTACAATCATTTGAATCGCAATTAAAATATCTACTTACTATAATTTTTTTAAAATTTTTAAATAGATACATAATTTTATTTTTAATTAAACATCGAGTCATCATTATAAAAAAAATAATTAAAAAAAAAGTTGGGCAGTGGCGCCACCCAGGGGTGCGCGTATGTCCAATACGCGCTACCCGGTGTGTGCGTAAACCTATTTGTCTAATTGTTTTTTTTTGTATACTTACTTTTCTAAATAAAAAAGCAAAATACTTACTTTTTAAAAAAAAGTCCAAAATTTGAACATAAAAAAATGCCGAAGAGTGCATTAATCTCTTTTCTCAGTTGTTTTTCCTCAACTTCTCTAAACAATCAAATCAAATGAATAAATATATAGAAAATTAGTGTAAGTTTAAATATTTATTCGTTTTTTTTTAAAGTTAACTACCCTAATTTTATATTTCTTTCTCATTGTATTTAATATAACAATACAAGTAACTTCGTTAAAAAATGATGCAATAATTTGCATATATATATATATATATATATATATTCGTACATATATTTATATATTATGTATTGTGTACATTCATGTGAATTTTTTTAATTTTTATTTTAGTTGCAAATTGTTTGACACAATACAAAATACTTATAATAGTATTTAGTTTAAAAAAAAATATGGAATATGATGAAAGAGTGTGCCCTAAAATAGTGATTACTAAGATAGTTGCACTTATATCACACATACGTATAATACGTATTTTCCCCTCATATATGAGTATTTTCTGAAAATTTAGTCTTGGTTATGTCTCAATTCAATTCAATTTGAGTTTGAAGTTTATATATATTTTTTTGCATGAAAGAATAATATGCTGGTTAGAAAGATTTTTTATTTTGAACATTTGAACTTGACATTTTTAATTAATAAATAAGCATTAAATTATTATGTTATGTTACGTTGGTTTATTTTTTTTTTTGTGGGGTATATTAGGGAGCTCATTTAGAAGAAGGCAACTCTCTTACCATATTTATTTTATACTTAATAATTTCCTATTGATAAATTAGAAATTGAGGTTAATATGAATTACTATTCATTGCGTAACTGAGACATGCAGATATTCAATGTACAACGTACCATGTCATCTATCGTGTTTCTCACTCTCTACTCACTGTATGTATTCATTCGTATCGACGGATCAATTATGGATTGTATTAAGTACAAGTTGTGTCAAAATATATTCAGTCCAAACACGACTTGTAATTCATGATAGATCAATTTCCAAGATTCAAATACGACTCGTGAATCCACAGATCAACCCGTATGACCCGTGTCATTTTAATTTGTATAATATGAAATTTGCGAATCAACTCATCAACTCAAATGACTCACTTATTCATGCAATCCAAATGACCAATGTGATCCACGTGATTCATATAACCCATAAACTTTTATATAAATTATTATAATATATATTTACTTATACAGATTCACGAATTGACCCACACAACAATAAGTACGACCCAAATTCAATATCATTTTTCATACGAAATAGACTAGTAGAGTTAAAATGATCCATACATTTAAAAATTTAGAACCAAACCCAACCTATACATGAATCACTCATAAATCAGTGTTGAAAATGGACACACCTACTCTTCACACGGCAGAAACGCACCCAAATCAGTCAACAGATTTTTGACGATTCCCGAAAGATCGCGAATGATTGATACAGATGGATGACTAAAGAAAATAAGTCACTTAATTTAAACTTTAAAGGCAATGATGGAATAGAGGCATTAGTCAAGATTTATTTGGAAAAGTGTATATATAGTTATATACATAAAAAACAAAAGTAAAAAGTAAATCTAATTTTATATTTTAAAAAATAGGTTACGACTTACGAGCATCCGATAGGGTGCAATTTGTACCAAAGATGAGAAAACAGCACAAAGTAGCAGTCTTGAGTAAAAAATAAAAATAGCTCAACACACTACTAAAAGATACTGTATAATGTTTGTTTTTTATAGATAAAACTATGTTGTGATAAATTAAATTATCTATTTATATATATAAAAAATTGAGTGAGTAAATATTATCAAGTGCTGGAAACATTTTAATTTCAACTTATTGACTATATGCTCAACTCTAATTAAGTAGAGATCTAAAACATTTAACTTAAAAAAAAACTCAATTCAGACTTTCTTAGTTGAAAGTCAAAGTTGTTAGCGATATTTATGTTATAATTTAATTATCTCCACACGTTAGTTCTTTTATAAGGTATAAAATTAATTTTTTGACCTAATATTGTTTATCATATAACTTGATCAGAAGAACTAACAAACTCATGCCGACTTTCTTCTTATATATACATATATACAAAGCCATATATATAATTTTAATTATAAGACAATCAGTGTTATGTTTAAAATTTAATTATATACTTAATAAAAAATTATAGTATGTAATAATTAAATTACAATATAAATACAACTAACAACATTTACATTAGACTTAGAGGGTATGCATTGAATTTTGAAAGTCAAACTTTGAGATCTCAAATTAGATTATAGTGGTGTATAAATCCGTAAACTAAAATTTAATACAATTTACTGCATTTGAATCACAATTTAAATATTTTTTCACTTTATTTTTTATTTTTTCCGTAGATACATAATTAATTTCTCACCTAAAATTATTTCTTCGAAAACTAGCAAACATAACACGCTACTCTTCTTTAGCGTTTTGAACTATTTTTGCTCAACACGTTGACTATGGTATCGAGCTAAGCAAAGTATCCTAAGGTGCGAGTTGTATTATTTTTAGTATAACTTCCACTCATCACAATCTAGAATTCATATTTTTTCAAATGAAATAATTTTATTCAGTTTTATAAATACATTTTTTTTTACATATATACACTTTTATAAATTATTTTGTTTTAACATTATATTATTGAGTTTTTTCAAAGAGTAGGTACTGTGCAAAAATAATTGGGTAAAATACGAGTTCCCCCCTAAAGTTTGGTCAATCTTTAATTTTCCCCCTTAATGTTTAAATTTTAAAAATTTTGTCCTAATGTTTGGCCAAAATTAAAATTTCCCCCTTCCGTTAAAAAATCGTTTATTTATGACGGAAATGATGTCGTGCTTAACACATGAGTTTTTAATATTATGAAAGGACAAAACTGTCCTCTGGGCTAGTTGGGTGAAATTTCTCTATTCCTTGAGCTCCATGGCGCCGAAAGCGGAAGGGGGATGAGCAGGGGACTGCAGCGGATGTGTGGGCCTTAGGGTGTACCGTCGTTGAGATGGTCACCGAGCAATCCCCCTGGGGCAGCGGCAACGACCTGGTATCCCCATGGGTTCTCCGGTGACTCGTTGGAGCTCCCCTTCCCTCTCTCCGACAAAGGGGTGAATTTTCTGAGCAAATGCCTGAGGAGGGAGCCTAGGGAGCGGTGGACGACGACAGAACTGCTGAACCACCCGTTCTTGTCGGAATCGTGGAGGCGCAGTGAAGTTCAAGATTCAAAATTATGTGGATGATGGTTGAACTTCCATGTGTTTCACCTGTGGATGATTGCCGATTTGTGATGGAATTGCAAAAATATTGCTTAATCTGCTCATATTTATACGTTTGTGCTTCAATTTTTATAAATTGAGGACATTCTAGTGTTTGTTACTAATTTGTGGTTGTCGAAGTGGACTTGGTCGACTCCCATCTTCGTCCCTCCTGGCCTCCCAGTAACGACAAAAACGGAGCCCCGATTAAGACTTTGGTGGTGGGGGCGACTCAATAAGTGCAAGACATACATTAAAATCAGGAACATGCTGTTGATCCAAGTAGAGGTGCAGGGCAAGAACCCAATCCAAGTGGAGATGAGATTGGAGTGCTAAAGCTTAAGATCAGTGTGAGAATTGACGAGGGCGAAGGAGAGTGATAGTAGGAGGATGAGACATTCGATAAGTAAGGTTGCAGCTCTGACCGCCATGAAGATCGACCTTTGCACAGATAATCTGTCTTCTCTTCTTCCTGAGAGGAGTAGAAATGGAGTAGCGCCAGGGAAGAAGATTACCAGGAAGGACAATTTTGTCCATTCAAAATTAATAAAACTCACGTGCTTGACACGTGACTAAGGTTCCGTCCAAAACAATGAATAAATGGCGGTAAGGGTGAATCTTAAATTCAACACAAACTTTAGGGGAGAAACTCGTAGTTTATCCAAAAAAACTTGAAAAAGTATACAGAAAAAATATTTAGAAATCTATATATAAGCGCTACCGTAGGTAGCGCGTTATATTTGTTTTACAAAATGCGCTACCCAAGGTAGCGTTATGTTAACTATTTTTTTTCTTCATTTTTTGACGACTCGATGTTTAATTAAAAATTAAATTATGTATCAATTAAAAACAATTAAAAAAGTTATAGCAAGTACATATTTTATTTGCGATTCAAATGATACAAAAAATATTATATTTGGACTTACAGATTGACTGTACGCTCTGCTGTAAATTGAAGTATGAAAATTTGACTTTAATAAAATATAATTCAGGCTCTGTGAGTTCAAACTCACCACGGTTAACAACCTTTATGATGTATTTGTTTTTAGATTTTTTAGATTAGAAATATATTTAATTTTTTAACCTAACATCATTTGTCCTATAATTTGACCGAAATGATTAAATGCATTAGGTGAGAAATTTAATTATATACTTACTAAAAAAAAAACAATTACAGTGCATAGATAATTTAATTACGAATTAAATGACGATAATTAGACATTAATTTTTGACTTTCAGACCGACCGTATAATACGATACATATTAAACTATACATACATATACACAGTAAAATAATTGTGTGAACAATTTGTATAGTTTTACTGTTTATATTTACACACTGTAATTATTTTGATTTTTTTTAGTAAGTATATAATTAAATTTCTCACCTAAGGCATTTAATCATTTCAGTCAAATTATAGGACAAACGATGTTAGGTTAAAAATATAATCTTAAAAATCCAAAATATTATTTTTAATAAAAATTGAAACAGAAAAAAACTAGTCAAGGACCCCCGATCCTTGACTAGTTTTTTTTTTTACTTTTGTTTTTCTTCAGATTTTTGTTTTCAAAAATAAATTTATAAATAAGATATTTTAGAATTTATAAATAATATATTTTAGAATTTATAATTTAATATTATGATTTTTTAATATATTTTTTAAATTGTTTATTTGATGCTTATATATTTTTATTATTTAAATTAAATATGATAAGATATATTTACGTGACGCTGATATGGCGTAACATGTCCAAGTTGTTGGATATCGATAGTGACAGCCCAGTAAGGAAAAATGCCCAATAACTATAGAGGGGGTAAACCCATAACATTCGAACCGGACCGGCCTCCATAGAATGGCCCAGAACCGAGCCCAAAGCCTCGGAGGACACCATGAGTGCTCGCCATTCTTTACCAGGCCGTGACCTCTCACTGCTCGCCATGAGAGTGTACGCCCCGAAGAGAGCTCTGCCTCTCTCCTCTGGTCCCACTAAACCGTTCATAACAGAATGGCCATGATATCCCGCGTATCTCGGTCACATATTCACTAAAGATTAGATTTGGTAACTGCAATATCTCGCAATAACTGCCATATCCCACGATCCGAATCTTCAGCAACTCAATATACACTAAGATATTCAGTTGCCTTTATACGGTTCTATCTCTCTTACCCTATAAATACCCTTGCTTTACATACGTTCTTCACGTTTTGAGTTTTATACACACATATACTCATTTAAGCATCGGAGAGGGACCCAGAGACACCCCCTCTGTTGCACTCCCCTACCTGCAGGTTCACCGGAGTTGGAGCAGAAGCGTCTTCCCAACCTTGTCTGGCATTTAATTTACTGCCAGATCAGCATCCAGGATTTCACGATCCAACATTTGGCGCCGTCTGTGGAAACGAGCAATTCATCCATGAGAACTCGATCCCAAAGCAACCGTCAGAACCAGACTAGGGAGCGATCCTCAGATAGCTCTGATTCCGCCGCCGCTTCACCGCTTCAACAGGAACCTGCCAGCCGAGCAGGAGTTAATGCCGTTCCTCTGCGAACAGCTCGAGAGCATGTCGGTGATTCAAGACCTACCCCCGCTGCTGATCAAAACGGAGCCCCGGCACCGCAGACAGTCCACATTGCTGGGCAAGATATTAATTTAACCCCAGAGATGGTCTCCCTGCTAGAAGCCATCCTAGGACAGGCGCGCTGCCAAGCCCCTGCTCCTCAAGAAAACAATCCATCTGCTCCTAAGGAAAACCACCGCCCTGCTGCCACAAGGCCCTCACCTTCGGAAGCGGCAAATCCTGGTCCCACTGCGCCTCAGGAGGATCAGGAGATGACGTCAGGTCAGCAGTCCCTACCTCCAGCACAGACCAAGGAGCCAGCAGCCGCGTATACTGCCAATCCTTCCGGTCCTCCTCCACCCGGAACCTCGCCTATGTACTGCACTGTGGATTAGATGGATGACCTCCTCAACAAAAGGCTCCAGGAAAGACAGCTGACAGTCGTGGCTCCCTTCAAAGAACAATCTGCTCATCCTTTTACCGACGGGCTCGTCGCCATCAAAATCCTGAAGGATGTGGTTGCTCGGGCCATACCTGAGTATAGCGGTGGAGGAGATCCCACCGTACATGTCAACAAACATGAGGTCTCCCTTCTAGGTAAGTCAAATGATCCCAAGCACTTGGCTTTGTTATTTCCATCTACTCTTTCGGGTTCGGCTTCGTCCTGGTTCTTCGTCCTCCCTGCAGGATCAATCAGAACTTGGGCAGAGTTAAGAAACAAGTTCCTGGAGAGATATATGGGCGAACGCCAGTTGGTGAAGAGCGTGGTCGCCCTTGACTCGGTCAAACAGCAGCCTGGAGAGTCGCTGTCCAACTTCTACGGGCGTTTTCATCAGAACGTCACAGAATTAGATCGCCGAATCTTGGATGGGGAGATCATTCGAGCCTTCTACAGAGGTCTGGATGTGGCCAACAAGGCCTCGAGAAAGCTGCGAAACAGCTATCACGTGAAGGAGATTGAGACGTTGGAGGAGCTGGCATCCAGAGCAAAAGGTTTCATAGACCTTGAACGGGCGAACACCGAGGCTAACCTCCTGACGACCTCTCTAAGGGTGGTCCATGAACCCCGACGCGATGGTAAGAATGAGGTAAAGAAGGAGAAGAAGGGAAAGGAGAGCAAGCCCCGAGTCGAGTCTCTTCCAGCGCCTCGCCATCCAGAGGTCCCTGAGTACTTCACGCCTTTAAATAGGCAGATCTCAGCGGTACTAGTCGAGATGGAGAGGAGATCCTTGGCGAGGCCACCGATGCCTCGTCGAGGTGGGCTGCCCATGGGAAAGGATGTCGAGAGCTACTGCAGATACCAGAAGTGCAAGGGCCACAAGACAGATGACTGCAAAATTTTGAAGAGGGACATAGAGAGGCTGATTCAGGGGGGAATGTTGAAAGAATTTGTGGCAGGGCGAGACCGAAGTCGAACACCCCCTAGGAGGCATCGTTCGCCAGCCCCTGCAGAACAAGCTGAGCCATCTGGAAGCAAGAGGAGAGTGAATCTGATTGCAGGAGAATTCGGTGCAGGTGGCGAGAGGTCAAACGCCAGGGAGGTCTACGCCACTCAGATCTCTACAGCAGTTCAGTTGGGAAAGCGGCCCCGACCTGAAGAGAACATTGTCATCTCATTCTCTGAAGATGATTTGGCACATGTCCCACCCCCCACAACGATGCTCTAGTCATCACAGCAGATATTGACGGCTGTGACGTGGCAAGGATTCTGGTCGACGGAGGCAGCTCGACAGACATCCTGTTTCTGGACGCTTTTGAGAAGATGGGCAAGTCCAAACGCGACCTGAAGAGGGTCGACTTTCCGCTGATCGGGTTTGCGGGAAGAACAACTTATCCACTGGGGGCTATAACCATGCCAGTGATTTTTGGCGAGGGATGGAAGAGCATCAAGGTGTCGGTCACTTTCCTGGTGGTCGATTCACCTACATCCTACAACGCCATCATAGGGAGGACCACGATCAACCCAAACAAGATTGTGGCCTCCACTGTCCACCAGAAGATGAAGTTCCCCACTCCTAGCGGGATTGGAGAAGTGATCGGAGATCAGCCTTCCTCGCGGCAATGCTATGTGAACTGTTTACGCAGGAAGAACCAAAGGGAGACGCTCGCCATCGAAACAGAGTCCGACCCCCGCGAGGACTTGGCTCGGCCGACACCTATGGTAGAGTTAGAATAAGTTGAAATACATGGTCCGGACAAGAAGGTGCGCATTGGAACCACCTTGAAAGAGGACCAGAAGGAGGCCATGACCGCCCTCCTCAAAGAATTTAAAGAGCTCTTCGCGTGGCAGCTGAGCGACATGCCAGGAATTAGCACAGATATCATCTCCCACGAGCTCAGGATAGACCCCTCCATTAAGCCGATCGCCCAAAAGAGAATATCATTCGGGACGGATAAGCGTTTGGCGATCAGGCAGGAAGTCGGCAGGTTGATTGAAGCTGACTTCGTCAGAGAGGTGAGATACCAGAGCTGGGTCGCCAACCCAGTTTTGGTTAAGAAATCAAACGGCAGGTGGAGGATGTGCGTCGACTTCCGCGACTTGAACAAGGCTTGCCCCAAGGATTCATATCCCCTTCCGAGGATTGATCAGCTGGTCGATGCTACCTCGGGTCATGAGATGCTGAGCTTCATGGACGCCTACTCAGGCTACAACAAGATCAGAATGCATCCCGACGATGAGGCTCACACCACTTTTTATGCTGATGGGGACATTCTGTGCTACAAGATGGTGAACCGACTGTTCCAGGACATGCTGGGAAGGAACATGGAAGCCTACGTGGATGATATGCTCGTCAAAACCATCAAGGGCAATCCTCACACGGCGGACCTCCGCGAAGCTTTTGAATATATGAGAATACACAGTGTTCGCCTGAATCCTGCCAAGTGCGCCTTTGGGGTCAAGTCCGGTAAATTTCTGGGTTTTATGGTCAGTGAAAGAGGAATTGAAGCAAACCCAGAAAAGCTAAAGGCCATAGAGGAAATGAAGTCGCCAACCTGCCACAAGGAAGTCCAGTGCCTGAATGGACGCCTAGCTGCTCTCAACCGCTTCCTCTCCAAAGCGAGCGACAGGTCCCTCCCATTCTTCAAAACTCTGAGGGCCAACCGCAAGTTCGAGTGGACGCCAGACTGCGAGGAAGCGTTCCAGTCCTTGAAGAGACATATCCAAACCCTCCCAGCTCTGGCAAAACCCGTTCCAGGCGAGCAGCTCTTCCTTTATCTAGGCATTAGCGATGTGGCAGCCAGTGCTGTCTTAATAAGGGAGGAAAATAATGTTCAGAGTCCAGTGTATTTTATTAGAAAAATGTTCAACTCAGCAGAAATAAAATATGTCCAGATTGAGAAGTATCTCTATGCCTTAGTTATTGCTGCTCGGAAGCTGAGACCTTACTTTCATGCGCACGACATCACGGTCCTCACCAATCAACCTCTCAAAAACTTCCTGATGAAGCCAGATTCTTCAGGAAGAATGGTTAAGTGGGCGATCGAGCTCAACGAGTTCAAGATCAAATTTGCGCCAAAACCGGCCATCAAAGGTCAAACACTAGCTGATTTTATAGTGGAAAGCACGAGTAACGGTCAAACAGAAGCAGAGAACAGGCCAAGTCAGTCAGCAGACGACAATCAAATCTGGGAACTCTATACGGATGGGTCTTCATCAAAAGAAGGCTCGGGGCAGGTTTAATTCTTATTCCTCCTGAGGGCGAGCCTCTGAAATACGCGATCGCCTTAACATTTCCGGCGACCAATAATGAAGCAGAATATGAGGCTCTTATCACTGGACTCAGACTAGCAAAAGGAATGGGTATAACTGCGCTTAAGGTAAAAAGTGACTCATAGCTTATTGTCAATCAGGTTAATGGTGCCTACGAGGCAAGGGGAGAAAAGATGAAGAAATATCTTAGCATTGCCAAAAAGCTGGTCGCGGAAATCCCAAATTTCGCGATTGAGTCTATTCCTCGCCAAGAAAACCAGATGGCAGATTCTTTGAGTAAACTGGCCTTCGGAGGGACGACAGTCCAGGATGTACAATTTCTGGAGAAAGCTCTATGTTCAGTCCTGGAAAGCAGAGCAGAGGTCTTTAACATCCAAGGACAGGTCACATGGATGACCCCGTTCCAGAATTATTTAAAAGAAGGGATCCTCCCAGAGGACGAAGGCGAATCCACGAGGATTAGAAGACTCGCAACCAGTTATCTAATCATCGATGAAGAACTCTACAGAAGAGGCTATTCGACGCCTTACTTGAGGTGTGTTGCTCATCCTGAAACAGAAAAGGTTCTTCGAGAAGCTCACGAAGGGGCAACAGCATGTCACGAAGGTGATCACTAACCAGGAAAATATTCAGATTGGGATACTACTGTCCGACCTTAGGAAAAGATGCAGCTGAGTTAACACGGAAGTGTGAGATTTGCCAGCAGTTTGCACCACGATCGGGTCGACCATCGACACTATTATCCCCAATGGCGGGTGCCTGGCCTTTCGCTCAATGGGGAATCGATATATTGGGTCCTTTTCCCATTAGCACTGGTCAGCGTACTCACATTATAGTGGCAATCGACTACTTCACTAAGTGGGTAGAGGCGAAAGCTCTAGCTTCGACAACAGAATTCCAGGTCATCAAGTTCCTGCAGGTCAACATATTCTCCAGGTTTGGCATTCCTAAGATACTCATCAGTGATAATGGTCCACAATTTGTTGGAAAGGAGCTGAAATGGCTCTGTGAAGAATATCATGTCGACCATCGTTTCAGCTCAGTACATCATCCTCAAACGAATGGGCAAGCTGAAGCAGCCAACAAGGTTGTGTTAGCAGGACTCAAGAAAAGGGTTCGAGCATTCAAAGGAAACTGGGCTGATGAACTGGAAAACGTATTATGGGCAATCAGAACAACGCCTAAGGCGGCCACAGGAGAAACGCCTTTCAGTTTAGTGTACGGATCATAAGCAGTAGCACCAGCCGAATTAGCAGTGCCTATCCATAGAGTCTTACACTTTAACGCGGAGACAAATGAGATCGAGCGCAGAACTGACCTCGACTTAGCAGAGGAAAAGAGATGGCTCTCGGAAAAGACACAAGCAAAGATGCGCTTGGCGACCGCTCGGTATTTCAACAGAAAAGTCAGCGCTCGCCAATTTTTCGTGGGGGAGATGGTTATGAGAATGAATGAATTCACAAGGCTGGACAGTAAAAATAAACTTTCAGCCAAATGGGAAGGACCGTACAAAGTAGTAGAGATCGCCGCACTAGGATCCTACTATTTGGAAACCACCGAAGGCGAGAGGTTACCCCGTCCATTTAATTCTGAGCATTTAAGAAGATTCTATGCATAGCTTGTAATCAAAACTGTTATGTCAATAAAAGAAAGCCATTCCTTCATAAAGCATGTCCACACGAAGCAAGTCGAAGGCAAAAGCCCTGACGCCAAAGTCAGGCCAAAAACCCTAACAACAAAGTTAGGCCAAAAGCCCTAACAACAAAGTTAGGCCAAAAAGCCCTATCGCCAAAGATAGGCCAAAAGCCCTAACAACAAAGTTAGGCCAAAAAGCCCTAACAACAAAGTTAGGCCAAAAGCCCTATCGCCAAAGATAGGCCAAAAGCCCTAGCAACAAAGCTAGGCCAAAAAAGCCCTAGTAACAAGGCTAGGCCAAAAGCCCTGACGCCAAAGTCAGGCCAAAAGACCTAGCAATAAAGTTAGGCAACACAAAAAAGCCCTGACGCCAAAGTCAGGCCAAAAGACCTAGCAAAACGTTAGGCAAAATAAAAGCCCTGACGCCAAAGTCAGGCCAAAGAAATTTTAGGCGATCACTATGGATGATAAATCCTGAAAAATTACAAATTCCCCGTTATTATGCCAACACCTCAAAGGTTTAAACTTCAAAGAAGGTAATATCTCTTTGAACTTAGAAGTTTATGCTTTTAAGTGTCAGAAGTATTATCCTTAGAAAGTTCGACTTATGCTTGGTCTAAGGCTTTAAGGGTCGACGACATTACAAAGCAAGAAAAAGTGGAGAGTAATTATGATTAAGACATTGGATGAATAGCCAAACATGTTAAAAAATGCTCATGAATACAAAAGGCATTCAATATAAAAACCCAAGTCTTAAGAAAGTAATTACAAACCAAAACGAAAATTACAAAGACAGCTATCTACAAAAGATAAAAATAAATACGGTCGCAAAAGAGTCGGAGGCTTCAAGCTTTGGGATCCTCGGGGGCAAGGGTGCTCTGCTCGCCTTCGGGGGCAGGAGTACTGGGCTCGCCTCCAGGAGCAGCCTCTTCAGCAACAGCGGGCCGAGAAGGGCGACTCCGCAAGAAGCTCTTCAAGGATGCAACTTCCCCAAGGGGAAAGTTGGGGTCGACCGCCTGGACCTCCTCCACCAGGTCTTGAAGAAAATCGGCAATCGCCGACTTCATCACTTTCAAGGCCTGGTCCTCAAAGTCTTCGGAGGCCTTGAACTCCTCAACCACGGCTTGGGGTGAAGGAACCGCCTTCAGCTGATCAGCCAGCCGGTTCTTCTCCTCCTCCAGGGAAACCCCTGGCTTCAGCAGCATTCCTCTGGGCGTCAGCAGCGGCCCTTTGCGCCTCAGCGGCGACCCGAAGAGTGTCTGACTCGGCCAGCTGAGCGCGAACCTCCTTCAACTCAGCCTCTAGGCGAGCCTGGACCGCTTCTCCTTCATCAAGGCACCGATGAAGGGCTTCAAAATCTTGAAGGGCAGCCGCCACATCGGCCTCCCTCCGCTTGATATCAGCAAGGAGGCGCTGCTCCTTGTTGAAATACTCTGACCGAGCATTGTCTACCAAGGCGATCGCCGCGTTAGATGTCGTCTTGATAGCCTCCAGCTGCCCAGGGTAGATCCCCGTGCTCCGGTATTGCTCCAGCTCGACAAGCAGGTCTGAATGCTTGCCGGCGAGCTCGCCGAAGACACGACCGATCATCACCTCTTCCCGAACGAGCTGACAACAAAAGAAAAATGAGAATTGTCAGGACACGAACAAAAGGGAACGACTATGGAAAAAGGAAAAGAAACGAAGCCTTACCAGAGCGACTCGTTCGTAGTGAGACCGAAGGAACCCCTCGATCTGAGGAAGCTCTGTGGGGACGGACGAACGGTCCTTGGGGGGAATTGTCCCATCAAGGAGCCGCATGCACAAGTCCGGGCTACCCCAGAGGCTCTTCTGGGTAGGGCACCCCTTCTTTGAAAGGTCCCCTTGAGCGGCTGGAACAAGCTCGCCATGGAGCAATACTCCTCCCCAGGAACCCTTGAGGAGCTGGGGGCATCAGAACCCTTCTTATGGGTCCCAGACTCCTTCAGGGGGACCGCGGACGCCGTAGGAGGTGGGGGCGCCAAAGATAAAACATTCCCCTGGCCAGCCGTAGGGCCCTGAGGGGAAGGAGGGATGACCGCCGAAGCAGGAGCCTTCCCTTTGCCAGTGGAAGGACCCTCAGGAGGAGGAGGAGGAGGATGCTGTTCAATAGCCGGCTGCTCCTCACTCCTGACCTTCTTGGCAGGTGGAGGAGAAGGGTCTCGGACCACGTCAACCGTGGACTCTTCTGCAAAACAAAAAGAAGAATGTCGCGTCAAACAAATGCAGAAAATTTAGAAACAAGGCGGAATATGGAAATAATGCAATGTGAAACAACATACCTCGCTGGCAAGGGCCAACAGGGGCCGAAGGAAGGGTCTCCTCTGGTTTCCTCTTGGACGATCGCCTAGAGGGGGAGGAGGAGAGCTCAGCAGCACCTGGTCGGGGGACAACCCCGCCGATTCCTGGTCATTAAAGAGACCTATCAGTTTTCGGCTCTTGCTTACGACCTTGCCTACAAGTGATAAAACAAGATAAGAGTTAGAGAATTACCCAATCATCAAAGATTGGCGTGGCTTGATGAATGCCTGCCATCTCAAGGGCATTCTCAGTAGTCTCCGCCACTGAGCGGATGAACTTGAACTGGGATGACCGATGCAGCCGGTACAGGCCGTCGATGGCATTCCGGTCACTCCCTGACAATTCTTCAAAGGAGGGAGGAAAATCCTTGTCCAGAGGAAACATTTTCCAAGGTACACCCCCCCTTGTACAAGAAGTAAAACTTCTTGTAGTTGGAGTTAGTGGCCCGGAAATCATCGACCAGGCGGACATGGACGTTCCAAACCCATCCATGAGGGCCTCCCCACTCTGAAAACTTCGGCCAGCGGGATTGGAAGTGGTGGAGGTGGTTTGCCCCTGCTGCCAGTCGGAAGAAACACCAGAACAAGGCCAGTGAATACACCCATTCCTGGCATATGCACAGGAACTTGAAACCGACCCACATCCTGAGGGCATTCGGAACAAGCTGCGTGGGGTGAATCCCGTAAAACTGACACAAGGTCTGTAAATCCTCACAGAGAGGAAAACGCAACCCAACATCGATCTGGGCCGCATAAATGTAAACCTCTCCGTCGTGAGGAAAATGCAGACCTAAGCCAGGATACCTAGGAGCATCCTCCACGCTGAAGCCACCGAGCGCCACCACGGTCTTAAAGTAAGCCGACTTCAATTCATTAGGCTTGACGTCTACTCGAACAAATTCAAATATTGCAATGATAAACATAAAAAGTAAAGAACAGCAGGGGATATCACCAAAACAGAGCATTGAAAGAATAGGGATTTACCTTTCGGAGAAAAGATGGGAGTTTGAAGCACGAGCCCATCTACCACCACTGGGGTGGCCGCAGACCTCCCCACGTCAGACTGTTTCCCCGCTAAGGAGGGCACAGCTTCATCCCTAATGGTCAAGGGAACACTGGCATTCTGAGGGTCGTTGGCTTTGTTAGCACCCTTGATGGCCATATGTTTGACTCTCTGACTTCTGGGGGCCATGGAAATGGTCGAAAGGAGAACTGAAGAGGATTGACAGAGAAAGAAGAAGGATTCGCAAAGAGGCTCTGGAAACTTGGAGGAGTGAATAAGCGTAAAGAACAAAACAGAGAAACTGACGTTTCTTATATAAGCCCAAAAAGGAGTAACCGCCACGGACGAATCGAAGCGACACATAGAATAATTGCACCTTTTTGAAAAAAAAAACGAAGCAATGTCAGAATTCCAAGAGACACCTCGGGGAGACAAACGGTTGGCTGGTGCAGACAGCTGCCAGACTACCCTAGGTTTACGTAAAAGTAAATGTCAGGCGTGCCTCAAGTGACCGTTCGATTTCTGGACAACTGTGCAGTTATTAAATGCTAACAAGTCCACTAAGGAGACAAGAGGGTCGCCAGCGCACCAGTAAGCGCTATTAGAAGTACCCCGGGCAGTAGTGATCGCCTAGCCAAGAAAGATAGACTTTCATAAACCTAGATTACCTCGAGTGATCGCTAAATGGGAATAAAAGGAAGGATATCTTTTCATCTTTGAACGAGAAAAAAGTGCTCGCCGGACAGGCTCAAAATGCCTCAAAGGTCATGAACCAGTACAAGAAACGAAGAAAACCGAATTTGAGACGTCACTATCTAAAACCCTACCAGAAATAAAGCTCGACTGAAGAGACTTCAATCAAGCTTCGGGGACAAATGTTGGATATCGATAGTGACAGCCCAGTAAGGAAAAAGGCCTCGAAGGCCCAATAACTATAGAGGGCGTAAACCCATAACATTCGAACCGGACCGGCCTCCATAGAATGGCCCAAAACCGAGCCCAAAGCCTCGGAGAACACCATGAGTGCTCGCCATTATTTACCAGGTCGTGACCTCTCACTGCTCGCCATGAGAGTGCTCGCCCCGAAGAGAGCCCTGCCTCTCTCCTCTGGTCCCACTAAACCGTTAATAACAGTATGGCCATGATATCCCGCGTATCTCGGTCACATATTCACTAAAGATTAGATTTGGTAACTGCAATATCTCGCAATAACTGCCATATCCCACGATCCGAATCTTCAGCAACTCAATATACACTAAGATATCCAGTTGCCTTTATACGGTTCTATCTCTCTTACCCTATAAATACCATTGCTTTACATACGTTCTTCACGTTTTGAGTTTTATACACACATATACTCATTTAAGTATCGGAGAGGGACCCAGAGACACCCCCTCTGTTGCGCTTCCCTACTTGCAGGTTCACCAGAGTTGGAGCAGAAGCGTCTTCCCAACCTTGTCTGGCATTTAATTCACTACCAGATCAGCATCCAGGATTTCACGATCCAACACAAGTCACGTGACCATTTAACAGAAAAATATAACGAAAGACTAAATGAAAACATTATCAAATATATGGTACCATACGTTAACCCAAAAATTCTTAAAGTACCATCTGATAACATGAGTCAAACAAAAAATACTATTGAAACTAGTAACCC
Source organism: Chamaenerion angustifolium (assembly GCA_946814005.1). Classification (NCBI taxonomy): domain Eukaryota; kingdom Viridiplantae; phylum Streptophyta; class Magnoliopsida; order Myrtales; family Onagraceae; genus Chamaenerion; species Chamaenerion angustifolium. The sequence goes on along the minus strand of OX328270.1, from coordinate 25,255,163 downwards.
TAAACATTATTTTAACATTGTTAAATCATCTCACTTCCTCATTTAGAACACCTCTCAAAAACTTGATGATGTTCTGGACTGGGGTTTATGATAATAATAATGGAAAAGTATGAAAAACCACCTTGATGTTTGCCAATTTTGGTAATTGCACCCATATAGTTTGTCTTCACACCCAAATGTTTCCAATTGTTGGTAACTCTACTTTTCTGTCACGGTCGTTCATTTCCCGTCAATTAGAAATCACGTGTTGCGTACGTGATGTAATATTAATGGTATATACCTAAAATACCCCTAGCATGTATTGTTCAACCTTTATTTGAGAACTTGAGAACATTCTCTCAATTTTCACTCCACTTCTCCGCGCAGCTCCTCCCAGTCCTCCCTTGGCGAAGTAAGCCAAGTTTCCAGCTCGTCTAATAGTATGGGTGGTAAGTATTTTGAATGTTCTTCCCGTTCTGTTAGATATTTTAGTGTAATTTGATTGACTAGTTGACCAATAGGATCATAGTATCTCATTAAATAAGTTAGGAGGGTGCAGAGTTCACGTTTGTTTAAGTATACTATGATTCAATGTATCGAAGATTCATAAGTTGATTAGAGATGAGGCAATGTGGGTCCAGGGGCAGAGCCCCTGACTGGGGTTGAGCTATTCTAAAAAATTCATAAAGTCACTATTCTAAAAATTCATTGTAAATTTGAATTTTTGGAACTAATGACTTAACATTTTAACCTCAAAATTCCCGGTTTTTGGACACTTGCTTTAGAGCCAAGTATTAGGCCTAACCATTGCAATTACTTCGGCTCCAAGTCATCATCCTAAGGTGTCCCTTTGGTTTTGGAGCCAAATTTTGAATCAAAGAGACATGTTGTGGTCGAAATAGTACCTTGATTGGCCAAAGGGTGTAGTGTCTCTTTCAAAGGGTGTGGCAAACACTATAAATTGGTTATAGGGGAGGTCCAAAATTTCATCTCAAACATTCACAATCCTTCTCAAGTTCTAGTTCAGTATTCTGATTATATCCGATTGGATGTTTGGGTGCCTCCAAAATGTTTCAATCTGAAAGTGTCGTCACGACTTCAGAATAATCCAAGCAACCATTCGAAAGTTCAACCACAATCCATTCGAAAGTTCAACAACACGTTCTTCATCTAACCCTAACCTTCACTCCGATGACCCAATATGTTTATGCGAGATTCAATCCCGTGCGAGAACAACTTGGACCATGAAAGTTTTTGGCCATATGTTCTATGCATGTCATAGATACCAGGTAATGAAGTCAATTCTTTGATTTTATTTCGAAGGTACGATCGATTGTGCACCGCTTTTAAAATTTAGGGTTTTTTGGAAACCCTAATTTCTTGTTAATTCGGTGCAATTATCAAATTCTTTGAAGAGTGGCTGTGACTTCTTTGCTTGGACAGATCCACCCATGTGTGTGTATAGAAGGAGAGAAACGACAAAGTTTGTATCAAAGGAATCCGAATTGAACAATAAAAGTGTTGTGTTGCGTAGTAGAAATCACCAGCTGCTGTGTGTCATAACCTTCTTAGTTGTTGTTGTTGATGCCCTTATGTTGAAGATGTAGTCAATGACTTGTTTGAAGGTTTAAGTTATGTACTTTGTAATTTATTTGACCTATATGCATGTTTAATGAATATTTTCTTAACCTTCTACTTTATGTAATTCCCATTTTTCTTGCCCTTAAGTTATCATATGTATGTGTATTTCCACCATTATGATTGTCCGAATACATGGGCAGCCTGACTTGTGTTGTTAAAGAACCAAAATCTGAACTGTTTCACAACAATCCAACCAAGCGTTCAACAATTGTACTACTTCAACAGAAAGGTTTAACACTTCCAAAACATCCAACACAACAACTTTCAACCTTTACAACATTCAACAAAATGTTAACCTTCCCCAAACAAAACAAAACAACAGAACTTAAAGTTCAATGAGTAGACCTTCTTCCAAAACATGGTGAAGTTCGAGTCCACTGTTTCATTTGCTTCTTCTTTGTTTTAACAGTCTTTAGTGGTTGGGGAGATAGCAGTAGAGTCTGAAAAGTTGATAACTTTGGGGCACTTGACCTAACCCTATAGGTTCAACATCACAGACAACGAGAATTGTTAATGCATCACTTCGACATTCTGCTTGATCAGCTTCCATAGGTTCAACAACGTGCATTTGCCTTGTCGTACAATCTTCAATGTCCGCACCGTATAGTAAATCTTCGACACCCTCGTTCAATCCGGTACGTGATCCATTTGAACATGCGGCAGCCTCACATTTGGCATTTTCAGCTTTTTTCATTTGAATTGTGACTTAACTTATGTATCTTCTTCATCTTCATCAACGTCATCTTGGCCGGCTTTCCAATTGAGATCGGATATAACATCAGTTGGTTTTGGGGGATTGGGTCGCTCATTAGTGGGAGCCCATTCTAATAAGCCCAGTATTGGATACTGACCAAAACCATTCCCTCTATATGTATAGGGATGTGCAGGGTTGGAAAACCTAATGATGACAGTGATGCCCTGCCGCCCTACAGTTTAGACTGAGGTAAGTAGCTAAGGAAAACTAGGTCACTGCCCGTTAACCCGTGGCGTGACCTCCCGTCCGGCAGACCGTGATCCCAACCTCAGGCAGATCCGCTTCCGCTTCCGTTAAGTCGATCGTTCAAGGAGGTAACTTAAATATGTATTTAATGTTGTACCTAAACGATTGCATGTTTCGTACATATTCCAACATTGGTATCAGAGCCATAGTAGGTTGACTTCCGAATTGTCGAATTTCAGGAAAATCCCCACCGCAGTCAGTTGTGACCGCGACGAGCCCCACCCACTGAAACCACAACTCGAGGCCGAACCAGGGGCGGCAGCGGCCTTAGTGGCCGCAGCTCAGCCATTGCTAGACGCAACCACCGTGGCTGCCGCCAAGCCGAGGCTGACCGTAGCCACCGTGGCTTCCGCCAAGCCGAGGCTGACCGCAGCCACCGTAGCCACTACTGGCCGCAACCAGGTTGTGACCACCTCAGGCAGGGCTACAGTCTCCGCGGCTGTGGCCCATCGACTGGTTATCGTGGCCTTTGTGGCCACGGCTCTAGCCGCCTGAGGCTGGGTGAGGTCGGCCAGTGATGGCCGACCCACCCCTGTGGACAGCCTTCATGGCTGGCCAAGTCCAGGGAGGGGTCCGTGGTGGTCGGCCCCCACTCGTGGCCAACCATGGTGGCTGGCCACCTCCCTGGGGCTGGCGACTACTAGGGCCCTAGCAGCAGACGTTCATCTTCCCGCTTGGGAAGATGAACAGTACTAGTCCAGTTTTTTGTGAACCAGAATGGTTCATTTCGGGAACTATTCCAGTTCGGTTCAGTCTGGTCGGTTTGAGCCGATCGGACTGGTTCGGTTCAGTTCGACCGGACTGATTTGGTTCAGACCAAGTGGTTGGGCCGGTTTAGATGGTTTCGTGTTGTCTGGACCGTCCTGAACTAATTCGGAGGCCCCGGGCCACCTGAATTGACTCGAAACAAATTTGGTGCCGATCCTGAATCCTCTGTGGGCCCTAGTGGTTTATTTTAGTCCGTTAAATGTACCTGGACCCTTTCATAAATAATTTTTGGGCTAATTTAATTAATTGTTGGACCAATTTCAATTGCTGGGAGAGCCTTATATTACTTTATGTTGCATGTCTGGATAGGTAGAACAGTGTGTGGGTTCCTTGAGATCCCTGGATTACTTTGTGTTTTCTGCAGGGTAGATAGTTTTGCCTTACTTTATTTGATTGACTCTTGACTCCATGACTGGTAGAATTGACTAGGTTGTGATTGTTAAGATCCCAGCATAGTGTGTAAAATTGGTCTAACATGTTAATTAATTTTGTTTGTTGAGACTCTAGTCCCTGAATTTTTATTTGTTGAGACTTTGGTCTCCAAATTTTTATTCATGGTGAATTTGATCCCCAAAATTTTGGTTAGGGTGACTTTAGTCCTCAAAGTTTTAAAAATTACAAATTAGCCCCAAATTAATTTATTTTTGATAGATATCAATATATATGTGTGTGTATTGAGATGGAGGTTAATGAAAACTGAGACGTGCGCCATGAGACGTGCAGAAAACTGAATCAGCAGAAAACTTTCCATTTGAGTGGGAGGTTAATGATGCTGAAACGTGCGCCATGATGCTGAGTACGGTGGATGAGTTTGAGTTTAACACACGGCTAAAGGGCCGTGGGATACTTTGCAGGCTAGAAATGGTTCTATACGACTGCTCGACAATGCTCACTCAACATTAAGTTTGATTCATACATGATGAATCCTCAGCACTCCTCGATATAGCATCTGAGGCATATGGCCAACATGATTGTGAAACTCAAGGAGAACGGTCAGTCAGTGACCGATGAGCAGCAAATCCAGGTCGTAATCCGCTCTTTGCCTAACTCTTAGAAACAGATGAAAATCTAAATAACTCATTCTAGGGCCCTCATTACCTTTGAACACGTTCGAAGGCACTTTGAGTTGAAGAGGACAGACCCAAGGTCGCTGAACCTAAGGTTGAGGTGCGTGTGGTGCCATCCTCTAGACCTAAGAAGAGTCGCTGAAGGTGAAGGAGTAATGCACAGTGCGATGACGCAAATGCATTGAAGGTAAAGTAGACAAAGAATGAGGTGAACCCAAGGAATCCTCCGAATACAACACCGCGAAAATGTTCGCGTAGGGCCGAGAAGCCTAAATACAGGAAATGCTCCAACTGTGTCCATGAGTACACTTTGTGAATGCATGCCCTGAATCGATCTGACATGAATATCGTAATGGCTAATCTAGTGAATTTTGTATTCCTAGTACAGATATGTTGATTTAGTCATGTCCTTTGTGAATTTTGGATTCAGGATTGACAAATCACATAGCCGGGGATCGTGACGTTTTCGTAGAGTACCATAGAGTCCCGAGAGAAATTAGGTAGATTTACATTGACAACAACTTTCGTGTTGAAGTAGAAGGGATTAGAACTCGTGAGCTGCACTTGCGCGGCGGTAGAGTTTTAGTCTGAAGTTATATCCTCTATGCTCCGCAGATTCACCGATATGTTATTTCAGTCTTAGGATTAATGAAACTCGGTTTTATATTATCTTTTCATGAATATTCCGTCCAATTTTTTTTTGATTCAACTTTGTTTGGCTTTAGTATTATTTCTGGTGGATTTATTGTTTCGGATTTGGATTCAGGCAACAATAATAATTTCATGTTTTTTCTTCTACTCACGGATATGTTTGCGATGTGAATGAAAGACAAACTAGACTTGACTACAGAGGTCAACATAGAATGCAGCGGCTAGCCCATTGGGGTTTGCTGTCCTACATTCCACAAGTGGAGTCGTTTACTTGTGTAAGTTGTCTAGCAGAAAATTCCATAAGAAAGACTTTTTTTTTTGGTTAGGCACCTAGAGCCCAATTTCCCTTGCAATTCATCAATTCCGATGCCTGTGACCCTCTTAGTGCTAGGGTTCGGCACATAGCGCAAATTTTCATTACATTTACGGATGATTACACCTGTTAGATTGGAGGGTAAAGACCCTGCACCCTGATTGTGGAAGAAGAGTACCTTTCAGCGGAATTTAACAGTTTATGTAATGAAAATGGATCATTCATCAGTTGACGATCCCCTACACCCCTCAGCAAAATAGTTTTGCAGAGAGGCTCAATAAAACACTCCTTAAAATGGTTAGTTCGATATGGTGCAAACTCAATTGTTGATTTCCTTATGGGGAAACACTTTGGAGACTGATGCCTAAATCCCGAACCATGTGCCGACGAAGACGGTTAACTCTACTTCATATGAGTTTTGGACTGGAATAAGTTCTGGACCTTCACCATATGCGCCCATTGTGGTGTGCCACTTACACCCATGATTTCTCAATTAAGTTTGGGAAAGATTGGACCTAGAGGAAAGAAGAGTATTTTTTGTTACTCTGATACCTCCAAGGGTTATGTGTTTATAGCTGAGCAGGACAGTGGGAGTATTACCGAGATCGAATCACGAGACGTAACGTTTGTAGAGAACGAATTTACATGACCAAGGGTGCAGGGAACATTTCCACTGCTGGTGTAAGATCCGTGAGTCGCTGCAACTCCTAACAAATGCGCAACACCTTGCTCGTTGTGCCTGCCGGTCGCACAACTGCTACCTCGTATGTGACTTTACTGTATAAGGGGAATTCATTCTCCTGGTGCTGGCTTAATGAATGAGCGCCCCCACTTTGTGCGAGTCGGAGATGTTGGTTTTGGGGGATTGGGTTGCCCATTAGTAGGAGCCCATTCTAATAATCCCAGTATTGGATACTGGCACAAACCATTCCTTCTATATGTATAGGAATGCTCAGGGTTGGAAAATCTAATGATGACAGTGATGCCCTGCCGCCCTACAGTTTAGACTGAGGTAAGTAGCTGTGGAAACCTAGGTCACTGCCCGTTAACCCGTGGCGTGACCTCCCGTCTGGCAGACCGTGATCCCAACCTCAGGCAGATCTGCTTCTGCTTCCGCTAAGTCGATCGTTCAAGGAGGTAACTTAAATATGTGTTTAATGTTGTGCCTAAACGATTGCATGTTTCGTACATATTCCAACAACATCTGATAATGAATCTGTCTCCTCTAATGAAGATAATCTGTACTCCTCCAAATCTAGCTGCATATGACTCTTTCCCTTGTCTCTGGGGTGGGTGGGGTTGAAATTTCCTTTGGTACTAGGGTTTCCTTCAAAATATTCATTAATGCATCTCGGTGTGGTTCAGAACACAAGAACAGAGTCAACAAAGATATCTGCGTTGGGGTTTTGCGCAGCTGGTCCACGACCTTGTACTCAACATCCTTTACAATCTTCATGAAATTGCTCGCTTCTTCTTCAGTTACCTTCTTCTTTTGGGCTCCCTCCACCTCTTTCTACTTGGGCGGGTTTTATAGATGGATATAGCAACGTCTGGATCAAATCATACTGAAAATGTCTTCATTTTTCACAGATCCTTCCACGTGACCCCCATAGCTCCAAGGTACCCTTTTGTTGCTCTCGTACTTGAATGGTGCTGGTGCTTGTGGTACGTAGTCAATGATTAGTGGGTTGATCATCGAAACATATTTGTTTAGCATCTATCGACCCATGGGGCCGACCAAAGGGATTGGTCATTCTTGTAAGAAGATCATGTTGACTGAGTCTGAAATGTGGTTGGGTAGTGGATTGGTATTGACATTCGGTGGCGAAATGACATTTAAGACCAGGTACTTATTGTCGGACGTCAGATTTGACTTTCCCCAACCCTTTATGAAAAGATATTTTTATATTTTTCACTCGAAAATGTCGGGTCTTGGCGAGCGACGAGTCCGGTCGAGCGGGCCCATCAACCAGACCGAAAAAATTGAAAGAGTCGCCACCGATTAATTAAAGGATAATCAGAATCCTAAAATTGCCTAGGGTACATGGAGTTAACATCCTAGGATTTGAAAAGGTCTACGTCCAGAGAATCGAGTTTGGAGGTTTGATTACATTTTAAAAGCTCGCGATCTCATAATCCGCCCTATTCGGTACTTTAGTTTGCTTTTGATTTTTTTTATCAATTTACCCGAATTGCCCGTTTTGATCATGCTTGGCCCAAAAAGACTACATGCATTTTATTTAAATTAAGCAAACCATGTACGCACATTTTTTTATGAGTTAATTTCAAATAAACAAGAGAGAACTAAAGTTAATAGTGCTCGAAAAAAAATGGTTTAACTCTTGAACCATTCTAAACATTCAAAACATGCACGAATAATTTTTGAAGATATTAAACTCGTTGGACTAATTTGTCCCATTTTGAGAAGTTATAGGATGTCCAAAAAAATCTAGGGACCAAAATGCAATTTATTAAAAATTGAGCTGAATTGGAAAAATATTTCTAAAATTGCAGAAATGACCCTAAACTATTCTAGACTTATTCGTAACACTTGGTAAAACTCCAAAATAACCCGAAAATTATTCTAGACTTATTTGTAACATTTTGAGAAATCATGGAATGTCTAGAAAAGTTTAGAAATAAAAATGTAATTTAAAATAAGGGAAATTTTATTTGCAGACCATCGACTACTTTATACAGACCACTTTTGTTGAAAGACTAAAGTGCCCTAATAGCATTTTACATATTTGTCCTTACCAATTTTAAGGAAATTAATTATTAAATCGACCTCATATTTTCGTAGTTACTAAATCGACCACATATTATCAAAATGGTGAAAACTTATGATTCTAGCAAGCTTTGAACCCTAGACCTCTTACATACTAGCTAAACGTTTTACCACTATACTAGTATTTCCAATTACTTTCTTATATACTTCAAATATGGTTGTTGAAGCAACTCTCATATTATTGTATTAAATATCTCATGTTTATTTATTAATGATCTTTAGTAATTAACATTTGTTCATCGTTGTTTGTTTAATTATAGTTTTAATTTAATTATGTATGTACTGATTAATTTTTTAAAATGGTTGAAACATAAGTAATTTTCTAAATTTAGTATTTATACACTACCGGAATATACATTTTGAATTTTTTTTCAACCATCTCTAAAAAATATCAGAAATATTATAGTATTTAGATAATTAAATTAAAACTCTAACGACATATATGGTGTTAAGTTTCAATTTTCTTACCGATTATAAAATTTGGTCAAAGTAGTGTTGTTAATTTTTGTCAATTTTTATAAATTTGACCACATTTTATGGTTGATGGGAAAATTGAAACATAGCATCATATTTGTTAGAGTTCTAATTTAATTATCTACATATTATAGACTTTCTGTTTTTTTAGAGATGGTTGAAAAAATATTTTCAAAATGAGTATTCTTGTAGTCTTAAGTATTAAATTTAGAAAATTACTTAATTTTCAATCATTTTAAAAAAAATCGATCAGTAGATACATAATTAAATTAAAACTATAATTAAACAAACAATGTTGAACACATGTTAATTACTAAAGAGCATCAATAAATAAACATGGGATGTTTAATACAATAATATGAGAGTTGCTTCAATAATTATATTTAAAGTATATAAGAAAACAATTGAAATTACTAGTATTGTGGTAAAACTTTTAGCTAGTATGTAAGAGGTCTAGAGTTCAAAACTTGCTAGAAGCATAATTTTTCACTATTTTGATAATATGGGGTCGATTTAGTAACTACGAAAATATGAGGTCGATTTAATAATTAATTTTCTTAAAATTGGTAAGGACAAATATGTAAAATGCTATTAGGGCACTTTAGTCTTTCAACAAAAGTGGTTTGTATAAAGTAGTCAATGGTATGCAAATAGAATCTCCCTTAAAATAAATGAGCTAAATTAAGAAAAAAAATTAAAAAATTGCACAAATGACCCAAAACGTTTCCGGTTTGGTTATAACACTCGATAAAGTCCCAGGAATGACCCGAGAGCCCAAGGACCGAGTGGTAACCTTCATCAAAGTTTGGGAAGGACCTAAGCCATTTTTGAAAATATTTTTTCACATATACATAATATATATATATATATTATACATAGACATATATAGTATTGCATAGACATAATATATATCTATATTATACATATAGATATATATAGTATTACATATATATTATATGTATATATATATATATATATATTAACAAGTATATTATACATAAATAATATATATATATATATATATATAAACTCTCAATTTTATTTCACATTTAGAAAATACAAATATGAGAGAAATATACCTAACTCATTCGGAGTTTAATACCGTACGAGAAACCGAGACCGATAATTATCGATGTTTTTTTTTCCACTATTTTCACTCTTTTTTTTTTCTCTCCATTTCTTCATTAATTCCTCCCTTCTACCGTAGCTCCCTTCCCCTATTTATACACAAAATATTTCTAGATATTTTGTAGATATTTTATAGATATATTTATAGATATTTTTTTTATATTGATTTCTCTTTCCTCGATTCCTTGCGTACGGTATTTTGACTCTGAGCCAAAATCAGGTGTTTACAGTTACCCCTCTTTAAACACACGCTCATGGAAGTGATCTCATAAGTGTATGTTCAAAGACAAACGACTGATTTTGGCTTCTCTTGCTTCATTATTTACATAGTAGACAGACATTATCGCGCAACTTTCGGAAGTTGGACATCTACAAGTCCCGATTGTTGACGATGATTTGCGGAGACTGAGCGATTAAATGTTCATTAGCTTGTGACTACCAGAAGCTGGACACCTACAGGTCTTGGTCGTCGAGGAAGACTAGCGGATGCTGAACACCTAAAGGCTCCGCTCGTCAGTTTGATGACTCTAGAATCTGGATAACTACAGGTCCTGGTCGTCGAGGATGACTTGCGGAGGTTGAATACCTAAAGTCTCCACTCGTTGGTTTGTGACTTGTTGGGGATGACTTGCGGAGGATGAACACCTAAAGGCTCCGCTCGTCGGCTTGTGACTCATTGGGGATGACTTGCGGAGGCTGAACACCTAAATGTTCCACTTGTTTTTTTTTATATTCCTATAAGATGGATAACTACGGGTCCTGATCGTTGAGGATGACTTGCGGATGCTGAACACCTAAAGGCTTCGCTCGTCGTTTTTTTATCAACGAGATTGAAGTTGAGATTTTTTCTGGCTAGAAGCATTGTTGAGGATGACTTGCGTGGGTTGAGCACCTCAATGCCCCGTTCGCCAGCTTGTAACTTTCAGAAGCTGGACATCTACATGTTATGATCGTTGGGATGACTTGCGGAGGTTGAGCACCTAAAGGCCTCGTTTGTCGGCTTGTAACTTTCAGAAGCTGGACATCTACAGGTTCTGATCGTTAGGGGTGACTTGCGGAGGCTGAGCACCTAAAGACTCCACTTGTCGACTTGTAACTTTCAGAAGCTGGACATCTACAAGTTCTGATCGTTGGGGTTGACTTGCGGAGGTTGAGCACCTAAGGACTCCACTTGTCGGCTTGTGTCTCCCAGACGCTGGATAACTACAGGTCCTGGTAAACGAGAATGACTTGCGGAGGTTGAACACCTAAAGAATCCGCTCATCAGCTTGTAATTCACTTTGGAGGTAAAAATCATTCTCGAGATGTTCGACTGCTTGTGCGGACTTCTCAACCTGTTTTCTCATTACTTGACTTTGGAGTCCTTCTTGATGAAGTTCCCTAAAGTCATTCATGATGTGTTCACAAGGTGTATCCATGCAAGTTGTCGAGGCAACTCAAATTAATGTCGATCAAATTTTTTTATTGCTAATGTGGGAAACACCGTCGTCCACTTTTGAGCACTTTTTTTTATCTCTCAATTTTATTTCCTTTTGGTACGGTAATTTTTTTCGATTTTTTTTATTACCGCACCTCTCGATTCTTTTTTTTTCTAGGTTTCCCTTTCGGGTTTTCAACCTAGTGGGGATTTGATTCCTTTCCTTTTTCCATGATCACCCCTTTTAGGGATTTTTAATCATGCCCCTCTTCCCTAAATTTTGCCTAAACCGCCCTTTCGGATTTTCGATTTAGCGAGATTTTTCTCTCACTTTTGGAACGCTTTCTGGTTACGAGTTCTTTAAGTTTTTTTTACTGCGTCCACATTGATTGGATTGGGGAGTTCTTTGTTGTCCATGTCAGCGATGATCATGGCACCTCCGCTGAAAATCTCTTTGGCGACATAAGGTCCTTCATATTTAGGCACAAACTTGCCCCGAGAGTTGGATTGACTTGAATGATTTTTTTAATCTCTCGTTTTTCTATCCTTTTGCCACGGTATTGTTTTTTACCGCACCTCTCGATTCTCTTAATTTTTGCCTAGGTTACTCTTTCGGGTTTTCCCTTAATCCTTTTGCTATGGTATTGATTCCTCTTCTTTTGCCATGATCGCTCTTTTTAGGTATTTTTAATCATGCACCTCTTCCCTAAATTTTGCCTAAACCTCCCTTTCAGGTTATTGATTTAGCGGGATTTTTCTCATTTTTGAAGGCTCGCTTTCTGGTTACTCCCAGTTAGTGGTGTTCCCAGGTTAGTGGTGTGCCCAGGTGCTCCCATGTGGAACTCACATTTTGAATTTAGTTTATTAGCGAGAATTATCGTTTCGGGGCTTAGAACCTCAAGACCTATGAACCCTTGAGCCAAAGCCTTATTGTACAATTTGACCAACGGTATTGGAAGCGGGGTGAATTGTCGAGGCTCTTGAAATCTACTTTGGTTCCCGCGTCGATTAACAAAATCTTGCAAGCTGGGTGGGGAGGTTATTCCTTATGGGGCTCGAGGAGCCTGAGGTGTCAAGACCACCGGTAATGGCTGGTATTGTTGATATGGAGCTGAGTAAGCAGCCTGGTAAGGGTTCGGATAGACTGCGCCTATGGTCAGGGTAGGCTTCTTTGTGCCCATTTTCTTAGGATCCACTGCACTTTTGTATGAGTCTTCAATCTTTCTGGACTGAAGCCCTCGCTCGATCAATTCGCCCGTCCTGATGAGATTTGAAAATTCCGTTGTGGAGTGACTCATCATTTGGGTATAATACATACCCTTAAGAGTGCTGATGAAAATTGGGGTCGCCTCGTTCTGCCCGAGAGGCGGGTTCATGCAGTTGACCTTTCCCCTCCATTCAGTCACATAATCTTTGAAAGATTGTCCCTTTTTCATCTCCATAGCCTGAAGATCAAGGCGAGTAGAAGTGTTATCCAGATTGTGCTTATATCAGCGGTGGAAAAGCCATACCAGCGCCTCCCCATTCAAACTTTTCTGGAAGGTCTGGACCATCAACTCAGTATACTGCTGATATGGAGTCATTTTCGCCATGTAGATCTTGAGGTGAACAATCAGATGCCATGTTCCATCGAACCTTTCAAAGTCCGACACCTTAAATTTATCGGGCATCGGGATTTCCTGAAATAGAGCCAGATCAAAGAAGTCCATGTCTCCCAATCGATCTACTCCTTGAATAGACCTCATATTTTCTTCAATCTGCTTCAACCACTTGTCTTGTTCGGTCTCGATCGGGACGACTGTGACCGAGTAATTGGGAAGCCCAAACGCGAGTTGTGTGATCTGGTTGGGGTAAACAGGTATCGGAGGTGCAACCCGATCATGCTGAAGAGGAAAAGCTTGCTCATGAGGGTCATGTACGGGTAGTGAACTTGATTAGGACAGTCATATGTAGAAAGTGGAGCTTGGTTTGGATGGCCATATGTGGGAGGTGGATCTGGAGCTTGGACAAGATGACCATATGTGGGAGGCGGAGCTTGGTCAGGATGACCATATGTGGTAGGTGGAGCTTGTTTAGGGTGACCATATGTGGGAGGTGGAGCTTGTTCGGGGTGACCATATATGGGAGGTGGAGCTTGGTCGGGTAAGACCAAATTACTTGACATGGATTGATTAGGTACTATGGGCGAGGGTGTTGCTTGATAAGATGAGGTGTGTGCGTGGGCTTTTAGAAAAACCATACTTTGCTCGAACCGGGAGGTCATGCCAGCCACGCCAACATTCATGGTGTGTATAGTATGCTCTAGCTGTATGATCCTCTCTTCGTATTCTTGAAGTGCCGGAGTTGTCAAATGTCGGTTGGGTTCCGGGAAACCTGGTGGAGGGCTATGATTTTGTTGCTCCATTCGTTCCCGTTGAACGAAACCGCGAGTGTGTATCGAGCTTGTTCTTGCCAGATGTGCCTAAATCATTCAAATACCATAGTAAGAAGGGTAAATACACAATTGATCATGCATGTTTTGTTTTCTTTCTTTCTTTTTTTAAAATTTTTTTTTTTTTGCATGTTCCGTTCATTCCTTTCGTAGACTTTGATGACATATACGACAAATTGTTTTTCAAACAATACTATAAAAGGAGTTGGTCAATCAAATTATAATTCTTAAGATGTTTGGGCATCCTTCTGACCGAGTAATGAGATTTTTGCATGGACTGAAATTTGATGCTGAATTAGATGATATTAAAACTTGTAAGACATGTCCTATGGCTACGATGCATCGATTACCTTTCCCTAACAATGCATCCAAAGCCTCTGTTTTGTTTGAGCTGATACACGCACATGTTTGGGGTCCTTACCAAATTCCTTCTCATGACGGCAAAAGGTACTTTCTTACCTTGGTTGATGACTTTTCCAGAGCTACATGGGTATATCTAATGCATCATAAAAATGATGTGGTTATTGTTCTCAGAAAAATCTTTAAAATGATAGAAAATCAGTTCAAAAACAACATAAAAAGGTTTCGATCCGATAATGGCAAAGAATTCTTAAACAATCTTATGAAGGAATTCTTTCACAAAAAAGGTGTTATATATCAGAGCAGCTGCCCCTACACACCTCAAAATGGTTTGGTCGAAAGAAAATACAAACATCTATTGGAGATTGCTAGAGCATTAAGAATTCAAGCACATTTGCTGAATGCTTTCTAGAGCCATTGCATTGCAACTGCTGCGTATTTGATAAATCTGCTTCCTTCGCCTATAATAAAAGGTAAGACTCCTTTTGAAATTTTATACGGACATCTTCCTAATCTTAAACATGTTTGTGTCTTTAGATGTTTATGTTTTGCCAAGGATCTCACAAACAATGATAAAATGGCACCTAAAGGTATTCCTAAAGGTTTCTGAGATATGCAGTGAACCAGAAGGGGTATAATCTATATAATCTGAAAGATAAAAAAAACATTCGTATCAAGGGATGTGCTGTTCTATGAAAAAATATTTCCATTCAAAGGATACAATACTAATGAGACTCCTATTTTTCTTGACAATGAAACACCTTATATCGATGACCCCATAATAAATGAAAGTGCATAACCGGAACTTGAAAATTTGTGTGATGATCAGGACACCATTGAGGAGATAACTGTTGTGCATAATGACGAACAACATGCCACCATGAGATCAACCGTAAGGATTGTTCCTCCCATATGGCACAGAGATTATGCAATGAAGAGCACGAATACACCTTATTCTATCACAAACTATATTAACTATTCAACTCTTTCATATAAATATCAATCCTTTATTTCAAACATATCTAAAATGACTGAGCCTTATACTTATGATGAAGAAACTAAGTATCAAAGGTGGATAAATGCAATGCAATAAGAAATCAAAGCATTGGAAGAGAATAAAACGTGGAGTCTTGTACCTCTACGTGAAAACAAACATACTATTGGATGTAAGTGGGTATTTAAAATCAAATACAAATCAAATGGTTTAATTGAAAGATTTAAGGCACGATTGGTTGTCAAGGGATATAACCAAGAAGAAGAATCGATTATACCAAAACCTTTAGCCATGTAGTTAAAATGGTAATGCTGCGTGTGGTTCTTGCCCTTGCTGCAAAACAGCAATGACCTCTATTCCGATCCAAATGGATGTACACAATGCTATTTTGCAGGGGGATTTAAATGAAGAGGTGTATATGGACTTGCCACAGGGATTTTGCAATCAGGGGGAAAAACTAGTGTGTAGATTGCATAAATCATTGTATGGTTTGAAGCAAGCAAGCCGACAGTGGAACATGAAGCTAACACAATGCCTTTTGCAGCATGGATACTCACAGTCAAGGTATGACTTCTCCTTGTTTACAAAGTTCAATGGTGACACAATGGCAATCTTATTGGTGTACGTAGATGATCTGTTAATTACTCGTAATGATGGAATGCTGATTGATCAATTGAAGGTTGTTTTATGTACATTTTCAGAATGAAAGATCTAGGTGAGCTTAGATATTTCTTAGGAATAGAAATAGATCGATCTAGTGAAGGTATTCACGTATGCCAGAGGAAGTATGCATTGGAATTGGTCTTTGAAACATGAATGTCTACTGCAAAACCGATGAATACTCCCTTGGAAATGAACTTGAAGTTAACTAGTGTAGATTATGATGAACATTTTGATATGAATAAGGATGATAGTCCGATATCTTATCCGAAATCCTATAAGATGCGCATTGGCAAACTGTTATACCTTACAATCATTAGACCCGATATTGCTTATTCTATGCAACACCTTAGTCAATTCTTGCAGAAACCGAAGGTGTCTCATTATTAAGCAGGTTTAAGGATAGTAAGGTATGTGAAACAGAGGGTTGGTCTTGGCATTTTGTTAACCTCTAATGCAGATACAAGTGTTGTAGCCTATTGCAATTCAGATTGGGCAGGTTGTTTAGAATCAAGAAAGTCCATCTCGGGATATTGCGTGAAACTTGGTGGGTATTTGATCTCGTGGAAGGTGAAGAAGCAACCAACAATCTCAAGATCATCAGTAGATGCATAATATCGATGTATGGGAACAACCCTTTCAGAAATTATCTGGATTAGAGGTCTATTGGATGAACTGGGTTTTGCGCAAAATGAGCCTTCAGTTCTATATTGCGACAATAAAGCTGCTATGCAAATAGCTTCCAACCCAATGTTTCACTAGAGAACCAAACACATAGATATAAACTGCTATTCCATTCTAGAGAAGTTGCAGCAGAAGATCATCGAGACAAGGTTCGTGAAGTCCAATGAGCAATTGACAGACATCTTCACCAAATCATTAAGTAAGATGCAACACCAGTTTTTAATCAGCAAGCTTGGTCTGAAAAACATTTTCAACTGCAAGCTTGAGGGGGAGTGTGAAAATTGAGGATATTCAAATGACGAACTGACCGTTGGAATTACGAAGTATTTGACCATGTTTAATATGTCGTTGATGGGATTCAATCCTTTGCCTTATAAGTTGAACACCTTAGTTTTCTCTTATTATTAGTTATGTGATTAGGTTCTTGTCATTTATTTTGTTGATACATTGGTCCTCCACGATAGTTATAGTTTGTTAAAGTAGTTAGAACTTATTGTAATATGATTATTAAGGTTTACTGAGTATATATACTCATTGTGGATGATGAGGCCAGATGAATGGAAGCCTCAGATGAATCCACGAAGTCTGGTGTCCAATTCTTAACAAACTCAAACACAACTTATAATTATTAATAACAAAATATAAGATCCAAACATGACACCACAAGTCTACATGCCAATTCGGATGACCCATGAACTTGTACTGTATCAATTTTGCGAGTCAACTCGCTGATCTGCATTACCCTATAGATTGATATGACCTACAAACTCATGTGATCCATTAATCTATGGACACATGCAACCCATACGATATGTGTGACCCTTACGCAATCAATGAACTTTTATATATATATACAGATTCACATGTTGCCCACAAACTGAGAGATACGTCTCAAATATGATACATTTTACTTGCGAGTTGTTTGTGTTATGTTAAAATAATTTATAGATTCAAATGTTCAACTTGAATACGACCATAAATGAATCACACGTTAATTGTGTTCATAATAATAATAATGATGACACATCTGTATATGAGTTTTAGAGTATTTATAAATAAACTCATTATACGAGTTTATAAATAATATATTAGAATTTTAGTCTTTTTTAGATTAAATGATATTCTTTTAAATTTTAAAATAAAGTTTATTGTATATATATTCTTAAAACTAAGTATAAATTTTCATTATATATGTACTAAAAAATAAAAAGGAATTCATTTTGATATATACATTCACCCCTGCATACGGATTTTTTTTAAAAAGTAACTATATTACCTTTTTTTTTTTTTAAAATCATTTTTTTCTTTCGAAAATGATGACTCGATGTTTAATTAATAATAAAATTATGTATCTATTAAACAAATTTTAAAAAAAATTATAGTAAGTAGATATTTTAATTGCGATTCAAATGATGCAAAAAATATTAAATTTGGATTTACGGATTGATTGTACGGCATGCCGTAAGTTGAGATATGAAAATTTTACTTAAAAATTTATAACTCGGACCATGTAAGTCCAAACTCAACACGGTTAACGTCATTTAGGTCGTAAATCAATTATCTACGTAGGATAATTGTTTTGATTAAAAATACAGTGATTTTGTAACTTAACATCGTTTACACCCAAATTTGACCGAAATAAGTAAATGCATTAGGTGAGAAATTTAATTATGTACTTACTCAAAAAAAATCAAAAAAATTACGGTGTCTAGATAATTTAATTACAAATTAAATGACACTAACTATGCGTTAATTTTTTACTTTTAGACTGACTGTATAATACGGTACGTAAAAAACTCTACATACGATACAAAAACTTCAAAATAGTGTTTTGCATAGTAAATTTACTGTTTAAATAAACAGTAAATTTACTGTTTAAATAATTAAATTTCTCACCTAATGCATTTACTTATTTCAGTCAAATTTGGGTGTAAACAATGTTAAGTTACAAAATCACTGTATTTTTAATCAAAAAAATTATCCTACGTAGATAATTGATTTACGACCTAAATGACGTTAACCGTGTTGAGTTTGGATTTACATGGTCCGAGTTATAATTTTTTAAGTAAAATTTTCATATCTCAACTTACGGCATGCCGTACAGTCAATCCGTAAATCCAAATTTAATATTTTTTGCATCATTTGAATCGCAATTAAAATATCTACTTACTATAATTTTTTTAAAATTTGTTTAATAGATACATAATTTTATTTTTAATTAAACATCGAGTCATCATTTTCGTTAAAAAAATGATTTAAAAAAAAAAGAGGCATACCTTTTCACAGGTGCCACTTTGAAGTGGCGCCTGTGAATAGGCGCACCCCTGGTGTGCGCCTATGTCAAATAGGCGCGACCCCGGGGTGCGTGTATGCATATTTTGCTAAAATCTTTTTTTGCATAGTTACTTTTTAAAAAAAAAAAGTAATATAGTTACTTTTTAAAAAAAAAACTGCATACGTGAATATAGACACCTAATTTTTTTAAAAATATTATCATAAATATATTTCTAAACTCTTCTGAAATTTGGATACTTTTGACAGATTTTTGCAAAATGACAGATTTTTGTGTATCCAGTACTTACGATTAGATGAGTTGCACATTTGGGATTTAGCAAACCAAACATAGCAAAATCGGGTGTGTTTTTGTTTATATATGTCTTGCCTTTTGAGTTTTGACAAATACAATAAGTTTACCATTTTGTATGTTGTAGGGTTTAGAGATTAAAAAAAAAAAATAGTAATGTCCTTCTGTAGCTCAACTTTCTGCCACCTCCATCCATAGTTGCCACTCCTGAGCTAGCTAGGTTAACTAGGGTTTAATGATTTTTGTTTGGTTCTGGAAGCAAAGCAAAGAAAGTATATATCATCATTGCTGCTGTCCCATCTATTCATACACCTTTTCTCTTCTCGTCTATGTATATATCTCTATCTACATCATCTTCTTCCTTAGCTAAGATTGAAACCTTACCGCTTACCAGTTCTACTTCTCTAATCCCTTCCAATCATGCGAAACTCTTATGCTGATAAGTCGTGGTACTGGCCAGCCGGACAGTACTGCTACTACCAACATCTTGCTCCGGTGGCTATACATAGGTGGATTAATCCGATGCCGGCGCACGATGGAAGACCTTTGAATCCATCGGCGCATCCCTTCAAGCCGAAAGAAGTCAACCCAAAGCCCTCATGTACGGACAAAGTCATCCCTTCTCTTCTTCCTCAGCAGCTCACACCGACCTCTAAGTTGTATATCACCCCGCTGCCGGTGTACCATCCGTTGCTTCATCCGCCATCAGTGGTTTCATACTGGCCACCGCAACCTCCGACAATGCCTCTGGTCCAGAGTACTCGAGAAATCGCGACCCTGCGGGGTTCTGGTGGTAAAAGTGTCAGTTTGGGACGGCGGACGAAGCGACAGAGAGCCATGTGGAAACCTAAGTTGGGTTGCAGTAACTCCTCCACCGTTCCCACAACCCATCTAGCTAATGGCGGCGGCGACGATGATTTCGAAAAATGTACTCAGCCATCAACTCCCGATCAGATCATTGATGATGATGCAGATACTCGTGTAATCCATGGGAGCACCACACTTATGATAAAAAACATACCCAACTCACTCAAGTACGTTTTATTATCTCTTTTCTTAAATTTCGGCAAAACATAACAATATATTATGTAAAATCTGAAGCATAGGTTATTATATCACACATATACCACCTTACTCAACAATGGCAGATGTCCTTTACGATGTTAAGGGACTCTTTAATGCAAATTAAGGTGAGTGATGCAAAGCCCATGCTTTTGCAGCTTCTTGATTGACCCATGTTGCTTGCTTGAGGAAGTTGTCGAACCAAACCCTAGATCTGTCTGTTTCTTTTCCGTACTTTCTGGCTTTTACATATCTTCTCTCTGTCTGTCTGTCTGTCTGCCCTGTCTCTTTCTCTGCTGCATTATCCCATCTCTGTATGTAGTTTGTTTTTGTTTGTCCGATCGAACCAAGGTTTGTACAAGGAAGGAAAGTTGACCTACCTAGCAATGCCTCTGAGACTCACTCTCTGTCTCTTTTATTCTCGCAATAAAAAAAACCCTACATGTTTCTTTTGGACTCTTGTGTTTTATTGAGTAGAAGTCATGCCGGGTTTCTTAAGTTAACGTATTGGCATATATTTTATTATACGTATTAGTGAAAAGCACTTTTCATGGTGATTATTTCAATCAGAAGGGGAGATCTGATGAAGATCCTTGACCAACACTGCTATAGAGAGAACAATAAGTTGATGGATCGTCAGTTGACCGGTTCGTGCAGGTCTGAGTATGACTTTGTGTACCTTCCCATTGACTATAGGTAATTTGATTAATTCATGCTAATCCGAATTATTATTTATTTCATAGCCATTCTATAAAAATCGTTTATGTGAAAGATTATGAGTCTCTTAACTCTTTGATATACCCACCCACCCAATAATATTCCATCCATCTCTTTTATTTAATAATAATAGACTATCAGTCAATGATGTTAATTAATATTTGATTTCATATATTCAGAACTAAAGCAAACAAGGGTTACGCATTCGTGAACTTCACAAGTTTGGATGGAGCGAAACGTATGTGGATGGCGTACCACCGATTCAAGTGGGAGCTGAATCGTAACCCTACCCAGAAAGTGTGCGAAATCTGCCCAGCAAACCTACAGGTAAAATATATTATCTGAGAGTGTCTACGCAACTGCATGGATTTGTAACTGGACTGATTCTGCTTGTAGGGCAAAGATAGACTGTTACGTTCTTTACAAAATCGAGCTTTCCCCAGAGAACAATACCAGCCGGTGATGGCAGAATCGTCTCCTCGGGATGGTTTCAACAATGCAGCTTTCCTTCCCATTGGATTCAGCAAGTCAGTGCTTATTGAAAAAAACTAAGACAACACAATCACTTCTTGGGGAAGAAGGAGATTCTGGTGATTAGGGTTTTCTATTTCTTAGTAGGTTTCAGGGCTGATGGAGTTGCAGAACAGTGGTGGAAGAAAAAACACTGCTTTCACTACATTCTGTCTTCCCTGTACGTAATTTGTGGGTGTTTAGTAGGATATAGCACGAGTGTTTGGGATCATTACTTAATCTGTCAAGTAGCTAAAAACATTGTACTTGACGGGTTAAGTAAGTGTTGTTCACTCGTATATCCTTGGTGAAGTTGTTGCTTCCTTCCTTTCTTCTCATCTTATCCTAAAAATTTAGTATATTTAACGGTTATATCATTCTGCAGTTAATTCGTTGCTCTCCCTGATTGCTAAGAAATCTGTTTCTATCCTCGAATATCTATATGTTTTGTAGTGGGGACATACCTAGTGTAGAGATAAGGGATACCACCCGCAAGCAAACAGATGCCTCAACTGAAGAGACTAATCAGTGCTTAGTGTAGGAAAGTAGCAAGCAAATCTTGACTACCTAAGCAAATCATGACTTGGACTTTAGAGTACCCAACTTTGACATAAGGACGTTGTACCTCTAAAAAAATATTAGTATGCCATGAAATAAATATAAGAGGTTATGATTTCAATGAAAGAAAAAGTTCTAAATTACAACATGGTGTCAGATCACAGTTTATCAATCAGTTAAGATTGAATTCTGCAGTCAAGGCAAGAAGGGAAATTTTCGGAGAAACGATGGTGGGGAAGCAACTTACCGACGATGGATTATTGCTCAACTTCGCCGGAATGTGCAAGAACCGTCTCTACAAAATCATGCCTATTCCACCGAACCTAGCGGTCAAGGGGAGAGTCAGATAGACACACTAAGTTGGGTGTCAAGTCCAATGTGGTCCGACACAGTTCCAACAGAGCTAGTCAACGGAACTACTGAGCCACTTCCAAATATAGTACAATATTCCTAGGCAGACGCTGGTGTCACACTCACCCCGACTAATACTCTTGAGGTACGTACCCAAATCTCATATAACAATGATTCCACTAGTTACTCTAATGAGAATGGTACAGGAGAAAGAGAGCATGGGGAACAGGAGGAGACAAATGAGCCGACAATATATGTACTACCACCAACGCGCTATGATCCAGAATATATGCCAAGAAGATCCAGGTATCCAGTAGCTAACCTGGTAAGGAAGAGTCTGACGCCAATTGCTCATGGCTTCTCTGCAGCTACATATTAAATCGAGTTACCAAACAATGTCCCAGAAGCCCGGACAAAGAGAGAGTGGATCGAGACAATGGATGTAGAGATTAAAGAATTGGAGAAAAACAAAACATGAGACAAATTCATACTCCCATATGGAAAAAGGGAAGTAGGATGCAAATGAGCGTCCACAATAAAACACAGGGTCGATGGTTCAATCGAGATGTACAAGGTGAAACTGGTAGCCAAGGGGTACACCCAGACCTATGATATTGATTACTCAGAAACATGCTCACTGGTAGCAAAGATTGACACTATTAGAATATTATTTTTCATAGCAGCAAACATGGACTAACCATTACATCAGTTCAATGTATAGAATGCGTTCCTCCATGGAGATCTCAGAGAAGAAGTATACATGGAAGCCCCACCTGACGTCCTAGTAAGGTTCGAGAAAGGAGAAGTGTGCCGATTAAAAAAGGCATTGTATGGATTAAAGCAGTCTCCTCGAGCTTGGTTCGGTAGATTCACTTCAGTCATGAAGAAATATGGCTACAAGCAGAGTAACGTAGACCATACTGTTCCTGAAGAGAAAAGAAGAGAAGGGAAAGTAACATATCTAATTATTTATGTTGATGACATAATCATTACAGGTGATGATACAAAAGAGATGGATCTACTGAAGAAAAACTTATTTCAGGAATTTGAGATGAAGAACTTGGGAAATCTCAAGTATTTTCTGGGTATTGAAGTACTCCAGTATAAAAAGGGTATCTTCATATCCACAACGAAAATACATTATAGATCTGTTCGTAGAAACAGGGATGATTGACTGTAAGCCAACTGAAACGCCAATTACTGTCAATCATGTAGTAAAGATCACTGAAGGAGCCATACCTACAGATCAAGAACGATATCAACACGTAGTCGGGAAGTTGATCTACTTGTCACACACACGACCAAATGTGGCATACTGAGTAGGTGTTCTCAGTCAGTTCATGCATCGCCCACAAGATGAGCATATGGAGGCAGCGATGTGAGTCATAAGGCATCTTATAGGTATACCCGACAGAGGAATCCTTTTCCAGAATAATGGTCACCTTGAGGTCAAGGTATTTACAAACGCAGAATGGGCAGGAAATAAAATGGATAGAAGATCAACCTCTTGATATTTTACTCCTGTGGGAGGAAACCTAGTAACTTGGAAGAGCAAGAAACAGAATGTGGTGACTCTCTCAAATTTGGAATGAGGCATCATAACACTCCCATATGTACGCTCGGAGGATCAACTGACATATGTATTGACTAAATCAGTCAATGGAACGTCGTTTGATGACATATGATGCAAGCTAAATGTGTTTGACCCCACAATTTAGCTTGAGAGGGAGTAGGAAAGTAGCAAGCAAATCATGTCTTTCGAAGCAAATCAAGACTTGGATTTTAGAGTACCCAACTTCTACATTGTATCTAATACCAAGGAGGTTGTATCTATAAAGATTAGTATGCTATAAAATAAATGTAAGAGTGATTATGATTTCAATGAAAGAAAAAATTCTAAATTACAGCACTTAGATGGCTACTTAAATTGCATGGTTGGAGATCAACCCCGTTTGGATGTACACGTTTTTGCTCCTTGAGCGGTGGTATAACACACCACACCCATTCTACTATGAAAATTGGAGCTCCCAATCACGAACAAAATTCACCTTATTTTTCATATGTTACTAATAAAAAAAAGTGTGGGAAGTGAATCAGATCGTTATTCCATTGCTTGCAGATTTTGAGACACTAGAAATGGCTAAACCATTAGTGGATGAGTGCTGCAAATCCTGGTTCGTTGGGACATCCGGTGGACGCAACCCATTAACTTTGGTATTAAATTCATCTATCAAATTTAAAGAGCAATTACACTATACAACTTGAATTTTATCATAAAACTATTTAACGATAGGAGGATATAATTTTGTTATATATATGATGTCTAATTATTTAGTAACCCAGCGATGTGAAATTAATATTACAGTCTAAATAATTTAACGTTTGGGATAATGACTCAGAATATATTAGGTAAGACATTAATAAATAACAAACATAATATTCCGTCATTTTATTCTCCTCTTAACCTCAACAATTTCATCTATTTTCAAATTTAGATGCTTGTAAATAGTCAAGGAGGTGTTTGGTTTAGTCTCACCAAGACTTTTTCAATACGCATACACTTTGTGGGCCTACACAATTGGGTCGGCCTACAAAATGTTTTCTTTTTGTTTTTGTCCAACCAAATGTTTTCAAATAGTAAAATATGGTCCTTTAAGGTTGGGATTTTTTTTTTCATTTGCACTTTCTTTTATTTTTTAAGAAAATCCTTTACAACTAGGATATCAATTCATATGTGTCGCATTATTAATTATGTCGTGGGTAAATGTATAAATCTTAAACATGACTTCATGATAATTGATGACATACGACGACACAATTAATAAACAGATCACACACGATATATACACTACTATCACACGATTAACTTTTTAAAAAAACTTCATATATACATGACACAAGTTGTATTACCTAACACAGAACAAAATAACACGATATAAAATTCATAAATAACATAATTTAATTTCACAATCAGGTTTTAAAATTCATAAGTGATTCAAAAATAAGGCCAAATATTATATAATATATTTAATCATGTTTAGTTGTATTTATATATATATTCACATATCAAAAGTGTTTAAACACATTTATTAATCGTGTATAAACGTATAAAATAATTAGACACGAAATTTATTAAATTAAAATTTATATACACATAAATATAAATAATTACAGATTATTTAATCTTGTGCTAAAATTATCCGACTTATTAATTACAACAATTGACTGAGATTTTGTACTCATCAAGTACAAGTAATATATTGGCCAAAAAAAAGAAGTACAAGTAATATTTCATTATAAAACAAAAAGTACAAGTATATTTTAATGAGAGTGGAAATATTTATTGACCCAAAAAAAAAGAGTGGAAATATTTTATATGCATCCCTAATTGCTTCGTGCACTTTCTATGGACGACCTGATCACTACTTGAAATATATTAATTTATATTAATTAAAAATTCGTTTCTATTATTATATAAGAAAACGATGATTTATAGCGTTTTGACTAGGGCTAACAATGGTTAGGGTATAAACAATGGTTAGGGTATAGTATGGTTATGATAAATATCATAATCATACCATATTTTTAAATCACATACCATAACCATTATGGGTATAATTTTCAATACCATAACCATTAAAAATAAAATAACTGTGGTTATTAACCATGGTTTTGCCCGTATATCCATATTTATTCCACACATGTAATATAATAAAATACCGAAAATTTTATTTAAAAAAATACATAAATCTATATTGTCAACAATAAAAATATATAAAACTAACATCATAGTTATTTATTACATGTATGTACATTAACTTCCATTATTTAGTATATATTAGTTTATTAATAATAATTAATTATTATATTTATATAATAACCATGGTTATAACTATGGGTATAGATCAAATACTATAACCATAACCATTATGGGTAGAAAATTCATCACCATAACCGCACCACACCATAATGGTACGGATAATCATTTTAAACAGTAACGGTTATAACCATGGTTATGAGTTTTTCACCGCACCATTACCGACCCTAGTCTTGATTCTTGACTGTTGAGAACGATGCAGTCATTCAATGAGAACACCGCCCGCTACTGATTAAAACCAAGGGGGATATATAACTTGTGTTTCTTAAACTTATTTTATATCTCAAACATTTATTATTTTATATATATAAATAAAGACTTAATAAGTAGGATATGAGAGCCTTTTGAAATAGGATAATTTGGATTTGGTAACTGTAGTTTAAATCAAAGAACATTGAATTATATAAATTCAACCAAAATAAGCATTTTATTAAAAAGATTAAATTATTAAAGTAAGCAAGGAAGTTTTAAATTTACAATTTTAACTCGCCAGTTTGATCCAAAACATTCAGTCAAACCCAATAATAAGATTCAAGAATTTGTCCAACTAAATAAAAACAATATTGGTAAAAGTTTAAAGTAAAAATTGGAAAATTAAAGAGAAAAATAAAAACAGCAAAGGGGAAATCTTAAAATAAAATAACTAAGGGGATTTTTTTGGTGGGGTTGGGTGAACATGAAACAAAAAGGAAAATCACGAGTTAAGGGATATCAGACTTGTTGATGGATGCATTCAACACTATGATGCAGGACATCAGACTTGTTGATCTGGGCTTTAAGGGACAACCCTTCACCTGAAGCAACAATAGGGAGGGGGTGGACCAGATACAGGAAAGACTTGATCGGGCAATTGCAAACGCGGAATGGATAGGCAACTTCCCAAGCCTAACTGTGACACACAAGCTGATGATAGGATCGGATCACTGCCCAGTCATCATCAACATGGCTCCCCGGAACCCAATTATACTAAGGCAATTCAGATTTGAGGGGGCTTGGCTTGCAAAACCTGAGTGTGGGCAAATTGTAAGAGAGACATGGCAAGTGAATACGGACTCAGGCCGAGCGGAACAGATACATAGGAAGCTGGGGCAGTGTCGAATCAAGCTTCAGAAATGGAGTAAACAGAATGGAGTGAACTACAAGAAACGCATCGAGGAACTTCAAGGTCAGTTGCTTGCAATACAAAACAAAAGGGGCGATAGCTACAATAAGCAACAGGAGATGCAAATCAAAGGGCTGCTAGAGGAGGCGTGGAGAAGGGAAGAGGAGTACTAGAGACAAAAGTTTCGAGTACAGTGGCTTCAAGCAGGCGACAAGAACACGCGATACTTCCACCGGTCTACTGTGCAAAGAAGAAGGGAGAAGAAAATACGGAGAATCCAGAAAACGGACGGGACATGGACAGAAGAGGAGAGGGTGATCCGAGCTGAATGTGAAGACTACTTCAAACACATATTCAGATCAGAGGGTTCGGTAGGGGTGGGGGATCAGCTCAACGCAATGCCTAAAGTGATAACCAACCAAACCAATGAGGCACTAGTAAGGAGAGTAAGCAGGGAGGAAGTCAAAAAGGCTGTGTTCCAATTGGGAGGTAACAAAGCTCCGGGACCAGACGGATTCCCGGGGGTATTCTATCACCGCTTTTGGGACGTGCTTGGGGACGACATATTTCAATCGGTAAATTCCTTCCTTGAAACGAATAGATTGCCTCTAGGTTATTGCTTTACTGACATTGTACTGATTCCTAAAGTGCCAAACCCTATAAACCCGACACAATTTAGGCCCATAAGTATATGCAACTTTAGCTACAAAATAATATCCAAAGTATTAGCAAATAGGCTAAAGTGTGTTCTACCAAATATTATACCCCTGTTCCAAAGTGCTTTCGTATCTGGCAGGTTTATTCATGATAATATCCTTATCGCACATGAGCTCTTCCACCATATGAGAACGAACAAAAAGGCAAGCAGGGAGGAATGTGCGGTCAAGCTAGACATGAACAAAGCATACAACCGGGTGGAGTGGAGATTTGTAATTGAGTCAATGAGGGCGTTAGGATTTGGAGAGAGATGGTGCAGTTGGATCAAAGAGTGTATGACCAACGTCCAATACAGTGTGGTGGTGAATGGAGAGAAAACACCTCGGTTCAGGCCAACCAGAGGATTACGTCAGGGAGACCCCATCTCGCCATACCTGTTCATCATAGTGGCCGACGCACTATCGAGACAAATAAGCAAGGCAGTGGCAGACAAGAGGATAGAGGGAATCAGAATGAAGAGGATGTGTCCAGAGATCCACCATCTACTATTCGCGGACGATTCAATATTTTTCATGAGGGCCACAGAGAGGAATGCAACGAACTTTAGGCAGTTACTCGACGCCTACAGCAAGGCGTCGGGACAGAGCGTCAACTTACACAAGTCGTGCATCCAATTTGGAGCAACAGTTCAAGAAGCAACAAAAGGAGTGATCAAAGGAACACTCGGGATTAGTGCGGTGGACGATGCAGGGAACTACCTCAGGATACCAACCAACTGGGGTAGATCCAAGAAAGCCGCCTTTAAAGCTGGCAATTTCTGACACGACACGATTAAACGACACGACACGATCTGCTTTAAAGCGTATATGTGTTTGACCTTAATGGATCCCGTGTCTAAACAATTCTTATCCGTTTAGACACGATTATTAATCGTGTCTAAACAACTCAAATCTGCGGATATCTGTATAAACACGATTAAACACGATTAACTATTCGTGTCTATTCGTGTTGTGTATACATGTGACACATTTAGACACATTTAAGTATAATAATAATAATAAAATATTAAAATACTCACTTACTTTTTAATATTGAACTATGAAGACATTACTTTGTATATTTGAATTTGTGTATATATGTATTTGTGTATATATCTGCTTTAAAGCGTATATGAGTTTGACATTAACGGATCCTGTGTCTAAACAACTCTATACGTTTAGACACGATTAAACAACTTATACGTTTAGACACGAGACATGTTTAGACACGTTTAAAATTTATCCGTTTAGACACGAGACATGTTTAGACATGACACGATTATGACACGACACGACACGACACAATTGCCAGCTCTAGCCGCCTTGGGCTACATAAAAGAGAGAGTTATAAAGAAGATGCACGGATGGAGGTCCATTTTTCTAAACAGAGCCGGTAAGGAGGTACTTATTAAGTCGGTGATCACAGCGATCCCGACTTATCTCATGACGCTTTTCAAATTGCCTAAGGACGATGCATTGGGTCAGTTGGGAGAAAATGTCAAGGCCGAAACACATGGGGGGAATTGGATTCCGAGAGCTCGGGGACTTCAACCTAGCAATGCTAACAAAAACAGCATGGAGGCTCCTTGATAACCCGAACTCGCTATGGGCCCAGGTAATGAAGGGTTTCTACTTCCCCCGTACTAGTATACTTGAAGCTACTGCAGGTGGTCGGCCATCATGGGCCTGGAGTAGCGTTCTAAAGGGCGGGGACATTATGAAATCCCAAGGAGCTTGGCAGGTAGGCAACGAGAGGAGTATCCAGGTGTTCGGTGATGCTTGTATACCGGGTAGGCCAAGGATGAGGCTGAGCACGCCAAGGACAGCAGCAGGGCAAGATGGATTGAAGGTGGCCCAGCTGATATCCCCAGTTCAGAAGCAATGGAACCTCCTACCTATCCAAGCTGAAATCACCGAACAAGAAAGACATGCGATCCAGGCAATACACATCAGCAAGACCGACAGAAAGGATCGTTTAATCTGGCCATGGGCGAGAGACGGATGCCCAGTTCCGAAACTGATCTATAGGAGGTTGAGGGAACTGGGGCGAGAGGAAGCCACGGAAGGGGCGAACACAGCCACCGAGCTGCAAGCTGCCTGGTGGACTGAACTTTGGCACAGCATGGCAGCCCCCAAGGTAAAGGCGTTCTTTTGGCAGGTGGGTCACAACTCGATCCCAGTTCGTGCGGTCCTAGCAAGGCGGGAATATAACAGCCTCTGCGAGGTGCCCATTCTGTTTGGAGGATGAAGATGTGGAGCATGCCCTGTTACATTGCAGCTGGGCGAGAGGCATTATGGCTTGGGGAGCTTGGCCTGACGTGGAGAGCAAGCCAACCAGTCAATAGACTGGAATGGATGACCTGCATTCAGAAACTAGACAATGGCACAGGTGATGAAGGCAGGAGACGGAGGCTGCGCACAGAGATCCTCGTGTGGGAGATCTGGAAGGAAAGGTGCCGAGCTGATCACGAAGGAAGCGAGCCAAGGCCGATCCAAACGATGAACGTGGCGAGGGCTCTGGCGGACGACTGCTGGAACAACAAAACCAGCATCCTTCCAGCAACAGTGGAGAGGCACAGAACAGCAACCGAGCGATGGAAGAAACCGCCCCAAGGTACGATCAAATTGAATGTTGATGGGGCGTGGGACGGGAACACAGGAAGAGGAGGGACAAGTGTTCTTGCTCGGGATGACCGGGGAATGATTGTGACCGGACGGAACTCGCAAGAGTGATTCTACACGGAGTCGAGCTGGCGGTGCACCACAAATGGACCGATGTCATCATAGAAACGGATGCGCAGGTAATCGTCAAGATGCTGCATAATCCGAATGGAGGTATAGATTGGCCAATTCAAGGGCTTATCGAAGATGCAATCGAGGTAGCGAAGGCTATCCTGAGGTTGGAATGGCGGTTTGTACGTAGAAGCGCAAATAGGTGTGCTAACTGGATTGCTAGACAGTCTAGGATATGGATGTGTCCAGTTAATTGGACGGTTATTCATCCCTCTTCTCTTATCTCGTTATGGTTACTAGACAATGTAAGTTCGAATGATCTTTGAATGAAGTTGAAGTTTTTCAGTGTCAAAAAAAAAAAATGTATTTAAAGGAAAATAAAAATGTTTTTTTAATAGAGAAGTTGTAAACGTTAACAATAAAACATTTTTTAAATATGAAACTGGAAAAATTCTAAAATAAACATCATTTAATTTTGTACAAATCGGAAAACTCATTGAAAATATAGAATATTACACACATATGCAAATTACATTGTTTAAAGTTTTAAACGTGTTTGAGCGATCTACTACTACTAAAGATTCAAATGAACCGCTCATTCTATAATTTATATATGGGAAAACAAAACCATTTTCATTTTTTCTCTAAAAAAGGGTCAAATACGACATTGCCCCTAAAGTTTACGCTGATTTTAAAATTCTCCTTTAAATTTTAAAGTCACTCTTAATGTTTGAAAATGTTAAAAAATTCCCCTTAACATATGCTCTTTTAAGGGAGATTTTTCATCATTTTCAAACATTAAGGGGGATTTTAAGGAGAAATTTTAAAATTGGCGTAAATTTTAGAGGGCAATGTCGTATTTAACCGCCCAAAAATAAGTCTAAGTTTATGTATTTTTTCATCTTTTCTTTACTTTTCCAGTTTCTTTTCATTTTTTTATTTTACAAAAATTCCATCAAATTTTATTTTATAATTCACCCCTCCCCTTTTTATTTTGTTTACTGTTTTCAAGAATGCTATTTGGTAGATCTACTTGGATTTTTTAACAAAATATTAAACACACAATATATAATATATTATTACAGTATAAATATTTCACAATATACACTACGGGAGAGGGTATTGTTAAGGGCTCAAAGTCACGACTCAAACATGGTTGAGCCGTGAAAATTTTAATTTTACAATTATTAACGGCTCAATGGATATTGAGCCCTCCATTGTTGAATTAACGACTCAAATTTTAGAGCTGTCATATTTATTGAATTATATTTTACGGCTCATCTTTGTACTGAGCTGCAAATTTTTTTTTTAATCAAAATTATTTTTGACGGCTCGAATACGGTAGAGCCGTCCTTCAAATTATTTTTAATCGAAACTAATTTTGACGGCTCAATACTATTGAGCCGTCATTCAAAAGAATTATTTTTAATCAAAATTAATTCTGACGGCTCAATAGTATTGAGCCGTCAAAATTAATTTCGATTAAAAAATATATTTTGAAGGACGTCTTTACCGTATTCGAGCCGTCAAAAATAATTTTGATTAAAAAAATTATTTTGAAGGACGGCTCTACTGTATTCGGGCCGTCAAAAATAATTTTGATTAAAAAAACATTTAATAAAAATTAATTCTGACGGCTCAATACTATTGAGTCGTCAGAATTAATTTAAATTAAAAAAATATCATTTTGAATAACGGCTCAATAGTATTGAGCCGTCAAAATTAATTTTGATTAAAAATATTATTTAAAAGGACGACTCTACCATATTTGAGCCGTCAAAAAGTTTTTTGATTAAATTTTTTTTATTCAAAAGTTTTTTTGCGTCAAAATTTTTCACTTCCCGCACGCCTTCCTTTTCGTCTTCCCTCCATCTCGCACGCCTTCATCTTCACACTTTTGTATGTCTCCATCTTCATCTTCATTCCCCCATCTCCATTTCCCGCACGTACGACGTCTATCTCTCTATGTTCTTCCCAACGTCTTCTCCATCTATGTTCTTCCCAACATCGTGGAAGAGCTCATGAATATCATCATGAGTTCCGATGTTCTGGAGATGAGAAACGACAAAGGGAACACACCCATCTACTACGAAGCCTATGTTGGTAGTGTGGTTCCATATCACGTAGAGCATCCCATCTGGTTGGGTCACAAAACATGGACAGTGAGACGCCACTGTTCTTGGCTGCGTTACATGGCAAGAAGAATGCCTTCCTCTGTCTTCATCACCATATCGGAGACGTGAAGGACTATTCGTATTGTCGGAAGAAGGATAGGCATACCATCCTTCGTGCATGGGCCCTGTAATGGAGAGGTAAAGACAATATCCCATGTATACAAACACTAAACAACGAAGGAACATAATTATGCATGGTTTTTAGCTAACCATTCGAGGTTTGGCGTTGATGAAGTCATCGGGGCGGCGAAGGATCTTGAAGTACCAGAGAAAGGAGGCCATCTCTCCAAAGGAACAGTTCAGCACCACTGTAAATATGTATATGTGCTTGAGTAGTAGTGAGGAACAGTTGCCTACCATAAGATTCTTACTTGCTAGCTTTATTCTCAACAAAATCAAACCATTGGTATATGACGAAGGCAACTTCAAATATTTTTTTTTAAAAAAAACATATTTTTAGCGGCTCAAACAAAATGAGCCGTCAAAAATAAAAAAACATATTGATATATAATTTATTTAGACGGCTCATTTCATTGAGCCGCGAAAAATACATAATATTAAATATATTTGTATTTTCGCTGACACTTTCTTTTTGACGGCTCATTCTTATTGAGCAATCAAAAGGACGGATCCTACCTATATGAGCCGTCATAAATAAGGCAACACTTATTATGACGGCTCATTTTTAATTGAGCCGTCTTTAATTAACAACTCAAAAAATGAGCCGTTAATGAACATACTTTTAGTCGTTAACTTAATTATCTCCCGTAGTGATATTATGTTTATTCATTTACTATATTTGTATAAAACTTGTTTTCAAAATTTCGCAACTCATCATATTTGAAATCTTCTTAATGTTTTATCATGTATTGCGATCCTGAACATATCATATTTAAAGTCAAAATTGAATGTCTACGTGACTGAAATTTTATCATATCATTTAGAATTTCAAGAGGATTTCTTGAATTGATCTGAAGTCGTGACGACACTTTCCGATTGAAATTATTTGGTGGTTCACCCAAAATTCCAATCAGATAAAATCAGAATCCGTCTGAACAAGAACTTGAGAATGAATGTATGTTTTTTGTGATGATTTTTCGAACATGAACCTTGACCAATTTATAGTGTTTGTCAACCCATTTGGAAGAGACTTGGCACCAAAGGAACTACACATTTTCATCTGAATCTTAGCGCCAAAGCAGAAGAACCTCTTCGGAAGATAACTTGTCGCCAAAGTTATTGCACCACTTCGGTTGAAACTTGACTCCAAAGCAAGTGTCCAAAAGTCGGGATTTTTGAGGTAAAAATTAAGTCATTAATTCCAAAAATTCAAATTTATAATGAATTTTTAGAATAGTAACTTTATCAAAAATAAAGACCCCAGCCAAGGGCTCTGCCCCCAGCTTGACCCCAGCCAGGGGCTCTGCCCCTTGGACCCCGCTAGGAGCTCCCGCCCCTAGGACCCAGCCCAGAGGCGCTGTCCCTCGGACCCCTACAAAGGTTGCCCCCTTTGACGTCTGATTTCTTGCCCCTAAGCAACGAATGAAGTTCTGATATAGTGAATCATAATATACTCAAATAAGTGTGTACGGATCCGTACCCTTCTGACTTGCTTAATGAAATATTATGATCATATTGGTCAACTAATCAGTCCAATTACACTAAAATATCTAACATATATTACTATATGATTTTTTTTTTTGGCCAAGTGAAAGAAGAATTGGAGATGCGGGGGATCGAACTTACTATATGATTCAATCAAGGTAATTATATTTATTTTTATGCTCATTGTAATACACAAGTCAATGTTTAGTCTTTAAATCTCACCACGTGAAAGTTTTGACAACTTTAAACTTAATAACGCATAAGAAAATCTTACCTCACCAAATAATATTCTACCATTTTATGCCTATATTTTATGTTTCTTTTACTATAATTATATATAAGCTTATATGTATTTATTATAATATTTTCACAATTTTAAATTTCGTAACTAAAGAACCGCAACGTTTTATACAACGCTTTGATTCACATACACTTGTTGTGAAAAGATTCATAATGGCATGTGCTATCTTATATTTCGAACTTACATAATTATATTTCAAAATAACACATTTTTTCAGTATATTATTTAGAAACAAATGTGCAAAAGCACAAATTAATAATTACCACTGTATAAGTTCTTATTTAAGTGAAAATATGGCAGCGGGTCAATCGCTAGTATTCTATAATGTATCTTTTAACAAAATCTAAAGAATCATAATTTTGTTTGATTAAGTCAGATAACAACGTTATAAATTTAGCAATTATAATTTTGGTTGGTTGGGCAACCCGGTTTGGGTTCGGACTCTAGCTAGGGGATCCCAGTGTGGCTCGAATCGAGTCAAGACTTATCTGTAACATTATTGTAAGTTTGTAAAGTTTAATTGTAACATTTAGAAAAATATTTGGTTAATTTTGAAAATATGAAAAATATTTAATGGAAGTTTTTAACAGAAAATTAACGGAGGTACCAATTACCATCATTTTCAAATATATTGAACCATTAACCATCAATTGGCCAAAAAACCATTAACCATAAAAAAAAAACATGTTATGAAAAATTATTTTGTGCAAAAATGTTAGAACAATTTTCAGATTTTTTCCTATGAAAAATCGACAATGTTTAGGTTTAAAATCAATTTTAGAACTTCTCGACCTAAATTCATGATATTTCGCCGTTTGAGACAATCAATAATTTAGAGTTTTAAAATACATTAAAAAAGTCAATGTCATAATAAAATTGTTTTTCAATACATGTAGGTATCTATTTTTTTTTTGGGACCAAAATAGGTATCTATTCGTTGTTATCTACTATCATATTTTCTATTTATTATCATAATTAAATAATAGATGCATATATTTTCTAGTACATTGATATCATAATTATCATAACTAGACCGACCTTTGAACCAGAGGGGTGGATCGGGGGGTCTCGGTTCAGCCGGTCAGAACCGTCGGTTGAACCGACCAGTAATGATTTTTAACGGCTCATTAATTAAGCCGTTAAATTTTCACGGCTCAACAGAAGTTGTGCCGTGAGACGAAGTGTCAGGATAATTATCACGGCTCAATATATGATGAGCCGTGATAATTATGACAGCACTTTTGGTTGAGACGTGAAAAATATTTTTTATTGTTTTATTGTTTTATTTTTGATGACTCATTTAATTTGAGCGGCCAAAAATATTTAATAATAAATAAATTAATACGACCCGTTTTTAAACCCAAATATGTTTTTTTATTCTTCAACAGCCGTGTTCTTCTTCCCGTCTTCATCGCCTTCAACCCTGAGATCCGTCTTCTTCTTCCCGTCTTCATCGTTCTTCATTCTCTTCAACCCCGAAACAAAGAATGTCCGTCTTCGTCCCGTCTTCATCATCGTCCGGTTGAAGAAACCGCGACCTTGTCCCCATCTTCATCGTCGTCGTCCACTTCATCATCGTCCAAAGCTCCGTCATCGTCCCGTCGCATCCCGCATCCCGACAAGAAGGTCAAGCATCCAATCGCGTCACACATCCAATCACATTCCACAGCTCCGTCTTCGTCCAAAGCTCCAGCCACAACCTTCTCCAGCTTCGCATCTTCTCCAGCCCCCGCCTTCTCCAGCTCCAGCTCCGCAACACCGACGCTCCGAAGCTGCCTTATTCGTCGAGCTCCAACTTCAAAAGTGGTATTTCTCTAGACAAGCTTTATTGTCTACTTTTTTTTTGCTTGGTTTCGAGTAGAGAGAGTAGGAGGGGTCAATCTGCTACTTTCATTAGTTAAAAGTGGTCTTCCCATTCATTAGTAAAAAAAAGAGAGGGAATACGAAAAGTTTGAAATTTGAAATTTTTTGAAGGACAACTCAATAGTATTCGAGTCGTTCAAAATAATTTTAATTAAGAAAAAATTATTTTTTGGACGACTTAATGGTATTCGAGCCGTGAAAAATATGTTTTTTTTTTAGTTTTTCTATTTATCACAGCTGAAACCCAAATGAGCCGTGAAAAATATGTTGTTTTTTTTCCTATTTATCGCGTCTCAAACCCAAATGAGTCGTGAAAAATTAAAGAAAACTTGCGTCCGAACAATAAATGAGCCGGGAAAATTAAAGAAAAAATAATTAAATATTAACGACACTTGATATTGAGCCATTAAATGTAAAATAAAGGTGACGACTCAGTTGTTTGGGCCGTGAAAAAAAAGTAACGGCTCAATGTTATATTCTATTTAATTTAATTTGTAACGGCTCAATATACATTGAGTCGTTAGATTTAGCCGTTATTTGCTTTTTATCCGTAGTGATATCTCTATTATAAAAAACATTTGTAAAAAATCCTAATACATTGAAACCTAGTGAGTGCAACAATCATTAGAAGCATGAGAAGATTTAAACCATTTATGGAAGCACAACTGCAAGTAAATCTTACACAAGAGAACTCAGACTCTGATGTGCCACAAACCTCAATTAGCTTAAGCTTATCCACTTTAAGTTGCAAAACCAAGAACTCAAATCCAAAGGCATCGAAGGTGCTGACAATGCAACCCCAACTAGAGGAAATACTCCCGATCATGGAGTCCCTAACGAGCTGTCAATTCAGACCCGACTCTTTGTAGAGTCGCTGAAAGTCGGCGCTCCAGGGAGATCGGGGAAGGGGACCACATCAAGAGACAGTACGATCCCTAAGTTAACCCAACAGTGATGGATCAACAAGATAGAGAGAGCGGAGACAGAGAAGAAGGCGAGTCTGGGGATGCCCAAGTCGGTCGCCAACTGGTAAGTTGTTATGGAATAACCAAGAGCAGCCCAACAGAAGGTCATCCCAAGAGTTAGTAATATGTCCAGTAGAGGTTAATCGAGACCAATAAGTATATTGTCAGCCCATCCGAGGTTTATATATTGTCGTCTTCCTTAAAGTCTGTACCGAATTATGTTTTTTTTGCATGATGGTGAATAACAAACTTGGTATTCTCTCTCGTTCATAACCTTTTCCCTTCTCTGTACCTAACATTGGAATCAGAGCTTCCACCACCTCTTCTATGCATCTCATTCTGCAACCTTTTTCTCCGTTCTCTATCTTTCCACTTCTTCATGGCGACGGAAGCACGCTGGCAACAAAACGATCGAGCATTGACATAACTTTGTTAGATGATTGATGGTCACAACTTCTCCATGGAAGAAATAAAAACGACGATGAACGCCATATTGAAACACTTCGATTTTGTACGACAAAAGGGTCTCATAGTGGGAGCTGACGCTGAAAGGGCATCTTCAGAGAGAACTTTAACGATGAACTTAGGGCCGTCGAGAATTCGTTCTTTTCGAATAGGCAAATTCGACTTTCCTCGCTTTAATGGAGAAGACGTCGTAGGTTGGCTCTATCATTGCAACGATGATTTCAAAGTGGATTATGTGGCAGATGACTTGAAGATAGATCTAGTCACCATACATGTTGAAGGACATGATTTGATATGACACCAATCCTTTATGCACAGAACACTAAGGAGGCGTTTGTTTTTATGTATTAGTTAATACATGTATTAACTCTGTATTAAAATATATTGTATTAATATATTTTAATACATGTTTACATATATACAGTGTTTGGATGGATACATGTATTAAGATATACATAACCCCTAATACAATGTTTGGTTAGGTATAAATTATATATAAAGTGACTAAAATACATAACTACCCTTAGATTTGGTTTTATAATGTAAGTATATTATGCACGTAAATCGATATATATTTTAAAATAAAATGTATTAAAATCTCACAAAATTTAGAGAAAAAACAACACAAAAAATAATCAACAAACAAATTTTAATCAAGCAATCCTTTTAGCCATTCAAGACGTTCATCCTCATTATAACCAAAAAACACAAGAACCAAGCTTGGCTTCTCTGCAAAGAGACGATGAACCTTTCTTTTCTCCTCTTTTGTAATTCTTTCTAGAGTAGATAATGCAGTGTTGAGTTAAAGTAAATGTTCTTGCATAATATTTGTACTTAGTGACTGCGTCATCTTTTCACTTAAGACATCTAGGTGCCTAACATGCTGTTCAAGACCCAACTTGTCATCAAATTCCTTTTTCTTACGCTTCCTTCCAGATGATGAACTAGCGGGACCTTGAGATTGCTACTCAAAATTTGCTTATACATGATGTGATATATCTTCTGCTTCAGCCTGCATGAGAACCTCTTGAATCGGTTGGGAAAGGTTTTACCATTAGCTCTATCTTTGGCATATAACGTGGTTAGTTGATCAAAATGTGGAAACGATTTGGTCTGGAATGGACCAACATCAGGATGACTGCAAGTAAAAAGGCAAAATCAACCAAACATATTTGAACCTAACATGACTTGTTTAATATGATAACAAATTACCTTTAAATAAGATGTCCACACATCTGTGTCCTCTATGGCCATTTTCCTCACATCATCCTGAAGCATTTTTCATATCATAAAGTACCCTCCATTCTCTTTTCAAGTTTCTTAGGCAAGAGTCGATGTAGTGTTTTTCTTTCAAACCACATCCAATAAGTTTTTGCACAAGCATCCTTTCAAGTTCATTTATGTAGCCATTTCTGAAACCAGAATCGGTATTGAAGGGACCTTTAGAATGCAACTCCAGCATGGTAGATATAAAAACTGAATCCTCAGCCATGGACTACTTACGGTTGAACATATATGCATTCCATATTTGGAGTGCATGCTGCCAGTATATTAGTTCTAATATTCCCCTTACGATTTATGTATCTAGGTTTATCCAATGTTGGTACTTGATGTTCTATATGAGTGCCATCAGGAGCACCTAAACAATTCTACATGTAAACTAATAATGTTAATATTTTAACTAGGATAGCAATTTATTGAAAATATTAATGTTGTGATTAAATATATACCTTAAACCATTTGCATCGTTCATCATTGCGATTAAGTGATATTGGCTCAACTCGTTTGGTAAGAATGTTGTGCAGTCTTAATATTTATATGAGGACTTTGTTAAAATGTCGACTAACTGTTTCCCCGTACCTTCCATAGTTGAATTTAATGACCGAGTTCTTCTCATCATGAACAAGAATGTACAATGTCATTGCAACTTGCTCATCAATATCTAGATACTTTGTTGAATTTAAACCTCCTACATCCCTTACCATCATATAGAGTTTGACAAAGCAAGATCTTTTCATTCTTAATTGGTCATGACACGCTGTTTCACTC
Organism: Chamaenerion angustifolium; assembly: GCA_946814005.1. Classification (NCBI taxonomy): domain Eukaryota; kingdom Viridiplantae; phylum Streptophyta; class Magnoliopsida; order Myrtales; family Onagraceae; genus Chamaenerion; species Chamaenerion angustifolium. The sequence goes on along the minus strand of OX328270.1, from coordinate 25,215,197 downwards.
TCATACACAAGTCTCATAATATAACTTCTCCTAGAAAAGATCCTTGGACACCTAGTTATAAGCTCACAACGTATACTAAAGAAGCGTCTAACAAAAATATTTATGTAAACATACATGACAACCATAAACTCAACCATGCCAACCTTTTTCCTCGTTCTTTCATTTTCTAAACTCAAGGTATGCATATATGTAAGGAAAAATGAAACAAATCAAGTTTAGATACTAACACAAATATTAATGGCTACTGAGTATCGAACATTGCAAATATTTCATAATATATTGAATTACAGCAACACGCCTGCAGTAAAAAAAAAAGCAAAAAAAACCCATTGTTGCTCTAATCACCATTATGGCTACACAGTTCTTTTGAGTTTGAATATTTACTCGTAGATTATGTCCAGTAAAAAACAAGAAAACCCACATCTCTAATAATTAAAACGTACACAATAATTGACAAATCAAAATGCTGAGAGGTTTGAGCCACAACTCTAACAAGAAAACCCACATTACAAATCAAAAGGTAAACACAATAATTAATAATCTATACAAATTGGAACTTGCGAATTTGAGGTTTACTAAATAATTGTGTATGTTGAGACTGATTAAAAAGAACACATATTTGAATCAGAGGAATACTTGATGGGAAGTTGAAGAAGAACACCGAGAGGAACGCCAAGAGGAGTTGTTGCCTTCATAAAAAGATGCTAGGTTTTGTCTATGAGAGGGGTTATTTTAGTCATCTGGCACTATGTATTATTTAATACCTAGGTTAAATTTAGCATTAGCTAATACTTAATAAACCACATAATTATGTATTAATTAATACACAAGTATTACTTAGTACAATTTAAAATTAAAGCCAAACATAAGTATTAATTTATACATGTATTAGCTAATACTAATACATGGTTAATGTTTCAAACAAACACCCCTAGGTATCGTGGGAGAATACTCTGCAGCTACCCAAGCTCGTTTCGGATCCATCCCCTTCAATGATCCGCTATTCGATCTAAACTATTTGAAATGAACAGGTACCATGTTTGTGCTTGAATATTTTTCGTTCGTTGACTGCTTTGTTCCACCACATTCAATTACTTGATCCGATGACAGAACATCAAGCTTTAAGCCACTTTTTGGGCGGTCTAAGGGTAGATTTACATGGTCCCGTGAGTATGGTACAACTAAAAGTTGTTTATGATGCCTTTTCGTTAACTAAGCTACATGAGGCGACCTTGATTGCTTGTGTCGATAATCCTCCGAATTCACAACCACGGTATACGAATGTTATGGCTACGAGTAAACCACCCCATGCCCCCAACCTTGCTGCTACTCCTGTGTGGCGTAACAGTGACTCTCAGAATAGTCGTATTCTATCTAGTAAGGAGATCGAGGAAACAGGAGCCAAGGGTTTGTGTTTCAGTTATGATGAAAAATATGCCCATGGTCATATATGCAAGAAACATAATCTGTTTGTAATGGAAGTTGAGACTAATGATGGAGGGAACACACAGGTAGAAGGCGATGAATTAGTAGAGGTTGAGAAGTAGCCATTAATCACATTGCATGCCTTGACAGGGTCATTTGTTAGTTCGATGATCAAAGTTGATGGAATGGTGGGCACTAAACAAATACACATTTTGATAGATTATGGAAGCACACATAATTTCTTGGACCTCAACACCGCAAAACGACTTGGTTGCAATTGTGTACAACTACTAGAATTAAATTTCATAGTTGCAAATGGGCAAACTATGTGCTTAAAATTTGCTTGTCCGAAGTTTAAATGGAGTCTTCAAGGTCACTTGCACACAACAAACGTTTTACTCCTACCACTGGAGAATTATGACTTGATTCTGGGTGCTCATTGTCTTGCTATATTTGACGATGTAATCATGAATTTTAAGCAGTTATACCTGAAGTTTGTTGATGCAGGAACCATGCGGATGATTCAAGGAAACTCCGACTCTACCGTCCAATTCACTAGTGCGAGTAAACTCGAGAAAATACTGCAAAAGGGTACCTGCAGTTATTCACTTGTGCAGCATTGCGGTGGCTGCAAGTGAGGACAAGTCCATGCTTCAAGTAACCCCAACAAAAAATACGACAGTGGAAGTTGTATTGCAGGAATACGTCGACGTGTTTATCGAGCCAACATTCTTACTTCCCTGACCACCAGATTGAGCTTAAACAAGGCACCCCACCGATTTTGGTATGTCCATATCGTTACTCAAGCCTTCAAAAGAAATGTAAATGTTGATCAATGGTCCAATTCAGGCTAGTACTAGTGTGTATGCTGCTCCAATCGTTTTGGTGAAGAAAAAAGATAGTTCGTGGCAGATGTGTATTGACTATAGAAAAATCAATGCAACAACTATCAAGAGCAAGTTCCCGATTCCGTTAGTTGAGGAGTTGTTAGATGAACTTCACGGGTCTACAGTCTTCTCTAAGTTAGATTTGCACTCGGGATATCATCAAATTCGAATGCTGAAGGCGGATGTCCACAAAAAGACTTTTCGTACTCACGAGGGTCATTACGAGTTTCTTGTCATGCCGTTTGGCTTGGGGGTGTCAAAAATTGACCCAACTCGTGAGTGACCCGCCCACGGGTCGTGTTTGGGTCAGACCTTTTGACCCACAAGTCATTTTGACACAATTCATGGATGATCCGTTAAAACACGGGTCAGGTTTGGGTCAGTAGTCTTGACCCATGGGTCAATCCATGACCTGAATTGTATATTATATTAAATATATATATTTTTTACCCATGGGTCAATAGTCTTGACCCATGGGTCAGTTTGTTGCTGGGGTTTTATGTACTAGTGGGTCGAATGGGTTAGACTGACCCGTGGGTCATTGAGGTCGAACAAGTCAGTCTGACCCAAGACTTACTATTCCTGATGGGTCAGGTTTGGGTTTAAAAACTTACCCATACTATTACACGGGTCAGGTTTGGGTTAGAGGGTCCATGACCCGACCCGAAGGCCGATACGACCCATGACCTGTTTTGACACACTTAGTTTGGCCTTACTAACACGCCAGCAATATTTCAAAACCTTATGAACTCAATTTTTAAACCATTCCTCCGCCGATTTGTGTTGGTCTTCTTTGACGACATTTTGGTCTATAGCATCGAGTTTCAGTATCACATTCAGCATTTACACGCGGTTCTATAGTTGATGCGCACAAACTCACTCTTTTACAAGATGAGTAAATGTTATTTCGCGGGATTACAAGTAGAGTACCTTGGCCACATAATCATTGGACAAGGGGTATCAACCGACCCTTCTAAAGTGGTAGTAATTGCTTTATTTCCCAAGCCGATGAATATTAAACAATTACGGGGATTTATTGGCCTTTCTGGCTATTATCGACGATTCATCCAAGCTTATAGCACAATAAATAAACCATTAACGGAGATGTTACGAAATAATAATTTTTGTTGGTCCACTAGTGCAACTTCTGCATTTGAGCAACTAAAGAAGGCATTACAATCTACTCATGTCTTGGATTTACCAGACGTCACAAAACAATTTGTAGTTGAAATGGATGCATCGACCATCCAAATTGGCACGGTCCTCATGCAGGCTTGCCATCCTATCGCATATATCAGTAAAACCCTCTTGGCTCGCCACCAAGCTCTATTAGCTTACAAGAACGAATTGCTCGCCATTCCCTTCCCAATAAAAAAATGGCATTATTTCTTAATCGATCATCGTTTCATCATTCGTACGTACCAAGAGAGTTGAAGTTTCTTCTCGAACAAAAGGTCTTCACTCCCCTCCAACATAAGTGGATTGCCAAATTGCTTGGGTTTGATTATGAAATTGTATACAAGGCGGGTAAGGAGAACGTCGACGCGGATGCCCTATCTTGGTTGCCTTAAATAACATTGCTCACAATGACTGTGTCAGCATTACCTCCTGTGTTGATCAAGAAAATTTGTGCGAGATGGGAGTTAAACACTGATTAATTGGAATGGACAAAACACTACGCAAGGAGCTGCTAGAGCTAATACACTATTCGACACTTGGGGGCCACTGCGGGGTACATGGCACTACTCAACGCTTACTGTCACTGGTATATTGGAAGGGAACAGTAAAGGACATTTAATAGTTCATTCGTCTTTGCCCAACGTGTCAACAAAACAAATCAGAGACAATTGCTAATTCCGACCTTCTACAACCATTACCAGTTCCTGCAGGTATATTTACAGATGTTACCATGGATTTTATCTCTGGGTTGCCGAAGTCACAGGGCAAAGATGTCATCATGATCGTGGTGGACATATTAATCAAGTACGCACACTTTGTTGGCCTGTCACATCCATATACGACAACATCGAATGCTCAACTATTCCTTGATAACGTTTATCGCCTACGTGGGTTACCCCAATCGATAGTCAGTGATCATGACCCAATTTTTATCAGCTCATTTTGGCAGCATCTATTTACACATCATGGGGTGAAACTGAAACTTTCATCAGGTTATCACTCGCAAACCAATGGGCAAACTGAGGTCGTCAACTGATGCTCGAGACTAACCTTTGTTGCATGACAGGAGATAAACCAACTTCTTGGTATAGATGGCTATCTCTCGATGACTGGTGGTACAATATGACGCCGCACTCCATAATCAAAACCACACCCTGTCAGGCTCTATACGGTTACCCCGCTCTGGTACAGATTCCGTACATCCCTCGGGATTCCATAGTTCTGACAACCGACTTGGTATGGCGCGATCGCAAGAAATCCATTCACCTATTGAAATTCGACTTGGAACGATCGTAATCGCATGAAACAACAAACATATAAGCATAGATAAGAAAGTCAATTCGTCGTCGTCGACTTGGTATACCTCAAGTTGCATCCTTACAAGCGACAATCCATGAGGTAACTCTCACAACAGAAACTTGCACTGAAATACTATGGGACTTTGAGACTGTGAAGAAGATTGGTCAGGTATCTTATCAACTCCATTTACCTCAAATAACACAAGTCCACATAGTATTCCATGTTTCCCTTTTAAGAAAATCATGGAGCGATGCTCATGCTCACGTCCCACTTCCTGCATACTTCTCGGTTGATTCCACGTCAACACGCCTGGTGATTCTGGAATGCAAGATTGTCAAACGAACGAACGGAGCAGTCAAACAAGTGTTAGTGCACTGGAAGATTCGTCTCCAGCAGATGCTACATGTGAATTTTTGGATGAGTTTCGTGCCCGCTTTCCAGATATTCACCTTAAGGACAAGGTTCTTCGAGGGGAGAGTAATTTTATGGAATAACCAAGAGTAGCCCAAGAGTAGGAGTAGAGGTTAATTGAGTATTGTCAACCCATCCGAGGTTTAGACATCGTCGTCTTCCTTTAAGGTTGTACGGAAGTTTTTTTTTTTGCATGATGATGAATAACAAACTTGGTATTCTCTCTCGTTCCTAAGCTTTTCCCTTCTTTGTACCTAACACAAGTCCATCCAAGGAAGAAGTCTAACAAGATGGCAAAAGGAGGGTCGGGGTGGGACCTGAACCACTGGAGGATCAGAAAGTTTTACCTCTTTCTGCTCCATACCTGTTCTGGTATTCCGAACTCTAGCGGTACCAATGGTCCTCGGTTGATCAAGTAAGCTACGGTATTGTCTGCCTCTGCCAAGAACTGCTTCGGCAGTCCTGCATGTATACACATGCTTTAGCTCTCTCAATCAATGTTCGGTTCATCCGTTCTGCTACGCCATTCTGTTGTGGTGTCCCTGGCACAGTCCTTGCCAGTCTGATGTCATTCTCATAATAGAACTTCTTGAACTCCATATCATCATACTCACCACCATTGTCGGATCTCAATGTCTTGATCTTTAGACCTGTCTCATTTTCTACAATGGCTTTCCAGATCTTGAACATTTTCAAATACTTCTTATTTGTGTCTCAAGAAATAAACTCATACCTTTCTGGAATGATCGTCAATGAAAGTCACGAAATATGACTTCCCGCCAATGAATGAGACAATAATTGCGCCCCAGACATCCGTGTGAACTAGATCAAGCTTTTCTTGCTTTAATGATTTGCCACTTTTTATGAAGCTAACTCTCTTCTGCTTCCTAAAGATGCATCTTTCACACAAGTTAGTGTCAATTGACTGTAGGTCTGGTATTTTTCCCTTAGAATGCATGATCTCGAGACTCTTGTCACTCATGTGACCAAGTCTCTTGTGCCATAGATTTGGATCATCTCTGTTGTCTGCAACGTAATTGACCCACCAGTGTTTGTCATCGTATATAGTGTACCACTCTTCTGGCCACGAGCGACTGTGAATTCACCTTTAAAAACCTTTCAAGTATCACCATTGAAGGTTGTGACATAACCTTCCGTTGTGAGCTGGCCCACCGATATCAAATTATTTATCAAGTTAGGAATGTGTCTCACATCCCTTAACTTCCACACAGATCCATTTAACTTGATATGTACATCACCCTTGCCAACCACATCGCAAGGTTGATCGTCACCAAGATATACATTACCAAGGTTACCTGACGAATAACTCAATAAGAGTTCTCTTTTGGAAGTCGCATGGATAGAAGCTCCGGAGTCTAGCACCCATGACTCCGACTTTCTCTCCAAAGAGCATATCAAAGTATCATCTGCCTCTTCTGCAACGATGTTTGCTTATGTCTTTCCTTCTCTTTCTTTGGGGATCTACACTGATTCTTGTAGTGCCCGATCTTCCCACAGTTCCAACATTCTATCACCTTCTGATTCTGATTGTTGGAATTTTTGTGATTTTGAGATTGTGACCTCCCATTTTTTCGATTTGGACTTATTGATCCCTCTATTCTTTTTTGAATATCTGCCTCTCCTATCTACATTCAAAGCTGACCCTGAGCTAGAATCACCATTCGACCAATTTCGAATTTCTTCAGTCATAATGATGCTGACCACATCATCAAACTTCAGTTTTCTCTTTCCTGCAGATCCGGTGATTGCAGTGACTGTGCTTTTCCAACTATTAGGCAATATCCTAAGAATTAGACATGCACGTATTTCTTCAGTGATTGACATATCCAGCAGCTCCTACTCTGAATCTTTCATTTCCTCTAGTTTATCACCCAGAGGTAAATAAAGATACTTTTGGTACAAGCTGTCTTCTATTTGCATTTTCTAGAATCCAAAATTCGTGCCATCAAAATGAGAAAATTTGGACTCTTTCTCTAACGCCATTGCTCCCACTCGAACAAATAGGATGAATAAAAAAATTATTTCGCAGAATAATTTTTGTAAACGTCTTCCGTGCTTTTGATTCACTAACTGAAGGCTCTGATACCAATTGTTGGGATATTAGACGCTATTAATTTCCTCCTTGTAGGACCTTGGGATTCAATGGATCAAGAGAAATGCACACGACACAAAGATTTACGTGGTTCATCAATTTGGCTACGTCCACAGCTCACATCCACACTTTCATTATAGACAAATAGTGTATCACTCAACACATACACTATGTATCGCTCGCACTCTTAAATACTCACTCCGTATTTTTGTCTCACAAATACAACACTATTTTCTCCCAAAGACTTAACACTCAAACAACTGTTTCTTACATTTCTTTATTTCTTGTGCTTGTTCTTTTCTTCAACATTGTTGACTTCTTATAGACTAGAAAAGATTACTATCTTCGGTGGCTTGACCACTTTGCTGAGTGTCTTGCCCACTATGTTCAGTGGCTTGCCAACTCTAATGAGTGGATTTCCCACTTGTTGAGTGGTAGTGATGGCCCGAAAATCTCCATTCTCAACAGGGAGGTTCTTGGGGGTGACGAGGACGTTACGGTGAGAGCGAGGTAGGTGGCCAAGCGGCGGGTGAGGTCGAGAAGGGCCAACATGGCCTTGGTTGACTGTGTTGTGGAAGGACGACGAACGATTCAAATTTTAGCTATGAATGCAGAAACGTAATTGATAAGTGAAGATTCAAACGAAAAGAATCGGTCGGTTACTCAGTTAAAAAAAATTAGGAACTGGAATCGATCAATTTTTTAAACTGAACAATTCTTCAAAAATCGGTCAGTTCACACCGGTTGAACCGAATTCACTATGCATTTCAGTATTTTGATTGCACCATTCAGGGAGGCAGTTCGCAGTCGGACCCGATCGGGCCGGCGGTCCGATTCTAATAACTATGATTGATATTAAATAAAAGTTGTGTACAAGCACGAGCTAATCTATATTATTAAGGTAGAAATGATTTTTGTACCCGCCCGACTGTAAAATAACACAAATACCTTTTAATAATATAATTAGTTATTTAAATGTATTTTCAAAAGGTTATAAAAAAATACATGCACAAAGACTGGATCATATGACCTTATAATTTAAAGACACACGTATTAACTAGCTACACACGTATACAACATTACAAATTCAACAAGATGATAATTATATTTTCTTTATCACTATCCATTTCTTTTTGCGTTAATAGGTCCAAATGGTACCATATGGTTGGATCATGTGATTGGATGGTACCCCTATGTTGTTTCTTGGTACCATATGTTTTCATAATGTTGTTATTTAGTCCAAATTACTGTTGCTATCAAGTTTAACGTATAGAATGTTGATCTGGCTAATGGAAAAGAAAAATTAAAATAAATAGGAAAAATCGAAAAAAATAAAATAAATTAAAAAAATATATAAAAATATAAAATATTTTTTTATATATATTTATTTTTAAATTAAAAATCGAAAACAAAAAAAAAAAAAAAAAAAAAAAAAAGAGAGAGAAAGAAAGAAAACCCTAGCAATTCGACCCTTATGATCCAATTGACCTAGCTAGGGTCGAACCCAGGGATAGGTCTGACCTAGACCTGGTCTCTAGTGACCCTTAAGGTCCATTTGACCCAGCGAGGGTCAATTCCAGAGATAGGTCAAACCCAGACCTGATCGCCCAGGTCAGGCGTCCTGGTCGGGGTCCAACCTAGCCCAGGGTTCGACCCTAGGCTGAGTTAATTGGACCCAAGGGTCCAATTGCTAGTTGTTATTTTTTCTTTCGTTTTTTTATGATTTAAATTAAAGATTATATTATATATCTATGTGACACTGATGTGGGGTTGATGTTGAACATTTAACAGAAAAAACTAACCCTTTCATTTTTTCTCATGCACCAATTTTTTAGATCTATATGTCTATTATATATATATTATTCAGGGAGAAATTGTTTTTGTAACCGACACCTACAAAATAACACAAAGACTTATAATAATCTAATTAATTTATATTTATCATGAATGTTTTGATCATTTAAATATTTTCTCAAAAACTTAAAAAACAAAAAGTATTTTCACGAAGACTCGAACATATGTATGACCTTATACATTAAAGACATACATATTAACTAGCTTCACACATACATAACATTACAGATTGTTTTATCACACATACATTTTTCTGTACCACTGTCCCTCAATTTCTCATGCACCATTTTTTAGATCTCGATGACAAATGAAATTATATTTTCACTTTATCGGACACTAAGATAAAAGTGAATCTAAAGACTTAGATCATTTATAAATGTTATAATCTCATCTATAACTGAGAGAATTTAGATTGAATTAATATGTCTAATATGCATTATCTATTATTTGAAGCAATAAATAATTAATATGTATAATATAATCAAGTTTGAAATTTATATTAGAGTGGAAGAAGGAATCCCATTTATTATTTATTTATTTTTAATTTAATTTAATTAGTATATATGTTATTTTATATAACTTTACAATTTTACATAATAATGATAATTGTATATTATGTCATATTATTTTGGTAATTGTGACTTTTTAATGTCTCTACAATTATATAAAATTGTTTGGAAAAAGTATGAAAAATTTGTAATATGTTTGCCTATTGTTGTAAAAGTGACTCCTTGTTTTTTTTTATATGAAACATGTTTGCTGTTGTTGGTTTTAGATGATGTCTGTTAGTGTCCGTCAAAATGTCTGTTAACTTGGCACATGTGATCGACGTTACTGTTAGTCTGTTAGTCTTTTCAGTGTTGTTATATGCAACAGTTACTGTTGACAGCTCTGCCAAGCTCGGCGATCAATTTCCCAAGTCGAGCCTGATTTGCGAATCAACTTACTGGTAGGGGTTTCTGAATCCTCGGAATTGAAGCCGAGCCTGATTTGCGTTGATTATTTGAAGGGTGTCGTTGAATCCGACCTTGATTTCTTGAAAGACCGAGTCAAGGTCAGGGCATCATGTAATGGCTCCACTACAAGAATTTGTTGCAACAACAACGAAACTTCCGTGTTGACGCTAACAGTTGTAGTTAAATAAGATCTACCAAACAATGTCCAAGAAGCCCGAGCAAAGAGAAAGTGGATCGAGGCAATAAATGTAGAGATGAAAACATGGGAGAAAAATGAAACATGGGAGAAATGCATACTCTCAACTGGAAAAAGGGAAGTAGGATGCAGATGGGTGTTTACAATAAAGCACATGGTCAATGGTTCAATCGAGAGGTCCAAGGCGAGACTGGTAGCCAAGGGGTACACGCAGACCTATGGGATTGATTACTTAGAAACATTCTCACCGGCAGCAAAGATTGACACTATCAAAATATTATTTTCCATAGAAGCAAACAGGGATTGACCATTACATCAATTCGATGTAAAGGATGCGTTCTTCCATGGAGATTTCTGAGAAGAAGTATACATGGAAGCCCCACATGACATCTCAAGAAGGTTCGAGAAAGGAGAAATGTGCCGATTAAAAAAAGGCCTTCTATGAATTAAAGCAGTCTTCTCGAGCTTGGTTCGGTAGATGCACTTTAGTCATGAAAAAAATATGGCTACAGGCAGAGTAACGCAGATCATACTCTGTTCATGAAGAGAAGAGAAGGGAAAGTAATATGTCTAATTATTTATGTTGATGACATGATCATTATATGTGATGATACAAAATATATGAATGTATTGAAGAAGAACTTATTTCGGGAATTTGAGATGCCGAACTTGGGAAATCTCAAGTATTTCTTGGGTATTGAAGTACTCCGGTCAAAAAGGAATATCTTCATATCTCAACGAAAATACATTCTAGATCTGCTGGTAGAAACAGGGATAATGGACTATAAGCCAACTGAAACGCCGATTACTATCAATCATGGACTGAAAATCACTGACGGAGCCAGACCTACAGATCAAGAGTGGTATCAACATCTAGTCGGGAAGTTGATCTACTTGTCACATACACAACCAGATGTGGCATACTCAGTAGGCGTTCTCAGTCAGTTCATGCATCACCCACAGGAAGAGCATATGGAGGTAGCCATACGAGTCATAAGGTATCTGAAAAGTATACACGACAGAGGAATCCTGTTCCAGAACAATGGTCACCTTGAGGTCGAGGTATTTACAGATGCAGTCTCGGCAGGAAATAAAATGGATAGAAGATCAACCTCTGAATATTTTACTCTTGTGGGAGGAAACCCAGTGACTTCGAAGAGCAAAAAACAGAAGGCGGTGACTCTCTCAAGTGCAGAATTCGTGTTTAGAGGAATTGCTCGAGACATAAAAGAGGTGTTATGGGTACGAACACTATTAATTCAAATAGGTTTTCCCGTTATAGGCCCATGTAATGTGTTGTGCGATAATAAATCAACCATCAGTATATCAGAGAACAAAGTTCAACATGATCGAATAAAGCATGTTGAAATAGACCGCCATTTCTAGGGGTGAGAAAAAGACTGGCTGGGTCGAAATCCCGACAAAACCGGTATGAGACCGACCCGACTAAGACCGAGACCAAGCGGGCATATTTTTTCCTCTAAGGTCGGGCTCGGGCTTTTTCCCGAAAAGCCCGATTAGGATCGGCCCCAGACCAAGTTGTATTAAAACCTAACACTACTTACGTTAGGTCTTCTACTCAGTCTCTTCTCTTCTGCCATCAGTCTGTTGTCTTCAGTCGGTCTCTTATGTAGCTCTGTTATTTCAGTTCGCTCATTGCCTTCTCTCCTTTAGCAGCTGTCTCGCCTCCACTGTCACTGTCTCGCCTCTCACTGCTGCCGTCTCGTCGTAAGTGTTCTTTATTTTCTTCGGGGTTTGCTTTCGAAGTTGCTTAAATTATTCTGAAACTGCTTCGAGTTGCTTCAATTTGCTTCGTGATTGTTCCAATTGTCACGATTTACCGATTTAGGTCACAATTTAGATGATGGTCCGATTCTGATTTGCTTCCGATTCTGATTCATGATTTCTTCGACAAAATGTGTTATGCTAAATGATGGTCAAATTCTGATTTCCGATTGATTTTCATTGTGTATGGATGAAACTTGAGAAGCTATAAAATATGACTTTCATCGCGACTAATTTATGTACGTAGTTTAGAGGAACTTGTCTTCATGCGTTCGTTCTTTTGGTTGGTGTCAATTAGTATTTGGTAATATATGCGTTTAAGCCACTTATGTGGATGTGATGATCTTCCACAAAACAACAGTTCATATAGACCCAACAATGACAAGGACCAACTACTCATTTTAAGTCCACTTCAGTGGCTCCATCAAGAGATGCTATAGATTTTGCTTCTGCTGTCAAGAAATTGTCAGCCCGAGTCTTTGGTATCTGGAAGTGCGACAGAAATGACTCCCCTAAAACTACCATCTATTCTAGTAGAAGTTCCCAAGTATTAGCTAGTGCTTACAATAGTGGGAATGGAAGGAGCATCTACTCCGACAGGTCACAAAATCGTGTTCCTTCTAGAGCAACTCCTGTGTGGGTTGAAACTGGAGATGATGTGGGTAATATTCCTCAATCAATAACTCTTTCCTTTACAATTATTCTATCTCTAGGAAAAAGAATATTTTTGCATACATCTATCGAGTTTGACATTGTTAGGATGACAACTAATTTGTATAGTGGTCCACTACAAGAAAGTAGCACTATAGTCGCGGCGTAAAATCGTTGCTAAGTTGGGTTTTGCCGCTGCTAAGATGGCATGCCGATGCTAAGGGTCGTGCCTAAAAGTCCCGATGCTAAAGGTATCCGCACGGACAAAATGTCGATGTTAAATGTCTGCCGCTGCTGGAATGAACAGTTGGTCATACATTTAGCATCAATATATTGACAATGGTGTTCATGCGTAATTAGTGTTGGTCCTAATTGGATGCTATAAAGGTGGTTCAGATACAATATGCATTGATGGTAAACTAGAGTTATCGGTTACAACATATATGTGTTGCTGTTTCATGGTTTTTGTGTCTGCCATATGTGGATACAGTAAGGTGATATTAACATCCAAAATATTTAGAAACTAATTATACATAAATAGCGTTACATAAAGTTTAATGCAAGAAAATCTTAATACAGTCTAAGTTTGTGGTCGATGCAAGTCACAAGTGCGACCTAAATTGCACTGTTTGCTTGGTGTTGAGGTTATTATCTACGTTTAGCCGCAGTAATTGACGTTGTCTAATTGACGACTTTTGTTGCAGTTAAAAGGTAATTGCATCGGGTTTTTTGTGACTGTATTTGGCGTATGTATTGGTAATCAAATTTTCGATGCTAATACAGCTATACCAGTTTCAGAATAAATGTTTCGGATTTTCACCAGCTAGACATTACTTATAATGCATACCACCCAGAACCAACCATTCATACATTTCCATATACAAAGTGTCCAACCTCAGCATAAACAGAGCACATATATAGCATACAATAAGTTTCAGCATGTACATATGGTCCAAAAGGACCAAAAAACATAACATACACAGACAAAATACTGTTAAGATGATCCAGCATTACAAAATGACACATTTTCTGTTTCAAGACAGATACTATACTAGGCATAACCCAACTGGACATCAAGCAAGTGAATAAGCAAGTGTTGCGTCATATGTCAAACATTTCGATCTGCAAGCACACCAATAGATTGAATTAGAACAACCTCACATTAACATGCCTAAAAAATAGAGTACCATCACTCAAACAAAGACTTGTTTACTGTACCTTATGCACCTGAATCATCGAGCAATGCACCATTCGCTTGCAGTGCCCTAATTATGAAGGCCATATCTCTTTGGACTGCCATCATGTTTTCTTGGAACTTCATTAGAGTTAATGACACTTCCTATGCCTTCCTTGAACTCTCGTCCGCCTTCTTTGAGCTCTCCTCCGCTAACCTCTTCAGTTCTACAGTTTCAACTCTAGCTAGAGCTACTTCTTCCCTCGCTTTCTTCAACTGTTCACTCTCCATCATCCGTGTAATTTTGGATACACGAGATCAGCGACAGTCAGGGTTACTAGTTTCATCATAAAGTGCATCCTTGTCAACGGGAACGTCCTCTTCAGCTTGCAGTTCAGCAACCCTTTGTTCAACTGCAGCCTACAACCAGTAAAATCCAATCTCATGTGTTAGATGTGAAATATTTTAAAAATTAAGAAGGAAGAGGAGGTCTTATCGCTTACCAGGATTTCTTGACTTTTCGGATCTTGAGAACCCCCTTCTTGTCCACATGGGTCTTCAAAAACATGTGGTATTCACTCGGATGCACCCCATTATTTTTCATAATCTGCATTTTTAAAAACAAGCACTGTAACTGAGTGGTTACTAGATTCTGAAGAGTGTGGGTGTATGGGTTCATTACCTCTTCCTGTTCCGTCTTGGCAAAGATGCATGTCCCCGCGGTGTGCCTGATGACTTGGTGAGCTTTGTTTGCTTTGTTACGCTTGCTCCTCACCTTCAATTCAAGTATGAGGACACAAACATTCATATGGTTAATAAGATATAAAAACTTGCTATAAACTGCAGTAAAGCATAAAAGAACAAGATTTCCACAGTTTAACCACCTTAAACTCCTCTAAATTGAACCAGTTCACTAGCCACGGCCAATCTTCTTTCACCACGTCCGGGGGTATGTTCTGTATCCTTTCTTCATCGGTAAGGTATCTGTCATAATACCTTATTTTCAGGTTGGCCCTGTAATTCCTGTACTTCTCTCTCAGTGTGCATACAATCAGTTGCTTCAAGTTATCATCTTCAGGGATAACAAACTTTTCCTGCGAAGCAACAATAGTTGATTAACGTTTAAAATCGTAATGTTGGCAAACATACACATTCTGTCTTATTGAACAACAGTCGTTAAGAAAGCGCATATAAGTGTACTTACTCCAACGAGCATTAGCATTTTGGCCTCGTAGTCAATTGGTTCCTTTGGGATCTCCTTCTAGTCTTTCACCATCAATGGTGCATTCGTTCATTTCCGGACGATGCACACACACCATGAGGCAAACACCGATGCATTCTTCGAGCAGACCTTGCCCAAAGCATTAAACTGTAACTCTTCTTTTTTATTTATTCCATTTCTGGATAGCTTAATACACCTGGTCCGCCCCCTCTGTAACTTCTCAGCTGGTGGCCTTATACCTTCTCCTGCATACTTACACATTCATCTTCTACTCTTACACCTTTATCTTCCACCCTTACACCTTCATCTTGCACTTCTAAACCATCTGTAATTAATATCAAACACACGACCATAGGAATAAAGGATTAAATAACTTCTAATAGTTGTTGGCTGTTTTGGTTTACACAAAGACTTACCATGTTCGGTCGCATGCTCAGTAACCAATGGAGTAACATGCTGTGTTTCCTGTGGTTGAATTTCTTCAACTGGGGGGGGTCCAAATTGATCGGTGTTATACGGTTCTCCACCAAGGTGTCAACCACTGATGAACCTGAAAGTGTAAAGTTAAACAATGAAGTAAACCTATATGGGTACAGGATACACCTCTCCCATGTCCTGTAAGCCACAAAAGTTTGGAGGAAGTAAACCTACTTGGTCCTGCGCAGGACAGTTTCCGGGGTGACTTCCAAGTTGTTTTTGGCTTAATTGGGGGTGGTACGTTTGTACTATTGAGCCTTATTCTTCTAGTTCCCACCATGCTGACGACTGTGCTCAACACTAAGAAGACATATTATTTTGACAACCGATCGAAGAAACCCTAACAAGACATGCATCTTCCAAACTGTGGCTAATCATGATTTCAAAAGGTTTGACATTGTAAAGTTTCAATTTTTAATGGACCATTGTGGAGTAAAATGTTAGAACAACACAGATTGTGCAAAACTAAACTAAACCTCAATTGCTCAAGTTTCTTCAAACCAGAGAGAAAAAGTACGAATGTTCCTAAGAACAGCACATCACATCGAAATAGAACCTAACACTGAATCCTACAAGTTTCTTCAAAGACAAGTAAGCATATGGTTCTGCAAGAACATGAACCGTACCTTTGGTGCTAGATTTGCAGAACTTCGTGAAGATAAACTGTCCCTTTGAATCGTCGAAGGAGAGGAAGAGAGGAACTAACTTCGGTGAGAAATGGAGAAGACAGAACAAAACGCGGGGAGAAGGAGTGAAGGCGCGGTAAATTACAGAGGAATTGGAAAAGCTTCAAAAATGGTGGGACCGTCAGTCATGTCATCTCGAATTTCGAATGACATTTTCTTCGAAGAGGGGTAATGTGCCGATGTAGAAGGTCTTGCCTGCTTGGACACCGGGTTGGCATCAACCGAAAATTTGTTTGGGCTTCGGTCCGATTACACTTGATGAGTAAAATATCTGCAGGGCTTCGGTCCGATTATAAAATGAATGAAGTGGACAGCATGCATGAACAAGTTCAGCCCTATGCACGCAATAATTTGTCAATAATTCATTTTTTCCAATTATTTACGAATCAAGTAAGGGTCGTGTTTTTGTTAGAGTTTTTGACGCTTGGATCATTTGGGTCGTAGTTTGGGCTCTTAATTTATACCACATATACAATTAAAAGAATAATTTGAGAGTTTAATGGATCAACTAATGAACCTGGTTCAGTATTCATCGGTGAGTCTGTATTTTTTTCCTTTCTTTATATAATTCATGTACATGAGACTGTCAAAGCACTTCACTAATACTGAGTAAGTAGCATTTTATTAGATTTCCAAACATCTAGTCAAGTCTTCTCCTGAGAATCCTAGGAATGTCGTTGGAGGAACCTAAACATAAACCATATGAATGCAAACCCCAAACAATTAGGAACGCAAACCCTAAACCATTATGTCGTTGGACAGATTTGAGCAAGATTATGAACGCAAACTTCTCAATGATGATAATTCCAATCCTAACCCATAGATCCATAATCCATATGCCATAGGTCCATAATACATAATCCATTATATTAGTGTATATTGTAAATCATCACCGAACCAACTAAGTTGGTGTAATGGTTTAGAGTTGATTGAATAATAATTAAACAGAATATTATATTAAATTTGGTACAAGAAGTGGTACGAAACTTGTATATAGTGTATATAATACAAAATTGTAAATATAATAAAAAATTGTATATACAAACTAGCTAGTAATGTTGTATATACAAACTTGCATGTAAGTGTATATATTGTATATACAAACTTGTATATATTGTATATGCAAACTTATAATACAAACTTGTATATATTGTATATACAAACATAAGATACAAACTTGTACATATAATACAGTATTATATGTAGTTATGTTGTTTTTCTAAAACAGTATAATATACAGTCATATTCCTCACTAAATTATCTTATTTAGTAATAACGTTAAGTTACAACCCCTAAACCGTCGGAACCACATCTAAACCACTATTAACTAGATATCTGACCTGCAAATTACGCCCATTAGTATATTTTATTTTTTTATATATACTTATTATATTAAGTGTGTAAAATGCATATAATTAATTGGGTTAATTACTTAATTGGTTACACATGTTTCACCATTGTGCAGAATGGTTACACATGTTTCCAAAATGTGATTAATTGGTTTTGCTATGTGACTAATTGGTTACACATGTTTTTCCCAATGTGATTGATTGATTATTCCGTTAGTAAACCGTTAATTTTAACGTTAATTAATTTTTTTAACATATAATTGAATTGTGAAATGACTATTATGCCCTTAGTGGTATTGAAGAACCAGAATCATCTTCAAGAACCAGAATCGAAGAACCCATAAATTCGATTATGGGTTCTTCAATTCAATTCGGTGATGAAGAACAACTTGGTTGATGAAGAACACAGCTTGATTTCTAACGACTTGAAGATGAACAACTGAAGGGTAATTACGTCATTTTACATATCTAAATAGTGGCTTAACTGTGATTTCTAACGGTGAACAGTAAAAATACCAATTAGTCACATTTCAAAACCAGTTAATCACATTTTGAAACATGTGTAACCATTCTACACAATGGTGAAACATGTGTAACCAATTAAGTAATTAACCCTAACTAATTTTAGGAAAATAATACATACTCATTATATTAAGTATATAAAATGCATATAATTAATTTTAGGAAAACAATATAGGGCATAATCTAATTACAAACTGTAACCCATAAGCCTTCGTTCTGCCCTTCATTTGCAAAGTCTCCCCTTCATTTTGAATTTCCTGCGATTTGCAAGGCCCTCCCCTTCAGAATTGCGATTTTTAAGGCCCTCAAGTTTCCCGCTTTCTGCAATTTGGAATTTCCTGGTTGCGGTCTGGGTTCATTGTGCAGGAGGCCATAGCGACACTGAGCAAGGGTCTGGGTTCAGTGTTCGATTTCTGGTAAGTAGATGGTTCAATTTCTAGTCTTTAACTAATTGAATCAAGCTGAAATATACAACTGCCATTGATATGTGGTATGTTGGATGTGTCATGGGTGTGCTTCTGTTGGGTGGCGTAAGGTAGTTGATTAATTCTGTATTTTCATGCCAAAACACTCAAAGGATAATCTTACAAGTTGTTTACTGCTCAATTGCATGAATCCCAGTTATCACGAATTCAAGTTTCCCCGTTAAAGGTTATTGTGCTGTTAAAGTTCAGTTCTATCAAATGACTTGGGATTGTCATATTGTGTATTCCACAGCTGAGATGTTTATTTTTGTTACAGAATTGGCGGGTGCAGACTTGATGACAAGAAGGTCGATACACATTGAAGCTCCAACTGGACCAAGTAGCAGGGATGAGCAGTAAGGAAGGTGCAGCAATGTCTAGTTTTACAGAAAACATGTCAACGAACAACATTTTCATTTACAGAAATTGCATTTACAGCAATGTACATTTATTGCTTACTGGACCAAACATTGAACACCAATTTACAACAATGTATATACATCACTAACAGCAATGTACATCAATTTACACCAATGCTGCAGGAATTTACAGCAATGTATATACTTTTGTCCGCCAATTTACAGAATTGTATATACATAATTAATATAGAATTGCAGCAAACAGCATATAGTCAGAATTGCAGCAAACAACATTTATATAGAACTGCGGCAAACAACATTTATACAGAGTTGCAGCAAACATTAATATAAATAGAATATTAACAGAATGTATTCAAACAGAAATTATAAGTAGAATTGCAGCAAACATTAATGTAGTCAGAGCAATGTATAAGCAGAATTGTCTAATCAAATTGCTAGAACACAAATGTATAATCACACACTCTTATAGTCTACATAACAACTGTCAAAAACAGAACACAAATGGGAATAACCTAAGTACAAATAGCAAACATAACAGAATTGTAAAACACAAGTTTGAACACAATGTAACCCTCAACCTACAGTACAAACCGAACATACAATAACAACAGTTGTAGGTGTTTAACCTAAAGTCTTTGTCAGTCATCTCCTGGGTCATCATTGGATGAAGACCCCGAGTCTTGCTTGGAGTCGTACAAGTTTTCCTCTAATTTTGAGTCGGTCCCACCAGATGAAGAATAGTCGCTATCTTCCACGCCAACGGATGTTGCGTCCTCTTCTTCAAGAATGTCTGGTCCTTCGTGATTGTCATTGTTTCGCATGAAATCACTAACGACATCGGTTTCTACCTCTACTGCATCAATGTCGTTCCTACACCAATCGAGCTCCTCGTCGACCTGATCGGCATGCGGGACATTAGAAACCACTGCAACAGAGATTTCCTGGTACGGCTCAACAGATTCTCCAGACATTTGTCCGTTAAGGACGACCGCCTTTTGGCGTCTGCAGTCAACATAGTGCTCCAATCTTTATTATTCTTGTCAGTCAAGTAGAAAACGTGTGTTGCTTGGGATGCCAGTACATATGGTTCATCCATTGACAAATAGTTTGTTGTGTTAACACAAACAAACCTGTATTCATCCACGTTCATGCCATTGGATGATGAAAGTACGTTGTACCAGTCACATTTGAACAGAACAATGCTGAGATCTCCAAGATATTGAAGTTCCACTACTTCCCTTAACACTCCGTAATAATCAATCGCCCCTTTAAGGGCGTTGTTGTCAGAGGAGCTAGCATAGCACGTTGTATCAGCTTTGCATATGACACCACTGTTGTCAAAGTTCCTCATCTTTGACCGCTCCTTCGTGTAGGAAATGAACCCATTAGATTTATATCCAGTATATGTCTTCACGCCATATAAAGGACCCTGGCACAATGCCTTAAGTTAACGAAATTTTTCATCCTCATGCGGACCAGACATTTGATCAACCTGATGCAATAAAAAATTCAATGTACACATCAATACCTTTATCATGAGTCGTAAACAGGGTTAAGGATTTCATACCCTTCCTTTGAACCACTGGATGAATGTTCTATTGTGCAACACATCGAATTACCGTCTATTAACCCTAGCTCCAATGAGCTGTCGCTTGTGTTCCCTTTTTTAAAAAACGTCCAAATGGAACGAGTTAGACATAATTGACTTACGCTACTTTGTTCTGAACGAAATAATACATTGAAACACTTACTCAATGAAGGGCTTGACCCTTTCACATTGATTGAGAACGTAGCGTTGACACTCACTGTCCCCATTTTTCGTTGGTCAGTTTGCGAACTACTACACGACCAATTGGTGCTCCAGTCGGACGAAAGATGCCTAACCCACTTGTCGTCAACCTAAGAACCTGATCTTGAGGAAAATCCGGATTGTGTCGGCTAAATTTAGTCTCAATGTCATGTAAATATCTGGAACAAAATGTCAAACACTCTAGTGCAATATAACCCTCAGCTATTGAGCCCTCCGACCGACTTCTGTTGCGAACGAATGACTTCATTATCCCCATTATCTTATCACAGTACCATGTCATCAGCTTATAAACCCATATTAAAACTCATTTAAAAACTTTGTACAGTAGTACTAACCTTTCAATTGAATACATCCATCGATATTGAACTGGCCCTGCTACTCTTGCCTCCTCTGCAAGGTGAGTTATCAAATGTACGGTGATGTTGAAGAATGATGGTGGAAAGATTCTCTCTAGGTTGCACATTGTGGTTGGTAACTGCGTCTCCATTTTCATTAGATATGCCATGTGCAACTCCTTGGAGGATAGCACTCTGAAGGTGTTGCTCATGTTTATAAGTGCCTTGCATACATTTTTGGGCAGTAATCCCTTAATTGCAACACTCAATATGCGTTGCATTAGAACATGGTAATCATGACTTTTCAGACAACGAGATATGTTTGACGAATAACCACTTGGAAATCGCAATTTTTTTAGGAACTCACATAAATTCATCTTTTGTTGTTTCGATAGGGTGTAGCAGGCAGGCGGTAACACCAACTTCAGTCCCTTACAGACGGGATGCAACGATGTTCTTATGCATAACACCTACAAGTCCAGTCTGGCATTGAGATTGTCATTTGTTTTTCCAGAAACACCTAGTAACATTCCAATCAGGTTATCACACACGTTTTTTTCAATGTGCATAACGTCCAAGTTATGAGGCACCAAAAGTTCTTCCCAGTAAGGTAAGTGAAAGAATATGCTCTTCCTTTTCCAATTTCCAGTGACTGAGTCTACTCCAACTTTTGTGGGGGGCTGCATTTTACCAAAGATAATTGGTTGAAGGCACTCTAACTGTTTCAACACCTCATCCCCGGAACGTCTTTGTAGGGCACTCCTTACCTCCACAGTTCCATCAAACGCGCTTTTTTTTCTCCTCCATGGGTGATCGGTCGGTAGGAATCATCTATGGCCCATAAAGGAACTTTTTCTCCCATGCTTTAATCTGCAGTAACGTGTGTCCATTTGACATACTGGACATGCCAGGTTACCATAAGTAGCCCAACCGGACAAGTTTGCATAAGCAGGGAGATCATTTATTGTCCAAAGTACAACATCGTGCATTTGGAAGTTCTCTTTATGACGTGCATCATATGTTAATGCACCATCCAACCATAACTCGTTGAGCTCATCTATCACTGGCTGCAGATACACGTCAATATCATTTGTTGGGGCTTTTGGACCAGGAATCAACATTGACAATATGTAATTGGTATCTTGCAGGCAGGTCTCCGGTGACACGTTGTATGGAATCAACACAACCGACCACATGCTATATGGGTGACTCTTGTCACTATAAGGATCGAACCCATCTGTAGCTAATCCAAGACGAATGTTGTGTGGCTCTGCCCCAAAGGCAGGATTCACGTTGTCAAGTTTTCTCCATGCATCTGTATCCGCAGGATGTCGTAGAACTCCATATTTTATTCGGTCTGTAGAGTGCCATGTCATAGATCCTGCTGTTTTAGGAGACATGAATAGTCTTTGCAGCCTAGACGTTAGTGGAAAGTATCGGGGTACTTTAACGGGAAGTTTTTCACTCTTTTGCTAAGATTTCTCCGGACTGTTCATTCCTCCTACACTTTCATGACCTTGAAACCATCGTGACTCACCACATATTGGACACGCTATTCATTTCTAAATAGAATACAGTCATTTACACAAACATGTATCTTCTGATAGTCCAAACCTAATCCAGATATAAATTTCTTTGCCTCATAGTACGACTTAGGTACTGTATTCTCAGGTGGAAGTACTTTACTCAGCATACGAAGCAACTCATCTGCGAACTTGTTAGAAACCTTGTAAAGAGACTTTAGATGCATCAGTTCCACTAAGAAGGACATCTTGCTGTAGGATACACACCCTGGGTATAAGCCTTTCTCACACTCTTCTAAAAGCTTATAAAATGTCCTAGCCTCTGCATTGGGTTCCTCACCTTCATCATGACTCATACAACCCTATCCATCAGTTATCATATCTTCCATTTCTTCACGAGACGTGGTAGTCTTCCTGTTAGTAATACTTTCTTTGAATTCTTCTCCATGGTCCACCCATATAGTGTAACTTTGTAGTATTCCATATCTTTCCAGATGCAACTTCACTGTACTTCTCCCCAACAAATACATACCAACACAATTATGGCATGGATAGTAGATTCTCCCATCCCATGACGCAGGCGAATAGGCAAAGTCCAAGAAAGAGGTAACACCTGTCTTATATTCCTGACTTTGTCGATGTTTGGTCATCCAACTTTTATCCATCCTTAATGAGCCTCTATTTAGAAATGAGAAAATATTAAAACCAATATCATAACGTATCATGTAAGTAGACACTACTGTGTTTCCATCCACCAAGTGTTTTGCAACTGCATTATCTAGAAAAGGTAATTGTCAATTCTGTTACAAAACTGAGATCCTATGCATAGCCTTTGTTTAAAAGCAGTTGTTAACTGCTGTATAATTATGTTGATAGAAACTTTACCTGAACCCATAATAATTAACCAACTTTCTTCAATTCAGTTAATTATGTTACTGTAACAGAGCAGCAATCGTACAGTGTGTATACACTTATCCAAAAAATCAAACATACGATTTGTAGTGAAACGCAATAGAAATTGGGAGAAACGGACACATTTTGTTATGTCTACATTCGACAATCGCCTTCGTACGAATCAGATAAGCTGATTAGATAAGCTGTTATGTCTAAACGGACACACAGTCACTCAATTCGTTAACCGATTAGATAAGCTGCTCTTTATGTGATGTACACAGAATGAAATACATTGGCAACACAGCAGCTGGGTGAATTTCATTTTCTTAGCTCAAAAAATTAGACGTCAATTCATAATTTGAAGAGTAAACCGTACCTTTTCGTAATGCTGCAGGAAAAAGGATGACGATACAGAGAAGTTAAGTGAAAGTTGTCTCGGGGTGAAGGTTGGGAAGGTTGGGTAGATCGGTTGTGAAGTGAAGTGAAGGCTGTCGTAAATAAGGTATGCAAAGCAACTTCGATCGATTTGTTCCGGTGTAATTACGGTGAGATTGTTTATGGAATCGCTTCGAAGTGACGGTGTCGGGGTGATTCAGAAGTCTGGGCTGAGGAAATGGCTACGTAGGTCATCAACTTCAGCTGCTGGTAAAATCCGAACTGTTCTGTTAATTTGACAGGTTGGTATCCAAATTCGTAACGACTAACAAAGTTTTAAATACGCAATTACTGCGACGCTGTTAACATATACATTACATCAACAAATATTGACAGTAAAACAATGAATCAGACATAGCATTAATCCATTATGATGTTGATGTATATTACCCTCGGATACGTATTTGTCAAGAATTGTTTTGGAACTGACACAACTAGTCGCAACAAAAGTACGCACTAAAGTAATGTTTAAGCTACGACAAAACGCCCGACTCTAAAACAAATTTATTCCCTCGAAAAATAGTGTTAACACAAATCATGCTTATTAACAACGATTACCTAGAGACAACACAATATTTTCGTGGCTGTTGAGGCAGATTCTTGTAGTAGTTACGTGAAGAATTACGTGACCATGCACACATATTTTGAACATACACCCTTAAACGTATATTTGAAATGTGACTTTAGCTTTGGATTGTATTCAGTGACTCTGGCTTTGGGAAGTGGCTTTCACTTTGAATATTTGACAGTTTAATATTCGGTTTGTAGTGATGTTTGGATTTGTACTGATGTTTGGATCGATGACTGTAATTTGTTTTTACAGCAAATTTCAGACATTTTTCTTTTAATGGAAATTTCGGTCCAAGACCGACTCGGACGGTCTTTTTAGACCGAAGTCGATCTCAGTCTTGACCCTCCACAGGTGAGGACCGAAATTTCGGTCTCGTGCTCGGTCTTGCCAAAAAGATCGGCCCGCCCAAGCTCACCCCTAGACATTTAATCAAAGAAAAGTTGGAAGAAAGTGTGATAGCACTCCCAACTTTCTTACCTTACTCATCTGTAGATAAAGCTTTCGGTTTTATTCATCACTGGTTGTTCCATTGTCAGAATCTTCTTCGCTACCACTGGTGTTATCTTCATGTTTCTTTTTCCTACTACTTCCAGGTGCCTGTCCAGGTTCTGTTTCTTCAATAATTATTTATTGGACTCAAATAGGTGTTTATCAGTTATTCAAATCTCAGAGGCGCGGACGACAATTTGGGCGTTGAAAGACTACGAGATAGAAGATGGAAAGACAAGAGAATGGAGGAAAATACAATCAAAGGCAATTTCGAAATTCCAAAAAACATTCCATAATGTTCAAGTCAGCATCACGTGTGTAGCACATGACTCCTTTTAAGGGTACATCTGGGAAAATCAGTAACGTTTCATCTAAAACCAACAAAATCAAACATAGTTGTAAAGACCTGATTTTTGCTCAGAGTCAAAATATTGTACGCGAGGATCCGAGCCGAGAAAAATCGAGATGAAGAAAGGAATAATAAAATAAAATAAACTTCAAACCCTAAAACCATAACCCTAAACCCTTAACCTTAAACCTCAAACCCTAAATGTTAAATCCTAAACCTTAAACCCCAAACCTTAAACCTAAACCTTAAACATCAAACCCTAAAATCCCAAACCCTAAAACCCTAAATCTTAAACCCTAAACCTTAAATCCTAAACCCTAAACCTTAAACCCCAAACCTTAAACCATAAACCCCAAACCTCAAACCCTAAACCCCTAAACCCATGGCACCCATTTTTGGCCAAACATCCACCATGGCATCCATTTTCGTCCAAATTCCCACCATGCCCCAAATCACTCTCAATTGTTCCCAATTGGCACCAAAAGTCTCCTAATTGCCATCACCATTTGACCACTTGATCACCTTTGCTCATCCTTAGCCAATTTCTCTCCAATTATCATCAAAACTCCTCCTAATTGGAAATCACCTCCAAATTGCCAATCACCTCCCAATTGTCAA
The DNA here is from genome assembly GCA_946814005.1 of Chamaenerion angustifolium. Lineage (NCBI taxonomy): Eukaryota > Viridiplantae > Streptophyta > Magnoliopsida > Myrtales > Onagraceae > Chamaenerion > Chamaenerion angustifolium. Next base: position 25,189,143 of record OX328270.1, on the reverse strand, counting down.
TCACCTTTGCCCAATTGCTATCACCTTTGCCATCCACCATGTACTATCCATGTTTATCTTCTATTAGGAGGAAAAAACTCTACAAAAGCAAGGGAGAGCTACGGTTGAAGAAAGAGGAAGAAACCAAAGGAAATGAGAGCTTGCCGAAGCCTTCGGCAAGGGAAGAAAAAATGGAAAGGAAAAAAAAAAGAAAGAAAGAAAGGAAAGTAAATGAAAAGAGAAAAAAAATTCAAAGTATGCATTTGAGTGATAGTGGGTGAAAAAAATAGATAGAAATTGAGTGAAGAAAAATTGGCGAATATCGGTCTCGGTTCCTCGTGAGGTATCTAAACTTCGAATAACTTAGGTATATATCCTCTCGTGCTCGATATTTTTATATCTTAATGTGAATGAAGTTTGTTTCATAGATATTATGTGTTAATAGTTGTATTTCGTATAAGAATCGTACTCATTTTAAGTTCAGTATAATTTTGGCGTCATTTTAGACATTTGTGAAAGTAATGGGGGTTGTTTCAGTAAAAAAAAATATTATTTTCGAAAATGAATTAGGTCATTCCCAAACTTTGATGAAGGTTACAACTCGGTCCTTAGACTCTCGGGTCATTTAGGGACTTTACCGAGTGTTATAAACCAAACCATAAAACCTTTGGGTCATTTTTGCAATTTTTAAAAGATTTTTCCAAATCAACTCGAAATTTTCAATAATTGCATCTTGGTCCCTAAATGTTTCTGGACATCCCATTACATATCAAGGTGTCACAAATTAGTCCAATATGCTTTTTTGGACATTTCTATACAAACCCCCGAACTCGATTCTCTGGACGTAGACCTTTCCAAGCCCTAAGATGTTAACACCTTAGGCAAATTTTAGGATTCCGATTAGCCTTTAATTAATCGGTGGCAACTCTTTCATTTTTTTGGTCTGGTTGATGACCCCGCTCGACCGGACCCGTCGCTCGACCGGACCCATCGCTCGCCAAGACCCAACATTTTCGATCGAAACAGAAAAAAAATTCCAAAACGGGTCAGGGGATGTCAGATCCGACGTCCGACAATTGGGCGACTCTGCTGGGGATCTCTTTTAGAGGGTTTAGGATTTTTCATGTTTGATTTGCCATATTATATTTTTGTTCTATCCGTTTGCTCAAGCTTGCAGTTTCAAATTTGTCCAAAAAGCGATGTAATTGTAATAATTCAAAAAAAAAATGTAAATTATTATTTTGCACACACCACGCTGGTTACCATTACCCGCTCGGACCTAGAGCACATTAAGAGCTTAGGGAGTTTAGTAGGGGAATGCACCCGGAGCGGTTTGGACCGTCGGCACGCACCCAAACAACTCAACTCGTTGATCGGAATGGGTCCGTGATCCTCTTTAGGGGGTGAGGTTCCGCTGGTTCAGAGAACCTAGAAATTCCATCCATTTAGAACAAAATTTCCACACTGTGTTTAACCTTTACCAATTTGTGTTTATTTCCATTTTTGGGCCCAACTAATGTAAATGATAATTCGGCTCAAGTATTTGGATACGAGTTTGGCCCACAATTCATGAAGAAGATTCGGCCCATGAAGAAATTTGGCCAACAACTCTATAAAAGATGTTAGGCCCATGAAGAAATTTGGCCCATGAAGAAGTTTGGCCCATTATGTAAATGTGATTTGTTTTGGCCCTAGATCATGTCATGTATAGGATTGGGCATTTTGTATTATATATTCGAGACTGTTGTAAATGTAATATGAGTCTTACTATTGAAGTTTACAATCTCGCACTTGCATTGCATTTTTCAAAAAAAAAATGTAAGTTTCGTTCATTCAATCTTGTATCCTTAAGACGTTTCACTCACCATATTTGGTAAGGATGAAAAAAAAACATTGCCCTCACATTAAGGTCATACATCCCCCTACGGTCGAAATTTCCTGAATATGGAAAACCATGACAAAAGAGAATCAGAAATACATGAACAAGAAGATTGACGAGGTTCACGAGCTCGTAAACTACAAAGTCGGTGGATTCTCCTTAACGCCTTGTCTGAATTCTGGAATATGGAAAACGCGTCTGCATGATTAACAACAACAAAATACGTTCACAAGTTCCATTCGACACCAGCAAGTCCGTCTTTCAACCCGGATGAAATAATCAGGGATAGATTCGAACAACCACTATCATTCTAGCAATGTGGGAGCACCTTGGAAAAATGTGGGGCAACGTAGCTAAGTTGAATGACACCCTTGAATAGTTCATACGAAGAATGGGGAAAATAAAAAGATTTTCAAAATACATATCTTCGACCTTCGTTCGAACCAAGGAACAGTCTACAAATGCACTCAACGAGCTGCGCCGTCGTGTGAAACGTCTTTAGGACTAGACTTCGATTGGTCAAAAAAACTTTTGCCATACATGCAATCAAAGTCTACGAATGGAATGAATGGAACATAGAACTTTCAAAATCAATCATGCATGATCAATTGTGTATACATCCTTCTTACTTTGGTATTTTGAATTTAGGTTTTCGGGAATCCATGCGACATTCGACGACTCCAGTACCTCAAGAACACGATGAAAGAGTCATCCTACTAGAACAAAACATGCACGCCATGAGTTCCTACACAGTGCAGTAACTTGTTGGCATGACCTCCTAGGTCGAGCGAATTTTGGCTCTTCTGAGCTCCAGGCACGCGTGACTACCACAGTATCCCCGAACTCGTCTTCCTGAGCAACACTACTGTTGTGGCACCTCATCAATCCATGTCAAACACTTTTTCCATTCTGACCAAGCTTCACCTCTCACATAGGGCCATCCTGACCAAGGCCCACATCCCACCTATGACCTTCCTACACCCGGAAGGACAAAGACACTTTTAGGACTAGGTTTTCGTCCTAATTTCAAAAATTATGAAGTCGCCCGGAGGAAATATTTAGCCGGAAGTTCAGGGATATTGTTGTTTCCTCTCCTCGTCGTTTCATTCTCAGGCCCACCACAAGTGATCCAACTCGATGACATTGATGCTCACGAGGACTTGTCAAGCTTATTTTCAGCCGATATCACCATTGGAGCTTTGCTCGATGAAGCCCCCTTAGGCCTTTTTGTCCGTCCACTCGACTCGGAGACCCTTGCCAGATTCGACTCAATACAAATCATCATTCGATGATACCCGTTTCAGATGCGTGAATGTTGAAAAAGCTTAGCGTCTAATGTAAGAAATTCATGAAGGTTGTTGCGGATCACACATGAGCGTGCGAGACTTGGATACTTTTGGCTGACTGTGTAAGACATGTCCAACAGTGTCACCTCTATCAAAAATACGCAAACCAAGTCCACGTGCCACTGCACGAGCTCTATCCCATGACTTCCCCATGACCTTTCTCAAAATGGGGCATCGATGTAGTCAACATGATTTCTCCCAAAGGCGCCAAATGGTCATCAATTCATATTAGCGGTGATCGATTACTTCACCAAGTGGGTAAAGACTATCACCTTGGCATCAATAACAACAAATACCATTGAATTTTTCATCAGCCATGACATCATCGTGCATCATGGGATGCTAAAGTCAATCATCATCGGCAATGCCAGAAATCTAAATTGGTCGATGGGTTGTGATCAATCATAAAAATTCATCTCCATATCGCCCAAAAATGAATGGCGCAGTGAAAGCAACAATTAAAGGGTTGACATGATAAGCTGCATTGGGGCACTCAGTGCATACAAGACCTCAAATGGACCTTCAGAGGGGCAATCCCATTCTCCCTTGTTTACGGGACCGAAACCGTGTTGCCAATAAATTAAAAATCTCGTCAGCTAGGATTATCACTGAAGCGGAAATAGACGAGCCAGAATGGGCGCGATGCAAATACGAACAATTGAACCTCATAGAAGAAAAGTGGTTCATCGCTCTGTGCCACAGGCAATTGTACCAGTAGTGTATGGCTCGTGCATTTAACAAAAAGATGCACCCGAGAGAAATACAAGTGGGCGATCTAATTCTCAGAAGAAAAAAAATCCTTCCAGTCAATCCAGACTCTTGGGGGAAGGTTGTGCCTAAAATATGAAGGGTCTTATGTCGCCAAAGAGATATTCAGCAGAGGAGCCATGATCGTTACTGGCATGGACAACAAAAAACTCCCCAATCCAATCAACGTGGATGCAGTAAAAGAAAAACGTAAAGAGCTCGTAACCAGTAAGCGAGCCTCCAAAAATGAGAGAAATTCCCGCTAAATCGGAAACCCGAAAGGGCGGTTTAGGCAAAATTTAGGGAAGAGGAGCATGATTAAAAATTCCTAAAAAAGGCGATCATGGCAAAAGGAAATGAATCAAATCCCTGCTAGGTTGAAAACTCAAAAGGGTGACCTATCCAAAAAGACTAAGGGAACCGACAGGTGCGGTAAAGAGAAAAAATACCGTAGCAAAATGAAAGAAAATTGAGAGATAAACAAAATTCTCAAAAGTGGACGACAGTGTTTCCCACAATAGCAATAAAGAAAAGTTGTGATCGACATTAATTTGATGTTGCCTCGACAACTTGAATGGATACACATTGTGGACGTAACATGAATGACTTTAGGGAACTCCATTAAGAAGGACTTCAAGAAGGGTTTTTACCTCCAAAGTGAATTACAAGCTAATGAGCGGAGTCTTTAGGTGCTCAACCTCCACGAGTCATCATCAACAATCGGGACTTGTATATGTCCAACTTCCGAGAGTTAAAAAAACCGACGAACGAAGCGTTTAGGTGCTCAACCTCCGCACGTCATCCACAACAATTAGAACCTGTAGTTATCCAGCTTCTGAGAATAAAAAAAAATGACGAGCGGAGCCTTTAGGTGTTCAGCCTTCTCAAGTCATCCTCGACGATCAGGACCTGTAGTTATCTAGCCTCTGGGAATAAAATAAAAACGACAAGCGAAGCCTTTAGGTGTTCAGCCTTCGCAAGTCATCCTCGATGACCAGGACATGTAGCTATCCAACTTCTGGGAATAAAAAAAAATTGAGCGGAGCCTTTAGGTGTTCAGCATCTGGAAGTCATCCTCAACAAGTCACAAGCCAACAAGCGGAGTCTTTAGGTGTTCAGCTTCCGCAAGTCATCCTCAACGATCAGGACCTATAGTTATCCAGCTTCTGGGAGTCACAAGCCGACGAGCGGAGACTTTAGGTGTTCAGCCTCCGCAAGTCATCCTCAACGAATAATAAACCGACAAACGAAGCCTTTAGGTGTTCAGCCTCCGCAAGTCATCCTCGTCGACCCTGACCTGTCAGCTTCTGGGATTCACGAGATGATGAGCGTTTAGGTACTCAACCTCTGTAAACCATCATGAACGATCGGGACCTATAGGTGCCTAGCTTCCGAAAGTTGCATGATGATCTTTGTCTACTATGTAAATAATGAATAAATAAGAACCAAAATCAGTTGTTTGTCTTTGAACACACACTCATGAGATTATTTCCACGATCGCGTGTTCAAAGAGGGGCAACTATAAACACCAGATTTTGGCTCAGGGTCAAAATACTATAAGCGAGGATCCGAGCCGAGAAAAATCAAGATGAAGAAAAGAGCAATAAAATAAAATAAATCACAAACCCCAAACCCTAAAACCATAAACCCTAAATCTTAATCCCAAACACTAAACCTAAAAACCCTAAACCTCACATTTGCTCATCCTTAGTCAATTTCTCTCCAATTATCATCAAAACTCCTCCTAATTGCCAATCACCTCCAAATTGCCAATCACCTCCAAATTGACAATCACCTTTGCCCAATTTCTATGACATTTGTCATCCACCATGTATTGTCCATGTTTATCATCTATTTGGAAGAGAAAACTCTACAACAGCAATGGAGAGCTACGGTTGAAGAAAGATGAAGAAACCAAAGGAGATGAGAGCTTGCCGAAGCCTTCAGCAAGGGAAGAAAAAATGGAAAGAAAATAAAATAAAAGAGAGAAAAAAAATCAAAGTGAGAATTTGAGTGATAGTGAGTGAAAAAAATAGATAGAAATTGAGTCAAGAAAAATCGGCGAATATCGGTTTCGGTTCCTCGTGAGGTATCTAAACTTCAAATAACTTAGGTATATATCTTCTCGTACTCGATATTTGTATTTCTTAATGTGATTGAAGTTTGTTTCATAGATGTTGGATCGTGAAATCCTGGTTGCTGATCTGGCAGTGAATTGAATGTCAGACGACGGTTGAATAGTGCTTCTGCTTCAACTCCGGTGAACCTGCAAGTAGGGGAGCGCAACAGAGGGGGTGTCTCTGGGTCCCTCTATGATGCTTAAATGAGTATATCTGTGTATATAGCTCAAAACGTAATGAACGTATGTAAAACAAAAGTATTTATAGGGTAGGAGAGATCAAACCGTATAAGGTAACCGTATATCTTAGTGAATATTGTGTTGTTGAAAATTTGGATAATAGATATGACAGTTACGGCGAGATATTTCAGTTACAATATCTAATCTTTAGTGAATATGTGACTGAGATACGCGGGATATCGTGGTCACTTCCTTATTAACGGTTGGTGGGACCAGAGGAGAGAGGCAAGGCTCTCTTTGGGGCGGGCACTCCTATGGCGAGCAGTAGGAGGTCGCGACTTGATGAAGGATGGCGACCAGCTGGGGAGCCTTTGGCGTCCATATCGTCTTGGGCTCGATCCTGGGCCACTCTATGGTGGGCCAGGTTGACTTTGACTTAGGCTGATCCGGTTCGAATATCTTGGGTTTACCCCCTCCAGGGTTATTGGGCCTTCAAGGCCTTTTCCTTATTAAGCTGTCACTATCAATACCCAACATTTGCCCCCGAAGCTTGATTGGAGTTCCTTCAGTCGAGCTTGATTTCTTGGTAGGGTTTGAGATAGTGACGCTTTAAAATTGATTTTCCTTGTCTCTTTTTATGGTTCATGACCTTAGGGACACTTCATGCTTGTTTGGCGATCAGTCATCCCATTGTCCAAGGTTGAAGGAATATTTTTCTTTTTATTCCTTCTTGGCGATCACTCGAGGCAGTCTAGGCTTGTGAAGGTCTACCTTTCTTTGCTAGGCGATCATTACCTATAAAAGGTATTCTTAATAAAGCCTATCAGTGCGTTGGCTATCACTTTGTCTGTTTGGTGGACTTTAGCATTTAATAACTGCACAGTCACCCAGAAGTCGAACGGTCGCTTGAAGCACGCCTGTCATTTAATATTCTGTAACCCAAGGGTAGTCTGATAGTTGTCTGTACTGGCCGACCATTTGTATCCCCGAGGTGTCTCTTAGAATTCTGACATTGCTTCGATTTTTTCCAAAAAGGTACAATTATTCTTCTGCGTCGTTTCGATTATGTCTGTGGCGGTTACTCCTGTTTTGTCTATATAAGAAACAGCAGTTTCTTTATTTTGTTTTTTACGCCTTCATTCCTTCAGACTTTCAGAGCATCCTCTGTTTTCCGATTTCATCTTCTACAACCTTCTTCTTCTTTCTCATATCTCATCAAAGGTCCATGGCCACCCGCAACCAAACCGGCAAGACTAAGCAGACGGCCAACAGGCCTTCTTCTTCGGCCCCTAAGGTGTCGAAGAATGCCAACGCCCCATTGTCTATAAGGTACAGTTCCGCACTAGCCGTGGCTGAGAGGCCATCAAACCTTAGGAGGTCCGCCGCCACGCCTGTGGTGGTAGATGGGCCAGAAGTCCACACGCCCATCTTTTCTCTAACAGGTAAATACTCTGCTTTACTGTTCTATTTCGAGAGTATCCCCTTATTTTTCGTGTTTTCATATTTTCTCTTGCCATATCTGAACTGCTCAAGTAGATGCCAGGCCTAACGAATTGAAGTCGGCTTATTTTAAGACGGTGGTCTCCCTTGGTGGTTTTGGTGAACTGGATGCCCCCAGGTACCCATGTCCGAGTTTGCATTATCCTCGCGACGGGGAGGTTTACATTTATGCGGCCCAGATCGATGTTGGTTTGCGTTTTCCTCTCTGCGAGGATTTGCAGGCGTTGTGCCAGTTTTACGGGATCCATCCCACTCAGCTCGTACCTAACGCCATTAGGATATGGGCCGGATTCAAGTTCCTGTGTATACGTCAAGAATGGACGTATTCACTGGCCTTGTTCCGATGCTTTTTCCGATTGGCTGTTGGGACGAACCACCTCCACCACTTCCAGTCACGGCTTCCGAAGTTCACGGAATGGAGAGGCATGCAATCGTGGAATTGGAACGTTCATGTCCGGTTGGTCGATGATTTCCGGGCCACCAACTCCAACTATAAGAAGTTCTACTTCTTTTACAAAGGGGGCGTGTCCTGGAAATTGTTTACGCCGGATAAGGATTTCCCTCCTACCTTCGACGAGCTGTCAGAGAGTGATCGGAACGCCATCGATGACATTTTCCGGTTGCATCGATCGTCCCATTTTCATCCCATCCACTCAGTAGCGGAGACTACTGAAAATATGCTCGAGATGGCGGGCATTCATCAGGCCACGCCACGTTTTGATGATTGGGTAACTCTTCTAACCTTTTTCTGTTTTATTGGTTGTTGGCAACCGGGGCCGAAAACTCATAGGTCTCTTTGATGACCAGGGAAAGGCGGGGCTGTCCGCGGATCAGGCGTCACTGAATCCTCCTCCTCCTCCCTCTAGGTGTTCCTCTAAGAGGAAGCCCGAAGAAGAACTTCCTTTGGCCACTGTTGGCCCTCGCCAACCAGGTATGTTGCCTCGCTATATGCTGATTTTTGTTTTCACACTTTGCAGTTTTTGGGTTTTGACATATCTGCTTATTATTTTGCAGAGGAGCCCACTGTTGATGTGGCTCGGGACCCTCCTCCTCCTCCTGCCAAGAAGGTCAGGAGTGAGGATCGTCCAGTTCCCCCTCAGAGTCCTCCTCCTCCTACTAAGGGATCTGGTGCCACAGGGGAGAAGGCTCTGATTTTGGAGGCCCCTTCTCCTTCCGAGTCCTCAGTCCCTGTTCCTCCAGGGGATCTGGGAATCAGAAGAAAGGGTCTGATGCCCCCAGCGCCTCGAAGACTCCTCCTAAGGAGTACTGCTCCTTGACGAGCATGTTCCAGTCGCTCAAGGCTGCGAACTCTTGGGGCATTTGCTTCCCCTGTGGAGACTTCTCGAAGAAGGGGGTCTCACACAAGAAGAGTCTCCGGGGCAGCCCGGATTTATGTATGCGACTCCTTGAGGGGATAATTCCTCCCAGGGATCGCTCCGCGGTTCCCTCGGAGCTGCACCAAGTCGAGGGATTCATGAGGTCACATTTTGAACGAGTTGCTCTGGTAAGGTTCCAACTCTTCGTTATGCTTTTACCTTGTTCACTCTTTTTCATAGCCTAACCACTTTTTTATTCTTTGTTGCCAGCTCGTTCGAGAAGAGGTGGCGATGGGTCGCATCGTCGGAGAGCTCGCCAACAAGCATTCTGATTTGCTTGTTTAGTTGGAGCAATACCGGAGCACGGGGATCTCCCCAGGGCAGATGGAGGTCAACAAGTCGACCGCTGACGCGGCGGTTTCCTTGGTGGAAAAATCCTGGGATGAGTACTTCAGGAAGGAGGAACGGCTCCTTGCTGATGTGAAGAAGAGGGAGGCCGATGCTGCGGTCGCCCTTCAAGAATCTGAAGCCCTTCATCGGTGCTTAGATGAAGGAGAGGCTGTCAGGGCTCGCCTAGAGACTGAGCTGAAGGAGGCCCGAGCTCAAAGGGCGGAGTCGGAAGCTCAACGGGTCGCCGCTGAGGCTCAGAGGGAAGCTGCTGAGGCTCAGAGGGCTGCTGCTGAAGCCCAGAAGGCAGTTGCTGAAGCCAGGGGGATCGCCCTGGAGGAGGAGAAGGAACAGCTGGCTGCACAGCTGAAGTCTGTTCCTTCACCCCAAAGTGTGGTCAACGACTTCAAGGCCTCTGAGGAGTTCGTTGACTGTGCTTTGGAGGTGATGAAGTCGGAGATTGCCGACTTCCTCCAAGTCCTGGTCGAGGATGTTCAGGCGGTCGATCCCAATTTCCCTGTTCGGGAAGTTGAGTCCCTTAAGGGTTTCCTCCGGAGTTCCCTTCCTCAGCCAACCCCTGCTGCTGTTGCTGAAGAGGTCGACCCAGCTGCGGCTGTTAAAGAGGTTGCCCCCGAATGCGAGCCGAGCACTCCTGCTCCTGAAGACCCCAAAGGCTGAAGTCTCCACTTCTTTTTCTTGAATTCAGACTCGGTTATTTATAATATTGAATGCCTTATATATTCACAAGCCCTTATTTTTATTCGACTTTAAAAATGCTTGACGATTCCTCCAAGGTCTTAGTCATAGTGATTTTCGACTTTTTCTTCGCTTCATGATTGTCTCGACCCTTAGGGTCTTTGGACCTTTCTTTAGGAGAACAATGATAAGACTTCATAGAATCACTCATTTATCTCGCCAAGTATAAACTCCTTAAGGAAAATATCTTAAGACTTAAAAGTATAGACTTCTAGGCTTGAAGATAAATAACCTTAATAAAGTTTAAACTTTTTGGAGTGTTCGCCTCTCCGAAAGGAACTTGTTACTTGCAGCTTCACTTTCCATAGTGAGCGCTTAAGACTCTTTGTCCATCTTCGATAATCTGCTTCCTAAAGAAGTCGTTACCTTTGGCAGATAACTTCTCTAAAATTTGTCTGACTTATAAGAAGATAGTTTCCTTGATGGATTGCTTATCTTCGTCGTCAAGATTCCTGCCTGATTTTGGTATCAGGTCTTTCTGTCTGACTTTGGCGTCAGGTCTTTTGGTCTGACTTTGGCGTTAGGGCTTTTGTTTTGCCGAACTCTTTTTGTTTAGGTCTTTTTGGCATGCCTTTGGCGACAGGGCTTTTGGCCTGACTTTGGCGTCGTGGCTTTTGTTTTGCCTAACTCTTTTTGTTTAGGTCTTTTTGGCCTGACTTTTGGCGACAGGGCTTTTGGCCTGACTCTGACCGGAAAGTTGGTTAGAAGAAGGCTTGTGAGATGACCCCCTTTCCTGAAGATTGGTTCTTGGAAGTCATGGAAACAGTAGAAAGCTTTTCGAAATCGGAGAAGTGGGAAAGGGAAAGTTGGAAATAGAGCACTAGGAAGCAATGAACTCTCTGGAAGGAAAATGGTATGAGTGTGTAAAGAACTAAATGCCAAAATTCGGGTTTTTATAGCCAAAATGGAGGTAACCGAACAGACACGTTTGAAACGGTTCAGAGAATGATTACACCCTTTTGGGTAAAAATCGAAGCAATGTCAGAATTCCAAGAGACACCTCAGGGAGACAAACAGTTGGAACTGTATGAAAACTGCCAGCCTACCCTCTGGTTACGGAAGACCAAAAGAAAGACATGCCTCAATTGTCCGTTCAACTTCTGGGTAACAGTATAGTAATTAAATGCTCAAGACCTTATACAAAAAAGGTGATCGCCAAAATCCACTCTACGCCTCTCCGGAAACCCTCTTGATGATAGTGCTCGCCAAAGAGTAGTGAATGCGCATTCATAAACCCTAGCAACCCCAAGCGTTCGCCAAAAAGGGTAAATAATCGAATATTCCATAAACTCTAGGCGACCAAACGACCGCTCGCCAAAGGATACGGAGTCTTAAAAAAAGGCACAAATAGCAGATAAGGACAAAAAAGATCCAATCCAAGTGTCACTATCCCAAACCCTATCACAGAATCAAGCTTGACCGAAGAAACTTCACTCAAGCTTTGGGGACAAATGTTGGGTATTGATAGTGACGACCCAATAAGGGAAAGGCCTCAGAGGTCAAATAACTTTGAAGGGGGAAAAACCCATATCATTCAGACCGGGTCGGCCCACATTAAGGTTAATCTGGCTCTCATAAAGCGGTTCAGTATTGAACCCAAACCAAAGTGGACGTCAAAGCTCCATCATAGGTCGTCATTAACCAATGTCACAGACTCCTACTGCTCACCATAGGAGTGCTCGTCAAGAGAGCATAACCTCTTAACTCTGGTCCCACCAACCGACACTAAAGATATGGCAATGATATCTCGCGTATATCGGGCACATATTCTCTAAATATTAGATACGATAACTGCAATATTACTCCATAATCGTAATATTTGCTATCCTAATCTTTACCGGCACAATATTCACCAAGATATTTTGTTGCCTATAACGATTTGATCTCTTCACTCTATAAATACCCTTGTTTTTCAAAACGTTCATTACATTTTGAGTTCATACACACAGTATACTCATTTAAGCATCGGATAGGGACCCAGAGACACCCCCTCTGTTGTGATCCCCTTCTTGCAGGTTCATTGGAGCTAAGGCAAAAGTGTGTGATCATCCATCATTTGACATTCAATTCACTGTCAAGTCAGCACGTGAGAGTTTCAGACTCAACAACTATAATATTATATCAATTTAGTATGTTTATTGAGGATAATATTTTTAAATTATAACGATCGTAATTAAATAGCAATAACATTTTCTAGATTTTTCTAGGTACTTTGATTTATAAAACTATTTTTTGTGTAAATGTAAAAAAGTTTTGAAATGATATATTACTACATGTATTTTTAATTTCCGTATATTGCTGTAATAAAATAATAAACAATAAAGTGTTTATGCTTTTAGCATATTAATTAAAAAATATTTTTTCACAAAAAAAAAAATTATTAACTTCATCCTAACATAAATAATAAACTAATAAACGAGCCGTACTATTTCTTATGCAGTTTACATTGTCAGCCTCTCAGCACCGTCTTGTCAATGAGCTACTTGAACTTTGACGTTTTGGAACGAACTAACCGAACCTTAAAAATTCAAAACAGACTACCTTACCTTTGTCAAGTCGAATCGATGGCTAAAAAAATGTCGAATCCTTCCAAATTTCAAACCTTGCGGAAGTATTATTTTTCTTAATTACATTTTTTGTTGATGAACCTACTAAATAAGTAAATATGAGGAGATCATGTGACACACTCACCTTTTGTCTTTTTCCTGATTTGTCGCCTTGACTTGACTCTCCGATTATTATTATTATACTAAATAATAAAGCCAAAACAAGTCCGTCAAGTTCTGGTATGGTCGCGTAGTCTGTAGACATGGGAAGCTACAACCAGAGAGAGGCGACCTTTGCGCAACTCAGAAGACAGAAAGGTGAAGAGGCTAATTGTGGATTGGGTTGGCCTTGACTGCCTTGAAACGACACAGGCGTGTGTGGCTCTCGCCGTTCAAGGACGCGGCGGCGGTATCCTCCTCCCATAACCACCACCACCACAAATCCGAAATCATCTACAAATTTATATTCCTTGTTAATTAGTATTAGTTTGAAGCAAACAGTTGTGCACGTTACTCTCCCCTCTACTATCTGTATATATAAACGTTACTTATTAATGGGGGAAATTCTCAAAACGATACATCATATTTAATGAAAATTATTTTCTAACCCAACATGTTTTAAATGGCATAATATGTTTGAAAACAATTATTTTTAGTACTTTCGTTTAACAATCGTCTTAAATAATCGTTATCCCCTCACGTACAATGTCACGTGAATAAACCATTCTCAAATATTATTTTTAATTCATTTTCTGCCCTTAACTCCTACATATGTATCCCGCGAGATATCAAGTTGCGTGGGAAGCTCCTGCTGTGAACGTTTCATCGAACTCCTATTGTGAAGACAATTGTTTTTTCGTTTAACATTCGTCTGAAATAATCGTTATCCCCTCACGTACAATGTCACGTGAATCAACCATTCTGAAATATTATTTTTAATTCATTTTCTGCCCTTAAATCCTACATATGTATCCCGCGAGATATCAAGTTGCGTGGGAAGCTCCTGCTGTGAACGTTTCATCGAACTCCTGTTGTGAAGACAATTGTTTTTTCGTTTAACATTCGTCTGAAATAATCGTTATCCCCTCACGTACAATGTCATGTGAATCAACCATTCTGAAATATTATTTTTAATTCATTTTCTGCCCATAAATCCTACATATGTATCCCGCGAGATATCAAGTTGCGTGGGAAGCTCCTGCTGTGAACGTTTCATCGAACTCCTGTTGTGAAGACTTGCTAGTAGGTTTGAGCAAGTTGAGCAACTCACCTTTTTTACCCAAGTCGCTAAGACTCCTGCCTAGAAACCCGAGATTCTCTTCTGTGTCATTTCTGCTCAATTTGATGTCGACCCTGGATTGAGCGGACATATGCTAATCGACATCAGGAAGAAATGTGTTCATAACATGCTTGTTGTTCTCGACATACTTATGCAACATTCGAATATTGTAGTCAGTGACTCTGTGGAACCCGATGAGAATGAATCCAAGAAGGAAGCGAACTTTGATGGCATCGTGAAAATTTGGGGAAATTTGGTTGCTTTATTGGAGAGAATCGATGTTGAATTCTTCAAGAAACTGCAGTGTATTGATCCTCACACCCGTGAGTATTATGAAAGTCTGAAGGATGAACCCATGTTCTTGGTTCTTGCCCAGAATTTCCAAAATTTGATGAACACTTTGGTGTCCCTAATTTACTAACATGGGGATGAAAGAACCAAGGCTCGTACAATGCTCTGCGATATCTACCACCATGTGTTGCTCGATGAGTTCACGTACCATTGTTAGGGACCTTCTGTTGATAAGTCACTTGTAGGACAATATCCAAATGATAGACATCTCGACCAAGATTCTGTTCAATATGGCGATGGCGCAACTGGGATTGCGTTCTTTTAGGGTTGGGCTTATTTCTGAAGCACATGGGTGCCTCTCTAAGTTGTATTCAGGTGGTCGAGTGAAGGAGTTGCTTGCTCAAGGTGTTTCCCAAATCAAATACCATGACAAACCCCACAACAAGTATATATTCTTTTGCTTCTTAATCTCGTGTTTGCTCTAGCATTAATATCATGAAGTGTTAATAACCAAACTACATACTTTGGTCTGATTGCAAGTAGGGGTGTCAAAAACGGGCCCAACAGTGGATGACTCACCCAGGAGTCGTGTTTGGGTTAGGGTTTCTAACTCATGGGTCATTTTGACATGATCCATTGTTGACCCGTGAAAACCCAGGTCAGATTTGGGTTAGAAATTTTGACCCACGGGTCAACCCGTGACCCGTGTAAAATTATATATTATATTAACCAATACTTAGCAGGTGTCAAGCATTGGTTGGCTGAAGGTAACCTCTAAACCTAGCAACTTGCTGTCCTATTATTGGGCAGCCACACTCACAAATTAGGTCTCTCATCCTCTCCTGACTCTCAAGTCTCATCTCCTCGTGTGATTCGGTCACACATCCACGGTGATTCGGCCACACACCTGACACCCATGACGATTCCTCTGCGTAGCCACACAACCACGGCGATTCGGCAACCTTTGCCTCTCCAAGGCTCGAACATGAATGATAAGGTTTTCATCGGCTCGAACATGTTGTGTTTCTGCTCGAACATGTTGTTTCTGCTGTGTTAATGTTGTTTAGTTGTTGTGTTTATCGATTCTGTTTTGACTTCTGTTCGGTCATGGATGTTTGATTGACTTCGGTTGATGTGTGTTGAGTTGTTGAGATATGTTCGGCTTTAATTTGTTTGGTTGATGTGTGTCTGTTTGTCTGTGTTGTTTTGTTGTTCGACTGAAATCTGTTTGTTCTGTTCGGTTGATGTTGAGCTCTGTTTTGTTGTTGTTGTATGTGTTGTCTATCTGTTATGTTTGTGTTCGTTTGTCTATTGTTGTGTCTGTTCTGTTTTAGGTCATGTTTGAGTTTTGTTGTCTATTTGTTTGGTCTATTTTATACTTTATGTTATGTTTGTGCCTGTTCTGTTGTTCGGTTCTTATGTTTTTCCGAAGCTTTTTTTTTAAACTGGTTTAGCTTATGCTTGTTTGTTGGCTTTATTTCAGCTTGATGATCAACTATTGAGAAATGGTTTTGATGATAAGAGGTTCCATGATATAGATGTTAATATTGATGAACTTGAAGGAGTTATGCCTAATACTGAGCTTGAAGTAACATCATGTACTTTTGGTAAAGGTAAAGATGTTATTGTTGATAGTGTAGTTAAGCCTAGTGGAGAAAAATCAGTAATCTTGAAATCACAAATTTGGCAATACTTTGACATTATCTCATTATCTCAAACTGGTGGAGTACGTAAGTCGCAGTGGAAGAAATGCAAGGTTGAATACCTTTGTTCAAGTAAGTATGGAACCGGTAATATGAAGCGCCATAGAGAAAAGTGTGATAGGAGATATATGAAAGATGTGGGTCAAATGCTCATACCAAGTACATACGGTTCAATGCCTTTGCAGTCTACTGAATTTGATCACATGAAATTTAGAGAGTTGTGCATAACTTGCCTTTTATGTTTGTTGAATATCCTGGTATACAAATTTGCGACCTGACATACAAATGATCACTAGAAATACTGCTAAAGTTGATGTCATGAAGATGCATGTTTCTTTGAAAGGGGCAATGAAATTTATGTTAGCATCATGTCGAAGTATAATCATTATTCGTTTGTTCATGTATATAATGCAAGGTCTTAACCACTGAAAAATGAGGAGGAGCAAATGCAAGTGCAAACGCTTGAGGTAAGACACATTGGTCAAATGAATTCAAGGTTAGTACAATTTAAGTAAGATGTTTTACATGACATTGTTTAAAATATATTGTACTTGATCTCTTATGAAAATGCATTTTGCAGGAATACTTCAACTGTAGATTTTAGCAAGAAGTGGATGAAAGATCAAACAAAAGTGACTTTGGAAATATTTTTGTTTGTCCCTTGATCATATATGGTGCACTCTGCGAAGGAAGAACTAGAGGAGCAATTGGGGAGAGTGAACCGAAAACACAATGGTGGAACTTGAAAAGGCACCCATTAACAAAAGAGTGGGTATTTCTGTATTTTCAAAATTGTCTTAATAAAACAAAAGGAAAATAGAAGATCACGTGACAAAAACGTGACCACTTAATGGGAAAAACAAACAACCGGTGAACGGAAGGTTCATTTACCACCATTTGGCAACATATTGAACCAGTAACAATCGTCCGAAAACATGTATGACCCAAAACCATTTTTGTCAAACATGATGTACCATTTTCAGACTTTTCCCTTAATTAATTTATGAAATAAATTATAAATGTTCATCAAACTTCTATTAAATAAATAATAATAAAAATATTATTAATATTTTCAATATAGTTTATCAATGAAAAATTTAAATAGATTATTATCAATTTATTTACTACTAAACTCAATAAATTGCTTTAATGTGTTTATTGGTGTCTAATTTCAATAGTATTATGTAATACAATTATACAAGGTCATTTTTGTTGATATAAAAAAAAAATTTACTCAAGGAAGCTAAATAAAAAATTTAGAATATATATAAAAACAATTTAATGAAATATATTGTATGCATTTAATTGGGGATATATAACAAAAGGAGTCTTAAAAAAATTGTATTTCTTATTTTTTGGGGGTAAACTAAAGGTATGGAAGTCGTAGGCTAGTTCAATTTAACTGGTTCAGATGAACTAGTCTGGTTCTGGTTTGGTTCGAACCGGTTCGTCCGAATTAGTTCCAAAACCAAATCACTTTTTTAGGCTTCAAATAGACCAGTTTAAAATAGCACAAAAAATCCATATCGAATCGGTTCAAATTGACTCATTTTTAGATACTGATTTATACTTAAATTTAAATCAAACCACTTTAAACCTATATAATTTTAGAATCGGTTTGAAGCAAAATCAATTAAGCTGGTCTGAAATTAAACCAAACCTAGAGATGTCTTCAATAAACCAAACCTGTAGATATATTGGACTCTCGTATGTTGATGTTGGACAGAATTTCAGTCGGTTGTGGAACAGATTTTCAATTGGTTCAGTGTGTTTTTCAGTTGGTTCAGTGTATTTTTCAGTTGGTTCAGTAATTTTTCAATCGGTTCAGTGTGTTGGGCAGGATTTTCAGCCGGTTTAGTGTCGGTTTGAACCTGATTATTTCATAATCAAAATTGTTGTTAAAAAAACAGACCAGAACAGTTCAAACCGGTTCTGAATCGGTTCGAACAAGTCCAGTTCTTTTTCCATAAACCATACCAGTTTTTTTAGAAATAGAATAAAGTACTAGTTTTTAACAAACCAGACCAGTTCAGTTCTGAACTGGTTCGACCCCGAACTGGTTCATGAACAAGCCTAGGAAGTCAGGAAGTCTATATATATTGGGTTAAATATCAAGGAGCTACCTGAATTTTGGACATTTTCCAATGAGTTACCCGAACTTTGTTAATTCAAAACGGGCTACCTCAACTTTGAAGAATGTGCAAATAGCTACCTCCGTCCGATTTCTGATGACTTTCCGTCAAATTTCCGTCAACAGTTAACGAAAAAATGGACGGAGGTAGCTATTTTAACCTTCTTCAAAGTTGAGATAGCTCGTTTTGAATTTTCAAAGTTCGGGTAGCTCGTTGCGAAACGTCCAAAGTTCATGTAGCTCCTTAGTATTTAACCCATATATATTTCCTACATTATAGGATGTTAAGTGCAATTTTTTATTATGGACAAGTGTTTGGCAAAAAAAAACTATGAACAAGTGACTCTTTCTATATGGATTTATTTGCACTTTTATCTCATTAGAAACAAAGCATTTGATTGTTCTTTTTGAGCAACTTATTTAGCAAGTTAAGAAGAGAAGACTTGGGAGAAAGGAAAATTCGGGTGGTTCGAAAATTCGATGAAAACCGAACTGTACCGAACCCAAAAAACGGCTCAAAAATATACGGTTCGGTTTATGGTCAGCTTTTTTTGTTTGATACGGTTTTTTAGACCGTTCAGTCTACGAATCTAAAATACTGTGGAGTTCGGTCTGACCACTGATACGTATATAATTTTATATATTATATTAATTAACATGAATTAATATAGTTAATCAATGAATACAAACAAATAATAATTTTGTTATTTAATAGTTATTTTAGTTGTTTAAGTGGTTTAGTCTAAAATTATGTAAACATTTTTAAATCGAGTTATTTTGTTGTTTAATTTTATTTTGAATACTTATTTTAGTTTTATATATCTTTTTTTTTTGTTTAAACCCAAAAATCCGGTCCGAAAATTCGAAATCTGAATGGACACAGTTTGTTTTTACGTATATGGTCTTTTGGTCTGCCTTTTTTTAATAAAAGAAAGAAAGAAAATCTGGTCGGAAAATATAGGTACCCGGCCAAAATAGTAAATGGTATTAGTGTTAATTTTGAATGATGTTAATGTTGAATGATATTAATGTTGAATATTTTTGTTGCTTATGACATAACTTTATGTATTTATTAAGATAACATTTATAATGTTCCATTACATTTCACATGGTGGTAATAAATATGGGCATACGATTAAAATCGTGGTTAATAACCATGGTTATGGATATGGTTATGGAATTGAAAATTATACTCGTAATGGTTATGGTATGCAATTTAAAAATATGGTATAATTATGGTATTTGAAATACCCGCACCATTATCTAGCCATTGTCAGGCGTTCAAATCTTGTCGACGCCAAAAAAATAATAATACTCTCATTAAAAGGCTGAGGCTCTGGTACAAGCACATGAGTAAACTGATGTTCATAAACATTAATGTAAGAGAGAATATTGAGAATACTTAAGTGTATAGCGATTGTCTTCACTCATAAGTTCGGACTTTTGAGTCAGTTGGTTAAAACGTACATCTTAAGTCTTACAAGTGTTTCATCCATTACATAGGAAATTCGAAATCGAATCCATAGAAAAAAGAATTATCAGAACTTTACCCCTTAACGAGTTAACATTCAGTGCAAGTATATGCTAAAGGTGCCGCAGGAAAAAATGTTTTTTTTTTATTAAGAAAGATAAATGGTTGTTGGTAATATGAAAACCATCAACTTGCATGCCATTTTTAATGTTGCCTTAATTTGTGTACTTCATTCCTCCCATCCATGAATACAGTTTGATTTTGATTTAACAATGTTATTAATTATTTTTTTTTTGACCAAATATTATTATTATTAGGTTAACATTTGTCTCACTACTATATTATTTTAACGGTTCTTAATACAATCAACATATAGTAACTATCACTATCATAATAAACAATATCCATGCTTTAATAATCAAATTACAAATTGTATAACTATATATCTAGTGGACAAATAAAATTCAATATTACAATTAGGTTTTATTATATTTTTATATGTACTTGATTTCTTTTGTTATTGACTACATTAATGTTTGAAATACATTAATGTTTGAAAGCTCTACGAGAGAGATGACTAATTACGACTGAAAAATATATTTTTAACGGCTGAAAAATTGAGTTGTTAAATTACCACGGCTCAACGTGATATGATGTGTTGGGAAAATTATCACGACTCAATATATGATGAGTCGTGATAATTCCCGGCTCAAATCAAAGTGCCGCTAAAATAATTGTGGCGGCACTTTTAGTTGAGACGCGAAAAATATTTTTTTTAATCCATATTTTTTGTGGCTCATATATATG
Organism: Chamaenerion angustifolium; assembly: GCA_946814005.1. Classification (NCBI taxonomy): domain Eukaryota; kingdom Viridiplantae; phylum Streptophyta; class Magnoliopsida; order Myrtales; family Onagraceae; genus Chamaenerion; species Chamaenerion angustifolium. The sequence goes on along the minus strand of OX328270.1, from coordinate 25,168,706 downwards.
AGCAGCGAAAATAGTTTTTTTTTTTAATAATTTATATCATAATTATAATCAAATAACCTGAATAGTTTACATACCAAAATTTGTTTACATATCCGTAAGTTTGCTTCATTAAATCAAAAACATAATATATTATAATTGTTGTTCATTCCTAACATTGTCTTGACTAAGACGATTCATTTGATTGATCGTTATCTTAACTTCCACCAGTAGATTGTTCACTACCAGATGCTGCTGATTGATGAGTTGTCTAACCATCTTATAAAAACATCAAAAATTAAAGTATAAAATGCAACACTTAAACATTAAACTAACCTAAATTATAATTTGCACAACAAGCAAATTAGCCTATTAAACTAAACCTCAATTTGCAGGCAAGATGAAAGCATCCAAAACACTAAAAACATCGTAAAAAGTAATTTAAATTGCTATCCATCAAACAGCAAACACATAAAATGATATCATTGCAAAATGTAAACTATATACTTACTTTATTTTCGATTGGTAAATGCGAGGAACTCAAACCAAGGTTGGTAAAAGTGGTGAAATGACTAGAATGATGAGTTGTGTGGTCATCCTATATAAACATCCAAAAATTAAAGTATAAGATGCAACATTTAACATAAACTAACTTAAATTATAATATGCGCAACAATTAAGCAAATTAACCTATTAAACTAAACATCAATTCACATACAAGACTTAAGCAACCAAAATACTAAAAACACCATAATAATATATTTAAACTATTATCCAACAGTAAATGCACAAAGTGATATCATTGCAAAATATAATCTATATACTTACTTGATTTCCGGTTGATAAATGTGAGGACCCAAAACCAAGTTTGTTAAAAGGGGGACATCACTAGAACCTCGTGTCATGAAGCTTTGAAAATAATTAAATATGTTCGTATTATTTTGAATGACTTGTAATTGCATCTGGAATTGTTTATACATCTCCTTCATATGTGTTGCATTCTAGCTTCTTGTTGTCTCAATTTCTCATTATTAAATACTAATAATGTATGGAAAATATAATGAGCCGTGAAAAATGGAAATTTTAGTTAAAATAAAATAATAATTAAATATCACTTGCGGCCAAAAATTAAATGAGACGCGAAAATTATAGAAAAATAATTAAATATTAACGACACTTGAAATTAATTGAGCCATGAAAAGTAAGAGAAATTTCACGGCTAATTTGTTTGAGCCGTAAAAAAATAACGACTCAATACTAATTGAGTCGTGATATTCTATTTAAATTAATTTTTAACGGCCCAATATACTTTGAGTCATTGCGTTTAGCAACCTTCTCCTGTATGTCGTAACACTAATTATTAGCTAAAATGTTCCTCTTCGTATTGATAAGGAATAATATTAGACGAACGTATTAACAAGAGACTAACAAATAAATACACGTACCAATCATATCATATATTCTGGAATATGTACAATATAGTTTCGTAACATGCAAGCAATCGATCCCTCCCCATCTGAACTCGATCGACTCGACTTACACTAGAACACGAGCAACGAACCCTTGATATCGTAATTCATCTTCTCCAAATTGGGTTGAACAGCAAATTGTATCATCGGTGGCGGTCCACAGGCAAGTGCCAAAGTGTCACTCGAACCTTCAGGAATATGCTCCCGGAGTATGCTCTCGGTGATGAACCCGGTGCTGTACTCCCAAGTCTCCCTGATGCTCTCTTGCACCACGTACCAAACTTTCAACCTCTTGTGCTTCTTTGACCACTCGTCCAGCTCCTCCTTCAACAAGATGTCGTCTTCAGTTCGGTTAGCATAGACAATATACATCTCGGTCTCGTCCTCGGGGTCCTTAAGGATCGCGTGAACCACTTGGTAGATCGGGGTGATACCTGTCCCACCGGCCAACATGGCCAATTTCTTGGCAAATTTAGGTTTACCGTGGACCGTGAAGTTCCCGCGCCCGGTGTACTCAATGTGACCCAGAGGGCCCTTGATATTGAGCACCGAGCCAATAGAAAGTGAGTCGAGGTACTGTGACATGAGCCCTCCGTTAGGAAACTTGGGGTGCACATTCTTGAAATACACCTTGACCACGAGCTCAAAGAACCCCACCTCGTCAACGGAAGTCGTCGGAGTATAAGCTCTCATGCATAGCTTGTCATCAATGCTTGCACATAGGAATATGTGTTTGCCGACTGGTAGCCCTAGGATTTGGTCTTCAGAAGGAAGTGCAAAGCGGAAAACCCTGACATCATGGGAAATGGATGTTTTGGCAATGAGCTTGCATGGCACTTTCTCGCGGGGAACAAGTGCTACACTCCTCGGTGCAGGTGTCGCGATCTCTTCGATCGGAGCAAGGTGGCTTAATATGTTGGACGAGCCATGCATGGAGTTATTTGGCGAAGAAGCAGCTGAATGATCGGAAGAATACCCAGAAGTGACCAACTCTCCGATCCGATAATCCTCGAGCAGCTTCTTTGCCTTGTCTGAGTGGATAGCATCGAACTCCTCGGTGCAGTCACTGCCTGCGTTGATCAAGATGCTATCGGTTCCACCGGGGTGGTCTTTCAGGAACTTGGTGCAATCGTAGATATGACCGTGGACGATGATCCACGCCGAGTCCTGAGTACTGTGCTTCTTCACCTCCGACATGGAGTAAGTTCTGACAGAAGTGTTCATGAATGGAGTGGAAACACTCTTCTTGAGACTCGGGACTGAGTCGATGGACATCTCGATGTGCTTTTCCTTAGCCATCCATCCACCTGACTGGTTCCCTGGCTGGGTCGGGTGCTCGAACACGATCCCGATCTCCCCCCTGTGCCTCTTACATACGTTGGTCTTGACTCTGAACCAGCAGTTGTTCATCATGCCCTATTATGGAGCAATTATCAATTAAGATGGTTAGAATTACATTAAGTTATATAACATATTATTTAACAAAAATTGGACAGACATGAAAATGGATCAGAGATGCCATGCCAAGAGTTTAAAATTAATGATTAAACTTTGCAAAGTTCAAAAAGTCGGTTAATTAAATGAATAGGAGACAGCAGAAAGAGTTTGGCTATGGTGTAATCAGGCGCTTCCTCCGCCCACGTGCAACTCCCTCCACCATGGAGAAAGTCGAAAGTTATTCATTTATATATATAGTGTATATAAATAATAAATAAAATCAAAACATAAATAAACAAGAGGCAAATTGTGTATTCCTCTCATACAAAAAATATCTTATGTTCGAAAATTGTTTATAAAATGTTAAAGTTGAGGATACAAAAATAGTCCTAAATAATAAATTTTGAAAACACTGACCCGAATTGTCAAATTTACGTAAAAATGAATTTTAGGAAATTAATTTATAAAATTTGCATGAAATTGTAAAATTGCAAGTTGGGGTCAGATTGTCAGATTATAAGATCTTTGGAAAGTGAAAACGTTGATTTGAAACCTTAAAGTCTAACTCAACATAAAGGAGAACTGATGACAACTATTCTAAATGGACCCATTTACTATGACAGACAATTTGTTTTTTGGCCACTATGACAGACAATTTATATAGACCACACGCAGCAAAGCCACTAGATATATAGGAGAGAAAAATCAGACATATAAGGCCCCACGTTGAACTTAGTGTACAAACTACAAAGAAAGTGAAGAATGTAACTATTTACGGTCAGGATTCATTAAAAATAACATCGCATTTTTTTAAGTCAATACTGAATGACGCATACCATGACGTTCCAGATGAGCTTCTCTGGCTGCGTATTGAGTGTCTCGTCCCAGGCTCTAACCGCGATCTCCTTGGTGCCGAGTAGGTTCAAGACCTCCACCTCAAGTGACCAGAAGCACCAGCACCAGTGTTTTCCGAACTTGGTGGCTTTCTCTGGGTGGTCCAGGGAGCACAATTGCCAGGTCTCACCTCCATCTATTGTCACCTCAACCCTTGTCACCTTCTTGCCACCACCTGCATTTTCAATAATGTATAATATATTAATATGACATCATCCTTCTTTATTATATTGAAAAGGGAATCTTGATTCTTTCCAGTGACATCACATCGAAAGATCATGATATTATAAACCTTCGATTCCCAACTCGCTGGCATAAACATAGGAGAATCATTATCATGTGAACAGATCCTTTTTTCATATATGCACATTATTAGTAAATGAATTCCTAAGGGCTATCAATAATATTGAGGAATCTCAACTTTTTAGTAACTGCATGGACCGACAACTTCTGTAAGCAGCAAACTTTACAAAGTATAACCAATAGAATAGATAGTAGATTCATTTAATATGAACATAAATTATTCAATAATATATAATTGGCCAAAAAAAAAAGAACATCACAAATAATAATTATAGTTAAAAAAAATATATAGCCAATCTACTATCACTGACCGGAATAAGCGTAGCCTTTCAACGTGTACGGCCTCTGAGTCGTCCACGAGTTTATGGGCAGTATCTCATCATGGCTCGGTGTGGTTATCACCGAGTTTATGTTGAGCTCATTTATGATGTGCTCGGGCTTGTACCACCATGCTGCCACAGATTCAACATCAATGATGGGTTCTATATATATACAGAATAATAATAATAATGTAAGATCTAATGATATAGTGTATGTATATGTACCTTCGGCATTGGCAAGCTCGGCATCGACATGGGAAGGGAGGACTCTGTTGTCCTTGTAATGGTAATAATTGTCGGACTCTTTGGTGGTGACGATGATCCTTTTCAACCACTTCACCATGCGGCCACCGATGAAGCCAGGGATTATCATCCTCACGGGGAAACCATGGTCAGGGGTGAGAAGCTCACCGTTCTGCATGTAGGCGAGGATGATGTCTCTAGAGGGATCCATGGCCCACTCCTTTGGAATGCTAGTACCGTACTTGGATCCGCCACCGCCTGGGAGATCCTCGGCCCCTTCAAAACACACGTTCAGGGCACCGTTCTTCCTGGACAGGATACCGCACCGCTTGAGCACGTCACTCAGGAGGACGCCGCGCCATACGGAGGTGGAAACTCCAGAAGCGCCCCAGTTGAACCCAATCGTCTTCTTAACCATATTCTGCTCCTTGCGGCGGTTTCCGGCGCAGACGAGGGTAACAGGGAAGTCTCGGGCGGTGAAGTCATTGACGATCTGGTCCATGGTGAGGCGGCGGGGGCGCTTGACGAGGCCGGTGACCTCGACGGACCAGTCATCCCAGGAGGCGCGTGGAACGGCTCCGTGGTTGCGAACGTAGTGGAGGGGGACAGGTGTGATGAATCCGTGGTGCATGAGGCTGGGTAGGGGTGCCTCGGCGTTGAAGGGGTGCTTTCCAGTGAGGCGGACCATTTTGGGATTGCGCTCGATCCAATTGTCGGACGTGCCGTCATCTCTGGAGTCCAGAACGGATGGTTCGAGCTCGCTGTTGCCCTTGCGTATGAGCTCCTTGTAGGAATCCATGTCGTCCTCATCTTCACTGGAAGAATCATCAGCGTCTTCCACGTGTACGGGTTGCTTCGACACGAAGCTACTGCTATGATTGCGAAGTGGGGAAACCGGTCTGCTGCGCGTTTGGCCGGATTTGTAGGAGCGCATAACGCCATTGATGGAAGGTTCGAGGTGAGGGAACTGAGTCTGACGGTTGTCGACGGAAGTAGCCATCTGGGAGAGGTGGGGGTACCGGAATTAATATCCGGTCTCTCTTCTAAATTCTAATCTGTGAGAAGGAAAGGAAATAGCTTCCTCCCTCCCTCTCTCTCTCTCTCCCTCCGAACGAGGTTTTTGGTTTTACTTTGCAGTTGCAGTGAGAAGTGGTAGGATGCAGAGAACACATTTTATAGGCTCGTTTTTGTTATGTGTCAAAATGAAAGTGGAAGCCAGATGTTCAATTGGGGGTCCCACACGTAGCTGAATTTTATACATCGCCCGTCCCATTTTATTCTAGCTTCACGCCTTTTAGTCAATCATCCAATAAACTTTTAGAATGGTTAACCAATTAATTACCTAAACAAAAAACAAAGTTTGAATGGTTCACAAATAAATAAATGTTTATTTTTTATTGACAAAATGAAACCTAAACTTTCAATGGTATAATAAATTATACATAATATTTGAGTCATCGAAAACTGTATTTTTACATTCAGTCTTAATTTCAAATATATTTTTGAGCACCTACAATTTTTATTATATTTTTATAAATAAATTGTTATAGTTTATATTTTATTAAAGAGTAAAATATAATATTGCTCCCTAATATTTAATCTATTTCGAATTTTTTTTAAATTTTTAAATATTAAATTTTATTTTCTTCATGTTACCAAAATTCGACTTTGCCCCATCTATCAATTTTTTCATCCAAATTTAACATAATAACCAAAAGTCTTGGTCTGCAATCGGCATTGTATCGAAACAAAGCACTCCTGGGAAGTTTGGCTTGGAGATTGAAGAAGGAAACGGCTCATTGGGCTGAGGTCATTAGAAACAGAACACTTAGGCAGGATGGAACTTCTCTCTCTTCTTCGAATAAAACCCCTTGTAATTGGAAAGCAATTAATGAAGGTATGAACACCCTTAAATTAGGTTCAGGGTGGGTGGTGGCAAATGGTAGGGATATTAAATTTTGGCACGATAATTGGGTGGGTAATCAACCCCTGCGAGCAGCAATCTATGGTCCACTGAGCTATGAAGAAGACAGATTGATGGTAGGAGATGTCTTCCGTAATGAAGAGTGGAATCTAGATAGAACTTCCTTTGACTTCCCCAAGAATTTTGTGGACATGTTTCGAGGTACTCCAGGGGACAATACCAATGTTTCATCGGACACTCAAATTTGGAATGTTACACACTCGGGAAATTACACTACAGCATCAACATACTCTCTTTTAGCAGGTCATGACACAGACAACCAGGCGATTAATCAATGGGATTGGGTTTGGAAGATTCAGACTATTCCAAAAATTCAGTATTTTATCTGGTTGTGCCTAAAAGATAGACTTGCCACCGGCAAACTATTGAATCATAGAGGATGTAATTTGAGCCCTCTGTGCCAAATTTGTTACTCTGGGATAGTGGACATTGACCACATACTGCGTGGGTGTAAACATGCTAAAGAGATGTGGAATTCAGTCACTGGGCCGCCAAGTCTGGGGCAATCGTTCCAGTATCCCTTGAATGAATGGATCAAGTATGGGTGTCACGAAGCAGGTGTCAATAATCAAGGTGTTGAATGGAAGTTCTTTTTCCCTTATGCTCTATGGAACATTTGGAAAAATAGGAACTCTATTATTTTTAATGATAAACCTGCTTTTTCGTCTGTGTATAGTTTATCTTTATCTCAGGCAAAATTTCACCAAAATGTTTATCTTGAGACTAACATCGCTAATGAGTTTATTTCCATTGATATTAGTTGGGTTCCTCCAGAAAAAGATTGGTTTAAAATTAACACAGATGGAGCTGCTAAGGGAAACCAATGTTTTGCAGGAGCCGGTGGGGTCATCCGAGACTACAGGGGTCATTGGGTTGCAGGATTCTCAAGGAATTTGGGTTGCTCAAACAGTCTCACTGCGGAATGTTGGGCTATCCGAGACGGACTGCTCTTGGCAAAGACACTCAGATTAAAATCTATTCACCTTGAGACAGACGCCCTCTCAGCCCATAAGGTAATCTCTGATGAAAATATGTCAAATCAAAAACTAATGTCGATCATTGCGGATTGCAGGAAGCTATTGATGCAGTTCGAAAGAATGAAGTTCAGACATATTTTTCGAGAAGCGAATGCGGTAGCGGATATCATGGCGGGGATGGCGCTCCAACAGCGACATGTGTTTGAAATTCATAGCTCTCCTCCGAAGGAAACTATTATCATGCTCCAGAAAGACGCTGTGGGCTTTTCTGTTTCGCGAATTGTTAAAGTTAGCTAGTTTTGGTTGTGTATTTTGAACTTGGGTGATTAATTATCACCTATTGCGGTTATTTTAATCCATAATTATCAAAAAAATAAAAAAAAATCTTATATTTTAATGTTGTTAAAGTAAATCATTTAATATAACTTTTTCAAATAATTAGAGGATTAAATTGCTCAAAAAACTTATAATTTTATTATTATTATTTCAATAAAATATAGATGACCAAACCAACACTTTGTCAAAGTTATTTAAATTTATGGGAAAATATTTTTGTTAATTGTTGTAGTAATTTATCACCTAAAAAGTTATAACGCTATTATTTTTATTAATAAACATGACATGAAATCAAAATAACTCCATACATCTAACCGAGTGTCCACTTTTTTTAGGGTGAAGTGTTTAATTGATCCTCTACTTATTACTAAAAAATAATAACATCCATTAACTTTGGGTATTAAATGAATAAAAGTAACAAAATAATTACTATCAAATTAAAATAATATCGATAATGGGTTGAATTGGCCATTTATGTATATTACTGACCCTCGACTTTTGGTGCTTCCTCCCCAATATGTTAATCGGTGACCTTCTTTCTTTACCTTCGGCTTAAAAGAACCGTTTACCAGTTTTTTCTCATAATCGTGTCTCTTACCCCACGACTTCTTGGAAGGGAATTGGTGTATTTTTCACCAATCTAGTACTGTTCTGGTCCATAGTCTCGTAAATCTCCTATTTCATGTTATTTGGGTCGTTGTGTTCTGATAAGGTTCTTGATGGCCAGCGACTCTGTCACCGTGTAGGTTCAAGACATCATTGTGGATGTTAAGGACACAGGTGTTGTAGCAGGTGCGAAGGTAGTCAATTTATGGGCTGACTTCGAGGTAGATGTGCATCATAACCACCTTATTTATCTTCATCCCTTAGACAACCCACGTATGAGCCCAATTTCTATAAAACTTACGGGTCCTGAGAACTACCCTATGTGGAGTCGTGCTATGATAGTAACACTGCGAGGGAAGAACAAATCAGGGTTTGTGGATGGATCTTTTTATAAGAATCTGTTTGATGCCTCTCTGAATGCTTTATGGGAAAGGTGTACATGTTGTTGTTTTCGAGTGGATTTTAAACTCTCCTTCTGGAGATCTTTCAAGTAGTATCATGTATTCCACCTCTTCGTATCTGGTTTGGAAATACCTTAGGGAGAGGTATGATAAGGTTAATGGTCCCCATCTCTATCAGTCACATAGGGAAATTTGCACTGCACAACAAGGGTTAGATTACGTGTCAACTTTTTTTTACAAAATTAAAACTTCTATGGTCCGAATATGATGTCGCTAGTGCCCTTGACCCCTGTGATTGTGAGAAATTTAAGAAGAACATCATTCACTATGACAATTAGAGACTGCCAATTTTTAATGGGTCTGAACGATACTTTTTCAAACGTCAGAAGTAATCTTTTGCTCTGGGTCCCATTACCTAGCTTGAATCAGGCTTATAGTATGGTAATCCAGGAGGAGAATCAGAGAGGTGTTACTGGTGTGGCATCTGCTAATGTCGTCTCCTCTGCTGATAATAAAGTCAAGACCAATCTGAATGTTGAGTGAGATTTTTTTTCATAAAAAATGTCACACAAAGCACAGATGTCATGCTAAAGGTTGTGCTTTTTTCCATAAGAAGGATCATGTGAGAGACAACTGTTTCAAAATCAGGGGTATTAAGAAATCAAAGGGGTCTCATTTTCAAGCTAATAATGCTTCTGTTGTTAATAGTTCCTCTGATCCAGTCCCAGTTAGCTCCACCGTAAATCCAAAACTGCAGGGATGAGTGAGTCTCACATCTGAGCAGTTTGGGCAGCTCCTTCAGTCCATCAATCGTGTTGGCGCCTCTTCAGTGCAGGATTCTCCTGACACAGGTGCCTACGCTAATATGGCACGTATAACTAGCCTTAATTCTCATTACCAAAATGACGACACTTGGATTTTTGATACAGGTGTTACTTATCATATAACCAAAAGGTCTGATTGGCTTGAGAATTGTAGGATAGTTAACAAGACAAAAGTTCAGTTGCCCAATGGTATTCATGTTTATGTGGATAGTATAGGTGATTATAGATTCAGTTCGGATAAATGTTTAAGAAATGTGTTATATCTGCCTCATTTCAAATATAACCTGATTTCTGTTTCCAAATTAACATCTTAACTGAATTGTTCTATCACATTTTACCCTAAATATGTTGTTCTGCATGACCTTTCGAGGGGGGGGGGGGGCACTGGTAGAGATGAATCAGGACTGTTTGTGTTTAGGCCATTACATGATTCGCATTAAATGTTGCATTGTCTTCTTTTAGAAAGGGTGATCAGTTGATATTGTGGCATATGCGTTTTGATCATGCTTCTCCACATTCTTTACAATATGTAACATAACTGAATTTTCCTAAGAACAAAAATAAAGTGATTGAGAATTGTGTTATTTGTCCATCTACAAAAACTACTCGTTTGCCCTTTCATGTATCTGATTCAAGAGTTGCTTCACTTTTTATTTGATTCATACTGATATGTGGGGCCCCTACCAAAAGCAAACTTATGATGGAAAATATATTTTCTTACTCTTTGTGGATGATTTTTGTAGAGTTACTTGGATTTATTTGATTGTGAACAAATCTGATGTTTCTATCCCTCTTAAGGAATTTATCGCATTGATTCATAATCAGTTTAATGTTGGAATAAAAAAGATTAGATCATATAATGGGCGAGAATTTTTCAATGATTATCTTAATGTCTTGTTTAAATAAAAAATGATTATTCATGAAAGTAGTTGCTCATATACGCGACATCAAAATAGTAGAGTGAAACGAAAGCATAGACATCTGTTAGAGGGTGCTAGGTCTTTGAAATTACAAGCGCATGTGCCAGATATTTTTTTGGGGGTGAGTGCATTGCAACAACTTGTTATCTTATTAACAGAACCCCATCTTCTATTTTTTATGGTAAATGTCCTATGAAAATTATGACAAAAAAAGCCTAGCATTGATCATTTAAGAGTATTTGGTAGTTTATGCCTTGCTAAGAATATTTCTATGCACGATAAGTTTTCTCCTCGTGGTGTTCCATCTGTTTTTATGGGCTATTCAGAAACTCAAAAGGGTTATAGACTTTTTAATCTGAATACGAAAACCTTTTTCATCGGCAGAGATGTAAAATTCTATGAGCATTTGTTTCCTTTTTTATAGAAACAATGATGATGCATTAGATAATATGTGAAATGAGCAATTTTTATATGATGATGTTCCCTGTAATGTTCAGCATATTCATCAACATGAGACACATAATCCAGTTGACAGCTCTGTAGTTCAGCCTGATTCAGAACATGACGATGATGACGAAGTATCTGAGTCAAACGATACACCACAGGAGCCTGTCCATGTTTTACGATGCTCTGGAAGAGCAACCAGACCGCCCATTTGGCACAAAGATTATTAGGTCAAAAATTCAAATTCAGATTATTCTATTACAAATTGCGTGACATATGCGTGACATAATTCGGTTTGTAAATTAGGAAAATCTCTTTATGGGCTAAAGCTAGTCTCTAGACAGTGGAATATCAAATTGACTAAGGCACTCATCAAGAATGGGTCCTCTCAGTCAAAACTTGATTACTCCCTATTTAAAGACGTGTTGGTGATCAAATTGTTGTGTTGCTTGTGCATGTTGATGACTTGGTTATATCTCGGAACAGTGCTGAATTGATTGCCCATTTGAAATAAATGCTCATAAAAATGTTCAAAATGAAGGTTCTAGGCAATCTCACATATTTTTAGGTATTGAAATTGACAGATCAAATCAGGGACTGATTCTTAATCAGAGAAAGTATGCTCTTGAGATGATATATGAGTGTCGTCTTTCAGGTTGTAAAGCTGTGAAAACTCCTATGGAGTTGAATGTCAGTATACTAGCAAATCATATGATAAGCATGTTGGAACAAATGTTGATGATTTGCTATTATAAAAACATGATATATATATATATAGGAAATTAATCGGCAAGTTGTTGTACTTGACTATTACTCGACCTGATATTTCTTCTTCGGTCCAATGTTTGAGTCAATATATGCAAGAACCAAAGAAATATCATATGGATATTGCATTAAGGATTGTTAAGTATATTAAGAATGATTCGGGATTAGGAATATTTCTTGATTCAAAAAGTGGATGGGCTAGCTGTTTGGAGAGTAGAAAATCTGTTACAGGTTATTGTATCAAGTGGGGTAATTCTTTTGTTTCATGGAAAGTCAAGAAGCAAAACATTGTATCCAGGTCTTCGGCTGAGGCCGAATATAGAAGCATGGGGACTACTCTTTCTGAGATTATATGGTTGTCTAGGCTATTATTAGCTGAACTGGGAACTCCTCAGACACAACTGGTAAGAATGTTTTGTGATAACCAAGTTGCCTTGTAGATTGCTTCAAATCTGGTATTCCATGAAAGAACGAAGCACATAGATATCGACTGTCATTATATCTGTGAGAAGATTTAAGAAAGAGTGATGAAAACCTGTCATGTGAAGACTACGGATAAGCTGGCGGATCTCTTTACGAAGACCTTATCAAGTCGACATCATAGTTTTCTCAAGAATCAGCTTGGAGTCAATAATATTTTTCAATGATGTAAATGTTCAGATTGAGGGGGAGTTTTATGATTGTTGTTTTGTGGTCAATCTGACCATTTATGATTGTTGTTTTGTAAGAACTTTGTTAGTATATTAGGGTTGATGGGGGATGGGGGTCTCATGTATTGAAACCCCACCATCATATCGGGTCTTCGTTCTCTGGTTCATTGGTTCGTTTGCTTCGTCTCCCAAATTTGTTCCATTCGATAAAGTTGAAAGTTCTACAAGCTTTTTTAGCAATTTAAATGCTAAGTATTTGAAAAAAAACAAATATTGTGTGCGTTGGTATCTTACTTATGTTTTATATTCTTACATAATTTATGCTTTACTTTTTTAATGTCATAATAATGATTTATTTTCTTGAAACACCATCACTGATGGTGCTCGATCATGATTCACTCAAGCATAAATCATTTTCTTGGTAGGAATTGAGAACTGATAAAAGAGACAAAGACCTATGTTGTAATAATTTGCATTTTTTCATTAAATAACTGGTCTCAATAATATTTTTCATGCACTTACTAATTACTTCTTGCGGCAAATTTTAAATAAATATGTTAAGCATGTAATGGCTATCTATTGTTGCAATCTACTAATTTTTGTTACTAATGCTAAAAAAAATTGCAACAAACAATGTTGAGTTTCAGTTTTCCATCTCAGGGTCGGGTTATGTCATTCAAATTCTGACACCATTTATAACTAGGAGTGGAAAGGTGTACTGAATGAAATGCTGCCAATTTTGGAAAATCGTTTTGGGCTTACGAGCCCTCAATTGAAATTTTTTCATATTATCGACTGATAATCAGCATCAATGTCACACATTTGTACGAAAAGCACACAGAAAAATTATTATTGGCAGTGACACACGATGATGACAAACACATTTTTCCACTGTATTTTGTCTTTGCAAACTCTGAGACTATGACCAGCTGGATATGGTTTTTAAAGCGTCTGCGTCAACACGTGATGAAAGATCAACACCCACTATGTAAAATATCTGATAGTCATGGGGTATTAAAGTGAGAGTTGCTAGGTTTTTTTTTTCCGAACCCTAGGGGTCATAGATACTTTGTCTGTCACCTGGTTAGCAACTTTAACAAAAACAATTAAAGATCAAAATCTTAAGAATAAATTCTCTGAAATGGCGTGGACCACATTGAGACAGAAGTTCGACCTCTATTGGAAAACATTCTACACAATGAACGAGGGAAAATTTCGATGATGGTTAACCAATTGTGGACATTTTAGCGTCAGGTTTCAAACGTATGATAGTGGACGACATGGTTTCATTTTGGGTTGGCTTCCTTCTTCTCAACACCCTGTTCAACCAAGATATCTATATATAATTCTTGGTGATCTCCTCCTCCTCACGAGATGCGACTACATCCAGTAACCGTGGACATAAGTCAAGCATGTTGATTTCTTCTTGACCCAACATGTATCCATCGGACACGGGTGGATTGTTAACCCAAGATCGTTGGACATCCCTCAAGGTTACGGTCATTTCACCCTCACGGAGGTGAAATGTATGAGTCTCCAGGTGTCACCTCTCAGTAAGAGCATGCAATCCCGCATCGACCTTGATACATGATATGTATGCAACCCATCCAAACCCAGTTATATCAACCAAATGTTGTGTCCTCGGAATTAATATCCAAAATTTACTCGTCCGCGAGTACTTATCATGTTTAGGATGGGTAAAAGCATTAACCTATAATTGTATTTGTCATTAAATATCTAAAACTAATTAACACTATAATAATAATACTTAATTCCAAAGAAGTTCACGGTTACCGTATTCTCAGCGGTATGTTGTGACATATGATGTGTTTGACCATACAACATATAATGATCCATGAGTTCCTTCTGTGAACTGACGAGTGATGTGGATGAGCTACTTTGATCAGAATCCATTATCAGTAGCCAAAATCATAAAATTGGTGTTTCTCAATTAATCAAATAATGCATTATAATTCAAACAAAACACATAATAATTCATCAATGTCATACAATTAAGGATTCTAAATATCAATTATATTTAAATACACAAACAATTTCCCCAAATTGAAAAATTAGGATTTCACAACTATTCAAATAATGCATTATAATTCAATCAAAACACATAACAATTTTTCAATTTCAAACAATTAAGTATTCTAAATAGGAATTATAACTATCTACACTCAATTTAACAATTTTCCCCAAATTTGAAAATTTTGAGTTTCACAATTATCAAATAATGCATTATAATTCAACCAAAACACATAACAATTCATCAATTAATTCAAACAATTAGGCATTCTAAATAGCAATTATACTTAATTACACTCAATTTAACAATTAGCCCGAAAATCATAAAATTTGAGTTACAATTAATCAAATAATGTGTTATAATTTAAGCAAAACGCATAACAATTCCTCAATTTCATATCATTAGACATTCTAAATAATAACTACACCTAATTATACTCAATTTAGCAACTATAAAACAAAAGTTTCAAACTTTATCGGGGATGACAACACAATTTAGGCATGAGGGAGGCACAACCGACGCACGGCTGAAGCATGGAGGATGAAGAAGGTTGAGAGTGTGTTGGTGTGTAATGGTGATAGAAAGGAATTCTGCTTCTTTTAATTGGTACTCACCCGTGAATGAGATTCACATGTAGAGTTGTTACTCTTACTTACGAATGACATTTATAAGTATATATATTTTGATAATTAATTTTGAAAAATTAATATTTTTATACCATCAACCTAAATGAATTTGAATATAAATAAAATAATGTAAAAGAGTGAGGACTAATTTAAATATTTATTGAAATTTGTACGATTGAAATCATATAGTTATGAAAATTACTAATTATTTGACGAATCAAGTTAAGTTAAATTGAATCAGTGAACATGTAAAACATTTTAGAACTAAATTAAAAGTTAATTTCATTATTAGAGTCGGATTTATATATTTTGGGTACAAACTAAACTATTGTAAAATTAGAGAGGACTATTTTAAGAGAAATTGGTTTCAAAGATTAAAAAGAAAAAACTCGAGGATCAAATTGATGGAATCCTTACCCCTTTCTTCTCCTCTCAAATCAAAAGTTATGGATTTAGCATCAGTTTTGTATATTTATATATATTAATTGGATTAAATTTTTAAAATTGCAATATATAATATTTTAAGTTTCATAATTGTTAAAAAAATATTAATTATTAAATTTATTTTATAACCGTAAATAACATAAACTCAATATATATATATATATATTCTCGTTTAACATTTCATCATAAATTATTAAAATGCGTTAGTCCGTTATAAAATGGTTAGGAATCCGTCCATCTAATTTCTTCCGTGAGAAAACCTTTGATTTTCAATGTATTTGTTCCGTACAGCTAAGGACGACAACGACTGGATACGTCATTTTTTTTGGCCATCCTGGACCGTCATTAATACTTTGTATTATACGCGTATTTATTTTAATAATAATGATGAATCAATTAGTATTTGGCTATTTGCACAAGTTAATTGCCTAGTGTCACGGGGTTGGAGAAAGTCTCACGCTCTCACCTCGCTCGTGCGGCCTTAGGATGATTTCCTAAGCAACATTTCCCACACAATCACAAAGACACTCGAATATGAGAGAAATATCTCTACTTATATTGCTCTCAAGGTTTTTCAATGTGTTTACAAATGAAGATGAAATCCTCTTATATACAAGTGACAGAACTCCCAAAGGAAACTACAACAATTAATGGGGAGCTATGTCAACAAAGCAGATAAAATGTCAACAAAGTGACATTCTTTACCAGTCAAAAGGAGCAGAAAGGTGCAGCAGTAGAGCACCAGATTGTCAAACATAGAGCACAAGATTGTCAAATGTAATAATTAGTTGTTACAGTAGAAAGTTATTGTAATCTCTATAATAGACAATGTTGTACTGAAATGAAAAAATACAAGTGAAAGAATTTAATCCAATATCAGTGTTTCTATTGTTCCACTCTCTATTCAACATGGTATCAGAGCAGGTCTATCCTATCTAAATTGTTTCATCTGGAACCGGATTCGCCATGTCAACACCAGAAACAGGCAAATCCGGAACCACAGAAGAGACGGATGATTTAGCCACAACACTTCTCAAAATTCTGAGAAAGCAACATCAAAATACATCAGAAACCTTGACCGCAGCGGTTAAGTTAAACGAGTCAAATTACCCGCTATGGGCAATTGTCATGAAGGCAGCAATTGGAGGACGGCGACGACTCAGCCACATTACCGGGGTGCCATTACCACCAACCTCAACTGAGCCAACATATCCAGAATGGGAGGAACGAGACTTATGTGTTTTCTCCTGGATTATACAAAATATAGAACCATATTTAATCGGGAATGTTGCAGCATACCCGAGTGCAAGAGCACTATGGAGTGCCCTGGAGACAACTTACGGTGCAGGAGGAGATGCTCTACAGACATACGATCTCCATGTCAAGGCAAGCGAACTAAGACAAGGTGAATTGTCTTTGGAACGCTATTTCAATACCCTGCAAGGAATTTGGCAAGCAATAGATCGACAACATCCGAATCCAATGAGGTATGAAGAAGATATCACGATATACAACAAAGAACGTCAAGAAACTCGTCTATTCCAATTTCTAGCCGGACTTAATATCAGGTATGAAACAATAAGGCGAGAAATACTCAAGGAGGAGCCACTACCTTCGGTCGAACGAGCATACGCACAGGTCCGACGTGAGGCAACCCGAACCGGTATCCTCAACCAATCAACCGAACCAACCATTAGAAGTGGGCTCACGGCAAGGGTCCGAACCACGGCCGGACCAGGACACGGGAAAAACCTAAGCAAAGCAGATCGTGAAAAACTTTCGGAGGAGAAAAACAAACTCCGATGTTCTCATTGCGGACAGAATCGGCACACAAAAGACGAATGTTTCAAATTAGTCGGATATCCCGAGTGGTGGGATGAAAAAAAACGAACCGGAAAACCAAAAGCTGTGGTCATGGGAGCCACTGGTGCGGGTAATCTTGCAGTCACTAGCTCCATGAATGGAGGCGGCCAAGAGGAGGTGCCGATGTCTAGCCTAGGAGTTGGAGCCGTCTACGCAGTTGGAGGTGATCGATCGGTGTCCAACCGAACTGCTTCACCTTCAACAAACCGAATACAAATAGGGCTCCTTGGTGAAGAAGGCGTGGGGCTCGGAGATGGAATGCATTTCTCGGAGATGGAGAGCATGCATTTCTTCGATGGAGCTGTCACCTTCGGTGGAAGACAAGGAGCGGCTAGTGGAGCTTCCGTGGGACCGTCGGCGGTTGGTGTCTCGAGCAAGGAACGTGGGCCATGCAGCGTGGAGCATGCAGCTGGTGCCTCGACCGTTGGAGTTGCTGTGAAGACCATTGGAGATGGCGTGGGACCTGGTTCGGCGAGTGGCAGACAAGGTCACCTTTCGGCTGCTGGTGGAGCTCCAGGCGTTGAAGGTGGCAGACAAGCCTCCACCTATGCGGCTGGTGGTGGGGCTCGCGTGGGAAGAGGAGTCGCAGCTCCAGCTGGTGCGGTGAGCGTGGGACCTGGAGTGGCTGCTGGTGGAGCTCCAGGTGGTGAACGTGGCAGACAAGCCTCCACCTATTCGGCTGGTGGTGGGGCTCGCGCGGGAAGAGGAGCTGCAGGTCCAGCTGGTGCGGTGAGCGTGGGCCATGCTGGTGTTCGTGCTGGTGGAGCTGGAGTGACGCGGGGTCCAGTTCCAGCTGGTGGTGGGGCAGCTGGTGCGGCTGGTGGCTGGTGGGCCTCGGCTGATGGTCGAGCTGGCGTGGACTCCTCGACTGGTCCAGCAGCTGATGGAGCGTGCCTCGGGTCGACTGGAGCGGGTCCTGGTGGAGCGGATCGGTTTGATCGGAGCGGGTCGGCTGGTTCCTTTGACCTAGGTGACACTTTTTTGAGTAATTGCAAAAGTGACCCTATAGTTTGTGCTATACAGGATTTTAAACCCGACAAATGTTCCGAGTGGATATTTGACTGTGGAGCAACAGATACAATGACTCACGATAGCCGGGACTTAATTTCCTGGACGACTCCACGGAAGGGAAAAATTCAGACTGCTAATGGGAGTCTCACACCAGTAATGGGGGCCGGCACTATTCAAGTGTCTCCAAATTTGAAAGTGTCAAATTGTCTCTATGTGCCGTCATTGACATGCAAATTATTGTCAATTAGTCATGTTACTAGAGAATTAAACTGTACAGCACTGATGTATCTGAATTGCTGTATTTTACAGGATATTCAGACGAAGGAGATAATTGGGCGTGGAACTGAGCGAGATGGACTATACTATGTAGATGAGGTGGCTCAACAAGGGACTGCGCTACTGGCTCACGGGATGGTAGAAAGACAGTTCTGGTTATGGCATCGTCGGTTAGGGCATCCATCACCCTCCTATCTCAGTATTTTATTTCCTAGTTTCAAGAATAGGGATTGTAGTCCATGTGAAACTTGCATTTATGCTAAGAGTCATAGAACTACTTTTCCAGCAAATAATACGCGTGTCAATTCAGTATTTGAGTTGGTTCATTCAGATGTCTGGGGTCCAGCACCAAATTCTATAAATAGTCGTTTCAGGTATTTTTTACTATTTATTGACGACTATTCCAGAATGACTTGGGTATATTTCCTAAAAAATAAGTCTGAAGTTCCTGATAAATTCGTGTCCTTCTATAACCTCATAAAAACCCAGTATCAAAAACAAATCCGTGTCCTTCGATCAGACAATGGGGGAGAATATGTTAATCAAACTCTCACCCAATTTTTTAAACAACATGGGCTCGTCCATCAGACCACCTGTCCTAATTCCCCACAACAAAACGGAGTTGCGGAACGCAAAAACAGAATTATCTTAGAAATTACCCGAGCCATCATGCTTGAGTCCCATGTACCCCAATACTTCTGGCCAGAAGCTGTAGCTACAGCTGTCTATCTTATCAATCGATTACCCACAAAAATTCTCAATTTTCATACTCCATTCCGTCTGTTATCCCACCAAACCAAAACGTCTCAAGCCTCGGATCTCACACCCAGAGTCTTTGGATGTTCTGTGTTTGTTCATATTCCAAAGTCGGAAAGGACTAAATTTGAGTCATGCGCTATAAAATGTGTCTTTGTTGGGTATGGGCCACATCAGAAAGGGTATCGATGTTACAATCCAGTTACACATCGCATGTACACTACATTGGATTGTAACTTTGTTGAAACCGAATACTATTACTTACCCCAGCTTAGCGGTCAGGGGGAAAATAAGGATGACCGCTTTAGTTGGGTTAAGATGTACGACCATAATCAGAACATGTCCAATACTGACCCAAAAGAACCAGATATCAGTCCAAACGATGTAACCTCTGAAACAGAAGGACGGTCCATCGAACTTAGCAACACGCATCAAGAATCTCTGACATCTGGAAATCCTGAGGTATGTACTACTCCCAGTATAGATCATTCTCTTTCTGTATTTGAAACTGAAACTGATGATCCAGAAGAAGTAGTCGAGGAGGAGAATTTTGGAAGATACATACTACCTCCACGAACCACCAGAGGAATACCGCCAAAAAGGTACTCACCAGAGTATAGACCAAGCAGATCGCGGTATCCATTGGATGATGGCGACAGGGGGAGCCTATCTGCAACAGCAAAAAGTTTCAGAGTCGCAATCGACAATGAAATTATCCCAAGAACGGTGGAAGAAGCCAAGGGAAACAGACAATGGAACCAGGCAATGGAAGTTGAGATGGAAGCTCTCATGACAAATCAAACGTGGGAGAAATGCAAGTTACCCACAGGGAAGAAACCTGTTAGTTGTAGGTGGGTATTTACAATCAAACACAACGCAAATGGAAAAATAGAGAGATACAAGGCTCGATTGGTGGCAAAAGGATATACTCAGACGTATGGAATTGATTACTCTGAAACATTCTCACCCGTGGCAAAAATAAACACAATTCGAGTACTATTCTCAATAGCGGCAAACCAAGATTGGCCGCTTCACCAATTCGATGTGAAGAATGCATTTCTACATGGGGATCTCGAAGAGGAAGTGTATATGAGAGCTCCACCTGGTTTTGAATTAAATTTTCAACCAAACGAAGTCTGCAAGCTGAAGAAGGCATTATATGGTCTCAAACAGTCACCTAGAGCCTGGTTTGGAAGATTCTCCATTGTCATGAAGAAATATGGATACAAACAGAGTAATGCAGATCATACGTTGTTTTATCAACGCAAAGGTGAGTTGACTACTTGTCTAATTATCTATGTGGATGACATGATAATTACTGGAAACGACCAGGAAGAAATTAGTCAACTCAGAAAGAATTTATTCTCAGAATTTGAAATGAAGGATCTGGGAAACCTCAGATACTTTCTTGGGATTGAAGTTCTGAGATCAAGAAGAGGTATCTATATTTCCCAGAGGAAGTATATACTCGATCTTCTAGCTGAAGTAGGGCTAATAAACTGTAAACCAGCGGATACACCTCTGGTTCCAAACCATGGCCTGAAGATGGGAGATGAAGTCAAACCAGCAGACCGTGGGAGATATCAACGGTTAGTTGGTCGGCTTATTTACTTGGCACATACGAGACCCGACATCTCATATGCTGTGGGAGTAGTAAGTCAATTCATGCACAATCCACAAGAAGATCACATGGAAGCTGCGTTGAGGATTGTTAGGTATCTTAAAGGCTCTCCTGGGAAAGGAATCTTGTTTGAGAAAAATGGACATCTCGATGTTCAAGCATACACGGATGCAGACTGGGCAGGAAATCCGATAGACAGAAGATCCACCTCAGGATACTTCACTCTGGTGGGTGGAAACCTAGTAACCTGGAAAAGCAAGAAACAGAAGGTGGTAGCTCTTTCAAGTGCTGAAGCTGAGTTTCGAGGGATTGCAAAAGGTCTAACTGAAGTTTTGTGGTTGAGAAGACTTTTGGAAGAATTGGGATTTCCAATTAAACATGCATGCAAGTTAATGTGTGATAATAAAGCTGCGATCAGTATAGCTGAAAATCCTGTGCAACATGACAGGACGAAACATGTTGAAGTGGATCGTCATTTCATCAAGGAAAAGTTAGATGAGAGACTGGTCGAGTTTCCGTGGATTAAGTCAGAAGATCAGTTAGCTGATATTCTGACTAAAGCTGTTACTGGTAAAGTATTACAAACAGTTCTCTTCAAGTTAGGTATTGTAGATCCTACTACCCAACTTGAGGGGGAGTGTCAACAAAGCAGATAAAATGTCAACAAAGTGACATTCTTTACCAGTCAAAAGGAGCAGAAAGGTGCAGCAGTAGAGCACCAGATTGTCAAACATAGAGCACAAGATTGTCAAATGTAATAATTAGTTGTTACAGTAGAAAGTTATTGTAATCTCTATAATAGACAATGTTGTACTGAAATGAAAAAATACAAGTGAAAGAATTTAATCCAATATCAGTGTTTCTATTGTTCCACTCTCTATTCAACAAGCTAAACATGACAAACAATATATACTCTGGTACAATGAATGTGGACTCATACGACGAATCTGGTCGATGTGAATATTATCTCCTCTAGTTGTCATCTTTGCATGGATCATTCTAGAACTTTTCATGAATTTTTTCAAAAACTGTTTAGTTTAAAAAAAATATTTGAAAAAGTGTATATCGAAATTTTTTTTTTAGAAAAGTATGCATACGCGCGACGCGCCTATTGAATAGGCGCATCCCTGGGACGCGCCTATTCAGTAGGCGCGTCCTAGGGATGCGCCTATTCAATAGGCGCGTCCCTGGGATGCGCCTACTCAGTAGGCGCGTCCTAGGGATGCGCCTATTCAATAGGCGCATCCCAGGGGTGCGCCTACTGCCTAAATTTTTTTTTTTTTTCGCAAAAACACCGGTCTATCAGAAACCACGTTGATTTTAAGTCTGCTTATGGTTTTCCTCCTAAATAGAAATTGAGAGATAGTCTCACGCGTATTCATAGGTCCAAACTACAAATTTTCCAACTTGTTCTGAACAACAATGAAACAAAGTTGTTTATTCACGAGATTCTGAATCTTCCGAATATCTTCTGTCGTACGGTGAGGACAGAAGAAAACTGATCCCCTTCCAATGGTTAGGAAGGGTCTTGGATCAAGAGGACAGAAGATCAATTTGTTAACAAAAGGGTCTTGGATCAAGAGGACAGAAAATCAATTTGTTAACAAACCACCGAGATGATTGTTTCACGCGTTGCTTTATCCCAGTATTCACAAGTCCAAATTCCTCTACGCGCACCAAATTCCTTCATGTATGCTTTTTTTCCTACTATATGCTTACTTTTTGAAAAACATCTGATTTTGAGCCTGTTTATACGGTTTTCCTCCTACATAGAAATTGAGAGATAGTCTCTCCAATTAAGAAGAAAGTAAGTTCTCAGAAGTTAAATACTTTAGGTTCCTGCCCTAGATTTTCCAACTTGTTCTGAACAACATCCGCGATGTCAAACATTGAAACAAAGTTGTTCATTCACAAGTTTCTGAATGAGACTTTTCTTCAAATACACTAGCTAGTTTGACATTTTCAGGAATTACTGCGGCAAAATAACTCTTTTGGGGTTACTTTAGATAAATTTCAAAAAGTAACTATGTCCGTTAGGCGCGACCCCGGGGTGCGCGTATACATAGTTTGCCCTCCAACTTGTTTTGAACAAAATCCGCGAGGTAAAACACTGAAACAAAGTTGTTTATGCACAAGTTTCTAAATGAGACTTTTCTTCAAATACACTAGCCAGTTTGACATTTTCAGGAGGAAAACCATTTCTTCTTAGAACTTCCTTTCTTCTTTACTGGAGAAAGTATCTCTCAATTTCTATTTAGGAGGAAAACCATAAGCAGGCTTGAACTCAGATAAAAAGCTATAGTCATTGGAGAAGCTTTACAAGATATTCGGAAGATTGCAGCTGCAGGACCTTTCTGCATTTCCAGATGGAGATGGAAAAGAATGGTAGCCCTGAGTTGGAAGAGAAACATAATTGCTTGATGGAGTATCTTGAGCCAAAAGAAGATATTCGGAAGATTCAGAAACTTGTGAATAAACAACTTTGTTTCATTGTTGTTCAGAACAAGTTGGAAAATTTAGGACAGGAACCTAAAGTAACCCCAAAGAGCTCTTTTGCAATTATCTTCGTGACAGTTCAATGTGACGGAATTTAACCTCATTCACAACCAAAAAGGAAGTACCAATCAAGAAAAATGGAATTTGTTAGATGGGGATCGAGTAATCTCATCGAGTTTCTCAAATCGGTTGGTGTAGAGACGCATGATTAGATCTCTCAGCAAGATGTTGGAGCAATTATAGCGCGGTATATCAATGACAACAAACTGAATCACCCTACGAAAAAGAGAGTAGTTTGTGATGAAAGACTTCAATTTCTATTTAGGAGGAAAACCATAAGCAGACTTAAAATCAACGAGTACACTATGCAGAAAATCAAGAGACTTCAGATGCCGAAGAAAAAGGCAGTGGAAACCCCAAAGAGCTCTTTTGCAGGAGTAATTCCTGAAAATGTCAAACTAGCTAGTGTATCTGAAGAAAAGTCTAATTCAGAAACTTGTGAATAAACAACTTTGTTTCATTGTTGTTCAGAACAAGTTGGAAAATTTGGAGGAAACCCTGTGAATACTGAGATAAAGCAACGCGTGAGCATCTGAAGAAAAGTCTCATTCAGAAACTTGTGAATAAACAACTTTGTTTCATTGTTGTTCAGAACAAGTTGGAAAATTTGTAGTTTGGACCTATGAATACGCGTGAGACTATCTCTCAATTTCTATTTAGGAGGAAAACCATAAGCAGACTTAAAATCAACGTGGTTTCTGATAGACCGGTGTTTTTGCGAAAAAAAAAAAATTTACGCAGTAGGCGCACCCCTGGCGTGCGCCTATTGCAGTAGGCGCACCCCTGGGATGCGCCTATTGCAATAGGCGCATCCCTAGGACGCGCCTACTGAATAGGCGCATCCCTAGGACGCGCCTACTGAATAGGCGCGTCCTAGGGATGCGCCTACTCAATAGGCGCGTCGCGCGTATGCATACTTTTCTAAAAAAAAAATTTCGATATACACTTTTTCAAATATTTTTTGAAAAGTGAATAGTTTTTGAAAAAATTCACTTTTCATATGTGGGATTCGCCATGTGTCGCTATGCGTCGCCATATGTTGCTCCCGGTTACCTGAATTACGGGTCCGTGACATTAGTAAGTGACCAAAAAAAAAGTTAAATGCCTAGTAATTAGTAAACTAGACTCGATATAATCTTAAAAAACATCGTTCTGTGTGATTCATTTACACGTAATAACGTAAATATAGAATTAATAATTTGAGAATATTTTAAAAACAATTGCAGATATTTAGTCTAATTTGTTACCACATGAGCACTGAGATTAAACCTGAATCTGTACAATACATAAAATTAATTTATCATCCATCAATTTAGTTTGTTATAATTAATTTATCATCCATCAATTTAGTTTGTTATAATTAATTTATGTATGATCTATATTTTTTTTCAACAAAAATCAAAATGGTCCAAAAAAATGTTATTTGTAGATTATAGGGTTTAACTTTTAAGGTCCCAGAATAGTACTTTTGAAAGTTATGATTTTCTTGACCATCTCGAGAAAAAAAAAACACAATTTATAAGTCTAACCAAATAAACGATGTTGAATTTCGACAACCACAACAATTTGAAATTTCAGTCTAAGTTTGTTAAAAAAATATTTGTAGCATGTCAACTTTACCAAATTTCGATCCATATGATTTTGGTTGATTCATCTATAAATAAAAATAAATTAGTCCATAAAAATCTCAAATCTTCAAAAATGATACTCGGGATGACCCTAAACGCTATAATTTAGAAATATTAAACTATTATATTGTCTCATAATAATGTGAACTTATGAGCAAATATTATAGATTAATGAAAAATACAATATGCAATTAAATTGAAATTATAAAAAAAAAAAAGTGTAATAACAACCTACTTATTACTCGCATTCGCATGTAGAAGCTCGTAAATACTACTCGTGGACGATATTCATGTGTAAGAACATGTAAATTTTACCCACGAATGAGATTTACGATAGCACTTACGAACATTCAATACTCAAAGATAGAAATTATATTCTTTTGTCAGCTACTCGTGAGTTGACTTTTCAAAAAATAGTTAGTAGCTAATATATTTAGCTTAGTAAAAAAATAATAAATTTACATATTAGTTATATATTTACTTTTCAAATAGTTCTAATTTGAAATAATAAAAAATTCAATAAATGGATAAATAGTTAATAATTAATATCGTATGAACTTATAAATATCACATAAGTATATGTATGTATACGTATACCTATCAATTTTTTTGGTTTTTTTTTCCAGCAAAGCAGAAATCATAATCACCTTCGCGATTGTAAATTATCACTCATTAATATATTTGATACATTAGTTTGGTTTTATTAATTAGTCATATTTTGACATAAACGGTGTCGTGTGGATCAAATTGCACGCAATTCTATTTACTCTAATATTTATGCCAGCTCGAGTCAAAGGCATTTTTGGCAACAAAAACAAATAGTCAAAGGCGTTGTGTATGTGTAGTGGGTTCACATAAAAATATTTATCCGTATTTGCTTTGACAGTTTCGATTTACAACGAGCGGTATTTAATTTTAATCTTATATTTTCAAGTGGGTGCAAATACAGTTACATTTAATCAATATTAATAATAATAATAATAATAATGTAGGGTTACTTGGTGGGGGCATGATGGTCATTGCATTATCACTCTTTTATATGTATATACTGTTTTTATTATTTGTATTTTAAATATGCATGTATATGTATAACCTAACCTGAGTCTTCAAACTTTATTATTATTATTATTATTATTGCATTTTTATCTATCTATCGATTCTCCAATTTGTGAAGATCATTTTTTCTTCTCTCTCTATGTTACGTTACTCCATAAATATGCACTATTTTTCAATCATTTTGTGTATTATACTCAACTAGGAAATGGATTTCCGCTTTGGGTAGAATATTCCAAATTTGTATGTATTATTGTTCAAATAAATTATAATGATTTAGCAATATATAATTCTAAAAAAATATCAACTATTATTAATATGGTATTATGTTTTTTAACTCAATTTATAAGGTTTATGATATATATATTAATATTTATATATTACATTTTTGTTCACTCCTGATATTTTGAATCTAACATATTATAATTATATTTTTTACACTTCTGAAAAGCTTTATTAAGAAGTTATATATGTATTATCTATCTATTTATATATTGATTTGGTTTAATACCTTATAATTTTGATAAATAAGAATTTTGTAATATTTTCCTCATGCTATTATTAAAAATAACTTTATCTAATTTGTTAATGTCAAAACTCTAGTAATCACTTCTAAGTTGTTTTTCACATAACTTAATTTAAACTGCTCCAAGGTATACGTTTGTTTTAAGTTTCAATTTTGACAAAATTATTTGTTTGTAAATTAATCACTCTAATTATTTTAGTAGCATATTACATATTATAATATTATTATTTTTATATAAAAAAATGTAGCGAAAAGTTTTATATAAAATTGTAATTTTAATATATATACTTATTTTAGATAAATTTATTACTAAGAAATAAATAAATATTATATATATGTATATTAAAGTCAATAATATTATATTTTATTAAAAATTATTATGTACATAATTTTTGTAAGATTGTTAAAATTTACCTTGATATTATTATTAGTTCATGTGTTAAATATTTTTATTAAAAATGAAATTATAATAAAGTATGTGATGTTTGTTAATTAGTCTATTTAATTTATAATAGAAACTTTTTATATGTGCATACTTGACATTCATAAAATATATTATTATGGATTTTAGTATTGTACAAATTCTACTACATAAAATATATTTAAAAAATGTATAAATATACATGTAAAATAAAAAAAAAAATTAAGATTATGTAACTTCTCTTGAGAAAGAATGAGGGAGCTTGGATGATTTTAAAGTGATTTACATAACAAGCCACTTAGGAGTGATAATTGTATGTTTGACATGAACCAATTAAAATTGATTAATTTGACATTAAGAGTAAGAAAATGTAATAAAAAACTTAATTGTCTTAATTGCATACATTCTAGCCAAATTAATATAGAGAGAGGTAGAGTTATTACAAATCCTTAGAATAATTAAGATACCATTTTTCGTCATCTGATACTGATGCCATAAAACAATACTAACATTAAACTAGGGAAGGTCTCACGTCATAGTATATATATATATATATATATATATATATATATATATATTCATAATACATTACATATGCTCAATTTTTTAAAGCATGGACACATATTTGTACATTGGTAAAACAGTATTATCTCACTACTGGAAATTTCACTTTTGCCAATGATATTTTTCGTCGGGAAAAGTAAAAATTTCATTGGAAAAAATCAATTCCATCGGCAAATATATAATTTTGTCGGTAAAACTTTCTTTGGCGAATGTCCCATCGGCGAAAGTTTACCGACAAAATATGTCACAAATATTTTATCGGTAAAAACAATTTATTTGTCGATGAAATTTTTGTTTGCAAAGATATGTTTTTGCCGAAAAAATCGGTTTGATTGGCAAAGACAATTTCATCGACAAACAAATGTTTACCGACGAAAGACGATTTCGTCGGCAAACAAATTTTTACCGATGAAAAACTTTTCATCAGTAAATATTTTTTTGTCGACAAAACCAGTTTGGTCGTTATATATTTTATGTCGAGGAAAGATTCCGTCGGTAAAAGAACTCATTTAAAAAATAATAATAAATATACAAATAGAAAAAATTTATTGTAAATTGGCAAATAGAGAAATTATTACTATTCATAAAGAATGTAATATTGCATGAACAAGATTTACAGATTCAAACACTACATTTTACAAATTCAAAATTCTTCCCCCATCCTATACCAGACAATTGTCTTTCACCAGATAACTTGAAGCAAAAGCAAAACTACCTTATACTAAACCCAAACATTTTTAAAAAATTGTCAACGGTTTATTGAGATCTCAATAAAACGTTGGCAGTTCTTTTTACAGTAAACCCTAATTTTACACTCAATAAGGTTCCTTTTGTGCAAGTTGATAATAAGTTTATAGTCCTATATTCTAATGTAATCCGATTCATATTGAAAATACATATAAAACTAAGATAACACATAACTGTGATTGTTATGGTTTGTGGAAGTTATAAGCGGGGTCGATACATATATAGGTAATGAATCTCAGTTGAGTAAATAACCTCTCTCTCTCTCTCTCTATATATATATACTCTATATTAATATGTTTTATTTCTTATTGTTTTAATAATATAAGTAATTTTTATAAAACATAGTATAACACTTATTGAAATTATTTTTAAGTGAATATAGAATAAACAATCTTTTTAAAAATAATAATTTTATTGTTATACAGTTTAAAAAGTTATTTTTCTATTGAATATACACTACAATAATCTTTTCAAAAAAATCATTGTTATAATTTTGACTTGTTTACAATAAAACTATTAAAATTAAATAATGCACAAAATAATTAATTATATAGATAAGTTATTATAAATTATATTATTAAATACAAAAATGATAAATTATATTAATTGTATTTGCTCATAAAATTAGTTAAAAATACATGAGTCAATAATTAAAATTAAAATAATAATTAATCTTTTTAAATTAATCTTTTTATATATTTTTTTATGACTTATATTAGTGCATATGTTTACAAAAGACTATTAAAATTATTAGTAATATTTTCGTAATAATATATTATAATTTTATTATATAAATAATATTTTAATAAATTAAAAATATGTTGAGGTATACATATACATATATATGTATATATATATATATATATATATATTTATATATATATAAATTTCATAAAACTATCAAAAAAAAAAAAGTTAATGTCCATATAGTACTCTTAATTTAACTTTTATGTTTTATTAATTCTATGAATGTCCATATAAAAACCTTAGTATTTTTCTAACAATAGTAACATTCTCTAATGTTTTAGTATCCATGTTATATTTGATCTATTTTATTAATTATTAATTATATTGAGTTTAGAAATATATAAGATTTAATTTTGTGACATTGTTAAATTTATTTTAATATTATTGTAATAAAATAAGTAATGTTTATATGACTTATGTGTTATTTTAATAAGCCTATTATGTGATAGACGTGTATCCTTAATTAATCTATATTTTAATTTATAAAGTATATTTTAATATATGCATATTTGATATTCATAAAATATAATATTCTGTATTTTATTATTATATAAATTTCACTTCATAAAATATATTTAAGGAAAAATCATAATTATAATGTGAAATAAAGAGAAATGCTACAAGTTTTGTAACTTATCTTGAGAATGAATGAGAGATTTTGAAGAATTTTAAAGTGATTTACAACGTGCTAATTGACATTCCAAATGTTGTTGTTTTTTCATGAGAGAGCTTTGTTACCGGTGTCAGTATGTTCTGTCATCGTACGAAATCGATTAGGGTTTCGAGTCTTTCGACTGTTATTTTGTGATACTAGCTAACTATATTTATTGTTGGAAAAAAAAAACTATATGTATCAAATTAATATACATACATACATATATATAGTTAAATATCACATTCCCCCTAATGTTTGACCTAGATTTCGAATTTCCCCCATAAAGTTTAAATCGTAAAATTTCATTCCTTCATGTTTGGCTAAAGTGCAAGTGTCCCCCTCCCTCACCGTCAACATTTCCATCCTAATTTAACAGAATTAATTTTACAAATTACAAAAATAACAGAAAACTTTTAAAAATATCACAATTTATTAATTTTACCATTTTAAAAAATGTTCGACCCCAATTCGAATGGGGATCTTAAGGCCCAATCCGGGGGGGGGGGGGGGCTCGGGTCCCTCGATTGGGGTTCAATCGAGTCCGGATTCTGTAACATTTGAAAAAATTTACGATGGTTAAATTGTGACATTTTTACAAATTTTCTATTATTTTTGCAATTTTAAAAACTTATTCTGTTAAATTTGGATGAAAACAATTGAACACTTCGGCTAAACATAAGGGAAGGAAAATTTACGATTTAGACTTTAGGGGGGAAATTGAAAATTTGCCCAAACCTTAAGGGACAATGTTGTATTTTACTTCATATATTTATAAATAGTTGCTTATGTGACGAGCTAAATTATTATAATTGTTATCTAAATTCTAAGTGTGTTACAAAAATCTCTATTTAAACTTTGTTTTTATACTTTCAGAGTTGAGGTAAAATGTTATCTCCGTTTATTTTTCCATTAATTTTGTGTAGAAAATAACGTGATTACAAATGATTGGTCCATGACTTAAAAAACTATATTATTTTCTAAGGATACCTGAAAAATCAAAGAAAATAAACTGGAAAATTGAGTTTTTAATAGAATATTTTTTTATTTAAAATATGAAATAGTTTTTTTTTATAAAAATTATATTAAAAACTCATTTTTCCTATAATTTGTTCATTTTTTTTAAAATCCTTTTTTTGATAATTTTTTTAAAATAATATAAATTTTACAATATGAATTAATCACGTGTTGTCACATCAATTTTTATCAAGATTTGAAAAAAATATAGATAGAGATAACATTTCGCCCCAACTCCGAAAATATAAATATCATGTTTAAAAAAAAAAAGTTTGAGATTTCAATTTTTAAAGTAATGCTAAAGTATAGGTAATGATTTGGTTATTAATAACCCTTTTAATTATGAGCCTAAATTGAGGAATCATACATGCATTATAAGTATGTATAATGCACCGAACTTGAAAACAACCATACATATATATTTCATATAACAAAACTCAATTAGTAGAACGAGTTATAGTTTTTACGATCGAATAAACATGAATGTGAGTTTGAAGTGGATTTTACCCTACTCTACTTGCTCTCATTTCAAAAATTTACGTAAATAGTTACCACGGTTGATGGATTTTACGTCGGAATGAATTACTCCATGCAAAGACAAACCCTAGTGAAACCAGCATCTCTGATTAAAGAATTACAATGATTCTTTGCCAGACAGCACTTTCCACTAAAGTAATAATAATTTAATTAGTAATATCATGGTACAATTAAAAAATGAAGAAGAATCAAAGAAGGTGGATGGCTCAAAGTTTGAAGGCATTTGAGATGGGAGATGAAGAGGGAAGGACAGATTTGTGTTGCTGTGAAGGGGCGACGCGACTGGTGAGGACTCCAATGGACAAGGAGACAATCAAATACTATTCTTAACTTGAATAAAAATATTTTAAAACCATGATAAAATTTCAAAATTATAAATTTTAATGTAATTTCTGTAATAAAGGCAGTAATGTAATTAATTTAGAGCATGTAAATAAAAAATTTAATACTTGAAAGCCTACACTAATAACTAAAGAGAGGAGAGTAAAGAGTAATTCAACCGTGGCTCAATGGATCACCAAGAGGCAAACTATATTCATCTCTTACCCTTCTCAGTTTCCTATAGCCGCCCCCAGAAATCACCCAATCATATTCTTGTATTCACCCAGATCAGATTCAGAATAGAAATCAATGAAACCATTTGCAAGATGACTTATTTAGGGTCGGCAATGGTTTATTGAAAATCCAAAAATTATAGTTGTAATCGTCATTTTTTATATGGTTAACCGTACCATTATGGAATGATACGGTTATGAAGATGAATTTTCTATATTTAATAGTTATGGTTATGGTATTTTAGTTATACATATAATTATTATACAAATATAATAATTATTTAATATTAATATATTAGTAAATACTAATAACATAAATATTTTCACTTTTAGATTTTACGAATTCATAATTTCAAGGCGAATTGTAATTGAATGATGTTAATGTTAAATGGTGTTAGAGTTAACTTTGAATGATGTTAATGTTGAATGATGTTATTTTTTTGGTCAATCAGGTTGAATGATGTTATTGTTGAATATTTTTGTTGCTTGCGACATAATTTTATGTATTTATTACGATAACATTTCATGATGC
The DNA here is from genome assembly GCA_946814005.1 of Chamaenerion angustifolium. Lineage (NCBI taxonomy): Eukaryota > Viridiplantae > Streptophyta > Magnoliopsida > Myrtales > Onagraceae > Chamaenerion > Chamaenerion angustifolium. Next base: position 25,135,994 of record OX328270.1, on the reverse strand, counting down.
TCCATTACATTTCATACGTAGTAATAAATATGAGTATAAAATTAAAACCGTGATTAATAATCACGATTATGAATATAGTTATGGTATTGAAAATTGTACTCATAATGGTTATGGTTATGGAATGCAATTTAAAAATACAGTATGTTTATGATATTTATCATATTCTAACCATTGTTGACACTATACGTATCTATTTTCGTTTCTTTCATTAGTCAGATGTTTAGGTTTGAATCTTGAGAATGAAAATATTGATTATACACGCTGCAGAAAACCATTTTTTTCTAAGTAAAAGTAACATTTTATGGTAATGCACTAATATTTATGCGATTGTTTCATTGATATATACATTTCAGTGATTGAAAGTTATGAATTAGTAGTAGTGGAGCGTTTGTGTCCATGATTTATCGAGACTGCATGAATATCATATTACATAAAGTTACAAAAGACAGATATTTATGTGGAAACAAAAGGAAAAGGTCATATATTCAATATTTTCCCATGTGGCTGGCTTTGATTCTCGTAGGGGGAGAGATTACGTGGGCTAATTAAGATATTTAGCCAGAGAAAAAAATATTTCGGATAGAATGAAGGGGTAACAAAATTGCTCATTTTGTGTCTCAACTTAAATTTAAATATATATATATATATATATATATATATATATATATTGGAGCTAATTAGTTATTTATACAGAATTGTAATATGATTACAACGGTAGTTAGAAAATGAGCAATTTTGTTACCTCCAAACAATACTTTTGACTTTTGATTCAAATTAAAAATGCTTAAACTTTACCAAAAATAAATTATAACATTTAGATATATTTCAAACTAGTATCGTAGTAGTAACGAAATTGAACTTTCTAAGTCGCGTGTCATTACTTTATCCATATGTTGGACAACTTTTGTAAGATGTTGATCGATGCCGAGAGAGATACTTTGAAAAATGTAAATGATTTAATCGTGTAATATGTAACATAAACTTGGTTGTAATAATAATAAAATTACGCACAAACGTATATCGGTTCCAATCACGATCGACCCTTATCGGCACGTCACTGTAAGTGTAGGTAAACATTACTTGGTTGAACGGTCACAATAAACTATATATATATATATGTTAAGCAAGGTAGTTCACACATGAAGTACAAGACAAAGGTCTGCTTACGGGTTGGACCACTACTACTCACGGTTTGATAAAACTCAACATAGATGGGTTTGCTTTGGGGAACCCGCGAAAGGCAGGGGAGTTCTGTAGAACGAATGAGGCGTTATAGTTAAAAAAAATTAAAGGAGGATTAGAATAACGTGACCGAACTTTGGGCTCTCAAGGATGAACTTTCCATGACAAACTAGTTAGGGGTGCATAATTTACACATGGAATCAAATGCCCAGAAAGTAAATTAACCTGATAGTAGAAGACACAAATGTGCATAGACCTATGATGACCTTAATTCTTGATTGCAGGAAAATGTTGTTAGAGTTCAAGAAAGACAAAATTCGTCATATCTACCGATAAGAAAATGGAATTGCGGATGCTTTGACAAAAGGTGTTGTCGATATAGAACAACACTTTCATATACTTCAGAATTCTCCTACGGATGTAAGGAAAAAACTGTTCCTAGATTAGTTGAACACTATACTAATTAATAATATGTATTGATGCTAGACAAAGGTGTGTGTGGTCTGCAGGGGTTGGGGTTGGGTTCTTGCTTGAAGGGGCAACTTGTCAAAAACTGTTTCTTATTTGCTAGCTAGTCTTTGTACAATATATATATATCTTAGCAACACATTAATAAATAATATTATATTAGTTTAATGCATATATATATTTCTTCTATTTTAATACTGTGAGACTTAAGATATACGTTTTAATCAAGTGTCTCAAAAGTTCGAACTTGTGAGTAAATACATTCAGTATACTTTTAAGTCATTTTAATAATATAATAGTATAGTAGTTTAATATCTCTAGATATATTTATTTTAGTATAATATTTTCAAATTTAAGTATTGTTATTAAACATTCATTTTTTTTATAGTATTATGATCTACACCTTAGTTTTTTATGGGTTATGGGCCTTTGGCCCGGGTATTTTCGTATCCGGCACAAGACTAGTCGAATTTTGGCATGTGTGACTTATGGGTGTTGCTATGTACATACACTTTAGGTGTCGCTCTCGTGTGAAACATATATTGGCGTCACCCTTACTGAATGCGCCAAACACCTTTTGTCATCATTTGTTATAGGAGACATGAAAGTACGAAGATTAAATATGTGTCACAACATCCAATGAGTACCCTAGCCTAAACGTTGGTGCCCTTAGAGTCGAGTTCGACCATTTATGGCAAGATTTTGACAAGGCTAAAAGAAAGGACAATCTACCATAGAGTAGCCGTCCTACACCTCATGATCACACCTGTCAACCCTGGTTCCCTCGCCCGAAGAGAGGTAGACATGACCATGGTAAGATTCAATCTAGAGAATAGCGATAGGAGTTTGACCGGAATGCTAGAGAGAAGTCAGAGGATTTAGAGAGAGAAAGTTCCGAAAAAATTGGAGGAAATGTAAAAGTGGAAAGTGAAGGAGGCTTGGGGAATTTATAGAAGACCCCTATGTCAGTCGAAGAGTCACTTAGGTTAGACCCTAGGGGCTTGAAATTACGAGATTGCCCCTGAAGTTGAAGAGTCCCCTCGATCCTTGAAGCTTCTATAAGATCGTGACAAAATTTGAATTTAAATTTTGAAAATTCAAAAAAGGCAATCATGGCAATGTCAGGGGCGGACCGTGCATGAAGGACATGTGGAAGGTGAAGCGGAGTGAACTCATGAGCGACACTCTTTAAGGGTACACACTACAAACATGGTTCTTTAACCTTTAGAAAAGTGTCGCATGATATTTTGAAGGATCGACTTTTCATAGCGAAGTAATAATCCCTGAATAAGCGTCGCTCAATGATGATGATGGCTTATGGGCCTTGGGCCCGCGTATTTTGGTATTCGGCCTAGGACTAGTCGAATTTTGGCCTATGTGACTTACGGGCGTCGCTCTGTACATACACCTTAGGCGTCACTCTTGTGTGAAACATATGTTGGCGTCGCCCTTACTGATTGCACCAAACGCCATTTGTCATTATTTGTTATAGGAGACATGAAAGTATGAAGATTAAATGCATGTCACAACATCCAATGAATGCCCTAGCCTAAACGTTGACACCCCTAAAGCCTAGTTCGATCATTTATGACAAGATTTTGACAAGGCTGACAGAAAGGACAACCTACCATAGAGTAGTTGTCTTACACCTCATGATCACACCTGTCAACCCTGGTTCCCTAGCCATGAGAGGTTGGCATAACCATGGTAAGATTCATCGTAACCATGGTGGATGTAAGGGGTTATAAATACCCTCATCTATCTTGTACATATTTATGTTTGCTCATTACTCTCCCACCTATCTTTATTGCTCTGCATTTATTCAGATCACCCAAACGAACCTCCGACTGACTTTATCATCGGAGGGGAAACAAAGGGAACTTCCCGGGATTTCCTTCCTGTGCAGGTCACCGGAGCAACTAGGAGTGATCTGACCAAAGAGACTTGAGTTACCGTGATCCAACCTATTGGCACATTATATGGGAATCTTGGACGAAGTCAGCCATGGTTCCCCTACTACTCGAGTAATGACCAACAATTGTGAGGATACCGAAGATGACTCTCTCCATAGCATCCATCAATACTTGGGATTGTCAGCCTTCATGCCCTCCCAGCCTATACAACTCAACCAACCTGTCTCAGGCGCGTTTAGTTAGGAAGCACGCCCCCAGGCAACATGTTATTACCATAGAACAAAGGCTCGAGCATGAGGCTCCCTGACCTGCACATTCCTGTATTGCATCCTCCGCTGAAAGGGTGCCACCTCGTGTGGAGATAACTCCATAAGTCATCCTGTCATCGACATTTATGGCGGCCCTGGATGAACTTCTTGATAGAAGGGAGCAAAAAGTTGTTGCCCGAGCAACCCAACAAGCAGACGCCTACAGGATGGAAGAAGCCACCTCTAGGCCCCAGAATCCACCAACGTCGTCACTAGCTTCGCAACCAGCCCAGCTCCCCGTGAGTCGAGGAGAAGGTCGAGGAGCTTGTCGCCTTAAATATGAAGGAATAGAAGGGTATTGTCATGCCACACCTGCGGGATAGGGCGTCGCCCCAGAGATATTGTCTGTCACGGTGCCGCCCCATGTGCAGACACCTCAGATCGATTATTATAGAAGAGAGACATACCAAAGGCATGAATCCTCCTTGTTAGGACGAACAAATGACGACAACCATTTTGCGCTCCTGTTTCCAGATACGTTAGGAGGCGTCGCATCGCACTGAGTTTTTAAACTCCCTAAGGCATCAGTTAAATCTTGGGGAGATCTCAAAGAATAATTCATTGTACATTATATGGGAGGACGTCAACTCTTTAAAAGTGTAGGGACTTTGGAACACCTCAAGCAAAGGAATGATGAAAGTTTGAACGACCTCTACACCAGATTTAACAAAGAACTGGCTGGAATTGACCAAGTGATTACCGAATGGGAGCTTATCCACGCTCTCGTAAGAGCGTTGGATCCAAAAGGTTCGGCTTTGTATGATAGTTTAAGAATTATCCCATCCAATACGGTGGAAGAAATGGCGGCGCGTGTCAAATCTTACATAGATTTGGAAATAGAGAAGGAGGGGAGAAAGGCGAGAAAGGAAGACTCTAAAAAAGAGGCTCAAGAAAGAAAAAAGTCTGAGCACCGCCCTTCGAAATCGGGACCGGATGATAAGCGTCGCCAATTTGTACCGCTCCCCCAACGAGAAGTTTTTGAGAATTTCACGCCCCTGAATCAGGACATTTCTGTGATCTTAGGAGAAATGGAGAGAAAGGATTTGACGACACCTTCACCACCACGAAAAAGTGATGCGCTCATGGGTAATAATCTCAATCAATACTATCGATATTACCGTTGCAAGGGGCATCACACAAATGACTGCCACATTTTGAAGAAGGACATTGAAAGGTAAATACAACAAAGGCATTTGAAAATTTTGTGGCGCGCCGGAAAAGAAGCAGGAGCCCTAGAAGGGAAAGGCAGGCATCGCCCAAGAAGAACTATGAGGGGTCCAGATCCAAGAAAGGGACCCTCAAAGTGATTAGTGGTAGCTTCGCCACGGGAGGAGAAACGGGCGCCGCCAGGGAGGTATATGCCTCTCAAATTTCAGGAACTTCTAAGGCTGGGAAGCACCCTAGAGAAAAAGGGGGGGGGGGGTCATCTTCTTCTCTGAAGAGGAGATGAAGCATGCCACTTCACCTCATGAATACGCATTGGTAATCACAGCAAAAATTGATGGGTATGATGTAAAGAGGGTGTTGATAGACTCAAGGAGTTCGATAGCTGTCTTATTTTTTAACGCTTTAAAGATGATGGGAAAGAATGAGAAGGACTTAAAGAAAGTTAATTTCCATTTCATAGGATTCGCCTCTCAATCCATATACCCAGTGGGGGATATCATCCTTCCGGTGTACTTGGGTGAAGGATGGAAGTCATTGACTATGAATGTCACCTTTATTGTAACACTATTATGGGGCGTTCAACTTTGAATTCCCATAAATGGGTCCATTCCACTTACCATTAATTACTAAAATTTCCAACGCCTCATGGAATAAGGGTGTGAGGGGAGATCAACTAGCGACGCGCAATTGTTATGTCCATTTAGTGTGGTGCCATGTATTAAAGAATGAAATTCTTGCCATTCAAACATAAAAAGGATCCTCGAGAAGAAAAAAGGTGTCATCAACCAGTTGAGGGATTGAAGAAGGTTGAGGTGGATGGGTCGGGAAAGGAGATGCAAATAGGAGTGGCGTTGCCTAAGAAGAAGCCAAGGCGCTGTCGATGCTCTTGGTGGAATTTAAAGAGTTGTTCGCATGGAAGCCCAGTGATATGTCTGGGATTAGCACAGAAGTGATTGCCCATGAACTCAATATTGATCTGAGTATCAACCCATTTCTCAAAACCAACGCCCTGTGGGTAAATAAAAGACGATCGCTATCAGGCAGAAAATTAGGAAGCTGATTGATGCCAACTTCGTGAAGAATATCAGGTTTCAGACCTGGATAGCAAATCCAGTGCTTGTAAAGAAAAGCAATGGGAAATGGAGAATGTTCATCAACTTTAGAGATTTGAATAAGGCATGCCCAAAGGATTCATATCCATTGCCATAGATTGGTCAACTGGTTGACGCCACTTCGGGACATGAACTTCTTAGCTTCATGGATGCTTACTCTGGGTACAATCAGATACAGATGGTTGTTGGCGAGGCGCAACACACAACCTTCTATGTCGATAGTGATATTTATCACTATACAGTAACGTCGTTCGGGTTGATAAATGTGGGCCCCACCTATCAAAGGATGGTCAACAAGTTGTGTGCTGGAATGGTTGTGACACCATGGAAGCATATGTGGATGACATGTTGGTGAAGTCTATCAAAAGCAATTATCATGTTGAAGACTTGAAGAGAACTTTCGAGAGGATGTGCATTTATCAAGTACGCTTAAATCCTGCCAAATGCGCCTTTGGCATTCAACCAGACAAGTTTATGGGTTATATGGTTAGCCAAAGAAGAATAGAAGTCAACCCTGAGAAATTGGAGGCGTTTGAAGTGATGATAAGCCCCACTTGCCACAAAGAAGTGCAGAGTTTGAATGGGAGGCTAGTGACACTAAGCCATTTTTTGGCGAAGGCGGGGGATAAATCACTTCCATTTTTCCAAGTGTTGAGTGCCAACAAGGTGTTTGAAAGGACACCTGAGTGCGAGAAAGTGTTCCAGGACCTGAACCAGCATCTCATGACGTCCCCACCGTTGGCCAATCCCTCTTAACGCGATGCCTTAGCTTTTTATTTGAGTATCAGTCCAGTCGTTTTAAGTTCTCTCTTGGTTAAGGAAGTAGCCAAGGGTCAATTGCTTGGATATTTTGTATTGAAAGTTCTCGCCAAAGCTGAAATGAATTACATGGAAGTTGAGAAGTATCTTTATGTGGTTGTAATATCAGCTAGGAAGCTACGCTCTTACTTTCATGAACATGAAATCAAAGTCTTAACAAACCAACAGCTAAAGCACTTCTTGCAAAAACTGGACGCTTCAGCAAGAATGATCAAATGGGCTATCGAATCAAGTCAATTCCAAATTAAATTCACTCCTAGGAATGCAATTAAGGGACAAGCATTTGCGAATTTCATTGTTGAGTCAACTTGTCCCCAAGAAGCACCGCCTATAGAAAAGGAAGAGGAGCAGAAGCCTTGGACGCTTCATACAGATGGCTCGTCATCAGTTGAAGGCTCAGGGGCAGGGTTAATATTGACCTCACATGATGGTGGCGCCCCATTAAGATACACCCTTGTGCTCACCTTTAAGGCAACAAACAATGAGGGAGAGTACGAAACGCTTGTCACTGGTTTACGATTGGCAAAGGGATTAAGCGTCGCTTCTCTTCATGTATATTGTGATTTGTAATTGGTGGTAAACCAAGTTAAGGGTGAATATGTTGTGAAATGGGAGAATATGAATTGTAATGTAAGGAGGCAAATGCATTAGCAGAAGAATTCACAAGATTTCAAATAGAAGTTATCTATCGCAATCAAATCAAGAAGCAGATACCCTAAGAAAATATAACTGACAAACGACGTCCCTACAAGTGCATTTCATAGAGACCATCCATGAAGAAGCAAATATGGTATGCGCAAACATTAATACAGTAGTAGGTTGGGCGACGCCCATACAATCTTACTTGGAATCTGGGGCGCTTCCTTAGGATGAAGCAGAGGCTAAGAAGATTGTTCGTCTAGCCCCAAGTTTCAAGATAATATAAGGAACGCTTTATAAGCTGGGATTTTTTACGGCTTGCCTTAAATGCGTTGCTCATCCCGAGATGATTACCATTTTGAGGGAAGTACATGAAGGATATGTGGCATGTCACGAAGGGCCCAGGTCAATTGTGAGAAAGGTTCTGAATCAAGGGTATTATTGGTCGACAATGATTCAAGAGGCGACGACTCTGGTGATGAAGTATGAGTCATGCCAGAAGTTTACCCCAAAGATCGTGCGCCCCCAGCTGAACTTACAAGTATTGGCACCGCATGGCCATTTGTCCAGTGGGGGATTGACTTGGTAGGTACATTACCAAAGTCTAAGCAACACACCTACATTATAGTGGCGATCGACTATTTTTTGAAATGGATTTAAGAAAAGGTATTGGCGTCCACTCCAGAGTTTCAAGTCATCAAATTCCTTAAGTCAAAGATCATTTCCAGATACGGAATTCCAAGCGTCCTGATTAGTGACAATGATCCACAATTCGCTGGGAAGGAATTGAAATGGTTATGCGAGGAATTAAAAATCGAGCATCGACATGCTTCAGTTAAACATGTGAAGGCCAATGGACAAGTAGAAGCGGCGAATAAAACAGTGTTGAATGGCTTGAAAAAGAGAATCGGCGCCTTGGGAGGAAAGTAGACAGAAGAATTGGAGAATGTGTTATGGGTGTTGCGAACAACACCTAAATAGGCGACGTGGGAAATGCCTTTTGGATTGGTCTATGATTTTGAAGTTGTGGCCCCAACAGAGATAACGGTGGAGTCCCATAGGGTGAAGAATTTTGACGTCATGACCAATGATGACCTAAGGCGTCTCGAATTGGATATGGTTGATGAGAAAAGATGGGCTTCAGAATATACCCAAGGTAGGATGTGTCTCGCTACTGCAATATACTACAATAGGTGAGTGTCCTCTCGCCAATTTTTCGTGGGGGGAGGGTATGGAGAAGGCATGAATTTACGCATCAAGATAGAATGAATAAATTGTATCCAAAGTGGGAAAGACCTTATAAGGTCGTCGTCGTCATCCCTCACCCAAATACGTATGTCCTTGAAGATGAAAAAGGGAAAGTATTGAAGAACACTTTTAATGTGGAGCATTTGAAAAAGTTTATGCTTGAAAGGCGTTATGAGACTATGTTAAAGACTTAGAAATTTTCGGTACCTTGTAATTTTACCAAGGCATGTTTAATACATATCGAAGGTGTTGCAAAATCAACACTTATTGGTGAATGCTTAAGTTTGATTAGGCATGACAAAAGCGATCGATTAAAGGGTTAAGGTGTTCTGATTAGGTGTGGTGAGACTGATTTAGGATATAATGGTACATCCTTAGCATTTGAATGGCTTTAGCAAGGCGTTGTATTAAAAAAGCCATTAAATGGAGTAACGGAGTACATGGCGATGCCTTAAGTTATTCTTAAGTGTTTAAAAGTGTCCTGACTACGATTATGATGAAGCATCACAATTAAAGTAAAATTCATACTTAGCCAAAATAAGACTAAGTATTGGGAACAGACACAGGTTTAAGGCAGACGCTAGTAAAACAACAATCACGCTTAGTCAAAATAAAGATAAGTGTTAAACTATTGCATGGATAGATAGTGTTGCTATTAAACAAGAACAAAGTATTGTCATAAATGTGCGAATGAAGTAACTTGGTGAAATAAAACTAAGTACTGAAATATAATCGCCAAAGGCGCCGCAAACGACCAAGTCTTTACAAAATAAAGCTGAGAAAAGACTAGTCTTTGAAAACAAATAGCTAAGACTAAAATTACTAAAAGATTAATTATCGAAGATGTTCAAGTAGAAGGTGTTGGCAGGTCCTTTGGTGAAGAGGAGGGCACTGGCGGATTCACTTCAAGCTTGGAAGTGAGCACTGTTGAAGATGCTTCGAAAGCGGGCGTTGCGGAATGAGAGGCATGAGGCGTTCCATAAGTAGAAGTGGATCCCTCAGAGGAAGCGCTTTCACCCTCTGATTCCTCTTCCTCATCTTACTTCGCATCTTCAGCTTCCGTTGCCTTCAAGGCGAGATAATCCTTCAAGAAGTCAAGTTTATCCAGAGGAAAGTTGGTGTCAACCTTTTAGATATCCTTGGAAGATTTCTTGAAGATGGAGATCAACACCTTGCGATTCTACTCCGTCGCAGCGAGTCCAAATTTGTTGTTGGTGCGGAAGGTCTCAATGGCCTCAGTAGTGCTTTCCTCTAGACTCTTGGGAAGCTCAGTCTTAAGGAGCTTCGCTTCCTTGGTTGCCAGCACCGCCTACTTCTTTGCCTCACCCATAACTTGTTGGGAAGTCGACGCATCTCCTTAGAGTTGGATCATTTCCCTTTAAAGTTTTCCCACCACCACAGCGAAGGCGCTTTCCCTCTTCTGCGCCTCACTTAGGTTGGTGACGAGTTGCTCTTTTTGGGCCACCTCAGTTTCCAGCTCCTTCCGAGCAGCCTCCTTGATGGTGAAGCGATGGTAAGTGCGCTCCAACTCAAGCTCCGTGGCATACACCTGTCGAAGTTTTGAGATGTTGGTGTCCCTTTCTCACCTAACCCAATGATAGGGATGTCCATTTTCAGTTGAGTAGGAATAACCTGAAAATGAAAAATGTTAGAAAAATTTCTAAGGCTAAAACATTTCTAAGGAAATAAATAAAGAGTAAAAGCAGCTACCTAGCTCATTATCACAGAAAGAGATTGCCTGACCAGGACCTCTATAGTGTCGCGCTCTAGGCTTAGGGGTGCCCGGTCGGCTGGTTGGCAAGCGCCCGTCAACAAGAGAAGATCCAACTTAGGGTCCTGACTTGAGTTCCCCGCCACAAGGGGAACCTTCCTCAATTTGGATCATGGCTCCCAAGGTTGGTAAGGGCTCGCGCCGCCTCCAGTCTCCAGAAGATCTCGCCTAAGGTCAAAGTAGGGCCCCATGTAAGGGGGAGGACGGTCATCTCCAGTGCGCGCCAAAACTTGAAGAGGAGTATGCGCCACCCGTGGCGGATATGGGGGCGCTTCGGTCCTATCTGGTTGATCATCCAACATAATTCGGCTAGAGCCTTCAGAGGATCGAACGATTCTTCCATCGGCTTTGCCTTCTTCTCACCTCGAGAGGAGTGGTGTCGCTTTCGCTTTTTCGAGCCCTCCAGAGTGTCGCTCCTTGACGTTTGGGGTAGGATCTTTGCTCGCCTTCGTTGACCCTAGACGCCATGGGGCACCCCCTTGAAAAAGAAATATATGTGTTTTTCCAATTCGATTTTCTCGTTCGGAAACCTATGACCAATGGGTGAGCGAAATCCCAACGCCAATCTTTGAAAGACGGAAACGCCCGGGTGCTAAAAAGGCGCACCCCGAGACGATTGACATCAAGGCGGTAAAAACAAAGGAAAACATTTAAAGAATATGTTCATCCACAACGGTGGCACAAGACTCTAAAATCCACCTATGTGCGAAGCGCATTGGGTGACAGTTGGGTAGGAGAAATGTCATAATGGCGACACAACTCAGTTAGAGGCGGGCAATAGGGGAACCTTAGCCCCGCATCAGTTTGAAGCGGGAATACGGTCTCCTCACCCGTCTTAGGTTGACACACGGGGTGAGGGTTCTCAGGATCCGCATCATCAAAGATGGAGAATCTGGGGGCATGAGCGTCGATCATCCCCGCTTCACGCACTGCTTTTTCAAAAATGGTGGGGGAAATGTTGTTTGGTTTGAGATAAAAAAAAATGCATAGGGAGAAAAATATGATTACCAACGCCAAGGTCGGATGCTATTTTTATGTATGAGCATATAGCGCAGAGATGATGGACGTTGAGGGCTAAGGGAAAACACCGAGCAATGATGATCATAAAGGTTAAAGGCATTCAGAAATGGGGGCAAAAGCGAATGAATTTGGTAAAGGCGTTCAGAAAATGAGAATAGCGATAGGAGTTTGGCCGAAATTCTAGAGAGAAGTGAGAGGATTTAGAAAGAGACAGTTCCGAAAAATTAGGAGGAAATGTAAAAGTGGAAAGTGAAGGAGGCTTGGGGTATTTATAGAAGACCCCTATGTCAGTCGAAGAGTCACCTAGGTTAGACCCTAGGGGCTTGAAATTACGAGATTGCCCCTGAAGTTGAAGAGTCCCCTCGATCCCTGAAACTTCTAGAAGATCGTGACAAAATTTGAATTTAAATTTTGAAAATTCAAAAAAGGCAATCATGGCAATGTCAGGGGCAGACCGTGCATGAAGGACATGTGGAAGGTGAAGTGGAGTGAACTCATGAGCGACACTCCTTAAGGGTACACACTACCAACATGGTTCTTTAACCTTTAGAAAAGTGTCGCATGATATTTTAAAGGATCGACTTTTCATAGCGAAGTAATAATCCCTGAATAAGCATCGCTCAATTAGGGCTTCGGGGGCAGATGATGGCTTATGGACCTTGGGCCCGCGTATTTTGGTATTCGGCCTAGGACTAGTCGAATTTTGGCCTATGTGACTTACGGGCGTCGCTCTGTACATACACCTTAGGCGTCACTCTTGTGTAAAACAAATGTTGGCGTCGCCCTTACTGATTGCACCAAACACCTTTTGTCATCATTTGTTATAGGAGACATGAAAGTATGAAGATTATATGCATGTCACAACATCCAATGAATGCCCTAGCCTAAACGTTGACACCCCTAAAGCCTAGTTCGATCATTTATGACAAGATTTTGACAAGGCTGACAGAAAGGACAACCTACCATAGAGTAGTTGTCTTACACCTCATGATCACACCTGTCAACCCTGGTTCCCTCGCCCTGAGAGGTTGGCATAACCATGGTAAGATTCAACGTAACCATGGTGGAGGTAAGGGGTTATAAATACCCTCATCTATCTTGTACATATTTATGATTGTTCATTACTCTCTCACCTACCTTTGTTGCTCTGTATTTATTATGATCGTCCAAACGAACCTCCGACTGACTTTATCATCGGAGAGGAAACAACAGAAACTCTCTGAGATTTTCTTCCATACAGGTCACCAGAGCAACTAGGAGTTATCTGACCAAAGAGACTTCAGTTATCGTGATCCAACAGTTTTTATATGATAAATTAGACGTGAAGGACATGTAATGTCATATATTTTAAATTTACTTACATTATTATGATAGATTAATAATAAATGAGACACATGTTATTTTAATATATTATTTTAAAAATGAATTTCCGCTCAAAATTGAAAATAATAACTATTCTAATATATTTTTTATTTAAGTAAAATATAAGCAATACATAAATAAAAGTAATAAAAAGAAGGCTCATCCTTGTAGCGAAATTCTGCTCCTCACAATGTGGGGTGGTGATTGCACCAGAATGGTGTTTTTAAGGTGTGATGTATAGAAATAATTATGGTGGAGATGTGGAGAAGAAACGAAAATAAATATATATAAGAAAATAAATATTATTCGTAGTTTCATAAAGTTTTCTTTTTCAATTTATAACTATTTCGTCTCCTTGTAATAAGCAATTGATAATGATGAAGGAATCCACACAACCCACATTTAATTAATTTCCCTGCCTAATGACAAAATTAGGTAATGCCTCAGCATTATGTAAATCTTTAGAAAACATTATTCAACATAATTCTTTCAAAACTTCTAAAGCATTAAGTTTTATAATTTTTTCAAAACTTCTAATCCATTATCACAAAATGTTATAAAAAAAATTTCACCTACTTATTTATTGTATTCATTTTGTATCAAAATATTACAATTTATTATTATACAAACGTATTTTATTTTTCTTAGATTACTGTTTTAATATTATGTAATTTTATAACTAAATCAATCTTTAATTAATTTTATCAATTAAATATATATATATATATTTAAAATATGTATAATTATAATAAAAATTATGTGTAGTACATATCATAACCAAAACAATAATCATTTTGTGGTAGTGTAATTTAGATTTTAAAATACTTTTTGGTTGGATTAAACTCAAGCGGGTAGGACGACTATATAGATTAGTTATTGATCAACGTTTCAAACGAAAATATCTAATCTATATGTATATTAATTTGGCTAAGAGACGTAATATGATGACAAGTAAGTAAATTGAAAATTTTCATTTAATTTGATTTGTCCAACACTACTATATGTTACAAGTGGATGTGTGACATCACACTTTTGCTTAGGTGTACATGTTCAAATTATTCCAAAACTACCCATTCAATCTTAAAAACCGTTTTATTTTAGCTTAATTTATAACTTATTTCTTTTCCAAAAAAAATAATTGTTAACATGTTTTTTACTTCACAAACTTAGTTCTCTATTTTTTTTAATTGCATGTTTGTTAAAAAAAACTTTATTAATAAGTTTCCTATTTTGAGCCAATTTTATTAAAAAAACATTTTTATATAAATTATCTCATAATCATTAAAAATAAAATAAAAAAATTATAAATTAAATGTGTTTTTAATATAGTTATATGTTTGACAAAAAGCTTTAAAATATTTTTAAAATTAATATTATGAAATTTCAAATATATTATTTATTCATCTTTTTCCTTTTGTCCATTACTAAAATACAGTATAATTTTTAAGTAATCTAAAAATTCTTACTTTTAACAACACAAAAATATATATTCAAAATACTAATAAATGATATATATATATATATATATAATCACAATTTTATTAAGGTGTCACTATATAATAATAATAGTAGTTAATATTTAGTATTATTATTGTTTTTCTATATATGTGTAATTAATTATAATATTAATGTATAAATACTTTCATTATATATAATTGTATTATGATATTTGGCTATTAAATTAATTGTAAACCAATTATTCAATAATTATTTCTTTTTATCTAATAGTTAATTTATGTTGAACAATTCACTTTATAATTATTATTTTTTACATACATCCATCATCTACTTTTACTTATTTTCTCTCTTAAATATATTTCATGTCATAATTATTTTGTGAAAGTTAAAGTGGTATAATATTAATACGTATCAAATTAATATTATAATAATTATGATAGTAATAACGATACTTTACATTAAAAACAGTTTGATATGAGTTTTTATAACTCATTCAGTTGTAATTTATATCTATTAATTTGATTATAATCACAATTGTGGCAAATAAAAAATTTGATACATTTTCTCACTCCTACTGTTAAATTAATCTATTTTAATAAATCAATGTCAAGTATACAATTCTCATTGACATGTCACTTTAAATATCTCTAAATTTATTCATTCATTTTAAAGATAAATTACAAAACTTTAATCATTTTTATTTTATTTCACATGTATGTTTACGATTTTGGCTTATTATAAACAATTTAAACTCTATAATAGTAAAAAATATATTTGTTAAATAATGTGTTACAATATTTTACTTAAATTATAAGCATGTATTTCTGTGTGTAATAGAAAGCTTTTTTTAATCTACTTTCCTATTAAAAGTAATGATTTGTAAATATAATTATTTAATTATAGTATGCAAAATTATAAAATATTTCAGTCATGTGAACCGATGTTTAAGAGGCATAATTCGGGTAGTACTATACTACCAATCTCATTTCAATATGAAATATTATTCACTAGGAAAAAGTCTGAAAATTGTGCAACATGTTTGACAAAAATGATTTTCCAACTCAAATTATTATTTTTGGTAAAATATGTTTAAAATAATGGTAATTGTTACATCTATTACTTTTCTGTTAAATATTTTTTGTATTTGCAAAATTAACTAAATATTTTCTAAAAGATACAACTAAACCCTACAAACTTACACTAATGTTACAAACAAGTCCTGACCCAGAGAGTCCCCTAGTCAGGGTCCGACCCCAGACTAAGTCACCCAACCCTGGGGACCTGGTCTGGGCTCGGACCCAGATCATAGGACCCTCAATTGGGGGTTAATTAGAGCTTCAATCGTTTGAACCGAATCCATCCATGTTCAGTCCAAATCGATTGACGCTCAAGGAGCCCAAATCGAGGGTTCTATGGTCTGGGTCCGAACCTAGACCAGGTCGCACAACCATGCGGACATGGTATGGGTTCAGACCCATACTATATGACCTCTGATTGTGGTTTAATTGGAGCCTCAATCGGTTTGGACCGAACCTGGATGAGTTCGGACCAAGACCAGATACTCAGGGTTAGGTGACCTGGTGTGGGTTCGGACTCTGGCTAGAGGACCTCCGGTGTGGCTCGAATCAAGTTGGGACTTGTTTGTAGCATTAATGTAAGTTTATAGAGTCTAATTGTAACATTTAGAAAAATATTTGATTAATTTTGCTAATATGAAAAATATTTAACATAATTTTTTAACAGAAAAGTAACAGAGGTACCAATTACCATTGTTTTCAAACATATTGAACCATTAACCATCACAAGCAAACATGTTGAACGAAAAATCATTTTATGCAAACATATTGGACTATTTTCAGACTTTTTCCTTATTTAAAAATAAATAAGTGTGCGGAAAAGAGGAAATGAAGCTATCAAAAAAGCCCTTACACAAGGCAGGCCCAACAAATAGGAATAGACTCACAATAATTAATTCTCTTGTAATTAATGTAGTTAGAAAGAAATAAAAAAAATGGATCATTAAGAAAAAACAATTGGCCATCAAATTAAGAAATATAATTAGTTTGTGTTAAAAATGGTATTGAGGAAGCTTTAAAATATATATTATATATAAGAACAAAATCACATCATGATGTATGTATATTTTTTCTTTTACTATGATAATTATTTCAATACATATAAATATACTCTAGTTATTTCGGTTTACAAAAGAAAAATGCTTGTCTATTGTGAAAATATATGTGAAGAGTTTTCTGATTAATATCATATAATTTTAATTTTATACACTATTATAAAAATTATTTAAATTAAAAAACTATGCTATTTTAGTATAACAAAATTATGTCTGAAGACCGCAATTGCTAATATAAAGACAGTATGTAAGAAAATCTACCAATTTACTATAAAGTATTTTTTTTTAAGGTGAAATATATATATTATTAAATCCCGAGGGTCCAACTCCCCTCCACCAAATCTGATTTTCACCATTTCTAATCTGCCATACAAGGAGAATATCAATACAATACCCAGTTCTTGTTATTTTTGGTAAAAAAAATGATTTTTTTCCAAAACGAGACGTTCTATTTCTTTGTACGTCAAAAATAGAATGAACTTTGTTGTCGCGACTAAAAAACAAAAAAACATTTTATGTGTTTTGAGTCATGAATCGCAACACAGCAAGAGAAGGAGGAGGAAAGAAGAATGCATCGACATCGAGCAACAAAAATGGTGTCATCATCACCGTTTATACAGAAAACCCGATCCAATCCTCGACACGCAGACCCACTCCCATCAAAACCAAATGGACTCGGAATCGTCGGCCTGGTGGATACAGCCGTCGCGCTCAGCTCCTCGCCTACACAAGAGAACTGAGGAATGGAGATCAAGATCCTCCAATGCTCAAATACCAAAGGGTATATAATAAATTTGTGATTCTTAGTTTCAAGGAGAATGTATTAATTAAAAGAGACTGTATGATATGATGAATTAACAGAAGAAGAGATGGTTTGCTCTATCGAAGAGTCTTCAAGTTTGGTTCAATCGTTTGTTTCGAAGGAAGAACAAGAGATGGATGTATGAGCGGATTATCTCAGACAGTGAAGAACAGAATCAAGGGTGCAGCTCCGAATGCATCGTCGGCGTGGGGGAGAAGAAGGCAGCTCCAAAAACGTCTGGAAAAACAACTTTTAGGGTAAAATTCTCATTGCATTAAACCACATTGTATGGTGATTAATCCTTACTTATGTATCTTCTTAATCTGTATTTTCAGAGGAAACTTAGGAGCATGCTGAAACAAGTTTCATCATGTGGATGCAAACCTATAAAAGTATTATAACGAAGGAGATGGATAGATGAATGGATGGATCCTTTACAACCCAGACAAACAGACAGGTCGATGTTGTTTGTTTCCTTTGCTGCATTGAAAGTAGAGTGTCGTCTAGAAGAGATGTCATTATTAGTTTCAGAAACGGACTTTTTAGAATACAAAACCAACACACTCTTTGCAAGTTCACCATTTCTGCACAACATATAGAGATGAAGATGTTCTTACAGAGTTGTTTCAGATTGAAACCAAGTCATGAAAAGCTTCGTATCACTGATTCAAATCCCATCTTAACAATGCATCCATCCATCCATCCATCAGTTCTTTACAAAATTATATAGATAAGCAACAATAGATGCCTCTCCAATAAGAACAGTACATTGTCATTAAAGTACGCCCAGAAAATGAATGAATTTAGAAAAGAAAAATTGTGAAAGAACTCAAGGCATATTCCCCCGTACTAAATACTCACTGCAAGGATTCTGACATTGGAGCCACATCCTCCTAGCTTTCTGCAAAATTCAAAAGGGAAGGACCAACCATCAAACTATAGTGCATCAAGATTATTATAGTAAACTGGAAGTCAGGGTTTAAAATCCTTGCATTATCCATCATGGGGATTTACATTCTGCAAAAATATGGCAGATTTTGCACTCAGTCGCTATTTTGTTACCCATGTTCATGGAAGTATACTGAAAGAGGAAATGCCTCAGCATTATAGACATCACTCAATCAAGGAGAAAATATTCATGCAGATGATTTCAGTTCTGCTAGCACGACCATAAGACTGAATTCCTCAGTTGAATATTCTGGGTTCAGCAAATGCCATAATTCCACCTTTTATTATCAAATTGATGTTCGGAGATCCTTTCAAAATGGCCTCTGGTAAGGCCTTAAACAAGAAAGTTATACATAGATAGGCTGCTTCATGCAGTAATGCTAGCAAGTTAAACTAATAATCTGCATATCCTAGACGTTGGTTGTGAGAGTAAATGTACAGAAGTAGAATTTCAACAGATGGGATAATGTGGCAATAGAAGATTCTTATCACCTGAGAAATACATTTTTTCACGGAGATACATCAGACCAGTCAGAGCTGAGTGAATAGACCATGAAAACCGCGGCCAAACAGAGACCGATCGCGAGCGGACCAAAAGGATCAAACCATTTATGGACCGAAACCAATGGTCTTGACTTATTGGTTTTTCTTTGGTCTTGATTTTATTTCGGTTCTAGATTGTTAAGACCATGGGACCATTAAATATTTTTTTGTGAATTATTACATATGTGACACCTTTGAGGGACAAGTTTATCTTATTTCAATAGAATTAATTATGAAAGAACGCTCGAGAAAAAATTATAATATAATTTGAACGAAAATTGTTTCGATTGATAATAAATTATTGTAATATTAGATATAATCCTATTATAATAATTTACATAATTGTATATTATAATATTAAATTATATTGGATTTCGAAATGATTTTAGAAAAGTCGGTTTAGAACGAAATGATTTCGATTTAGAACGAAATCATGTCAATTGATAAAAAAAT
Source organism: Chamaenerion angustifolium (assembly GCA_946814005.1). NCBI lineage: Eukaryota > Viridiplantae > Streptophyta > Magnoliopsida > Myrtales > Onagraceae > Chamaenerion > Chamaenerion angustifolium. Next base: position 25,116,650 of record OX328270.1, on the reverse strand, counting down.
ATTACTAACTCCACCACGGTAAGGATATGAAGAGTCCACACGTTCCACACGCTTCTCTCTCTAGGGTTTCCCTATGAGAGATTCTGCCGCAACTGTGGGTCTGTCCTTTTCAATCTGACGAGGAATCTCGTACAACATTCCTTGGCCAACCAATCAAGTGCAGAATGTCAATCAATCTGTGGAAGAATCAAACCGTGGATGACCTCTTCAGTTTCTGATTGGCTAGAAGTCAAGCTTCCATGGGAGCTACTGTGAAGAAAAACAAACCCTCACTCATTCTTCTTTTTCTTGCCAAATATTTTATTCACAGTTTAAACTAGTCTGCAATTCACCAGCGCTACTTCTTCTGTTGAACAGGTTGGAGAAGACGCTGGTGAAAGTGTCTGAGCAGAGGTGTCATGGCCACACGCTCCAACTCCGAAGGACGAGGGAATCTCGGGAACCCGACTCTGACTCTCATTCTGCCCCCCCCCCCCCCCCCCCGCCCGATCAACTGCAACAAAAGTCGTCGGAAGAATCATCTCCAACAAGAACATTAGGAATGCAGTGGTGTACAATGTGCTTATGGTAGCATGGACTAGATTCGGCTCAGTGAGGATGACGGAGGTCGATGATAAATCGATGGCCTTCGAATTCGATTCGGAAAGGGAAAAGGATCAGGCAATGGATACATCTCCATGGTCAATCCATGGCTACTCTCTAAACTTAAAGGAATGCAATGTGAATACATGCCTGGAGGAAATAGATTTTGATGTAATGCAAATATGGATACAAGTTTATGGTCTAAGCCCGAAAATGTATAACGGAGAGAATGCTAGGCGGATAGGAGACTCAGTGAGCAAGTGTATCAGTGTGGAACAAGAACAAATAATGCAGCAATGTAGCTTCTTGAGGCTGCAAATTGAGATCGGCACCACACAACCACTGAAACCGGGGTTTTGGTGGAAGAATAACTGAGGACATGATGAATGGGCGAACATCAAGTACGAGAGACTATCCGACTTCTGTTATGCCTGCGGGAAATTGGGGCACACGTCGCAAAGCTGTGGGGAGGATGTAGTTATGTCGGAAATCAAGTTGGGATACTTGCTATATGGACTATGGCTCTCAGGAGAAAGACCAAGACAGAGCAACAAACAGTACCGGTTAGGAGGGGAGGGGCGTATGAAAGACCCCTAAGAGATATGAACAGGAAATCGTGGCGCGATGTAACAAGAACCACATCTGAAATGGAAAAAACAGAATCATCAACAGAGAATTCAGGTGGGGTACGATCGAGGAATAAACATCCCCGACATAGGAGTGGGACGGCTGAACCTCAGCGAGGTGCACTCTCAAGCCGAGAAACACCAACTACCGAATCACTAGGGAAGAACTATACTCAATGCTTGCCTCCAGAGGTGAACATTATGGCACAACACACCTATTGCTCAACAGGCGGACTAGACAGAAATTTTGACCTAAATAACTTGCCGAATGAGGAGGAAGTGCAACATACACCGACCAATATTCAGACCTCACCATCAATTTTCATAACGCAGTCAGACCGGCCATCTCAACTACCCTACCATCCCCAACCAATGAACCTGAATACCAAGAAGAAAGCATAACACATGAGGACCTACTGAAGTTGGCCCTAAACATAACCCATTATACTATGAACGGTGAAGATAAAAATCTAGTACCAGAAGGCGAGAACATGTCAACACCTTACCACCCTGACAAGGGGAGTCATGGTTGGTTTTGCTTAAACTTCCCACAGACGGCGCCAATGTTGGATCTTGAAGTTACCACTTCGTTCTCCGGAGTCTCGTGTTGGGCGCTCCACGGACCTACAGGGAAGGAAATCCTGGGGTGTTCCCGTTGTTTCCTCTCTGATGTCTAAGTTAGTCGGAGATTGTGTTCAACAAAGAGTATATGTAAGGTAAAGTATATATTGTCACATTAGTTTTAGAGTGGAGATAGTTGATGTTATTTATAATCCTCACCCCTTACCTGAGTTGAGTTACTTTCTACCACGGTTGTCCCAGGTGGCGCTTGGTTAAGTGACTGAGGTTGTCTTGAGTCATGTGTTGCCTAGTGTTTTGTGCATAGTGACATTGTGCACCGTGCCCCACGCCTATTGTTGTTGCGCTCCATCCCTTTTTGTCTGATCTCGAGCCTCGTGTTGCGTTCGCACTGCAAAAAGGGATATAAAGACTGTTCCAAAGTGGCATACCTCTATGATGATCCTGGCGTGCCTCTTGTTTCTGGCGTCCGTGACTTTGTCCTTAAGTGTCGTAGCGATTGTATGTTCTTGAGAGGACATTGAGTCTTCGGGTAGCGGAGCGCGCCGATAACGACGATACAGAACCAGTAGTGACTTCCCAAGAATCATAGTGCGTTGCTCTTGTTGCGTTATGAACCGGGTGGGCCTAACTTCTTGGGCATGATCCTTAAGAGTTGAGGCCCAAAGGCCATGATCCATCAGATATGGAGTCCCCATTGTTCAATGTTCATCATCAATGTTGTGAAAATGAACAAAATACACAACAGTTGCCCATAAATTCGTTGACACACAGTTCCAATTGGGCCCTGACCCAGAAGCTAGTTGTTCTCACATCATTGTTAAACCTTCGCACACGATAGACACATCTCACGGTCCTGGATTTCTATCCACCGAGAAGGTCGTGGCGTCATTGGTTCAGACGTGACATATTTTTTCAGGAATTTAATGATGTGGGAGTTGTTGGATATCGATAGTGACAGCCCAGTAGGGAAAAAGGCTTCGAAGGCCCAATAACTATAGAGGGGGGTAAACCCATAACATTCGAACCGGACCGGCCTCCATAGAATGGCCCAGAACCGAGCCCAAAGCCTCTGAGGACACCATGAGTGCTCGCCATTCTTTACCAGGCCGTGACCTCTCACTGCTCGCCATGAGAGTGCTCGCCCCGAAGAGAGCCCTGCATCTCTCCTCTGGTCCCACTAAACCGTTAATAACAGAGTGGCCAAGATATCCCGCATATCTCGGTCACATATTCACTAAAGATTAGATTTGGTAACTGCAATATCTCGCAGTAACTGCCATATCCCACGATCCGAATCTTCAGCAACTCAATATACATTAAGATATTCAGTTGCCTTTATACGGTTCTATCTCTCTTACCCTATAAATACCCTTGCTTTACATACGTTCTTTACGTTTTGAGTTTTATACACACACATACTCATTTAAGCATCGGAGAGGGACCCAGAGGCACCCCCTCTGTTGCGCTCCCCTACTTGCAGGTTCACAGGAGTTGAAGCTGAAGCGTCATCCCAACCTTGTCTGGCATTCAATTCACTGTCAGATCAGCATTCAGGATTTCACGATCCAACATTTGGCGCCGTCTGTGGGAACGATCAATTTAGCCATGAGAACTCGATCCCAAAGCAACCGTCGGAATCAGACTAGGGAGCGATCCTCAGATAGCTCTGATTCCGCCGCCGCTTCACCGCTTCAACAAGAACCTGCCAGCCGAGCAGGAGTTAATGATGTTCCTCTGCGGACAGCTCGAGAACATGTCGGTGATTCAAGACCGACCCCAGCTGCTGATCAAAACGGAGCCCCTGCACCGCAGACAGTCCACATTGCGGGGCAGGATATTAATTTAACCTCCGAGATGGTCTCCCTGCTGGAAGCCATCCTAGGACAGGCGCGCCGCCAAGCCCCTGCTCCTCAGGAAAACAATCCCTCTGCTCCTAAAGAAAACCACCGCCCTGCTGCCACAGGGCCTTCACCTTCAGAAGCGGCCAATCCTGGTCCTGTTGCGCCTCAGGAGGATCAGGAGATGACGTCAGGTCAGCAGTCCCTACCTCCAGCACACACCAAGGAGCCAGCAGCCGCATATACTGCCAATCCTTCCGGTCCGCCTCCACCCGGAGCCTCTCCCATGTACTGCACTGTGGATCAGATGGATGACCTCCTCAACAAAAGGCTCCAGGAAAGACAGTTGACAGTCATAGCTCCCTTCAAGGAGCAGTCCTCTCATCCATTCACCGACGCGCTCGTCGCTATCAAAATCCCGAAGGATGTGGTCGCTCGGGCCATACCTGAGTATAGCGGTGGAGGAGATCCCACCGTACATGTCAACAAGCATGAGGCCTCCCTTCTGGGTAAGTCAAACGATCCCAATCATTTGGCTTTGCTATTTCCATCTACTCTTTCGGGCTCGGCTTCGTCCTGGTTCTTCGGCCTCCCTGCAGGATCAATCGGAACTTGGGCAGAGTTAAGAAGCAAGTTCCTGGAGAGATATATGGGCGAGCGCCAATTGCTGAAGAGCGTGGTCGCCCTTGACTCGGTCAAACAGCAGCCTGGAGAGTCGCTGTCCAACTTCTACGGGCGTTTTCATCAAAACGTCACAGAATTAGATCGTCGAATCTCGGATGGGGAAATCATTCGAGCATTCTACAGAGGTCTGGATGTGGCCAACAAGGCCTCGAGAAAGCTGCGAAACAGCTATCACGTGAAGGAGATAGAGACATTGGAGGAGTTGGCGTCCAGAGCAAAAGGTTTCATAGACCTTGAACGCGCAAACATCGAGGCTAATCTCCTGACGACCTCGCTAAGGGTAACCCATGAACCCCGACGCGATGGTAAGAAGGAGATAAAGAAGGAGAAGAAGGGAAAAGAAAGTAAGCCCCGAGTCGAGTCTCTTCCAGCACCTCGCCATCCAGAGGTCCCTGAGTACTTCACGCCTTTAAATAGGCAGATCTCAGCGGTACTAGTCGAGATGGAGAGGAGATCCTTGGCGAGGCCACCGATGCCTCGCCGAGGTGGGTTACCCATGGGCAAGGATGTCGAGAGCTATTGCAGATACCATAAGTGCAAGGGCCATAAGACAGACGATTGCAAGATTCTGAAGCGAGATATAGAGAGGCTGATTCAGGGGGGAATGTTGAAGGAATTTGTGGCAGGGCGAGACCGAAGTCGAACGCCCCCCAGGAGACATCGTTCACCAGCCCCTGCAGATCAAGCTGAGCCTTCTGGAAGCAAGAGGAGAGTGAATCTGATTGCGGGAGGATTCGGCGCAGGCGGCGAGAGGTCAAGCGCCAGAGAGGTCTACGCCACTCAGATCTCTACGGCAGTTCAGTTGGGGAAGCGGCCAAGACCTGAAGAAAACATTGTCATCTCATTCTCTGAAGATGATTTGGCACATGTCACCATGCCCCACAACGATGCTCTGGTCATTACGACAGATATTGACGGCTGTGATGTTGCAAGGATTCTGGTCGACGGAGGCAGCTCGACAGACATCCTGTTTCTGGACGCCTTCGAAAAGATGGGCAAATCAAAACGCGACCTGAAGAGGGTCGACTTTCCGCTGATCGGATTTGCGGGAAGGACAACTTATCCACTGGGGGCTATAACCATGCCAGTGATTTTTGGCGAGGGGTGGAAAAGCATCAAGGTGTCGGTCACTTTCCTGGTGGTCGATTCACCTACATCCTACAACGCCATCATAGGGAGGACCACGATCAACCCAAATAAGATTGTGGCCTCCACTGTCCACCAGAAGATGAAGTTCCCTACTCCGAACGGGATTGGAGAAGTGCTCGGAGATCAGCCTTCCTCGCGGCAATGTTATGTGAACTGTTTACGCAGGAAGAACCAAAGGGAGGCGCTCGCCATCGAGACAGAGGCCGATCCCCGCGAGGACCTGGGTCGACCAGCACCCATGGAGGAATTGGAGGAGGTCGAGATCGATGGTCCAGACAAAAAGGTGCGCATTGGGACCACCTTGAAAGAGGATCAGAAGGAGGCCATGACCGCCCTCCTCAAGGAATTCAAATAGCTCTTCGCCTGGCAGCCGAGCGACATGCCAGGAATCAGCACAGATATTATCTCTCATGAGCTCAGGATAGACCCCTCCATCAAGCCGATCGCCCAAAAAAGAAGATCATTCGGGACTGATAAGCGTTTGGCGATCAGGCAGGAAGTCGGCAGGCTGATTGAAGCTGACTTCGTCAGAGAAGTAAGATTCCAGAGTTGGGTCGCCAACCTGGTTTTGGTCAAGAAATCAAACGGCAAGTGGAGGATGTGCGTCGACTTCCGCGATTTAAACAAGGCTTGCCCCAAAGATTCATATCCCCTTCCGAGAATTAATCAGCTGGTCGACGCTACCTCGGGTCATGAGATGCTGAGCTTCATGGACGCCTATTCAGGCTACAACCAGATCAGAATGCATCCAGATGACGAGGCGCACACTGCTTTCTATGCTGACGGGGACATTCTATGCTACAAGGTGATGCCCTTTGGTCTCATCAATGCCGGGGCAACTTATCAGCGGATGGTGAACCGACTGTTCCAGGACATGCTGGGAAGGAACATGGAGGCCTACGTGGATGATATGCTCGTTAAATCCATCAAAGGCAATCCTCATACCACCGACCTCCGTGAAGCTTTTGAATGCATGAGGAGACACAGCGTTCGCCTGAACCCAGCGAAGTGCGCCTTTGGAGTCAAGTCCGGGAAGTTCCTGGGTTTTATGGTCAGCGAAAGGGGCATAGAAGCAAACCCGGAAAAGCTAAAGGCCATAGAAGAAATGAAGTCGCCAACCTGCCATAAGGAAGTCCAGTGCCTGAACGGCCGACTAGCTGCTCTTAACCGCTTCCTTTCCAAAGCGAGCGACAGGTCCCTCCCGTTCTTCAAAACCTTGAGGGCCAACCGCAAGTTCGAGTGGACGCCAGACTGCGAGGAAGCATTCCAGTCCTTGAAAAGGCATATTCAAACACTCCCAGCTCTGGCAAAACCCGTTCCAGGCGATCAGCTTTTCCTCTATTTAGGCATTAGCGATGTGGCAGCCAGTGCTGTCTTAATAAGGGAGGAGAATAATGTTCAGAGTCCAGTGTATTTTATTAGTAAAATGTTCAACTCAGCAGAAATAAAATATGTCCAGATTGAGAAGTATCTCTATGCCTTAGTTATTGCTGCTCGGAAGCTGAGACCTTACTTTCATGCGCACGACATCACGGTCCTCACCAATCAACCTCTCAAAAACTTCCTGATGAAGCCAGATTCTTCAGGAAGAATGGTCAAGTGGGCGATCGAGCTCAGCGAGTTCAGGATCAAATTTGCGCCAAAAACGGCCATCAAAGGTCAAGCACTAGCTGATTTCATAGTGGAAAGCACGAGTAACGGTCAAGCGGAGGCAGAAAACAGGCCAAGTCAGTCAGCAAACGACAATCAAATCTGGGAACTCTATACGGATGGGTCTTCATCAAAAGAAGGCTCGGGGGCAGGTTTAATTCTTATTCCTCCTGAGGGCGAGCCTCTGAAATACGCGATCGCCTTGACATTCCCGGCGACCAATAACGAAGCAGAATACGAGGCTCTTATCACTGGACTCAGACTAGCAAAAGGAATGGGTATAGCTGCGCTTAGAGTAAAAAGCGACTCAGAGCTCATTGTCAATCAGGTTAATGGCGCATACGAGGCAAAGAGAGAAAAGATGAAGAAATATCTCGGCATTGCCAAAAAGCTGGTCGCAGAAATCCCAAATTTCGCGATTGAATTCATTCCTCGCCAAGAAAACCATATGGCAGATTCTTTGAGTAAGCTAGCCTTCGGAGGGGCGACAATCCAGGATGTGCAATTTCTGGAAAGGGCCCTATATTCAGTCCTTGAAAACAGAGCGGAGATCTTCAACATTCAAGAACAGGTCACCTGGATGACCCCGTTCCAGAATTATTTGAAAGAAGGCATCCTCCCAGAGGACGAAGGCGAATCCACTAGGATTAGAAGACTCGCAGCCAGTTATCTAATCATCGATGGAGAACTCTACAGAAGAGGTTATTCGACGCCTTACTTGAGATGTGTTGCTCTGCCCGAAACAGAAAAAGTTCTTCGAGAAGCTAATGAAGGGGCAGCAGCATGTCATGAAGGCGCTCGATCGCTAAGCAGAAAAATATTCAGATTGGGATATTACTGGCCGACCTTGGGAAAAGACGCGGCCGAATTAACACAGAAGTGTGAAATTTGCCAGCAGTTTGCACCACGATCGGGTTGACCATCGACATTATTATCCCCAATGGCGGGTGCCTGGCCCTTCGCTCAATGGGGAATCGATATATTGGGTCCTTTTCCCATTAGCACTGGTCAGCGTACTCACATTATAGTGGCAATCGACTACTTCACTAAGTGGGTAGAGGCGAAAGCTCTAGCTTCGACAACGGAATTCCAAGTTATCAAGTTCCTGCAAGTCAACATATTCTCCAGGTTTGGTATTCCCAAAATACTCATCAGCGATAATGGTCCACAATTCGTTGGAAAGGAGTTAAAATGGCTCTGTGAAGAGTATCATATCGACCATCGTTTCAGTTCAGTACATCACCCTCAAACGAATGGGCAAGCTGAAGCAGCCAACAAGGTTGTCTTAGCAGGACTCAAGAAAAGGGTTCGAGCATTCAAAGGGAACTGGGCAGACGAACTGGAACACGTATTATGGGCAATCAGAACAACGCCTAAGGCGGCCACAGGAGAAACGCCTTTCAGTTTAGTGTACGGATCAGAAGCAGTAGCACCAGCTGAATTAGAAGTGCCTACCCACAGAGTCCTACACTTTAACACGGAGGCAAATGAGATCGAGCGCAGAACTGACCTCGACTTAGCAGAGGAAAAGAGATGGCTCTCGGAAAAAACACAGGCAAAGATGCGCTTGGCGACCGCTCGGTATTTTAACAGAAAAGTTAGCGCTCGCCAATTTTTCGTGGGGGAGATGGTTATGAGAAGGAATGAATTCACAAGGCTGGACAGTAAAAACAAACTTTCAGCCAAATGGGAAGGACCATACAAAGTAGTAGAGATCGCCGCACCAGGATCCTACTATTTGGAAACCATCGAAGGCGAGAGGTTACCCCGTCCATTTAATTCTGAGCATTTAAGAAGATTTTATGCATAGTTTGTAATCAAACTGATTATGTCAATAAAAGAAAGCCATTCCTTCATAAAGCGCGTCCACTCGAAGCAAGCTGAAGCCAAAAAGCCCTGACGCCAAAGTCAGGCCTCAAAAGCCCTAGCAACAAAGCTAGGCCAAAAGCCCTAGCAACAAAGCTAGGCCAAAAAGCCCTGTCGCCAAAGACAGGCCAAAAGCCCTGACGCCAAAGTCAGGCCAAAAGCCCTGACGCCAAAGTCAGGCCAAAAGCCCTGACGCCAAAGTCAGGTCTCAAAAGCCCTAGCAACAAAGCTAGGCCAAAAAGCCCTAGCAACAAAGCTAGGCCAAAAGCCCTAGCAACAAAGCTAGGCCAAAAAGCCCTGTCGCCAAAGACAGGCCAAAAGCCCTAACAACAAAGTTAGGCCAAAAAAGCCTTAGTAACAAAACTAGGCCACAAAAGCCCCAACAACAAAGTTAGGCCTCAAAAAACCTGACGCCAAGAGTCAGGCAAAGCCCTGACGCCAAAGTCAGGCCAAAAGACCTAGCAAAATGTTAGGCAAAATGAAAGCCCTGACGCCAAAGTCAGGCCAAAGAAAGTTTAGGCGATCACTATCGATGATAAAGCCTGACAAATTACAAATCCCCTGTTATTAGGCCAACACCTCAAAGGTTTAAACTTCAAAGAAGGTAATATCTCTTTGAACTTAGAAGTTTACGCTTTTAAGTGTCAAAAGTATTATCCTTAGAAAGTTTAACTTATGATTGGTCTACGGCTTTAAGGGTCGACGACATTACAAAGCAAGAAAAAAGTGGAAAGTAATTATGAGTAAGATATTGGATAGCTAAATATGTTCGAAGTCGATTAAAGGCTCAAGAATATAAAAGCATTCAATAGAAAAATCCAAGTCTTCGACAAATAATTACAAACCAAAAACAGAAAATACAAAAATGGCTATCTAAAAAAGATAAATACGGTCGCCAAGGAGTGGGGGACTTCAAGCGTCGGGGTTCTCGGGGGCAAGGGTGCTCTGCTCGCCTTCGGGGGCAGAAGTACTGGGCTCGCCTTCAGGAGCAGCCTCTCCAACAATAGAGGGCTGCGAAGGACGACTTCGCAGGAAGGTCTTCAAGGAGGCAACTTCCCCAAGAGGAAAGTTGGGGTCGACCGCCTGGACCTCCTCCACCAGGTCTTGAAGAAATTCGGCAATCGCCGACTTCATCACCTTCAAGGCCTGGTCCTCAAAGTCTTCGGAGGCCTTGAACTCCTCAATCACGGCTTGGGGTGAAGGAACCGCCTTCAGCTGATCAGCCAGCCGGTTCTTTTCCTCCTCCAGGACGATCCCCCTGGCTTCAGCAGCATCCCTCTGGGCGTCAGCAGCGGCCCTTTGCGCCTCAGCGGCGACCCGAAGAGCGTCCGACTCGGCCAGCTGAGCGCGAACCTCCTTTAACTCAGCCTCTAGGCGAGCCCGGACCGCTTCTCCTTCATCAAGGCACCGATGAAGGGCTTCAAAATCCTGAAGGGCAGCCGCCACATCGGCCTCCCTCCGCTTGATATCAGCAAGGAGGCGCTGCTCCTTGCTGAAATACTCTGACCGGGCATTGTCTACCAAGGCGATCGCCGCGTCAGCACTCGCCTTGATAGCCTCCAGCTGCCCAGGGGAGATCCCCGTGCTCCGGTATTGCTCCAGCTCGACAAGCAGGTCTGAATGCTTGCCGGCGAACTCGCCGAAGACACGGCCGATCATCACCTCTTCCCGAATGAGCTGACAAGAAAAGAAAAATGAGAATTGTCAGGACACGAACAAAAGGGAACGACTATGGAAAGAGGGAAAAAGAAACGAGGCCTTACCAGAGCGACTCGTTCGTAGTGAGACCGAAGGAACCCCTCGATCTGAGGAAGCTCCGTGGGGACGGACGAACGGTCCTTGGGAGGAATTATCCCATCAAGGAGCCGCATACACAAGTCTGGGCTACCCCGGAGGCTCTTCTGGGCAGGGCACCCCTTCTTCGAAAGGTCCCCGCAAGGGAACCAAGCACCCCGAGAGTTCGCAGCCTTGAGCGGCTGGAACAAGCTCGCCATGGAGCAATACTCCTCCCCGGGAACCCTTGAGGAGCTGGGGGCATCGGAACCCTTCTTATGGGTCCCAGACTCCTTCGGGGGGACCGCGGACGCCGTAGGAGGTGGGGGCGCCTAAGATAAAACCTTCTCCTGGCCAGCCGTAGGCCCCTGGGGGGAAGGAGGGATGACCGCCGAAGCAGGAGCCTTCCCTTTGCCAGTGGAAGGACCCTCAGGAGGAGGATGATGCTGTCCAACAGCCGGTTGCTCCTCACTCCTGACCTTCTTGGCAGGTGGAGGAGAAGGGTCTCGAACCACGTCAACCGTGGACTCTTCTGCGAAACAAAAAGAAGAAAGTCGCGTCAAACAAACGCAGGGAATTTAGAAACAAGGTGGAATATGGAAATAATGCAATATGAAATAACATACCTCGCTGGCAAGGGCCAGCAGGGGCCGAAGGAAGGGCCTCCTCTGGTTTCCTCTTGGACGATCGCCTAGAGGGGGGAGGAGGAGAGCTCAGCAGCACCTGGTCGGGGGACAACCCCGCCGATTCCTGGTCATCAAAGAGACCTATCAGTTTTCGGCTCTTGCTTACGACCTTGCCTACAAGTGATAAGACAAGATAAGAGTTAGAGAATTACCCAATCATCAAAGATTGGCGTGGCTTGATGAATGCCCGCCATCTCAAGGGCATTCTCAGTAGTCTCTGCCACTGAACGGATAGACTTGAACTGGGATGATCGATGCAGCCGGTACAGGTCGTCGATGGCATTCCGGTCACTCCCTGACAATTCTTCAAAGGAGGGAGGAAAATCCTTGTCCGGAGCAAACAATTTCCAGGGTACACCCCCCTTGTACAAGAAGTAAAACTTCTTGTAGTTGGAGTTAGTGGCCCGGAAATCATCGACCAGGCGAACATGGACGTTCCAAACCCATCCCTGAGGGCCTCCCCACTCTGAAAACTTCGGCCAGCGGGATTGGAAGTGGTGGAGGTGGTTTGCCCCTGCTGCTAGTCGGAAGAAACACCGGAACAAGGCCAGTGAATACACCCATTCTTGGCGTAAGCACAGGAACTTGAAACCGACCCACATCCTGAGGGCATTCGGAACAAGCTGCGTGGGGTGAATCCCGTAAAACTGACACAAGGTCTGTAAATCCTCACAGAGAGGAAAACGCAACCCAGCATCGATCTGGGCCGCATAAATGTAAACCTCTCCGTCGTGAGGAAAATGCAGACCTAAGCCAGGATACCTAGGAGCATCCTCCACGCTGAAGCCACCGAGCGCCACCACGGTCTTAAAATAAGCCGGCTTCAATTCATTAGGCTTGACGTCTACTCGAACAAATTCAAATATTGCAATGATAAACATAAAAAGCAAAGAACAGCAGGGGATATCACCAAAACAGAGCGTCGAAAGAACATGGATTTACCTTTCGGAGAAAAGATGGGCGTTTGAAGCACAGACCCATCTACCACCACTGGGGTGGCCGCAGACCTTCCCACGTCAGGCTGTTTCCCCGCCGAGGAGGGCACAGCTTCATCCCTAATGGTCAAGGGAACACTGACATTCTGAGGGGCGCTGGCTTTGTTAGCACCCTTGATGGCCATGTGTTTGACTCTCTGAGTTCTGGGGGCCATGGAAATGGTCGAAAGGAGAACTGAAGAGGATTGAAAGAGAAAGGAGAGGGATTCGCAAAGAGGCTCTGGAAATTTGGAAGAGTGAATAAGCGTAAAGAACAAAACAGAGAAATTGACGTTTCTTATATAAGCCCAAAAAGGAGTAACCGCCACGGACGAATCGAAGCGACACGGAGAATAATTGCGCCTTTTTGGAAAAAACCAAAGCAATGTCAGAATTCCAAGAGACACCTCAGGGAGACAAACGGTTGGTTGGTGCAGACAGCTGTCAGACTACCCTAGGTTTACGGAAAAGTAAATGTCAGGCGTGCCTCAAGTGACCGTTCGATTTCTGGACAACTGTGCAGTTATTAAATGCTAACAAGTCCACCAAGGAGACAAGAGGGTCGCCAGCGCACTAATAAGCGCTATTAGAAGTACCTCGGGCAGGTAGTGATCGCCTAGCCAAGAAAGATAGACTTTCATAAACCTAGATTACCTCGAGTGATCGCCAAAGGGGAATAAAAGAAATGATATTTTTTCAACTTTGAGCGAAGAAAAAACTGCTCGCCAAACAGGCTCAAAATGCCTCAAAGGTCATGAACCAGTACAAGAAACGAAGAAAACCGAATCTAAGACGTCACTATCTAAAATCCTACCAGGAAATAAAGCTCGACTGAAGAGACTTCAATCAAGCTTCGGGGGCAAATGTTGGATATCGATAGTGACAGCCCAGTAGGGAAAAAGGCTTCGAATGCCCAATAACTATAGAGGGGGTAAACCCATAACATTCGAACCGGACCGGCCTCCATAGAATGGCCCAGAACCGAGCCCAAAGCCTCTGAGGACACCATGAGTGCTCGCCATTCTTTACCAGGCCGTGACCTCTCACTGCTCGCCATGAGAGTGCTCGCCCCGAAGAGAGCCCTGCATCTCTCCTCTGGTCCCACTAAACCGTTAATAACAGAGTGGCCAAGATATCCCGCATATCTCGGTCACATATTCACTAAAGATTAGATTTGGTAACTGCAATATCTCGCAGTAACTGCCATATCCCACGATCCGAATCTTCAGCAACTCAATATACATTAAGATATTCAGTTGCCTTTATACGGTTCTATCTCTCTTACCCTATAAATACCCTTGCTTTACATACGTTCTTTACGTTTTGAGTTTTATACACACACATACTCATTTAAGCATCGGAGAGGGACCCAGAGGCACCCCCTCTGTTGCGCTCCCCTACTTGCAGGTTCACAGGAGTTGAAGCTGAAGCGTCATCCCAACCTTGTCTGGCATTCAATTCACTGTCAGATCAGCATTCAGGATTTCACGATCCAACAGGAGTCGATGTCGCTTTCCTGATGATGGTTAAGGCAGACTAAAAACTCGTTAAACTATATTGAGTTGGACATCTTAACGACGATACGTTCTGGATGAAGGGGAACATATGTTGTCCGTATACGCAGTGCAAATGTAGGATATTGAGAACGATCTTGGGTATATATATGGTTGTTCAAGACTCAAAGAGGTGATTCTGCACTGGTCAATTCCGTTAGATGCTTTATAAACTCTAGGCATCTAACACATATTTCATGAAATCACTAAATCCCAAACATTACCTGTATAATCACGGACGACGATGTAATTGTCCACTTAAGCTTTGACGTTGTGTAAATTTAAATGCAATAATTTTCGATTTAGGTTTTTTAAATCATACAATTGTCGTCACTTAAATTTTTTTAGTTTCAACTATTTATCCTCACTTGAGGCAAACAAATATATATATTTGACTTCATCTCATAATATAATAGTTCTCATATTATATATTTTTAATATACATATATTAATATAACAAATTAACACTATAATTTGGCATACTATCGAGGTCAATATTAGTGTAGTGTGATTTAACTATTAAGTGAGTGAAAGGGCGTTTTTTTTGAAAACCTGCGCGCGTACGAAGACGCGCTTCTCCCGTTTCTGAAACCTAGAATCGGAGTCACCAGTTTCCGAGATGAAGACCAGCTGGGAGTTTTGTCGCTGCCCACCTTCAGCTCAGCTCATAGTTCACTAACCGTTGCCAGCTAGTTTTCGTTGCGATTCAGCCATCCTCAGCTACAGCTCGGGATTTCAAATCGGTCGTTTCATCCTGCATAGCCTATCGCTCGGGAAATCAAAGAGGCCAATTGTCCCTGCTTCGACAATTGCAGTTTCTCTCCCAGCTCTCTGGCTGGCACAATCGGCGATAGCCCCTGCTGTCAACTGGCTGGCACAATCGGCGACCGGCTCGGAAGGATCAATTGGCCATTGCAACACACTGCCCTCATCGCTCAATCACTGTAATACCTAAACCTTACCTGTTCCTTCTTTCAATCGTGTCTTCCTCCTGTTTGTAGGTGACTGATTCTGTTGTGAGCTCGATCGATCCGTGGTGCCAATGGCTGAGTCCAACTCTTGCGGTGGAGCTGCCCCGGGTATGTCCTTACTGAGTTTGGTGTCTTCGGGTAACCTAGGTTTGGACAAAGGTCCGGAGAATAGAGCTCTAGGAATGATGATATCGGATAGGCACATTAAGAATAATGTTGTGATGAATGTTCTTAGAGAAGCTTGGGCTAGGTTCGGATCGGTTACGATTGCTGAGGAGAATGAATCTACGTTGGTATTTGATTTTGATAGCTTGAAGGATAAGGAACAGATTATTGATTTATCTCCTTGGACGATCCATGGTCATTGTTTGAATGTTAGATTGTGCCCGGTCAATAAATCTGTTGCGGATGTTCAGTTCTCCAGTTTGCAGGTTTGGGTTCAAATTCACGGTCTTAGCCTTGAAATGTTGAACAAGCCGAATGCCCAAAGCATTGGAGACAGTATAGGAGTTTGCTTGAAAACGGAAGAGGATAGAATCATGAAGCAAATGAATTTCTTGAGAGTTCAAGTGGATGTGAATGCGGCTTCTCCCTTGATGTCGCGCTTCAAATGTGTGGACTCAAGTGGGATTGAAAGGTGGGCATCGGTTAGGTATGAAAGGCTCTCGGACATTTGTTATGGGTGCGGGGTTATAGGCCACTCTTCAAAGTCTTGCACTGAACCTGTGGTGACAGATCCGATGGATGACTCTCCTCTGTACGGACCTTGGACGACATGCGAGCGACCCAAGACCAACAGCCGCTGGGTTTGTGGGGGGGGGGGTGCACAGCAGGCCACCTCCAGAGACCCACGGTTAAAGTCTTGGAGCCAAATGATGCAGCAACATGGAGCTAAACAACACCAGGGGACTGTCAGCAGGGGAACACAGAATGCACCGCTGCAAGCGGGGCGATCCGGATGGAGGGCGTGGGGGGATCAAAGGAGTCATGCCTCGAGCTCCTTCTCCAACAATGGTCCTTCTGTACGGAATCACCCAAGGGAGGAAGGACAGCCACAAGAACAAGACGAATCAACAAAGAGACTGGGTTCAACCTCTAATCACCAGAAAGCACAGGAGGACCAGCGACAGCTGGAAATCTTGGCGACCAAGGAAACTCCCAATGGGGAGTTGGTCGAGGAAGAGGAATTACCATAGTCAGAGATTCAGAGGATTCTGGAGACAGCTACTCCCCTTTCACCTATTCAGTCGGAGTCTCACGGGGCAAGCATTTTCGATAGGAATGCGGTGTTGTTTGGGGAGCAAACAACTGATCGGAAGGAAGGGGAAGGAGGACTGGCTTGCGTGAATGGCAAGGATGAGCTGATTGGGGACAATCTCAGGGATGGATTGGTTAGGGACAAGAGACAGGCTGAGCTGGGAGGCACAGGATCGGAGGGTACTACTGTGGTTTCTGCAGGTACTGAGGTTGGATCATCACGGGGAGCTACTACTAATGTAGTCTCTGTGATCGTGGGCAGCAAAGGGGCTTTGGAACATGGCACTTTGATCAATCATTCTCGGGATACAAATGCTGATCCTCAAGTCTGTGCTGCAAGGCACGTAGGGGAGGGGAACTTCAACTGGATGTGTGCAGTCGCAGTTCCGACTGAATCAAAAAGGAAAGGAGAGGTACAAAATCACGAAGGGTCGGTCAAAAAGAGGAAGACACGAAGTGGACCCTCATCTTTGGGAAATGGGGGGATGATATGTTTCGGACAGGGCACACAAGGGGCAGACCAAGGCCAGAATTTGGCTCAGATTGGGGACAGGAAAACGGGTGGACGGAACACGAGGCAATCGGAGAAGGCGAAGCGGTCCGGTGGCTGTCAATCGACAGCCACTGGCTCACAATGATCTACTTAAGCTGGAATTGTCAAGGGTTAGGGTCTCCCTTGACAATTCGTCACCTAAAAGACCTGGTGAGGGGCTCGCATCCGGCTATTGTCTTCCTAATGGAGACAAAGAAGAATGAAGCCCACTTTGAGAGAGTGAGACGGGAGGTTGGTATGGAGTTTGCTTCGTACGTCCAACCGATTGGTGCAAGTGGGGGCTTAGCTCTTTGGTGGACAAAAGAGGTAAACCTCCAGGTTCTTTCGAGTAACAAAAATTTCATTGATACGACTGTTTTGAGTGCGGAATTCAGAGGCATGACGCGGGTTACTTGGGTTTATGGTGACTCGGTCTTCGCTTGGAGATGTCAAAATTGGGCGGATTTAAAGGTGTTAGGGGCGAATAGAGCGGAACCGTGGGTTTGCATCGGCGACTTCAATGACATCTCCCATCATAGGGAGAAGGATGGGGGTGGCCGAAAGGACCAAAGCAAAATTGACGGATTCAACACTCTCTTGGACGACCTAAACCTCGAGGACTTGGGCTACAAGGGGTCTATCTTTACGTGGACCAACAACCGGAGAGGTGATGATAGGATTAGAGAACGGTTGGATAGGGCAATTGCAAACCCGGATTGGTTAGCTATTTTCCCCTCGGCACAATGTATACACGGACTCATGATTGGGTCCGATCATGCACCGATTTTGATTCATCTTAGGCGTGAAGAGCAAAAAGGGAGGAGACAATTTCGGTTTGAGGATATGTGGTTGGAAAATGATGAATGCCGCGACATTATTAGCTCGAGGGGGGCCGATGATTAATGTTATAGAACTGAAAACAAAACTGGACCGGTGTAGACTTGCATTGACCGAATGGAGCTCTACCGAGTTCAAACACAACCTTGTGGAGATTGCGAAGGTCAAAGCGGCACTTAGAGGTGTTTCGGCCAACCAACTTAATAGGGGGACTTGGATGAGGAAAGAGCTCTTAAGTCTAAGCTTCACGCCCTATGGAAGCGGGAACAGATTTTTTGGAAGCAGAGGTCGAGAATTAAGTGGTTGGGCAACGGGGATAGAAACACGAGGTTCTTCCACCAAACCACACTCTCTAGAAGGAGGAGAAACAAGGTACTTCGGCTTAGAGATGCAAATGGGGCTTGGATTGAAGGGGATAAGAACATTAAAAAGGAATTGCATGGTTTCTTTTCGAACCTATTTACCTCGGATAGAGGGGGCGGGAGCCACTCCAGTGATTTCGGCCGGATTATTGATTGTGTGCCGAACATGATTACCCCGGATATGAATGAAAATCTCACGGCTTTGGCTACCATGAAGGAGGTCAGAAGGGCTTGTTTTCAGATGAGGGGTTCGAGGGCACCAGGTCCGGACGGCTTCTCGGGAACGTTTTACCAAAAGAGTTAGGCCACAATCGGATCGGACTTGCTCACTTCGGTTAACGCCTTCCTCACGACAGGTATCATGCCTTCATTTCTTAGCCAAACCCATATTACATTGATTCCGAAAATTACTAGCCCAGTATGTGCGTCCGATTTTAGGCCTATTAGCCTTTGCAACTTTGGCTACAAAGTTATATCTAAGGTTCTGGCGAATAGATTAAAAAACTATTTGCCAGAACTGGTCACCCCGTTCCAAAGTGCGTTTGTTTCAGGGAGACACATACAGGACAGTATTATAATCGCTCACGAGATGTTCCATTACCTGAAGACAAGAGGCAAGCCAAGAACGACCTCAGGGAGGTCGGAATGTGCTCTCAAGATTGACATGCAGAAGGCTTATGATCGGGTTGAATGGGACTTCCTCCTAGCGAGCTTGAAACAAAGAGGCTTCAACGACAAGTGGATTTCTTGGATCAAGGCTTGCGTTTCTTCGGTCACCTACAAAGTCTTGATTAATGGCGACCGCTCGGACATGATTCGACCTTCGAGAGGACTCAGACAGGGTGACCCTCTTTCACCTTATCTATTCATTTTGGTCGATGATGTCCTTTCTAGACTGCTAGATGACCAGGTGTCGAAGGGAGTGTTTAGAGGCATCCGCCTGAGGAGGTCATGTCCAGAGATTCAACACCTACTCTTCGCGGATGACTCGATTTTCTTTCTGAAAGGCTCGTTGGCCCAAGCAATGAGTTTTAAGAGCACTCTTGGAGACTATTGCCTTGCCTCAGGACAGAAGATCAATTTCCACAAATCTTCTCTTTATTTCAACTCGGGGGCTCATGAGGCATTCAAGAGGAGTATATCTGATCTGTTTGGGGTAGCGCATTCGTCGGACCCGGGTTTCTACTTGGGCCTTCCGACTATTTTGGGCAGATCAAAGAGGGAGGCTCTTAACTATCTTAAGGAGAGGGTTCAGGACAAAATCCAGTGTTGGCGTAATAAACTCCTAAATCACGCGGGCAAGGAGGTACTTATAAAATCGGTTCTTAGTGCCATCCCTACTTATATCATGCACATTTTCAGGATTCCGACCACTTGGTGCAATGAGGTCAATAGTCTCATGGCACGATTCTGGTGGGGATCTAGGGAGGGTCACAAGAAGATACATTGGAAAAACTGGGCCTCGATGACCACAGCTAAGTCGGTCGGGGGGTACGGTTTCAGGGACATGAACCAGTTTAATCGGGCAATTCTCGCAAACATGGCCTCCTGTATCACTCATGAACCGGACGCTCTTTGGGTAAGATTTATTAAGGGAATATACTTCCCCAACGCATCATTCCTGCAGGCTACGGCTGGAGGGAGAGCTTCTTGGGCTTGGGCGAGCCTCCTTGAGGGTCGGGACGTGCTCATCGAGGAGGGAGTGTGGACTCTAGGTGACGGGAGGTCCATACGCCCCTTCGCGGATCCGTGGGTGCCGAACATACCGAACTGACGCATTCGGCCACTTTTTGAGGATGCTCAACGTCCGTCACAAAGGGTTGCCACTTGGATTCAACCACACGACCGAGTGTGGGACGAGGTATCAATTCGCGAGGCGGTCCATCCGGGGGATGTGCAGGCAGTATTACAGGTACCAATCCCTCTTGCACACGCCTCAGATACGCATAGATGGCCACACTCGAGGACCGGAGCCATTTCCGTCAAATCCGCTTACCACGCTCTGCATGAGATCCAGGTTCGGCGCAGTGGGCTCGGCGACTCCAACTCGAGACAGCGGTCGATGCCTCCTTCGGTTTGGAAAGCGATTTGGTCGGCAAATGTGTGGCCTAAGATCAAAGCCTTTATGTGGAAGTTAGCCAACGATGTACTCCCGACTGGAGCTTCCTTGCTGCGAAGAGGAGCTAATATTGATGGTCTTTGTTCGGCATGCCTTGTTACTGAATCTAGAGAACACTTGTTTTTTGGGTGCCCGTGGGCGAGGCAGGTCTGGACTCTCTATGCCGACCGATCGGACATGGATGTTGGAGGGGCTTCGGTTGATGCGTGGTTAGCCACGGTGACTGACTTCACGGGCAATCGAGGGAAGGCGAGATCAAAAGATTGGAGGAGGATCATGGTGGTGGCGTGGGTAATTTGGAAAGCTAGGTGCAAGCTCATGTTCGAAAACGTCCAACCTTTCTCGATGGCGATACATAACGAGGTAATCCGTACAATGAGTGAGTTGGGGTCAGCAAGTATTTAGGCATGTACCGATCGGCAGTTTAGGGTGTGGATCGGCCCGCCTATTGGAGTCATCAAGATCAACTGTGATGGGGCTTGGGCGAGCAACACGTTACAAGGTGGATTCGGTGTCATTGCTCGGGATAGCGAGGGAGTGGTATGTGGGGGATCTGCGGGGCTGCGCCTTGCGGGTTCGGTGGACGAGATTGAAGCGGAGGCGGTTGCACAAGGGGTCCAACTTGCCATTGACAAGGGTTGGACCCGGGTCATCATTGAGACGGACTCCATGAACATCATCAACCACATCCGTCGGAGGGAATTCGCATGGAGGATTGACCCAATTTTGTCAAATGCGGTGTTTCGCTCTTCTTCGATTTGGGAGATTGCTTGGGAACATGTTCCACGGTCCGCCAACTCTTGCGCGGACTGGTTAGCAAAAAGTGTTTTATCGGGGTTGTGTCCTTTCGATTGGGTGTCTACACCACCAACCTCTTTGTTACGTTGTATTGTATCGGATAATGTTTTGAACTCTAACCCGATTTCGGGTACTTGAATGCATTATGAAGTTTATTGGCCAAAAAAAAAATTTAACTATTAAACTAATAAATTTAGGGATGTAAATGGTGAGTTGGTGTAGACTAAACTAATATCATACCTGCACCATAATGGTTACATGTATCGGGTCAGCAACTAACCTTTAACCCGCTGTGTACCATATTCTTTTTCTTAACTAAAAATCATTCAACATAAATCACATCTAAATAGTAAATACCAGTTTTAACCCTAAATAGAAAAACTAAATTTACAAATATTTGGACGAATTTTTAATTGCATAATAACCCCTAAAATATTTAATAATGTATATTAAGTCCTATAATTTTATAAAATTACAAATAGACCATACTAACCGTGAGTTGACCCACACGTGGACATCCCCTACCAGATAGAAGCCATCAAATTGCGGGTAAAATTTGATGTAGTTAGTTTTGGTTTGATGTACTTTCTATTTTCTATTTACCAAAAAAAAAACTGCAATTCATTCACAACCACAGTAAAGTTATTGTCTATTAATTAATAGTCTCCATATAAAACTAAAATAGTAACAAAAATAATATTTTATCTTTATACATAAAAAGAACACTCTTTATTTAAAAATTAATAATAAATAGCTGAAATAATATTTATAGAAATAGTTTATATTTTTAGGGTATATTATTAAATTGTTTTTATTATATTTGAGTTTATTTTAATAAACTTTCTTAAAGTACATTTTCGTAAAAGTTTCGATACTTTCAATTTAACAATTTTTCAAAATTTCCAATTCGTTCATTTACTCAACCAACCATACCGAAATACGTACTAAAATTTATAAAAGTAATATAATATTTTTTTAAATATTGCAATTAAACCCTTAAGAAATTTCTTATATATTAAAATGAAGCTCCAACTTCATTGTAGCCTATTGAATTTTTTAAGGGACTAATTGAAATATATCTTTAAAAAAATAGTATGTTATTTTGCATTTTTTTTTAATATTTCGTTAAAGTTGAATAGAAAATAGACGAAACGGAGAAAGTAAAATAATTGTCAAATCTAAGAATTGAAACTTTAAAATAAGGGTTAAATACCAAATAACTACCCGAACTTTGGACGTTTTACAAATAGCTACTCGAACTTTGAATTTTCAAAAATGGCTACCTAAATTTTGACATATGGGGCAAATAGCTACCTCTGTTAAATATGGACGGAAAATGACGTGACAACACATAATTGGTCTATAATTTTAAAAATTTTATTATTTTATTAAATTACTAAAAAAATCAGAAAAAATCTTTAAAAAGCTGAAAAATTAATAGAAAAAATAAGAGTTATAAATATAATATTTTTATTATAATTATGAAATAAAAATAAATGATTAGTTTTTTTAAATTTTGTTTCATATTTTTCAATACAAAAATTATATTACAAACTCTTATTTTTCCTATTAATTTTCCAGTTTTTTTCTGATTTTTTTAGTATTAAAAAAATAATAATATGGTTTTTAAAATTATGGATCAATCATGTGTTAACACATCATTTTCCGTCCATATTTAACGGAAAATTTAATGGAGGTAGCAATTTGCCCCATGTGTCAAAGTTGAGGTAGCTATTTGCACATTTGTCCAAAGTTTAGGTAGTCGTTATTGAAAATTCAAAGTTCGGGTAACTATTTGTAAAACGTCCAAAGTTCAGGTAGCTATTTGGTATTTAACCCTTAAAATAATACTTTTTTTTTTTCTTAAAATACTTTGAAATATCAAATAGTAATGTAATAATTTACCTATATTTTATATAGCATAATTAACATAATAAATTATTCACACTACTTATAATTTATGTGCATATCATGTGATGCAACTTACATACAAGTTCATTTTCTTGTACATAACAAACATTACAATCCATATTTCTATAAACATTTCACTGTAAATTTCATTTTTTATTTGATGGACAAAAATAACCATTCTTATTTTGTATACACAAGGATTAAAATAAGAGAAACGAAATAAAAACAGAAATTAAATATATGAATAAAAACTATAAAACAAAAGAATAATATAGTATTATAATAGTATAGAAAGTTATTTTAATTTAAGAAATGTCAAAAAAAAAATTATAACTTTTCAAACAAACAAACAAAGCATAAATGTGTAATTTAGTGTATAATTCTTATTAGAGATGTTAATTTTGGACACGATAACTTGGTGACTTGTTTATGAGTTGTGTATGTGTCATATCTATCCACTCGTGGATTAACTCATGCATTTGTATAAATAAATATATATTATAATAAATTATATAAAAGTTTATGGGTCATACGAATAGTATGGATCACATGGGTCACGAGTTGCATGAATTAGTATTCATGTATGTCGATGAATTGATCCACAAAATTTATATTATACAAATTAAAATGATACGGGTCTATGAGTCATACGGGTTGGCCCCGTGAATTCACATGACGTGTTTGAGACTTGAATTTGACCCATCATTAATCATGAAACGTCTTTGAATTGAACATATTTTAATACGATTCATACACGAATTGACACCCCTAATTCTTCCTCTCTGTTAGGTATTGATAGTGACAACCAAATAAGGAAAAGACCTCATAGGCCCAATAACCATGAAGGGGGTGAAACCCAGGTTATTCGAACCGAACCGGTCCATGCTAAAGTCGATTTGACCCTCGATAGAGTGGCCCAGTATCGAGCCCAAGCTAAAGTGGACGCCAAAGGCTCCATCGCTGGTCGCCATTAAAAACCAAGGCGCGGACTCCTACTGCTCTCCCCAAAGAGAGCCCTACCTCTCTTCTCTGGTCACACCAACCGTTCCTAAAGATATGGCCACGATATCCCGCATATCTCGGACACATATTCTCTAAAGGTTACATATGGTAACTACAATATTACGCCATAACCATAATATCTGCTATCCTAATCTTCACCAACACAATATTCACTAGGATATGCTGTTGCCTTTTACGGTTTGATCTCCTTACTCTATAAATACCTTTGCTTTACATACATTCAGTTTACGTTTTGAGTTTTATACACACATATACTCAATTAAGTATCGGAGAGGGACCCAGAGACACCCCCTCTATTGTGATCCCCTTCCTGCAGGTTCACCGGAGCTAAGGCGAGAGCAATCTTCATCCTTCCATTGACATTCAATTCACTGACAAGTCAGCATTCAGGAGATCAAGATCCAACATTTGGCGTCGTCTGTGGGAAATGAGTGATACAACCATGCAAACTCGATCCAAAAACAACCGCAGGAACCAGACCAATGAGTAGTCTTCTGACAGCTCTGATTCCGCAGCAGCTTCGCCGCTCCACCAAGAACCTGCTAGCCAAGCAACACCTAATGATGTCCCCCCGAGGGCAGCTCGAGAACACGTCGACAATTCCAGACCGGCTCCCGTTCCAAACGCCACGAAGACTCCAGCACCGCAAACCGTCCACATCGCTGGGGAAAACATCCAGTTACTCTTAGGGCAGGCTCGCCATCAAAATCCCCAAGGATGTGGTCGCCACGGCAATCCCCGAATATAGTGGCGGAGGCGACCCCGTTATCCACGTCAACAAGCATGAGGCCTCGTTGTTGGGTAAGTCAAATTATCTGAATCACTTGGCTTTATTATTTCTGTCGACCCTTTCGGAAAAGCTTAAGGCCATTGAAGATATGAAGTCGTCGACTTGCCATAAGGAAGTCCAATGTCTGAATGGTCGCCTAGCTGCACTCAATCGCTTCCTTTCCAGGGCGAGCGACAGGTCATTACCATTCTTCAAAACACTAAGGGTCAACCACAAGTTTGAGTGGACGCCAGACTGCGAGGATGCCTTCCAATCCCTGAAGCAGCATATTCAAACACTCCCAGCTTTGGCGAAACCCATTCCTGGCGAGCAGCTCTTCCTTTACTTAAGCATCAGCGACGTAGCAACCAGTGCCGTCTTAATAAGGGAAGAAGATAATGTCCAGAGTCAAGTGTATTTTGTTAGCAAGATGTTTAATTCTGCAGAAATAAAAAATATCCAGATTGAGAAGTATCGCTATGCCTTAGTTATTGATGCTTGAAAGATAATACCTTATTTTCACGCGCACGACATTACAGTTCTCACCAATCAGCCTCTCAAAAACTTCCTGCTGAAACCAGATTCTTCAGGAAGAATGGTCAAATGGGCGATCGAGCTCAGCGATTTCAAGATCAAATTTGCGCCGAAAACGACCATCAAAGGTCAAGCATTGGCTGATTTTATAGTGGAAAGTACAAGCAATGGTCTGGCAGAAGCAGAAAGCAGGCCAAGTTCATCAGCAGACACCATCCAAATCTGGGAACTTTATACAGATGGATCTTCTTTAAGAGAAGGCTCGGGGGCAGGTCTGTTGTCATCCCTCCCGAGGGCGAGCCATTGAAGTATGCGATCGCCCTAACATTTCAGGCGACCAATAACGAAGCAGAATACGAGGCTCTTATTACTGGACTAAGACTTGCAAAAGTTATGGGCATATCAACACTCAGAGTAAAAAGCGACTCTGAGCTAATTGTCAACCAGGTCAATGACACTTACGAGGCAAAAGGGAAAAGATGAAGAAGTACCTCGACATCGCCAAGAAACTCGTCGTTGAAATCCCAAATTTTGCGATTGAGCATATTCCTCGCCAAGAGAACCATATGGCAGACTCTTTAAGCAAGCTGGCATTTGGAGGGACAAGAATTCAATATGTACAGTTCCTGGAAAAAGCCTTATGTTCAGTTATCGACAACCGAGTAGAGGTCTTCAACATTCAAGGACAGGTAACATGGATGACTCCATTCCAGAATTTCTTGAAAGAGGGAATTCTCAGCCCGCCTTACCCTGGTCATCAAAGAGACCCATGAGTTTGTGGCCCCGAGCGCCTACAACCGATAAAAGAAAAAGGTTAGAAAATTACCCAATCAATAAGATTTAGCGACTTGATGAATGCTCGCCATATCGAGCATCAACTCAGTGGTTTCCGCCACCGAATGGATCGAACAGAAATTTGATTGTTTATGCAATCGGAAGAAGACGTCGATGGCGTTCCGGTCGCTCCCAGATAATTCGCCAAAGACAGGGGGAGTATCCCTTTCCGGTTGAGACAACTCCCAAGTCACGCCCCCTTACAGAATAAGTAAAACTTCTTGTAGTTGGAGTTGGTGGCACGGAAGTCATCAACCAATCAAAAGTGTACGTTCCAGCTCCACGCCTGGCCTCTCCATTCTTCAAATTTAGGCTATCGGGTCTGGAAATGATGGAGGTGGTTCGCTTCGGCGGCCAATCGGAAGAAGCATCGGAACAAGGCCAATGAATACGTCCATTCTTGACGTAGACACATGTACTTGAATCCGACCCACATCATAATGGCGTTGGGTACGAGCTACGTGGGACCTATCCCGTAATAACATCATAGTTCCTGCAAATCCTCGTAGAGAGGAAAACGCAACCCAACATCGATCTGGGCCGCATAAACGTAAACCTCTCCGTCGCGAGGATAATGCAACCCTAAGCCTGGGTACCTGGGGGCATCAGCTTCACTTAGGCCACATATGGCGACCACCATCTTGAATTGAGCAGGCTTCAACTCGTTGGGCTTAATATATACTTGGAAAATCATAGTATACCAAGAACAATATAAAAACAAGAATATGCAGGAACCATTATCAGAAAAGCGGGGGACAGAAAGCATTAGTGTTTACCTTTTGGAGAAAAAAGGGGCACATTGGTTTCTGGCCCGTCCACCACCACAGGTGTGGCCGCTGATCGTCTAGTGGCAGAGTTCCTTTGGCTGGAAGCCGGAGAGGAACCGTCCCTGATTTGCAGTGGAGCATTGGTAGCCTTCAAGGGCACCTTCTGATTTGAAGAAGAAGACCTGTTAGCAGATACCTTGCTCTTACCTGTGGATTGATATCTTGAAGCCATTGATGTCTGGTTTGTAGATTTTGGAAATCGAGAGAAGGGAAAGAAAGGATTAGAAAAATAGAGTGCTGGAAAACAGAGGAGGCACAAAACTCTCTAGAATTTGGATGACTGGGACGCGTAAAAGACAAAGGAGTAGAAGTTTTGTTCCTTATCTAGACAAAATAGGAGTAACCGTCACAGACATAATCGAAACGACACAGAGAATGATTGCACCTTTTGGGAAAAAATCGAAACAATGTCCGAATTCTAAGAGACACCTCGGGGAGACAAATGGTCGGCCAGTATAGAAGCTGTCAGACTACCTTTGGGTTACAGAAGAATAAACGACATGCGTGCCTCAAATGTCCGTTCGACTTCTGGATGACTATGCATACATTAAATGTTGAAGTCTACTATACAGATAAAGTGATCGCCAGCGTGTTGCTAAGCCTTTCTAGAAAACCCTTTCAAGGGCAGTGATTGCCGAATAGTAAGGGATAAACACCCATAAAACTAGACAGCTTCGAGGGGTCGCCAAGAAGGAATAAAGGATCGAATATTCCATAAACTCTAGGCGACCAAACGGTTAATCGCCAAAGAAGTATAAAGTGTTCAGAAGGGGACAAATAGCAGAAAAGGACAAAGAAGACCCAATTCAAGTGTCACTATCTCAAACCCTATCAAAGAATCAAGCTCGACCGAAGAAACTTCACTGAAGCTTCGGGGGAAAATGTTGAGTATTGATAGTGACATCCCAATAAGGAAAAGGCCCCATAGGCCCAATAACCATGGAGGGGTGAAACCCAGGTTATTCGAACCGGACTGGCCCATGCTAAAGTCGATCTAGCCCTCGATAGAGTGGCCCAGTATCGAGCCCAAGCTAAAGTGGACGCCAAAGGCTCCATCGTTGGTCGCCATTAAACACCAAGGTGCGGACTCCTACTGCTCGCCATAGGAGTGCTCGCCCCAAAGAGAGCCCTACCTCTCTTCTCTGGTCCCACCAACCGTTCCTAAAGATATAGCCACGATATCCCGCATATCTCGGGCACATATTCTCTAAAGATTACATATGGTAACTGCAATATTACGCCATAACCGTAATATCTGCTATTCTAATCTTCACCAACAGAATATTCACTAGGATATGCTGTTACCTTTTATGGTTTGGTCTCCTTACTCTATAAATACCTTTGCTTTACATACATTCAGTTTACGTTTTGAGTTTTATACACACATATACTCAATTAAGTATCGGAGAGGGACCCAGAGACACCCCCTCTATTGTGATCCCCTTCCTGCAGGTTCACCGGAGCTAAGGCGAGAGCAATCTTCATCCTTCCATTGACATTCAATTCACTGACAAGTCAGCATTCAGGAGATCAAGATCCAACATTTGGCGTCGTCTGTGGGAAATGAGTGATACAACCATGCAAACTCGATCCAAAAACAACCGCAGGAACCAGACCAATGAGTAGTCTTCTGACAGCTCTGATTCCGCAGCAGCTTCGCCGCTCCACCAAGAACCTGCTAGCCAAGCAACACCTAATGATGTCCCCCCGAGGGCAGCTCGAGAACACGTCGACAATTCCAGACCGGCTCCCGTTCCAAACGCCACGAAGACTCCAGCACCGCAAACCGTCCACATCGCTGGGGAAAACATCCAGTTACTCTTAGGGCAGGCTCGCCATCAAAATCCCCAAGGATGTGGTCGCCACGGCAATCCCCGAATATAGTGGCGGAGGCGACCCCGTTATCCACGTCAACAAGCATGAGGCCTCGTTGTTGGGTAAGTCAAATTATCTGAATCACTTGGCTTTATTATTTCTGTCGACCCTTTCGGGCTCGGCGTCGTCCTGGTTCTTCGGCCTCCTTACATGATCAATAGGGACTTGGTCGGAGCTGAAAAAAAAGTTCCTAGAGAGATACATGGGCGAGCACCAACTTATGAAGAGTGTGGTCGCTTTAGATGCGGTCAAACAACAACCAGGAGAGTCACTGGCCGACTTCTACGGACGTTTCCAAAAGAACGTCACAGAGATAGATCGTCGAGTCTCAGATGGAGAGATTATTTGAGCCTTCTATCGAGGACTGGATGTGGCCAACAAGGCCTCAAGAAAGCTGCGCAACAGTTACCACGCGCAGGAGATTAAAACGATGGAGGAACTGGCAGCGAGGGCGAAAGGTTTCATAGACCTTGAAAAGGCGAACGCCGAAACCAATTTCCTGACGACCTCGTTAAGGGTGGTTCCTGAGCTCCGATGCAATGGTAAGAAGGAAAAGAAGGATAAGAGGGGACGAGATAGCAAGACCCGAATAGAGAACCCATGGCCTAGAAATCCAGAGGTCCCCGAGTATTTTACGCCCTTAAACAAGCAGATCTCGGCGGTACTAGTCGAGATGGAAAGAAGGTCTCTAGCAAGGCCACCGATGCCTTGAAGGAGTGGTCAGCCTATGGGGAAGGACACTAAGAGCTATTGCAGATATCACAAGTGCAAGAGCCATAAGACTGATGATTGCCGTATTCTGAAGCGGGACATTGAGAAATTGATTCAGAGGGGGATGTTGAAAGAGTTTGTGGCGGGACGAGACAGGAGTCGAACGCCACCACGTCGAAACCACTCGCCAGCTTTGCTTGAGCAATCCGGCCTATCTCAGAGCAGGAGGGTAGTCAACCTGATTGCTGGAGGGTTTGGTGCCGGAGGCGAGGGGTCACATGCAAGGGAGGTCTATGCAACTCAGATTTTTACAGCGGTCCAGCTGGGAAAGCGACCTCGACCTAAAGAGGACATTGTCATTTCATTCTCTGAAGATGACTTAGCGCATATCACCACCCCTCACAACGATGCCTTGGTTATCACAGCTGATATCGACGGTTGTGACGTGAAGAGAATTCTGATTGATGGAGGGAGCTCGACAGATATTCTATTTCTGGACGCCTTTGAGAAGATGGGCAAATCCAAGCGTGACCTGAAGAGGGTCGATTTTCCATTGATCGGATTTGCTGGGAGAACGACTTATCCGCTGGGGGCAATAACGTTGTCAGTGATTATGGGCGAAGGATGGAAGAGTATCAAGGTGTCAGTCACCTTCCTGGTGGTCGACTCGCCTACATCATACAACGCCATCCTAGGGAGGACCACGATCAATCCCAATAAGATTGTGGCCTCCACAGTCCACCAAAAAATGAAGTTCCCCACACCCAACGGGATTGGAGAAGTACTTGGCGATTAGCCTTCCTCGCGACAATGCTATGTTTACTGCCTACGCAGGAAAAATCAAAGGGATCCCCTCTCCATCGAAACATAGGCTGAACCTCGTGAGGATTTGGCTCGACCAGCGCCTATGGAGGAGTTAGTGGAAGTTGAGATTGATGATCCAGATAAGAAGGTGCGCATTGAGACCACCTTGAACGATGACCAGAGGCAGGCCATGACTGCACTCCTCAAGGAATTCAATGAGCTTTTTGCCTGGAAACCGAGCGACATGCCAGGTATTAGCACTGACATCATCTCTCACGAGTAAGGATAGATCCCCCCCATCAAGCCAATCACTCAGAAAAAAAGATCATTTGGGTCAGACAAGCGCTTGGCGATCAGACAGGAAGTTGGCAGGTTGATTGAGGCTGATTTTGTCAGGGAAGTGAGATTTCAGAGCTGGGTCACCAACTCAAATCTTGTCAAAAAATCAAATGGAAAGTGGAGGATGTGTGTCGACTTCCACGACTTGAACATAGCTTGCCCGAAGGATTCCTAACCTCTTCCCAGAATTGATCAGTTGGTCGATGCAACCTCTAGTCATGAGATGCTGAGCTTCATGGATGCCTACTCAGGCTACAACCAGATCCGGATACACCCAGACGACGAGGCCCATATAACTTTCTATGCAGATGGGGACATTCTTTGCTATAAAGTGATGCCCTTTGGTCTAATCAATGTCGGGGCGACCTATCAGTGGATGGTGAACCGCCTGTTCCAAGACATGCTGGGGAAAAATATTGAGGCTTATGTGGACGACATGCTTGTCAAAACAATCAAGGGCAGTCCTCACACGGCAGACCTTCGAGAAGCTTTCAAATGCATGAGGAGGCACAGTGTTCGCCTGAACCCAGCAAAGTGCGCGTTTGGAGTTAAGTCTTGTAAATTTCTAGGATTCATGGTAAGTGAGCGAGGTATTGAGGTGAACCCGGAAAAGCTTAAGGCCATTGAAGATATGAAGTCGTCGACTTGCCATAAGGAAGTCCAATGTCTGAATGGTCGCCTAGCTGCACTCAATCGCTTCCTTTCCAGGGCGAGCGACAGGTCATTACCATTCTTCAAAACACTAAGGGTCAACCACAAGTTTGAGTGGACGCCAGACTGCGAGGATGCCTTCCAATCCCTGAAGCAGCATATTCAAACACTCCCAGCTTTGGCGAAACCCATTCCTGGCGAGCAACTCTTCCTTTACTTAAGCATCAGCGACGTAGCAACCAGTGCCGTCTTAATAAGGGAAGAAGATAATGTCCAGAGTCAAGTGTATTTTGTTAGCAAGATGTTTAATTCTGCAGAAATAAAAAATATCCAGATTGAGAAGTATCGCTATGCCTTAGTTATTGATGCTTGAAAGATAATACCTTATTTTCACGCGCACGACATTACAGTTCTCACCAATCAGCCTCTCAAAAACTTCCTGCTGAAACCAGATTCTTCAGGAAGAATGGTCAAATGGGCGATCGAGCTCAGCGATTTCAAGATCAAATTTGCGCCGAAAACGACCATCAAAGGTCAAGCATTGGCTGATTTTATAGTGGAAAGTACAAGCAATGGTCTGGCAGAAGCAGAAAGCAGGCCAAGTTCATCAGCAGACACCATCCAAATCTGGGAACTTTATACAGATGGATCTTCTTTAAGAGAAGGCTCGGGGGCAGGTCTGTTGTCATCCCTCCCGAGGGCGAGCCATTGAAGTATGCGATCGCCCTAACGTTTCAGGCGACCAATAACGAAGCAGAATACGAGGCTCTTATTACTGGACTAAGACTTGCAAAAGTTATGGGCATATCAACACTCAGAGTAAAAAGCGACTCTGAGCTAATTGTCAACCAGGTCAATGACACTTACGAGGCAAAAGGGAAAAGATGAAGAAGTACCTCGACATCGCCAAGAAACTCGTCGTTGAAATCCCAAATTTTGCGATTGAGCATATTCCTCGCCAAGAGAACCATATGGCAGACTCTTTAAGCAAGCTGGCATTTGGAGGGACAAGAATTCAATATGTACAGTTCCTGGAAAAAGCCTTATGTTCAGTTATCGACAACCGAGTAGAGGTCTTCAACATTCAAGGACAGGTAACATGGATGACTCCATTCCAGAATTTCTTGAAAGAGGGAATTCTCAGCCCGCCTTACCCTGGTCATCAAAGAGACCCATGAGTTTGTGGCCCCGAGCGCCTACAACCGATAAAAGAAAAAGGTTAGAAAATTACCCAATCAATAAGATTTAGCGACTTGATGAATGCTCGCCATATCGAGCATCAACTCAGTGGTTTCCGCCACCGAATGGATCGAACAGAAATTTGATTGTTTATGCAATCGGAAGAAGACGTCGATGGCGTTCCGGTCGCTCCCAGATAATTCGCCAAAGACAGGGGGAGTATCCCTTTCCGGTTGAGACAACTCCCAAGTCACGCCCCCTTACAGAATAAGTAAAACTTCTTGTAGTTGGAGTTGGTGGCACGGAAGTCATCAACCAATCAAAAGTGTACGTTCCAGCTCCACGCCTGGCCTCTCCATTCTTCAAATTTAGGCTATCGGGTCTGGAAATGATGGAGGTGGTTCGCTTCGGCGGCCAATCGGAAGAAGCATCGGAACAAGGCCAATGAATACGTCCATTCTTGACGTAGACACATGTACTTGAATCCGACCCACATCATAATGGCGTTGGGTACGAGCTACGTGGGACCTATCCCGTAATAACATCATAGTTCCTGCAAATCCTCGTAGAGAGGAAAACGCAACCCAACATCGATCTGGGCCGCATAAACGTAAACCTCTCCGTCGCGAGGATAATGCAACCCTAAGCCTGGGTACCTGGGGGCATCAGCTTCACTTAGGCCACATATGGCGACCACCATCTTGAATTGAGCAGGCTTCAACTCGTTGGGCTTAATATATACTTGGAAAATCATAGTATACCAAGAACAATATAAAAACAAGAATATGCAGGAACCATTATCAGAAAAGCGGGGGACAGAAAGCATTAGTGTTTACCTTTTGGAGAAAAAAGGGGCACATTGGTTTCTGGCCCGTCCACCACCACAGGTGTGGCCGCTGATCGTCTAGTGGCAGAGTTCCTTTGGCTGGAAGCCGGAGAGGAACCGTCCCTGATTTGCAGTGGAGCATTGGTAGCCTTCAAGGGCACCTTCTGATTTGAAGAAGAAGACCTGTTAGCAGATACCTTGCTCTTACCTGTGGATTGATATCTTGAAGCCATTGATGTCTGGTTTGTAGATTTTGGAAATCGAGAGAAGGGAAAGAAAGGATTAGAAAAATAGAGTGCTGGAAAACAGAGGAGGCACAAAACTCTCTAGAATTTGGATGACTGGGACGCGTAAAAGACAAAGGAGTAGAAGTTTTGTTCCTTATCTAGACAAAATAGGAGTAACCGTCACAGACATAATCGAAACGACACAGAGAATGATTGCACCTTTTGGGAAAAAATCGAAACAATGTCCGAATTCTAAGAGACACCTCGGGGAGACAAATGGTCGGCCAGTATAGAAGCTGTCAGACTACCTTTGGGTTACAGAAGAATAAACGACATGCGTGCCTCAAATGTCCGTTCGACTTCTGGATGACTATGCATACATTAAATGTTGAAGTCTACTATACAGATAAAGTGATCGCCAGCGTGTTGCTAAGCCTTTCTAGAAAACCCTTTCAAGGGCAGTGATTGCCGAATAGTAAGGGATAAACACCCATAAAACTAGACAGCTTCGAGGGGTCGCCAAGAAGGAATAAAGGATCGAATATTCCATAAACTCTAGGCGACCAAACGGTTAATCGCCAAAGAAGTATAAAGTGTTCAGAAGGGGACAAATAGCAGAAAAGGACAAAGAAGACCCAATTCAAGTGTCACTATCTCAAACCCTATCAAAGAATCAAGCTCGACCGAAGAAACTTCACTGAAGCTTCGGGGGAAAATGTTGAGTATTGATAGTGACATCCCAATAAGGAAAAGGCCCCATAGGCCCAATAACCATGGAGGGGTGAAACCCAGGTTATTCGAACCGGACTGGCCCATGCTAAAGTCGATCTAGCCCTCGATAGAGTGGCCCAGTATCGAGCCCAAGCTAAAGTGGACGCCAAAGGCTCCATCGTTGGTCGCCATTAAACACCAAGGTGCGGACTCCTACTGCTCGCCATAGGAGTGCTCGCCCCAAAGAGAGCCCTACCTCTCTTCTCTGGTCCCACCAACCGTTCCTAAAGATATAGCCACGATATCCCGCATATCTCGGGCACATATTCTCTAAAGATTACATATGGTAACTGCAATATTACGCCATAACCGTAATATCTGCTATTCTAATCTTCACCAACAGAATATTCACTAGGATATGCTGTTACCTTTTATGGTTTGGTCTCCTTACTCTATAAATACCTTTGCTTTACATACATTCAGTTTACGTTTTGAGTTTTATACACACATATACTCATTTAAGCATCGGAGAGGGACTCATAGACACCCCCTTTGTTGCGATCCCCTTCCTGCAGGTTCACCGGAGCTAAGGCGAGAGCAATCTTCATCCTTCCATTGACATTCAATTCACTGCCAAGTCAGCATTCTGGAGATCAAGATCCAACACTCTCTATATATTCATATTCCACGTTTGTGAGGTAGGAAACACTATTACAGTTCATGACATCATGTCGTTATTGAAAAGTCCATCAACAAAGTGTGCTCTGTGTTGTTAGTTAATTGAATTTTCCATTTTTAAAATGGTTAATGGTCAATGTGCCCCCTAAAGTTTGACCGAAATTTAAGAATCCCCCTTAATGTTTAAAATTTTAAATTTTAGTCCTAATGTTTGGACAAAATGAAAAATTCCTCCATTCCGTCCAATTTCCGTTTAACATTAACGGGAATGTCATCATGTGCAGATCACGTGACTTTTTTTATATTAAATGGACAAAAATACCCTCCATGTAACTTCAAGCTGTTCTTCAAGCTTTCGCCCAGAAATTGGACTTCCGTAGAACATATTCTTCTCCATCTCTCTCTCTAGCTAATCATAGTAGTACCTCGTGGAAGAAATGATTCGATCAATCTTCTGTTTAACTTCTCCATGATTCGATCAATCTTATGTGCTTCACCAGGTAGTCTGAAGCCTTGAAGAAATACTCTAATAGCCTCGTCAAAATCCATTCCTGTAAAGTCAAAGGAATCCACATAGGCATGCATTATACCTTTAGCAATAACTCTTCACCAAGTAATCACCAACCAATGTTTTGTTCAAGGTAGATGCATTTCTGAGAAAACTTGCTATCTCTTCTGGTGAATTTCCAACTTTGTTTGCATTTATAAGAAACTCGATTCCTTTCTTAGGTTTCCCGTTGAAAAGAGATATGCCCTCCTGCCACCAATCAAACAACACTCTGAATTAGAAGTTAAATCAAACAATTTTGCCAAAATGTGAAAGAGATGGATTTCCTGTAAAATCATGAATTGGTCAAACTACCTGGAGTTCAAGCTTGTAGGCTTGACGTTGCTCTATTGTTGCAACATCAGAGGCATCAGTAGACGCTTCAGAGTGGGTATCTGATCCTTCAACTGGTTCTTCTCCATTTCCATTAGCAAAGTGCAAATTTCCTGATTCAAGACTGTTTCCTGCTGATTCAAAATTCTTGGTAGAATGACGATCTGGTATTCTTAATTGCTTGTTCATAATTGGTCGAATGGACATCACAATCATAATTGAGGAAGATGTCCACCAAGATCTGTGAATCAACACATAATTTGTCTAGAAATCGAAGGACTATCATCTTCTGCTGAAAATTGGGTTGAGCAACATTTTCCAACACTCTAAGCACAATCATAAGAAAAAATACTCCAATCTCTGCTTTCAATCCAGCTCTGAACCGTTATTTGTTGATCCTTTGAATTGATCATTCCATCTTTCACCTCGTAGAATTTCCTCAAGATAATCACATCCTTTTGCATCTTATCATAAAGAAACCCTGAAACCATGTTGAAAATGGACGAACCTCTCGGTTGAGAAGATGATCTTTTGATTGCAGACCCACTTCTTGTTAAGATGCCAATTGTTCATCTGATCCATTAGGCAGTAGGCCACCTTCCGCTCCCACCCCCACTCCCCCCAAAAGGGGTCAGTGCATCAAAATATATGAGCAGACCTTAGTATGGCTTAGCAAAAAAGAAACTGTCCGGATAAGCTTGGCAATGACAAGGAAGAAGAAGGATGGGTAATATAGGGTAAATTTGTAATTTCAAAATTAATAAAAAGCACATGCCAAACACATGATGGGTTTCCGTCTCAACTAAATGGAAATTGGACGGAATGGGGGGATTTTTCATTTTGTCCAAACATTAGGACTAAAATTTAAAATTTTAAACATTAAGGGGGATTCTTAAATTTCGGTCAAATTTTAGGGGGGCACATTGACCATTAACCCTTTTTAAAAAGAAACGTATAACTCTAATTAGATAGTTCTTTGGCAAAAAATAAATAAAACATAATTGGATAGTTCTTTTTCTAAACAAACCCTAATTCAAAATTTTCGAATTAGAATTTTAGGAACTCTGATCGAGTATACTATAAAAAATTTATTCAAAACAAACTTAATTGACTTGGAATGAACTTGGTATAGATAAAATATTTTTGTATTAATAACTCAATATATATATTAAAAAATCTAACTAAAAAGAAGGGAAAAATCTTAAAAACGTCCATCATGTTTGACGAAAATGGTTTTTGGTACAAATTGTTTTTTGACGATGGTTTTTGGTATAACATGTTGCAAATTGATGGTAATTGGACCTTCCGTTCACTTGTCGTTTAATTGTCCCGTTAAGTAGTCACGTGATCTTCAATTTTCCTTATTTATATAAACAATAATTAATAAAAGACAATAATACCCTTCTCCTCAGGAATGTGAAGAACTTCGAAGCTGAATGTGAAGATGAAAGTCCAGAAGAACCAATTGACCGCCACTTCAGACTCCGGCAACTCGCGGCGGCTCTTGGGGTGGATTTGACGGTGGATGAGATGAAGATCGACGAGTTGTTCCATCAAACAAGACGTGATGCAAGAGAAGATGCCCACCTTGAGTCTACCCTGCAATTTGAGGGAGCCCTAATCATTTGGACTTTTCGATTTGCAAAGGAAGGATATGATGAGTATTGGATAAATAGAGAGAAAACAATCGCCAAAATTTCTCGTAGGAGAAAGCCACACTTCCCAAGAGTTTATGGTACTCAATCTAAAATTCCAGTAGCAGAAGAATCAAATCTCCCTTCAGAGTGTTGCTTCTCTTATACAACATTCTCATGGACCGTAAGTTCCACCACTCTTTTACCTGGAGCGTTGCTTCTCTTAACTGTTGAGCTTTCATTGAACAGATTAGAGAATAATTTTGGTGTGTTTGCCATCTGCAGTGATGCTAATATACTCATGATGTTCTTCAGTCATACATACTCAAAAAGTATTATATTCCTCAGTTGCAAAAGTAGTCATGATGTACATAGCCTTCCTAATCCTGTCACTATCTTTTTCCCCATATTTTCCTTCCAACAGAATCCCGAACCTGAGGAGGACTACATCCAAAACAATCAACGACACTAACCCGTATCAGCTAGTGAAGAGGTATATATTGGTTTTGTTTCCTGCAACTTGTGAACCTTGTTCAGATATGCTTACACAAACCGTATTGGTGAAACTAAGCTGCATAGTACCTCTCGTTCTTATAAACTGGCAGGGATACTTCATTGTATCTATGTTTCTTTCACACAGCAAAGAAAGTCCCCCCATTTGTGTGATATTGTTTTTACAGGAGTGGAGCTTCTTCCAGTGCTTTAAGATTTGAAGCTGCTGATGGTAGCATTCAAAGTCAACCACCAATTGTAGTGAAAGTTGAAGACTACATAAATAGTGAGGAAGACTCTGAAGCCACAATATCTGAAACTGAAACCACCATCTTTGAGACGACGCTTTGATTCCTCGTCTTCCTTCTTCATCCATGTATTGTTTCCTCTCTCTGCGAGTTCTTCATTTGGACTATTATTTGTTATCTAAACAGGTAAGGGCAAAAAAGGAATTACAAATAATAGTTTTTTTTCATGTTGGTCACGTGACCTTGCACGTAATATTTTAACGTTTAAATTGAACGGCAGTTAGACGGATGTACCAAAAACAATCTCCTTCAAACATGTTGTACCTAAAACAATCATGAGGGTTGAAAAACCATTTTTGTCAAACATGATGGACGTTTTTCAGACTTTTCCCTAAAACGAATTACACAATAAATAAACAAATATATTTATAATAAAACTAGTTAATTAAATTACTGAATTACCGTGAATTACCGCGTAAAAGTTTGTAAGGATATCAACTAAATATAAAATATATAAAGTATAATTAGGGTTAATAAAATTGTACCAAGTTCAATTCAATTAATTATTAATTTAAAAAGCCCGAAGCTAGAAAAAAAACACCCCATCAACACTGGATTTAAACTCAAAACGGACTATTCATAAGGACTATTCATAAGATTGTTTTATTTTATTTTTTAATTTCCAGGATTATCATTTTTTTTTTCCTTGCTCTACTTTCAAATTTCCCGCAGAGATATATTTTGCTAGCTGCGTAAAGTTTGCGAAGGACCTGCATCATCCAGCCAATGAGAGCACAAAACGTGGTAAATTCCGTCCCTTAGCGAAACGGTATCTATCGACTGCATCACTCCCATGAACATGGTAGAGAACCCGCCACTAAAAGAATCATTTTTCACCAGAAAACGAACGTTTACACGAATCTCTGCGGGATATATCTCTGCCTACAGAGACGAAAACACGAATCTTCTCTCTTCCGATTCCTTGAAAGCGAAATTCGAAAGCGAATAATCACTTTTTATTCCATTTTCATTTCATTCCTCTTTGTCCGGAAAACCGAAAATGGATACGACGAACGAAAACGAACCAGAATAACTGAAACCCTAACCCTAGCCGCGACTTATCCGTTCAACAAACGTGCAGCTTTGCTCGTCAAGTCTGAGCCAAGACCACTCAATTTGGCCTATCTGTTCTAGGATTGAGGAGGTTGATTTAGGGTTAGACATCGGTGCTTTTGTGTCGGTAGCTGTTGGCCTATTCTCTTACAAGCGATTGGAATTGGAATATTGATTGGGTTCTTGCTGAAAAGGAGGGTCAAGTTTAGTTTCAGTCATGGAATGCATTAGTGTTGGTGAGCTTGGCTCGCATGTGCTATGACTGCTGCAGGACAATGTCGGAGCAAGGAGATGGTGATGGGTAGGGGTGCGGAAGGTGGTTGTGGCACGGAGGAGAGGCCTTGTCCGGTTTCTAGGGGGGCTCTCCGGCCCAAAATGGAGGAGGCCTCAACTTCAAGGCAGCAGTCAGTTGGTTTCTTCTCACAAGCTCGTAAAGCACTTTGTGAATTGTCGCCTTTTGACGTTGCTGAGGATGGCACGGCTCTTGTCACCGCTGTGCCTACGCTGCCTTCTGGGTTGGCAAGCTTGTTGAAGCATTCTGACAGCAGGAAGCGACAGAAGAAGCTGCCTGTCGGAGCCGAAAAGAAGAAATCAGCTAAGCCAGGTGAAAAGTCGCGAGGTCGCAATATTTGGAGTGAGACTGAGGATTATTTTAGGGACTTAAAGCTTCCTGATATTGATACTCTGTTTGAGATATCTTTAGGTAATAGAATAGCTACTAGGAAGTGCTTATCGGTTCCTTCTCTGGAAGGTGATGATACTAGGAACAATGTGGAATGTAGTGAAGCAGTACATAATGATGGGGTGGTGTTCAAAGAAGAGGATTATGGCAGGGCTGAGCGGTATACAGAAGTTGGTAGCATAGGAACAGAGCCTTCCTCTGTGGAGGAACAAGCTTGCTCTGTTTCGGCTTCTTGTAGTAGCTTTGAATGGATTCTAGGTTGCAGGGATAGGATCTACCTAAATTCTGAGCGGCCTTCCAAGAAGCGGAAGTTTCTAGGAAGTGATGCTGGATTGGGAAAGGTTATAATTGCTCAACCATCTGCCGGGAGCTCTTCCATATGTGATTTTTGTTGCAAGGGAACAATTCTTTCAGATTCAAATCAATTAGTTATTTGTAGTTCTTGCAAGGTTGCTGTTCACAAGAAGTGTTATGGAGTGCCAGAGGATATTGATGTGTCCTGGTTGTGTTCTTGGTGCAGTCAGAAATATGACAAAGTTGAATCCGGTAACCTTTGTGTCCTTTGTCCTAAGAATGGAGGTGCAGTAAAACGTGTTCACAGTGAAGTGGAGATCAATGGCTCTTTGGAGTTTGCGCACCTGTTTTGTTCACAATGGACGCCTGAGGTTTACGTCGAGGACTTAACAAGGATGGAACCAATTATGAATATCAACGGAATAAAAGAAAATCGGAAGAATTTAGTTTGTAACATATGCAAGACTAAATGTGGAGTTTGTGTTCGGTGCAGCCATGGTATGTTTTGTTACTTTAAGTTTTGTTTATATATATGGATATTCAATGAATCTGGCGTTCAGGTCTGGTTAGCATTTTCTGATAAATTATACTTGGTTGTTAATTGCTCGTTTGATTGGCAATTGACACTTCTTTATTGTTGGTTGTCAATTATGATGTGCGTGCATAGTTTAAGAAGCTCATGCTATGTTAGAATAATTGGCATGATATGCTATGTTGATTATTTTTTTTCTGGTTCAAGAGCAGTGCATATTTTTCTTTTTCTTTTTCCAACGAATGAATTATAAGAGCTATATACACTGTACTCAAGTATATATATGTCCTGGTTTTAAAAAAAAACTTCATTATCTTGGGGAGCGGTTTCACTCAATAGTCTCCACTAGTTATGGTATAGATGATGTGTAGAGAATTAAGATTGCAATGATGGATGAACTTTTTGGGCATGGTCGTATAAAGCATAGTAGGTCGCCTCCCTAAATATTGATGCTCTTTAAAATCTTCCGTGGATGTGTTGTTGGCATGTTCAGGCTTTTCTACTCTGTTTTGAACTAATATCTGATGCACTAAAGCTTATTTGTATGTAGATTCTTCATTGGAAAATGTTTTCTTGCTGCATGTTGGCCATGCTTTGTTCCTGCTTAAGAATACAATAAATTTTATGGGAATTATAGCTAACTGATTCACTTTATGCACCAAGAATATTGGGAAAATGGTGTAAAAAACACACGATGTAAAACACAGTTATGTATTATAGTCTCAAGATAATGTCTTCCGAAAAGTTCAATAAGTGATTTTCCGAAGTTTCTGTTTGGCAATTGATAAACTTAGACTAGCTCTCAAGGTCTTTGATATCACCATTTGATAAAATGACAGTGGTACCACTGTACCAAATGTTGGACTGGATGACTCGGTCCTAAGCGCTTTACACCGGATTTTTTTTAAACTTAAGGTGGTTATTTTAAGAGTAGTTTTACGTGCAGGTGCGACCAAGTTAGGTAATCAAGTGAAATTTTGGACTGACTTCTCTTCTCTCAATTAGAAATAGAATATTTGGAAGATTACAATCAGTATTCTATGGTTGCAGTGGAAAGATACTCTTGTAAGTACTGTAATTTGAGAACTGGACTTGCTGGATTGAGTGGAATAGAAATCTGTTGAGTTGAAAACTTTGTTAGGGTTTGCAATAAATTGCTGCAGCAGCCCAGATTGGAGCCATAGTTTGTCTTTTGCCTTCGCAAAAGGCTCCCCTTGTTTTAGGGACAGAGGGTAACCCTACTAGCTGAATTAAGTTTTGTTGTACTATTATGAGCTAGATTGGCTTCCTAGTGAACGTCTTACTGTTACTCACCTTCCAGATCTTTTGCAAATGATGTGATAATGCTTGTAAGTTTAAGGGCATCACTTGTTAGGCTATCGGAGGAGATTCTACTGTATTTGAGAAGACAACAAACTTCATTGCAGGACTTAGTCTAGAGCATGATTATATAAAAGTTCTACTTTATCATTTACAGGATTATGGTTGGTTAAGAGAGTGCCCGTGCCCTCTATCTTGAAAAGAAAACCTTTATGTAGACTTTCCTTCTGAATGTATCTTGTTAATGAAGATTATCTTGCTTTCTGTTTTAATTTTCATTTTGTATACATGATCTGGGGATCTCTCCTTGAACTTTCTTGAGGTAATCATTTCTAGTAGTTTTGAAGCCTTGGTTAGTAACATCTGGCGCACCTCAATTTCTAAAAGTTATTGGATGGGATATTTTGTATGTAGCAAGAGAGGTAGAGTTAACTGTCAAATTATTTTTGAGATCCTTCGCGAATGGCTTTGTATAAATAAGAGTTGTAGAGTCTAGACACC
This sequence comes from Chamaenerion angustifolium, assembly GCA_946814005.1. Classification (NCBI taxonomy): domain Eukaryota; kingdom Viridiplantae; phylum Streptophyta; class Magnoliopsida; order Myrtales; family Onagraceae; genus Chamaenerion; species Chamaenerion angustifolium. Next base: position 25,074,216 of record OX328270.1, on the reverse strand, counting down.
AGAGTAGGAACAATCTGTTAATCAGCTGCGTATGCTTATAATTTTCCTTATGTTCCTTCTCAGGGACGTGCAGAATTCCATTCCATCCCATTTGTGCAAGGGAGGCAAGGCACAGAATGGAAATTTGGGGAAAATTTGGATATGATGTTGTAAGCTTCCTTTTTCTATCACCATGTGTTGTTATCCAGGTTGTAAATTTTAAATTCGGCTGATTGTATGTATAATTTACACTAATATTGTCCTGTTTTATTTTGTAGATTGAACTGCGAGCCTTTTGCTCAAAGCATTCCGAAGTCCTAGGCTGTGAGAATATGTCTAAATCAGGGTCTGAATCGGTTGCTGATTCTTCCAAAGCAAATTCTCTTCCGGGATGTGCATCCGTGAGAGAACTTCAAGATGTAGATGTTGACCCCATAAATGGGGATGATGTCGTCATAAAATGTGAAGTTTCCAATAGTTCAGAGATACCTGATAATTTTCCAGATCAAGAAGTTTTGCTGCATGATAGAGAAGTAAGCTCTGAGTATAATGACTGCCAGAAGCTCAGCCAGGCTATTGGTGTAAAAAGCGAAGATGTGAAATTGCCTGATTCTGTAAATTTCTTGTGGGTACTTAAAAAGGTGGTTCTCAGTACTCTTTTTGCGTTTTCGTCTCAGCTTATAGGTCCCTCTATATTTTGAAACTTGAAAGTCTTGACTTTTTTTTGTTTTTTTTCAATGTGCAGTTAATTGAAAGAAGAAATGTGAATGTCAAGGATGTAGCATTGGCAACTGGCATTTCACCTGATTCATTAGCCTTGACACTTGAGGTGGTGCTAAGGAAATGAATTTAATATTAGTAATTTGGATATAGCCATCACGGGAGTATTATTTTGTTTTGTTAACTTGTGATTTTCCATGTAATAATGTTGGTCCTTTTTGAACTTTTCATGCAATAACGATCTTCATGTTCCTTAGGGTGATAGTGTGGTTCCGGAATTGCGAAGCAAATTGGTGAAGTGGCTTAAAGATTATGCCTATACTGCGAAAGATTTGATAGTTAAGATAAGAAGGCCAACCTCAATGAAAAGTGATGTAGGAGCAACAGATGTTTCTGTTGCTACATCAGAGTGTGGCACTTCTGACCCTGTAGCTGTTAAATCAGTACCACCCCGTAGAAGAACTCAAAGCAATATTAGGATATGGAAGGGCAATACATTAGTTGACTCTTCTAATTCTAAGAATACCTCAGTTCTGGACAATATAGATCAAGATGCTTGTGAAGAAGCAGAAGATGGGTTGATTGAGTTCTCTATTCTTGATGTTTCTGAAGAGGTAACTGACACCTGATGATGTTATTTTTTGTAGTAACACCAATATATATCAAATTCTAGCTATTCTATGCCGTAAAAATTGCTTATTTGGTGGATTGGTAAGAATTAGGCATCTTCTGTGCATACAATCATGCAATTTTTATAGATTTATTAGTATAAGATGAAGTTTCTTACAAACTTTGTTATGGTTTGTGATGATGCTGAGCTGGCTCAGTTAGATCTGGAATGTCAGATGTGTTATTCTTGTCTCCTTTGCACGGTACCTGCATACCTTAGAAGTTTACCAAGTTTTGAATTTAATGTTAATTGTTTTTTGGCATCCATATGTCTATTTTTTACTGTTTTAGTTTATTGACTAGCTTTTCATGTGCATCTGTTTTTAAATTAATTTTACTGTCATGTTGACAATTCATCTCTTTGTGTTGGTTATATGTTTAAGCTCCTTCTGGTGCAGCATAAGAATGAGGAGGATGGCTTTGAGGATTCTTTAGCTTGGAGTTCTCGTACTTTTGATGGTATGTATTTGGTAATTGTTTTGAGCCACTTTCTTAAATTCCACTTTATTCTGCTACAATTTATTAGTTGAGAAGTTAGAAATGATAACATTTTAGGAGATCAGTATTGATTGTCATATACAAGGCCATTGAGTGATATCTGCTAAGAGTGATTAGTAGCATTTCTACACTTGTCCGTGATTAGTTACTATTTTAGGATTTGCTTATACAGTCTGACTGGTTTTATCCATATTTTCTAACACGGTGGTGACATGGGAGATGTGACATATATATATATATATACTGTTGGAGACACTTTTACAATTGTAGTTGTGGACTGTTCTTATTGGCACTTATATCTCAATATCTCTAGTTCTGCCTTTCTCTTAGAATAATGAGTCACTTTCTTGTAAGTAATAAAACAGTCTTTCTAATTAAACCTTGAGTAGTTTCTGAGGAGTCTTGTATACTGACCATCCTCTCTTTTTCTTGTTCATCGTAAATTTATCTCTTATCAATCTTGCCTTCTTTGTCATTCGGTTCCTGAGTAGTCTGCTTGATGGTTTTCAGGATATTCTTCAGCTTGTAGTAGTTAGACATGATGCAAATAGTTTCCTCCTTTTCTTTAAGTGGAACATCTTAGCCTCTCTGTCAGGATACAAGCTTTGTTCATTCTCCTGATATTTTGTTTGAGACTAATTAAGAACTTTGAAAACAGGGGATTTAACAAGGTGTTATATCATATTCCAGTACTTGTGTGAATCATGTGCCACCGTTTTACTGGATCACATGATTTAAGGGTCGGAAAAATTGTCTGAGATATGTGATTCATTTAATCTTGCCTACTTAACTCTGGATTCATTCTTTCATTTGTTTTTCTCTCCCTAATTTCTTTTTCCTGACACCTGACTTAAATATTTCATGTTGGATATTATTTCAGGAAATAACCCAAATAATACCTTTTCAGAGAGAAGTCACATGAAGGTTTCTGTAGATCATCCAGCGATATCTAAAAATGAGAGTGACAGAAGCCAGGTTTCCGGCACATATAAGAATTCTCAAGCTTCAGATCTCCCGTAAGTTGTGGAAAATCCAGATTGAACTACAGTATTTTCCTACAGTATTATTTAGGACAATTAATTTTTGAAGCTTTATTGTCATGGCATTGTGTTGTCTCAATGGGGTTGAAGTTACTTTTTTGTGCTTGTAATGGTCACTAGTGAAATAGTGATACATGGATTATATAGTGGAACGTTAACCTAACCCTCTATCTCTAGTTGCTTCAATTGGTTGCAGTATTCAGTGTGAAAGTAGTGTACTCTCAATTCTCAAAGCATTAAGAAGTATTAGGCGCTCTTAAGGCACTGAAGAGCTTGCTTGATACTTTTAGCAAAGTTGGGCACTAATGAAAAATTAAAGATACTTTATGTCATGATTACTAAGTTCAGCTATAATTCATAAGATGATCATACAGCTATATATATACATTTTGAAAAAGAAGCAGAGTTGAGCCACTTATGTCTTAGCCTTCTTCAAGCACTAACCAATCACCTTGAGGTGTCTCGGCGGTCGGCGCATAGGCGTGTGCCTGAAGTGCTTTTTAGTAGTGTGCTGGGGCAGGATCTTTATCCTCTGATCTTCTCCAAAACTTGCTTCCTGCTTTCTTATATTTGTGTGTAGAACTAGGATTTGCTCCTTCCAATTTGTTCCCGTTCATCTTCAGTGAACTTATACCTTTGATTGGCCAAAAACAAACAAACTTATACCTGTGTTTTTTAAATGTATTGTTGAATACAGAAGATCAGCAACAACCCCAAGTTATTATGTGCACCCCTATATCCAAAAGAGGTTGTTGCAGATGCAGGGTACAGGACATTTAGGGGATCCAGCGCGTGAAATTGATGGTTAGTCCTTTCTTTTTCTATCCATGCATTCTCAATAGTCCTGAAAGAAAATATGTTTGGCAGGTGCTAAAGGAGAAAACATTTCAGGAGTTGCTTCTGCATATGCTAGTACTTCCTGCAACTTGGTAAACGAGCAGTTTCAATACATTTGCACCACCACTATCAATGGGGAAGAGGAAGCTGAACAATTGGCCAAGACTAGGACATCAAGAGTATTGAATCTTTCTCCAAATGATGAGGTGGAAGGAGAAATAATTTATTTCCAGCATCAGTTAATTAACAATGCAATTGCAAGGAAGCCATTAAATGGTTCGTATGGATTACTTCTTATCTGATATTTTCTTTGATATCATAAAATGTTTTCATATCACAGTGTTAGTCAAGACTGACTGATGGGTTTCCTTTGGGAATGATGTGCAGATGATTTGATCCATAGGATTGAGAAAACTATGGCACTGGAAATAGATGCAGCACGTAGTCAAAGATGGGATGCTGTCCTCGTCAATCGTTATCTGTACGAGCGTAAAGAGGCAAAGAAGCAAGGCCGAAAAGAGAGAAGGCACAAAGAAGCCCAAGCTGTCCTTGCTGCTGCGACAGCAGCAGCAGCAGCTTCATCTAGAACTTCTTCTCTAAGAAAAGATGCTCTTGATGATTCAGCAAATCAGGAGGTTTCTGATTTGTTTGCTACATTTGTTTGCTCTTTGTAACGTATGGCAAGGTATATATTTTGATTGTGTTCTTTTTACATGCAGAAGTTACTGAAGTTCAATACTACGAATGGGAGGGGCAGGTCTTTTTCTCAACCTCTGCCATGGGTAAATGAAGCACAGAGAGTGGGCATCCAGAGGGATCCAGCGGAGGACAGTGATGAATGTGTGAGATTATGTGATATCTGCATCCGGTCTGATACGATCATGAAGCCTATCTTAGTTTGTTCAAGTTGCAAGGTTTTCTGTCTTGAATTCTTTCTTTGTTATTTATGGAAATACTCTTGTGGTCCTGTTGCTTTAGTGTTGACAGATGCACTTCCATTGTCAGGTTGCTGTACACTTGGACTGTTATCGCAGTCTTAGAGACTCCACTGGACCATGGTATTGCGAACTATGTGCAGAACTGAGAGGTTCTGGGGCATTTGATGTTGGCTTTCAAGAGAGGACTCCCGCTGCAGAATGTATCTTATGTGGTGGTACAACAGGCGCTTTCAGGAAATCTATTGACCGGCAATGGGTCCATGCTTTCTGCGCTGAGGTATGGACTTGGTTTTGATGTCTGCTTAGCGGGCACTATATACATATCCTATTGGAATTTCTTAATGTATTTTCTGCAAAAGTGAATTCTCTAAACCTCCCTTAATTCACATCAATTATAGAAACAATATACTACATATTGTATATACTTAGATATATTTTTTTAATGTATTATGTATATACGTATAATACATATTATAATATATTTACTCTTGATTGTAATTTGGGATATAAAATGGGTTATAAATCTTGTATTATCCTAATTTTTAAACTATGATGTTGCCGAATCTTGAATTAGTAATGGTAATATTTAAAGTATTTTTGTATCATTAATAGTTGTCTGACTCTGAAACTAATGCCTTAGACGGAATAATATTATAATGAAGCAGGTGTCAGTACTCATCGCCTGTCATACTTCATGATATCCAATTTAATTTCTATAAGCATGGTCTGTGGAACAAATACTTATAGAGAAGTAGCTTAATATCTGTTCTGTTCTATTGTTTAATATTTGAATTGTATGTGCTTATTTGTTTGTTAAAATTTATAGTTACAGACAGACTTACTTGCTTTCTTTCGTTTTTCTCTCCAGTGGCTCCTTGAAGCTTCATTTAAAAGAGGACAAATAAATCCTGTTTCAGGAATGGTATGTGCAATAGTTTACATGGATATTTACTGCTCTTTTAACTTGATTACTGGTTTTAATATTCAAATATAGGACAATAATTTTCTTGAAAAGGCGTTCGACATTTTCTTTCTCTCAATCTGGAATGTTCTACTGGATGATGCTGCAATTTTTGGTGCAGGATGGTCTTCCCAAAGGAGTTGATGAATGTTATATCTGCAGCCATAAATGTGGTGCCTGCATAAAGGTGAATCGTTTTAGCCTGTTTATGTCCAATTTTGCTGATCCTTATTTTTTCTACAGAGTTGATTGAGTTATATAAAATTTCTGATATGGAAAATTCAGTAACCTAATGTTCAATAATTGCAGTGCAATTTTGGTCACTGTCAGAGCACATTTCATCCATCATGTGCTAGAAGCAGTGGTGTATTTATGAATGTGAAGAATATAGGTGGCAAGCTGCAGCATAAAGCTTATTGTGTAAAACATAGCTTGGACCAGAAAGCAAAGGTGAATATTTTTTTTTTTTAAATGTTGACTTCTATCTTGTTAGAGATAAAACACTTCTTACTTTGTGATTGCTTTACAATCGGCTCCAATTGTGCAGGCTGAGGCTCAAAGATACGGAATTGAAGAGTTAAAGAGCATCAAACAGATAAGGGTATATGCATTGTTTCATTCCAGAGCATAAATGAATGTAACATCAGGAAGAAAAGATTAGTTGTGAGAAAGGAAAAACAGTTTTTTTAGTAATCCACTGCGAAAGCCCTGAGAAACTTTAAGTTGTTTATCTGCAAACTTCTTCTTGGCCTTTCTTATCAAGCTGATGTCATTTAGCGTCTATTCTATTGTTTTAGAGCTATTTGTGGTCATATGAACATTGTTTTTGTCCATTTTGACAGTGTACCTGACAATTTTAATGATGCACCTGTATGGTTACTTGTGCAGGTTGAACTAGAAAAATTGCGTCTTCTTTGTGAGCGGATCATCAAAAGGGAAAAAGTGAAGGTAAGCACTTGTGAGACTTACTAATATCGTATAATTAATTACAATGAGATGTAAGAGATTGAATCTGGTCCATCAGGTGAAAATTTTAAACTGAAGATTGAGATGTTAATCACAATAGTAGTGGATGATATTCAGTCCTACTCCCAGAGCAGTAACTTTGAGTTGTGGGAATCTTTTAATTTGTACCCACTCCAATGGAAAGACAGAGGACCGACCTGTTCATGTTGTGATTTGTAGTTAGATCAAGCCAATGTGTTTTCGAACATATACTTTTCTTCTTCTCCGTTCTGTTGTAAATTTGCTTGTAAACCTTCTCTTGCTGATCTGATGTTATATTTATGCAGCGAGAAATGGTGGTTTGCAGTCATGAGATACTTTGTCTGAGAAGAAACTTGGTAGCGAAGTCTGTGCTGACACGGGGGGGTGGGGTTAGCTTCTTCCCTGGAGGGGATGCAAGTTCAGATTCGGCAACCACGACATCTTTGAATTGCAAGTCAGGGAATGAAATAACAGCAACAAGGGGAGTAGCAGCTCAACGGTCAGATGATGTTGATAGCAGTATAACGGTGTCTGGGAAGAGACGCCCTGAAGTATACATGTCAATGGTGGGGGCCGAAAGTGAACAAAGCAAATCTGGGAATAAGAACAATGAAGTCATTACTCAACAAAGATTATCATGTGATGGTAGTGATGACATGCCAGTGGATAGCATCAGCACAGTGTCTGGAAAAAGAAGGCCTCAGAAGATCTCATTCACCATGTCAATGGGGGGCAGTGAGCAGCGTAAAGCAGAAGCAGAAGCAGAAGAGAGCTCACCCACAGCATCCCAACCACACGCTGATGATGATTTGATCCAGACATCATCATCAACTGGAAAGGCTCCACAAATCTCAGGGAAGCAGATTCCTCAGAGAATTATTAAAAAGGTAAGTCAGTCAGTAATTCAATTGCTCCTTTACTAGAGTTAATCGTGAATCTATAATAAATATAAGATCCATCCATATTAATAATACGTGTAGTTGAAATGATGATGATGACAGCCACAGAGCGACACAGCAGCAACATTAGAGAAAGAGCTGGTAATGACATCGGATCAAGCGGACTTGAAGAACAAGTTGTTACCAAAAGGGTATGCATATGTTCCATCTGACAGAGTCATTACTCCAAAGGAGGGGGAGAACAAGTGGATGATACATCATCGGGGTTCTGATGAGCCTGTTGAAGATGGTGGATAAATAAAATTTTGGAATGGAATATACGACTTTCCTTGCTGAATGAAAGATGGGGTACTGTGATGGGCTCAAGGAAGAAAACTCGCTTGGTAAGTACTTTGCCAAGGTAAAGTATGTGTTGGTCATCGTATAGTATGTAGCCAAGACAAGTAGCTAGCTAGCTAGGAGGGAAACTTTGATGATAGTAGTCGTTAGACAAGTAGTGGAAGGCGAAAAAAGAAAAGTTGTAAGACTGAGAAATGGAGAGAAAATCATTGTATTATAATGTGATGTTGTACATTCAAATATCATTTGTTGTACAGAATGAATGAATACGAAGGGTTGGATAAGGAAGGATGGGTTAACCTCGCTTTGCTGCTACTGAATGTGTACGCATGTTGGAAGTTTACAAGGGGAAGTAGGCGTTTGTATTGTACATACTAATACTACTGGAATCATTCTGCCATAAGATCAGATTTGCACTTTCTCTTCCTTCTATCAAGGAGAAGAGGAGTTCAACCCAAAACACAGTATGTGGGAAAGTATTCTACTTTGAAATTTCTCTAATCTATAATCCATAATCAACGCTTTGTAGTTTGACTTCTAGATATATTATTACCCAGAAAAAGAAGAAAAAAAACTTGTTCAACATATTAATTATTCATTTTCATTGTAATCTACAGTGACTGGAATGAATTATACGTACATAAATGGTTTAATAATATAATCAAGATGATCAAACAGTAAGAGGCTGAGGAAGAGGACGATGGTGAATGGTCTTGAGTTGATGATTGAGATCCAGGGTTTTGAGAGCTGACACGTCCCCAAACCTTCTCTTCCAGAGAAGACTTGAACCGCCCCCATGACCATGATCGTCTTTTCCATCTTCCTCTTCGGGCTTCTTCTTCTCCACCTTCTTAGTCACCACAGGCAATGGCGGATCCATCTCTCTAATGAAGTTCAACTCCTGACTTGAATCGACCCCCTTGATCGGATCGCATGTCTTCTTCATCGATCTGGGCCCCACCCAACTCTTGCTTCTAATTCCTGTCATGGCCGTGGACGTATTGGAAGAGGCCGCTGCAATAGGGGCGCGTGCTGGGGAAGCATCAGTCGCCGTGGTGGAACCGAGGAGGAGATTTTTACCGGAGAAGAGCTTCCTGATCTTGGAGTAGTTAACAGCGACGACGACAACAGTACTGTTATTAGCAGACCTGGCGGACTTTGTAGCACTCTTGTTTTTGTTGTTGTTTCGAGGGTTTATGTTTGGAATGTGTGGGTGGTGGCTCAAGTGTGTGGGTGCTCCCGCCGACACTCTGTTGCTCCTCTTATTCTTCTTCTTGACTTGGCCCATGCATCCAACTTTGGGTGATAGCGGCTCCTGATCTGTAATGATGGTGGAGTCCTCCTCCTCCTCCTCCTCCGATCCTTGGTCGTCCATCATCTGGTGGTGGTCCAACCTGATGGATGGTTCGGCGGCCACATCCTTGATAGACGTTTTGGAGCACAAAATGGGCAACAATGATCTGCTCCGATTCCCACTACTACTAGTACTGACCACCACTTTTATGTGCTGCTCCTTCTGAAGGATCCGTTGCTTGTTGTGTCTGTTTCCCATTCTTCCTGGAATGTATGCATTAATTTGTGGATGGATCTGTCTTGTTCATCTGCATTTACTGATGATGATGATGATGATGATGATATAGCAGCACAGCACAGCACAGCTAGGGTTTAATCTTCATACCTCCTGATCTTTCTTCTGAAGAAGTTAGTATTTCTGAACTCGCAGTGCAGGCATGCAGCATCAATGCACTCAACCAAACCGTACTGACTACTCTGAAGTCGTCGTCGTCGGAGATGACTATGGAAGAAAAGGAAGGATTCGTCAATAGTGAAGAAAATTGAGCTTGTTTTTATAGTTTTATAGTATGGAAATTGAGTGTGGTTTGATTCTGATTACCAGGTCTCCGTTGAAGAGACCTCGTCAGTCCAAGTACAACAGCTAGCTAGCTGAAAAGAAATTCATGATGAATAATAAAACAAGTAGATATTATTGGGTTCGATTTTTTTTTTGATCAAATATTATTGGGTTCGATTCAATAATGGTTGGTTGGTTGGATGGATAAAATATTATTGGAAAACTAATCACACAAGAGAGAGAAAGAGGAGATACATAGCAAAGTTGTTATATGAAAAAGATGACTTTTATAAAAAAAAAAAAAAGGAAGCCCATGCATAACATTTTCCCCTTCATATAATTATATAGTTTTTTTTATTGGTCAAAACTCAAAATACAATTATATAGTAAGAAAAATGTTGTGGTTAAAATAATAGAATAAGGTTAAAATCTTAAGGCTGCAAGACAAAGTCTTTCTCTTATATACATATATGTATAATCCATTATATATATATATATATATAGGCTTGTGTAGGGACTAACTAATGACATGTCCATCTCTTAGTACAACTTTTTAGCGCGTGTTGGAGACTCGCTGCTCTCTAATTCCAACGGGAATTCCATGGCGATTTAGGGTTCCGAAATGAACCACCTCCGATTGGCCTGGCTTCAAGGGGCTTCTTCAAATTGGCTAAGGATTTCAGCTCCTCTAGTCTCCTTCTCCAATTGCACGGTGAGAATTCTCAATTCATCGTTGGTGGAAGCCGATTGACGAACTGCGATTCTCCCGAACCGTAACCCTCCCTTCCCTTTTCTTCTCTCTGTATCTTCTTTTCAATATGTGTGTGCAGGGGGCAACGACGTTAGTGATCTCTTCTGGTTATCGTCCGAGGCTCTATGGCCTCACGCTCCTCTTCCGGCGGTAGTCGGAACCCTGGGCTGCCGATGCTTCGTATGGTGCCGTCGACCCTCCCTCCGGGTCCGATCAGGGATAACGCAGCTCGGGTTTTAGGTACGATTCTATCAGATAAGCCGATCAAGGCTAATGTAGTTCAGAACGTAATGAGGGAGGCTTTGAGTCGTTTCGGTCCGGTTAAGATCACAGAAGTTAGTCAGGATGTTTTGATGTTTGATTTCGCTAGCTTGAGTGATAGGGATCAGATATTGGACTTGTCCCCGTGGTCGGTTCACGGGAATTGCCTCAACTTGAAATTGTGCCCACCCCATGTCTCGGTTACAGAATTTGATTTCCGTAGAATGCAAGTTTGGATCCAGGTTCATGGATTGAGCCTGGAAATGCTAAATGAGGAAAACGCAAACTGTATAGCCAGCTCAGTTGGTAATTGTATCCGGGTTGAGGACAAGCAGACCATGCGGCAAAGGACTTTCCTTAGGGTCCTAGTGGAGATTGACACATTGGAACCCCTGCTGCCGGGTTTCAGGTGGGTGGATTCAAGAGGTAATCAGAAATGGGCCACGATCAAGTTCGAAAGACTCACGGACGTATGTTTTGGTTGTGGCCGAATTGGTCACAATTCGAATGTATGTGCATACCAGGTGGTTACAAATGGCGATGACGGCTCTCCCCTGTATGGTCCATGGGTTACGGGGGTGAGGCCGAGACTGGTGTCGAGATGGATCAATGTGGGTGGGGGAGGCCGTCCCCAACCCACAAGAGATCCGAGCAGGCCTTCATGGCGTGATCTCATGAAGGGGAAGCAAGCAGTGGACCAATCAGGTTCTAGAAGCGAAACCCTTAGGATTGCCGAGCAGGATTCTAGCCACGCTGCCAGCAATCTGGCGCAGGGGTCGGGTTCGGAAGAGGGGGACTGCGACCATCTGTCTGGGGAGGCTTGTGGGAGGGCACAGTCTCCCTCATTATATACGGGGAGTACGTGCTTGACCATCCCTAACCAGCCTGCAGACTCGCCATCCATGCAGGAGGAGCCTATCCCATCGCCAGCACGCCCGCAACCTCAACTGCTGGTGTTCGATCTGAACTCACACCCGGAACTTGAGGAGGGGGAGTTCCAACCAATCGAGCCACCCTTCGACCTGTCTTTGAGTTTGGCGGGTGGGTTACAGCTTTTCCCTTGCTCCGTTTCGAAGACTGGCTTGGGATCCTTGCCAATGGAGGGTCTCGGTCTGGTTTCTGATGAAGGTGGAGGGGTTCAGGTGGACAAAATCGTGATGCAGAATATTACCCGAACAAGGGGCTCGGTACTTGGGAGTGACCGTGGGAAGGCGGGGAAAATGGAACGGGGTTCTGGTTCTGGAAAGAAGCAGGCTCGGGGTCAAGTCGAGACCAACGGTTCGATTCTAATGGAGGAGGTCTGCGAGTCTAGTAAATCAAGCTCGGGGAAAAGGAAGGGAGAACTACCAAGACACGGAGATTCAGTTAAAAAATAGAGGAAGGGCCGAAAGGAGAGGTCTCGGTCTAGCGGTGGTGTCTCATCGAGCATAGCCGATCCTAAGGGTGTTCCTCAACCCCGCGGGTCCGACAAGGCAAATGACAATGTGCGTGTTACAAGAAGTAAGGGTTCCGGTGGCTGTCCCCGAACAGCCACGGGGTCTAGATGAATGCCATTAGCTGGAACTGTCAGGGGTTGGGGTCTCCCCTGACAGTTCGTCACTTAAAAGACCTGGTGAGAGGCGCTCGTCCCAAGATTGTCTTCATCATGGAGACAAAACAAGACGACGCTTACTGCGAAACGGTAAGAAGTCAGTTAAGTATGGATCATGCAACATATGTTAGCCCAGTGGGGGCTAGTGGCGGTTTAGCTTTATGGTGGAGGGACGACGTTACAGTTACGATTCATAACAAAGATAAGAACTTCATTGACACATCGATCTACATTGCCGAGAGTGGGGGATTCAGAATCACATGGGTCTACGGGGACTCAAATTATCTGAGGCGCATTATGAACTGGGAAACTCTTAGATGTCTGGGGAACAACAGAAGGGAGCCATGGGCTTGCATTGGGGATTTTAATGATATATCCTCTCATAGGGAGAAGCTCGGGGGAGCCCGAAAAGACCAATGCAAGATCGACGGTTTCAATGCGTTAATGGAGGATCTGAACCTTGAAGACTTGGGGTTTAAAGGTCAAATGTTTACTTGGTCGAACAACAGGAGAGGGGCCGATCGTATAAGGGAAAGATTAGACAGAGCACTTATTAATCAGTTCAGATGGGGGGGGGGGGGGGGTCTAAGGCACCGGGACCGGATGGCTTCTAGGGCAACTTCTACCAAAAGAATTGGAGCACGGTCGGACCAGATTTGATCACTTCTGTCAATGCCTTCCTCACCTCAGGTAACATGCCCTCGTTTCTTAACCAAACTCATATTACCATTATTCCTAAGATTGCTAATCCATTAAGTGCATCTGATTTCCGGCCGATTAGCTTATGTAATTTCGTTTACAAAGTTTTCTCTAAGGTTCTGGCAAATAGGCTTAAAACCTATATGCCAGAACTGGTCACCTCTTGTCAGAGTGCATTCGTTTCAGGGAGGCGTATTCAGGACAGAATTATCATTGCCCATGAACTGTTTCACTTCCTAAAGACCAGGGGTCGCCCGCGTGGCCCAAAGGGACGATCGGAAGGAGCGCTTAAGATAGACATGCAGAAGGCATACGACCGCATCAAGTGGGATTTCTTGCTTGAAAGCCTACGACGGAGAGGTTTCGGGGACAGATGGGTGAAGCTCATTGAGGCATGTGTATCTTCGGTCACGTATAGGGTGTTGGTTAACGGGAATGCGTCAGAGATCATTATTCCTTCTCGTGGTCTTCGGTAGGGTGATTCCCTTTCCCCTTATCTCTTTATTTTGGTTGCTGATGCCTTCTCGAGGTTGTTGGATTATCAGGTTTCGAGAGGTAGGATCAGGGGGATCCGGCCTAAACGAGGTTGCCTGGAGATTCAGCATCTCTTTTTCGCGGACGACTCTTTGTTCTCCTTTAAAGGGTCGCCTCAGGAAGCTCGCAACCTCAACGACACCATTCAAACGTATTGCAGGGATTCGGGGCAAATGGTAAACCTGGCCAAATCTTCTCTGTTTTTCAACTCAGCAGCGGATGTAGGATTCAGGTCGGAGATATCACATATATTCGGCGTTCCTCAAACTTCAGACCCGGGATTCTATCTGGGCCTCCCCACGGTGTGGGGGAGGTCAAAGCGGGAGGCTCTATCATATCTTAAGGAGAGAATCAGGGACAAAATACAGGGATGGAGGAACAAGCTGTTGAACAATGCTGGGAAAGAAGTCCTTATCAAAGCAGTCCTTAGTGCTATTCCGACATATGTGATGCATATCTTTAGACTCCCAACGACTTGGTGCAATGAAATTAACACTCTCATTGCACGATTTTGGTGGGGGTCTAGGGAGGGGGAGAGGAAGATTCATTGGAGGAACTGGGCCGCGATGACGGAACCTAAGAAGCAAGGGGGTTACGGTTTCAGAGAGATGCAGTCTTTCAACAGAGCTATCCTCGCAAACATGGTAACGAGGATCATCGATGAACCACGGGCTTTATGGGTAAGGGTCCTCAAAGGGATCTACTTTCCAAATCGGTCCTTTATGCAGGCTTCCCAGGGCGGCAGGGCTTCTTGGGCATGGTCGAGTCTTCTCGAGGGGAGGGATATCATTGCGGCGAAGGGCAGGTGGGTTCTAGGGGATGGTCGCCACCATTAGACCTTTCCTAGATACTTGGGTGCCTCTTAAAAACTTTGCGCGACTTCGACCCAGGTTGGCGGGACCACAGTTGGATACGGACAGGGTGGAGGATTGGGTGGATGGTCAGACTTGCTCTTGGAACGAGTCGATTGTGCGTCAGACGGTAGACCCCCAGGATGTCGACTCGGTGCTGAACGTAACTATTCCGATTAGGAGCACCCCGGACAGGTGGAGGTGGCCTCATACAACCCATGGATCAGTCTCGGTCAGGTCGGCATACCACGTCCTTCATGCAGACGGGGCCCACAACCTAGTTGATCTTAACAGGCGTGCTCGGCCGGATTTATCTAAGGTTTGGCCTCGCATCTGGTCAGCTCGGGTCTGGCCAAAGATTAAGGCATTCATGTGGAAACTTGCGTCGGACGTTCTCCCGACTCGGGCGAACTTATGGAGGAGGGGCTTGCCTCTCCCATCTTCCTGTTTCTACTGTGGTTTCGAGGAGACTAGGGAACATCTTCTGTTTGGATGCCCTTGGTCGGTGCAGGTTTGGGCGACGGCCATCCCGGGACTATGGATTGCATGCGTCAGAACTCTGTTGACGAGTGGTTGATGCGAGCATCAGCCGGTCGAGGACAGAGCAGGAGAGAGAGGGATCACTCTTGGCAGATTTGCATGATTACTAGTTGGGTGTTATGGAAAGCTCGATGTAAGGTGGTCTACGAGAATCGACTTCCTTCTGTTCCCGCCATGTTACTGGAGATTCACAGGATCGTTCAGGAGGTCAGAGTCACTGCAGCATCGGCTCGCCCTTCGGATACGTTCACGGCATGGACCAGACCGTCAGAGGGGACTATCAAGCTGAATTGCGATGCCTCGTGGAGAGAGGCGTCTTGCGAGGGAGCGATTGGGGTGATTGCGAGGGACCGCTCTGGAGCGGTTGTGGGTGGCTGCCATTCACGTTTGCGGGCGGCATCAGCGGACGAGGCGGAGGCAGAGGCGGTGCTTGCAGCGGTCAACTTGGCCATTGCCCATTGTTGGTCGCCTGTTATTATTGAATCTGACTCTTCGCATGTTATTTCTCACCTGTTAGGTACTGATTTCGCTTGGAGGATATCACCGATTTTGTCTAACGTTACTGCCTTATCATCTATGATACATGCGGTAACGTGGTTGCTTATCCCTCGATCCGCGAATGATTGCGCGGATTGGATAGCGAAAAATGCTTTGCTTGGGTTGTGTCCTCAAGATTGGGTGCTTGCACCCCCAACCCCTTTACTTAGATGTATTGTTTCTGATAATATCTTGTATGCGAATTCTCGCCCGATTATTGATATGATATAGTACGTGTTACTTGACCAAAAAAAAAAAAGGCTTGTGTAGATAGGGGTGGCAAAACCTGAACCAAACTGACTCATCCACAAGTCGTGTTTTAGTCAGGTTTTTTGACCCACGAGTCAACCTGTGACTCGTGATATTTTTATATTATACTAAAATATCAGGTGTCATTCTAGTTTTTTTTGTATGCGCGAGTCGAACGGGTCAGACTGACCCGCAGGTCATAGGAGTCCAACGGGTCAATCTGACCAAACCCTTTCATTCATGACATGTTAGGTTTGTGTTTGAAAAATTGACTCATACTATTACACGGGTCGTGTTTGGGTCAGGGGGTCCCTGACACGACCCAAGACCTACACGACTCATGGATCGACCCATGACCCGTTTTCCCACCCCTAGTTGTAGATGTCGATATATAAATGATCTTCAACTTTCTATCACGTTAATAAGGTAAAATATCGCATTGCTCCCTAATGTTTGACTGAATTTTCAGTTTCTCTCGTAAACTTTATTTCTCTCATGTTTGGTCAAAGTGCAAGTTTGTCTCTCCGTTAACTTTTCCATCCAAATTTAATAGAATTAGTTTCGAAAATTGCAAAAATAACAGAAAACTTTTAAAAATATGTCACAATATAACTCTTTTAAACTTTTTCAAATGTTGCAATTGAGTCCCGATTCATTTGGAGTTCGATTGAGCCCCAATTGAGGGGCTCGAGTCTGGGTCTTGACCCATACTGACCCCACATAGGTAGATGACCAGGTATGGGTCAAGACACATACCCTAGCCCCCTCGATTGGGACTAGATTGAGATTCAATTGAATTGGGGGCTGGTTCAACCCCAATTTGATTGGGGCTCAATAAAGTTCTGATTCGATCGAGACTCAATTATAACATTTGAAAAAATTTGGGATAATTAATTTGTGATATTTTTGAAAGTTTTCTTATATTTTTACAATTTTCAAAACTTATTCCGTTAAATTTGGATGGAAAAGTTGACAAATGGACAAACTTGCACTTTGACCAAATATAAGAAAATAAAATTTTACGATTTAAAATTTGGGGGAGAAAATTAAGGGGTAATATCGTATTTTACCCATGGTAATATCAATGTCAATCCAACCCTCAAACAAATGGTATCTTTTGAGTTACTTTTTCTAAAAAATGGATTTTTTTCAAAAACTATATACTTTAGTTTTTTTTTTTAGGAAAGTAAGTATAGAAAAAAAATAGATATACGCGCACCCCCAGAACGCGCCTTTTGGCAATACACGCAACCCCAGGACGCGCTTATTGCATAGGCGCATGTTGGGGGTGCGCCTATTGAATAGGCGCACCCCCAACATGCGCCTATGGAATTGGCAGCGTTGGGGGTCTCTTTTTTTTTTAAAATTGTTCTATAATGACGACTCGATGTTTAATTAAAAATAAAATTATGTATTTATTAAAAAAAATTATAGTAAGTAGATATTTTAATTGCGATTCAAATGATGCAAAAAATATTAAATTTGGATTTACGGATTGACTGTACGGCATGCCGTAAGTTGAGATATGAAAATTGTACTTAAAAAATTATAACTCGGACCATGTAACTCCAAACTCAACACGGTTAACGCCATTTAGGTCGTACATCAATTATCTACGTAGGATAATTTTTTGGATTAAAAATACAGTGATTTTGTAATCCCCCATCGTTTACACCCAAATTTGACCGAAATAAGTAAATGCATTAGGTGAGAAATTTAATTATATACTTAAATACTGTGTAAACAGTGAATTTACTGTGCAAAACACTATTTGGAAGTTTTTGTATCGTATGTAGAGTTTTTTACGTACCGTATTATACAGTCAGTCTAAAAGTCAAAAATTAACGCATAGTTAGCGTCATTTAATTCGTAATTAAATTATCTACGCACTGTAATGTTTTTGATTTTTTTTGAGTAAGTATATAATTAAATTTCTCACCTAATGCATTTACTTATTTCGGTCAAATTTGGCTGTAAACGATGGGGGGTTACAAAATCACTGTATTTTTAATCCAAAAAATTATCCTACGTAGATAATTGATGTACGACCTAAATGGCGTTAACCGTGTTGAGTTTGGAGTTACATGGTCCGAGTTATAATTTTTTAAGTACAATTTTCATATCTCAACTTACGGCATGCCGTACAGTCAATCCGTAAATCCAAATTTAATATTTTTTGCATCATTTGAATCACAACTAAAATATCTACTTACTATAATATTTTTAAATTTTTTTTAATAGATACATAATTTTATTTTTAATTAAACATCGAGTCGTCATTATGAAACAATTTTTTTAAAAAACAAAAAGATTCACCCCCAACGCTGCCAATTGCATTGAATAGGCGCACCCCCAACATGCGCCTATGCAATAAGCGCGTCCTGGGGTTGCGCGTATTGTCAAAAGGCGCGTTCTGGGGTGCGCGTATATCTATTTTTTGAAATATTTTTTTTCTATACTTACTTTCCTAAAAAAAAAAACTAAAGTATATAGTTTTTGAAAAAATTCAAAAAAATGTCATATAATAATCTATATTTAATGTAAATTCTTTTTTAATATTGAAAATACCTCATATCTCAATGATCATTAGTCAAACTTTGAAAACTGTAGTAATAATAAAGGAGTTATTTATTTATCTATCATCCAATTTCCATAGTTTTTATTAGTGTGTTTCATCAATGATCAAATTATTCCATTAATACTTCCAATTCCAATAGACCAATATACGTGTGTTTCAATAATAATTAGACACTATGTATATAATTCAAGAATTGGTTTTAGAATGAAAATACAAATTGTATAGTGTGGTTGTCGTCCTTAGGGTTTGACTCGACGGAATCCAATAGATCGGATCAATTTATCCATAAAAAAAATTATCAAGCAAAATGGTGTGTGTTCATCAAGTTGGTCCGGTTCAATGAATCCAAACCATATCAATGAAGTTGTTTGTTGTGAATGCAATCTGTGCACTTTCATTTCATCTGTCACTAACTTCATAATACAAATAGCTTATTAGCTTAGGTTTCAAAAAAAGAAGGGCGTCCATCCATCCACATACTATTATTGAGAAGGGGAAAGATGAAACAATTTGTGGAAAAAACATTATAAAAGAAATGTATTCAGTGGAAGAACTAGATTCATATTATATACTAATTCTAAAGCCAAATAACATTCGAATTATAGAGAAAACTATTGTGGGAATTTCAGTAATTTTTGTAACAATCTGACTCATTACTTGCCTTGTCAAAACTAACATTATTCCAAATCTCAGCAATAAATGTCTTATACATGTTTGTATAAAATGATTTTTAAATTATAAATATTTTAAATGTTTCAACGTATGGTAAGTAATACTTTCTTTAATTCTCCATTCAAAATTTTGTAAATAGTTTTCAAACCTAATTGAATATTTTTTCAAATGTCACAATTAAACTCTATTAACTTATACTAACATTATAATTGAATTCCTACTCAATTTAGACTCAGATTTAGGTTGGGTCAATGTGTGAACCATGCGAAGGAGGAGACTCCTATTAGAGCTCAATTGGAACCATAATTGAGTGTTGCTCAGTTCAATCACAAACCAGTTTGAGACTCAAATTGAGCCTTAATAGGTTCTCCTGTTTAACAATTTTAATGGACATGACAAATTGATCTACAACTAATAAAACAACTCCAACCCGTAAATAACAAAAGTATTTCATATAATAATACACAGCCTCATATTCACTCTCCATACCTGCGTCTCCATACCTGCGATTTGTATTTTGTACAAATGAAAGCATGAAGCAGAAGTATCATATAAAATTATTATTATTTTGAGTTTAGATGCATATTTTTGCTTTATTTAATGACCTCAGACGAATCATCTTAGATTTTTTTTTAGCTCAAAAAATCATCCTAGATGAAATAAGAGAATCCTTGGACACCGCCCGAGATCGTAACCCATGTTTTGACCCACAAATTTTAGACGTTCAGATTCCACTGATAAAATATTTCGAGTCATCTATTACTATTACCTAGGTAATGTATGTATGTAGGTATATATATAAGTGTGTGCACGTGGTTAAAAGGGATGAACACCTTATAAATCTGATCTAGCTAATAACTGTGGGAAAGGAGACATTATTATAGAATTCATCTGTACCGTAAACAGAACACACAAGAACCGAACATAGAGGATTGGGTGAACCACAACAGAGATGGACGCTCCGAAAAGCAAAAATGGTATCACCGACCAAGCACATGGGGCTGAAGAGTGTCGACCCCTCAACCGACATGAGGTATGTGTCACCACGTGGAAGTCACGCATTGCTTTCTCCAATGTATACTATATATTTCAACCTCTTCCTTCTCTGTGGGCTGGCGGAATCACATCCTTTGGAAGATACAGATTGTGTTCATATTATATTATTACGAAGCTGTATGACGATGATTATAGATGTTATTGCAGAAATGATTTCTAATACAATAAATACGAGATTTTGGATGAGGTTTGCTTTTGTTATACGATATACTGTATACTGTACAGTTATTATTGGTTTAAATCAATGAAGGGATCTGGAAAGTGTGCAATAATGTCGCCATTCCTGTAGTTCTGTTTGTCAGCTAGTTGGTTGTCCTTTCTGTGGATTACTATTACCCATTTCTTTGTAGTTAGAAAATGGGATTAATAAAGATGAAAGGAAGAAGAAGAAGAAGGACAGACACATATACTTTGTACTTCCTTTGTATCTATATATGCATTAGGTTCAGTTCATGCATGTCAATATTCTTATATGGTCAAATTCAACAGCAAAATTGTTTGTGGCACCCACAGACTGACTGACTGACTGACTTGTGGCGTGGATTAAATTGAGCACCCACCTCACCTCCAATCAAGCCCCCACTCCACAGCCAAAAAGGCTAATGGTAGATTACCTAGCTTCTTGTAAATTATGAGGAAGATGGAAATTCAGATTTTGGTGGGTGGAACTTACAGTTGCAGACTTTTGAGGGGTTTATGTATGGTCAAGCTCTGTGGTCGTCCTTCCACAAGCTCTCTTTCCAGGGAAAGTAACCCACTCTTACTTGGATGTAACATGAACATAAATGAAACCAACAAGGAGGAGTGCCAATAGTCAATATTTCATTACCAACTTCATATTCCAGAAGTAGGAAAGTAAAAAAAAGGTCAGTCCACTCTACATGTACTTGTTTCAAGGGATTTTGATTCTCATTTCACTACTCAATTTTGATGCTTCTGCAATGGAACCTCTTCTAGCCCCTCTTACTAACAAACAAATTACATAGATAGATAGGAGTAGTAATTAGTAAGTTACACACCTCAGAAGTCAGAAGAAAGGAATGTTTGTTTGGAGACAGACTTCAAGCTCCCATAGCATATCACCCAACAAACGATCATGTTCGTACCCACACTTACACTAGAAGGACCCCCACCTCTATTATAAATAAATGGATGTTTCCTACTCAAACACGACTGCAGTGGTTGCAGATTGCGTCTGATTACTTCATTTATAATTGTGGAGTCTTCTGTGAATATGATGGAGACTTCCTTTTAGTTTGCTCAACCAAATGCAACTTCCTCTCCATCTGTGTAGAATCATGTTCCTCTAATCCTTCCTTCTCTCTAGAATCAAAACAAAGCGTCCCAGACAGCACCATCTCCCTCACCGCACCGTGCATGCACGTCCTTTATCTTCTCAACCGATTTGCAAATGCCGCTGCAACTCCAGTCGAACGAAGCAACACACACATTACCTGCCTGTGCCTTCCACTCACAATCTGCATTTGTTGTTACTGGGTATCAGCTACAGCTCAAGAAAAAAATCCTGGACCTTTATATAGATGTGTTTTCTATTACCAACTCAACTATCATAATTACTTCATTTACATAAGTTATATAATAAAGCTTAATCTGAAGTGTGCAAACTAATTTCAATGAGCATCTAGATGTTTCAACTGAAAGGATTACCTGGTGGAGTTCCGCAGCACATGTTGCGGTCATCTATATGCTCGACTTCAAGACCGATGAACCATGACCCAAGCGACACATCTTCATTAGCATACTTGTGCAGTATCGGCCTGCAACCACAATCATCACATATAGGTTCTTTTCAGAATCTAGTATACTAGAAAGAAATCAGTTCGAAAATTAAAGACGGCAGTTCCATACAAGTTTCAGATCTTGTCAGTATAAATACTCAAAAATGCTTTCTATAAGTTAAAGATTTCTTTATGGGTACTACCCCTTGACATAGACTTCTAAAACAAATTCACATCACAAGATTCACAATAGAAGAGAAGTAAGAAGATTTATCTCTAAAACAAAACGCCCATTTACAATTCAATCAATTTGAGAAAGTTTATTGCAGATAAATTAATTAAGTTCTTACTGGTTAATAGAAATATAAGTAGCTAAATCCTTCGATAGTGCATAGATCTGCCCAGTTGCATGGCGGAAATACTTGTTTCCATCTTCACCGAATTTCCAGTACTCTGGTTCGTGGTATTTGACATTCCTAAGAACAAGAAAGAAGCAGTCTTAGATATGTCTTTCATTGCATAAGAGAGGAGAATAATAGCTTAGAGAAACGAGTAGCATTATGTTAAGTACTTTTGAGCAAGGACAGGGCCAGATTTCATACACCCTATGTAGACCCTGGGCTTTGAACGGTGATGAGCAAGAGTAGTGCCCAACATACCTATAGAAGCAATAGTATATTATTAAGAAGCTTTATACCAAACAATTGGAAGAATCAAACTAACAGATTCAAAGAAAAACAAAGAAAGCAATGGGTTAGCCTGTTCGTACCTAAATTCACATGGACATCATCATCAACCTTGATATAGAAATCAGCATCCCACAATGCAACTGCTGTAGAAAAGAAGATTTTTGTCTTTGCAGACAACTCATGATAGCCTTCAACATGCTCCTGCAAGGCCGAGACCATAAAAACTTTATACAAAATAAGAGCACTTATTTTTTTTTCTCTCCAGATTATGACATATATGTATAAGTAGACAAAATTGGCGTACCAGTCTGAGGAAGTCCTTATGCTGAGCCTCTTCTGAGTCAATTGCCCGGTCTAAAATGCTGTTTGATGTTGCACTGCACCAACAATCATGAGGTATCAATAGGGGTGAAACCGGTTTGGTCGGACAGCCTCACATTAAGTAACTACTTTCAATCGAGGATAAGTCTACTGCTTTCAATCGATTCATATTTTTTCATGTGTAGTGCAACTCAGCTAGGAACAGTAGCTTAAATCTTTCCTTGAATCTATTTTGTATCTAACAGAGGCAACTAATTTTATTACTATGATCTCAAATCTGGATTAACCTAGCTGGGGTTCTTACGAACAGCCTCACTGTTACAAATGCCTTCAAGCAACAATATATCAGACTACCTTCCTTTATCTGTACAATCTCCCAACTTTCTCTGAATTTTGGGAGTTATGATTCTCATCAATAGCGTCTAACCAGAAACATGAAAAAGTTGTCACTAGTTATCAAGAAATTACAGCCAGCCCAAAGGAAAGAAAAGGATAAGTGTCCTGGAACGTTGCTCTTCATTCGCCTAAGGGACAGAATTACAAGAATTTTTACATTCAAGGATCTTAAAAGGATCCAGTATAGATAATTTTATTTAACTGCAACCTACATGTAGTAAAATATTAGATGCATATGAAGATAGGAAACCTTTTCAGCCCTTGACTATTAATTATTAATATTGAAAGAGATCAAGTGTGTTCTGTAAATGACAAATTTTATCCAAGTTCCTATGTTTGAGTACATTATGACCTAGTGAAAAAGGTAGAAGAAGTGAGAGAAACCAAAAAGCTTCCGACTTGAAAGAGAAACCATTTCAAGCAGCTCGACGCACCTGATAGTTTAGATGTACTAATGAGATCCTTTACAGGTAATACTATACATATGGCAATACTACTATATTGTTATGAAGTATGAACACCGTTTCATAAATCTAAGGGGATGGGTGCATTCACCTAAATTTGAGTTTTTCTAAAACGTTTGACTTCCAATAGCATAGGTCACATGTTGACAAGTCCCAAAATATCCATTAGGCCAAACCCATACTTACATAGATACGTTTTCAAAAGGAAGTGTGCTAGCTCCCGTAGACCTAATAATTTAGTTTATGGTTCTTCAAATTGCTCCTTCTGTACTTTATACATTGATATGATTAATATTAACAAAAGAGTGCAGCTTGTGACATTGTTCACCTATTTCCTAGTTAATCCAGAAAAGTATAATGCCTCACAATCAATTGCGAAGCTAGGAGCAGTCAAGTGGTGGTACAGCATGTAGAGACTTCAATGATAACTAGCGATAGTCAAAACTATATAAGCTATGTAAAGGACAACAATCAATTTTTTTCAGTTCTGCAATCAATTCATTTTTGTAAGCTTAAGTATCTGATAAGCTTAAGATTTTCAACCTTAACTAATATCCGCAAAACTCAACAGCAATATTTGTTTTTCTCTAATTATACAGCACAAAACTGGTACCGATTAACAAGGACTCATACCATATGTTGCCTCATTTACGAAATACTAAAGAAACCCAAGAATTTACAGCACTAAAGGAAAAACAGAAACAGATTTGAAACCAAATAAACATAATCATAGAAGGAAACGACAATTGAAGGTTTGTGAAGAGCTGTTAAATAAGCGAGTCAAATGAGTGGTAGTATCTTTCTGTAAGGTACACATTCAGTTCAGCTCTACTTCATAATTAGGAAACTCAACAAAATTACTCAAGGATATATAGTAGACTGTTATTACCTATGACCAATCATGAACCGGATGACGATCCCTTTCTCATGCTCCAATCGAAGAAGCTTCTCTCCTGAGAGATGTCAATTCAAACAATGACAACAGTCAAAAGAACAAGAATATGTCAAACCAATGCATAGTCATTGAACAAGATGCATCAACTTTAGAAGGCCTAGAAGGCTGGAACAGTGGAACTTAATTACCTTGAGGCATCCAAGTCTCTCGTACAGAATCGCGGCGCTTCCTACTACTAAAAGCTGTGTTGATTCCAATAACCATGAAGACTTTCTTCTTTGGCTTCCCATCAGCATTGTCGACACCACCCACGCCATCAGTAGAGCTCCCTAATTCTCGAGAGCTCCGAGTAGCAGCTAGCTCCATCTGCAGGGTTGCAATTGACTTGTCTAAAGATCTGCCAGCCACCCACAATTTTTTGACAGAGCAACTCCAAGTTAATAACGAAATCCAGTAATGGGTTTTAACAAATAAAGCAAGATTTAACTCCTTGAATCAAAATTCTACTCACTGAATTGCCTCGTGTGTCTTATATACTTGTTCCTTTACATCCACTTCCTGCAGATGCTTCTAATTCCAAAATGCAACGAGTTCATATTTAAAAAGTGCAAAATACCCAAGAATCTTATATCTAACGCAGAATTATCACAAAAAAAATATAACTGAGCTGAGATGGAAACCGGACCTTGTTAGTGTTGCCAGCTTCAGAAACCATCTTGAGCTGTTGCTCATGTTGTGCCCGAGAGATAAGCTGGCCGCTAGATTCAGGTGGAGACCAGATCCTGCAAATTATAGATCCATTACTGAGGAGCACTCTAGCAAAGCAATGAATCATGCCGAACTGCAGTGTAAGGAGAGAATTATTACGAACAAACCTGTTGGAGTAGAGAATCCCCAGTAGGAAGGAGGAGATGCAGAGGATAGGAACCCATCTGGCGGAGATTTTGCTGCTCCCCCGATGCTGCTTCATTTGCGAGAGAGAGAGAGCAGAGAGAGTGTCACGCAAGGGCGAGAGGTTGAGGGGATTGAGGAAAACAAAGGAATTTTGGTTGGTTTTCTTTCCAGGTAAATTGAATTCAAATATAAAAATAGGAGAATTGTTTTATGATTAAAGAATGAATATCATAGAAACTGCCAGTGCCGCCGCCGCCCACGAACGCGCGTGGAGGTGTATGTTGTAGTTGTACTGTCAAATTTGTTAGGCAGAGGACAGGATGAGGCTTGTCCATGGGAGAGAGAGAGACTTCGCCTTCGCGGCATGTTCAGTAATCAGTAAGGGAGACTGCACTGCGTGAGGTTCACGTCGTCGAGTTATACACTCGTCACCCTCCTTCCCACCAATCATGCCTCCATTTCCACACGTCCGATGTTCGACTCCAGACATCATTGACCGTCTTGCCGGGGGAATCATATCTCCTACTTGTGAGGTTTTTGAAAAAGTGGGTATGTGATTAGTTTTTTAAATAAATATATAAACAATAGAAGTGACAAAATGCATCAGAAAATTTATTTGTCACAATTATAATTATAATTAATATATATAAATTATAATTAAATTAGTTATAAAAAATAATATCAAACGTTACTACCATAATTATTATAATTTCAATTTAATTTGTATTAATATTATACCATTTTACTTCTTGTCGTTTCACAAAATAATTATGACATGAAGTATATTTAAGAGAAAAAATAACTTAAAGTAGATGTTTTTTTTTCAAAAAGTAGATGAATGTATGAAAATAATAATTATTATAAAGTGAATTGTTCAACATAAATTAGGTATTTAAATAAAAAGAAATAATTATTCAATAATTGGTTGACAATTAATTTAATAGACAAATATCATAATAAAACTGTATATAATGAAAGTATTTATACATTAATATTAGAATTGATTACACATGTATAGAAAAACAATAATAATACTAAATATTAATTACTATTATTATTATATAGTGATACCTTAATAATATTGTAATTATATATATATTGATCAATTATTAGTATTTTGAATATATATTTTTGTGTTGTTAAAAGTAAGAATTTTTAGATTACTTAAAAAGTATATTGTATTTTAATAGTGTATAAAAGGAAAAAAAAATAATAAATAATATATTTGAATTTCATAGGATTAATTTTAAAAATAATTTAAAGCATTTTATCAAATATATAACTATATTAAAAATACACATTTAATTTATAATATTTTTATTTTATTTTTAATGATTATGAGATGATTTATATAAAAAAAAATTAGCTCAAAATATCAAACTTATTAATAAAGATTTTTTTAAAACAAATATACAATTAAAAAAAATAAAAGAATTAAGTTTGTGAAGAAAAAAACATGTTAACAATTAATTTTTTGGAAGAGAAATAAGTGATAGCTTAAAGTAAAATAAAACGGTTTCCAAGATTGAATGAGAAACTTTGAAACAATTTAAACATGTCTATCTAAGCAAAAATGTGATGTCACATATCTACTTGTAACATATAGTAGTGTTGTACCAATCAAATTGAATGAAAAATTTCAATTTGCTTATTTATCATCATGTTATATCTCTTAGCCAAATTAATATATATATAGATGACGATATGTTCTAAATGGAGGGAATCATTTATTATTTAGATGTACTTAAGACTAATTTTCTTTTTAAAAAAAAAAAAAAATCTACCATTTTTTATAGTTTTTAAAAATAATATAACTTATTATAATATGGATAATTCACATGTTATATCAACTTTCTTCCAAATTTAATTGAAAACAAACCGAGGTAGCGTTGAGAAATGGACACAATTCGGATAGATTTTTTGTTATTAGCCAATAAATATATATAGAATTCAAGACTAAAACAGCAATATATTAATCATAGTGCACAATGTAGGAAGTCTTAGATTCCAATGGAGCAAAAGTGAAATCCATAGAGTATGTAGAAATCAATGCCAGATGAAAGAACAGACTGAGGATTTTGTCAACACTTTCATCTTCAAAACAGCGGGATCCCTAGTTTAAGGTTGCATGGATGGGCAATATACTATATTCACAATCCAGGATACAACAAGCAAATACATCTGAGTCATTGTTCCAAGGAACTGCCAACTATGGAGAAATTTGAAAAATAGCAGTTCAGGGCAGGACTTACAAATTACACGGAGAAGAAATTTAACAATCTCAAGATCAGATCCACCTGATATTATTAACACAACTTACTGACTTCAGGCTCAATCTAAACTAGGAAAAGGGAGGAAAAGAGAGGAGATATATGACCATTTCCATTCTATATAATTTTCTCAAGAATCTATATAAATAAAAACCTTTTGTGGAATTAATCCAACAGCATCAACCTGCTGCCGAATACTATGAATTTGGGGAGTCCTGGAGGTTCGAATTTCCAAGTTTAGCAATCAAGAAAAAATATATTGTGAAAACGCATTTGAGGAAATTGATTAGGAACTGAAAAGCAGACTTAACCAGTGCAAGTTTGATGACCTTTTACTTTTAGTCTGCAACAAGTTTGAACTCGAATTAAACTTCACATAGATGATATCAAAATTAACAGGAACTATATAAAGTGAGACTGAAATATGCAGGATAAGTAGTAAAAAAAAACTAAAGTATAACATTTTAGGGTAGCAGTGAAATCAAACTTACGTCAATTCTAGAAGATGTTGAAGTAGAGTATGCAACACAGATTGATATAGGGTGCAGCCAGCTGACTTTAGGCCATCACATGTAGCTGCAGCAGTAGTTTCTTTCCAGAAAGGTGCACAAAGAATAAAGGACAAGAATCACACATTGTTTTAAAAAAATTGAGACGCATCGAGGCGCAAATGTCAAATATTGCCTCAATTTTGAGGCGCACTAAAGGCGCTCGCCTCATTGAATGAGACACACTTATATATAAAACATTATATAATATTTACTAGTAAAAATGATAATAACATTTACTCAAATACTACTTACAATACTCTAATAAAATTCTAATCATATAGAATGGTCCTAATAATCATATAGAATTTTCAAAGATAGAATGTTTTAAGATGTATCTTAAATCCTACAATGATAAACAATACACATGGCAAAAGAGGAACTACCATGCTAGGAACTGAAATACTAGGACCTACGAGCACGAACAGTTCAACTCTTGTCACAGGACACTAGACAAGATAGATAAAACTACAATTACAGTGCTACATAATACATTGTCCCATAGGAGTATAAGACATTAGGACAACTATGACAGGAACAAGACAACTACACAATACACTGTGAATTATACAGCTATAAACAAGACATATAAAAGCTAAATACGCAGGAATAAACTAGCTACACAATACACTGCAGGAATAACCATAGACAAGACAGAAAAGCTAACTATGCAGGAGGAGTACACTAGGACAACTACAACAATAATAGAACAGCTATGACAGGTACAACCACAAATTACTGAACAACTATAAACCAAGAAAGGGATTTATAAACTGAGCAACTATAAACCAAGAGAAGGAAAAGGGTGATCGTCCAAATTTTATTTTGAAACTCAAAGTCGCTCCACAGCATGAGGTTGCTTCCTCTGTGTCGCCGGAAGCTCTTTCTTGGCGAGGAGGCCTTAGCACTGTTGCTAAAACTGATGATGATGTTCTTCTTTCTTCAGTTTCAGGTTCAAAATTCAGGTAAGAATGTAGTTAAAACACAAAGGCACCAAAAGCGTGTGCCTCACGCCTTAGGTTGAGGCACGACAAGGCGAGCGCCTCCGTGGAGGGCCTGCGCCCCAACATGGTTGAGGCACAGTAGGCGCTGAGGCGAGCGCTTTTTAATACACTGGAATCACATGAAAACAAATTTATTGATCTCCAGCGGAAATCTGGCAGAAAAATGAGCATAAAATCTGGCATGGGTGGGGTTCTGGTTCTGTTCGATTGGGATTCAAACTACTGTCCAATGGTTATACAGTTACAAAGAGTCCAAATGAGGACTTCCCTGGAAATTATCCCCAGAAAAAAACTTCATGGCGTATGTAGAAGTACTGAATATCTTGAGTTTCTCCCATCAATCAAACGAAAGAACAAGAGTACCCTTCAACTAAGATTAACTCTGCCCTACCCAATAGGTCTAGCATAGGATATGAGACACTTTCCCTGTCTATCAAAGATAATCTGGGATGTAATAGTGTCTTAGAGATATATGGTCAAAACCAACTCTAGCATTTCCAATGACTCAAAGCTTCCTGCGCTTGTAACTAGGTTCTTGTGTAACTTCTTGTCACATGATAACATTTCAGCTTGTCCAATTGCCGAAACATTCTCAACCTTAATCTTCTGAATGAACTAGTGAAGGCTTGAACACAAGAGCTCGTTTTCGAGTCTCTATAGGAGGAAACAGAATGCCAAATCGAAATTGGCATGTCAAACCTTATTCTTATCTGAGAGAAGTTGAGAAAGCAAACCATAATAAATATTTGCAAAGCAGTATCCTTTCAAATACATCTATCCTTATAAAGCATCACGACCCAAAACCATGCTACAAACTACAAAGCCTACATCCTTCCAGAGAAAATTAAACCCAGTACTATATCAAAAGTTAAAACGATATCCAAATAAAACCAAGCAACCAATGATTGCAAAATAAGAAAATAAATGATTTTTACCATCAAGAAGATGAGTTTGGGGCATGCCCGCCCTTAATGTTGCTATAATAATTAGAAAATCGACGAAGATTTTTAGGTTTCGGCTTAATGGATTTCTTTCGGAGTCCAAAAATCTCTTGTACCAAAGGGACATGAACCAGTACGAGCTTCCATGCCAACATCCATCCTAGCACGGAAGGAACCAACCCGATCAGTTTTCATAACTAGATAAATATAGAAAAAACAATAAACTGAGAGACGGAAGAAGAAGAAGGCAGTACCGAGAAGAATGAAGGATAATACGAAGGCGACAGCGAAAATCGGACGAAGGATCAACAAATTAAGATAAATCCAAAAGGAGAGACCATTTTCTGACGACGATGAAGAAGAGAGGGCCTCTTCCATGGATTAAGCAACCGCTTCTCTACAAAATCGTTCGAATAGATCGACCGATGGAATTTTGAAGACAGGATAGTTATGATTTTTTTCTTCTTCTGGGTTCTCAAACTTTAGCCTCTTTGTTATTTAGTTCCTCAACTTTTCTACTACTGGAAATATGTCGCGTGAGTTGCACGTATAACATATAAAGATAGTGGAATCAATAGATTTTTTTTTTTTTAAACTAAGCAATTTTTTTTTTTTAAAGTAAGTATGCAATTTTTTTTTGGAAATATAGGTATACGCGCACCTGGGGTAGCGCGTATTGGACATACGCGCACCCGGGGTAGCGCGTATTGGACATACGCGCACCCGGGGTAGCGCGTATTGGACATACGCGCACCCGGGGTAGCGCGTATTGGACATACGCGCACCCGGGGTAGCGCGTATTGGACATACGCGCACCCGGGGTAGCGCGTATTGGACATACGCGCACCCGGGGTAGCGCGTATTGGACATACGCGCACCCGGGGTAGCGCGTATTGGACATACGCGCACCCGGGGTAGCGCGTATTGGACATACGCGCACCCGGGGTAGCGCGTATTGGACATACGCGCACCCGGGGTAGCGCGTATTGGACATACGCGCACCCGGGGTAGCGCGTATAGGACATACGCGCACCCGGGGTAGCGCGTATTGGACATACGCGCACCCGGGGTAGCGCGTATGTCCAGCCCCCCGGGGTGGCGCATGTGAATTCAGCACAACTCTTTTTTTTTTAAAAATCATTTTTTTCGATAATGATGACTCGATTTTTAATTAAAAATAAAATTATATATCTATTACAAAAAATTTAAAAAATTATAGTAAGTAGATATTTTAATTGCGATTCAAATGATGCAAAAAATATTAAATTTGGATTTACGGATTGACTGTACGGCATGCCGTAAGTTGAGATATGAAAATTATACTTAAAAAATTATAACTCGGACCATGTAAGTCCAAACTCAACACGGTTAACGTCATTTATGTGGTAATTAAATTATCTATCTAGGATAATTTTTTTGATTGGAAATACAGTGATTTTGTAACCTAACATCGTTCGTTTTATAATTTGACCGAAATAATTAAATGCATTAGGTGATAAATTTAATTATGTACTTACTAAAAAAATTCACGGTGCGTACATAATTTAATTACGAATTAAATGACGCTAACTATGCGTTAATTTTTATTTTTAGACTGACTGTATAATACGGTATGTAAAAAATCTACATACGATACAAAAACTGACAAATAGTGTTTTGATCAGTAAAGTTACTGTTTAAACAGTGAAATTACACTATTTGTCAGTTTTTGTATCATATGTAGAGTTTTTTACGTACCGTATTATACTATAGTTGCTTAAGTCTCTGTCTAGTTATAACTTATGTTTTGCGATTACTATAGCTGTGAACCATGAAGAGACCAAGACTGTGTGATGGTGATAGTGCAGATGCCAAATCTTCATGCAAATTTTTTTCTTCAGATTTAGAGGATTTCATGTACTCTTGCTTCCAATCAACACCATGATCGTGTTTGATGTAGAAGAAGAGGAACTTATACGAGCAAGGGTAGAGATGTACAACCAATAAATGAAACAGATTCCGATGCCAACCAATAGTGTTTCCTTAATTTCTTTTGAAGGCTTGCCAAGTCCTTGAAGAAGGTATATGAGCAACCACTGCATTATCTCACCAATGTTCTACTTAAACAGTGGGACCAAGAGAGGATGATTGATGAGGAATACCAGTCATTGGATAGTATCATTCATCCTTCTAAAGTCGAAGCTACCATTTGGCTCGTTGAGGAGATTCATCGTAAAACCTCATCACATCATCATATTGCTCGACTTTGGCTCCTTGATCCAATGTACTAAGCTTATACCTATTGTATAATTGTTAGTTTGTATAGTTCAATCATTTTAGAGATTGTTTTTGTTGAAATTGGTTGTGCTAGACCTGAACATGATGTGATTTCCATGTTAACATTGACCTGGTCTTAAATTAATTGTTTTTCTATTTTTAAATTTATTTGTTTTTTGTATTTTTTTTTAAATATGAGTTTTTTTACCGACGAACGTTTCTATCGGTAAAACGTAATATACCTAGGAAACGTTTTGTCGTCTGAAAACTGTCTTTGCAGACGATTTATCCTTTCGTCGACAAACTGTCTTTGCCGACGATTTTGTCTTTCGTCGGTAACAATGTCTTTCCGACGATATCTCATTTCGTCAGTAAAATGTTTTTACCGACCAAATTGACTTTGTAGACGAAATTTATTTGGTCGGCAAAAATATTATTTGGTGACGAAAACAAATTTTTGCTGACAAAAATTTCGTCGGCAAATAAATTATTTTTACCGACGATTTATTGGTGACATATTTCGTCGGTAAACTTTTGTCGACGGGGCTTTCACCGATGACACGTTTACCGACAAATTATTTTTTGGGTTAATTACTTAATTGGTTACACATGTTTGACCAATGTTCAGAATGGTTACACATGTTTCAAAATGTGATTAATTGGTTTTGCTATGTGACTAATTGGTTACACATGTTTTTCCCAATGTGATTAATTGGTTATTCCGTTAGTAAACGGTTAATTAATTTTTTTAACATATTATTGAATTGTGAAATGACTATTATGCCCTTAGTTGTATTGAAGAACACATGGAAGGATTGAAGAACAAGAATCGAACCAAATTCGATTTGATGTTCTTGAGAAACCAGAAACAGCATTTCTGGGTTCTCAAGAATTCAGAAACAACATTTCTTGAGAACCCAGAAATGATGTTTCTGGGTTCTTGAAGACCCAGAAATCTGATTTATGGGTTCTTCACAATGTGGGTAACATGTCGAATCTTTTAATCACATAATTTCAAACAACAGTATCCATTTAATCACATTATAGAGAAACATGTATGCCCTTTTAATCACATTATAGAGAAACATGTATGACCATTTAATCACATTTGGTGATAACATATACTGCAATACATAACTTCAAGAACCCAGAATTGCGATTCTGGGTTCTTGAAGAACCAGAAATCAGATTTCTGGGTTCTTGAAGAACCAAAAATCAGATTTCTGGTTTCTTCAATTATTGTTCTTGAAGATGATGATGTGTTCTTGAAGATGATTCTAGGGGTAATTACGTTATTTTACGTATCTAAATAGTGACTTAACTGTGATTTTTAACGGTGAACAGTAAAAAAAACAAATAGTCACATTTCAAAACCAATTAATCACATATTGAAACATGTGTAACCATTCTGAACATTGGTCAAACATGTGTAACCAATTAAGTAATTAACCCTTGTTTTTTTGCCGACGAAATTTTTACATTTGCCGACGAAATAATTTCGTTGATAAAAGGGAGAATTTCAGTAGTGAAAGGAAAGAATTATGTGGAATCATCAAGATGAAGAGTGCAATTAACTTACTGATTGCGTATACTACTGTGGGTCTAGCTTGATCTTTGATATCTCTTCTATTGCTTGAATCTGCTCTTGGTAGAAAATTTTGACGAATTGTAGTTAAAAAGGTGAGAGTTAGTACTAAAATTAGGGATGTTGTTATTCAATATGTGAAGATTTCAGTGGCGCGTGCAGTCCACTCTCTCCTCTGTCCAAAGCTGTAAACCCCCAATAGTTAGGTTTTCCAGCCCGTGACAGAGACCATTTCCCTCCAGCAATTGGAAGTTTCCCCTTGCATTTATTGCAATCAAACAAACCAGCCAATCCAAGCAACACAAATGGACAAAAGGCAAGGAACCAGATCAACCAATCGAAGCAAGGGAGAGAAGACGCCAAACTATAGAACCGATGTTGACAATTTCATGCAGAAGAACAACGTAGCCATGCTTTCGGCATCACAAACAACCGCAGCAAACTCCAGCGACAGCTTCAGACTGGTTTCTTCTTCCTTTTCTTTGAGTGAACCCTAACCAATTGCACCCGTTATCTTCATATTTTCTTGTACCCTGTCTTCTGTAGGAGATGCCAGCTGTAGTGATGAGTCATCTCAAACGATGCAGTCCAATTCCTGTGACACCAATGGCACCAGGTGCCCGACGATCGATCTAAACTCCAACCAGCAGCCGTAGAAGGGAAACTGGTATGTGGACAAATTGATTTTACAAAAATCAATCAAGCTATCTGTGGTACAACACATACTAAGATCGGCATGGGCACGGTTTGGCTAGGTCGAAATCACAGAGGCTGAGCCGGGAATTATGCTGTTTGAGTTCGACCGTGATGAAGATGATGAACAGATTTTAGATTTGTCACCATGGGCGATCAATGGGCATATCTTGAACATAAAGCAATGGAAACCGAGCATAAGTGTGAAAGACGTGGACTTCACTAAGGTAACTATGTGGATTCAAATTCACGACTTAGGGCTGGAAATGTTTAGTGATGAAAATGCCTATAAAATTGGAAACATGATAGGGAGCTGCCTAGAGATAGAACATATTGCGGGAATGGTGACTAGAAGTTATATGAGGCTAAGGGTAGTGATCAATGGGGATGAACTGCTAATGGCGGGATTTTGGTGGACAAGCTCCCAAGGGGGAGAGCGATGGACAACCATAAAGTATGAAAGATTATCTGATTATTGTTATGGATGTGGCTTGCTAGGCCATACGACCCAATCTTGCAAAGGGGAGCTACAAATGGCGGAACATGATCCAAAGCAACCCGCGTACGACCCGTGGTTAGTAGGGGTTAGACCAAAACTCACCACGGTTCGTCAACATGTAGACGAGAAAAGTGGAGAAGAATCAAGCCTGAAACCGACGACGAGGAAGTCAAGGTTCAATATCATGGCCGAGGCAAGGAAAGCGAGCAAAGAAATGGCATAAATCAGAACTCATCGAGTGGATATGAGGGCGGGTGGCGGAGCAAAGGTGACCCGAAAGGGAGGGATAAGGCGGACACAATGGATACAAAAGGGGACTAAATGAAAGGTGACCAATGGGGGGGGGGGAGGATGAGACGAATCAGGGGCAGACCACGACACTGAGATGGACCATGCCATGGCTCTAACAATACATACCAACACTCCAAAAACACAACCCTACGCCTAAACGACCAACGAACCGAATTCCCTACCCACCAATCCAGCCGATCCAACCAACATGTAAAGGAGAAACCAACACCGAGCCAAAATCAACCAAATCAACCTCAGCCGAACTAGTCCATACCCAACAACCCAACCCCAGCTGAACTCCTAGAACCCAACTGTTGCAACCAAGCTGATGCCGAACCCACCACCCATCGAACCTCCACAAACTGAGACACCAAACTACCCAACCCACAATCACATACTTACCCGACTACCCTACACAACCACCCACAAACGAAGCTAACGCACCCATCCACAACTACATAGTCGAGAACCCACCAGTCACCCCACCTACATCGCCAAACCTACTAAACCAAACCCAACTGACCGGCCTTAGCCCGTATCTCAACAAGATGACACTGAAAAGGAATGTGGAGGATTTTGAGGACCAACCGAGACCAAAGCGAATGAAAAAACTTGAGGAAATGAAGTAGAGGGGCGAGAAAAGAGGACCACAGAAAAGAACCAGCCCGAAAAAGAGAGTTAGTAGGACACCCCAAGGCCGAAACAAGTCGAGAGGGGGGAGTGACAAGCAGGAATCACATGAGACAATAAAGGGTTATGGTGGCTGTCCCAGAACAGACACACGGTAACAATGAGCACAATGTCATGGAATTGTCAGGGTTTGGGGTCTGCCCTGACAATTCAACACCTCCAAGACCTCAACAAAAGGTATCTCCCGAACATCATATTTTTAATGGAGACGAAGAACGAGGAAACCTATTGCTAGAGAATACGAGTAAGGATGAGAATGGAAAGTAGCTATTATGTTAGCCTGAACGAAGCATCGGGAGGGCTAGCACTATGCTGGACAACGAAGATAAAGGTAAACATCAGGTATGCAGACCAGAGCTGCATTGATTGTGAGTTCAAGTTCAAGGAATATGGTGACACTATGCATATAACGTGAGTATATGCGAGTACAGACGCAAATGAACAGTCTCAAAACTAGAACCTATTGAGATCGTTAGGGCAGGGCCGAAGGGGCTTATGGATGGTTTTGGGAGATTTCAATACTATATACCACCATCATGAGAAAGAGGGTGGGATAAGGAAGTGTCGGACGTCGGATCCGACTTTCCCCGACCCGTTTTGGATTTTTTTTTTCGCTCGAAAATGTCGGGTCTTGGCGAGCGACGGGTCCGGTCGAGCGGGGTCATCAACCGGACTGAAAAATGTGAAAGAGTCGCCACCGATTAATTAAAGGCTAATCGGAATCCTAAAATTGCCTAAGGTACATGGTGTTAACATCCTAGGGCTTGGAAAGGTCTACGTCTAGAGAATCGAGTTCGGGGGTTTGATTACGTCTTAAGGGCTCGCGAGCCCATAATCCGCCCTTTCGGTACTTTAGTTTGCTTTTGAATTTATATTTTTTTCAACTTTCATGATTTACCCAAATTGTCCAATTTGATCATGTTTGGCTAAAGAGATGACATGCATTTTTTTTAATTAAGGGTGAGCCATTTGATCACACATAAGCAACAATGGAACGAACCATGGTCAGAGGCATAGTAAATCTTGAAGATGCTGAACACATACTTAGCATACCTATCCCAAAGGAAGGAGGGAGGGATCAATACATATGGCCTCACACAAAGGATGACTCAACTCAAGTCCGGTCGGTCTATCATAAGCTACGAGAGGAAAGGGGACAACAAGGGCGATCGAATATCCATGACAACCTATGGAAGGAAATATGGAAAACCAAGGTGATCCCCAATGTACAAAATTTCATATGCATACTTGCTACTAATGCGATGGCGGTGACGACCAACATGGCAAGAAGGGGAATGAATGTAAGTCAGGCTTGCCCGATATGCGGAGGTTTGGAGACACGGGAACACATGATCCTAGAGTGTCGATGGACATAACCGATATGGTTTGGCATACTAGGGTTGCAGATGAACCGAACATCAAGCAAGGATTTGGTCACATGGCTAGAGATGAGGCGGGCGAACCGGGTGACACGAGAGAGACGAGGTGGACTCTTACCCTTCTAACATGCTGGCACGCATTTGGAAGACAAGATGTAAGGGAGCTTTCAAGGCACACAAACCGAACCCGAGATTCGTAGTATCGGAAATCCAACATGCCCTAGCCAAGCACAAGGAGCACGAACACACGCCTAGACCGAACCAAGCTAGTAGATCGAAAGACCTTTGGCGAGCACCAACGGGGACCACCATCAAGATAAATTGTGATGCATCGTGGTGTAGTCAAACACGAAGAGCGGGCATTGGGGTGGTAGCACGGGATAGCGAGGGAAAAGTGGTAGGCGGTATGAACCGAAGGGAATGGTGACATCGAGACCATGGAGGCAAGAGCCATACAAGAAGGAGTCCGTTTAGCGATCGACCGAGGATGGCAAAATAGCATCATTGAAATGGATTCACAAACGGTTCATCGACAAATCGGGGGCGAGGCGATGCATTGGAGGCTGTCAACCACGATACAAAACATGAGAGTACTATAAATACACAAATTGAGAAAGTACAATGGCGAGCTATCTCAAGGACCGCAAACCAGTGCGCGAATTGGATAGCCAAACAAGCGAGAATGGAAGTGAAAGACCACCACTACTATAGTTATGTTTACTAGTTAATGATTGTAATCCCGAACAACCGTGACCATGTGTCACGACGTTTTATTTCATCAAGTAAAGCAGTATTTTTGACAAAACAAAAGTACTAAAATCAGGGATTTGACTTTCTATAAATTCTTTTAAAGAAAATTTTATTGTATTCTGTTATCAGTTTTTTCCCTTTCGTGATTACACAATATTTGTATCAATTTTTTTTCCAGTAGGGGCAAACACTAAAATTAAAAAAAAATATATATATATAGGTATAATATACTGTCATTCAAAGTCGGCGGAGGGTGTAGTCGGAGGGTGCTTCCCATGGACCTTGAATAGCTTGGTCCCACCACATGCCCTGGTTCTTGCCTCTTCATCTCCCTTATTCTCCCCCTCATTCCTAGCCCAGACTACTCTCCACTGACCCATTGACCCTCATGCCGCTCCTCTTCACTCTCACGTATTCACATAAAGCTATTTATTCATCATTATATGATGAAATCGGAAACGAGTGGCGGATTGAAGAACAATAGAAACCCTAAAAACTGAGGTTTTTAGAAGAAGCAATTGAGGTTCATCGAGACTTGTTCCTTCATTTGGAAGTCTCTCCCCCTTAAATAAAAATAACCCCAATATCAATTTACAATAACTATCCGATAAATGATCATAAAAACGGAAAAATAGAAACACTGGCTCATCTATTGAGACGGGCCAAGACCAGAGAAGACAAAACGACACGGGTCAGACAAGCAAGCCAAACGAGCCGGCCAGATCCAAAGAAATAAAGCCCAAGCAACAAGCCTTCCAAATTGAAGACAAGACCAAACAATATCAGATTCCAATACTCCCCCTCAATCTGGAAGCGGTGAAATGATCTCCCCCTGTCCAGCAAATATATTCTTCATTCCAAGTCTTCCAATCAATAACTGATGTTCTTGTGTTCCAAGAGGTTTGGTGAATATATCAGCCAACTGATCACCTGTTCTAACATGCTCAAGCTGCACAACTTTGTCAATCAATTTTTCTCTAATATAATGGCAATCTATCTCAATATGTTTGGTTCGCTCATGAAAAACAGGATTGTTAGCAATCTGAATTGTAGCTTTAATATCACTGTACAAAACAGATAGAATATTTTGCTTAAATCCCAATTCCTCCATTAATCCTCTAAGCCATATAATTTCATATAATGATGCACTCATGCTTCTATATTCAGATTCTGCAAAGGATCTAGAAAGAGTGTTTTGTTTCTTAACTTTCCAACTAACCAAAGACTTTCCTATCATGATGCAAAAACCAGTAACAGATTTTCTAGATTCAATGCAACTAGCCCAATCAGAGTCACAATAGGAAATAATCTTTGGCAAAGATTGAGAGGATAGAAGGATACCTTTACCTGGTTCCTTTTTTATATACCTGATTATTCGCATCGCAACTTCAAGATGCGAATTTTTCGAATTTTGCATGAATTGATTGAGATTCTGCAATGCAAATGAAATATCTGGGCCAGTAATGGTGACATCATTTAGGGGTTCATCATCAAAATTGACATTCAAATGCTTATCATAATCCACACTAGTAAACTTCACATTCTGCTCCATAGGAGTTCTGACAGTTTTAGCACCCGAAAGACCAACATCAGAAATAAGCTCTAATGCATATTTCCTTTGGCAGAGTACCAATCCCTGATTAGACCGAGTTATCTCAATACCAATAAAATATCTCAATTCACCCAAATCCTTCATTTTGAAATATGATTCCAAAACATGCTTTAAATTAGATATCAGACTATCACTATTACCACAAATGAACAAATCATCCACATATATCAAAAGAATAACCAACTCATTTCCAATCCGCTTTGTAAACAGAGAATATTCAAACTTTAACTGATTATATCCAGCATCAACAAGAGAATTGGTCAACTTAATATTCCATTGTCTACTAGCCTGTTTTAAACCATATAACAATTTTCGGAATTTGCAAACAAGATGAGTACTATTTTTACCAACAAATCCTTCAGGAGCATGCATATACACTTTCTCATCTAAATCTCCTTGTAAAAAGGCATTATACACATCCATTTGATAAAGAGGCCAGTTATAAACAGAGGCAAGGGTTAGCACAGTTCTAATAGTACTCATTTTAACAACGGGAGAAAAAGTGTCAAAATAGTATATACCATGTTTTGGCTATATCCCTTAGCCACCAATCTGGCTTTATGCCTATTCAAGGAACCATCATAATTAAACTTCAATTTATATACCCACTTACATCCAATCGCCCTTTTACCTTAAGGAAGAGGGACCCAGTCCCAAGTCTGATTTTGCTCAAGGGCATCTATTTCATCCTCCATTGCTCGAATCTAGGATTCATCTTTGACCACTTCAGAAAAAAATTTGGCTCAACAATTTTGGAAATTGAGCTCAGATATACGTGATAACTATTAGACAAACCGTCATAGCATATAAACTTGCTTATAGAATGCGGACAAGATACATTCGAAACCTGATAGTCTTTCATCCATATGGGAGGCTTAATATCTCTACCTGACCTGCTGAAAACAGACATAGAAGAATCATGTGTAGTAGGGACATCATTGCTATCAAGGTCATTATATGACTCATCATGTAGCATGTTTCCATCAGTGCCACGAGTGGCATCATCATCTGGAGTATCTGCACTGACACCAACATTATTCTCCTCAGTTCTCACATCCTGAGGGATGCTTACATCATAGGAGTCTGACTCAGCATGCTAATCGAAAAATATGGGCAACTGATCTGATTTGCTATTCTCAAAAGGAAATTCTTTTTCATTGAATTGAACATCCATACTAATGAAATATTTTCTTCCAGTCAAATCATAGTCTATATCCCTTTTGAGATTCTGAGTATCCCACCAAAACATATGGTATAGCTCTAGAAGCAAATTTATCAGCCACCTGCATATTTTTCGCATAACATAAGCATCCAAACACCCGAAGGTGACTAATCACAGGTTTCTTATTACTCAACATATCAATAGGAGATTTCCCATTTAGCACATTAGATGGCATCAAATTGATCAAGTAGCAAGCTATTAAGACACAATCCCCCCCAAAATTCATTAGGAAGTGAGGTCTGCAACTTAAGTGCCCTGGCCACTTCCAGGAGATGTCGATGCTTTCGCTCAACTCTCCCGTTCTGTTGGGGGGGGGGGGGGGTATATAGGAAACTGCTTTGATGAGCAATCCCCTTTGCTTGAAAGAATGTCTTAATATTCTCATTAAAGAATTCCTTACCATTGTCTGTTCTGAAGGCTTTAACTTTCTTACCGAATTGTGTCTCAACCATGATAACAAACTGCTTCAAAACAACAACAACATCGTATTTAAACTGCATTAAGTGAATCCAAGTAACTCTCGAAAAATCATCCACCAATGTCAGAAAAAAACTTTTGTTATCATAAGTGAAAGTGTGAAAAGGGCCCCATACATCAGCAAGAATAAGATCAAACATAACATCTGCTCTTGATACAGAATTAGGAAAAGGTTTTCTGACAATTTTCGCTTTGGGAGATATGGATCATTCAGTTTTATCATATATTCTTTGGAAAATCAAGGGAATCCAAATGTTCCAATGCCTTTAACGAAATATGTAAAAGACGCTTATGCCACAACATAACATTTGAAACAACAGGAAAAAAATTACATGGGGTATCATTACAGGTTGTTCTAATGAAGTATATACCCGATTTAAGCTCACCGGTCCCCAAGACCTGCCATTTGAGAGGTCCTACAGGACATCAAACTTAGGGTAAAAAATCACAGAACAGTTCAGTTCTTTAGCAAGTCTAGAGACTGATAAAAGACTGTATTTAAAGTCAGGCAAATACAGAACATTCATCAATTTCTTATCCTTACTAAAGAAAAAATTTCCGATACTACTAAGAGTTGAAAAATCCCCATTAGGCAATTGGACCCTAGTTCCTGGAATCAACTTATTTTCACATAACCAATCATTTCTCTTGGTCATGTGATCTGTTGCTTCAGTATCTAGAATCCAATAGTCACTACTAGAGGCAATAATGGAATTTAAATAAATACCTGCTGTATTCACACGGTGATCCTCTATAGGGGTAGCACCTGCTGGTATTGCAGTGCTGCCAACCTGTCTAACTGTTTGCAACAACTTTTCAAACTGACCACGTGTGAGGGTAATATTACCTTGTACAACAGAACTCTAAGAAGGATCATTAGAAAACACTTTTGATAAATCAGAATTGACATCACTATTTTCAGAAGAGGCAGCATTAGCTTTTGAACTGT
The DNA here is from genome assembly GCA_946814005.1 of Chamaenerion angustifolium. Classification (NCBI taxonomy): domain Eukaryota; kingdom Viridiplantae; phylum Streptophyta; class Magnoliopsida; order Myrtales; family Onagraceae; genus Chamaenerion; species Chamaenerion angustifolium. The sequence continues at coordinate 25,031,614 of OX328270.1, read as the reverse complement.
TGGTTTTTCCTTTAAAAAAATTCTTATATTTGAAACAATTGTCCTTAGCGTGTCCCTTCTTTTTACAGAAGTCACAGCCTCATGCAAATCATCGATCAAAAGTATGTCTCTTCTTCTTATAGTGAGTACATTCCAAATTCTGATTTCCTCTAGGTCGATCCATACTAAGAGAACCATTCACACATCCAAAACTAACATTCATCATAGAAGTAATTCCTTTTTGGGTTTCTTCTTGAATAAGAAGATTATACGCTTGATTTACAGATGGGAGAGGATTCCAAAGAAGTAAATGACTTCTAACACCAGAATAAGTATCATTCAAACCAGCCAAAACTGAAAAAGACGTTGATTATCTTTGTGCTCAATATGTTTTTTAAAATCCTCACCCTCAATAAGAGGTAAGGCACAAGCCGTATCATATTCAGCCCAAAGAAGTTTCAACTTAGTAAAAAAGTGGAAATAGAGTCAAGACCCTGTCGAGTCATGAAAATCTCCAAATGCAATTGATAAGTCCTTAGACCAATGGCCTTATCAAATCGTTCTGTAAGGTATTTCCACACAAGAAATGCATTTTCAGTATACATGTAACCACTAGCAAGATCTTTACAAATAGAATTCAAAATCCATCCTAAAACGACATCATTACATCTATCCCATAAATGATGGAAAACAGGATCATATTTTTCTCGCATGCAAGTCCTAGTAATAAAACCTATTTTGTTTCTTCCTAACAAAGTGAACCGAATAGCACGACTCCACATAGCATAATTTTCAGGCTCAGTTAAAGAAACAGAAATCATGATAACACCAGGATTATCACTCGCATGTAAGAAAAGAGGATGATGAGATCCTACCTTGGCCACGACCTCATCATCAATATCATCAATCTCATATTTACAAGTCTCCTTAACAGGTTTCTCCTCAGCCATGAAGAACAAAAAAACAAAATAGCAGAAGATTACCTTACGACCAAAGAAAGGTCAAGAGAAGACAAACCATCAGGCGAAACGTAAATCGGATAGAGAAAAAGATCACATGCAAGGCTAAACTGCCTTTGGCTCTGATACCATGATGAAATCGGAAAAGAGTGGCGGATTGAACAACAATCGAAACCCTAGAAACAGAGGTTTTCAGAAGAAGCAATTGGGGTTCATCGAAACTTGTTCCTTCCTTTGGAAGTCTCTCCTCTTTAAATAAAATTAACCCCAATATCAATTTACAATAACTGTCCAATAAATGATAAAAACTGAAAAAGAGAAACACAGGTTCATCTATTGAGACGGGCCAAGACCAGATAAGACAAAACGACACAGGCCAGACAAGCAAGCCAAACGACACAGCCTGATCCAAAGAAAAAAAGCCCAAGCAACAAGCCTTCCTGATTGAAGACAAGCCCAAACAATATCATATTCCAATATTATATATAACTTGTAAATTATAATACTTATTTTACTATAATTTCGAGATAAATCATGAGTTCATGACATATGCGAATTTTTTCAAAAACTGTTTATATTAGAAAATAATTTTGGAAAATTAAATATGGAAAAAAAGTATTTACAAATATAAGTATAGGCGCGGGTTCCCGGGGTCGCGCCTAGAAGATAGGGTTCTTTATAAATAACCCTATCTCCCATCAGCTCTCCCATTCCCTCCACAGCAGTCGCCAGCTCCAGCCGCCTCCAGCCTCCCGTTGGCCAGCCGCCTCCAGCTCCCCCGGAGTGCTGCCCAAACCGCCACCACCCTGCCTTCAGCTCCCGCTGCCTAGCTGCCTTCTGCCGCCCAACCGCTTCCTGCCCCCCAGCTGCCTCCTGCCGCCTCCAGCCGCGTCGGAATCTCGCGCGCCAGCCTCTAGCCTCCTCGAAGTGCTGCCAAGATCGCCACCACCCCGCCACCACCGCAGTGTCCACCGCAGCTTCCACCGAGGAAATTGGTAATTTTGTTTTATTTTAATAAATATATTTTTTATAAATATATGATGAATAATATTTGTTGTTGTGCTAATTAGACATATTAGTAATTATTGTGCTAATTAAATATATTATTAAAAATTAATTAGATATATTTGAATTATTAGATAATGATTAGTAAAAATAATTGTGCAAAAAATATAAATTGTTAGAAATTAAAAATTTATACTGTTTAATTGTATAGTTATCATGCAGGCGCGCGTAGTTATGACAAATCAGTTGCGTGGTCCAAATGTGATAAATGTTGGTCCTTTGGATCCATCGGTCCTTTGGGGACAAGACCAACATCCTTCGTCGGATCTTAGTGCTAACCAACAGATCACGTTTCGATGTTTAAAACTGGAAGAAAATCTAATTTCAGAAAATGCTAAAGCGATTGTGGAAGCAGTTGGTTTATGGGATGTGGTTATTATGTCACATCCCAAACTGGATCCTAAGTTACTGACGTCCTTGTCCGAGCGTTGGCGACTAGAGACACACACCTTTCATCTCAGACATAGAGAGATGACGATCACTTTAGAGGACGTAGCCGTGATACTTGGACTTCGTATACACGGAGATGCAGTGAAAGATGATTATGCAGTTGAGGAAGATATGGATGCTGCAGGTTTGGAATTATTGTGTCTAAACTTACAAGGTCGTAAACATTTTGTTAAGTTGACTACGTTACGACAACATCTTTTTCATCCTCATCTTACCGCTGAACAACAAACGAGGACATTTATCCTCATGATACTCGGTGGTGTGTTGTTTACAACGACAAAGAAAGATAAGGTGTCGTTAAACTACTTATTACTGCTGAGGGATTTACAAAGAGCAGCTCATTATAGTTGGGGTTCAGCTGTTTTGGCTGCAACATATCGGGGATTGTGTGAGGCATCTGAGCTTAACACTGCAACATTCTCAGGATGTGCCATCCTAGTACAGGTATTCCATATGATAGTTTTGTATGAATATTTAGAATTGATTCTACAATTTTATTAATTTGTGTACACTACAGTTATGGTCGTGGGAGCACCTTCACGTTGGTCTTCCTGTGCTCCAGGGTGAAGTGGAAGGTGGAGAGTTGCATTCCTTAGGATACAAGTTGATTTTATTTTTTATTTGGATTAATTGTGACAAACATTTGTATTCGTAATATTGATGAAATCTTAATTATGAATATTTTTCTTAATAGGTGGGCGTTTTTCTTAATAGGTGGTCATCGGGGAACCTTCCTCAAGTCGAGGGCCATTCAGACAGTCACGTAAATTTAGAGTTGTTGAACGTCGTCCCCGATGTCGGACGTCGAATCCGACTTTCCCCGACCCGTTTTGAAAATAAATTTTAAATTTCGTTTGAAAATGCCGGGTCTTGGCGGGGGACAGATCCGGTTGAGCGGGGTCATCAACCGAACCGAAAAAATTGAAAGAGTCGCCACCGATTAATTAAAGGCTAATTGGAATCCTAAAATTTGCCTAGGGTACATGGAGTTAACATCCTAGGGCTTGGAAAGGTCTACGTCCAGAGAATCGAGTTTGGGGGATTGATTACGTCTTAAAAGCTCGCAAGCTCATAATCCGCCCTTTCGGTACTTTAGTTTGCTTTTGAAATTTTTTTCATTTACCTGAATTGCCCGTTTTGATCATGCTTGGCCCAAAAAGACTTTATGCATTTTCCTTAAATTAAACAAACCATGTACAAACATTTTTTTTAGTTAATTTCAAATAAACAAGAGAGAACTAAAGTTAATCGTGCTCGAAAAAAATGGTTTAACTATCGAGCCATTTTAAACGTGTCAAAACATGCACGAATGATTTTTGAAGATATTAAGCTCGTTGGACTAATTTGTCCCATTTTGAGAAGTTATAGGATGTCCAAAAAAATATAGGGACCAAAATGCAATTTATTAAAATTTGAGCTGAATTGGACAAATATTTTCAAAAATTGTATAAATGACCCTAAACTATTGTGGACTTATTCGTAACATTTGGTAAAGCTCCAAAATAACCAGAAATTTATTCTGGACTTATTTGTAACATTTTGAGAAATCATGGAATATCCAGAAAAAATTAGGAATCAAAAATGTAATTTTCAAAAATATTATAACTGAACTGGAAATATTATTTTTTTAAATTACAGAATTGACCCTAAACTATTCTAGATTTATTTGTAACACTTGGTAAAATTCCAAACTAAACCCGAAAATTATTCTAGACTTATTTGTAACATTTTGAGAAGTCATGGAATGTCTATAAAAGTTTAGAAATCAAAATGTAATTTTTAATAAAAACGAGCTGAATTAAGAAAAAAAATTAAAAAATTACACAAATGACCCAAAACATTTCCGGTTTGGTTTATAACACTCGATAACGTCCCATAAATGACCCGAGAGTCCAAGGACCGAGTTGTAACCTTCATCAAAGTTTGGGAATGACCTAAGTCATTTTTGAAATTGTTTTTTTTTACATATACATAATATACATATATTCTACATATACATATATAGTATTACATAGACATAATATAAATATATATTCTACATATAGATATATATAGTATTACATAAACATAATATAAATATATATTATACATATAGATATAATAGTATTACATAAACATAATATAAATATATATTATACATATATATATATATAGAAATACATAAACATAATATAAATATGGGAAAAGTATGAAATTGCACCCAGATGTTTGCATTTTTTTGTCATTGGACCTATATGTTTTTTGCCGCAATTATTTACACCCGTATGTTACATTTTGTTGGTCATTGCACCCAACGTTAAAAAATTCCGTTAAATGTCACGTGAAGGGCACGTGTTGTCGTTAAATTTAAACTTATGTCATGTTAAATGACCAATTTACCCCTAAGGTAAGCCATCATCCCATCGAAGCGCCTCCGCAACACGATTGCCGGATTTTCCACCCACCTGATGAAGCGTATACAGAAGGGTCCCATTCGCGACATCTCCCTCAAGCTGCAGGAGGAGGAGCGCGAGCGCCGATTGGACTTCATCCCCGATGAGTCCGCCATCAAGACCGACTTCATTGGAGTCGATAAGGACACCATTGACATGCTTAAGGCCCTCGGCATGTCTGAGCTTCCTGGTGTTACCGCTGTGGAGCAGTCTGCTCCTCCTGCTGCTGTTGGTGGCTACCGTGGCGCTGGTGCTGGTGCTGCTCTTTCTGGAACTTCTGCACAACTCGATACTTCTGTTTCCTATGCTTGGCTTAAATGATGAGGCCTTGGTTTGATATAACATTTTCTTTTAAAACCAGTAATGTAAAAAGGATGGATGAACCTAAAATGGAGTTAAGCGGGTACCAATAACTAGGAATTGTTCTTTATGCCATTCTTGAGTTTTATCTAGGTTTAGTGAGAATTTTAATAGATATGTGTAAGCCAAAACACGAATTTATCAGTAAATTGAACATCGTGGAACCGGTTGGTCGATCTGTAGTCTTATGGCAGGTGGTTTTGTATCATTTGATACTGCAGTTGTGAAACTAAAAAGTTCATGAGCAGGACTATGTAGACATGGAGGATGATAGCTATTGCAATAGGGACGCGGCTCCTAAACTAGACGGAAAAGCGAAACAGAAAACCTTTCTGCTAGATCATACCCTAAGTGTTGATCAATCTACTGCAGTAGATAAACCTTCATCCGTTTTTGATGGTACCTTTGCAATATCAGGTGTAAAGGAGTTGGCTAGTAAAGATGTCAATGCAGGACAAACGGTTGCTGATAAACGTGTAGAATTCAGTTTCTCAAGTGCAATAGCCTCCACCAGTCCTGCCAGCTCTGCTATGACTCAATCTACCTTAGCAGTTGATAAGTCTGTTTTACCTAACGAGTCAAAATCTGCTGTCCCTGCGGTCAGCTTTGGCGATAAAGTTAGTTCATTGAAGGATCAAGATACTCCTACATCACCATTGAGTTTTGTTGCAAATAATGGATCTGTTTCTAGTAGTGCTAATGAGGCAGAGGGTAAGCATAAACAAAGTGCATTATCTTCGGATTCAAAACCAAAAAATCTGACCAGGTAAGCATATTTGCTCTTCTTCATTTTCTCCTCCCTATGTAGGAAGTACTGACTTATATACCTGTATGCGTTCATCATCAACAACATAACCATAGTTAAAAAAATGTGAATGGACCTTGTAGAATTAGAATATTAAATTTGTCACTCACTTTGGACCCAGATTAGACTAACAGTTAATCTAATGGTGGGTTTGGAACGGTCGATTTTCCTGTGATTCAACAATAATTATCCAAAAAGAATCACGAAGACAACTAGAATGGCAACTGCAATCTCCTGGAATGTCAAACTGGCTTATCATGTGCAGCATACTACCATAAGAAGTGTCTAACTGATATGAAATGGGAAGACTCAGGTTGGGTGTGTGGAAATGAGAAGATAGGCTTGGACACTTAATTAAAAAGGCTTGGAAATGGTTGCATTTGGAGTAAGAATCAATGAATTGAGATTCAAATGTGTGTTTTGTAGGTGGATAAGTGACAGCCGAGATGAATACACCAAGGATTGAACCATCTTGAATTGTGCTAGAGCCTGCCCTGGGGGTATTTTCGGTATACCAGGTCAGATATAACGGTTACTGTCAGAAATGGATGGAAAGGCTCAATTACAAACAAGTGTAAACATATGGGTGTAAGAACAAACATCATGGGTGCAGTTACCAATTCTGGCAAACATCCGGGGTGCAATTTCATACTTTTCCCTATAAATATATATTATACATATAGATATATATAGTATTACATAAACATAATATAAATATATATTATACATATATATATATATTAACAAGTATATTATACATAAATATATAATATATGTATATAAACTCTCAATTTTATTTCACATTTATAAAATACAAATATGAGAGAAATATACCTAACTCATTGGAGGTTAAAATACCGTAAATGGAACCGAGTCCGATAATTATCGGTCTTTTTCACTCTTTTTTTTCCCTATTTTTTCTCTCTTTTTTTTTTCTTTTTTTTTTTCTATTTTTTTTCTATCATTCTCTCCTCATTTAAGCTCACCTCACCGTATCTTCATCCTCTCTTCATTGAAGCATTGCCTTCAATTTATAGAACTTGAATTCTTATTTTATTCATATTTGCTTTTAATAATAAAAAAACCCAACTTGGTTCAAAAGAGGAACACGGCCATGTGTGGTCATGTTCGAAATTCAGATATTTATTTTTAAAATTTTAATATATATATATATTTTTAAAATTGTTTTTTTTTAATATCGATTTCTCTTGACTCGATTCCTTGCGTACGGTATTTTGACCATGAGCCAAAATCAGGTGTCTACACCCGACAACTCTCTTCAAGTGAAGAATCCGAAGAGGAGTATTACGAGTAGTTTAGTGTGTCATTAAATAATATTGGAACGTATTATTATTAACTGCGTGTAAGAACTATTGCATTCATCTTTTATGTTATTTAGTTAGTTGTCCTGATTGTTTTAGAAGTTTTTGACAAACTTCAAAATTTGACATTTCTTACAATCCCATTTAACCCCCCTAAAACGATGTGAAATAGAAGGTGCTAATTTTTTCACTGTTTTATTTTTTCCCAAAATTTTAGTGGACATAACTACTGACATAAAAAGAGTAATGACACTGGTTACATGAAATTTTGACATTCACATTTTTCTTAAAAATTACAACATCCTCTAAGTACGATATACTCCATATTACAACATGTTCAAATTACAACATTTTTCTTATGAAGCCTAACGTGGAACTTTACATGTCTTCCGATTATGTCCACTTCCATCGGATTTGGAGCAGTTGTTTCTCCTGGGCAAACCTTCCCTAGCGTCCAACTCGTTATGAATACGACTGGATTTTCTTCTACCGCGCTTTGTCCTCCACCTATCCGGATCATGAGTGTACTTTGGAAGATCAAACTGTGGCCAACAATAATCGTCTGGTATTGGTTGAAAACATGTTGAGTATGCTGCTAGACGTGCATGATTCGAATATAGCGCATCGACATGAGGAGCCTATTGCATCCCTGTCTTAGTGAGTGCTGTCATTCCATGTGAACACGGGTGATGATATATTTGTCATAATCCACACTCACATTTTTGCTCAACCACGTTAACCGTATAATTACCAGGAGTGGTCCAACCGACACCTTGTACAAATCTACCAATATTACACACTTGGAAAACACTGTGTTCTTGACTGAACTGGGCAACTTCCATCCTACCAAGTTGTTTCTGTACCAGAGTAATGGTATTTTGGACAACCTCAGACCATACCTTCGACTCCTCAATGACAACTATTGCTTCGTGTCGACGCTTGAAGAAGTACGTACTGGATCTCCAATAAGTTAGTTTGACTAACTCAGTCAACGACAATGCCCTTGCGCCTTTCAAAACGCCGTTAAACACTTCAACCAAGTTCGTTGTCATGTTTCCATACTGAGCTCCTCCATCGTACGCTAATGCCCATCTCTCAAGGGGTATGTTGGATATCCAATCCATGTACTTTCCATCATGGATCACCAATAGATTAGCATACCAAACATCAAACTTACGTTTATCAGACCCGTGTAAGCTAAAACTGAATTTCTTATAAAAAACACTATCAACTTGCAATCGATGTTTTGGTGTCGTTCAATGAGGACTTCATTAGCACATGTATGTGGAGAATGCAGTTTGGAAATTCTCCACAATCCAAGATGCTTAAAAAGACTTCCTCTCAATGACCACGAACAGTTTGTAGGATCAACTTTACACTTAAAAACAATTGATTTTGGATTGGATGACTCAACAGTACACACCTTAGAATTTTCTATGTGTCATTTCCTCACAGTGGCAGCTAACTCGTCCTTACTACTAAACTTCATGTTTGTATTTAGGAAACTTTCACTCGACGTGTCATCAACGACCATAGACCACACATCCCTTGATTGAAAGTTGTCGATCCAGTTACTATCAACCCAATTTTCAGCAGTCAGTTGCATCATTTGCACGTCGTGTGAGCTACTTCCACCATGGACACCTCCGGTTTCATCTTCAGAATTCTCGCCAACTTCAAACACCTCTTCGTTGTCTTCATCAATGTGCCCTGTAAAATGCTCAATATATGGATCTTCTTCATTAACCACATGGTCATCTGAGAGTGCATCAACGTCGACATCGTCATCTGAGAGATCATTGTTGTGACCATGCAAAATATCCACTGTCTCATCACCACCATCCCCGATATTTGGAATCACATTAAGTCCTCTAGTCACGCTAAACACAATAAATCGACTAGCAGAACTTAATTGTAAAGCAAAAGACAATGCTGAATCCGATCGGATACGCACAAACTTGCAAAGTCCATCAGTATTTGTAAATTTATATGAAATGCTTATGGACATGGCTTCAACATCCGGCCAACCGCACTCCATACATATAATTTCCTTTAGTCTACAAAGAGAGATATCCAAGGTAGCTGTAGTAATACTGGATGTACCACCCACATAAACCTCACTAACATTCTCAGACACTATTTCGCCGCCATATAAGCAAATTATACCAATTTCTGTCATGCTTGATCCTAAAAAATTAGTATTATAAAAATTCTTATCAGATATGTTTATTTTGTACTTAACTTAATATTTATGTAAATATAACTCCTACAAATTTTTCAAAAATTAATATTATACAATATACAAAAATAAATAACATACCTTCGTGGTGGGAGAGCTGAGGAATGAAGAGCTGCTTGGAAGAAGGCTGCTTGGAAAGGAAGGGGAGATGAGCAAGCGAGAGTACTCGGTACAGATTTATCGAAAACATATAATAATTGAAAAATACTGTTACAAATTCTATAATTATTGGCAGTGTAGAGCAAATAATTGGTGCATATGCGCTATCTTGAAGTAGTGCCTATTAACATTTTCATAAATTTTTTCGGACGATATGTACTTTTTTAAAAAAAATTCCTAGCATATACCCTTTTAAAAAAAATCGACATATACTTCTTCTTTCCTTCTTCTTCTTCTTTCATTAAATCTAAAAAGATAGGGAGGATGGGACACATGGAGGGAGAGGTATGGAAAGGTGTCAGGAGAAAGAGGCATAGAGGGAATTTTTTCAAAAAGTGTTACTATTAGAAAAAAAAATTGAAAAATTATATATTGAATTTTTTTTTTTAGGAATATATGCATAGGCGCAGGGTCACTCAGGTCGCGCCTATGCATCCTACCAAGTTGTTTCTGTGCCCGAGAAATGGTATTTTGGACAACGTACGACCATACCTTCGACTCCTCAATGGCAACCATTGCTTCGTGTCGACGCTTGAAGAAGTACGTATTGGATCTCCAAAAAGTTAGTTTGACTAACTCAGTCAACGATAATGCCCTTGCACCTTTCAAAACGCCGTTAAACACTTCAACCAAGTTCGTGGTCATATTTCCATACCGAGCTCCTCCATCGTACGCTAATACCCATCTCTCAAGGGGTATGTTGGATATCCAATCCCTGTACTTTCCATCATGGATCGCCAATAGATTAGCATACCAAACATCAAACTTACGTTTATTAGGTGTACTTGCCATTATGTACACCTGTAATTCAGGATAACACTTTTGAAGGCGTGCACAAAAGCGATGTGACGTGCACAAAAGCGATGTGACGTGCACAAAAGCGATGTGTTCCAATACCGTATTGACAATATACAGCCTCCACCGCGTTAATTATTGCCCTGTGCTGATCAGACATTAGACATACATATCGATCCTTGGTTACGTTATCCCTCAGATGCTGTAAAAACCAGTTCCAACTCTCGTTTGTTTCTCCATCTGCAATACCAAATGCCAAAGGATATATGCCATTGCTAGAATCGTAAGATACGACTACAAGCACTTTTCCATTGTATTTCCCATACAAATGTGTCGCATCTATACTTATAAGAGGCCGACAATGGACAAATCCTTCAATGGCTGGACCAAATGACCAAAACATCATTCAAAAGATTGCTACTCCAGTTTCAGCATTTAGCCTTTTGGGCATGAAATCATAAACTGTCCCAGGGATATATACGGCCATAGCTGAAAGTAGCCTAGGGAGGTTTACAAAGGCATCTTCGTGCGTTCCATATAACAACTCCAACACCACTTGTTTGGAGTACCATGCCTTTGGATATGAAATTTTCGAACCAAACTCATGCTCAACCATGGACTGGATTACTGAAATTTTCAGACCCGTGTCAGTTAAAACTGAATTTCTTATCAAAGACGCTATCAACTTGCAATCGATGTTTTGGTGTCGTTCAATGAGGACTTCATTAGCACATGTATGTGGAGAATGCAGTTTGGGAATTCTCCACAATCCAGTATGCTTAAAAAGACTTCCTCTCAATGACCAAGAACAATTTGTTTGATCAACTTTACACTTAAAAACAATTGATTTTGGAGTGGATGGCTCGACAATACACACCTTAGAATTTGCTATGTGTCATTTCCTCACAGCGGCAGCTAACTCGTCCTTACTACTAAACTTCATGTTTGTATTCAGGAAACTTTCACTCGACGTGTCATCAACAGCCATAGAACACTCATCCCTTGATTGAAAGTTGTCGATCCGGTTACTATCAACCCAATTTTCAGCAGTGGGTTGCATCATTTGCACGTCGTGTGAGCTACTTCCACCATGGACACCTCTGTGTACATCTTCAGAATTCTCGCCAAGTTCAAACACCTCTTCGTTGTCTTCATCAATGTGCCCTGTAAAATGCTGACTATATGGATCTTCTTCATTAACCACATGGTCATCTGAGAGTGCATCAACATCGACATCATCATCTGAGAGATCATTGTTGTGACCATGCAAAATATTCACTGTCTCATCACCACTATCAGTAATGTTTGGAATCACATTGAGTTCTCTAGTCACGCTAAACACAATAAATCGACTAGCAGAACTTAATTGTAAAGCAAAAGACAATGCTGAATCCGATCGGATACGCACAAACTTGCAAAGTCCATCAGTATCTGTAAATTTATATGAAATGCTTATGGAGATGGCTTCAACATCCGGCAAACCGCACTCCATACATATAATTTCCTTTAGTCTACAAAGAGAGATATCCAAGGTAGCTGTAGTAATACTGGATGTACCACCCACATAAACCTCACTACCATTCTCACAAACTATTTCGCCGCCATATAAGCAAATTATACAAATTTATGTCATGCTTGATCCTAAAAAATTAGTATTATAAAAATTCTTATCAGATATTTTTATTTTGTACTTAACTTAATATTTATGTAAATATAACATACCTTCGTTTTGGAGAGTTGGGACTGCTTAGCGTGGAAGAGACTGGTTGAACGAGAAAGACTAAATTGAATACGAGCAGCAACAGCCTCCTCGGTACACATATTTAACTAAGTAACAAAATAATTAGAAATTACTGTTCGAAATTCTTCAATTATTGACTGAAATCGCAAATATTTGATCCATAGGCGCATCCCAGGGTAGCGCCTATTGAATAGGCGCGTCCCAGGGAAGCGCATATTCACATTTTCCTAAATTTTTTTCGACGGTATCTACTTTTTCAAAAAAAAATTCTAACCCATACACTTTTTGAAAAAATTCGCAAAGAGGAGGTTAAGTGAGGAGGACGGGGAGCCAATAGGAAGAGAGGGCACATGGAAGTGGAGAAATGAACATGAATGAGGGAAAGAGATGAGAGAAGGATGACAAATATATAAAACACAATTAAACTTTTTTTATTTTATTTATTAAAAGTGATTTGTAAAAAGTTATTATTAATCTACAAATAGAATTTTTTATATGTATTTACAGTTTGTAAAATGTAATATCGTGTTAGTCATAATGGATTCTTTATATGCGAGTCCAAGCCACCAATTTCAAAGAGAGAATTACAAAAAATGGTGGACATTAAAAAAAAATTGGGTTCATTCATAACCCCTCGTAGTGGAACACACCTTCTTTTTTATTTTTTCTTATTAATTCATAATGAGGAATTAGATATAGGAAAACATATTAAAATTTAAAATATCATTAATCCCGACTTAATATGCTCTTTTTCGTTATAGAACGGGAAGGAAATTTCTACCCATTCTATACCATTAGTGTTTATCACTGATATCAGAATCGGACCGGTGGGCCGATCAAGAATTGAACCGAACCGGCGGACCGACCTGAAATCAGATTCATGTTCAGTTGGGTTTAAATAAAAAAAAACCGACTTGCATAGTGAATAGTGTTTGAACCCGTGTGAACCGACCGATTTTTGGTTCGATTTTTAACAGACCAATTTTTTTCCGATTTAAATCAATTGATTTTCAGCTATTAGGTTTTCGGTTTAATAGACCAATCACCAGTTTTTTTAACAGCTGACCGGTTTGAAACTTAAGTTAAGTTTTGTAATTTTTGTTATCACTCAGCTCAGTTTTGTGCTTCTGTTCTTCAAGTTTACACCGCAACACATTTGTCCTTCGGTTCCTTGTTCAGCACATCTACAGCACATCCACCGCAGTACTTCAGTTCCTTGTTCAGTTCTTCAGGAAGTTCATCCGTCCTTCTTTGGTTCCATTGAAATTGTTTTTCAATTCGTGGTTAATGTGTTGATTGTGCTTAAATTCGTGATGAAAATTTGTGTAATTGTATTGATTGGTGCTGAAAATTGTGTTGATTGTGCTTAAATTCGTGCTGAAAATTGGTTTAATTGTGCTAAAATTGTGTTATTGGTGCTGAAAATTGTGTTGATTGTGCTGAAAATTGGTGTTGATTGTTAATGTGGTTAATGTTGTTTGGTATTGAAATTGTGGTGATTGGTTAATTGTGTTGATTGTTAATGTGTTAATTGGTGTTGCAATTGGTTAATGTGGTTAATGCTAAAAACATGGTAATGTTGTGGTTATCACTTGTGGAAGAGAGATTCTTTGTCCTGCTGCAACCTGTTTTGCGACAAATTTTATTGCATTACAAAGCATCTTATCTCAAAAGGATACTTTAAGAGTTATGGTGACATCTAAGGAGTGGACTAGTTGTGCATATGCAAAGGAAAGTAATGCAATAAAATTTGTTGATCTCATACTTGATTCAACTTTTTGGAAGGAGTATGTTGTGATAGTGAAAGTGACTGAGCCTCTTGTGCGTGTTTTACGCATTGTCGATAGTGATGAAAGACCAAATATGGGTTATCTGTATGAGACTGCATAAAGCAAGATGTGAATTGTAGAAACGGTTTTAATGAAGAAAGAAGAGAATTGAGACTTATAGTAAGATTTTGAATTCAAGATGGAATAGATAAGTTCACAAGAAGCTTATATTAAATCTTGATGATGGTGATGACAATGAAGATGCAAACTTAACAATAAATGTTGTTGAGGTTGAAGAGAATTTACTTTATCATAATGAATAAACTGGTGGTGGTTATGCATATTGGAGTTTAAAGTTTAAATCTATTGTGTTTGATTTTGAGACTATTTTGTTATGTATGTTCAAAGTTTGAGGTAATTATGTTGTGTTATATTGTGTTTGAGAGTAATGTGTGTGTTTGAGACTATGTAGTTTGTGTGTGTTTGAGACTATGTAGTTTGATATAATTATGTATGTGTTTGAGACTATGTAGCTTGTAACTTTGTATTTGCAGTTTTTTTTTAAATTATGAACAGTGAACCAGGTCCAACCGAACTGGGAACCGACCCTCTCGCCGATTCGAGGATCGCTCCAGTTATGATAAGACTTGTGTTTATCCTAAAATAGAGTATCCAATACAAGATGTAAATTCTCGGCAACCAATGAATTTACTAATTAAGAGAAACAATTTCCTATCCAGTGCATGTTAGTGTGTTTTGATTGCTTGGGTTGCTATCCATTACGGGTTTACGACCCTGGCCCAAATGGGGAATTCAAAATATGATTTGGATGTGTCCGACCGACAACGTATCTAATCTCTATTTTGATGGTAGTTTGTGTTAATAATGTGGAGGATAAAATTATAATAAGTAATATTTAAAGGACTAAATATTGATATTCCGAAAGTAGTCTATTTCCAGGCGATGTCTTCCACGCGCCTCTCCCAATCGAATCAGAGAACCCCCCCGAGAATCTAGGGTTCTCTCTTGATTTGGAATCGAGACAATCCAATTACAGGATTTGTCCTCACCCTTTGGCATTAATTGCCAACACCAAACCAGCCAATCACTGAAGACCTACTGCAGAAGAAGTGACATCTTCATGCAAGAGAAGCCACGCAGCAACGAAGGAAGGCAACGATGTTCGACCCGTTTTTGATAGAAACTTCTGGTCGCCGGCAACATCAGTAACCTCGCCTGGATAGCTTGACCAAACCATCAGGGGAAGAAGCTACTCCGGTCTGTAACTAGCAAGGAGGAGACCGGAGCTCTCGTAGGAGACAACCGAGCACCATCCCCGACGGAACCATCTCTGCAAGCTAAACCAGAAACGCCAGCTACAACAGAGGCAGAGCGCGGAACCAGTAGTTGTGCCACCACCTAAACAAGCGAAAGCAATAGCTGAGATTGCTGCAGGCAGCTATCGTTTAGCAGTAGAGGGTCAAGCGTGGGAACTTGCCAAGGCAGTAATCAGAACCAGCCCCCCTGCACACAGACGATAACCGACAGCATGCCACTCTGAATTGGAACTGAAACAGTATACCCCCCATTACATTACCCAAACTATATCCGTTTTTTAACCAACTGCCTTTGTCTTATTTCAGCTTGTTTGTAGAGATAGTTGCCAGCTCTAGTGACAGCGAGTGCACCCACGGTGACACAATGCAGTCCAATTCCGGTTCTGGAGACAAAAACAAACCCGGGGTACAAGCGGTGGACCTCGACTCACACAAGTTCGGGGAAGATGAGATGTGTTATGTGGGCAAGGTGCTTTCCCAAACACAAATCAAACAGAACGTGATCCTAGGGGTCCTCCGACCTGCATGGGCTCGATATGGGAAGGTCACAACTTCGGAGGCGGAGCCGGGTATACTATTGTTTGATTTTGAGAATCAAGAGAATCCAAATCGGATACTAGACTGATCCCCATGGACAGTGAATTGACATATCCTCAACATCAAACGTTGGGACCTGAAAGTAGGAGTAAAGAAGGTGGACTTCAATAAGGTAAACTTCTGGATCCAAGTGCATGACCTAGGGCCGGAAAAATTTAGTGATGCCAATGCTTGGAAGATTGGGAAGATGGTAGGAAAGTGCCTAGAAATTGATACGTATGAGGGGAGAATATGTAGAAGCTATATGAGGATGCAAGTAGAAGTGAATGGGGAAGTAGCTTTGATGTCGGGGTTTTGGTGGAAGAACTCCATAGGGCAAGAAAAATGGGCAACTATTAAATATGAACGATTATCTGATTTTTGCTATGGTTGTAGTTTATTGGGGCACACGACATAAACATGCAAACAGGAAGTTCAAATGGCCGAACATAACCCAGACACCCCAGCTTATGGACCTTGGCTCGTAGGGGTGAGACCAAAACAGGTCTCACCTTGGAAAAATGTTGTAGGTGATGAACCCCCAAACGCCAAAGTCATTACCATACACACAAACACCTACAAGCTTAAAGCCAAGACATCCCAAACCGAGAGTACCAAACCGAGCCACCCTACCACCAACCACCTAGCCACCCCCCACCCCCCCAACCGTCTCCAAACCCTCACCCCAAAACCTAACATACCTGAGATGCAGATCAACCAACCCCACCACCACCACCACCACCAGCCCCATGAACCCGTACTGAATACCCCAATACACACCACCTACATAACCCATCCCATGATCACATTCCTACCCAACAACCCTACCCAACCATACCAAACCGAACTCACTATACTGATCCAAAACTACATTGTTGAGAACCCACCCGATAGACCCCCCACCTCACCAAACATAATGGCCCACACCACCACATCAGGCCTAAGCCCTAACCTCGATAAGATGACACTCAAACGGTTCGGGGAGGACATGGAGGATCAACCCGTAGGGAAGAGGCACAGGGGACCGGATTCGGTCACAACCAAGATTGAGCCAAGGGTCCGCATGAGCCCGAGGTGCCGAGCAAACATGGTAAACCCCAACTGGAAGAAGAAACTGGTTAGAAAGCCGAAGGGCACAGAGAGTCAAGAAGAAGGAGATGCACAAACACAGGGTTCCGATGGCTGTCCCAAAACAGCCACAGGTGCCCAATGAGTACGATCTCATGGAATTGTCATGGATTGGGGGTCTGCCTTGACAATTCAACACCTACAAGACCTCAATAAAAGGTATCACCCAAACATTATGTTCTTAATGGAAACGAAGAATGGAGATACCTACTGCGAGAAGATACGAACACGGATGGGAATGGATAATACGCACTATGTGAACCCCAATGGTTCGGTCGGAGGGTTAGCATTGTGGTGGAAGGCGGATACTAGAATCACGGTTATACATTATGATCCAAACTACATGGATTGCGAGATGTACATGGATAACAATGTTGAGCCGACTTATGTAACATGGGTCTATACGAGTACGGAGGCCCGAGAACGAACACAACTTTGGAACCTCCTAAAAACAATAAGGAGGGGCCGAAGAGGAGCATGGATGACGTCATCACCGGGGTCGCCTTGTCTGATGCCCCGTGTTGGTACTATAGAACTTGTTCGTTCCCCATTCACCACCATGTTGATATGGTACTATAAAACTCTCATTCCACCCTATGATACGATTTTTGCATATCAATATTCAAAGTGCATTCTACTTTGTTCTCGGTCATGTTCATGTTCAAGTGGTGGAAAACCTCATGTGTCACCATGATGTTATCCTGGATGTGTCGACCTTATACAAATGCACTATGGAAAGGGGTAATAAACTCTGATAGATAACATTTCAAACGATTCACCAATACTTTGGATTTGATTTTATACAAAAAGGTTGCAACAACTTGTTAGCCTAAACTCAGCGGGTCTCGTCGGGATCGGTACTTTAGGTATCAAAACTATATCTGTATTATTTAGGGGGTTTAGGAAAATACCTGTTCGGAAGAAAGCCTTGACCCCGATGATGACGTCTGCCCCCATAATGTTCCAGTTCCTTTGATAAAACAGACCCAGGAAACCATCCGGACCCGGTGCTCGTGACCCGCCTAACTGGAATGTGGTCGATCGGATCTCGACATCCGTCACCTCCCTTGTCAAGTTTGCATTCATATCGGGTGTTATTTGGGTCGGTATATATCTCAAGAAATCATCCCCCGGTTCGGTTTGCTCCTTTGTGAACATATCTCTAAAATACTGATGTATTTCATCCGCAATCCTCCCTTCCTCTTCTATCCACTCTCCGTTTCCGCCCCTTCACCTACATATTTGGTTGTCTCTATCTAGCTATTGCGGTATGATGAAAGAACGTTGTGTTCCGATCACCATCCCTAATCCATTTGATCCTCGACCTTTCCCTCCAATATTTCTCCTCCCTCGTCCAGAATTTTTTGAGTTTCCCTTCAACCGTTTCTCTTCTCGTATCGCTGCATCGTTCATCCCCCCTTGCATATTTATTCTCATTGCCTCCTTTTTTGCGATTTCTTTCATGTTATGGCCGAAACTTTCCTTACTCCATGCCTTGAGTTTTATTCGACACTTGTGTAACTTTTTGTACACCCCTTGTATTGCACTTCCCCTAATTAGTCTCTCCCATGCACCTTTGATTACATCTTTGCATTCCGGTTTCTCAAGCCACATCACCTCAAATTTGAATCTTCTACTAGCCCTTTTCCTTGGTTGTTTGATTTTGACCACCAATGGTGCATGGTCTGGCCCTATTGCTAGCTCATTAAAACATCTTACCATTTCGAACCGTGATGCCCAAACCCTGTTGATCAACACTCAGTCGAAGCGCTCGTTTATTCTCTCGGTACCACTACAGTTATTGCACCATGTGAACGGGTGTCCCCTTGCTCCCAAATCCTCCATACCGAGGTCCTCAATGGCTTGCTTGAATTCATCCATTTGTCTTTGGGACTTTCTCCTACCACCTTGTTTTTCATGTGGGTGGCAGACGTCATCAAAGGAACTGGAACATTGTGGGGGCAGACGTCATCACCGGGGTCAAGGCTTTCTTCCGAACAGGTATTTTCCTAAACCCCCTAAATAATACGGATATAGTTTTGATACCTAAAGTACCGATCCCGACGAGACTCGCTGAGTATAGGCTAATAAGTTGTTGCAACTTTTTGTATAAGATCATATCCAAAGTGTTGGTGAACCGTTTGAAATGTTATCTATCGGAGTTTATTACCCCTTTCCATAGTGAATTTGTATAAGGTCGACACATCCAGGATAACATCATGGTAGCACATGAGGTTTTCCACCACTTGAACATGAACATGACCGAGAACAAAGTAGAATGCACTTTGAATATTGATATGCAAAAAGCGTATCATAGGGTGGAATGAGAGTTCTATAGTACCATATCAACATGGTGGTGAATGGGGAACGAACAAGTTCTATAGTACCAACACGGGGCATCAGACAAGGCGACCCCCTATCACCCTACTTATTCATCCTACTTGCGGATGTACTATCAAGAAGAATGGATGGGGCAACCAGTGAAGGAATTATCCAGGGGATCACACTAAGGAGACAGTGCCCGGAACTCCACCATTTGTTTTTTTGCAGATGACTCTCTGTTCTTCATAAGAGGAACGCCCGGGAATGCAAGGGGCCTATGGAGCATACTAGATGAGTACTTCAAGGTATCGTGACAAAGAATAAATAGAGACAAGTCTACTCTATTTTTCAACAAGGGAGCCGAACCAAGTGCTAAAAGAGCAGTGGAAGATGCCCTCCATATACAAAGCACGGGTGACCCGGGTAAATACCTTGGACTACCATCAATTTGGGGACGATCAAAGAAGGAGGCCTTGGGATATCTGAAGACAAAAATCAGGGACAAATTGGGAGGGTGGAGGCCGAAAACACTCAATCAAGCCGGGAAGGAAGTGTTCATCAAGGCGATCATTACAGCGATACCCACATATGTTATGAGTGTATTCCGACTCCCAAAAACATGGTGCTCGGAAATAGATGCCCTCATTGCGGACTTTTGGTGGGGGCAAACAACGGAGGGAAAGCGAATGCATTGGAGAAGATGGGAAGTCCTAACAAAAGCGAAACAGGCGGGGGGACTTGACTTTAGGGAACTCCAAAGTTTCAACATGGCTCTCCTAATGAATATGGCAAGCCGAATTATAACTGAACCCAACACTCTATGCGCGCAAGTACTAAAAGGACTATACTTCCCAGGATGTTCACTACTAGAGGCAAAAAAGGGAGGTTGAGCCTCTTGGGGGTGGAGTAGTATACTACATGGCCAAGAGGTCATAAAGCGAGAAGGGATGTGGTTGATTGGCACGGGAGAGTACATCCGAGTGTTTACGGACCCATGGATATATACAAAGGAGAGCAAAAGAGTGAATGGGGATGTCATAGTAGAGCACGGGGGTAACCTAAGGGTAAGCAAACTCATCCTACCAAATGGCACATGGAATGAGACCCTAGTAAGGAGCATTGTAGACCAAGAAGATGCAGCCCATATAATGAACATTCATTTGCCACGAGATGGGGGTGTCGACCGCTACATATGGCCGCACACAAAGTATAGAAGCCCCCAAGTCCGATCGGTCTACCACAAGATAAGGGAGAGGACAGAATCACACCCTAGACCGAACCAAAATGACACCCTATGGAAGGCCATTTGGAAAGCAAAGGTAATCTCTAAGGTAAAGAAATTCATTTGGAGGCTTGCAACTAATGTCATAGCCGTTAAAGCAAACATGGCACGTAGAGGGATGAATGTGCCACCAAGTTGTCCAATTTGCGGAGGAGTCGAAATACGGGAACATACGATATTAGAATGTGGATTGATGGAGCAGGTGTGGGCCGACATATGCGGGTTGCGAGTTGATAGACCGAATGAGATTGATATGGTGGAATGGCTTACAAGGCGACGAGCGGAAACAAGCGGGGGGAACATAGCGAGCGATAAGAGGTGGGCCTGAACACTTCTCACGTGTTGGCATATTTGGAAAGAAAGATGCAAGGCGGCGTTTGAAGCGAAACAACCAAGTCCAAGGAGTGTGATAATAGAAACCAAGCAAGCATTTGAGGAGCAACAAGGCATAAACCGATCGACCCAAGCACCAATGTCGCATGAGGAAGAACCAAACCGGGAGTGGCAACCCCCGATGGGTGACACGATCAAAATAAATTGTGACGCCTCATGGTGCAAGGAAACTCAAAGGGCCGGTATAGGGGTGGTAGCACGAGATAAGAATGGGAAAGTCGTGGGCGGAATGAACCGGAGGCATAGGAGTGACGACATTAAAACAATGGAAGCCATAGCGATTCACGAGGGAGTACGTCTAGCAATTGAAGCGGGATGGCAAAACATCATCATCGAGACGGACTCACAAACGGTACACCAACAACTCATGGAGGGCCCGAAGCATTGGAGATTGTCAACGACAATACCGAATATATGAGCACTAGCAACACAAGTCGAGCAAGTGCAATGGCGAGCTATTCCAAGAACGAGCAACGAATGTGCGAATTGGATAGCAAAACAAGCGAGATTATGAGTGAGTCTAAACGATTGGGTCGAAAGACCACCACTACCCATTGTATGTTTAGTAGCAAATGATTTGATGTACGAACATACGTGACCAAAAGTCACGGCATTTTATTTCTTAAAGTAAAGCGACTAATTTAACCAAAAAACCAAAAAATATTCCGAAAGTATAAAGAATCATATATAAGAACATGCCAAATATGCAAATGAGAGATTAAATTGTGTTATTATTATATGCATATAAATTAAAATTTCAAAACAAATACGAAGTTACAGTGCGGAAGTTACAGTGCGGGATGTGATGTGGATGGTCTCTTTAATGCAATTTTGCATTCATTGTCGTCACTCGTTTATATTTGAGGATATATAAAATAATTATCTCTCAAGATATAATAGTGTTGTCAAATGAAAACAACATCGATTTACTTTGATCAAACCACACTTAAGCTCTGACATAGATGAACAAGAGCGAATGCGTAAATCAAAAGTAACAAAAAAATCTAAACACGACAATTCAAAGAATTCCGACAGCTGATGAAACTAATCGTCATAAGAAAGGAAAAACAAAATGCACAAACAAAATGTTGGACAGAAAAATTTCAATAATCAAAATTTAAAAAGACGTTCTATTTATAGAATTCAACATGAGATGATTTAAAGTTGGTCATTATTTTTTGTATTAAAAGTATTAAAAAATTGAGGATAGTCTTAAATACAAAATTATTACGGTTGACAATAGTTAAAGTATGGTGCAGACATAACAAATACCATAACTATACCATATTTTTAAATTGCATAACAAATACCATATCATAACCATTGAAGAGCAGACCGAGTAGTTGTTGAGCTTTTGTTATTGGGTTGATTGTTACCTTCGACTCATGTCTTGTTGTCTTTGACCCGGATCTTAGTTATTGTTGTTACTAGTGTTTTCTGCAATCAATTGAGAATTGGACTTGTAATTGACAATTAGTTTTTACGGTTTATTATTTAAAGGGTGAGGGATTGCCAAATGAAGGAACCACCCCGATGATCCCCAATTCTTCTCTCGAAAGTTCTCTGATATTCTTTTAAGGTTTCCTTCGTTTTTCTTCGTTCTCATTTCGATTTTATCATGGTATCAGAGCCTGGGGCGATTCTGCCTCATCCTTGATCGTTGCTCTGCCAAATTATCTACCTAGTGGTAGATCGTGTTGTGATTCTTGTCTCGATTGGTCCCGACGCTTCGTTTGACGATTCGTTTCTGTTCGCGATTCTCTTGATCATGACTTTGTCGGATCTTTTTCCTGGTTGATCTTGCCTCTACCGGACTGTGTCCTTGGTGGTGGATGTGGTGCGATCTTTGTTTTGAAGCTTCGATTGACAGTTCGTTTTCTTCCGATATTTTCGATCGTGAGTAGGGTCTCATCATCCTCTATTTTTGCATGCTAGCGATAATCTGTGGGTAAGCATGATTTCTACTACCCTAACTGAACCTGAAAATTATGTTATGTGGAGTCGTGCTATTCGGTTCACTCTGTTAGGAAGGAACAAGTTAGGGTTTATAACTGGAACTTGCATTCGTGAGAAATATGATCCTCCTTTCCATCACTTATGGGATAGATGAAACGTTCTGGTGTTAGGATGGATAATGAATTCGATAGCAAAGGAACTTGCTAGTAGTTTGATGTACACTGAGAGTGACTTTTTAGTTTGGACATATCTAAAAGAGAAGTTTGACAAAGTTAGTGGTCCAATGACTTATCAGTTACATATGGAAGTCGTCGTGACTTGACAATGTCTTGATTCGATCTCCAATTTTTTTACGAAACTTAGACTCCTCTCGGCAGAGTACGATGTTGCATGTGCTTTCCCTCATATTGAGGGTGATGATTTCAAAAAGAACATCGAGCATAAAGAAAACCAATGGTTGTTCCATTTTTTTATGGGCTTAAATGAGATGTATTCTTGAGTGAGGAGCCATTTGCTCCTTTGGAACCCTTTACCTTCAGTCAATCAAGCTTACAATTTATTGTTGCAAGAGGAAAGCCAAAGATAGATAACCTCGTCTATGAATGCGGATTTTGAATCTGGTTCTGTAAATGTTTGTGTGAGTTCGGACAAGCCTAGAGGAAAACAGGATTTGGAATGTACCTTTTGTAAGAACAAGGGACATACTCTTGAAAGATGTTTTTTCCCGAGTATGTGACTTCTGTAAAAGGAAGGGACATGCAAAAGACAACTACTTTAAATATAAAGAGTTTTTAAAAGCGAATGGCGGAATTTGAAAGTTAATGTTGCCTCCTTTGAGACTGGTGGCATTGACTCTGTTTTTCAAAAACGTTTTTTCTAATTATGTGCCTTTGAGTTCTTCTGTGCAAGGTAGCATCACCCTTACCCGAGACCAGTTTGAGAGACTCATGCACACTGTGGGACAGGCTGGCAACACTGCCTCAACATCAGGTGCTACCCCTCCCGAGGATCATCGTGCGAACACGACAGGTATATCCATAAATTCTATTGTGCCTTATAGTAATGATTACTGGATTTTGGATACTCGGGCAACATATCACATGACCAACATAAATGATTGGTTATGAGATCACAAGTTGGTTCCAGAAACTAAAGTTCAGCTGCCTAATGGGGGATATTCTTATGTTAGTAGAATTGGTAATTTGGACTTTGGTACAGACAAGAAAATGATGAATGTTCTATACCTGCCTGAATTTAAATATAATCTTTTGTCAGTTTCTAGACTTACTAAAGAACTAAATTGTTCTAAGGCTTTTTATCCAAAAAATTTTGTCCTGTAGGACCTCTCAAATAGGAAGGTCTTTGGGACTGGTAGAGAGAATTCTTATCTGTATTTAATTGAGTATTGTTCTGATAGTGATGCATCCGCTGTTTGTTCTTCTATTACTTCGAATGTAATGTTGTGGCATAAGCTCTTTGTACATATTTATTTAAAGGCCTTGGAACGTATTGATTCTCTCAATTTGCCAAAGAATAAAGTTTTTGATATAGGAGAATGTTCTATATGTCCCAAGGCTAAGATCATTAGAAAATCCTTTATTCTTTCTGTTTCTAGAGCAAATGCTGCATTTGATCTCATACATGCATATGTGTGGGGGCCCTATCATGCCCCTACACACGACAATAAAAGGTTTATTCTGACCTTGGTGAATAATTTTTCAAGAGTCACCTGGATCCATATAATGAAATTTAAATCCGACGTCATTATTGTTCTGAAATGTTTTGTTGCCGTGATTGAAACTCAATTTCATAAGAGAATTAAAAGTTTCAAAACATATAATGGTAAGAAATGTTTCAATGAACAACTGAAAAAAAATTTCATGAAAAGGGAATTGGTCACCAAAGAAGTTACCCTTATACCCCCCCCCCCCCACCCACCCACCCAAATAGAATGGAAGGGTTGAGAGGAAACACAGACACCTCTTGGAAGTAGCTAGCGCACTTAAGTTGCAAGTTTCACTTCCGAATGATTTTTTAGGGGATTGTGTGCTTACTGTGTGGTACCTGATAAATCTGTTTACTTCTAAGTTGTTGGATGGAAAATCACATATAGAGTTGTTGAATAAAAGAAAACATGTGTTAGTCACCTTAGGGTGTTTGGATGTCTTTGTTACGCAAAAAATATGCTGGTGACTGATAATTTTGCCTCAAGAGTAGTCCCGTCTATTTTATTGGGATTTTTTTAAACTCAAAAATGTTATAGACTCTATGATTTGGTTGAAAGAAGGTATTTTGTTAGCAGCGATGTGCAATTTAATGAGAAGATGTTTCCTTTTGAGAATGACAAATTTGATCAGCTGCACATATTTTTTGAGTATCACGATGAGTTGGACTCCCATGATGTAAGTGTCCCAAAAGACGCAAATACTGAGGAGGTTCACACTGATGTCAGTGCAGCTCTTCCAAATGATGTAACCCATGTTGGCACTGATGGAACTTCACCAAATGATGAGTCGTAGATCAACTCTGATGGTGGCATTGTCCCTGTCACGGAGGAGGTCACTGGACCTGTCTTGAGCAGATCCGAAAGACTCATTAAACCTCTTATATGGATGAAAGATTACTATGTTTCGAATGTATACTGTGCTTATTCTATTGACAGACTTATATCATATGATACATTGTCTAATGATTATCAAGCCTATTTGAGTTCAGTTTCTAAGTTGACCGAACCTGACACTTTCTCTGAGGATGTGAAAGACAAGGCTTGGATTCAAGCCATGAAGGAGGAAATACAAGCCTTGGAACATAATGAAACCTGGGAGTTGGTACCACTCCCAGTAGGTAAGAAATCGGTCGGTTGTAAATGAGTTTATAAATTAAAATACAAATATGATGGGACTCTGAATAGATATAAAGACATATCAGTTGCTAAGGGATATAGTTAAAAACATGGAATATATTATTTTGACACATTTTCTCTTGTTGCAAAAATGAACATTGGTAGGACTATCGTGGATTTAGCATTTGTTTATGAATGAACCCTATATCAAATGGGTGTATATAATGTCTTTTTGCAAAGTGATCTAGATGAAGAGGTTTATATGAATGTTCCAGAAGGATTTGTTGATAAAAATAATTGTCATCTTGTTTGTAAATTGCGAAAGTCTTTATATGGACTAAAGCAAGCAAGTAGGCAATGGAATATTAAACTGATTGATTCTCTTATTAAGGCTCGATACAATCAGTCGAAATATGATTATTCTTTGTTCACAAAGAGTGATGGAAATCATTTGGCTATTCTTCTTGTGTATGTAGATGATTTGCTTATCTGTGGCAACGCTGATTGATTAATCTTTGATTTGAAGCTTGTTTTGGAATCTAGTTTTAAAATGAAGGACCTAGGTGAGTTAAAATATTTCATTGGCATTGAGATAGCTCGGTCCCAAAAGGGATTGGTACTTTGTCAAAGGAAATATGCCTTGGAACTCATTTCTGATGTTGGATTATCGGGTGGTAAAACTGCCAGAACTCCTATGGAGCAAAATGTGAAGTATACTAGCATTGAATACGATAAGCACCTGAATGTTAATGTTAATGATGAACCCCTAGATGATGTTACCCTTTATAGGAGACTGATAGGGAAGCTTTTATACTTGACTATTACTCAACCATATATTTCTTTTGTTGTGCAGAATCTTAGACAGTATATGCAGAGTCTGAAAGTCTCTCATCTTGGAGTTTCCCTCAGAATTGCCAGGTATTTAAGAGGGAACCAGGTAAAGGTATCTTAATTTAATTTGACTTCATACCCAAGCTTGTGGCATATTGTGATTCAAATTGGACCAGTTGCATTGAGTCTAGAAAGTATGTCACAAGTTTCTGCATTATGTTAGGAAAATCGTTGATAAGTTGGAAAGTTAAGAAACAGTCTACCATATTTAGATCATCTGTTGAATCTGAATACCGAAGTATGGGTGCATGTTTGTATGAAATAATATGGCTTAGACGCTTAGGGGTTTAATGGATAAATTGGGTTTCTGTCAAGATGGTCCTGTTGTTTTACATTGTGATAATAAGACTGTCATTTAGATTGTCAATAATCCTTTTTTTCACGAACGAACTAAACACATAGAGATTGATTCTCATTATATACATGAAAAATTGCTTGAAAAAGTTGTGCAGCTTGAACATGTAAAGACAGGTGATCAATTGGTTGATTTATTTACCAAAGCCCTAGGAACTCAGCAACATTTCTCACTATCTAGCAAGCTGGGGATAAAAAACATATTTACTGGACAGAGGGAACTGCAATAAGGAATTCGGTCTTGGTAGTTTTCAGCCTGAGGGGGATTATGGAAGAGCAGGCTGAGTGGTTGTTGGGCTTTTGTTATTGAGTTGATTGTTATCTTCGACCCATGTCTTGTTGTCTTTGGCCTGGATCTTAGTTATTGTTGTTACTGATGTTTTCTGCAATTAATTGAGAATTGGAAGTGTAATTGACAATTAGTTTCTAGGGTTTATTATTTCAAGGGTGAGGGACTGCTAAATGAAGGAACCAACACGATGATCCCCAATTCTTCTCTCGAAATTTCTCTGATATTCATTTAAGGTTTCCTTCGTTTTTCTTCGTTCTGATTCCAATTTTATCAATAACCATTGTCATAACATTATGGTTACAATTTTTAATACCATAATTGTGGTTATTAACTACGATTTTAACCGTACACCCATAATTATTACCACATGTAAGTCTTCATGAATGAAATAAAACAAAAAAAATCAAAGTTCCAACCACTAAGTGAACCTACTAGTCAGAAAAATAAATTTTGCAGATGAAGTGGAGGTCTCGCAAAGAGAAGCAACCCAGATCATGATTAGGAAAGAACTAGGAGTCACATCCTTAAAGCAAACAGAGATCGCTAGGCTAGTAATGGCGAGGTTGATTGATTTTCTATTTTAACAACACTAGAGGAGAGAAGTCATGCGGTCGCAAGAGATCGAAAAGTTGAATTGGCCTTGGAAAGTGTAAGAAAATGCACCCATAAGGGGTGCTCATGTATATTACAAAAATTTCGGGGACCGAAGTAGACAGTTACGAAACGTTGTAACTGCCACCGGGTCTATAAATAGACCCCTAGGGGGGTTGCCCTAATATATATCCATACACAGGAGACACACTCAATATAGATGCTCTTCAATTGTCTTAGGGTTATCCACTGTGAAAACCCGAGGGACGCTCCGTTCATGTGACGTCCCCCTCGACCGATATCGTCGCTGTGACTCCGAACTGCCGGCGATCTCGCACGCTTCCGCTACCGCACGTCGATATACCGACCGATGTAAGTATAGTTTCGATATTACGTTGTTTGTCTTACTAACGTGCTATTTCTCGTGCATGTGAATCTCGATATTCCAACATTGGTATAAGAGTCGTAGGTTCGGTTTCCGGCATCGTCTTTGTGACGATAGTTTCTACACACCAATTAGCATAACCCACGAAATTTTTTCTCTCGACTGTTTCTTTTGTTTTGAGTATAGTGCATTCATTACCCATGTGTATGACATGGCCGAAAGGTCTTCGTTCCATTCCTCGAAGATTGTTCGGTTCGGTGGAGTAGTGGTCATTCGGTGTCATTACGTTTGTTGTGTTTTGTCTCCCTAATGTGTTCCGAACCGTGGCCTTCGTGACCCTCACGACCACGATGCATTTGTTGTGGCATGCATGTGAGAAGAACAATGTGCAGTAAAAAAAGGAGACGTACATCACTCACACATGAGGGTGACACTCAAGTGAATAATATACGAGGCAGTGAGCTTCCTTTGCTGTGTTTCCGGCGACGGTTGTCACTGAAGTTGCCAGTGAAGAGTTCTCAGTGACAATTACGAGAGAAATGTGGTGATTTTTCTTGGAAATGAATTTCCGTTGAGGTCACCGATTTCCGTCTGAGTTTCCGGTGTCGGTTAAAGTCGTCGGTGATAAGTTCTCCGACGTTTACTCGTAAAACGGTTACCGAGCAGTTGAAAAACGAGGAGGAGAACAAGGAAAAGCTTAAGGGAGTTTGGCTATGGAGGTTGTAGATAAAACCGTCGGGGAGGAGTTTAGAGGTTGAAGATGAACAGTTATGTTGATTGGAGAGAGAAACTGTTTGTTAATATATTTTTTCGGAATTTAAAAAAAAAAAAAAGTTTTTTTCAAATCAGTTTGGATAGCCCAAATCGGTCTGGGCACTGGCCCGACCGGTTTGGGATTCCCAAACCGGCTGGGGAGAGGCCCAGCCGGACTGGGCAGAGGCCCATAATCTGGGCCCTGCCCAGTCAACAGCTGGGTTTCAGCCCAGCTGCATCTGGGCTTCTGCCTAATTTGCAGCTGGGCTGGCCCAGTCATCCTCTGGGCCACGGCCCAGTAATGGGCTGTGACCCATATGGATCGGGCCATGACCCGACCCGTGAACAAAATATATTTTTTTGGACCCTTAATTTTTGAAAATGTTCAATTAGGTCCTCAAACTTTGTTTAGGGATAAAATAATTTTATTTTATTTCGAAATGGTCCCTAATATTTTTAAAAGCAATGAGTTGCTACTTGTATTTATTAGTATCATGCTTAGGAGACTATAATCAATAATAATTTATTTTTTTTGCATGATGACCCTTATAGTTTAATTTGTTTGAACTATGTTCGAATTTGTTTCGCTAAAGTCTTAAGGGATTCAATTGTGATATTCTTGAGTTTAAATTGAGTAAACATTCTGTCTAGAAAGACTGAGCCTGGTAACGTGGGCTTGTAACCTAAGTAGGGGTAATAAAATGATGGTTTGATAGACTGACTCACTTGGCCATAGTAGACTCGTCGGACACCAGCTCGTTATCCCTCCACTGTCGAGTATTGAAGGTTCTCATTGCTCTGTGAAACCAGCCTCACGCGGTCCCCTCCGGTCTAAGAACCGAGCAGCCCAAGCCTTCGCTTAAGCTCCAAGGCCCAGCACTCAACTTGGAGCGAGCGAGCCAGAACAGAGTCACATACGAGCCCAACCAAATGAGATCAAGCCCACATCCCATCATCTTATTACCCGTTATACATGTTGATTTGATTTAGTATCTAGTATCCATGTATAGGGAAAAATGATCATGTAAGCAAGCATGATGATATGTCATCTATGTACAAGTTATTCATGCATACATATTGAATCATTTCATGTTTATTGTGTGTCCTAACATGAAAAATTATTGATTATTTGTTTCAATCACATGTGTTGGTACATAAAGAGCATGATTACTTAATAAATAGTTATAATCTTTGGGATTATTAATGTAGACTCCATGTTAAATCAATCATAAAACATGTTTACTTGTTTTAATATTTAAGTAAATCAAGTATGATGCATGTTTTGTTATGCATTCATGTATAAAGTAAATCATGATTGTATGTTGTTTTGGTTGATGTGAATGGAGTGCTTAACTTAATTATTAGCAAAATTAATTTTTGTTAAGCATATACCTTGGACGATGATTGGGAACATAGTGAACTTTTGACTCCGGGCTATGCTTGCATTAATTGATTTGTTAATAAAAGAGTTAGGTATGACATGTGTATGTATGTTGAACAATGAATCTTGCATGACTTGTTTTGTATATGTTGATCCTGACATGATGATCCTTTTTATGTATGAAGGATGACATCAATCCTCCTGAAAATTATTGTTGAACTCAACTGTGTCTTGAAGTTGATGGTGATAACTATTAAATTTTGAAAGAAGAAAGTTAAGTACTTACTCCCAAAGCTAATAATTCTGGAGACCATATCTAATGACATGAAAAAGCCTATAGCCGGGAATATGGCCTAGCTGCAAAAGCAATAAATGAAAGCCTATGAAACTTGGAAAGATGAGAACCACACAACGTGTATCATTTTGCTAAGTGCAATGGATGATGATATGTTTAGGGAATTCACAAATTATCAAAACGCAAAGGCGCTTTGTGAGGTCCTAAGAAAGAAATTTGTTTTCTATTTCATAAAATGGATATAGTTCCTAACTATGAGATAAACCTCCTATGAGAGACACCCTAAATAATCGCTAAAGTTATATATTTGGCACATGGTTAATCTAATAGATGAACTCACGCGTGTGATCATGTTCTCACTCAAAACAGCAACTCTAAGTAGTGATCCGTTCATTACACGATTTGTGGATGCGTTTCAAGATACTTATATCTCGCTTTGGACGAAGCCAATGGGCTCCTAAAATCAAGCGTAAGAGTACACGAACTCTGCTGAGTTTCATGTGACAATGTTTCTCCAAGACCCAATAGAAACCTAAAAGGAGGGATGGTAGTAGCAAAGATGAGTGTGCTAATTCCAGATAGAAACAAAAGACCAATGAAATTGGCAAGTGGAGATGTCCACATCGTGTCCATGTGGTTAAAATGAAGTTCTATAGTTATAACCGGAAGGGTGAAAACTCACAAGATTGCACTGCTCCGACGTGTCGGATTAAGCCACAAACACGAAGCATTATCGTTGAACTTTGAAATTCAGTCTAAGCATGATGGGGTGGGAAACTCAAAAGTTGTCGCTGAAGGAGTCAGTGTCCGCAAGCTATGTCTATGTGACAACTGAGTCATCAATGCCTAATTAATTAGTCAAAGAGATGGTTTTCCATTTATGTTTCTACTAGGCCCAAGTGTATTTCATTTACAATATTCATGACATTAAACTTATAAATATATGGTCAGTTCCGGTGAATTTATTGAATATCGTACTTGCATGATTTGTTCTTGCCATGATATTTATATATTCGTACATTTCCTTTGCGTTATTTTGTAACCAATATTACCGGAAGATTTCACGTAGCCAACCAGAATTAGTTCATTTAGACATCTATAATTCCATATTTGTTGTGGAATAGTCTATTTATGATCCGTATTAGTTATATTTATTTAATTTTCTACAACGGCTATGCGAACCTTGTGGACAAATTTCATAAATAATTAACTTATTATTCTTAAATATGTTGAGATGTTGATTAGTTTATCCACTCAACTTAGCGAAATGCGTGATAAAGAGGATAACTCATTCGTTGACTATATTTTGCACTATGCAACTTAATGATGTTGTTAGAAGTTATAAAAGGAATACTTCTAAATAAGGTTAAGTGACAACATTCTCCATGGTCATGTGCGGGTCGCTCCATTGCCAGCACCCACTGTATTCAGGACGAATGTATATCGCTTTAACCAAGTGCTTGTCAATCAACTACCTACCAATTCATATGAGTTATGAACTAGAAAAGTCCAGATGTGGGTGTGAGATTGTTCCTCAAAGGAAAGATGTCAAGTGAAATATTTTTAGAAGGGTATAACAATTGGATTATGATCCATTTTTGAGTTCTTGCGCTAAGATGCACACTTGATTCGAGTGGGAGGATTTTAGCGGATGATGAATTTGTTTCTCGTCTTTGTTTCTCGTCTTAATCCATCCACCTAGATAACTTGATTCGAGTGGGAGGATTTTAGCGGATGTTGAATTAGTTTCTCATCACGGCTCACCTTTTTCATCATCAGTTGCGAATACAAATAATCTTGGTTAAAACTTTAGTTCAAGTGGGAGCAAGCAGTTGATACTATAAGTGAGGATTGAAAACGTATTGTTCTAGTGGGAGCGTAGATAATATTCTTAATCCCAGTGGGAGCCTATCGCGACTCCTTATACTTCGCCCTTTTAAGGCAAAATGGAGGATAAGATAAAAAAGTGTCAAGCGTAAATGGATCAAATGGATCCTAGAAGTCATGACTCATCTTGAGAATTGTGTCTCGAATGATTACGAATATCAGTTTCGTATAAACCCAAAAAGGTAGATCTTGAATATAAATGTTGCTCAAGAAGTATTGGAGTATAAACTGAGGTGCTTCTCTATATTGAGTATGAGAATGCAACTTTAGGACTTAGCGGTCCGTTAAAACTCTATGTTTTCTCTTGAGACATTATTATAAGTGTTAAACATGATGAGGTCATGTTACATGATTAGTTCATGTTAAATCGGATAATCACTATGGATTAAATATGTTAGTGAAATATCTGCAAGATCTTGCAATAAAGTGTTTGTCACATAATATGGGTTGGGTAGGTACAAAGTTCATCAATGAAGGATAAGACCTAATTGATGTTTAAAGGGTAAACAATGATATATTCTTGGAATTGATATCCCGAGAGAGAACACTAAGGAAATAGAGTCCTTAGGTGACAAATTAAAGTATTACCCGTTTAAAACTCTTGTATCTAAAAACAATTCATGACGTAATGCGCTAAATGTCTTAAAGATGAGCTAAGTTGTAAGTTGTATGCATGTTGTGACATATGCTAGACCAACTACTAAATCAGGTATATGACTCAACTTGATTTGATGCTCAAGGATCACATAGTAAATTGTTGTTGAAGCATTGTGTATATGCATGTGATAAGATGTTGTGAAGTTGTTCCTAGTGGGAGTTGAGACTTTCCAGGATAAAAATTCTTTCTAGAGATGGCCATCTGATTAGATAAGTGAGAAACAAGAGAGAACTTCACTTTAGGCGATTGAAGCTAAGCAAGTAGCTCTTGCACCAACAACTAAATTTAATTTGGTCTAACAGGTTCCTACTAGTATTGCGGTTGATATATACATTATTGATCCAGTGTTTGTCTACTGGTGATTGTATTTTCAATTTCTTCCTAAAAGGATCCTATTTATGATAAGAACATTTAAAAGACCAACATTACTATGCATAAGGCAGGGTGACATGCAAGAAAGTGAATGTGAATTGGTAGTCAACAAAAGATGGATAAAACGGATAAGCCCGTGAGAACCCTTATGTAGGGATGCATTTATCGGAGTTCTTTTGTCTTAACAATGGTTACGACCATTGCGTAGACCAATGAGATTGATCACATCACAATGTTCATTTTGATCAAAGAGTTTGATTTGGATACATACATGTTCATTAAGATTGCTCAGTGCATTCTTGATTTCTGTTTTAATGTATGTCGAGTAAACTTAAGGTTAGCTTACTCACACGAGTAACCGCCTCCGCGTCTTAGTGGCGTTGCGTCTATGTGACGAGTGGAGATGAGACAGGATTTCGAGTTGAAAATCATCAAGAGAATGATTTGAGAGCTAACTACTCGAATTCATAAGTCGCCCGTTGATATGAGACCATTAGTATAAATTTTTTTATGGCCGTTGATATGATATCATCGGAATTTTTAATTGAATTTATTTCTAAGTAGTTTACTTTTGAACGGGATGGGAGTTAGTGTACTCTGGTTTAGATGCATTCGGTATCTGAACACACATCCACACAACACCGTCTTCATGACATAAGACATACACTCCATGTGAAAAGGAGAAGGGTGTTGTGACTCGCATTTCATATTGCGTGTGATATTAATCGACCACGGGTTTACACAAGCACGATCTCAGCTTGTTGTAGTGTGAGACCCAATTATCCTTAACAGGTTCAAAATTGTGTGCCCTCATGACTCCGATCAGAGACTTGAGACATAACACGATGTTCGCTAGCTTAGCGTGTTACCCGATGGTCATGAACACAGATTCGGCCGGGCGGGACATGTCTAGAAAAGCGAGTTGGGTTAGTGTTTGAAGAATCGTGAGAAGAGGAAGATTGTCAACGGAATCTCTTTTAAGAATTGTGTTCACGTGCGCACCAATCATGATTTAGTATTGTGATTGTGAATACAAGGTATAATTAATGAGGTCTTTAAAGATACCAAAATGAAGTTCGCCGATCTAGGGTACAAGCATACTTTCTTATTGCAGGTTATTCTCAATGAGAGGTTGTATACTCCTAACAGATATACAACAACTAGCTCTCACGAAGTATGCCGGTCGCACGGTGGAGCCCTGTATGAAAGACAAACAAAATGTTAAGAGTATGTCTCTTTACACATTGAGCACCCACATATGTGTGAGTGGGAGATGTAAGAAAATGCACCCATAAGGGGTGCTCATGTATATTACGGAAACTTCGGGGACCGAAGTAAACAGTTACGAAACGTTGTAACTGCCACCGGGTCTATAAATAGACCCCTAGGGGGTTGCCCTAATATATATCCATACACAAGAGACACACTCAATATAGATGCTCTTCAATTGTCTTAGGGTTATCCACTGTGAAAACCCGAGGGACGCTCCGTTCATGTGACGTCCCCCTCGACCGGTATCGTCGCCGTGACTCCGAACTGCCGGCGATCTCGCACGCTTCCGCTACCACACGTCGATATACCGACCGATGTAAGTATAGTTTCGATATTACGTTGTTTGTCTTACTAACGTGCTATTTCTCGTACATGTGAATCTCGATATTCCAACAGAAAGATTTACGATACCAGAACCGAACTCATGGTTCGAAACAATCTGAATGAGTACGGAGGACATTAGTTGTAGTTAATAACAAAAATGAGTGTTTTTTTTTACAACAACTCGTGGTAGTCATCCTCTGAACGTGGCAGAGCCAACACACGTGCTACAACATAATGAATATCAACCATGAACTCGATACAATTCGGAGCAGGCGAAGTTGGTTGGAGTTGGCGGACTGATGGCGGGGCCTGACTTCTGGATGGCAACAGGTGAAGCTAATTGTAGATTGAGATCGCAAAGCTATGAATCAAAACAGATAGCTATGAATCAAAACAGAGCATAGTGTAAACACCTGATTTTGACTCATGATCAAAATACCATAAGCAAAATACCGTAAGCAAGGAATCGACGCAACAGGTGAAGCTAATTGTAGATTGAGATCGCAAAGCTATGAATCAAAACAGATAGCTATGAATCAAAACAGAGCATAGTGTAAACACATGATTTTGACTCATGATCAAAATACCATAAGCAAAATACCGTAAGCAAGGAATCGAGTCACGAGAAATCGATATAAAAAGAAAAATTAATTATTTTTTTACAAAAAATATATTAAAATTTTAAAATTAAATATCTGAATTTCGAACATGACCACATGACCATGTTCTCTTTTGAACCAAGTTGGGTTTTTTTTAATTAAATAATAATAATAATAATTAATAAAATAATAATTCAAGTTCTATAAATTGAAGACAATGCTTCAATGAAGAGAGGATTCAAGAAAATGAAAGAATTGAAGAATAGAAGAGTGATTGGAGAGAGAGAAAAAAAAAAGAGTGAAAAAATATATCGGTAATTATCGGTCTCGGTTTCTCGAATGGTATTTAACTTCCGAACGATTTAGGTATATTTCTCTTGCATTTAATATTGTATTTGTATTTTCTAATGTTATTATTTATGTTATAAAAAAAAGAGTTTATATATATATACATATATTATATATTTAGGTATAATATACTTGTTAATATATATATATATATGTATGTATAAAATATATTTATATTATGTTTATGTATTACTATATATATATCTATATGTATAATATATATTTATATTATGTTTATGTAATACAATATATATCTATATGTATAATATATATTTATATTATGTTTATGTAATACAATATATATCTATATGTATAATATATATTTATATTATGTTTATGTAATATTATTATATCTATATGTATAATATATATTTATATTATGTTTATGTATTACTATATATATTTATATGTATAATATATATTTATATTATGTTTATGTATTACTATATATATCTATATGTATAATATATATTTATATTATGTCTATGTTATCTATCTATCTATATGTATAATATATATATATATATATATATTATGTATATGTATAATAGATGTATATTATGTATATGTAAAAAAAAAATCAAAAATGACTTAGGTAATTCCCAAACTTTGATGAAGGTTATAACTCGGTCCTTGGACCCTCGGGTCATTTCTGGGATGTTATCGAGTGTTATAAACCAAACCGGAAAAGTTTTGGGCCATTTGTGGAATTTTGTTTCTTAATTCAGCTCGTTTTTAAAAAAAAAATACATTTTGATTTCTAAATTTTTCCAGACATTCCATGATTTCTCAAAATGTTACAAATAAGTCTAGAATAATTTTCGGGTTATTTTTGGAATTTTACAAGTGTTACAAATAAATCTAGAATAGTTTAGGGTCAATTCTGTAATTTTAAAAAATATTTTTCAGTTCAGTTATAATTTAAAAAAAATATTACATTTTGATTTCTAAACTTTTCTAGACATTCCATGTTTTCTCAAAATGTTACAAATAAGTCTAGAATAATTTTCGGGTTATTTTTGGAATTTTACCAAGTGTTACAAATAAATCTAGAATAGTTTAGGGTCAATTCTGTAATTTTAAAAAATATTTTTCAGTTCAGTTATAATTTTTTCAAAAATTTCAATTTTGATTCCTAAATTTTTCTGGACATTCCATGACTTTTAAAAATGTTACAAATAAGTTTATAATAATTTTCGTGTTATTTTAGAACTTTACCAAGTATTACAAATAAGTCCAGAATAGTTTAGGGTCATTTCTATAATTTTCGAAATATTTGTCTAATTCAGCTCAAATTTTAATAAAATTGCATTTTGGTCCCTAGATATTTTTTTTGGACATCCTATAACTTCTCAAAATGGGACAAATTAGTCCAAAAAGCTTAATACCTTCAAAAATCATTCGTGCATGTTTTGACACATTTAAAATGACTCAAGAGTTAAACAATTTTTTTTCGAGCACGATTAACTTTAGTTCTCTCTTGTTTATTTAAAATTTTAAAAAAAAAATGTTTGTACATGGTTTGTTTAATTTAAAGAAAAATGCATATAGTCTTTTTGGGTCAAGCATGATCAAAACGGGCAATTCGGGCAAATTGAAAAAAAAAATCAAAAGCAAACTAAAGTACCGAAAGGGCGGATTATGAGCTTGCGAGCTTTTAAGACGTAATAAAAACCCCGAACTCAATTCTCTGGACGTAGACTTTTCTAAGCCCTAGGATGTTAATTCCATGTACCCTAGGCAATTTTAGGATTCCGATTAGCCTTTAATTAATCGGTGGCCACTCTTTCCTTTTTTCGATCCGGTTGATGACTCGGCTCGACCGGACCCGTCGCTTGCCAAGACCCAACATTTTCAAAAAAGAAATTTAAAAATATTTTCCAAAATGGGTCGGGAAAGTCGGATTCGACGTCCGACAATTTGCGACTCTGCTGGGGATTTCTTTTGGAGGGTTTAGGCTTTGTCATGTTTGCTTTGCCATGTTATATTATTACCTATCTGTTTTGACTGTTTGCTCATGCTTGAAGTTTTAAATTTTTGTCCGAAAAACAATGTAAATGTAATAATTCAAAATGATGTAAATCCTCGTTCTGCACACACCGCGTTGGTTACCATTACCTGCTCGGACCTGGAGCACATTAAGAGCTTAGGGAGTTTAGTAGGGGAATGCGCCCGGAGCGGTTTGGACCGCCGGCACGCACCTAAAAAACTCAACTCGATGATCGGAATGGGCCTATGATCCTCTACAGGGGGTGAGGTACCGCCGGTTCAGAGGACATAGAAATTCTATCCCGTTAGAACAAAAGCTCCACACCGCGCTTAACCTTCTACCAGTTTCATGTTTGTTCCTTTTCTAGTGTTTTGTTTTGGCCATAGATTATGACATGTATAGGATTGGGCCTTTTGTATTCCTTAAACCTCTGTAAATGTAATAACTTAGTAGTGACATTTACTTTCTCGCACTTGCATTGCATTTTTCTAAAAAGTAAAATGTAAGTTCCGTTCATTTTGTCTTGTATACTTAGGACGTTTCACATATCATTTTTGGTAAGGATGAAGCAGACAAACCACTGTCCTCGCACCAAGGCCATGCAGCCCCCCACGGTCGAAATTGCCCGAATATGGAAAGCCATGACAAAAGAGGATCAGAAGTACGTGAATGAGAACATTGGCGAGGTTCATGAACTCGCAAACTACAAAGTCAACTGGGCTCTCCTCGATGCTTTGTCTGATTTATGGGATGTAAAAAACGTCGTCTTCATGATAAACAACAATGAACTCACACCTACGATCGAAGAATACCGTCAACTCATTCAAGGGGTAGATTGGGATCGTGGAATTGTTCAACCCGACCTCCAACAAAAAGGCGAAGATAGTACCTTGGCCAAACTGCTCAAAATCACAACAAACAAAATGTCCACCGAGCTCAGGTTGAATTGGGGTCATGGCTTATCTATTGAACTTTTGGTATATTGGATAGAGCACCGAATTGCCGATAAAACAAATGCCCTAAGGAGATGCCATGCTTTTATTTTACTTGTTTTGGCAACGGTCGTATTCCCCTTTTCTAATGGTCTCATTGACTCAGCTATGGCTAAAGTCGTTACCCAAGTAATAGAAGGCAAGGGTTTTGTGACAACATTGCTCGCCAAAATCATTGCATCTCTAAACATGTTAAAAATCAAAGGAAAAGGAGAACTAAAAGCAAGTCCGGCCTTACTTCAGATTTGGTTCTTAAGCCATATAAAAAAAATTTGGCATGAATTTTCACCGGGCAAACTTTTTAGGTGACAAAAGGCTTATCTCGAGAATGTTAGGTCGATCATTATTCGAAGCTGAGAAATGTAAAGCCCTCGATTGGAAAATCTATATTTCAAAATTAACGCATAAGGACATTTTATGAACAGCTAGATGGTTACCCATCCACAGTTCTACAATCCTTAGATGCAAAACTTTCGAGGGAGTTCCGCTTCTCAGTCATCGAGGATCCATGACCACCTACCCTTCCCGAGTTATTCGACAATTCGATGGATTCCCAGATATTCCTGTGCACATTCATGGACCCTCAAGAGCATACAAGTGGCACAGTCGAGCAGATATTGCAAACTCACTATGAGACTCAGTTCGACAAGTGAATGATGATTGGGGAAACCGAGTCCCACTATTCATAAATCTGATGGAAGGCTCCACGACAAAGGAAAACGAATACCATGCGACAACGGAGTACATTTATAAGTTCTACTCGACGCCCGCAAGTCCGCCTTTTGACCCGAAGGAGATAATCGGGGATATACCCAAGCAATCACCGTCATCTCACGAGGACATCTACGCGATCATTAAATCTAGGGTGGAAATTCAAAGTATTGTTTGGGCTGATGAACACTCTCGATCCAAGAAATAGATCCAACGTCTATGCAATGAGTTACGGTGTGTGCGAAATGAAGTGAGAAGTCGGGATCGCACCTTGGAGAAATGTGAGGGGAAAATAACTGAGTTGAATGGCACCCTTGAACAGTCCAGACGAAGGGCGAGACAACTAAAAAGATTTTCGAAATGCATGTCCCTGACCTTCCTTCGAACCAAGGAGCAAGCGACAAATGCACTCAACGAGCTGCGTCGTCGTGTGAAACGTCTTAAGAATTAGACTTTGATTGACCAACTCCTTTTAGAGTATTGTTTGAAAAAAAACTTTTGTCGTATATGTCATCAAAGCCTACGAATGGAATGAACGGAACATGCATATTTTAAAAAAAACATGCATGATCAATTGTGTATTTATCATTCTTACTATGATATTTGAATGATTTAGGCACATCTGGCAAGAACAAGCCTGATACGCACTCGCGGTTTCGTTCAACGGGAACGAATGGAGCAACCAAATCAAAGCCCTCCGCCAGGTTTTCCGGAACCCATGCGACAGTTGAAAAATCCGGCGCCTCAAGAATATGAAGAGAGGATCATCCAACTCGAACAGACTATACACACCATGAATGCTGGTATGACATCCCGGTTCGAGCAAGTGTTGGTTTTTCTAAACGCCGAAACAGCCACCTCGTCTTCTCAAACAACACCTCCGCCAGTAGTACCTCATCAATCCATGCCAAGTACTTTGGTTTTACCCGACCAAGCTCCACCTACCACATATGGTCACCCCAAGCAAGCTCCACCTCCCACATTTGGTCATCTTGACCAAGCTGCACCTCACACTTATGGTCATCCTGTCCAAGCT
Source organism: Chamaenerion angustifolium (assembly GCA_946814005.1). Lineage (NCBI taxonomy): Eukaryota > Viridiplantae > Streptophyta > Magnoliopsida > Myrtales > Onagraceae > Chamaenerion > Chamaenerion angustifolium. The sequence continues at coordinate 24,990,572 of OX328270.1, read as the reverse complement.
CCACCTCTCACATATGGCCATCCCAACCAAGCTCCACCTCCTACATACGACTGTCCTAATCAAGTTCCACTACCCGTACATGACCCTCAAGAACAAGCTTTTCCTCTTCAGCATGATAGGGTTGCACCTCCGGTTCCTATTTACCCCAACCAGGTCACACAACCCGCGTTTGGTATCCCCAATTACTCGGTCACAGTTGTCCCGGGCGAGACTGAACAAGACAAGCGGTTGAAGCAGATTGAAGAAAAGATGAGGTCTATTCAAAGAGTAGATCGATTGGGAGACCTGAACTTCTCTGATCTGGCTCTATTTCAGGAAATCCCAATGCCTGATAAATTCAAGGTGCCAGACTTTGAAAGGTTCGATGGAACAGGGCATCTGATTGTTCACCTCAAGATCTACATGGAAAAAATGACTCCATATCAGCAGTATACCAAGTTGATGGTCCAGACCTTTCAGGAAAGTTTGAAAGGGGAGGCGCTGGTCTGGTTCGCAGGGTTAAAAATGGAGCAAGTGCCAAATATGGAGGAGCTGGCCAAGCTTTTCCACCGTCGATATAAGCACAATTTGGATAACGCTCCTACTCGCCTTGATCTTCAGGCTATGGAGATTAAAGATGGACAATCTTTCAAAGATTATGTGACTGAATGGAGGGGAAAGGCTAACTGCACGAACCCGCCTCTCGGGCAGAACGAGGCGGTCCCAATTTTTATCAGTACTCTTAAGGGTATATATTATACCCAAATGATGAGTCAATCCACATCGGATTTTTCAAATCTCATCATGACAGGCGAATTGATCGAGCGAGGGCTTCGGTCCGGAAAGATTGAAGACTCATACAAAAGTGCAGCGGATCTTAAGAAAACTGGAACAAAGAAGCCTACCTCGACCATAGGCGCGGTCTATCCGAACCCTTACCAGACTCCTTACTCAAGTCCGTATCAACAATACCAACCATCACCAGTGGTCCCGATGCCTCAGGCTCCTCGAGCCCCACAAGGAACAGACTCCCTGCCTAACCCACAAGATTATGTCAACCGAGGTGGGAACCAAAGGAGATTTCGAGAGCCCCGACGATTTACCCCTCTTCCAATACCATTGGTTGAATTGTACAAGAAGGATTTGGCTCAAGGGCTCATAGGTCTTGAGGTTCTGAGCCCCGAAATGAGAATTCTGGATAATGAACCAAATTCAAAATGTGAGTTCCACATGGGAGCACCTGGGCGCACCACTAACAATTGCCCTCGCCTGAAGCACCGAATCCAAGACCTTATTGATCATAAAGACCTTGTCTTAAATCCCATTTCGCCACCGAATGTCAATACCAATCCGCTACCCAACCACGCTTCAGACTCAGTCAACATGATCTTCTTAGAAGAAGGAACAACCCCTTTGGTCAGCCCCATGGGTCAGGAGATGCTAAAAAATTACGTTTTGATGATCACCCCACTAATCATTGACTACGTACCGCAATGACCAGCACCATTCAATTACGAGAGCAACAAAATGGTACCTTGGAACTATGGGGGGTACGCGGAAGGATCTGCGAAAAATGAAGACATTTTCAGTATGACTCGATCTGGACGTTGTTATATCTAGCCAGAAAACCCGCCCAAGGAGAAGGAGGTGGAGGGATCCCAAAAGAATAAGGTAACTGGAGAAGAAGCGAGCAATTTCATGAAGATTGTAAAGGATGTTGAATACAAGGTTGTGGACCAGTTGCGCAGAACCCCAGCGCAAATATCTTTGTTGGCTCTGTTGTTGAGTTCTGAACCACACTGAGAGGCATTAATGAATGTTTTGAAGGAAGCCCTGGTACCAAAGGAAATTTCAACCAGCCAAGTAGAGAATCTCATCGATTTGGGTTTTGCTAGCCAAATCGCCTTCGGGGATGAAGAGTTGGGTTCAGAGGGACAACAACATGTCAAGGCTCACCACATCGTGTGCAAGAGCAAGGGATATGTGCTCTCAAGAGTAATGATTGACAACGGCTCAGCTTTAAATGTATGCCCGATGTCCACCCTCCAACATATGAATATAGATCTGTCACTCATCCGTCCAACCAAGAGTGTTATTTGAGCTTTTGATGGCAATATAAGGAAGGTAGAAGGAGAAACTGAATGGAGATTGGTCCATGCGTGTTTAGCGTAGCTTTCAAAGTCTTGGACATTCCAGGGGTCTACAGTCTACTTTTGGGAAGACCTTGGATACATGTCGTTGGTGTAGTGCCTTCTACCCTGCATCAGAAAGTAAAATTTATATCTGAGGATCGTCTGATTGTGATCGATGAAGAGGAAGATTACAACATCTATAAGGAGACTTCCGTACCTTTCATCGGAATCGAGACCGAAGATGCATTGTCTTTCCATGCCTTCGATCTCATTTCTGTGATTAGGGATTAGGGAGAGTCAGCACCAGACAGAGCTGAGCTAATGGTGGGGAAGATCATGTTGGGCAACAACTTCATCTTAGGACGCGGTCTGGGAATCCATAGTCAAGGCATCAAACACCTAGTAGCTCCGAGGAAGAACAAAGGCACTTTCGGATTAGGATTCTATCCTAATTTCAAAGATTACGAAGTCGCGCGAAGGAAACGTTTAACCAGAAATTCAGGGGCATTGCTGTTTCCTCCCCTTGCTGTTTCATTTCCTGGACCACCACAAATGATCCAACCCGACGGCGTTGCTTCTCACGAAGGCTTATCAGGCTTGTTTTCAATCGGTGTCTCCATTGGAGCCCTGCTTGATGAAGGTCCCTCAGGGCTTTTCGTCTGTCCACTTGCTAGTGGGGAGAATATCACAAACTGGATGACATTACCTGCGTATGCATTTTCTCTTAGTAATAATGAGTAAGACCTTTTGAAAAGGGATGTATTCCGCGTAGGACATATGTATGAGCCTCACGTTTTGGAATAGGGGAAATTTGTCATGACCACATCAAATGAATCCCTTATTTTGTTAATTCATCATGTTATCATTATTATATATCCTTTTACCTACTTCTGACATTAATCTCCCTTCTCTTCTGCTTCCTTCTTTAGGAATAATACCTCTAGAGAACACAAGGGGAACCATGATTCAATCTCGTACAAAGACACCCTTGCTGAATCTGATTCTGTGCATTACAGAGAAGGATCCGGTGAGGAGGATGCCACGATAGAAATTGAAGAAAGTTGGGACAGGTATGAAATAGACAAACTCCTAACAACAGAAGTCACTGAGGTCATAAACATCGGTACTCCTGAGGAACCACGCGAATTGAAGATTGGGACAAGTTTGAGTCCTAACCAAAGAACTCAGATGATGGATTTGTTAAAAGAGTATCAGGAGATTTTTGCCTGGTCATATGCTGGCATGTCAGGCCTTGATTCGTCAATCGTGGAGCACGTTCTGCCACTAGACACTGAGAACTTTCGACCCAAGAGACAACACCTGAGGAGACAAAGTCCTGACCTAATCCTTAAAATTAAGGAAGAGATCATCAAGCAAATCGACGCTAGATTCTTAGAAGTTTGCAACTATTCTGAATGGGTAGCAAATATTGTTCCAGTACCCAAGAAAGACGGTCGCGTTCGCGTCTGTATCGACTATCGAGATCTTAACAAAGTCAGTCTGAAGGATAATTTCCCTCTGCCTCATATCGATATGTTGGTTGACAACACTACAGGTCATACGATGTTCTCGTTCATGGACGGGTTCTCAGGATACAACCATATCAATATGTTTGAGGCAGATAAGTCAAAAACCGCATTTGTCACGATATGGGGCACATTTTGTTACAGAGTTATGCCTTTCGGTTTAAAAAATGCAGGGGCAACCTACCAAAGGGCAATGGTGACACTGTTCCACGCCATGATGCACAAATAGTTCGAGGTGTACGTAGATGATATGATTGCAAAGTCTCAAGAAGGTGAAGATCACTTGATCAATTTACGTATGCTATTTGAAAGGCTCAAGAAGTACAAGTTGCGTTTAAACCCGACTAAATGCCCTTTTGGAGCCACATCAGGCAAGTTATTGGGCTGCATAGTCAGTGAGAATGGAATTGAGGTAGACCCTGACAAAGTCAAGGCGATACAAGAGTTACCACCATCATCGACCGTCAAGCAGGTCTGAAGCCTTTTAGGACGTTTGAATTACATTGCGTGATTCATCGCAAATATGACAACCAAGTGTCAACCTTTATTTCGCCTTTTACGTAAGAACGCTCGGATAATTTGGGATTAAGAATGCCAGAACGCCTTAGAGTCCATAAAAAAATACCTGATGAACCCACCAGTCCTAGTGCCGCCAACTCCAGGACGACTGTTCATTATGTATTTAACAGTGCGCCAAGACTCGTTGGGGTGCATGTTGGGACAACTTGATGTGACTGGAAAGAATGAACATGCCATATACTACGTGAGTAAGAAGTTTACGGAGGGTGAAACAAAGTATCAAGAGGTGGAAAGGATATGTTGTGCACTTGTGTGGGTAATGCAGCGACTTCGCCAGTATACGTTGTACTACACCATACGTCTGTATTCGAAGATGGATCCCGTGAGATACCTCTTAGATAAGTCAGCATGGACAAAAAATATCTCCAAGTGTCAAGTTCAATTATCTGAGTATGACATAGAATTCGTGCCTCGAATTTCAGTGAAGGGGTAAGCAATCGCCGATCATTTAGCAGAGTTTCCCATAGACAACGATCACTTGATCAACTCCGAATTCCCAGATGGTGAGATCATGCAAGTAGAAGAAGAAGGGATGCCGAAGGAAAATTGGAGGATGTACTTCGACGGTACTGTGAATTCAGTCGGAGGGGGTATTGGGCAGTTCTTATCTCACCAAAGGGGCAACACTTCCCAGTGGCAGCCAAGGTCACCTTCCACTGCACCAACAACATCGCAGAATACGAGGCACGTGTTCTCGGCATGCGCGCTGCAATAGACCTTGAAGTGAAGAAACTAGAAGTGTTCGGAGATTCAATGTTAATCATCCTCCAAACGACAGGGGAATGGAAGACAAGGGATGCCAAACTTCAGCCATACCACGAGCACCTTGAGGATTTAGCTGCAAAATTTGAAGACATCACTTCCACTCATATGTCGAGAAATAAAAACCAATTTGCAGACGCATTGGCAACACTCGCATAAATGAGTAAAATTTCGTCGGGAAATCAAGTACTGCCAGTGGAGATCAAGATCAAAGAGGTTCCAGCCTATTGTTGTGCAGTCGAAGAGTCAGATGGTCAGCCGTGGTGCACTCACATAAAAAAATACCTGGAGTCCGGAGAGTTCCTAGAAGGCGCAACAAGAAATGACCGGAAAGTCGTACGAAGGATGGCTTGCAATTATTTTCTCAGTGGCCCGACATTATACAAAAGATCATTTGATGATACCCTCTTTAGATGCGTGAATCTCAAAGAAGCTGAGCGCTTAATGGAAGAAATTCATGAAGGTTGTTGTGGCCCACACATGGGCGGGCGAATGCTATAAAAAAGGATAATGAGACTTGGATACTTTTGGTCCACCATGACATCTGATTGTATGAGACACGTCCAACATTGTCACCTCTGTCAAGTGTACGCAGACCAAATCCACGCGCCACCACACGAGCTCTATCCCATGACTTCCCCGAGGCCTTTCTCAATGTGGGGTATCGATGTAATCAGTATGATCTCTCCAAAGGCGTCCAATGGTCATCAATTCATATTGGTGGCGATTGATTATTTCACCAAGTGGATAGAGGCTATCATCCTAGCGTCAGTTACGGCAAAAGCGGTCGAGCATTTCATTAGGCATGATATCATCGCGCGTTATGGGGTGCCGGAATCAATCATCACAGATAATGCCAAAAATCTGAATAATAAATTGGTTGATGGGTTGTGTGACCAATTTAAGATCAAGCATAGAAATTCGTCTCCATATCACCCACAAATGAATGGCGCAGTGCAAGCAGCAAATAAGAATATCAAGAAGATCATAGAGAAAATGACTCTAAATTATAAGGATTGGCACAACAAGCTGCCTTGGGCACTCATGGTGTACAGGACCTCAATACGGACATCAACAGGGGCAACCCCATTTTCCCTTGTTTACGGGACTGAAGTCGTGCTGCCAATTGAAGTAGAACGTCAGCAAGGATCCTCGCTGAGGCAGAGATGAACGAATCAGAATGGGCGAGATGCAGATACGAGCAATTAAACCTCATAGATGAAAGGCGTCTCATCGCGCTGTGTCATGGGCAATTGTACCAGCAACGCATGGCTCGTGCATATAACAAGAAGGTGCGTCCAAGAGAATTACAAGCAGGCGATCTAATTCTCAGGAAAAATCATGTGAGTCAATCCAGACTCTCGGGGCAAGTTCGTGCCTAAATATGAAGGGCCTTATGTCGTCAAAGAGGTTTTTAGTGGAGGATCCATGATCATCACCGATATGGACGGCCAAGAACTCCCCAGTCCAATCAATATGGACGCAGTCAGAAAATACTATCCTTAAGGACTTTGTAACCAGAATACGAACCTCCCAAAAGTTAGAAAATTTCTGCTAAATCGAAAACCAGAAAGGGCGGTTTAGGCAAAACTTAGGGAAGAGGGGCATGATTGAAAATCCCCAAAAGGACAATCATGGCAAAAGGAGAGAAATCAAATCCCTTCTAGGTTGAAAACCCGAAAGGGCGACCTAGGCAAAAATTAAGGGAACCGAGAGGTGCGGTTTAAAAAAAACAAATCGTACCAAAAGGAAAGAAAATTGAGGGAAAAAAAATCATCGATGACCAAGACTTATAGTTATTCAGCTTCTTGGAGTAAAAATAATAATAATAACGAGCAGAGCCTTTAGGTGTTCAGCCTCCGCAAGTCATCCTCGATGATCAGAACCTGTAGTTATCCATCTTCTGGGAGTCACAAGCCGACAAGCGGAACCTTTAGGTGTTCAATCTCCGCAAGTCATCCTCAATGACCTGAACCTGTAGTTATCCAACTTCTGGGAGTCACAAACCGACAAACAGAGCCTTTAGGTGTTCAGCATTCGCAAGTCATCTCGACAACCAGGACATGTAGTTATCCAGCTTCTGGGACTCACAAAACCGACAAGCGAAGCCTTTAGGTGTTCAGCCTCCGAAAGTCAACATCAATGACCAGAACCTGTAGTTATCCAGCTTCTGGGAGTCACAAGCCGACAAGCGGAGCCTTTAGGTGTTCAATCTCCGCAAGTCATCCTCAATGACCTGAACCTGTAGTTATCCAACTTCTAGGAGTCACAAACCGACAAACAGAGCCTTTAGGTGTTCAGCATTCGCAAGTCATCTCGACAACCAAGACATGTAGTTATCCAGCTTCTGGGACTCACAAAACCGACAAGCGAAGCCTTTAGGTGTTCAGCCTCCGAAAGTCAACATCGATGACCAGAACCTGTAGTTATCCAGCTTCTGGGAGTCACAAGCCGACAAGTGGAGCCTTTAGGTGTTCAATCTCCGCAAGTCATCCTCAATGACCTGAACCTGTAGTTATCCAACTTCTGGGAGTCACAAACCGACAAACAGAGCCTTTAGGTGTTCAGCCTTCGCAAGTCATCTCGACAACCAGGACATGTAGTTATCCAGCTTCTGGGACTCACAAAACCGACAAGCGAAGCCTTTAGGTGTTCAGCCTCCGAAAGTCATCATCGATGACCAGAACCTGTAGTTATCCAGCTTCTGGGAGTCACAAGCCGACAAGCGGAGCCTTTAGGTGTTCAACCTCCACAAGTCATCCTCAATGACCTGAACCTGTAGTTATCCAGCTTCTGGGAGTCACAAGCCAACAAACGGAGCCTTTAGGTGTTCAGCCTTCGCAAGTCATCTCGACAACCAGGACCCGTAGTTATCCAGCTTCTGGGACTCACAAAACCGACAAGCGGAGTCTTTAGGTGTTCAGCCTCCGAAAGTCATCCTCGATGACCAGAACCTGTAGTTATCCAGCTTCTGGGAGTCACAAGTCGACCAACGGAGCCTTTAGGTGTTCAGCCTCCGCAAGGCATCCTCGACAACCAGGACATGTAGGTGTCCAACGTCTGGGAATCACAAGTTGATGAGCGTTTAGACACTCAGTCTCCACAAATCATCGTCAACGATCGGAACCTATAAGTGTTTAGCTTCCGAAAGTTGCGTAAAGATGTTTGTCTACTATGTAAATAATGAATAAGAGGAGCTAAAATCAGTTGTTTGTCTTTGAACACACACTCCTGAGATCACTTCCATGAGCGCGTGTCCAAAGAGAGGCAACCGTAAACACCTGATTTTGGCTCATGGTCAAAATAATGTACGCAATGAATCGAGTCAAGAGAAATCGATATTAAAAATAAAAATAAAAAAAATATATTAAAAATTAAAAAATAAATATCTGAATTTCGAACATGGCCATCATGTTCCTCTTTTGAACCAAGTTGTTTTTTTTTATTATTAAAAATAATAAGAATAAGAATATTTAATAAAATAAGAATTCAAGTTCTATAAATTGAAGGCAATGCTTCAATGAAGAGAGGATTCAAGAGAATGAAAGAATTGAAGAAGAGGAGTGATTGGAGAGAAAAAAGAAGTGAAAAAATATATCGGTAATTATCAGTCTCGGTTTCTCAGACGGTGTTTAAGTTTCGAACAATTTAGGTATATTTCTCTTGCATTTAATATTGTATTTGTATTTTCTAATGTTATTATTTATGTTATAAAAAAAAGTTTATATACATATATTATATATTTATGTATAATATACTTGTTAATATATATATATATATATATGTATGTATAAAATATACTTATATTATGTTTATGTATTACTATATATGTATAATATATATTTATATTATGTTTATGTAATACTATTATATCTATATGTATAATATATATTTATATTATGTTTATGTATTACTATATATATTTATATTATGTTTATGTATTACTATATATATCTATATGTATAATATATATTTATATTATGTTTATGTAATACTATATATATCTATATGTATAATATATATTTATATTATGTCTATGTTATCTATCTATCTATATGTATATTATGTATATGTAAAAAAAAAATTCAAAAATGATTTAGGTCATTCCCAAACTTTGATGAAGGTTACAACTTGGTCCTTGGACAATCGGGTCATTTCTGGGACGTTATCGAGTGTTATAAACCAAACCGGAAAAGTTTTGGGCCATTTGTGGAATTTTGTTTCTTAATTCAGCTCGTTTTTAAAAAAAAATACATTTTGATTTCTAAATTTTTCCAGACATTCCATGATTTCTCAAAATGTTACAAATAAGTCTAGAATAATTTTCGGGTTATTTTTAGAATTTTACCAAGTGTTACAAATAAATCTAGAATAGTTTAGGGTCAATTCTGTAATTTTAAAAATATTTTTAAGTTCAGTTATAATTTAAAAAAAATATTACATTTTGATTTCTAAACTTTTCTAGACATTCCATGTTTTCTCAAAATGTTACAAATAAGTCTAGAATAATTTTCGGGTTATTTTTGGAATTTTACCAAGTGTTACAAATAAATCTAGAATAGTTTAGGGTCAATTCTGTAATTTTAAAAAATATTTTTCAGTTCAGTTATAATTTTTTTGAAAATTACAATTTTGATTCCTAAATTTTTCTGGACAGTCCATGACTTTTAAAAATGTTACAAATAAGTGTAGAATAATTTTCGGGTTATTTTAGAACTTTACCAAGTATTACAAATAAGTCCAGAATAGTTTAGGGTCATTTCTGCAATTTTCAAAATATTTATCTAATTCAGCTCAAATTTTAATAAAATTGCATTTTGGACATTCCATGTCTAATTCTGCAATATTTATACACCTATTCGTTACACATATTCTTATATACACCCAGTGAAGTCACCCGCGACTACCAGTCGCGGGTGACATTAAATTAAATGTCACTCGCGAATGAGAGTTGCGGGTGACGTCTATTTTTACGGGTTACCGTTAGTTGCCTTTTTACTCGCAACTGGGAGTCGCGGATGAAAAAGTAGCTGATAACGGCAGTTTCACATGCGACTCTTAGTCGCGGGTTGGTATAGATGTAGAACATTTTGATATTTATGGCCCGTTCGTTTCAAGGAATGGCCACGGATTTGGGCTTACGGATTCCGTAAGCCCATGTTCGTTTGGTGGAATTGGCCATTCCTTGAAAATGGATTCCGGGCGGTCCGGGGAATCCAGATAAAAATCTCGGATTTCCTAAGCCCACACAGGTCAGAATCCGGAATCAGCTGCCAAAAGACCAAATTGCCCTCGCCATTTTGCAGAATTTACGAGCGTGCCATCAGCTAATTTTGAAAAACAGCTTCTGCAAACGTTGACAGCAGGTTTCGAACCTATGCGGGCGTAGCCCAACAGATTTCAAGTCTGTCTCCTTAACCACTCGGACATATCAACAACTGTGTTTTTTATCACCCCTAATTTGTACTATAGATTTTTGAGTGTTTTTTTTATTTAAACTGAAAATTCAAAAAAAATACCAAAATCAAAATTAGTATTTAAAATTAAATTAAAATAATAAAACAATTCAATTTAACAATGTTTATATAATGATTTACTAAACTGATTAAGGACAAACCCACGTTCTGTATAATGTATGTGGTGACTAACAACATTTTGTATTATGTATGTAAGATGTATTATGTATGTGGTCATGTTTACATTCTTTATTTTTTTTAAATAGAATTAATAAATTGGTCTTTTTAAAAAAAGTAAAAAAAAAAATCATTTTTAATTTATTTTTTTTAATAAACGTTTTTAATATTTTAAAGTTTTATAATTAATTAATACAAATTATTTTTATTATATACTATACATATACAAAGAGGGACAAATATGTCATTTTACCACATTCCATTCCTTTTCCGTACACAATTCCACCAAAGAAACAACAGAATTCCTTATTCCGTTCTATTCAATTCCACCAAAAAAACAACTTCATATTCTTAACTCCTATTCCTTATTCCCAATTCCTATTCCGTATTCCGTATTCTGAATTCCGAATTCCGTCAAACAAACGCACCGTGAATTTAGAAATTTGGTATATTTTGTTGAAAAATTCGTCATTATTATATTCTTTGAGTGGGGACGTCGAGAAGCGTCGTCAGTCCTCCGTGAGTAGATGGTATGGACTTGTCTGGCTTTAGGGCACCCCTGGAAGTAGTCCAGGCAAGAATTTCCGTCAAGAGAACCGACCCAAGGAATGCATGCAGGAGATTATGGCTGCAGCTTCCTCTGAATAAGAGAGAAAGAATGACAAAAGTGCTCCCTTTTTCCCATTGCTGTCAAAGCTCCCTCTGCATCTGACAAAAGAGAATGAGATTTATTTCATTTTCTCAATCATCATCCTAAGCTTCTCTCCTTCTTTTAGGTATACAACTCTTTTTCTTTCTTTTCTTCAAAGACAGAAGTTGATGATGATTCAAGAATCAGAGAAGCCTTCCCCACTCGACCCTACTTTTCCATCATTATATATGTATATATGTATGTATTGCTGGGTTTTCATATCTTAAATGATGAGTTGTTTTACTATGACAACTACATACCACTTCCCCCTCCCTCTCCTTCCCTAACAATAAAAGAGCCATGGATGTGATAGCACATACCATATCGGCATGGTTGGCTGTCTGTAAGATTCTACGTACATGATTTGACATGCATTTCGTCTCTTCAAAGATTGTCAACCACATTCACCTCTTTTTCTGGTTTCAATTGGATGCTCGACCATGCATCATGCTTGGGTGGGTGGACTCACTACTTGATGACACACACTAGTAGAAGCAATAAGCATCAAGGGATTGTTTTTCATTTCTTGGGTTACTTCATTTACACATACTAAGAAATCATACATATATACATGAACTCGTCAAAAAAGGCTGGGGTAAAAAGTGGAGGGAGGGAATCCAAAACACAATAATAACAAAGATATAAACAAACTTTAACAAGAAATGACACTTTTCCTCTTGATATAGTTTTTTTTTTTGGGTTCAAAACTCTTGAATTAGTTAGTTAAATACATATTTATTAACTGAATTTTAAAGTTGAAATAATTATTATTTGATTTGATTTTTTTATATTTTATATAAAATTATAATTTGCGAATTTCGTCTAAAGTGCTAAACCTTAGGGGGAAATTACTAGTTGATTTTTTTTTTATAAAAAAATTACAATATGCTAGGTAAAAGTGCTAAACTTTAGGGAAATTATAATTTATTAGCTAACATAAATTGCAACAACTAACCATAAGTAATATTATTAATAATTGACACCATCGGGTGATATAAACGTTTTCTCTACCTAACAAAAAACCCTTTTTCATAAGACTACTTTGAGCCTTTACAACGTCATTAACTCAACAAAGTTACTGGAAAGAAAAGGTAAATGTTAGATAGATAGAAAGGGTTAAAAAGCTTTATAAATTTATAAAAGGAAAAAAATACAAATCGCCCTAAGCAAGGATTGATTCTCTGCTTTATAAAAGTTCAACTTTTTTTTGTTTAATATTCCTACTTAGTAGAGTAGAGTAGAGACGAGTAGAGTAGTGTCGAATCGAATTTTCGCCTCGTTAATTCGTTCCTCCACTGATGACTAGACGACTGACAGACTATCTGTGGCTGCAGAAATCCAACAGCTTCTTCCTCCCTTCAACAATCTCATCAAAGAAATCATCCAACTGTCCGATGACGTTCTCTGTTCCAGACTTCAACACACCAAAGCAACACTTCAAGTTTTCTAACCTCTCTATGATCCTCTCTTCGGACGACGATGGACCTTCCAGCTCCCCCCTCAGCTCCTCCATGGCCACTCTGGATCTCCGGAATTCGTACATCAGAATCCCTGGCCTGCTCCCCGCCCTCCCGATCTCCTCCGCCACTCTCTGTTGCAACCTCGCCGTAGAGATCATGAACGCCGACCCGAAGAACAAGCACCCCTCGCACCCTGATCGAACCAGGCTTGGGTCCGACCAGCAGTACACCATTCCGTACAGCAAGATCATGAGCAGCAGCGAGCTCACATTCCTCATCGCGTACAGCACCCCGCGGAATCCGTTGAATCCGTTTAGCTTCGACTCGATTGAGACCCGCTCGTCGAACCGGAGGGACAGCGGCCGGATTCGTGTCTCCATCAGTGCTCTGTTCTCCTCTTCCAATCCTACCGCTTCTCTGCCGCACCCGGAAATAGCTTGGATCACCTGTTCAAATCCCGATCGTGTGAGTGTCTAATAATTGTTTCGATTCGTTTTACGGATTTTGTTGTTCCGTACCTGTCTGGAGAGTTGTGGATTGATATTTCGGTGGCTGTCGAGCGCCGCAGTGACGTTAAGCCCAGCGGAGTAATAATTCTCCATGCCGGAGATGCCTGATTTGAGGACGTGGCAGACCTCCCAAAGCCTGGAGCTCTCGTCCATGTATTCGTCTAGCCACTTATCACCGACAGGTAAGTGTAGCTTCTGGACAAGGAGGATCAGCTGTGAGTGGAAGGATCGGAGGAGCGAAATCGCCCGTTGGAGGAACTGAATCGACATGAAGCTGGTGGAGAGGTAGAGTCTCTCAAGATCATCAATCCCTCTGGTGAGGCATGTGTAGAATCCATTCACAGAGTTGGTGGACGAAGGATCCATGTCAATGGAGGGAAGAAAGAACGAGTGAATTGAATTGGGAAGGAAAAAGGGTTATATTTAAAGTGAAGAAGAAGAAGAAGAAGGAAAAAGAGAGCGAGGGAGGGAATATCTTGGAAGCTCAGGTTTCTAAGGTTGAAAAGGATTGTTGGGGGCAATGATGAGTGTTTCCTTTAGAGGGGAAAGGATGATTGGTAATATGCCATTTTCATAGTTTAGTTCGATGAGTGGCAGAAAGAAAGGAGAAACCAAAAAAATGAATATCACAATATTAATAAATCGGGGGAGAAAAGAAAAAGATGAACAATCGAAATTTTAAAATATAATTTTGTACAATTAGGTTAGACTAAAGTCCAAATTTTTAAATATAATTTTTTTAAATTTATAAACGCAGATTCTTAGCGGTTTGTTACGCGATAAAATTGAGATTTTCAGTTTTAAAATGTATTAAAAAATTTAATGTTGTTAAATAATATTAGATTCTTAGCGGTTTGTTACGCGGTAAAATTGAGATTTTCAGTTTTAAAATGTATTAAAAAATGTAATGTTGTTAAATAATATTTTTTACAAATTTCATGTGAAAATAAATATCCATATTTTCTAATGTGTATTTTTACGTATATACATTACTGTAATTAATTATACGTGCAAGAACACAATCTTACTATAACGTAAGTTTTTATTAATTAAATTCCGGATAATATAAACCTTAAAAAAAATAGAGCATTTATAGAATATAGAATAGTATGTACTGTGCTGACCATAGTTATCAGAACCGGACCGACCATCGAACCGAAGAGGGGGCCGGTTTGCAGTTCGGCCGGTTCAACCCGATCCAACCCAATTCAGTGTGCGGTTCACTGTTCATAATGGAAAAAAAATTGAAAACTTAAAATACATACATAGTCTTAAACACAAACATAATTACCTCAAACTACATAGTCTCACACACACAAACTACATAGTTTCAATATCAAACACACATTACTCTCAACTCTCAAACACAATACACAATAGTAGTGAATCGGTTTAACCAATTGGGTTAAGCCGATTGGTTTGTGCAGAACCAAAAACCGGAAACCCAAAAAAAGTGGCTGAAAAAACCCGAAAACCCAAAAAAAATCAGCTAAAAAGTGAACCGGAAACCGTCCGGTATTTTAAATACCGGCCGGTTTTCTAAAAACCATCTAATTCAACCCGGTTCAAACACTGTTCATTTGTAAAACGGTTCTTTAACTGAACCTCAGTCGGACCGCCGGACCGGACCGATTGTGGTAACTATGGTGCTGACTGCTGTTTTCATAGAATAACACTATCTCGATCTCCCTTTCCTTTCCCTCTTTAGATTGAATTTGCTTTTAGGAGTGGTTTTAAGAAATACAGAACTTAATTTGAAATTAGTTTTATATGACGATTTTTTGAAAAACAAGTAAGGATGATTAACAAAATAATTTTAAAAAATAGGTATACACACATTTAAAAAAATGCAAAATCCGCACATAGAAGTGTCGAGTTGCGTCATTTTGGCATTAAATAAGTGTCGAGTTTACTGTATTCATCAAACAAATGTAAAAATGTCCAACTTGTTAATTTTCAGGGTATTATTAAAGGTCATTAGTATGTCCTCCCCTGTTATTTAGGGTTAATCCGAATAGAGTGTTACGACTTGACAGTTCTAATTAAAATTAACGTGCACTAATTGAGATAAAAAGAGCCCAAAGTGGGGCACTATCATTTTTTGTATCTCAGTTTATTATTATTATTATTATGGAAGATGGAGGGGTTAACTTAATATAGTGAGCAATTATACCTACCTATACTCATGATTCCAAACAAGACTTGATAGTTTGAACGGTATTGGGTAGATTGTGTTGGGGTAATCTAATTATTGAAATCTTATGAGAATTATTATATCGATGGTTTGCAAAGTAATTAAGTATTATATATATAATTTAACTACATCTTCTTCTAATTAATGTTTAGAATAAAACTCAAATTATATATACGTGATTATTTTTTGTCCATCCATTAAATTTGACTCATCTCAATTTAAAATTTAATAGTAACAATAGTATATTTCTCATGTTTGATTGAGAGTTAAAATGATTTTTTAAGCATCATTTTAATAAAAAATATTCTACCCTTTTTATGGTTCGAATATGATATTATTGTTACTTTTTTGTTTGTTTGTTATTTGTTTTGTTTGTTTGTTAAAATGGATGAAAAATATGAAAAATACCCCGGTTAAATTTGAACTTTTTAAATTATTTATGTAACTTCAATCTATAACTAGATAGTGTTTAATACAGTGTTATCAGAACCGGACTGACCCTCGAACTGGTGAGGGAGCTGGTTTCCAGTTCGGCTGGTCAGACCTGATCGGACTCGGACGGCCCGACTGGTTCACTCTGCAGAAATAATTACAACTCCTAACTAATAATAAGAGAAATGATAACGACAACTCCTAATTAATCTCCATCAATTCTCCTCTAGCTGTCCGTCCATCCATCCTTCCATATCCATATGGACCTTCACCTAGGGGTGGCAATTTCTGACACGACACGATTAAACGACACGACACGATCTGCTTTAAAGCGTATATGGGTTTGACCTTAATGGATCCCGTGTCTAAACAACTCTTATACGTTTAGACACGATTATTAATCGTGTCTAAACAACTCAGATCTGCGGATATCTGTATAAACACGACAAAACACGATTAACTAATCGTGTCTAATCGTGTCGTGTATACCTGTGACACGAATAAAAACACGGTTAACTAATCGTGTCTAATTGTGTCGTGTCTAATCGTGACACGTTCAGAAAAATATATAAAATTAATGTTTTTCGTGTTAATCGTGTCGTGTAACGTGTCGTGTAACGTGTCGTTTCGTGTTTAATCGTGTAAATTCGTATCAATCAGGTCGTTCTTAATCGTGTCGTATTGTGTCATATCGTGTCGTGTCTATCCGTTATGTTTTTTAATTTTTAATTTCCAATAAAGTTAATCGTGTCACGTGTGATCTGCTACTTAATCGTGTCGTGTTCGTGTCTGATGTTTTGAGACACGTTTAGAAATTATCCGTTTAGACACGAAACTTGTTAAGACACGATACGATTAGACACGACACGATTGTCACCCCTACCTTCACCCAAGCTGATCGCCTTAGCCCAACAACTTTGTCTTTGTCAGTCGCCGCCGTCGTTGCTTTCGTCTTCCATCGTTGACCCTAGGCAACAACACATCGTTTCCAAGGCAGAATCATCAGTTGCCACAAGTCCCGTAGCTGCTTTACAGCTAAAGGGAGGCCTTCGTTAAAGCACTAACAACACATCTTCGTTGTGAGTTGTAGAGCACCTGTTGCTGTAAAACCGGTCTCCCTCTACTTGACCACTTGTCGGCTCCGGCGATGTAGCGAAGGTAGATTCAGCATACATAAGCCATCTTCAGTCATAGGAGACATGAGTTCCACTCCTTTCTTGCTTGGAGTCGGTCGAATCTTGATCTTCAAGTCCAGAGACTCGCTTCGCCTGAGAATCGTAACATTCTCTATCTTAAAGCCCGTTTTCCTAGTCGCTATGTCACTGGAGGTCGATCTATTCAAGACTGACGACTCCGGTTGAGCAAACTGATTCCAAGACCATCGACTTCAGTCCACAAATGGTCCAGTCTTTTTGGTTTGGTCGCGGTCGGTCTCGATTTGGTCGTGGTTTTCGCGGTTTTCTCGCTCACCCTTAGAGGCTGCAAGATTTGTGTCCCCATCTTTGTCGGTGAAGACAAAAACTAAAGGGTTTATAATCGAACATAAAACACAAAAAAAAAACGGAAATCAGTCGATTGTTTTTATAAAAAAAAAAAACATATGGTCGATTCACACCAGTTCAACAGGGTCCACAATGCAAGTCGATCTTTTGATTGAACCAAACTAGATAGGAATCCGGTTTTCGATCGAACCATCGATCCGGTCTGATTCTGATAATTATGGTTTAATCTTACTTTAAATTCAAACTCAAATGGAGAAGAAAATTCTCTTTGATTAACAAATTTAAACTGACATGAGTTAAAATACATCATAGTTCGAGTTCAAACTCATTTATGCTCTACGCAATATCATCTCTTCAACCAACCAATTTTAAATAAACTTTTTTTTTCAAAATTAATTTTGATTATCTTCTTCCAACTCAAACTCAAATGTTACTTGAGAGTGTACAAGGGTTACAAGGGTATATGTCTTACTATCATCGTCATATTCATCAAGAATAGAATGACGTATTTCCTTGGTTTGTTAAATATTTGACTATGACATCAATGATTCTGCCTCTAAGCTTCCTAAATCTTTCTTTCTACTAAGATTGATAGGAGTGCTCGGACACATCCTTCCTCGAGCAACTGACTTTGCTCCCTTTCTTTCCTTATTGAAATTTGGAATATTTTGGTTATCCTAAATATTTGGTTGCTTTTCATGCATAAAATCAAATCATGAGGGTGTTTGTGTTTCTATCTTTGTGATTTTAATGTGAATTTTTTACCAATATATCCATGAAAAAAAATACGAAAATATTCTCAGTTTTTTAAAAAAATATTAAAGTATACCTACCCGTTAATGGTATTCGTGGGTGGACATAAAAATCATATCTCTTCAGACATCCAAAAAGCTGATTTGCTGTAATATCCCGCAGACATCCAAAATCTTATCTCTCCATTTGAGATTTGCGGGTACAACTTATATGTTTACCCGCGAATGAGATTCACGGGTGGTAAAACAAATTTCCAACCGTGAATACCATCTACGGGTAGGTATACTTTTATATTATTTTTTTTAAAAAAAACTAAGGATATTTTTTATTTTTTTCCAGGTATATACTGATAATTTTTTTTTTTAATGTCAAGTCTCTAAAAATATTATTATATCTCGGATTAGACCTTAATATGTTCAAATAACTCATATTTGGTCGAGTAATATGTAATATTTTGCCTTACATTCATCTTGTAAACATTTTAATTTACGTGTTGTTTTATTATTATTATATATATATATATATGGTAAATATGTGAAAGTTTTTCGTTTTTACTTTACTCGTGCAATTTTAGATGAATTTCTAAACATTTTTCCCATAATCTTGCAAAGAATACTCAAATAAATATGTAAGAAATAGATCTACTTGTATTAGTATCTTATTTTCAAAAGTGATTACAAATGAATGAGGGACCTATTGATATACAAGTAAGGCGACTCTCAAAATAAATTAATCCAATCAATGAGAGATTAAATATGACAAGAAATATATTTCATGATACAGTGTCAATCTAAACCAACACGATAAATATAAATTGTATGAATCTTTCTTTCCTCTGTTATGATATTTGCATGAATTCTTCTAGAACTTCATATATGGAATTCGTTGTGTAAATACAGTCACTTGTTTTGTTAGTATGTGACACAAGTTACATGCATTGGGATTTAGGACAGAGTGACAATTTTACGCTTAATTTCTTGTGTTATGTAATTTTAACCCTATAATATGTTTACATTTCCAATTTAATTTTTCCAAATACTTATATTTACAATTTTCTCTTAAGTACTATATCACTATATTTTATGTTACCACAATCACACACGAAGCCATTGAGAAACGACGCGGAGGGGGACAATCCTTAACTTTTAAAATTGTGTGATTTTTATACTAAAAAATGTAATAATTTTCAATTTAACCATTTTCAATTATACATTTGCCCTTACTGATTTTTTTTTAGTTAAATGTGTCATTACTATAATAATTGCCCCACTGAAAAAAAAATATATATATATGACGTGTGTCCATTGGATGAAATGACCTCCTTCTATATATAAACTCCCCATCCACTGTTGATGTATCTAATCTCTTCTATTTCCTTCGTGTTGTCAAGTATGATCCAATGGGGCCACGATTTATTGCCTTCTCCATCATGTATTTGTTTGTGTGATCGATCAAAGGACACACAATGTCAGGGAGCTTCATTGTACTATATAATTTATGATATATCCGATCTGATCCAATTATCGTATGACTCTACATATATATATATATATATATATATGGTCAGATCAAATTAAATTCATCCTTAACTTTGCTTGTCCACAATACTGTTGGACTGATCTGCAAACCTTTGCATAAAATAGGATACTATTTACAAAATATTTAAGTTGATGAACTTTTCAACGATTTTGATGAATCATTTATAGGATTCATTAATGAAAACCTTTTATTAGTGAGGGGCCTCTATTATTATTATTACAACATGGGGTGTGGTAGTTCGCGTTGTTTGTGATGTGACAAGGAATGTGCAATATTATAAATTTAATTGATTATTCTTGGTAGTTTAATTTTATTTTATTGGAGCTATGAAAATAAGAAATTAGTAATATTTTTTTTTTTGTTTATAATGGGTTTAAATTACTATTGTTTTAGCTATGAGACTTTGCAATACACTTTATTTAAAACATGTGATGTCTTAACTCAAAATATTTGTCCCAAGTCTTAATACTTTTAAAATCCTTTAACTTTCACTTAACCAATTATTTCTTTCCTAGCACATGTCTTTTATCTTACAAGACCGATTACGCTCCCGAATCATTTCTGATATAGTTTGTAACACGTCAAACCCGAGGGACTATTTCTATTAATCCAACTCAACATGTTTGAGTTTGTTATCCTCATTTGAGTTTACAAAATAAGAGATTTATGTTGAATTTAAATAGTACAACTTCTAACTAATAAGTTTGAGTGATTAATATTTTGTTTACTAACTCAAACTTACTGGTTAGAAGTTTATTCAGGCGAGTGATTAATGTATTGTTTACACTTTCTTAACTATCGTAATATGGTGTATTGGTTCAACACTTCATCCCTTAATAAGAGGTCTCAAGTTCGATCCATGACCACGGTGCGAATGAAAATTATTCTAAACGTGGAGTAAATATTTTTAAAGGAGTTGTCTTTTTTAATGAGAGTCTCTCTAGTCTAGAAAACTCACAATTTTTTATTTATTTTTTACACTACCCTTATTGGCTATGTGGTAGGTTTTAGATAATTCCTACCACATATCTGCCAATAAGGGTAGTATAAAAAAAAAATTAAAAAATTTGTGAGTTAGACTAGAGAGACTAGAGATTTTTTTAAAAAAATCTCTATATCTCATTAAACAAAATTGTGGTAGGTAATCCTACACGTTTTTTCTGTATACTTTTGTTAGATTTATTAATATCTCTATCCTTATAATTAATTATATAGATTGAATACTAGTTTCTTGCGTGTGTGTGTGTGGTCGTGGGTTTTTGGAGAAGGGGACATTGGAAGGAGGAGAGGATGTTGGTCTTTTGAGAGGTAGTTGGAAAAGTCAAGAAGGTCCATTCTTTAAGGGCATTGATATGGGAGATCCCTTAGTGTCTTTCATAGGGGGAGCGTTCCACGCAAATATAATTTTCTACTTTATAGTTTATACTAAGTTTAGAAATGTAAGAATAAAAATAAATGTAAGTTTGGGATCATGTTTTCATATTTATATAGTTGAAGGAAAATACATGAAATGAAACAATTAACAAATTGGAGGATTAAACTGATTATATATATATATATGGAATGAATTATTATATAGTGAGTTATGACAATAAATGATATATTTCTGATAACCTTTTTATGTTAAACAAGAGAATATTTCACCAAATATACCTCATTTAATAAATATATATCAAAATGTACTCGGGTGGAAAAATAAATACGAAAGTATACTTACTTGCAACTCTCATTCGCGGATGAAAACTCCACTCGCGAATGAGAGTCACATGTTTATTTTTTTTCCACCAAGTCTCACTCGCGAATGACATTCACGGGTTGGATTGAGTTTATTTTTTTATTTTTTCCCATCAAAATAAGGTGAGAGAAATAAAAATAATTATAATTTTTTTAGAATAAAATAAATAATGTGATAATTTCACATTATTCTAAAAATTAACATGTGAAGGAAAAAATATATTTGAAATAATCATAATACAAAAAATTATAATTATATTATTTTTCCTCACATTATTTGATGGGCCAAAAAAATAACTAAATCCCACCTGCGACTAGTACTACCATTCACGGGTGGAAACTCTACCCGCAAATAGGAGTCGCGGGTAGGTATATTTTCGTATTTATTTTTCACCCGAAAATATTTTGGTATATATTTATTAAATGAGTATATTTTGGTAAAATATTCTTATAGTCAGGAGTGAAATTTGATAGGAGTTAACCAACTAAAAGTGTAAGTACTAAATTAGACAAATTCAAATATTTATATTTGAATGAGATTATTAAGTAGTAGAGAGGATGAATGCTAAATTTATAAATGATTTTTTTAAGAAATATTTATGTGGAGATTACTCATTAATTTTTGAAAATTATAACTTGTGAATTTTACTAATTTACTCTTTAAGTCATTTTGCTTTTTATTTTACAAATAACAAAAAAAATATAATTTATTAGAAAAATAGAAAAAGAATACCAAAACA
The DNA here is from genome assembly GCA_946814005.1 of Chamaenerion angustifolium. Classification (NCBI taxonomy): domain Eukaryota; kingdom Viridiplantae; phylum Streptophyta; class Magnoliopsida; order Myrtales; family Onagraceae; genus Chamaenerion; species Chamaenerion angustifolium. The sequence goes on along the minus strand of OX328270.1, from coordinate 24,968,407 downwards.
TATTTTATACAATTTGTTTTTTTTTCTAAGTTGGTTTTTTTAAAAGATCAAAAGCATTCCTTTATAAAAAAATATTTTTCATTCATTTTATTTTACATATTAAAATTATTATTTTTCTGATAAATTTATCATTTTTTTGTTTTTTTAGAATAAAATAATAGAATTTTTTATTTATTTATTTATTATTATTTAGATAGTTAAGGGTAAATTTGAATAAACGGTGTACAACTAAAATGTTGGAGGATTAAATTGACCAAACAGCTTCTTGGGCTGTGGTAATTAGAAACAGAGCATTTAAGCAAGATGAAACTTCTCTCACTATTTCGAATAAAACGCATTGTAATTGGAAAGCAGTTAATGAATGTATGAACACCCTTAAATTAGGTTCAGGGTGGGTGGTGGCAAATGGTTGTGACATTAAATTTTGGCACGATAATTGGGTGGGTAATCAACCCCTGCGGGCTGCAATCTATGGTCCACTGAACTATAAAGAAGACAGAATGATGGTAGGAGATGTCTTCCAAAATGAAGAGTGGAATCTAGATAGAACTTCTTTTGACTTCCCCAAAAAATTTGTGGACATGTTTCGAGGTACTCCAGGGGACAAGACCAATGTATCCTCGGATACGCAAATATGGAATGTCACACACTCGGGGAATTACACTAGAGCATCAACATACACTCTTTTAGTAGGTCATGACACAAACAACCAGGTGATTAATCAATGTGATTGGGTTTGGAAGACTCCGACTATCCCAAAAATTCAGTATTTTATATGGTTGTGTCTTAAAGATAGACTAGCCGCCGACAAACTATTGAACCATAGATGATGTAATTTGAGTCCTCTGTGTCAAATTTGTAACTCTGGGGTGGAGGACATAGATCACATATTGCGTGGGTGCAAGCATGCTAAAGAGATGTGGAATTCAGTCACTGGGGCGCCAAATCTGGGGTAATCGTTCCACTACCCCTTGAATGAGTGGATCAAATATGGGTGTCATGAAGCAGGAGTCAATAATCAAAGAGTTGAGTGGAAGTTCTTTTTCCCATATGCTCTATGGAATATTTGAAAAAATAGGAACTCTCTTATTTTTAATGATAAACCTACTTTTTCTTCTGTTTATAATTTATCTTTATCTCAGGCAAAATTTCACCAAAATGTTTATCTTGAAACTGTCATTGCTAATGAGTTGATTTCCATTGATATTAGTTGGGTTCCTCCAAAAAAGGATTGATTTAAAATTAACACAGATGGAGCTGCTAGGGGAAATCAAGGTTTTGCAGGAGCCGGTGGGGTCATCCGAGACTACATGGGTCAATGGGTTGCAGGATTCTCAAGGAATTTGGGTTGCTCAAACAGTCTCACTGCGGAATGTTGGGTCATCCGAGACGGCCTGCTGTTTGCAAAGACACTTGGATTAAAATCTATTCATCTTGAAACGGACGCCCTCTCAGCCCATAAGGTAATCTCTGACGAAAATATGTCAAATCAAAAATTAATGCCGATCATTGCGGATTGCAGGAAGCTATTAATGCAGTTCGAAATAATGAAGTTCAGACATATTTTTCGATAAGAAAATGCGGTAGTGGATACCATGGCGGGTATGGCGTTCAAACAAAGACATGTGTTTGAAATTCATAGCTCACATCCGAATGAAACTATTAAAGCGCTCCGAAAAGACGCTGTTGGCTTTTCTATTTCGCGAATTGTTAAAGTTAGCTAGTTTTGGTTGTGTAATTTGAACTTGGGTGATTAGTTGTCACCTATAGCGGTTATTTTAATCCATAATTATAAAATAAAAAATAAAAAAAAAATTGACCGTTATACCTTCTACTGTATCAATAAGAAGAAATCCATCAAAGAAGAAGAAAAAATCTTCGATCAATGACAATCCATTGATGAGTTCACATTCATCTATAATTAATTACCTAGAAGTACACTTTTTTTCTATTCCTTTTCTTTTATGCCCTCATGATTGATACTCATTACTTTGTTGCCGTTTAGGCTTCCTGGCTTTAGAGGAAAAAAGGGACTTCCCGGCGACTTAAATAAAGTTAAGGGTAATTAATAATTATAGCTACAGGTACTTGTTTAGTTGTTGATATTTTTTTTCGGAACAGGCTCCAATAATACGGAAGAAATATACTGTTTAAAAATAATAATAATATTTTGTTTTGTACTCGACTCATTATTAAAGAGACAGATAGACACATTTATTCTAAGCATCGAATTATACCGTCATTAATTATATATTTGGTCATATACTTATTTAAATCAAATTTCGACTACTTAATTATTTATATTTATCAATGTTACTTTTGATTATAATAATTTTTTATGAGATGAAATATTAAAAATAAATTTTCTTTTTCTGATTTTGATTGAACCCAGATAAATTTTATTTTTGGGTTCATTTTGAAGATTTATATTTGTTTAATCAAAGAATAAAAACGGAAGAAGAATATGAAGAAAAAATAAGAAGATAATGAGAATACTAGAATCATTATTTTAGTAATTATTTAATAACATTCGTCAAACATAAGTTATTAAATAACACAATTTTAAATTAAAAAATAACATTCTCAAATATAAAAAATAATTTAATAACATTAAAAAATTACCAAAAAATAATATTAATCAACATAATTGGCTAATTATACCATGAGAAAACTTTTACTTAATCTAACTTAAGCGAGCGGTCATTCGGTTTCATAAATATGTTCTATACGTAATATAACTTCACATGAGCCTGTTTATAATACATTGGATCTGTGGCGCAATGGTAGCGCGTCTGACTCCAGATCAGAAGGTTGCGTGTTCGATTCACGTCAGGTTCAAGTTTTGTTTCTTTTCTCTCTTCACTGGTCCACTGAGTTTTTTATTTTGTTAGTTTAGGTCCCTGTTGTTCCTTGTGAAATTGCATAGCAGGAAAGTAATAGAGAATCTGTGCCAAGATTTCATCTGGTTGTCCGTTTCGAAAAGGATGTTAATAATGAAACCCTACACCCCAAGTCAGAAACAAAGAAGGAGTCATAATGATAAATGATGCTCAGCAACAGCATGCCTTTTTCACCTTCCTATACGAATCAATCAAATTCCCAAACAAAAATATGCAGATTCCTTTTCTCCTATCCCATGAATATTTACTTATTATAACTCAACTCTATACACATAATCAAAGTGCACTACCACACAGACCCACCCCACTGGATTATTCAAGAAAAACAAACTAAAAAGACACAAATTTACCCAGAATAAGCTTTACAGAAGGGAGGGAAGATATGCAAAAACATAACAAACGGATGGGGTTGTTCTAATTCTCACTTGACACTTGCAGGTTTTACTAAAACCACGAATAACTTCTTACAAAAACTGTGGGCAAGCATAACACTTCACTGGTGTCCAATAAAAACTGCTACTTTTCAATGTACTGAACATAAAAATAAAAAACTGCAAATGCTGTAAAATGATGAAGTGGTGAATGTACTTTTCTAAAACAGAACTTTACCAATAAGAGAAGATCGTATTTTTATATAATACTATCCCTCTAAATATTACATTTTGGCTATTCACTTATACTATTCACACTTTGCTGTGATATTCTTCTAGTAACACCTAATTCTAGAAATAAACTATAGAATGTCCTCAAAAAATATCTAACTACAATTATCCCTAAAATTTTCTACACATATCTTCTTCTATTATTCTCTAAAACATTTTTTAACTTAACTAATTTGCTCAGCACATATCATCAAATTTACTTTTGATTCAATTTTTCTAATCCGGCCCATAAAATTAATTTTGCATTTTAACAAATGCTTCCTTGTTGATCTTCTTAAATTAGAAGAGTCTTAAACATGGATTTTGCATAAGTTTTTCATTAAACTCCGTTAAATAGATTTGGTGCGCCTATGGGTTCATCAAAGTGACCTTTGTTTGCTACCATGGTAGTATTCTATGAATATGTCAATACTTTTAATAATATATTTTTAATATACATTAACACAATTTGTGTATTAGTTTCCTAATTTTAGTATTTCCAAAGTTATACTAAAAAGTTGGCCAAAAAAAAAGTTATACTAAACCACCAAACACTTGAAGTCAATATTGATTTTTATGAGTCAAGAATAACTTAAGTTTAATAAGTTAAGATTAACTTAAATTTTTGAATTAATAACCAAATTGCTATCTCAACTTTGGACATTTTACAAATCACTACCCGAACTTTAATTTTTCAAAAGTAAAGTTTAGGTATCAATTTGTAAAGTGTCCAAAGTTGGGGTAGCAATTTGGTTATTAACCTTATTAACACAAAATCAGGCATAGAAAGATTAGTCACTTATTTTGGTATCTAGATAATTTTAGAATTTAAGGATTTTAAAAAAATAAAAATAAAAATAAAAACTTAAAAGTTTGTACAAATGTTCTAAAATAATTATATTTCGTTAATTTATTTATAGAGAATTTAGGAATTTTTTTTTGTTGTTTAGTATAAATAAGAGTTGTCATTTGTCAATTATCAACATCAATCAACTAAGTTAATTAGTGACACACCGTCCTGAAGTAGATCGACACAAATAGTGAGAATATTTAGTGTTGGAAGTGAATGGATACCAATTGAATTTTGTTTTGAAGATGTCGATATCCTACGAGTGTTTGACCAAATCTCACAAGTCACAATCCACCTATGTCAGCTTAATTTGAAAGACGCTACACCAACCACACAACAATAATAATGAGGTTTAGTTACAAATGTTAGAGACTGGTCAAGCGAATGCAAAATTACGTGTGTGTTCAATTTCATAGTTTTTGTCTTCTTCTAAAGTTAGATGAACTTGTGTTCACAAGTTAATTTGTTCAAACTAGAGTAGTTAATTTAGGAGGCACAAAATGGTGTATTATTCGAGGATTATGCCTCGAGTATATATCGTTTGTTAACGTCAACAAGAATGGGTTCAACAATATTTATCGGAGGAACTCGAGAACTCTTTAGCTTCATATGAATTACTGGTTAAGCAAATGATTGGAATCAAAGTAAACTAAAGATTAGTGTGTGTTCATGACTAAAGTGAAGGAGAGAAATATCATAAAAAAGTCGACACTCATGCAAAGTCCTCTTATAAATAAAATTATTATCAATGTGAAAAGTTTGGGAATGTAAAAAAAAATGATTGAACTAAACTGAAGGAGATCATAGAGTAACATAATGGATTGTAATGTCTCAACTAAATTTGAAAAATTTGAGAAGTATCATAAGAAACTAGAGAGAAAAGGAAGTCTCATAAAAAAAATTAGAAAACAAAGGAACATTTAGTGGATCACTCAATAACTCTATTGTCGGTTGTCACAAGTTTAAATAGGAATGATACAAAATAAAAATTGCATGCTCAGACCCTAGCAAAGACAATCATATAAAATAACAATAAAAGGACACACTATTACATAAAATCGATAATTACATCTGAGACTTTTTGATTCAGCTTGCATTTCAACACTCCTCCTCAATGTGACATCCTAGAAAATATCTTTCATCCCAAGCTTGTTAAGCAAATAGAGGTGTTGTTGCCTTTCCAAAACTTTTGTTAACAAATTCGCAAGTTGCTCATTAGTCTTTATGTAACAAGGCTTCACAATACTTGTATTAATATGTTCCCCGATGTTAGTGTTGTCATGTTGCTCCTAATGCTTGCTCAGAATATGAGCAGTTTGTTCCAATTGCTTAGTGTTGATCATTGCAAGGTTGGGATTAGGCAAGTCAAGAGGAGTGGAACAACCTGAGTTGATCAGTTCTGGGGTTGAACAAATGGAGGAATTGATAGCAGTAAGATAATCAAATCCAATAGTACTATTGATTTGAGATGGTTTCCCTTGAAAGTTTTGATTATCTTTTTTCCAACCAGGAGGGTAATCATGTTTTTTGAAACAACGACTGACAACATGTCTTTTGTTCTTACAGAAATCACAAAGGAAGGTCTTTCTTGGTGGTCGAAATTGTTTGACATCGTGTGGCAGAGATTTTTCAGAAATCTCTCCCTGATTTTCTTCTTGAATAAAGATAGAATAAGCTTGATTGAGGTTTGCCAATTTTTCCCTCATTAGAAGGTTAGATTTGACCGTAGAATAAGAATCATTCAAGCCATTTAGGAACCAAGATAGTTTTAAGTTGGATGCATGTTCGAGATTTTTTGGAATTGCTCACATTCACATGTTGGCAAACAACATATTGCTTCGAATTCATCCCATAGGAGACGAAGTCTAGTAAAATACTCATAAATGGTGTCAACATCTTGCTGAGCAAAGAAGATTTCACGATGTAATGGAAGATTCTTGAACCATTGACTTTATTAAATCTCTCTTTAAGATACTTCCAGATTTGAAAAGCATTAGTGGAGTAGACAATGTTGGACATGAGTTCATGGGAAACTGAATTCATGATGCATGAGAGAATTAGAGCATTGCACCTATCACAAACATGATGCAAGCTAGAGTCATAGTTTTTTTTTAAAATATATTTCATTTGTCTGAGTTTATTTTTTTGCCAAAAGGGAGATGTACATGACTCTACTCTAAAAGGCATAGGTATCAGACCCAGTCAGATTTTCAGAAATCGGTGAGAGATTAGGAGTCTCAGAAGGGTAAAGAAAGAGGGGGTGATTGTGGTCAATCATCGGTTGAGTGGTTGCTGCCAAGGTATTGACATCAGTAGCAGCGACTTTCGCCTTAGTGGAGGTGGAAAACAAGGGAGCAGATGTTGAAGCCATCTAAAAAGAAGTAAGAGTCGAGTGTAGAAAAGGTAAAAGATAGGAGGTTTAAGGAACAAAAGAAAAAATCGAAGATCTCGTGCATAGCAGAATAATGTCCAAGATCGTAGAAAGAACCACTACTAGAAGTAATATTTTTACCGGCGAAGCTAAGTCGCCGGTAAAAATCTTGTCGGCGATGTTATTCGCCGGTAAAAATCGCTGATAAAATTTTTCCGGCGAAGTAAATGACCTCACCAATAATTTAATTTTATGACTAAAAAAATTATACATTAAAAAAATATAATCACCGGTGAGATTAATTATCTCACCAAGAAAAAAAATAATTTACAAGCGAGTAAATTTTTGTCATCGGTAATTGTAATGATTTGTGAGTGAATCATCAATGTGTCCGCTAAAGAACTTTTATCAGCGAACTTTTCTGTGTCGCTGGTAAAATAGTTTTGTTAGCAACTAAACAACACTCTTTTTTCCGTGGGTAAAAACATTAATTCTAGTAGTGAATGTCAAAGCTTTTGAAGTTATAATAATACCATGAGAAAAATCAAAAAAAGTGAAAGGAAAGGAAGAGTCTGAGCAGTAAAAAAAACTAGAAGACGAAGGAACTTTTAGTGGATCACTTAGCAACGCTACTATCGTCTCTCGTTGGTTTAAATAGGATGGATACAAAACAAGAATTACATGCTCACTTCCTAAACAATAAACCGTAGCAAAAATAGTTCCTTCAACAAAAACTAGTAATTAAGTCTCAAACCTTTTTAAATTGAGTTTGCAGTTTGCACTTCAACAAATTGAGTTAACTCAATATTTTATAAGAAAGAGTTGCAAGACAACTCATATCTGACTAGAGATGTAAAATATCAACTCATAACAAGTTCTGACGGGAATGTATCATAGCGACTGGGTTATCTAACCCTCACCCCTTCTGTATTTTTTTATTGCGTAAAAACTTTGAGTTGTATTTGAGAATTTTTGTGCTTAGTTAAATATAATTGAATCTTCTGATTGGGAAAAAAAATAAGTCGATTAAAGAAACCGAAACTAGTCTTCTTCTAGATTGCATTAACTCATAACAAGTGAAGAGGTCAATGCCAACTCAAAATATCGTCAATAAATGGAAAGTATGACATTCACTGCAGGAGATAACCATGGAGATGAACATACTCATTAATTCAAGAGTCCAGAAAAACAAAATAGGACATCATAAAAGCCACCTCACCCACCAATCGACACACAAAGTCTAGTCAAAGTCAAGGGGTACTACTATTAAATGAGCAAATCCAACTCCAGAAAGTAAAATTCGTGTTACCCAAAAAAATGATTTTTTTTTAAAAACTATACATTTTCGTTTTTTTAGAAAAGTAAGTATATAAAAAAAGTATTTTAAAAAATAGATATACGTGCACCACATGAAGCCCGTATTGGTAACACGCGCACCCCATGGTGGCGCCTATTCATATGGCGTCTGACAATTTTTTTTTTTTTAAAATAATTTGTTTCATAATGACGACTCGATGTTTAAGTAAAAATAAAATTATGTATCTATTAAAAAAATTTAAAAACATTATAGTAAGTAGATATTTTAATTGCGATTCAAATGATGCAAACAATATTCAATTTGGATTTACGGATTGACTGTACGACCTGCCGTAAGTTGAGATATGAAAATTTTACTAAACAAATTATAACTCATACCATGTATGTCCAAACTCAACACAGTTAACGTCATTTATGTCGTAATTCAATTATCTATATAGGGTAATTTTTTGGATTGGAAATACAGTGATTTTGTAACCTAACATCGTTCGTTTTATAATTTGACCGAAATAATTAAATGCATTATGTGATAAATTTAATTATGTACTTACTCAAAAAAAATCAAAAAATGACGGTGCGTAGATAATTTAATTACTAATTAAATGACGCTAACTTTGTGTTAATTTTTCACTTTTAGACTGACTGTATAATACGATACGTAAAAAACTCTACATACGATACAACAATTTCCAAATAGTGATTTGAACAGTAAATTTCACTGTTCAAAACACTATTTGGAAGTTTTTGTATCGTATGTAGAGTTTTTTACGTATCGTATTAAACAGTCAGTCTAAAAGTGAAAAATTAACGCATAGTTAGCGTCATTTAATTCGTAATCAAATTATCTACGCACCGTAATTTTTTTGATTTTTTTTTGAGTAAATACATAATTAAGTTTATCACCTAATGCATTTACTTATTTCGGTCAAATTATAAAACAAACGATGTTAGGTTACAAAATCACTGTATTTCCAATCAAAAAAATTACCCTAGATAGATAATTGATTTACGACATAAATGACGTAAACCGTGGTGAGTTTGTACTTACATGGTGTGAGTTATAAATTTTTAAGTCAAATTTTCATATCTCAACTTACGACACACCGTACAGTCAATCCATAAATCCAAATTTTATACTTTTTGCATCATTTGAATCCCAATTAAAATATATACTTACTATAATTTTTTTAATAAATACATAATTTTATTTTTAATTAAATATCGAGTCGTCATTATTGGAAAAAAAAATATGGAGCCACATGCGCTACTTTAAAGTGGGCGCTACTTCAATATGGGTCACTTTGAATGAACCTATTGAATATGCGCCACTTGGGGTGGCGCCTATGCAATAGGCGTCACCCGGGGTGCGCGTATGACCAATACGCGCTATTCGGGGTGCGCGTATAGCTGTTTTTTTTAATATTCTTTTTGTATAGTTACTTTTCTAAAACAAATGCTTACTTTTAAAAAGAATTCCAAAAAAATGCAACGTGAAGTCTCTTCTCTTTTGCTGTATTAAAATATAGGGTATTTATTTGATGGACAAGTTAGAATTTGTTTAAAAAGTAGGCACTGTGCCAAAAAAATTTAAAAAAAGTAAGTATACTGAAAATATATTTAGCAAAATGTATATAAGCGCTACTGGGGTAGCGTTTTTTACAACGTGCGCTACTTTGAGTAGCGTTTTTCACAAAACGCTACTAGGGGTAGCGAAATTCATAAAACGCTACTTGGGGTAGCGGTTTTATGAATTTCGCTACCCCTAGTGGCATTTGATTTTTTTTAACATTTTTTTGACGATTCGATGTTTAATTAAAAAAATAATTATGTATTTATTAAAAAAATGAAAATATTATAGTAAGTAGATATTTTAATTGCGATTCAAATTATGCAAAAATTATTAAATTTGGACGTACACTGTTGACTGTAGGCTCTGCCGTAAGTTGAGATATGAAAATTTGACTTAAAAAATATAACTCATACATTGTAAGTCCAAACTGACCACGGTGAACGTCATTTATGTCGTAATTCAATTATCTACCTAGGGTAAGTTTTTTGATTAGAAATATAGTGATTTTGTAACCTAACACCGCTTGTCTTAAAATTTGACCGAAATAATTAAATGCATTAGGTGAGCAATTTAATTATGTACTTACTCAAAAAAAATCAATAAAATTAAAGTGAGTAGATATTTTAATTACGAATTAAATGACGCTAACTAGACGTTAATATTTTATTTTTAGACTGACCGTATAATACGATACGTAATTTACTTCGTATTATACGTTCAGTCTAAAAGTAAAAAATTAATGTCTAATTAGCGTCATTTATTTCGTAATGAAATTATCTACGCACTTTAATTTTGTTTTGAGTAAGTACATAATTAAATTTCTCATCTAATGCATTTAATTATTTCGGTCAAATTTTAAGACAAGCGATATTAGGTTACAAAATCACTGTATTTCTAATAAAAAATATTACCCTATGTAGATAATTGAATTACGACATAAATGACGTTCACCGTGGTCAGTTTGGACTTACAAGGTATGAGTTATATGTTTTTAAGTCAAATTTTCATATCTCAACTTACGGCAGAGCCTACAGTCAATCCGTAGTCCAAATTGAATATTTTTTGCATCATTTGAATCACAATTAAAATATCTACTTACTATATTTTTTTAAAAAAAATAATTTTATTTTTAATTAAACATCGAATCGTCAAAAAAACGTTAAAAAAACGCCACTAGGGGTAGCGAAATTCATAAAAACGCTACCCAAGTAGCGTTTTGTGAAAAACACTAAAAGACGCTACCCCCATTAGCGATTATATACATTTTGCTAAATATTTTTTCAGTATACTTATTTTTTTAAATATCTTTTGCACAGTGGTTACTTTTTAAAAAATTTCGGACAAGTTATCTTAACTAATATGAAGTAAGGTGAGATTATATTTCAACACTCTAACATCCACCTTCACCCTTAGTATCTTGAAACAGCAAAAGAGGAGACATCACGCAAGTTCTAGATTTTATTATTATTTTTTAAATAAAATAATAATAATAACAGTATTTTCACTGTTTTCTAAATTTAAGTATAATACTTAATTCTTATTTTAAGTAAATCAAAATACTATACAAAGGGACACATCTCATCAATAGCTATTACTAAGGTGACTAAAATACATTATTAAGTCCATAATCAGTTATAGATAGATTATGGTACACTAAGTAGATAGTATTCAGAACGATTAAGTTATTTAGAGATTTTTAACATAATATTTTAAAATGTTATATATATGATAAAAATGTATAATTAATTTAAATACGTTTTGATTAATATATAAAAAATGATTATAAATACGATAAAAATGTAAAGATATCTTGAAAGCTGTCTACAAAAAGATTTTGTGAGTTCAATTGTACATTTAATTTTAGGGAAAAATATGTAATATGTTTGCCGAAATTGGTGACCGATGAAACTTGTTTTGGACTGTCGGTTTTTGAAGTAATATGTTTCATTTTGTAGGTTTTAGATGAAAACATTTGTTTTTCTGTTTGTTATCCCGTTAAAAACTCTCATGTGTCACACACGTGACATGTTTTTTGAACGTTTACAGTTATTTTGGAAATGTCGAACTTACTCCTACCTCTATTTCCCTCCATATGCACAGTGAGTCTCCCAATCTTTCCCGAAGTATCTCACCCGTCTCGTCTCGTCTTCCTGATCGAATCCCTTCCCCTCGATTGTTTGCGAAACCCTAACTCCTCCTTCCGTAATCTAGTGTGACAACCATATTACTCCCATTTCACAAAACTCTTCATCCTCTCTTCGACGAAAATTTAGTGAAATCGAGATTGCAGCCACTTTGTGACCTCCAAGACCTTTGCTGGGCTAAACACCTTTGTCATGTCCTTTGTTTATGCTGATTTCGAAATTGAAGAAATTTTTATTTCTTATTTAGTTCTTAATACATAGAGATCTAGCTTCTTGATAGAAAGAGCACAAGCCTTACGAATGTCAAAGAGGAGATTTCTTTCTGGAGAATCAAGTTGCAGTTGCAGCATATAACTCATGTTTCAATGCTCTGTCTCTGGACTTATCATCTGTTTCATAGAGTTAGGTTATTCATGTTCTTTAGAAAGCAGGGCATGCACAATATATAAAAGTGGATAAGATGCTTTGGAGTAGCAATCCTAAACACCGAATGAACTAAAGAAGAGAGATTTTCAAATTGAGACTACAATTAGGGTTAAAAACCAAATAAATCGGCAAAAATACCTTATAATTGGGACACCCATAGAACATTCAACTGAAATGTGGTGTTATTGTTGTTGGAGAGCCGGAGATCCGACAAGGAGGGGACAAACACTTCGAAGTATAACAACACCGTGAATGAAGAACAAGCAGGGAGGGAACACTGCATATAACATCACTAAAGAAGACAGGGACATTTGATGAATTTCACACTACACGGAGGTCACATGCAAGGCATGTGGGCACTTAACGGTTCTTTTGGACGGAAACTTAACGTCTGTATCAAAAACCAACAACAACAAACATGTTGCATCAAAAACAACAAATGTGTCGCTTTCACCACACTGGATAAACATATTACATTTTTTTCATACTTTCCCCTTAATTTTACTCACACTTATTATTGGCGGTTGGATGGGATGCAATTTTTTTTAATCGATTTAAATGTTAGTAGACTTATACTTTTATATATGATAGAGTTAATTACCTCAACAGTTACTTATCTTTGACATGTGTGATTAAAAGATTACTCTTCTTTTTTTTGCGTGACTGAACCGTTACTTAAGTTTGAGGATGTGATTGAACGATTATTCTGTTAAGTTTCCGTCATATTTTTCCGTCTGACTGTCACGTGCAAGTCTTGTGACCTAATTTTAAGACAATTCTACCCCCTTTTATGTTTATGGATTATGATGTAGTAACGGTTAGGTAACAAAATGTCCAAACTAAAGTAACCGTTTAATAACAATTAAGAGAAGATAAAACGTCATTTAACAACTTCTCCACAAACATAAGTGTCGGACGTCGGATCCGACTTTCCCGACCCTTTTGAAAAATATTTTTAAATTTCTTTTTGAAATGTCGTGTCTTGGCGAGCGAAGGGTCCGGTCGAGCGGGGTCATCAACCGGACCGGAAAAATTGAAAGAGTCGCCACCGATTAATTGAAGGCTAATCGGAATCCTAAAATTTTGCCTAGGGTACATGGAATTAATATCCTAGGGCTTAGAAAGGTCTACGTCCAGAGAATCGAGTTCGGGGGTTTGATTACGTCTTAAAAGCTCGCACGCTCATAATCCGCCCTTTCAGTACTTTAGTTTGCTTTTGAAAAAAAAGTCATTTACCCGAATTGCTCGTTTCGATCATGCTTAGCCCAAAAAAGACTATATGCATTTTCCTTAAACCATGTATAAACATTTTTTTTTTGATGAATTAATTTCAAATAAACAAAAGAGTACTAAAGTTAATCGTGTTCGAAAAAAAATAGTTTAACTCTCGAGCCATTTTAAACGTGTCAAAACATGCACGAATGATTTTTGAAGATTTTAAGCTCGTTGGACTAATTTGTCCCATTTTGAGAAGTTATAGGATGTCAAAATAAATATAGGGACCAAAATGCAATTTATTAAAATTTGAGCTGAATTGAACAAATATTTTGAAAATTACATAAATGACCCAAAACTATTCTGGACTTATTTGTAATACTTGGTAAAGTTCTAAAATAACCCGAAAATTATTCTAGACTTATTTGTAACATTTTGAAAAGTCATGGAATGTCCAGAAAAATTTAGGAATAAAAAATGTAATTTTCGAAAAAATTATAACTGAACTTATAATATTTTTTAAAATTACAGAATTGACCCTAAACTATTTTAGATTTATTTGTAACACTTAGTAAAATTCCAAAAAATAACCCGAAAATTATTCTAGACTTATTTGTAACATTTTAGAAATCAAAATGATTTCACATATACATATATTATACATATACATAATATATATATATATTATACATATAGATATATAGTAATATAGTAATATATAAACATAATTTAAATATATATTATACATATATATATATATATATTAACAAGTATATTATACATAAATATATAATATATGTATATAAACTCTCAATTTTATTTCACATTTATAAAAATACAAATATGATATTGAATATGAGAGAAATATACCTAACTCATTGAAGATTTAAAATACCGTACGAGGAACCGAGTCCGATAATTATCGGTATTTTTCACTTTTTTTTTTTCTTCTATTTTTTTCCTCTCATTCTCATGAAGTTATTCACCGTAGCTTCTTCTTCCTTTTCATTGAAGCATTGCCTTCAATTTATAGAACTTGAATTCTTATTTTATTAATTTTGTTTAATAATAAAAAAAAAACTTGGTTCAAAAGAGGAATATGGCCATGTGGACATGTTTGAAATTCAGATATTTATTTTTAAATTTTTAATATTTTTTTTTAATATCGATTTCTCTTGATTCGATTCCTTGTGTACGGTATTTTGACCATGAGCCAAAATCAGGTGTTTACAATAAGTTACCACATTTGCAACCATTTCATTTCATTTCATTTTTTTTCTTGAATATCTTATTTTGTTTGATGAAAATCCAGCTAAACAAACATCAAGTAGCATCAAACGAATTCATAATACATACAACAATTTTCTATTTTCTATATGAATATCTTATCAAGTTTTATCAGAGCCTAGCTACAAAAATCAAGCAGCATCAACTGACTAGTAAATACCACTTAACCATCTTTTCAGAAAGCTATGAACTTCATTCAATAACTTGAACTCAATAATCTGCTCCAAAATCATACAAAAATTCAGATCTCTTGCCGATAACTCGCTTCAGTTCTTGCTGATCCACTGCTCTTACAAGAGCATCGAAACAGGTCGTCCCCACTCTCACAAAAACAACTTAAAATCACATTAGTGCACGCATAACTGTAGATAATAAGATTTTCAGTTCATACCTATATAAATCTAATTATTGAACTCAGACGAAACAAGGCTCGAGGATGAAAAATCAGACAAGGCAACATATTGACTCAGAACATCATTGGAGTACAATGTATCTACAAACTCGGATGAAAAACTATAAAGACAGAGAGCAAGGTATTCTGTCCTTAACCTATTTTAACAACAGAGAAAATTAGACACATAAATAATATCCCAAATTTTGCTCACTGGTGTATAAACAATAGCCAAGAAAAAATTAAGTTGAGAGAGAATTACAGCGAGAGTCGGTTCCACGACTGATTCCCCCCGTGCACAGCAATATCCAGTTCCTTAATAAAATGGTAACACTGAGCTCAAATGGGCATTGGATTTGTGATATGTTAATGCTAGAATAAGCTATCCATTGGATTTGAAAAAATAATCATTTTCCATTCTTGTATTTCTCCATCATGGGTCCTTCCAATGGCTCAATCTCTAGAATCTCTAGCTTATTTTAGCATAGATCAATATAGTAATCCTTCTTCACCAAGAGCATCACCTATAATCGCCATCAAGAAATTACAGAAGTTAAAAATTGTACCTTTAACTGCAATCGTTGCTTTTCTCATATGAAGCAGTTTTTTCTTGGTTCTCCTTGTCTCCTTGCTACTGCATTAGAAAAATAGAAATAACTGAAAAGAACCGCCACATCAAGCAGATACAGAACAGGAAAGAGTAATTTCCAAAAAACTATAATCTACTGTAACAACGCGATTTCGACATAGTAAACCACATTGCAATTCCATCTTAATGAAAAGGAAATTGACAGATATACCAAAGAAATGGCACAAAGTTACGAAAAAGGTATCTTCGAAAGGATACTGGTTCATCAACGACGTCTTTCCAATCCTAAATTTGACAGAAATTCACAATCAATACACAGATTCAAAGAATCTCACCCGTAAACAAACAATACACGATAATTGATCATACAGAGACTAGAAATTGTACCCACTATCGCCGAGAACGATGACCTTGAGCAAAGTTCGTCTACGAAGCGCCATTGCGATCGATAGGCTACAACAGTTAATCAGAACGAAGGGGGAGTACTGGAGAGATAAGAATCGTAAGAAAGAGAATGGTAAATTATGAAGTTTAATTTTGAAGAATTTCACGTGCATAGTACATGCGCAAGTTTAACGGATGTAACCGTTCAGTCACATCTGCCAACATAATTAACAGTTGAGCTCAAGTTTGAACCGTTCAGTCATATGTGTAACGGTTGAAGTAATTAACCCTATATGATAACAAAAGTGAGGTACGGTTGAAGTAATTAACCCTATATGATAACAAAAGTGAGGTAGTTAAAATAAAATATAGTGTTCCCTTGTCCGAGCTCTTTTTAGAGATGTTGCACGGTAGAAGTGCAATTAATGTTGACAGGATAATCACATGTCGCGTTGAAAAAAATGTCGTGTTAAAATATATTTAATTTAAATATAACTTATAATTATTAGTCAATTAATATTTAATAAAAATATTACATTAAAATCTTTTATTTTTTCTATAATTTTTTAGAATTTTAGAATTTGTTTTTTTGGTATTAAAAAAAAATCACTAATTTTCTAAATTATGGATAATTATGTATTGTCACATCAATTTTCATCCATATTTAACCAAAAACTTAATTGATGTAGCAATTTAACCAAATTATAAAAATACAACTGACAAAAAGATAAATTTTAGATAATAATTTATAAAGTGTCTAAAACTAATAATAATTTAATTATTAACGTGTATATATTCTCTGAGTCAAGACTCCCAAACATAATTACCTTACATCGTAATTACTTATTTGGCAATTTCATATCCAAAATTTCTCCCATGCAAAATTGTGTAATAAGTGAATTTTTTCAAAAAGTAAGCATATTAAAAAAGAAATTTAGAAAAGTAAGTATATAAAAAAATATTTCGAAATTTGGGTATACACGCACTTCAGGGTAGCGTATATGTAATACACGCCCAAAGTGGTTGAGCCTTTTTTTTTTCTTCAACGACAACTCGATGTTTAATTAAACATTAAATTATGTATGTATTAAAAAAATTATAATAAGTAGATATTTTAATTGCGATTCAAATGATGCAAAAAATATTAAATTTGGACTTACGGATTGACTGTACGCTCTGCCGTAATTTGAGATATGAAAATTTACTTAAAAATATATAACTCATACTTTGTAAGTCCAAACTCAATATGGTTAATGACATTTATGTCGTAATTCAATTATCCACCTACTCTAAATTTTTTGGATTAGAAATATATTTAATTTTTTAACATAACATCATTTGTCCTATAATTTTACCGAAATAATTAAATGCATTAGTTGATAAATTTAATTATATACTTACTCGAAAAAAATAAAAAAACGTTACAATGCGTAGATAATTTAATTACGAATTAAATGACATTAACTATGCATTAATTTTTTTACTTTCAAACCGACTGTATAATATGATACGTAAAAAACTATACATACACATATACACACACTAAAATCATTGTTTACAGAGTGATTGTACTATATACACCATGATTTTACTGTATATATATATACGTATGTATAGTTTTTTACGTATCGTATTATACAGTCAGTTTGAAAGTAAAAAATTAACGTCTAGTTAGCGTCATTTAATTCGTAATTAAATTATCTACGCACTGTAATTTGAGTAAGTATATAATTAAATTTATCACCCAATGTATTTAATCATTCTGGTAAAATTATAGGACAAATTATGTTAGGTTAAAAAATTAAATATATATCTAATAAAAAAATCCAAAACAATTACCATATGTAGATAATTGAATTACTTCTTAAATGTTGCTAACCGTGTTGAGTTTTGACTTACAGGGTCTGAGTTATATTTTGTTAAGTCAAATTTTCATATCTCAACTTACGGCAGAGCGTATAGTCAATCTGTAAGTCCAAATTTAATATTTTTTTGCATAATTTGAATCACAATTAAAATATCTACGTACTATAATTTTTTAATAGATACACAATTTAAATTTTAATTAAACATCGAGTCTTCGTCGAATAAAAAAAAAAGTCCAGCCCACTTTGGGCGTGTATTGCCAAAATGCAATACACGCTGCACACCACCCACAGTGTGCGTATATCTCAATTTCAAAATATTGTTTTTATATACTTAGTTTTCTAATTTTGTTTTTAATATGCTCACTTTTTTAAAAAATCCGTAATAAGTTTGGAGTTTTTTAAAAAAGTAGGCACTTTGCCAAATTTTTTTGAAAAAGTAAATATACTAAAAAAGTATTTAGCAAAATGTATATAAGCGCTACTGGGGGTAGCGTTTTTTACAATGTGCGCTACTTTGAGTAGCGTTTTTCAAAAAACGCCACTAGGGGTAGCGAAATTCATAAAAACGCTACCCAAATTAAATGACGCTAACTAGACGTTAATTTTTTGCTTTTAGACTAACCATATAATACAATACGTAATTTACTTCGTATTATATCATATTATACGGTCAGTCTAAAAACAAAAAATTAACGTCTAGTTAGCGTCATTTAATTTGTAATTAAATTATCTACTCACTTAAAATTTTTTGATTTTTTTTAGTAAGTACATAATTAAATTTCTCACCTAATGCATTTGATTATTTCGGTCAAATTTTAAGACAAGCGATGTTAGGTTACAAAATCATTGTATTTCTAATCAAAAAATTACCCTAGGTAGATAATTGAATTACGACATAAATGACGTTCACTGTGGTCAGTTTGGACTTACAGGGTATGAGATATATTTTTTTACGTCAAATTTTCATATCTCAACTTACGGCAGAGCCTACAGTCAATCTGTAAGTCCAAACTTAATATTGTTTGCATCATTTGAATCGCAATTAAAATATATACTTACTGTAATTGTTTTAATTTTTTTAATACTTTTAAATTAAACATCAAATCGTCAAAAAAAGTCAAAAACGTAAAAAAAAAAAAAAGGCCACTAGGGGTAGTGAAATTCATAAAAAAACTACCTCAAGTAGCGTTTAATGAAAAACGCTACCCCTAGTGGCGTTTTTTGAAAAACGCTACCCCGAGTAGCGCTTATATACATTTTGCTAAATATATTTTCAAAATACTTACTTTTTAAAATATTTTTTGCACAGTGGTTACTTTTTAAAAAACTTCATAAGTTTGTGGTTCATTTTACAATGGATTGGTAGAATCTGTTGATAATCGGTCATGTAACTCATCAATCATTAGTGATAAGATTGTGCGTGAGTGTAGTTTCTTTATAAAGAAATTAAATACGAAGTTAATAAAAATAAAATAGTTCTTCATAATATAAGAGTTATTTATGTATAGATATATAAATGTTTTGTTATTATAGGTATATATATATATATAATACAATACTATTGGAAATTGATGTACAAAACACGCAATCGATTAAGGTACAACATAACACATAATTAAGTTACCTCCCTGAACGATTGCCTTAACGGAAGCGGATCTGCCTAAGGTTGGGATCACGGTCTGTCGGACGGAGGACACGCCACGGTTTGACGGGCAATGACCTATAATACCACAGCTACTGACCTCTGTCTAAACTGTAGGACGACTAACTATTTAGCATTGACATCATCATCAGGTTTTCCAAACCCTGAGCACCCCTATATATACTGATATATAGATGGATAGGTTTTAAGGCCATATACACAACTGAGTTTATGTAAATGGGCTCCCACTTATGGGCGACCCATTATCCTAAAACCAACATCTCTCACTCGCACAAAGTGTGTGTGGGGGGGGGGGGGGGGGGCGCTCATTCATTAAGCCAGCACCAAGAGAACGAATCTCATTATACAGTAAAGTCACATACACGGAGGCAGCCGTGCGACCGACATACACAACGAGCAAAGTGTTACATACCGGTTAAGAATACGTAGCGACCCGCGGATCCCACACCAACAGTGGAAATGTGCCCTGCTCCCTTGGTCATGTAATCTTTCTCCCGGTCTGACCACACAAGGATCTTTCAGACCTATCTATGTATTGCGCCCACAACCGCAGCCGATGCCGCGGTTGGTGGCCACCTAGTGGACACAATATCGAGAAGATCCCATAATGACCATCCTATTCCCACAAAACTATCAGCACAATTCAACTCGCTTTTCTAGAACCGGGACCCGGGCGGAATACGTCGAAGGCCCATCGAGCACGGACTAAGATAGCAAACACTGAACTGAACCTCAAGTCTCTGTTCAGAGTACTGAGGGTACATACGCGACTCTTACACAAAGAGCTCTGTGTCCCACACGACTCCGAGTTAAGATCACATCTCGGGTCTTACCCATGGTCGTATTTGGGTGCGCCGCAGTATGGAATGCGCGCTACATCATATATCCTCTCCCATGGAGCATATGTCCATATGTTGTACAGATGTCCATCAGGCATACAAAGTACCCGAACCAAAAGTCACAAAGACTCCCATCCGACCCCTGAGTGGATTGACAGACCATAATCCGTCGTAGTGCGAAATCAGATAGTTCCAGACACAAAGTCATTTCCGGTCATCCCAACAGACTTCCAGAACTAGAAACTATCACTAGCCTCACCTAGCCACAAAGGCATAGAAGCTATCACCCGTGTGAGAGGGCGATTTAATCCACTTTGACATATGTCAAAAACAATCATAGTAAGAACACACAAAACACTTAAACTGTGAAAACATGCATACTCAAATATAATTCAAGTTAAAGAACATTGTATGGGAAATAAAACCAATGAAATACATCAACTAAGTCTACACAGTCGTAGAGACTACACATGCCTCACTAAAGACTACCTCTTCAAGGTCGGAGAGACGGTCCACAACCATCTCATCCGTAGACAAGTACTTCAAACTCATCACCTTGTGCCTAACCACGTCTCTAACATAGTTTCGCTTGATATCTACTTGCTATGACTTGTAATGATACTTTGGTTTATATATCACGGAGATTACGACTCCAATGACTCAGCAATCAATCCGGAAGTCTCTTCAGCCATACAACCAACTGAGTGGTCCAAACAAGACCCACAAATTTGGCTTCATTGGCGATCAACACAATGCGCGACTGCTTCTTGCTCATCCTCGATATGGCGCCATCAGAGAGCAGAGCATATTCGAGGTGGGTTTTCTCTCATCAAAGTCACCACCATAGTCCGTAATGTTATACCTAGTCATCCAGAGATTCTCGGATCTCTAGCAAGTCTCTAGCAGAGAGCATGACGATGCCCTTAAGATAACACATGATCCTATTTACTGCCTACCATTTCTTCAATCCAGGTTCAGCTTGGTACCTACATACCATGCCGACTGCATGATAAATATTAGGCTGAGTACACACTATTGCGCACATCTGGCTTCCGACTGCACTTAGCTACAAAATTTATTTATCTGGTCCATATATCCATTTTGAGAGGTTGATAAACGTAAACTGGAGTTTCAATTGGATCGCAGTTACTCATGTTGAACATTTTCAACACTTTGTATATGTAGCTTTCCTGTGAAAGCCACAACTGCCTCCTACGGAGATCTTTCGAGATCTAAATCCCAAAGATGTGCGCCGCCTCATCCATGTCCTTCATCCCAAACAGAGAAGACAATCAGACATTTATCTGTGTGAGGAACTCCAAGCTATTTACAGCTATGAGTATGTCTTCTACATATAGAATAAACACAAAGTTCGGTCCAGACCATTTGTACACGCAATGATTCTCATCCTTCAAGAGAAATCCATTTTCCACGAACAAATCATGAACTCTGCGGTATCACTGCATAGCGAACTGTATCATACCATAGATCAATTTGTGAAGTTTGCACACTAAGTACTCATGGTCTTTCTACACAAAGCATTCAGACTGCTCCATATAGATCTCTTCTTCTAACTCACCATTGAGGAAGACGGTCTTAACGTCTATCTAGTGCAGTTCCAAGTCTAGACTCATTCCAATAGCCATAATCTTAAGAACCCATTTAGCTCTATTGC
This sequence comes from Chamaenerion angustifolium, assembly GCA_946814005.1. Classification (NCBI taxonomy): domain Eukaryota; kingdom Viridiplantae; phylum Streptophyta; class Magnoliopsida; order Myrtales; family Onagraceae; genus Chamaenerion; species Chamaenerion angustifolium. The sequence continues at coordinate 24,946,277 of OX328270.1, read as the reverse complement.
TCTATGTACTCTCGAAGGTCGACCAGTGTCCAAACACCGTTCTTCCTTATAGATTCCATCTAGTCCAAAGTGTTCATCTCATATTCCATTTCTTTCATCCATTCTTCTTAGAAGGTTCCATTGAGAGTTTCTCTAACGTTTTACGGCATAATAACCATATCGTCAGATATTAGGGTGTTTAGTTCTCCATCACCTTCGAATGCATATCATCGGGAGGAAAACTTATGTTCTAGCCCACGGCCTAACAACTCATTACTACTAGGGTATGACCATAATCACTCCCACTGAGAATGAGATCCCTAATGCTCCCACTGTCAACAAGATCATCAGGAGCAGAATCTGTTCCATTCGCTTCAGCAGGCGATGAATCTGACATACGACTAACTGATTCATCATCTTTGGTTTCAACTCTCCCACTCGAATTAACAGGTGTCTGCTCAACTTGATCTTGAATCTCATATAGAGATCAATCCAAATCAATCTCTCCCTTCTTAGGAAATTCGTTATCTACAAACGTTACGTCTCGTGATTCGATCTCGGTAACACTCCCACTGTCCTGTTCGTCTATAAACACATAACCCTTGGAGGTATCAGAGTAACCAAAAATACTCTACTTTCCTCTAGGTCCAATCTTTCCCAAACTTATTTGAGAAATCATGGGTGTAAGCGGCACACCCCTATGGGCGCATATGGTGAAGGTCCAGAACTTATTCCAGTCCAAAACTCATATGAAGTGGAGTTAACCGTCTTCGTCGGCACATGGTTCAGGATGTAGGCATCAGTCTCCAAAGCGTTTCCCCATATGGAAATCAGCAATTGAGTATGCGCCATATCGACCGAACCATTTTAAGGAGCGTTTTATTGCGCCTCTCTGCAAAACTATTTTGCTGAGGAGTGTAGGGGATCGTCAACTGATGAATGATCCCTTTCCATTACATGAACCGTTAAATTCCGCTGAAAGATACTTTTCTTCCACAATCAGGGTGGAGGGCATTTACCCTCCTATCTAACAGGTGTAATCATCTATAAATGTAATGAAAATTTGCGCTCCGTGCCGAACCCTAGCACTAAGAGGGTCACAGACATCAGAATGGATGAATTGCAAGGGAAATTCGGCTCTAGGTGACTAACTAAAAAAGGCATTCCGGTGGAATTTTCTGCTAGACAACTTACACAAGTAGACGACTCAACTTGTGGAATGTAGAACAGCAAACCCCATTAGGCTAGCCGCTGCATTCTATGTTGACCTCTGTAGTCAAGTCTAGTTTGTCTTTCATTCACATCGCAAACATATCCGCGAGTAGAAGAAAAAACATGAAATTATTATTGTTGCCTGAATCATAATCCGAAACAATAAATCCACCAGAAATAATACTAAAGCCAAACAAAGTTGAATCAAAAAACAATTGGACGGAAGATTCATGAAAAGATAATATAAAACCGAGTTTCATTAATCCTAAGACTGAAATAACATATCGGCGAATCTGCGGAGCAAAAAGGATATGACATCAGATTAAAACTCTACCGCCGCGCAACCGCAACTCACGAGTTCTAATCCCTTCGACTTCAACACGAAAGTTGTTGTCAATGTAAATCCACCTAATTTCTCGCGGGACTCTATGGTACTCTACGAAAACGTCACGATCTCTGGCTATGTGATTTGTCGATCCTGAATCCAAAATCCACAAAGGACATGACTCAGTAAACATATCTGTACTAGGAATACAAAATTCACTAGATTAGCCATTAAGACATTCATGTCAGATCGATTCAAGGCATGCATTCACAAAGTGTACCCACTGGACACAGTTGGAGCATTCCCTGTATTTAGGCTTCTCAGCCTTACGCGAACATTTTCGCGGTGTTGTTTTCGGAGGAGTCCTTGGGTTCACCTCAGTCTTTGTCTACCTTGCCTTCAATGCATTTGCGCCACCGCGTTGTGCATTACTCATTCGCCTTCAGCGACTCTTCTTAGGTCTAGAGGATGGAGCTACACGCTCCTAAACCTTAGGTTCAGCGACCTTGAGTCTGTCCTCTACAACTCAATGTGCCTTCGAAAGTGTTCAAACTTAATGTTGAGTGAGCACAACTAAGCAGTTGTATAGAACCATTTCTAGCCTGCAAAGTATCCCACAACCCTTTAGCCGTGTGTTAAGCTCAAACTCATCCACCGTACTCAGCATCATGGCGCATGAACCTCCCACTCAAATGGAAAGTCTTTTGCTGATTTGTTATTCCAGAATCGGGTCTTTTCAAAATCTTCTTGATGGGGTTGATGGATTTCTACTTAGGACCATTTTTATATGCTTTCTCCGAATTTTATAGTGCTCACCATTAAGTCTAAGACATTTGTCCAACTAAACGATGATGTTCTACATGGCAGACTAATTTCTCTAACTAAAGGAATTCTAATAGGATCATGGAGACACAAGGAACAATGTTCTATTGCATGTAAAAAGATAAGTCTCAGACCGATAGGACAGACTTGAGAACATACTTAAACCCGGAGGACAACTCTAGCTATGCCGAGAAGCACTCCTCGTCTCTAAGCATGTCCTAAAGTCACTACTATCAATCGAAACACAGTCTATACCAACAGTCCTCAAAGGACCGGAGTCGAACATATCGCACTAAACCAAAGTGTTCGACTCTTACACAAAACAATTGTCCTAGAATTATTCAAGGAAATTCGGAGAACCTCGCAGACTAATCGACCGGTTCACACTCAGGAACATTTTCCTAGGTGTAGTTAGTACTCATCCAAACTTCTGAAAGGATACTAAGGACAATCCTAAAAGTTTGCTACTTAGACTATGCCAGAACTAGATCTCCCTACCAAGGTAATCTATCCTATTCAAGTAAGGTAACAAACACACAGTTCAATACACACACATATATATCGATACCTTTCAAAAAAATTAATTTGGGACTAATTTGTAATTTTCAAAACTTTGAGGACTAAAGTCACCCTAACCAAAAGTTTGGGGATCAAAATCACCATGAATAAAAATTTGGAGACCAAAGTCTCAACAAATAAAAATTCAGGGACTAAAGTCTCAAAAATAAAAGTAATTAACATGTTAGACTAATTTCACACACTATGCTGGGATCTCAACAATCACAACCTAGTCAATTCTACCAGTCATGGAGTCAAGAGTCAATCAAATAAAGTAAGACAAAACTATCTACCCTGTAGAAAACACAAAGTAAACCAGAGAACTCAAGGAACTCACACAGCGTTCTACCTATCTAGTCATGCAACATAAAGCAATATAAGGCTCTCCCAACAATTTAAATTGGTCCAACAATTAATTAAATTAGCCCAAAAATTATTTATGAAAGGGTCCAGGAACATATACCGCACTAAAATAAACCACTAGGACCCACAGAGGATCCAGGATCGACACCAAATTTGTTTCGGACCAATTCAGGCGGCTCGGGGCCTCCGAATTAGTTCAGACCGGTTTGAACAGGACTAAGCCATCCAATCCGGTCTGAACCGGTCCAGTCAGCCTCAGCCAACCAGTCCGAACCGTTTCGGTCAGCCTCGGCCAACCGATCTGACCCGGTCCGTCAGCGAACCGAACCAGATTAATACGGCCTGGTCCAACTTATCAAACCAGACCAATTTGGACCGGTTCACTCAGACCGGTCCAAACAGTGTCATCTCCTTCGTAAGGAGATGGCAAGTTGCTAGGGTTTTGACCCTAGCAGCCACAACCTTTAATGGTGGCCAGACGCGAAGGCTGGCCACAGGGTTGGGTCGGCCAGCACTGGCCGACCCTCCCTAGGGTCGCCAGCGACTGGCCGCAGCCACAAAGGTTGCGACCAGTTGCAGGGCCACAACCTCGTGGTTGTGGCCCCGCCTGTGCTTGGCCGCAACCACTGGGCTGCGGCCAGCATAGGCCGAGCCGCAGCCACTGAGGCTGCGGCCGACCTGGACGCGGCCGCAACCACTGAGGCTGCGGCCCTAGAGGGTGGCTGCGGCCGACTAGACCTGTCAAAAAATGACCCGACCCGAAAATGACCCGGGGTCGGGTCGAGTTCGGGTCGTAAAAAAGGTGTGTCGGGTCATTTTCGGGTTGACCCGTCTGACCTGCTGCAAGATACGGGTCGGGTCCGGGTTGACCCGCCTGACCCGGACCCGACCCGTAGTTTAAAAAAAAAAAACTAAACCTAAAGTCAGACAACTACTCAGTCAGTCATCAGTTCCTCTCAGTGAGGAATCCTCACTTCTTCAGTTCTTCTAGCAAAGTTGTAGTTCTTGTTCGACTTCTCCACTTCACAATTCGGTTTGCCTGCTCGCCCGCCTCTCCGTCGCCCTCGCCTACGGCCTGCCTGCTCAGCTCAGTGCTCGTCTGACCCGCCTGTTCGCCTCACCTGCTGGCCCTGCTCGGTGATCGCCTCGCCTGGTCTATGCTCGCCTCACCTGTTCGGTGCTCCCCTCTCCTGGATTGGAGGCGTCAATCGTAGACTCTTTGTTGGATACTCCGGGAGCTCTCTGATTCGGAGAGGACTGTATTTCGTCGCCACCAACAATCTCTTCTACATCGGCGGTAACAGTCTCACTCACTCTCCGTGCTCCCAGTTGCAGCTTCAACTCCTAAATATAAATGTTCTGCCTCTCAAAATTCAATCTTTCCCCAATTGAGCTTGAGATGGAACCTGCTGAGCTTGCCTACTGCGTAGGGTCTTATTAAATTAGCTTAATTTGGTTTTTGTTGATGCATTATTGGTGGAGTGTGGTGTGGTAAGTGGTTTAACAACATTTCTAACAAATGGATGTGCTTGCGGTTAGTGAAGAATTTGAATCTGAAGATGGATGGTTGATTGGCTTGGTTGGGCTCAGACTTTGCTAGAATCAAGTATGGGAATTGGGAAATATGCTTGCTATTAATGAAGCTTCTAACAGATCACAGATGGATGTGTTATTGGCGGGTCAGGCGGGTCGACCCGCCAACCCGCCAGGTCGGGTTCGGGTTGGAAAACCTGACCCGTACAGTACAACGGGTCGGGTTCGGGTCAACCCACACAGTGCGACGGGTCAGGACGGGTCGGGTCGAACCCGCCGGGTTGACCCGAATTGACACCTCTACGGCCGACCTGAGTGTGGCCAGTAGGGGCTGAGCTGCGACCATGAAGGCCGTGACCGCCCCTATTTCGGCCTTGATGGGGTTGAGCTGCGACCACGAAGGTCGCGACCACGAAGGTCGCGACCACCCCTATTTCGGCCTTGATGGGGTTGCTTTTCCCGATTTCGATCCCGTCGCGGTCACGATGACGCCGTGGGGATTTTCCTCTTTGAATCCGACAATTTGGAAACCAACCTACTATGGCTCTGATACCAATGTTGGAAATTGATGTACAAAACACGCAATCGATTAAGGTACAACATAACACACAATTAAGTTACCTCCCTGAACGATTGCCTTAACGGAAGCGGAAGCAGATCTGCCTGAGGTTGGGATCACAGTCTGTCGGACGGGAGGACACACCACGGTTTGACGGGCAATGACCTATAATACTACAGCTACTGACCTCTGTCTAAACTGTAGGGCGGCTAATTATTTAGCATTGACATCATCAGCAGGTTTTCTAAACCCTGAGCACCCTTATATATACTGATATATAGAGGGATAAGTTTTAATGTCAGATACACAACTGAGCTTATGTAAATGGACTCCCACTCATGAGCGACCCATTATCCTAAAACCAACAAATACAATATATAGTTATATATGTTCATACAATAGATATATATTTACTATTTGGCCAAAAAAAAAAAAAATATATATATATATAGTTACAAATTAGCAACACAATTGCACGATTATATTATATCCCGACTTACACATGATTAGAAACGTAAAGCACGTAAATTATCAACGAAAATTTACTTTCTTGAATCTACTTCATACTACAAAACCTTGAAGTTTCACCACATTTCTAAGACAATGTCGATCGGATTGGATTGTCGGAGGATTTATTGTGACAGAAATAAATGTCAATGTTTACGGAAATAATAATAATAATAATAATAGTAAAAACAGACATCACGGTTCTCTCCTATGCGCCAAGCAAGATAGCTCAGTTGCAGAGTCTCTTTCTCTCTCAAAAACCTTCACTCCAAAGATTCCAACCCAGTGGCTTTCTTTCAACTTAAGCACCCACCTGCAGATCCGGCACTACCTACGTACTTACTACTTACCCTCCCTCATTCACCGGAATCCATTATCAATTCCCAATATTCTTTAATCTTCCAATCTTGAATTTGGGTTTGCAGATACAGTGCGCCTCTCTCTCTCTCATTTTCTCTCTCTCTTGTAAATTGAAAATCTTAAGCTTGTTCTCTCTCCCGTGCTACCTGCTTGTTTTTTTTCTTCCACATTTGGTCATGCAAGCATGCTGTCAGAAGAATTACCGCGTCTTTTGCTTTGTAGCGTCTCTTAGTAAGTGTGTCTCTATTGCTCCAGTGTGAATTCTTGTCGATTGCTGCCTTTACAAATCATCAAGGGTCTCTTTCTTGTCCTTTCTTGGAGTGAAAATCTAAACCTACTGTGCTTCTTAGGAATCTCGATCTGACAAGTGTTAATCATCCTTACAGAACGGAGCATTTCAAACATTTACGAGATTGCCATTTGGGTAGAGATTGTTTGTGCCTCCTTGCACAAGGTATAGACTTCTTTGATCTCTTTCTTCGTTCCGTTTCAATTGATTCTGCTTGGTTGCTGAGAAGGAACTGGAAGATCACTTGATCGATCTGGCATTACTGATGAAGTTCGTAAAGTGTTAGCTCCATTTGATTTGTTTGTGAATCTTAATCATTTCCTAATTATGTTCTTTGATGGCTCCCCCCTTTTCCAAAATTACTTTTTGTGTCAACATAACTTCGTTGGATTTTCAACCCTTTCTCCAATTTTCTCTTACATGGGGATGCAACTCGGATCATGCTTGAGCTGGAAAAACTTACATTTCTAATAAGGAACACAACTTAGGGTAGAAGGATGGCGGCGAGCAGGAATCTTTCAGACCATGATATCAGATTTTGGCCCTTTTTTCTATTCTGTGATTTGAATGGATTCAGTTGTCTTGCACTTAACCACAGCATGGTGATTCTTATCGAGCATTCTATTTAAGACCATGAGAGCTCTTTTTAATCTTCTTGCACGCATATCTAGTGTGGGTTATCTTAGAAAATAGAAGAGCCTTTTAAGCTAGTTTAAGTATTTGCTGATATAAGTGAAATTTCTGAACATTAGACCCATCTACATTGTTTAATTTGCAGTGAAGTGAGTCATGGTTTCTTTGTGTTTGTTTGGAATTGTAGTTGAAAAGCATTATGTGCATCCGCTCTTCCTTTAAGTTATCCATTCAATATAGTTGCATAAGGTCTACATACAGTCCAAAAATTCCAGACAGTAAGCTGAAAGTAGTTATGGCAGCTCTAGTTAAGACTCTGTATATAATTTTAGTTTTTTATCGACATGGTTTACGAACCTCCATTTATTGAGAAACTATATATACTTTCATTTAAAAGTCTTACCAGACAATGTATCTTTCAGAACCTTCACTCTTAGTTTTCTTTCTCTTCTGTGCTTCTTGCTATTTGGAGAACCTTGTCCTTTCATCTAATTTGTCTAAAGAAGTCAGGTTGAATCAAGCAGAGTTTCCTTACTCAACTAAAAGCTTCATATGTGATTTGGACTAGCACAAAGTTTGGAGCCAATCAGACCACTTGCTTATTCAAAAGGACAGTAGCAAATTAGGCAAATGTTCATTTAATTTTCATAACATCTTACCAAATTGAGGTAGTTTACTCTGTATGACTGAACTCCTGTGTATATCATTTCTTTTTGAGAATGTAAATGTTCTCTTTCAGTCATAATGCTAGAAAGCTTATAGATAGCGGTTCAACTTCCTTTTATTACTACAAATTTATCTGTTTCTTCATGTCGGCCAAACTAGTTCTTAAGAGGCTTGATAGTTCTTGGGAGCCTATCGTCTGCGATATGATTTATATTGTTACTGTTGACAGGTATGAGATTGCTTCATTGATGATCCAGCGATGTCAAGAGTATCTAGGTGGAAGCCTGAGAAGACAAAAATAAAAGTAGTCTTTCGCTTGCAGTTCCATGCTACACATGTATGTTTATTCTAATATGCGATTTATTACATGTTCTACATATTCATTTACTTCAAACCTATACTTGATGAGCTGTTCTATCATGTTTCTGCAAAATGCACAGTGCATTAATATCTTATTTGCTATTTACATGGAAGTGAGTAGAATGTTTATCTATCTCGAAGTTTGTTTGAACCTCTTGTGGCTTCCGAGATTTTAAGAATTCTTTTTTTGGAGGTACAATGCTGAAGCATAGCATAATTTATTTGTAATTGTGGGAGTTGTGATACGATTAAAAATAGGAGCTTACCAGTTAGTTTGGATCAGTGTGGAATAAATACATCATGCTTATTGCAAAATAACCCAAGCAGCTTCAAATTTCATGTTAAAATAATATTTAGAAAAGGGAGCAAAGTTGCACCTGTAATGACTGAGAAGTGACCATGTTCATCATGTTAGCTTCCTCAAAGCGGATGGGATAAGCTTTTCATAACATTCATTCCAGCCGATTCCGGGAAGGCAACAGCAAAAACTACAAAGGCTAATGTGCGAAATGGGAGCTGCAAATGGGGTGATCCTATCTACGAAACCACTAGACTTCTTCAAGATGTCAAAACCAGACAATTCGATGAAAAGCTCTATAAATTGGTTGTGTCTATGGTATGTTAACTCATCCCTATCTGCATTTACCCTCATGCTTTCTTTAGTTCAAATCCATTGGTGTTTCTTCTTTGCATTAACATTATGGTGAGGATTAGTAAGTTTATTTGTCTTCATTATTTATGACTAGGGTTCTTCAAGGGCGAGCCTTCTTGGTGAAGCAACTATCAACCTTGCTGATTATGTTGATGCATTGAAGCCCTCTTCTATTGTTCTGCCTCTTGCTGGTTGTGACTCAGGAGCTGTTTTACATGTGAGATTTTTTTTTTAATGATTCTCATTTCAATCAGTAAAACTTTCTTTATCTCTAGCATTATGGAACTAAGTTATCCACCGAATCTACTGATGCAGGTCACTGTTCAGCTTCTGACGTCTAAAACTGGATTTAGGTAACTAACTCTCCAAAGTGAATAAATGTGACGCTATATATATAAATGTATGTATGGCTATATATATAAATGTATGTATGTATACATGATGCATATGCTGTGGCTTCTGTGAATCTAGAGAGTTTGAGCAGCAACGGGAGCTTAGAGAGAGGGGCTTACATACACAGTCAGACCAAAATAGTCGTAATGAATCTGTTGGAAGAGTGTCATCATCTGATGAAATTGTCAATGATCATTTGGTAAGGATGCTGTAAACTACCTTTTTTTTTTTAACTATCAGAAAATTGAATTTATTGTGTGGTGTTACTAACTGGAAGCGTGATGCTTAATAGCGTTAATTTGCTACAAAAATAAGTCCATCATAGCAACATTTCAGCAAATGAAAATTCAACCTTTTTCTGTATCCTGATTACAGGAAAGCTCGAGTTTTCCAGCAAAATCCAAATCCAGAGAGCATTTTGAGGAAGATCTTAATCTCAATGAAAACCAATTGGAGTCGTCTGTTGCATTTGACGACTCTTCAAACACTTCAGAATCCTTATACACAGATAAGCATGATACATCTAGCACCTACGAAGCCACCAGTATTACCCTCAAGAAAGCAGAACCTTCTAGTCAGAGGTCACAGGGGACCAGTGATTGGATTCAGAGATGGGGTTCGGATTTTTCTCCAGAAAGTGATTTGGCGATTGCACTTGAAGAGAATACTCAACTTAGAGGAAGCCTCGAGGTTACAGAGGCATCTGTTACTGAGCTGAAAATGGAGTTAGGTTCCTTACAGAGCTATGCTGATGAATTAGGAGCTGAAGCTCAGAAATTTGCTCAGCAGCTTGCTGGTGAGATGGCTTCTGGTGAAAACCTAGCCCGAGAGGTAGCAATTCTGAAATCAGAATGTGCCAAGTTCAAAGGCGATCTAGAAGTCCTTAAGGACAACAGATTGATTTCAGTTGGGAACAGCCTGGATCCTTTGTCTCAAGATTTGCAGCTTAGGTGGTTAAAAGGGCTTCTACTTATGGAAGATAAGCTGAGGGAGTTTCAGAACAAGGCGTCCTTTGGGTTCAATGAAAGAGAGCTTAGGGTTTTGGGCTCCGATATTGAATCCATGCTTGTATTATTGCAAGATCTCAAGCAAGGAACTGGACAAGCTGTTTCTAAGCTCAATTTTGAAGTGGGTCCAAACCCAATTGTTGAAAGCGATCAGCGTATATCGCGATTAGGATTTGGTAAGGATTTGTATCAACCTCAAGAGATGAACCTTGTGGAACTAACCAGTTCTATGGAAACCAGAATCGACGAACTCATGAGAGAATTGGCCGAGTCAAAGGTTGAGAAGGAGAGCCTTACCCGGAAGATGGATGAGATGGAGTGTTATTACGAGGCCCTAGTTCAGGAGCTTGAAGGAAATCAGAGGCATATCTTGGGAGAGCTGCAGAATCTTAGAAACGAGCACTCTACATGCTTATACGCGGTTTCGTCCTCTAATACAGAAATGGACAGGATGCGTCAAGATATGAATGATAAATTGATGATTTTCAATGAGGAAAAGCACAAATTAGATGTCCTCAACAAGGAGCTCGAGAGAAGGGCTATTGCTGCAGAGGCTGCCCTCAAGCGGGCCCGTTTGAATTACTCCATTGCTGTCGGGCAACTGCAGAAAGATCTTGAGCTTCTGTCTTCCCAGGTCTCCTCAATGTATGAGTCTAACGAAAATCTCATCAAACAAGCTTTTGAGGACCCTGCTGAGGTTACTGATCGAGGGGTTCCTGAAAATTTCAAGAAAACTGATGTCAGGTTAGTGACGTTAAAGAAACAGCAAACTGGTGACGATGTTCTATTGGATGACATGCAAAGATCTCTGTATTCACAGGGGGAACTCTACAGGAAGGTTAAAGATGAACTACAGGATATGCATCTTGACAACATCCAGTTGGAAGTGTTATCTAAAACTATGCAGGAGGCATTGCTTGCAGCAGTTGGTGACATCGAGCTTTTTAGAAAATCAAACAGTTTGTTGACGCTGAAGCTGCAAAACGCCATGAATGAGATTGAAACTCTAAACAAGGAGAAAATTAGTTCTTTAACAAAATGCAACGAGACGATTCTGCAGAATGACATACTAGAAGCGAAATTACAGAAAGTTACTGATGAGATTAGTTCTCTCACTAAGAAAACAACTGAAATGGAGTCCTTGATGGCGGAGTATAGAACTTGTGAAATCCATTATAAGTTATGTGCAGCCGAGAAGATTGAGTTACAGAATTTATTGAACAAGGTCACACAAGAATGTGATGAACTTCAAATGGAAAATGTTAATTTGAAGGAAAAATTGGCAATTGTAGAAGCTGTGAAGGAAGATCTGCAAAAGCTTATGAATACTGTGCAAGAAAAATTGCTCAAGCTGTTGAATAATGATGGAATGCCATCCCTCGACTTGCTTGATATATTGTCAGAAGTAGAGGAGTTGCAGCATCGGGCAAGTCAGAATATGTCTGAGTTAGTGGGGGAGAATGAGAAGTTAGCAGCGGAAAAGGATGCTCTTCAAGCTTCTTTGAGTATGTCAGAGCAAAATGCTCAACAAAAGATATCTCAACTGAAAAAGGAGAACATAGTTCTGGCGAAGGAACGAGAGGCTGCTCAAGCTTCTGTGGCTGCATCAGAATCCGATAAAGAAAGCCTGCTGAACGTAATACATGAATCGCAGGAGAAATTGCAGGGTTTGTGCATTACTACTCACTGTGAAACTTTTGGCCACAAGGATCTAATGTCGATGCACCTGTTGGCGGCTAAAATAGGGCAACTTTTTGAAACTGCACACTCAATGATATTGCAGCTGCAGGGTGAGAATGAAGTATTAGTCAAGGAAAGAGATGCGTCTAAATCTTCTTTGGCCAAGGCTGAGTCTGTGAAAGAAGATCTGCTGAAGTATGAGAATGATTTCCAGGTCAGATTGCGGAATTTGTTGAATGAAAACTACTGTGGCTCATCCTTCTTGAGTGATTCAACCCAGCAAGATAAAGGATCCATGGATTTACTTGAGATTGTGTCCCAATTAATGGAGGGCCTTGCTACGGTCCAGCAAAAGAACTCTGAACTTGAGGTAGAGAAAGAAATTATATTAAAGGAGCGAGATGCTGCTCAAGTTTCTTTGACCGAATCTGAGTCTGTAAAAGAAAATCTTCAAAATCATATCAAGGATATTGAGGGCAGATTACATGATCTTCTCTGTGAAGATGGTGATGTGGCATCCATGAACTTAGATGAGGTCGTGTCTCAACTCAGGGAATTTCAGAACATTGAACGACAGAGATTATGCAAACTGGAGGGGGAGAATGAAGATTTGGTGAAGCAAAGAGATGCTACTCAATCTGCAAAAGAAAATGTGGAGATAACTATCCATGATTTTCAGGAAAAGTTGCGAGTTTTGCTTTTGATGCTGTACCAGGAAAATGCTGATGGAGCATCCTCACGAGATGACGTGGCATCTATGGAATTACCTGATATTGTGTCAAAATTAGGGGAATTTCTGCAGAATGCATGTCAGAAGATCTCCTGTCTTCTTGAAGAGAAAGGATCTTTGGTGATGGAAAGAGATGCTGTTCATGCTTCCTTGAGTGGCTCCGAATATGAGGTTCAGCTAATGAAGCAGAGGTTTGAACAAGATATCCGTGGTTTGGCTGATAAAACAGAGATGTCGAACTCCTTACTGCAGAATCTTCAAGGAGAGGTGGGTGTTATTGCAGAGAGGCTCAGAACATGCTCGGAAGCTGAAGAGAAATACACAGCGCAGGAGAGAGATTTGCTCACTAATTTTGAGGTTTTCAAGGAGGAGTTAGACCAGCTATCTTTGGAAAATATTCAACTTTCCCGAGATATCCGCTCATTAGGATGTGTAAATGAGGAGCTTGGAAAGAGTAATTTGACCTTAGCAGAATATTCTGAGGAAAATCATGCCCTGGTGGCATTAGTGGCTTGTCTCAAATCAGAGATCATTAAGCTGAAGGGGAGTTTGCAATTCATGGAAAGAGAATTGGAAACAGAGAGACACCACAGCTTTGAGTTGGAGAATAAGGTTTCCAATCTTAAATCAGAGCTAGACCTGACAAAGTCTCAGTTATTGAACCTTGATGAGCAGAATGATGAATTGATTCAGTTAAGGCAGCAGCTGTCCTCGCTTGAATTAGAAAAGGAAAAAGCATGTAACCTTTCCTATGAAGGATCTGCTTCCATTATTACTCTGGAAGATGAGTTATTCGAAATGCATGGCCACTTAATTGCTTCAGAAGTTCAATTGATCTTCAGCAGAGCTCAGTATCACGACTGGATCGAGAACACTGGACAGGAACTTTGTCTCTCAGAAACGTCCTATTCTGATCTTCTTGAGAAGCATCTTCATGTTAAAAACAGACTAAATCTTTGCCTTGCTAATGAAGCAAACCATGTGAAAGAGAATGAAAAACTGCTGGTATCTCTCAACTCAACAAGGTGTGATTTGGAAGCCTCTGTTTCGGAAAACGGAGTGCTCTGCTCTAGTAATAGTTCACTAATGTCTGAGCTCGAGGAGCAAAGGAAAGTAAATGAAATTATGAAAAGCGATGTCTCAGCCGAAGGAAAGAAGCGCCATTCCGAGATTGAAAGGCTGATGCAAAAGTTAGGTAGCAGGGAAGAAGAGAGGGATGCTCTGTTGATCTCTAATGAGCAATTAGAAATTCAGCATTTGATACTCAAAGATAAATTGGAAGCGCAGTGTGATGAGATGGGCTTGCTGGAGAGCAAGTGCGATGAACTCCGTGCCAAAACCGAAGAGTTGAACAAATTGTCTTCTCATTTGAAGGAGCTCAAAGAAAAGGCTGAGGCGGAGTGTTTCCATGCTCGTGAGAAGAAAGATGCCCAAGAATCGTTGAGGATTGCATTCATCAAAGAGCAGTGTGAAACTAAGCTACAGGAATCGATGCAGCAGCTTTCTATCTCTAGAAAGCACAGCGAGGAAATACTGCTGAAGCTTCAAGATTCATTGGACGAACTGGAAATTAGAAAAAGGAACGAAGCTTCAAATCTGAAACAGAACGAAGAGTTGAGCATGAGGATTTTGGAGCTGGAGGGCGAGCTGCAGGAGCTTATTTCGGAGAGGCGGGAAAGGACAAATGCTTATGACTGTATGAAGGCTGAAATGGAGTGTTCTTTAATAAGCCTCGAGTGCTGCAAGGAAGAGAAGCAGAAGCTTGAAGATTCTTTGAGGGAATGTAATGAGGAGAAGTCCAAGATTGCTGCTGAGCTTACGGCCGTCAAGGAATTGCACGAGAATTCTGAGAATATGTTGAAGGAATATACTTCTAGATTAGAGAGTGAAAAAAGAATAGCTGGTGATGCATACTTGAATCCTGTCGTTGAACGTTCAACCGACAGAGATTTGCAGCCTACTGAGGTATAATCTTTACTTTTTTACATTTTGTTATTTACTCTTTCAGTTAATAGAAAAAACATCTTTCGATAATTGTAAAAATGGGTCATTTAAAAATGGCCCAGCCTCTTCCTCTTGACCAACTAGACATTAAGCTTAAACCTATACATTGTTATTGTTTGATTTTGTTTGTTTGTTTGTTCAGGATTTTAATTTGTCAAGGGTGGGAAGTAGAAACCGGAGTTTTGCATTTGTGAACAGAGAAAACTCTGTTGATAGTGATGCTTCTCCAATCACCAATGATCATTTCAAAGTTAAAGAGTTACGGTTGAGCATGGACAACTTAAACAAAGAGGTACACATTTTGAATTAGTCACGATTAAAGAATTTGGGACCAACTTCCATCTCTTTTACTGCAGTTGGAGAAGATGAAGAATGAGAATTGGCAGCCTCACGATGATGATGATGATGAGTTTGAGCCAATGTCTCCAGGTTTACAAAGAGAACTGGTTCAGCTGGATAAGGTAAATTAATCCCTTGTACATTCAAGGCCAGCCTCCTTGGAAAAGTAGTTCTGCTGAAAAGTTTTTTTTTTTTTCACTATTATTATTATCAGGCAAACAAGGAACTTGGCTGCATATTTCCATCGTACAGTGATTTTACGGGCAGTGGCAACGCGTTAGAACGCGTACTTGCTTTGGAACTTGAGTTAGCTGAATCATTGAAGTCGAAAAAGAAATCAAGCTTCCAATTTCAGAGGTATTTTATTTTATCTACATCATTTTGTTTTATTTTCATAGTATAGTAATATTTATGTTATTTTCCTCGATGAATGAACGATGCAGTTCTTTCCTAAGACAACATGCAGATGAGGAAGCAATATTCAAGAGCTTCAAAGACATTAACGAGCTCATCAAAGACATGATTGAGCTTAAAGGAAAGTACTCTTCAGTAGAAACCGAGTTGAAAGAGATGCATGGAAGGTACTCTGAGTTGAGCCTCCAATTCGCAGAGGTTGAAGGAGAGAGACAGAAGCTGATGATGACCCTCAAATGTGTCCGATCTTCAAAGAAGGCAGCAGCTTTGAATTTGAATCGCTCCTCCTCTGCCTCTCTTGGGGATGGCCTCAGTGACATCAATTGAGTCAGTAGATGGATACATAACAGATAGAGTGCTCTGCTATTGGCGTTAGAAGGAGATCAATTTTGGACAACTTGTACATGAGTTACCTTCCTACCTACATAAGGTACAATCCATCCATTGAATGCTAAGATGGATATTTGGTTATATAACGTGTATAAATGTGTTTAACATGTTGTAAAACTTTCAAACCTTATTAATATATAAATTAAAAAAAAATGTATATTTGTTTTAATTGATACATCATGATTTTTTAAAAATAAATAAATTAAGATCCTATTATTCTAACATATATTTAGTTGCTCATGCAGGTTATACTGTAGTATATTTTATTTCATACTTGTATTGTGAATCAAATTCTTTTCAGTTCGTAATAACAATATTTAGTTATTATCACATATCGAATGTTGGGATGGTTAGATGAATGATTGAATTTTACCTTTTTATATAATAATACAGTTTTAAGACCCAGAAAATGCGTCTCCAGTTTTTCTGCGAAAGATGAATTTTTTCAGAAAGTATTTATTTTCGAATTTTTTTTTGAAAAAGTATATATATAAAAAATATATTTAAAAAACTATGTATACGCGCACCCCGGGGTCGCGCCTATTGGACATAGGCGCACCCGGGGTCGCGCCTATTCATGGGCGCAACTTCTAAGTTGCGCCTATGAAGGCAGCTATTTGTATTTTTTTTTTTAAATCATTTTGTTCGAAAAATGATGACTCGATGTTTAATTAAAAATAAAATTATGTATCTATTAAAAAAAAATTAAAAATATTATAGTAAGTAGATATTTTAATTGCGATTCAAATGATGCAAACAATATTAAATTTGGATTTACGGATTGACTGTACGGCGTTAACCGTGTTGAGTTTGGAGTTACATGGTCTGAGTTATAATTTTTTAAGTACAATTTTCATATCTCAACTTACGGCATGTCGTACAGTCAATCCGTAAATCCAAATTTAATATTGTTTGCATCATTTGAATCGCAATTAAAATATCTACTTACTATAATTTTTTAAATTTTTTTTAATAGATACATAATTTTATTTTTAATTAAACATCGAGTCATCATTTTTCGAACAAAATGATTTTTTTTTTTAAATAATAAATAAATACAAACAGCTGCCTTCATAGGCGCAACTTCTAAGTTGCGCCCATGAATAGGTGCACCCCTGTGGTGCGCCTATGTTCAATAGGCGCGACCCCGTGGTGCGCGTATACATAGTTTTCTAAATATATTTATATATATATATACTTTTTCAAAAAAAAAATCGAAAATGAATACTTTCTGAAAAAATTCGCGAAAGATTACTACAACTGTTCCACTGATGATATTGAATGGATGTTTTGCGAAAGTACGATTGTTTAGGATGTAATATACCAACGAAGATAGTTATATGGTGTTTATTTAAATATAGACTTTTTCCTATATAGATATCGATATGGTAAATAGTCTCACGGCATGCATCAATCATCTTGATATTTGCATTCATATATCTGAACATGTGATTTGCACATCATGTCAAAATGACAATTTTATCCTCTTTCATTTTTATCTCATTTTCCATAGTAGATTAAATCCTAAAATGTTGTTATGCGTTGAATTCAATCTCATAGCAATATTTGTTAGGTCAATTGAACTGGAAAGATTGTTCAAGATACGATTTCAACCCAAAAATGTTGTTTTAAGTACAATTTCAACTCAAAAATGATGTTATGTTCGAAACAGTGTTATCAGAACCGGGCCGACCTTCCAATCGGTGAGGGGAGCGGTTCTCGGTTTTTCCGGTCCAACTCTACTGGACCCGATTCAACATGTCGGTTTACTATGTATAAGTAAAAAAAAATCAAAATACAAACTATATCAGAAACTACATTTTCTCATATACTCAACAAGCATTCTTTTCAAGCAAGCATTCGTTAACATGTCTCTTGACATATTCTTCATATACCCAACAAGCATTCGTTTCCCAGCATTAGCATAGCCATCTAACATAGAGTTCCAACTTCCAACTAATCATATCTCTGATAGGCATTTCATCTAACATGTGTCGTGCTGCATTGAGCAATTTTAAACTGAATTTATCAAGCAATGAATGTTGCAAGGAACCGCAATACCAATTTCAAAAACAAGGAACAAATTGAAACCGAAGCAAGGAACCGCAAAGAACGAATTCAAAAACATCTGTAGTGGAAGGGGAAGACTAGGGTTTACCATTTGAAGAGATGCAGCAAAGAGGTTCGCCCCTCCCCTTCCAGCCCCACTCCTCCACCCGCCTCTCCAGCCCTCACCTCCGGCTCCGCCCACCTCCACCCTGCCCCCAACCTTCCAATTCTCCCTTTCATGCAGAGAGGTCCGCC
The DNA here is from genome assembly GCA_946814005.1 of Chamaenerion angustifolium. NCBI lineage: Eukaryota > Viridiplantae > Streptophyta > Magnoliopsida > Myrtales > Onagraceae > Chamaenerion > Chamaenerion angustifolium. The sequence goes on along the minus strand of OX328270.1, from coordinate 24,928,198 downwards.
TCTCCCCCTCCAGCCCCCGATCCTCCACCTGCCCCTCCAGCCCTCACCTCCGGCTCCACCCCTCCACCCCACCCTCACCTCCGACTCCCCCAATCATCCATTATAAAGGTGAAATTGTTGTGAAGAAGACGAACAATGTAAATTGACTCCAGGTAAGCGTGAAGAGAACTGGTCAGACCAGTTGTACAAAAAAAACAGTTTAAACCAATTGTTCGGTTTTAAAAAAAAAGTGAACCGAAAACCAACTGGTTTTTTATAAATAAATAAAAAAACATATGGTTCACACTTGTTCAACCGAATCCACCATGCAAGTCAATATTTTGATTGAACCAAATCGGTCAGGAATCCGGTTCCCAATCACCACTGACCCATTCCAGTTCTGATAACTATGGTTTGAAGAATAACATTTCAGGGTTGGATTCAAACACATAAATACATTTCTAGGGTTCAATTCAAACTTAAATCTATTTTTTTTTTTTTGGGGGGGGGGGGGGGGGGGGTTGATTTGTAATTTAAAGGTGAAGATGAACACGATAACAAAATTATTATTTTGATAGGAAAAAATAAGATTTAATGAAAAAATGGATCGAACACTAACGACTTATTACTGTGCAAATAACAACATTGTGTATTAAATAACACACAAAAAATATTAATGTAAATAAGAACATAAGATAAATATATATGAATATGTAATTGGGTTAAACATATTTACCCTATGCCATGTATCTAGGGTGTGCAATCATGAATCAGTATATATGATTCGTTCTTCTAGTCCTTTTTCCCGTTTTCTCGTTATTCCATCTTATTCTAGAGGAGTGGAGTTGTTTTCTTGGTTAACCTTCGTTTTATGGGTTAACTAACAAATTGTTACGCGAATATTACATTTGAACATATTTTTTTTGGAGTAAATTACTAGTTAGATTTTTTATAGTTTGGTCATTTTTTTCTATTAAAATTGTTGGAAAATAGTTTTAAAGTTTGAAAAAACACCCTAAAATATAATATAATGATGGAATGACCTAAATTTTAAATAATAAATAAAAATTTCCAAATAATACACGCTAGAAAAAAATATAACCCTAAACTATTAAAACAGAAATTGTGAAATATTTTTTTAAAACATTGTAAAACATAAATCAAAATTAAACATTTTCAAAGTTTCTTTTAAGAATTTGAAAATAAAAATAAATATTAATTTGTGAATTTATTAATTTTATATAAAAATTGATATTATTTTAAAATTATAGTAGAATAAATTTTGTAAAGTATTTTCCATCAAATTTAACAAAAAGATTGACGGAACTAGTTTTTGAACGATACATAAAATTTAGCTAGCAATTTATTCTAAATAAAAGTTTATTTACCAAATTGCACACTTACGTAAATTAACAATTTGGTATTTAACTCTTATTTTATAAATTTGGTATTTAACTCTTATTTTATTATATGCATTGGCATGTGATTTTACCTTTGTTGAGACTTTGAGAGACTTGATTCCATAGAATTTATAAAATCAACTTTTGAAGAACTAATGCAAGAAACAATTACAACTATATATATTGGAAAAAAATACAATAACTAGAATATAAAAAATGTTTTAATTTCATAATACCTCAAGGTTACACATATAGAGGAAGTAATCTTATTAATACTTAATATTTATGATAACACTTAGAAGAAAAATTAAATATTTTCAGGTTGACTAATGAATATATTTTTCTTAAAAATATATTTCATATTTTCAACTTAATTAATTTATAACCCTCGGAGAACGAATGACATGCAAATATGCCCCGCAAACTCTGTTTCTTCTACGCCGCGTTAAGGGAGATATACATTATACATACACCATATATAATATATGTTATATAAAATATGCACATATAATTTACTAAATATTAGGTAAAATTATTTGTTGTTTATGTTATATTAAATATATAATAATAATGTACGTATTCTATAGTTCTAACTTCTAACCTCTGGGCTTTTACAAAGTAGTTAAACAGTATATATCATTGCCTTTATTTATTTAAGAGGTTCAAACGGATACATATGTTAATTTTTTTCAATGGTATATTTTGAAATTGCCTTTTGCATTGAAAATATTTTATATATATATATATATATATATATATAATACATCGAATAGTATATATTATTGTCTGTATATATATATATATATTGAAGAATTTGATTTGAAATAAATAAAATACATATAATTGCTTAATATATATAATATATATATAATACATCGAATAGTATATATTATTGTATATATTCATTATTAGATTTCTTTAATATACTCAAATAGTATATATTATTGTCTGTATATATATATTGAAGAATTTGATTTGAAATGAATAAAATACATATAATTGCTTAATATATATATATATATATTCGGAGTAGAAAAATTATGCGAATTGTTTAGATAACGATTTTAGAAATGTCTACATCTTGAACTAGAATATACATAATTAAATTTATTTAAGTCTAGTGACAAAATATTATTTTAACTTTTAAAAACTAACTAAATTCCTTAAGTTTCATTAATTAATTAATCGAAAAAATTTATTTTTTGCCGAAATTAATCGAAAAATTAAAATGTTATATGTTTTTTATTGCCAACATTATATGTTGACTTATATATGCGTACAGTATATACATATAGGTTTAAGAAAAGTATAGTAAAGATTACCTATACTAAAGTATAAGTATTCCTTTTTTTTTATTGGTAAAAAAAGTTGTGTTACACAAAACAAAAATAGTTACCTCGTTAAGAGATTACAATTCTATTTATTACTATATTATGCATATTATTTCTCCGTGTCGACAAGCAACCTCCTTAAGTTAATTAATTATAAATATAGAGAGAGAGGTTAAATACGACTTAACGAAATATAAATATTCTTCGTTATAATGTTACTTGTATTTAAACATACGTCATGGTTAAAGATATGTGGCTTTTATTTAATCTTCCATTTTATGCTTTGTCTTATATAGGTTTAAGAGAGTAATATTAAAGCATATCTAATTTGAATATTTAAATATTTGGTATCATTATATTTAATTACTAATTTATAAGTGTTTCTTATATAATCAAATATACATATATATATATAATATACATATTTATATATACATATATATATATAATATACATATATATATAATATATACATACATATATATATATATATATATATATATATATATATATATATATATATAATATTGATAAGAACTGAAAAACAAATCATGAAGAAAACTAAAATTCGAAGTATTGAGTATTTTATATATATATATTTTTTAAATGAACTCTATCCTTTATAAATATAATTTTGATTTTTTAGAAGTGAAACTAGAACCTATCCAATTTGGACCCTACTAATTTTTTTAAAAATAAATACTGATTTTTTTACAAATTCATTTTTTTATGTATTTCATAATAATAAAAGTGAAATATATAATGATAATAAATAAAATAATAATAATAAAAGTTAATGGTCTCACTACGGGAGAATGCACAGTTAAGAGCTTTAGGAAACGGCTCAAGTATGATTGAGCCGTGGAAAAATTAATTTTACGATTATTAATTGGATAATCTAATCTAATATTATTAATATTTATTTAGAATATTGTTATATTCCAATAATTCTAGTATGGGTATATTGTAGAGGAATCAGAATCGATTTTACTGTTTTTACATTTTTTTTCATTTATACCTTAGTACCTTACCATAATATCAAATATTCTATATTTAAACTCTACTATACAAACTAGTTTCGGATAACTTTTCGGAAGAAAACGAGTATTGGCTCCCCTATCTTGAACCACGATTGAGGCAGGACTTGAGCCACCTAAATGGATCGTTCAAATTATAAATCATTTTATTCTTTGTTTACTTCAAAACGTTCTCGTTTTTTCTTAATTTTTATAATATTTTAACAACCTTTAGGAGTATAATTTCTAATGTTTTAGAATGTAACTTTATAATAAATATAATTCTGATTGATTACGTCTAAAAAAGTCTAATTATAACTTGACTATTTTAAATTTTAGTTAACTAAACTTTCATGACCCAAATCCGATATTGTCTCGTATAACCATTAATAAAGAATTTACATTAGTAAAACATTTATATTATTTTAATGTATATAAATATATTTTTTACTTTCATTTACTATACTATTTCTGAATATGGTAATAAAAAAATATAACTTTTTCTATGATGCTTTAATTTATTAACCATTTTTTATATATAAGAATAAGCGTAGAGGACTTTTAATAATATATAATTCAAATATTTATAATTTATATATAACTGTAAAACAATAATTAAAAATCAAATACATATTTTTTGTTTATTTATTCAAAAAAATTTAGGTAGAAGCACAAATTAAATTAGTTAATGTATTGCATAGAACGTACCCGATACCTGCAGAATAATAACTAGTATATTTATCTTAATAATACATTAGACAACATAAAAAAAGTTTTGATACATTTATTCATATGACCCAAACCAGAGGCAGACACATATTAAAATGGAGAGTTTAATATCCAATTTTTAATATAATTAATAAAACCTTAAACTTATTTGTGAAAAATAATTCTCCAATCCCATTTTCGTTTTTTTTTTTTTTAAATCCATTAATTCTCGAATCCTATTTTCATTATAAAAAAAACATTCACTATAAATTTCCCTTCCCCCTCTTTTAATGTAAAGGTCATACTAATTTGAGGATTAAAGTTATGGATAAAGTTTTCATCTAAAAATTGATCCTTTTCGATTTCCAACCCAAGAAATTAAATAAAATCGAGTGTTTGTTGGAGTATCAACACCTTTCATCAATACAGATAAGATTAACAAGCAATCAAGTGATGTTTCGAATAAGACTCAAATTTCTGGAGAAGAAACTCAAAATTGTGCAAGTCTAATTGAAGAACATTATAAAGAAAAATTTGGTATAATAATAAAGGAAACCCTAATCTCTCAGAAAACAAAAAACGGGAAAAGAAAAGAAGTAAAGGAAAAGACGACAGCGAGCACAATCTGGGCGAATCTGAATTATAGTATAGCCAGTAACAACAACTTCATCTGTCAACCAAGAACGGGACCCAAAGCAGGTACGGCTACTCCGAATAAGCAAGACGAGTTATTGCTCACCGGGCTATACAAACATTTCAAATCACCGCCGCCGCCTCCACTGCCAGTGCCAGTCCCACACATCGCCGACACCTCCTTACACTCCATGTCGGGGCTTAATGGCTCCTCGTTCTCTACCACTGGTTCCGCTCCTTCGTCATATTCTTCTTTCTCCCCTTGGATCTCCTCTTCGTAATGCACTTCAATGTCATCGGTTTCTGGGTCCACGACGGGGAGGTGAAAACCGTCGTCCTCCATGGGGACCAGCTGGAGTGTGAGGCGACCGTCGGACCGGTGTGCCCGGAAGTACTCATGGTAACGGACCTTTTCTTCCCTGAGAATCAAGCGTCCGTCGCTCGTGTGGAGTCTTTTCAGGATCCACGGCATCCGAGAGTGCAGATTCTCGGTGCGGGCCAGTGACGGGATCAGCGGCGGGTACTCCCTGTCCTTGACAACGATCCGCCGCCGATCTCTGACGTGCATGGACTGAGTCTTGACTGCTTCCTCGGTGGTGGCGATTTGGTCGGTCAAAGGGACCATGTCATCGCAGCTCTCGCAGCCAATGTAGTCTTCGAAGGGTGGCATAGTGCTGCTGCGGGAGGTGGTGGGTTTTGCGGAGAGAGCGAGGAGGGCCGAGAGACCCTTCTCTGTGTCCTCCTAGGTTTGAGACGAGAGACATAATTCGGGTGGAGCTTCCTCCATTTATAGGGTGGTCTTGCTGGTGACGACGAAAGGATTGTTTTTAATATTTTATTTTGTACGGTCCGTAAATGTGCATGAAGAGGATTGCGTGGCAGAAGTATCTGTACTCCAAAAACAATTATATCGTGGAAAGGTTATGTTAATTAGAAATATTAAACTAGATGTAAAAAAAAAAAAAATCTTAAATATCGATTTTTTTATATATAAATTGCTACTGAACTTTTATTACCATGTAAAAAAAAACTTATTAATTATGCTTATTTTCCGTTAACATTGAATTAAAATACTTTCGAAATTTGCTAAAATATCATAAAATTTTATTCCGATCTTAATTTTCAAAAATAATATAACATCGGATAAATTTAATAAATTTTGAAATTAATATGTAAAATATATAGAATATTATTTATAACACAACAATACAAAATATTTAATTATGAAAATAATATTTAAAAAACTACAAAACCCAAACTTTTACAGGAAATTTAAAAAATATTGTTTAAATTAAAATATATAAAATAGGATTAAAAATTATATAATTGGTTATTTTTTTTTAAAAAAAAAAAATTTGATGGTATTTTTTTATTACATAAAAAAGTTAGGATATTTTTAGTAATTTTTAAATGTATTTTCATTCAAAATTAAAGAAATAATAGACCGAATTTGTTACACAAATAATTATGAATTCTATACTTTTGGGGTTAGATACTTACTCCATCTATAAAATGTTTCGAATCATATACCAAATTATAAATCTCATTAACTAAATAATGAGATCCCACCTACTTGTACATGGCCTAACAAATCCTAATTAATCAGGGAATTAAATATATAATTTTTTCAACAATGAAACCTACGATTTTAATTTTAAGTAGACTAACAAAATTTAATCAAATATTAACTCTAATTTTACATTATTTTAAGTGCATATAATAATGATTATTGTCCGAATAATTTCCCTCAAACAGCAGAGAGACAGAGAGAGAGATTAGTAGTATATGACGAAGTATGGGAGATTGTAAAAGATGATCAGAGACAGCTAATATATCAGGATTTTGATCAATTCTGCCTCGGTTGTTGAAGAATCTCTCTCGTCACCTCATTGATTTTCTCTGCAAAATTGGGAAATGGAAATACGTACAGAGAAACATAATATTAGGGTATCAATTTAACGAGAATAAAACTTCCTTTCAAGATCGGAAATATATGATTATATTTATATAGAGTGAAATGTATTGTGTATCAAATTGTGTTCGTCATATGCATGAGGATGGAAGCTGGCGATACACAGGTAAAAGAAAAGTCAACGTTCGAAAGAAATAGTGGAAACTTTGGAAAGGAGATTTAAAATATGATTATAAGTCAAAAGTTAATTTAAGATAGTAAAAAAAAACAATAATTTAGGCTCAGTAACTTATTGGCAAAATGTTTCATCTACCAAAGACAAAATGTAACTTCAGTTATTGGAATTCAAAAGAAAATACATTATCATTTTTAATTTAGGGGAGAGTATGGTAAATTGTCAAGAAATGAGCCAAACCAAAGGTAAATTAGGCTCAATAAATATGTAAATAATTGACTTTAGAAGTATGAAATTTATTCCTTTGCATAAAAATGACAACTTTTTATTGGTTGGACAATATAAAATAAGTAAGAAAGTTATGAGAGTTTGACATAATTTTTTCATTGCGCCAAACGCGTGCAGCTTAGTTTAGTCTAACAGAACTAAGCGCGTGTAACTTAATTTATCTTAAAAGAAGTAAGTAATTAAGTGAGTATGACTAGTCATACTCACTTAATTATATTACTTATTTTGCTTTGTATTTCTTCATCAATTAAAATTTTCATTTTAAATTAATGGTTAGAATAAATTATATACTTCTAAAGGTGATAATTTTTGTTGGCAAAAAAAAGGTGATAATTTACATGTATGAGTATTGATAATTAAATATGGTATTAAAATATGTTTATTTAACATAATTATACTATTAAATTTCGACATGTGCTACTGCACATTTAGTTTGTTGCTCGATTGATAATGCGAGTTATAATATCTAGAATATATCAATAGTGCTTTTGAAAAGTTTTAACTTTGATTTTAGGAGTAAAATATAAAAATTAAAATCAAAAAAATTTATTATTACGTAAAAAATTAGGGAAACCTATAGATATATAGAATATGTCAAGTGCTCTAATTAGACTAAATCTAATTAGAATATGAATCGTGAAATATAAGGATGAATAATAAATATGAGGTGGGTTTTTATTTTGAGATAAGGGTCGAGTTGAACAAAGTTGTCCTCAAAGTTCTTATTTTGACATAATACCAAAGTTTGAGGACAATATTAAGCAAGTAAGAATTATATTTGGTATTGTTTCTATCTAATAGTGAAATATGAGAATGAAATTGAATGTTAGATTTCGAGATTGATTTTTGTTATGTTACACATAAAAAGAGTTGTGTTGCAAAATAACTTAAACAATCAAAAAGGTTTAAGGACTAAAAAGGAAATACTAAAATTTGGTAATGATTTTAACATAAAATTTACGGGGTGTTTGATTAAATGTATTAGTTTTTCTATTAAAATTTTCTTTTGTTCTTAATACTATATTTGGATGAGACATATATTAAAATATACTTATACATACATAACTTAAGACAATGTTTGATTAAATATAAAATTATATGTAAAGTGACAAAAAAACATACATAAAAATTACCCTTAAATTTATGTTGTAATACAAATATGTTCTATTACTTTGCATAAAAATGACAACTTTTTATTGGTTGGAAAATATAAAATAAGTAAAAAGGTTTAAGAGGTTGACATAATTTTCTCATTTGAAATCACACGCTAAGCGCGTGTAACTTAGTTTAGTCATTAAGAGCGTGTAACTTAATTTATCTTAAAAAGAAGTAAGAAATTAAGTGAGTATGACTAGTCATACTTACTTATTTTGCTTTGTATTTCTTAGTCAATTATGTTTTTTCATTTTTAATTAATGGTTATAATAAATTATATACTTCTAAATGTGATAATTTACATGTATGAGTCTTAATAATTAAATATTAGAAATCTGGTTCGCGTTTTGTGTGATATGTATTTTTTTAATACAATTACTAATAAGTATAAATATATATTAATAAAAAATTTAATGATCATATATTAGTTATTTAATATATTATAAATCCTTCTTATATTATAAAAATAAATTACAGTCTTAGAAATTGTTAATAAAATAGTAAAAAAAATTTTTTTATAGTAATTACACTTATATTTCCATTATACGAAGAATAGTGTAAAATATAAAAATTAATTGTATTTTTTCGTAAAAATAATTGAAAAGTACATAAGTCAAATTAATAATTATATTTTGTCATAATTGTATACATTATAGCTAAATTAATATATAGATAGATAGATATGTGTTAAAATTTATAATGCATGCATAATTATAATTGGGTACATAATGTTAGACATGCAACTATTAATTTAGAAAATATTTATGTAATACATAAAATTAATTATAATTTAGTCTTTAAATTAAAACCTAATAACAATTTTTTTTCATATGTGCACTTACTTGATTTTTATGAAACATAACATTATAAAATTTATTATTTGAATAAAAAATTAATAAATGCACATGTAAAAGAGGGAGAAATTATTGAATGTTTGTAACTTATGTGGAGAATGAATAAGAATGTTTGGACTTTGGAGAATTTTAAAGTGAGTTACATGACATGCCACATATGCATGAAAATTATATGTTTGAAATGGACCAATAAAAAATTATGAATTTAACATTAGGAGTAAGAAAATGTATTAAAAATATTATTTGTCATAATTGTATGCATTCTAGCCAAATTAATATAGCTATAGATATAGATGGTATTAAAATATGTTTACTTAACTTAATTAAGGTTGAATCGTGAAATGTAAGGATGAATAATAAATATGGGGTGGTTTTTTATTTTGATAGAAAGGTGTGTCAATATGGGTTGACTCGCCGAGTTTGGATTGGGTCAATCCGATCCACAAATAGGCATCAACTCGGACCTGGCTTGTGAGTTTTTACAAATCATTTATGGTGACCAGAATCCGACCCAACGAGTTGACGGGTCAATCCATATGAATAAAAATATATTTTTTTTGAAAAAAAACCATAAAATATAAACAAATATTTAAAACTATTATATCTTATAATTAACTATTAAACAATCACTTTTAGTTTTGACAATGACATTCAAAATGAATTTTAAAAACTATAAGGGGGTGTTTGATTAGGGTATTAAGTATGTATTAGTATTAATTAATACAATGTTTGATTAGAAATAATACTATGTATTAACTAATACGTATTAGCTAATACACAATTATAGTGTTAATTGAGTATTAACTAATACATAATCTAACCATGGTATTATTTAATACATAGTAAAAATTACTTAACTACCCTAAGTCTATTAATCCTACATAAGAATAGTTTATCATGTTAGTTTTTAATTTTTATCAAACTTTGTGAATTTTAATATAAAATATTTTAAAAGTATTATTTACTCAGATTATATAATAATAATTAATAAAAAAAGTAATATATTAAATGAAAAATAAAATGATAATACTATTTATAAATTTTCATCATTAATTCTTTCATATATGTTTTATTTTAAAAAAATGAATCACTAAGTCAAACACAACAACAATTGTTGAGTACCATTCGAATTCAGAAACAATTTATGAGTTCACTTCGACGACAATTGCATACAATTGTTAAGACGCTCTGTATACAATTGCACACACTCTGAATTGAGTGTCGATGAAGTTAGTTTCCACCATTTATGAATTTTCACTTAGACAAATTTTGAACCTTAGTTATTTGCTCCTGGAGTCTTGTACCAAGAGGAATAAAGAATATTGTTATTGTATACTATGAAATCTCCAAAAGTTATAGGTTTGTTTATACACAAGTAAAATAGAAAGACTGAAGAATTCAAATCACAAGACACGACGTTTTTAGAGAATGAATTTTTGAAGAAGAACGAGTTATCAATTGGGCTTGTATGAGCTGAAAGATAATCAAGTAGATTCATATCCATTTGAATTGGAGAATTGATACCGCAAATGATAAATTAACTTGACCGCTATGGCGTTATATTGACCTCTTGTTGATGTGAATGCACAATGCATGCCTTGATGATGATCTTGTTCACAATATGATCAATGTGACTACGTGAGGCTTATTCTCAATGGTAGAGTATGTGATCCTGTTTTTATTGAGTGTGAGATGAATGACAATGATCTTAGTGAAAGTGTTAGATCGTTGACCAAGACATAAATTTACCTCCCAATAACATATGAAATCTCCACTGAAAAAAACGAACAAAAAGTGTTAGCTTCGCTCTTGTAAGTCGCCTACCGTAATTCACATTTAACAACGGTGGGAGTTGCGATGACCAAAGGTTGGCGCGTGCAACCACGCTCTTCTCCCAACGGATGACCTAATCCCTGGAAGCGCTCGTTTCCAAGGTGCAGTAATCCTCCCTCAGCTCGTTTCCTTTAGCTCGATCCTGCTGGAAGTGTGGAATCCTATGCCTGTGGTCTACCTGACTCTCTATCGCGGATCAGCAGCTCCAAATTTGGTGACAAATTCGGCTGCAATTGGATCTCAATAGCTCTCGTGCCAGCTTCTTCGGTGGACGACGGTTTAAGCCTGCTTGTTCGTAGCCAGTACGTGGCTATCCTGCTGCTCGATCGCGGAGCATTGCCAGCAATTGGGAATCAAATTAGGCTCCACCTGCATCCATTCGGTCCAGGTTCAGCAACCGCCTTTGCTGAGCTGCGGTGGACCGGAGCCTCCCCTGTCTTAGTGAGCGATCCCTTGCCCTTGCCTTCTATTCCCTTCTGCGTGTCTTCCTTACTGTTTGCAGGTAGCAGCTGCGGTTGTGAGCTCGCCGATCCAATCTGCCTATGGCCAGCACCAACTCCTCGGAAGGGGCTGCCCCGGGAATGGCACTCCTAAGCCTTGTGCCGTCGGGCAACTCAGGGTCGGAGAAAGGGCCTGATAACAGAGCCTTTGGGGTGTTGTTATCCGAGAAACTAATCAAGAACAGTGTGGTTATGACAGTTCTCAGGGAAGCTTGGGCAAGGTTTGGTCCGGTGAACATTGCTGAGGTTAACGATACTACCCTTGTGTTTGATTTCGCCAATGTTAAGGATAAGGAGCAGGTATTAGAGCTGTCACCATGGTCTATCCATGGACACTGCCTGAATGTTAGGTCTTGCCCGGCTGATAAATCGCTTGCTGATGTAGACTTCTTTAGGTTGCAATGTTGGGTCCAGATCCACGGTTTAAGCTTAGAGATGATAAATGCCACGAATGCCAAGAACATTGGGGATAGCATAGGTCGCTGTTTGAGAGTTGAGGATAACAGATTGTTACTGCAGAGGACGTTTCTTCGGGTTCTGGTGGATCTAAACACTCTAGCTCCGTTGATGCCTAGGTTTAGGTGGTTGAATTCGAAAGGGCAAGAGAAATGGGCTTCTATCCGTTATGAGAGACTTAGTGAGCTGTGCTATGGATGCGGCATTGTGGGTCATTCATCAAGATCCTGCAGTGTTCCTGTTGTTGCGGACCCGGGAGATGGCTCACCCCTTTACGGGCCATGGACTTCCTGTGATCGACCCAGGGCAAACAACCGTTGGGTCTGTGTGGGGGGGGGTGCACGGCAGGCCACCTCCAGAGACCCGGGGTTTAAGTCATGGGGACAAGTCATGAAACAACAGGGCATGAATCTTCAGGCTGGGTCGCTTAGGAGAGGGAACCACAAAGGAAACCACCAGCAAGGTCAATCTTACAGAGAAGCAATGGTGGAACAACGAAGCAGGATATCTAGCAGCCATTCGAACAATGTACCGTCTGGTAGGGGACAGTGTGGCACTAGTGGGGGGCAGGAACCGCATAAAGCTCAAGCTGTGGGGGTTGGACTCATCCCAACTCACGGAATGCAGAAGGAAGGAAATGAATCGAACCAGATGGGGCACAGGGATGACAGAACGCCTGCGATCGCTCAACCTTGGATGGAGGAGGGAGATCTCACGAGTGAGATGCTACGTGCCATTGCTTCTGCAACTCCTCTCACGCCTTTACCCAGGGACGAGTCGCAAGGCCCCAGTATCTTCGCCCGTAATGCAATCATAGAGGGGGAAACGGAAGTGATCCAGCAAACATCCACTTGCTTGCCCCACAAGAATATCGCTATGACCCTGCTTGCTGCGCAAGCTGATGACCACGGACCAGAGTACCCAATCAGGTACAGGGACAACCATACCTCTGATTCGGTCCCTGAGGGTAGTGTCCCACTGCCCTGTCCCAAGAGGAAGCAGGCTATTTGTGACGAAAATAATCATGAGAGGCTGCTATTGGGGGACAACGCAAGAATCAGTGACGAATGGGGCGGTACGAGGGCTGGGAAAACACAACCGAGGAGTGGGGACAGGCTGCATATGACAGGTGAATCATCCAAGAGGATGAGGATTAGTCATGGAAAATCGGAGGATGAAGGTGGGAGGATGATCTGTTTTGCGACGACACGGGTCGACAACTCGGGGACGGCGACATCTCAGTGTAGGTCGAAGGGTGTTGAGATTCGACGCTCAACACGTCAAACAAAGTCAAAGGGTTCCGGTGGCTGTCCCAAAACAGCCACGGGTTCCCAATGAACTCCATCAGTTGGAATTGTCAAGGGTTAGGGTCTCCCTTGACAATTCGCCACCTAAAAGACCTGGTGAAGAGCTCTCATCCGTCTATTGTCTTCCTCATGGAAACAAAGAAGAATGAGGCTCACTGCGAGAGGATTAGAAGAGAGGTTGGGATGGACTCGGCCTACTATGTCCATCCTGTTGGTGCGAGTGGAGGATTGGCTCTTTGGTGGACGAGTGCGGTGAGTATCACCGTTCTTTTCAGTGATAAGAATTTTATTGACACAACTGTGACGAGTCCGGTATTCAGAGGGACAGTTCGGTTGACTTGGGTTTACGGGGACTCTGTCTTTAGTAAGAGATGTCAGAATTGGGCAGATCTACGGGTCATGGGAGCGAATAGGGCTGAGCCTTGGGCGTGTATTGGCGACTTCAACGATATATCCCACCATCGGGAGAAGGACGGAGGAGGCCGGAAAGAACAAAATAAAATCGATGGCTTCACAAGCCTATGGGAGGATCTCAACCTAGAGGACTTGGGCCATAAGGGACCTGTTTTCACCTGGTCGAACAACAGGAAAGGGGACAATAGAATAAGGGAACGGCTCGACAGAGCTATTTCTAACCCGGCATGGCTAGCTCTCTTCCCTTCGGCACATTGTATCAACGGTATGATGATAGGGTCGGACCACGCACCTATCACCATTCACCTCACAAGGAATGATCAAAAGGGGAAGAGACAATTCAGGTTTGAAGAGATGTGGTGGGAGAAGGATGAGTGTCACGATATCATCCGATCGGCATGGAGTAGGGGAGGTCCGATGAGGAATGGCTTGGAACTGAAATGGAAGATGGACAGATGCAAAAATGCCCTCACGGAATGGAGCTCCAATGAGTTTAAACACAATTTGAGGGAGATTGCTAAGGTTAAAGGGCAACTTAGCCATGCGGCGACCGAGGATGAGGAGAGATCTTTGAAGTCGAGGCTTCATGCGCTTTGGAAGCGTGAAGAGATATATTGGAAGCAGCGGTCGAGGGTCAAATGGCTTGGTCATGGTGACAGAAACTCCAAATTCTTCCATCAGACAACTCTATCGAGGAGGAGACAAAACAAAATTGTACGCCTCAGGAACAGTCAAGGGGTGTGGGTTGAGGGCGACAAGAACATCAAGGCCGAATTACATGGTTTCTTCTCAATGCTTTTTCAGTCGGATAGGAGATCGACCAATGCAGCCGGGGACACACCTATCAACTTTGAGCAATTTCTGGTATCCGTCCCGAATTTGGTTTCCCCAGAGATTAATGAACAACTCACGGCCCTGGCAACGGAGTCTGAGGTCAGAGAGGCTTGTTTTCAGATGGGGGGTTCGAAGGCACCGGGTCCGGATGGCTTCTCGGGCACATTCTTCCAAAAGAGTTGGGGCACGATTGGATCGGACCTGCTCACTTCGGTTAATGCTTTCCTTGTAACAGGTATCATGCCTTCATTTCTTAACCATACACACATTACCTTAATCCCAAAGATTGTTAACCCTGTGTGTGCATCCGATTTTAGACCTATAAGCCTGTGCAACTTCGGTTACAAAATTATCTCTAAGGTTTTGGCGAATAGGCTTAAAACCTATTTGCCAGAACTGGTTACCCCTTTCCAAAGTGCGTTTGTTTCAGGGAGACGCATACAGGACAGTATTATCATTGCGCACGAGATGTTCCACTTCCTGAAGTCAAGAGGCAAGCCAAGAACGGCCTCAGGAAGAACTGAATGTGCACTGAAGATTGACATGCAGAAGGCATACGATAGGGTCGAGTGGGATTTCCTTCTTGCTAGCTTGGCAAAAAGGGGTTTCAACGCAACGTGGATCTCATGGATCAAAGCATGCATATCCTCCGTCACATACAGGGTCCTGGTCAACGGGAACCAGTCAGACATCATCCGGCCCACCAGGGGACTGAGACAGGGTGACCCTCTATCGCCCTATCTCTTTATTTTGGTTGCTGACGTCCTGTCTAGATTACTTGACACCCAGGTTACCAAGGGCCTCATTAGAGGAATCCGCCCGAAGAGGTCATGTCCCGAGATCCAACACCTCTTCTTCGCGGACGACTCCATCTTTTTCATGAAGGGCCCTTTGGATCTAGCTACAAATCTCAAGAATACTCTCGGGGACTATTGCCAAGCATCAGGACAGAAAATCAACTTCTCCAAGTCAACACTGTACTTCAACTCGGGCGCACATGAGGACTATAAGAGGAGCATATCGGACCTGTTCGGGGTTGCCCAGACTTCTGACCCGGGTTTCTACTTGGGCCTCCCTACGATCTGGGGGAGGTCTAAGAGGGAGGCTCTCATATACCTGAAGGAGAGAGTTAGGGACAAGATTATGAACTGGAGGAACAAGCTACTCAATCATGCGGGGAAGGAGGTGCTCATTAAGTCCGTACTCAGCGCTATCCCCACATATGTAATGCACGTGTTCAAGCTGCCGATCTCTTGGTGCAACGACATTAATAAGCTCATTGCACGGTTTTGGTGGGGGTCAAAGGAGGGAAACCGTAAAATCCATTGGAAGAACTGGAATGCTATGACTTCTTCCAAATCGGTGGGAGGGTATGGATTCAGAGATATGAACCAGTTCAACCGGGCGATCCTGGCCAACATGGCTTCCCGGGTCTTGAGTGAGCCAGACTCGATGTGGGTACGCTTCATTAAGGGCCTCTATTTCCCGAACTCTTCATTTTTGCAGGCCACAGCGGGGGGAAGAGCCTCTTGGGCTTGGGCGAGCCTCCTTGAAGGACGAGATGTTATTAAACAGGAGGGGCTGTGGTTGCTTAGGGACGGTAGACAGATACACCCCTTCACTGACCCGTGGGTGCCCAACCTACCATCCTTTCAGATCAGGCCTAGGTTTGTTACGGACCAACTGCCCGCGCCTCGGGTGGCAAACTGGATTAACGCCGATTCGAGATCCTGGGATGAGGATGCGGTCCGTGATGCGGTCCACCCGGACGATGTTCAGGCAGTCTTGCAGATGCCGATTCCGATGCGCGCCACACAGGACTGTCACCGATGGCCCCACTCGGCATCGGGGGTCATTTCCGTCAAGTCAGCCTACCATACTCTGCATTCGGTCAACATCAGAGCCCAACCGAGAGGGCCATCGCACAACCAGCCGGATCCTGCGGCTGCTCGCGTCTGGAATGCCGTGTGGTCAGCTCGGGTCTGGCCGAAGATCCGAGCG
The DNA here is from genome assembly GCA_946814005.1 of Chamaenerion angustifolium. Lineage (NCBI taxonomy): Eukaryota > Viridiplantae > Streptophyta > Magnoliopsida > Myrtales > Onagraceae > Chamaenerion > Chamaenerion angustifolium. The sequence goes on along the minus strand of OX328270.1, from coordinate 24,911,402 downwards.
GTTGTTTGGAAGTTGGCGAACAACATTCTACCTACGAGGGGCACACTTGCGAGACGTGGGGTTCCTCTGGATTCGACTTGCCCGTCTTGCCTTGTGAGTGAGACTAGAGAACATATGCTGTTTGCGTGTCCATGGGTTAAACAGGTGTGGGGTCACTTTGTGGACCAAGGAACCATCGACTTGGGCTCGTTGTCGGTGGACTCGTGGATGGATACAGCCACTCACTTTGTAGGTACGGCTAGGAGGCGCATGAAGGAGCGGTGGAGGCGAGACATGGTGGTTGCGTGGGTCATATGGAAGTACAGGTGCAAGCTGTTGTACGAAAATTCGCAGCCTTTCGTCCCGTCTATTGTGCAAGAGATCGTGAAAACCTTGGATGAGTTAGGCGCTGACAACCAACGACAACCCGGGCAATCGGACCAGGTGCAGGCGTGGCTAGGTCCCCCACCGGGGGTGATCAAAATTAACTGTGATGGGGCGTGGTCGGAGATCACAAGGTCGGGAGGCTACGGCCTCATCGCTCGGGATGAAACGGGTCGCCTACGGGATGGTCTCGGCGGGGTGAGGATTGCGGGTTCGGTCGATGAGATTGAGGCGTTCGCCGTGCTCAAAGCGATCGAGATGGCTATTGACCAGGGATGGGATAAGGTGATCATTGAGACGGATGCATTAAACGTCATAAACCACATTCACGGCCGACACTACGATTGGAGGATAGCCCCTATCCTGGCCAATGCGATGACTCTTGCCTCTCCCCTTTCGGAGATTGCGTGGAACCACATTCCAAGATCCGCAAACTCTTGTGCGGATTGGATCGCGAGGAATGTTTTAGCGGGGTTGTGTCCTCCGGATTGGGTGTCTTCACCACCAACCCCTTTGCTTAGATGTATCTTTACGGATAACATTTTGTATTCGAATGATGTTCCTACTGTTGAATGAATGCGATATTTTCTCGACCAAAAAAAAAAAAGCTCTTGTAAGTCCCTTGCAGACTCAAATGAATGCAACCAATGTAGGACAAAATGGACTTTAAGAACAGGAATGTGTTAAGGCATTGGTTGACCTTCCGAAAGGACACAAAGATATAGAAACCAAATAAATTATTAGAACAAATTTCAAGGTTAATGATATTTTTAAGCATTACAAAGCCTGAATTTTATGGAATGGTTATACACAACAAAAATGAGTGGGTTATGAGGGGATATTCATCTTGATTATGTAATTGACCATAATTCGTTTGATTCAGCCAACTATAGTAAGTTTAAACTTAGAATTGCACCAAGTGCATGTTATGAATGTATTTCTAAATGGTGAGTTGGAAATCATTTTATGGTCTCAAATAATTTTTTTTAGTTTAGTGGTACAATAGATTTAATGATTTCTTTAGTTTAGTGGTACAATAGATTTAATGATTTCATTACATATGGGATGAGAATCGTTGCATGTACACTAAAAGGTTCAAACCGAACTTTGTATTTATGATCATATATATATTGAGAATGAAAACTTTTTCGGGTCACCACCACTTACTGAAGTGGAGATTCCATTACTGAAGTGGAGAAGTCACTCTTCTGGTGGGCAAACCACTCACCATAGTGGACATGCCACTCACGAAAGTGGTCAAGCCACTGACCAGACTGGGCAAGACACTCTGCAAAGTTGTCAAGCCACTGAAGATTGCTATCTTTTCTGGTCTATAAGATGTCAACAATGCTAAAGGAAGAATAGACTTGAACCACGAATTGAGAGAGTAATAATCAGTTGTTGGTGTCTTGAGTGTGGGAGAAAATAGTATTGTATTGTGAGCCAAAAATAAGGAGTGGATATTTTAGAGTGCTATACAATTTGTAACACTATTTGTCTATAGTGAAAGTGTGGGTGTAAGCCGTGGACGTAGCCAAATTGGTGAACCACGTGAATTCTTGTGTCGTTTTGCATTTCTCTTAATCCATCGAGTTCCAATATCGTGCAAGGTGGAAATTAGCAGCGGTTAATATCCCAACAATATACATTTGACATATTCATTACTGAAAACGTGAATTTTTTTTGTACAAGTTAATCATTGATTGACAAGAACTCGAGATCTTAGAAGAAGGTTCGTCATTGAAAGATCTTCCCAAAATTGTGTTCACTAGGAGTTCACCAACTGCGACACTAATTGTGCTTGTGGATGCAATACGATAGGTCAATGAGATTATTATAGTGATACTTGGAGAAGATTACATGACCTACAATGCAATGAACAAACTCACTCTAATACTGGAATTAGAGAATTATTGCAATTCCTAACTTATGAGTAGCACTTTACTCATTGTGCTTGCAAACTGTACGCCTATTTTTCTAGTATGAGAGTTTTATTATTAAGGAGGATATATTCTTATATAGTTGGTTTAAGATATGAACACCCTACTTTATGCGAGAAAAAGATGTATAATTACATATTGTAGGGTTGACTATAAATGAGAATTCATTAATTAATTCCAAGTAATATCTTTGTTGGGTATTAATATGCATACCCCCGGATGACCCGATGAACACCGACCCGACTCGAAATAAGTGATGGCGCCGCCCATGAAGCCAGAATACATTATCCGCTTTAGGATAGACACTCCAAAGTCAAGACCCGGGATGATGCAGTATAAGGGGCGCGCCACAGAGGCACACCATAGAGGTGCGCCATAAAGGCGCACCCGATTAGAAGTCCATCTTCCCTTATTCCTCCTACGACACGAACAACACAAGACTCTATGCTAAACAGAGGGTAATGGGGAAGCAGACACGCAGGATAAGGGTCCAGAAAATAAGGGCACTATGCACGGGGCACAAAGGTACTATGCACAGGACACCAAACAACATGGGAATCGAGACATAACCATGGTCAGTTAACTAGATGACACATGGAATGACCATGGTCAAGATTAACTTCAGATAGGTTAGAGGTGAGGGTTATAAATACCCTCACCCATCTTCCTTCGAAACTAATGTAACATTGCACACTTGATTTCACACATATTTCCTCCATAAACGAACATTCGACTGACTTGATCGTTGGAGGGGAAACAACGAGAATTCCCAAGTTTTTCTTCTGTGCAGGTTAACGGAGCAGCAAGGAAACCAACTCAGAAAGCACCAGAAAGATTCCTACTAGAAAACATGATCCAACAACTGGCGCCGTCTGTGGGAACCTTGAGAAAAATTAGCTTTGACTCCTCCCAACACTAGAGAAAAGAGTAACCAAGTCGAAGCTACGAAAAATGATGCCCTCCACCACCTCCAGCAATACTTCGGAGCCTCGGCGTACTTACCGCCACCGGCTCGGCAACCGGAGGGATAGACTTCCCGGCTACCAGCTTAACAGGCGCCGCTCACACCCCAACCGGCGACTGCGGTCGAATCTGAGGTAGGGCTGACAATTTCTGACACGACACGATTAAATGACACGACACGATATGATTTAAAGCGTATATGGGTTTGACCTTAATGGATCCCGTGTCTAAAAAACTCTTATACGTTTAAACACGATTAATAATCGTGTCTAAACAACTCAGATCTGTGAATATCTGTATAAACACGATTAACTATTCATGTTGTGTATACATGTGACACGTTTAGACACATTTAAAATACTCACTTACTTTTTTAAATTAAACTATGAAGACCTTACTTTGTATATTTGGATTTGTGTATATATGAATTTTTGTATATGTCTGCTTTAAAGCGTATATGAGTTTGACATTAACGAATTCCGTGTCTAAACAACTCTATACATTTAGACACGATTAATGACTTATACGTTTAGACACAAGACATGTTTAGACACGTTTAAGATTTATCCGTTTAGACACAAGAGATGTTTAGACATGACACGACATGATTGCCACCCCTAACCTGAGGTGCACAAACCACCCGAGTCAACAATAGCATCTTCAGATAAGGCACCGCCCCAGATGGAGGCAGCCCTGGAGACGCTCCTAACGCCTGCCTTCATGGCAGCGTTGGACGAGCTCATTGCACGCAACATCCGAACTGCCTTGTAGAATGATCCCCCTCGAGTGGAGGAAGTGACCTACCACCATCATCTTCATCGAATGTCGCCCCAGACAGCTCAGCCTCCCCTAAGCGCCACCACACCTTCTACAGAGGAGACAATGGCTCATCCCCCTAGCACAGTGACCAGGGAGGAAATCAAGGAGTTTGTCGCCCAAAAAGGTAAATAGCAGAAGAGCGAGGTCATGCCTATCCTGCGTGACAGATCTTTGCATCCACTAGCAACCGCGATACTGGCGATGACTTTGCCTAAGAACGTGCAAAATCCACGAATCGACTAATACCGAGGTGAAGGCGACCGGTCGAACACATACAAAGACATGAGTCTTCACTCCTGGGTCGGACTAGTGATGACAATCACTTCGCACTACTCTTCCCGGCCACCCTAGGAAGTGTCGCTTCACACTAGTTCTTCGGGGTACCCCTCCATTCAGTCTTCGGTCGACTTGAAGAAAATATTCATTGTGTAGTACATGGGGGGAAGACAACTGCTCAAAAGTGTAGGTACGCTGGATCACCTAAAGCAAAGGAACGAGGAGAGCCTGGGGGATTTCTACACCAGGTTCAACAAGGAACTGACAGGAATCGACCAGGTCATCACAAGAGGTGAGACCATACGAGCATTCGTCAGGGCGCTCGGTCCACGAGAATCGGCTCTATAGGACAGCTTGAGTATCATCCCGGTCAACACCGTTGAAGATTTAGCGGTGCTTGTAAACTCATACGTCGATTTGGAAATAGCAAAGGAGGGAAGGAGGCTACCCAATGAGTCGAAGAAGGAAATCCAGGAAGGCAAGAGGCCCGAACACCGTCCAGCGAAGGCGTCGCATGAACAACGTCGTCCTTTTTTAGCACGCCCCGCTCGAGAAGTATACGAAACGTCGTTCAGTCCCCTAAATAGGGACATCTCCGTGGTTCTGACAGAAATGGAGAGAAAGGACTTGTTCCAAAGAAGAGTGACGCGACCATGGACTGCGACTTGAACAAGTACTGCCGCTACCACCGATGTAAATGCCACATCATCGATGACTAATATATCCTGAAAAATAAATGTTAATCCAACAAGGCTACCTGAAGAATTTTGTGACACGCCAAGAGAGAAGTCGAAGCCTCCGCAGGGAGAGGATGACATCGCCAAGAAGAGGCAGCGAATCGTCGAAAGGCACGCAAGGAATGGTAAACGTTATTAGTGGAGGTTATGTGGACGGAGAAGAGACGAGCACCACTTGTGAAGTGTATGCTGCCCAACTCTCAGGAATGGCAAAGGTAGGAAAGCGTTCTAGGGAGGAAGTCGACGTCACCATCTCCTTCTCGGAGTCCGAGATGCGGCACGTGACATGCCCGCACGAAGACGTGCTGGTCGTCACTGTAGACATCGGTGACTACACGGTGAAGAGAGTGTTGATAGATTCTGGGAGCTCCACTGACGTTCTCTTCTTAAAGGCGGTGCAGAAGATGGGAAAGTCCGTAAAAGACTTGAAGAATGTAAACTTCCCCCTGATGGGATTCACATCAAACGCCAAGTACCTGGTAGGGGCTATCACCCTACCCGTAGAAACTGGTGACGGGTGGAAGTCACGGAGATTTGACATCACTTTCATTGTGGTGGACGCCCCAGTATCATACAATGCGATACTGAGACGTTCCACGCTCAACCCGCATAGGATGGTACACTCCACCTATCACCAGATGCTGAAGTTCCCAACCTTTCACGGCATAAGAGTGGTGAGAGGTGATCATCCTACGACGTGCACCTGTTATGTACACGCGACGACATCCACGTATTGAAGAAAAAGGAAACACTCGCCATTCAAACGGAAGAGGACCCCGAGGAAAGAAAGAAGTCGCCACCAGCCGGTTGAAGGAATGCGAAAGGGCCAGATCGATGGACCAGAAAATGCTGTCTAGATTGGGGCGACACTACCACCAGGAGAGGCAGAGGCGCTCTGAATGCTCCTCGTATAATTCAAGGAACTGTTTGCTTGGAAACCAAATGATATGCCGAGATGTGATTACCCATGAGCTCAATATTGACCCGAGCATCAGGCCAATCGCCCAGAAGAGGCGCGTCATAGGAGAGGAGAAATCTATTGTCATCCGCTAAAAGGTAGGCAAGTTGATCGAGACAAAATTTGTAAAGGAAATCTGATTCCAGACGTGGATAGCAAACCCAGTCTTGGTTAAGAAATATAATGGTAAATGGAGGATGTGCATTGACTTCAGGGACCTCAACAAGGCATGTCCTAAAGACTCTTATGCTTTGCCTCACATCGATTAGCTGGTCGACACCACATCTGGCCACAAGCTCCTAAGCTTCCTGGATGCATACTCCGAATACAATCAGATCCAGATGGCAGAAGGCGACGTCAAGCACACCGCCCTCTATGTTGATGGTGATATCTGTTGGGTATCGATAGTGACGGCCCAGTAAGAAAAGGCCTCGAAGGCCCAATAACTATAGAGGGGGTAAACCCATGACATCCGAACCGGATCGGCCCAAGTACAAGCCAAACTTGGCCCACCATCGAGTAATCCAGAATCGAGCCCAAAGTCTATAGAGACGCCAAAGGCTCTCAGACTGCTCGCCATTCTCTACCAAGTCGCGACCTTCCACTGCTCGACATGGGAGTGCTCGCCCCGAAGAGAGCCTTGCCTCTCTCCTCTGGTCCCACTAAACCGTTAATAACAGAGTGGCCAAGATATCCCGCATATCCCGGTCACATATTCACTAAAGATTAGATTTGGTAACTGCAATATCTCGCAGTAACTGCCATATCCCACGATCCGAATCTTCAGCAACTCAATATACATTAAGATATTCAGTTGCCTTTATACGGTTCTATCTCTCTTACCCTATAAATATCCTTGCTTTACATACGTACTTTACGTTTTGAGTTTTATACACACATATACTCATTTAAGCATCGGAGAGGGACCCAGAGGCACCCCCTCTGTTGCGCTCCCCTACTTGCAGGTTCACCGGAGTTGGAGCTGAAGCGTCATCCCAACCTTGTCTGGTATTCAATTCACTGCCAGATCAGCATTCAGGATTTCACGATCCAACATTTGGCGCCGTCTGTGGGAAACGAGCAATTCAGCCATGAGAACTCGATCCCAAAGCAACCGTCGGAATCAGACTAGGGAGCGATCCTCAGATAGCTCTGATTCCGCCGCCGCTTCACCGCTTCAACAGGAACCTGCCAGCCGAGCAGGAGTTAACGCTGTTCCTCTGCGGACAGCCCGAGAACATGTCGGTGATTCAAGACCGACCCCAGCTGCTGATCAAAACGGAGCCCCTGCGCCGCAGACAGTCCACATTGCGGGGCAGAATATTAATTTAACCCCCGAGATGGTCTCCTTGCTGGAAGCCATCCTAGGACAGGCGCGCCGCCAGGCCCCTGCTCCTCAGGAAAACAATCCCTCTGCTCCTAAGGAAAATCACCGCCCTGCTGCCACAGGGCCTTCACCTTCAGAAGCGGCCAATCCTAGTCCTGCTGCGCATCAGGAGGATCAGGAGATGACGTCAGGTCAGCAGTCCCTACCTCCAGCGCACACCAAGGAGCCAGCAGCCGCATATACTGCCAATCCTTCCGGTCCGCCTCCACCCGGAGCCTCTCCCATGTACTGCACTGTGGAGCAGATGGATGACCTCCTCAGCAAAAGGCTCCAGGAAAGACAGTTGACAGTCATAGCTCCCTTCAAGGAGCAGTCCTCTCATCCATTCACCGACGCGCTCGTCGCTATCAAAATCCCGAAGGATGTGGTTGCTCGGGCCATACCTGAGTATAGCGGTGGAGGAGATCCCACCGTACATGTCAACAAGCATGAGGCCTCCCTTCTGGGTAAGTCAAACGATCCCAATCATTTGGCTTTGCTATTTCCATCTACTCTTTCGGGTTCGGCTTCGTCCTGGTTCTTCGGCCTCCCTGCAGGATCAATCGGAACTTGGGCAGAGTTAAGAAGCAAGTTCCTGGAGAGATACATGGGCGAGCGCCAGTTGCTGAAGAGCGTGGTCGCCCTTGACTCGGTCAAACAGCAGCCTGGAGAGTCGCTGTCCAACTTCTACGGGCGTTTTCATCAAAACGTCACAGAATTAGATCGCCGAATCTCGGATGGGGAGATCATTCGAGCATTCTACAGAGGTCTGGATGTGGCCAACAAGGCCTCGAGAAAGCTGCGAAACAGCTATCACGTAAAGGAGATAGAGACATTGGAGGAGTTGGCATCCAGAGCGAAAGGTTTCATAGACCTTGAGCGCGCAAACATCGAGGCTAACCTCCTGACGACCTCGCTAAGGGTAACCCCTGAACCCCGACGCGATGGTAAGAAGGAGGTCAAGAAGGAGAAAAAGGGAAAAGAAAGTAAGCCGCGAGTCGAGTCTCTTCCAGCGCCTCGCCATCCAGAGGTCCCTGAGTACTTCACGCCTTTAAATAGGCAGATCTCAGCGGTACTAGTCGAGATGGAGAGGAGATCCTTGGCGAGGCCACCGATGCCTCGCCGAGGTGGGTTACCCATGGGCAAGGATGTCGAGAGCTATTGCAGATACCACAAGTGCAAGGGCCATAAGACAGACGATTGCAAGATTCTGAAACGAGATATAGAGAGGCTGATTCAGGGGGGAATGTTGAAGGAATTTGTGGCAGGGCGAGACCGAAGTCGAACGCCCCCCAGGAGACATCGTTCACCAGCCCCTGCAGATCAAGCTGAGCCTTCTGGAAGCAAGAGGAGAGTGAATCTGATTGCAGGAGGATTCGGCGCAGGCGGCGAGAGGTCAAACTCCAGAGAGGTCTACGCCACTCAGATCTCTACGGCAGTTCAGTTGGGGAAGCGACCCCGACCTGAAGAAAACATTGTCATCTCATTCTCTGAAGATGATTTGACACATGTCACCACGCCCCACAACGACGCTCTGGTCATTACGGCAGATATTGACGGCTGTGATGTTGCAAGGATTCTGGTCGACGGAGGCAGCTCGACAGACATCCTGTTTCTGGACGCCTTCGAAAAGATGGGCAAATCAAAACGCGACCTGAAGAGGGTCGACTTTCCGCTGATCGGATTTGCGGGAAGGACAACTTATCCACTGGGGGCTATAACCATGCCAGTGATTTTTGGCGAGGGGTGGAAAAGCATCAAGGTGTCGGTCACTTTCCTGGTGGTCGATTCACCTACATCCTACAACGCCATTATAGGGAGAACCACGATCAACCCAAATAAGATTGTGGCCTCCACTGTCCACCAGAAGATGAAGTTCCCTACTCCGAACGGGATTGGAGAAGTGCTCGGAGATCAGCCTTCCTCGCGGCAATGTTATGTGAACTGTTTACGCAGGAAGAACCAAAGGGAGACGCTCGCCATCGAGACAGAGGCCGATCCCCGCGAGGACTTGGCTCGACCAGCACCCATGGAGGAATTGGAGGAGGTCGAGATCGATGGTCCGGACAAAAAGGTGCGCATTGGGACCACCTTGAAAGAGGATCAGAAGGAGGCCATGACCGCTCTCCTCAAGGAATTCAAAGAGCTCTTTGCCTGGCAGCCGAGCGACATGCCAGGAATCGGCACAGATATTATCTCGCATGAGCTCAGGATAGACCCCTCCATCAAGCCGATCGCCCAAAAGAGAAGATCGTTCGGGACTGATAAACGTTTGGCGATCAGGCAGGAAGTCGGCAGGTTGATTGAAGCTGACTTCGTCAGAGAGGTAAGATTCCAGAGCTGGGTAGCCAACCCAGTTTTGGTCAGGAAATCTAATGGCAAGTGGAGGATGTGCGTCGACTTCCGCGACTTAAACAAGGCTTGCCCCAAAGATTCATATCCCCTTCCAAGAATTGATCAGCTAGTCGATGCTACCTCGGGTCATGAGATGCTGAGCTTCATGGACGCCTATTCAGGCTACAACCAGATCAGAATGCATCCAGACGACGAGGCCCACACTGCTTTCTATGCTGACGGGGACATTCTATGCTACAAGGTGATGCCCTTTGGTCTCATCAATGCCGGGGCAACTTATCAGCGGATGGTGAACCGACTGTTCCAGGACATGCTGGGAAGGAACATGGAGGTCTACGTGGATGATATGCTCGTTAAATCCATCAAAGGCAATCCTCATACCACCGACCTCCGTGAAGCTTTTGAATGCATGAGGAGACACAGCGTTCGCCTGAACCCAGCAAAGTGCGCCTTTGGAGTCAAGTCCGGGAAGTTCCTGGGTTTTATGGTCAGCGAAAGGGGCATTGAAGCAAACCCGGAAAAGCTAAAGGCCATAGAAGAAATGAAGTCACCAACCTGCCATAAGGAAGTCCAATGCCTGAACGGCCGACTAGCTGCTCTTAACCGCTTCCTCTCCAAAGCAAGCGACAAGTCCCTCCCGTTCTTCAAAACCTTGAGGGCCAACCGTAAGTTCGAATGGACGCCAGACTGCGAGGAAGCATTCCAGTCCTTGAAAAGGCATATTCAAACACTCCCAGCTCTGGCAAAACCCGTTCCAGGCGAGCAGCTTTTCCTCTATTTAGGCATTAGCGATGTGGCAGCCAGTGCTGTTTTAATAAGGGAGGAGAATAATGTTCAGAGTCCAGTGTATTTCATTAGCAAAATGTTCAACTCAGCAGAAATAAAATATGTCCAGATTGAGAAGTATCTCTATGCCTTAGTTATTGCTGCTCGGAAGCTGAGACCATACTTTCATGCGCACGACATCACGGTCCTCACCAATCAACCTCTCAAAAACTTCCTGATGAAGCCAGATTCTTCAGGAAGAATGGTCAAGTGGGCGATCGAGCTCAGCGAGTTCAGGATCAAATTTGCGCCAAAAACGGCCATCAAAGGTCAAGCACTAGCTGATTTCATAGTGGAAAGCACGAGTAACGGTCAAGCGGAGGCAGAAAACAGGCCAAGTCAGTCAGCAAACGACAATCAAATCTGGGAACTCTATACGGATGGGTCTTCATCAAAAGAAGGCTCGGGGGCAGGTTTAATTCTTATTCCTCCTGAGGGCGAGCCTCTGAAATACGCGATCGCCTTGACATTCCCGGCGACCAATAACGAAGCAGAATATGAGGCTCTTATCACTGGACTCAGACTGGCAAAAGGAATGGGTATAACAGCGCTTAAAGTAAAAAGTGATTCAGAACTTATTGTCAATCAGGTTAATGGCGCCTACGAGGCAAAGGGAGAAAAGATGAAGAAATATCTCGGCATCGCCAAAAAACTAGTTGTGGAAATCCCAAATTTCGCGATTGAGTTTATTCCTCGCCAAGAAAACCAGATGGCAGATTCTTTGAGTAAGCTAGCCTTCGGAGGGGCGACAATCCAGGATGTGCAATTTCTGGAAAAGGCCCTATGTTCAGTCCTTGAAAACAGAGCGGAGGTCTTCAACATTCAAGAACAGGTCACCTGGATGACCCCGTTCCAGAATTATTTGAAAGAAGGCATCCTCCCAGAGGACGAAGGCGAATCCACTAGGATTAGAAGACTCGCAGCCAGTTATCTAATCATCGATGGAGAACTCTATAGAAGAGGTTATTCGACGCCTTACTTGAGATGTGTTGCTCTACCCGAAACAGAAAAAGTTCTTCGAGAAGCTCATGAAGGGGCAGCGGCATGTCATGAAGGTGCTCGTTCACTAAGCAGGAAAATATTCAGACTGGGATATTACTGGCCGACCTTGGGAAAAGACGCAGCCGAATTAACACAGAAGTGTGAAATTTGCCAGCAGTTTGCACCACGATCGGGTCGACCATCGACATTATTATCCCCAATGGCGGGTGCCTGGCCCTTCGCTCAATGGGGAATCGATATATTGGGTCCTTTTCCCATTAGCACTGGTCAGCGTACTCACATTATAGTGGCGATCGACTACTTCACTAAGTGGGTAGAGGCGAAAGCTCTAGCTTCGACAACGGAATTCCAAGTTATCAAGTTCATGCAGGTCAACATATTCTCCAGGTTTGGTATTCCCAAAATACTCATCAGCGATAATGGTCCGCAATTCGTTGGAAAGGAATTGAAATGGCTCTGTGAAGAGTATCACATCGACCATCGCTTCAGTTCAGTACATCACCCTCAAACGAATGGGCAAGCTGAAGCAGCCAACAAGGTTGTCTTAGCAGGACTCAAGAAAAGGGTTCGAGCATTCAAAGGGAACTGGGCAGACGAACTGGAAAACGTATTATGGGCCATCAGAACAACGCCTAAGGCGGCCACAGGAGAAACGCCTTTCAGTTTAGTGTACGGATCAGAAGCAGTAGCACCAACTGAATTAGCAGTGCCTACCCACAGAGTCCTACACTTTAACGCGGAGGCAAATGAGATCGAGCGCAGAACTGACCTCGACTTGGCAGAGGAAAAGAGATGGCTCTCGGAAAAAACACAGGCAAAAATGCGCTTGGCGACCGCTCGGTATTTCAATAGAAAAGTTAGCGCTCGCCAATTTTTCGTGGGGGAGATGGTTATGAGAAGGAATGAATTTACAAACTTTCAGCCAAATGGGAAGGACCATACAAAGTAGTAGAGATCGCCGCACCAGGATCCTACTATTTGGAAACCACCGAAGGCGAGAGGTTACCTCGTCCATTTAATTCAGAGCATTTAAGAAGATTTTATGCATAGCTTGTAATCAAACGGATTATGTCAATAAAAGAAAGCCATTCCTTCACAAAGCGTGTCCACTCGAAGCAAGCTGAAGCCAAAAAGCCCTGACGCCAAAGTCAGGCCTCAAAAAGCCCTAGCAACAAAGCTAGGCCAAAAGCCCTAGCACCAAAGCTAGGCCAAAAGCCCTGACGCCAAAGTCAGGCCTCAAAAGCCCTAGCAACAAAGCTAGGCCAAAAGCCCTAGCAACCAAGCTAGGCCAAAAGCCCTGACGCCAAAGTCAGGCCTCAAAAGCCCTAGCAACAAAGCTAGGCCAAAAAGCCCTAACAACAAAGTTAGGCCAAAAGCCCTGACGCCAAAGTCAGGCCTCAAAAGCCCTAGCAACAAAGCTAGGCCAAAAAGCCCTAACAACAAAGTTAGGCCAAAAGCCCTAACAACAAAGTTAGGCCAAAAGCCCTAGCAACAAAGCTAGGCCAAAAAGCCCTGTCGCCAAAGACAGGCCAAAAGCCCTAACAACAAAGTTAGGCCAAAAAAGCCTTAGTAACAAAACTAGGCCACAAAAGCCCTAACAACAAAGTTAGGCCTCAAAAAACCTGACGCCAAGAGTCAGGCAAAGCCCTGACGCCAAAGTCAGGCCAAAAGACCTAGCAAAATGTTAGGCAAAATGAAAGCCCTGACGCCAAAGTCAGGCCAAAGAAAGTTTAGGCGATCACTATCGATGATAAAGCCTGACAAATTACAAATCCCTTGTTATTAGGCCAACACCTCAAAGGTTTAAACTTCAAAGAAGGTAATATCTCTTTGAACTTAGAAGTTTACGCTTTTAAGTGTCAAAAGTATTATCCTTAGAAAGTTTAGCTTATGATGGGTCTACGGCTTTAAGGGTCGACGACATTACAAAGCAAGAAAAAAGTGGAAAGTAATTATGAGTAAGATATTGGATAGCTAAATATGTTCGAAGTCGATTAAAGGCTCAAGAATATAAAAGCATTCAATAGAAAAATCCAAGTCTTCGACAGATAATTACAAACCAAAAACAGAAAATACAAAAATGGCTATCTAAAAAAGAAAAATACGGTCGCCAAGGAGTTAGGTACTTCAAGCTTTGGGGTTCTCGGGGGCAAAGACGCTCTGCTCGCCTTCGGGGGCAGAAGTATCGGGCTCGCCTTCAGGAGCAGCCTCCCCAGCAACAGAGGGCTGCGAAGGCTGACTCCGCAGGAAGGTCTTCAAGGAGGCAACTTCCCCAAGAGGAAAGTGGGGATCGACCGCCTGGACCTCCTCCACCAGGCCTTGAAGAAATTCGGCAATCGCCGACTTCATCACCTTCAAGGCCTGGTCCTCAAAGTCTTCGGAGGCCTTGAACTCCTCAATCACGGCATGGGGTGAAGGAACCGCTTTCAGCTGATCAGCCAGTCGGTTCTTTTCCTCCTCTAGGGCGACCCCCCTAGCTTCGGCAGCATTCCTCTGGGCCTCCGTGGCGACCCTAAGAGCGTCTGACTCGACCAACTGGGCACGAGCTTCCTTCAACTCGGCCTCCAGGCGAGCACGGACCGCCTCCCCTTCATCAAGGCACTGATGAAGGGCCTCAGCTTCATGAAGGAAGGCTGCAGCATCAGCCTCCCTCTTCTTGACATCAGCAAGGAGGCGCTGCTCCTTCCTGAAATACTCCTCCCGGGCGCCGTCCACCAAGGTGATTGCCATGTCAGCAGTCTTCTTGATGGCCTCCAACTGCCCGGGGGTGACCCCTGTGCTTCGGTATTGCTCCAGCTCGACAAGCAGTTCAGAGTGCTTGTCGGCGAGCTCGCCGAAAACGCGGCCGAGGATCACCTCTTCCCGAACGAGCTGACAACAAAAGCACAAGGAAAATGTCAAGTCATCAAAATGAAAAGGAATGACAAGGAATAAATAATGGAAAGAGGGCGAAATCATACCAGGGCAACTCGTTCGAAGTGGGTCCGTAAGAACCCCTCGATCTGAGGAAGCTCCGTAGGGACAATCGAACGGTCCTTGGGAGGAATTATCCCATCAAGGAGCCGCATGCACATATCCGGGCTACCCCGTAGGCTCTTCTGGGCGGGGTACCCCTTCTTGGCAAGGTCCCCACAAGGGACCCAAGGCCTCCGAGAGTCCCCAACCTTAAAAGGCTGGAACAAGCTCGCCATGGAGCAGTACTCCTCGGCGGGAGCCCTCGAGGAGCTGGAAGCAGCAGACCCCTTCTTTTGGGCCCCAGACTCCTTAGTAGGAGCCGTGGGCACTGAAGAGGCGGGAGGCGCCAAAGACAAGGCCTTCTCCTTAGCGGCGGAAGGGCCCTGAAGAGAGGGAGAAGGAGACGCCGTGTCCAAACCCTTCCCTTTGCTGGCAGAAAGGTCCTTAGGAGGGGAAGGAGAAGGATGTTGGTCGACATCAGGGTGCTCTTCACTCCTGACCTTCTTAGAAGGAGGAGGAGGAGGGTCCCGGGCCACGTCCGCCAAGGACTCCACTGCAAAGCAACAAGACAATAAGTCAGGAGTCAGAGAACCGCAGAATGTAAAAACATTAAATCAACAAAAGGCGAGGTAGTACCTGGTTGGCGAGGGCCAGTAGTGGCCGAAGGAAGCGTCTCCTCGGGCTTCCTCTTGGTCGAACGCCTAGAAGGAGGAGGGGGAGAGCTTAGCAGCACCTGGTCGGAGGACAATCCCGCCGATCCCTGGTCATCAAAGAGACCTATCAGTTTTTTGCTCTTGCTTACAACCTTCCCTACAAGTAATAAAACAAGGGAAGGGTTAGAAAATTACCCAATCATCAAAGATTGGTGTAGCTTGATGAATGCCCGCCATCTCAAGGGCATTCTCGGTAGTCTCCGCCACTGAGCGGATGGACTTGAACTGAGATGACCGATGCAGCCGATATAAATCGTCGATGGCATTCCGATCACTTCCGGACAATTCTTCGAAGGAGGGAGGAAAATCCGTGTCCGGAGCAAACAATTTCCAAGGTACGCCCCCCTTATACAAGAAGTAAAACTTCTTGTAATTGGAGTTAGTGGCCCGGAAATCATCGATCAGGCGGACATGGACGTTCCAAGCCCATCCTTGAGGGCCTCCCCACTCCGAAAACTTCGGCCAGCGGGATTGGAAGTGGTGAAAGTGGTTAGCCCCTGCTGCCAGCCGGAAGAAGCACCGGAACAGGGCCAGTGAATATACCCATTCCTGGCGTAAGCATAGGAACTTGAAGCCGACCCACATTCTGAGGGCATTCGGGACAAGCTGTGTGGGGTGAATCCCGTAAAACTGACACAAGGTCTGTAAATCCTCACAGAGAGGAAAACGCAACCCAGCATCGATCTGGGCCGCATAAATGTAAACCTCTCCATCGTGAGGAAAATGCAGACCTAGGCCAGGATACCTAGGAGCATCCTCCGCACTGAAGCCACCAAGCGCCACCATGGTCTTAAAGTAAGCCGGCTTCAGTTCGTTAGGCTTGATATCTACTCAGAATGATTCAAGTATGGCACAGCAAGTATAAAAACAAAGGAAAACAGAGGATATTGCCAAAATAGAGCAATAAAAGGGCGAAAGTTTACCTTTTGGGGAAAAAATAGGCGTGTTCAGCTCAGGGCCATCTACCACCACTGGGGTGGCCGCAGACCTTCCCACGTCAGGCTGTTTCCCCGCTGAGGAGGGCACAACTTCATCCCTAATGGTCAAGGGAACACCGACATTCTGAGGGGCGCTGGCTTTGTTAGCACCCTTGATGGCCATGTGTTTTATTCGCTGACTTCTGGGGGCCATGGAAATGGTCGAAATGAGAACTGAAGAGGATTGAAAGAGAAAGGGAAGGTTTGCAGCGAAGTTCTGAAAATCTGAAGGAGTGGATAAGCGTAAAAAACAAAATGCAGAAACTGACGTTTCCTATATAGACCAAAAGGGGAGTAACCGCCACGAGCAAATCGAAGCGACGCAGAGGAATAATTGCACCCTTTTGGAAAAAACCGAAGCAATGTCAGAATTCCAAGAGACAACGGTTGGCTGGTACAGACAGCTGTCAAGCTACCCTGGGTTTACGGAAAAGTAGATGTCAGGCGTGCCTCAAGTGACCGTTCGATTTCTGGACAACCGTGCAGTTATTAAATGCTAAAATTCCACTAAGGAGACAAGGTGGTCGCCAACGCACTAATAAAGCTTTAGCAGAAATACCTCGGGTAGATAATGATCGCCTAACTAAGAAAGATAGACTTCCATAAGCCTGAGTCACCTCGAGTGGTCGCCAAAAGGGAATAAAAGGAAGGATATTCTTTCGGCTTTGAACAGAGAAGGAATCGCTCGCCAAATGAGCTCGAAGTGTCTCAAAGGCACTGAACCATTACCAAAGACGTCACTATCTAAAACCCTACCAGGAAATCAAGCTCGACTGAAGGAACTTCAATCAAGCTTCGGGGGCAAATGTTGGGTATCGATAGTGACGGCCCAGTAAGAAAAGGCCTCGAAGGCCCAATAACTATAGAGGGGGTAAACCCATGACATCCGAACCGGATCGGCCCAAGTACAAGCCAAACTTGGCCCACCATCGAGTAATCCAGAATCGAGCCCAAAGTCTATAGAGACGCCAAAGGCTCTCAGACTGCTCGCCATTCTCTACCAAGTCGCGACCTTCCACTGCTCGACATGGGAGTGCTCGCCCCGAAGAGAGCCTTGCCTCTCTCCTCTGGTCCCACTAAACCGTTAATAACAGAGTGGCCAAGATATCCCGCATATCCCGGTCACATATTCACTAAAGATTAGATTTGGTAACTGCAATATCTCGCAGTAACTGCCATATCCCACGATCCGAATCTTCAGCAACTCAATATACATTAAGATATTCAGTTGCCTTTATACGGTTCTATCTCTCTTACCCTATAAATATCCTTGCTTTACATACGTACTTTACGTTTTGAGTTTTATACACACATATACTCATTTAAGCATCGGAGAGGGACCCAGAGGCACCCCCTCTGTTGCGCTCCCCTACTTGCAGGTTCACCGGAGTTGGAGCTGAAGCGTCATCCCAACCTTGTCTGGTATTCAATTCACTGCCAGATCAGCATTCAGGATTTCACGATCCAACAATATCTATCACTATACGGTCATGCCATTTGGGCTGATCAATGCGGGCGCCACCTATCAAAGGATGATGAACAAGCTATTTGCAGGGATGATCGGCAACACAATGGAAGCTTATGTCGACGACTTCCTGGTAAAGTCGATCAAGAGCGCCGTCCACATGGAAGACCTGAGGAAGACTTTCGAGTGTATGTGCCTTCATCAGGTGCGCCTCAACCCCGACAAATGCACCTTAGGAGTCCAATAAGGAACGTTTCTGGGCTACAAGGTAAGCTAAAGAGGGATCAAGTTAAATTCGAAAATATTGGAGGCAAACGAGGTGATGAAGAGTCTGACATGCCACAGGGAGGTGCAACTTTTGAATGGAAGATTAGCGGCGCTCAACTGTTTCTTGGCAAAGTCCAGTGAAAGATCACTCCATTTTTTCCAGGTCTTGCGCGCCAATAAGAAGTTTGAATGTACGCCTGAGTGTGAAAATGCATTTAAAGACCTTAAGTTTGAATGTACGCCTGAGTGTGAATGTACGCCTCAGGACGCTCCCACCTCTGGAAAAACCCTCAATAGGCGACGCCCTTTTCCTTTACTTAAGCACTAGTCTTGTAGCAGTCAGCTTAGTCCTAGTAAAGGAGTTAGAAAAGGGTCAAGTCCTAGTCTACTATGTATCCAAAATTCTCACAAAGTCTGAAATGAATTACATTGATGTTGAGAAGTGCCTCTAAGTGTTGACAGTTTCGGCTAGGAAGCTTCGCCCATAATTTCATGAACGTGAGATCATTGTCTTAACAAATCAACCTTTAAAACACTTCCTGCAAAAACCAGACAAGTCAGGAAGAATGATAAAATGGGCAATCGAACTCAGTGAATTCCGAATTAACTTCGCCCCGAGAACGACAATAAAGGGTCAAGACTTGACTGACTTCATTGTTGAGTCAACCTGCATGACGGAGGCGCCGCCCAGAACAAAGGAATTGGAAAAACTGTGGAAACTATACACTGATGGGTCTTCATTCGTTGATGGTTTGAGGGCGGGACGCATCCTAACCCCACTAGATGGAGGCGCCCCTATTCGTTATGCATTAGTATTGCCCTTTATGGCCACAAATAACGAAGTCGAATATAAAGCGTTAATCACTGGTTTAAGATTATCAAAGGAAGTAGGCGCTGCCCACGTACACGTCTACTACGAAACTCAACTGGTGGTAAGCCAGTTCAGAGGAGAGTACGCTGTGAAAGGGGAGAAGATGAAGATGTACTTGAAAGAGGCAAAGACCTTGGTGGAATGGTTTGACAGTTTTAAAATTGAAGCAATACCACGTGAATCGAACCAAGAAGCGGACACCCTAAGCAAGTTTGCATGGCAGGTGACGCCCCTGGAGGTACACTTTGTGGAATATATCAAAGAAAAGACATGCTGGGAGTGCGTGAACATTGACAAAGTGGTCGATTGGGCAGCTCCTATTCGCACTTACTTAGAGTTAGGAGAGTTTCCATAGGATGAAGCTCAGCTGAGACGAATTGTGAGGATCGCGCCGAATTTCAAAGTAATCGATGGGACGCTCTACAAAAGGGTTTTTCAGCACCCTACGTCTAATGCGTGACTCAGCCTGATACCACCGCCATCCTAAGGGAGGTGCACGAAGGATACAGCGCCTGTCATGAGGGCGCGAGATCTATTGTTCGGAAAATCCTTAACCAAGTCTACTATTGGCCCACCATGAACATATAGGCGGCCGCCATAGTGTTAAAATGCGAGTCATGTCAGAGGTATGTGTAAACACCTGATTTTGGCTCGCGGTCAAAATACCGTACGCGAGGAACCGAGATGAGAAAAATCGAGACGAAGAAAAAAGCAAAAATAAAATAAATCATATACCCTAAACCCCAAACCCTAAAACCCTAAACCCCAAACCCTAAAATCCCAAACACTAAACACTAAACCTTAAATCCCAAACTCTAAACCCTAAACCTTAAACCCCAAACCCTAAAATCTCAAACCTTAAACCCCAAACCCTAAAGCCTAAACCTTAAACCCCAAACCCTAAAGCCTAAACCTTAAACCCCAAACCCTAAAATACCAAACCCTAAACCCTAACCCTTAAATCTCAAACTCTAAACCCTAACCCTTAAACCCCAAACCCTAAAATCCCAAACCCTAAACTCAAACCCTAAACCCCAAACCTTAAACCCCAAACCATAAACCCCAAACCATAAACCTCTAAACCCATGGCACCCATTTTTGCCCAAACATCCACCATTGCATCCATTTTCATCCAAATTCCCACCATGCCCCCAAATTTCTCCCAATTGGCACCAAAAGTCTCCTGATTGCCATCACCAT
Source organism: Chamaenerion angustifolium (assembly GCA_946814005.1). NCBI lineage: Eukaryota > Viridiplantae > Streptophyta > Magnoliopsida > Myrtales > Onagraceae > Chamaenerion > Chamaenerion angustifolium. The sequence continues at coordinate 24,891,350 of OX328270.1, read as the reverse complement.
TTGACCACTTGATCACCTTTGCTCATCCTTAGCCAAATTCTCTCCAGTTATTATCAAAAATCCTCCTAATTGGCAATCACCTCCCAATTGCCAATCACCTTTTCCCAATTGCTATCACCATTGCCATCCACCATGTATTGTCCATGTTTACCATCTATTTGGAGGAGAAAACTCTACAAAAGCAAGGGATAGCTACGGTTGAAAAGAAATAGAAGAAACCAAAGGATAGTTTGAAACAAGCTTGCCATAAGCTTGTTCAAAGAAATGGAAAGAAAAACAAAGGAAAGAAAGGAAAAGAGAATAAAAGAGAGAAAAAAAATTCAAAGTGAGGATTTGAGTTATAGTGAGTGAAAAAAAATAGATAGAAATTGAGTGAAGAAAAATCGGCGAATATCGTTCTCGGTTCCTCGTGAGGTATCTAAACTTCGAATAACTTAGGTATATCTCCTCTCGTGATCGATATTTGTATTTCTTAATGTGAATGAAGTTTGTTTCATCGATATTATGGGTTAATATTGTATTTCATATAAGAATCGTACCCGGTTTTAAGTTCGGTATAACTTTGGGGTCATTTTAGACATTTGTGAAAGTTATGAGGGTTGTTTCAGTCAAAAAAATAATATTTTTGAAAATTAATTAGGTCATTCCCAAACTTTAATGAAGGTTACAACTCGGTCCTTGGACTCTCGGGTCATTTTGGGATTTTACCGAGTGTTATAAACCAAACCAGAAAAGTTTTGGGTCATTTGTGCAATTTTCAAAAGATTTTCCCAAATCAGCTCGAAATTTTAAATAATTGCATCTTGGTCCCTAAACTTTTCTGGAAATCCCATTACTTCTCAAGGTGTCACAAATTAGTCAAATATGCTTCGTATTTTCAAAATCATTTGTATACGTTTGACACGACTAAAAATGACCCCAAAGTTAAACCACTCATTTTTTAGCACAATTAAGTTTATTCTCTCTTGTTTATTTATTTTAAATTAACTCAAAAATTAAAAAACAAAATGCTTGTATATTGTTAATTAAAAAAAATGCATGTCATCGATGTCTTTAGCCAAACATGATCAAATTGGACAATTTGGGTAAATTGAGCAAGTTGAAAAAAATATAAATTCAAAAGCAAACTAAAGTACTGAAATGACGGATTATGGGCTCGCGAGCCCTTAAGACGTAATCAAACCCCCGAACTCAATTCTCTGGACGTAGACCTTTACAGGCCCTAGGATATTAACACCATGTACCCTAGGCAATTTTAGGATTTCGATTAGCCTTTAATTAATCTGTGGTGACTCTTTCAATCTTTCAGATTCGGTTGATGACCTCGCTCGACCGGATTCATCGCTCGCCAAGACCCGACATTTTCGAGCGAAAGAAACAAAAAAAATATTTTTCAAAAAGGGTCGGGGAAAGTTGGATCCGACGTCCGACAGTATGGACCAAAATTGGTGCGCCACCCTTCAGAACTTACAAGTATTAGTGTCGCGTGGCCATTCACGCAATGGGGGATCGACCTAGTCGGACATTTGCCTAAATTAAAACAATGCTCCTACATAATAGTAGTCATTGACTATTTTTCGAAATGGATCGAGGCAAAGACATTGGCATCCACAACAGAGTTTCAAGTGATAAAGTTCATCAAGTCAAGAATCATTTCAAGGTACGTGATCCTGAGCATCCTAGTCAGTGACAATGACTCACAATTTGCAGGAAAATAATTAAAATGGTTCTGTGAGGAACTAAAGATTGAGCATAGACACGCCTCAGTCAAACTTGCGCAAGCCAATGGACAAGTCGCGGCAACAAACAAGACTATCATAAACGAACTAAAGAAAAGAGTTGACGCCCTGGGAGGAAAATGGACAGAGGAGTTGGAAAACGTACTCTGAGCATTACGAACCACACCCAAGGCGACCACAGGGGAGATGCCCTTTGGACTCATCTACAGATTAAAAGCCGTTACTCCAACCGAAATAGCTGTGACGTCTCATAAAGTCAAAAATTTCGAAGCAACACCCAATGATGAGCAAAAGCGACACAAATTAGATATGGTGGACGAAAAAAGATGGGCATCAAACCATTTACAAGTCAAGATGCGCCTCGCAAAAGCACGATGCTACAACATGCGAGTCTCATCTCGCCAGTTTTTAGTGGGGGAGAGGGTATGGAGAAGAAATGAGTTCTCGCTACAAGATCAGAAGAATAAGCAATCACTAAAATGGGAGGGACCCTATAAGGTCATTGCTATACCTCCAAATGCATACATCCTCAAAGACGAAGATGGAGAAAGGTTGAAAAATACATTCAATGTCGAGCACTTGAAAAACCTTTATGCTTAAAAGAGTGTCGCCAAAGATCAACATGTAATTCAAAAGTTCATGTTTACGGAAATGATTAATTGCGCCGCTTGATTTAGACTAATTACTTAATGGCAAAATGCTTAAGTAGCACCTAACATATCTTAGTATATTACCCATGACTTATTGGCCAAAAGCTTAAGTCTAAAAGGATGAATTCAGAAGGCGACTACAAATGTAATGCTAAGATAATTGTGTCGCTATTACCAAGAAAGAAACGACACATAGCCAATATCGAGTAATAAAGAAGCCGCAATATATATTAAAAGGAGTTGTTCTTACATCACTAAAAGTAAAGAAAAATGCTACTAAAAAGAAGGGAAATGGAAAGCTATTCCTGGGGTGGGGGCGCCGCATCTTCTTGAGGAGGGGGTGTCGCATCTTCATTGGGAGGGGAAGAGAGACCTCTGATTCCGCTTCACTCTCGGAGTCAGATTCCTTTTCATAGCATCGCATGTCCAAGTAGCTCTTCATGCATTGGAGGCGCTCCACGTCGAAGTCAGAGAAGAACTTTTGTATGTTTTCATCAAGGGAGTCGTACACCGCAATAAAAGTAGAGCGACACGCTATGGCCGCGTCCATGTAAAAAGAAGCGCTCCCCTTATAATACTTAACCGCTTTATCAAGGTGTTTTGGCATCTCGTGCTTCTGTGTGGTCACCTTCTGCTCTACGGATAAGGCCCGCGTCTCCAATTTAACACACTCAACCTTTGAGAGGTCAAACTGCCTGCAAAGATTGTCCACCTGGGAAGAGAGGGGACCCACCTCCGTCTACTCCATCACCTCCGTACGAAGGTCCTCTGTCTTCACCTGCTCCCCTACAAGGCGCACCTCGGCATCCACCAACTGACGCTTTAGATACTTGAGGAGACACTCTTTCTCTACAGTAGGACGCAACCGGTTAGATGTCGACACCTTTTTGTCAAGCAGACTTATGAGGGTCTCGCTCATCTGGAGTTGTGTGGGGATCATCTGAAGAAAAACCGAGTGTTAGAAAATAATTAAAGAATGAAAAGGCAAAAAAGATGAAGTACCTAGGAAAGGAGGGAGAGCCCACGACGCACCAAACCCACAGAAGCGCCACCCTCAGTAGAAATATGCATCATGTCGCCTGGGGGGCAGGCGCCCGCTAACAAGTGGAACCCCAAGTTAGGGTCCGCGATAGAGTTCCCTTTTACCAAGGTGGCACCCTTGAGACGCTCACAGGGCGCCCAAGCCTCCAGGAGCACCTCTTCGCTCACATCCGCCTTCAAGTCGCGCCTCAAATTGAAGACCGGGCCAAGGTAAGGGACGACATTCCTCTTATCCTCATGCTCGGGAGTGGCGTCGTGATGTGGGGACTCACCCGCAGAAAATGTAAAAGTGTGCACCAACGAGGAAAATAGGGCATCCTCTTCAAACTCCTGCGCCGGGACATCGACCCGGTGCGTCGGAACCTTCTTCCGGGAGGAAACCCTTGAAGATGACCCCAACGGCACTAGGGCATCGCCACCCACCTTCTTCACTGTGGAACCAGTAGAAAACTCGGTATAAGACCATGAAAGCATCAAATATGTCACTACGGGCGCGTCATATTTCTTAGTATACATAATGTTAGGTTGTCGATGTATAACTGTATCATTAGCATATCGAGAATAAGAGACCACACCTTTAAACGTCTCCGCAGTTTCCAGAGACCTCTTGGGGCGCTGTAAGAGAATCGACATAATCCTCATAGCGGGTTTTCTTATTCTCGCTCACACTAGGCGCACTCTTTTTCTTGGAAGCCCCAGGAGCGTCGCCGCTCCTTGAAGTCGACTTCTTGCCACGCTGCTGTTCCGGGATAATAGTAAAGGTGTGAGCAATGCACGCTAAATTGTTCTCTGCAAAAAGGAAAGGGATGAGTTATTACTCGGGGTGGTAGAGAAGGGCGAGACACCGTTGATGAAATGTCATCGCGCCTTAAATCTGCCTCGGTTGTCGCCTTGGAGATGTAAACGACGTCGCCGTGTTCATGCTCAATGATTATTTAGGAGAGCGTCTCCACATCCGCATACGTGCCCTCATCCATAGAAGGAATCGGGTCACGCTGTGCCTTGGTATTGAGACACCAAGAGACGCCCCCCTTAAATAAAAAGTATTGGGTCTTCCAATTGAAATTCTGGGTTTTTAAATCTTGGACGATGGGACTAGAGGTGTCCCACGACCGAATATTGACATCGAGACTACGGGAAACGAAAAGAAAGACGCTGAAGTTATTAGAGTCGGGACGATAAAAATGCCAAAACAAGGAAAGAGAATAAGGGTATCCTTGGTCATGGCAAAATATTTTAAAACCAACCCAAATGCGAATAGCGTTTGGGGAAAGATGGGTAGGAGAAACGTCGTAATATTTACACATCTCCACCAATTCAGGACAATAGGAGAACCATAAACCCATATCAATTTGAAGTGGGAAAATGGTCTCCTCGCCCTATTTAGGCACACTCACCGGATGAGGGTTTTGAGGGTCCGTCTCATTGGGAATGGAATACCGAGTAGAAAAACTCTCGTCCATCCCCGATTCCTCGACAGCTTTTTCAAAAAAGGCTCTAGAAAACATATTCCATTTCGGGTCCGAAAACCCGGGAGGAAAAAAAGCATTGGCCTCACCTGAAAATCGAGATTTCCCGAATTCCTTCGACATGGCGCGATGTAGGAGTTGAAGGCGCTGACTAATGCAATTCGAAGAGACGGAGCAATCTTGTCTCGAGCAAGGGAGGCGCCGCAAGGAACGAAGGTCGAAGGAAAGGTCGGGTGAATTTTTTATTTCTAGAGAGAAAGATGAGAATTTTTTAGAGAGGGAAAGCTTGAAAGTAAAGTTTCAAGAGTGGGACCGAAAATGCTATATGCAACGATTCTCTTTAAAAAAAACGATTCGCATGCAACGGTTCCCTCCAAAAACGGTTCAAATGCAACACGGTTCTCTCCAAAAAAACGATTCAATACAACAGTTATCTCCAAAAAGAAACGGTTCGGTCTCTACGATACCGTTCCTTGGAAGTCGAAAGATTGCCTCGAAAAGACAAAGATCTTCAGCCACGTGGCACGATCCCAGCCAGATAACATTCAAATTTGAAATAAAGTATTATGACTGCACCACCACGTGTCACCCTCTCATTCGACTAGTTTGGAATCTGAAGAGACTGTAACAGAAAAGAACGAAATGGCGCGCCAGACCCTGCATCAGTGGATCCTACGACGCGCCCCCCAGGAAAACTGGAGCAGGAAGTTCAGCTCTTAGGAGGGTCATCGCTTTTTAGAGCATTCAAACCCAAGGGCGAACGCTACTCACCATTGCCTTTGGGGGGCAAGATGTTGGGTATTAATCTGCATACCCCCGGATGACCCGGTGAAGACCGACCCGACTCGAAGTAAGTGATAGCGTCGCCCCTGATATAGTGAGGTCGCGCTGCCCATGAAGCCGGGATACAATATCCGCTTTAGGACAGACATTCCAAAGTCAAGACCCGGGATGATGCAGTATAAGGGGCGCGCCACAAAGGCACACCATAGAGGCGCGCCCGATTGGAAGTCCATCTTCCCTTATTCCTCCTACGACACGAACAAAACAATGCTCTATGTCAAATAGAGGAATGTGGAATTAGGCATGCGGAATAAGGATCCAGAAAACAAGGGCACTATGCACAGGGTACAAGAGCACTATGCACAGGGTACAAGCAACATGAGACCTGAGACATAACCATGGTCAGTTAACTAGATGACACGTAGGATGACCATGGTCATGATTAACTTCAAACAGGTTAGAGGTGAGAGTTATAAATACTCTCACCCATCTTCATTCTAAACTAATGTAACATTGCACACTTGACTTCACACATATTTTCTCCATAAACGAACCTTCGACTGTTTTGATCGTCGGAGGGGAAACAACAGGAACTCCCGGGCTTTCCCTCTGTGCAGGTTAACGGAGCAACAAGGAAACCGACTCGGAAAGTACCAGAAAGAGTCCTACCGGATAACCTGATCCAACAATTTTGACTCATATTTTTTTTCCTTGATAAGTTCATTTATTTATGGCCATTCAAAATTAAAAATTCATTATTGATATTTGGTAATAGTTATAATCAAAGTAGTCACCTACAATATTAGATTTATGTTTATATTAATGACATATGTATGATACGAGTATGATAAATATTATAATCATATTATATTTTTTAATTATACATCAAAATCATTTCGGGTACATATCATAACTGTGAAATATCATAACTGTGATTATGTTAACCTACATAAGTATAATTTAATATATCAAAACCAATGTATTCTAATCTAGAACTACGGATGTTGGCACCCTTGTAGGAATTTGGGCCTCCATATGTAAATACACTAAATAATCTCCCTATCTCATATACTCCCCAAACTTATCCAATGTTTCAATTACGTATGTAATCTATGTGGGTCATATTAGGGTCAGTCAAGCTGGGCGACCAAATTTGGGTAAGTCTTGTGTTAGATGACCAGCTTTTGGGCATCTGTAATTTAGCAGGACTCGGCCCAAATTGAATTCCGTAATAATTCATACGAGGAAACACAATACGAGGAAACACAGCCACAGGCCGTTATCTGGATCTTGGGGATTGGTGCTATGACAGGGCTGTCACGGTCAGCATGTTTTGGAAATTTTGTCGACGAATAAGAGGACCATCAGTGACTCATCGCATAATTTAGTCATTCTTGAAAATTATAATACTGAAAAAACGTAAATATTTCATAAAACGATTTTTTTTTTTTTTAAAAATTGTGAATAAGACAAAACTTAAAATTAATATATATAATATTTAAACAAAAACTTGATTCAAAACTCGTATCAAATAACTCATGGTAGATTTGTTCATGAATTGGTTCGATCCCGAACTGACTCAAAATTGAACTGGTATGATTTGTAAAACACAGTATTTTTTCTGTTTTTAAAAAAATGGTCTGGTTTAGGTAAAAAAACAGGTTTAGTTCGAATCGATCTAGAACCGGTTCGAACTGATTTAGAGTAGTTTTTTTAATAACAATTTTGGTTAGAAAATAATCTGGTTCAAACTGAAACTAAACTGACTGGAAATCATGTCCAACACACTGAATTGACTGAAAAAACACTGAACCAACTGAAAAACACACTGAAACGACTAAAAATATGTTCCACAACAAACTGAAATCATGCTCAACATCAACATACGAGAGTCCAATACATCTCTAGGTTTGGTTTATGGAAGATATCTCTAGGTTTGGTTTAATTTCAAATTGGTTTCATTTATTTTGCTTCAAACCGGTTCTAAATTTATATAGGTTTCAAATGATTTGATTTAAATTGAAGTATAAACCAGTATAAAAAAATGAGTTGATTAGAACTGAATTGAAACTACTATTTTGAATTGGTCTACTTGAAGCCTACATAACTGGTCTGATTTTGAAACTAGTTCAGTCGAACTGGTTCAAACCAGACCAGAACCAGACCAGTTCGACCGAATCAGTTTAAATGAACAAACCTAACTCATGGTTAATTTTATATTTAGTGTTATTTAATTTGAGTATCAATTATTTTTTTAAAAATTATATATCATAACTACTGTGAATCAAATATTATAATCGTGTTGCACTACACTATAATGGTACGGTTAACTGTATAAAAAAAATAACGATGATTTTTAATTTTCACTATACAGATCCTACACATGTCATATAATATAGTACAATATCATGTATTGAATAATATATTGTCAGTTTATAATATCTATATTATTAAGACAGAATTGGTTATTGTAACTGTCGCTTGTAAAATGACACAAACACCCTTTAATATTCTAATTAGTTTATATTTATCATGACTATTTTGGTCATTTAACTGCCTTATCAAAATGTTATAAAAAAACTATTTGCATAGAGACTCGAACATATGACCCTATACACTAAAAACATACATATTAACAAGATTCACACGTATGTAACATTACAAATTTTACAATATGATAATTATATATTTCTCTATCACTGTCCATCTATCATTTCTCTATCACTGTCCATCTATCATTTCTCATGCACCATTTTTTTATATCTCGCTAACAAATGAAATTATATTTTCACTTTATGGAACGTTAAGATAACAGTGAATCTAAAGACTTAGATCATTTATAAAAGTTACAATTTCATCTAAATCTCATAGAATTTAGATTGAATTAATATGTCAAATATGCATTATCTATTATTTGAAACAATAAATAATTAATATGCACAATATAATCAAGTTTGAAATTTAAATTAGAGTGGAAGAATAAATCTCATTCATTATTTATCCGATTTTTTTAATTAATTTGATTTTATTTAATTATTACATCTATTATTTTATATAACTTTACAATTTTACATAATAATGATAATTGTATGTTATGTTCTCAAGTCGTCATATTGTTTTTGGTAATTATGACTTTATAATGTTTCTACAATCATATAAAAAAATTCAAAACATTCTCTCTTCCAAGAAGTTGTAGATTTTATGAATTGTGAGCACTGTCGTTATAAAAATAAATTTCATCTATAAATTTAAATAATTCAACCATAATTAAAATCGATCAAAATTGACGTATATTTATATGTTGAATATACAAAATGTATCACGTGAATCAATAAATACAAAAAAATAATCAAATTTTAAAAATTAAAACCAAATTGAAAGAAGATATTTGATTAATGTATACATTTTTTTATAATGATAATTATGTATTATAGAGTATTTTCAAATAATGAGATTATTAAAATGTAAAAAAAACGAATAGATTTTTTTAGTATTATTAATATTAATTCATAAATGATTCCAGCACTTTGACAAAGTTATTTTAAGGATTAAATACCAAATAGATATCCGATTTTGGACGTTTTACAAAAAGCTACCTGAACTTTGAATTTTAAAAAATGGAAAAGTATGAAATTGCACCCGGAGTTTCCACCATTTGGTAATTGGACCCATAATGTTTGTTATCACACCCGGATGTTTCAGTTTGTTGGTAATTGAACTTTTCCGTTCATTGTCGTTTGTTAACCGTTAAATAGACATCACGTGTCATTCATGTGATTTAATCATAAATAAATATACCGAAAATACCCCTCACGAAGAAGATGATGTTGCTGACCCCTACTGCTCAAGAATGAAAAATGAGATGAAGAAACTCTGCTCAGGATACTGTCTGAGATCGACGACGTAGACCACGGTCCACAAACCTCCGCATGGATCCAGTACCTGGTCTGGATCTATTCCTGACTCTTAAACTTCCAAACAAAACCTTTAGCTTTTCACCGATTCTTGTTTCTGGTTCTGACTTTCCTTGTGTACGTTTCATTTCATGCCTCACGGAAGCCCCCAAGCATCGTCAAGAGCGTGCTACGGCCGAGAGTGGAGTCCAACCTCATAGCATCCCTTTCCAATTCAACCTCAGAGGATGCGGGTTGGCCATTGTTTGATGGTCCAGAAGGGAGGCACATGCTCGGTGAGCTCGATCTTGCATTCATGTCATCATACGCCATTGGAATGTATTTTGCTGGGCATATTGGAGATAGGATACATATTTACTTACATTTTTCCGTTCGTCCCAGCAAATTCCCGAGCTTTATCAGCAGAGAGATGTCCATTCCTCGTAGCATTCGATGTGTGGTTGAGGTCAATTAGGGCGTACCGGACAGAATACTGGAATAAGTGCCTGACCGGACGTGAGAGTAATAGGAGTCGGCACTCCAAATGCAGAAGCAACGGAGGAGTGAACGGATAAGGAAGATGATGGAGAGCGAGAGCGAGGTGATGACGGTGGAAACGATTGAGATTAGGAGATAGATGTATGTATAAAACACGGGGTTCGCTTTTGGGTAAGCAATTGGTTGAAAGAGATATCATCGTGGCATGCATTGATTACAGAAACTTTCCTCAGGGAACAATAAGTGATATGGTTAGCGATGCATCACAAGGAACAATATAGTTGAATATGGAGGTGATCCTGGAAGTTGATAAAAATCATTTTTTTTTCTTATTCAGTGTGGCATATGATATTGACTCTTTGGTCTTCAGCAATCTTCAAATTTGAAGAAGTTTCAATGGGTGGTTGTGATGAAACAACACTTGTGGCTTGGGTAGTCTGTTTCTTCCATGCAGAAATTGATGGTTTTAAGATATCGAGTAACTTCTGAGATTGCCAAAAGAAAAGATGGGAGAGACCGATGATGCTGATGAAAGATTGGACCTCCCTGATGTGCTGCCTATGTTTGAATAACCAAAAGCAGCAGGAGGTGATGACGAACGCACATGTGAGGTAATCGTGTGGTCCACTGGAAGCAACCATGTCAATAGTCCTCAGGATGACCTCAAGGGTAAATTAGTATTTTCCCATTGCATCGTTTCAAAATAAATGACTTCACGTGACTTCCACGTGACACTTAACGGGGATTATTAACATTTGGTGCAATTCTCAACAAAATGAAACATATGGGTGTAATTAATTGCGGCAAAAATCATATAAGTCCAGTTACAAAAAATGGTAAACATTCGGGTGCAATTTCATACTTTTCCCTTTAAAAAACCATTAACTCAACTTTGACACATGGGGCAAATCGCTATCTCCGTTAAATTATCTGTTAAATATAAACGGAAAATGACGTGGCAACACATGATTGGTCCTTAATTTAGAAAACTAAATAAATTTTTAAAAATACTAAAAAAAACAATTACTTTAAAAAATTGGAAAATTAATAGGAAAAGTAAGAGTTTTTAATATAATTTTTGTATTGAAAAATATGAAACAAAATTTAAAAACCTAATCATTAATTATTTTTTTTATATTTTTAATAAAAATATTATATTTAAAACTCTTATTTCCAATATTAATTTTCCAATTTTTTAAAGATTTTGTTTAGTATTTTTAAAAAATAATATAGTTTTTAAAATTATTGACCAATCATGTGCTGCCACGTCATTTTCCGTTCTTATTTAACGGAGCTAGTTATTTGCCCCCTGTGTCAAAGTTGAGGTAATCATTTTTGAAAATTCATAGTTTGGGTAGCTATTTGTAAAACGTCCAAAGTTCGAGCAACTATTTGGTATTTTAAAATATTAAAATATCTTGCCAAAAGTTGTTAATATGTTATTGCTCCAAACTAATATCATCCAAAGTTTTGGTATTACATGTCGAGAAAAAAGTAACAAAAATCATTTACTACACAATTAAAATAACATTGGTGATGTGTTGAAATAATATTTTACGGATTACTAAAATATAAAAATCAATATTAATTTTCAGGGTTTATTATGTATTATCTTTACAAGATATTTTTAGGATTGGTCAAATTTAGATTCTATGAATATTTATTTACTTAATCCTACATTCCAAATATATCTAAATTAAAATATGAATATACTTAACTCAACCATACTTTATGAACTCTGAAGACATTAAACTAAACAATAACTCTGAAAATATCAAAATAAAAAATAAGGAAGAAGTTAATCAAATATCTAATTTTAGTTTTTGGTGCAAATTTTACTGGTAATTTTTCTTGATGTTGTCACAGTAGATTTTTGATTGTCGTCGTTTCATCGACATAGTAGTGAGATTGTTAAGATATCTTAAGAGTATATTGAATGTCTTCACTAGCATGTTCGGACTTATGAGACAGTTGGTTAAGGCGTACGTCTTAAATCATAGATAGTAACAGCGCCCATGTTCAAATCCGGGGGCTGTCGGGAGTATAATACTCAAAGAAAGGTCGGATGTCAAGAGTAAAATACTCAAAGAAAGGTCGGACGTCGAGAAAGTTTGGATGTCGGAAGTATAATACTCAAAGAAAGGTCGGATGTCGAGAGTAAAATACTCAAAGAAAGGTCGGATGTCGGGAGTATAATACTCAAATGAATGTGAGATGTCGAGAGTATAATACTCAAAGAAAGGTCGAATGTCAGGAGTATAACACTCAAAGAAAGATCGGGTGTCGGGAGTATAATGCTCAAAGAAAGGTCGGTCGGATGTCGGTAGCAAAGTACTCAAAGAAAGGTCGGTCGGATATCATAAGTAAAATACTCAAATAAAGGGTGAATGTGTGAGAGTGCCCAAGTTTTCAAATTCTGGGGTCAATTTTGTCCAAATATCGACATATTTCTTTTTAATCATATACTTATAAACAAATAAGATAAATATTTATCGCATGTGAGGTGTCGGTATGAGAATCAAACATTTAATAAATATATATGAAATTAAAATATAAATAATTCTTACTCACCCATAATTTATGAACTCTAAAAATATCGAATTTTATATTTTTGTGCAAATTAGTGGGAATTTCTTGATGTTGTCATGGTAGATTTGTAATAGTCATTGTTTTATAGATGTGGTAGTGATCTTGTTAAGATATCTTAAGAGTATATTGAATACACTCATTGACAAGTTCTAGCTTATGAGCATACGTGTTAAATCGTAAATGGTATGAGCGCATAAGACCGAATCTTGGGGATGCTGTCGGGGTGAAAATACTCATACAAAGTTCAAGGTTGATATGAATACTCATAGAAAATTTGAGGTCGGACATTAAACGATAGTTTGTTTTTTGATAATTATGGATTAAAAAACCGCTATAGGTGACAAACTAATCACCCAAGTTCAAATTACACAACAAAAAAAAACTAGCTAGCTTTAACAATTCTCGAAACAGAAGAGCCAACGTCTTTTCGGAGCGCGTTAATCGTTTCCTTCGGAGGTGAGTTATGGATTACAAGTACATGTCGTTGGTTAAGCGTCATACCCGCTATGATATCCGCTACCGCATTTGCTTCTCGAAAAATATGCCTGAACTTCATTCTTTCGAACTGCATCAATAGCTTCCTGCAATCTGCAATGATGGCATTAGTTTTTTGTTTGACATATTTTCATCAGAGATTACCTTATGGGCTGAGAGGGCATCCGTTTCAAGGTGAATAGCTTTTAATCCGAGTGTCTTAGCCAGTATCAACCCGTCTAGGATGGCCCAACATTCCGTAGTGAGGCTGTTTGAGCAACCCAAATTCCTTGAGAAACCTGCAACTCATTGACCCCTGTAGTCTCGGATGACCCCACCGGTTCCTACAAATCCTTGATTTCCCTTAACAGCTCCATCTGTGTTAATTTTAAACCAATTCTTTTGGGGAGGAACCCAACTAATATCAATGGAAATGAACTCATTAGCAATGTCAGTCTCAAGATAAACATTTTGGTGAAGTTTTGTCTGAGCTAAGGATACATTATAAACTGAAGTAAAAGCAGGTTTATCATTAAAAACAAAAGAGTTTCTATTTTTCCAAATGTTTCATAGAGCATAAGGAAAAAAGTACTTCCACTCAACTCCTTGAATATTGACTCTTGATTCCTGACATCCATGCTTGATCCACTCATTCAAATGGTAATAGAACGATTGCCCCAGATTTGGCGGCCCAATTGATGAATTACACATCTCTTTAGCATGCTCACACCCACACAATATGTGATCTATGTCCTCCACCCCAGAATAACAGATTTGGCAGAGATGGCTCAAGTTACATCCCCTATGGTTCAATCGTTTGCAGGTAGCTAGTCTATCTTTAAGGCACAACCAGATGAAATAATGAATTTTTGGGATACCATGTAATACTATCTCATCTCATACCAACTAACGATAGTTGGTATGAGATGAGATAGTATTACATGGTATGTGAGTGAAAATACTCATACTATGATTACAAGTGATTATAAACAATGCGCAATGTCAACTTTATCAAATATCGACATATATTTGTTTGATCATATTCTTAGTAACAAATAATTATATATGTTACTTTCTCATGCATAGTAACAAAAATTTATAGTTCACCAACAAAAGTTTTGTTTAAGAAATGAGATTTCAAAAGAATTATCAATATATATACTCGAACGGAGTCTACAAAATATTTTATTAGGTTTATCAAGTAACTGTTCAATTTTCTTATAATAAGGATGAAAATGTGAATCATAATTTTCTTTAATTATATTATTTTCATTTAGCTATATCAATTAAGTGTACCATGTTGGAATATTTTTATTTTTTTTATATTTAAAATAATTTTTATGCGCATTAAAATTAAATACATACTAGGTAAATAATAATATTATGATAGTTGAAGGGAATAGCCTGAAGTAGATAAATTTATTAGCCAAATAAAAACCTCGAAAACTATATCTCCAAATCATGTTTACGTATTTCGTCAGGGTCATATTTGAGGTATTTTGGACGCGCCTATAGATCTGTATTCTATATCTCTGTATCAATCAAGTCTTGCTGTCTGCTTCATTGCTTGCCATGTCGTTACCGTGTCTTGTCTACCTCATTACTTGCGAACATACATATAATGTTAAAATCCTCCATCAACCCAGTACCAGTAGATAGATTATCCGACCAAAAGAAACAAACAACTCTCAATTGAACACATAATAGAATAATGCCAATGATCCTACTCATCAATTGAACATGAATGGGACAATCTCTAGATAGATTCAACCGACGACGGCGCAAATGTTGTTCGTTTGTCGCTGCTGTCTTTCTTTCCTTTTCTCTCTCTTCACTGCTAGGTATTGTCTTAACATAATATCTTTGCATGTCCAACCATCGGATGAAGGTCTGGTCTCTCTTTCTCTCTATATATAAAAACTGAAGAAGACACTAATGGCGGTGTTGCATGAATAGAAAGAGAGAAAGAAGATTTTACGTATATAATATATATACTAATGAGTTGAGATAGGAAGAGAGAGATGGGTCGAGCAAAGCTGCCGATGAAGAGAATAGAAAACTACCCAAAACGCCAGGTGTCTTTCTCTAAGCGTAAAAAGGGTCTGATCAAGAAGGCGTATGAGCTCTCTGTCCTCGCCGACATTGACATTGCTCTCATCATCTTCTCTACCTCTGGACGCGTCACTCATTTCTCTGGAAAAAACAGGTTCATACACTCACCTGGATCCATTCAGATGGGATGGAGAAGACGACCACTTGACTTATTTTCTCTTCCTTTGATATGCTGCATCTCTGCGATATATAGGATGGAGGATGTCTTCACTCGTTTGACTCACCTTACTAGCCATGAAATAGAGAGGTACACCTGATCCAAATAAATGTCTATTCTTGCTGTTTTGGGGGGTTGCATAGAGTTCTAATGATTTACCATTTGGATAATTATGTTAATACCATTTGGATAATTAAGTCACAATTTGTACGTTCACAAAATCTTACTTACCTCAAAAATAAAATTAGTAGCTCATTTCTCATATCTATCTATAGTACCTACCTTGAACTGTTACAATGATTGCTAACAAATTTTATTTATATGTTTGCAGTGATTTTCCGAAAAAAGAGGTAATTAATCATCTAAACAAGATCAATATACAACTTATGCTTACATGATCGACCTTATGACTCAAATATTTACTTTAAATTAGTAAACATACGTAAAATGAACCACATCGATGAGCTCTTCTATGATTCTATCTAGGTAAATCACTTCAATAGTCACTTATTAGCACTATGTGATTAAATTATCATTTATATTTTTTTTGTAGCTAAACGATCATGAATGTTTAAAAAATATAATTTTTTTGGTTAAACGTCTTATATGCAGTCACATATGTTTGACAAATGTGATTAAATGGTCACAAAAATAACGATTTTACTCTTCCCTTTTATCTTGTGTTCTTCATAGTTTTTCCGGTACGAAATTTGATTCTAAACTCAAAATTGCGCAAATCTGAGTTCGAATCGAATGCAGATTTGGGTTCGAATCGAACGTAAATCTGGGTTCAGTTCGAACCTAGAAGTGCAAATCTGAGTTCAGTTCGAACCCAGAAATGCATAATTGGGTTCGAACTGAACCCAGAAACGCAGATTTGGGTTCGATTCGAACTCTGATTTGCGCAAATCTAAGTTCAAAAACAGATTTTCTTGTTTAAATTGAGAAAGAAGAGATTGGAGATGAAGAACATAAAAATGAAGTTGATGAACTTGAAGAACAGTGGAAGAATATTTTAGTCATTTTTTCGCATATATATGTATGTATATATATATATATTTTGGTAATCGTTCAGTCACATTTTGAAACATAAGTAACTGTTCAACACAAATTTCAATTGTTCAATCGTATGTGTCATCATAAGTGTCTCTTAAGTAATTTACCCTTCTATCTATATTCCTTCCTTCACTGAGTCCTGTAACATAAAGACAGAGAAGCAAGCAAGCAATCTAGTTGGATGCAACACTAAACATAGAGCTCTTGGAATTTACAATTTGCTCTCTGCAGAATTTACTCAGGACTATACAACAGCTAAGAAGTCAAAATAAGGGGTCCAGTCAACTTCTTGTGTTAGTGCACGCATTTCATTTTTTACATCTCTCTCTCTTCTGTATATACTCTATATAGCAGTAAAACTAGTTTTGAATTTTAATAGTTCTACATATTTTTCTTGCTGAAAATCTTATTTTTTTTGTGCCTCGTGGAGAAGTTCATCCTCAGTTCATCCTGTTACAGCGGAGGTAAGAGATAATGCAATCTTTTATAGAGTTTATAAATTTGATCTTTTAAAATAAAAGTGATTGTTTAGCCCCTTAGAAAAATGTAGAGAACTCATTTAGTTCGATCAACTTTATGCATAGAATCTACAGCAGCAAATCAGCATCTTGCAGCAACAGATTCAAGCAGCAGAGGAAGACTTAAGGTCCTCACCCCTCTGAATATTCTTTTCAGTTTGTTGTTTTTGTTTTTTAAAACAGAATTCATTTGCACAAATTCGTTTACTATTTAGAATTCTTATTTTATTAGATTCATTCACATCAAGCAATTAAGAGAAAACATAAACAAAAATCACAGTTAACTAGTTAATGACGAAATAATATTTGCTGGTTTGGCAAAAATAAGCTATGAAATCTGAATAATTCTTGGTTTCTTTTGTTTCAACCTAAACAAAGAATGTACGCACCTGATACTACTTTGGAGGACAAGAGCCTTGAAGAAGTTGAATCATTGGAGAATCTCCTAAGCAACACCCTCACGCGGGTGTCCCAGAGGAAGGAGTATCTGTTGGCCAACATGCCACCTTACGATCTCCAGGTGTTCTACTTTATATGAACATTTTATTTATCCATAAGAATGAAAGAAATATAGTTATAGCATCTCGTGTTCCAAACTCAGGCCAAGTGGGGATGAGGGTTAACACTCATCTTGTCTCATTTTGGAAGATGTTGGTCGACAATCAAATCATGTGGGTACCTGAAAATGATCCAAGCTCTAGCCATATGTGCATCCCATCCGAGTCTTTTCCGCCAATCGGGTAAAAAAGTTAAGATTTATACCCAAATCTGCAAGGAACACGATAATTTCACTTGATGAATGGAGTCATCCTGCAGGGATCTTTCATCTACTATACCATATCAATTAGTGCAGGTGGAGGACGCAGGACAGGCTTCAGCTTGGCCTCACCAACTCACCTGCCACTATCAAAGACAGTCTTCCACCATGGTATCACTTTCACCGTCCATCTATTACCCACAATTTCAGGTACCTAGAACACTTATTGCAGAATCTCAACTAACCGATCACCTTAAGTTGTCGAAAATATTTTTATTCTGCTCTCTCTCTCTGTTTTAAGCAACAGGGCACTAGAGCATTGGAGCAAATGCCATACATGGGAGACCAAGAAAGCATGCCGTGTGAGCAGGTGGAGATGGCCATTCCTACAACCGATATTACTCCAGACGCAGTTCAGTGGCTGATACTTCAAAATCAAATTCCATTGAGATATATGTAACTGCAACATCAAAGTTTTACGGTGCGTTTGTTTGACGGAATTCGGAATTCGGAATACGGAATAGGAATTGGGAATAAGGAATAGGAGTTAAGAATATGAAGTTGTTTTTTTGGTGGAATTGAATAGAACGGAATAAGGAATTCTGTTGTTTCTTTGGTGGAATTGTGTACGGAAAAGGAATGGAATGTAGTCTTTCTTTCTTTATCCGGAACTTGTTACTTTGAACAACTCTTCAGGTCAAATTTCAGCAGAGACAAGACATCCCCATTTCAGACACACATTCATTATGTTATTTTCTGTTTGGTAGTTGCACATGCTGTTTTGAATCTCACAAATGCATAGGAGAAGTAAAATAAAAGGCTCTGCAATAGTATGAACAAGGATAAAAAAAAAAAAAAAAAAAAACATATAGCCTAAAATCTGATACAGCATCCATGCCTTACCGCACAAAACATCAAAGAAATGAACTTCAATTTTTGAAGCAATATATATTATATCCATGGCGCGCCTTTACATTAAACCTCAACACTCCTTTGTTCCAGTTCAGTACTGAGAGTTATCAAAGACAGAAGGATCATGCAAGAAAAGCTCCCGACCATTCATCTGCACAGTTCCTGCAGCTATGTCCTCTGCACGTTTTCTAGCTGCTTCAGCTTTTCTTGCAGATGCATCAGCGTCCTGCAATATCCAATGGCCTTCATTGTATAGTTTAATACGTTTATGGGTGTACCTTGGGAGAAACACATTATACATAAAAGATGAAGAAGAATAAGATGACCACCATTCTTGCTTATCTCAGAAAGAACCTAGTCCGTAAAGGACCATGTCTGGCATAAAATTATAAATCAAATTCCTTTTATTACTAACCAACTACTATCAGATAGGATCTATACCGATCCATCTATCAGCACAATAGCATCTAATGAATTATCCACATAGTCACATACACGTTATTTGCCACCATGCAGCTACCAACCTGTTCTGCTTGCAGTGGTGAATCTGCTCGTGATGAAGCCAGTTGAATACTAGTATATTGTTCAAGAACTACCCATGAACAGTAATACAAGGTCAATGAAAGACATGGTATTGAGATGGTAAATATGTCGGTCGAAACTTATGGCAGCGAACTCTCCTCACCCAGTGAGTGCCTTAACCAGCCAGTATCCATTTCTTTCCAGTCACTTCCAATCTTACGCCTAATTTTTTTATCTGCAATCTTACACTTGCCAGATACATTCAAGCATGCTCCTAGGGATGATAGTATGCTTAGATAACATAACATGAAAACCCGATTTTTCAAGGTTGTTCGTATCATAATCAGTTAAATAAAAACAATTCGGAAACAGAGAAAAAATTGAACCTTCAGAAAAAATGATTGATGTATGAAATTGGGTACAATCAATCGAGCGGCTAAACTTGACCAAAAGCAAAAATTAACGAATCACTCTGATGATGAACGGAGCACAGAAAGCAAATAAGCGAAGAAGGTAAAAGAAAGAACCTTTCGGCGTTTCCAGGAGATGAATTGAGCCTCCGAAATCGGAGTGGCCTCCACCTGAATTTTCTTATGTTCTCCCTCTTCCCCCATAATCCTTCTCTTGCTCTCTTGCTGATTCAACTCGATCAGGCTATCACCAAGACAATGAGTGCGATCCCTTTTAATTTTAATAAATATGGACCATTTTGATTAATCTTTAGGCCCATGTGGTTTCTTTCTCTTCGATCTTCATAATAAGCCCATTGAAATATTCGTTACGAAACAAGCCCATCTAGTTTCGGGCCGGACAGGAGAGAAGAAAATTGACCTTTTTTCAATCAAACTAAAAAATGCTAAGACGATAGGATCCTAATTTTATTATGTATATATTATGAAAAGTAGTTAATTTTGATTGAAACATCTTGGTAGAATGATCAGAATAATTTTGCTAAATTTAAATTAATAAAAATAATAAGAGTTATTTTTGTACTTTAAAACAAAAAATATCAACATGCAAATACAAATAAAAGTTCTTATTAGCATATACGTATTTATGATTCTATGGGTTGTTACGTTTGGTCTGGTTTCGTTCATTTACTCAGATTTCCTAAGATTTTCTCTGCAACCAAATCGGAAACTACTCTTCAAAAAAATCAGCAGAATTCCTTTAACCACTTTTAGCCACATGCTTGAAATAAAAACAAAAACAGTTCCCCTATCTACCTGGCTAGCTAATACAAGCAGCAGAAGAAGAACAACAATTTTCCATTTTCACGGTTTTGCCTAAGAGATTCATTGAATGTGGATGAGAAAGAGACCAATGAATCTGTCTATTATTCACAAATTAATTCATTTATGGAATGTAATCAAGGCAGCATGAGGATACACTCTTGCCATTTTGTTTCTCTTATTATATAATTAGGGAAGAAGGAAATGAATCCATCTTGAGAAGGAAGATTTTTTCTTTGGTGGCAGATTCAAATCTGGAATTGAAGTTCTCCCATGGCTTCTGTGGTGCACTTGACTGATGAGGAGAAGGGATCACAGCTACAAGTGCACAAGGTCGGAATCCCATCAAAGCAAAACCTTTTCAAGGAATTCAAAGCCACAGTGAAGGAGACATTGTTTGCAGATGACCCTCTTCGGCCATTCAAGCACCAGTCCCCTTCCCGCAAGTTTGTGCTTGGCGTCCAAGCCATCTTCCCAATTTTTGAGTGGGGGGCAAGCTATGATTTCCGCAAGTTCAGAGGAGATCTCATTGCTGGTCTCACAATCGCTAGTCTCTGCATACCTCAGGTGAAAAAAGCAAATAGGTTTTCTCCAAATGAGTATTGGAATCAATTTGTAAGTAGTTTTATGTTAGTGATTGTTACACTTATGCAGGACATTGGATATGCAAAGCTTGCCAATTTGCCTCCCCAGTATGGACTCTGTAAGAAAAGGATTAACTTTGTCCAAATAATTTTGTCGAATCTTCTCTAAACCTGCATTACTGAAATCCAATGTCTTATTACAGATTCGAGTTTCGTACCACCTCTAATCTACGCGTTCATGGGAAGTTCAAGAGACATTGCTATAGGGCCAGTAGCAGTGGTGTCTCTATTGCTTGGGACCTTAATCAGGAAGGAGGTCGATCCAACGACCAACCCAGAAGAGTACAAAAGACTTGTTTTTACTGCAACTTTCTTTTCTGGGATAACTCAAGCAACTCTCGGATTTTTCAGGTGCTCCATTGAACAACTTATCTACTTATATAGGTAGCAACAATGTTGTAGCATTTCTTAATGAGGATGACTTTCCAGATTGGGTTTCTTGGTTGATTTCCTATCTCATGCCGCCATTGTCGGGTTCATGGGTGGAGCGGCAATCACAATCGCTTTACAACAGCTCAAGGGCTTTCTTGGGATTAAGAAATTCACCAAAAACACCGATATCATATCAGTGATGCACTCTATCTTTGAAGCAGCCCATCATGGAGTAATCATCTCTTTGAAACTTTTCTTTTTTCTTTTTAAGAGTTAACTGAAATAACTGTATGTTTTTCCCTTTGTTTTCAGTGGAATTGGCAGACTATACTTATTGGAGCAATATTTTTAGCTTTCCTTCTGTTATCTAAGTACATTGTAAGATGCTTTGTTATCCTTTTGTTTCTTTAAATTATGACAGCAAATAGGCACATATTCCTTCATATCACATGATTATATATTAAATGTGTTGATGAATCAGGGGAAGAAGAATAACAAACTCTTCTGGGTTCCTGCAATTGCACCTTTGCTATCTGTCATCTTGTCCACTTTCTTCGTGTACATCACCCATGCGGAGAAGCAAGGCGTTCAAATAGTATGATGATCTTCCTTCACAATATATTCCTAATTCTTTGCCCAAATAGTATTGTGATTCTAAGAATTATGTTAAACTTTGCAGGTTAATCATATAGAGAAAGGAATTAATCCCTCTTCAATTGATGAAATCTACTTCAAAGGCCAACATCTGCTGAAAGGTGCTAAGATTGGTATTGTGTCTGGAATGATAGCATTAACAGTGAGCAGCACTACTCTTTACAGCAATACTGATTATTTTGAAGCTTCTTTGATCTTTCAACACAAACAATATAACCAAAACCATACAGGAAGCTGTTGCAATTGGAAGGACATTTGCTGCAATGAAGGACTATCAAATCGATGGGAACAAAGAGATGGTAGCACTCGGAGCAATGAACATTTTTGGTTCCATGACTTCTTGCTATGTTGCCACTGGTTAGAAATATCAACCTATTTAACTATAAATCAATCAGAATGTTGTCATGGGTGGTTACAGAATTGATGAATGGTGATTTTCAGGTTCTTTCTCTCGATCTGCTGTAAACTACATGTCCGGTTGCCAAACTGCAGTGTCTAACATTGTTATGTCCTTTGTTGTGTTGTTGACTCTGCAATTTCTGACCCCTCTCTTCAAGTACACCCCGAACGCGATTCTAGCTTCAATCATCATCTCTGCTGTGGTTGGGCTTATTGACTTTGAGGCTGCCCTTCTCATATTTAAGATTGATAAGTTTGATTTCCTTGCATGCATGGGAGCCTTCTTAGGAGTGATCTTTGCTTCTGTTGAGTCGGGTCTTGTAATTGCAGTCGCAATCTCATTTGCGAAGATCCTTGTACAAGTTACGAGGCCGAGGACAGCCATCCTAGGAAAGCTTCCTAGGACGACAGTTTATAGGAACATTTTACAGTACCCAGATGCTACCAAGATCCCAGGAATTTTGATTGTTAGGATTGATTCAGCAATCTACTTTTCCAACTCCAATTACATCAAGGAGAGGTAACTTATAACTAAAATGTACTTACATTATGATAATTAACATCGTATATATTGATTACCTAATCATCAAACTTTGCTAATTTCAGGATATTGAGATGGTTGACAGATGAGGAAGAACAGCAGAAAGCTGAATATCAATCGAAAACTCGATATCTAATCGTTGAGATGTCACGTAAGCATTCCATGAACTGATTCAGACCATACTCATAAACTCAACCATGGATATTATATCCTCAGTATGTATGTATGTACGTATGTATGTTCATACAATTTGTGTTTTAACTGCATGCATGCATGCAGCTGTTACTGATATCGACACCAGCGGTATTCATGCACAGATATAGATAGATATAGTTATAACTGAGATGAAGCTATTTCTTCTTGATAGTTAATCCTGGCAAATCCTGGACCGGTAGTGATGGAGAAGTTACATGCATCTAAGTTTGCAGACATGATAGGTGAGGACAAAATATTTCTCAACGTCTCGGAAGCGGTCTCGTCGTTCTGCTGCCCGAAATTAGCAGAAGAAGCTTCAGTCAAATAGAAAGAGATGGAATAGTAGTGTGTATAGGGTGGGTAGTTGAGAAAATGTTCATTCTTTCAGAATTGGAAGTAATCAATTCTCTTCTTTTATTGTTCCTAAACCAACCAATCAATAGTAGTCGTTAAGGATGATCTGTCACTACACTGATTAACAATATCAACAACTGAAGCGACCGTCACCGTGGATCTGTGGATTTCATTTAATCAACAAGCACCTTACGGAGTTCATCGATCAAACGATTCTTGCTTGATGGATCCACCTGCATCCAATTTTCATCAAAATCAAAGACTTGAAACAAACAAAAATGTGGGTCGGTGGAGATGTGAAATATTAGTTACCTTGCTTAGAAGGGCAGCAAGACTTTGTGGCAAAGCTTGCAAATCCTGCATCGAGTCACCAATACTTGTTAACTGGAGCAACACCTTCTGCACACGTAACTCCTTCAACCGTTCTTCGTAGTTGCTTGAATCTTCCTTCCACGCAAAGAAAGCTTCATCATCATCCCAAGCTGATGCATCTTCCTTCCTACCTTGAGAGCTCAAGAACCAGTCCTTGATCATGGCCAATGCAGATTTATAAGCCAACTCATCCCCACCAGCAATTTGAACAATCTTAACAAGAGAAGACTCTGAAACTCTGCGGCGCAATCTTCTATAGAAGAAATGGCGTGAATCTTTCCAATCAACAATTTCCTTAATCACTCCCTTGGCAGCCATTCTTAAGGAAGTATCATGAAGCTCTGCAAACTTGGTGGCAATCTGGGTGTACACAGGCAAAAGGGTCTTTTCTCGTTGCTTAATCTTTTGTCGCAAATCTTCAGAAGCGGACCCAACACGGTCAGATTCTTTGAGCTTCTCCTTTAGGCTGATCAGCTCAGGATCGAGCCTTCCCATGCACTCGAGAAGCTCCCTAGTTTTGAACTTAATCTCGATCATACCCTCGGGCTCAAGAACATTCCCTTTTGCTGTCCTTTCTGCATACATCTCAATGTGGTCTGGGTTGATCTTACTATCCACAACCACCCAGGCTCCACCACGAAGCTCACCCATCATCGGGATGTACACAAATACGGGTTGTTTATAAGTTCTGAGATTCTCAACAATGGTGGACCCGGCTTGAAGGATCCCTTCGAACAGATCTCGCTGCCCACCTGAGAAACCTCTCCAGTTGGCGAGGATGAACAGAGGGAGCTCTTCTCTATTGAAATCTAACAGAGCTTGAGCCGTTTTACTGGCCGAGTCAGGGAACCATACCTGACCCGCTTGGGGAACGACACGTTCGTGAGAATCGAGCTGACCCGGGTCTGCAGGGATCACTTGCATCACGGTCTGAGTCTCAACAGCCACGAGTCCCACAGGAATGCCACCTAGCTTGGCCCTTCCAGTCACAACTGTTCTTGCCCATCCTTTCAGGGTCTCAACAAAGCTATCCTTGTCAAAAATGCCACCTGCCCATTTCCCACTTCCATCCACGGAGCCAGAAATGGCGGCACGAGGATCACATGAGTTCTCTGCAAAGTACTCCACCAGCCTTTCCGGTGGGTCCAGAGGAGATGAGATGGGAAGGGGCCCACCTACATGAGCAGGAACATAGCTCAGCCAATTCAAAATAGAGGAAACAGCTTCGAGGTCGTCAGAGACTGTCAGATGAACCACTCCATTGGTGGCCATGATCTTGGGCCCACCGAGCTGCATGTGTGAGCTGTAAACCTCGCGGCCAAGCAGCTTATTTAGCGCTGAGAAACCCGTCAAGATAATGGGTTGGTCGAGCCTCTGTATGCACCTCATCCCAAGCCGAGCAAGGTAAGCCCCGATTCCCACTGTCCTACCCGTCACGTATGTCAATGTGAAGGTTTCTTTATAGGCTTTTGAATACACACTAGCGATAGCACCACTACCGCTCAAGTTCTCGACTCCTAATCCATCTTCTTTTCCAACAACAGTGTCTATGACCCACCTGGTTTCTCCACTAGGTAGCTTCAATTCATGCGCAATTACAGAAGATGATATCTCAGAATAGTCGTCAGGGGTCAAATATATGTACTGAAACCCACGCTCGGGAGTTGACTCATCAGACCAACCTACTCTGAACTTGCCCTTTACTTCCTCAGCCACCCCTAAGCGGGCCCCAGAATTGGCTGCCAAGTATATCAACGGCAGTTTCTTGGAGCACGCGATGTCGGTTACAGCGTGGAAAAATGCGTCTTCTCTCGGGCCGAAAGACCCTGCTTTGAAGGTCACGTCGTTGGCAATGACAAAAATAGTTCTTCCAGAAGGGAATTCAGGTGTGAACATTTCCATAGACCAGGCGATCATGCCCACGTCGTTGTTTCCAGGGTCCCGCACTACGGGCATAAGAGGGGTGCCCCAGTTTCCACTTTTGTCAGAAAACTTCAGCTCTGTAACTTTGACAAGAGCTTTATTCTTCGGTTTTGAAATCTGCGATGCCCAAACTTGCTCCAGTGCTGTTTGGAATGCCTGCAAATTTTTTTAAAAAAAAGGTTATCTTTATTGAGGAATTCTAAGCTTTCTTGTGATGCAAGAAAATAATTATTAATGAGTAGGTGCTTACCAGTGGGAAATCATAGCAGTACGTTGTGCTGTTTGCTCTAGCAGTAAGACGCTTCCGGTCAAGAACTCCCAAAGGTTTGTACTGGGCATTGACTGGAACTCCATGTAAAGGGCCCTGAGCAGATATTGAGTGGTATACTACTCCACATTTGCTGGTATCCTCTAATTCTCGATAAATCTGGATTATATTGGAAAAGAAGAAAGAAAGAACGTGAGAGAATTAAATTGTCAAACCCATGAACGAACTTCTTTTGTCTAAGCCACCATGTTTAAGTAATCTGTAAACCTTCCTGTGGTTAAGTTAACACAAAGCTAAAGGAAGCATCTAGTACTTTAACCTAGAATTACATTAGTTTGGTGCAATAGACGATTGAGAATTAATCTTAAACATATTCTACCAAAGCATTGTGTTTAATTATTTGGTAAATGTGAAAGAAGTCGTTAGCGCTATCTCTTTTTCATCAAGAGTATCTTAAGTCAATTTCAATTACCAATATCGAGCACGGAAGAGAAAAAAAAAATCCATTGATCCAGCATTGTTATCATATAAAATACCAAAGTAGAAAGTTAACTTACATGTACTGTGCACGTGTGACCAGTCACATTTGTGACAACAAATCTCCATGCACCATTTGATGACCCGGAAGACGCTATCCACAGCTTTACTTCCCACTCACAAACACCAAGTCGGTACATTCTTCCACCAACAGATGTATGAATTTCACGGGCCAGATCATGCAAGATGGTCTCAACAGTGGATTCTTCTTTATCAGCATCGACCTCAACTCTCCTGCAAACACAAAGGGTCAGCGTAAGCCGTAATATCACCAAGAAGGGAAAAAAAATAGCAAGGGTAACAGTCATTTACTTAGTGTAAGGCATGAGATCATCAACTAGTTGCTCCTGTAAAACGTAGAGGTACATATGAGCATGATCATAGTTAACAGTTGCATTGTGTGCGTTGAGTTCAAGCTCTTCCATTGCAACCATTAACGACCTCAAAATGCTTCGTGAAGTGAATGATATGTTCGAAGAAACAGAGGATCCCATATTAAGGCCTTGAAATGTCGTGAAGTTACTGTCGGCTGTTGGCTGCCTTACTAGTGTTCTCAGAAACATCCTCTGAACTGGCAGGGGATTGTCCGAAACGGTGTAGAGATGCCATTGTCGATCCCTCGAAGGAGCGTAACGGAAACTTTTATAGCCTTTAAGCTTGTCCAATTCAAGGTAAGTGGACAGAGGAGGCTCTAAATGACGCAATCGAGCATCTTCCTCATAATACAGTTTCTCTGCTGACCAGTGAAATGAGTGCCTCATCGGAGCCCTCCCCTCATCTCTTTGTATTATACAGCTAATAATTCCAACACCAGAGGTTCTCAGACTCGAGCTTAACTGCTGATCTTTTAAGATCTTGGCTAATTTGTTTATTCTTTCTTGTGCCTGATCCTCATCACCACTGCAAATAAATGGGTAGAGGCAGTTGAGAAACGTTTTTTTTTTTCATTCCCGCCTATTTAAAGTTACTGAAATACTAATCCAACAGAAAGCATGGCTGTGCTTATATGTGAGAAAAACATGGTTTCAAATGATCTAGTCTTTATGTGCTATGTTCCAGAAGGTAATTAACACAACCAACTGCAAATCAAAGCCACCAAAAGGGAAGACAATTTTACCTGTCCTGGAGTAAACTCATCTGATTGTTGATTCCCGCCAATGCAATGTGCACCATATTACCATAACTTTTTGGCTCTGCCGAGTCATGTCCAAGATTATGTGTCGCTTCCCTCAACGCAGCACTAACGATTGCTGGTAACAACTGAAGGGATCTTATAATAACCATGGCTCCCCATCTTCTCTCACTGTGCTTCTCAACCCAGTGTGTATCAGTACTATGATCTTCTATGTCAGTTTTCCTACCAGTGTGTTCTTCCAAGAATTCCCATGAAGCAATAAGCCCATTTCTATGCCACTGCATCCTCACACTTCCCTTCACAAGGTAAGGCTGATATACATTGCAAATTGTCAGATGAGGAAATACCACTACCCCTTAATTTTAACAGAGATTGCAAGTGAATCAATACCTGGTACAGTCTGCGAACATAACTCTCAACAACCCTCCTTTGGAGAGTGTGATCACTATGATCAAATAAACCAACAAGTGCATCTTCAACTGCCAAAGGAGCACTAACCAAATCCTCAATCCTTTCATTTATAGCACTTTTCCTCTTTGGAGTGTCCATGTTTTCACCATCTTCAGTGAACATCTCCAGTTCAGATAGGCTTCTAGCAATGTGTGAACGGAGTTCACTCAACTTGGTTTGTTCAAGAAGCTGACTTGCTTTTAAAGCCAACTGGATAAAATTGTGTCAGATGCTTGATCTAATACTAATTCTGGAAAACACAAACGAAAAAATGAGATATTTGGTGACTAACCTCAGAATAGTTTGTATGATTTAGGCCAGAGAATCGTAGAAGGTTCTTGCGGTATGCGGCAGGGTTGGGATAAACAAGTTGCTCCATGAGGCGTAGAACTAACATGTTTTTCCTCTTGATACCCTACAAAGAACCAACAAGGTCACTTTTACTTGTTCCTTTTTTCATCGTGCATATATATATATATATATGATCCATTGAAAAAGTATATATATGTATGTCTTACTTGATGAGAAAGCACAATGTCCACAACTTTCAACAGTTCCTTCTTATATTGCAGACGCAGACGCTCAATCACATCAGCCTGAGAAATACAAAGGGTAGAAATCAACTTCCAATTAAAGTTAATTAACCATGTTTCTGACATTTTCTGGTGTCAAATCATTTCTACTACAGTACCCCAACATACTAAACTGTATCTACTAGTCAAGTTAATTCCAATTTCTGCACCTCAATATATGTCCTTGCCCCTGAAATGCCAGTCTTTGGCATCTCTGCTTTTCTATAGAGTTAGTTTGGTACAATGCAGCAAAACAGTGATCGTCTTTAAATTCCAGATGGATCAAAAATGCCCTTATACTGAACTTTAAACTAGCATAGTAGAATGCGAAGGTAAATGGGTTTAACTGGACAGGTGAAGCTGTTATTATGCTTATGATATTGGATTGCTCAGAACTGATGCCCTGTGCTACAGTTTTACTGTTGCAAGAATGAACCAACCTAACCTGGATGTTATCACTAAATAATTCTTCAACCGAAAGATATTCTTCAAAAAGAGACAGAACAATGGTACGGGCATGGCTCTCCCTTCCTCCTTCATATGACTTTGCAAGGCTCAACAATGGCTCAACAAGCCTTTCCTGGGCTGCTTTTTCTTTTTCGGGACAGCGAGAGAGATGGGACTGCAACAAAAACATTATTTAACCCGATGCTCATACAGAAAATCATATTAACTTGGATAATAGTAGGAAGAAACTCACTTCGATAATTCCACGGAGCAATTTTGCAGGGAAATCGACATTGTAGCAACTGGAGATGCTTTCGAATTCTTTGAACTTTGATTCCAACTGTCACATCAATCCAGAGGTAACCTCAGAATTACATACCACTATTAGTAAGTGTACTTTGCATAAGCTCAATTGAGTGCTCTAAAAATTACCTCATTCCTAAGGTCCTTTGGGAGACGAGTTGCCAATACAGACATAGACTCTTGCCATTGAAGGAATGGAAGTTCAGGGCTGTCAAGACAAGCAAGCAAGTTTTGCACCACCTGAAGATGAGAACTGCTTAAAGTTAGAGATAATAGACAAAGGTATAAACAATGGGACATACTCCATCAACAAAACTAGAATTGGAACTACTATGTATATACTTAGAATTATATTCTGAAATTTTCTTGTCAAAGCAATTTCAGAGAAGAGCTTTAAGTGCAGAATGTATTCTGGTGCTTCTCAAGTTGACTACAAAAGCTAGTAACCAGCAGGCAGTGGTGGCGTAGAGATGATTGTCTACTAGGAACTTGTTACCCATTCCAAAAGTTCCTAAAATGTCTTCAACATTATGTCCTCAAAAACATTTCTCGAAACTGATCTGGAGATCATTTTCTTAACATTCTAGAAAGTTGTTTTCTGTTTCTACAAATAAATGACTTACCCAAGTAATATGCTTTTATTCAGCTGGAACCAAGTAATAAACCTTGGCAGAGAGTTTAAAGTTCTCAAGCAAACTAAGGAATAAACCTTGAAGAATTAGATATAAGTAACAAGATTACATACTTCATCAATATTATGCTCATAACCCGCAAGAATCATCCGTGCAGCATTTAAGCTTGCTGCGCATCTTTGGTGGACTTTACCAGAAATAGCAGTTGGTGGGCCTAGGACTGGAAAACTACCATGGAAGGGCTCAGCTTTTCTCACAGCTGAAGGATCATCTAACTCCAACTTCCCAATGAGCTCACCAGCCTAGATGAAAGAATTCATGTTCTCAAATATTGGAAAATAAATAAACTAGAAGAGTGATTGACCTTGGAAGTAAGCATTCTTCAAGAACATAATTTACCTTCATGGCTTGACCTTCCGACATGTTGAAGCTAACAACTCCAGAAGCAGGTGACAGAAGAGGCATGCACATCTTCATAACTTCAACCTCAGCATATGGAGTGTCAGCCTCTACGTGACTTTCATCAGCAACCAAATACCTGAGAAGCTTGCATGGAGTCTCTGCCATTAATTTTGATGGATCATGATCATTCTGAGGAACAAAGATAATACAAATTCACAATGTTATTCATGATATAGCATATAATAAAGATGATATCAAAAGGAAGGAAAGCGAAGAATTCATGGAACCTGAAGCAAACAAGTCCTTCCATCAATAAGAAGACGGGTTCCAGCAGCCTCTTCTTCAGCATATATAACATGACTGTTTCCATCCAACTATCAAACAAGAACAGGATGATTTTATCTCAACAAGATTATTAAAGTAAAGATTATCTTAATAGTATAAACAATTAAACATCTTATCAGTCAAAAATATTGGAGTAAGCTTCTATCATTTTCTAAGGGGCTAAGAGTTCTTTTTGTTAACGGCTACAGCACTATGAACATTTGAAGCATTTTCTCCAGTATATAGCAAGAAGAGATATTTATTGGTGTCACTTCACAGGCTAAAATCAAATAATACATGTGTATCTAAAGATTCAAGGAAAAGATACTTGCCTGCATCAGTAGACCACCATCACGTAAAGTATGTATCTCTGCCTCGAGCTCAGACTCATTCATCTTTAATTTATAGCTTCCAGGCCCACCTCTTATCATATCAATCTAGAATCAAAGTTTGTGTTATGAACACTTATCTCTGATTTAATATAGTTCCTCGAAAAATTTACACAATTATGTACATATGGTTACCGTGTATTTGCTTCCTTCAATGTTCAAAGAAACTTGAGAATTGACGAGCGATAGATGCTGAAATTAAGAAAGGGATAAAATTAACATAATACAAAATACAGGTAAAACAGGTAAATTAGTTCACAAGAAAGACAAATACAAGATTAAACTACCTTGGGAGGTATTTGACCCTTTTCAAGATAACCAACATAATCTGAGACAACAGCAGCGCTGCTTGCAGATGCTTTCTGGGAGTAAAGAAGATGGCCTGTGAGAATCATATAATATGGGATAGGAAATACAGAAATAATTGGCACAACTTCACTTACAAATAAAGCCCCTCCAACAACAGAGAGATACCAAGGAGGCCTTTCAGCTCTAACTCGCATAGCAATTCTACTATCCAGCCAACCTGTGTGTATCTTATTATCCTTGTATTCTGAAGCCTGCCACACATTTCACTGTTAAATAACTGAATTTCATATGGAGCACATTGAAAAAGTTACTACACTATTGTGAATATACATACATGCAAAAGATCAATTGTGTAGTCAACATTTGTACGGATTTCACCCCGAATTTGAATTTCTTTCAGGGCAAGAACCATATTTGCAATAGCTAACTCTCTTGATTCTCCGAATGCAAAAACATGTCCTGAAGAATGATAATAAATTCATGAGAAGGATAGGAATGTGACTTTAACTCCAAAGAGGCATATTTGAATATTTAGTAGGTAGAAAATATAATGCAATATCATCATACAGAGGATGCAAAGCACTAATCAAGAACAATTACAAAAAAAATTATGAAAAATCTATGAGAGAAATCAATTCTGTATGAACTTTAGAATCATTTTAAGTAGGATGTAACATATAAGTTTCCAATAGTTGAAGAATATGCTGGAGGCATAGTCTATAAGTACAGAGCTAACAATAATAGGGCATATAGGATGATTGATTTTTTTCTTAAAAAAAACTGGAGCAAGCTAAAAGATCAGTGACTAGTGTTCAGAGAATGAGCAGATAAAGCTGACATGTCATGTCATGTGGTATATATATTGCCCATACTCTGAATGTAGGAAATTTGGTAAGAAGACATTTCTTGTCAGATGAATGACGAAGGTTACTGCACTGTCCAATTTTTTACATCAAGTGACCAGGAATCAAATAGGTATGATCAAATCCGAAAAAACGTCAAGAACAATGCATCTTCATGACTATTCAAGGAATCACCGTTAACAAATGTTACTTTTGATATGTTTAGGACTACTAGAGATCCAAACATTGAAAGGAAATACTATTATGTATCAAGAAAATTGGCATGAAATTACATATAAAACTAACCATGAGCACATACCAAATTGAGAATCAGAGAACTCGTGGATGCCTCCTCCAGACTGAAGCAGAACATATTGATCGTTATAGTGAAAGTAAAACGCATAAAGAACAATTATACATGACAATTCATAGTATGGATTTACCTTAACAGAGAAGTATGCCCATGAATTCGGCTTGCTTTTAAAACTTAATTCCTGGTCAAGATATAAAGTCAGACTCATTATATATGACAAAACTCACAGACTATTCAATCAAAAACAGTTTCCAACCTGAACTTTTCCGCTGGTAGGCTTGAATCCGTCATCAGGATCCTCACTGGTGACACGTACAGCAACAGTGTGACCCTTTGGCCTAGTTGATTCAGCCTTATCAAAATCAAAGGGAGTAGCAGCTAGAGAGGTTGTCCTCCAAGCAACATATCCTCCACCATGCTCCATTCCATAAAACCGCCTAATCTCTAAGTAAGTGGAACAACACAAGAGGATCGTGATGAATCATGATAAGAAATCAATTGGGTAAATTATGATTACCGAATTACAACAAAAGAAAGTTACAACAAAAATCACACCTGGGATCTGCCACAGAGGAATTCCCATTCCCACTGCAACTTGGGCAGCTGGTAGATTTATTTCAGCTATCCATTCTGTGACTGGATGCTCCACCTGCATTAGAATTTTGCAATTAGAAATAGAAAGATGGATATCAACTCCCTTTAACATGAAATCACTGATTGATTGCCTACATTTTACAATTTTCATTTGAAAGTGAGGAGTCATATATATAGTTTCCTATTCACTAGCAAACACATCAAGAGCTCCCTTAAAATAGTATTCAACATGAGAATAAACTGAGAAGTAAGAAACCTGTAGCCTAGGATTCAGCTCCAAGAAGTAATATTCACCAGTATCCATACTGTATAAATACTCGACTGTTGCTGCTCCAACATAATTGACACATTTGGCTAACCTCCTTGCTGCCTGCTCCAACTTCTTCACTGTCTCTAATGGGGCAACAGTTATTGGACCCTCCTCAATAATCTACAAAACATAGTAATGATCATATCACTCAACTAAATAACAACTTTTAACTTCCACTTAAATACTCTGTCATGGCAGTTCAAAGGCAAGCAATGAAATGGAGTCAAACGCATTATTAAAAGATCAGGACACCACCTTCTGGTGCCGCCTTTGAACACTACAATCACGACTGTGCAGAGCTGCGACATTCCCATGCTGATCACACAGTAGCTGAACTTCCAAATGGCGACTCTACAAGAACATTCATCTATTGTTAGAAACATATACGAGAAGTGGGCAATCACATTAAGAGAAAGAAGATGGAATTCAGATTAAGGTGGATGAACAATCTAACCTGAGAAGCCACTTTCATAATGAAAATGGGTGAGCCAGGAACTTCACCCTGAACTTGCTTGAACAACGCCCTCACCTCATCGTCATTATGAACCTAATTCAAAAATAAAAAGATTCAAGATAAAACCAACTACATTAGTGGAACCAAGCAAAACCCCAGCCTCACCCGAGACAACTGCCTAAACTTTAGAGAACTTAATTGATTCAGGTATACCAGCAGACGCCGATGATTCACATGTAAGTTACTCCTAGTAATAACACCGGACCAGGGGAAAAAGGACATTGCAAACTACTCATAGAAGTTACTAGCAAGGCCATATATTAAGTCAAAGTTCCCTGGCTCACCTTTCTTATTCCTTTACCACCCCCGCCCCATGAAGCTTTAATCATTGCAGGGTAACCCACAACTTGACAGCTAGCTATTGCTTCGTCTGTTGTATATACACAAGCTTCCCTATACACTTCTTCCGGAATTGAGACCAAGCAACCGTCTGGAGAGATCTTCACCTGGAATTTCAATACTTAACACTTCAGGAAAAGGCAATCAAGAGAGATGGCATTTTTCTACAGTAACATGTGCATCCCAGTCCTTGACACTTACATGAGAGCCACTCCATGGAAGTGTTGGTACTTCTGCCGCTTGAGCAATAAGAGATGAACCAATTTTATCTCCCAATGCTGACATTGATGTGGACGGAGGTCCAAGAAATACAATTCCTTTTGCAGTTAACGCATCAGGTAATTCAGGGTTTTCAGATGCATGGCCCCAACCAGGCCAGACAGCATCAACACGGGTACTTTCTGCCATCTGAAAAAAATAATCAGTCTGTATAAAAAATTGAGGAAATAATTTAAAGAGTTCATGATATGTGGGGTTTGCCCTAAGAATTTACGGTAGTAGAGTCTAGGAATGAGGAGGCAAATGTAAAATAAATGAGGTCAAGGATGATGGATTTCTAGATAACTTAATCAATGAGTACTGAAAACCTCAAGGTAAAGCAAAATAACTTCCAAACCAGCATACATTTCAAAGGTTTGACTTACTGACATATGGACGTTTATCCTTGTAAAACAACTTAGAGCTCTAAAGACCAATCAAACTTCAACTTTTGTATTAGATAGAACACCCACCTCTACGATGAGCTGCACATTGGCATAGTTATTGTTGTTAGTTCCACCAGGAACTTCCACAAATTGGTCAGCAATCCGAATATGTTCAGCATTTATCCTCATGTCCTCTGGAGTCGCCATAGCCACCAACATGATGGCTTTGTCTGAACCGAAGGTTTCATAGGCCCATGTTCTGATACTACGGATGAACTTAACAGCAGCCATTCCATTGTTTGCAATCAAGATGCTGTGGATTGGCCTCTCCCCTCTGAGGGCCTTGCAGAACTCATCTACCTTTGAGATCGTATCTGGGCTCCTAAGGGGTACTACGCCATTTACATATCCATTGACATGCCCAAGACCAGCAGTTACTGTTGTTCTTGGGACTTCTGACATCTGCAACCAACAAAGTTGAAGAATCATCAACAAGTACACCCGTTTTATGTGGCAAATGAAGAAAAGTTGTCACTTAGAACATCTTCATTTACTCATTATCAATTATACAGAAGAATAAAATAACTGTGAATAACAAACAGCAAGGCTTTAGAATCTTTATATATCTATAAGAGCTGAGAGCTATGTTTAATTATGTATACACACAAGTAATCAGATTTTCTTCGTCCAGAGAAAACTTTCAGAAATCGTAGCCAAAATGAGGCGGAAATCCCCAAGATTTGCGGGTAGGCCAACTTTGTGGTGGTGCGTAGGAAGTGGAATTTAGCAGTTCAAAATGACAAGAAATTGAATGTGATCCAATGGAACTTGCAACTTACAGTTTAAAACTTGGGAGAGTGTATCTAAAATCTTGAATTGGAAATGGGGGGATTAGGTTATGTGGGCCATTCCAGATTGAATACCAGCATCGATGCTAAAGAAAAGAATATGGCCAGCACCCGTTAATTGAAAGCGCATAAACAAGTAACGTGATAGTTGAATAGGATCAGCATCGATTCGAAAGGATTTCGTCCTCCATTTCAGTGAAGTGATAACCACAAGTGCCACCAAAACTGAAACAGCTAGTAGAACAAGATAGACTTCTCTACGCACCTTGGAAACAGAAGAACCAGCGACGTTGGGATCCGAGCTGTAGCAGAGCAGAGCAGAGCTTAATGCAATGAATTGAAGAAGAAGAAGAAAACGAAGAATGTGTTTGATGGACGAGAGGAATAGTTACAAAATTATGTAGTGTAGGTGCATAGTTTTTGAAGAAGAGAGGAGGAAGGAGCAATGAATGAGGGAGGAGGGTAGGTTTGAGTTTGGGTCAGAGAGAGAGAGAGAGAGAGAGAGAGGGAATTAACGGCTTTAATTGGAGGTGCACGTGGTACCTGCCCCCTCCCTCTTCCTCTACCTTCGTCTTCTTCTTCGTCTTCCCCCTCTCTGCTCTTCTTGCAAAGTAGTTAGCAGCTACGCCTACCCATCTTCCTCTTTGTCTGTAAAATATATATATATTTCTTTTTTCTCTAACCGTCCCTACTCCCCTTCCCTTTCCTTCCTTATGAGATCGTGTAACTGTTTCAGTGGAGCCCACACCGACTCCCAACACAAGACCAGCATTTGGACGCGATTCCGAATCGGAGAGATCATCTGTGCCACGCAATTTACCAACCTTCCTTGGAGTCAATTTACAAAGCAAGAGCAACCCATTCGCGCGCGTTTCAACTGACATACAATGTGTGTGTTTTTTGGCCAAAGACATACAATGTTCGGAGAAAATGGTTAACCTACGGAAACAAAAAGTTTTTGGCTAAATTATTTTTTAATGTAATTTATTTATTTTTATTTTTGATAAATTATATTTCATTAGTAGTTTTATAAAACTATTAATAGTTATGTTAATTTTGATAATTGTACAAATTTTGTAAATTTATCCTTACATGATTGAAATAATGTAAAAAAAATAATATATTATTTAGAATATAAAAAAATACATATTTTATTAAATAATAAATTTAAAAATAGTTTTTTTCCAAATAAAACAATATAAATACAAACTAAAAATTCCAAAGAAAAAATGTAAAATTTATTTCTATAATATATTATTAATAAGAATAAATTAATGTCTTCATTTTTTTTAACTTTTTAGTATTTCTTTAATTCATATTAATAATAATAATATTTTTCATATTTGCATAATTATTTTTTTTAACAATATTATTTTAAAAGTTGAATAAAAATATTTAGGAAAAAATTATGTATTTTTTCAATTTTTTGAAAAATATATTATTTATTTGTTCAATCATCATTTCATCTATCATTTCAGTCACAGTTAATTTTCTATTGTTAATTTAATTTTTATTCATTATTTATTTATATGTTATGATTTTTTTTATTATACTAAGTACATAATTCAAAATAAATTTGTAAAAATTATTATTATTTATTTTTGAAAAAAAAAATTAATAAGGACTAATTGGGTAACCAGAATTTATTGGTATCAACACTAGTACCTTCAATTATAAAAAAAAAAAACACTAGTACCTTCCGATTCCAAATACAAAATACTAAATAGGTAGGGCTCGAATACGAAAAACAAAAATCAATTTATATTGGATAGGTTTTGTAAATTTACAAGATGCACCGAAGTGCTTAACCCTATTTCCATTTTTTTTTTTCTTTTTACACATACATGTATGGAATGACAGTCACAAATGCTACCTAACATTCCTCGTGGTGCCTTGCGATTTTTGCCACAACATTGTAAGATGATTATATATGAAATGTTGCCAAGTCGTCAAGTCCAATTAATTACGTTTTTCATTTTGTCCCTCCGAAAACTTTTTACAAATTGTAATAAATAATTGTATCTTCTATTTATTATTATTATTATTATTATCCACCAAGAAGCAAGTGTGTCTTGAGTCTTGACTAGGGGGTTGGGGGTTAGGTTGTGATTAGCCTACCAACCAGTAACGTGATCAATCAAACACTGTTTCTATATCTCCACATTCTTTGTGGTTGCAATTGGAGATATTTTTCTTATAATTCAATCATTTTAGGTGAATTGTTACTTATGTTGATAAATGTCACTTAATAGTTGAAACTTGAACTTAACTGTTACTTATGTTTCAAAATGTGACTGAATGGTTCAGGTTTGTAACTTCCGTTCATTATCTCTGTTAAATGTGCACATGTGTTGTTCATGTGGTCTTCTACGAAGTTGAAGTTCCCAAACTACTCATCTCCTTCTCTATTTACATTCAGCTTCAACCTTCGCAGCAGTTGGAGATCTGAAGGCGCGAAATAAGAGTTTGGAAGAAAAACGAAGAACTCACGCAGCTACGAAAGAAAGAACAACTTGGAGCAGTTCCACGCAACTTGGAGCATGAAGATTAAGGACAAATCTGCTAATTTTGAGGTAATTTCATAGTGGATAATCCTAATTCGTTTTGCTTCAATTATTTATTATTTTTGAACCCTAATTTGTCATACATTTTACTTGCTTGTTGTTGCAAAATCTCGTATGACAGGATTGCAGTGATGCAATTTCAACAAATACAGAACATTTAAAAGAACAATTGGATGTTGCGAAAACTCGAGCTCTTGAAAGTCGACCCAATCAGAAATTAGTTGTTGCGTTGACAATTATTTTTGTTTTAAGTTCAATTTCGAAGAAGTAGGGCGAGTATGTAGTTACATAGTATGTTATTTGTGTGTAACTGAAGTATGAAGAACATTTTGTTGTTTGCGTATGTGGTGACTTATGTTTGTGGAGAAGTTGTTAAATGAAATTGTATGTTAACTTAAATGTTATTAAAATGTTACTTTAGTTTGAATATTTTGTAATCTATCCGTTACTTAATTCGAAAATGATGAATAGTGACACCCAACATACATCTCAAACACATACATCCAAACACACAAGTTCTTTATTCACAAGAGAATCAACCACAAAACACACCACCGGAATCACGGACACGTCGAGAATGACGAATCGTGGCATCCTGTAAGTAATTATTGTCCACATTTTACCAGTTTATTTGTTCTCAGTATCATGTTCCTCAGCTCTGTAGAATATTAATGTTGTGGGTGATTTTGCTTTTCTCTGATTTTGCTTGTAGAATTGTCTTTTGCAATGGGTCCTCTTCAAGTCCTTCAACTATATGGAATTCCAATTCCTTACTGGTAATTCTCCTTTGCCCTTCATTCTTTTGATTCCAAAATGCAAATGTTGGTAAAAAAAACAGATCTTGAATTTAGTTATATCTTGACTAGTGTTATTGGATGACTCCCGGGCCTTCTTGTTATCTTTATTGAGCAACTCCATGTGTCACTTATGTCTCTGGTACGTTTATGCACATGAAGTTGACCATACAAGCTTTCTTCATAAACATTTCTTCTGAAATGATCAATTAATAACATTTCTTCATAAACCTAAACAATCATTTAATCACAAAAAATGAAACATAAGTGACTATTTAATCACAAAGATAAGATGGTAAATCACACAGCTATCAAAAATATACACCATACCTTTGGTCGATCGGAACAAAAATGAACAACTGAAATATGAACAGGATTCAAAATTTCAAAAGGAAAATCAAACTTTAACAGTAAAAAACAAATTTTAGCACTAAATCAACAATGTCCATCAATCAACAGTTGAAATTCGCAAAAAAAGCAAACATATAACAATCAACTAACAACGCAAAACCATAATCTAGACGAACCGGAAAGAATGTGACAGGATGGTATAATTGTCCTTCCATTTAAGTTTAATTCGTTCAAATTAAGTCACGTGATTTTCTCGTAACAGTCATACGACAATATTGGACGGAAACTTCATGGAATAACCGTCCAATCACATCCTAAAACTTAAATAACAATTTAGTTACATAAACTGTTTAATTAGATATGATAAACATAAGTAACAATTGAGTGGTTTACCCTAATTTTATCGTCATTTATTATTTATTTATGAATAGGGAGAGAAAGAAATACAGATTAAACTAATGGTTAATAAAGATGATTAGGTGGGGTGTTTGGATCGTCGTCAATTTACACACTAAAACAATGTAATATTAGTATATGTAATATGATGAGAGTTTAATGTAAACAATATCT
The DNA here is from genome assembly GCA_946814005.1 of Chamaenerion angustifolium. NCBI lineage: Eukaryota > Viridiplantae > Streptophyta > Magnoliopsida > Myrtales > Onagraceae > Chamaenerion > Chamaenerion angustifolium. Next base: position 24,851,043 of record OX328270.1, on the reverse strand, counting down.
TATTATAATTCACATTATGAAGCATTATTATTTTTAAAATAATTCAGACAATAAAGTATATGTAACATTTAGCAACTGTTATAATTAACTATTTATTATTAACATTATCATTATTTGAGTATTTATAACTATTATTTGGACATTCGATATGTATATTGTATTTTCAAACTTTATTTTTCTCCAAAAATCGCAACATATTTTACTAATTGATTCGACCAATCTTAAATTACTATAAATATATTAAAATGTAGCATCTTATTGTAACGTATTGATTAAATAACAAAGAAGTCAAAAAATAAATGTGGATATTATTGTGACAAAAGGCAAACACTTAGGTGTAATTGTATTTAATTCATCTACTGTAGTGATGAAAACGTAAATGTAAAATGTGTTCTGTTAACTTTTATTTACTAAAATGTTATAATTAAAATATATAAATTTTTATACAATACTCTGATTTATAATTTTGTATGTAAAAATACATAAAAACAATTTTCTAATAATATATAGGGATTACTTAATTGGTTACACATGTTTGACAATTGTTCAGAATGGTTACACATGTTTCAAAATGTGATTAACTGGTTTTGGAATGTGACTAATTGATTTTTTTACTGTTCATCGTAAAAAATCACTGTTAAGTCACTATTTAGATACATAAAATGACTTAATTACCATTTCATACACCACTGAGCTGTTCTTCATTCTTCACCTCCTCTGTGGCCAGGCACGTCTTCATTCTTCACCAAGCTCTTCCAGGTACGAACCCAGAATCAGAAATGTCACTAAGGGTTCTTCATCCTGTTCTTCTGGATTCTTCATCATGATCTTCTCATTAAGCCTTAGTATTATACCACTAAGAGCATAATAGTCATTTGACAATTCAAAAATATGTTAAAAATATTAATTAACGGTAAAATTAACGGTTTACTAACGGAATAATCAATTAGTCACATTGGGTAAAACATGTGTAACCAATTAGTCACATAGCAAAACCAATTAATCACATTTTGAAACATGTGTAACCATTCTGCACAATGGTGAAACATGTGTAACCAATTAAGTCATTAACCCTAATATATAATATCTTATCTATTTATCAACACATATTTTGTCATGTCCCTCAAGACTATCTTCGCTTTGTCCATCAACAGAAGTCTCACCATATTCATCATTACATTTAAATACAAAACATACTGCAAATATTATATCAAGTATCCAATACAAAATAAAATACTAATATCATACCAAATATTAAATATAAAAGGTTTAAATTCCAAACATAACTCTAAATACACAATAAACTAATTAAAAAAATACAATAAATGTTGATTTCAACTTATACTCGGGTCAAGCTAGTTTATTCGGTCTTTGGGATAAAAAAAAGTGAGGTGAGCCCAAGTTTGATATTTAAAAAAATAAAAAACTATTTTGACTTGGTCTTAAATTTAGAACAGTCTCAAAATGATTTTTTCAGTCTTTCAGTCTACCAGTCTTTTTTTATCACCCCTACATGCTTCACATTTCCATTAGCACGAGTTTCACCATGTCCATCCGGACATGTTTCACCTTCATTAACATAGGTTTCGCCTAGTTCATCAATACAAGTTTCACCATGTCCATCAACACATACTTGCTCAGTTCATGATGAAATGTGGTGACACCACGAATATAGTCGTACTGACGTATGTATTGACTCCTCCAATTTAGAAACAAAAGTACAAAACACATTAAATATACGAGATGAGTACAAATTGAACTAGTATCGTTATAGACGGTTGTGTCATGATAAAAAGTTATCGTGGTTAATTGTGTCAGTTTCACAAAAAATTGACTAGAGTAAACTGACATTGAATCCAGATAAGTATTCCTATAAATATTTTACTAATACCAGGTTGATTCGATTTTATATATATACTACTTTATTTACTCTCAAACCATTGAGTGACTTTATTATCAAAATGGAAACAATGGGTAAAACCCAACTTTCATTAATGCATATAATCCAACAGAATCCTTTTCGATTGAGACATTAGAATTGAAATCACAACTTTAAACCCCATATTAGTTGCTCAAGTCCAAATTATACTTGGTACCTACTTGGCTGAAATAAAAAAGTTAAATAGTCTTATCTTATCAGTATAGAAGAAAGTTAAAATTAGTTCCTGTACTTTATATGGTATTGTCAATTGGATCCCCTACTCTATATAGGACACATTTCGATCCTATAGTACAGGATTGAAATGCTCTTATTTTCTGTGGGATTTTCTTGAGAAAGCGTCGTCCAAATTGAATCCCCATCGTTGGTCTTTTCCACGGACTTCCTACGAGTTTCCTTTGTTGTTCCATTCCGATTTGCTGATTGAGGAAACGGAAGAGACAAACTCATCACGATTTCAAGAGGGAGAAACAAATACTATGTGGGAGGGCACACGCAGTTTGAGTAGTCTACAATCAATGGTAAAAAGATAATTGGATAAACTAGCGCCAGATGGCGTACATAACTAGTACTCTTTTTTAATAGAAAATATTTGTGTGAGATGACTTTGTGTATTCGAGTTAGGATTATCTCGAGTTCTCTCTAGTGGGATATAATCTATTGCGTCGGAAATTCTCATGTGCTGACTTGACAGTAAATTGAATGTCAAAGGATGGATGATTGTACGCTTTTGCCTGAGCTCCGATGAACCGGCAAGAAGGGAATCGCAACAGAGGGGGTGTCTCTGTGTCTCTCTCTGATGCTTAAATGAGTATACTGTGTGTATGAACTCAAAACGTAATGAACGTATTGAAAAGCAAGGGTATTTATAGAGTGAAAAGATCAAACCGTTATAGGCAATAGAATATCTTGGTGAATATTGTGCCAGTAAAGATTAGGATAGCAGATATTACGGTTATGGCGTAATATTGCAGTTATCGTATGTAATCTTTAGAGAATATGTGCCCGATATACGCAAGATATCGTGATCATATCTTTAGTGATGGTTGGTGGGACCAGAGTTGAGAGGCTAGACTCTCTTGGCGAGCACTCCTAAGGCGAATAGTAGGCGGCTGTGACCTTGGTTAATGGCGACCTGTGATGGAGCTTTGACGTCCACTTTGGTTTGGGTTCGATACTGGACCGTTTTATGAGAGCCAGATTAACCTTAATGTGGGTTGCCCCGGTCTGAATGATATGGGTTTTACCCCCTGCAAAGTTATTGGGCATCTGAGGCATTTCCCTTATTGGGTCGTCACTATCAATACTCAACATTTGCCCCCGAAACTTGAGTGAAGTTTCTTCTATCAAGCTTAATTCTGTGATAGAGTTTGAGATAGTGACACTTGGATTGAATCTTTTCTGTCATTCTCTGCTATTTGTGCCTTTTTAAATACTCTGTATCCTTTGGCGAGCAGTTGTTTGGTCGCGTAGAGTTTATGGAATATTCGATCCTTTACCCTTTTTGGCGAACGCTTGGGGTTGCTAGGGTTTATGAATGCACATTCACTACTCTTTGGCGAGCACTACCGTCAAAAGGGTCTTGAGTATTTAATGACTATACTGTTACCCAAAAGTTGAACGGACAATTGAGGCATGTCTGTCCTTTAGTCTTCCGTAACCCGAGGGTAGGCTTACATTTTTCGTACTGTTCCAACCGTTTGTCTCTCCGATGTGTCTCTTGGAATTCTGACATTGCTTCGATTTTTACCCAAAAGGGTGTAATCATTCTCTGAACCGTTTCGATCGTGCATGTTCGGTTACCTCCATTTTGGCTATATAAGAAAATGAACCTTGGCTATCAGGGATGGTTCCTCGTCGGCGCAGGGCCAGAGCAAATTTGCCCCAAGTCGATTTCTGGGCAATCGGCCACCACGCTGGTGGTGGTGGACGTGCCTGACACAAATGTACTCGTCTTCTCCTCGCCAGGTAAATTTCAATGTCTTCCTTTTGCTTCTTTTTAGGTAAATCTTCCTGCTTTTTATTATTTTTGTATTGTTCTTGCTATACCCTGGTGTTCTGAGTAGATATCAAGCTCAATGAAATGAAGCCAGCTCAGTTCAAGGCAGTGGTCGCCTTGACTGGCTTGGGAGAAGCAGATGCCCCCAGATACCCAGGCTTAGGATTACACTATCCTCACGATGGAGAGGTTTACATTTATGCGGCCCAGATCGATGTTGAGTTGCGTTTTCCTCTCTACGACGATTTGCAGGAGCTTTGCTGCTACTATGGGATAGGCCCTACAGAGCTGGTACCCAACGCCATCAGGATGTGGGTTGAGTTCAAGTTCATGTGTTTACGTCAAGAATGGACGTATTCACTGGCCTTGTTCCAGTGTTTTTGCCAATTGGCCGTCAGGGTGAACCATCTTCACCACTTCCAGACTCGGTGACCCAAGTTTGAGGAATGGAGAGGCCAGACTTGGAACTGGAACGTTCACTTCCGTCTAGTGGACGACTTCCGTGGTACCAACTCCAACTACAAGAAGTTTTACTTCTTGTACCACGGTAGTGTCTCGTGGGAGTTGTTTCAGCCGGAAAGGGATACTCCTCCTAGCTTTGGAGAGCTGTCAGGGAGCGATCGGAACGCCATTGATGACTTCTTCCGACTACATAGACAAACAAACTTCTGTTCGATCCGCTCTGTGGCGGAAACTTCAGAGTCGATGCTCGAGCTGGCAGACATTCATCAGTCTCCGCCAGTTTCTATTGATTGGGTAAATTTCTGACTCTTTTCCTCTGTTGGTTGTAGGCACTCGGTGATCAAAACTCATCAGTCTGTTTTCCAAGCAGGTTAAGACGGGGTTGTCCGCTGATCAAGCGTCGCTGAGTCTTCCACATGCTCCTTCCAGGCGATCGTCCAAGCGCAAGCCTGAGAATGAACGACCTACGGTCGCTTCTGCCGATCGACAGAAAAGTATGCAACTATCTTTTAACTTTTCCTTCCTCTGTTTTAGTCTTTGGTGTTTAATATCATTGTTGACCTTTTTCAAGGAAGACTGCTGTTGAGGAGGCTCCGAGTCCGGCTCCCGCCAATAAGGCCAGGAGTTCGGGTGAGGAACGCCCTGCTTCCTCCGGGGGTCCTGCTGCTCCCCAGGGAAAGGCTGTCGTGGTTGCAGAGGTCGCCACACCTGCCTCTAACAAGACTGTTCCCGATCCCTCCAAGGGGACTGGGTCTCGGAAGAGGGTTCAGATCTTTGGTGCCGCCACGGGTACCTCCAAGACAATTTTCGGGGAGTATTTCTCCTATGTGGGTTTATTCCAATCGCCCAAGGCGGCGAACCCCAAGGGTGTCTGGGCCCCTTGGGGAAATCTCCGGAAGGTGGAGATTTCCGACCAGCTGACCCTTAGGGGTAACCTGAATCTCTGCATGCATCTTCTCGTGGGGATTGTTCCTCCTCGAGATAGGGCGATGATCCCCTCCGAGCTGACCAGCATCGAAGGGGACGTGAGGACGCATTTCGATCGGATCGCCCTGGTAAGTCCTTCTTCGATTATTCATCCTTGAATCACTTTTTTATTACTTCTCTTTGATCTTGATTGCACATTTATCCCCTTTTTCCTGTTGTCAGCTCGTCCGTGAGGAGTTGGTGATCAGTCGGATTATAGGGGAGCTCGCCAATAAGCAGACTGACCTGCTATCGAGATGGAGCAGTACCGGAGCTTGGGGTTCACTCCTGACCAGATGGAGGGATTGAAGGAGACGACTGAGGCGGCTACTCGGCTAGTGGAGCATGTTCGCTACGAGTATATAGAGAAGGAGCAGAGACTTCTCGTCTCCATGAAGGAGAAGGAGGATGAAGTGGTCTTCGCCAATGACAGGCGGACGAAAATTGAGCTCCAGCTTAAGGAGGCCGACAAGTACTCTACTGAGGTGGAGGCAGCTAATGCTGACATGAAGGCCCAGCTGAAGGAGTCTGAGGCTCGAAGGGAGGCCTTGGAGGCAGAGAGGCGTCAGCTCACCACGGAGAAGGAGCAACTTGCTTTGCAGCTGAAGTTTGTCCCATCCCCCCCAGAGTGTGGTCGAGGACTTTAAAAGGTCCGAAGAGTTTTACGACTGCGCCTTAGAGGTGATGAAGGTCGAGGTGACTGCCTACCTCCAGGTCCTGGTCGGCGAAATTCAGGGGATTGACCCTAAAATTCCTCTCCGGAAGGTGAAATCTCTCTAGGACTTCATCGAGAGTGGCTACTCCAAGGAGGCTCCTGCTGATGTTGGCGAGGAGTCCGTCCCCGGGGCCGAGAAGGAAGCTGCTGCCCCAGAAGAACCCAAAATTTGAAGTCCCAAACTCCCCTGGCAACCATATCTTCCGTTTTTCTTTACTTTTATGATAATCACTCTTGTTTCCCTTTGTTTTTTTGGGAAAGTTTGTAATTATTTTTTGATATCAGACTCAATTATTACTATTTTAATAATATTGAATGCCTTTATATTCATCAGTCTTTGCCTTTATTTGACTTTGAATATGTTGGCTATTCTTCCTATGTCATTCTTGTTTGAATGTTTTTAGAATATTTACCATACTTGTTTTCAACTTCTCTTTACTTTATGATAGTCTCGCCATTATAGGGTCTTGAACCTTTCTTTAGGCTTAGAATGAAGAATGGTAATTCTTTATAGGGGTTAATGGTCAAAGTGTCCCCTAAAGTTTGGCCGAAATTTAAGAATCCTCCTTAAAGTTTAAAATACCCCCTAATGTTAAGAAAATGATGAAAAATTCCCCCTAAAAGAGCATCTAACAAGGGGGGATTTTTCATCATTTTTAAACATTAAGGGGCATTTTAAACTTTAAGGGGGATTCTTAAATTTCGGTCAAACTTTAGGGGGCACTTTGACCATTTACCCTTCTTTATAGATTCATCTACTCCCTTCGCCAAGTTATCTTTAAGGGAACTGTTACTCGAGGATTATGACTTTAAGGAAACTATCATCTTTTGTAGATGTGTTCGCCTTGTTAAAGTTTTAGACCTTTGGAGTGTTCGCGTTGTATCTGTAGTAGCTTTCTGTGTCCTTCCCCATTGGCTGAGCACTCTTGCGGGGCATTGGTGGCCTTGCCAGATACCTTCTTTCCATCTCGACTAGTACCGCCGAGATCTGCCTGTTTAAAGGCGTGAAATACTCGGGGACCTCTGGATGTCTAGGCCATGGGGTTTCCGATCTGGGTTTGTCTCGACCCTTATTATCCTTCTTTTCCTTCCTACTATCGCGTCGGGGCTCTGGAACCACCCTTAGCGAGGTTGTCAGCAAATTAGCTTCAGAGTTCACCCTTTCCAGGTTTATAAAATATTTCGTCCTCACTGCTAGCTCCTCCATCGTCTCTATCTCCTGAACGTGGTAGTTGTTGCGCAGTTTCCTCGAGGCTTTGTTGTCCACATCGAGTCCTCTGTAAAAGGCTCGAATTATCTCCCCATCTGCGACTGTCTTGGATTTTTAAAACATCTGTAAAAGGCTCTGTAAAAGGATTTTCCTGAGGAGCAGAGGTTTGTCTGCGAGCCTTTCCTAAGATAGTATTTAAGAGGGAAATCATCTCCGGGGTTAACTGAATGTTTTCCACAGCCACTTGGACGGTCTGTTGAGCCGAAATCTCTGCAGCGTTTGGAACAGGGGCAGCCTGGAATTCCCAACATATTCTCGTGTCGGCCTCGAAGGGACGACATTAGGGACTGCTTGGCTAGGAAATTCTTGGGGGAGCGGCGAAGTGGCGACGGTATCAGAGATGTCTGAGGATTGCTCATTGGCCTAGTTCCGGTGATTGCTTTTGGAACGAGTTTGCATGACTGTTTTGCTTGATTCCCACAGACGACGCCAAATGTTGGGTCGGAAATTCTCAGGTACTGACTTGACAGTGAATTGAATGCCAAAGGATGGATGATCGCACGCTTTCGCCTGAGCTCCGATGAACCTTCAAGAAAGGGATCGCAACAGAGGGGGTGTCTCTGGGTCCCTCTCCGATACTTAAATGAGTATACTGTGTGTATGAACTCAAAACGTAATGAACGTATTGAAAAGTAAGGGTATTTATAGAGTGAAGAGATCAAATAGTTATAGGCAATATAATATCTTGGTGAATATTGTGCTAGTAAAGATTAGGATAGCAGATATTACGATTATGGCGTAATATTGCAGTTACCGTATGTAATTTTTAGAGAATATGTGCCCGATATACGCGGGATATCGTGGCCATATCTCTAGTGGCGGTTGGTGGGACCAGAGTTGAGAGGTTAGACTCTCTTGACGAGCACTTCTAAGGCGAGCAGTAGGAGGTTGTGACATTGGTTAATGACGACCTGTGATGGAGCTTTGGCATCCACTTTGGTTTGGGTTCGATACTGGACTGCTTTATGAGGGACAGATTAACCTTAATGTGGGTCGGCCCGGTCAGATTGATATGGGTTTTACCCCTGCATAGTTATTGAGTCTCTGAGATATTTCCCTTATTGGGTCATCACTATCAATACTCAACATAATCCAAAATATATTAGATTTTTTTTTAAAAAAACTCATTTAATTAAAATTAAATATAATATGGTGTACTAGTTTAACATTTCATTCGTTAATTAGAGGTATCGAGTTTGAATTATGAAAATGAAAGAAGATTTATGATTTGTAGGCGTGCAAATATGATAAGAATAATACTCTTCAAATGAATCCCATTGAGAAAAAAAATTGTTAATTACAATTTTAAACTTGAGCCCAACTTCAAAAAGAAAATACATGTATGATTGGATTCGGTCATGTTTTTTTTTTCCCCGATCAATTCGAGAGGAACTTGGACCTAGGAGTAGGGTGGGCATAAAAACTGGTTCGGTCGAACCGAATCATATATTTTGTGAATCGTACTGATTTTGAATCGGTTTGGTCCAATAGGTTCAGAAAGGAAACAGTTTTGTGCAAAAATATGGAGCAGTTCATAAGAGGTACCAAAAACTGGTTCACAAACGGTAAACTGTACCACTTCTTGTACCGGTTTTAATATAATATAATATTTAATTATTAAAATATCTACTCTAAACCATTAGACCAAAGTTGGTTCGGTGATGATTTACCATCTACATTAGTATAATGGATTATGTATTATGTTTTATGATTTATAGATTATGGATTATGATTTTTATGGATTATGGTTTATAGATTAAGATTATAGTTTATGGATTATATATTATATATTATGAATTATGTATTATTATAGTTTTTTTTGAAGTATATATAAAGTGGTTCAGACGAACCGGTTCAGAACAGGTATGGTAATTCGGCCAAAATCTGGAGCGGTAAATCGTATCTCTTTAAAATGCGGTAAATGCATGGTTCATGAATCAGTTTGGCCCCAAACCGGTTCATGCCCCCCCTACCTAGGAGTGTCAACTGGTCGCAGTTTGACGATCCACAAGTCATAGGACGGGCCTGGTAGGAGATGTCAGCTCGCGAGTTAGCTTGCCGTAGTAGGGTCTATCTAACAATTTTATAAAATTGTAGTACCTAATATACATTATTAAATTTTATGAGTTATTATGCAATAAAAAAATCATTTAAATGTTTATAACTTCAGTATTCCTCCTCAGGTTAAAAATTAAAACTTGGTTGGATGTTTATAATTTGAATTATGTAATTAGTGTTGAATGATTTGTAACTAAAATAAAAATATGACACATCACATGTCAACCTGCAGGTTAAGATTTAGTTGCTGGCTCGGTCCGCCACTCACGTATTGATCCAACCTTAATATGATACGGGCCGAGAACGTTTTATCATACACAACCCAGTAAAAGCCAACCTTAAAGCCCAACGAAGATTAACTCATATAATTTCTGTGGTAGATTATATTAAACCGATATTGAAACAATTACGACTTATTATGATATTCGAAAATGAAAAATATTATATATTAAATCAAATCAAATATATCTCCTCAATTTCCCCTTATTTTAAAAAAATCGAATTGTATTAACGATTTTAAAAAATAACAAATAAACATATACAAACGGTTAAAATAATTTATCATCTATATCTATATATTAATTTGCTTAAGTTATGTGAAATTATGACAAAATAAGTTTTTTAAGACATTTTGTCATTCTTAATGTTAATTTCATAACTTCTAATTGGTTCATGTCAAACATATAATTCTCTCATATGTGGCATGCCATGTAAGTTAGTTTAAAATCTTCCAAAGTCTCTCATTCATTCTCCCAATGAGTTACAAAATTTCATTAATCTCTTCTTAATTTTCATGTGCATTTATGATTTTTCTTAAGTTTATTTTATTTAATAAATTTTATATTTTATAAAAAGCAAGTAGATGCATATATTAAATCTTTTTATTACAAGATAATTTAAGATGAAATTAAAGATTATTATGCATATTATATATCAATTTTATGAAAATAATAATCACGTGTTAATTTTATGTAGATATTTATAATTATGCATTCAACATAATGTTTTTAATTTATAAACTAAAATAATTATTATACTACGTAAAGCGCGAATCAATTAATTTTTAGTTTACATGTAAATTACTTGTATTTTACTTACTAGGCAGGCTAATGAAAAAGTTTCCTTATATGTGAAATTCAATTGCATGTGAGAGGACCAGAAATCTTGTTTTTCTATGGTCATTGTAATAAATTCAATTAAATAGCCACCACAATTTTTTTTCTCCCTTTTTTCCTTTTACATTGATACACGTGGTAAAATAGATAGAATTTTATCAAATAGATTCCTGATAGAAACTTCATGAAACCCTAAGCTATTGCTTTCATTGCTGTGTAGATTTCCATTGAACTCTCATACATACATATATATATATATATATATTCCAACAAAGGACTTAAAAGACAAGATTGTTTACACTTTATTAAAGTACATTTAATTAACATTAATTCAATTACACAACATAAAAAATAATTATATTTATGAAAAATGTTAAACTTATTTTTATAATATTATACAATATAACAATTATTTATATTTTATAAAAATATTTAAAAATAAATGAGTAGATAATAAAAACAAATGTAACCAATTATGAATATGATGCTAATTAATAATTTTAAAATTCATTTTATGACATCTATTATTTCATATATTTTTAAATAAATACTAACTATCATAATATATATATATATATATATATATATATGTATATATATGCATATTAGTTATAGTAATTATAAATTATATAAGTTATTTTTAAATTTTGTAATATATGTTGATTCTAATAGAATATAAGAATGATATTTTTATAAAAATAGTTCTAAGAAAAGTATGAAGAAATTATATTATAATTATTATTATAATTTTTTCATACCCTAAATTTTATGTCATAATTATAAATATTTACATAAAATTAACATGTGATTATTATTTTCAGAAAATTGATATATAATATACATAATAATACGTAATTCCATCTTAAATTATCTTGTAATAAAAAGATTTAATTTAGTAAATAAAATAAATTTAAGAAAAATCATAAATGCACATAGAAAATAAGAATATATTAATGAAATTTTGTAACTTATTAGGAGAATGAATGAGAGAGTTTGGAAGATTTTAAACTATGTTACATGACATGCCACATATGAATGAGAATTATATGTTTGATATGAACCAATTAGAAGTTATGAAATTGACATTAGGAATTAGAAAATATCCTAAAAAACTTGTCAAAATTTTACATAACTTAGCCAAATTAATATATATATAGATTATACTATGAGATAATGATAATAAATAAAAATGGAATAATTTCAGTTATCATTGTTTCATTGAATTAAATCTGTTCTTTCTAGAATTGGGTCCAATGCATTATTTTCATTTATTTTGTGCCTTTCTTTCTTTACTACATTAATGGAAAATGTTAAATGACACAACAGGTATTTTCCAGCGCAATAAATTATTAATTACTTAGAAAATAATATTTGTATATATAATTAGATAATTAATTCCAAAAAAATAAATGTAAAAAAACAACCAAACAGGTTATCAATAGAGAAAGGATATATCCAATTCCTTCCAAAATAAAATACAACACAGCGGCTGGGGATGCCGGAGAGCTTTAAGTAGGCGGTCACACAGCGGCGACAGTCTCCCCTTTGGCGGCGACCTTAGTTCCGTTGTCGGCCTCTAGCTTCTTCGACGTCAGGGTGCACTTCTTCTCCTTCCTCTCATCTTTACTTATCTGCTGCTGCCTGCACTCCTGGCTGCAGAATGCACTGTCACCTCTGCAGATCCCCCATTTAATTAATTAATTACTATCATATACAACATTAAGCATAATTATAATCAACCAACTTGACGAAATAAACAAATTCTATACTGCAAATTGTTAAAAAGAAAGAGCAATTATATAACGCAGATATATAGATAGATCTCTCAGTTCATAAGTCATTGCCTGATGCATATGCAGTAAAGAATAAAACCTAGATTCCGAAAATGAATGGACACTTGGCAATAAAATAGTAAAAAGAATTCTGTAAATGGAGAAGTACCTGTACATGTAGATATCGCGGCTGGGGACGAGGCGGCGCTTGCAGAGGGCGCAGGATCGGAGGAACTGGCCGCCGTTATCGGAGAAATCAACCGAGTGCCTCCGTATGCGAGGAGAGGAGGCGACTGGTAGTGATAGCCGTTGATCCGAGTTACCGTAGCCGGTGGCCTGTCTCTGGAGATCGGATGGCGGAGCTTCAACGGGTGTGTTGAGATCGAAGGTGATTTCTGACAGACTGGTGGTTCTCTTCAAGGGAGGTCGCTGCCTCTTTCCCAGCATCATTTCTCAGTCTAACACCCACGGCGAGCTGAGCTCCACTAGAGTGAGAGTGTAGGGAAGGAAAGTGGAGAAAGTAGGAAATTAAGGAGAGTATATAAGAAGAGCAATAGACGCAGGAGCAAATCTACACCGTCCATTATAACCAATGCAGATTGACGTCACCTTCACAAATCGCAAGATTGGCTGGCTCTATAAACGAAAAATAATAATAATAGAAGAATAGCTTTTCAAGACAAGGAATTTCATGATGTCATGGCCATGGGGTGCTACAAGTGCACCACTTTTTATGTGTAAAATATATATAAAAATATTATAATATGTTTGATAAATTATTATTTAATGTAAATTTATTTTAAATGATTTATTTTTAATAAATTTTATTCACTTAATTTTAGATAAAATTATTAACTTTTTATTACCAATTTTGTGAACTTTGACTACTGTACACAAATTTTGTAAAATGTTAGTATATAATTGAATCAAAATATGAACAAATACATAAATTTTTTTAGAGAAAAGTAGAAAAAATAATTTATAAAATATATTACTAAAAATAAATGTTTTTTTTTCAAATATAAAATAAAATACTAAAAATATGAAGTAAAAGTTCAAAGAAATATAAGAGCATTTGAATATGAACAAAATATAAAATGTATTTATATAATATATTATTAATATGAACAAATTAAAATTATGAAAATATATTTTTATATTTTATAATTATAAAAAATATGAAATATAATATACAAAAACATTTTTTAGTTTTCTAATTATTAACGTAAAAGTGTGCATGCATGTACGGGAGTTTGGAGTGTTTGGACGATTGAAATAATTGCTGTTTCCCACCAACATAGGTTCGGTGGATACAAACGCTCATGGTGCTTGAAAAAAGGTTGCATCTACAAACCCTAACATAAGATTCTAAATCAATAACAATAATAATAATAAATTATACGATTTTATAATGAGTGTGATGTTAATACTTTTAAGCTTTTATATGTTCGAAAACTAACTAATAGTTTTTATGACATTCTTTTAATTATTTTTTGGACGAATGGTTAGTGATAACCGTATTTCATTTCTAGATATTTTTACAAAGTCATGGTAACCATTATTTCACCATTCCAGCCAATTTAGCAAAGTTCCCAATTGATTAATATTTAGAATTAATAACTCAATCCCTATTTATATTATGACGACTTTATAAATTATTATCCAAACTTTGCATTTTCAAATTTGGTTACAAGTACTTTTGGAATTAGGACAAAATTTTACCTCCATATATTTTTCAAACAAATGTGAGCGGAAATTGATGTAACAGTAGTATATGATTGATTCATGTTATAAAACAAATATGGAAAAAACTTTGGAACATTTAGAAGGAAATTTTGAGTTTTTAATATAATATTTTTATTAAAAGTATAAATAAAAACTATAATTATTTATTATTTTATTAAAACCCCAATTTTTCTCTATTATTATTTCATTATCAATTTTTGTTATTTTTTTGAAAATGATATAGTTTTTTAAATCATGGATCAATCATGTATTAACATATCATTTTTCGTTAAGAGAAAAATAAATAGAGACAATATTTTGCCCCAATTATGAAAGTATAGGTAACAAAATTTAAAATGCAAAGTTCTTATAAATTTTTACAAAACAATTAAAGTTTATGTAGCAATTTGGTTATTAATTTTTATTACTAAACAAGTGTATGGACTTGTAAAAGTTTCATTAAATTTATTTTATAATTTTAATTTTGTGTCTTTTGGTAACTGATTATGACATATAACTAGAAATGTCTATATTCTATATAAAATATATATTAATTTGACTAAATTGTATGCAATTGTGATAAGTAAGTTTTTTTTATGCATTTTCTTACTCCTAATGTCAAATTAATTAATTCTAATTGCTCCATATTAAACATACAATTCTCATTCCTAGGTGACATGCCATGTAAATCACTTTAAAAACTTTCAAGCTTTCTCATTCATTCTCAAGATAAGTTACAAAACCTTAATTAATTCTTTTTATTTCACATGTATATTTATAATTTTGTGCAAAATATATTTTGTGTAGTGGAATTTATACAATACCAAATTACATAATATTATATTTTATGAATATAAATTATGCACATAATTTTTTATATTACAAATTAAATAAATTAATTAAGAAACATCTCATACCTTATTGTAATTTCATTTTTAATATAAAATGAAAGTGAATTTTAACAATCTTATAAAAATACATGTTATTTATTTATAGACTTGAATATTTGTTTTTTCAACTAACAAAGCATTAAAATAAATAAATAAAGCTATTCTTTCTATACATTTTTATATAAGTATGTGACTCTAATAAAAAACATAAAATTTAAGTTAAAAATATTATATGAATAATAAGATATTGTTTTGCAATTTTATTATAATTATCTCTTAATATATTTTGTGAGTTAAGAAAATACAATAGTGTTTGTATGGTTAAAATTACTAAAATTAGTAACATGATTCTAACATTTTTATAAGCATATAACACTAATAAAAGTCACAAAAAACTATAAAAAATAATTAGCATTGTATCAATAATTTTTATTATTTATTCATGTATACTCAATTAATTTTAAATAATTATTCTTAATATTTTTATTCTATAATATACTTTGTAGTATTGAAGCATATGGAGTAGATCATATTACAAAAAATACTAATAGTTTTAACATTTGTTTAGAAATATGCATAATTTTTATTATATAATATAAAATTTAATTATTTTAAATAATGAAAATTTAATATATATTAAATAAGTTATATAAATTTGATTATATATATATATATATATATATATTAATTTTGACAAGTATATATTAATTTGACTAAGTATCCTATAATTTTGACAAGTAAACTTTTAACACAATTTCCTATATCATAGTGTCATAATAATTTAATTTGATTTGTCCATGTAAAAAAAAAAAAAAAACTTACATCCATGTCATCATTCTCTCACGTCCACATGGACACTCTAAAATTAATCAAAAACTTCACATTCAATTTCAAAAGATGTTACATTTATAAATATGTCAAATTAAATTTTGCCTTCAAACAATAGTAAATTGCAAGTTTTGCACCTAACAATTTACTTTGGAAAATTATACAAAAATTAAGAGTGAAATAAATAAATAAGAATGAAAACACAACATTTGTTTAAATAATTTGTAAAATAAATTTGAAATAAATAAATGATAAACAAGACTTATGATATATAAATTATATTTATATATATTTAAGCCTAATTTATAATTATAGTTTAGCTTAATTAACATAAAAAATGAATTAAGTGTTGAAAGTACATAATATTTATAATGGAAAGAAATGATAAACAATAGTAACTAAGTTAATTAAAAACTGAATTAAATAGATAGTAAATGTATGTTGTTTTGTCAAGAATTAAAATATATAACTATTTATTTGATTTCTAAATTTTAAACAAAAAAAGGTAAAAATAAATATAATTTTAAACAAAAGTTCTAAATGTGTACAAAATCATATTTGAGAATTGTTTTTGAAAACAAAAGTATACTACAATAATATTAAATGTTTTAAAATTAAGTATAGAAATACACATGTTAGATTTTCATTTATGTATTTATAAATATAAAATTAAATTAAAATGATACTTTTCGTAAAATTTGTAAAATAATTATTCAAAATTATGCTATTTAGCAATTATTATTATATTTGAAGTAATTTTTTACATATATAAAAAATAAAACTAATAGTATTCTAAATAGTGTATATGCATATATAATTTATTAAGTTATGTTTGTGTATATAATTTTAACATATTTTTAACTAAAAAAACAAATAAATAAAAAATAAGAAACAATTAACTATTACTACATAAAATGTTTATAAATAACTTTTTTTATAGTGTTATTACTAAATGAATTTAACATATATGTAATGAATATACTATAAATAATAAACGTTATACAAAAATGTAAATTGAATAATATTATATTAATAATAAAAATATTTTTTTTAAAGTTGAGTTAATCATATCAATATAATAATATAATTATAAAGTAATTTGATTTGATTTATTTTTGTTAATTAATATAATAATTTAAATTTTATATTAAACTATCTTTATATAATGATAACTTAAATATTTTTTTATATTTTGCACAAAGTGCAAGTTAGTTATCTAGTATAATTAAAATTTGTAAGTTGAACCTTCCAAAACCAAAGCCTTATACTTTGCAAAACATGTACATATGAAAGAAAATGCCAATTACATATTTAAGGGAGTTCTTTTTTATAGATAAGGTAAACTTAAAACAAGATGGGTGAAGAGAAGCTCGCAGCCTAATCCTTAATAAAACATACTAATTAGCTAAACTTTATTGTCATTGAGTAGACAAAACCCACAACGTCCTTTTAGATATCGTTTGTTGTTTCCGTTGGTGGAGTTTCATGGATAACGTAGATTTGTCTTTGGTTAATCCCCATAGCTGCCATGATGTCAGCAACCACATTTGTTTCTCGATAGATATGTCAAAACTTCATTATGTCGAACTGCATCATGAGTTTCCCGCAATCCGTAATGATGATCATTATTTTAATATTTGAAGAATTTTCACAAGAGATGAGTTTATGGGCTGACTGGGCATCTGTTTCTAAGTGAATTAATTTAAAACCGAGATCTTTTGCCAACATTAATCCATATATGATGGCCCAACCTTTTGCTACGAGACTGTTGGAGCATCCTAGTTTCCTAGAGAAGCAGCTATCCATTGACTCATATTATCTATTATCACTCATCCTGAACCCGCATGATTCATATTTCCCCTAGATGTTCCATCTGTGTTGATTTCACCTACTCTTACTCTGGAGGTAGCCATCTAACATTAATAGAGATAAGAGACTTAGACTTCTCCATCAATTGAAAAGCATTTTGATGAAATCTAGCATGAGACAAGGAAAACTAGAAAATGAAGGTATTTAAAGTTTTATATTTAAAAATGAGAGAGTTTTTGTTTTTCCAAATATTCCAAATAGCATAAGGAAAGAACATGGATCATTCAATTCCTTGAATAGGAGCTCCTGAAACCTCACAACCAAGTTTGATCCAATTGTTCAAAGGTAGATGAGCTGTCTGAGCCACTTTTGATGGCAAAATAAAGGAGTTCCACATTTGTTTTGCATGCTCACACCCATGCAAAATGTGATTGATGTCCTCTACTTCTGTTTGACAGATTCTGCAGGTAGCGCTAATGTTGCAACCCCTATGAGTCAACAATTTGCAAGTAACTAATTCGTTTTTGAGACACATCCAAATGAAGTACTGGATTTTGGGAATTATTTTAGTTTTCCAGACCCAATCCCATTGATCCTGAACTTGTCTATTACTATTGTGACCCGCTAAAAGAGAATAGGCAGAAGCAGTTGCAAAGTTACCTGACGTAGAACAATTCCAAATATTCATTTGTCCGGTCACCCGGAATGCTCAACAACTGATCCACTATTCAATTCCAAATATGCAAACTCCTTTGTGCCGTCGCTGTCACCGTCCACTCATAATCATCATCAACCACAACAGCATTATCCGGTGAAGATATTGGTTTTGGAGGAGAATGCTGACGATCTGAACCACCGAAGATGAAGAGAGCTTCATAATCGTCCATGTTCAAGTGAATCTACTGCTAGAAGGTAGTAATTGATGTTCAATGTCCCCGATTCGTAGTAAAAGCAAAAAATTGAGCCTAATCGAGTCTCCGATTCATAATAAAAGCTAAAAATTGAGCCAGCTCTGCCTCGATCGCGTCCTCCGATGTAGACAATGCCTTACCGGACCTCGAAGCCTCCCTGGATATCTCCAGATCTAAGCTGTAATCGTCGTAGGAGCCGCTAGCTGTGGAGTAGAAGTGTTAGTAGCAGGACATACCCTCGTCAGAGTAGTAGGAAAGGCTCCTGTCTACGCTTTCTTGCCGGTGACCCAACTCTAAGTCGATATCGGACATTCTTGATTCCGTGAGAAGAATCAAATGGTGGAATCTGGGTTGAAGCTCGATCAGTTCACTTACAAGGCCTTAATTCACGGATTCTGCAAGACAAGTGAAATGGATAACGCGGAAAAGATGTTAATTTCCACGGTTGATGCCGATTATTTCCCTAGTTATTGCTCTTACTTGTGGATTGTTGATGGATATTGAAATGATTTTGCGCAAATTATGCAAATTCTCAACGATTTTGGTATTAATTAGAAGGCTTTGTAAAATAGAGAAGATCGATTCTGCTTCCTTGTTATGCAGAAGAACGAAATGTCGGGAGATAGTGTTGTATGAAACAATATGGCGTATGAGTATTTTAGAATCGAGAATTTAGCACCCTCATCTAATCTGATTGACGATATGTATAAGAAGAGATTGATGATTAATCTCAAAATATGGAGCTTGACTATTTCCTATGAAGGTGAAAGCCACATTTTGAGGATCTTTTCGAGCAATGTGGTTGATTGGGATGTAATGTCTAAAACCATACTAAAGGAATCTGCAGTAACTTAATTTTTCCAAGTAATGAGCTATTTTGATTTCGAAAATTTTCTTCTATTGAGGTTCCTCATCCCCTCATGATAGAACCAGTTCATCCTCCGGGACTATATGACCTTAGCTTTCTTTTCATTTTCACAAACTTTCTCGGTTCGGTCCCTTCATTTTCTGAATCTGTTGATTACGAGCTTCATCGTTCTCCTCATCGGTTTAAACAGACGAACTTTTTGAAGAAACTTGATGAAATCTATGTCCGGCTTAAAGAAGATGTTCCCGAGGAGCTCCATAGAAAGGCAACAAAGTCATTTCATTTTTTGTAAAATAAATTAATAATTGACACGTGTTTGTAACATGCGAAACTGACGGTAAAATTTAACGGTTAAGTGATGGAGTAACCAATCCGTTACATGCTGAAAGATGTGTAAGCATTGAATCACGCAAAAAACTTGTTTAACCAATAATCACACTCGACAAAAATGTGTAACCATTTAAGTAATTAACCCTTAAAACAATCATATAAAAAAAATTAACGGTTTCAATTTCAATTTTAAATCAAAATGAAATAATAAAAAATTTCAATCCTGAACCTAAGATCGACACTTATCCTATAGAATATGATGTTATTCTCTTTTCTATGTACAACCTGTTTTTTTCACAGAATAGAGACGGAATAGGTGATACAGATTTTGTATGAAGTTATTTTTTTTCGCGGAATTGAAAAAAAATTGGAATACGGAATCCTAGAGGGGTGGTAATACGAATTCCGTTCAAAAAGTTTGGATTGCGTATGGAGGGCACACCCGAAATAAGGAATACAAGGTAAACAGACTAAAATACCCTTATGTACTTTGCGTATTGACAAAATTGCCATGCTCCTTCATTTTAACCGTTCAGTTGCTCTCGCGTCTCCCTCCATAGTTTCTCCTTCCGCAGCTTCTCGTTCAGCTTTTCCTTCTACAACCTCTCCTTGATCCTTCATCAGGTACGTACGCTTCCTTCTTCTTCTCATTCATACTTGTTCGAAGATTTCAACAGCTACCCCAAACCAGAATTCACGATTCTAGGTTCTGCAGTATTTGCATTTGATGTAATTGATGAATTGAAGTTGCATTTGATGAATTTGCAGTGTTTTTTTCATGAATTGTTGAATTGATGAATTGAATATGAATTCTGGGTTCTTTGATGTTCGAAGACTGCATATGTTGTTCTTTGATGTTCGATGATTGCACTTGATGTTCGAAGACTACTCTTATGCTACTTGTAGTGAGTATAGTTGGTGAATGTTAGTCCAACATATCAATGGCCATATTCTACTTATTTATGATTTTGTATTTTGGTTCTTATGGTACAGTAAATACATTATTAAATAGACAAATATGTAACTCTGGTGTAATTAATGCTATTATGGTTATGCTAAATATATCGTTGATGAATCTTGGTAAAAAGTATGAATTTATCTTAATTCAACTATTTGATCTTAATATTAATTAAATAAATTGTTTTAAAAGTTTTTTTTTATATTATTAATTAATTATATTATAAATTTTTATTATTCTTAATTTTAAAAATTAATACAAGTTATTTGTATTATATACTATTTAAGGACATGTATGTCATTTTACTATATTCTATTTAAGTTATGTCTAATTGTTTTTACGTTAATTTCGGAAGGAAAATGTTGGGTATCATTAGGAGATCCTGTCCCAACATTTAAATACTTTTAAAAATTTCTTAATTACTATCAAATATAAATATAACGACAAATTGACCTCAACTTTTAATATAATGACAAATTGTTAGTGTTTGATTTTAAACATATTTTTACGCTAGACACCAACACGTGCAATGTACATAAATTACTATTTTTACATCTTTTTGATTTGTCAATAATATTTAAATAATGGCAAATCGGGTGGATGGCAAAAAAAATTAATTTAATTTAGTGTAATGGTTGATGTCCTTCAAGCTATGAATTCAACTAACGGACACTTGGTCCAACGGTATCACCTCTTGCTTAGAAGCAAGAGGTCACGAGATCGATTCTCGATGTAACCAAGATTAATTCTTGGATGGCAAAAAAAAAAGCTATGAATTCAAATTTTAACTCTAATAATATATATGTCGGGTGTGCTGGTGTCCTCCAAAAATTAGTTAGGTGGTTGGTTGAAGAAATTTTAAAAGAAAACTTAGAACGATAAACAACGAATTTTTTCAAAATCTGTATATATAAGTTTTTTTTTTGGAAAAGTAGGTATGAAAAAAAAGTATTTAGGAAAACGTTCATACGCGTGACTTGGGGACGCGCCTATTACAATAGGCGCTACCCCAATTCACACCTATTGTCATAGGCGCTACTTGGGGGCGCGCTTGTGCCACCAATTATTTGCACTATGCACCAATTATTTACGAACGAAAACAGTAATTTTAAATTAAACCGAGGCTTCCTTCTTTCATTTCATCCGTTCCTTCCTTCATCAACTTCCTTCTGCTTCCTTCCTTCATTTCATCAGCTCTCCAACTTCTTCCGATAGTAAGGTATGTTATTTATTTTTGTATATTGTATAATACTAATTTGCTAAAAATTAGTAGGAGTTATATTTAACTAAAAATAAGCATATCTGATAAGAATTTTGATAATACTAATTCTTTAAAATCAAACATGACAGAGATTGGTATAATTTGCTTATATGACGACGAAATAGTGTCTCAGAATGGTAGTGAAGTTTATGTGGGTGGTACCTCCAGTATCACTACAACTACCTTGGATATCTCTCTTTGTAGACTAAAGGAAATTATATGTATGGAGTGCGGTTGACCGGATGTTGAAGCGATCTGCATAAGCATTTCATATAAAATTACAAATACTGATGGACTTTGCAAGTTTGTACGTATTCGATCACAAAGTGCATTGTCTTTTGCTGTACAATTAAGTTCTGCTAGTCGATTTAATGTGTTTAGCGTGACTAGAGGACTCAATGTGATTCCAAACATTACTTATAGTGGTGATGAGACAGTGAATATTTTGCATGGTCACAACAATAATCTCTCAGATGACGATGTCGACGTTGATGCACTCTCAGATGACCATGTGGTTAATGAAGAAGATCCATATATTGAGCATTTTACAGGGCACGTTGATGAAGACAACGAAGAGGTGTTTGAAGTTGGTGAGAATTCTGAAGATGTACACGGAGGTGTCCATGGTGGAAGCAGCTCACACGACGTGCAAATGATGCAACCAACTGCTGAAAATTGGGTTGATAGTAACTGGATCGACAACTTTAAATCAAGGGATGAGTGGTCTATGACTGTTGATGACACGTCGAGTGAAAGTTTCCTAAATACAAACATGAAGTTTAGTAGTAAGGACGAGTTAGCTGCCGCTGTGAGGAAATGGCACATAGCAAATTCTAAGGTGTGTACTGTTGAGTCATCCAATCCAAAATCAATTGTTTTTAAGTGTAACGTTGATCCTACAAATTGTTCGTGGTCATTGAGAGGAAGTCTTTTTAAGCATACTAGATTGTGGAGAATTTCCAAACTGCATTCTCCACATACATGTGCTAATGAAGTCCTCATTGAACGACACCAAAACATCGATTGCAAGTTGATAGTGTCTTTGATAAGAAATTCAGTTTTAGCTGACACGGGTCTGAAAATTTCAGTAATTCAGTCAATGGTTGAGCATGAGTTTGGTTCAAAAATTGCATATCCAAAGGCATGGTACTCCAAACAAGTAGTGTTGGAGTCGTTATACGGAACACACGAAGATGCCTTTGTAAACCTCCTTAGGCTACTGTCAGCTATGGCCGTATATATCCCTGGGACAGTTTATGATTTCATGCCCGAAAGAGTAAATGTTGAAACTGAAGTAGCAACCTTTGGAATGATGTTTTGGTCCTTTGGTCCAGCCATTGAAGGATTTGTCCATTGTCGGCCTCTTATAAGTATAGATGCGACACATTTGTATGAGAAATACAATGGAAAAGTGCTTGTAGCCGTATCGTACGATTCTAACAATGGCATATATCCTTTGGCATTTGGTATTGCAGACGGAGAGACAAACGAGAGTTGGAACTGGTTTTTACATCATCATAGGGATAACGTAAAGAAGGATCGATATGTATGTCTAATGTCTGATCGGCACAGGGCAATAATTAACGCGGTAGAGGCTGTATATGGTCAATACGGTATTGGAACACATCACTTTTGTGCACGCCACCTAGCAAGTAATTTCAATCATGCCTTTAAAAGTGTTATCCTGAAAAAACAGTTGTACATAATGGCAAGTACACTTGATAAACGTAAGTTTGATGTTTGTTATTCTAATCTATTGGCGATCCATGATGGAAAGTACAGGGATTGGATATCCAACATACCCCTTGAGAGATGGGCATTAGTGTACGATGGATGAGCTCAGTATGGAAACATGACAACGAACATGGTTGAAGTGTTTAACGGCGTTTTGAAAAGCGCAAGGGCATTGTCGTTGACTGATTTAGTCAAACTAACTTATTGGAGATCCAATACGTACTTCTTCAAGCGTCGACACGAAGCAATGGTTGCCATTGAGGAGTCGAAGGTATGGTCTGACATTGTCCAAAATACCATTACTCGGGCACAGAAACAACTTGGTAGGATGCAAGTTGCCCAGTTCAGTCAAGAATACGGTATTTTCCAAGTGCGTGATATTGGTAGATTTGTACAAGGTGTCGGTTGGACCACTCCCGGGAATTATACGGTTAACGTGGTTGAGCAAAAATGTGAGTGTGGATTATGACAAATATATCATCACCCGTGTTCACATGGAATGGTATCACTCACTAAGGCAGGGATGCAATGGTCTCCTCATGTCGATCCGCTATATTTGAATCATGCACGTCTAGCAGCATACTCACCATATTTTCAACCAATACCAAACGATTATTGTTGGCCACAGTTTGATCTTCCAAAGTACACTCATGATTCGGATAGGTGGAGGACAAAGTGCGGTAGAAGAAAATCCAGTCGTATTCATAACGAGAGGGACGCTAGGGAAGGTTTGCCCAGGAGAAACAACTGCTCCAAATGCGGTGGAAGTGTACATAACCGGAAGACATGTAAAGCTCCACGTTAGGCTTCATAAGAAAAATGTTGTAATTTGAAGATGTTGTAATATGGAGTATATCGTACTTAGAGGATGTTGTAATTTTTAAGAAAAATGTGAATGTCAAAATTTCATGTAACCAGTGTCATTACTCTTTTTATGTCAGTAGTTATGTCCACTAAAATTTTGGGAAAAAAATAAAACAGTGAAAAAATTAGCACCTTCTATTTCACATCAATTGTAAGAAATGTAAAATTTTGATGTTTCTCAAAAAAATTAGGACAATTAACTAAATAACATAGAAGATGAATGCACTAAACTACTCGGAAACTAGTTCTTACACACAGTTAATAATAATACGTTCCAATATTATTTAATGGAACACTAAACTACTCGGAATACTCCTCTTCAGATTCTTCACTTGAGGAGGGTTGTCGGGGACGACGTTCAACAACTCTAAATTTACGTGACGGTCCGAATGACCCTCGACTTGAGGAGGGTTCCCCGATGACCCCACGTCCACGCCCTAGTGCTCCCAAAGCACCTCCTCCAACATTGCTTGGATCAGAATACCATGAGTGTGGTAGTTGCCTCTGCTCACGTTCGGTTAATTCATCCGCGTGTTGGATGTGTTCTTCGTACACAGGTAGTTGACCGATAGCGTCATAAGACGACCAACAATTTTCTAAGTAAGACTCGCCCAGTAATTTGAAATTCCGCTTTGTGAATTTGAGGGTATCTTTTGCAGCTTTCCGTGCTAGGTAAATTCCTCTAGCCATAAACCTCATCTGCAATATTAAGAATAATGAATTGTCAGGTATTACGATTTGATGAAATGTACATAAGTAATGTCTACGTAGTTACTTATCACTGTCTCTACTTGGCCTCCGTGAGGGACAAACAAAGCTCTTGGTTGATGAGCCCGTAAAGTCGTACCAGTCTCTGGAAACGGAGTCGTGATGAATCGTCGAGTTATTTGCCGATACCATGTCATATATTGTGCGGCGTTCATCAACGGTTGGTGTTCCCGCTGGACAAAAGGGACACGATTGTTCCATAGTGCGATCATATCTTGATGCATTGTTGTCCAACGACGTTCCCCCTGCGAACCTTTACGTGATATCTTATGCAGCCTCACATGATCTTGAACCTCAACATGTGTTATCTGTGTAATGTGTTGCTGCATTCCAAATTGCCGCATGACTCTATCTGGACAGTGCCACTCGACCACGTTAAAATAGATAAGTGGCACCCTCGCTCGGAATAACTCGGGTCGCTCATGACAGATAGGGGTGCAGTAGCCAACCTAAAGGGACTGTACGACATCCATGTCACCTAATATTGAAAGTTTTTCGCAAATATAACGCAATGTTAATAATATTCGCAACATAGATAAGAAATATTGATTCAAATATGGTACCTGATCAGCTGACTGAGACTCCAAGTCATCCCTATAGTACACCAATTTTGTAGTTCTAATTTGGTGACTAAACGATCTTTTGAGAAATGCCCACCTATTAAGAAAAATATTCACAATTAAAATTTCATCAATATTACGAATACAAATGTTTGTCACAATCAATCTAAATAAAAAATAAAATCAACCTGTATCCTAAGGGATGCAAATCTCCACCAAGCACTTCCCCCTGGAGCATAGGACAACCAACGTGGAGGTGCTCCCACGACCATAACTGTAGTGTACAAAAATTAATAAAATTGTACAATCAATTCTAAATATTCATACAAAACTATCATATGGAATACCTGTACTAGGATGGCATAGCCTGAGAATGTTGCAGCGTTAATCTCAGATGCCTCACACAATCCCTGATATGTAGCAACCAAAACAGCTGAACCCCAACTATAATGAGCTACTCTTTGTAATTCCCTCATCAGTGGTAAGTAGATTAACGACACCTTATTATTCTTTGTCGTTGTAAACAACACACCACCGAGTATCATGAGGATAAATGTCCTCGCTTGTTGTTCAGCGGTAAGATGAGGATGAAAAAAATGTTGTCGTAACGTAGTCAACTTTACAAAATATTTACGACCTTGTAAGTTCAGACCCAATAATTCCAGACCCGCAGCATCCATATCTTCCTCAAGTGCATAATCATCTGTCACTGCATCTTCGTGTATACGAAGTCCAAGTATCACGGCTACGTCCTCAAGGTGTGTGTCTCTGGCCGCCAACGCTCGGACAATGACGTCAGTAACTTAGGATCTAGTTTGGGATGTGACATAATAACCACATCCCATAAACCAACAGCTTGCACAATCGCTTTAGCATTTTCTGAAATTATATTTTCTTCAAGTTTTGCACATCGAAATGTGATCTGTTGGTTACCACTAAGATCTGACGAACGATGTTGGTCTTGTCCTCAAAGGACCGATGGATCCAAAGGACGAACATTTATCACATTTGGACCACGCGACTGATTAGTCATATCTACGCGCGACGACATGATAACTGTACAATTAAATAGTATAAATTTTTAATTTCTAACAATTTATATTTTTTTCCACAATTTTCTAATAATTCAAATATATATCATTAATTTTTAATAATATATTTAATTAGCAACATAATTACTAATGTGTCTAATTAGCCCAACCACAAATATTATCCATAATATATTTATAAAAACAAAATTATATATTTATTAAAAAAAATTAATAATAATAAGAAAAAAAATTACCTTCCTCGGGCGGGTGTGGAGGCGGCACGACACAGTGGGTGGAGGCTGCGGCACGGGGCGGGGTGGGCAGCAATTCAGGGTCGCGGCTCGAGGGGGCACCGCTGGAGGGTCTGGATGGGATGGAGGCTTCGGAGGGGGCGCGGCTGGAGGGGGCTGGAGGTTTCGGAGGGGGCGCGACGGTTGGAGGTTGCTTCTGAAGGAGTGGGCGCGGCTGGAGACGGGAGGTGTGCTGAAGGAGACGGGGGCGGCTGAGCAAATGTTAGGGTTGGGGGATTTATAGAGGTCGCACCTATGCATAGACAAAGAAAGTGATCATTATCGAGAATAATTTCGTGATATTGATTCAACACAAGAAAATGTTTTTGCACCCTAAAGGATGATATATAGCCTCGTCATCGTAATGAAGCCTATTTTAGTATTTTTATTTGTAGGATATTGACACCCATATAGGGTGCTAAATACAAGTCATAAATATATCAGGGACTAAAACGTAAATACTTAAAATAAGTAACTACCCCAAGGATCTATAAGAAAACCCATTTGGCTGTGTTTTAGAAACACTCTCCAAGGAATCCTACTTCAGTAATATTATTATTGTCTTAGGCAATCTCCTGTGAAAACATAAGGAGCGATCCGCTTAGTGACGTTTCCTTCCGACCGGTAATTCCTACAGTGATTCCGAACCGCTGACGATCATTTCGCTTCCGCTTCCACACGCCGTCGAACGAGCAATGTAAGTGTCATTGTTGTATTGCGATATGTTGTCTATCTAACGTGTGTAATTTTCCATGCATGTGAATAGAATTCTAACATTGGTATCAGAGCCAAAGGTCCAGTTTCCGATTCGTCGTCTTCGTGACGATAATGCTGTGACGATTTTCGTATCGTTTCTCAGTCGTTCCAACGATGTTTTCCTTCGGTGTCTTCGTGACAAACTCATTCCAACAAAGTGTGTTGTCTTCAATATGTGGCGGCATTTGCATGGCATTTGCTGTGGCAAAAACATCCCAACGAAGCATATATTTGCTGTGGCAAACAGTTTCCAACAAAGTGTGTTGTCTTCTCTACGTGGCAAACAAGTGGCGTGGCATTTGCATGGCATTTACTGTGGAAATCACATTCCAACGAATCATCCATTTGTTGTGGCATGGGCGAGCAATGGAAACAAGTTTCCATGTGCTGCGATCACTCTTTGGCAAGTGAGAATGTGCGGCGAGAACCATGTGCATCGATCATTCCTTGGGTCGGAAACGAGTTTTTGTCGACTCGTTGGAGAAGAGAATACGAAGACTCGCCACATCTCATTGACAAACGAGCGTTCCATACATGATGGCTCATCGGAAACGAGTTTCCGGTGACTCCTTTGAAACGAGTTTCCGGCGAGGTGACCACAAATGTCCCACCACTGAACCACCGTTCCCTATCATTTGAAGGAAATGAGTTTCCATCAAAGTCACCGGTTTCTGTCGAAGTCGTTGGTGATAGGTTATCCAACGGTTACTAGGAAGTTGAAGACGGTTACCTTTAGAACTTGAAACGGTTAGTGATGGAGGTTAAGTAGTTTGGTAATGGAGAAATGGAGCAATGACTTCGTGGGAAGAGAGGTTGAAGATGAGTGTAATTGGAGAGAAAATATCCTTTATTTTCGGATTTTTTATTAAAAAAAATATTTTTTTTGGGGGAACTGGTCTGGGAACCGGTCCAAACCGATCTGGGCACTGGTCCAGACCGGCTTGGATCTGATTCCCAGACCGGACTGGGCAGAGGCCCATCAGCTGGGCCCTGCCCAGTCAACAGCTGGGTTTCAGCCCAGCTGCATCTGGGCCTTTGCCCAATTTGCAGCTGGGCTGTCCCAGCCGGCTAGGCCCTGACCCAGTCATCCTCTGTGCCGCGGCCCAATAGTGGTCTGTGGTCAAATAGATCGGGTCATGACCTGGTCCATGAACACAATATTTTTTTGGGGCCCTTAATTTTTAAAAATGTTCAATTAGGTCCTCAAACTTTATTTAGGGATAAAATAATTTTATTTTATTTCAAAATGATCCCTATTTTTTTAAATGCAATTAATGGGTACTTATATTTGTTAGTATCATGTATAGGATATCTTTTATGGATAAGTTTTTTTTTAATTGCATGATGACTCCTATAGTTTAATTTGTTTGAACTATATGCGAATTAGTTTCGCTAAAGTCTTAAGGGATTCAATTGTGATATTCTTGAGTTTAAATTGAGTAAAAATTATGTCTAGAAAGACCGAGCTAGAAGTGGAAATTAACACCGTGCCCCTTCATCCCTGGCCTGGGAACCTACGGGTTCTGCCTAAGAAAGGGGAGAGTTTGAGCCCGTCATGCAGACCCTTCGGTCCACCTAGGAATTTTTACTCTAAACGTAATTTTAAGAGAATATTACATTTTGGTCCCTATAGTCTTCTAAAATGAGAATTTGGTATGAGTTAGTCTTGTCCAATTCTCTAAGGGGTACCTTGTATTTTGTTTTTGTTGTTATTAGGTACTAAGCATGTTATAACATACATGTTGATTTCTTTTAATGTTCACATGTATGAATACTCGTCATAACCATGTTAAGATAGTTTTTTTTACACGTCATACATGTTGATTTATTTTTGTATCCATGTATAAGTAAGTGTAATTACCATAACAAGCATGATATGTTTTATTTGTTATAATCAATCTAAGAATCGTTTGATATTAGTATGTCTTACCTGATACATTGTTTTTTTTCACATGCTTGTATCTAGTCCCTAGAAATATAATTTTGCCTAATGTGATTGAAATACGTAACTTATTTATCGAATGAATTAATCATCATGTAGCATGAACTTTAAGACGATGATTGGGAACATATTGACCTTTTGACTCTGGGTTATGTGTTGATTAATTTGTTCGGTCAATAGGTTGAGTGGGAGCATGTGTGTGTTGAACATTTTATCTTACATGTTATTATGATGATCATGGAATATATGTTATTCTTTTACATGAAGAATGGCAACTTCTAGCAAGAATGTTATAGCCGAGCTTAACAAAGGATTGAAGCTAAATGGCGATAACTATGACGTTTGGAGTATGAAAATCCAATACGTACTCGAGGTTGAAGAGGCTGTAGAAGCCCTTAATAATGTCATGAACGAACCCGATGTTGGGAATCAGCGAGCATCGACGTGAACTTGCAACCTATAAAAGCTGGAAAAAGAAAGATGGTCTAGCTCGTCTCACTTTGTTGAGTGATCTAGAGGATGATATTTTAAAGGAATTCAAAAACTATCAGAGGGCTAAGGACCTCTGGGATGCACTAAGGGAAATGTTTGGTACCTACTCCACTGCAAGAATAAGATCTTTAACTGTTAAGTTTGATTCCTATAAAAAAAAACGTCCTGAGCACTCTATGAAAACGCATCCCCGGCAAATGGCCAATATGATTGTTGAGTTATGTGATGTCGGTCATGTATTGACTGACGAGCAACAAGTCCAAGCAGTGATTCGCTCCCTTCCAAGTTCTTGGGATCTGATGAAGACTACCTTAACCCACAATACTCAAATCTGCACTCTAGAAGAAGTCCAGAGGCATCTTGAGTTAGAAGAGGAACGCCTTCAAGCAACTAAGTCTTTGTCTAAGTTGCACATTTAATCATCTTCCAAACCTAAAAATAGGTTCAAGAGGAAGAGACATGATCAATTCCAAGGGAAAGCTGGCCCAAGTAAGAAACCTAAGGCTGCTCGGCAGCCCAAGCAGAAAAAGAAAGTTCGTGTGCAACTGAAAAGGGTCAAATGTTTTAACTGTGGCAACAAAGGACACTTTGCAAAAGATTGCACTCAGCCCAAGCGTCAGGTATGTCTTGACGACACTTATACTAGTGACATTCACATCTCTAGTTCGTTTTTTTAGATGAATCTAATCCTTTGTGGATCATTGACTCAGGATCGACCGACCACATAGCTCGGGATAGAAACGCTTATGTAGATTTCCATCGAATT
The DNA here is from genome assembly GCA_946814005.1 of Chamaenerion angustifolium. Lineage (NCBI taxonomy): Eukaryota > Viridiplantae > Streptophyta > Magnoliopsida > Myrtales > Onagraceae > Chamaenerion > Chamaenerion angustifolium. Next base: position 24,819,964 of record OX328270.1, on the reverse strand, counting down.
TCACATGGAGCAAAATGGGTTTATGTTGGAAACAACTCACGAGTTGAGGTCGTAGGAATCTGGACATGCAAGTTAGTCATGCGTGATGGCCGATCTCTACTACTATGCGACATCCTTTACGCTCCACAAATTCGACATAATGTTATGTCTGTTTCTGCTTTAATGTTATTTGGTTACAATTTAAATTTTCATGACAATGTTTTTGAGTTAACCAAGGGGTCGACTCTGTATGGACAAGGCTTTATTTCTGGTGATTTTGTTGTATTAGACTTGGATACTTACGAAAATTCCAGGTTTTCATTACTTACTTATTCTCGCAATTATGATAGCGATGCAAAAGTATGGCATGCTAGATTAGGCCATATTGGCCAACAAAGAATGCAACAACTAGCAAAAACTGGTATGTTGCAAGGCATTCAAGATGTGGAATTGTCTACCTGTGAATGTTGTCTAGCAGGTAAATCCATGCGAAAGCCTTTTGGTAAGGCAACCAGAGCTAACTTTCCTCTTCAATTAGTTCATTCTTACTTTTGTGGGCCTATGAATATACGAGCTAGGCACAGGGCTTTCTACTTCATTACGTTTATAGATGATTACACCCGTTTTGGTCATGTCTATTTGAATGCACACAAATCCGATGCCTTACAATGCTTCATGAGCTTAGTGGAAAATCAATTAGATCGAAAGATTAAGTACCTTCGGACCGACCAAGGTCGTGAATATCTTTCAACCCAATTTCAGGCGATATGTAATGAAAAAGGTATCATTCATCAGTTGACGATTCCTTATACTCCGCAACAAAACAGTGTAGCGGAGAGACGTAAAATAACGTTACTTGAGATGGTTCGGTCAATGATGGCACAAGCTAACTTGCCAATTCAATGTTGAGGGGATGCCTTATTGATTGCAACTTATGTTCTCAACCGCGTACCTACGAAAGCAGTGGTGACCAGTCCGTATGAGTTGTGCACTCGAAGACGTCTGGATCTACGCAACTTAAAACCATGGGGATGTACGTCCTATACCCACGATCTTTCACATAAATATGGCAAGCTAGGCCCGAGAGGTAAAAAGAGTGTGTTTGTTCGCTACTCTGAGACTTCTAAACGTTACGTATTTATCGGTCAACATGACACTGGGATTGTTACTGAATTTGAATTCCGAAATGTCACATTTATCGAGGATGAGTTCCCGAGAAAGGGTGATATAGGTCAAGACTTATCTCTTTATGAATCTCTGAATCTAGACCAACCAAGCTCACCTCATTCGAGTGGGAGGAATAAAGGAGATAATGAAATAGTTCATCATCTACAACAATATCTTTCACCGATTGTTACGATTAGAAGTGAGTTTGGCGCTCCAAGTGGGAGTGAAGAAATGGGACTTAATCTGAGTGAGAGTATTAATATGAGATTAAACGAGCCTCAGTCAGGACGAGGATCTCGTAAAAGGATTACGGGCCGACGATTTGAGATTGAAGGCGGCGAACTCTTTACAATGCTCTTACAAGAAGAAAATGAGCCACAAACCATAAGTGAGGCTATTTTTAGCCCTTCTCGTAATAAATGGACAAAAGCAATGGATGAGGAAATAGAGTCGATGGAGGCCAACAATGATTGGAAAATTAGTTGACCTTCCTAAAGGACGTAAAGCTATAGGGGCCAAATGGGTCCTCAAAATAAAGCACAAAGCCGATGGCACAATTGAGCGATATAAGGCCCGATTAGTAGCTAAAGGTTATACCCAACAACATGGAATAGATTTTGTTGAGACGTTTTCTCCTGCTATGCGTTTATTCTCTATTCGGTTAATACAGCTATAGTAGCTGTCGGACGTCGGATCCGACTTTCCCCGACCTGTTTTGGAGAATATTTTTATTTTTCATTTTGAAATGTCGGGTCTTGGCGAGCGAAGGGTCCGGTCGAGCGGGGTCATCAACCAGACCGAAAAAATTGAAAGAGTCGCCACCGATTAATTGAAGGCTAATCGGAATCCTAAAATTGCCTAGGGTACATGGTGTTAACATCCTAGGGCTTGGAAAGGTCTACGTCTAGAGAATCGAGTTCGGGGGTTTGATTACGTCTTAAGGGCTCGCGAGCCCATAATCCGCCCTTTCGGTACTTTAGTTTGCTTTTGAATTTTATATTTTTTTTTCTACTTGCCCGATTTACCCAAATTGTCCAATTTGATAATGTTTGGCTAAAGAGATGACATGCATTTTTTTAATTAACAATATACAAGCATTTTTTTTAAATTTTTTTGAGTTAATTTAAAATAAATAAACAAGAGAGAATAAACTTAATTGTGCTAAATCAAAAGAGTGGTTTAACTTTGGGGTCATTTTAAGTCGTGTCAAACGTATACAAATGATTTTGAAAATACGAAGCATATTTGACTAATTTGTGACACCTTGAGAAGTAATGGGATGTCCAGAAAAGTTTAGGGACCAACATGCAATTATTTAAAATTTCGAGCTGATTTGGAAAAATCTTTTGAAAATTGCACAAATGACCCAAATCTTTCTAGTTTGGTTTATAACACTCGGTAAAGTCCCAAAATGACCCGAGAGTCCAAGGACCGAGTTGTAGCCTTCATCAAAGTTTGGGAATGACTTAATTCATTTTCAAAAATATTTTTTTTTACTGAAACAACCTCCATAATTTTCACAAATGTTTAAATATGACCCCAAAGTTATACCAAACTTATAACCGAGTACGATTCTTATACGAAATACAACTATTAACACATAAAATCGATGAAACAAACTTCATTCACATTAAGAAATACAAACATCGAGCACGATAGGAGATATACCTAAGTTATTCGAAGTTTAGATACCTCACGAGGAACCGAGACCTCTATTCGTCGATTTTTCATCACTCAATTTCTATCTATTTTTTTTTCACTCACTATCACTCAAATCCCCACTTTGAATTTTTTTTTCTCTTTTCTTTTTTTCTCTTTTCTTTTCCTTTCTTTCCTTTGTTTTTCTTTCTATTTCTTTAAACAAGCTTAAGGCAAGCTTGTTCCAAACTATCCTTTGGCCTATTCCTCCTTCTTCAACCGTAGCTATCCCTTGCATTTGTAGAGTTTTCTCCTCCAAATAAATGATAAACATGGACAATACATGGTGGATGGCAAAGGTGATAGCAATTGGGAAAAGGTGATTGGGAATTGGGAGGTGATTGGCAATTAGGAGGAGTTTTGATGATAATTGGAGATAATTTGGCTAAGGATGAGCAAAGGTGATCAAGTGGTCAAATGGTGATGGCAATTAGGAGACTTTTGGTGCCAATTGGGAGAAATTGGGAGTGATTTGGGGTATGGTGGGAATTTGGACGAAAATGGATGCAATGGTGGATGTTTGGCCAAAAATGGGTGCCATGGGTTTAGGGGTTTATGTTTAGGGGTTTATGTTTTGGGGTTTAGGGTTTGGGATTTTATGGTTTGGGGTATAAGGTTTAGGGTTTAGAGTTTCAGATTGAAGGGTTAGGGTTTAGGGTTTGGGATTTTAGGATTTGGGGTTTAGGGTTTTAGGGTTTGGGGTTTAAGGGTTTGGGTTTTAAGGTTTAGGGTTTAGAGTTTGGGATTTAAGGTTTCGTGTTTAGGGTTTGGGGTTTAGGGTATATGATTTATTTTATTTTTGCTTTTTTTCTTCGTCTCGATCTTTCTCGTCTCGGTTCCTCACGTACGGTATTTTGACCCCGAGCCAAAATTAGGTGTTTACAGTTGCCCTTCTTTGAACACACACTCATGGAAGTGATCTCATGAGTGTGTGTTCAAAGACAAACAACTGATTTTGTCTCCTCTTTATTCATTATTTACATAGTAGACAAACATCATCACGCCATTTTCGGAAGCTAGACACCTATAGGACCCGATCGTTGACGATGATTTACGGAGACTGAGCGCGTAAATGCTCATCAGGTTGTGACTCCTAGAAGATGGACACCTATAGGTCCTGGTCGTCGAGGATGACTTGCGGAGGTTGAACACCCAAAGGCTCCGTTTGTCGGCTTGTGACTCGTTAGGGATGACTTGCGGAGGCTGAACACCTAAAGGCTCCGCTCGTCATTTTTATTCCCAGAAGCTGGATAACTACAGGTCTTGGTTGTTGAGTATGACTTGCGAAGGTTGAGCACCTAAAGGCTCCGCTCATTGTTTTTTTTATTCCTAGAAGCTGGATAACTACAAGTCCTGGTCGTCGAGGATGACTTGCGAAGGCTGAACACTCAAAGGCTCCGCTCGTCGTTTTTTTTTGCCATCAACGAGTTGGAAGTTGAGGATTTTTCTAGTCAGAAGCATCGTTGAGGATGGTCTGCGGGGGTTGAGTACCTCATGGCACCGTTCGTCGGCTTGAAACTTTCAAAAGATGGACATCTACAGGTTCTGATCGTTGGGGATGACTTGCGGAGGCTGAGCACCTAAAGACTCTGCTTGTCGGCTTGTGACTCCCAGAAGCTGGATAACTACAGGTCCTGATCGTCGAGAATGACTTTCAGAATTTGAACACCTAACGACTCCGCTCATCAGCTTTTAATTCACTTTGGAGGTAAAAACCCTTCTCGAGATGTCTGACTGCTTGTGCGAACTTCTCAGATTGTTTTCTAATTAATCGACTTTGGAGTCCTTCTTGATGGAGTTCCCTAAGTCATTCATGCTATGCTCACAAGGTGTATCCATGAAAGTTGTCAAGACAGCTCAAATTAATGTCGATCACAACTTCTTTTTATTGCTGCTGTGGGAAACACTGTCGTTCACTTTTGAGCATTCTTTTTATTTTTTTATCTCTAAATTTTCTTTCATTTTGCTACGGTATTTTTTTTACCGCACCTCTTAGTTCCCTTATTTTTTGCCTAGGTCGCCCTTTTGGGTTTTCCACATAGCAGGGATTTGATTCCTTTCCTTTTGCCACGATCGCCATTTTTAGGGATTTTTAATCATGACCCTCTTCCCTAAATTTTGCCTAAACCGCCCTTTCGGGTTTTCGATTTAGCGGGAATTTCTCTCATTTTTGGAGGCTCGCTTTCTGATTACGAGTTTTTTTTACTGCATCCACATTGATTGGATTGGAGAGTTCTCTGTTGTCCATGTCAGTTGATGATCATGGCTCCCCCGCTGAAAATCTCTTTGAAGACATAAATCCCTTCATATTTAGGTACAAACTTGCCCCGAGAGTCTGGATTGACTTGAAGGATTTTTTTCTTCTGAGAATTATATTGTCTGCTTGCAATTCCTTCGGGCGCATCTTCCTGTTAAATGCACGAGCCATACGTTTCTGGTACAATTGCCTGTGGCACAAAGCGATGAACCACTTTTCTTCTATGAGGTTCAATTGTTCATATTTGCATCTCGCCCACTCTGGCTCGTCCATTTCTGCCTCAGTGAGGATCCTAGCTGACGAGATTTTTACTTTAATTGACAACACGATGTTGGTCCCGTAAACAAGGGAGAATGGGGTTGCTCCTGTTGAGGTCCATTTTGAGGTCATGTATGCCATGAGTGCCCCAAAGCAGCTTATCATGTTTTCCCTTTAATTGATGCTTCCACTGCGCCATTCATTTATGGGCAATATGGAGATGAATTTTTATGCTTGATCACAACCCATCGACCAATTTAGATTTCTAGCATTGCCGGTGATGATTGATTTTGGCATCCCATGACGCACGATGATGTCCTGGCTGAAGAAAAATTCAATGGTATTTGCCGTTATTGATGCCATAATGATAGCCTTTACCCACTTGGTGATATAATCGATCGCCGCTAGTATGAATTGATGACCATTGGGAGAAATCATGTTGACTACATCGATGCCCCATTTTGAGAAAGGCCATGGGGAAGTCATGAGACAGAGCTCGTGCAGTGGCACGTGGATTTGGTTTGCGTACTCTTGATAGAGGTGACATTGTTGGACGTATCTCACAGAGTCGGCCAAAAGTATCCAAGTCTCGCACACTCAATTGTGGTCTGCAACAACCTTCATGAATTTCTTCCATTAGATGCTCAGTTTTTTCAACATACATGCATCTCAAACGATTATCATCGAATGATCATTTGTATAGAGTCGAATCCGGCAAGGGTTTCCGACTAGCGAGTGGACGGACAAAAAGGTTTAACGGGGCTTCATCGATCAAAGCTCCAATTGTGATATCGTCTGAAAATAAGCCTGACAAGACCTCATGAGCATCAATGTCATCGAGTTGGATCACTTGTGGTGGGCCTGGGATTGAAAAGGCGAAGGGAGGAAACAACAATGTCCCTGAACTTTCGGCTAAACGTTTCCTCTGGGCGACTTCATAATCTTTGACATTAGGACGAAAACCCAGTCCTAAAAGTGTCTTTGTCCTTCTGGGTGTGGGAAGGTCATATGTGGGAGGTGGACCTTGGTCAGGGTGACCATATGTGGGAGGTGGAGCTTGGTCAGGATGGCAAAAGTGCCTGACATGGATTGATGAGGTGCCACAACAGTAGTGTTTCTCGGGAAGACGAGGTCGGGGATACTGTGGTAGTCACACCTGTCTAGAGCTCAGAAAAGCCAAAATTCGCTCGACCTAGGAGGTCATGCCAACAATTGATTGCACTATGCAGGAAATCATGGCGTGCATGGTCTGTTCTAGTTGGATGATTCTCTCGTCGTGTTCTTGAGGTGCTGGAGTTGTGGAATATCGCATGGATTTCCAAAAACCTAAATTCAAAATACCGTAGTAAGAAGGATGAATACACAATTGATCATGCATGATTGATTTTGAAAATTCTATGTTCCATTCACTCCATTCGTAGACTTTGATTGCGTGTATGCAAAAGTTTTTTTCAAAAATACTTTTAAAGGTTTTGACCAATCGAAGTCTAGCCCTTAAGACGTTTCACACGACGGTGCAACTCGTTGAGTGCATTTGTTGATTGTTCCTTAGTTCGAACGAAGGTCAAGGACATGTATTTTGAAAATATTTTTATTTGTCTCGTTCTTCGTATGAACTGTTCAAGGGTGTCATTCAATTTAGGTACGTTGCTCCCACATTTTTCCAAGGTGCTCCCACATTGCTAGAATGACGGTGGTTATTCGGATCTATCCCTGATTATCTCAATCGGGTTGAAAGACGGACTTGCTGGTGTCGAATGGAACTTGTGAACGTATTCCGTTGTTGTTAATCACGCAGACGCGTTTTCCATATTCCATAATTCAGACAAGGCGCTAAGGAGAATCCAATTGACTTTGTAGTGGTTTTCTGATTCCCCTTTTGTTCATGTATTTGTGATTCCCTTTTGTCATGGTTTTCCATATTCGGGCAATTTTCACCGTAGGGGACTCTATGACCTTAACGTGAGGGCAATGATTTTATTTTCATCCTTACCAAAGATGGTGCGTGAAACGTCTTAAGGATACAAGATTGAATGAACGGAACTTACATTTTAAAAAAAAAATATGCAATGCAAGTGCGAGATTGTAAACTTCATTAGTAAGACTCGTATTACATTTACAACAGTCTGGAATATATAATGCAAAAGGCTCAATCCTATACATGTCATGATCTAGGGCCAAAACAACACATTTACATCAATGGGCTAAACTTCTTCATGAGCCAAATTTAATCATGGGCCAAACATATTTTATAGAGTTGTTGGGCTGATTTCTAATTCTCAACTGTTGGGTCGAATCTTCTTCATGAATTGTGGGCCGGGGCCGAATCATCTTCATGAATTGTGGGCCAATCTCGTACCCAAATACTTGGGCCGAATTCCCATTTACATCAGTTGAGCCCAAAAATGGAAATACACACAAAACTTGTAAAGGTTAAACACGGTGCAGAGCTTTTGTTCTAAATGGATGGAATTTCTAGGTCCTCTGAACCAGCGGAACCTCACCCCCTAAAGAGGATCACGGGCCCATTCCGATCATCGAGTTGAGTTGTTTGGGTGCGTGCCGGCGGTCCAAACCGCTCCGGGCGCATTCCCCTACTAAACTCTCTAAGCTCTTAATGTGCTTCAGGTCCGAGCGGGTAATGGTAACCAGCGTGGTGTGTGCAAAACAAGAATTTTTTTTTTTGAATTATTAAAATTACATCGCCTTTTGGACAAAAGTTGAAACTGCAAGCATGAGTAAACAGTCAAAACGGATAAAGCAAAATATAATATGACAAAGAAAACATGACAAAGCCTAAACCCTCTAAAAGAGATCCCCAGCAGAGTCGCCAAATTATCGGACGTCGGATCCAACTTTCCCCGACCTGTTTTGGAGAATATTTTTCTTTTTCATTTTGAAATGTCGGGTCTTGGCGAGCGAAGGGTCCGGTCGAGCGGGGTCATCAACCAGACCGAAAAAATTGAAAGAGTCGCCACCGATTAATTGAAGGCTAATCGGAATCCTAAAATTGCATAGGGTACATGGTGTTAACATCCTAGGGCTTGGAAAGGTCTACGTCCAGAGAATCGAGTTCGGGGGTTTGATTACGTCTTAAGGGCTCGCGAGCCCATAATCCGCCCTTTCGGTACTTTAGTTTGCTTTTGAATTTTATATTTTTTTTTTCAACTTGCCCAATTTACCCAAATTGTCCAATTTGATAATGTTTGGCTAAAGAGATGACATGCATTTTTTTAATTAACAATATACAAGCATTTTTTTAAATTTTTTTGAGTTAATTTAAAATAAATAAACAAGAGAGAATAAACTTAATTGTGCTAAATCAAAAGAGTGGTTTAACTTTGGGGTCATTTTAAGTCGTGTCAAACGTATACAAATGATTTGGAAAATACGAAGCATATTTGACTAATTTGTGACACCTTGAGAAGTAATGGGATGTCCAGAAAAGTTTAGGGACCAAGATGAAATTATTTAAAATTTCGAGATGATTTGGAAAAATCTTTTGAAAATTGCACAAATGACCCAAATCTTTCTAGTTTGGTTTATAACACTCGGTAAAGTCCCAAAATGACCCGAGAGTCCAAGGACCGAGTTGTAGCCTTCATCAAAGTTTGGGAATGACTTAATTCATTTTCAAAAATATTTTTTTTACTGAAACAACCCCCATAACTTTCACAAATGTTTAAATATGACCCCAAAGTTATACCAAACTTATAACCGAGTACGATTCTGATACGAAATACAACTATTAACACATAAAATCGATGAAACAAACTTCATTCACATTAAGAAATACAAACATCGAGCACGATAGGAGATATACCTAAGTTATTCTAAGTTTTGATACCTCACGAGGAACCGAGACCGATATTCGTCGATTTTTCGTCACTCAATTTCTATCTATTTTTTTTCACTCACTATCACTCAAATCCCCACTTTGATTTTTTTTTTTCTCCTCTTTTCCTTTCTTTCCTTTATTTTTCTTTCTATTTCTTTGAACAAGCTTAAGGCAAGCTTGTTCCAAACTATCCTTTGGCTTCTTCCTCCTTCTTCAACCGTAGCTATCCTTTGCATTTGTAGAGTTTTCTCTTCCAAATAAATGATAAACATGGACAATACATCAATTGGGGAAAGGTGATTGGCAATTGGGAGGTAATTGACAATTGGGAGGTGATTGGCAATTAGGAGGAATTTTGATAATAATTGGAGAGAATTTGGCTAAGGATGAGCAAAGGTGATCAAGTGGTTAAATGGTGATGGCAATTAGGAGACTTTTGGTGTCAATTGGGAGAATTTGGGAGTGATTTGGGGCATGGTGGGAATTTGGACGAAAATGGATGCAATGGTGGATGTTTGGCCAAAATTGGGTGCATGGGTTTAGGAGTTTATGGTTTGGGGTTTAGGGTTTGGGGTTTAGGGTTTGGGGTTTAAGGTTTAGGGTTTGAGATTTTAGGGTTTGAGATTTAAGGTTTAGGGTTTAGAGTTTGAGATTTAACGGTTAGGGTTTGGGATTTTAGGGTTTGGGGTTTAGGGTTTTAGGGTTTGGGGTTTAAGGTTTAGAGTTTGGGATTTAAGGTTTAGTGTTTGGGATTTTAGGGTTTGGGGTTTAGGGTTTGTGGTTTTAGGGTTTGGGGTTTAGGGTATAGGATTTATTTTTTTTTGCTTTTTTTCTTCGTCTCGATTTTTCTCGTCTCGGTTCCTCACGTACGGTATTTTGACCCTGAGCCAAAATAAGGTGTTTACAGTAGCTAACCAAGACCTTGAATTACATCAAATGGATGTTAAAACTGCTTTTCGAAATGAGGATTTAGAGGAAGAAATTTACATGGAGCAACCCGAGTGCTTCATAGTAAAGGGTATCGAACACAAGGTTTGTAGACTCCTGAAGTCTATTTATGGACTATAGCAATCTTCAAGGTAGTGGTACAAACGTTTCCATGATGTGGTTGTAAATAATGGTTTTGTCATGATGAATGATGACCATTGCGTTTATACCAAAAGGTCTAAAAGAAAATTTGTGTTTATGACATTATATGTTTATGACATATTAATAGCTGGGAATGATATGGAGTATGTTAACGAGGTTAAGACATGGTTATCATATCAATTTGAGATGAAAAACATGGGTAATGCCACTTACACTCGTGGGATAAAGATCTCGAGAGATCGTTCAAGAAGGTTATTGTACCTTTCACAAGAAAATTACATCAACAAAGTTCTTGAGCAATTTGTCGTTGATATGATGTCTCGGAAATTTTAAATTCAATTTATTTATAAATAAGTTTACTTTTGAGCGGGATGGGAGTTAGTGTACTCTGGTTTTTAGCCTTCGATATCTGGACACACATCCGTGCAACACCGTCTGTATGACATAAGACATACACTCCATGTGAAAAGGAGAAGGGTGTTGTGACACGCATTTCATACTGCGTGTGCTATTAATCGACCACGGGTTTACACAAGCACGATCTCAGCCTGATGTAGTGTGAGACCCAAAGATCCTTAACAAGTTCAAAATTGTGTGCCCTCATGACTCCGATCAGATACTTGAGACCTAACACTATGTTCGCTAGCTTAGCATGTTACCCGATGGTCATGAACATAGATTCAGCCGGGAGGGACATGTCTAGGAAAGCGAGTCGGGTTAGTGTTTGAAGGATCGTGAGAAGATGAAGATTGTCAACATAATGTTTTTTTCAATTGTGTTCACCGATGCACCAGTCATGATTTAGTGTCATGATTGTGAATACAAGGTATATCTAATGAGATCCTTAAAGATACTGAAATGAGGTTCGACGATCTAGGGCACAAGCATACTATTACTATAAGTTATTTGCAATGAGAGGTTGTATACTCCTAACAAATATACAACAACTAGCTCTCACAAAGTATGTCGGTCGCACGGGGGAGACCCTGTATGAAAGACAAGTAGAAGTATAAGGAATATGTCTCTTTGCACACATAACCACTCACATTATGTGTGAGTGAGAGATGTATGAAATTGACACCCATATGGGGTGATAAATACAAGCCATATATATATCGGGGACTAAAACATAAATACTTGAAATAAGTAACTACCCCAAGGATCTATAAGAAGACCCATTTGACTATGTTTTAGAAACACTCTCCAAGGAATCCTACTTCTATAATATTATTCTTGTCTTAGGTAATCTCCTATGTAAACATAAGGAGCGATCCGCTTAGTGACGTTTCCTTCCGACCGGTAATTCCTACCGTCATTCCGAACCGCTGACGATCATTCCGCTCCCGCTTCCACACGCCGTCGAACGAGCAATGTAAGTGTCGTTGTTGTATTGCGATATGTTGTCTATCTAACGTGTGTATTTCCCATGCATGTGAATAGAATTCTAACATTATTATTTTTGTATAATACAAACTCATTTACCAAATATATATATATATATATTGTGTAGTGACAAAATAAAAGATAAGAGTAGAGAGTTCGTTATCTAAATAAATATCATAGATAATAGGGTTAATGGTCAATGTGCCCCCTAAAGTTTGGACAAAATTTAAGAATCCCCCTTAATGTTTAAAATTTTAAATTTTAGTTCTAATGTTTGTACGAAATCAAAAATCCCTCCATTCCGTCCAATTTCCGTTTAACACAATAGGAATGTCATCATGTGCAGATCACGTGACTTTTTTATATTAAATGGACAAAAAAACCTCCATGGAACTTCAAGCTGTTCATCAAGCTTTCGCCCAGAAATTGGACTTCCGTAGAACATATCATTCCCCATCTCTCGCTCTCTTCCTTCTCCCTTCCGTATAAATTGTTCTTCTCCCTTCCCTAGAACATATCCTTCCGTAGAAATTGTTCTTCTCCCATCCTTCTCCCGCCACCATACTTCCCCATCTCTCTCTCTTTCTCTAGCTAACCATGGTAGTACTCGGATTAAGGATGAGTTAGATGGGCGTTTGCCTTTCGTAGTTCGATCGGTTGATATTCAATTGGTATAGTATATTTGTAATGAATCATGTAAAAAGTACGTTATGAAGTATGTAATGTTGCTGTATGAAACTGGTTTTTGGTTCTGCAATGAAAATTTGATGTTCTTGAAATTTCTCAGGTGGATTAACTATCCCCCTTAATGTATTGAACTTGTTTAGTATTCCCCCTAAAGTTTGTCAAAGTAAGGGCAATTGTGTCTTTTCAACTTAAGTAAAGGCACGTGCAGGGCACATGTTCGGTTTACCGTCTCAAATAAACGGTCTTATGACGGAAAGGGGGGATTTTTGATTTCGTCCAAACATTAGGACTAAAATTTTAAACATTAAGGGGGATTCTTAAATTTTGTCCAAACTTTAGGGGGCACGTTGATCATTAACCCTAGTTAATATATAACAATGATATTATGGCTTAATAAAAGTTTTACAAGAATTGAAAGGTAATTATTTTATTACTTTGAAAAACAGCGCGTGTGGGTAGACACGTTCCTCAGCAGCTGAAGGCGACATTTATGACGATTAGGTTTAGCGTTTTCCGTGGTAATCTTCCCAGCCGATCAGCGCTCAATCCCAAGGGGCTTTCTGCAATTGAACTCGGCGATCTCCAGCTCTAAGCTTCCTCTCCCAGCTCACGGTTCAATTTGTCGATTGGTGGGCTCCTGTACCAGTTTCGGCCGATTGGAACAGAGGGAGTTTTGGAGGTCCTGCTCCCGTACCGCGAATTCTCCAGCTAGCTTCCGGTTCATGGCCTGTCTCTACGAGGTCTAGGCTTCCTTTGGCGAGCATAGGTTGGGGAAGTCTGCAAGAGGGGACTCTACAAGCATTCACTCCCAACCCGTAAACCTTATTTTATCTCTTTTCCTCTGTGTCTCTCTTTTCTTCCTGTGTGCAGGGGGCGGCGACTCTGGTGAGCTTGTCAGGTTCTTGACCGGAGGCTATGGCCTCATCATGCACCAATTCTGATGGGAACAGGAAACCTGGGCTGCCCATGTTGAGAATGGTCCCTTTGGCCCTCCCAGGTCTGAGGAGGGAGGCAGTGGCGCGGGTTTTGGGAACGATCCTCACCCACAAACCGATGAATCACACTCTGGTTCAGAATGTTCTCAAGGAAGCCTGGGGCCATTTTGGCCCTGTAAAGATTACAGAGGTAAATCCTGTCATGCTAATGTTTGATTTCGAGAGCATTAGTGATAGAGATCAGATTCTGGATTTGTGCCCGTGGTCGGTTCACGGGAATTGCCTAAATTTGAAGCTGTGTCCTGCTCATGTGTCGGTCACAGAGGTAGATTTTCGTAGGATGAATGTCTGGGTTCAAGTGCATGGGCTTAGTCTGGAAATGCTGAATGAAGAGAACGCCAAATGCATTGCTGGTTCGGTAGGGGAGTGTGTTAGGGTTGAGGATCAGAAAGGCATGCAGCAGAGGACTTTCCTTAGGTTTCTCGTGGATGTAGACACGATGGAACCCTTGTTGCCGGGGTTCACTTGGATTGACTCCAGAGGTTCTCAGAAGTAGGCTACATTGAAGTATGAGAGGCTCACAGACATCTGTTATGGGTGTGGACATGCATCTAGCAGCTGCACTAATCAAGTGGCCGTGAATGTGGTGGACGGATCACCCTTATACGGCCCTTGGACCTAGGGGACCAGGCCTAGGCTGGTCTCGAGGTGGGTCAATGCGGGTGGGGTTTCTCGTTCCCATCCGACCAGAGACCCAACCAGACCCTCCTAGAGGGACCTCATGAAGGGAAAGAGAGCTGGAGAGCCATCAGGGTCCAGGTCTGGTACTCACAGGTTGGAGGAGCAGGCTCTCAGCCATGCTGCTAGCAACCAGGCTCAACAGGGGGCCAGAATGATCAATGAGCATTACACAGGGGAAGGGGAGGCTCGTGGGAGGACTCGGTCAAGCTCCTCATCCTCGGAGAAATCGAGTTCTGCCATCCTGACCCAACCTCCAACAGCTGCTGCATAGGACGGGGGCCCGTCCTCCTCACAGACCCTCTCAAGCCTCCATACAATCGTCTTCGACTTGAATGCTGATCCAGAATTGGAGGAGGGGGAGGTCCCCCAATTTGCTCCCCCCTGTGATCTATCCCTGTCGCTGGCGGGGTGGCCAGACCTGGCCATCGACCAGAATCTCCATTCGGTCACTCTTGCCCAGGTGACTCCATTTATGCCTACAGAAGGGGAGGTGGATCAGTTTAACACTCTAGGAAGGAATGACAAGCTGAAACAGATGCAGGGAAGCGAGGCTTGCGACCCAAGTTCCTTGGATAAGGGCAAGCGTCCAGGAACTGAGGTCGAGTTAGAGAGCAGGCCGTATATAGAGGACCTCGACGGAGAGGAGACAAAATGCGACACAAGTAAATCTGGATCGGGTAAAAGGAAATCTGAACGACACAAAAAAGGAGGCCCGGGGAAGAAACAGAGGCAGGGGCGCAAGGAAAAGCTGAGGGGTGGGGACTCGGCTGGGGGTTCGTCTACCTCTATAGGTTCTCACCCGATGGAGGGCACGGGAGCTGCAACCACAAGTTCTATCCCGACTGACAATGTTCGCATCACCAGAAGTAAGGGTTCCGTGGCTGTCCCAGAACAACCACGGGGTCTAGATGATCACAATTAGCTGGAACTGTGAGGGGTTGGGGTCTCCCCTGACAGTCCGTCACTTAAAAGACCTGGTGAAGGGCATTCGTCCGAAGGTCGTTTTCTTGATGGAAACGAAACGAGACGATGTCCACTGTGAGTTGGTTAGAAGACAGTTAGGGTTTGATAAAGCTGCCTATGTGGGCCTGGTGGGGGCGAGTGGAGGGTTAGCTTTGTGGTGGCGTGAGGAAGTGGATGTGGCTTTACACTGCAAAAATAAGAATTTTATGGATACGACTATTTCAAGTGCCGAATCAGGAGAGCAGTTCAGAATCACGTGGGTCTACGGGGACTCGAATTATTCAAGGCGCATCATGAATTGGGAGACACTGAGATGCTTGGGCGAGAATAGAAGGGAACCATGGGCATGCATCAGAGATTTCAACGACATTTCTCATCATAGAGAGAAAGTCGGGGGAATCCGTAAGGAGCAACACAATATTGACGGTTTCAATTCGCTCTTGGAAGATCTTTCTCTCGAAGACTTGGGATTCAAACGGAAGATGTTTACGTGGACAAATAACAGAAGAGGGACTGATCGGATAAGGGAAAGACTCGACCGTGTTTTGGTGAACCGCGAATGGAGCTCTAGGTTCCCCTCGGCTAATTGCATCCACGAGCTTATCATAGGGTCGGATCATGCACCCATTTCCTTACACTTAACTCATGAGGGCTCGAGGGGACCTAGGACTTTCAAATTCGAGGAGATGTGGCTCGAGAAGGACGAATGCAAAGACATCATACGCAACGCATGGCATGACGGAGGACCGGTCTCGGTCGGGTCCGACCTAGACCGAAAATTCAAAAAATGCAAAGGAGCCTTACAAAAATGGAGTGCTATCGAGTTCAAGAACAATATAGCCGAGATCATCAAGGTCAAAAAACGCCTTCGACTTTTAAATATGAGACAGGACCAATCAGCGGATCACGATGAGGAGAGGGCCCTCAAATCCAAACTGGACGCGCTTTGGAAGAGGGATGAGATTTTTTGGAAACAAAGATCTCAGGTCAAGTGGCTTGCTCATGGAGATAGAAACACTCAGTTCTTTCATCAAACAACTCTGTCTAGGAGAAGGAGGAACAAAAATTTTAAGGATCAGAGATGGGGAAGGGAATTGGTTACAAGGGGACAGTCAGATAAGAGCTGAATTGTATGGTTTCTATGCAAATTTGTTCGAGTCGGGCAGGTCTATCGGGGCCACGACAAAAGGCTTCGAAGCTTCTCTGAGTTGTATCCCGGGTCAGGTAACGGATGAGATGAATGAGGCTTTGACGGCCTGGGCTTCGCCGGAGGAGGTCCGGAGGGCGTTTTTTCAGATGGGGGGGGGGGGGGGGGTCTAAGGCTCCGAGACCGGATGGCTTCTCTGGGATCTTTTTCCAAAGGAATTGGTGCACGGTCGGACCTGATTTGATCACCTCTGTCAATGCTTTCCTCATATCAGGTAACATGCCTTCATTTCTTAACCAAACCCTTATTACCTTAATCCCTAAAATATCTAACCCCCTTTGCGCATCTGATTTCCGACCTATTAGCTTGTGTAACTTTGCATATAAAGTTTTCTCTAAAGTTCTGACAAATAGACTTAAAACCTATATGCCAGAACTGGTCACCCATTGTCAAAGTGCATTCGTTTCAGGGAGAAAGATCCAGGACAGTATCATTATTGCGCATGAGTTATTTCACTACCTCAAGACTAGGGGTCGCCCAAGCGGCCCCAAAGGGAGAACGGAAGGAGCTCTAAAAATAGACATGCAAAAAGCCTACGACCGCATAGAATGGGACTTCATGTTGGAGAATCTCAAGAGGAGGGGATTTGGGGAGAAGTGGATCAGAATCATTCGGGCTTGCATTTCATCAGTCTCGTACAGGGTCCTAGTGAATGGGACCGCCACCGCCACCATTGTGCCATCTCGAGGGCTTAGACAGGGTGACCCTCTTTCACCTTATCTTTTCATTTTGGTTGCTGATGCCTTCTCGAGATTATTGCAAGATTAGGTTGCTAAGGGTCGGATTAGGGGAATCAAACCAAAGAAGGGGTGCCCGGAGGTCCAACACCTCTTCTTTGCGGACGATTCCCTGTTTTTCTTCA
Source organism: Chamaenerion angustifolium (assembly GCA_946814005.1). NCBI lineage: Eukaryota > Viridiplantae > Streptophyta > Magnoliopsida > Myrtales > Onagraceae > Chamaenerion > Chamaenerion angustifolium. The sequence goes on along the minus strand of OX328270.1, from coordinate 24,802,900 downwards.
AAGGGTCGCTTGAGGAGGCTCGCAACCTCAGGGATACCATTCAGACATACTGCCATGACTCGGGTCAGAAGGTCAATCTGGCGAAGTCAACCTTGTTCTTCAACTCGGCCGCAAATAGCTCCTACAGATCAGACATCTCCTCGCTTTTCGGAGTTCCCCAAACCGCAGACCCAGGCTTCTATCTTGGCCTTCCCACGACCTGGGATCGGTCCAAGAGGGAGGCCTTATCATACCTAAAAGAGCGGATCAGAGACAAGATTCAGGGATGGAGGAACAAGCTTCTGAACAATGCGGGGAGAGAAGTGCTCATCAAGTCAGTTCTTAGCGCCATTCCAACATACGTAATGCATATCTTTAGACTCCCGACAACATGGTGCAATGAGGTCAACTCTCTTATTGCACGATTTTGGTGGGGGTCTAGGGAAGGATCCAGGAAGATACATTGGAGGAATTGGAATGCGATGACTACATCAAAGATCGATGGGGGCTATAGATTCCGGGAGATGCAGTCTTTCAATAAGGCCATCCTTGCTAATATGGCAGCTAGGATTTTGGACGAGCCTAATGCTATGTGGGTAAGGGTTCTTAAAGGTATATATTTCCCCGATGTGTCATTCATGCAGGCGAGCATTGGTGCCAGGCCTTCGTGGGCTTGGTCGAGTCTTCTTGAGGGGAGGGAGGTCATTAAGAGGAAGGGTCATTGGGTCCTTAGAGACAGACGCATCATCCGACCTTTCCTTGATTCGTGGGTTCCGTTACGGTGCCCAGGTAGGCTTCGGCCGAGAGTGGAGGGTCCCCATTTGGAGTCGGATAGGGTGGACGAGTGGATCGATGCCGAGACTTGTACATGGAAGGAGACATCTATCCGCGAGGCAGTTCACCAAGACGATGTAGGGGTGGTCCTCAATGTCACGATTCCGATCTCTCAATCCCTTGATCGTTGGTGTTGGACGTTCACGTCGAATGGCTTGGTCACGGTGATGACAACTTATCATTCCTTGCATAACGAGGCGGTCCTCAATCCTCTCGACCTCAACCGAAGGCCAAGGGCCGAACTCTCCAAGGTATGGCCTATCCTTTGGTGATCTCGTATGTGGCCGAAAATCAAAGCATTTATGTAGAGATTGGCATCGGATGTTCTCCCTACGGCGGAGAACCTTTTGAGAAGGGGCGTGAACTTGTCACCCCTATGTGCTTTGTGTGGTATTGAGGAGTCACGGGAGCACCTTCTGTTCGGGTGCCCTTGGGCTATTCAGATATGGACTCAGGTGATTCCGACCGATTGGATCAGTTGTGGCTCTGTTTCGGTGGAGGAGTGTATTTGGCGCGCAGCTGTGGGTTGGACCACGAGTCGAGTTGATCGGGACAGATTCTGGTGCTTGTTCATGATTGTTTGCTGGGTTATTTGGAAAGCGAGATGTAAATTGCTTTTCGAAAACAGAGTGCCTTGTGTCCCTTTATTAATGCAGGAGATAGCAAGGATTGAGATGGAGGTTCGGTCGCCATCGACCGCGACGCCTGCAGCTTCAGCGAGTCCTTTCATCGCGTGGTCGAGGCCCCCCTCGGGCTCGATCAAGCTTAATTGCGACGCCGCTTGGAGATCCACGTCTAAAATGGGAGCTATCAGCGTTATTGCTCGGAACTGTTCGGGTGAGGTCGTTGGTGGTTTCCATGCAACGAAGCCGTCGACAACCGTTGATGAAGCTGAGGCAGAAGCCATCCTCGCCGCGGTTAATTTAGCCGTCCGTCATTGTTGGTCGTCGATTGTAATCGAGTCGAATTCTTCTCATGTTATTAACCATTTGTTAGGTTTGGATTTCGCTTGGCGAATTGCTCCCATTTTGTCTAACGTTACCGCCTTATCGTCTACGATTCAGGCGGTGACGTGGGAGCACATTCCCCGATCCGCAAATTCGTGCGCTGATTGGATTGCGAAAAATGCTTTGCTAGGGTTGTGCCCTCAGGATTGAGTGCTTGCACCCCCAACCCCGCTTCTTAGGTGTATTGTGTCGGATAATATTCTGTTTGCGAATGCTCGCCCGGTTATTGCAATGATATAGTACGAGTACTTGACCAAAAAAACAAAAAAGTTTTACCACCGTTATTTCATATTTTATCCTTTTAAAACTATTTTTATTTGATCCTTACATCTTCCTAATTAAATATTATTATTATTATTCTATTAACCACTTTGATGCAAAGTCGTCCTCTACACATCAGCATGAGTCTGCTCTATATCCTAGCTGTCTTTTTCAATAGCTAAATTATTTATGAAGGGTTAGTAAAATATAGGAGAATTAAATAATAATTTTCGAAATTAAAAATGCATAAACTATTGAATGACATGCAAATTGACGTTTCTATAAAATGATTTTGCTGAAAAATTACTGAGTCTCATATCAAAACGGTCTCCTTAAGGCAATTTCGTCTCCCTCACCGTAAATGGTTCATGTAAGAGAAAAACTTAGGACGATTAACCTCACATGATAAAACAGTGTTGTCAAAGCGAAACAAACACGTTATTTCTCTTAACCGAACTGAACAATACTTGAACTCGGACTTCGACAGAAATTCGAACACAACTGGGAACTCGGATCTGACTTAACTCTGGAGCAATATGTATGTTGGTAATTTTATGGATTTTTCGAGAGTGTATGAGATTCTTTTTAAATGAGAAGAACCAATCCTATATATGGGGTTTAGGGTACTCATTGTAATTAAGGTAACCCATAAATTTATTTAGAAAGCTAAATAATTGTTAAAACAAAAATAAAATACCGACAAGTATATTACATTAGAAAATATATTATTAGGAAATATTTCATTAGGAAATATTTCATTAATATTATTCTCATAATATGACAAATGCATAAAATTATATAAAAACATGATAACAATATTCTATGTATGTTGTGCAATAATGTGGAGAATATTTCCTAATATATTATATCAACGATAATATTTCCTAATATATTATACCAATAATCATATTTTCTAATATATTATATCAACAGTCGTATTTCCTAATATATTAATTCTTTCATAATTTATCATTCACAAGTAAAATTGAGTCGGTTTAACTCTTAACCGGCATGAACAAGGTGGCATAGTTGTTGACCACGTAGGATTCATTTTTTGAATTAGACTTTGTATATGCCTCCTAAGTGTAAATAAAAATTGTGACGTGGCATACACTTGACTAGGTATTTGTCAAGTAAGAGAGATCATTAATTGTAGAACCCTAACCACCTTATATATATAAATATAGTATGGATTATAATGTAATAATTGATTAAGATCGAAGTCGACCTCGTTTTGTGTGCGATTGTGTGATTCCAGCTATTTCCAATCATGGAGTCCTCCTTCTAATTTCATGGACAAGGTTGTTACGTCGTCGTATCGAATCCATCTTCTTATACCAATCCAAGGTCTCTACTATTCATCAGCAAATATATCTTATATAATTGATAATATGCTGCAACCAAAGCCATGGGGCCGGAGTATCAATCTACCGATTCTAAAAGGTATAATAAAATTAGTGCGTAGAAAAAAGTTTGGTACATTGAAAAAAAATGAAAAGTCAGTTCGAGATTGCCTTGAAACTTGAAAGACTCATTTAGAATTTCAAAACGATACTCATAATACGTTTTATTTGATAAGTTAGACTCGGTTTTAGAAGTTTTTAAAAAAGGAACCATTGTGAAAAAAATATTTGAAAAAGAAAGTATACTGAAAAAATATTTAGAAAAATGTATATAAGCGCTATTACGGTAACATTATTTAGCGTTTTTCAACAAACGCCACTAGGGATAGCGTTTTTCATAAAATGCTACCCTTAGTGACGTTTTTTTAATGTTTTTTTGACGATTCGATGTTAAATTAAAAATAAAATTATGTATTTATTAAAAAAAAATTATAGTAACTATATATTTTAATTGCGATTCAAATGATGCAAAACAATATTAAATTTGGACTTACGGATTGACTGTAGGCTCTGCCGTAAGTTGATATATGAAAATTTGACTTAAAAAAAATATAACTCATACCCTGTAAGTCCAAACTAACCACGGTGAACGTCATTTATGTCGTAATTCAATTATCTACCTAGGCTAATTTTTTTTATTAGAAATACAGTGATTTTGTAACCTAACATCGCTTGTCTTATAATTTGACCGAAATAATTAAATTTATTAGGTGAGAAATTTAATTATGTACTTACTCAAAAAAAATCAAAAAAATTAAAGTGTCAGTCTAATAGTAAAATATTAACGTCTAGTTAGCATCATTTAATTCGTAATTAAATTATCTACGCACTTTAATTTTTTTTGAGTAAGTACATAATTAAATTTCTCACCTAATGCATTTAATTATTTCAGTCAAATTATAAGACAAGCGATGTTATGTTACAAAATCACTGTATTTCTAATCAAAAAATTACCCTAGGTAGATAATTGAATTACGACATAAATGAAGTTCACCGTGGTCAGTTTCGACTTACAAGGTATGAGTTACATTTTTTTAAGTCAATTTTTCATATTTCAACTTACGACAGAGCCTACAGTCAATCTGTAAGTCCAAATTTAATAGTTTTTGCATTACTTGAATCGCAATTAAAATATCTATTTACTATAATTTTTATTTTTTTTAATAAATACATAATTTTATTTTTAATTAAACATTGAATCGTCAAAAAAACGTTAAAAAAAACGCTACCCCTAGTAGCGTTTGTTGAAAAACGCTACTCAAAATAGCGCACGTTGTAAAAATCGCTACCCCCGGTAGTGCTTATATACATTTTGCTAAATATTTTTTCAGTATACTTACTTTTTCAAAGTTTTTTGGCACAGTGCCTACTTTTTTAAAAAAACTCTCGGTTTTAAGCTTTTCAAGTCAAGTCTCGATCAGATCAAGATCGTTCCAATTTTACTAACCATAATTATAACATATATGCATTGTATTTAATTGATATATTTTAGGGCTATCAATTTTCTACGAAACATGATAACATGACACAAATACGCACGAAAATAATCGTATTCGTGGAAGCATATAACAGAACGATAACACGATAGTATGAACACGATAACATGAAAGTTTTTTCGTGTTTAAGTATCATAATACGATACGCACGATAACACGAAAAAATTAAACTTTTTTTCCTCAACTGAAAATTTGGACTTGAAAATCTATTTTTTTCTAAACAAGTCTCATCTATTAGTTTTTAAAAGTCTATTTACATATTTAATTTATAAAGTTTTTCAATTATACATTAAAAATTTGGGAAATATGATATTTAAATTGATAATTTTTACTATGAAAAATTTGTTATTTTGTTATTTTCTTATAAATCTCACATGTGAAAATATAATTGACTAACTTAAGGCAATCCGATAACACGCACGAAAAATTGTGTGTCGCGTTCATGTTGAGTAACATGACACGATAAGTTTATCGTGCGTGTTCGTGTTTGGTAAGTGTCACAAGATAAAAGTATTGATACACACGATAACATGCATGTACGCACGATTTTTCACCCCTAATATATTTGATTGCACATGTTCAAATTACTATGACATAATCACATTGTTGAACCATTGCAATATGACGTATCAATTCAACGTTTCATCCCTTAACTAGAGATCTCAAATTCGTCCAAGGAGGGAAAAAACATATTGAGTTTTTTCATGATAGTTTAATTAACCAATTTTAGTATGAATATATGCATTTGTTGTCGTATGATATTTTAGATCAATTTGTTATTAAAGTTTGTGTATATTTTGGATCATTGATTTAATAAAATAAAACTGAACCAAGTATGTTCTGAATCAAACAAGACCGCCTCAGATGATGTTTTTATAGTGAATTCGGTCATGATCTCAAAATGTTAAGATCAAAATTTTGAGTTCGTACTATTTTTTTGAGAAAAAAGACCACTTGCATTGACCCAATCTCACTTTTAAATAAAATATTGTAAAATGAAATTGCCTCAAAGGAAGGGAAAAAAACACTATTTTGTTTTGGCCAATAACTATTTATTTGGTTTAGACACTCAAATTTAGGAGATACATAGGGTTGTCGATGTTTAGGGTATGATAAATACCATAATCATACCATATTTTTAAATCGCATACCTGTAACCATAATTATTACGAGTACAATTTTCAATACTATAACCATTAAAATAACCGTGGTTATTAACCATGGTTTTACCCATATACTCATATTTATTCCACACATGTAATATAATAAAATACCGAAATTTTTATTTTAAAAAATACATAAATTTATATTGCCAACAAGAAAAATATATAAAACTAACATCATGGTTATTTATTACTTGTATGTACAGTAACTTTCATTATTTAGTATATATTAGTTTATTAATAATAAATAATTATTATATTTATATAATAACCATGGTTATAACTCAATACCATAACCATTATGGGTAGAAAATTCATCACTGTAACCGTACCGCACCATAATGGTACGGTTAACCATATTAAACAGTAATGGTTATAACCATGGTTATGAGTTTTTCACCGCACCATTGTCGACCCTAAAGATATCTAGATTAGTGTTATAAACCAGATTGATAAAGGGATCCGGTCGGACTGTATACCGGTCATGATGCAAGTTTTATTTTCTCACAATACTAGATTATACATCAACTTCAGTTTAATAAGTGAAAATCGTTCAGTTTTGGATTAGTCGGTTTAATTATTTTTTTAGAAAAAATAGATTGGCTTAGGGTTTTGATAAGTAAGAACTACTTTTGAAGTTAGGAAGTTGTCAAGGAGACCCATACCCAAAGTAAAATTATGCAAACAATAAAATTAAAATTTTGATTCAAGGAGCAGGTTTAATTTTAAAGTACGAATAATAAAAAAAATTGAGATAAATATAAAAATTTAAAGAGTAAATTAAAAATAAATACATATTTTAAAATTAAAATACTTTATAACTAAAATTTTAGAGGAACAATTATCTTTATGTCGATATCTTCATCCCAATATAGCTTTGTCATTGATGGAATTATCTTGAGTCTAACGGGGCGTTTCTTTCATGGAATTCAGAATAAGGAATACGGAATAGAGAATAGGAATAGGGAATAAGAAATATGAGATAAGAATATGAAGTTGTTTCTTTGGTGGAATGGAATTGAATGGAATAAGGAATTCTATTGTTTCTTTGGTGGAATTGTATATGGAAAGGGAATGAAATGTGGTAAAATGACATATTTGCCCCTCCTTGTATATGTATAGTATATAATATATATAATTTGTATTAATTAATTTTAAAATTAAGAATAATACAAACTTATAATATAATTAATTAATAATTTAAAAAATAAAATAAAACAAAATAACTTATTTAATTAATTATTAATTAAGATAAAATAGTTGAATTAATATAAATTTTAATATAATGGTATTTCGGTCATTTCGTCTCCTATTCCTCATTCCTAGCACGCCCGGCTTAGGAATTCCGAGCTTTTCACACGGAATGTCTAAGCCTACCCCTCCCGGAATCCGTAAGCCAAATTTTTGCAATTCCGCGAAAAGAACAACTTTTTACGGAATCCGTAAACCGAATTCATTTTCCATTCCGTGAAAAGAACATGCCATAATAATTGATATTATTAAGAAAGTAATTTATGAGGTGGTGAAAACATCATTCTATGAATAACATGTATATCTAATATTATCCTGAATTTTAAATTAACAAAAAATCCGCAATTCAATCCTCTTTCTAGTTTTAGAAAAGTATATGGAGAAGTTTGTTAAGGAGTCAAAATCATTCCTTAATTATGGAGGTACTCTATTTTTATAATAATTGATATTATTAAGAAAGTATTTATGAGGTGATGAAAAAATCATTCTATGAATAACATGTATAACTAATATTATCCTGAATTTAAATTAACAAAAAATCCGCAATTCAATCCCCTTTCTAATTTTAGAAAAGTATATGGAGAAGTTTGTTAAGGAGTCAAAATCATTCCTTAATTATTGAGGAACTCTATTTTTATATAACTCCAAGTTCTCTACTATTATAAAATCCTCCAACAAAGCTTACCGTATCTGTAATTAATTAAGACATTAATCAGATAATTGATGAGGCAAATTAACAAATATTTTACTAATCACATCACATCAGGAAAAAGAGAGCAAGTCTTTTTGGTCGAACACTCTCACCGAATTACTGTATTCAACAATAATCTTTTAAATAAATACTAGACTCTCGCACGCGGTACACGCGTACACGTTGTCGTCGTTTGTCTTGCGTGAGGTGTTAGGAGAATATGATCAGCACAACTCCTAGAATAGTATAAAAATTAAACACTTAGTTAAAATATTATTTGAATTGTAAAATTAAACTTAAATTACCTAATATAATGAAATAAAATTAATTTTATTTTAAATATTTTTAAGAAATTGCTCGAGCATCCGGGAGCAAGAACCACTACTAAAGAGACTCTCGGTTGCTCGAACAATTTCTTAAAAATATTTAAAACAAAATTAATTTTATTTCATTATATTAGGTAATTTAAGTTTAGTTTTACAATACAAATGATATTTTTAACCAAGTGTTTAGTTTTTGTATTATCATAGGAGTCAGATCAATTATATCCTCCTAACACTCCACGCAAGATAAACGACGACAACGTACACACTTTCGTCTTTACTATAACAAAATTGAACAGTTAATTGATAAACCTAACAAAATATTTTGTAGACTCCGTTCGAGCATATATATTGATAATATTTTTGAAATCCCATTTCTTAACCAAAACTTTTGTTGGTGACTACATATAATATTTTTGTTACTATAATGTTTTATTATTATGCGTGAGAAAGTAACATATAATTATTTGTTACTAAGAATATGATCAAACAAATATATGTCGATATTTGATAAAATTGACCTTATGCATTGTTTATAGTCACTTATAGTAATACTATGAGTATTTTCACACACATACCATGTCATACTATCTCATCTCATACCAACTATCGTTTAATGCATGACATCGAACTTTCTATAAATATTTTCATACCGACTATTACAACGACTATTACAAATCTACCATGATAAGATCAACTATTGCTTAATGCTCAATCTCGAACTTTCTATGAGTAATTTTCACTCACATACCATGTCATACTATCCCATCTCATACCAACTATCGCTAATGCCCGATCTGGAACTTTCTATGAGTATTCATACCAACCTCGAACTGGACTTTCTATGAGTATTCATACCAACCTCGAACTTTCTATGAGTATTCATACCAACCTCGAACTTTCTATGAGTAATTTCGCTCTCACGACATCCATATGATTCAGTCCTATGCGCTCATACCATTTGAGATTTAAGACGTACGCTCATAAGTCAGAAATTGTCAATAAATGCATTCAATATACTTTTAAGGTATCTTAACACGTTCACTATCATGTCTATAAAACAACGACTATTACAAATTTACCATGACAACATCAAGAAATTCCTACTAATTTGCACAACAAAATAAAATTAGATATTTGATCAATTTCTTTCTTTTTTTTTTTATTTTGATATTTTCAGAGTTAATAAAATATGGGTAAGTTAAGTATTATTTATATTTTAATTTAAGATATATTTATCAAATGTTTAATTCTCATACCAACACCTCAAGCACGATAAATATTTATCATATTTGTTACTAAGAATATGATCAAAAAAATAGATGTCGATATTTGTACAATACTCCCAACATCCAACCTTTCTTTGAGTATTATACTCCCGACATCCCAGGGATTTGAACTTGGGCGCTGTTACTAGCTATAATTTAAGACGCACACCTTAACCAACTGTCTCATAAGTCTGAAAATGTCACTAAAGACATTCAATATACTCTCAAGATATCTTAACAATCTCACTACCATGTGTATGAAATGACGACTATCAAAAATCTACTGTGACAACATCAAGAAATTACCATTAAAATTTGCACAAAAAAAATAAAATTAGATACTTGATTAAATTTTTCCTTATAATTTTTTATTTTAATATTTTCAGAGTTATTGTTACTTTAATATTTTCAGAGTTCATATAGAGTTAAGTATATTCATATTTTAATTTTACATATATTTGGAATGTATGGTTAAGTAAAGAAATACTCATAGAATCTAAATTTGACCAATCCTAAAAATATTTTGTAAAGACAATAAATAATAAAACCTGAAAATTAATATTGATTTTTATATTTCAGTAATTCGTAAAATATTGTTCCAACACATCACCAGGGTTATTTTGAGTGTAATTAGGGTAATTGGTGTTATGTATTTAGAATGTCTAAATGTTAGAAATTGATCAATTTTATTGTTTAATTTTGAATGAAAATGTCTCATTCGATTAATTTTGAAATCCTAATTTGTCGATTTGGGGTAATTATTAAATTGAGTGTAATTAGTATTTAGAATGTCTAAATGTTATAAATTGATCAATTTTATTGTGTAAGTTTGAATTAAAATGTCAGAATTGATTAATTTTGAAACCCTAATTTGTGGATTTGGGGATAATTGTTAAATCGAGTGTAATTAGATATAGTTAGTGTTTGGGTACAGACAATGGACCGTGGTACATTTCATTTGAATTTGACATGATTACAATTATTATAACAGTTATTAAGCAATATGACATACATTTTATATTTTCAGATAGATTGGACCCCCTACAACCTGCATCGTATTCATAACCTCCTACCCATTTGTATGGACGAGGGTTGGCTAAGCGTGCGCTGGTTGCCACTAATCCACTTCAACAATGTTGAGTGACACATGTTGGACCGCGTTTATCACCAATTCCACTTCCAACAACCTATCCCAGACCCAGTTGAAAATCATCAAGAATGGGGTAAGTTGCATAAACTGTGGTGGGATAAGTCGCCCTCTGTACCCATGGATCACCAAACATGCTTTATACATAGAGTTGTGGGGAACATGCTCGAACTACGATACCGGAATCTGTTGGAGTACCCGCCTCTAACTATATGACGTGGTACAATAGGTATGCAATGACGATAATCCACAAAGCCTCATTCTCCACCATGGACCCGAAAGAAGAAGAAGCGTCAATCATACACTGTGCATTCTGAACCAGAAGGAAATCAATCCATGTCAATTATAAGTTAGATTTTTAATTATTTTATTATCATAATTAGCTCGTGTTGTCATTAATTTTTAATTAATTTCATACTACAAATGCAGAGGTGACGTTATGCAATCAAATTGACAAAAAGGTGGTTGAAGAAAAGAACTGGCCAGTCAAAGAAATATGCAGAAGAGCTGATTCAGACTTGTCGTTACAGTCACGAACTCCTGGGTAAGGTTGATCATCTCATGGCACAACCAGTGACATCCACTTCTGAGGAGCATCAGTCCAGTTACAATTTGACGTAACCACTCTTCAACCACCAGTGGCTCACCCTACTCAAGTAAAGGAAGAGGTAGATGAAGCACCGAGACTCACTAAGATAAGAAACATTTGGGGTCGAGATAAAGGCCAGGTAGAGTTAGGGGAGAGATGGTGATCAAGATAGGGGTTGTAAGTGTGTGCAAGTATTAGATTTAGATAATATTATTTGATTATGTATTTGGTTTATTTGAGTTTTTATGCTGAATTCATTTTGGAAAAATTCAAATATTTTAAAATATAATTAAAATTTAACTAAATTGATTCACATAGATTTTAAGTTGTTTATTTATTCAATCTATTTTTTTTTATTTCTAAATTATATAGTATTAAGGTATCCCGAAAAGCATTTTTGAAAATAGATATTTTTTTATCATCTCTCAAGAAATTGGAAAATTCTAGGTTGAATAGATAAATAAAATAGAAGTACAATTTTTTTTTAATGAAGTGATTGTATTTATTTTTTGTTTAAAAATAAATCTTACACAGTTACGAATAAGGGTAAATGCTCATACGGTGACTAATAGTCATAGTAGTCGCATTTGCGATTAAAATAAATTCTACATGCGACCGTCAGCCAGATGTTAATATAGTTTGGTAAATATTTTTAAAAGCTGATTGTTTTAATATTTGATTTTTAAATATAGTATATTTTTGGGAAAAAAAATCGATATATTTGGATAACATAGAATTTTATTCTATTCGTAGTAAAGTGATCCCTTCTCTTGATTATTGCCATGACAATATTTTAGCATTTCGTACGCTTTAAATAGGGTATATTCGTGATTGTAGTATAATCTTAGTAATAGGGTGCAGTTCTAACTCCTCATTATATATGCTTATCCGTTGCATTTGAAGTTCATTATATAGAATACATATAGAATAACCAGTGTCAAATACTTCTAGAACTATATATATTTGCAGTAGGTGTTGAAGAAGGAAGTGAACACTGTCTTTTAATTAGGAGTGACAATTTCTGATATGATACGATTAAACGATATGTAACGATGTGCATTTTATACAAATAATGACACAACACGATTAATAATCGTGCTAAGCAATTCTTATCCATTTTGACACGATTAATAATTGTGTCTAAACACATCTAACATGCAAATACACGATGAAACACGATTAAGTATATTTATTTAATATTTCAATTTATTTTTAAACTTATTTTTTTAATAACTTATGAATTTTAAAACTTGATTATGAAATTAAATTATAGAATTTGTGAATTTCATATTGTATTATTTCTATTGTGTCATTTCTTGTCATGTGATACGGTTTATCTCGTGTATATATGAATTTTTTATTTGTTCAAAAAGTTAATTGTGTCTTAACATGCATTTCACGTGTGATCTGTTTAAGACTTTAACGGTTTAAACACGACACACGTTTATAAACATTTAAGATTTATCTGTTTACACATGACATTCATTTATACACGACCCGATTAATGACACGACACAATTAGATACGACACACACGAATTGTCAGTCCTACTTTTAACTATTGATATAGTATTGTTTTAGATTTAAAAATATTTGTTTTCTATAAAATAATCATTTATGATGTTAGATTATTTATTTATACTTATATGAGAGTATCTTAAACCATCTAATTTAGAAATATTATTTTTTGGTGTTGTTGTTTATATTTACAATTTAATTAGGAAAAATATAAATATAAACAACGTCTCAAAAACGAATATTTATAAATTAGAGGCTTTAAGGTACCTGAATAATATTTTGAAGTATAATTTAAGTATGTAAAAAAAACATATGTTATCAATACAATAGTGATAAATCATTGTATTGTTATAACATGATCACAAATTTAAATTTTGGTTGGAATATAATTTTATAAAAATAATAAAATATAACTTAAGTACGTTAAAATATTTTAGAGGTTTTGAGTTTGAATTTTGTTGTAATTGTTTTTATATGAGGTTTCCTATTAATAAAAAAAAGGTTATAACAAAGATTTAAACCTAGAATCTTAAACTATTAAAGTAATAACTCTTTTTTTTTTGGATCAAATTAGTCGCTTTATTTTAAGAAATAAAACGCTGTGACTTTTGGTCACGTATGTTCGTACATCAAATCATTCGCTACTAAATATACAAAGGGTAGTGGTGATCTTTCAACCCAATCGTTTAGACTCACTCCCAATCTCGCTTGCTTTGCTATCCAATTCGCACATTCGTTGCTCGTTCTAGTAATAGCTCACCATTGCACTTGCTCGACTTGTGTTGCTAGTGCTCGTATATTCGGTATTATCGTTGACAATCTCCAATGCTTCGGGCCCTCCATGAGTTGTTGGTGTACAGTTTGTGAGTCCGTCTCGATGATAATGTTTTGCCATCCCGCTTCAATTGCTAGACGTACTCCCTCGTGAATCCCTATGGCTTCCATTGTTTCAATGTCGTCACTCGTTTGCCTCCGGTTCATTCCGCCCACGACTTTCCCATTCTTGTCTCGTGCTTCCACCCCTATACCGGCCCTTTGAGTTTCCTTGCACCATGATGCGTCACAATTTATTTTGATCATGTCACCCGTCGGGGGTTGCCACTCCCGGTTCGGTTCTTCCTCATGCGGCATTGTTGCTTGGGCCAATCGGTTTATGCCTTGTTGCTCCTCAAATGCTTTCTTGGTTTCTATTATCACACTCCTTGGGCTTGGTTGTTTCGCTTCAAAAGCCGCCTTGCATCTTTCTTTCCAAATATGCCAACACGTGAGAAGTGTTCGGGCCCACCTCTTATCGCTCACTATGCTCCCCCCGCTTGTTTCCGCTCGTCGCCTTGTAAGCCATTCCACCATATCAATCTCATTCGGCCTATAAACTCGCAACCCGCATATGCCGGCCCACACCTGCTCCATCCATCCACATTCTAATATCATATGTTCCCGTGTTTCGACTCCTCCGCAAATTGGACAACTTGACGGCACATTAATCCCTCTACGTGCCATGTTTGCTTTAACGGCTATTGCATTAGTTGCAATCCTCCAAATGAAGTTCTTTACCTTAGGGATTACCCTTGCTTTCCAAATGGCCTTCCATAGGGTGTCATTTTGGTTCGGTCTAGGGTGTGGTTCGGTCCTCTCCCTTATCTTGTGGTTGACCGATCGGACTTGGGGGCTTCCATCCTTTGTGTGTGGCCATATATAGCGGTCTACACCCCCATCTCATGGCAAAGGGATGTTCATTATATGGTCTGCATATTCTTGGTCTACTATGCTCCTTACTAGGGTCTCATTCCATGTGCCATTTGGTAGGATGAGTTCGCTTACCCTTAGGTTCCCCCGTGCTCTACTATGACATCCCCATTCACTCTTTTGCTATCTTTTGTATATATCCATGGGTCCGTAAACACTCGTGTGTCCTCTCCCGTGCCAATCAACCACATCCCTTCTCGCTTTATGACCTCTAAGCCATGTAGTATACTACTCCACACCAAGACGCTCGGCCTCCCTTTTTTGCCTCTAGTAGTGAACATCGTGGGAAGTATAGACCTTTTAGTACTTGCGCGCATAAGTGTCGGGTTCAGTTATAATTCAGCTTGCCATCTTCGTTAGGAGAGTCGTGTTGAAACTTTGGAGTTCCCTAAAGCCAAGTCCCCCCGCCTGTTTCGCTTTTGTTAGGACCTCCCATCTTCTCCAATGCATTCGCTTTCCCTCCGTTGTTTTCCCCCACCAAAAGTCCACAATGAGGACATCAATTTCTGATACGATCTTCCAGGAGTCGGCACTTTCGAGGGTAGGTGGTGATACGATTCTCCCAAGGCTCATAATATTGCTGTCAGAATTCCGACTCTGTAAAGGGTTCCATTTTCCGCAACGCTCTGTACCGAATTGATCCGCGTGATGAATACGAAAGTCGCAGATAATTGAGTCTTCTTTCTGGAATGGATGGACTCGTCGAATTCCGATATGTATTCCGTCTTCTAGACCAATTTTGGTAAGGTCGGTCCTCCTGGGTACGATTCTGCCGAGACTAGATTATACGACGGATAGATGATGGATGAATGATGGATCGATTGGATCACACAAGGGCAGCGACAAGCCCTTGATACCTCCACAATGGATTCTCCAAGATATGACGCACTCGAAGATTCCAAAGCTTGAACCTTGGATATGACGCACCAAGATTCGATTGCCGGATATGACACACCAACAATCAATTTCTCGTTCAATGAACAAGAAGAACAATGTGGCTAGCACACAAGTTTGTAAAAGAAAGGTCTATCCTCTAATTTCGGCTACCCTAGCTACTTATCCTAAAAGAAGTAAAACCCTAAACTAATTTGGGCCTAAGGAAAGCTCTCCTATGGGCCGAATTTTATTCTCCTCCTCTTATTGGGCTTGGTTGTCTTGTGGACCGTTTGCCTCATTAAAACCCCCCTTTGTAAAACCCAGTGGGATAAAACCAAAGGTCGGGAAAAAGAGTACAAACGAGCCCCTCTTGACTTAGTCCATTCGAGCAACCAAGAGGTTCTTAGGCTCCATGTCTCCGGACGGAATGATAGTTGGTCCTATGCGGTCCAGTAGTGTGGTGATTGTATGTCCAAGCTTCCTAGCCCTTGATCGTGTCATTGGTCCACTCGGCACGGTTATCTCACCCCTGCCTTCAAGTGTGGGCCGCATTTCTTCCATGATCACATCAATTTCCGAGCACCATGTTTTTGGGAGGCGGAATACACTCATAACATATGTGGGTATCGCTGTAATGATCGCCTTGATGAGCACTTTCTTCCCGGCTTGGTTGAGTGTTTTCGGCCTCCACCCTCCCAATTTGTCCCTGATTTTGTCTTCAAAGATCCCAAGGCCTCCTTCTTTGATCGTCCCCAAATCAATGGTAGTCCAAGGTATTTGCCCGGGTCAACTGTGCTTTGTATATGGAGAGCATCCTCCACTGCTCTTAGCACTAGGTTCAGCTCCCTTGTTGTAAAATAGAGTCGATTTGTCTCTATTTATCCTTTGTCCCGATACCTTGCAATACTCATCTAGTATGCTCCATAGTCCCCTTGCATTCCCGGGCGTTCCTCTTATGAAGAACAGAGAGTCATCTGCAAAAAAACAAATGGTAAATTTCCGGGCACTCTCGCCTTAGTGTGATCCCCTGGATAGTTCCTTCCCTAGATGCCCCATCCCTTCTTCTTGATAGTACATCCGCAAGTAGAATGAATAGGTAGGGTGATAGGGGGTCGCCTTGTCTGATGCCCCGTGTTGGTACTATAGAGCTTGTTCTTTCCCCAGTCACAACCACTTGATATGTTGTTGTCGCTATGCATTCCCTTATCCACCCCAACCATTTCTCATCAAAGCCCCGCTTCCTTAGTGTGGTGATTAGGAACTCTCATTCCACCCTATCATACGCTTTTTGCATATCAATCTTCAAAGCGCATTCTACTTTGTGTTCGGTCCTGTTCATGTTCAAGTGGTGGAAAACCTCATGTGCCACCATGATGTTATCCTGGATGTGTCGACCTGATACAAATGCACTCTGGAAAGGGGTGATAAGCTCCG
Organism: Chamaenerion angustifolium; assembly: GCA_946814005.1. Lineage (NCBI taxonomy): Eukaryota > Viridiplantae > Streptophyta > Magnoliopsida > Myrtales > Onagraceae > Chamaenerion > Chamaenerion angustifolium. Next base: position 24,785,915 of record OX328270.1, on the reverse strand, counting down.
ATAGATAACATTTCAAACGGTTCACCAACACTTTAAATATGATTTTATACAAAAAGTTGCAACAGCTTATAGGCCTAAACTTAGTTGGTCTCGTCAGGATCGGTACTTTAGGTATCAAAACTATATCCGTATTATTTAGGGGGTTTAGGAGAATACCTGTTCGGAAGAAAGCCTTCACCCCGGTGATGATGTCTGCCCCCACAATGTTCCAGTTCCTTTGATAAAACAGACACGAGAAACCATCCGAACCCGGTGCTCGTGACCCGCCTAACTAGAATGTGGCCGATCGGATCTCGGCATCCGTCACCTCCCTTGTCAAGTTTGCATTTATCTCGGGTGTTATTTGAGTCAGTATATATCTCAAGAAATCATCCCCCGGTTCGGTTTACTCCTTAGTGAACATATCTCCAAAATATTTATGTATTTCATCCGCAATCCTCCCTTCCTCTTCTATCCACTCCCCATTTTCTCCCCTTAACCTACATATTTGGTTGCATATTCGTCTAGCTATTACGGTATGATGAAAGAACGTTGTGTTCTGATCACCATCCCTAAGCCATTTGATCCTCGACCTTTGCCTCCAATATTTCTCCAATACTCCATGCCGTGAGTTTCATTCGACACTTGTGTAACTTTTTATACACCCCTTGTATTGCACTTCCCCTAATCGGTCTCTCCCATGCACCTTTGATTACCTCTTTGCATTCCGGTTTCTCAAGCCACATCGCCTCAAATTTGAATCTTCTACTAGCCATTTTTCTAGGTTGTTTGAGTTGGACCACCAATGGTGCATGGTCCGACCCTATTGCTAGCTCATTAAGACATCTTCCCATTTCGAACCGTGATTCCCAAACCGTGTTAATCAACACACGATCGAGGCACTCGCTTATTCTCTCGGTACCACTACCGTTATTGCACCATGTGAACGGATGCTCCTTTGCTCCCAAATCCTCCATACCGAGGTCCTCAATGGCTTGCTTGAACTCATCTATTTGTCTTTGAGACTTTCTACTACCACCTTGTTTTTCATGTGGGTGGCATATTGTATTGAAATCCCCAAGTATCATCCATGCTCCTCTTCGGCCCCTCCCTATTGTTTTTAGGAGGTTCCAAAGTTGTGTTCGTTCTCGGGCCTCCGTACTCGCATAGACCCATGTTACATAAGTCGGCTCAACATTGTTATCCATATACGTCTCGCAATCCATGTAGTTTGGATCAGATGTATAGCCGTGATTCTAGTATCCGTATTCCACCACAATGCTAACCCTCTGGCCGAACCATTGGGGTTCACATAGTACGTGTTATCCATTCTCATTCCCATTCTTCGTTTCCATTAAGAACATAATGTTTGGGAGATACCTTTTGTTGAGGTCCTGTAGGTGTTTAATTGTCAAGGCAAACCCCAATCCTTGACAATTCCATGAGATCGCACTCATTGGGCACCCGTGGCTGTTTTGGGACAGCCACCGGAACCCTGTGTTTGTGCATCTCCTTCTTCTTGACTCTCTGTGCCCTTCGACTTTCTAACTAGTTTCTTCTTCCGGTTAGGGTTTGCCATGTTTGCTCGGCGCCTCGGGCTCATGCGGACCCTTGGCTCAATCTTGGTTGTGACCAAATCCAGTCCCCTTTGCCTCTTCCCTACGGGTTGATCCTTCATGTCCTCCCCAGATTGTTTGAGCGTCATCTTAACGAGGTAAGGGCTTAGGCCTGATTTAGTGGTGTGGTCCATTATGTTTGGTGTGGTGGGGGTGTATCAGGTGGGTTCTCAACAATGTAGTTTTGGATCAGTATAGTGAGCTCGGTTGGGTAGGGTTGGGTAGGGTTGTCGGGTAGGAATGTGATCATGGGATGGGTTATGTAGGTGGTGTGTATGGGGGTGTTCGGTACGGGTTCATGGGGCTGGTGGTGGTGGTGGGGTTGGTTGATCTGCATCTCGGGTATATTAGGTTTTGGGGTGAGGGACGGTTGGGGGCGGGGGGGTTCGGCTAGGTGGTTGGTGGTCGATTGGCTCAGTTCGGTACTCTTCGTTTGGGATGTCTTGGCTTTGAGATTGTCGGGGTTTGTGTGTATGGTAATGGCTTTGGAGTTTGGGGGTTCATCTATAGTCATCTCATCCCTCAATTGGTTGGGTCGGTCCTCTTTCATGTTTGTATGCTCGGTCTCTATAGGGTCTGAACCCTTTGTGGTTCTGGTCCGTACCCCATTGTGGTTCGAGGTGAGCCCTGTTTTGGTCTCACCCCTATGAGCCAAGGTCCATAAGCTGGGGTGTCTGGGTCATGTTCGACCATTTGAACTTCCTGTTTGCATGTTTGTGTTGTGTGCCCCAATAAACCACAACCATGGCAAAAATCAGATAATCATTCATATTTAATAGTTACCCATTTTTCTTGCCCTATGGAGTTCTTCCACCAAAACCCCAACATCAAAACTACTTCCCCATTCACTTCAACTTGCATCTTCATATAGCTTATACATATTCTCCCCTCATACTTATCAGTTTCTAGGCATTTTCCTACCATATTCTCAATATTCCAAGCATTGGCATCACTAAATTTTTTCGGCCCTAGCACTTGGATCCAGAAGTTTACCTTATTGAAGTCCACCTCCTTTACTCCCACTTTCGGGTCCCAACGTTTGATGTTGAGGATATGACCATTCACTGTCCAGGGGGATCGGTCTAGTATCCGACTCTGCCTCCGAAGTTGTGACATTCCCATATCGAGCACATGCAGCTCGGTGGACCCCTAGGATCACGTTCTGTTTGATTTGTTTTTGGGCAAGCACCTTGCCCACATAACACATCTCATCTTGCCCGAACTTGTGTGAGTCGAGGTCCACCGCTTGTACCCCGAGTCTGTTTTTGTCTCCAAAACCGGAACAGGACTGCATTGTGTCACCGTGGGCGCACTCGCCGTCACTGGAGCTGGCAGCTATCTCCACAAACAAGCTGAAATAAGACAAAGGCAGATGGTTAAAAAACGAATATAGTTAGGGTAATGTAATAGGGGGTATGCTGTTTCAGTTCTAATTCAAACGGGAAATGCTGTCGGTTATCGTCTGTGTGCAGTGGGGCTGATTATGTTTACTGCCTTGGCAAGTTCCCACGCTTGACCCTCTACTGCTACACGATAACTGCCTTCAGCTATTGCTTTCGCTTGTTTAGGTGTTGGCACAGCTACTGGTTCCGCGCTCTGCCTCTGTTGCAGCTGGCGTTTCTGAGTCGGATTTGCAGAGATGGTTCTGTCGAAGATGGTGCTCGGTTGCCACCTACGAGAGCTCCGGTCTCCTCCTTACTGGTGACAGACCAGAGTGGCTTCTCCCCCTGATGGTTTGGTCAAGCTATCCAGGCGAGGTTACTGATGTTGCCGGCGACCAAAATTTTGATCAAAAACGGGTCGAACATCGTTGCTTTCCTTCGTTGATGCGTGGCTTCTCTTGCATGAAGATGTCACTTCTTCTGCAGTAGGTCTTCAGTGATTGACTGGTTTGGTGTTGATAATTAATGCCAAAGGGTGAGGACAAATCCTGATTTGGATTGTCCCGATTCCAAATCAAGAGAGAACCCTAGATTCTTGGGGGTTTCTCTGATTCGATTGGGAGAGGCGCGTGGAAGACAAAGCCGGGGAAGAATTTTACAAAAAACGGGACAGTAATAACTCTTCCACTAAATCAAAGATATTTAATTATATATTAATACTTAATTATATATTAACTAATACCGAGAATAACATTTACAAATACAATTTTACAGACATCCTACCTGTTAAATAAATTTTACTCGCCAATTCTATAGGTATATTTATTATTTAATTTTTAATTTTTAAAATTTGATTTTGATATTTGCTTTTAAAATAAAAAAAGGTGCTGTCAGCTGTGAGGCCACTCCATATTAGCTCAATGGTCAACGCTGCCTTCCTTCCCCCGCTCTCTCCTTAAAAACCCTCTCCCCCCTCGCTTCTCCTGGGATATTACCGTTAAACTTATTCGCCTAGTTCTCTCTCTCGAAATACAATCAAAACTCTCTCAAACGGAAAATATGGATAGCTTCGATCAGATACCCGACCCGTTACTCTTGCAGATCTTCAACTCCGTCTCCGATGTCAAGTCCCTGGCCCTCTGCCGCGCCGTCTCCCGCCGCTTCAACACCCTTGTTCCCCAGTCGGAATCGCTCGTCCTCCGTGTCGACCGTGTCGTCTCTCCCGACGGCTCCGATGCCGACCTGGAGTCGCTCCTCCTCTTCTTCCTCAAATCTCTCTTCAAATCGCTGCACGCTCTGGTGTCCCCGAAGCTCCTCACCGTTCGCAGGGAACTCGACATCGAGACGACTAGTAATCCGACGAGGATTCTCCGCGGGTTCGAACGGATACGACAACTGGACATAGAATTGCCCGCCGGAGATTTCAAGCTCGATAATTATACGGTTGTCAGGTATCGTTCGATCATTTTATCTTGACAATTAATTCCTAAATAGTTAGATGGCAAACAGTAAAAAATAAGTTCAGTAATCCCCCAATTTTCTGTTACATATTCAGAACTTGTTTACTTGTTTAAATATAAAAATAATAATGTATATGCATATAACTAGAGCAGACAAAAAAGTTTCGTAGACAAAAAATACCGATAATCGATGATCCTTAAACCGATTGGGTTTTTAGTGTGGTCTTTGTTGGATCACTATGCTATGTGCGGATAGTACTCGTACCGAGGGGTGAGCGAGAAGACCACGAAGATCGATACCAAATCGAGACCGATCGAAACCAAACTAAAAAGACCGAACCATTTGTGGACCGAAACCAATGGTCTTGCCTTATGATCTTTTTTCGGTCTTGATTTTATTTTGGTTCTAGACCGTTAAGACCATTAACTATTTTTTAGTGAATTTATTACATATATCTTATTTCGATAGAATTAATTATAAAAGAACGCTCGAGAAAAAATATAATATAATTTGAATGAAAAACGTTTAGATCAATAATAAATTATTATAACATTAATAAATTATATTAGATACTATCATGGTATAGTAATTTATATAATTATATATTATGATATTAAATTATATTGGATAGTATAGTTATTTTGATTTTTAAAAAGTCGATCTAATCAGTTGATTTCAATTTAGAATGACATTATGTCAATTGAATACAATATTATTTTGATACGTTACATATTTTATAAAGAAGTAATAAAATTAGGTTTTTATATTGTATTCTTGTATAGCGATATACATACATAATAGAAAAATATACAAAATATTATGTCTAACGGTCCAAATGGTTTAGATCGAACCAAAACCGAAAAAACCAAGACCATATAAACGGTCCAAACGGTTTCGATCTAAAGACTGAAATTTTCGGTCTCGGTCTCAAGACCGGACCAGACCGAACCAAACCGCATTTTGCTCACCCCTAGTCCTCGGGTTCAGATGTCTAAGGTGTTGCTTGTTGCTCCGATAAGCTGTATAAAATGAAAGTCTGTAGTGTTCCCATTGTTTTCCTCTTATGATAAAGTCACTTGGAGCAATTGAAGAGCAAATAAAGTTAGTTAATCAGCGAGTCCTGCCAGGGGCGAGTCCTGCATTGTGGACGAATAAGACGAAACATGCGTTGGTTGGGACAATGCCTGCACCGGGGAGGGGGAAGCTTGCATCTGGCAGAGCGACTCATGCACGCCGAACAGTGTGTCCTGCGCGTTAGGAAGTCTACGTTGTGGACGAAACATATGATGGGTGGGGCAATGCCTGCGCCAGACAGGGGAAAACTTGTGTCGGGCAGGGGGAAGCTTGCATCAGGCACGACTCATGCACACCGAACAGTGTGTCCTACACTCAAGGAAGCCTACGTCGGGCACGGAAACCTGCGTTGTGGACGAATAAGGTAAAACATGCCCTGGGTGGGGCAATGCCTGCACCGGGTAGGGCGAGTCCTACGCCGAGCTGGGGGAAGCCTGTGTCGGGAAGAGCGACTCATGCACACCGAACAGATAGTCCCACGCCGGGGATGACGAGTTCTGCGCACCAAACAGAGCGAGTCCTGCACAGGACATGGGAAGCCTTCGCTGGGCATGGGAAGTCTTGCTCCAGGCAGAGCTAGTCCTACGTCGGGCTGGGGAAGCCTGCGCCAAGTCCGAACAGGGCAACTCATGCGGGCGGGGCGAGTCCTTCACGGGGGCTGGGACATGCTGGGCGATGCCTGCGCCGGGTACGACAATGCATGTGCTAGACATGGGTCGGGCATGGGAAAGCAAGCGTCGGGGCAGAGCCATGTAAGGCGATGCCTGCGTTGAACATGTGATGAGCAGGTGAAAGCCTGCGGAGGACAGGGCGAACCCTACATCAAGCAAGGCGAGTCCAGGGTCGGGCAAGGTGATGCATGCGTCAAGCAGGGGGAATCTGCGTCGGGAAATGCCAAGTCCTACGTGGACAGGATGAGGTCTGCGCCTAGTAGGGCGAGGGTTGCGCACCGAACATGAAGAGCTCTGCGTCGGGCAGGGGAAATCTGCGCAGGACATGGGGAAGCCTTCAGCGGACAGGGCAAGTCCTGCTCTGGACAGAGCGAGCTAATTCAAAAAACAAACCAGTTTTTTAAGGCTAAAATGAGCTAATTCAAAAACGAAGTTCAATTCAATTCTCTGAATCGATTCGTACCGACTTTTTTTTGTACTTGTTTATTCTTAAAATCAAATAATCTGACTCGAACCCATTTATTGGTTCTGAACTCCTCTACAAACTGAAGTTTAAACTAGAACCAGACTTGACCCACTTTTAGACTGGTTCGAATTTTGGAACAGTTTATTTATTTATTTAAAGAAACCAGTTTGAACCGAATTCAAACCGGTTCAAACCATACTACTTATTTTAATATTAAATAGATCAGTTTTATACTCGTCTAAATAAATAGTTCTAGTTAAATAAATAGTTCTAGTTAAATAAATAGTTCCAGTTAAGTCTAGAACCGGGGTCGAACTATTTCTGGAACAAGCCTAACATCAAACTAATTAATACTAAATCTTTTTAAATAATGTTAGTATGAATTCATTTTTCTGTATTGTATATTTATTTAAGAAAAAAATTATTAGTTTTATTATTTATCGTATGTTAAGTTTGTCTTTATATCTCAATAAATATTTTTAATCAAGTATTTAGTTTACTTACCCAATCAAACGTGTATGTTTTTTCAAATACTTAGAAAAGTAAATTGTTAAAAAACTTATAGAATTGATTGTTAGATTTCAATAGGAGGTAAATAATCAATCCAACACATAATTTTTTTTTTTGGCCAGTAAAATCAATACCTTAATCATAATAAGAGTCTCGACAATCCGTTACACATAAAGATAATAATAAACTAGGATGCCTGATTGCCCAATCACTTGGACACGCTTCTTTCTTTGATTCCGTTGCTACCCAATGGGCGCATTGGTTCGCCGTTCGCCTAACAAAGTGCCATTGAACACAAGGTATTTTTGTCGCCAACTCAAGGATGTCCGTGAGGATGTTCCGTAGTTCCCAGTCCTTCCTCGCGTCGCCTCCCTGAATGATATTGATTATGTATTGTGCATCCGACTCAATGATTACCTCGGCCCATGCGCTTTGAATCGCCAGTTCTGTTGCTTGAAGTATCGCCTTAGCTTCTAGTGTTTTTGCACTCGTACCATAACACGTTGAGTTCCATCCCGCAATGATCGATCCCGTCCAGTCCCGCACCACGATGCCCGTTCCACCTCTACTTGTGTTGTGATCCCACGCCGCATCACAATTAAGCTTTACAACACCTTGGTTCGGTCTGCGCCAAACCTGGTCCTTCTCTCCAGGAATCCTGACCGATTGTCGTTCGATCCGTCCCATCATCAACCATGTCTCCTCAGCTAGAGCTTTAGCCACCACTATCGTTGCCTCCACTCTCGGTCCCTCCTCCGCATGGACAGCCCGACAACGTTCCTTCCAGACCTCCCATGCAATGGTTTCCCCTAGAAGTTTCCTCTTCCTCCCCATCTCGCCCCCATTCGCGCCCATATCCTGCATAAGCCGAACCCACCCAGACCATTCGGCGCCTCCACCATGTTCGAGGCGAAGGCCCATAGCCCCGAACCATACCCGCCTTGCCCATTGACACCCCAGAACCGCATGGTTCACATTCTCCAATTCATCACAAAAGCTGCATGTCGGGTCTATTTGGATACCCCGTCTAACTAATTCAGCTTTCACAGGCAAGGCATTATGTAAGGCTCTCCATAGAAAATGTTTTACCTTCGGGATTGATTCGCTTTGCTATATGTCGTGCCATCGTCTCTCATTTGGTCTCAATTGCGCATTGAGCCCTTCCCTCTCCGCCTCCTCCCTCAGTTCCCGTAGCCTTCTATATACTAGCCTCGGTCTAGCCACCCCATCAGCAGAGGTCGGCCAGACCAGCTGATCCTCATGCGGTACCTCAGCGATATGGATCGCTTGAATCGCCTGCACATCCAACTCAGTGAGTTGGTCTTGGATCTCGGTTAGATCCCAACTCCTCCTATCTCGATCCATCAATGCACTCACTCGGACCTCCTCCCCAACCATGCGCACGGTTGCAGTGCCCACTCGGTGATTGGGTCGCCCTGGCACCCATGAATCCTGCAAGGCTCGGATTTGTTCGCCCGTTCCAACTTGCCACACTCCTTCCTGTTTAAGGATGTCTCGTCCCACAAGAATACTCGCCCATGCCCAAGATGGTCGAGCTCCGACAGAGGCCTCCAATAGATTACCTCTCGGATAATAAAGTCCCTTGAGCACCCGTGCCCACATTGACTCCCCATCATTCTGCAATCTCCACGCCGTCTTGGTCAACATCGCTTTATTAAAATCTGTCATATCCCTAAAACCCATGCCTCCCATGTCCTTAGGATGTGTTAGTTGGCTCCATCGAACCCAATGCACCTTCTTCATCTCGCCTCGACCATTCCACCAAAATTGAGCCACCATACTCGCTATTTCTGCACACCAGGTTTTAGGAAGCTTAAAAAGCGACATGACATAGATAGGGATTGCGGTTATTACCGCCTTTATGAGGACCTCTTTCCCAGCATTGTTAAGGAACATGGTCTTCCACCCATGGATCTTCTTTATCACCCTCTCCTTGAGGTACCTCATTGCATCTCGTTTTGATCTTCCCCAATTGGTTGGGAGTCCCAAATATCTCCCCGCGTCCGTGACTACATCGACCCCCAACACCTCCGCAACCCTATCCTTTGTTACCTCCGCTACCACCCTTCCGAATTGGATGCATGATTTCTCAAAGTTAATCTTCTGCCCGGATGCCTTACTGTATCGCTCAAGCGTGGCTTTCAGTGCCACTGCATTCCCCTCCGTTGCCTTCATGAAGAAAATCGAATCGTCCGCGAAGAACAGGTGGTGTATCTCCGGACAGGTACGCTTCATCCTGATTCCCTGAATACGGTTCTCCTCCACCTCCCTCATAATCTGACGAGACAGCACATCCGCCACTAGAATGAAGAGGTACGGGGAGAGCGGATCTCCTTGCCTAAGCCCCCTCGAGGGCCTAAACCTCGTTGTCTTCTTACCATTTACTACGACGCTGTACTGAACCTTCGAGATACACTCCTCTATCCATTGGCACCATTGGCCCGAGAAGCCCAGTCCCTTAAGTGTCTGCGTTACGAATTCCCATTCAACTCGATCGTATGCTTTACTCATATCCAGTTTTACCGCACACTCTTCTCTCCCTCTCACTCTATTTGTCCTCAGGTGATGGAACACTTCATGGGCAATAAGAATATTATCGTGGATGAACCTGCCTGAGACAAAAGCACTTTGGAAAGGGGTTACAAGCTTAGGTAATATCAATTTCAAACGATTAGACAAGACTTTGGATATGATCTTATAGTTAAAATTGCACAAACTTATAGGTCGAAAGTGGGATGTATTAATCGGATTAGGGATCTTAGGGATTAACACTATATCAGTATAACAATAACCTGGTAGTAAGATACTTGATTCGAAAAAGCTACTTACCGATTGGAATACATCCTCCCCGAGTACATCCCAGAACCGATGATAGAACATACCTGGGAAACCGTCTGGCCCAGGGGCTTTGTTCCCACCCAGCTGGAAAACTGTTGTCTTAACTTCCTCTCGAGTAACCCTCCTTGTTAAGTTTGCATTGTCAGCCTCCGTCACCACTTTTGGGACGCATCTCATTTGCTCAGTTATTCCCTCTGGTCCTTCCGTCTGAAATATGTGTTTGAAGTAGCTCTCGCACTCGGCTATAATGTCCTCATCATTCTCTACCCAGACTCCATCTCGCCTCTGCATCCGACACAGTGTATTTTTCCTTCTCCTCTCAACTGTTGTCTGGTGGAAGTAAGCTGTATTCCGGTCTCCCCCTTTCATCCACTGAATTCGGGACCTCTGCCTCCAGTATTCTTCCTCCTTTGCCCATGCCTCTTCGAGAGCTCTTTTTAGCACCCATTCTCTATCCCTCGTATATCTCTCGTTCGGTTGTCTCTGCAATGCTGACAATTCCTCATTTAGGGCATCTATCCTTCTCTTATTATTCGGCACCGCTCCCTTACTCCATCGTATCAACGCACTCCGACATTTCCCTAACCTTCCATGAATCCCGTCCCTATTGCTATGATTCGATCGCCCTTCCCACACTCCTTTTACAACTTCCTTACATCCCGTATGCTCCATCCATCCCTTCTCAAATCTGAATGGCCTCCTACCCCCTGGATGCTTCCTTTCAATCTGTATTAACAGTGGGCTATGATCCGAACCAATTTGCAGCTTATGGATTACCATAGCATAGGGGAAAGTCCTTATCCAATCTGGATTCACGATTGCCCTATCCAAGCGTTCTTGTATACGGCCATCACCGTCCCTGTTGTTACACCAAGTAAATTGATTTCCCTTGTACCCCATATCAACCAGTTGGGTATCCCGCATCATCTCATTAAAAGCATCCATCTTACGAGGTTGTTTCGGTCTGCCCCCGTGTTTCTCCCCCTCCCTAGCTATTTCATTGAAATCTCCGACGCACATCCACCGGCCTCTCCTACTCTGGGCTCTCCCCCTCAATACATCCCATAGCCGCAACCTTTCTCCCCAAATTGTGCTCCCATAAATCCAGGTTACGTGCATAGTCGCTCCTCCATTCACCTTTGTTATCGTTGTATCTATGAAATTTTCAGTCTTGGCATGTATCACTACCTGTACTTCCTTCGCCCACCACAATACCAGCCCACTCGATATTCCGATCGGGTTGATATACTCCCCTCGTTCCATATTCAACTTCTTCCTAACCCTTTCGCAGTATTCTTCCGTGTTTTTTGTTTCCATTAAAAATATAATTTCCGGCTTGTTCCTCCGCGTGAGATCGGCGAGGTACGGAATTGTCAGGGCCGATCTCAACCCCCGACAATTCCACACCAGATAGTTCATTGGTTCTGGGTAGCTGTCTCGGGACAGCTACCAGAACCCCTTATGACGACCTTGCTCTTTGCTGAAATGATTCTCCTCCTCACAATATGTCCTGCCTGGCTTCCCCTTCTTGCTCGACCCCGTCCTCTCCCAACAGTCATTCCCCCACGACTCTCCTCCTTCCACCCTTTGTGTTTTTTCAGATTCTGTCCCCCCTCATCCTCTTCTACCTCGGGTTCCTCCTCATGTTTCCTTTTTAAATTGATCTTTTGGATCAGAGGACTTAGCCCCGTCGGCATGGTCGGGCTTTCGCCACTTCTTGCAGGTGAATCAGGTGGTTCAACAATGTAGTTACATTGTTGTACCTGTACCTCGTGTAGCTCCAATTCCATGGGTATCGCTTGCCCAACTCCCGGGGTACTCATCGGACCTATCTTGTTCCTTATCTGAATGTTGTCCAGATCGGTCATCTTTCGAATCCCCGCCGATTCCATTAAAGCCCTTCCCCAATCCTCTTCATATTCATGGCTTGTCCCCTGGGTGATCTGCAAGTTGCCCCCCTGCACTGGTTGACCTTCCTGCTTCCATTGAGTCCCCTCCAACATCGGGACTTCCTGCAACGACTGGATCCCGCTTTCTCCCTGATATAGTTGCTTATCCATTTCATACCGAGCCCTTGCGGGCCTCCATGCGTAGTATCCCGTAGTTGCATCGCAGACCATCTCCGGATCTGAAGTGTAGCAGCTAGGCTTCTCCCCCAGCACCTTTCCCTTCCCTTTCCACCCTAGATTCTCCTGCGCTTTAGGCATTTGCAGTTCCTCCCCTCCGTGCTGATCAGAGTTGTGCCCCATTCCCTTGTTGTACACCACCATCGTGTGTCCTTCCTCCTGACTTTCTTGCACCTTGTCCTCTTCCCTAGTCCCCCTTCCCCATGTCCTCCTCCTGTCTTCGTGGTTCTCACAGAGGGAGGTGTCTTGGCCCCTTCCCTATCTTGCTTCTCCTTCATTAGATCTTTCCAACATCGTCTCTTTGCCTCCCCCACCGGAGTACCCGGGCTCTTCCCCACAAACTTGCATTCTTCTCTACGTCTCTTGGGGCGATCCACTCGCATCCATGGCCCATACATCGGATCTCCCTGCTCCTCCTCCGAGACCGTGATCTCGGTTGTGCACACTCTTTCCGTATGGCCTATCTTACCACACCCAAAGCAAAACTCCGGGAGTCTCTCGTATTTCACTGTAGCTCTTCCTAGACTCCCATTTCGCCTCTTATACCAGAAACCTGCTTGGAGGGGTTTAGTACTGTCAATTTCTACTTTGATCCTAATGAAGTCTCTATCGAGTCCCATAGGCCCCATTAGGTCATCCACTTCTATCACTGTCCCCAGACTCGCCCCTATCACTTCGGAGTTCCTCTTGCTGAACTTATCCACCTCAAGTCCATGAATTTGGACCCAAAATTGAACCATATGGAACTGCACTTCAGCAATCTGCATCCCTTGCCTCCATTTCTTGAGAGACAAACAAGAATCACCTCTCTCAAACCGCCCATGGGCACCAATCTAGGGCATCCTTGAGTTCCTCTACCTTCGCAAACTCAAACAGAATCACCTCTCCAGTCATTTCCTGGAACCTCACCCCAGCATATCGCCCCTACGCTTGTTGTAGAACACTGTGAACCACCATCGCCTTAACATGCTTATCCGAGATTACCCGACCCACACACAGATTTCCAGCTGGGATGTCAACATTTTCCGGTATATCGACAAAGTTTCCCATGACAGTTCTATCATCAGGCATTCTACTATCATGTACTCGACAATTTTGTTCCATCTAAACTAGCTCAGCAAATCAATTATCAAACTATCAGGAAACTGAAAAACAGATATAGATGTTACCTCCCCGTGAGTCCCGGTTTTGGTGACAATAACATCCGATTCAGTTGGTGGAGATTTTGATGCGATTGAATCAGGATTTGGAGCTTGAAATTGGGAAGACAAAGCTTGGATTGTGGTCGGTTTGATGACTGGCTTGATTGGCTCGAATTGGCTTGGTTGAGAATTAGGATGAAATGGCTTGAATCGGCTCGAATTGGGACAAGATGGTGTAGCTCTGTCTCAGGAAGGATTTCCCGTCGCCGGCATCCTCGATTCCATGCTTATTGCCCTTCCGTGCCCAGCCCCTGACCTCTCACCCTCGAACCCCTGACTTTCCGTCGCTCCCTTGCCCAATTGACGAATCGCTCTCCCTCAGCCTTCCCTTCTCCCTGCGCATACGATCGACTGCCCTCTTCTCTCTTCTCCCTCGATCAATTGCGACGGACAACAGCAAGAAGCTGCGACGATGGGCGAAGAATGCCCGACAAGTCCCTCACGAAGCTTTCGCCTGAAAACCTAGCGGAGGAAGACGATGAATATTGATAAAACTAAATCAATTCTTTACCATACAATTTCCAACACATAACTGATGTTAGTTTAATTTAGTAATCAAATATTTTTATTACTTTATTTTTGTCATCTAATAATTGAACTTATAGATGATGTTAGTTTTAAGTAATAACATCAATAACTTTGAACAAATAATACTAAAAAAATACATTTTAGTATCAAATTACAATAAATTTGTTAAAGTGTTTAATTAATCATCTATGTGTATTGATATTAATGACAAAATAAATCTATAAGTTTTTGTGGCATATTATTTCTCCTTTTATTTAAAAAAATCACTCTCATGTACTTAACTTGTGGATGACTTTTATTGACAATGTATTATATAATTATCATTATATAAAATTGTAAAGTTATGTAAGTTAACATACCAATTGAAAAGAAAATTTAATTAATTAAGAAAATTTAATTAATTAAGAAAATTCTATAAGATGAAGTAAATATCATTTTTTTTTCATACCAAATTTAAATTTGCAAACTTGATTATTTTGTATGTATTAATTATTTATCACTTTAGACAATATATCATCAATTTTGATCGATTTTAATTCAGTTTAAATTTTCTAAATTTATTAATAAAATGATCTTTCTATAACGATGGTGTTCTAAATTTTTAATTTCACGGTTTTCTGAGTTTTGTTTGAGAATAGAGAGAGTGAAAATAATGTTACATAGGAGGAAAGAAGTGAGTTGATTAGGAAGAAAGAGAAATGTTTTTGAATATTTTTTTATATATTTAATTGTACAGAAATTAAAAAAATGACAGTATACACATTGACTCCAAAAAGTTGCATTTCTAAATTTTGATTTTGATTCGTAAAAAAACAGATATGATATTAATTTTATAGTGATAAACCATTGCATTGTTATAACATGGTCACAAATTTATATGTTGGTTAAGACAAAATTTTAGAAAAAAAATTCACTTAAGTGGTTAGAGCAATAAATATAACTTAGGTGTATACAAAAATATCTAAATACTATTGATCTAGTGGAAAAAATGTGTTATTGTAATAGTGAAAGGTATTCAATTCGAAACTTTGCCGATGTTGTTTTTATTATATTTAGTTAATATTTTTTATTACATATATTTAACTTACTATCTTTGGAAAAAAATATTATGACCTAATCATATTGTAAAACCTGTAAATGGTACTTCAGTAGTTTAATTAATCAATTTTAATATAATTATCTTTTGCAGTATGATTCATTTTAGTTAGTTTTTCTTTTTAAGTTTCTATATATTAAAAAAAAAGGTCTAAACTGAGCTCATGATGAATTAAACAAGATCGACTCAAACATTGTTTTAATAGTGAATTCAGTTTTGATCTAGGTCCAAAAACTATTTAATCCTAAATTTTGGGATCAAATTTTTTAAAATAAAAATATTTGTGTGAACCAACCCAAATTCTCACCCTTTATATAACAATTAAGGGTTAATAGTTTTAATGGTCCCATATGTTTGAGTCATGTTATCGGATGGTACCATATTTTTTTTTTCGTGTGGTCGAATGATCCGTTTTATTTGAAGATGTTGTCGTATAGTCATTTTGTTAATCATCCGTTAGATTTTTCTATTAAATGATTCACATCAACATACGTAAATATATAATATAATATTTAATTTAAATAAAAAAAAAATGAAAAAACTAGAATTGGACCCCGGCTAGTTTTTTTTTATTTTCGATTTTTTATTTAAAAATAAATTTATAAAAAATAATTTTTATATTTTATATTTTAGAATTTAGTTTTATTTGTTTTATTTTACCAAGTTTTTTTTTTCAAATATATATACAAACATTTTTATTAATGTATAAAGTTTTCAAATATATATTTTTTTAACTTTTTCTGATTTTTCCATATTTGTTTCTTTTTTTTTTAATATTACATCTGCCATGTCAACATTCTGTTAGTTAAACTTGACGGGAATATTAATTTGGACTAAACAACAACATTCTGAAAACGTAAAGTACTAAGCAGCAACATAGGAGTATTAACCGATCTGATAACCCAAACATATGGAAAAAACTATTAATCCAACAATAAATGACTGTCTTTAGACTGTCTTTTACACCTACCCTTTATCACTATTTACTGTTAAATTTGTGCCAGAACTAGTGCAAATAAATAATAAAATGAGTTCTGTTTATGGTTACAATCATAATAAATTTGAGCAGCTAATAATTGAGATTTTTTCGTATTGATAGATATAAGGCCGTGTTTGGTTCGACGCTTAAGCATTGCGTGATCTATGGGTTTGGGGGTGAGAGGGATAAGGAGTTTGCAGAAGGCTTGAAGGAGAGGGTGGTATGGATCATTCACGCGTTGATCAGTGCGTCCACGAGGCATGCCTACGTGGTGAGGGAGTTGGTGCGTCGGCACAGAGAATTGGATCGTGTGGTGGTGAGGGACAGGGAAGGCGAGGGTACGGTGTTAATGGATCCTAGAGGTTTGTGTGAATGCAGGGATAGTGGTGTTAACGAGGTGGGAATCGGTGCGGGAAGGACCACGGTGCCTTGTGTGAGAATGCAGATGAGATACTTGAGCAAGGTTGATATTGGAGGAGGGAATTGTGTGGAGGGTGCCACATTGGTCGTGGTTCGGCCAACTGGACTCTTACAAGCTGACAATGATGCTGAGTTGGCCATGGAGGCCTTCGGCTGTGGGGAGGCTATTCAAAAGCTACTCAAGAGCCGCAGTTATATGTTAGAAATGAATTCTTTTTGAAAAGAGTTATTTTTTTTATCCTATTAGTTAGAAATGTATGTGGTGTGGCACATTGGACATCTTTCTTGTGGTCGTTCTTTAGTAGTAGTAGTGTACATACACGAAAATGTATAATGCATGGAAATGGTTGTTGGCTCACGGTGTTGCTGCACTGCTGTGAATAACATAAAAAAAACAGAGGAAGCAATACGATAGAAAGGTATGCCTAGAATACTACTTTTCATTCTATTGAATTGTTCTTAAATAACAGTTTACAAACTCCACTACGGTACTACTCCATAACCTTCCTAATTTTAGCTGATTATAACTGACCACTTAAAACTTAAATAAAACAGCAACGGTAACAATAAACATCAGAACTAATCTTAATAACTAAAATAACTAACATACTGAAATTAGAAACCTCTACTCAACAATTCCTCCACTAAACTGATGATTTTGCAAAATCTTAGTTTAGTTGCGTTTGCATACACCCAAGGTCGATCTGAGATACTCGAATGAAGCAATCTTCAATGACTTGATATATATATCAGCCAATTGTTCCTAACTTCTGCAATATTGTAGCTGAATTTCTTCATTCTTACATAGATCTCTCAGAAAATAATACTTGACATCTATATGTTTGCTTCTCCCATGCATCACTGGATTCTTTGACAACTTTATGGTTGCATTATTGTCACAATACATAACTATGGATGTTCTTTGTTCGATTCTCATTTCCTTCATTAACCTTCGTATCCAGACAACATGACAAGCACATCCAGTGGCTGCTATAAACTCAGCCTCGGTGCTGCTTAGACTGACCACACTTTGTTTCTTTGATGACCAGCCTATTGCAGCCCCACTTAATATAAAAATGTATCCTGATGTGCTTCTTCGATCATTCTTATCTCCTGCATAATCACTATCAGTATATGCTAACAAGCTCCCTTCAGTTGTGTTTTTATATATTAAGCCGTACTCCTTTGTGCCTTGTAAATATCTCAGTATTCTTTTTGCAGTAAGTAAATGAATCTCAGTTGGTTTCTCCATATACCTGCTTATTAAACCAACGACATATTGTATATCTGGGCGAGTTGCAGTTAAATACATCAAGCACCCAATAAGTTGTTTGTAAAGAGTTTTATCAACTGATTTACCTGCTCCTTCTTTAGTCAATTTCATCCTTGTATCAATAGGTGTCCTAGATGCATTACAATGCTCCAGTTTGAAACGTTCTAAGACATCTCCAACATATTTTCTTTGACTGACAGAAATGCAGCCCTTTATCTGCTCAATTTCTAATCCCAAAAAATATTTCATTTTTCCTAAATCACTCATTTCAAACTCAGCCATCATAACTTGTTTAAAATCGACAAACAAGGCATTTGTGTTACCCGTGTATATAATATCATCAACATACACACACACTATTAAAAATTCTTCTTTGCTTCAAGATTTTGTAAAAACAGTATGTTCATAAGGGCATTTTGAAAAACCTTGCTGCAGAAGGTAAGTTTCCAGTCTGCTATACCATGCCCCAGGGGCCTGTTTTAGGCCATATAAAGCTCTTTTTAACTTGTATACTTTACTTTCTTTTCCTTTTATTATAAAACCAGCTGGCTAATCTATATATACCTCCTCATTGATTTTTCCATATAGAAATGCTGATTTTACGTCTAGCTGAAACAACGACCATGAATTGTGAGTCGCTAGTGCTATAACTAGCCTTCTAGTGTCAAGTCTAGCTACTGGAGCAAACACTTCAGTATAATCAATGCCATATTCCTGTTTGTATCCTTTTACAACCATCCTTGCCTTATATTTAACTACTTGTCCACTCTCTTTCAATTTAGTTTTATACACCCATTTTACTCCTATAGTTGTGTGTCCTGGAGTGAGGTCTACTAAATCCCAGGTTTCATTCTTTTCTATTGATCTTATTTCTAATTTAATAGCATCTCTCCATTTAATTTATTTGCTTGCTGTTTCGTAACCTATAAGATCCATTTCAGCAAGTAAACAGAGAGACTCTAGATTTCCTGAATTTTCCTTTTTCTAAATGAAAATTAGTTACCTCAAAAATCATCCATCCAAGTTGGTCTCTTCGTTTGTCTCTTCCCGGGTCTTTGTGTGGCTGAATTTCCTGTGGAATCTGCTTCACCTACAACTGCAGTTGAGGATTCAACCGACTCCACTTGTTCGATGAGGTCTTGAGGGTCTTCTTGATCATGACCTATGTCCTGATTTTCTGAGTCACCGAACGCCTGATCTGTTTTTCCTTCACTGTACTAGTTCCAGCTTTTCCATTTGTCAAATATAACATCACGACTCACAATTACCTTGTTGTTACCAGATTATACAGCTTATAAGCCATAGAGTTTTCACTCATGCATAAAAATATACACTTTTCACTTTTGTCATCTGTTGGGTATTGATAGTGACAACCCAATAAGGAAAAGGGCTCGAAGGCCCAATAACCATGGAGGGGGTGAACCCAGGTTATTCGAACTGGACCGACCTATGCTAAAGTCGATCTGACCCGCAATAGAGTGGCCCAAAGTCGAGCCCAAGCTAATATGGACGCCAAAGGTTCCATCGCTGGTCGCCATTCATCACCAAGTCGCGAACTCCTACTGCTCGCCATAGGAGTGCTCGCCCTGAAGAGAGCATTGCCTCTCTCCTCTGGTCCCACCAATCGTTACTAAAGATATGACCACGATATCCCGCATATCTCGGGCACATATTCACTAAAGATTAGATATGATAACTGCAATATCACGCCATAACCGTAATATCTACTATCCTAATCTTCATAAACACAATATTTACAAAGATATACAGTTGCCTTCTACGGTTTGGTCTCTCCTACTCTATAAATACATTTGCTTTACATACATTCATTACGTTTTGAGCTATCAACACACATATACTCATTTAAGCATCAGAGAGGGACCCAGAGACACCCCATCTGTTGTGATCCCTTTCCTGCAGGTTCACTGGAGCTAAGGCGAGAGCATCATTCAACCATCTTTTGGCATTCAATTCACTGCCAGATCAGCATTCAGGAAATCAAGATCCAACATTTGGCGCCGTCTGTGGGTACGAGTAATACAGCCATGCAAACTCGATCCAAAAGCAATCGCTGAAACCAGACCAATGAGCAGTCCTCTGACAACTCTGATTCCGCTGCTGCTTCGCCGTTCCACCAAGAACCTGCTAGCCAAGCAGCACCCAATGCCGTCCCACCAAGGAAGGCCCGAGAACATGTCGGCAATTTCAGACCAACTCCCGCTCCCAACCACACCGAGACTCCAGCACCACAAACTGTCCACGTCGCCGGGGAAAACATCCAGTTAACTCCGGAGATGATATCACTGCTGGAGGCAATATTAGGGCTGGCTCGCCGACAAGCCCCTACTCCTCAGGAAAACACTCGCCCTACTGCCGCTGGGCCCCTGCCAATAGAAACTGGAAATCTGGGCACTACAACCCCCTAGGAGGATCAGGAGATGACATCGGGACACCAGTCCCTACCCCCGGGGTCCACTGAGCCGCCGACGGCTACTGATTCCACCAATCCATCTGGTCTCATGCCGAATGGGGCTCCGCCAAACCAATGCACTCTGGACCAGGTGGATGAGCTTATCAATAAAAGGCTCAAGGAAAGGCGAACGACAAACGCAGCTCCCTTCAGGGAGTGATCTGCTCATCCCTTCGCCGATGATCTCGTCGCCATCAAAATCCTGAAATACGTCGTCGCCAGGGCTATCCCCGAGTACAATGGTGGAGGAGATCCCACTATACATGTCAACAAGCATGAGACCTATGTTTTGGGTAAGTCAAATGATCCAAATCACTTGGCTTTATTATTTCCGTCAACCCTATCGGGTTCGGCGTCGTCTTGGTTCTTCGGCCTCCCTGCAGGATCCATAGGGACATGGTCAGAGCTGAGAAGCAAGTTTCTAGAGAGGTATATGAACGAACGCCAACTGATGAAGAGTGTGGTCGCCCTGGATGCGGTCAAACAACATCCTGGAGAGTCATTGGTTGATTTCTATGGGCGTTTCCATCAAAATGTCATGGAGATAGATCGTCGAGTCTCAGACGGGGAGATTATCCGAGCCTTTTATCGAGGACTGGATGTGGCTAACAAGGCCTCGAGAAAGCTGTGCAACAGTTACCACATGCAGGAAATTGAGACGATGGAGGAGCTGGCAGCCAGGGCGAAGGGTTTCATAGACCTTGAGAGAGCAAACGCCGATGCTAACCTCCTGACAACCTCACTAAGGGTGGTTCCTGAGCCCCGACGCGATGGTAAGAAGGAGGTCAAGAAGGACAAGAAGGGACGAGACAGCAAACCCCGAACAGAGAACCCAGGGCCTAGAAATTTAGAGGCCCCGAGTATTTTACGCCCTTATACAGGCAGATCTCGGCGGTACTAGTCGAGATGGAGAGAAGATCTATGGCGAGGCCACCAATGCCTCGAAGGGGTGGTCAGCCTATGGGGAAAGACACATAGAGCTATTGCAGATATCACAAGTGCAAGGGCCACAAGACTGATGATTGCCGCATTTTGAAGCGGGCTATTGAGAATCTGATTCAGAGGGGGATGCTGAAAGAGTTTGTGGCGGGACGAGATAGGAGTCGAACCCCACCAAGGAGAAACCACTCGCCAGCTCCGCCTGAGCAAGCCGGCCCATCCCAGAGCAAGAGGGTGGTCAGTCTGATTGCTGGAGGGTTTGGCGCCGAAGGCGAGGGATCACATGCGAGGGAGGTCTATGCGACTCATATTTCTACAGCGGTCCAGCTGGGAAAGCGACCTTGACTTGAAGAGGACATTGTCATCTCATTCTCTGATAACGATTTGGCACATGTCACCACCCCCTACAATGATGCCCTTGTTATCACAGCTGATCTCGACGGTTGTGACGTGAAGAGAATTCTGATTGATGGAGAGAGCTCAACATATATTTTGTTTCTAGACGCCTTTGAGAAGATGGGCAAGTCCAAACGTAACCTGAAGAGGATCGATTTTCCATTGATCGTCTTTGCTGGGAGAACAACTTATCCGCTACGGGCAATAACCTTGCCCGTGATTCTGGGCGAAGGATGGAAGAGCATCAAGGTGGCGGTCACCTTCCTGGTGGTCGACTCGCCTACTTCATACAACGCCATCCTGGGGAGGACCACGATCAATCCCAATAAGATTGTGGCCTCCACAGTCCATCAAAAAATGAAGTTCCCCACACCCAACGGGATTGGAGAAGTACTTGGCGATTAGCCTTCCTCGCGACAATGCTACGTGAACTGCCTGCGCAGAAAGAATCAAAGGGAAGCCCTCGCCATCGAAACATAGGTTGACCCTCGTGAGGATTTGGCTCGACCATCGCCTATGGAAGAGTTGGAATAAGTTGAGGTTGATGGCTCACATAAGAAGGTGCGTATTGGGACCACCTTGAACAATGACCAGAAGCAAGCCATGATTGCCCTCCTCAAGGAATTCAAGGAGATCTTTGTATGGAAACCGAGCGACATGCCAGGCATTAGCACTGACATCATCTCTCACGAGCTCAGGATAGACCCCTCCATCAAGCCAATCGCTCAGAAAAGGAGATCATTTGGGCCGGACAAGCGCTTGGCGATCAGACAGGAAGTTGGCAGGCTGATCGATGCTGATTTTGTCAGAGAGGTGAGATTCCAGAGCTGGGTCACCAACCCAGTTCTGGTCAAAAAAATCAAACGGCAAGTGGAGGATGTGCGTTGACTTCAACGACTTGAACAGAGTTTGCCCCAAGGATTTCTACCCTCTTCCCAGGATTGATCAGTTGGTCGACGCAACCTCTGGTCACGAGATGTCGAGCTTCATGGATGCCTATTCAGGCTACAGCCAGATCCGGATGCATTTAGATGACGAGGCCCATACCGCTTTCTATGCAGACGGGGACATTCTTTGCTACAAAGTGATGCCCTTCGGTTTAATCAATGTCGGGGCGACCTATCAACGGATGGTGAACCGCCTGTTCCAAGACATGATGGGGAGAAACATGGAGGCTTATGTGGACGACATGCTCGTCAAAACAATTAAGGGCAACCTCACACAGCAGACCTTCGCGAAGCTTTCGAGTGCATGAGGAGGCACAATGTTCGCCTGAACCCGGCAAAGTGCGCCTTTGGAGTCAAATCTGGTAAATTCCTGGGATTATGGTCAGTCAGCGAGGTATCGAGGCGAACCCAGAAAATCTCAAGGCTATAGAAGAGATGAAGCCACCAACATGCCACAAGGAAGTCCAATGTCTGAATTGTCGCCTAGCTGCTCTCAATCGCTTCCTCTCCAGGGCGAGCGACAGGTCCCTGTCATTCTTCAAGACTCTAAGGGCCAACCGCAAGTTCGAGTGGACGCCAGACTGCGAGGAGGCATTCCAATCCTTGAAGCAGCACATTCAAACACTCCCAGCTCTGGCAAAACCCATTCCTAGCGAGCAGCTTTTCCTTTACCCGAGCATGAGTGATGTGGCAGCCAACGCCGTTTTAATGAGGGAATAAGATAATGTCCAGAGTCCAGTGTATTTTGTTAGCAAGATGTTTAATTCAGCAGAAATAAAATATGTCCAGATTGAGAAGTATCTCTATGCCTTAGTTATTGCTGCTCGAAAGCTAAGACCTTATTTTCACGCGCACGACATTACAGTTCTCACCAATCAACCTCTCAAAAACTTTCTGCTGAAACCAGATTCTTCAGGAAGAATAGTCAAGTGGGCGATCGAGCTCAGCGAGTTCAAGATCAAATTTGCGCCAAAAACGACCATCAAAGGTCAAGCACTAGCTGATTTTATCGTGGAAAGCACAAGTAATGGTCTAACAGAAGCAGATATTGGGCCAAATTCATCAGCAGACAACAGTCAGATCTGGGAGCTTTATACAGATGGATATTCTTCAAGAGAAGGCTCGGGGGTAGGTTTAATTCTCATCCCTCTTGAGGGCGAGCCTTTGAAGTATGCGATCGCCCTAACGTTTCAGGTGACCAATAATGAAGCAGAATACGAGGCCTCTTATTATTGGACTTAGACTGGCAAAAAGAATGGGTATATCGACACTCATGGTAAAAAGCGACTCCGAGCTTATCATCAATCATGTCAATGGCACTTACGAGGCAAGGTAGAAAAGATGAAGAAGTACCTCGACATCACCAAGAAACTCGTCGCAGAAATTCCAAATTTTGCGATTGAGTCTATTCCTCGTCAAGAGAACCAGATGGCAGACTCTGTAAGTAAGCTGGAGTTTGGAGGAACCAGAATTCAAGACATACAGTTCCTGGAAAAAACCTTATGTTCAGTTCTCGATAACAGAGCAGAAGTCTTCAATATTCAACGACAGGTAACATGGATGACTCCATTCCAGAATTTCTTGAAAGATGGAATTCTCCTAGAAGACGAAGTTGAATCCACAAGGATAAGACGCCTTTCAGCTAGTAACTTGATTATAGACGGAGAACTCTATAGGCAAGGCTACTCGACGCCTTATCTAAGGTGCGTTGCTCATCCCGAAACAGAAAGAGTTCTTCGTGAAGCACATGAAGGAGTGACAGCATGCCACGAAGGCGCGCGATCATTAACAAGAAAGATCTTCAGGCTGAGATACTACTGGCCAACTTAGGGAAAATATGCGGCTGAATTAACGCAAGGGTGCGAAACTTGCCAGCAGTTTGTACCACGATCAGGTCGATCGCCAACACTGTTGTCCCCAATGGCAGGTACCTGGCCTTTTGCTCAATGGGGAATGGATATATTGAGTCATTTTCCCATTAGTACTGGGCAACGCACTCACATCATAGCGGCGATCGACTACTTCACCAAGTGGATAGAGGCGAAAGGTTTGGCTTCTACAACGGAATTTCAAGTAATCAAGTTCCTGAAGATCAACATATTTTCCAGGTTTGACATTCCCAAGATACTTATTAGCGATAATGGTCCACAATTCGTAGGTAAAGAACTCAAATGGCTATGCAAAGAATACCATATCGACCATCGGTTCAACTCAGTGCATCATCCTCAAACGAATGGGCAAGCTGAAGCAGACAACAAAGTTGTTTAACGAGAACTCAAGAAAAGGGTTCGAGCATTCAAAGGAAATTGGGCAGAGGAGTTGGACAACGCCTAAGGCAGCCACCGAGAAACACCTTTCATTTTGGTGTATGAATCAGAAGCAGTAGCACCCGCCGAAATAGCGGTGCCTACCCACAGAATCCTACACTTTAACACTGAGGCAAACGAAATTGAGCGCAGGACTGACCTCGACTTGGCAGAAGAAAATAGGTGGCAATCATAAAGAACACAAGCCAAGATGCGACTGGCGACCACTCGATACTTCAATAGAAAAGTCAGAGCTCGCCAATTTTTCGTGGGGGAGATGGTTATGAGAAGGAATGAATTTACGAGACTGGACAACCAGAATAAACTTTCATCTAAGTGGGAAAGACCATACAAGGTAGTAGAGATCGCCGACCTAGGATATTACTATTTGGAAACAACCAAAGGCGAAAGGTTACCCCGTCCATTCAATTATGAACATTTAAGGAGATTTTATACATAGCTTGTAATCAAAATGTTATGCCACGAGTGGGGGCCGACCACCACGGACCCCCTTCCCGACGTCGCCTGGACGTGGGCAGCCACGAAGGTAGCCACGGGAGTGGGTCGGCCAGTGATGGCCGACCCTACCCACCCTCATGCGGCTGGAGCCGTGGCCACAAAGGCCACGGAAACCAGCCGCGGAGGTTGTGGCCCCGCCTGAGGTGGCCACAGCCTGACTGCGGCCAATAATGGCCGAGCCGCATCCACGAAGGTTGCGGCCAGCTGTGGCCGAGGCTGCGGTCAGCCTCGGCTTGGCGGCAACCACGGTGGCTGCGGCCAGCAAGGGCTGATCTGCGGCCACGAAGGTCGCCGCCGCCCCTGGTTCGGCCTCAGGGTGGTGGTTTCAGTGGCTGAGGCTCATCGCGGTCACAACTATGGCCCTGATACCAATGTTGGAATATGTACTAAACATGCAGTCGTTTAGGGCACAACATTAAACATAATTAAGTTACCTCCTTGAACGATCGACTTAGCGGAAGCGGATCTGCCTGAGGTTGGGATCACGGTCTGCCGGACGGGAGGTCACGCCACGGGTTAACGGGTAGTGACCTAGGTTTCCACAACTACTTACCTCAGTCTAAACTGTAGGGCGGCAGGTCACTGTCATCGTTATTAGGTTTTCCAACCCTGAGCATCCCTATACATATAGAGGGAATGGTTTGGGCCAGTATCCAATACTGGACTTATTAGAATGGGCTCCCACTAATGGGCGGCCCAATCCCCCCAAACTAACAAATTCGAACAATAAATTTTACTAATTAACTAATACATAGTTATGTAGTTTATTCCGTATTAGATAATGATAACTCTACCTATGAAATAAATT
Source organism: Chamaenerion angustifolium (assembly GCA_946814005.1). NCBI lineage: Eukaryota > Viridiplantae > Streptophyta > Magnoliopsida > Myrtales > Onagraceae > Chamaenerion > Chamaenerion angustifolium. The sequence continues at coordinate 24,759,888 of OX328270.1, read as the reverse complement.
AGCACATAGTAAAAAACGAACAGATCAATTATCATTTTGAACAAGTTAACATATCGTGTATTCATGACATATTAAATCTTAGTTATGTTTTTAGTTAGATGCAATTAAAAAATTTATTAAATTTTAATTTTAATTATATATATATATATATTATAATAAACTAAAAGTATAGTTAAAATTGGGAAAAAAGAGAAAACAAATAAGGGAATGAGGATAACGTCACTTAAAGCAAAAAATGATTCAGAGCTAATTGTCAACCAAATCAATGACACTTATAAAGCAAAAGGGGAAAAGATGAAAAAGTTCCTCGACATTGCTACAAAACGTATCGCTGAAACTCAGACTTTCGCGATTGAGTCTATTCCTCGCTAAGAAAACCACCTAGCTGACTCTCTATGCAAACTGCGTTCGGAGAAACAAGGATACAGGATGTACAATTCCTGAAACAAACCTTATACTCTGTCCTTGAAAATCGAGCAGAAGTCTTCAATATTCAAGAGCAGGATAATTAGATGACCCAATTCCAAAACTTTCTAAAAGAAGGAACCATGCCAGAAGACGAAGGCGAGGCCACGAAAATAAGCCGCCTAGCCGCAAACTATCTTCTCATAGATGGAGAGCTCTATATGCGAGGATACTCAACTCGCTATCTGAAATGCGTCTCTCATCTCGAGACAGGAGTCGATGCATGTCATTCAAGGTGCACGCTCACTGACGCGCAAAATCTTCAGACTAGGCTATTACTGGTCAACCCTGCGCAAAAACACGGCGGAATGAACAAAGAAGTGCGCGACTTGTCAACAGTTCGCACCAAGTTCCGGTCGACCACTGGCGTTGCTATCCCCAATGGCAGGCGCCTGACCTTTCGCCCAATGGGGAATAGACATTTTGGGGCCCTTTCCCATAAGCAATGGGCAAATAACCCACATTATCGTGGCGATCGACTACTTTTTCAAATGGATAGAGGCGAAAGCATTGACCTCCACAATTGAATTTCAAGTGATCAAATTCTTAAAGATCCACATATTTTTTCGATTTGACGTCCCCAAAATACTCATAAGTGACAATGGTCCACAATTCGTGGGAAAATAGTTGAAATGGCTCTGCGAAGAGTACCATATCGATCAAAGATTCACCTCGATACACCATCCTCAAACTAATGGGCAGGACTGAAAAAGTGAGTTCAAGCCTTCAAAGAAAACTGGGCAGAAGAGGTGGATAATGTACTATGGGTTGTCCGAACGACACCCAAAACAGCAACTGGAGAAACACCATTCAGTCTGGTGTACGGATCCGAAGCAGTAGCACCCGCCGAAATAGCGGTGCCTACTCATAGGATCATGCACTTTAATGCCGAAGCTAATGAAATCGAGCATCGTACAGGTCTCGATCATGCAGAAGAAAAGCGATGACAATCAGACAACACATAAGCTAAAATGCGACTGACAACTACTCGATACTTCAACAGAAAAGTCAGTGCTTACCAATTTTTCGTGGGGGAGATGGTTATGCGAAGGAATGAGTTCACAAAACTGGACAATCAAAACAAACTCTCAGAAAAATGGGAAGGTCCATACAAAGTAGTTGAGATCGCCGCACCAGGGTCCTACTACTTGGAAACCGCAGAGGGTGTAAGGCTACCTCGTCCATTCAACACCGAACATTTATGGAGGTTTTACGCATAGCTTGTAATCAAAATGTTATGTCAATAAAACAAACTATTCCTTCATATAAAGCATAGCCACTCGAACCAAAATGAAAAGTCCCAAAGAATGGACAAGCTATTGAAAGAAAAATACCTGGCGCATACAGGTAGACGATCCAATAAAGGTGACAATCTCGTCCATCAGTGAAAAAGAGGATTGCGAACGAGCCTTACTAAGGTAACAGTTCCTCTCCCACGAAGACCTAGAGCGAGGGGCTAACGAACCATCACGGTAACATTTCCTCTCCCACGAAGATATAGAGCGAGGGGCGAACGAACCATCACGGTAACATTTCCCCCCAAACTAGGCCAAAAACTAAAGACCTGATATAAAAGGCGAACGAACCATTAAGGTAACAGTTCCCTTACAAGTTGGGCAAAAACTAAAGGCCTGATTTAAAAGGCAAACGAACCGTTAAGAAAACAGTTCCCTTACAAGTTGGGCAAAAACTAAAGACCTGATATAAAAGGCGAACGAACCATTAAGGTAACAATTCCCTTACAAGTTGGGCAAAAACTAAAGGCCTGATTTAAAAGGCGAACGAACCGTTAAGAAAACAGTTCCCTTACAAGTTGGGCAAAAACTAAAGACCTGATATAAAAGGCGAACGAACCGTTAAGGTAACAATTCCCTTACAAGTTGGGCAAAAACTAAAGACCTGATATAAAACGCAAACAAACCGTTAAGGTAACAGTTCCCTTACAAGTTGGGCAAAAACTAAAGACCTGATATAAAAGACGAACGAACCGTTAAGGTAACAGTTCCCTTACAAGTTGTGCAAAAACTAAAGACCTGATATAAAAGGCGAACGAACCGTTAAGGTAACAGTTCCCTTACAAGTTGGGCAAAAACTAAGACCTGATATAAACGGCGAACGAATCGTTAAGGTAACAGTTCCCTTACAAGTTGGGCAAAAACTAAGACCTGATATAAAAGGCGAACGAACCGTTAAGGTAACAGTTCCCTTACAAGTTGGGCAGAAACTAAGACCTGATATAAGACGCGAACGAACCCACAACAAGGGTAACTGTTCCCTTATAAGTCGGGCACAACAAACTGGGCGAACGAATCTAAGGTAACATCTTCCAATGAGGCGAGCGAACCTTAGGTAACAATTCTCCACGAATAGGTGAGCGAATCGAAGGACTCAAAACCTAAAAGGCGAACGAATCCATAAGAGATGACAGATTCCTTAAAGGTATGATCATTGGGTAACCGTTCCCTTAAGAAATTTGGCGAAAAGAACGGGTGGGCTGATAAAGGGCCACGATCCTTCCTTCGAAGCCTAAAGGAGCGAGAAGAATTTGTTAGAAGGTAATGTTTCCTCCAAGGAAAGGTCCAAGACCCTCTATGGTAAGACTATCCTACATAAGCTAAAGTGAAGTTGAAAACGAATATCGTAAAACTTCCTAAAGCATTCAAACAAGAGAGACATCGGAAGAACGACCAAATACATTCAAAGTCAAACAAGAATAAAGGCTTGCGAAATAAAAGGCGTTCATTATAACTAAAATAATATCTGAGATTGAGGTCAAAGAATAATTACAAGGCTCCTGAAACAAAAGGAAGTCCAAAGAAATTATCATTTATACGAGAGAATAGGAGGATGACCAAAAGCATAAGGAGACTAGGTGACTTTGCAAGGTTAGAATCCTTCTTAGCACGAACATGCTCCTTCGACTTGAAGCTCTGCATCAACGTGGTCACCTGGGGCCTGGAGCATCAAGGTCTGGGTTCACCAGGGGTTGCAGTCTCCTTCTCGGCCCTGGGGGCAGCCTCCTCGCGAACAGCAGCAGAAGGAGCTCCCTTGGTGTAGCCACTCTCAATGATGTACTAAAGATACTTCACCTCTCAGAGAGGAAACTTGGGATCTATCCCCTGGATCTCGTCGATCAAGACCTGGAGGTAGGCAGCTACCTCAGCCTTCATCACCTCCAAGGCGCAGTCAGAGAACTCCTCAGACTTCTTAAAGTCCTTAACCACGCTCTGGGGGATGGGACAACCTTCAGCTTAAGGTCGAGCTGCTCTCTCTGAGCCCAGGACTTCTTCAGCTCGCTCTTGAGTTCATCGATCATCGCCTCCAGCTGAGCGGAGTACTTGTCGGAATCCTTGGTTTGAATCTCATCTCTGAACAAGCTGTCATTGGCGAGAGCCACCTGATCCTTCCTCATCTTAATGGTGGCAAGCAGTCCCCTCTCCTTCTCTTCAAACTCCCGCCGAACATGCTCCAACGCCTCCTCTTCAGGTCCTCCATTTCCTCAGGAGTATATCCCAAACTCTGAAACTGCTCTAGCTCGATAAGCAGATCAACTTGCTTATCGGCGAGCTCCCTGACAATCCACCCGATCACCATCTCCTCGCGGATGAGCTGAGTACAGGGGAAAAAGGACTAAAGTTAAAAGAGGTCAAGGAGCGACAAAAGAGTGAGCAATGAAAGAATAAAGGAAGTTTTGTAAATGAATAAAAGAGGAAGGACTTACCAAGGCTAGATACTCAAAATGCGACCTCATGACGACCTTAATGTCGTTCAGATCCGAAGGGACCTCCACCCGTTCCTGAGGTGGAAGGATCCCATCCAGCAAATGTATAGAGAGGTCTGGGTTACCCAGCAACAAAGACTTATCAGAAATCTCCACCTTTCGGAGATTGTGGTAAGGGGCCCAGAGACCCCTCGGGTTCGCCACCTTCGGTGGCTGGAAAAGGCTCACCGAAGAACAGTACTCCCTAACAAAGGGAGTCTTCGAAGTGACCACCGCGGCACCTTGGGTCTGGACCCTCTTCCGAGCCCCAGCTCCCCTGGAGGAGTTGAGAGCAGTATGATCAGTAGCGGGGGCCTTGCCCCGGGAAGCAGAAGATCCCCTGGTGGAAGCAGGATGCTCCTCATCAGAACTCCTCGCCCTCTTGGCTAGAGCAGGAGCATGATTCGACGTAACTGCGACATTCTCTGAAAACAGACAAAAAAGGGTATTAAAACCTAAGGCTGGATCAGAAAAAGAGAAACAAAGGGTATATTTTGAGTCATACCTCTTGGGCGATCGCTAGAAGCGTCCCCAGATTGTTCATCCTCAGGTATACGCTTGGTCGCGCGCCTGGAAGGAGGAGGAGGTGGACTCAAAGAGGTTTGGGCAGCACATATCCTCTCCTTAACATGCTTTGAAAGGAGATTGAGAAGTTTAGGTCCCCGAGTGCCTACAACGCAAAACCAGCAAAGAAAAAGGGTCAGAAAATTACCCAATCAATATAGATTGTGGCGGACTGATGAATGTCCGCCAGCCTATGCATCGACTCTAAATTTTCGCCACCGAGCAGATCAAACAGAAGTTCGGTTGCCTATGGCGTCAGAAAAAGTTATCTATGGTGTTCTGATCACTCCCCGATAGCTCGCCAAAGCTCGGTGGATTATCCTGTTCTGGCTGAAAAGGTTCGCAAGACACACCACCCTTACAAAAGAGGTAATACTTTGCGAGGATAATGCATACCTAAACCTGGATATCTAGTTGCATATGCTTCTCCTATACCGGTCAGGGTGACCACCGCCTTGAACTGAGTTGGCCTCAACTCACTGGGCTTAATATCTAAACAAAATACCATGGCATGACAAGACAATACTAAAATAACAAAAAGGAGGAAGCTTTACCCCCTAAAAAGAAGCAAAGAAAATAGAAAAGACTATCTGTTGGAGAAAATACGGGGACATTTGTCTCGGGCACATCCACCACTAGCGGTGCAACCAACGGAGGAGCTCTCTGGTCCTGTGTCGGGAAGAAGCATCTCTGATAGTGAGAGGGGCATTGGAAGTCGTAGTCGCATCTGCCCAGAAGGAGACTGGGCAGGAGAAGGTTTGGATGATGATGATGATCCATTGCTGTAAGTTTGATTCTTGTTGCTAGCCATAGTAAAAAGGAGAACTTTTCTGAAGGTAAAACATGAGAAATGGAAAGTTGGAATAGAGGATTGAAGAACACTTGAACTCTGGAATGCAAAGGCTTGAGTGTGTAAAGGGCTAAATGCCAAAATTTGTCTTTTTATAGCCAAAATTGGAGAAACTGAACGGGTACGTCTGAAACGTCTCAGACAATGATTACACCCCTTTGGGTAAAATCGAAGCCATGTTAGAATTCCAAAGGTCACATCGGGGAGACAAAACGTCGAAATGGTATGAAACACTGTCAGTCTACCCCTGGTTACGGAAGACAAACAGACATACATGCCTCAAATGTCCTTTCGACTTCTCGCTAACAGTGCATCCATTCAATGCTCAAAACCTTACACAAAAAGGTGATCGCCAAAAGCTATACCAAGCCTCTCCTAAATCCCTCGCAACAGTAGTGCAAAGAGTGGTGAATGAGCATCCATAAACCTTGGCAACCCAAAACGTTCGCCTAATAGGGTAAGAGATCAAACATTCTGAAAACTCTAAGAAACCAAAAACCGTTCGCCAGAGGATATGGAGCAATAAAAAGCACTAATAGTAGGCAAGGACAACATAAAAGGTCAAATCCATAAGTCACTATCTCAAACCCTATCACAAGTTCAAGCTCGACCGAAGAAACTTAACTCAAGCTTCAGGGGCAACTGTTGAGTATCGATAGTGACGGCCCAATATGAGTATGGTCTCGAATGCCTAATAACTTTGCAGGAGATAAAACCCACATCATTCAGAACTGGACCTACCCATAGTAAGGGTAAGCTAGCACCCATAAAGCGGTCGAGCACCAAACCCAAAACTAAAGTGGACGCCAAAGCCCTATTTCAGGTCGCCATCGGCCAAGGCCAAAGCCTCCTACTGCTCGGCATGGGAGAGTTCACCAAGAGAGTCAAATCTATCAAACTCTGGTCCCACAAACTAACACTGAATATATAGCCACGATATCCCGCGTATATCTGGCACATATTCTATAAAGATTACACAAGGTAACTGCAATATTACGCAATAAACGTAATACCTGCTATCCTAATCTTTACCAGCACAATATTCACAAAGATATTCAGCTGCCTATAACAGTTTGGTCTTCCATCCCGATAAATACTCTTGTTTTACTTACGTTCATTACATTTTTGAGTTCATACACACAGTATACTCATTTAAGCATCGGAGTGGGACCTAGAGGTACCCCCTCTATTGCGCTCCCTTCTTGCAGGTTCATCGGAGCTCAGGCGAAAGCGTGCGGTCATCAAGCTATTAATTCTTGGATTAACTTCTCCAATTAAAAAAAATACGAGAGAATTAACTTCTCTGATTCTTCAGGTACACTTCGATCCTTCAACTTCGATCCTTGGATTCTTCTCCCTGCTTTTTCTTCGGTGATGAACCCAGAATCGAATTCTGAGTTCATCACCGAACCCATAATCGAATTCTGGGTTCATCACCGAACCCATAATCGAATTCTGGGTTCATCACGAACCCATAATCGTTCTTGGGTTCGTGCTGAACCTAAAATTCGATTTTGGGTTCATCACGAACCCATAATTCGATTATAGTATTGAGATTGCTGAAATTGAGATTGTTGGTATTGAGATTGCTGAAATTGAGATTGCTGGTATTGAGATTGTTGAAATTGAGGTATTTCTGGTATTGAGATTGCTGAAATGCTGTTATAAGTGTTATATGTTGTTATATTGCTGAAATTGAAATTGCTAGTATTGCTGAACTGTTATATCGCTCATTAGCAGCAAGTGTTATATGCTGTTATGACTGGTTGGATAGATAGATGCCACAACCCTGTGAGATATGTTGTTATGCTGTTATTTGGTTTGGATATGCAGTTTGAGATATGCAGTTAGATATTAATAACCAACAACCTGGGAAATTCGATTCTCAGCTTCTCACTGAAACATCAAAATTGATGAGATACAGATATTGAATCTGTCAATCAAATCATAACCCGTGAAAACCCAGAAAGCAATCATCTTTCGCCTACACTCTTGCTAGCAACTCACCGGACATGATAATCATGAGAAGAAACTTACTAAAATAAGAACGCAGATAAGCATGCAACAATGCATGGTATCCCATGGAGAAATTACAAAAAAAACCAACAATTGAATAATGTGGCAATACACAGTAGTGTTTTGATTGAAGAAATGGTAAAGGAAACAAAGCCACGATTTCTAGAAGCAGGAAAGAACCTTAAACGTATCGAAGAACCAGATGATGATGGAGCTCATGTGCTTCTATGCAATGTAGACTGTGCTGCAAATAATTGGTTTATAATGTATGGTTATTTGTAATGGTTATGGTTATTTATAATGAAATGTGATATTTCAGATATTGAAATTAATTATATTATGGTCCGAGATGGATTATAGTGTCGATGGTTATTGGTAGAAAGAGATTATATTAACTATTCAATCGTAATTAATTAATGAGATTTTTAAATATTAACTAATTAAATAAATTTTTTTAATTTTTTTTAATTAATAATTAATTATATTATAAGTTTTTATAATTCTTAATTTTTAAAATTAATTAACACAAATTATGTGTATTATATACTATACATATATAAAGATGGGAAAATATGTAATTTTACCGCATTCCATTCCGTTTCCATATACAATTCCATCAAAGAAACAACATAATTTCTTATTCATTCCACCAAAAAAACAACTTCATATTCCTTATTCCTATTCCCTATTCCTTATTCACAATTCCTTGAAAGAAACGCCCCGTACGGAAATGAATTGTACAATGGTGATTAATTGGAATTTTTGCATACTGCAGGATATCCAAACGGGAGCGATTATTGGGCGTGTCATTAAACGTGCTGATTTGTACTACGTTGATGAAATGGCTCAACAATGTTCAGTGTTGCTTGCTCAAGGAACTTCAGAACGAGAGACTTGGTTATGGCATAAGAGATTGGGTCATCCATCCTCGGGTTATCTAAAACTTTTATTTCCTAACTTGTTTTTGAATAAGAGTGATAATTTTTTTTGTGAGACTTGTATTCTTGCAAAATGTCATACAAACGTTTAAGTCAAATAGTACTCGTGTGAATTCCATGTTTTCCTTAGTACATTCTGATGTGTGGGGTCTAGCACCTATATCTGGGGGTCAAGGTCTTTAATATTTTGTGTTATTTGTCTATGTCTGCACTCGTATAACGTGGGTGTATTTTTTAAAACAAAAATCCGAAGTGTTTGAGAAGTTCACTCACTTCTTCCAAATGATCCAAAATCAGTTTCAGAAAAAGGTTCAAGTCCTTCGGTCTGATAATGGGAGAGGGGGGGGGGGGGAATTTGTCAATCAACATATGAAAAATTTCTTTTCTGAAAAAAGAATCATTCATCAAACCTCTTCTCCACACACTCCGGAACAAAATGGTGTGTCCGAAAGGAAAAATTGTATTCTCCTTGAAATGACAAGATCCCTACTTATTGAGTCCAAAGTACCAAAAACATTATGGCCTGAAGCTGTTGCCACGACAACATATCTCCTTAATCTTCTTCCTACAAAAATCCTAAACCTCAAAACACCGCTTGACATTCTCTCTGAAATTACCAAAGTGCCCCAACACTCAGTCTAACTCCTCGGGTCTTTGGATGTTATGTATTCGTACACATACCTAAAAATGACTGCACCAAATTTGATCCATGTGCAGTCAAGTGTATGTTTGTAGGATATGGAGTCAATCATAAAGAGTATAAGTTTTATGATCCTAAAACTCGTCACATGTTCACCACAATGAACTGTGATTTCCTTGAAACATAGTATTTTTATCACCAGTCCAGTGTTCAAGGGGGGAGTCTTATTACAGTAGATCCACTGGATTGGGTATGTAGTCCAAACATCTACTATGATAGACAAAGTCTCTCCTATGATGGTCCAACAGAGCTAGTAAGTCGAACCATCAGGCCAACATCTGATACGCCAGTAACGACGAGCAACCTAAGGGTCACAACTAATACTCCACCATTTGAGGTATCTGAGGTAAGCCTGGTAAGCCCATTTGAACCACAAAATGAAAATATTCTGGTTGAAGAATCAGAACAACAAGAGGAGGTAATGACTGGAGGATACAAATTAGCTTCAAGAGAGAATCTAGGGCGGCCGCCTAAGAGGTACATATCAGATAGGGAGTCAAGAAAATCCAGGTATCCAGTGTCAAATGCAGTAAGGGGAAGGTTAAGTAAGGAAGCAAAGAAATTCACAATGTCTATTATCTCAGAAGAAGTTCCAAGTACAATCAAAGTGGCTCAACAATCCAAGAATTGACAACAAGCTATGGATGATGAAATGGAGGCACTAGAAAGAAGCAATACATGTGAGATTTGCAGGTTGCCGGTTGGAAAGAAACCAGTAGGTTGCATATGGGTGTATACTATCAAATACAAGCAAGACAGGTCCATTGATAGATACAAAGAGAGATTGGTGGCAAAAGGATACACTCAGACATACGAGATTGATTATTCTGAGATATTCTCGCCCGTAGCAAGATAGACACAATCAGAGTATTGCTGTATATAGCTGCAATTAAAGACTGGTCCATCCATCAATTTGATGTGAAGAATGCATTTCTTCATGGAGATCTTGAAGAATAAGTGTATATGGAAATCCTACCAGAATATAGAAATGAAATTCAGGAAGAAAAGGTGTGTCGACTAAAAAAGGCACTTTATGGTCTGAAACAATCTCCCTGAGCATGGTTTGGGAGGTTCACTATAGCCATGAAGAAATATGGGTATAAGCAAAGCAACTCAGACCACACCTTATTGTTGAAAAAGACAGGAGCCCTAATAACCTGTTTGATCATTTATGTCGATGACATGATTATCATAGGGAATGATATAGAAGAAATGCACAGGCTCAAAAGGAACTTGTTTGAATAATTCGAAATGAATGATCTCGGGAATTTGAAATACTTCCTTGAAATCGAGGTGCTAAGATCAAGAGAGGGGATGTTTATATCTCAAAGGAAGTATACTCTGGATATCTTGACAGAGACAGGAATGTTAGAATGCAAACTAGTTGAAACTCCAATGGTAGTAAATCATGACCTACAACTATCAGAAGGAGTGAGACTAGCAGATAAAGAACGATATCAAAAGCTAGTGGGCAAACTTATATATCTATCACATACTCAACCAGATATAGCTTATGCAGTAGGAGTAGTAAGCCAGTTTATGCATCAACCCCAAGTTAATCATATGGAGGCAGTCATAAGGATTATGAGGTATTTGAAGGGCACCTCAGGACATGGAGTTTTGTTAAGAAGAAGTGGCCATATGGAAATACAAGGGTACACAGATGATGACTGGGCAGGCAACCCAGTTGATCGAAGATCCACATCCTGATATTTTACCTTTATTGGTGATAATCTGGTAACATGGGTAAGTAAAAAGCAAAAGGTGGTGGCCCTCTCAAGTGCAGAAGCAGAGTTCCGTGGGATAGCTAGAGGATTGACATAGATACTATGACTGATAAAATTAATGACAGAAATTGGTTTTCCACCAACAGAATCATATGAGATACTATGTGACAATAAAGTAGCAATCGATATTTCAGAAAACCAGTTCAACACGATCGGACCAAGCAGATTGAGGTGGACGGACACTTCATAAAAGAAAACCTCGAAGCTGAAAACATTAAACTGCCATTTGTTCGCTCCGAGTACCAATTAGCATATATACTCACGAAAGCAGTGAACTCAAAGGCATTCAAGGAAGTACTAAGCAAGCTGAGAATCAGAGATCCGACTACTCACCTTGAGGGGGAGTGTCATAATAAATGAGTCAATGGGTCAACAAAGTAGGAAAATATTGTCAAAAGTAAACCATTAATGTTTGTTGGATCGTGATTTCCTGAATGCTGAATGGTTTCCTGAATGGTTTCCCAAGCCACTTGGATGGTTTGTCGATCTGGAATCTCTGCGACGTTTGGAACAGGGGTCGTTCTCGAATTGCCCATGTGTTCACGTGCCGGTCTCGGAGGGACGGCATCACAGACTGCTTGGCTAGCAGGTTCTTGGTGGAGTGGCGAAGCGGCAGCGGAATTAGAGCTATCCGAGGATTGTTCGTTAGCTTCTTTCCGACGATTGCGGTTAGAGCGAGTATGTATGACTGTTTTGCTCGTATTCCCACAGACGGCGCCAAATGTTGGATCGTGATTTCCTGAATGCTGATCTGGCAATGAATTGAATGCCAAGGAGATGGTGATCGCGCGCTTTCGCCTGAGCTCCGATGAACCTGCAAGAAGGGGATCGCAACAGAGGGGGTGCCTCTGGGTCCCTCTCCGATGCTTAAATGAGTATATGTGTGTATATAGCTCAAAACGTATTGAATGTATGTAAAGCAAAGGTATTTATAGAGTAGGAGATACCAAACCGTATAAGGTAACTGTATATCTTCGTGAATATTGTGTTGTTGAAGATTTAGATAGTAGATATTGCGGTTACGGCGAGATATTGCAGTTACCGTATCTAATCTTTAGTGAATATGTGCCCGAGATATGTGGGATATCGTGGCTATATCCTTATTAACGGTTGGTGGGACCAGAGGAGAGAGGCAAGGCTCTCTTGATGGCGAGCACTCCTATGGCTGCGACCTTGATTGTTGGTGAGCACTCCCTGGGAACTCCCTTGGAGAGCACTCCCATGGCGAGCAGTGGGAGGCTTTGACCTTGGCCAATGGCGACCTGAAGTGGCACTTTGGCGTCCACTTTAGTTTGGATTCGATACTGGACCACTTTATGAGGGCCAGAGTAACCTTACTGTGGGTTGGCCTTGTTTAAATGGTATGGGTTGCACCCCCTGCAAATTTATTGGGCCTTCGAGGCCTTTCCCATATTGGGTCGTCACTATCAATACCCAACATTTGCCCCCGAAGCTTGAGTGAAGTTTCTTCGGTCGAGCTTGATTCTGTGATAGGGTTTAAGATAGTGACTTTTGGACTGGATTTTTTGCTTTCCTTATCTGCTATTTCTGCCTTTTGATGCTCTGTATCCTTTGGCGAACGATTTTGGTTGCGTAGAGTTTTTCGGAATGTGTGATACCTTACACCATTAGGCGAACGCTTTGGATTTCCAGGGTTTATGGATGCTCATTCTTCACTCTTTGGGCGAACACTATCGTTGCGAGGGTGTTAGGAGAGGTCTGGTATAGCTTTTGGCAATCACCTTTTTTGTGTAAGATTTCGAACATTTTAATGAATGGACAGTTAGCGAAAGTCGAGAGGACTTTTGAGGCATGTCTGTCTCTTTGTCTTCCGTAACCAGTGGGCAGACTCACAGGTTTTTCGTGTCGTTCCAACCTTTTGTCTCCCGATGTAACCCTTGGAATTTTGACATTACTTCGGTTTTACCCAAAAGGGTGTAATCATTATCTGACCCGTTTCTTACGTGCCCGTTCGGTTTCCTTCGTTTTGGCTAAAAAGTCTGAACTTTAGCGTTTAGTCTTTTACGCACTCAATTTATTTGCATTCCAGAGTTCATATTTTCTTTCAGCCCTCTGTTTCAATTTTTCCTTTCTCTCTTTTTATCCTCGAAAAAGCTTTCTCAGCCAGAACGAGATACTCCTTCGAGCTTTGGAGAGCTGTCGGGGAGTGATCGGCACATCATTGATGACTTCTTCCGACATCATAGGCAACCAAACTTCTGTTCAATCCGCTCAGGGGCAGAAACTTCAGAGTCGATGCTTGGGCTAGCGGGCATTCATCAGTTCGTACAACTGACGCTCAAGGTCGGGGTTCATCATTCCGCGCCAGTCTTTATTGATTGGATAAATTTCTGACCCATCAGTCTGAGACCTAAATTCATTGACCGCACTTGAGGACCTAAATTCATCAGTCTATTTTCCAAGCGGGCTAAGACGAGGTTGTTAGCTGCCTAGGCGTCTATGAGTTTCGGATCAAGCATGTCGACCAGTACTCTGTTTGGCTAGAGGCAGAGAATGGTGACCTCAGGGCTCAACTGAAAGAGTCCTGGGTGCAGAGGGATGCCTCGATGGCTGAGCAGGAGCATCTTTCCTTAAATCTTAAGGCTGTCCCATCCCCCTTAGCGTGGTCGAGGACTTTAAGAAGTCCGAGGAGTTCTCTGACTGCGCCTTGGAGGTGATAAATGTCGAGGCTGCTGCCTACCTCCAGATCTTGGTCGACGAGATTCAAGGGATTGATCCCAAGTTTCCTCTCTGGGAGGTGAAGTCTCTTCGGGACTTCATTGAGAGCGGCTACACCAAGGAATCTCCTTGGCGATGAGGCTGCCCCCGGGGCCGAGAAGGAGACTGCATCCCCTGATGAACCCAGACCTTGAGGTCTCAGGCCTTCAGGCGACCGAGTCGATGCAGAGTTTCAGGTCAAGGGAGCATGTTCATCCTCCTGCTTTTTGCTCATCCTTCTTTTTATCGATAATCACTTTTACTTCCATTTGTTTTTGGGATAGTTGTAATTATTCTTTTGATTTCAGACTCGGATATTGTTATAATGAACGCCTTTAATTTCGTAAGCCTTTACTCTTTTTCGACTTCGAATGTGTTTGGTCGTTCTTCCGATATCTTTTCGTTCGAACGCTTTAGGAAGTTTTACCATATTTGTTTTCAACTTCTCTTTTAGCTTATGTAGGAGAGTCTCGCCATATAGGATCTTGGAGCATCCATTCCCTCCACCAAAGTTTCTTAAGGGAACTGTTACTCGAAGATCATACCTTTAAGGAAACTATCATCTTTTGTAGATGTGTTCGCTTTGTTAAGGTTTTAGACCTTTGGAGTGTTCGTCTAATCATGGGGAACTGTTACCCGAGGCTCATTCATCTTTTAGTAAGTGGTCGCCCTAGGTTCATTCGCCCACTTTCTTGTGTTTGTTTCGCAAAGGAACTGTTACCTTTGATATGGATTCATTCGCTTTGGATGTTACTTCTCAATTTTTGCCCAACTTATAAGAGAGCGGACTCCTTGACGGATTGCTCGCCTTTTGCGCTAGGACTTCTGTCTGATTTTTATATTTAGGCCTTATTTGCCTAACTTTTTCCTTAGGTCTTTTCGCCTGATTTTGGTAACAGGTCTTGTGCCTGACTTTGGCATCAGGTCTTTCGCCTAACTTTAGTGCTAGGTCTTTCACCTGATTCAGTCATCAGGTCTTTCGGGTCTTTTGGTTTGCCTAACTTTGGCGTTAGGTCTTTTTGCCTAACTTTGGCGTTAGGTCTTTCGCCTAATTTTGATATCGGGTCTTTTTGTTTCGTAAGCCTTGGTTTTTGTTTGACTTCGAGTATACTTGGTTGTTCTTCTGATGTCTATCTTGCTTGAAAGCTTTAGGAAGTTTTACCATACTTGTTTTCAACTTCGCTTCAGCTTTTGTAGAATAGTCTCGCCTTTTTGTTTTCATTCAAAGGGTCTTGGACCTTTCTTTGGAGGAAACGTTACCCTTTAGAGGTTCTTTTCGCTCCTTTAGGTTTCGGGGGAAGGACTGTGGCCTCTTATCGGCTCGTCCGTTCCTTTCGCCATGTTTCTTAAGGAAACTGTTACCCAAGGATTATGCCTTTAAGGAAACTGTCATCCTTTATGGATTCGTTCACCTTTTAGGATTTTGGTCCTTAGATTCGTTCGCCTAGTCGTAGGAAACTGTTATCTAAGATTTGCTCGCCTTATAGGAAGCTGTTACCTCGGATTCGTTCTTGCTTGAAAGCTTTAGGAAGTTTTACCATACTTGTTGTCAACTTCGCTTCAGCTTTTGTAGAATAGTCTCGCCTTTTTGTTTTCATTCAAAGGGTCTTGGACCTTTCTTTGGAGGAAACGTTACCCTTTAGAGGTTCTTTTCGCTCCTTTAGGTTTCGGGGGAAGGACTGTGGCCTATTATCGGCTCGTCCGTTCCTTTCGCCATGTTTCTTAAGGAAACTGTTACCCAAGGATTATGCCTTTAAGGAAACTGTCATCCTTTATGGATTCGTTCGCCTTTTAGGATTTTGGTCCTTAGATTCGTTCGCCTAGTCGTAGGAAACTGTTATCTAAGATTTGCTCGCCTTTTAGGAAGCTGTTACCTCGGATTCGTTCGCCCTTTTTGGGGAACTGTTACCCAAGATTCGCTCGCCTTTTTAGGAAGCTGGAAAGCTTTAGGAAGTTTTACCATACTTGTTTTCAACTTCGCTTTTCAAAGGAACAGTTAACTTTAGATTCGTTCGCCTTTTCGGAAGCTGTTACCTAAGATTCGTTCGCTCTCTTAAACTTTTCTTTGGAGAGACTGTTACCTTATTGGTTCGTCTGCTCCGTTGTGCCTAATTTGTAAGAGAACTGTTACCCTTAATGTGGGTTCGTTCGCCTTTTAGTGTAGGTCTTTGTTCTTCCCAGTTGGACAGCTGTAGAGATTTGGGTAGCATAGACTTCTTTTGCATTGGACCCCTCGCCTCCGGCACCAAACCTTACAGCAATCAGGTTTATCACCCTCGTGCTCTAGGATGGGCCAAATTGCTCGGGCGGAGCTGGAGAGTGGTTTCTACGTGGGGGCGTTCGACTTCTGGTGACAGGGCTTTTTGACCTTGGCGTCAGGGCTTTTGTCCTAACTTTGGCGTTAAGGCTTTTTGGCCTGACTTTGGCGTCAGGGCTTTTGGCCTGTCTTTGACGACATGACTCTTTGGCCTAACTTTGGTGTCAGGGCTTTTGGCCTGTCTTTGCCTAATTCTATTGTTAGGACTTTTGGCCTGACTTTGGTGTCAGAGCTAACTTTATTGCTAGGTCTTTTGGCCTGACTTTGGCGTCAGGGCTTTTGTGGCCTATCTTTGGTGATAGGGCTTTTTGGCCTAACTTTGTTGCTAGGGCTTTTGTGGCCTATCTTTGGTGATAGGGCTTTTTGGCCTAACTTTGTTGCTAGGGCTTTTGTGGCCTATCTTTGGTGATAGGGTTTTTGGCCTAACTTTGTTGCTAGGGCTTTTGTGGCCTATCTTTGGTGATAGGACTTTTTGGCCTAACTTTGTTGCTAGGGCTTTTGTGGCCTAACTTTGTTGTTAGGGCTTTTTGGCC
This sequence comes from Chamaenerion angustifolium, assembly GCA_946814005.1. Lineage (NCBI taxonomy): Eukaryota > Viridiplantae > Streptophyta > Magnoliopsida > Myrtales > Onagraceae > Chamaenerion > Chamaenerion angustifolium. The sequence goes on along the minus strand of OX328270.1, from coordinate 24,743,240 downwards.
TGTCTTTGGTGACAGGGCTTTTGTGGCCTAACTTTGTTGTTAGGGCTTTTGGCCTGACTTTGGCATCAGGGCTTTTGTGGCCTGTTGGATCGTGAAATCCTGAATGCTGATCTGGCAGTGAATTGAATGTCAGACAAGGTTGGGATGACGCTTCAGCTCCAACTCCGGTGAACCTGCAAGTAGGGGAGCGCAACAGAGGGAGTGCCTATGGGTCCCTCTCCGATGCTTAAATGAGTATATGTGTGTATATATCTCAAAAACGTATTGAATGTATGTAAAGCAAAGGTATTTATAGAGTAGGAGATACCAAACCGTATAAGGTAACTGTATATCTTCGTGAATATTGTGTTGTTGAAGATTTAGATAGTAGATATTGCGGTTACGGCGAGATATTGCAGTTACAGTATCTAATCTATAGTGAATATGTGCCTGAGATATGCGGGATATTGTGGCTATATCCTTGTTAACGGTTGGTGGGACCAGAGGAGAGAGGCAAGGCTCTCTTGATGGCGAGCACTCCTATGTGTTGGCGAGCACTTCCTGGGCACTCCCTTGGCGAGCACTCCCATGGCGAGCAGTGGGAGGCTTTGGCCTTGGCCAATGGCGACCTGAAGTGGCACTTTGGCGTCCACTTTAGTTTGGATTCGATACTGGACCACTTTATGAGGGCCATAGTAACCTTACTGTGGGTTGGCCTTGTTTAAATGGTATGGGTTGCACCCCCTGCAAATTTATTGGGCCTTCGAGGCCTTTCCCATATTGGGTCGTCACTATCAATACCCAACATTTGCCCCCGAAGCTTGAGTGAAGTTTCTTCGGTCGAGCTTGATTCTGTGATAGGGTTTAAGATAGTGACTTTTGGACTGGATATTTTGCTTTCCTTATCTGCTATTTGTGCCTTTTGATGCTCTGTATCCTTTGGCGAACGATTTGGGTTGCGTAGAGTTTTTCGGAATGTGTGATACCTTACCCCATTAGGCGAACGCTTTGGGTTTCCAGGGTTTATGGATGCTCATTCTTCACTCTTTGGGTGAACACTATCGTTGCGAGGGTGTTAGGAGAGGTCTGGTATAGCTTTTGGCAATCACCTTTTTTGTAAAAGATTTCGAACATTTTAATGAATGGACAGTTAGCGAAAGTCGAGAGGACTTTTGAGGCATGTTTGTCTCTTTGTCTTCCGTAATCAGTGGGCAGACTCACAGGTTTTTCGTGTCGTTCCAACCTTTTGTCTCCCCGATGTAACCCTTGGAATTCTGACATTACTTCGGTTTTACCCAAAAGGGTGTAATCATTATCTGAGCCGTTTCTTACATGCCCATTTGGTTTCCTTCGTTTTGGCTAAAAAGGCTGAACTTTAGCATTTAGTATTTTACGCACTCAATTCATTTGCATTCCAGAGTTCATATCTTCTTTCAGCCCTCTGTTTCAATTTTTCCTTTTTCTATTTTTATCCTCGAAAAAAGCTTTCTCAGCCAGAACGGGATACTCCTTCGAGCTTTGGAGAGCTGTCGGGGAGTGATCGGAACATCATTGATGACTTATTCCGACATCATAGGCAACCAAACTTCTGTTCAATCCGCTCAGGGGCGGAAACTTCAGAGTTGATGCTTGGGCTAGCGGGCATTCATCAGTTCGTACAACTGACGCTCAAGGTCGGGGTTCATCATTCCGCGCCAGTCTTTATTGATTGGATAAATTTCTGACCCATCAGTCTGGGACATAAATTCATTGACCGCACTTGAGGACCTAAATTCATCAGTCTATTTTCCAAGCGGGCTAAGACGAGGTTGTTAGCTGCCTAGGCGTCTATGAGTTTCGGATCAAGGATGTCGACCAGTACTCTGTTTGGCTAGAGGCAGAGAATGGTGACCTCAGGGCTCAACTGAAAGAGTCCTGGGTGCAGAGGGATGCCTCGATGGCTGAGCAGGAGCATCTTTCCTTAAATCTTAAGGCTGTCCCATCCCTCCTTAGCGTGGTCGAGGACTTTAAGAAGTCTGAGGAGTTCTCTGATTGCGCCTTGGAGGTGATAAAGGCTGAGGCTGCTGCCTACCTCCAAATCTTGGTCGACGAGATTCAAGGGATTGATCCCAAGTTTCCTCTCTGGGAGGTGAAGTCTCTTCAGGACTTCATTGAGAGCAGCTACACCAAGGAAGCTCCTTGGCGATGGGGCTGCCCCCGGGGCCGAGAAGGAGACCGCATCCCCCGATGAACCCAGACCTCGAGGTCTCAGGCCTTCAGGCGACCGAGTCGATGCAGAGTTTCAGGTCAAGGGAGCCTGTTCATCCTCCTGCTTTTTGCTCATCCTTCTTTTTATCGATAATCACTTTTACTTCCCTTTGTTTTTGGGATAGTTGTAATTATTCTTTTGATTTCAGACTCGGATATTATTATAATGAACGCCTTTAATTTCGTAAGCCTTTACTCTTTTTCCACTTCGAATGTGTTTGGTCGTTCTTTTGATATCTTTTCGTTCGAACGCTTTAGGAAGTTTTACCATATTTGTTTTCAACTTCTCTTTAGCTTATGTAGGAGAGTCTCGCCATATAGGTTCTTGGACCATCCATTCCCTTCACTAAAGTTTCTTAATGGAACTGTTACTCGAAGATCATACCTTTAAGGAAACTATCATCTTTTGTAGATGTGTTCGCTTTGTTAAGGTTTTAGACCTTTGGAGTGTTCATCTAATCACGGGGAACTGTTACCCGAGGCTCATTCATCTTTTAGTAAGTGGTCGCCCTAGGTTCATTCGCCCACTTTCTTGTGTTTGTTTCGCAAAGGAACTGTTACCTTTGATATGGATTCATTCGCTTTGGATGTTACTTCTCAATTTTTGCCCAACTTATACGAGAACGGACTCCTTGACGGATTGCTCGCCTTTTGCGCTAGGACTTCTGTCTGATTTCTATATTTAGGCCTTATTTGCCTAAATTTTTCCTTAGGTCTTTTCGCCTGATTTTGATAACAGGTCTTGTGCCTAACTTTGGCATCAGGTCTTTCGCCTAACTTTGGTGCTAGGTCTTTCACCTGATTCAGTCATCAGGTCTTTCGGGTATTTTGGTTTGCCTAACTTTGGCGTTAGGTCTTTTTGCCTAACTTTGGCGTTAGGTCTTTCGCCCAATTTTTATATCGGGTCTTTTTGTTTGGTAAGCCTTGGTTTTTGTTTGACTTCGAGTATACTTGGTTGTTCTTCTGATGTTTATCTTGCTTGAAAGCTTTAGGAAGTTTTACCATACTTGTTTTCAACTTCGCTTCATCTTTTGTAGAATAGTCTCGCCTTTTTGTTTTCATTCAAAGGGTCTTAGACCTTTCTTTGGAGGAAACGTTACCCTTTAGAGGTTCTTTTCGCTCCTTTAGGTTTCGGGGGAAGGACTGTGGCCTCTTATCGGCTCGTACGTTCCTTTCGCCATGTTTCTTAAGGAAACTGTTACCCAAGGATTATGCCTTTAAGGAAATTGTCATCCTTTATGGATTCGTTCTCCTTTTAGGATTTTGGTCCTTAGATTCGTTCGCCTAGTCGTAGGAAACTGTTATCTAAGATTTGCTCGCCTTTTAGGAAGCTGTTACCTCAGATTCGTTCGCCTAGTCGTAGGAAACTGTTATCTAAGATTTGCTCGCCTTTTAGGAAGTTGTTACCTCAGATTCGTTCGCCCTTTTGGGGGAACTGTTGCCCAAGATTCGCTCGCCTTTTTAGGAAGCTGGAAAGCTTTAGGAAGGGTCTTAGACCTTTCTTTGGAGGAAACGTTACCCTTTAGAGGTTCTTTTCGCTCCTTTAGGTTTCGGGGGAAGGACTGTGGCCTCTTATCGGCTCGTCCGTTCCTTTCGCCATGTTTCTTAAGGAAACTGTTACCCAAGGATTATGCCTTTAAGGAAACTGTCATCCTTTATGGATTCGTTCGCCTTTTAGGATTTTGGAAAGCTTTAGGAAGTTTTACCATACTTGTTTTCAACTTCGCTTTTCAAAGGAACAGTTACCTTTAGATTCACTCGCCTTTTAGGAAGCTGGAAAGCTTTAGGACTGTCTTTGCCTAATTCTATTATTAGGACTTTTGGCCTGACTTTGGCGTCAGGGCTTGTATTTTGCCTAACTTTATTGCTACGTCTTTTGGCCTGACTTTGGCGTCAGGGCTTTTGTGGCCTATCTTTGGTGATAGGGTTTTTTGTGGCCTATCTTTGGTGATAGGGCTTTTTGGCCTAACTTTGTTGCTAGGGCTTTTGGCCTGACTTTGGCGTCAGGGCTTTTGTGGCCTAACTTTGTTGTTAGGGTTTTTGGCCTGTCTTTGGTGACAGGGCTTTTGTGGCCTAACTCTGTTGTTAGGGCTTTTGGCCTGTCTTTGGTGACAGGGCTTTTGTGGCCTAACTTTGTTGTTAGGGCTTTTGGCCTGTCTTTGGTGACAGGGCTTTTGTGGCCTAACTTTGTTGTTAGGGCTTTTGGCCTGTCTTTGGTGACAGGGCTTTTGTGGCCTAACTCTGTTGTTAGGGCTTTTGGCCTGTCTTTGGTGACAGGGCTTTTGTGGCCTAACTTTGTTGTTAGGGCTTTTGGCCTGACTTTGGTGACAGGGCTTTTGTGGCCTAACTTTGTTGTTAGGGCTTTTGGCCTGACTTTGGCGTCAGGGCTTTTGTGGCCTAACTTTGTTGTTAGGGCTTTTTTGTGGCCTATCTTTGGTGATAGGGCTTTTGGCCTGACTTTGGTGACAGGGCTTTTGTGGCCTAACTCTGTTGTTAGGGCTTTTGGCCTGTCTTTGCTGACAGGGCTTTTGTGGCCTAACTTTGTTGTTAGGGCTTTTGGCCTGTCTTTGGTGACAGGGCTTTTGTGGCCTAACTTTGTTGTTAGGGCTTTTGGCCTGTCTTTGGTGACAGGGCTTTTGTCTTCGATTTGCTTCGAGTGAACATGTTTATGAAGGAATCACTTGCTTGTATGGTCCTTCCCACTTAGCTGAACGATTATTCTGACTGTCCAGCCTTGTGAATTCATTCCTTCAACATTCCTCTCTTTATCATCTTTTCGATGTCGCGCTTGTGATATCTGCAATAGCTCTCGGTGTTATTCCCCATGGGCTGACCACTCTTGCAGGGTCTCGGTAGCCTTGCCAGAGACCTTTCCATCTCGACTAGTACCGCCGAGATCTGCCTGTTTAAAGGCGTGAAATACTCGGGGACCTCTGGATGTCTTGGTCCTGGATTTTCCGATCTAGGCTTTTCTCGACCCTTCTTGATCCTGCAGGGACACCAAAGAACCAAGACGACGCCGAACCCAAAAGGGTCGACAGAAATAACAGGGCTAAGTGATTCGGATCAGTCGACTTACCCAACAGAGAGGCTTCATGCTTATTAACATGCATAATGGGGGCGCCTCCACCACTATACTCGGGGATGGCCCTGGCGACGACATCCTTTGGGGTCTTGATAACGACCAGGTCAGTGGTGAAGCGGGGAGCTGATCGTTCCTTAAAGGGAGTCATGACGGTTTCGCATTGTTCTTTGAGTCTCTTAGTGATAAGCTCCTCAACTTGGTCAAGAGTGAATTGGGGCTGTTGTCCTCCAGTCGGTGCAGAACTTGATGGATTGACAGAGTGAGTGACCGCCGGCGTCTCAGTGGAGGCCGGATGTAAGGATTGGTGTCCAAAGGTCATCTCTTGATCTTCTTGGGGGGCTGTGGTGCCAGGATTTCCAGTTTCTGATTCCGGTGGCCCCGTAGGACGAGGATCTTCATGAGGAGCAGGGGTTTTTCTGCGGGCCTGTCCTATGATGGTTTCCAAGAGGGATATCATCTCTGCGGTTACCTGAATGGTTTCCCAAGCCACTTGGACGGTTTGTCGATCTGGAATCTCTGCGACGTTTGGAACAGGGGTCGTTCTCGAATTGCCAATGTGTTCACGTGCCGGTCTCGGAGGGACGGCATCCCAGACTGCTTGGCTTGCAGGTTCTTGGTGGAGTGGCGAAGCGGCAGCGGAATTAGAGCTATCCGAGGATTGTTCGTTAGCTTCTTTCCGATGATTGCGGTTAGAGCGAGTATGTATGACTGTTTTGCTCGTATTCCCACAGACGGCGCCAAATGTTGGATCGTGAAATCCTGAATGCTGATCTGGCAGTGAATTGAATGCCAGACAAGGTTGGGATGACGCTTCAGCTCCAACTCCGGTGAACCTGCAAGTAGGGGAGCGCAACAGAGGGGGTGCCTATGGGTCCCTCTCCGATGCTTAAATGAGTATATGTGTGTATATATCTCAAAAACGTATTGAATGTATGTAAAGCAAAGGTATATACAGAGTAGGAGATACCAAACCGTATAAGGTAACTGTATATCTTCGTGAATATTGTGTTGTTGAAGATTTAGATAGTAGATATTGCGGTTACGGCGAGATATTGCAGTTACCGTATCTAATCTTTAGTGAATATGTGCCCAAGATATGCGGGATATCGTGGCTATATCCTTGTTAACAGTTGGTGGGACCAGAGGAGAGAGGCAAGGCTCTCTTGATGGCGAGCACTCCTATGGCTGTGACCTTGATTGTTGGCGAGCACTTCCTGGGCACTCCCTTGGCGAGCACTCCCATGGCGAGCAGTGGGAGGCTTTGGCCTTGGCCAATGGCGACCTGAAGTGGCACTTTGGCGTCCACTTTAGTTTGGATTCGATACTGGACCACTTTATGAGGGTCAGAGTAACCTTACTGTGGGTTGGCCTTGTTTAAATGGTATGGGTTGCACCCCCTGCAAATTTATTGGGCCTTCGAGGCCTTTCCCATATTGGGTCGTCACTATCAATACCCAACATGGCCTATCTTTGGTGATAGGGCTTTTTGGCCTAACTTTGTTGTTAGGGCTTTTGTGGCCTATCTTTGGTGATAGGGCTTTTGGCCTGTCTTTGGCGACAGGGCTTTTGTGGCCTAACTTTGTTGTTAGGGCTTTTGGCCTGACTTTGGCATCAGGGCTTTTGTGGCCTAACTTTGTTGTTAGGGCTTTTGGCTTGTCTTTGGCGACAGGGCTTTTGTGGCCTAACTTTGTTGTTAGGGCTTTTGGCCTGACTTTGGCGTCAGGGCTTTTGTCTTCGATTTGCTTCGAGTGAACATGTTTATGAAGGAATCACTTGCTTGTATGGTCCTTCCCACTTAGCTGAAAGTTTATTCTGACTGTCCCGCCTTGTGAATTCATTCCTTCAACATTCCTCTCTTTATCAGCTTTTCGATGTCGCGCTTGTGATATCTGCAATAGCTCTCAGTGTCATTCCCCATGGGCTGACCACTCTTGCGGGGGCTCGGTGGCCTTGCCAGAGACCTTTCCATCTCGACTAGTACCGCCGAGATCTGCCTGTTTAAAGGCGTGAAATACTCGGGGACCTCTGGATGTCTTGGTCCTGGGTTTTCCGATCTAGGCTTTCCTCGAGCCTTCTTACCCTTCTTGATCCTGCAGGGACACCAAAGAACCAAGACGACGCCGAACCCAAAAGGGTCGACAGAAATAACAGGGCTAAGTGATTTGGATCAGTCGACTTACCCTACAGAGAGGCTTCATGCTTATTAACATGTATAATGGGGGCGCGTCCACCACTATACTCGGGGATGGCCCTGGCGACGACATCCTTTGGGGTCTTGATGACGACCAGGTCAGTGGTGAAGAGATGAGTTGATCGTTCTTTAAAGGGAGTCATGACGGTTTCGCGTTGTTCTTTGAAACTCTTAGTGATAAGCTCCTCAACTTGGTCAAGAGTGGATTGGGGCTACTGTCCTCCAGTCGGTGCAGAACTTGATGGATTGATAGAGTGAGTGACCACCGGCGTCTCAGTGGAGGCCGGAGGTAAGGATTGGTGTCCAAAGGTCATCTCTTGATCTTCTTGAGGGGCTGTGGTGCTAGGATTTCCAGTTTCTGATACCGGTGGCCCCGCAGGACGAGGATCTTCATGAGGAGCAGGGGATTTTCTGCGGGCCTGTCCTATGATGGTTTCCAAGAGGGATATTATCTCTGCGGTTACCTGAATGGTTTCCCAAGCCACTTGGATGGTTTGTCGATCTGGAATCTCTGCGACGTTTGGAACAGGGGTCGTTCTCGAATTGCCCATGTGTTCACGTGCCGGTCTCGGAGGGACGGCATCACAGACTGCTTGGCTAGCAGGTTCTTGGTGGAGTGGCGAAGCGGCAGCGGAATTAGAGCTATCCGAGGATTGTTCGTTAGCTTCTTTCCGACGATTGCGGTTAGAGCGAGTATGTATGACTGTTTTGCTCGTATTCCCACAGACGGCGCCAAATGTTGGATCGTGATTTCCTGAATGCTGATCTGGCAATGAATTGAATGCCAAGGAGATGGTGATCGCGCGCTTTCGCCTGAGCTCCGATGAACCTGCAAGAAGGGGATCGCAACAGAGGGGGTGCCTCTGGGTCCCTCTCCGATGCTTAAATGAGTATATGTGTGTATATAGCTCAAAACGTATTGAATGTATGTAAAGCAAAGGTATTTATAGAGTAGGAGATACCAAACTGTATAAGGTAACTGTATATCTTCGTGAATATTGTGTTGTTGAAGATTTAGATAGTAGATATTGCGGTTACGGCGAGATATTGCAGTTACCGTATCTAATCTTTAGTGAATATGTGCCCGAGATATGTGGGATATCGTGGCTATATCCTTATTAACGGTTGGTGGGACCAGAGGAGAGAGGCAAGGCTCTCTTGATGGCGAGCACTCCTATGGCTGCGACCTTGATTGTTGGTGAGCACTCCCTGGGAACTCCCTTGGCGAGCACTCCCATGGCGAGCAGTGGGAGGCTTTGACCTTGGCCAATGGCGACCTGAAGTGGCACTTTGGCGTCCACTTTAGTTTGGATTCGATACTGGACCACTTTATGAGGGCCAGAGTAACCTTACTGTGGGTTGGCCTTGTTTAAATGGTATGGGTTGCACCCCCTGCAAATTTATTGGGCCTTCGAGGCCTTTCCCATATTGGGTCGTCACTATCAATACCCAACAATGTTGACATAATATAGTCAAATGTAATAATTACTACAACTACTAAATAGGTAGACAAAGTTGTATAAGTACCTATATGGCTGAGCTGAATATTGCAATGAAATGTGATACCGGAAATTGAGAGAAACATATTTGTATTACATGTGGTAACACTCCTATGCTAATGTCTCTAATCCTCTTAAGTCTTAAGCTGTCTCGGTGGTTCCTATAGACCAATCTTCACAAGACCCCGTTGCCCAATATTGAATTCCTGAAAAAATGTGGAGTTGGGTCGGAGCAAATCGCTAGGTATGTACACTACAAGAAATTTGCCTTTCTGTGAGGGTCAAATTTCTAAGTGAATTTAAAAAATCCCTTAGAAATTTCACTTTGTAAGGAATTTTCTAAGGGGTCTACCCTTAACAAATAAGCTTACCATAAAAATAGCACTTGAAAAGGACAATCCCTTGTAAAAGGTTTCAACAAATGTTCCTTATAAAATTCCTAGCAAACTTTTAAAAATCAATTCCCTCACAAACTTATTTAGGGAATTTTGTGAGTATTTTCTCAAGTAAATTATAAAGAATTTTTTCAAAGGTTTTTGTTTCAAGAATTTTGAGGAAAATAGTGAAGTTTTTATTTAGTAAATTTACAAAGGGATTATTAAGGAGTATATTCAGTTAAATTTGTGAGGAATTTTATGCACTATCAAGGAAAATCACTATAAATAATTTTAAGAATATATGTATGTATATATATATATATATATATATATATATATATATATAACATGTAATAGAATACACACACACACACATATATATATATATATATATTATATGAAACAAGTTTATAGTTTAAACATTCAAAGTCTACTATAAAGAGATAACAATTAACAACGTATCTAAATAATACATACTTAGTCAAAAATATCTAAATAGAAATTATGTAACAACTTAAGTAGTAGAACCATTATCCCGTTGAAAGTTAAGTAACATACCACTAGCAATAAATATCCACTAATTATGGTTATCCCATCTCCACCTCAGCCCAGCCTCCTCCGGAACCTTTGCACGAGCCTGGCTCTTCTTTGCTTCATCTTCAATCCAAGATCTGCAAAAACGAATACCATAAAAAAGGCACCAACTTGCAATTCAAAAATGGACTAACACAACAGTGCAGTTATTTCTTACCTTAGTATCCGTACGGCTTCTTTCTCGGCTTCAAGAATCGATTTCTTCCATCTCAGCAATCCTTGATACATTCTTAGTTTCAATTTTTGATAGTTCAATTTGGATTGCTTCCATCATTCTCCCACTGCTCAGTGCTACAGTAGCTTGAGATTTTGTTGAAGCTTTAGTGGGTTAGAATCTTCTACTGTTTCCTGTAAAGAACATTGAATCAGTCTAATGGATTTTATTTACAGATACAGGGGGAGGAGGGTAAGAGAGAGACCAAAAACTCTTCTGATAATGCTCATATCACCACACAGCATGTCTATGAAAAATTCAGGAGATATGCTCGATTTAGCCTCCTTCACATCCAGGAATCCAACTTTTATCCTTGATATCTGGACTGTAAACAAGTCAGGCTTAAGAACTAAGCAAGGCCCAAGATGCATTAGACATGTAATAACTGGTCAATGTGATAAGTACCTGTTCGATTATTTCTGGAATAACGTTATATTCTAACTGAACTTTCCAATTTATCAGATCATGTCGAGAGATAAAGTTGACAAGAGAATTGTATTTTAGAGAGAGGAAAAAGTTTAGAATTGAAAAGATGACATTGTACCTCTCAGGGGAAAAGTTGATTTTTTTTCAGTTTCAGAACCAGTAGAGTTGGAGTACTTTGTTGATAGCTTACTCGGCATGACACTAGACTCCGCTGAGGCTAATATAACAAAGAAAAGAAATTCACTATTTTATTGCTTGAAAGTGAATAAGTTGGGAAAGCAATGAATTGGCATACCATAGCTTGAATATTTTCAAAATCGGGATCTTCAACATTAACATCATCAAATGCAGCAATTCTTGTCCCAAACAGTGAAATTGATGAGATAATCCTATGCTTTGGATTCCTGAAGCCGATTAACAGTGTAAGCTCTCAAATAATTTAAAATGTTGTGCCCAATATACAAACAAACAAAAGAAAAAACAAAGTTTTTCTTGTTTTTTGTTTTTGGATTTAAGGGACATCCTAGGAAATATTAACTTCAAGTGCTTACCTTTCCAGTAAATTTACTTGAACCAACCACCGTGCATATTCCCTCCTAGTGCATAATTCATCAGCTTTGACACCGTCCTCAATTATCTGTATATCTCAATAAAAAATAAGCCCAGAGCAGCAAAAGAGCAGTTCTCTAACCTATAAACTACGAGATGAATGCAGGCTTTAAGACCATGGGCAACTGCACTGCAGCAGATCAGGTCTTTGTATATTGCAATTGCAACATAATCAAATCATCCTACAAGCTGAAGCAGTTTTCAGTTCGATTTGCAGCTAGCGCCTAAATTGCCAACACTCTACATAATAAATGCAAACTCTAAGCTAATTTCCAGACATAACTTAGTCAACAATTACAGTGCACATGTATATGGATTATGGACACGTCATATTTAGATAAATTAACTTCTTTTAAGCTAATTTGGTTTGGTTTTCATTTGGTAATATATTTTCATGCGCATATATATGTTATATGCATACATTTGCGGGAACTATAGTAGAGATAACTAAACACATTCGTAGTAGCTAGATTGTATTACTCACAGATTAACTGGTTGGCTAATGTAAATAACGCAGCAAAATATAGGGTTTCGGAGAGAATAATCAGAATCAATGAACAAATAACCAAATCATATAGAAGAATGTACCAGATTATCTCCTGCAAATAAATCGGAATCGGAATCGTAGGGTTTCCCAAAGCAAATCCAAACGCGCAGATGTAGCAACCCAAAGCAAATCAATCAGGTCTTTATGTCCTAACTAACCAAAAATCACTCTCTTAAAGCAACGAGCTAATGAATAATCCTTAAATGAATACACGAATCGAGAAGATGAGCTACACTTATGCTCAAAATTAAAGAGCAACCTCGCCACTAAAATGTCACATGGAATGAGCTCGGAGGATTGCTCACATTTTTCCCTCGCATAAATTGAATTTATCGGAACCGCCGAGCGAGCAGAATCACTAACGAGCAGAAGGTTAAGGTTCTTATTTGGGAAGAAATGGTGATGAGCAGAAGGTTATAGCAGAATCACGGACGAGCAGAAATGGTTCTTATTTAATCGGTTTATTATAAAAAAAAGTAATACGAGTCATGGGCTTGCGTATGATACAGTTTGAGTAGTGGGCCGACAACAAATCTCTCCGAGAAGGGCCGATAAATTGTTTTTGTTATCTATTGCTAATATTATGTATAGGGTTTTCCCTTACAAAAATTAATTTTTTTTAAGGAGATATAAATCCCTTGCAAATGAATATATTTTCTGAGGAGCTATAAATCCCTTACAAAATTTAGGATTGAAAAAGGTAATTAGTGAGGGATTATCCTTAAAACTATTTATAAGAAAAATCCGTCACAAAATATCTTCATTATTCCTTTTAAGTATTTTCTTTACAAATCTGTAAGTAATGTAGTAAGAAAAATATATTTTGTGAGGAATTTCCCTAATTATTATTCTCCTCACTTAACCTTAACAAATCTCTTACAAATAGTTCTAAATTTAAAGGGATTATTTCCCTTGCAAAATTTCCTTCACAAAATACAGATTTTCATGTAGTGGTAGCTCATTTTCCTAGATTTCTGCTTCACAAGCCGGAGAGGATTCATGAATTTGTAGATATTGTTGATCGAATGGAGGTCCCTCGACTGTCAGGACGATATCTGTCTGCAATCAGGACTCTCACCTCAATGTCACCGAAGAGTTGGGGGCTTAAGTTGGAACTTTTAAGGAACTTAGGGTTATCAGAAAGTGATATTTTGTGCATTATGCCCCAAGTTTTTGCAGTATCATAGAGGAAAATTACGGATGTTTTGAACCTTATGTCGGGACTGGAAAGTTTGATATCTCTCAACTTGTGAGCCACCCTGAAATTTTGCTCTCAGCGTTGAGAAAATGCTCAACAAGCCTCGTCTGAACGTATATCAACTCCTGGAAAATAAGAATTTTGCTTAACAACAAGATGAAATTGACCACATTCTGCAAGTTGCCTAACAAGAAGTTCCTGGAGTTCGTGTCTCAATATTAAAATGAATTACAATATGAAATTACTTCATGTAATAGTTCGAAGGGCTCATAGCTAGTGGCGTAAAATCCACAGTTTCTTAGTTTGATTGATAGTGCAGGGAAAATTATTGGTACTTTCATGGACTAGTGCTTGTTGTTGCAAATGTTGGGTATTGATAGTGACGGCTCAATATGGGAAAGGTCTCGAAGGCCCCTTGCAGGGGTAAAACCTGTTAGATCGTGAAATCCTGGTTGTTGATCTGGCAGTGAATTGAATGTCAGACGAAGGTTGAATGGTGCTTCTGCTCCAACTCCGGTGAACCTGCAGGTAGGGGAGCACAACAGAGGGGGTGTCTCTAGGTCCCTCTCCGATGCTTAAATGAGTATATGTGTGTGTATATAGCTCAAAACGTAATGAACGTATGTAAAGCAGGGGTATTTATAGGGTAGGAGATATCAAACCGTATAAGGTAACCGTATATCCTGGGAATATTGTGCTGTTGAAGATTTGGATAGTAGATATGGCAATTACGGCGAGATATTGCAGTTACATATCTAATCTTTAGTGAATATGTGACCGAGATACGCGGGATATCGTGGTCACTTCCTTATTAACGGTAGGTGGGACCCAAAGAGAGAGGCAAAGCTCTCTTCGGGGCGAGCACTCCTATGGCGAGCAGTAGGAGGTCGCGACTTGAAGAAGGATGGCGATCAGCTGGGGAGCCTTTGGCGTCCATATCGTCCTGGGCTCGATTCTGGGCCATTCTATGATAGGCCAGACTGACTTTGACTGAAGCTGATCTGATCCGACTACTTTGGGTTTACCCCCTCCAGGGTTATTGGGCCTTCGGGGCCTTTTACTTATTGGGTCGTCACTATCGATACCCAATATTTGCCCCCGAAGCTTGATTGAAGTTCCTTCGGTCGAGCTTGGTTTTTGGAAGGGTTTGAGATATTGACACTTTAGATTTGATTTTCCTTGTCTCTTTTCGTGGTTCATGACCTCAGGGACACTTCATGTGTGTTTTGGCGATCAGTCATCCCCTTGTCCAAGGTTGAAGGAATATTCTTCATCTTATTCCTTTTTGGCGATCAATCGAGGCGGTCTAAGCCTGTGAAGGTATGTCTTTCATTGCTAGACGATCATTACCTATAAAAGGTATTTTTGATAAAGCCTATCAGTGCGCTGGCGATCACTTTGTTTGTTCAGTGGACTTTTAGCATTTAATAACTGCACAGTCATCCAGAAGTCGAACGGTCGCTTGAAGCACGCCTGTTATTTAATATTCCGTACCCCAAGGGTAGTCTGACAGCTGTCTGTACTGGCCAACCATTTGTATCCCCGAGGTGTCTCTTAGAATTCTGACATTGCTTCGATTTTTTCCAAAAAGGTGCAATTATTCTTCTGCGTCGTTTCAATTCTGTTTGTGGCGGTTACTCATTTTTTGTCTATATAAGAAACAGCAGTTTCTTTATTTTGTTTTTTTACGCATTCATTCCTTCAGACTTTCAGAGCCTTCTTCGTTTCCTGAGATCCTTCTCTGCAAACTCTTCCTTTCTCCTTGTCAATCTTTTCCAAACCTCCTTCCAACAGACTCCATGGCTACTCGCAGTTAATCCAGGAAGATCAAGCAGACAGCCAACAAGGCTTCTTCTTCAACCTCCAAGGTGCCGAAGAACACCAATGCCCCCTGACCATTAGGGATGGATCTCTGCTCGCCTCGATGAGGGGGGGGGGGGCAGGCTGACCTTGGGAGGACCGCAGCCACGCCTGTGGTGGTGGATGGGCCTGAACTTCAGACGCCCATCTTTTCTCCAAAAGGTAAACATTCTATTTTGCTGCTCTGTTTTGAGGGTTTTCCATGTTTTCCCTTGCTTTTTATACCTGTTGTTGCTATATCTGAACTATTGGAGTAGATGTCAAGCCCAACGAGCTGAAGCCGACTTATTTTAAGACGGTGGTGGCGCTCGGTGGTTTTGGTGCGATGGATGCACCTAGATACCCAGGCCTTGGTCTGCATTATCCTTGCAATGGAGAGGTTTACATCTATGCGGCCCAGATCGATGCTGGGTTGCGTTTTCCTCTCTGTGAGGATTTGCAGGCGTTGTGCCAGTTTTATGGGATCCACCCTACTCAACTCGTCCCCAACGCCATTAGGATATGGGCCGGTTTCAAGTTTCTGTGTATACGGCAAGAATGGACGTATTCACTAGCCTTGTTCCGGTGTTTTTTCTGGTTGGCTGCTAGGGCGAACCACCTCCACCACTTCCAGTTACGGTGGTCAAAATTCGCGGAGTGGAGAGGCCTTCAATCGTGGAACTGGAACGTCCATGTTCGGTTGGTCGACGATTTCCGGGCCACTAACTCCAACTATAAGAAGTTTTACTTCTTTTTCAAGGGGGGGTGTCCTGGAAATTGTTTACGTCGGATAAGGATTTCCCTCCTACCTTCGAAGAGCTGTCAGGGAGTGACCGGAATGCCATCGACGACCTTTTCCGGTTGCATCGATCATCCCACTTTCATTCTATCCATTCAGTGGCGGAGACTACTGAAAACATGCTCGAGATGGCGGGCATTCATCAGGCCACGCCAATTTTCGATGATTGGGTAACTCTTCTGACTTTTTCTATTTTATTGGATGTAGGCAACCGAGGCCGAAAACTCATAGGTCTCTTTGATGACCAGGGCAAGGCAGGGCTGTCTGCGGATCAGGCGTTGCTGAATGCTCCTCCTCCCCCTCTAGGCGTTCATCCAAGAGGAAGCCTGAAGAGGCACTTCCCTTGGCTACTGTTGGTCCTCGCCAACCAGGTATATTGTCTCGCCGTTTGCTGTTTTTATACTTTGCCGTTTTCGAGTTTTGACATATTTCCTTGTCATTTTGCAGAAAAGCCCACTGCTGATATGGCCCGGGACCCTCCTCCTCCTCCTGCCAAGACGGTCAGGAGTGAGGATCGCCCGGTTCTCCCCCAGAATCCTCCTCCTAAGGGACCCACTGCCCCCGTGGAGAAGGCTCTGATTCTGGCGGCCCCTCCTCCTTCCGTGTCTTCGGTCCCTCCGAAGGAATCTGGGACTCAGAAGAAGGGGTCTGATACCCCTGGCGCCTCGAAGACTCGTCCTGAGGAGTACTGCTCCTTGGCGAGCATGTTCCAGCCACTCAAGGCTGCGAACTCTCGGGAAGTTTGGTTCCCCTGCGGAGACTTCTCGAAGAAGGGGGTCTTAGACAAGAAGGGTCTCCGGGGCAGCCCGAATTTGTGCATGCGACTTCTTGAGGGGATAATTCCTCCCAAGGATCGCTCCGCAATTCCCACGGAGCTGCCCCAAATCGAGGGATTCATGCGGTCCCATTATGAACGAGTCGCTCTGGTAAGATTTCGATTCCTCGTTATTTTTTTTGCATTGTTCCCTCTTTTCCATAACCTAACAATCTTCGTTATTTATTTATTGCCAGCTCGTTCGAGAAGAGGTGGCGATGGGCCGCGTCTTCGGAGAACTCGCCAACAAGCATTCTGATTTGCTTGTTGAGATGGAGCAATACCGGAACACGGGGCTCTCCCCCGGGCAGATGGACGTCATCAAATTGACCGCTGATGCGTCGCTTTCCTTGGTGGAAGGTGCCCGGGAGGATTACTTCAGGAAGGAGGAGCGGCTCCTTGCTGATGTAAAGAAGAGGGAGGCTGATGCTGCCGTCTTCCTTCAAGAGTCTGAGGCCCTTCATCGGTGCTTGGATGAAGGGGAGGCTGTCAGAGCTCGCCTGGAGGCTGAGCTGAACGAGGCCCGAGCCCAAATGGCGGAGTTAGACGCTCTACGGGTCGCCGCTGAGGCTCAGAGGGAAGTTGCGGAGGATCAGAGGGCTGCTGCTGAAGCCAAGGGGATCGCCTTGGAGGAGGAGAAGGAACAGCTGGCTGAACAGCTGAAGTCTGTTCCTTCACCCCAAAGTGTGGTCAACGAATTCAAAGCCTCTGAGGATTTCATTGACTGTGCTTTGGAGGTGATGAAGTCGGAGATTGCCGACTTCCTCCAAGTTCTGGTCGAGGACGTCCAAGCGGTCGATCCCAACTTTCCTATTCGGGAAGTTGAGTCCCTTAAGGGTTTCCTCCGGAGTTCTCATCCTCAGCCTACCCCTGCTTCTGAAGAGATCGACCCAACTGCGGCTGTAGAAGAGGTTTCCCCCAAAGGCAAGCCGAGCACTCCTACCCCTGAAGGCGAGCCAAACACTTCTGCCCTCGAAGACCCGAAAGCCTGAAGTCTCTACCTCTCCGGCGACCACCCTTCTGATTTTAGATGATAGTTTTTCTTTTCCTTGTAATTATTTCTTGAATTCAGACTCGGTTTATTTATAATATTGAATGCATTCTATATTCGCAAGCCTTTATTTTCATTTGACTTTGAATATGTTTGGCGATTCCTCCGAGATCTTGGATATAGCGATTTTCGATTTTTCTTCGCTTCATGATTGTCTCGACCCTTAGGGTCTTTGGACCTTCTTTTAGGCGAAAGATGATGAGATTTCATAGAATTACTCGTTTATCTCGCCAAGTATAAACTCCTTAAGGAAAATATCCTAAGACTTAAAAGTATAGACTTCTAAGCTTGAAGATAAATAACCTTAATAAAGTTTAAACCTTTTGGAGTGTTCGCCTCTTCGAAAGGAACTTGTTACTTGCAGCTTTACTTTTCCATAGTGATCGCTTAAAACTCCTTATCCATCCTCGATAATTTGACTCATGAAGATAACTTTTCTAAAATTTGTTCAACCTATAAGAAGACAGTTTCCTTGATGGATTGCTTATCTTCGTTGTCCAGATTCATGCTTGTCTTTGATATCAGGTCTTAGTGCCTGACTTTGGCGTCAAGTCTTTTGGCCTGACTTTGGCGTCAGGGCTTGTGGCCTAACTTTGGCGTTAGGGCTTTTGGCCTGACTTTGGCGTCAGGGCTTGTGACCTAACTTTGGCGTTAGGGCTTTCGTTTTGCCTAACTCTTTTTGTTTAGGTCTTTTTGGCTTGCCTTTGTCGACAGGGCTTTTTTGCCTGACTTTGGCGTCAGGGCTTTTTTTTTTTTGCCTAACTCTTTTTGTTTAGGTCTTTTTGGCCTAACTTTGTTGTTAGGGCTTGTGGCCTAACTTTGTTGTTAGGGATTTTGGCCTGACTTTGGCGACAGGGCTTTTGGCCTGACTTTGGCGTCAGGGTTTTTGGCCTAACTTTGTTGTCAGGGCTTTTGGCCTAACTTTGTTGTCAGGGCTTTTGGCCTAACTTTGTTGTTAGGGCTTTTTCTTCGATTTGGTTCGAGTGGTCACACGCTTTTTGAAGGAACATCTTGCTTTTATTGACATAACATTTGAATTTACAAGTTATGTATGAAATCTCCTTAAATGTTCAGCATTGAATGGACGGGGTAACCTTTCTCCTTCGGTGGTTTCCAAATAGTAGGATCTTGGGGCGGCAATATCTACTACCTTGTATGGTCCTTCCTACTTAGCTGAAAGCTTATTCTGACTGTCCAACCTTGTAAATTCATTCTCATAACCATCTCCCCCACGAAAAATTGGCGAGCGCTGACTTTTCTGTTGAAGTATCGAGCGGTCGCCAGACACATCTTTGCCTGTGTCCTTTCTGATTGCCACCTCTTTTCTTATGTTAGGTCAAGGTCAGTCCTGCGTTCGACTTCGTTTGCCTCGGTATTGAAGTGTAGGATTTTATGGGTAGGCACTGCTATTTCGGCGGGCGCCACTGCTTCTGATCCATACACTAGACTGAAGGGTGTTTCTCCCGTGGCTGCCTTAGGCGTTGTTCTGATGGCCCATAATACGTTTTCCAGCTCTTCTGCCCAATTTCCTTTGAATGCTCGAACCCTTTTCTTGAGTCTTGCTAAGACAACATTGTTGGCTGCTTCAGCTTGCCCATTCGTTTGAGGATGATGCACTGAACTGAAGCGATGGTCGACATGGTATTCTTCACAGAGCCATTTGAGCTCCTTTCCAATGAATTGTGGACCATTATCACTGATGAGTATTTTAGGAATGCCAAACCTGGAGAATATGTTGATCTTCCGGAACTTGATGACTTGAAATTCCGTTGTAGAAGCTAGAGCTTTTGCCTCTATCCACTTGGTGAAGTAGTCGATCGCCACTATAATGTGAGTGCGTTGACCAGTGCTAATAGGGAAAGAACCTAATATATCAATCCCCCATTGAGCAAAAGGCCAGGCACCCGCCATTGGGGATAATAGTGTTGGCGGTCGACCTGATCGTGGTGCAAATTGCTGGAAAGTCTCACACTTCTGCGTTAATTCAGCCGCATCTTTTCCCAAGGTTGGCCAGTAGTATCCCAGTCTAAAGATCTTCCTCGTTAATGATCGAGCACCTTCATGACATGCTGCCACCCCTTCATGAGCTTCTCGAAGAACCCTTTCTGTTTTTGGATGAGCAACACACCTTAAGTAAGGGGTCGAGTAGCCTCTCCTGTAGAGTTCTCCATCTATAATCAGATAACTGGCTGCGAGTCGTCTTATCCTCGTAGATTCGCCTTCGTCATCCGGGAGGATCCTCTCTTTCAAGTAATTCTGAAACGGAGTCATCCATGTGACCTGCCCCTGAATGTTGAAGACCTATGCTCTGCTTTCAAGGACTGGACATAAGGCCTTTTCCAGGAATTGTACATCTTGGATTGTCGTTCCCCCAAATGCCAGCTTACTTAAGGAGTCTGCGCAAAATTTGGAATTTCTGCGACGAGCTTCTTGGCGATACTGAGGTACTTTTTCATCTTTTCCCCCCTTGCCTCATAAGTACCATTGACCTGATTGACGATAAGTTCTGAGTCACTTTTTACCTTAAGTGCAGATATGCCCATTCCTTTCGCCAGTCTGAGTCCAGTAATAAGAGCCTCGTACTCTGCTTCGTTATTGGTCGCCTGAAATGTTAGGGCGATCGCATACTTTAAAGGATCGCCTTTAGGAGGAATAAAAATTAAACCTGCTCCCGAGCCTTCTCTTGATGAAGACCCATCTGTATAGAGCTCCCAGACTTGATTATTGCATGCTGACTGACTTGGCCTGTTTTCTGCTTCTCTTTGACCGTTACTTGTGCTTTCCACAATCAAATCAGCTAGTGCTTGACCTTTGATGGCCGTTTTCGGCGCAAATTTGATCTTGAACTCGCTGAGCTCGATCACCCACTTGACCATTCTTCCTAAAGAATCTGGTTTCATCAGGAAGTTTTTGAGAGGTTGCTTGGTAAGGACCGTGATGTCGTGCGCATGAAAGTAAGGTCTCAGCTTTTGAGCAGCAATAACTAAGGCATAGAGATACTTCTCAATCTGGACATATTTTATTTCTGCTGAGTTAAACATTTTGCTAATAAAGTACACTGGACTCTGAACATTATTTTCCTCCCTTATCAAAACAGCACTGGCTGCCACGTCGCTGATGCCTAGGTAAAGGAAGAGTTGCTCGCCTGGAATGGGTTTTGCCAGAGCTGGGAGTGCTTGGATATGCCGCTTTAAGGACTGGAATGCCTCCTCACAATCTGGCGTCCACTCGAACTTGCGGTTGACCCTCAAAGTTTTGAAAAATGGGAGGGACCTGTCGCTAGCCTTGGAGAGGAAACGGTTGAGAGCAGCCAGGCGACCATTCAGGCACTGAACCTCCTTATGGAAGGTGGGCGACTTCATCTCTTCTATGGACTTCAGCTTCTCTGGGTTCGCTTCGATGCCCCTCTCACTGACCATGAATCCCAGGAATTTGCCAGACTTGACTCCAAATGCGCACTTTGCAGGGTTTAGGCGAACGCTGTGTCTCCTCATGCATTCGAAAGCCTCGCGGAGGTCTGTTATGTGCGGATTTCCCTTGACGGTTTTGACGAGCATATCGTCCACATAAGCCTCCATGTTTCTTCCCAGCATGTCCTGGAATAGGCGGTTCACCATCTGCTAATAAGTCGCCCCGGCATTGATGAGACCAAAGGGCATCACCTTGTAACACAGAATGTCCCCGTCTACATAGAAAGCGGTGTGAGCCTCGTCGTCTGGGTGCATTCTGATCTGGTTGTAGCCTGAATAGGCGTCCATGAAGCTCAGCATCTCGTGACCAGAGGTAGCATCGACCGGCTGATCAATCCTGGGAAGGGGATACGAATTCTTGGGGCAAGCTTTGTTCAGGTCGTGGAAGTCGACGCACATCCTCCACTTGCCGTTTGATTTTTTGACCAAACCTGGGTTGGCGACCCAGCTCTGGAATCTCACCTCTCTGACGAAGTCAGACTCAATCAGCTTGCTAACCTCCTGTCTGATTGCCAAGCACTTATCCGTCCTAAACGATCTCCTTTTCTGGGTGATCGGCTTGATAGACGGGTTTATCCTGAGCTCGTGAGAGATGATGTTTGTGCTAATTCCCGGCATGTCGCTCGGCTGCCAGGCGAAGAGCTTTTTGAATTCCGTGAGGAGGGCGGTCATGGCCTCCTTCTGATCTTCTTTCAAGGTGGTCCCAATGCGCACCTTCTTGTCTGGGCCATCGACCTCGACCTCTTCCAATTCCTCCATAGGCGCTGGTCGAGCCAAATCCTCACGAGGGTTGACCTCTATCTCGATAGTGAGGGCCTCCCTTTAGTTCTTTCTGCGCAGGCAGTTCACATAGCATTGTCGCGAGGAAGGCTGGTCGCCGAGCACTTCTCCAATCCCATTGGGAGTGGGGAACTTCATCTTCAGATGGACTGTGGAGGCCACAATCTTGTTGGGGTTGATCGTGGTTCTCCCTAGGATGGCGTTGTAGGATGTAGGTGAGTCGACCACCAGGAAAGTGACCGGTACCTTGATGCTTTTCCATCCCTCGCCCAGAATCACTGGCATGGTTATTGCTCCCAGTGGATAAGTCGTCCTCCCAGCAAACCCAATCAGCAAAAAGTCGACCATCTTCAGGTCACGCTTGGACTTACCCATCCTCTCGAAGGCATCCAGGAATAGGATATCTGTTGAGCTGCCTCCGTCGATCAGTATCCTTGCGACGTCACAGCCGTCAATGTCAGTCGTGATAACCAAAGCATCGTTGTGGGGGTTGTGACATGTGCCAAATCATTTTCAGAGAATGAGATGACAATGTCCTCCTCAGGTCGGGGTCGCTTTCCCAACTGAACTGCTGTAGAGATCTGAGTGGCATAGACCTCCCGGGCGTGCGACCCCTCGCCTCCTGCACTGAATCCTCCCGCAATCAAATTCACTCTCCTCTTGCTGGCAGATGGATCAGTTTGCTCAGCAAGGGCTGGCGAACGATGTCTTCTAGGGGGCGTTCGACTCCTGTCTCGCCCTGCCACAAATTCCTTCAGCATCCCCCCTTGAATTAGCTTCTCTATATCCCGCTTCAGAATGCGGTAGTCATCCGTCTTGTGGCCCTTGCACTTATGGTATCTGCAATAGCTCTCGACGTCCTTCCCCATGGGCTGACCACCCCGACGAGGCATTGGTGACCTTGCCAAGGATCTCCTCTCCATCTCGACTAGTACCGCTGAGATCTGCCTATTTAAAAGCGTAAAGTACTGAGGGACCTCCGGATTTCTTGGTGCCGGGTTGGGCTCGACCCGGGGCTTGCTGTCTCTTCCCTTCTTTTCTTTCTTCACTTCCTTCTTACCATCGCGTCGGGGCTCGGGAACCACCCTTAGCGAGGTCGTCAGGAAGTTGGCCTCAGTGTTCGCCCTTTCCAAGTCTATGAAGCCTTTCGCCCTAGAAGCCAGCTCCTCCAACGTCTCAATCTACTTCACGTGATAGCTGTTTCGCAGCTTCCTCGAGACCTTGTTGGACACATCCAGACCTCTGTAGAAGGCTCGAATGATCTCCCCATCCGAGATTCGGCGATCTATTTCCGTGACGTTCTGATGAAAACGTTCGTAAAAATTGGTCAGCGACTCTCCAAGCTGTTGCTTGACCGCATCCAGGGCGACCACGCTTTTCATTAGCTGGCGCTCGCCCATATATCTCTCCAGGAATTTGCTCCTTAATTCTGCCCAAGTTCCTATAGATCCTGCAGGGAGGCCGAAGAACCAGGACAAAGCCGAACCCGAAAGAGTGGATGGAAATAACAAAGCCAAGTGATTGGGATCATTTGACTTACCCAACAGAGAAGCCTCGTGTTTGTTGACGTGTATGGTGGGATCTCCTCCACCACTTTGGGGATCTTGATGGCGACTAGCTCGTCGGAAAAGGGATGAGCAGATCGCTCCTTGAAAGGAGCTACGACTGTCAATCGTCTTTCTTGGAGCCTTTTGTTGAGAAGGTCGT
The DNA here is from genome assembly GCA_946814005.1 of Chamaenerion angustifolium. Classification (NCBI taxonomy): domain Eukaryota; kingdom Viridiplantae; phylum Streptophyta; class Magnoliopsida; order Myrtales; family Onagraceae; genus Chamaenerion; species Chamaenerion angustifolium. The sequence goes on along the minus strand of OX328270.1, from coordinate 24,719,814 downwards.
CCATCTGGTCCAGGGTGCAATATTTTGGCGAAGTCCCGGACGGAGAGGGAGGGAAGGATTGGCAGAGTATGTAGCCGCCGGCTGCTTGGTGTATGTCGGGGGTAGGGACTGTTGTCCTAATGTCATCTCCTGATCCTCCTGGGGTGCTGTGGTGCCAGGATTCGCGGTTTCGGACGGCAAGGGCCCTGTGGCAGTAGGGCGAGTGTTTCCTTGGGGAGCAGGGGATTGACGGCGGACCTGCCCTAGGATGGCCTCCAGCAATGATATCATCTCCGGGGTTAACTAGATGTTTTCCCCGACGATGTGGACAGTCTGCGGAGCTGGAGTCTCAATGTGGTTGGTAGCTGGGGTCGGTCTGGAATTACCTACATGTTCTCGGGCCGTCCGCAGAGGAACGAAATTAGGTGCTGCCTGGCTGGCAGGTTCTTGCTGAAGCGGCGGCGGAATCAGAGCTATCCGCGGATTGTTCGCGAGTCTGGTTCCGGCGATTCTTTTGTGATCGAGTTCTCATGGCTATATCACTTGTTTCCCACAGACGGCGCCAAATGTTGGATCGTGAAATCCTGGTTGCTGATCTGGTAGTGAATTGAATGCCAGACGAAGGTTGAATGGTGTTTCTGCTCCAACTCCGGTGAACCTGCAGGTAGGGGAGCACAACAGAGGGGGGTCTCTGGGTCCCTCTCCGATGCTTAAATGAGTATATGTGTGTGTATATAGCTCAAAACGTAATGAACGTATGTAAAGTAGAGGTATTTATAGGGTAGGAGAGATCAAACCGTATAAGGTAACCGTATAAGGTAACCGTATATCGTGGGAATATTGTGTTGTTGAAGATTTGGATAGTAGATATGGAAGTTACGGCGAGATATTGCAGTTACCATATCTAATCTTTAGTGAATATGTGACCGAGATACGCGGGATATCGTGGTCACTTCCTTATTAACGGTAGTTGGGACCCGAGGAGAGAGGCAAGGCTCTCTTCGGGGCGAGCACTCCTATGGCGAGCAGTAGGAGGTCGCGACTTGAAGAAGGATGGCGATCAGCTGGGGAGCCTTTGGCGTCCATATCGTCTTGGGCTCGATTTTGGGTCATTCTATGATGGGCCAGACTGACTTTGACTGAGGCTGATCCGATCTGACTACTTTGGGTTTACCCCCTCCAGGGTTATTGGGCCTTCAAGGCCTTTTACTTATTGGGTCGTCACTATCGATACCCAACAAAACCCATATCATTCAGAACCAGTCTGACCCACAGTAAAGGTAAGATGACACAAACAAAGCGGTCCAGTACCCAACCCACACTAAAGTGGACGCCAAAACTCTATCTCAGGTCACCATCGGCCAAGGCTAAAGCCTCATTCTGCTCGCTATGGGAGCGCTCTCCAATAGAGTCAAACCACTCAACTTTGGTCCCACAAAAAAACATCAAGCGTATGGCCACGATATCCCGCGTACATCAGGCACATATTCTACGGGACGAGGATCTTCCTGAGTAGCAGGGGCTTGTCTGCGGGCCTGTCCTATGATGGTTTCCAAGAGGGATATCATTTCTGCGGTTACCTGAATGGTTTCCCCAACGAGGTACCTTCTATGTACGTCCAGTCACGGATGGGGAGATTATTCGAACCTTTTATAGAGGACTTGATGTGGCCAACAAAGCCTCAAGGAAACTGCGCAACAACTACCCCGTTCAAGAGATAGAGACGCTGGAGGAGCTAGCAATAAGGGCAAAAGGTTTGATAGACCTGGAAAGGGCGAACTCTGAAGCCAGTTTCCTGAGAACCTCGCCAAGGGTGGTTATAGAACCCCTGCGCGATGGTAGGAAGGAGAAGAAGGGTAGAGAAAAGCCCAGATCAGAAACCTTAGGAGCAAGGCATCAGGAGGTCCCCGAGTATTTCACGTCTTTAAACAGGCAGATCTCGGCGGTACTAGTCGAGATGGAAAGAAGGTCTCTGGCAAGGCCACCAATGCCCAAAAAAGTACTCAGCTAATGGGAAAGGACATAGAGAGCTATTGTCGATATCATAAGGTCAAGGGCCACAAGACTGATGATTGCTGTGTTCTCAAGCGCGACATCGAGAAGTTGATCCAGAGGGGCATGCTAAAATAATTTCTGGATGTACGAGATAGAAGTCGAACGCCCCCACGTAGAGCCCACTCGCCAGCTCCGCCAGAGCAATATGTCCCATCCCAGAGCAGGAGGGTGATAAACCTAATTGCTGGAGGGTTTGGTGCCGGAGGCGAGGGGTCTAATGCGAGAGAAGTTTATGCCGCCCAAATCTCTACAACTGTCCAACTGGGCAAGAGACCTCGCCTTGAAGAAGATTGTGTCATCTCATTCTCCAAGGAAGACCTGGCACATGTCACCACTCCGCACAATGATGCTCTAGTCATCATGGCTGAAGTGGACGACTGCGATATGAAAAGGATTCTGATCGACGGAGGAAGCTCGACAGACATCCTGTTCCTGGACGCCTTCTAAAAAATGGGCAAATCCAAGCAAGACCTCAAATGGGTTGACTTTCCCCTCATCGGTTTCGCTGGGAGAACAACTTATCCGCTGGGAGCCATAACCCTACCGGTAATTTTGGGCGAACGATGGAAAGCATAAAGGTATCGATCACCTTCTTAGTGGTCGGCGTTTCTACCTCGTACAACGCCATCCTGGGGAGGACCACCATCAATCCTCATAATATCGTGGCATCTACTGTCTACCAGAAGATGCAGTTCCCCACACCGAATGGGATCGGAGAAGTTCTAGGAGACCAGCCATCCTCACGTCAATGTTATGTGAACTGCCTTCGCAGGAAGAATCAAAGGGAAACCCTCGCCATCGAGACAGAGGTTGACCCGCGTGAGGACCAAGTTCAGCTAGACCCAATGGAGGAATTAGAAGAGGTCGAAATTGATGGTTCAGAAAAGAAAGTGCGCATTGAGACCGCCTTGAACGACGACCAACGAAGTGCCCTAACTTCCCTTTTGAAAGAATATAAGGATCTGTTCGCATGGAAGCCCAGTGACATGCCAGGCATCAACACCGATATAATCTCCCATGAGCTAAGGATAGATCCTTCGATCAAGCCAATCGCTCAGAAGAAAAGGTCATTCGGGTCGGACAAGCGCTTGGCAATCAGGCAAGAAGTAGATAGACTGCTTGAAGCCAATTTCGTTAGGGAGATGCGATTTCAAAGCTGGGACGCCAACTTAGTGCTTGTAAAGAAATCAAACAGCAAGTGGAGAATGTGCGTCGACTTCCGCGACTTGAACAAGGCTTGCCCAAAAGATTTGTACCCCCTTCCTCGAATCGATCAGTTGGTAGATGCAACCTTTGGTCACGAAATGATGAGCTTTATGGACGCATGTTCAGGCTACAATCAGATTCGAATGCACCCGGACGATTAAGCCCACACAACCTTCTATGCAGACAGAGATATACTTTGCTACAAGGTGATGCCTTTCGGTCTAATCAATGTAGGGGCAACCTATCAACGAATGGTAAACCAATTGTTCCAAAAAATGTTGGGGCGCAACATGGATGCCTATGTGGACGACATGCTCGTCAAAACAATAAAGGTGAGCCCTCACACAGAAGACCTTCGATAATCATTCGAATGCATGAGAAGGTACATCGTTTGCCTAAACCCAGCAAAATGTGTCTTTGGAGTAAGATCACGCAAATTCCTGGGATTCATGGTAAGCGAGCGCGGAATAGAGGCGAACCCTGAAAAACTCAAAGCCATTGAAGAAACGAAGTCCCCAACTTGCCACAAGGAAGTCTAATGTCTGAATGGTCGCCTGGCCGTACTCAATCGCTTTCTCTCAAGGGCGAGTGACAGGTCTCTTCCGTTCTTCAAGACTCTAAGGGCAAACCGCAAATTCGAGTGGACACCGGAGTGTGAGGCTGCCTTTCAATCTCTGAAGCAGCACCTGCAAACATTCCCAGCTTTGGCAAAGCCCATTCCCGACGAACAACTCTTTCTTTATATAAGTATTAGCGAGGTTGCAGCCAATGCAGTTTTAATAAGAGAAAATGAAAATAATCAGAGTCCGGTATACTTTGTAAGCAAATTGTTTAATTCGGTTGAAATAAAATTTATTGCAATTGAAAAGTATCTCCATGCCTTAGTTATTGCTGCTCGAAAGTTAAGACTTTACTTCCACGCTCACACCATTACAGTCATCACCAACCAGCCTCTCAAACACTTCTTACTGAAGCCAGACTCTTCAGGAAGAATGGTTAAATGAGCAGTCGAGTTGAGTGAATTCAAGATCAAATTTCCGCCGAAAACGGACATCAAAGGTCAAGCATTGGCAAACTTCATAGTGGAAAGTACCGACAATGGTCTAGCAGAAGCGAAAAACCGGCAAAGTCAGTCGAAAGATACAACCAAAGGCTGAGATCTTTACACTGATGGATCCTTTTCAAGAGAAGACTCGGGGCAGGATTAATTCTCATCCCTCATGAGGGCGAGCCCCTAAAATATGCGATCGCCCTTACTTTTAAGGCGACTAACAATGAGGCTGAATATGAAGCTCTTATCACTGGACTGGGACTCGCTAAAGGAATGAGCATAACGTCACTCAAAGCAAAAAGCGACTAAGAGCTAATCGTCAACCAACTCAATGGCACTTATGAGGCAAAAGGGGAAAAATATGAAAACCTCGAGATTGCTAAAAAAACTCATCGTTGAAATCTCAACTTTCGCGATTGAGTCTATTCCTCGCCAAGACAACCAGTTAGCTAACTCTCTGAGCAAACTGGCATTCGGGGGAACAAAAATACAGGATGTGCAATTTCTGGAACAAGCCCTATACACGGTCCTCGACAACCGAGCAGAAGTCTTCAACATTCCAGGATAGGACAACTGGATGACCCCATTCCAAAACTTCTTGAAAGAAGGAATACGACAAGAAGACGAAGGCGAGTCCACGAAAATAAGTCGTCTAGCCGCAAATTATCATCTCATAGATGTAGAGCTCTATAGGTGAGGGTATTGAATTCCCTATCTAAGGTGCATCTCTTATCCCGGGACAGAAAGAGTATGCAACTTGTCAACAGTTCGCACCACGATCCGGTCGACCACCAACACTGCTATCCCCAATGGCGGGCGCTTGACCTTTTGTCCAATGGGGAATATACATCTTCAGCCCCTTTCCCATCAGCATTGGGCAAAGAACCCACATTATCGTGGCGATCGACTACTTTACCAAGTGGATAGAGGAGAAAGCATTGACCTCCACGACCAAATTTCAAGTGATCAATTTCTTGAAAATACACATATTTTCGCGATTTGGCGTCCCCAAAATACTCATAAATGATAATAGTCCACAGTTCGTGGGAAAAGAGCTCAAACGGATTTCCGAAGAATACCATATCGATCATAGATTCAGCTCGGTACACCATCCTCAAAATAATGGACAAGCTGAAGCCGCCAACAAAGTTGTCCTAGCAGGACTCAAAAAGCGGGTTCAAGCCTTCATTCCTGAGATGTCAAGACCTGAAAAGTTTAAGATTCCTAATTTCAAAAAATATGACGGAAATGGAAACCCCATCATCCACCTCATGATCTACCTAGCAAAGATGACTCAGTTCAAGCACCACGAGAAATTCTTAATCCATACTTTCCAAGAAAGTTTAGTAGGAGTCGCTCTTGTATGGTTTGTCAATCTGAAAGAGAGTGATTTTTCGACTTGGGAAGAGATGGCCACTGCATTTGTCCAGCACTACAAATTTAATCTTGACGCAACTCCTACTCGCCTAGACCTCTAGAGGATGGAGATGAAAGAAGGACAATCATTCAGGAGCTACATGCAATCATGGAGATTAAAAGCCGCCACAATCAGACCATCACTGGATGATACTGAAGCAACGTCAGTGTTCATTCATACTCTTCAAGGCACTTTTTACTCACAATTGTTGGGGCATGTCTCTGCCAGCTTTGCTGATACAGTCAAAGTCGGAGATATGGTAGAACATGGAATTAAATTGGGGAAGATTGAAGATCTCCACAAAGGCTTCCAAGGCGAAGATGCTAGCGAAGCAACCCTTGAATTAGGTGAAGAGGACCTAAGTGATGTTATTGATTACTCACCATAGGATTCTCCATTTGGGGCACTCGAATAATTTTGTGTCAAAAGTCCAATTATCAATTTGAAGAGACTATCTTAATTTGATATATCTATTTTATTGAATAAAGTAACAAAAAAAATGGAGAAAAAAAATAATTTATTGAAATATTAAGGAATGAGTGGCATGATTGAAAACGCGCAGGGGAAGTCATGACAATATGTGAAAAAATTGTTGGACTAAAAACTGTTAAAGGTTGTCCAAACGAAACTTAGGAGTAAAAAAAGATGCAAAGTGTCACTCTGCTCACATTCATGATAACAGTAATACTTCAGTCGAGGGAGTCCTTTTGTATACCTTTATCTTATTCATTATTTTCTTGTTGTAAAAAAAAATGTATGGGCCTCAGCCACCCTGTAACTGGCTACATGTAAATAGAGTTGTTTTCACAAAGTGCAAAAAATGTATGGGTCGCAGCCACCCTTCAATTGGCTATATATAAGATAATGCAGAGAGATTACAAATTTGTAGGGGTCACATCCACCCTTAAATTGGCTATATATAAGATAATGCGGAGAGATTACAAATTTGTAGGGGTCACAATCACCCTTAAATTGGCTACAAATAAAAATAGTGTTCATTTGAGATAGGAAATTTATATGGGTCACATCCACCCTCAAATGGTTAGATATGAGAGAGTGTTTTCACAAGATGGAAAAAATTATATATGGTCTATAGTCACCCTTTCAATTGACTACACACAAATAGATTGTGTGTTCTTCTGAGATAGTATGGGTCACAACCACCCTCAATTGGCTATATAGAGAGAGAAATCAACAAAGTGAAATTGGTAGGGGTCACAATCACCCGTAAATCGACTACTTACATGAGAATGTTATTATGATGTGAGAATCGAGAGAGCGACCCGTAAATTGGCTACTTACATGAGAGTGTCGTTATGAAGTGAGAATTGAGAGGGGTCACAGACACCCGTAAATCGGCTACTTACATGAGAGTGTCGTTAAGAAGTGAGAATTGATAGGGGTCACAACCATCCATAAATCGGCCACTTACATGAGAATGTCATTATGAAGTGAGAATTGAGAGGGGTCACAACCACCTGTAAATCGGCTACTTACATGAGAATGTCATTATGAAGTGAGAGTTGAGAGGGGTCACAGTCACCCGTAAATCGGTTACGTACATGAGAATGTCATTATGAAGTGAAAATCATACGGGTCACAGTCACCCTCCAATTGACTATCAATAAATATAGTATTTTCAGGACGATGAAAAACACAAGGGCCACAGCCACCCACAATTGGCTACGAAACAATGAGCATTTTTCTAGGTTGAAAACCCGAAAGCGTGACCTAGAAATATTTAGGTAGGCATGATTGTAAACTTGAAAATCACAATCATGGCAAAAGGTGAGAAAAAATCTCAATGGGCTGAAAACCTTTAGAGGCGGTCCATGCAAAAATAGGGAATTGAGAGGCACGGTCAGAAAAATCTCGCAAGGATTACCGTGGCAAAAGGAGAGAAAAAAGAGAGAAACAAAATAAGAAGAATCCCGCTAGGTTGTAGCACAATGCGCATCCTAGGCAAAACTTAAGGAAAACATTTCATATCATCATTCAGGTGTTACCCCTGCATCCAAAGTCATGCTATCTCAGATATGATATACTTTAGTCGCTCCAAGTTAGGTTCCAGTAGGTCAATGTTTATTAGAGGATATCTATACCCAAAATCGATGTCACTTTATCTTTGGACAAGCACTCCTCAAATATGTTCTCCATGTGCATGTCCAAAGAGGAGCAAACTGTAGACACTCGATTTTGACCTAGATGTGACGCGTTAAGGATCGCGACATGTGGCACGCCATTATGAAGTTCCCAAATATGACGAGTTACGAAGTTTCCAAAAACAGATTTCATGCAGATTTAGTAGATTAATTTATAGGGTATATTGTGAAATATTTAGAGAATATTTTATATTGTATAATATATTGTATTGCATATACACTTCCTAGTTTAGAAAACTTCAGAAACTTGTATAAATAGGAGTGTTATGCATTGTGTAAAATGGGAGAACATGAATGAGAAAAAAAAAACTCTCTCGATCGATTCTATTACACCATTGCTCCAAGAAGTTCCCCATGTATATGATTCCTATTTATTTATGCATACAATCTCTCTCTCTCTATTTTTTTAATATATATATATGTTGTTATAATACATTAACGATCTCCACGTTAGGTTAAGTTTATATATATATATATATATATCAATGTTTAGTTATGTATTTACATTGTTTAACATTTTGTCTTATATTTTCTTTAACATTTAATTAATTGATATTTTTATTATTAAGATATTAAATTGTGAAAATATTAGTTATTGTACTCTAACCTTTTATATATATATACATATTTCATGCTTGTGTATTTTTTTTTTTATAGTTTGATCCTAACTCATAAAGAATTTAAATTTCTTATAATCAATATATTGTTATTTCTGTAAATATCTTTTAAAAAATGATAAATTAAGCGAATAGAGTACCGAAAGGGCGGAATTTCCACTACATTTTTATTCCGTAACAGAATCTCTGAACTCTAATCTCTAAACGTAGACCGTTTTGAAATCCTAGGTTTTTAATTTAATTATTTTCCTAGGTAATCAAGGTTTCTAGTTAGCCTTAATTAACCAGTGGCGACTCTAATTTTTTATATTCCAATATCGCATTTAAGTCGGATTTTAGGTCTGACAGATGCTCTTTAGTAATTAATATTTGTTTAACGTTGTTTGTTTAATTATAGTTTTAATTTAAATATGTATCTACTGTTTAATTTTTTAAAATGGTTAAAAAATAAGTAATTTTCGGGTTTATAAACCCTAAACCCTAAATATGTATCTACTGTTTAATATTTTTAAATGGTTGAAAAATAAGTAAGTTTTTAAATTTAGTATTTATAGACTACCAGAATATTCATTTTGAAAATATTTTTTTCAAACATCTCTAAAACCAATCAGAAAGATTATTGTATTTAGATAATTAAATTAAAACTCTAACGACATATATGGTGTTAAGTTTCAATTTTCTTATCGATTATAAAATTTGATCAAAGTAGTGTTGGTAATTTTTGACAATTTTTATAAATTTGACCAAATTTTATGGTTGATGGGAAAATTGAAGTTTAGCATCATATGTGTTAGAGTTCTAATTTAATTATTTACATATTATAGTCTTTCTGATTTTTTTAGAGATGGTTGAAAAAATATTTCCAAAATGAGTATTCTCGTAGTGTATAAATACTAAATTTAGAAAATTACTTATTTTTCAATCATTTAAAAAAAATGATTAGTAGATACATAATTAAACTAAAACTATAATTAAACAAACAACATTGAACAAATGTTAATTACTAAAGAGTATCAATAAAAAAACATGAGATGTTTAATAAAATAATATGAGAGTTGCTTCAATAACTATATTTGAAGTATATGGGAAAGTAATTGGAATTACTAGTATAGTGGTAAAACGTTTAGTTAGTATGTAAGAGGTCTAGAGTTCACCATTTTAATAATATGAGGTCGATTTAGTAACTACGAAAATATGAGGTCGATTTAATAATTAATTTTCTTAAAATTAGTAAGGACGAATATGTAAAATGCTATTAGGACATTTTATTCTTTCAACAAAATTGGTATGTATAAAGTAGTCGACGGAAAATTGGACGGAGGTAGCTATTTGCACCTTCTTCAAAGTTGAGGTAGCCCATTTTGAATTTTCAAAGTTCGGATAGCTCGTTGCTAAACGTCCAAAGTTCAGGTAGGTATTTGGTATTTAACCCAAATTTATATATATTTTTTTTTTTTTGGTAAATGGTGAAACAAAAACATACAAACTAGTCTACTTAAGAGTTACAAGTCTAATCTTAGCCACACCCCTTGAATCCCGTCTAAGCATCTCTACAACACTCCTCGGTGGTTGTTCCAACTCAACAAAGGTTGATTCCAAGTTGACCGCTTCCTTAGCCATCATGTCTGCAGTTCCGTTTCCTTCTCTGAACACGTGCCTTAGCTTCACTCTCCTGAATCCCAACATCAGTCTCCTGCAATCACAGATAATCGGGGTTAGCGGTCTGTCTTCCAGGTTCTCTTCCAGAATCATACCTATCGCCTCTTTAGCATCCGACTCCACGTGGATGTCTTGAATTCCCATCTTCTTTGCTAACATGAGCCCGTCCCTTATCCCCCATAACTCTGCGACCAAGCTATTCGTGATGCCCAGTCTTCTTTGAGCCCCTTTCACCCAACCACCTAGGTGGTTTCTTAGGATTGCCGCGCATCCTGCTGGTCCCGGATTTCCTATCGCCGATCCATCTGTGTTCAGTTTGGTCCAACCAAACTCTGGTGCAGTCCATCGGACTTCGAGCTCCGTCCTACTCCGTGAATGTTGTGACTTCTCCAGTGCAAACGAGATTTCTCTTACCTGCGAAAAAGTTAGACTCACAATATCTCTATCCAGAAATTTGTTAGTGAAAATAAACGAATTTCTGTTTTTCCAGATAAACCACACAGCAGAGGAAAAAATCAAACCCCAATTCATCCCATCGTGATGCTCCCTATCATCCCGACTGTTAGCTTTCAACCAACCCGCTAACTGGTTATCATGAAAATCTATGTCACCCGGGATACCAATGTCCAACCAAACCTGCCTAGCATATTGACAATCTCGCAGGACATGCAGGGTGTTCTCTTCAAATAGGCCACAGATTTTACAAACAGGATCAATGTCCATACCTCTCTTCCTAAGCATGCAAGCAGTAGGTATACGATCATGATTACACAACCACAAAAAATGTTTGATTCTGGGTAAGTTTTTACCTTCCCAAATCCAGTTCCACTTACTCCGATCCTGATCAATGTGGTTGTGCCTTTTCTGGCTGATACTCCTATGAACCATGGCTACAGACGGGGTACCTGTCGGAGAGCCCCACCATACCTTCCTATCTTGCCCCCCTTGGCCTATACTCCTTGGAGTCGCTCTTATCATCTCCACAATGGAATTCGGGATCTGGAGTGACAGGTGAGAAACGTCCCACTCCCCATTGTTTGAGATTAACTCCTGCAGCTTAAGATCCTGCTCCCCGACTCCCAGAGGACCCTGCACCATACTACGCAAAGAGTTAGGACCAAACCATTTATCATACCAGACGTTAACGCTAGATCCATCTCCCACAATCCACCCTAGGCCTTCCTTCAGACAGCTCCTCCCATTTCTCAGCGCTTTCCAAGTGACCGATCCAGTCTTCATCTCTCTCCTGTTTGACCTGAAGTACCGATTTTTAAGGATACTCGCCCATGGAGCCTCCGACCTCTCCATTCTCCAGGCAAGGTTAGCTAACATGGCATTATTTCTTTCCCTGGTCTGCGACATTCCTAGCCCCCCTTTATCCTTTGGTAGAGTTACCACTTCCCAGCTCAGGTGGTGCATTTTCTTTCTCTCCTCCGACGAGCCCCAAAGAAAGTTCCTGTTCAGTTTATCCAACTCATTGCAAGTATAAGATGGGAGATTAGTACATTGCATATAATAAGCCGGAATCGAGGTCATAACCGAGTTAATAAGGATCCCACGACCCGTAACAGAAAGAAGCTTTGAACGCCAACCCGCAAGCTTAGACCGGACTTTGTCCAGGATGAAAGTGAAAGACTTCACTTCCTTACTCGACAAACTCATAGGGAACCCCAGGTAATTAGACAGGCTGTCCACTTTAGTCAGGCCCAACGACCCCGCCAACTGGTTAGTCAACTCCGTGGTCATGTTTTTTGAGAAAACCACTTGCGATTTCTCAAAATTAATTTTTTGACCGGAGGTTTCACAGAAAATCTGTAAAATCCTTGTCATTGACTGACAGTTGGCGAGAGAGGCTTCACCCATAAGAATCAGATCATCAGCAAATAGCAAATGCGATAACTGGAGGGACTGCCTGCCTAATTTCAGGGGTTTCCACTGACCTCTCTTAACATCCTCCTCGATGAGGAAGCTAAGAAAGTCCATGCACAAAATGAAGAGGTACGGGGAAAGGGGGTCCCCCTGCCTAAGTCCCCTGGAAGGAGAGAAAGACTCCAGTTTACCCCCGTTCAATAGAATGGAGACGGAGGTGGAGCAGACGCAGTTCATAATGATGGATATCATCTTCCTAGGGAAATGAAAATGCATCAAGGTTTGACGGATAAAATCCCACTCCAATCTGTCATAGGCTTTTTCCAAATCCAGTTTAAGCACCATGAGCCCTGATTTACCCTTCTTATTAGCCACAGATCTCAGGACCTCCCTAAGGATCACCACATTGTCACAAGCACGTCTACCAGGGATAAAGCTGGCCTGAAAAGGGGATATCAGGTGATGCATATAAGGACGGATCCTATTGACAATGACCTTAGAGACCAGCTTGTAAGAAGTGTTACAGAGGCTAATCGGTCTGAAATGCTTCACCATCTCAGGATTTCCCATTTTCGGGATCAAGCATAGGAGAGTATCATTCATGTTCGTAGGCAGCGGGCTACCCGCAAAAATGTTTTTGATAAGACCACAAACCGAATTTCCCACAATGTCCCAATTTTTTTGGTAAAATATGGGGTGAAGCCCATCAGGGCCCGGGGCTTTTAAGGGCCCCATCGTCTTAAGCGCACCCAGCACTTCACTCTCAGAGACCACACGGTTCATGGAGTTTGCCATAGCAGGAGATAGGGTCACCGGGGGGTTGAATTCCAGATCCATGTCAATCTGGACTTCACCCTTACCCGAAGTGAACAGATTAGAGAAAAAACTTTGAAAAATACTCATAATCTGATTTGGGTCATAGACCCATTGTTCCCAAGGGTCCTTTATGGCTCTAATTTTTGAACGATTTCTTTTCACTAAAGTGGTGACATGGTAGAATTTAGTATTCCTATCCCCGTCCTCAATCCATTTTGATCTGGATTTAGCGGCCCAAAGCATCTCCTCATGATTGAGGATAGCTGCATACTCCGCCCACAACGCTTTCTCTCTGGTGATATCAAAGGCATTGGCCCACAACCCAAATTTATATAATCGGTCGTTCGGTATATTTATGTGTAAGATACAAATACAAATCATTACTGGCGGCCCAGTCCCAAACGGACTCCAACCCTCGTCCAAGTGTGCAACTGAAGTCTAATCTACGGAGGATAAATCAAAGACAATCATCTTCTACTTCCCTCCATCAATCGTCTTCTACTTTTTTTTTTTTTTTTTTTTTTGCCAATAATCGTCTTCTACTAACCAACCTAAAATTAAATAGCTGCCACCGCCACCAAATCGACTTCGAAACTTCCAATCATTTTCATGGCTCTTCTTCTCTGTAGATCTCCTATCTCTTCTTTGGGTCGCAAGCCCTTACCCATTTCTGGCGCTCTTCTCGACCTCCTCAAATGCCAGCAATTCAAGAACCCTAATCTCTGTCTCCAACTACTTAATCCATCAATACGATTCATCCCCTGAGGCAGCCCTCGAGGTCTCATCGCACAAGAAAAGTCCAGAGAAGGTATACGCTCTCAGAACTCTGCTCAAAGACAGTGGTTTCTCCAAATCTCAGCTCGAGAAAGCAATTTGCAGAGATTCCGTCTTACTCCTCAAGGTCAAAGTCGACACCATTCAACGCAAACTCCCAGTTTTCCGCGATTTAGGGTTTGACCGCAGTGACATTGCGGAGCTGCTTTCATCTAATCCGTGGATACTCCGACAAGGCACTGAGCGACTCGTCTCATCTGTGTCAACCTTCACGAAAGCTATGGGCTCCTACGCTGAGGTCTCTGCCCTTAAGATGTCTAGTTGGTGCCTGAAGGTCGATCTCGACAAGACCCTGTTGCCCAATATCAAGTTCCTGAAGCAATGTGGAAGAACAAATCGCTAGGTATGTAGCTCATTTTACAAGATTTTGGCTGCACAAGCCAGAAAAGATTAAGAAATTTGTAGAAGTTGTTGATCGAATCGGAGTGCCACGACAGTCCGGGCGGTTGTATCTATTCGCAGTCAGGACTGTGAGTTCAATGTCATCTGAGAGTTGGGGGATCAAATGGGATCTTTTCAGGAGTTTAGGGTTTTCAGAAGATGAAATCTCATGTGTATTCCGAAGAGCTCCCCAGGCTTTGGCAGTATCGGAGAAGAAGATTAGAGATGTGTGGAATGTTATGGCTGGGATTGAAGAGCTCGATCCCTCTATACTCATGAGCCGACCGGAATTCTTCCTTTACAGTGTCGAGAAAAATCTCAAGCCTGTGTGCAGTCGTATCAAGTCTTGGAGAAGAAGAACTTGCTTAAGAAGATGAAGTTGACCACATTGTGCGCAATTTCTAACAAGAAGTTTGTGGAGTTTGTCTCGATATGGAGATGAATTAGGAGATGAGTTTGCTGCCTTTCAAAGCTTCAATGTCTCATAGCATAGCTAGCTGAATGGAGTTTCTTTTGCATTGTTAAACAGAATAAGGAAAATCGAAATCGACACAGCATTCCTCTTTTACTTATAACAAGAAGAGCTTCTTATTTTACAAGATTCAACCACAGCATTTCCATTCTGTGCTTATTTGATGTATCAGGGAGCAACCTGAATTTGGGGTATTTGGTAGTTAGCTAGCTGGGTTTCGTGGCTGAAATCATCACAAATCTTCGGTTCCTCTTGCATTGAATATTGACGAGCCCGCACCCTCTACACAGATCTTCCAGCTCTGCTTCCGACATGAAAACATGGCTTCCTGATACTTGAATTAGGTTCTGCATAACCATGCATTGATTAATGAGGATCAAACAAATCATAGAACCTATATTTAGTTTCCTTCTACTACAAACCTGTCTTAGAGGCCATAGAAGAGGAACGTAAGTAAAAGGACCATCCAGTATGAAGGTAGTTGCAACAAACACTCCACCAGGCCGAAGGACTCGACTGATTTCAGCAACCTACATTATTCACATGATGTTTTGAGATTGAAAGAGTGTCGAATTAGTCAATTCTTGGTACAACAACAACTGGGGAACATGCTCACCGCTGCAGTTGGTGAAGGCCAGCAATGTAAAGCAGCACCAGCATGCACTGCATCGATAGAACCCGAGGCAAAAGGAAGTCTTGCAATGTCAGCTCTGACCAATGTGAACTTTCTGTAGCAGAATGAATAGACTGAATCAAGTTTTTCAATAAAGGACACATTTTGTTTGAAATGAGAGAAGTTGCTTATTCTCACTCTTTGGGGAAGTTGTCCTCTTGCTTGATGAACTCATGGCATTGTCTTAGCATATTCTCTGAGTAGTCAAGAGCAACCACGAGCGAAAATAGTCCACTCTTGGCAAACAATCTTGAAAACAGGCCGCTCCCACAACTTGCATCAATAATGTTACCTCCAAGGACTGGATTCATGTACTCTTTTATCAATTCAAACTGCAGCCACAAATTAATCAAATGAAGATGGATCCATATATACTGGATGTAATTACTTGAAATGAGAGTGAACCTCTTTCTCTGGACCAGGAAAACCACCTAATACAGTAAAGCTTTGACGCCAGCCCCTCTCGTAGAGAAACGATACTAATGGAATCCTGATCCAAAATGAATGGAACCTTAAATGATAAAGTACAGTACTAATGATATACTCAACTAAGCAACTCCACTTAATCAAATTTACAGACCTGAACAATTGAGTTGATAAGGCCATTGCTTCACCATAGTGCTTGGTTCCACTGGCTAGTGTTAGCTCAAGATGTGTTTCATTGCTAGAGTAAGTCTTCTTGCATGTATTGCATATCAAGGTAGACTGGGGAATAGAATCCCTGTTGTAACAATCACATACAGCTTCAGTAGGATATGGCTAAAGAATCTATCTAGCAGAAAAGTAAGTACTTAATCACCATATATATAAGGTTTCATAACCAGGAACACGTCTACATCAACGTCAGGAAAATGCTACCCAAATGTTAGGCTTAGGCACTTACACTGACAATGCTTGATCACCGAATCGATCATAACATATGGGGCAAGCTAATATATTGGTAGTGGAGCTGACATTCCTCTCATCGATTGCAGTTTCCTATCAATAAACAGACAAACAGCAGATCTCTGATGAACAAACTGACAATAGAAGAATCGCAAACACAGCAACGACATGGGAGTTGACTACAACTGACAGTACTTATTGAAAGAAACACTGACCCAGCAGCACTCAATCAATTACTACTTCTACTCCAGAGCCCACAGCTATATTATATTCTTCTACGGAAATCTATATACCTGGAAAATGTAATCAATCGATGCAACGAAGGAAGGAGCATATATACCAGTTGCTCTGTTTCGACGATAGCTCCTGCCGTAGAGGCTCTCACTGCGGCGCCAGTGCTGCCGCCGGGTAGATTCACGAATGGCTTGATGGATCTGTGGACAAACGCCGCCATAGAATCTCTGAATCGGCCGCGAATAAATCCTGAAGTGAAGCTGCTAGTGTTATAACTCCGTATACATATTGCCCTAGACATTGATTGATGCTCTGCTATACTCTGCCCGAGTTTACAGGGCCTTCAATCCTCTCTGGAATGGAAATTGGAATGGATAATCCTCTCTCTCTCTTGACCCACCAATCCAAATTTAAGACATTCACAAAAATTCGATGATTTTTAAATAAAGGATTAATTTGAATTTCGTCATTTTCATGGCTTCTATTATCTTCATCTTCATCCTCATATATATATATATATATATATATTGATTAAGAATGGATTTTTAAATGAGGGATTAATCAACATAAGATAAGAAACTACATGATTTTAAGTTGAGATTCTGCATACCTTGTCGAGGTTAAATCGTCTAGGACCTTTGGAATGGACCAATGCTGTCCTTTTCTTCTCCTTTGAACAACTGGATGGATCCTCTTTATATCCAACTCCACATGACTTGGAAGGTTCTAATTAAAGCAATCTGCAACTTACAAGAAGACTTTCTGATGAAGATATATAAACAATTCGTGATGCACCATGTGTTTGCAAGGTTGGAGAATTGCAATTGCTTGTTCTTGCAATATAATATCAAATGCCAGGAAGCTCCTACGACCATTGATAGTCTCGTGCCTTCAATTTATGAGTTATAGCTGTACTCATTAAGTTTGCCGTTTTAATTACACTATTATATATTCCACGTCCAGCTTTTAAGCAAGCCCAGACTCTGTAGGATTTGAAAATTGCAGTGTTGCAACTGGAAACCCTGAAGAATCCAACTTTAATCTGCTGCTTTACTGTCAACTTACATCTGCTGCAGTCCAAAACCCTAGCTTCGTCGTCCCAGCTGAGGACTGACTGTAAGCTCTCCCTCTCCATAGGTACTCGTACACCAAGAGCGAATGTTGCAGATGAGAGCAGAACCCGTGTAGCTTTACGATGTTACGGTGTCCGGTTTCCATGAACGTCGTCTTTATCTCTTTCAAGAACTCATTGGGGGTGGTAGCCTTGGCTGTCACAGACTGACTAGAGCTTTTTGACGGCAACGATGAGACCAGACGGCTTGAGCTTCGCCTTTATCCACCTTTTCCGAAGCAGTGTTGAACTCTCTAGTGGCTTTCACGATTTCCTTGTATATATATAGTAGTTTCCCGTCAAACGGTGATATCAAGAACACAATAGCTAGAAGAATCACAATCACGCCACATACAGTAAAAATGAGCGTAATCCCTAATCACTTCAATATCAATACTTACTTATATTTGTCTGATGTTATTAAACGGTTACTTTATCTTTTTGGAAAAAGTATGAAATTGCACCTAGATGTTTGCAATTTTTTGTAATTGGACTTATACGTTTTTTGCCGCAATTATTTATACCCGTATGTTACATTTTGTTGGTAATTGCACCCAACGTTAAAAAATCCCGTTAAGTGTCACGTGAAGGGCACGTGTCGTCGTTAATTTTGAAACGATGCCATTTTAAATGACCAATTTACCTCTAAGGCAAACCATCACCTTTGTTTGGGCGTGTGAAACTGAACTGAACTCCTCATTTCCAAAAGTCACGCTTGTGTTCTTCCAAAACTGAAACCTAATCTCCCGTCGTTCGATTGCTGCTCGAGCCACTGCTGCTACTCTTCTCTCCCGCGCCTGGCTTCATCTCCGGTCGGGAACTGCTGCTCGAGCCACTGCTGCTGCTCTTCTCTCCCGCGCCTGGCTTTCTGTACTCAATCTCCCGTCGTTCGCTTGCTGCTGCACGATTGCTGCGTTCGTTCGTTTGACCGCATGTTCAACTGATTCAGTTCGTTCTTTGCTGCTGCTCGTTCGTTTCTGTTTAATTGATTGTTGTTGTTGTTGATTTCGCCTTGATGATTGCACCCGGATGTTCGTTTGCTGCTGTGAGTTCGGTTGGGTTGATTGTTGCTGTCAGTACGAAAATTAGGAACGGTAGAACAAACTAATGGGTAAGAAAGGAGTCTTCACTTGTGCAAGTTTTGTCACAACACAATACTCAGTCGGACTCTCAAAGGCATCAAGCTATATTTCCATGCTTCAGCTTCCGTGTTTCTCGGTTTGTTAGTGTCATCTCGGTTGATTCCACAATGTTGATTTAAGTTGTTGATGTTGGTTCTTGGTTCGTTGATTGTTGTTATCGGTTTGTTGAGCACTGCTGATTCCATTTCTGTATTTATGTTTTGTTAGGGTAAAAAATGGACAACCAAAGTTGACTTGACGATTCATTACGACTATGTTTTTTATTGATGGAAATTGGGTTGGGAAGTCTGAAGTTACTGATTTAGAGAGGGATATACTAAGTTATGAGACAATCGAAGTGTTCATGGATTATTATGGCTTAGTCCTAGGGGGTTGTATTTGCTATCTCCCTCCTAATGGTGATGTTAAATCAGATTTGGAAGTTGTGAAAAGTAACGAAGACGTTACTGAGATGTTGGTGAAGCAAGATGGAAGTATGGAGTTGGCATTGTATGTTTTGGCACCGTTTGATCCCGTTGTGTTTGCGAAGGATCCATTTATGGAGGGTCTTCGCATAAAAGTCATTCAACGGATAGAAGAGGAATTGGAGAGACAAGTTTCAGTAGACAAGGGAAAGAGGCCAATGCAGCCCGAGGAAACCGATTCATCATCAGATGAAACTGATTCACTATCAGATGCTATATCTGATCCTAATTGGAAAGCGGGTAAAGATGACGATGATGAAGATGTTGAAGATTATTTACATCCCAAAGTTAGGTCGGCGATGAAGAAAACACCAAAAAATGCCACAGAAGGTGAAAGTGCTAATGTTGGACGTGCCGCATTGAATGAGACCAGTTTTGATGATCTCCTATACGGGGCGAACATTGATGATAGCTTGATGAGGCAAGTTCATGTTGTAGAACCAGTGGAGCTGGCAGAAGCTGCATGCCGAAGTCACACCCTAACCACACCAGTTGGTTCAGACGTTGAAGGCGACATCACAAGTACACGGACTTACAAGATATTTGATGATGCTGTGAACGCAGAAACCACGGGAAATCAGTGGCCAAAGCACGAATTGAAGTTAGGGATGAGGTTTATAGATGGGCAAGAATTTAAGAAATACGTCCTCGAACACAGTATTGAGGAGGGTTACGAACCCGATTTCAGCAAAAAAAAAACTCTGACCGTGTAGAAGTTGTTTGCAAGCAAGATTGTGGGTTCGTGGTTGTTGGTGCCAAAATGAATAGGGAGGAGACTTTTCAAATAAGAAAGTTGGTAGCGGAACATAAATGTGGTCGAGCTTACCACACAAAGAAGATCGGTGGGAAGTGGATTGCAGATACATTTATGGAACTCATTCACAACGAACCAGGTATCAAGAGTAAGACTATCGCCGATGAGATACAAAAGAGGTTCAACTTTGATGTTAAAATGTGGAATGTGTGCGAGGGTATCAAGCTGGCTAGGAAAGCCCTAGAAGGAGACCGCATATGGCAATTTGAGAGATTGCGTGATTATGCAGGAACTGTTATGTTGCACAACCCAGGAACCACTGTTGTGATTCAAGTAGACCCTATCCCATCTCCACTTCGGCCAAAATTTGAACGCATGTATGTTTGCTTGAAGGCATGTGTAGATGGGTTTAGAGCAGGATACAGACCATTCATAGGCTTGGATGAGTGTCATTTGAAGGGAGTTGATGGTGGTCAACTATTATCTGCAGTTTCAAGATATGCAGATAACTGTGTGTTTCCCCTTGCTTACGCATGGGTTGAGGCTGAAACTGGCAGTTCGTGGACTTGGTTTCTAGAGTTATTGAGTCACGACGTGGGTAACGACCGGAGTTGGGTAACTTGTCAAACAGACAGAAGGTTAGTTCATGCACAATCATGCAACCTTAATGAAACATGCATGCAATTTTTAAATATAGCATGTTTGCATCAGTGTTTGTTATTACACCAGTATGAATTAATATTAGTCTATGTCTGTTTATAGGGTTTAATAACTGCAGTTGAAGAAATCATGCCTTTTAGCGACCACAGATTCTGTGCTAGGCATATACACCAAAACATGTTGTCCAGAGGTTTGAACGATGCTGGTATAAAATCACGTTTTTGGGCAGCAGCATCGGCGTACAATTATCATCGGCACAAAGTTCACATGGAGTGGTTAAAAGTGCATTTCAAGACTGCCTGGGAATACCTCACGGAGATTGACCCGAAGATATGGTGTAGGTATGAGTTTCATCCGGATTCGAAGACTGATCTAGTAGTGAACAATTGTTCAGAAAGTTGGAACAGTAAGATTATGTTGGCCCGTGATAAACCCATCATAACACTTATGGAGAGTCTAAGGCGTATGTTAATGACGGATTTTCAAACGAGGAGGCAGGAGGCGGATAGTCACGAAGGTCTGTTAATGTCAAACATTCTGGAGAAGATAAATAAGAAAAAGCTTCAGCACGTGGAATGCAAGTTCTATATGCAGGTGAAGGAGAATACGAGGTCCGAATTGGAACCTCATACCAACATAAGGTAGATTTGAATGTTAAACAGTGCAGTTGTCTAGAATGGGATCTATCGGGGATTCCATGCCCTCATGCAGCTGCATGTTTGATGAGTGCACGGATGTTCGACTTCTCGGCCTATGTTGATCCATGTTACCATGCAACTACTATGAGGAAGATTTATGCACCAATAATACACCCATTACCTTGTGTGGACGACTGGGTCCGGGTGGAGTCATTGCCTATTGATCCACCAGAGTTAGAGAGGTGGAAGACCAAAGAAGAAACGCACTAGGGCATCTCATGAACCAAGCAACAAAAGCACATCTAAGATGACAAAGCATGGCTTAAAACAGTTTTGCTCGACTTGCCATGAAACGGGCCACAACAAGCGAGGATGTCTGAGGGCAAACATTGGAGGAACAACAAGTGGTGTGGGATCGAGATGCACAAGTCAGGCGACCGAAGATGTGGCAACGCAACAGTCTCAGACTACTGCGTCGAAAAGAAAGGTACGATCGCTTATCGCATTGAAATTATTGCATTTAAACTACATTAATAAACATTTAATTTTTAGGTTTCAAAGAAACGAAGGGGACCTGTTCGGCGAAAGTTGAACCCCGAAGACACCGTTCAGCCTCCACAGGATGACACCTTTGCAGCAAGTCAGACCCCAATGGAGGAAACTGTTCGACCAAGTCGCCCACCAATGACCGACGAACATATGGAAGCAGCAGAAGAACCGCATGTGGAGCCTCCAAAGAGAACAAGAAGGGCCAAGTTGACAGTGAGAAGAACCAAACCAAGGGGTGGGCGACCATCTTCGTCAAAGGCGACCCCAGTCAATATCGATTCGGACGATGATTTTGTGACAGTATGAAATTTGGCTATTTACGATTAATGGACATATGGACAACGTATAAAAATATTTCTCTTAATGTAGGCTCCACGCCCATCTTCGTCGAAGGCGGCCCAGTGAACATAGAGTCGGACGACGATTTTGTGCGGGTGAGATCAACTGCCCCAGAGTTATCACGTTGTTGGGCACTAGTCTTATCTCCTCAATCACTTAAAACGGGTAAAACAAGGAAGAAGACACCAGTTCACGGTACTCGCACTTCACCCCGGTTTGTGCGAAGATCTACTCAGTGAAAGTATGTTTGTAGGTGCGGTACTCACACGTCACCGCGATGTTTTGTGGTATGTTAGGTGCGATGATGTTTTGTGGTATGTTAGGTGCACTGATGTTTTGTGCTGGGATGGTCGGTTCAGTAGCTTTGTTTTGAATGATATTTGGTCGGGTAAAACTTTGTGTTGTGTTAAAACAGGGTTGCTAAAACAGGTGTTCTGTTGGATGATATGTGTTCTGTTGAATGATATTTGGTCGGGTAAAGCTTTGTGTTGTGTTAAAACAGGTTTGCTAAAACAGGTGTTCTGTTGGATGATGTGTGTTCTGTTGGATTTCATGCCCATACGAATGGGTGCTTTCACCAATTTTGTCCAAACATAAGGGTGGAAACAACAACTATACATAAAACATCAAGTACAACTGAATAACGACGTGCATAACTTCTGGGTCCACAAAGTGTTCATTAAACAAACATCAAGTACAACTGAATGACAACGAACATAACTTACACACTATACAACAAACGTTTTAAACGTAGCTACATCTTCAACATAAGTCCAGCAACAACGAAAAGTAAGAACACTATAACACACAGATGTTGCTGATTTCTGCTACGTAACACAGAAATTTGATTGTTGAGTTCGGATTCCTTTGACATAAACTTGGTCATGGCTCTCCTTCCATACACACACATAGGTGGATCTGCCCAAGCGAATAAATCGCAACTCCTCTTCAAAGAACTTGATGACTTCATAGTAGTAACAAGAAATTAGGGTTTCAGAAAATCCCTAATTTGTTCACCGTAGACCAATCGGTCATATAACCGCAATTAACACAAGAAATTGGCTTCATTACCTGGTATCTTGGACATGCAAAGAACAGATGACTGAAAGTTTTCTTCGTCCAAGCTGTTGTCGCACGACATTGGAGGCCGCAGTAGCACAGGGGTTCCATGGATGTCATGTTCGGCTTCGATGCCCAAGAGGAAGAAGAACGAGAAGAGCATTCATCATACTTACCACTCATGTTGTACAAACCTATGCTACTTCGTCGACCTGAGAGCTTCTTCGACTTTGGTGGGGGTGGAAATGGGAAGATTCAAATGAAATGGGAAGATAGGCTTGGAGACTTAATTAAAAGAGGCTGGGGTATTTTAGGTATATCAGGTTAGGTTTATGGCACATGGACAGCACATGACATTTATTTAACGGTTACTGTTTGGAATTGGATGGAAAAGTCAAATTACCAACAAACAGAAACATACGAGTGTGAAAACAAACATCATGGGTGCAATTACCAATTGTTGCAAACATCCGGGTGCAATTTCATACTTTTCCCTATCTTTTTTTGTGTAACTAAACTGTTACTTAAGTTTTAGGATGTGACTGAATGGTTATTCCGTGAAGTTTCTGTTCAAATATTATTGTCTGACTGTCACGAGAAAATCACTAGACTTAGTTTGACTGAATTAAACTTATATGGAAGGACAATTACACCCTTCTGTCACCATTTCTCTTCTTCCCACCCTTCCAACTTTCGTCCATGCACAAACCACTCCTCCGCAAGCACATACGTCCCTCTTACCAACATTGCGGTGTGGAAACCTCTTCTCCATGTAAGTTTCCATTTTGCGATTCGCTTGGACTCCTGAGTTAGTATTGCTTCAGCTTTTTTTCATTCTTAATTTTTGTTTGCTAGTTCGCAAGATTTTCGCTTTACGAAGGACCGATTCCTTTAAAGATTCCTTTGTTCCTCCGTGCGTGACTCGTCGTACAAAATTTCATTTTTTCGCAACATTAGTTCCAATTTGTGTGTGCTTGTTCGATTTTGACTGTTACTGGTTGGGATTGTTAATTCCATTCTTATCTATCACTCTTTCAGTGGATATATTGAAATGTATTCTAGATATGTATTGCTGGTCTCATTGATTCGTGAGTGATTTATTAGTTTTGTTTTTATAAAATAAATGGAGTTTACTGTAAGTTAGTGCCACATGTGAGAGAAGCCTTTAAAGAATGTGAGTTGGTGAGAATCAATTGCCAAGGAATGAATCTTAGTGATTACATGAAGAAGGGTGCCTAAATGAATTGCTGCTCCGACAATTGGATTTGTGTCATGTTTGCTGTCAACTGCTTCCCTGCTCCGTGGCATTGTGTTGGAACTCTGTAGATCAGGCAGAATGTATGACAAATTAGGATTCGAAAATGATAAATAATTGAAGCAAAACGAATTAGGGTTACCCACTATGAAATTACCTCAAAATGAGCATATTCGTCCCCAGTCTTCATGCTCCAAGCTGCGTATGGATGCTCCAAACTGTTCTTTCTTTCGTAGTTGTGTGGGTTCTTCGTTCAGATTTGATCCAAGTTGTGTGGCTGCTTTAAGCCTTCAAATCTGCTGCGAAGGTTGAAGCTGGATGTAAATAGAGAAAATGATGGGTAGTTTGGGAACTTCAGCTTCGCAGAAGGTCATGTGAACACCACATGTGCAAGTTTAACGAAGATAATTAACGACAGAAGTTCGGTATGTTCCGGACTTGCGGAAGAATCGCATCTCATTGGGATCTCTGGATTCAAAGGATTCAGAATCACCATTGAAGACGGAACTCTCAAAGTACTAATGGGAGTTCGGGTGGCAATGAACGGTTTAAGGCGAGGAAACTTGTACTTCTTACAGGGAAGTAATGTCGATGGAAGATCTTCCACAAGATGTGAGAAGTTGGATGAGACTAATGTTGACACCACCAGTCTTTGGCATATGCGTATGGGACACGCAGAAGAAAAGGCTTTGCAAACACTGGTGAAGCAAGGTTTACTCAAAGGTGTCAGGGCTGGTACATTATCTTTCTTTGAGCACTGTGTATTGGGGAAGCATAGGCGGGTCAAGTTTGGAACCGCAGTACACGATACACAGGGAATTCTTGACTATGTGCACTCTGATGTTTGGGGACCTACCCAAAATGCATCTTTGGGAGGTAAACATTGGTGTGTAACTTTTGTTGATGATTATGATCGTCATGTGTGAGTGTATACGATGCATAATAAAGATAAAGTGCTGAAAATCTTCATTGATTGGAAGAAAATGGTTGAGACTCAAACAGATAGGAAGATCAAGCGGCTCAGATCTGATAATGGAGGTGAGTACACGTCAAACCCCTTCATGGAAGTATGTAGGAGATAGGGAATTGCCAGACACTTCACAGTACGAGGTACACCGCAGCATAATCGTGTGGCAAAACGAATGAATCGTACTTTATTAGAGAAAGTGTGATGTATGTTGCTGACTGCTAGACTCAGCAAGAAATTTTGGGCTGAAGCTGTGACATATGTCAGTCATCTCATCAACCGACTACCCTCAGCTGCCAATGATGGGAAGACACCCATTGAAATGTGGAGAGGTAAACATGCTACTGATTATGATTTTTTATACATTTTCGGATGTCCTACTTACTATCATGTTAAAGAAAGTAAGTTTGATCCTAGAACCAAGAAAGCAAAATTCTTGGGTTTTAGTACCGGTGTAAAAGGGTATAGATTATGGTGTATAGAGTCCAAAAATGTAATAATAACTAGAGATGTTACATTCAACGAATCTGAGATCCTTAAGCCACATAAGCATAAAGATTCCAGTGAAGGTAGTAGTGATGGCGAAACATTAGAAGATTCGCAGAAGGTGAAGTTTATTACTTCACAGAAAGAGGGAAAACATGGACAAGATGAACCAGTCACAATACCTCCATGTCAACGTGAATCAATAGCAACCAGCAGACTGAGACGAGAGAAACGTGTACCAAAACGTTATGCAGACTATGTGACATATGCATTACCAGTTGAAGGGGTGAGATCCCAACCACTTAGAGAGACCAATGAACAAGTTGAATGGACAAAGGCAACGAATGAAGAGATGCAGTCTCTTCACCAGAACCAGACTTGGGAGTTTGTGCCGCTTCCAAAAGGAAAGAAGGTAATTGGCTGTAAGAAATGATCAAGCTGCTAAAAATGGAGTGTGATACAAATCTAGGTTGGTAGCCAAGGGCTACGCCCACACATAGGGAATAGACTATAGTGATGTATTCTTTCCTGTTGTTAAGCATTCATCCATTCGAATATTACTAGTTTTGGTTTCACAATATGATATTGAGTTAGCACAGCTTGATGTAAAGACAACTTTCTTACATGGTGATATGGAAGAGGAGATTTATCTGTCTCAACCAGAAGGATTCAAAGAAGCTGGCAAAGAAAATTGGGTATGCAGTCTGAAGAAGTCTCTCTTTGGCTTGAAGCAGTCACCTCGACAATGGTATAAGCAGTTTGACCTATTTATGATGGGTCTGAAATGCACTCGTTGCCAATACGATGATTGTGTATATTTCAGAAAACTTGCAGATGGATCTTTCATTTATTTGCTATTGTATGTAGATGATATGTTGATGACATGTAAAAGTAAGGGGGAGATAGATTGTAAAAAACTCAGTTAAGTAATGAGTTTGAAATGAAAGATCTAGGAGAAGCACGAAGAATATTGGAGATGGAAATCAACAAAGATAGGGTGAAAGGAACAATTCACCTTACTCAGAAGCAGTATCTGAAAAGAATACTGCAACGCTTCAACATCGACTCGAAGACGAAGCTGGTGAGTACTCCTATGACCTCATATTTCAAGCTCAGTGCATTGCAGTCTCCTAAAACTGATGAAGAGCGGGACTAGATGAGGAATGTCCCATATGCAAGTGTTGTTGGAAGCTTAATGTATGTCATCGTTTGTACACGATCTGATATTTCCCAGGCTGTTAGCTTAGCTAGTCGCTATATGCATAATCATGGAAAAGTCCATTGGCATGTGGCTAAGTGGATTCTATGGTATATTCCTGGGATCGTAGATGTTAGTTTGAGATTCGATAAGAGTGTAAATAGTCTAGTAACTGAATATGTTGACTCACACTATACAGGTAATCTTGACAAACGCTGATCGACAACTGGTTATGTGTTCACTATGGTTGGAGGACCAGTTAGTTGGCGATCAACTTTGCAGTCAACAATTGCACTATCATCAACTGAGGCTGAATACATGGTTGTAACAGAAGCCGTGAAAGAATCTATTTGGTTACAAAGATTGGTAACAGAATTGGGCTTTAAGCAGCAAGAGGTTACCGTTTACTGTGACAGTCAAAGTGCAATCCATTTGGCCAAAAATAGGTTTATCACTCTCGAACAAAATATATAGATGTTTGATTTCACTTTGTACATGAAATATTAGAAGAAGGTGACATCAAACTTCAGAAGATTGACACTGAAGATAATCCAACAGATATGTTGACGAAGGTCGTCACAGGAATCAAGTTCCAACATTGTTTGGACTTGATCAATATTGTACACTGATGAGCACAGTCAAGTGCATTGGAAAATGTTCGATAGTAGAAATCTCTCATGTCAAAAAAGGAGGTGGATTCATTTGAAGAATGAATCAAACAAACTGGTATGACACACTTGGGTGGAGGGGTAATTGTTGATATGACACAAAGTGGAATGCATACAAGGAACCCAATTTGCTTCCACCTCATTCCTTCCACATGTTGGCTCATTCCTTCCACATGTTGACACATTCCTTCCATGTGTTGGAGCATGCAAGGATGAGCAACTCACACTTCTTCCATACCATTGAAGAGAACTCCTCCTATAAATGGGAGAGTTTTGATATGCAAGGAAGGCAAGAGCAAGAGTCGTAGAAGGGAGTAGAAACTTGAGAGGTTGAGAGAATTTGTAGATTTCGAAAATCTTGTAGCAAATTATATCAAAGAGACTCCAGTGGACGTAGGCAATTTGCCGAACCACTTTAAAATCGTTTGTGGATATGTTTGAATTTACTACTTCAGTTAAGTAATTCTTCCTGCTTAAATCTATAAGCTGCAAATATTTGCAATACCTGCATTACTTATTCAGTATGTCATGCATTGGTGACTTATACTGAATGAAAAATGTTTTAGCCTCTCTTTAATATTTCCACGTAACTTGTGAGGTTATGACTTATCTATTCTTAATCTCCAGAATGATGCTATTGGAAGAGAATCAGATTGCATTCCACTCCGAATCTCTGATGATGGATAAATATTCAATGGTGTGAAAGATTATTCTCGTCAAATAGCAGAGATGCTAGGGTTAGGAAGTGACTCTGAATTCACTCAAGCTGGTGTAAGTATCCACAACTCACTATGGAGGCATTCTTAATTTGTAGATTTAGGTTTCTACCAAAGTATTTCATCTTCTTCGGGTACTCACTAATAACTAGCTTTGAATAAGGCTATTTTTTTTAAAAGAACTCAGAAGGTCTAACTCTAATATACCTTATAATCTACTTATAAAACTTTAACAGGTTTCATATTATTACAGGTACACACAGTACTCTAGATATTGGTTGTGGATTTGGTAGTTTTGAGGTTCATCTTTTATCACTCAAATTAATGGCAGTCTGTATCGTTGCCTATGAGGCTACTGGTAGCCAAGTTCAATTGCCTATGAGGCTACTGGCAGTATGTATCCTTGTTGTGACAAGTTACTCGACGATCGACAAGTTACAATCGTCCAAATTTCTTCCTTAAACATGTTCTTTGTTGTGACGGCCTTTTTTTCTTCCAAATGGAAACACCAGAATTGCAGCTTCCTTTTGGAATGTCCAGACTTTGAACATTAGAAGAATCCCAATCAAGAACAATATATCCTTTTTGTTGGAATAGTGAGAACAAAACTTGGGGATTTTGGATTCTGTTTTACTGATATTTCATTTTCTTTGATTTCTGGATCTTAAGCCAGGCTATTACAAGACTAACTAAGGTAACTAATATATTCTGTTTTACATTGTTTCCTAGTCAAGCCTATTTAATATATTTTCCTTGTTTAGCTTCTATACAAATGGTAACTCATACATTCTGCTATTATTTCTGACACTCCCCCTCAAGTTGAGTAGTGGGGTCGCTGATACTCAACTTGAAAAGAATTTCTCGAAATACCCTCCCGTTGATTGCTTTAGTGAGGATGTCTGCAAGTTGATCTTCTGAACGGACAAAGGGTAATGCGATGATTTCATCTTCTAGATTCTCATTTATAAAGTGTCTGTCCACTTCCACATGTTTAGTTCTGTCATGTTGGACTGGGTTCTCAGAGATGCTTATTGCTGCCTTATTGTCGCACATAAGATCACACGCTTCAGTTGGAGGAAAACCGATTTCCGTTAGTAGCTTTGTCAGCCAAAGGATCTCGGTTACTCCTTTTGCAATTCCTCTAAACTCGGCCTCAGCACTGGATAGGGCTACTACCTTCTGCTTCTTACTCCGCCAGGTAACAAGATTGTCTCCCACGAAAGTGAAATACCCTGTTGTAGACTTTCGATCGTTCGAATTTTCTGCACAGTTTGCGTCTGTATATCCTTTTATCCTTAGGTGCCCATTGTTACTAAATAGTACTCCATGTCCAGAGGTACCCTTCAAGTATCTAACAATTCTCCATGCAGCTTCCATGTGATCCTGTTGGGGCTGGTGCATAAACTGACTAACCACACCAACTGCATAGGCAATATCAGGGCGAGTGTGAGAGAGGTAGATGAGTTTACCTACCAGACGTTGATATCTTTCTCAGTCTTTTGGTATCCCGTCCTCTCTTATTTGCAGACCATGGTTTACCACTATAGGTGTCTCTGCTGGTTTACATCCTAACATTCATGTTCCTGCTAGGAGATCCAGTACGTATTTCCGCTGTGAGATGAAGATTCCTTATTTAGATCGTAGTACCTCAATACCAATAAAGTACTTCAAGTCTCCCAAGTCCTTCATTTCAAATTCCAAGAACAGTCTTCTTCTCAAATTCTTCATTTCATCTTCATCATCTCCAGTAATGGCCATGTCATCCACGTAGATGATTAAGCACGTAATGCCCCGATCTGTCTTCTTTAGGAATAGAGTATTGTCTGAGCTACTCTGTGTATATCCATATATTCTCATTGCCATAGTGAACCGTCTGAACCAGGCTCTTGGAGACTGTTTCAATCCGTACAACGCTTTCTTTAACCTGCAGACCTTTCCTTGCTCTGACTTCTTTTCATATCCAGGTGGGATTTTCATATAGACCTCATCCTGTAGATCTACATGTAGGAAAACATTTTTCACATCAAACTGTCTTAGCGACCAATTATTAGTTGCGGCTACGGACAACAGGACTCGGATCGTATCTATTTTGGCAACCGGGGAGAACGTCTCCGAGTAGTCTATTCCGTAGGTTTGTGTGTATCCTTTTGCTACTAACCTCGCCTTGTGTCATTCAATTGCACCATCAGGTTTGTACTTGATGGTATATACCCACCTGCATCCTACTGCTTTCTTTCCAGTAGGTAACTGGCAAATCTCCCATGTTTCATTCTTCATAAGGGCCTCTATTTCCGTATCCATCGTCTGTCTCCAGAGGTTTGATTGTTGTGCCTTCTTTACATTCGTCGGAATGTTTCCTGAGTAGACCGCCATGATGAATGACTTAGCCTGATTGCTCAATCTACCCTTCGTGACATTTGCCACTGGATACACATCTTCCCTGGTTTCCTTATCTGGTGTGTACCGGTTTGGTGGCTTTCCCCGATTGGCTCTCGGAGGTAGAACATATCTCCCCCTCTCCCCGTTTGCTTTGTTCTCTGCTGAACTCTTGATTCTGGTATGATAGGGTATTCAGTCACATAATGAGGGGATTGGTCATAATTGCTTTCCTCGGATACCTTAGGAGACGGATCGGGGGTCGTGTCATCTGGCTCGTTGTCCTGTACTAATGTTTCATAGATCGGTCCGGTAGGTCGGCTAACCAACTCTGGAGGACCGACATAAGAGATATATGGTTGGTCAACCCAATCTAGTGATTCATGTGTAATCTTCTCCCCCTGATCACTAGATTGGGAATAATAAAATTCAGACTCAAGGAAGTCATAGTTCATTGTGGTGAACATGTGACCCCTTTTGGGATCATAGCAGCGGTAGTCCTTTTGGTTAACTCCATAGCCGAGGAAGACGCATTTTACCGCACACTGATAAAGTTTGGTGCGGTCGACTTTGGGTGTATGAACGAACACAGAACATCCAAACACTTTAGGAGGTAGGCTCAGTATTGGGGGTATTATGCTATGAGACTCTAGGGTTTGAATTGACGTTTTTAGAACAAATGCACGAATTTTTCGAACACCTCAGATTTGTTTTTGAGGAAATAGGTCCAGGTCATACGAGTGCAATCATCCACGAAAATTACAAAATATTTGAGACCATGAGATCCAGACACAGGTGCAGGACCCCAAACATCAGAATGTACGAGGGAAAAAATAGAATCAAGCCGAGTATTATTGGGTTTAAATGACTGTCTATGGCTTTTTGCTAAAATGCACGTATCACACTCTAAAGTACTGGATTTATTCAGAAACAATTTGGGAAATAAAAGTTTAAGATAACCAAGTGAAGGATGACCTAACCGCCTGTGCCAAAGCCATAATTCTTCTTCTGTCGATCCATGAGCCAGCAACACCAATCCTTTTTGGACAACCTCATCCACATAGTACATACCAGCATGCTCAGTGCCACGCCCAATGATCGTCCCCGTCCGGATACCCCGCGGCATACAAAACTTTGGATTTAGTATCATCGTACAGTTTAACTCCTTCGTCACTTGTGACACAGATAATAACTTGTTTGATAGTGTCGGCACCAATAAGCAATTAGAAATCTTAAGATTTTTTGAGATCACTAATGTACCCA
The DNA here is from genome assembly GCA_946814005.1 of Chamaenerion angustifolium. Lineage (NCBI taxonomy): Eukaryota > Viridiplantae > Streptophyta > Magnoliopsida > Myrtales > Onagraceae > Chamaenerion > Chamaenerion angustifolium. The sequence goes on along the minus strand of OX328270.1, from coordinate 24,687,859 downwards.
TCCCGATCACCATAGCAACTCCACCATTTGCTGTATTAATATACTTAACTCGAGATTCTACTATATCACACAAATCCCGAGCATCAAACGTCATACTATCAGTCGCCCCACAATCAAATATCCATCTATCACTTTTCCCTACTACGCATGTCACTGAATATTCGACTGTATAAACTTCAAGGACTAAATCAGATCTTTTTAAACTTGCAGGACCTAACTCAGTTTCATCTGGGCAAAATTTTGAATATATGGAAATACAAGGGATTGGATTAAAAAACCCAAACCCTTTACCTCTAAAGTTGGTGTTTCCAGACGCATTCTCCTCCATTTGGTCCTCCCGTGCGGTTTCTCCCCACGCAGAGCTAGAGTTCCGACTTCCTTCGGTCAGGTAAGCCCCGTCGTGGCTGTCCTCCGAGGTGCATCTCCTCCCTTCGGTCATGTAAGCCTCGTTGTGGCTAGCCTCCAAGGTATGCTTCCCCGAACCTTGATTGTGTTGTTGTTGTTGCGGGAATGCTTCCCCGAACTGTTCTTGGAATTCGTTGTCGGTATTGGTGGCCTCATGGTCGCCCGCTGTTGCACTGATTACCGCGTTGTTTGCTACTGCTCCGATCCGTTTTTCCTTCTGTTTATGGTTGTCTTCCACCAATCTAGGTAGCCAACCAATCAGAAACATGTTTCCTTTGTATGCTTGTCCATGCCACAATACGAGCACTTCATCTTGCTCTTGTCCCTACAGAGTGATGAATCGCCGACTTTGCTGGTCGAATCTGACCGCTTCGGTCCTGGCCGAAAGCTTCTTGCCACATTCTCTTGAGTTTCCATGTCGGTTCAGCCACCGATCGTGACCAGTCCCTCGCCTACGCCCGATGATGGTCCGGTTAGGTTTGTTGCCGCTCCAAGTATGTGGAGCCTGACGGCTTCCTTCCGGACGACTGCATATGCGGCTCCACTGAGGGCAGTGTCCCCCCCCCCCCCCCGAAGTATGTCTCGTTTAATGCTCTGATACCATGTTGGAATAGTGAAAACGAAAATTGGGGATTCTAGATTCTGTTTTACTGATATTTCATTTTCTTTGATTTCTGGATCTTAAGCCAGTATATAGGCTATTACAAGACTAACTAAGGTAACTAATATATTCTGTTTTACATTGTTTCCTAGTCTAGCCTATTTAATCTATTTTCCTTGTTTAGTTTCTATACAAATGGTAACTCATATATTCTGCTGTTATTTCTGACACTTTTCTATAATTTGATGATTATTTCACCATTATGCTAGTTAATTGCTTTGGACGAACAACTTGCCCTGTTTGTTGTTCCTGGTTTGTTTGAGGGATACTTTTATTTTAGAGGAGAGACAGTGAAAGTCTCTTGCTTTATGAAGAAGCCCAGTGAAAGTCTCTTGCTGTGGAGTCAGAGAGTTAGAGAAGTAAGGAACATGGACTGCTGTCAGTGTATTAAAAGGCGCTCGCCTCAACGCCTAGGTACTTGAGGCGAGACACACAATGGTGTCTGCACCTCGACCATGTTGAGGCACAGGTCCTACTGCGAGGCGCTCGCCTGGCTCTATCTTGCCTCAACCTAAGGCGCACGCCTCCTGCACCTTTGTATTGAATTACTAACCTGGATCTTAAGAAGACGACCCTCTCCAGACTGTTTTAGCAACACTCATTTTCAAAAAAAAACTTCAGGCCTTCTGTTTTAGCAACTCTCCTCTCCGACAAGAAAGCAACCTTCTGTTGTGGCGGGTGCTTTTTGTTTCAAAATAAGATATGGACCGATAACCCTTCCCTTGATTTATACATATTTGATTTAAAGTTTTCGTCTCATTTGGTTTATAGTTTGTCCTATAGTGATTTTCCTGTCGTAGATGTCTTGCTCTTGTTGTAGCTGTGTTTAGGTCTTCTGAGTGTAGCTTTATAGTTGTTCTGTTAAAGGCCATGTAGTTGTCCTAGTATCCTAATGTGATGTGGCAGTCTATTTTGTATTTGTGAAACACTTCAGTTGTTGTGTTTTTGTCATGTAGTTGTCCTAGTATTATGTGACAGTGTATTGTGTAGAATTGCAGATGTACTGTTGTCATGTAACTGAACTATTCATGTCATGTAGATGTTGTCCTCCTGTCATGTGTATTGTTACTATTGTGTAACGTGTATTGTGTAGCACAATAACACTGAAGTAAATGCTATTGTCCTCTTTACTAGTAAATATTATATAAGGTTTTATATATTAGGTGTGTCTCATTCGATGAGGTGGGCACTTTATGTGCGCCTTAAAATTGAGGTAATATTTGGCATATGCGCCTCGATGAGCCTCAAACTTTTTAAAATATTAACTGCTGCAATTGGAGGCAAATAGAGGTGGGCAATTTATGGATTTCAATTTTTTTTTATTAACGTTAAAATTAACGGAAGAACAAACGTTTTATTTAAAACTTACAAAATGAAACATAATACTTTATAAATCACCTACCCAAAACAAATTAACTTGCCAATTTAGACAAAAATATTTCATTTTTTCATATTTTTTTATTTTAATTTCTCTTTCCCAAGGAAGCAATCACATGGCCTAGTGTGTCTACTTCCAACCAAAGTTTTGAGAGGAAAGTTCAAATTCCAACCAAAGTTTTGAGAGGAAAACTCCTTTTTATTTTTAAATGCTTGAACTTTATTAAACAAGAAACCCAGAAAAATCATTAGAAATTGAATTCGATTGTATTATTATAGTTACCACTTTGTACAACTAATTAATTATACCCACAAAGTATTTCTCTAATAAGTTGAAATACATCGATTTTTATGAATTTGAACCATTTTCAAATCATTTATTCTTAATTGCTTATAATTTCAAGAGTTTTTATTATTTAAGGCTTAATATAATCATAATATAGTGTCGTAAATCAAATACTATTGCTTATAAATTTATATTATTATTATTATTATGAATAATAAGTGGTCGAACTTAAAGAGTCGTCAAATTTATCAACATATATATATATATATGTCATTTACAATAGTAAATAAAGGTTATACCTTCATAACATGTAGATATATGTCTTATAAAACACGAAGTAATTATCTGTATTGCATAAATATCTCGAGGGTCGTCTAATAGATATAGAAGCAATATAAATATAGATATTACACAAATATAAAAGCCTTAAAATCAAGAGTATTGAAAAGTCATGTATTGTATTATTATTTAGTCCATGAATATTTACTACTAATCATATTACTTTTATATCTATTTGTTCTTTAAGAGTCAATTTTCATCTACTCAAGGGTGTTATAACTACTTCAATGGTTAAGGCTTATAGATTTGTGTAATATATATATATATATTCATATTGCTTCTATATCTATATATGTCTTCTAAAGCACTCAAGGGTCGTTTATAAAGCACGAAATTGTTTTTGCAACAGTCATTATCTGTATTATACAAATATCTCTCTATAATCTAATTAATTTAAATATATTATGATTATTTTGATAATTTATATTTTCGGGCACTCAAGGGTTGTGTCTGTAAAAAATAGTGATAAAGTATTGTATTGTTATAACATAATCATAAATTTAATTTTTGATTTAGACAATTAAATAACAAAACAAAAATTCACTTAATTAGTTAGAATAATAAATATGGGAAAAGTCTGAAAAACGTCCATGATGTTTGACCAAAATGGTTTTTGGTACAACATGTTTTTTGGTGATTGTATTATGTATCATATGTTGCAAAATGATGGTAATTGAACCTTCCGTCCAGTAACCGTTTGATTGTTCCGTTAGTTGGTCACGTTTTTTGCACGTGACCTTCACCATTTACTATTATAATGAAAAAAAAAAACTGAAATGACCTAAATAACCCTAAGATGTTTCTTGTTCCTTTCAACTTCCATTATTCGGTTTTTGGGACAGATTAAGATTTGAAGACCGTGCTAACAGAGTTCCGTGGCATTTGAAGTATCCCTGGCGAAGATTTCCAGCGACACGAAGACGAAGGCGAATCCCTTCCAGCGACACGAAGACGAAGGCGAAGACGAAGTACCATCCACTGTCGAAGTTGCAGCCACGGTCGAAGGTCCTCTGCAGCATCCTTCGGTAAGTGACTCTTCCTCTGACCGAAAGAAAACCAATCATCGCCTTTTTGTTGCTATGGCTTCGTGAAATCGTTCGGCTTAGGGGTTTCTTTGGGTTTGTGGCCGAAAGTCGGGTCCTTTATGTGGTTTCTGTGTTTGATATTTGTGTTTATGGGGTTAGGTGTTTTAGAATGTTGTTAGATATTGCTATTTTTGTTAATTTTTCTGTGACTATGTTCGATTAGTCTGCGAAAAGATGTTCAATTTGGTGGTTTAGGGTTGATTTTGCTGTGTCTTTGTTCGTTTATTATGCCCAAAACGGTTGGTTTTGCTTGAACTTGGTTCGGCAATGTTCTGTTCTTTGCTTCGGCAATGTTATGTTTAGGTGTGTTCGGGTTATGTGTGTTTGGTTCTTACAATGCTGTTATTTCCCTGTATCAGCCATGTCGAAAAACAAAAGGAAGAGACCAATGGATGAAGATTTGTCTGATTTACGGGACAGTGATAAAACAGAGGACGATGATTCTGATTCTGCTTCGGTGTCAGATCCAACCTTTAAGATAGGAAAGCATGGCCAAATGGAATCAGAGTCGACTGATTACAGTTCTGGCGATAGGAACGTAAGTAAAGCAGTTAAGTCAAAAGGGAAATGTCAAAGCAGTCGCGGACACAGGGATGAGGAAGACGATGAACTTAATGGTGTAGAAGCTGGTCTTGCAATGGAAGTTGGTCTCAGACTACCGACGGGAACCCCAGCAGTCAAACCTCTCAACCCCCCACGCAACAGGTATAACTGAATTGTTTGCTGCATTGTGTCACCAAAAAGTGGTGACTAGCTGAATTGCTGAATTGTTGAACCAAAAATTGTTTGTTGACTTGTTTCCGTATTGTTGGACAGCGAAAGACGAAGCCCAGAGCATCTCATACTACCGACGGCAACCCTAGCAGTCAAACGTAACTGATTTGTTTGCTGAATTGTTGAACCAAAAAATGGTGACTAGCTGAATTGCTGAATTGTTGAACCAAAAATTGTTTGCTGACTTGTTTCCGTATTGTTGGACAGCGAAAGAGGAAGACTAGAGCACCACCACCTAGAATTACAGCTCCAACACCACCTATGGAACCACCACAACAACAAAGTGACGATGATTTCGTCGAACCAACAGCACTGCCAACTCGGGAACCACCAGCCCACCCAATCAACCTTGAAAGTGACGATGATTTCGTGTCTGCTTCAACTGCTCCACCAGTGCTGTCAAGTTGCAGGGACCTTGTGTTGTTACCACAACCCCTGAAGACTAAGAAGACCAAAGTATTTCGGACAGATTTTAGAAAATCACCGAGGAAAGTGAAACTACCGAGGGCTGCCAAAGATAGATCCACTCAGTGATGTTCTGTTTGTTTAGTGTTCATTTTGTGTGTGATAACATTTTGTGGATGATACCATTTTGGGTTGGTTTAGGTCCATTGGTATGTTTTGTGTTGGTTTTTGGTTTATTGACATTGGTATGTTCAGTGTTGGTTTATTGACAATGGTATGTTTATTGACAATGGTATGCCTATTGACAATGGTGTGTTTAATGACAGTAGTGTTTCAGGTCTGTTATATGTTGGTGCAGGTTCAGTTTCATGGTTCACTTTACTGGTGTTTCAGTTCTGTTCTGGTTAACATGCTGGTGGATTCATCCAAAACTTGATGGATAATAGGACTTTATGTTTGATTTGTGGTATTACTTAAGCCCACATGTTTCGGTCTTTGCATGCCTTATGTTCAACATGTTTCAGTTATGGTGGTTTTTTTAGTACAACAAGTTTACTCTTTATGTGCTGTTACGAAAAATTGACAGAAACTGATTTGCAACACACTGATTTGCAACATGTCCAACATTATATTTGTGCTCCTTTTACACAACATAAAACATAGACTGGAATACATTACATATTGACACAAACAAGAACAGCTAACATCATAATCGTTATTGCAATTACAACTTTTTTAAGATATTGCTCCCTACGACGCAGGGACACAATTTCTTCATTCAATTCCCTTCGGATTGTGTCGAACTTCTTCAGAGCTCTCATTCCATAATCGCACATTGGAGGGTCTGCCCATTCAAAATAATTGCAATGCCCACCATTTGGGAAAAAAAATATGAGCACCAGGAACAAAAAGTAGAAAATGAAAACTTTAAGTCTTTTTTTTTGTCAAAAAAATGAAAACTTAAGTTTGAAAACATTGATTTTGCTTGGTAGGCTTGTTCATGAACCGGTTCAGAGTCGAATCGGTTCAGAACTGAACTGGTCTGGTTTGAAAAAAAAACAGTACTTTTTTCTGTTTCTAAAAAAACTAGTATGGTTTAAGGAAAAAAGAACTGGTCTGGTTCGAACCGATTCAGAACCGGTTCAAACTGTTCTGTTCTGTTTGTTTAATAACAATTTTTGTTCTAAAATAATCCGGTTCAAATCGGCTGAAAATCATGTTCAACACACTGAACCGTCTGAAAAATACTGAACCAGCTGAAAAACACTGAACCGGCTGAAAAAAATACTGAACCGGCTGAAAAATACACTGAATCGTCTGAAAAACACACTGAACCGATTGAAAATCTGTTCCACAACCGACTGAAATCCTGTCCAGCACAACATACGAGAGTCCAATATATATCTAGGTTTGGTTTATTGAAGACATCTATAGATTTGGTTTAATTTCAGACTGGTTTAGTTGATTTTGCTTCAAACCGGTTCTAAAATTATATAGGTTTAAAGTGGTTTGATTTAAATTTAAGTATAAACCAGTATCAAAAAACGAGTCGAGTCGAACCAATTCGAACTGAAATTTTGATACTTTTTTGAACTGGTTTATTTGAAGCCTAAAAACACTGGTTTGGTTTTGAAACTAGTTCGACCGAACCGGTTCGAACCAAACCAGTTCCAGACCAGACCAGTTCATCTGAACCGGTTCATTTGAACAAGCCTATTGCTTGGTCAGTGAGATACTGACATTGCAGTCTGCAAAGTCGGAGTATGATTAGCCAAAGTTTTTTTTTTCATGTAGTTGGATGGTTTTCAATCTTACGGTGAATAAGTGTATGGATTTATATGTGTATAAACGTGTCACATGTTTACACGACACAATTAGTTAAACGTATTTCTATTCATGTCACGGGTATACACGACACGATTAACTAATCGTGTTTATACATATATCTGCAGATATGAGGTGTTTAGACACGATTATTAATGTCTAAATGTATAAGAGTTGTTTAGACACGAGATCCGTTAATGTCAAACTCATATATCCTTTAAATCAGATCGTGTCGTGTCGTTTAATCATTTAGTGTCAGAAATTATCATCCCTAAATATATTCGGATATTCGCACGTCATCGTAGTAATACAATTAAACATATAAAAAAAATAAAAATTATACCCACAGTTTCCTTTTTTTACCGAACCTATCCGGAGACATAAACTTGAGTTCATCACGTGACACGTGGTGCCTCCTCCGATTCACACAATAATTGGAGCCAGTTGACTGGGAAGGAAGAACTACTGGGCTGAGCGGCAGACAAGATATAGATTGTATAAATAGAACATATTGCAAATCTTGGCGCCCAATTTCATTTTACTCCAACTTCGAACTTTCGACCGTAGAAGCTCATGCGTTGAGGTTATCTCTCTGAATTCAGATATTACTTTCTAGGGTTTTCGTTCGCATTCGCAATGCAGAAACTAGGATTTCCGAGCATGAAGAGGTTGGATCAGCTCAAGTCTCTCTCGACATCCGGCTCTGGAACTACGAAGAGCTTCTCCTTCTCTCCACGTCCTTCAGATTCACTTTCTATCGGAAGTTTTGCCAATCTGAAGATCACAGCAGGTACCGTACTGATTCTGAATTCACAGTTTTGGTCCGAATCAGTCGTAGTTTGAGCGATCATGCTGATTTCGGACATTGATCTTTTGCTGATTAGAAAAACTGGTGAAAGAGCAAGCATCTGCAAAAAGTGATCTCGAAATGGCGGTATGAAAGCTTAAGATCATATTATCTGCATTTCTTCATTATCTCTGGCTTAATAATCCACAATTTATGTTTTCTGTTTAATGTTAAGCATCTGTTGTCCCTGGGGAATTTATTTGATCCAACGATTAGAAATATCCGTCTGTTTATTGAAAAAAAAAAACTGGAATTCCTCCTTCTGTTAGGATGTCGTTGATCGTTTGCTTAATGTGAAATTGTTCTAGAATACTAAGTTGAAGAAATCAATGGAGCATATCCATGCGCTGGAGGAAAAATTGCAGAGTGCATTTAACGAAAACGCTAAATTCAAAGTAAAGCAAAGAGAGGATGAGAAGCTCTGGAAAGGACTGCAATCAAAATTCTCCTCTACAAAGACTCTGTGTGATCAGCTTACTGAAACCTTACACCTCTTAGCTGGTCAAGTTCAGGCTGGTATGTACTCTATTAAAAAAATAAGAGTAAAATCTTGTTTCCAACCTTACATAAAAGATTAAGTTACGATGCAGCTGAGAAGGACAAGCAATATTTTGAAGAGAAGCTTACTGCAAATTCAGTTGGCCTTGATAGTCTAAATAAACAGATAAACAGTCTTTCTCTTAAATTAGAGGCTGCAGAAGAAACTACTGTCAAGTGTAAGCTCTCCCACCTGATTTAATTTGTATTATACGTGTTTAATCATGTGAAATTAGTTATTTTATTTTCTCTATGCTAACGAATCAGTCAGATATGTAGTGACTATTGACCTTTTCATATTTCTAGGAAGGATAAAATAATAATTAATGCTCCATCCTTTCTCTTTCCTCATATTATAGATGATGATAGATTTTGTTGGGTTTTAACTTTTAACTTCTATTCCAGGTCATAAAGAACTAGATGAACTTAAAGCTGAGGGAGAAGAAAGGGAAAACTACCATAGACATGAGGAGAGCCGACAATCTAGTCTCATTGGTGAAAAAGGTAAGACGATTCCTTTTCCTTTATTTATTTTAAATTATTTGATGTGACCTAATTACAACAGGAAACCAAAAGATTCGTTAGTGAAACAAACTAATCCATGGTGCTTTATGAAGTCTTGAAGTTACTGGTTACATCCAATCCATATGTAATTTTAGGACATTTTGTTTTGCTGCCACATTACACAATCTTGTTTAGAGATATTCCTGGCTTTAAGGACAGACCCACCTTCTATGTCAATAAATTAATTATAAATCAAACTAGTTTCCCGTAAACTCTGTCTGATTTCTAGAGCTGGCCATTTTGTAATATGATGATTTTGACATACAACAACACGAGTGTTCACCCACCAAGTCTTGTATTTTTTCTTATTTGGCAGTTATTAAATCAATCTTTGGCTGTCGTTCTGTAATTTTAATTGAGTTGACTTGTCACGGCTACAACAATGATAATCATCTTCTGTGTTTTTTTTGCTATGCTTGCAGATGCTGTGATCAAGAAGATCGAAGCAAGTTTAGAAGCTAAGCACTTAGCTATAGAGCGTGTGAATGCTAACCTGGAAGAAGCTCATCTTGACTTAAAACTGAGGGAAGATGAAATCCGAACTCTGTTGTCCAGTAAAGAGATATTAGAAAAAGAAAAGAATGAACTTCAGTTGAGCAAAGATGAGTTCGCAAGTAGATTGTCTTCATCCATTGAGGAAATTAAATTCCTTAAAGATTTCACTCATTTGTTGTCAGAACAGTTGGTTGAATTGGATAAACAAAGTTTGACATTTCTGCATGACTTCGACCAGTTAAACAGTCTGTATAGCTCTAGCCTGAAGTTGCTCAGGGAGAAAATGGACCTGGAAGCTGAACAAGCCCAGAAAACAGTTGATCATCTCCATGGTACTTTATTGAGGACAGAGCATGAAAAGGGTTCTCTGACACTGGTAAATCAGGAATTGAACAGTAAGATAGTAAAGCTCATGGGAGATCATGAGTCTGTTATAGCAGATCTTTCAGAGGAAAAGCGTCTAGCAAGAGAGAGAATCCAGAGGTTGGAAATGGAAGCTGAAGCTCTAGTTTTAAAAGACATTGAGAGTGATCTCTTAATTAAGAAATTAGAGGAGACAGTTGATTCATTGACTGAAAGTGCAAAATCATCTGAAGATAAAATGGTTGTGTTTCTTACCTAGGTAAATTTTTATACAACGTTTTCTCATAGTTTCAATAAACCTGGTCAACTTGGCCTTGCAGCATGAACTTTTGCTCAAGATTTCGACAATAGAGGCTGAGAACAAGGATAATACTGAGAAATTACAAACAGAAATGTCTAGAAAAGTTGAAAATATCGAAGATCTTCAGAAGGAGAATGAAAAACATTGTCAGAAAGAAGAGATGCTAGAGAAACAAGTATCCCAGCTTCAAAATGCTTTAGAGGTGAAACATCAGCTAGTACTGGAATTTAAGGAAGAACAGAAGAAGCTGGAGGATAAAATTTCTAAGGTACTGAGCACTTTTAAGGTATTGAGGTTGTTGGATCTATGACTTTATTTCTATATGTGCCTTCATTCTACCTCTATGTTACTGCAGAACCAGGAATTACTGGCTGCAGCTGATAATAAACTTGCTGAATTGAGGAAGGAATATGATGTGATGCTTGAGAGCAAACAGATTGAGTTATCAAGGCATTTGAAAGAATTATCTCATAAGAATGATCAGGTAACGGCTTCTGCTCTAACCACTATTGGTCTAATCTTCTACTACAACTTAATTTTAGACTGAAGAGTAGATTTTGCAGGCAATTAATGACATTCGAAGAAGATATGAAGTTGAGAAGCAAGAGATTATTAACCTGGAGAAAGAAAAGGTCCACCACTTTCTTGAATCTATTAAAGTTATTTTGACTTATACTTACGTACTCAATTGCATCTTCAGGTGGAAAAAATTGTTGGAGAAATGGAAAGGAACTATGAGAGAAAACTTAGAGAATGCAAGGAAGAAGCGAACCAGAACTTGTTGCGAATTCAGGGAGAGCATGATGCTTTGGTATAAAATGGAAACTCATGCAATATTATTCATATAATGTTGTCTCTGCATATAGAGAATGATGTTAAATTGCTGCTTTGACGAATAGCTCCTTCAGTGTTGTATCAACCTTATCATAATCCATCGACACAAATATCTGCTTATGTTAATGCCAACCTGCTCCACCAATTTTTCTAAGTGTATTTGGTAACTTCTAAAATCTGTACTTGTATATGGAGCCCACAGTTAAAAAGTTCTTTGTACAAAAACTGACTTCTGTCTGGTTAGACAAATACTGCCTCTTTTTTTAACCTTTTTTTCTTCATACTGTAGGTGTCTCAAATACAGCAGGAGAATAGCATAAAGGAATCAAATCTTAAAGCTAAGAACAGTGAAGAGCTGAAACGTGCTGAGCTGGAGGCTGAAAATGAATTGAGAGAGGTATAAAAAGCTTCTAGGATACTTGTGTTCTCCTCTTTTAACCTTATGTCAGCTAACCGTGATTGTATCCATGTAGAGAACAAAGATCCTTCGGAATGAACATGATGCTCAAATGAAGTCTTTGAAGTACCAGTATGAAGATGACTGCAAAAAACTACAAGATGAACTGGATCTCCAGAGATCCAAAGTATATTACCATCTATTCTTGAGTAAAGCTAACTTAAGATACATGTATTAACATTTCTAATTCTCGGCAGGAAGAGAGGCAGAGAGCATTGTTGCAACTGCAGTGGAAAGTCATGAGTGACAAGCCTCAGGAGGACCAAGAAGCACACTCGAAGAAGGTTAGCCTACCATGACTTTACTTGTCCCCTAGATTTGATCTGACCTTGTCTTTGTGGTCTGTCTATAAGAGGAAAAAAAGAAGTAACATCATCCACCAAGGCATATGATATTATTATTATTATTATTTAAAGTATTTATAAAGCAGTTTTGGCCCTTGAAGGAACTCAAATTAATCTTACCAAAATGATAGGGTCCTATCATTTTAATTAGGCTCATGCTGCTAGTTTTCCTTTTATTACTAATCTTCTACATTTTCATAGCGAGTCTGAATTAGTTGCATTCTTCAAGTAAACATATTAACTTAAAATTCTATAGTAATCGTAGTGTCAGAGTATCCAACGTACTATATGATAGCTTTTCAACAAACTGGTGCGACTTTGAGCCCACATCATGTGTCTGACATCATTAACTATTGCATCAGTTTTGGTTGTCTGCACCATCCATAGATATCCAGTTAAATGAAAAGATATTAGTCTTTATCCAATAAATGTGAATTGAGTATTTCGTTGTTGAAAAGGAATACTCAATCTCGTCAATAAAGAAGCGGAACTCTGGCAGCGACATAAGACACAAGCATGCCCGAAGAAAAGATGATAATGAGCAGGTAGGTGGTAACATAGGGACTGAGGAAGAAATTACTTATAGCTCTGGACTATTTGGAGAGCAATCATTAAAGTGAAGCATACATCTCAATTTGCTTTTCATCTCAAATTACATTTTTGGCATACATACAGGATTCACCACTTCCAGAAGCAAATCAAACTCCTCTGACAAAGTTGCTGAGAAAAGTAGAGAATGCTAACCCAGTAACTGTAGTTGGGAGTCCTAGGCGTAGGAGGAAAGTAAGTACCCTTAATCCACTGTTCAGATAAGTAAGAGAAGCGTTCTGTTTGTTCTTTTTCCCACAGGTAAAAAGATATGCATTTGTGCGTCAATAGTCAATGTTCAGAAGAGAAACAAAGGCATTCCAGCATCGCAGTTTCTTTTCTTTATCTTAAACACACACACACACACATATATATATATATATCAGCTATTCCTCGTTTGCTGCTTCCAAGCATAATATAATTTCTGCTTTGATAGGTTACGCCACGTCAGTATGAAATTGAAGAAACTAGTGGAAGAAGGATCACAAAAAGAAAGACGAGAAGCACGTTGTTGTTTGAGGCAAGTATCGTATGTGGTGAATGGAACTATTTTTAGTTAACCTGTAAAACCTTTTTGAAATTCCACAGCAATGAGTTTTATCTAATCTGTTGACATAATTTTCTTGCAGGATCCAAGGACAGTTAAGAAGATGCACGCACCTAGAACGTGCACACCAAGAAATGTGAAGGTATGCAGTTACTAGAAACCAATAAGATCCAGCGTTCTGCAGGTTGTGTGATCCAAAATATGGTATTTTTGTCAGTTTATAATGACTAGTGACTGATAGTAAGGTGGTAATCTTTTGGGTCTCACATCTTTGATGATTCCTACTTTAAAAGTACACAGACTAAAGTCAGAAGAAGCAAACAAGGATTTAGTAACTACTTGAAAGACATCGGTACCTATGACACACACAGCAGAAGCCTCTGTTAAAGACAATATTGTGCCATCTCTTGTTTGTACCCGAATTTGATGCTGTAGCCAGAATGATAAACGGTATCAAGGATGGAATATCTGCTCTAGGTTTTACCAAACAATACCTTGAATTACACTGCTGCTTCGTCCTAGATACCTATGAACTGGCAGTATGGAGAGTTGAGACTATTTTTGCATATTGACTGGGATGTTACATTTTTTTAACATTGTAAGTTTTGTCACGGAAGCAGTCTGTTACTGTAGGTCATCAAGGCAGCAGTTCATCCACGTTCATCAAACATGGGCGATCTGTTCAGTGAGGGCTCACTAAACCCGTATGCAGATGACCCCTATGCATTCGACTAAGGTAAATCAGAGTAGTTTATTTTTTACTATTTGACATTAGATCTCAAGAATCATAAAGGAGCTTTAACTTGAAATTATTTCTCTGATAGTATCTTGCGTACGTGGATGTGAACTTCTGGGAGGTATTGATGATAGGACCCTGTAATGTGAATCTCCCCATGGTAAATTGCTGAAGGGGTTGATAGGTACAGACTCTGCCTATGCAAGTGAAGTGTCTACTGTACAGTGCTGGAATTATTCTTCTCTTCTCTGCTGATGATCAATGCTATAAAGCAGTAAACTCAGTTTCGTAAGGGTAACCTCGACTTTGCATGCAAAGCCAAGTTCATTGGCATGCAACAACTAATAGAAAGTAAGGACTATTGCATACTTGACATGCTTGAAATTGCCCAATAGTCTATAATCCTTGCGGCATTCTATTTTGTTTTGTTCCAACCAATTGAATGGAAAGAACAGTACATTGCAGTGCTTAAGCAGGGAATTTCGGGCTCATGTCTAAATCATAGGTAGGGACACATATGTAAATGTATGGTTCCTATTGTAAAGAAATGAAATGGTAATTACACTTACACAAAATTGTATGTAGATCACGCTAAGTAAAAACTCAAATATCTGAATTGGAATACTCTAAATATGCTTAAGAGAGAATTCATATTACTTGGATTCTTACTCACTTGTTGGATAATTACATGCAATGGTTTGGATTCCTATTTAGAGTGAGCTAAGAAAATCTCTAAACCTAGAATATCTCTAGAATAAGAATTCGTTAGAAACTATATAAAAATAAAACTAGAAACTATAATTAAGTTTTATATAATCGCCCTAGCTCCGATAGAGTCAAACAAAAGCAGAGTCGCCCTAGATCCGATAGGGTCAAACAAAAGCAGTCGCCCTAGCTCCGATAAGGTCAAGCAAATCCAGAGGCTTCCCTAGCTCCGATAGGGTCAAGCAAATCCAGAGCTGCCCTAGCTCCGATTGGGTCCAACAGCAAAATCCAGAGCTGCCCTAGCTCCGATAGGGTTCCACAACAAATCAAAGCAACCCAATGGTGGGCCGACAAACCACAACAATCAACATAAGGTTTTTCAACAATATTCTTGACAAGTTAAACATTGAAAATTCCAATGTTTAACTTGAGGGAGAGTGTTAGAAACAGTAACATGGTTCCCCAAATTGCTCCACCAAACACTCCACAAATCACTCCACCATTTACTTCACAAATTATTCCACTCAATCTCAATGTTTCTCCTATAAATAGTGTAGTTTGTGATTGTGACAAAATAAGTTTAGAAATTCAATCAATACAATGTTCTCTCTTATCAAATCAATATCATCTCAATTTAGCCCACACTTATAATTTCAAAATTTCTAACACTCCCCCTCAAGTTAAACAGTGAGATTTCCAATGTTTAACTTGCCAAGAATATTGTTGAAAAACCTTATGTTGATTGTTGTGGTTTGTCGGCCCACCATTGGGTTGCTTTGATTTGTTGTTGAACCCTATCGGAGCTAGGGCAACTCTGAATTTTGCAGTTGGACCCTATCGGAGTTAGGGCAGCTCTGGATTTTGCTGTTGGACCCTATCAGAGCTAGGGCGACTCTGGATTTGCTTGACCCTATCGAAGCTAGGGCGACTCTACTTTTGTTTGACCCTACCAGAGCTAGGGCGGTTCTGGTTTTGTTTGACCCTATTGGAGCTAGGCGCGACTCTGCTTTTGTTTGACACTCCCCCTCAAGTTGAACAGGGCGACTCTACTTTTGTTTGACACATATTGCTTTTTATTTATTTTTTGTTTTTGTTTTACTTTTGATTTGTTTGTTAATTTATTTTGCTTTTACTTTTACTTATTCTATCTCGAAAGTGCTTTGCTTTGTGAAGCCCTTCACTGCTGACTACTGTAAAGGAAAGCTGGACTGGAGTTGCGACCACTAGAGCTGGAGGGAGCTGCGACTTACTGGGTCTGTTCCATGGAAGAGCAACAGAGCTTTTGGAAAGAACTGATACGAATTGAAGCAACAGAGCTGTTGGAAGCACGGAGCTGGCGGACTGAGCAACTGACTGATACGCACCGAACTGAGTTGTTGGAGTTGTGACTGGGCTAGGCGAGCTCTGATATAGTTGGTGGAGCTGCGGCCGGGCAGCGGCGGGGCTGAGCTGAGCGATGGGGCTGAACTGAACTAGGAGTGGATCTTCACGAGCTGAACTGGACTGAGGTGGGCACGACTGAAGACTGGACTAGACACGGCGGAAGACTGATAAGTAGCCCTAATTTCTTGTTTCACGAAAACTACTCTAATACCATGTTGGAATTATAAGTTTGGGCTAAATTGAGATGATATTGATTTGATAAGAGAGAACATTGTATTGATTGAACTTCTAAACTTATTTTGTTACAATCACAAACTACACTCTTTATAGGAGAAACATTGAGATTAAGTGGAATAATTTGTGGAGTAAATGGTGAAGTGTTTGGTGGAGCAATTTGGAGAACCATGTTCCTCTTTCTAACGATGGTATCAGAGCAATGGTGATAGGGTTGTCAAACAAAAGCAGAGTCGCCCTAGCTCCGATAGGGTCAAACAAAAGCAGAGTCGACCTAGCTCCGATAGGGTCAATCAAATCTAGAGTTGCCCTAACTCCGATAGGGTCCAACAACAAAATCCAGAGCTGCCCTAGCTCCGATAGGGTCCAACAGCAAAATCCAGAGTTGCCCTAGCTCCGATAGGGTTCAACAACAAATCAAAGCAACCCAATGGTGACCCGACAAACCACAACAATCAATATAATGTTTTTCAACAATATTCTTGGCAAGTTAAACATTGAAAATCTCACTTTTTAACTTGAGGGTGAGTGTTAGAAAGATGAACATGATTCCACAAATTGCTTCACCAAACACTTCACAAATTATTTCTTTCAATCTCAATGTTTCTCCTATAAATAATTTAGTTTGTGATTGTAACAAAATAAGTTTAGAAATTCAATCAACACAATGTTGTATCTTATCAAATCAATATTTTCTCAATTTAGCCCACACTTATAATTTCAATATACATAAGAAAATCATTAGTCCCAAATAAAATAGATGCTTTCCTTGTATTAGCGCGGAGCTCATGATTTTAGGTAAGAAAAACATTATTGCCTCTCAGTCTCTCCCCTGAAAGTGACAAATCTGCGCCAGAACCAATGCTTCTCCCAAACACAATCCATTGAGTCCAGAGGAATCCCTTTTGTCTCCGGTAGCAGAAGCCCTACAAAGATGGTCATTGCACTAATCCACACTGCATAAAACACGAAAGTCCCGAACTTGAAGTGGCACAGCATGCTCAAGAACGTTTGTGCTAGCACAAACGACATGGCAAACTGCACTGCCACACTGATGCTCTGTCCTGTGGGTCGGATCTTCATGGGGAATATCTCGCTTGGTATGAGCCAAGATAAGGGTCCCCACGACCACCCAAACCCTGCTGAATAGATGCACATCAGGCCAACAACCAACATCGCGTATCCCTTTGAAATGTGACCCGTCCCTGATAAGCCTGTAGTGGCCGCCAATAGCACACCTACCCCAGCCTAGATAGAAACCACCATGTCATCATCAGTCAATTGGAAACACTAAGGTTGTCTGATCTTAAACACATTGATCTAAGCAGTATGGTCTATAGTACCTGACAAAGCATCATCTGTATCCCGCCCTCCAAGAAGAGAAACCTCCTGCCGAACCGATCAACCACGCAAGTTGACACAAGGATGCTCCCCAAGTTCACCAACCCAAGTATAATGGTCCCTACTAGAGCCGAATGCGTCCCGAGCCCAACTGACTGAAACAACACGGGTGCGTAGAACGCAATGATATTGATCCCAGTAAGTTGCTGGAAGAACGGGATTGCTAGTGACATCACCAAGTGGGGCCTGTATTGCCTCTCTAGTATGATGGCAAACGGCTGATCGCTTGCAGCCTTAGCTTCCTTACTTTTCCTGATGAGCTCGTCTAGCTCACCCTCGATGTCTGCACCAGCTCCACGCACTTTGATGAGAGCTTCTTTGGCGTGAGAGTGTTTGCCTCGCTCGACAAGGCTAGTTGGTGTATCGGATATGAGCAGTGCCCCAAGAGTCATGATCAGAGCAGGGACACCAGCCAGGCCAAGGGAGACGCGCCATCCCCAGGTGTGTTTAGCAGTCAAGAAGTTGATGCAGTTGGAGACGACAACACCGATACCGATGAAGAACTGGAAACCCGTGTTGAATGCGCCGCGCCACTTTGGTGGAGCCATTTCCGATAGGTACAACGGAGCTGCCTAATCAACCACCATTTAAATTAAATTATGGTCAACAAAATAATATAACTATATGCAAGATGGCATACTAATTTAGAACCCTAATTCAGTATTTTGTTCTTTCAGATTCAAGAAAAAAAAATCATAACCATAATCCATACCCTTTAAAGCTGATTTCGTGAGTGAAAATACCTCCAACAAAAGAGTTATATTGTCGTGCTACATTACATTACGTCTTTGTAGAATTTGTTAATATTTTTTAAGGAAATTGAAGAATAAATAAAACATGCAAAAGGAGAAGAACAAAAATCATCATAAACCCCCGAGGATATAAAGGGTTGAGAAAGCTATGAGGTGAAAATTGGGTAGTAATATTAAATAAAGTAAGAAATCAGTCCTCACTATTGCGGACAAGGGTACATCTACATGATAAATACTATAATTATGTCATACTTTTAAACTACATATCATTACCATAACTATTACGGATACATTTTTCAATATCATGGATGTATCCATTACTGTGTGTATTAACTACGGTTTTACCTGTATATACTCATTACCACACATGAAAGTAATGCAATAAATATATAAATTTATATCATAAACAATAAAAATATTAAAGACTAACACCATTCAAAATTAACATTAACACTATTCAACGGTAACACCATTCAATTAGAGTTCATTTTACAATCTTGAATTCGTAACATTTGAAAAGTGAAAGTCCTACTTTTATATATTATTAGTATCTACTAATATTAAATAATTATTATATTTATATAATAACCATGAGTATGACTAAAATACCATAATCATTACAAATAGAAAATTCATCACCATAACCACACTATTTCATAAAGGTATGATTAACTCTATAAAAAATTATGGTTATAACTATGATTTTTGAATTTTCATTACGCAACTGTCGACCCTAATCCACACTTGTCTGATATATAATTTCATTTCATGTAAATTAATAAGTAAATGATCTATCTTATATATTTATATATATCAAATGTCTAATGGTCGTATATTAATTTTGTAATTTATTAAATGTAACATTTTTTAAAAACATCGTGACATTTTTGAAATTTTCTATTTTTTTTTGCAATTTTCAAATTTTATTCTGTTAAATTTAGTTGAAAAAATTAAGGTAGACAAACTCAAACATGAAAGTAGAAAACTTTAAGGAAAAAAGCTCAATTTTAACTAAATAGGAAGGAGTAATATGATATTTAATCTTTTTTATATTATATTACGATTAAGAAGACAAATGATTTAACTAAATATTCTGTGAATTTCAAGGTTTGTTGCACCGTAAAACGAGTTGTTATCCCTTGTTAACTTTGAATAAAAGAATTTTAATCTCCATTCTCCTTAAAAAAGTAAGTAAGTATTTATTTAGTTTGTTTTTTTATCACAAAGTATTTATATTTTATTTGGTTTAGTCTTCATTTTATTTTTAAATTTTTTTATTTCATTTCACTTTTATTATCCAACTTTATACTAATTCAATACAACATTTACATCACTATAAATATCATTTAATTTTTGTTGCGTCATTTAGATTCTCTACTCTCTTAATTACCTGATTCGTGAACCCGACGCCGCAACCAAGCAATAAACGTCCGACGATTAGCATCGCCACGTTCTCGGCGGCCCCATTGAAGGCGGAGCCGACAAGGAAAGTTCCGCCGCCGAGCACTATAACGTTTCTTCGTCCCAAAGCAGCTGTAAGTCGGCTTGCGACGAGTGAACTCACCAGTCCAGCTAGGCAGAAGGAGGAGGTGAAGGAGGTAAGCAGATGGCTATCATACATGCAGTACATGTTGGTTTGAGCATGAGTTGCCTGCCTCAGCACGGAGGGGAAGAACTTTTGCAAGAAAGGCACCATCATCGTCACTCCACCTGCAACACACACATATAAATAACTATATATATATATATACAACTTATGATCTATGAAAGGGAAAAAGGACACCTGAAATCCCAATGTCATAGCCGAAAATAAGGCCGCTGGTGGCCACCACGATACAGGTGATCACCACCGACGGCGTTATCTTATTGCCATAATCTCTTCTGCAGCTCTCCACCGCCAATCCTGGAGCTTCCACCATACTCGATCGATCTCTCGCTTATTCAATTTCTTTTGTGGAGTCAGAGCAATTAAGGGACTCTTCTTGCTCCGGCAACTACCAATTAGATCATCAACTTAAAAATGAGATGAATTAGCAGTAACAAGAAAAATTAGTTAATGATTAATAATAGTATTAGTGTATCCATATAAATCTATTCTATGTCTGTTATTTGTATTAATATTTGTTTTTCATATAGTTTATTTATTGCACTTGGTTGTTACTCTAAATTATAAATCTACTAGAAATGCTTTCAAATCGTTTAGAGTTTTTGAAGTACAAATGAAATCGATTAAGATTGAATAAAATAGTAAAATTGTTATTTTGAAAATATGGAAGTAACATTAATTATAGTAGTATAAATAATAATATGAGCAAAACACACGTGGATGAACCGATATCATTTATTCATAAATAAATTAATAATAGTAACAAAAGAACTCCTCACATGCAAGAAAATGTGTTGCTCAGGAGTAGTCGATGATTCAAGGCGCGTATTTGTTTAAAGTGTCACTTATGGAAATGTTTCAGATTATTCTGATCTGAAATTATTTTTCCACAAGTGTTAATTGGACCTTCGCGAAGGAGGGCAATAAAACCAACTGAAGCTGGAGTTTAAAAGGAAGTCCTTAGTAAGGGTCGAAACCTGGAAGAAAAGCCACGTCACCGACAATGAAGGGATCCAAATTCAATAAAGAAAGTCGATTATATTATAATATATGGCCAGAGTTTGGAGGGAGTCCTGGTCAAGAGGGGCCATTCAAGAATATGTCAATGGTAGATGATTCATTCAATTACACCATATATAATTTGATTTTAATAGTTATCTTTTTTTTGGCCAAGATAAACTTTCATTCATATTAAAACCGTACTCGAAATGTCCAATAACAACAAATATAGTAGAGTAGATGGCGGTGTACAATTCCAATTTACCGGGCACATCTCTCTTTTCGATTGCTTAGCAATCCAATCCGCACATCTATTGGCGGTTCGTCTTACCCAACTCCATTTGATTGATTCTATGTGGGATGCCGCATCTTGTATCGAGGTCACCATGTTCTCCATTAGCCAGTCCGTGTCCTTGGTCGATCCATCTATCAAGTTAATCATCTTTTCAGAATCTGATTCAATGATTACCTCCGTCCATCCGTGATGAATTGTCATCTCCATGCCTAGCAAAATTGCCCGGGCCTCCATGTTTTCCGCTGAGATGTCCCTCACCGTCGAGTTTCTCCACGCGGTCATGTTACCCTTATCGTCCCTTCCTATCACGCATGTGCCTCCCTTTGCCGAGCTATTGTCCCATGCACCATCACAATTGATCTTTATCGTACCTTGCGCCGGTGGTATCCATGCTGTGTTGTGGTTTGTGTTGCTTCTTGGGCGTGCTTCTGTTCGCGGTTGCCCTACCGACCCCGCTTCCCGTGCCAGTTTGAGACCTCGCTCAAGTGTAAGGGTCGGTCGGGGTTGCTCGTTGTTATGGTACGCCCAGCATCGTTCCTTCCATATCTCCCAAGCCATGGTTACCACCGTCATCTTCAGGCTTCCCCCGCGCCCCGCGCCCCGTACCTTCCCCCTCCTTGGCCATCACTGTCGTCATCCATTCCTCCCATTTTGGTCGCGTGGCCTCGTCCCATCGTACTCCAATACCTTTGAACCAGATTGGCCTTACCCATTGACATTCCATAAGTGCATGATCTATGGTTTCTACCTCGGCGCAAAAGGGGCAGGTTGGTGCCACATTGATGCCCCGCCTATGTAGTTCGTCCTTCACCTGCAACGCACGCTTACAACTTCTCCATATGAAGTGTTTTACCTTTGGGATGGTTGGGTTGATCCATATCATGTCTTTCCAATTCGTCGGGTTCATCCTTCGAGATGACGATGCTCTATTTATCATCTCCGGTTTGGCCCTTTCCTTTAGTCGCCTATAGATCAGTTTTGGATGCGCCTTACCCGATGTAGATGTCGGCCATACCACCTTGTCTCGAGTTGGTATGCTCGGGAGGTGTATGAACGTGATGGCTATACGCTCCAGTTCGGTTGAGACCCCCTCAACTGGACTTGTATTCCATCCTCTCCCATCGGGTCCAATTAGTTCCGCCACCCTCCGATCACGATCCCTCTCCTCGGTCACCTCCCCCATCAACCGATTACCTTGAATTCCCGGGATCCAAGCATCATGAAACATTCGGATTGACTTCCCGTCTCCTACTTGCCACATACCCTATTCTCTAAGCACCTCTCGCCCTTCCAAAATGCTTGACCAAACCCATGATGCCTGACCCCCTTTCTTCGCTTGGAATAGGTCGGAATTGGGGTAGTAGATACCTTTGATAACCCTCGCCCAATATGCATCCGGGTTGTTTTGAAGCCTCCACGCCGTTTTCGTGAGCATGGCGTCATTGAAGGTATTGATGACCCGGAACCCCAACCCCCCTAAGGCCTTCAGTTTTGTCATATACGCCCATTTTCTCCAATGGATTGACCGTTTATCCGGGCTTTGGCTCCACCAAAATCGGGCCATCATTTCCATCACCTCCCCACACCACGTCTTAGGTAATTTGAATAAGGCCATGGCGTAGGTCGGAATGGCGGTGATGACCGCTTTGAGTAGGATCTCCTTACCCGCGCTACTTAGGTATAGGTTCTTCCATCCACTCATTTTGCTCCATATTCGGTCCTTGAGGTATCCTAGGGTCTTTCTTTTGGATCATCCCCATACCGTAGGCATGCCTAGGTACTTCCCTGCGTCCCGAGCTTTCTCTATCCCCAATATTCGGCCCGTGAGTTCTCGGCTTCCTTGGGTTGTTCACGAGCTATAATGGATGCTTTACTTCTGCAGGTTAACACTCTGCCCTGAGGTACGACCATGTTCCTCCAATATCTTCTTTAGTGTGACGACATTCCTCTCGTCTGCTCGAATAAAGAAGATGGAGTCGTCAGCGAATAGAAGGTGGTGAATGATCGGGTATGTTTTCCGAATTCTTATGCCCTCCAACTATTTTTTACTCACTGCTTGTACGATCTGTCTTGATAACACATCCGCCACAAACAGGAATAGATAGGGCGATAGGGCGATAGGGTGTCCTCTTGTCTAATACCTCGTGTTGGCTTGAAACTGCTTGCCTTTTGCCCATTGATGATGACCAGGTACCGAACCCTAGTTATGCATCCCTCCATCCATTGTATCCATCTCTCATAAAACCCCATCCTCCTCATAGTGTTAAGGAGGAAACTCCACTCGATCCTATCGTAAGCCTTGTTCATGTCAATCTTAACCGCACACTCTTCCACCCGTGCTTTCTTACTTGTCCTAAGATGATGGAAGGCTTCGTGAGCCACGATGATGTTGTCATGAATTAACCTGCCACCCACGAAAGCTCCTTAGAAAGGAGTGATTAAACTCGGGAGAATACATTGTAGTCTATTCGCCAAAGTTTTTAATAAGATCTTATAAACAAAGTTGCAAAGGCTTATAGGCCGAAATTGTGATGTTTTGTAAGGGTTTTGGATTTTAGGGATCATATATCTATGATAGAACAGCCCAGGGAAACCATCCGGACCTGCGGCCCGAGAGCCCCCCAACTGAAAGGCTGCACACTTAATCTCCTCCTCTGTGAATGGTTTGAGTAAATTATTATTCTACCTATTGGTGACTACTGAGCTTACACATTGTAGGATGTCTTGTGGGTCCGTGGGTCCCTCCGTTTGTAGGAGGTTTCGGAAGAACTGTTTACACTCCCACCTAATCTCCTTCTCTGATTCTGTCCATGTGCCATCGTCCCTTTGGAGGCTTTTTATCTTATTTATGCTTCGTCTCTCCAAGGTAGTCTTGTGGAAGAATGAGGTGTTTCTATCCCCTTCCCCGAGCCATCGGACCCTGGCCCTTTGACTCCAATATGTTTCCTCCCTCTTCCAGTGTTCGGCCAGTTCCCTCTTAAGAGATCTTTCCTCCTCGCTTTCATAGTCTCCATTATTTTCCCGTTGGACCCTTTCAATCCGATCCTGAATATGGACAATCTGTCTCTTGTTATTCGCGAAACTAGCGTTACTCCACTTGGCTAGCTTAGTTCGACACTTGTTGATCTTCACGTGGAAGATTGGTCTCCATTCAGTGGGTGTTTTCGGTCCTCAAGCTGATTTTATGGTTTGCCCACACCCTTCATCCGCCATCCACATCGATTCAAATCGAAATTCTCTCTTGCCTTTAGTCTCGACCTTGTCTAGCATTAGGAGGAGGGGTGTGTGATCTGACCCGATGATCGGTTTGTGGAATATGGCACCTTTTGGGAATTTCGTGAACCACTCGCTGTTTGCTATTCCGCGGTCTAGACATTCCCTAATTCGATTCTCTCATTCTCTATTATTAGACCACGTATAGGGGTTGCCTTTGAAACCCATGTCCCCCATCCTTAGGCTAGAGATGAACGTGTTAAAGGTGTCCATCCTCTTATTGTCTTTCGACCTTCCCCCTCTTTCTCGTGAGAGTAACTTATTTTGTTGAAGTCACCAATGCACATCCATGGTCCTCGTACCGTGGCTCCTAATCGGCTAATCACCTCCCATATCTTTACTCGTTCCTCCCAAATAGGGTGCCCATACACCCACGTGATTCTGACCTCATCTCCCCTCCCTTCCCATTCTACCATTGAGTCGATGTAGTGACTCGTCTTCTTAATAATTCTTATTTTTACCTCTTTCCTCCACCACAGTGCTAAGCCCCCTGATAGACCCATCGGGTCTACATAGCACATGTTATCCATATGGCTCTTCTTCCTTATTCCTTCGCAAATCGCCTCCATATTCTTAGTTTCCATAAAACAAAATTATCACTGGTTGGTACCTCCTCCTGAGATCGGTTAGATGGGGAACTGTCTGGTCCGATCTCAACCCGTGACAGTTCCACACCAGACCATTCATTGGGCACCCGTGGCTGTGAAGGGATAGCCACTGGAACCCGTTTCCATGTTTTCTTATTGAGTCGTTTGGTCAATTTGTAGTTTTCTGGTTTCATTTCTCCTTATATGCTTTGTTACCTTCTCCCCCTACTAGGGTTCGTAAGACCTCGAATTGGGCTATTTTCGCCCGGGGTTGGTTTCTCCTTGTCTATCCTAAGACACCTCTTCTTCAACTGCTCCTCCTCCATAGCTTCGGCCACCCCATTACTGATATCTCCTTTGCGCTTTAGTGAAATCTTCCTCACTAACGGACTCAGCCCCGTCGGTGTGACAATGGTCCCCTCTTAAGCAGGTGATGTTTGCTCGGTCGGGAACTCGACGTAGTATTCCTTTTGAATGGGGCTGAGCTTAGTGGTTTTCTTTGGGATTATATATCTTCTTGGTGGGGTGTGTTTCAGACTGCTGCTTTTCGGTTCGGGTGAGCTTGCCATATACTCCACCTGAATTGTGACTAGGTTAATCTCCTCAGCCTGCATCCTCTCGGTCTGCGCTCCTCTAAGATCTGGGCTGCTTATGTCCTCGTGAACCACCTGTGATCCCATTGAGAGGATTGGGATCACGGTGGCTCGAGATGTCACCGCAACAATTCTCCTATCCTCCACGTTAGTCACGGTCGGACCTTCCTTTTCCACAAGGGTATGTACTCTTACACTCTGTATAGTATTATATGCACCTCTATTGGTCATCTTCTCACCAAACCCAGACGATTTCATCTCGGGTCTCCATTGTTGTCGGGCTCCCCCAGATGAGGAGTCCCCTCTTCCTTTTCCCACTTCGGACCACGTAGTCTCGCGACGACATGGTCTCTCTGCCTTTGTCCACAAACCGTAAAAAGGTTGGCCTGGATTATCCTCAGCCATTACCACAGGTGCGTTACACGCCCTGTCATTGTGCCATAGGCACCCACAGCTGATAACAAAATTCAGCAAGCCTCTCTTACTTGCATCTATTTTCAGTTTAATGCGTAAATAGCTGCGGTCTAGACCTTTCGGTCCCCTAAGACTATCAATTTCTACCCTCCTACCAAGGCTCTGACCTATAAGCTCGACATTTGATTCATTCAACTTATTCAATTCTAGGCCATGAATTTGAATCCAAAACTGAATGTTATGAAATTCTACATCCTCTATACGCATATCTCCTTCCCAGCGTTTGATCGATAGGCAGTGCCCCTGTA
This sequence comes from Chamaenerion angustifolium, assembly GCA_946814005.1. Lineage (NCBI taxonomy): Eukaryota > Viridiplantae > Streptophyta > Magnoliopsida > Myrtales > Onagraceae > Chamaenerion > Chamaenerion angustifolium. Next base: position 24,661,540 of record OX328270.1, on the reverse strand, counting down.
TTGCCCAAGGGCTGAAGTCCATTGCGTCGACAATATCCCTCGGGTCGTCCAATTCGAACATGGTCACGGAATTGCCCATGTCCGTGATGCTAACCCCAACGTACCTCTGCCAAGCACTTTTTAGTACTCCTTGGACTGTAATCGGCTTAATGACCCAATCACAAAGCACCTTTCCCACACACCTCAGACCGGTGTGTTCTTCACCGGACCCCTTCAATTTCAGCGTGAGGCTGTCCCCCCGTTGTGTTCTATTAGAGCTCTTCAGTCGTGTGGGTGGCTTGCGCCCCTAGATGTCGCCCATACTTAGGATACCTGCACAAACGATACAAAGCAGAAATTAGACAATTGACGGAGTCGGGAAACCGAGTCTTCAAGGTGTGCCACATGGCAGTTCTGGAGGATACGGATGCCTAGGGTAGGATTTCGGTGGGTGTGGAGGGATCGCGGACGTGAGTGATTAGGAGGAGCCCCATCCTTAGGAAATTAGGGTTTCCAATTTTCCCAATTAGGGTAACTGGAGTCTCTACTCTTCAATTAACTCGCCCAGGCGAGTCAAGGAAGGGCAAAGAGTGGGTCGCGGCGGTGGATCTGCGGTTGGGGCGGCTGGGTTGAAATCTTAGGGTTTCGCTCCTTCTCCGTTTGGGTGAAGGTGTGGCCGGACTCCTCAATTGGTTCGCCCAGACGACGCAGAGGAACAAGAAACCTCTGTTGGTTCCTCCGATTGGCGGTCTCAAGTGGTCGGAGGCTCGCAATCGGCGACACGGTGGAGAAACCCACGGACGACCCGAAGAAGACGGGGACGATCTCTCACTTTCGCTTTCCTGGAGAGAGACAATTCAAATCTTACTATTAAGGTAAACTCAGTCAAGAGGTTAAATTCAGTTTAAAATTAGTTTGTTAATTTTCAAAGATATAGTATGTGGCCAAGTACGAGGATTACCTTGTCCAATAAACCTATTAGTTGAAATCAGGTTTCATGTTAGTTAAGTTAGTGATTGGTTTCAGTTAGGAAATTTGATTTTCTCTATTAATTTATTAGGTGTCACCTCAACATGTTAGGTGAACTAGTTGAAGTAGTGGATTAATTAATCTTTTGTTAGTTGAAGTAGTGAGCAAGTGCTATGAAGTAGTGGTCAAAGTGCTACACATGATTAACTAAAATTAGGTAGTATCTCTTGTATAAATTCACAATTACAAATCAAATAAAAATCAATCCAAGTTCTGCATATTTTGCTTATGTTTTTATGTTGTTCTTCGACTTTTCTTGCTTGATGAACAACAGTGGTATCATAGCTTAACTTCTTGAGGGATATGTGAGGTTGTGTGATTGTCGATTTCTTGAGATCATCCACCCATAAACACTCTAAAATCTCACCAAATGGAAGAATCCTTCTCAGGTGTAACTCCACCCAAATTCAATGGCTCAAACTACCAAGCTTGGGCTGTCAAAATGTAAGCTTACATGGAGGGCATTGATATGTGGGAGACTATTGAAGAAGACTATGAAATTCTAGCTCTTCCACCCAAACCCACACTTCCTCAAAGCAAGGTTCAAAGGGAGAAGAAGATGGGAAAGGCGTGAGCCAAGTCATGCATTTATTCGTCTGTCTCACCTGCAATTTTCAGCTGAATCATGTCCATAAAGTCAACCAATGAAATTTGAGAATTCCTCAAAGAAGAATACAAGGGAGATGAAAGGATAAGGTGCATGAAACCTTTGAACTTGATAAGGGATTTCGATAAGGAGTAGATGAGGAAATCTGAGACCATCCAAGAATACTCGGATGAATTGGTATGACTTGCAAACCAGGTTAGAATACTTGGTAAGGAGATGGAGGATAGAAGAATTGTGGAGAAGATATTAGTCTTTCTTCCTGAGAGATTTAAAGCAATCACTGCGTCATTGAAGAACACCAAGGACCTTTTAACTCTCAAATTGACAGAGCTCCTTAGTGCTCTTCAAGCTCAAGAGCAAAGAAGATTGATGCGTGAAGAAGGGGCAGTTGAAGGTGCTTTGAAGGTCAAACGACACTTAAACCATAAGAGTAAGGAGAAGAAGCGGAAATGCAAACCTAATTCTAGTGATGGTTAGTTAAGTGCAATAGTGAAAGGCAAAAAAGAAAGAACTCTTCCTCCTTGTAAACATTGTGGTAAGGAATACCATCCTCACTACAAATGCTCGAAGATGCCAGACATAAAATGCAGGAGGTTTTAGAAGATGGGGCATGTCGAAATGATTTTCCCTGAAAAGTACAATGAGACGAAGAGATAAACTCAAGCTGATATCCATGAAGAAGAGGAAGAGCAACTGTTTGCGGCTTCTTGTTTCACTTCTGGTGCCTTAAGTGAAAACTGTCTGGTTGATAGTGTATGTGCCAGTCACATGACATGCACTGAAGGGTTCTCCAAGTTTATTGACAAGTCATTTCATTCGAAAGTGAAGATTGGGAATGGAGAATTCATCCCAGTCAAAGGAAGGGGCACTGTTGCAATATAGTGCAATTCATGTATGAAATTGATTGATGAGGCACTGTTCGTGCCTGAAACTGATCAAAATCTACTGAGTGTTGGTCAATTACTAGAGAAGAATTTCAAGTTGCTCTTTGAGGATAGGATAAGTTTGATCATTGATCCAAATGGTCAAGAGCTTTTTCGAATTAAGATGCAAGGAAAAAGATTTTCAGTGAATGCTCTTGAGACGAAACAACTTGCTTATCCTAGACAAGTCATTTCCACTGAGATACAAGGGGTTGGGGAATTTTCATCAAAATTCTCTAGAAAAATTGAAGAAGGAGGAAATGACAGAAGGATTACCTGAGATGGAGGAGCAACTACCAAGTGGCAAAGCTTGCTTGACAGGCAGGACCAGCATGCTACCATTCAAGGAATCATTTTGGAGGGCAACATCTAAGATGCAACTCATCCATACAGATGTTTGTAATCCTCAAGCAACTCCTTCACTGAATGGGAGCAGGTACTTTGTGATTTTTATTGATGATTTCACTAGAATGTGCTGAATTTACTTTATGAAGTTCAAGTCAGAAGTTGCTGGTGTGTTTTGAGGCTTTAAGGCCAGGATTGAAAATCAAAGTGGTTGTCACATTCATGTCATACGATCTGACAATGGCACTGAGTATACCTCTGATCGATTTGATGAGTTTTGCAAGGATGTAGGCATTGACCACCAACTTACGGTGCCCTATTCTCCTCAACAAAATGGGTTCACTGAGAGGAAGAATAGAACCATTATGGAGATGACCAAGTGTCTAATGCACGAGAAAAGCCTTCCAAAGATTTTTTGGGCAGAAGAAACTCACACTTCAGTATTCTTACTGAATAAGCTACCAACAAGAGCACTTGAGAGGAAAACTCCTCATGAAGCATGGTATGACAACAAGACTAAACTTAAAAACCTTAAAGTTTTTGGTTGTGTATGTTATTCCCATGTGCCCTTGGTGAAAGTAGACAAGCTGGAAGAGAGAGCTGAGCCTGAGATCTTTATAGGCTATAGTGCAGTATCAAAAGCCTATTGGCCCGTTCTTGTTCACGGAATTGCTCCACATTTGCTTAGGAATTACGGGCGGGGTAGGCTTAGGGTTTTCAGGTGAAAACCTCGGAATTCCTAAGCCTAGAAGGCTTGGAATTCAGAATAGAGGGTCAAAACACAATTATGCCCTCACTGATTTTGCGAAATTCTGATCGTGCCCCTCCTTGTGTCGTCTGACTCGTCTCTTCTCCAGCTGCTGAAGCTTCTTTGATTGTTGGCTTAGATACAAAAAAATAAATTCAAAGGATTTCATCACGGGAGAGAAAAAGAAACGTTGATATTGCGAATGGGGAATCACAATCTGAAGCTGGAGAGGACTGGGATGCTCCGCCATGGCTCATAAGGTAATTTTTATCGTCATTTTGTTGTGCTTTTGTGATTCGGAAGGAGGAATTTGAGATCAACTTTGCTGCTTGTAGTCTTTGGGTATCAAGGGCAAGATGTTCGCGAAGAAACGGTACCAGGAGAAGGCCTTGATGAAGAAAACGTGAGTACATTAATTCGATTTTAGCTGGATTTTGCATATTCTTTTGCAACATTGAGATGAATTGTTATTGACAGTGATTTAGGATTATTACCTAGTTATAAGGTATTTTGTTTGCTTTTATTGTCCACCAGTTAGCTGCCAATCTCATTATTTTGTGGTTATTCTCTTGAAAAAGACTAGCAATGCACGAGGAATCAACGAGCCGAAGGAAGGTCGATGATGATGTGAAGGAGGGAGTTGTTCCTGCTTATCTGCTTGATCGTGAGGATACAACTCGAGCCAAGGTACCATTCTTATGAGGTGTTGTTAAGTCATTTGAATTTTGCAGTAGTCTTTTTTTACTGTTCTCGAAGATAACACAAAATCTTTGTGTAGGTTCTTAGCAACACTATCAAACAGAAGAGGAAGGAGAAAGCTGGGAAGTGGGAAGTTCCTCTGCCGAAGGTGAGTCTATTTTAGATGTATGAATATAAGAAAATGATGAAAAAAGTTGTATCTATATTCCTCTATGTATGTGGGTTAATATTGAGATTTGAGGTTTTTATGTCCTTTGTATTTTGTTAAAATAAGGTGAGGCCTATAGCAGAAGATGAGATGTTCAAAGTGGTAAGAACCAGGAAACGAAAGGGTAAGCATTTTGATTTCCTCTTTCTTGTTGAACATTTTGCTTATACTGCAAGTTCACTAAAGCTCACGTCACGCATCCTGAACTCAAGTGCACATTCAATCTTGAAATCATTGGGTACATTTGATCTTCTTCACCCGATGATTTCAAGATTGAATGTGCCGAGAATGAAAGTGTTAAGGGGCGTAAAACCGAGAATGCTATACACATCATAGAAGATTCTCCAGATTCTAAAGGAAAACGGACTTTGGTGGAGTTGGATTCTTCTACTGATTGTGAAAGTGAAGACTCTCATTTTGATATTAAAAGGGTCTCCAAGTCTTCGCCTTCCTCTTTTCCAGTTAGAAGCAGAAATTTGCACTTGTTCATAGCAAGTATCTGTGAAATTTGCAGATTGTGGGATTAAATCTCCACACTACAACTGAAAATTTGGAACTCGCGATATCCTCAATTCTGTCTAGTGATATCACCTTGTTTGAGAAGATTTCATCATCTACCTATCGTATAAGGGTAAATTTTAGCTTCAATGATGATGATTCGTACTGAAATTGATGAGTCTCATCCCGGAGAACCATGGCTTCTCGGCCTAATGGAAGGAGAATATTCAGATTTAAGCATTGATGAGATGTTGAATGTCTTGGTAGCATTGATCGACCTTCTTAATGCTGGATCAAGTAATAAAATGGAGGTAATTAGTGATATTTGTTACTTTTCAGAACGTTTTCCTCATTATCAAATAATTTGGGGATGAACAAATGATTGATCTACTATTATTTGCACTAGATATGAGCTATGATGAAATGTACAGATTATGGATTATGATCACCATCACTTGAGATCATGATGTATTCATTATATTCTTTGGTTTATAATTATTCTTTGGTTTATAATGTATGGTTATTTGTAATGGTTATGGATATTTATAATGGAATATGATATTTAAGATATTGTAATTAATTATATTATAGTTCGAGATAGATTATAGTGTCGATGGACATTGGTAAAAAGAATGGATTTGTATTAACATTTACATTAATTCAACTATTTAATCTTAATTAATTAATGAGATTTTTTAATATTAATTAAATAAATTATTATAAAATTTAAATAATAATTAATTATATTATAAGTTTTTATTATTCTTAATTTTTAAATTTAATTAACACAAATTATATGTATTATATACTATACATATATAAGTAGGGGCAAATATGTCATTTTACTACATTCTATTCCATTTCCATATAAAATTCCACCAAAGATACAACAGAATTCCTTATTCCATTCTATTCCACCAAAGAAACAACTTCATATTCTTATCTTCTATTCCTTATTCCCTATTCTTATTCTCTATTCCTTATTCTGAATTCCGTGAAAGAAATGCCCCGTATAGGATCTATCATCCAAGGAGAGGGAAGATTTCAGTCAGTAGAGATGTCCCCTTCCTTGAAGAAGAGAAATGGGAGTGGTCTAATGAATGAGTGGAGAAACAAGTGACCCTTGATGATGATGAACTTACATATAATCAATCTGTTAGGGGATCAAGATATCTTGCTGAGATTTATCAGAGATGCAACCTTGCAGTCCTTCAACCTGGAGGATATGAAGAGGCCAAGATGAATGAAAAATGGCTAGTTGCAATGAAGGAGGAGCTTGCCATGATTGAGAAGAATGAAACATGGGAGTTGGTGGAGAGGCCAAGGAACAGAAAAGTGATTGGTGTCAAATGGGTTTTCAGTAGGGGTGATAAAAAAAAGGGTTAATAGCTTAATTGGTTACACATGTTTCACCATTGTGCAGAATGGTTACACATGTTTCAAAATGTGATTAATTGGTTTTGCTATGTGACTAATTGGTTACACATGTTTTTCCAAATGTGATTAATTGGTTATTCCGTTAGTAAACCGTTAACTTTAACGTTAATTCATTTTTTTAACATATTATTGAATTGTGAAATGACTATTATGCCCTTAGTTGTCTTGAAGAACAGATTGGAAGGATTGAAAAACCAAAATCGAATCAAATTCGATTTGATGTTAAAATCGAACCATTAAATGATGTTCTGGGTTCTTGCGAACCCAGAAATTGCAGTTCTGGGTTCTCAAGAACCCAGAAAATGCTGATCTGGGTTCTCAAGAACCCAGAAATTGCTGTTCTGGGTTCTTGCGAACCCAGAAAATGCTGTTCTGGGTTCTTGCGAACCCAGAAAATGCTGTTCTGGGTTCTTGAAGAACCCAGAAAATGTTGTTCTGGGTTCTTGAAGAACCCAGAAAATGCTGTTCTGAGTTCTTCAAGAACCCAGAACAGCAATTTCAAACATTTCGAATGGGTTCTTCACAATGTGGGTAACATGTACAACCTTTTAATCACATCATTTCAAACAACAGTATCCATTTAATCACATTATAGAGAAACATGTATGACCTTTTAATCACATTATAGAGAAACATGTATGACCATTTAATCACATTTGGTGATAACATATACTGCAATACAGAACTTCAAGAACCCAGAAACAGCATTTCTGGGTTCTTGAAAAACCAAGAAACAGCATTTCTGGGTTCTTGAAAACCCAGAAATCAGATTTCTGGGTTCTTAAAAAACCCAGAAATCAGATTTCTGGGTTCTTAAAAAACCCAGAAATCAGATTTCTGGGTTCTTGAGAACCCAGAATCGCAATTTCTGGGTTCTCAAGAAACCAGAAATCAGATTTCTGATTTCTTGAAGAACCCAGAAACGCGATTTCTGGGTTCTCAAGAAACCAGAAATCTGATTTCTGGTTTCTTGAGAACCCAGAATCGCAATTTCTGGGTTCTCAAGAAACCAGAAATCTGATTTCTGGTTTCTTCAATTCTTGTTCTTGAAGATGATGTGTTCTTGAAGATGATTCTAGGGGTAATTACGTCATTTTACGTATCTAAATAGTGACTTAACTGTGATTTTAACGGTGAACAGTAAAAAAACCAAATAGTCACATTTCAAAACCAATTAATCACATTTTGAAACATGTGTAACCATTCTGCACAATGGGGAAACATGTGTAACCAATTAAGCTATTAACCCTAAAAAAAAGACTGTAGGACCGAATTTCCGACAAAACCAGTTCGACTAGCACCGAGACCGAACGGGCGAGTTTTTTCTTCAAGGTCGGTCTCTGGCTTTTTCCCGAAAGCCCGTTTAGCACCGGTCCGACCCGAAGTTACTATACAACCCCTAAAAATCAATGATGTATGTTTGGAACTATGGAAGATAATGAACATTGTTTAGAATTTTGTGAGTTTGTTACTTGGTGGATTTGTTACTTTGATTTGTACTTTGTAATTTTGTTACTTTGATTCCAATGATGTTTGTATTTGGACAAATTCAGTTTTTTTAGGTGTAAGATTCGGTCCAGGACCGAGACCGGCCCGAGTCAAGAAAGTCCGACTCGGGCATGCTTTTTTGGCCGAGGTCGGTCTCGGTCTTGCCTTCAGGACCGCCCCGCCCATGATCAACCCTAGTTTTCAGGACCAACCTCAATCCTGGTGGCTCAATCAACAAGCACAAGGTCATATTGGTGGTGAAGGGTTATGCTTAGTTATGGGGAGTTGATTTCTCCGAGACATTTGCACCTGTGGCCAGGATGGACACCATTCGTATGCTCCTCTCCATTGCTGCTAAGAAGAATTGGAAGATCATCCAACTTGATGTTAAGTCAACCTTTCTGAATGGTGAGCTGACTGAGGAGATCTTCGTCGAGCAACCTGATGGCTTCACTATTTCATGCCAAGAAGAGAAGGTGTACAAGTTGAATCAGACTCTCTATGGCTTGGAGAAGGCTCCCAGGCAGTGGTACAACAAAATTGATGAGCATTTGCTGCAACTTGGGTTTGAAAATAACCCAAGTGAGTCCACCATCTACATCTTAAAGGAAGGTATTAATTTAGTGATCAAACAAAATGAGCATGAAGTGTTCATTTCTAGGTTCTTAAATTGTCCTAGTGAGTTACACATGATGGATGCAAAACGTGTGGTAGGATACTTGAAGGGGCCTCAGTCACTTGGGGTCAAGTTTGGGCAAAGTAAGGACCTCAATTTGATTGGGTATTCAGACAGTGATTGGGATGGTTCCGAAAATGATGCTAGAAGCACTTCTGGTTACTATTTTTCTCTTGGTTCTGGATATTTTTCTTGGTGTTCGAAGAAACAAGAAGTGATGGTCCTCTCCACTGCAGAATCTGAGTTTATAGCAGCTTCATGAGCAACTAAACAAGGTATTTGGTTGTGGAAACTGTTGGAAGATCTTGAAGAAGCTCAACCTGAAAGTACTAAGATTATCGTGGATAATCAAGTTGCAATTGCTATATCCCAAAATCCAGTATTTCATGGAAGGACAAAACATTTCAAGGTCAAATATTACTTCCTAAGGGAGATTCAAAAGGATGAAGAAGTGAAGCTGTTATATTGCAGCACTGAAGAACAAGTTGCATATATATTTACCAAGTCATTTTCTGTTGCTAGATTTGTGTTTCTTAGGGAAAGAATGGGAGTTTGCAACAACCTTATTTAGGAGAAGTGTTATTTGAAATCAGGTTTCCATGTTAGTTAAGTTAGTTGATTAGTTTCAGTTTAGGAAATCTGATTTTCTCCATTTCTTAGATGTTTAGTTAACATGTTAGTTGAAGTAGTGGATTAATTAGTCTTTTGTTAGTTGAAGTAGTGGGCAAGTGCTGTGAAGTAGTGGGCAAAGTGTTGCACATGATTAACTAAAAATAGACAGTATCTTTTGTTTAATTCCCCAATTATAGATTGAACAAAAATCAATCCAAGTTCTGCATATTTTGATTATGTTTTTCTGTTGTTCTTCGACTTTTCTTGCTTAATGAACAAGAGAAACCAAACCACAAGAGACTTTGTTTATCATCATTTTTAGGGTTAATTACCTGAACTGTTACTTATGTTGGCAAATGAGACTGAACGGTTGATACTTGAGCCCAACCATTACTCATGTTTCAAAATGTGACTGAACGGTTCAGGTTCGTGTTAGAGTCTTGATGCTACCATCGTGCAACCTATTCCTTGTGTCTTACAGGCACTGTCATTGCTCATAAGAACTTCTCCACCCTCGATCTTTGTGAAGTCAATAAACCAGTCGGTTGATCGTTGAAATCGGACTCTGGATGGCTTTAATCAAGACTAAAATGGATCTTGAAAACAGACGGTTCAGATCCTTCCGGTGTGCGGGGAGTGTGTGTTCACCTACTGAATAGATGCAGGGCGTGTGAGGGTGCATGCGAGTAGCGCGGGGGGGGGGGGGGGGAGGGGGGGCGTGCGAGAGCATGTGGGATCACTTGCTAAACAGTTGTGGGTGCGTGGAGCGCGTGGGCGTGTGTCACTCAGTCGTCTTCTACCTCCGGTGAGCGTGAAACACGTGAATGACAACAGATTCTTTCAGGGGCGAGTGCGGGAAGCTCCGACCTCCGTTTTCGATTTCGTTTGCAGCAACAGTTTCGTCTCGACGAGAGGAACACCCTGGAATTTTCTAAAATTGTTTTTGAGTAACTTGAATTTTCGGAAAATTTCTAACCGAAGCTCTGAGACCACTTGTTGTGCTTCACTCACTTCTCCGGAAATCACACAAACGATTTTAAAGTGGTTCGGGACTCTTACTCTTGTCTACCTTGCATATCCCTCCAACTGTATGGAAGGAGTGTGGGCTGCTAATCCTTGCATGCTTTTTGCATGCTCCAACACATTGAAGGAATGTGCCAACCACTTGGATGATGATAAAATCGGACACTAATCAGGCAAAATCAGAAACCCTAGAAACGAGAAGAGGCAGACTTAGGGTTCATCGGGTCAGTTCCTTCACTTGGTGACCCTCCCCATTAAATAGAAAACCCTATACGAAAATGTTCAATGAGAAACAAATTAATGGAAACTGAAAACGAAACGACTAATTGAAGTATGAAATGACGCGAAGAAAATTGAATAAGGAATCTGAACAGTCCGAGTCTAGAAGCTTCAGCACACCAGTCCAGATTATGCAGGTCGAGACCAAGCCGAGAACAGGCCAGCCTTATAACACAACAAATAATGGGCTTGTACTGATCCAACATCATAAACGAGAATAGAACAAATGAATCAGCCTACAACTTTAATACTCCCCCTCAGACTGAATCCTCTTATACTTCATGTAGGTTCCCCCTGTCTTCCAAACACATTCAACATTCCAAGTCTTGTACATAACTTTCCATGTTGATCACTCTCCAATGGTTTTGTAAACAAGTATGCTAATTGGTCACCTGTTATCACATAATCAAGCTGCAAAATCTTTTCAAGCAATTTTTCTCTGATATAATGACAGTCAATTTCAATATGTTTAGTCCGTTCATGAAAAACTGTATTATTAGCAATTTGTATGGCAATATAGAACAATTGGTTCATTTTGATAAAAAAAAAACAAGTTTCTTAAAAAGATTTCTCAACCAAATAATTTCGGATAGGGCTGATCCCATACTCCTATATTCTGATTCAGCAGAGGACCGAGAAACTGTAGACTGATTCTTTACCTTCCAAGAAATCAGGGACTTTGGCAGAAAGATACAGAAACCTGTAACAAATTTTCTAGTTTCTATACAACCGGACCAATCTGAATCACAATAACCAATCAATTTCTGAACTGGATCGGAGGATAATAAGATACCTTTACCTGGTTCCTTCTTAACATACCGTATAATATGCATGGCAGCCTTAAGATGAGATGTTTTCGGATCCTGCATGAACTGACTCAAATGCCGCACATAAAAAGAAATATATGGCCTCGTAATGGTCAAGTACAATAATTTTTCTATCAGACGCCTGTAAAGGCTAACATCATTTAGAGGATGGTTACTCTCATTTATACCCAGACGCTCATCATATTTAACACTAGTCAATTTCAAGTTCAACTCCATGGGTGTTTTTGCAATCTTACCAGCAGATAAATCAACAAATGGTATTAATTCCAGCGCATATTTCCTTTGATTCAAGAGGATGCCTGCTTTGGATCTAGCAATCTCAATTCCTAAGAAAAACTTTGATTCCCCTAGATCCTTCATTTTAAAATTCATCCTCAAAACATGCTTCAATTGATCAATCAATCGTTCACTATTTCCCGAAATGAGCAAATCATCCACATAAACAAGTAATGCCACTAATTGATTCCCATTATGCTTAGTAAACAAGGAATAGTCAAGCTTTGACTGAGAATAACCAGCTTTAATCAATGCATCACAAAGTTTCATATTCCCTTATCTACTAGCTTGTTTTAATCCATAAATGGATTTATTTTTTTAATTTGAAAACCAGATTTTTATCATTCTTCCCAATAAAACCTTTAGGGACATGCATATAAACTTACTCATCTAAATCCCCTTGAAGAAAAGCATTATGGACATCCATTTGAAAAAGGGGTCAGTTGAAAATAGAAGCCAAAGCAAGCACAGATCTCACGGTATTCATCTTAGCCACATACGAAAAGGTTTCAAAATAATATATGTCATACGTCTGATTATAACCCTTCGCAACAAGTCTAGCCTTGTGCCTACTCAAGCTACCATCATAATTATATTTTAATTTATAAACCCATTTGCATCCAATAATTAACTTACCTTGAGGAAGAGGTACTAGATCCTATGTTTTATTTCCCTCAAGGGCCATTATCTCCTCTTGCATAGCCTGAAACCAGGCTTCACCTTTCGCAGCATCACAAACAAATTCAGGTTCGACCAACTTAGAGCTTGAAGCCAAATAATTCTGATGATTGTCAGACAGTTTATCATAAGAGATAAAATTGTTAATAGAATAAGCATTCGAAACATTCGGTACTTCATAATCCTTCATCCAAATGGGGGGGCCAAAAAACTCTTCCAGACCTACTCATTGTTGGTATGTCAGAATCGATAACAGGGATAGGATCAATCTGGACAGAACCATTAGAGTCAATTGCAGACTCATCGTGTGGTATGATTCCTTCAGAGTTTGATTCAAACTCATCATGAGGAACACTAATATCTGCATGAATGTCATTCTCCTCAGTCAAAATATTTCTATTGACATCACAGGAGTCCATCTCAACAATTGGATCAAAAAATACGGGTTGCGTTTCTCAAAAGGGAATACATTCTCATTAAACTGAACATCTCTACTCACAAAAAATCTATTTTCAGTCATATCATATAGTCTATATCCTTTCTGAGTTTCAGAATACCCCATCATAACTGATGGAATAGCCCTAGATGCAAACTTGTCAGTCACCATCATATTTTTTGCATAACACAAGCAACTGAATACCCTTAGATGACTAATGCTGGATTTTTTTTCAATTAACACTTCAAGCGGACTTTTTCCATTTAACAATTTGGAGGGCATCAAATTTATCAAATAACAAGTTGTAAGGATGCAATCCCCCAAAAAAATCATTTGGGATTGATCCTTGCAACTTTAAGGCCCTTGCTATTTCTAACAAGTGCATTTACTTTCTTTCAACCCTTCCGTTTTGTTACAGAGTGTAAGGGCAACTGCTTTGGTGGAGAATTCCTTTTTCAAAAAAATAATTTTTAACATGCTCATTAAAAAATTCTCCAACAGTGTTAGTTCTAAAACACTTGATTCTTTTATGAAACTCGGTTTCAATCATAGCAACAAACCGTTTCAGAACTATAACATCATCAAATTTAAACTGCATCAAATGAACCCATGTTACTCTAGAAAAATCATCAACAAGGGTTAAAAAATAACGCTTGTTGTCATAAGTCTGACTACTGTAAGAACCCCAAACATCAGCATGCATCATATCAAACATGGCATCTGCTCTAGAGTATGAATTTGTAAAAGGATTTCTCACAATCTTTGCTTTGGGACAAACAAGGCAATTTCCAATTTCCAAACCTTTATTCTTAGATAGATTTATAGAATCTACATGCTCAAGATCCTTCATAGAGGCATGCCCAAAACACAAATGCTATAACATACTATTGTCATACAAGGAATTAAAAGCAGACAATCCGGTGCAATTCCAAGCCAATCTTATGCAGTATAATCCGGACTCTTCCTTACGAGTCCCTAAGACCTTCCCATTTGAGAGGTCCTGCAGGATTGCAAGGTTAGGATAGAAAAAAACACTACAGTTTAAATCTTTGGCAAGCTTAGACACAGATAGAAGGTTGTACTTAAAATCAGGCACATAAAGGACATTGTTCAATTTCTTATATGAATCAATCACAATATTTCCAACACCACACACATCAGAATGTCCACCATTCAACAATTGGACTTTGGTTCCAGAGGCAAACCTCTCCTCATATAACCAATCATTTATGTTGGTCATATGATTGGTTGCTCCTGTATCCAAAATCCACTGATCATTTCGAATTAAAGAGGTTGAATTGAGATATATACCAGCCGTATTCACATGATGATCTGTGGGTGCGGTAGCACCTGCTCCTGAGGTACTGTTGCCAACAGCTCCCATAGTTTGCAAGAATTTCTCAAATTGTTCCTTCGTAAAGGTGATCCCACCTTGCATAACACAACTCGTAGAATGATCATTAGAAGGGTTTTGCATATTAAGAGGATCAATATCACCATTACCAGAAGAAATAACATTTGCTTTTGAACTTCCTTTAACCATCAAATGGTCTTTGTATTTAAAACAATTATCCTTGGAATGCTTTTTTTTTTTTTTTACAGAAGTCACATCCCTTGGAATAACATTTTTCAACAGTGTGGCCTTTATTCCGACAGAAAGAACATTCTAAATTCTGATTACTTTCGGTTTATTCAGAACTAGAGAACTATTTCCAAAATTTGCATTAACATAGGCATTCATCACAGAAGAAATTCCCCTTTGACTTTCCTCTTGCATCAACAAGTTATAGGCATGATTGACCGAGGGAAAATGAGTCCATAAAAGCAAACTACTTCTCACATTAGAAAATTTTTCATTCAAACCCATAAGGAACTGAAAAAGCCTTTGATTTTCTTTATGCTCAACATGCTTTTTAAAATCTTCCCCCTCAATATGAGGAAGGGAACAAGAAGCATCATACTCAGCTCACAACACTTTTAATCTCGAAAAGAAAGTAGATATAGAATCAAGCCCTTGTCTAGACATTACTATCTCCATATGAAGTTGATAAGTCCTTAGTCCACTTACTTTATCAAATCGTTCTTTTAAATCTTTCCAAACGAGAAATGCACTTTCAGTGTACATCATCCCACTTGCCAGTTCTTTTGAAATAGAATGTGTAAGCCAATCAAGGACCACATCATTGCATCTATCCCAAAGGTGATGAAATGCTGGATCAAATTTTTCGCGCATGCAAGAACCGGTTATAAAACCTAGTTTATTTCTACCAAGCAGCAAGAATCTAATTGACCGACTCCACATCACATAATTCTCAGGATCAGTCAATGTCATCGAAATCATATTCACACCAGGATTATCACTCGCATGAAGAAACAAGGGGTGATGAAAATCTACCTTAGCCATGGCCTCATGATTTACCTCATAGTCGAACTTGTCTGTCTCCTCTATTGGCTTTGTCTCATCCATGATTATATACCAGATTGAAGAACAACAAGATAAATAGAGCAAGAAATATACCTCTCAACCAAAAAGACGAACCGGTTCACGATTAAATCATTCATAAGCCAAGGTATCGTCCCAACACAAGATGCGGAAGGCTACAACAACACAAGAATCATAAAGAAGAAAAAACAAGGTTACAAACAACTTCGTAACCTGAAAAACCGCAACGATAATCCTCTCGTCTTTAAGCCGAAGACTCAGCAACACACAGAAATCGCAACGAAAAAGGTGATAAACGCCTTAGCGCTCTGATACCATGATAAAATCGGACACTAATCAAGCAAAATTAGAAACCCTAGAAACGATAAGAGGCGGACTTGGGGTTCATCGGGTCAGTTCCTTCACTTGGTGACCCTCCCCCTTAAATAAAAAACCTTATACTAAAATGTTCAATCAAAAACAAATTAATGGAAACTGAAAACGAAACGACTAATTGAAGAATGAAACGACACAAAGAAAACTGAATAAGGAATCTGAACAGTCTGAGTCTAGAAGCTTCAGCACACCGGTCCATATTAAGCAGGCCGAGACCAGACCAAGAATAGGTCGGCCTTATAACACAGCAAATAATGGGCCTGAACCGATCCAACATCATAAACGAGAATAGAACAAATCAATCAGCGTGCAACTTTCATAGATGGCATATCAACACTAAACAGATCTCGTTCATGTCCTCCGTGAAGAACAATGGCGGGACATTTTGGAAAACTCTCTCTAGACTCTCATCTTAAGACAGGATGAAGAAGACAGAAATCCACTAACTCTCTAGACTCCCATCTTTCAATTGAAGTGATGAATTCGAGACAATTTGGAAAACTAAAATAAAAATATCTATAAGAACTGCGATCAGGCGCAATTCTGTAGTAACACAGGATGATTCCAACCATCAAATGGAGACCAAAGAAAATGGAATTTGAAATCCGACCACCAAAATTGACTAACATTAACCACAAGATACATTGGGTAAAAAAATCACAATCAAATCACAGTTTGCGAGAAACCACAAAATGATCGCAATGTAGCAATCAAAGTAAAACGATGACCGAACTTTCTAAATGGACGATTGTAATTGTCACAACTTCACTATTTCTGTTTCATGCTCACGTTTCATAAACAGAAAAACTCACGGTCACAAGTAACTTGTTGTTGTTTTTGCCGAGAAATCATTTCATTTACTCATAAGCAAAATCCTGAATATCCATTACACATAAAGATACTAATGAAGGGGTTGTCTTATAATCCAATCTCGTGGACATAAGCCTCGCTTAGACTCCGTTGCTACTCAATGGGCGCACCTATTCGCCTCACGCCTAACGAATTTCCATTGGATCCGTGGTATGTCCTTCGCCTTCTCCAAGATATCCACTAACACGTTCCGGAGTTCCCAGTCCTTCCCCGCTTGCCCTTCTTGTATAAGGTTGATGATATGTTACGCGTCTGATTCAATTATGACCTCGGGCCATGCATTGTGGTTTGCCAACTCCGTTGCTTGGAGAATCGACCTTGATTCAAGTGTTTTGGCACTTGTACATGTACCTGTTGAGTTCCATCCTGCGATTATTGTTCCGTCCAGTCCCGTGCCACCACACCCGTGTCGCCTTTGTTTGTATGTTGGTCCCATGCCGTGTCACAATTCAGTTTCACTACTCCTCTACTCGGACATTCCCATACCTGGTTTTGTCGCCCTCGAGTTCGGTTCTGTTGAGCCTCCGCATGTGTCCGCAATGTCTACATCTCCTCGACCATCGCCATGACCGTAAGGACTGTCAACTCTGGTCTCGGTCTATCCTCCGCGTGGACAGCTCGACATCGCTCTTTCCACACCTCCCAAGCTATCGGATCCCCCATTAGTCTACGCTTCCTTCCCACATCTCCCCAACAGAACATGGCTCACAGTTTCTAAATCATCATAGAATTGGCAAGACGGGTTTAATCGTATCCCGCGTCTAACTAGTTCAGTTCTAATAGGCAATGCATTACTTAAGGTTCTCCACAAAAAGTGGTTTACCTTTGGAATAGTGTTTCCTTGCCACAACTTGTGCCATTGCCTTTCCATCGGTCGGGGCTGACCATCAGCTACCTGGTTCGCCGATTGGTGCTCGATCTCCCTTAGCCTTCGGCACACCAGGTTCGGCCTAGCTACTACGTCTACTGCGGTTGGACAGATCACTGTGTCACTACTTGGTGCTATGCCGATATGGATTGCCTCGGTCGCCTGCCTTTCCCTCTCTGTGATTTTGTTTTGGATCGCGGTTAGGTTCCAGCTCCTCCGATCCCTGTCAATCAGTTGGCTCACCGTGATCCGTCGATCATCGTCCTCATACGGTTCGGTTCCAAGTCGATTGTTCGGAATCCCGGGAACCCATGCATCCTGAAAAGCCCTAATGTTGTCACCGGTTCCAACCTGCCACACCCTTTCTTTATTGATTATGTCTCGGCCCGCCAGGATACTCGACCACGCCCACGATGGTCGAGCCCCAGTCGTGGCCTCCATTAGGTCTCCTCGGGGGTAGTATAGTCCATTTAATACTCTGGCCCACATCGACACGCTGTCATTCTGGAGCCTCCAAGCTGTCTTGGTTAACATGGCTCTATTAAAGCCTGTCATGTCCTGGAATCCCATTCCTCCCATGTCTCTTGGTTGTGTCAGTTTACCCCATCGGACCCAATGAACCTTCCTCGTTTCATCCCTTCCATTCCACCAGAAGTGGGCCACCATTCTTGCTATGTCTGCACACCAGGTTTTAGGTAACTTAAATAGAGACATAACATAAGTAAGGATCGCATTAATTACCGCATTTATTAAGACCTTCTTCCCTGCATTATTCAAGAACATTGTCTTCCACCCGTGGAATTTTTAACCACCCTATCTTTCAAATACTCATGGCCTCTATTTTTGACCTACCCAAATTTTTCGGTAGCCCCAAATACTTCCCCGCATCCGGAACGACTTCAATCCCCAAGGCCTCCGCTACCTCACGCTTCGTGCTATCCCGCACATCCCTACCAAACTGGATGCATGATTTTTCCAGGTTGATTTTCTGCCTGTATGCCATGCTATACCTCTCTAATGTACGTTTTAGTGCCCGAGCGTTCCCCTCCGTGGCTTGCATAAAGAATATTGAGTCGTCCGCGAAGAATAGATGATGTATCTCCGGGCACACTCTCTTCATTCGGATGCCAACATCCTGTTTTCCTCCACCTCCCTCATGATCTGTCGGGACAATACATCCTCCACGAGGATAAACAAGTAAGGAGATAGGGGATCTCCTTGCCTGATTCCCCGCGACGGTCTGAATCTTGTAGTCTTCTTCCGATTCACCACGACACTATATTGGACCTTTGAAATGCATTCATCGATCCACCTACACCATTGATCCGAGAAACCCAATCCCTTAAGAGTCTGGATGACAAACTCCCATTCGACTCGGTCATATGCCTTACTCATATCCAGTTTGACCGCGCACTCTTCCCTCTCTCTCGACTTGTTTGTCCTAAGATGATGGAACACCTCATGAGCAATAAGAATGTTATCGTGAATAAAACTGCCTAAGACAAAAGCACTTTGAAATGGGGTTACAAGCTTAGGGAGAATTGATTTTAAATGATTGGCTAAGACTTTAGATATAATCTTGTAACTGAAATTGCAAAGGCTTATAGGGCGGAAATGAGTTGTATTTATCGGGTTAGGAATCTTAGGGATTAATACTATATCAGTGTAACAGTATCCTTGTAGTAACACACCCGACTCGAAGAAGCCTCTTACCGATTGGAATACGTCTTCCCCGAGCACATCCCAAAAAAGATGATAGAACATACCTGGGAAACCGTCTGGTCCCGGTGCTTTGTTTCCACCTAGTTGAAATACTGCTCTCTTTACCTCCTCCCTACTTATCCTTTTCGTGCGAGATGCATTATCCTCCTTGGTCATCAGGGTCGGCACACTTCCCATGTGGTCTTGTATCCCTTCCGACCCTCCGATTGGAATATGTTTTGGAAGTAGTTTTCACATTTTGCCATTATATCATCTTCATTCTCCACCCAGACCCCATCCCTCCGTTTCATACCGCATAAAGTGTTCTTCCTTCTCCTTTCCACCGTGGTCTGATGGAAATAAGTGGTATTTCTGTCTCCCGCTCTCATCCATTGAATGTGAGACCTTTGCCTCCAATACTCCTCTTCTTTCGCCCAAGCCTCTTCTAGCCTTCTTTTCATAGCATGTTCTCTTTCTCGTTTATAACTGTCATTCGGTTGTGTTTGTATGGTTTGTATCTCCCCATGAATAGCCTCGATGACCCTCTTATTGTTCGGTATGGCTATCTTGCTCCATTGCCGAAGCTTCCCTCGACATTTCCCTAGACTGATATGGATACCCCCGTGAGTGGTGTCATGCATCCTTCTATACCATACCCTTTTGACTATATCGCTGCATCCCATATGTTCCAACCAAACCTTCTCGAATCTGAATGGTCTTCTACTCCTTGGTTGTTGTCTTTCGACTTGGACGATTAGAGGGCTATGGTCCGATCCAATCTGTATTTTATGGATCACCATTGCATAAGGAAAGGTGCGGATCCAGTCCGGGTTCACTATAGCTCTTTCAAGTCGCTCTTGGATCCGGTTTGCACCCCTTATTGTTACACCACATAAACTGGCTGCCCTTGAATCCCATGTCGGCGAGTCTCGTGTCCCTCATCATCTCATTAAAAGAATCAATCTTCCTTGCCTGTTTCGGTCTGCCCCCACTCTTCTCTCCCTCTAATACAATTTCGTTAAAGTTGCCTACACACATCCATGGGTCCCTCCTATTCTACGCAATCCCCCGTAATCTGTCCCATAACAGCAAGCGCTCTCCCCAAATTGTACTCCCATAGATCCACGTGATGTATATAGCACTTCCCCCACTCACCTTCGTTATTGTCGTATCCATCATGTGCTCATTCTTTATATTTATCATGACCTTCACCTCCTTAGTCCACCACAGCGCGAGTCCGCCCGAAATTCCATTTAAAATGACATACACCCCACTGTCCATATTCATTCTCTTTCTTATTTGTTCACAATACACCTCTGTATTCGTGGTCTCTATCAAAAAAATAATATCCTATTTATTCTTAGTCGTGAGATCGGCGAGGTACGGAATTGTCAGGGCCGATCTCAACCCCCGACAATTCCACACCATAAAGTTCATTGAGTCTGGGTAGCTATCTCGGGACAGCTACCAGAACCCTTAGTCGTAACTTTACTTATCACCGTGATTATCTTCCTTCGTACCATGTTCCCAGCTCGGTGTTCCTTGTTAACCCTTCCTCGTCCTCGCGGCCTGCCCCTCCCCACAATACCTTCCTCTTTAGGAGTTTGTGTTTCTTCATTCTCTGCTCAACCCCCTCTCCCTCTTCTATCTCATAATCCTCTTCATGCTTCCTCTTCAAGTTTGTTTTCTGAATTAGGGGGCTCAGGCTGGTGGGTATGTTTGGTTTTTCACCACTCGTTGCTGGTGACTCCGGTTGCTCAACTATATAATCACATACATGTACCCTTACCTCATGAAGTTCTAACTCCATCAGGATGTACTTCATTGGTGCTCTAGTCTGCCCTCCACTTCCCTCTAACACAGGTTTGTCCGCACTCAGTCCCACTGTGAAGCTGCTTTCTCCCCTCCCTGGTTCAGCTTCCCTCATGTAGTCCATGCTTTCATTAATCGGTCCATTTGTTATTTGGAGATTGCTTCTGTTTGTAGTGTTCGCCCATGTCGCCCCATCCTCAGTTTTCCTCTTGTAGTTCTGTTTCTCGACTGTGTAGTGTGACACTGCTGGGAACCATCCCCGTTCCTCTCCCTCAACTCTGCTTTCCAATCCGTGCCCCATCTCATACATGTATCTCCTTCCCAGGTCTGCCAGTTCCTTGCCTTTCCATGTCTGCAATTCCTTTCCCAGGGAGTTGTGTATGTCCTCTTCATTTTACCCTTCGGACCGTTGTTCCTCACTGTTTGCGTACAACACCAGTTCCGTTCCCTTCCCCTGCCTCCCCTTCGGTGAAACCTCATCCTGCATTCCCCCTTCCCTTGGTTGCCCTCGGCCCTCATCTGACTTTGCTGATGGGGGTGTTTTAGACCCTTCTCTCTCGTGTCTCTCCTTCATCAGATCCTTCCAGCTCCTGCGTTTTGCCTCACCCGAGGGGGTGCCTGGACTCTTCCCTACAAACTTGCACTACTCTCTTCTCCTCTTCGGCCTGTCTGCTCGTATCCAAGGACCGTACATAGGTCCTCCCTCTTCCTCCTCGGAGACAGTTATCTCAGAATTGCAGC
Source organism: Chamaenerion angustifolium (assembly GCA_946814005.1). NCBI lineage: Eukaryota > Viridiplantae > Streptophyta > Magnoliopsida > Myrtales > Onagraceae > Chamaenerion > Chamaenerion angustifolium. The sequence continues at coordinate 24,639,962 of OX328270.1, read as the reverse complement.
CCCTTTCCGTGTGCCCTACCCTACCACATCCAAAGCAGAATTCAGGTAGTCTCTCATACTTGATTGTGACCCTTCCCAGGTCCCCATTCCGTCGTGTGTACCAGAATCCAGCCTGGAGGGGTCTTGTGCTGTCTATTTCCACCTTGATGCGTATGAAGTCTCGGTCTAGCCCCATTGGCCCCAATATTCCGTCGACCTCAAGGACTGTACCCAGACTTGCCCCTATGATATCTGAGTTCTTCTTGATGAACTTGTCCACTTCCAGACCGTGTATCTGGATCCAAAACTGCACCATGTGAAATTGGACATCCGAGATACGCATTCCTTGATGCCATCTCTTAAGTGAAGGCAGTTGCCTTGCACTGCCCATGGGCACCAATCCAGTGCATCTTGCAGTTCTTCCCTCTTCTCGAACTTGAATAGAATGACGTCCCTGTCATTTCCTGAACTCGGACCCTTGTGTGCCTGCCCCATGCATGCTGTAATACACTGTGGACTACCATCGATTTCACATGTTTATCACTAATAATTCTCTCTACACACAGATTCCCAGCCGGCATGTCCACATTCTTCGGGATGTTAACAAATTTCCCCAATACAATTCTATCATCACCTACTCTAGGCATATATACTCGGGGTGAACGATCCATCTCTAAAGGCACTACAAATTGAATATAAACTACCTATACTATACTACTGAAATAGGATTACCTCCCTTTGACTCCTTGCTATGGCGGATTTGGCGACCGACTCGGTTGGTGGTGGCGATTAGGGTTCGTCCGAGTCAGGATCGATTTTAGGGCTTGGTGTAGGCTTGCTTGTGTCTCAAGCAAAGGTTCCCGTTTCCGGTTCCTCGATAGCATCCTTATTTCCCCTCGCACCCATCTTCTAGGTTTCCGGTAGCTCCCTCACAATCTTCTAACTTTAAAAATTTATATTTTAGGTAGTTTTTTAATTATTTTTTGTCATTTTATTATTATTGTCTACGTTAATATAATTCATAATTATAGTTTAAATACAATAGTATATAATTTTTTTGTCTTATAATATATTCATTTTTTTTTTACAAAGTTCGTTCATACTATAATTTATATTTTATTTTAAAAAATTCCATTCAAATAACTACATTATTTGAAAATATTCAACAACATTATTTTAGTGAAATGATCATAATTAAACTTTTATAAATTATAACATTAAATATAAATATAAGTTATATATGAAGATATTTTTAAAAAGTATATACGTATTTTATTTATTATTTTTCTAAAATTTAACACTGTATAATTTAATTATTTGAAGCATGTTTAAAAGTTGCATAATGTCATATAAAATTCTTATAGCAATAACATTATAATTAATGATTTTATATCAAAATAAAAAATAATTTTATATTTTTAATTAAATTATATTTTTACAAATTTGTTTATATGGCTTACTTATAATTCATTATATCTCTTTAATTTTTTATCAAAATATTAATTTAAAAATGAGTGTTATTTCAATTGATTGATGATACAACATTTAATGTAATATGTGAGATGGATGCTATATGAATATAAAAAATGTGATACTTTAATGAAACTTGATAAATACCTCATAAAATCTTTGCACTAAATTTCATTATCAATTGGATAAAAATAACTTAAAAATAAGAAATAAATGTATGTTATATCAATATTAATAATCTAAATTAAACAAAAAATAAATTAACAAACGTAGTTTATTGTTTTTTTTATTAAATATACTTAATAGATAACAATATTAGTTTATTTTTTATAATTAGATTTAATTTATGTACGGTCAAATTACCAGTATATATATATATGTAAAATACTTGAGAAATCCAACTAACACAAGTCTGAATAATACAGAACCACCTACCACACTATAAAACACTAACAAAACATTTATCCTAAAAATTAGTCCCATGAAACATAGATTCTGGAGCAGCACATTTCCATTATGAATCAGTAGAGGTACTCAAGAACTTCTCCCACAACATCTTGATTGCATCTGCAAGCATATCCAAAATCTCAGCATCTTCAATCTTCTTCTCCTACAAACATCATGAGAAGCACAACAGATTAGATCAATGCAATTATAAGATTTTACAGTTAAAGTCATAGAGAATATATATAGTACCATTAGTTCTGAAGCTAATCCATTCAACTTAAGGTTGATTTCCTGAGAAACGTCCCCAACCAAATACCTGAAATCAAACCGATCTGCATCTATCACCTCCAGCTTCATGACTGGACTCGAGTAACTTTTTTTGTTTGTGTGGAAAACACGAGCAACTCTGTATCTATCTCCACATGAGTCCATCCCTAATGGCCATTTCAATCCACCCTTCACAATGGGATCTATAATTGCAGACTTAATCAGGTTGTTTATCATTTCTTGTTCTTCGTCCTGCAGAAGTTCATAGTGTATGATCATTATGCAGTTCATACATATATAGGAAGAAAATCCATTCAACTTACACTGAGAGCTGTAAACAATTTCTTGCTGTAAAGAATCATCCGAAGATCAAGATTTGTCTGAAGGCAAGAGATGTCACACCTCATCATACGTAATCGGTTCAATTCCATCTATATATTCAATGTAATGCATCGCAAATAAAAGCTATTATAGACAGTAAAAACAAAACAAAACATAACCTTCTGAAAGTTGAGAGCAAGAAACAACCTTGTAAAGTTCAAGACTGTTGTCTTCCTTCATAACCCGGCATTTGCAAGTTATGAATGCATCGGGTTGGGAGTTATCAGACAACTATATGCAGGAAATAAACGAAATTCATAATCATCAGAAGATAAACACAACCGTGAAGAATTTTGCAATATTCTCACCATGATACGATACACATCTTTTACGCCCTCAAATTTGAAATTGATCATCGGAACAACGATATTTACAATGTGTTCGGAATAGGATGAAGGAACACTGGTGTAAAACATTTTCTTCATCTGTCTCAAACATTCTTCAGTAACCAAATCTTTTCTTGATTCATCCATTGGCTTATAGGTCCTGAAAAATTATGAACTTGATTCCGAATCAAATAGCATCACCATAGCAACAAATAAAACATCAAGTAGCTAACTTTTCAAAAAGAACTTTTCCAACTCTTGCAATCAAAGATGGCTTAATATCATCCAACATCCCACTTTTGATTTCACTTCTTATGTATTCGAAAGAAGGAAGGAGATCTAGCAGAACTCTTTCTGCAATGAACACCCATGGCTTCATCAAATCATCTTGGCTCACTCTTCCACCATCTAGCACAATAAAAGTTTTAAAAAATAAGGTTAAAGATAACATTTCATGGGTTTCTAATGCTGTCAGCTTCAAGAACTGATAACTAACCATCAAGTAAACAGCTATTGACAAGAGCCAAATTATTTATTTGTCTATCGATTGCCTTCACAGTAACTGGAAGCAGTCGAACAGAAGGAGGAAGATTGCCATCATCTTCTAAACCGACAGCAAACCATCTATGTATTGCGTTGTCTACGAACACAATACTTTTATCACTTCGATTATTTGGTCTGCGAGGGACCAAATTAAGATTCTTTCTGAACAAAGGAGCAAGCTTCTCTGGTGTTGGTATTTGTTGGGTAGCGCCACTTGAGTGACGCTTATGTGGAGGAACATAGGACATGATGCGACAAGAAACCACTGTCAATAAACAAGAAACATGGGGCTACGTTAAATCTGCGCGGTATCGCATCAAACTTCCATAAAAAGTGTTCCTTTCTGGTAGGAATGCAATTTGTATCTAACTTACAAGGTGATTTGATGAATTCAGCAAGGGAAAGTGAAAGCTGCAGAAGCAACATGCACAAGAGAATGGTGGACAGCTGCGGAAACGATTACAGCTTGTGAAGATGAAACTTCGACTGCCATCTACCTTTTATAGCGAGAGATCTGTAAAGGGAGAGATTGATGAAGTTTGCTACTACGAGGCAAAATGGAGTTCCTTTCGAAAGAAGTTATACTTTTTTTTCGAAAGAAATTATACTAGACCAACGAGGCAAAGCAAGGTGGATTTTTTAAAATTAAATAAAAATATCCTCTGAAAAAATAATAAGGTGGTAACGTTGTATCTGTTGATTATTAAGCCTTAAATAGTAATACTCTTGAAATTGTAATCAATTAAGAACAAATGAATTGAAGATATGAAGAGGATATTTTTGTCCCCAAAATCAAGATTAAGTCTATTTATTTATAAAACTAAGTAAAAAAATACATGAATGATTATTGAAAATGAATGGTTTTGTCACTTTTATTTTTTTAGTATGCTAATGAAAATGATAGCAAAGCCCACCTAATCACTTCTTTCCTTTATGAGTTGGAACTTAACTGATAATTCAATGAGATCCCCTTCACAATTTACTCCGTTTTCTTAACTTCTGCAGCATATTCTTCATTAAATGCTGCAGTAACCCATCTCGAGATCAGAAATAGTTAAGTCTATAAATTGATTTGATTGTGACTATGTCAGAGTGAGGATTCAGACCAGGGGATTAATTACTATCTTGATGCAGTGTTGTAATTTGGGTTGTGGTCAATCTTTGATTTTGTTCCAACTAATTTTGGATATTGAGAATTATCAAGAATTGATGTAGTTTTAATTTATTGCTATTTGAAACTGATTTGGAGCTACCTACCTTTTCATGAAGAGTATATTCACAAAGTGCAATCAGCCATTTGCATCGACATATCTTGGAGCATCTCTCATGGTAGTTTACCTCCCAATATCAATCCTTAAGGACTGGTTATGTAATGTAAGTTACTAAGACGACGGTATTCTAAAAGTGGCAGAAATCCTCTTCTCCTCTCAAGTCTATTATTGAAATGCAACCCATTTACCCCAGAAAAGAGAACGAGGTAGATCCCTCACCTCAATCTCGGGACAGTGTCAATGTACTGAAACATGAACGAGCACTTACAACACAAGAAATTGCTCGATATGGATTTTACCTTGCCCCTATTTGGTTTCTCACTGACGTAAATTGTAATTTATTTTCTTGTTCTACTGTTTTCTTGAATATATAACGGACATCTTGTTAACTTTAGGAGAACCAAAACATATATTTAGGATGAGCAAAGTGCTCTATGCCGTGGATTACAATCATATGTTCAAAAACAAACTACTTAACTACTTATAATACATTACATATTTATTCTATTCTATATGTCCCATGATATTCATTCTGTTGGTGTACAGTTATATGTCCCATGATATTCATTCTGTTGGTGTACAGTTAGCACTAACTGTTATGGTCTGTTATGGTCAGTTAGCACTAACAGTTGTCCCAAACCTGCATGCTCCATATTTGGTATTAGAAGTCATGCTGCACATGTCTAACACTGTTGGTGTTAAGCACATGTTCAACACTCCCCCGCAAGCTAAATAGTGGGGTCGCCAATGTTGAGGTTGCACAAAACTCTTCTGAAGCTTGTCACGTTCGCTGCCTTGGTGAGTATGTCTGCGAGTTGATCTTCCAAGCGAACAAATGGAATTATGATAGTTCCATCTTCTAGTTTCTCTTTTATAAAGTGCCGATCAATTTCAACATGTTTGGTCCGATCATGTTGAACTGAATTCTCAGAAATACTTATAGCTGCTCGATTATCACATAATATCTTACATGGTTCCCGGATAGGAAAACCAATCTCATCTAATAACTTGTACAGCCATAAGACTTCTGTTAGACCTCGAGCGATTCCCCTGAATTCTGCCTCAGCACTCGAAAGTGCCACCACCTTTTGCTTTTTACTCTTCCATGTTACCAAGTTCCCTCCAACTCTGGCAAAGTAACCTAAGGTTGATCTTCGGTCTATTGGATTCCCTGCCCAATCCGCATCTGTGTATACTTCCACTTTAAGGTGACCATTCTTCTAGACCAATACTCCACTTCCTGGTGACCCCTTTAAGTAGCGAAGAACTCTCACTGCAGCTTCCATGTGATCTGTCTGCGGCTTATGCATGAACTGACTCAACACACCTACTGTGTATGCAATATCTGGTCGGGTGTGTGATAGGTAGATCAATTTCCCTACTAAGTGTTGAAAACGGATTTGATCTGTCGATTCAGCCCCTTCCATTATTCGGAGTCCATGGTTTGGTATGATTGGTGTGTCTGCTGGCCTGAAGTCCATCAACCCTGTTTCCACTAGCAAGTCTAAAATGTATTTTCTCTGTGATATGAAAATACCTGTTTTAGACCGTAGGACTTCAATCTCTAAGAAATACTTGAGTTCGCCCAAGTCTTTCATCTCAAACTCCTGAAAGAGATTTTTCCTGAGTAAGATTATCTCTTCTGTATCATCACCTGTAATAATCATATCATCAACATATATAATTAAACAGGTTACTTGACTTCTTCTCTTCTTGAAAAACAAGGTATGATCCGCATTGCTCTGTCTATAGCCATACTTCCTCATGGATATAGTAAACCTCCCAAACCATGCCATGGGTGATTGTTTGAGACCATATAGAGCTTTATTCAGTTTGAACACGGCTGATCCTTGGAACCCTGTTATGAACCCTGGTGGTGGTTCCATATAGACTTCTTCCTCTAAATCACCATGTAAGAACGCATTTTTTACATCAAACTGATATAGTGGCCAATTTTGGTTAGCCGCTATAGAGAACAAGACTCTTATAGTATCAATTCTAGCCACAGGAGAGAAGGACTCAGAATAATCAATACCATAGGTTTGAGTATACCCTTTCGCCACGAGACTTGCTTTGTTCCTCTCAATCGTTCCATCCGCCTTATGTTTTACGGTGAACACCCATCTGCATCCAACCGTCTTTTTCCCATAAGGGAGATCACACTTCTCCCACGTCTGATTCTTCTCTAAGGCCTCCATTTCTACTTGCATCGCACGCCTCCTTTCTGGATGTTTGACTGCTGATTCCACCGTACTTGCTATATCCTGAGAATATACTGCAGCAGCAAAAGCACGCGCCATTGGTGACAAGCTCCCCCTGACTAGGTTTGCTATCGGATATCGACTTGCTTTTGGGCTATACTCCGGTTCATAGCGTAAAGGAGGAATTCCCTTGTTTCTCCTGGCAGGCAGTACATATCTCTTCTGTACTGGTGATTCTTCCACAAAATTAGAAGTATCGTTACATGGAGCTATAGCAATGGAGTTACTGACCTCAGGGATATCAGTCGAGGTTGATATGGGTGCGGAATCATCTGATACCTGCATTATGAGAATCAACGTCTCGGTGGTTCCACCAACTTGCTCTTTTGGGACTATCTCAGTCAACACTGGTGTGGTCGGAGTGGTTAGGATCAACCAATCTAATGGACTATCCTCATTATTATTCTCCCCCTGAACATGAGATTGGGATGAATAGTAGAATTCTGTTTCCAGAAAAGTACTATCTATCGTAATATACATGCGATTGGTTTTTGGATTAAAGCAGCGGTAGCCTTTTTGATGAATTCCATACCCGATAAACACACATTTGACAGAACACGGATCAAACTTGGACCGATCCGTTTTAGGAATGTGAACAAAGGTAGAACATCCAAAAATATGAGGGTGGAGTGTTCAAGCTGTAGGAGCACTCATATGACTAGATAGTATTTTGAGAGGTGTTTGGAACTGGATTACCTTAGTAGGAAGACGGTTACTAAAGTAGATTGATGTTCCAACAGCTTCTTGCCATAATGAACTGGGAACATTGGATTCAAGCATTAATGCTCTTGTCATTTCTAAAATGTGACGATTTTTCCTTTCTGCTACCCCATTCTGTTGAGGGGTATGTGGACAGGAGGTTTGATGTATGATACCGTTTTCTTTAAGAAATTGTTGAAGTGAAGAGTTAACAAACTCTCCACCATTACCGGACCGGAGTACTTGAATTTGTTTACTAAACTGGGTTTGAATAAGTTTGGTAAACTCTACAAACTTAGTAAAGACTTCAGATTTATGCTTAAGGAAATATACTCAGGTCATTCGTGAATAATCATCGATAAACAAGACAAAATATCTAAAGTCGGTATTCGACATACATTTTCCATTATTTGGAGCTGGTCCCCAAACATCAGAGTGAATTAACGAAAACACATATTTGGCTCTAGATTCAGATATGGAATATGACTGTATATGACTCTTAGCAAGAATACAGGTCTCACATAGAATTTCGTTATTTGACGGAAATAAACTTGGAAATAATTTATGAAGATACCCTCGAGATGGATGACCCAATCTCCGGTGCCATAACCACTGTTGTCTGGTGTTTGGTGACTGTCCCGTGAGCAAGCATTGCAAATATGTATGATTATTTTTAAATTATTTTTTATTTTATAAAAATATTTTTATTTTACAAATAAAAAATTGAAAAATATTTAGAATTTTTCTTAATTTTAGTTTTTTTTTAAATTTCTGCTTTATTTTTCGTAAAAGTAAACTATTCTTAGTCACATCATCATTCCACATGTCACGTCATCATTTTATCTGTCACGTCATCAATTGTTAGTTCTATTTAACGGAAGTAATCGAAAACCAACAAAACGAAACATATTATATCTGAAACAAACAAGATCTATGCTCTTACCGTTGTGTTCAAACATATTACATCTTTTTAAAAACTTAAAAATGGTACTAAATAAAAATGTGTATTTGGGTTTCGATTAAAAAAAAGAAGATTTTTAAACATTAATACACTTATTTATATATATATACATATATATATTAATTTGGTTAAAACTTCTAAAATGTTGACACATAAGAATTTTAAGGTACTTTCTCTATCCTAATGTCAAAACAAATTGTTGTTATTAATCCATGTCATATGTAATTCTGATACATTTTACTCAATTTGTAACTTATGTCACATGGACACTATAGAATACACCCTAAACTTCTCATTTGTTCTCAAATGATACTATAGTGGGCACGCCGCCAAATGATTTGAATTGACATTGATAACAAAAAAATACGTAATTTGAAAGAATTTAGAAAATGTGAGAAAATAATATTTAAGTATGCTTTGAGTATTTGATCGAATCAGTAAAAAAACTAAACCAATACGAAAAGTTCTGTCTAATATACATAATTGTTTTTCATTATTATATAAGAATTAACATTTATATTACTATTATTACATACATAAATCTCTCTATATATATTTCCTAATTGTAAATCTTTGATTTTGAAATATACCTTAAATATTTGATTTAATTATATATAATATTAAATTACAAATACTATTGTATATATTCCTTAAACCACCTCCTTCGTTATTCTATATACCTTAAAATGCCTTAGTAATTACTAATTGTTAAATTTCCTTAATTGTTTTTTTAATGTATACATTAATATTAAAAAAAATATATATTACCATATCATATTAAAATCATAAATCAAATTAGAAAACTAATAAGCTAAAATAATACCTTAATTTAAGAGTAATTATGATAATATTCTAATAATAATGACTAGATATAATATTATTTTATACCTAATTAATTTAATTCTCAATTAATAACGATTACGAATATTTATTTATGTCATTTAATAATACAAATTAATTGTTAATAAATAATTGTTTATATTAACTTAAATGCTAATAATAAATTTTCACGGGTTATTATTTGAACTTACACAACTTCTGATACTTTTTTGGGATTATTTTTAAATTTAAAGATTCTTCACTAACCTAAGCATATAAAAAGTTTAAAGTCACAACTTCAATTTATGTGAATTCAATTTTAATCTTATTTATATTTTTTTTGTAATAATAAATAAATATAATTAGTTTATACTCAATATTATATGTATTAGTTCTATGTTCTAATTGCTTAGATTTTCTTATAGAGTTTGAAATGACATGACAATATTTATTGCGAAGACTTTTAATTTAATAAAATACATGGTTCTAAATTATGGTTTTATTCTCCATAGTTATATTTTGTACCAACTATAAATTTAGAGTTCACCACAATGAATATTGTCACATCATTTCAATTAGGTAGTTTTTTAATTATTTTTTGTCATTTTATTATTATTGTCTACGTTAATATAATTCATAATTATAGTTTAAATACAATAGTATATAATATTTTTGTCTTATAATATATTCATTTTTTTTACAAAGTTCGTTCATACTATAATTTATATTTTATTTTTAAAAAATCCCATTCAAATAACTACATTATTTGAAATATTCAACAACATTATTTTAGTGAAATGATCATAATTAAACTTTTATAAATTATAACATTAAATATAAATATAAGTTATATATGAAGATATTTTTTTTAAAAGTATATACGTATTTTATTTATTATTTTTCTAAAATTTAACACTGCATAATTTGATTATTTGAAGCATGTTTATAATTAATGATTTTATATCAAAATAAAAAAATAATTTTATATTTGTAAATAAATTATATTTTTACAAATTTGTTTATATGGTTTACTTATAATTCGTTATATCCCTTTAATTTTTTATCAAAATATTTATTTTAAAATGAGTGTTATTTCAATTGATTGATGATACAACATTTAATATAAAATGTAAGATGGATGCTATATGAGTATAAAAAATGTGATACTTTAATGAAACTTGATAAATACCTCATAAAATCTTTGCACTAAATTTCATTATCAATTGGATAAAAATAACTTAAGAATAAGAAATAATTGTATGTTATATCAATATTAATAATCTAAATTAAACAAAAAATAAATTAACAAACGTAGTTTATTGTTTTTTAAATTAAATATACTTAATAGATAACAATATTAGTTTATTTTATCTAATTAGATTTAATTTATATACGGTCAAATTACTAGTATATATATATATATATATATATATTATTAAGGCTGAACATGTTTATGTAACCGCCATCAGTTTAAATTACTAAAATACCATTTAATTGCATAAAACTATTAGATACATACATTATTTAATAAACTATTTTAGTCATTTCACATTATATTATTTATCCACCCCACTCTCTATTCATATTATTTTATTATTTTATTATTTTTCTTTCACCATCCACATTCATTTTTTACAATAAAATCTCCATCATTATCCCTCACTCTCCCACTATCTCACCAACCACAATCTCTCCAATCTCCAACATAATTTTGTATTTCACCATCTCTCCAATATTAAGTATCTTAATATTAAATATTAAGTATATTTGGATCCTTAAAATGTAATATTAAGATTATAATATTATTGTTACTAATACGTATTATCTATATTCTTAAAACAGAAGTGGTTTTTGTAACCGCCGTCAGTAAATTGACACAAATACCATTTAATAATCTAATTAGTTTACATTTATCATGACTATTTTGGTCATTTAAATGTCTTCTCAAAAATGTTATAAAAACATATTTCTACGGAGACTCGAACATATGACCTTATTTCGTAAGACCTCACACATATGACCAACGACGACAACGTACACCATTATCACTATCTCTTTCTTTTTTCTCATGCACCATTTTTTTATATATATCGCTCACAAATGAAATTATATTTTCACTTTATTGGACATTAAGAGAACAGTGAATCTAAAGACTTATATCACTTATAAAAGTTATAATATCATTTACAACTGAGAAAATTTAGATTGAATTAATATTTCAAATATGCATTATCTATTATTTGAAATTTAAAATGTACAATATAATCAAGTTTGAAATTTAAAATGTACAATATAATCAAGTGTGAAATTTAAATTCGAGTAGAAGAAGAAAAATCATTATTATTTATCCAATTTTTTAAAAATTATTTTATTTTATTTAATTACTATATCAGTTATTTTATATAACTTTACAATTTTAAATAATAATTTTAATTGTATATTATGTTCTCACGTCGTCATATTTTTCTTTTAGTAATTGTGACTTTTTTAATGTTTCTACAATTAATTATATATATGTTTTTCTTCAAAACATTCTCTCTTCTTTCCAAGAAGTTAAAAAAAAATTGAATTGTGAGCATTGTCATTATAAAAATACATTTCATCTATAAATTAAAATATAATTATAATCAATCAAAATTTACTATATTTATATGTTGAATATACATAATCTATCGCGTGAAACAATAAATACAAAAAAAAAAAATCAAATTTGAAAGGAGATATTCGATTAATGTATATATTTTTTATATTGATAATTATAAATTATGTAGTATTTTCAAATAATGATATTATTAAAATGTTTAAAAGATTATATTATACTTTTTTTAATACTATTAATATTAATGCATAAATGATTCCAGCTGCCCAAAGTTGTTAATATGTTATTACTCCAAACTAATATTATCCAAAATTTAGGTATTACATGTCGATAAAAAAGTAACAAAAATATTTTACTACAAAATTAAAATAACTCTGGTGATGTGTTGAAATAATATTTTACGAATTACTGAAATATAAAAATTAATATTAATTTTCAGTGTTTATTATTTATTATATTTACAAAATATTTTTGGGATTGGTCAAATTTAGATTATATGAGTATTTCTTTACTTAACTCTACATTTCAAATATATCTAAAATTAGCATATGAATTTACATAAATCTCAACCCTACTTTATGAACTCAGGAAATATTAAAGTAAAATAACTCTGAAAATATCAAAATAAAAAAAATAAGGAAAAAGTTAGTCAAATATATCTCATTTTATTTTTTGGGTAATTATTTTTGGTAATTTCTTGATGTTGTCACAGTAGATTTTTTATAATCGTCGTTTCATAGAAATGGTAATGAGTTTGTTAAGAGATCTTAAGAGTATATTAAATGTATTCACTGAAATGTTCGAACTTATGATACAGTTGGTTAAGGCGTGCGTCTTAAATTATAGATACTTACAGCGCCCAGGTTCAAATCCTGGGGATATCGACAGTATAATACTCAAAGAAATGTTGGATGTCGGGAGTATAATACTCAAAGAAAGGTCGGATGTCGAAAAATTTTGGATGTCGGGAGTATAATACTCAAACAAAGGTCGAATGTCGGGAGTATAATACTCAAAGAAAGATCGGATGTCGGGAGTATAGAACTCAAAGAAATGTCGGATGTCAGGAGTATAATACTCAAAGGTCGGTCGGATGTCAGGACTATAATACTCAAAGAAAGGTCGATCGGATGTCGAAGTAAAATACTCAAAGAAAGGCTGGTTGGATGCCGAAAGTAAAATACGTATTTTGTCCAAATATCGACATATATTTTTTTTTATCATATTCTTATAAACAAATATTATAAATATTTATCATGATTGAGATGTTGATATGAGAATTAAACATTTGATAAATATATCTGAAATTAAAATACAATTAAACTTAACTCTGAAAATATTAAAGTAATAAAACAAGAAATAAATTGATCAAATATACAATTTTATTTTTTTGTGCAAATTAGTGGGAATATCTTGATGTTGTCATGGTAGATTTGTAGTAGTCATTATTTTATAGACAAGGTAGTGAACGTGTTAAAATACCTTAAGAGTATATTGAATGCATTCATTGACGAGTTCTGACTTATGAGCGTACGTCTTAAATCTCAAATAGTATGACCGTATAGGACTGAATCTTACGAATGTTGTCTGAGTGAAAATACTCATAGAAAATTCGAGGTTGGTATGAATACTCATACAAAGTTTGAGGTCGAGCATTAGCGATAGTTGGTATGAGATAAGATAGTATGACATGATACATGAGTGAAAATTACTCATAGAATGTTCGGGGTTGAGCATTAAACGATAGTTTATATTATCATGATAGATTTGTAATAGTCGTTGTAATAGCATGTATGAATACTCATAGAAATTAGTTCGAGGTCGGGCATTACACGATAGTTGATATGAGATATTATGACATGGTATGTGAGTGAAAATACTCATAGTATGACTATAAAAATATATTTTGTAATCCACTTAAGTGTATTTCCCTAATGGTTATACTAGACCCCGGCTCGCGCTACGCGCGTGCACGTTGTCGTCGTTGGTCGTGCGTGAAGTCTTACAAGAACATGATCGGGATTCCTTTTGATAGTGTTATATACTCCCGGTCGCTCGAGCAATTTTTTAAAAATATTTAAGAGTTTTTAAATTTTATTATTTCATTATCTTATGCAAATTAAGTTTAGTTTTACATTAATAATATTTTTATGAAGTGATCAATTCTTGTATTATCCTAGGAGTCGGGTTGATCATGTTCTTGTAAGACTTCACGCACGATCAACGACGACAACGTGCACGCGCGTAGCGCAAGCCGGGGTCTAGTATATGTAAAATACTTGAGAAATCCAACTAACACAAATCGGAATATATACAGAACCACCTACCACACCATAAAACACTAAGAAAACATTATCCTAAAAATTAGTCCCATGAAACATAGATTCTCCAGCAGCACATTTCCATTATGAATCAGTAGAGGAACTCAAGAACTTCTCCCACAACATCTTCATTGCATCTGCAAGCATATCCAAAATCTCAGCATCTTCAATCTTCTTCTCCTCCTACAAACATCATGAGAAGCACACCAGATTAGATCAATCCAATCAATTATAAGATTTTACAGTTAAAATCAAATAGAATATATATAGTACCATTAGTTTTGAAGCTAATCCATTCAACTTAAGGTTGATTTCCTGAGAAACTTCCCCATCCAAAGACCTGAAATCAAACCGATCTGCATCTATCACCTCCAGCTTCATGACTGGACTCGAGTAACTTTTTTTGTTTGTGTGGAAAACACAAACAACTCTGTATCTATCTCCACATGAATCCCTCCCTAATGGCCATTTCAATCCACCCTTCACATTGGGATCTATAATTGCAAACTTAATCAGGTTGTTTATCATTTCTTGTTCTTCGTCCTGCAGAAGTTCAAAGTGTATGATCATTATGCAGTTCATACATATATAGGAAGAAAATCCATTCAACTTACACTGAGAGCTGTAAACAATTTCTTGCTGTAAAGAATCATCCGAAGATCAAGATTCGTATGAAGGCAAGAGATGTCACACCTCATCATACGTAATCGGCTTAATTCCATCTATATATTCAATGTAATGCATCGTAAATAAAAGATATTATAGACAGTAAAAACAAAACATAACCTTCTGAAAGTTGAGAGAAGGAAACAACCTTGTAAAGTTCAAGACTGTTGTCTTCCTTCATAACCCGACATTTGCAAGTTACGAATGCATTGGGTTGGGAGTTATCAGACAACTATATGCAGGAAATAAACGAAATTCATAATCATCAGAAGATAAACACAACCGTGAAGAATTTTGCAATATTCTCACCATGATACGATACACATCTTTTACGCCCTCAAATTTGAAATTGATCATCGGAACAACGATATTTACAATGTGTTCGGAATAGGATGAAGGAACACTGGTGTAAAACATTTTCTTCATCTGTCTCAAACATTTTTTAGTAACCAAATCTTTTCTTGATTCATCCATAGGCTTATAGGTCCTGAAAAATTATGAACTTGATTCCGAATCAAATAGCATCACCATAGCAACAAATAAAACATCAAGTAGCTAACCTTTCAAAAAGAACTTTTCCAACTCTTGCAATCAAAGATGGCTTAATATCATCCAACATCCCACTTTTGATTTCACTTCTTATGTATTTGAAAGAAGGAAGGAGATCTAGCAGAACTTTTTCTGCAATGAACACCCATGGCTTCATCAAATCATCTTGGCTCACTCTTCCACCATCTAGCACAATAAAAGTTTTAAAAAATAAGGCTAAAGATAACATTTCATGGATTTCTAATGCTGTCAGCTTCAAGAACTGATAACTAACCATCAAGTAAACAGCTATTGACAAGAGCCAAATTATTTATTTGTCTTTCGATTGCCTTCACAGTAACTGGAAGCAGTCGAACAGAAGGAGGAAGATTGCCATCATCTTCTAAACCGACAGCAAACCATCTATATATTGCGTTGTCTACGAACACAATACTTTTAACACTTCGATTATTTGGTCTGCGAGGGCCCAAATTAAGATTCTTTCCGAACAAAGGAGCAAGCTTCTCTGGTGTTGGAATTTGTTGGGTAGTGCCACTTGAGTGACGCTTATGTGGAGGAACATAGGACATGATGCGACAAGAAACCACTGTCAATAAACAAGAAACATGGTGCTACGTTAAATCTGCGCGGTATCGCATCAAACTTCCATAAGAAGTGTTCCTTTCTGGTAGGATTGCAATTTGTATCTAACTTACAAGGTGATATGATGAATTCAGCAAGGGAAAGTGAAAGCTGCAGAAGCAATATGCACAAGAGAATGGTGGACAGCTGCGGAAACGATTACAGCTTGTGAAGATGAAACTTCGACTGCCATCTACCTTTTATAGCGAGAGATCTGTAAAGGGAGAGATTACTGAAGTTTGCTACTACGAGGCAAGATGGAGTTCCTTTCGAAAGAAGTTATACTTTTTTTCGAAAGAAGTTATACTTTTTTTTTGGTCATTAAAGAAGTTATGCTAGACCAACGAGGCAAAGCAAGGTGGATTTTTTAAAATTAAATAAAAATATCCTCTGAAGAAATAATAAGGTGGTAACGTTGTACCTGTTGATTATTAAGCCTTAAATACTCTTGAAATTGTAATCAATTAAGAACAAATGAAATGAAGATATGAAGAGGAAATTTTTGTCCCCCAAAATCAAGATTAACTCTATTTATTTATAAAAATAATTAAAAAAATACATGAATGATTATTGCAAAATAATAGAGACAATTATTAAAACAATATTAATTAATAATTTTAATTTTTTTTTTTGGTTTTGTCACTTTTATTTGTTTAATATATTAATAAAAAGGGAAAAGTATGAAAAAGATGTAATATATTTGTCGAAATTGGTGACTGGTGATACTTGTTCTGGGCTGTAGGTATTTGATGTAATATGTATCATTTTGTAAGTTTTAGATGAAAACGTTTGTTTCTCCGTTTGTTGTCGCGTTAAAAATCCTCATGTGCCACGCACGTGGCATATTTTTTAAACGTTTAAATAAAATATTTTAGAAATGTCAAAGTTACCCCTACCTTTATTTCACCATATGAATTGAAAGGTTTGAGTTTTATTTCGCGGAGCAACAATCGACCGAATACTAGGAGAAATAGATCATAGCAAATCCATGACCACACTGATTGACTATGTCCTGTGCATCGACCATTGGAATATGACCACACCGGTATGGTTCTTGGAGCTCAAGTACATAGTAAGGTTATCAAGTTGGGATTCACGAATGATACTTTCGCCTAGAATAAGCTCATTGAGATGTATTTGAAGTGTGGCATCTTGAATGACGGGCTTAAGGTGTTCGATGAAATGCCATAGTGACTGGATGTTATGATCTCTCTTCTCCCGCGTAATAGTAGAGTTTGGTTCGTGGGGAAACCATAGCGGCTGGATATTCTGCTTCCTCATCCTCAATCCTTTTCCCTCTCCTTTAAATTTCCTCCCCCTCGCTTCATCCATCCGTCATCATAGCGTTTGATTTCACTATTCGATTCGAATTTCATCTAGTTATTCTAGGTCTGCAATCATGTCGATGGTAATATTCACTTCCTCTTCATTCGGTTAGCATAATTGGATTTGAATGGTGTTGGTAAATGATGCTGTGAAGATGAATTAGATGCGGAAAATGATTCTATAATGCATGATGTACAAATTTCATCATTTAATTAATTGTCTGTGATGGATGATATGATTTTGGTTGTGACCGGGAGTGTATTTCTATTTTCTTCCTTAAAGAATGCAATGTTTGTATAGCGATAGAGATGCTCTAAAATTTTAAGATTCACTTACATGGATGCAATGGTTTTTCTTTATTTGATTCTTTAATCTTGGCGGGATATTCGTGGGAAGGGTGAAGGACTTGTTTTTCGTCTGAAGTAGGAAGACAAATGGATATTTTGTCTATGTTTCTTTTGCATTCGGGCAGCAATTCTGGCTCTCAATCCAGTCATTGTTTTGAATTTTTGATTATACACAAAATAAAACCATTAGTATACAAAGTCAACATATTCTGCACATTGTTATAAAATAATGATTTCATGATATAGTATCATAAGTCATGTGTATGAGATGCTTTGCTTAATGTATACTTATGATATAGTATCATCTTTATGTATACTTTAATGTTGCAGACTTCCTTTACACTCACTTTTGTGAATAGGTGTTTCCTAGATGGCAGGAACATTGGACTTCAACCAAGGTATACGATGGAGACATGATCGTTCTTCAAGGACAAGAGAATGTCTTCCTCTCAAAATTAGCTGAGGGAGTTGAAGATGTTAATAAGGAGCACAGTAGTGACCCCGAATGGTTCCCCCAAATCAAACATCACAAGCATTATCACTCCATGAGCACAGTACTTTATGTCATCTATTTAAGATTCTAAGTGCAAGCAAAAGAAAGCTAGCTAGTCATGGTAATTTGATGTGTCTTGGTGAATGTTGTCATTTTGATGAATTAGAGTTTGTTTTGTGGATTTTGGTGCACTTGGTATTATACGCAAGTATTTTGTAAAGGCAAAGATAATTGAGGTAACAAATATGAGGTTCTTTTGAATCTGCATGGGTTCTGTCTGTTTTGGGTGACAAGTTTTAATTTACAGGTGGAATTCAATTCGGTTCTGTTGGTAGACTTTTTCACCAGTTATTCAAAACATATTACATCAAATTTCAATTGGTTCATAAACATTTTTCATCAAAAACCAACAATTACAAAACGTGAGTTATCCAAAACAACAAACACACTAACATAATTAACCTACAACCGCTCCGCAAACATCGCTACAGCTAATTCACACGCTAACACTTCAACTAATAACAAGTTTTAACATTACAGCAAACAACAGCACCACAAGTACTCCAACAGCAGTAATCCACAACTTTTTCCTTCGACGGACAACAACTTCAGCTTCCATCTTAACAGCTTACCTTTCCCTGCATCAACAATGTTACTTAAGATTGGAAGAGGGAAAATAGAGTAGCTCCCATAACCAATTTTAAGATTACAACAAACAATTCTAGGAGAGATTTTCAAATTGAGAGATTTGGGAGAGATTTTCAAATTGAGACTACAATTAGGGTTAAAAATCAAATAAATCGGCAAAAATACCTTATAATTGAGACGCCCATAGAACATTCGACTGAAATGGTGGGTCATTGTTGGTGGGAGAGTCAGAGATCCGATAAGGAAGGGACAAACACTTCGAAGTATAACAACATCGTGAATGAAGAACAAATAGGGACGAACACTGCATATAACAACACTGAAGAAGACAGGGGCATTTGAGGAATTTCACACTACACGGAGGTCACGTGCAAGGCATGTGCGCACTTAACGGTTGTTTTGGACGGAAACTTAACGACTGCATCAAAAACCAACAACAACAAACATGTTGCATCAAAAACAACAAATGTGTCGCTTTCACCACATTGAGCAAACATATTACATATTTTTCATATTTTTCCCTAATAAAAATGATAGTAAAAATATCTAGAAATAAAATTTTATTTATTTTCTATTTAAAAAATATATTAAGTGTATAAATATTAAAAAAAAAATCACATTTTTAATATATTAATGTCCATATAATACTTTTAACTTAATATTTTTTATGACTTCTATTAATTTTAAATATCATGATTTTCAAATATTACACAAATATATAAAACTAATACAAGTCATAAAATCATAATATTTAAGCTAAAATATTATATGGACATTAATATATTAACAAATATGAAAAATATTTTTATATCAATTCGAAAATCTAAATGTTTAAACTAAATTATCTACTTACTAAAAAATTGAAAGTATACATATAATTAAATTATAGCTGTTAACTTAAAAAATTACTTTTTGTTTTGTTAATTATTATATAAAGTAAATATTTTCAAACCCAAATTAAATTTCAGCTCCCACAAGCGAAAGGCCTCCTAATCAATCACTTCTAATCACTTCTTTCCTTTATGAGTTGGAACTTAACTGATAATTCAATAAGATCCCCTTCACAATTTACTCTGTTTTCCGTTCTCTCCTCTCCCTTTTCCTTCCCCCTCTCCGTTTTATTGACTCCATTTCAAGATCTCCACTACCCCATAACTTCTGTAGCATATTCTGCAGTAACCCATCTCGAGATCTCAAAGTTGAATCTTTGAGCAAAGTGGAAGAAAAAGAACCCATCACTTGCTCAAAGATCTGAAGCCACCAAATCGACTTCATCTGCTTGATTTGTCATGGGTTGGAAATACAAAGCGGGTTTGTTTCTATTGCTGCTGTGGTTGTAATATGGGTCACCTCTGCGTAAGTCACCCAGGTTAAATTTGCTATCTTTCTGATGAATTTGTGGTCATGTTGTTTTTCTTTGACCTCAGGTGATAATAGTATTGCTAAGTTAGGTCTAAAAATTGATTTGATTGTGACTATGTCAGAGTGAGGATTCAGACCAGGGGATTAATTACTATCTTGATGCAGTGTTGTAATTTGGGTTGTGGTCAATCTTTGATTTTGTTCCAACTAATTTTGGATATTGAGAATTATCAAGAATTTATGTAGTTTTAATTTATTGCTATTTGAGACTGATTTGGAGCTACCTACCTTTTCATGAAGGGTATATCGTATATTCACAAAGTACAATCAGCCCATTTGCATTGACATATCTTGGAGCATCTCTCATGGTAGTTTACCTCCCAATATCAAATCCTTAAGGACTGGTTATGTAATGTAAGTTGCTAAGACGACGGTATTCTAAAAGTGGCAGAAATCCTCGAACCACTACCGAATCTTCTTCTCCTCTCAAGTCTATTATTGAAATGCAGCCCATTTTCCCCAGAAAAGAGAACGAGGTAGATCTCTCACCATCTCTCACCTCAATTTCGGGTCAGTGTCAATGTAATGAAACATGAACGAGCACTTACAACACGAGAAATTGCTCGATATGGATTTTACCTTGCCCCTATTTTGTTTCTCACTGACGTAAATTGTAATTTATTTTCTTGTTCCACTGTTTTCTTGAATGTACAACGGACATCTTTCGAACACTTTGGTTTCCTAATCTTGCAGTATCTGTCGAATGCAGCCCTTTCACGAACAAGTGTTGCTAGATATTTGTGTAATACAAATAAATATATGGGTTAATTACCTCAACCGTTACCTATGTTTGGCCTATGTGATTAAAAGGTTACTCATCTTTTTTTGTGTAGCTGAAACGTTACTTAAGTTTGAACATGTGACTGAAAGGTTACTCCGTGAACTTTCCGTCCAATCTGACCGTCAAAGTGGCACGTGCACAGCACATGACCTAAATAAAACGATTTGAAGACATTTGAAATGACAATAATGCCCTCCTGTCACCTTTGCAACGTTTCCCCCTCGATTTATACACATTCCCACACTCAACTTCCCATAATCTGATTTCATCCACACCGAAAGAACCGAGAGAGAGTGCAGCGATTTTCTGGCGATTTTGTAGGCGATTTCCTGACGATTTTTCTCTGCGACGCAAGTGTAGTCTTCGACCGAAGTGAGTCTCCAAGTAAGTTCGTTTTTTGCCTTCGATTGAACTCCGTTTAGGGTGTCTGTACGCATTCTTGCTATTTTCGCATGTTCGTTCTGTTGTTCCTCTGTTTCCCGAAGTGAATCGTCGATTAGGCATGATATTAGGGCTTGGATGTTTGTTTTCGGTACGAAACAAGGAGATTGCTGCATAATATGTTCTTATTTGGTGTTGTTTGGGCGATTTGTTCCCGATTGCTGTTGAAGTTCGGTTTGTAGGTTAGGGTTCGGTTTGTAGGTTGCAGATTTGTTAACAAAGCTTTGATTTTGAGTGTGAAAGTTTTGTTTTTTCAGTTTGTACATGCTGTTTTTGATTTGATTCGGTTGGTTATTTGTTTACAAATGCTGTTAATGAAGTTTTTGCTGTGTGAATTTGTTGTTTGCTGGTTACGTTTGTTCCGCATTATGTTGTTAATGTGTTATCTATGTTCACAGGAATGGCATCCAAAGACAACCTTCATACGCTGTACATTATGTATGGTGGTAAGTGGATTGAGAAATCTGGAATTCACGTATACGAAAGTCAGGAGAAGCCCTTCGTCATAGGTTGGGAGAACATGAATTACGAGTTCATATCCGGATTAGCCCAGATATATTGCAATCTATCGGACGATGGTGGACTTCTGTACCTCCCACCGAATGGAAACCCGAGTTCAGATTTGCGGATAATCAGTAAGGAGAAGGACATTCCCGTACTGTTGGAGTCGCAAGGAAGTTGCCCTAAAATAGAACTTTTCGTGGTGCCTCCCCTAACCCAAGAGGAGTGTTTGAAGGATCCCTTCATGATGAGGATTCGCAACAAAATGGTTGAGAAGGCAAAAGCAGGAAGACGGAAGGAACCGAACATCGACATTGGTAAGAAGCGTGACAATGGTAAAGAAAAGGTACCGGTTCGTGACAAAGGTAAGAAACCGGTTGTTGAGGAAGATGACAGTGACGACTCTATTTTTGAGGATGATGTGACCCTAGCCAATCTTTTAGACGAGTTAAAGAACTTCAGGTTTGAGGGCGAGACGAGCGAAGACTCGGTTGAGGCTGGTCCATCGTGCAAAGAGGGTGCGAAAACCAGGAATGAAGACGGACATCCAAAGCAGAAGAGCCCGATAGAGAAGGAATGGCCATGGGAAGTCCCTGGTTTTGGGCCGGATTTGAGTGACTGCAGAAGCGATACGTTGGAGATGGGTGGAGACCAAGTCGTCCAAGATGATGCCACGACTTGTGCGTTTTATAAACATTACAAGGATGAGAAGAATTCTGGTGATTTTGAGCTGCAACTGGGCATGCTATTCGGCAGTCGGGAAGCATTCAAGCAGGCCATGAGAGACCATGCCATCTTCCATGGATATGACATTGTCATCCCGGTGAACAACAAAATCCGGATGGAGGTATACTGCACCCACAAGTGCGGATTCCGGGTTATTGCGAGGACGGTTAACAAAGAGAGCACGGTTCAGATACGGGATTTGGTGAAAGAACATAACTGTCCCCGTTCTCACATTAACCACAACGTCGGGTACAAATGGGTGTGCGATCATTTCATAGGTATGCTTCGGGACGACCCGAAGATAAGGGTAAGTTTTTTCATTGCTGTCAATGCTGTTTCGTACTGTCAATGTTGTTTCAATGCTGTTTCAATGATGTCCATGTTGTTATGTCAATGCTGTTTCGCACTGACTTTGGTTGTCATGCAGAATCGCACTATTCGTGGTGAGATCCTACGACGCTACGGCTGGAAGGTGAATCGCTTTGTCGTTGCAAGGGGGATGAAACTTGCGAAGGACAAGTTGGCTGGAGATCGCACTGCTGAGTACGGTAGGGTGCGGGACTACGCTGCGACTTTAATTGAGCACAATCCCGGAACGACCGTGGTGGTGCACGTTGATTCCATCTCGAGTCCACTACGACCCCGGTTTGAAAGGTTGTACGTCTGCTTAGACGCTTGTAAGCAGGGATTCTTGAAGGGTTGTAGGCCATTCATAGCACTTGATGGCTGTTTCCTGAAGGGTCCCGATGGTGGACAGCTGCTATGTGCAGTGACGAGAGACCCGGACAATGGTTTGTTACCAATTGCGTTCGCTTGGGTGGAGGCTGAAAACCAACAATCATGAAGTTGGTTCTTAGAAATACTTGTGAGCGATATTGGCAGTGACAAAAGGTGGACTGTTATGTCCGACAGACAAAAGGTAAGCATATGTTGTTTGCTGTTCTGTGTTCTTTCATGTTCTGTATTCTGTGATTAAATGGTATCTTATGTTCTGAATATGTGATTAAATGGTATCTTATGTTCTGAATTTGTGATTAAATGGTCTCCTATGTTGTGATAAGTGTGCTCCATCTGTTACTACGCAGGGACTCTGTCAGGCAGTTGAAGATTTGTTCCCCAGGTCTGAACATAGGTTTTGCATGCGCCATATATACCAGAACATGCAAGTTCGAGGTCTTGGAGAAGCGGAAGTCCGAAAGAGAGTTTGGTCGGCTTCTTGTGCATACACGTACCAGCGACATAAGTGGCACATGGACTTGCTGCTTAAGGCTAACAAGAGGGCGTGGGATTACGTCTCATCCATTGACACCAACACTTGGTGTCGATTTCAGTTCCGCCAAGTGTCAAAAACCGACTTGGTTGTGAACAACATATCTGAAAGCTTCAACAACAAGGTAATTAACATAAGGGACAAGCCTTCAGTGACATTGGTCGAGGAGTTGAGGTTGATGTTGATGAGGGACTTTGAGAAAAAGAGGACATCCATCACCAGTCAGTCTGGATCACTAGGTAGGAATATTGTTAGAAAGTTGAAGAAAATCACGGATGGCATTAGTGGTTGTGAGGTCATATACGCTGCGGATGGAGAATACGAGGTGCATGTCGCTCCGCACGTCTCATACAAGACGGATATTAACGGAAGGATTGCCCGTAGATCCACCAACTTTTAAAGCACGTTCGGGAAGGCCGAAAAAGAAAAGGGTGCGGAATGCCTTTGAGGAGCCTGCCCAAGGTTCAACCAGGTTGAGTAGGAGTGGGTTAAGGCAGTACTGCTCGACATGTGGAGAAGCAGGCCATAACAAGAGAGGCTGTGATCGAAGACCGAACCAACACACAGAATCGGTATGTTGTCGTCATTAACATGTAGGTTCAGTTTTGTCAATAACTTACAAATAAGTTTGTCATGTTCAGGATGCTGGAGGACAAACGTCAGAGCAAGAGCCACCACCAAAGAAGAAGAGAACAGTGCGTCGCCAATTGGATGATGACGTTATCCCGACGCAGTCGAGCCAGACCACAACCCGTTCAAGGCGCAAAGCAGCTGAAAGAGAGAACGAACCAACACATGCACCTCAAACATCAGTTCCTAAGGTGAAAAAGCAGGTTCGACAAAAGCTCCCAACCCGCAAAAGCGCCCCAGCCATACCTGCCGATCCAGCTCCTGCAGAAACAGCCACACATGTCGGAACAGCTCCTGCAGAACCAGTCGGTAATGTCGAACCAGCTACTGCACAACCAGCAGTTACACCGAGGAAACGTGTGAAAACGCTAGCAAAAAGGGTGAGTACATCTGTCTTTCACATGTTCGTGTTATCTTCACATATTAACGTTGCGGGTATGTGTAGGCCCACTCGAGCAGTCCGGCGAAACTAGCGAAACTGAAGAAAAGAAGAGAACAACCAACTGTTATAGAGATTGATGATACTACAGATAATGAACCCGTTCTTTCACAGTCAAGAGAGTTAATGGTTGTGGATCAGCCGCTCAAGACGGTCCTACCCAAGAGAACGAGGCAATTCTGGCGATCTACACAGTAGAGTACAGTCGTGGTCATTTTGGGAAGGTCTGTTGTCACGGACCTATTTTGGGAATATAGGATAGATCATGTTTTGGGATGTATTCTGACTTCTGGTTGTTGATGGATTATGTCGGATTCTGTGTTTTCGGATGTATTCTGAATTCTGGTTGTTGATGGATTATTATGGATTCTGTGTTGTTGGATGTATTCTGTTTTTAGTAACGGTTGGGTAACAAAATGTCCAAACTTACGTAACCTTTTAATCACAGTACGTTGAACATAAGTAACCTTTTAATCACATTTCACAAACTTAAGTCACCTTTTAATCACAGTTCAGAAAAGATAAGTCACCACCTTCGCAAAATAAACATTGTTCTTCTTCATCCATCAGTTTCAGTTACAGACACACAAGCAGTGACAGACACAGGTACTACTAACTTCTGTTAATTGTGCGCAATTGAACTTAGAACCAAAACAACAACAACAACCATGACAAAGACTACAACTAACTTCCGTTTGGGTCGACTTTCAACAGCTCGGTTTTTCGCAACCTCCAATTGTTCTTTCAAATGGTTCTCTCTTTGTTGAAATTGCATCACTGCAATCCGACCATAAGGACACATAGCTGGATCTTCCCAGTCAAAAAACCCACATCCGGAGTTCTGTACAGACTACGAAACAAGAAACGACAAACAATTACATCAGATTTGACGAGCGAAGGTTCGATAATAAGGATCTATGTTTCGAATTACTGCAGCAAAACGAATTAGGGTTGCAAATTAGGGTTACCCACTGTCAAATTACCTCAAAATTTGGGCAACCATGGAATCGGCGCGAGAAATTTTGCCACGTACCAGCTGATTTCACCGAGCACACAAGCCCACAGTAGCACATTCGCAGACGGGAAGCTCCGTGGTGGCCATTCGCAGACGCAGAAGAGATGGACCGAGAGCTAACCTTTCTACGGTTCTCAGAACCCATACGACAGCATTCATCAGAGTTCATGGCTGCAGATCTTCGGTTCTTCAGTTCTTCGATGGTGGAGTTCTTCAGTTCTATTTCGCGCGCAAACTTCGACTCCTCTGGTTCTGGACAGCACGATGAATCACCTGTTAAGTAGACAGTATGTTGGGGGTAGTTTGGGCACTTCAACTTACAGGTTAATCACGTGACAGGCACATGGTGGTACTTAACGGGAAGAAATAACATCAGTTAGGTCATAGTAACGGTTCAGTCACATGTGTCAACTTAAGTAACGGTTGAGCTCAAGTTTGAACGGTTCAGTCACATTGTCAAACATAGGTAACGGTTGAGGTAATTAACCCTAAATATATTTATCATTCTTAGGGATCGTATGATAATTAAATATTTGATAAATATATATGAAATTAAAATATAAATAGTACTTACTCACCCATAATTTATGAACTTTGAAAATATCAAAGTAAATAAATAAGAAAGAAATTGATCAAATATCTTATTTTATTTTATTTTTTTTGCAAATTAGTGAGAATTTCTTAATGATGTCATAGTATATTAATAATCGTTGTTTTATAGATATGGTAGAGCGTGTTAAAATATCTTAAGAGTATATTGAATTTATTCATTGACAAGTCATGACTTATGAGTGTATGTCTTAAATCTTAAATGGTATGAGCGCATAAGACCGAATCTTGGGGATGTTGTCAGGGTGAAAATACTCATAGAAAGTTCGAGATTGGTATGAATACTCATATAAAGTTCGAGGTCGGGCATTAAACTATAGTTGGTATGAGATGAGTTGCATGGTATGTGAGTGAAAATAGTCATAGTATGACTATAAGGGGGTGTTTGATTGAATGTATTATTTAATACACGTATTAGTTAATAATGTGTTTGGATGAGATATGTATTAAAATATACTTATACATGTATAACTTAAGACACTGTTTGATTCAGTATAAAATTATACATAAAGTGGCAAAAGACTTAAATACCCTTAAATTTATTTTTCAATATAAATAAGTTGTACACATGAATTGATTTATTTTTAGAAATAAAATATATTCATATTCAAAAAACTTGAAAAAAAAAATACGAACACAAAAGTAAAATAAAATAAAATGATATAGTATTCTCTTTGAGTCATGATCGATTTAATCCAATTCAACTCTGCTCTTATGCTCTTTGCAATTTCATCCTTAAAATGTTACATCCATGCATAAAGCTTCGAAACTTTCATGTTCCCAAGCGACTTTGTGTGATTGATTTTTGATTGAAGAGAAAAAATAGTGTATTGCATTACTTTTGCAAATATGTGGAACTACATGATTTTATAAATAAATAAATAAAATATAATTTTACAAATCAATTTTGGGAACAACATGACATGTGAAACTACACTTAACAAAATATAGAGACGAAATGATTATATAACCGCTTTTAAGTTTTTTCCTCAGGACACATGCACATAAATTAAAAAGAAATAGAGCAAATGATATATGTTTGTTTAATGTTATTTTTAATATATATTTTTTAACAAATATCAAATAGACGATTAAGTATTAAAATATTATTGAGTAAATATGTCATTGATTTTTTAACTATTGTTTTTTAAAATATTAACTATGTGTTACCATATATCATCGTCGAAATGAACTTATAAATTATTTTTGGATTCGAATGCTATTCAACAACTGTTGTTGTATTTGACTTAGTGATTCATTTATTTTAAAATAAAACATATATGAAAGAATTAATGAAGAAAATTTATAAATAGTATTACATCATTTTATTTTTCATTTAATATATTACTTTTTTTTATTAATTATTTTAGATAATCTAAGTAAATAATAATTTTAAAATATTTTATATTAAAATTCATAGAGTTTGATAAAAACTAAAAATTAATATGATAAACTATTCTTAGGTAGGATTAATAGACTTAGAGTAGTTAAGTATTTTTTTACCATGTATTAAATAATACCATGGTTAGATTATGTATTAGTTAATACCAAATTAATACTATAATTGTGTATTAGCTAATACATATATATTAGTTAATACATACCATTATCTTTAATCATACATTGTATTAATTAATATTAATACATAGTTAATACCCCAATCAAACATCCCCTAAGTGATTATAAATAATGCGCAAAGTCAAATTTATCAAATATCGACATATGTTTGTTTGATCTTATTCTTAGTAACAAATATTTGTATATTACTTTATAATGCCTAGGAATAAACATTTATAGTAACAAAACTATTATATGTAGTCACCAACAAAAGTTTTAGTTAAAAAATTGAGATTTCAAAATAATTATCAATATATATACTCGAATGGAGGCTACAAAATTGTTTTTTAGGTTTATCAATTAACTGTTCAATTTTGTTATAGTAAGGACGAAAATGTGCATCATAATTTTATTTAATTATATTCTTTTCATTTAGCTATATCAATTAACTGTTAAATTTTGTTATAGTTAAGAAGAAGATATACATCTTAATTTATTTAATTGTATTTGGTAATTTGAGTATACTCTTTTCATTTACTACTAATCATATTATTTCTATATCTATATTATTCTCTAAGAGTCAATTTTCATTCACTCAAGGGGTAATTACTTCAATGGTTAAGACTTATATATTTGTGTAATATCTATATTCATATTGCTTCTATATCTATATATCAATATATGTCTTATAAAGTGTTGGATCGTGATTTCCTGAATGCTGATCTGGCAATGAATTGAATGCCAAGGAGATGGTGATTGCGCGCTTTCGCCTGAGCTCCGGTGAACCTGCAAGTAGGGGAGCGCAACAGAGGGGGTGCCTCTGGGTCCCTCTCCGATGCTTAAATGAGTATATGTGTGTATAAAACTCAAAACGTATTGAATGTATGTAAAGCAAAGGTATTTATAGAGTAAGAGATACCAAACCGTATAAGGTAACTGTATATCTTCGTGAATATTGTGTTGTTGAAGATTTAGATAGTAGATATTGCGGTTACAGCGAGATATTGCAGTTACCGTATCTAATCTTTAGTGAATATGTGCCCGAGATATGCGGGATATCGTGGCTATATCCTTATTAACGGTTGGTGGGACCAGAGGAGAGAGGCAAGGCTCTCTTTATGGCGAGCACTCTTATGGCTGCGACCTTGATTGTTGGCGAGCACTCCCATGGCGAGCAGTGGGAGGCTTTGACATTGGCCAATGGCGACCTGAAGTGGCACTTTGGCGTCCACTTTAGTTTGGATTCGATACTGGACCACTTTATGAGGGCCAGAGTAACCTTACTGTGGGTTGGCCTTGTTTAAATGGTATGGGTTTCACCCCCTGCAAATTTATTGGGCCTTCGAGGCCTTTCCCATATTGGGTCGTCACTATCAATACCCAACATTTGCCCCCGAAGCTTGAGTGAAGTTTCTTCGGTCGAGCTTGATTTTGTGATAGGGTTTAAGATAGTGACTTTTGGAATGGATCTTTTGCTTTCCTTATCTGCTATTTGTGCATTTTGATGCTCTGTATCCTTTGGCGAACGATTTTGGTTGCGTAGAGTTTTTCGGAATGTGTGATACCTTACCCCATTAGGCGAACGCTTTGGGTTTCCAGGGTTTATGGATGCTCATTCTTCACTCTTTGTGCGAACACTATCGTTGCGAGGGTGTTAGGAGAGGTCTGGTATAGCTTTTGGCAATCACCTTTTTTGTGTAAGATTTCGAACATTTTAATGAATAGACAGTTAGCGAAAGTCGAGAGGACTTTTGAGGCATGTCCGTCTCTTTGTCTTCCGTAACCAGTGGGCAGACTCACAGGTTTTTCGTGTCGTTCCAACCTTTTGTCTCCCCGATGTAACCATTGGAATTCTGACATTACTTCGGTTTTACCCAAAAAGGGTGTAATCATTATCTGAGCCGTTTCTCACATGCCCGTTCGGTTTCCTTCGTTTTGGCTAAAAAGGCTGAACTTTAGCATTTAGTCTTTTACGCACTCAATTCATTTGCATTCCAGAGTTCATATCTTCTTTCAGCCCTCTGTTTCAATTTTTCATTTCTCTCTTTTTATCCTCGAAAAAGCTTTCTCAGCCAGAACGGGATACTCCTTCGAGCTTTGGAGAGCTGTCGGGGAATGATCGGAACATCATTGATGACTTCTTCCGACATCATAGGCAACCAAACTTCTGTTCAATCCGCTCAGGGGCGGAAACTTCAGAGTCGATGCTTGGGTTAGCGGGCATTCATCAGTTCGTACAACTGACGCTCAAGGTCGGGGTTCATCATTCCACGCCAGTCTTTATTGATTGGATAAATTTCTGACCCCTCAGTCTGGGACCTAAATTCATTGACCGCACTTGAGGACCTAAATTCTTCAGTCTATTTTCCAAGCGGGCTAAGACGAGGTTGTTAGCTGCCTAGGCGTCTATGAGTTTCGGATCAAGGATGTCGACCAGTACTCTGTTTGGCTAGAGGCAGAGAATGGTGACCTCAGGGCTCAATTGAAAGAGTCCTGGGTGCAGAGGGATGCCTCGATGGCTGAGCAGGAGCATCCTTCCTTAAATCATAAGGTTGTCCCATCCCCCCTTAGCGTGGACTTTAAGAAGTCCAAGGAGTTCTCTGTCTGCGCCTTGGAGGTGATAAAGGCCGAGGCTGCTTCCTACCTCCAGATCTTGGTCGACGAGATTCAAGGGATTGATCCCAAGTTTCCTCTATGGGAGGTGAGGTCTCTTCAGGACTTCATTGAGAGCGGCTACACCAAGGAAGCTCCTTGGCGATGAGGCTGCCCCCGAGGCCGAGAAGGAGACTGCATCCCCTGATGAACCCAGACCTTGAGGTCTCAGGCCTTCAGGCGACCGAGTCGATGCAGAGTTTCAGGTCAAGGGAGCCTATTCATCCTCCTGCTTTTTGCTCATCCTTCTTTTTATCGATAATCACGTTTACTTCCCTTTGTTTTTGGGATAGTTGTAATTATTCTTTTGATTTCAGACTCGGATATTATTATAATGAACGCCTTTAATTTCGTAAGCCTTTACTCTTTTTCGACTTCGAATGTGTTTGGTCGTTCCTCCGATATCTTTTCGTTCGAACGCTTTAGGAAGTTTTACCATATTTGTTTTCAACTTCTCTTTAGCTTATGTAGGAGAGTCTCGCCATATAGGATCTTGGACCATCCATTCCCTTCACCAAAGTTTTTTAAGGGAACTGTTACTCGAAGATCATACCTTTAAGGAAACTATCATCTTTTGTAGATGTGTTCGCTTTGTTAAGGTTTTAGACCTTTGGAGTGTTCGTCTAATCCCGGGGAACTGTTACCCGAGGCTCATTCATCTTTTAGTAAGTGGTCGCCCTAGGTTCATTCGCCCACTTTCTTTGTGTTTGTTTCGCAAAGGAACTGTTACCCTTGATATGGATTCATTCGCTTTGGATGTTACTTCTCAATTTTTGCCCAACTTATAAGAGAACGGACTCCTTGACGGATTGCTCGCTTTTTGCGCTAGGACTTATGTCTGATTTTTATATTTAGGCCTTATTTGCCTAACTTTTTCCTTAGGTCTTTTCGCCTGATTTTGATAACAGGTCTTGTGCCTGACTTTGGCATCAGGTCTTTCGCCTAACTTTGGTGCTAGGTCTTTCACCTGATTCAGTCATCAGGTCTTTCAGATCTTTTGGTTTGCCTAACTTTGGCGTTAGGTCTTTTTGCCTAACTTTGGCGTTAGGTCTTTCGCCCAATTTTGGTATCGGGTCTTTTTGTTTCGTAAGCCTTGGTTTTTGTTTGACTTCGAGTATACTTGGTTGTTCTTCCGATGTCTATCTTGCTTTAAAGCTTTAGGAAGTTTTACCATACTTGTTTTCAACTTCGCTTCAGCTTTTGTAGAATAGTCTCGCCTTTTTGTTTTCATTCAAAGGGTCTTGGACCTTTCTTTGGAGGAAACGTTACCCTTTAGAGGTTCTTTTCGCTCCTTTAGGTTTCGGGGGAAGGACCGTGGCCTCTTATCGGCTCGTCCGTTCCTTTCGCCATGTTTCTTAAGGAAACTGTTACCCAAGGATTATGCCTTTAAGGAAACTGTCATCCTTTATGGATTCGTTCGCCTTTTAGGATTTTGGTCCTTAGATTCGTTCGCCTAGTAGTAGGAAACTGTTATCTAAGATTTGCTCGCCTTTTAAGAAGCTGTTACCTCGGATTCGTTCTCCCTTTTTGGGGAACTGTTACCCAAGATTCGCTTGCCTTTTTAGGAAGCTGGAAAGCTTTAGGAAGTTTTACCATACTTGTTTTCAACTTCGCTTCAGCTTTTGTAGAATAGTCTCGCCTTTTTGTTTTCATTCAAAGGGTCTTGGACCTTTCTTTGGAGGAAACGTTACCCTTTAGAGGTTCTTTTCGCTCCTTTAGGTTTCGGGGGAAGGACCGTGGCCTCTTATCGGCTCGTCCGTTCCTTTCGCCATGTTTCTTAAGGAAACTGTTACCCAAGGATTATGCCTTTAAGGAAACTGTCATCCTTTATGGATTCGTTCGCCTTTTAGGATTTTGGTCCTTAGATTCGTTCGCCTAGTCGTAGGAAACTGTTATCTAAGATTTGCTCGCCTTTTAAGAAGCTGTTACCTCGGATTCGTTCTCCCTTTTTGGGGAACTGTTACCCAAGATTCGCTTGCCTTTTTAGGAAGCTGGAAAGCTTTAGGAAGTTTTACCATACTTGTTTTCAACTTCGCTTCAGCTTTTGTAGAATAGTCTCGCCTTTTTGTTTTCCTTTTATTTGATTTAAGACTTGGCTTCTTTTATTGAATGCCTTTATATTCATAAGCCTTTTATTCGACTTTGAACATGCTTGGCTATTTATCCAACGTCTTAATCATAATTACTCTTCGACTTCCTTTTGACTTGTAATGTCTTCGACTCTTGAAGTCTTAGACCAAGCATAAGTCGATCCTTCTAAGGAAAATACTTCTGATACTTAAAAGCATAAACTTCTAAGTTCAAAGAGATATTACCCTCTTTGAAGTTTAGACCTTCGAGGTCATCCTAAGGCTTTGTCATCCATAGTGATCGCCTAAAATTCTTTGTTAGCAGATCCCTTTGTTTAGTTTTGGCGTCTGCTTCTCATCTTGCCTAACTTTATTGCTAGGTCTTTTGGCCTGACTTTGGCGTCAGGGATTTTTTGTTTTGCCTAGCTTTATTGCTAGGTCTTTTGGCCTGACTTTTGGCGTCAGGGCTTTTTGTGCCTGATTCGGTTATCAGGTTTTTGCCTGACTCTTGGCGTCAGGTCTTTTGAGGTCTAACTTTATTGTTAGGGCTTTTGTGGCCTAGTTTTGTTGCTAGGGCTTTTGGCCTGTCTTTGGCGACAGGGCTTTTTGGCCTAGCTTTGTTGCTAGGGCTTTTGGCCTGTCTTTGGCGACAGGGCTTTTTGGCCTAGCTTTGTTGCTAGGGCTTTTGTGGCCTATCTTTGGTGATAGGGCTTTTGGGGCCTAACTTTGTTGTTAGGGCTTTTTTGTGGCCTATCTTTGGTGATAGGGCTTTTGGCCTGACTTTGGCGTCAGGGCTTTTGTGGCCTAACTTTGTTGTTAGGGCTTTTGGCCTGTCTTTGGCGACAGGGCTTTTTGGCCTAGCTTTGTTGCTAGGGCTTTTGTGGCCTATCTTTGGTGATAGGGCTTTTGGCCTGTCTTTGGCGACAGGGCTTTTGTGGCCTAACTTTGTTGTTAGGGCTTTTGGCCTGACTTTGGCGTCAGGGCTTTTGTGGCCTAACTTTGTTGTTAGGGCTTTTGTGGCCTATCTTTGGTGATAGGGCTTTTGTGGCCTAACTTTGTTGTTAGGGCTTTTTTGTGGCCTATCTTTGGTGATAGGGCTTTTGTGGCCTAACTTTGTTGTTAGGGCTTTTTTGTGGCCTATCTTTGGTGATAGGGCTTTTGGCCTGACTTTGGCGTCAGGGCTTTTTTCTTCGATTTGCTTCGAGTGAACATGTTTATGAAGGAATCACTTGCTTGTATGGTCCTTCCCACTTAGCTGAAAGTTTATTCTGACTGTCCAGCCTTGTGAATTCATTCCTTCAACATTCCTATCTTTATCAGCTTTTCGATGTCGCGCTTGTGCTATCTGCAATAGCTCTCGGTGTCATTCCCCATGGGCTGACCACTCTTGCGGGGTCTCGGTGGCCTTTCCAGAGACCTTTCCATCTCGACTAGTACCGCCGAGATCTGCCTGTTTAAAGGCGTGAAATACTCGGGGACCTCTGGATGTCTTGGTCCTGGGTTTTCCGATCTAGGCTTTTCTCGACCCTTCTTACCCTTCTTGATCCTGCAGAGACACCAAAGAACCAAGACGGCGCCGAACCCAAAAGGGTCGACAGAAATAATAGGGCTAAGTGATTCGGATCAGTCGACTTACCCAACAGAGAGGCTTCATGCTTATTAACATGTATAATGGGGGCGCCTCCACCTCTATACTCGGGGATGGCCCTGACGACGACATCCTTTGGGGTCTTGACGCGTTGTTCTTTGAGTCTCTTAGTGATAAGCTCCTCAACTTGGTCAAGAGTGAATTGGGGTTGCTGTCCTCCAGTCGGTGCAGAACTTGATGGACTGACAGAGCGAGTGACCGCCGGCGTCTCAGTGGAGGCCGGAGGTAAGGATTGGTGTCCAAAAGTCATCTCTTGATCTTCTTGAGGGGCTGTGGTGCCAGGATTTCCAGTTTCTGATTCCGGTGGCCCCGCAGGACGAGGATCCTCATGAGGAGCAGGGGTTTTTCTGCGGGCCTGTCCTATGATGGTTTCCAAGAGGGATATCATCTCTGCGGTTACCTGAATGGTTTCCCAAGCCACTTGGATGGTTTGTCGATCTGGAATCTCTGCGACGTTTGGAACAGGGGTCGTTCTCGAATTGCCAATGTGTTCACGTGCCGGTCTCGGAGGGACGGCATCACAGACTGCTTGGCTAGCAGGTTCTTGGTGGAGTGCGAAGCGGCAGCGGAATTAGAGCTATCCGAGGATTGTTCGTTAGCTTCTTTCCGATGATTGCGGTTAGAGCGAGTATGTATGACTGTTTTGCTCGTTTTCCCACAGACGGCGCCAAATGTTGGATCGTGATTTCCTGAATGCTGATCTGGCAATGAATTGAATGCCAAGGAGATGGTGATTGCGCGCTTTCGCCTGAGCTCCGGTGAACCTGCAAGTAGGGGAGCGCAACAGAGGGGGTGCCTCTGGGTCCCTCTCCGATGCTTAAATGAGTATATGTGTGTATAAAACTCAAAACGTATTGAATGTATGTAAAGCAAAGGTATTTATAGAGTAAGAGATACCAAACCGTATAAGGTAACTGTATATCTTCGTGAATATTGTGTTGTTGAAGATTTAGATAGTAGATATTGCGGTTACAGCGAGATATTGCAGTTACCGTATCTAATCTTTAGTGAATATGTGCCCGAGATATGCGGGATATCGTGGCTATATCCTTATTAACGGTTGGTGGGACCAGAGGAGAGAGGCAAGGCTCTCTTTATGGCGAGCACTCTTATGGCTGCGACCTTGATTGTTGGCGAGCACTCCCATGGCGAGCAGTGGGAGGCTTTGACATTGGCCAATGGCGACCTGAAGTGGCACTTTGGCGTCCACTTTAGTTTGGATTCGATACTGGACCACTTTATGAGGGCCAGAGTAACCTTACTGTGGGTTGGCCTTGTTTAAATGGTATGGGTTTCACCCCCTGCAAATTTATTGGGCCTTCGAGGCCTTTCCCATATTGGGTCGTCACTATCAATACCCAACATAAAGCACTCAAGGGTCGTCTTATAAAGCACAAAGTTGTTTTTATAACCAGCATTATCTGTACTACACAAAAATCTCATATCTATTAATAATCTATTTAATTTAAATATATTATGATTATTTTGGTCATTTATATTTTCTCTCTCCACCAATTTCTTAAATGCAATTTATGGATAGAAAATCTCTTAAAAAGACTCCACCAAAGTTTTGAACCCAAGACCTTTATCTATTACAATAACACATTATTCCGCTAGATCAGTAGTACTCAAATATTTTTTAATACACGTAACTATACTATCATTTTTATAGTTTCTCTACAATTGTTATTAATTAACTTTTCAGAATTTAATGATTCTTTAAGGTTGGTCAAATTTACAGTGTATGAGAATTTCATTATTTAATCTCATAACTTGAAGGTTAATAAATCTCTATAATACACATGCACATCAATACTCAAACAAATAATAAATTAATTGTATAATTTTTTTTCTCAGATATATATAAAATTAAAATCTAAATTTCACTTAACACACTGTAAGTTTGAAAATATCAAAATATAAAAATGAGGAATAAGTTAATCAAATATCTAATTTCATTTCATTTTTAAAAAAATCATTGAAATTTTCTTCACATTGTCACGACAGATTTGTAATAGTTGTTTTATAGAAATGGTAGCGTGTTAAGATATCTTAAATGTATACCAAATACATTCTCTCACACGTTCGGATTCATGAGATAGTTGGTTAATGTGTACGTTTGAAATCTTATATGGTATCAAAGTGCCCAAGTTCAAATCTTGACAACTCCAAAAAATACTCTTAGAGCAGAGGTAAATTGAAGTTGGTATTGGATTCAAGCTGAAAAATACTGGTATCAACGCGAGTAGATTAAGATCGGTATTGGCTAAGGTGACGGTCAAATATTGAGGTCAATATTCGTCGAAAAACATTAATATCAAAATGCGCAAGTTCAAATATGCGGGACGTCGGTGAAAAAATAGTTGATCAGTATTGGCTAACGCGACGGTCAAAGATTGAGGTCGGTATTCGTCAGAAAAAATGATATCAAAGTACGAAGGTTCAAGTTTTGGGGGACGTCGGAAAAATATTAGTTTTTTTTTCAACTGAAAAAATATTAGTTGACTAAGGCGGGCAAGACTGCGCGACCGTATTAGAGCGCAGATGCACAAATAATTATTTTTTCAAATTTTTAAGTCTAATGTACTTTGTAATGACACAAGACTGATATCTTCGAATTTTACGTGTAATCGCTTTTATGCAGAAGTCTTGGTAAACTATTTAAATAAACCAAAACATTTATTTCACGATACCAAATAAATCACAAAAATGTTCACTTACATTTTCAAATATCTCGTAAACTGTTTTCAGTACGGCTTAATATTATGATGACTATAAACAAAACGCAAAGTCAAACTTTGTCATACGTCGACATATATATATATATTTTTTATCATGTTTTAGTCACGATCAGTTATATATTATTTTATCACGTGACACCACGCAGTCAAGAACAAAAATTTTGGTTAGGAAATGCGATTTCGAAGGAATTACAAGTATAAATACACGAAATTTAGTCTACATAAATGTTTTGTTATCAATGTACTCTTAAATTACTAAGAACGTAATTGTATATATTAATTTTCTGCAATAATATTTTTTAATTTATTTATTTTTTGTTGACTATTAATGTTATTTCGTATCACTACATGTAACTATATTATCGTTTAAGAGACTATTCACACTAATTGAATAGTTATAGAAAAATATGAATTAACATATATATATTATTTACAATAGTAAATAAAAGGTTGTACCTTGATAACATATAAATATATGTCTTATACATTACAATAGTAAAAATATTTTAAGTTAGAAAAATTTAATCCACAAAGTGTATTTCCATAATGATTATACTATACTACGACACGTGCTAGGCGTGTGCACGTCGTCGGCGTTGGTCGCGTGTGAGGTGTTACGATGGTATGATTCGATCGTTCTGACTTTTAGGATAATACAAGAATAGTACGATAATTAAACATTTGATTAAAGTATGCTAATGTTAAATGATATTAGTCTTAGAATATATTTGTTATTTGTGGTGTACATTTATATATTTATTAATGCCATTACATTTTACACGTGGAAATACGTATGTGTATACTTAAAACCGTGGTTAATATTTTACTATTTTTACAACTATTAGAACTTTTTTAAGTTTAGATGAAATTTTTGAGTAAGAAAAATTGAAGTATAAAAAAAAACATCAAAGAATCTTTAACGATATATCATTAAGAAATGAAGTTGAAAGAGAAACAAATATTCGAACGACCTTTTCCAAAATTATTACATAACAATAACATAGAGATGTATCATACATAGCACAATACAAACATACTTATTCCTCTTAATAAAAATTATTAATTAAAAACATCTTAAAAAACTCACCAATCGCCACCTCGGGAAGAAATATCGTTTCTTTAACTCGATACGTAGACCCCCCACTTGTATAAACCCCAACCGTAAACACTGGTGTAGAGAATCAACCGGAGTGGATAGATTCTAAATCTATGAGATCGATCAACAAGGTAAACTAATGAATTAATTAATGTAGTTTTGTGGTGAAAAGTGTAAAGAAGGTGATGGTATATACGCACCGAGGGGGAGGAGCAAAAGAAGCGGCGGCCCTTTCTTCGCCGGAGACGGGAGTAGTCCACTTGGAGAAGTCCCTGTTGAAGAAATCCCAGTCAGGGAGGAGAATGCCGGAGATTGCGAGGAGTCCCGACACGTAAGTGGCCATCATCTTCTTGAACGAGTGGGTGCTCAGCCCCACCACGGCTATGCCCACAGCTAGACACACCAGGCATGTCCTCAGAGCCGCGTCCTTCGCCATTGTTGAATTTCAGAAGAGTGAAAATGAAAGGAAAAAGAAATTGAGATGATATATATGACTCTGTAGTTAGTTGAGTAGGTGGTGCATTTATTGCGAGGGGTATCCAGACAGTCAGTTCTCAATTGGGATTGGGCTCATGGGCTGTGCGTGCTTACTGCTTAGTATATGTCTGGTGAAAAATTAAAAATATTTTTTTTTACATAATTAATTATATTATTATGGTGTTAGTGTGTTTATTGTGATAATTTTTTATTCGTAATAAATATAATTACGATTATGGTATTTAATTCTTAATTATTGTTATAACAATAATCATATTTATTATATATATAATTAGAATCATTATTTATTAATATATATATATATATATACTATTACTAAAAAGGGATAGAATTAGTGTTTTCAATACACTGATCCAATTTTTTTTTAATTAATTACGTTAAAATTACATTAAAAAATTGAGGTTATTTGAATATAGTATATTGTACAATTTAAAAATATGATATGGTTATAATATTTAGGGAAAAATATGTAATATGTTTGCTCAAATTGGTAAGTGGTGAAGCTTGTTTTGTATCGTAGGTTTATGATGTATTATGTTTCATTTTGTTGGTTTTTTATGAAACCTTAGGTTTTCCGTGATTTTTTCCTTTGAAATTGGTCACGCGCATCTCACATGACTTTTTTTTAACATTAAAAAATAATAATTCAAAATACCGAAACTACCCTCTTAATCTTTTCCCTTCAATTACCGAACCGATGTCCCTCTATCTACCCCATCTAGCACGATCATTAGACTTCGTCCGAGCGTCACTGATTTGATCGTTCAAGCGATTTTCGCCTTCTGTTGGAGACCAGAGCTTCCACTTTCTCAATTCTCTGTATTCCGATGTTGAATTGATAGGTTGCCGTTTTTAGGTTTCTCCTCTCTCCGTTTCTCCCGTTGTGAATTCACTGTAGTTGTTAGCAGAACTTTCATAGTTGCACTTTTTCATGTATGTAGAGCTAAAAGTGGACCACATTCTTGTTTGAAGTAGATGGATATAGTAGTATAGCAGTTTGGAGTAGTCATCCAATTCCAGCTCTATTCCTTAATGCAACTAATTGTCACATTGTGGCATAACCAAATGTTGTTTATGCTCACATTTTATCCATGCTCAATACTCAAAGCTTATGCTTTGCGCTCAATGTTCCACAAGCGGGCAACAATGGACCCTCTATGCTATTCCCATATTGACCTCACAACAATTGACCCTCTATGTCGATTATTACATATTTGTTCTTACCTATTTTAAAAATAACACAAAATTGCTAAACAAAGATACCTTATTATAAATTTAATTAAAATCAGTTTCACCTCAAATAGACGCAAATCGGCAAATCAGCCACCAGCTAGCCGCCACTCACCGCACTAGCCGCCACTCATCGCAAATCAGCAAACTAGTCGCAAATCAGTCTAGGGCACCCCCGCCGCCAGCAAATCAGCAACTGTGTCAGTACGTTCGCTTAAATTAGTCTAGAGTTTAGAAAAAAATCGACGAAGTTTTGTTGTAGTTCATCCATGGAGGAATCGACAATTACATGCCAATTGAAGAAGCAATAATCGACAAGATATTGTCGATTATACATCAAAAAATTGTCAACCTCTTACCGATTTCTCCACAAACAATCGGCAAGATTATGTCGATTGTCTACAAAATATCGACAAATTTTTACCAATTTTTGTAAACTATATTGGTAATACTTACCGATTAAATAGTAAAATATCGGCACGTACTTACCGATTGTTTAACATAATATCTAATCCTCCTCCTTTTTTCTAACACATTTTTTTGTCCACATGTCGTTTCTTTTCTTTACTTTCAAATTGTTCATTGCAGGGTCCTTATTCTTATTCGTACATAATGAATCATTCGAATTACATGAAAAACCTAGAAGGTTTGGATTCTATTTTGGAGGAGATGAATGACAATGAAGTTCGACAAACAAATTGTAATGATACCTTTGAACAAAAAATGGAAATCCTTTATCTCACATTTGAACCATCGAACCTTGTACGTGTTACAATCTTCTGCTAGTTTTATTGTTGTTAATTTTCTTTGTTTACTTATTTAAATTGAATAACATGCAGGATTCTTCTCAATGTAATAACGAGTTAGTATTGGTGGATTATACTAGCGAGTATACTACATTCGATGTGAGTACTTGATAGTTTGTCTTAATTTATAGGATTAATTACTTAAATGGTTACACATGTTTGACTAGTATGACTAATTGGTTACACATGTTTTTTTTGCGTGACTGATTGGTTAGTCTGTCACTGAATCGTTAAATTTTCCGTCAATTTCGCATGTGCCTAACACGTGACCCCTGTTTCACTAATTTACAAAATTTGAAATGACTCTTATGCCCTTCCGTCACCTTTCATGAGCATCCCCTTAGTTTCCCCCCATTTCTGTTAGAGGTAAATTCATTACAGTTTTTCCTCCAATACCTTTCAGTTCCTTCATCCTCTCCCCAAGTGTTCCACCTCCGTGCTCTCCTGAGGTACTATCTGTCCCTTACTTCTTCATTCTCAGTTCTAATTGTAGGTTTTCTCTTTACGATGGTAAAACGAGTGATGAGTTGCGCAAATCGAAACTCTCGTGCTTGATTTGGCAGAATGATTTCTCTTGATTTCGATAGGACCTGTGCTAAATATACGACATCGTGTTCGACAACCGCATAAGTCGTCTTTGAAGAACTTTTCACTTTTCTTCCCTTACCTGCTTTTTTGACTAGCACTCACATCAACCCTTGTAGGCACAACAAATGACGTTTCCTATGCAAAGTCCGATAAAACATAACTTAAAGTCAGTGAGTAAACAGGGGTCTGTGTCTAACAAAACAAAAAAGTTCACCACTGAAAATGATTTTACCCAATGGAACAAGACAGCACAAAAGGACAGTGGGTCAATTTGGATATCCGGGTGACAGACGATATATACAGTAAAACAGTTGTGAAAGATGTTTTCTGAGCTTGTGAAAGATGTTTTGTGGTATTTGAAAATATGTTTTGGGGACTACCGGTGTTGTTTTAGTACTGACTTATAGGCTTTACAAGTTTGAAACTGTTTTGTGACTTGGTGTTGAACTTGTTCTCGATGTTTTGTTGTAAATGGATGTTTCTGTGAACATTGGAATGAAATGAGTGTATCCCTACTATTACATCACTTTATCCATTTAATCACATTTATATGAAACATGGCTAACTATTCAATCACATACTTCGATTACAAGTTAACCTATTAATCACATGTTAAGAAAACATACGTAACCATTTAATCCCATTAAAAGAAAACATATATAACCATTTAATCAAATTTTAAGTTAGAATGAACTCTTTAATTAAGATACTATTCACTAAAACTCATATTCTAATGAACATCAGTACATAATACATATTCTTGCTTCCATTTCAACAAAATATTCAACAACAAATGCAAATACAACTACTTGTTTAGTACATTGATCAAAAGTAAAGAATACACAACAGTTAATGCAGCGTACAACTTCCAAATGCTTCGATTTGTAGTAGCTGCAGCAGCTCGTACATTCGCAACTTCGGATTTCAGATGTCCCTCCAGAAATTGAAACTTGAACACTGACGTTTCTTCCATAAGAGCACATGGGTGGATCTTTCCATTCGAAAAATTCGCAGCCATGATTTTGTACGAACTACACAAGACAAAGAATCATAAACTAGTAGCATCCATGAACCACCAAAAATTAAAGATATTGTTCCAATTAGGGATCTAACACCAAATATAGGGTTTGTAGCAAAATAAAGTCAAATTGGGACAAAATATTCAAAATCCTAACAATTACCGCAGAATGGGAACAACCATGAAACCTACGACCGAAATTCTTCCAAGTACCCGCAGATTTGACGGAGGAAATCTGACCGTAGAAAAACAATATGGGCATTGACACTACAAGGGACGAGTCATGGAAGCGAGAGTGGGAACGAACAAACTCAGACTGATCTCGCTGATTGGGGGGTCGAACTCAGTGCTTTCTTTTTTCATGGGCATCTTCGAAGTAGGCGGGACGTCCAACTGCTTCAGTTAAACTTCTATTCACTTATAATAAATGAGTCAATGACATTTTCTAAACTTCATAAGGGTTTAGGCTCACGTGCTAGACACATGGCAGACTTAATAATGATTTTGAACGATAAACAGTAAAAATAACCAAATAGTCACATGGACAAACATGTGTAACCATTTAAGTAATTGACCCTAATTTATATGATTATACCTTTATTTTTTAATATATTTTTTCTTATAATTTTTATTGTAGATATACAATACAATAGATGATGTAATTGAATGGGCCCGAGTAATTGGCAAACAACATAGACATGTGATAGTAGTTAAAATCTCTTATATCAATGGAATCCGAAGAAGACCACGTGTTTTGCTTTCTTGTGAGTGTTTTGGTTCATATAGATCGTTCGTATCTAATGAAACCACAAACATTAAGAAAAGAATATGGATGTCCGTTCTCACTTAAGTGTGGACTTGAAA
Source organism: Chamaenerion angustifolium (assembly GCA_946814005.1). Lineage (NCBI taxonomy): Eukaryota > Viridiplantae > Streptophyta > Magnoliopsida > Myrtales > Onagraceae > Chamaenerion > Chamaenerion angustifolium. The sequence continues at coordinate 24,596,367 of OX328270.1, read as the reverse complement.
TAAATGGCTTGGGTTGGGTGTTGTAAGTAATAAATGGAAAACACAACCATAGCGCTGCCGAGAATTTTGAAGGACATATAGTTTTGTCAGTCGGTTGACACAAGAAGAGTCTAATGTGTTTGTAGACATGTCCAAAAGTTTAGTTCGTCTGAAAGAAATTTTGAAGACTCTGAAGAATCGAGATCCTTTCGATGCTACAACGATCAAGACTATTTACAATGAACATAGTAAATTTAATGTCCTTGAGAGAGTTGGACGGTCAGAAATGCAACATTTATTAGGAGATCATCGCGAACACAATTATTTTGAGCATCATACAACATCCACTAACGGTGCAAATACTGTTTCAGGCCTGATTTATTCTCATCCGATGAGTATGAGCTTGTTGCGTACGTTTCCACATGTGTTGCTGCTCAATTATACTTACAAGACAAACAGATATCGTTTCCCTTGCAAGAGATCGTCAGAATCACATCTACTAATATGACCTTTATAGTTGCAACTGCATATCTTAGTTCAGAACGAGAAGATAACTTTTTGATTGATGATAATGGTGTGTTATCCCAAGCATCCTCATTATTGATAGGGAATTGTATCTTATGAACGTTATTCAAAGAATGTTTCCTACTTCACAACGCTTATTTTGTAGGTGGCACATTAGTAAGAATGTATTGATAAAGTGTAAGAAGGTGATGGAAGATAAGCAATTGTGTGAGGAGTTCATGAATATTGGGGTATTATAGTTACGTCATGTATAAAGACTAACTATGAACAGAACTTAACAAATCTCACGAGATATTTTAAAGCTTGTCTGAATGTAGTCAAGTACGTGGTGGATAATTGGTTAACTCCCTATAAAGAGAGATTTGTTGATGTTTGGACAAATACTTATATGCACTTCGAAACTTTAACTATAAACAGGTATGTTTATTTAATTGATTATGTAGTTATATAATTATGAAATTATATTGTAACTTATGAGAAACTCTTTCATTTAGAGTTGAGAGTGCTTATGCGAAACTCAAGCGTCAACTTGGAACCTCACAATGTGCTTTTCGCGTAGCGTGGACCAAAATACATACAAATTTAGAGCTTGAATCTGCTGAAATTAAGGCGTCTTTTGAGAGAAGTATGACCGTTGTGAACCACTCATACAATATATCACTATTTGGAGACATTCGTGGTTTAGTTTCAGAAACAGCTCTAGAAGAGATAGTTGTAAACACCCGATTTTGGCTCGGGGTCAAAATACTGTACGCGAGGATCCGAAACGAGAAAAATCGAGATGAGGAAAAGAGCAATAAAATAAACCCCAAACCCTAGACCCTAAAAAAACACTAAACCCTAAACCTTAAAACCTCAAACTCCAAACTCCAAACCCTAAACATTTACCTTAAACCCTAGACCCTAAAAAAAACTAAACCCTAAACTCTAAACCTTAACCCTAAAATCTCAAATTCTAAACCTTAAACTCCAAACGCTAAACCTTAAACCTTAAACCTAACACCCTAAACCCCAAACCTTAAGCCCCAAACCCTAAACCCCAAACCCTAAACCCCTAAACCCATGACACACAGTTTTGGCCAAACATCCACCATGCCATCCATTTTCGTCCAAATTCTCACCATGCCACAAATCACTCCAATTGCTCCCAATTGGCACCAAAAGTCTCGTAATTGCCATCATCATTTGTTCACTTGATCACCTTTGCTCATCCTTGGCCAAATTCTCTCCAATTACCACCAAAATTCTGCTAATTGCCATCACCATTTGGCCACTTGATCACCTTTGCTTATCCTTGGCCAAATTATCTCCAATTACCACCAAAAGATCTCCTAATTACCATCACCACTTGCCCACTTGATAACCTTATAATATTGTTTGGAAAACTGTATAAAGAGGGATGAAAGCTTCGACAATGAAAGGGAAGAAGAATTGTCGTAAGCTACGACAATTGAAGAAATGAGTGAAAAAAAAAAGAAAAAACGAAAAAGGAAGGGAGAAAAGAGAAAAAAATCGAAGTGAGGTATCGAGTGAAAAATATAGAGAAATTGAGTGAAAAATATAGAGAAATTGAGTGGGGGAAAATCGGTGATTATCGGTCTCGCCGTCTCGGTTTCTCGTACGGTATCTAAACTTTAAATAACTTAGGTGTATCTCTCTCGTATTCAATATTGTATTTATATTTCTTGACGTGAATGCAATTTATCTTATTGATATTATGTGTTAATAGTTATATTTCATATAAGAATCGTACTCGGTTTTAAGTTCGGTATAACTTTGGGGTCATTTTAGGCATTTGTGAAAGTTATGGGAGTTTATTTCGGTCTAAAAAATATATTTTCAAAACTGACTTAGGTCATTCCTGGACTTTTATTAAGGTTATAACTCAGTCCTTGGACTCTCGGGTCATTCTGGGACTTTACCGAGTGTTATATACCAAATTAGAAAAGTTTTGAGTCATTTGTGCAATTTTTGAAATATTTTTTTAATTCAGCTCAAATTTTTTAAAAATTACATTTTGTTCCCTGGACCTTTTTGGACATCCCATCACTTCTCAAAATGTTACAAATAAGTCTAGAATAATTTTTCGGGTTATTTTGGAACTTTACCAAGTGTTACAAATAAGTTCAGAATAATTTAGGGTCAATTGTGTAATTGTTTTGTAAAAAATATTTCCAGTTTAGTTATAATTTTTTAAAAATTATATTTTGATCCTTAAACTTTTATGAACATTCCATGACTTCTCAAAGTGTTACAAATAAGTCCAGAATAATTTTCGGGTTAGTTTGAAACTTTACCAAGTGTTACAAATAAGTCCAGAATAGTTAAGGGTCAATTCTGTCATTTTTAAAAAAAAAAGAAAAATATACTTCCAATGTAGCTCGAATTTTAAATAATTGCATTTTGGTCCCTATACTTTTCTGGACATCCCATGACTTGTCAAAGTGTTACAAATTGGTCCAACGTGTTTAATATCTTGAAAATCATTCGTGTATTTTTGACACGTTTAAAATGACCCCAAAGTTAAGCCACCATCTTCTCGAGCATGATTAACTTTATTATCTCTTGTTTATTTATTTGAAATTAACTCGTAAATAAAAAAATGATTGTATATGGTTAAGTTAGTTTTTTTGAAAAACGCATGTAATATTTTTGGCCAAGCATGATCAAAACGGGCAATTCAGGTAAATTGAAAAATATTCAAAAGCAAACTAAAGTACCGAAAGGGCGGATTATGGGCTCGCGAGCCCTTAAAACGTTATCAAACTCACAGACTCGATTCTTTGGACGTAGACCTTTTCAAGCCCTAGGATATTAATACCATGTACCCTATGCAAATTTTAGGATTCCGATTAGCCTTTTATTCATCGGTGGCGACTCTTTCAATATTTCTGGTCCGGTTGATGACCCTGCTAGACCGGACTCGTCGCTCACCAAGACCCGACATTTTCGAGCGAAAAAAAAAAAAATATTTTCAACACGGGTCGGGGAAAGTCGGATCCGACGTCCGACAATAGTAAATGAGTATAAGTGTATTGAAGGTGTTGGTACTGTGAAACAACTTTGTGGATGTTACAAACAAGCAACACACGGCCTACCATGCAATTGAAGGACAACGTACTGGTCGTATACGTGGGAAGTGATCGTACGCTCATACTTCCAACAAAGATAGAAATCCATCCAGTTGTTTGGTTTTTACTTTGTGCAAGAGTAGTTGCACTCCAAGCGTAATTATGTACGACTTTCAAATCCAGTAACAACTCCAACAAGTATGCATGCACTCGAGTACCACTCTTGTCTATAAATATTGTACAACCCAATACTTATAATAAATAAGCACGTATAACATACTCTATCTGCATGGGTGATGAATGATCTATTGTATGCATGAACGTTTGTCGCAACCATTATAATATTATGCTTTGTTTGGTGCCTCCTTTAAGCGCATATATGGCTATATCTTTAGATACTCCTAGAGCAACACTAATAAAGCTTGGAGTTGTTTCATTAGTAAGCTTACTAGTTTGAACAAATTATCCAACTACTGACAATCCTAAGAGTGCAGAAACATCATCAAGAGTAACAGTCATCTCACCAAAAGGTAAGTGAAATGTGTTTGTGTTTGTCTGTCATCTCTCAACCAATGCCGAAATAAGATTTCAGTCGCATTGAAGAAAACTACATTGTACTGGCTGACTAATTCCAGAATCAACCACGAGTCTCTTGAATGGTTCAGCATGTTCTGGAATCACTCATTCGACTAATTTGGGACCATGAGAATGTATTCGAAAATCATCTCGCTCCTACAAAAATAGGTAATCATAGGTCAAATATTTGGTAATATAATCACTAATTATTATATAAAAAATAAAAGGTATACCGTACAAACTTACAACACCTTCGTATATATTTTGAGCTACGTGTTCACTAAAGCTTGGAAGAACACCAAGCTCGAATGGACATTCTGAAAAGGAGATAGGTTTTGAGTCATCTGTTGCAGACGTATGGACAAAATGTGTAGAAGGATTAGTGTGGGAAGAAGATCATGTTTCTTTAGCAGCTCTATGCTTCTTTCTTGAATATCATATTAGTTCTTTGCCTTTGCTAGGAGATTATGTTGGTATTCTTTGTGTATTGTCATCCATCTGTTCTTTTTACCTCTACAACTGTTTAAAGATAAGAACTTATCGTTTATAATTCAAAAAAAAAACACCAAGAGGTACCAAATAAAAAACGGTTTATCTTCCAAAAATCAGCAACAAATAGCCATTTCGCACACCACTAATCTACAAGAGATGGAGTTTCCTACCCATAAAAACGACAAGCAATTGCCTTTTCAGGTAGAAGAATTGGAACGACCTTGCCGATTTTTGGAGGACAAATCGACTTGACCTTGTCGATATTTGTAGCACAAATCGACATATTTCTGCCGATTTTGGACGAAAAATCAGTAAGTTCGTGCCGATTTTGGGTTGAAGAATCTGCAAGAGCTTGCCGATTATTTCTTCTTCAATCAGCACATAGTTATCGATTTCTCCATGGACGAACTACAACAAACATTTGACGATTTTTTTTCTAAACCCTAAACTAATGTAAACGAACGTACCAATACAGTTGCTGATTTGCTGGCGGTGGGGGTGCCCTAAACTGATTTGCGGTCGGTGCGGCTGATTTGCGGTTGGTGGCGGCTGATTGGTGTCTGGTTTTCTAATTTGCAGTCGGTTTGTTGATTTGCGGTTGGTACCAACACAGTTGCTCAATGGAGAAGAGAGTTATGGTAATCAAAGTTGGATAAGAATTTGATCGGAGAAGGGAGTTACGGTTGCTCTTCGGTGAAAGGTAAAAGAGCAAATATGAAAGATAATAAATGGGGTAATAATTTTGAATATAAAAATGAAAAAGGTGGAAAAAATTAGTTGTCTTTGTTTATAAATTTTATTTTATAATATATAAAAAACTATTATGACATTTTAGTTTTTTTGACAAAAATGATATGTATTTAATAGCTGATGGTCTGTAAATAGAATTTATCAAATCATAATCTATATTCATTTATAGCAAGCCCAAACTCAAACTCATTTTTATTAGTCCAAGATGTAAGCCCATTATGTGTGTTTTCTTTTTTCACTTCCCTGAGTTCCCTTTGTGATTTGGACTTGGGTTGGCTATGTCTGTTCTGTCTGGCATGGTATACCACCATACACCTGATGCAGCACTGCGCGATCACACTAATTTAACTTTTTTATTGTACCTAACGCAACATTTCTTGAGTGGAATCCTGTTATTTACTTTCTAAGGAGAAATTGATATATTTTTTCAAATAGCTATGAACAACTGACGAACAATTAGAGTTGTTTTATGGGTCAACCTGATGAGTCTAGTTAAGATGGGGTTGACCTGAACTCGATCCACGGGCTTAGACGGTCATCATTGTCAACTCGAACTCTATCATCTGAGGGGTTGGTGAGTCAATTGTTTGATCTGCGGTAATATATATATATAAATATATGTATATAATATCAAAAGTTATTATATCATATAATTATGTACTTAATAATCATATTAGCTTAACAATAACATCCAAAATAAAACTTTAAAGAGTTTAGGTTCATGGTGATAACAAAATATCCCTAAAACTAGTATCTAAATAGATAGATTTGAAAATTACGTAGCTTGGGGGATAATCAACCAAATTTGTCCTATGATTTTTCATGATAGAGCATATTTAATGTAAGATAGTGGTAACATTTCCAATACTAGTACATGTAATACCCTTGCATAGAAAAAATCAATTCACCTTTAGCGAATTAGGTACAAACTCCTGACTCAAATTGATCTGTTTTTTTTCACGAGTTAAGCAGGTCAACTTAAACTTGCCTGCGCCTTTATTTTGACGACACGAAGTTGAGTCGGTTTCGAATCATTTTCAGATTGGATTAGGAGTTAACAACTCTATCGTATACCTCATTTAATAAATATATACCAAAATGTTATCGGTTGGAAAATAAATACGAAAATATATTTACCTGCGACTCCGAGTAATCATAATCATGTGAGTGAAAAAATATATTTGAAATAACCATGATACAAAAAATTATAATTATTTTTATTTCTCACATTATTTATTTTTTCTAAAATTATCGGGAAAAAATATATTTGAAATAATCATAATACAAAAAAATAAAATAATTGAATAAAATAAAACAAATATATTTTTTTTATTTTTTTTTATGGCAAAATAAAACCATTCGCTGGTGGAACTAACAGTCAGTTCTACCCGCAAATGGCATTTGCGGGTGGAACTGATGACCCAATTCCACCCGCGAATGTCATTTGCGGGTGGGACTGGGTCAAACAAAAAATGAGTCGCAGGTGGAGTCGCGGTAGGTATACTTTCGTATTTATTTTTCAACCGAAAACATTTTGGTATATATTTATTAAATGAGTTATATTTTTGTGAAAAATTCCTCTACGAAGAACACTTTATACATATACTGGTGTCCATTTATACATATATCATGTAATATAAAATTATTTTTGAACCAAATTAAAAGAGTATTTAAAATTAAAGAAAACTAAACATTTTTGCAGCGTTAGGTCAATAATGTAATTGTCTGCCTACTTAAAAAATATAATATTTAGATAATTGAGCTACAACTCTACATCGTAAACAAATTGATACAATTATATCAAAGTGAACATTTTCTCAACTCTAATCTAAGTGTATAGTTGGTTTGAAAATTAGAACTAAACGTTTATCTAACAACTTTAATATTTGTTTAGATATATAATTATTTTTCTAACATAATAGTCATTTATCTTTTATTTTGATAAGGACACTTGTTTATTTTTTAACCTTTTTCTTTTTAGAAAAAATTATAATGTGATACTTACATTGTTAATGTTTTAATTGATCGTTTTAATCACATAGGAAGAAGTAACTTGGAACATGTGTAAGTAAAAATGTATTAATCAACTCAAACAATAATTTTTCATTTTTTGGACTCAAAGTGTGGACAACAACTTAAGTTGAGTTGAATTAGTGAAAACAATTGTTCAGGCACGGAGCGTTACAAATGGTATTAGAGTCGATCAAGTACCGCAATAGAGTTTGCAAAGTTGAAGGCATGTGCCGGGATAAAATAGTTGGTCAAACCCCAATAAGTATCTGAAAAGTATAGAACGTTGCACACTTTAAGGAAAGTAGATTGTAATACTTTGTCATACCTCAAATAGGATTGGAAGAAGTGATTTGAAACCATATAAAAATAGAAAAAATAGTCAAGTCCAATATGAATTCTTCGTTTTCTAAGTTTAAAAATAAACAATAAACTTAATCAAACTAAATTGGACTAATGAGAAAACAGTTACTCCGAACGAAGTGTTTCATTAAACAATTCAAAGAACAACATAAATAATGATTTCTAAAACGATTACGAGGACTTGCAAAGTCTGGACATAATATAATAATAAAAATGGTTAATTGTCAATTTCCCCCCTAAAGTTTGGACCGAATTTGATATTTCCCCTTAATGTTTAAAATTTTAAATTTTAGTCATATGTTTAGACAAAATGAAAAATTCCCCCATTCCGTCACTTAGCTGTTTATTTCAGACGGTTTATGAAACATGTGCGGGTCACGTGCGGTTTCTAATTTGGAAATGACCAAATTGCCCTCGTTTCAAAAAAACCCGCTTCATCTTCTTCCTCGGTTCATGAAGTCAGAGCTGATTCAAGCTTCGGATTCAAACCCCCGCTCGCCTTTGACGAGCAACTCCAGCCTAGCCGAGCAACTCCAGCGTCGGACTTCCGACTTCCAACTTCTGAAGCAACCGGGGAAGAAGATGATTCCAGCTGACTTCCGACTTCCTCCTCCTGCAGCCTCAGTTCGGTATCAAGAGAAGTCGGTAAGGGTACTTACGTGGGTCACGCCTCCTCACGTTCTCGTCGGGGTGGACGAAGGGGCACTCAATCCAATCGTGGGAGTATGCCCGCGAGTACGGCTTCACCTTGAAGGTGAACATCCTGAACTCATTGGAGCTGAACATCGCGTTGTTAATGTCGGGAAGCGCAAAATCAACAGGGTACTCCTTCTTTGACCTGGAATTCGATTTCCCTTCCCCATCAGAATCACTATTCAACTTAGTAGCTTCAGAATGGCCTTGCAGTAGCATCTCCATCCCCTTCTTTCTGGAAAGGCAGTTCGATCGGAAATTGGGTGGAATTAGATTAATGGGAATCAGATCCGAAATTGGGTGGAAAGGCATCTCCATCCTCTTCCACTGTATCATCTAATGATATCTTCAATGTTGGATACTGTGAATTGCAAATCTTTTGTTTGCATGGAGGGTTGTCACCGCCTTTGGATACATTGGATAACATCTGCTCCTTGGACTGTGTTGGATCTTGATTTCCTGAATGCTGATCTGACAGCGAATTAAATGCCAAAGGATGGTTGAATGATGCTCTCGCCTTAGCTCCGGTGAACCTGCAAGAAGGGGATCGCAACAGAGGGGGTGTCTCTGGGTCCCTCTTCGATGCTTAAATGAGTATATATGTGTGTATAGCTCAAAACGTAATGAATGTATGTAAAACAAAGGTATTTATAGAGTAGGAGAGACCAAACCGTAGAAGGCAACTGTATATCTTTGTGAATATTGTGATGTTGAAGATTAGGATAGTAGATATTGCGGTTATGGTGAGATATTGCAGTTACCATATCTAATCTTTAGTGAATATGTGCCCGAGATATGCGAGATATCGTGGTCATATCTTTATTAACGGTTGGTGGGACCAGAGGAGAGAGGCAAGACTCTCTTCAGGGCGAGCACTCCTATGGCGAGCAATAGGAGTTCGCGATTTGGTGATGAATGGAGACCAGCGATGGAACCTTTGGCGTCCATATTAACTTGGGCTCGATCTTGGGCCACTCTATCCCGGGCCAGATCGACTTTAGCATATGCTGGTCCAGTTCGAATAACCTCAGTTTACCCCTCCATGGTTATTGGGCCTTCGAGGCCTTTTCCTTATTGGGTTGTCACTATCAATACACAACATTTGCCCCCGAAGCTTGAGTGAAGTTTCTTCAGTCGAGCTTGATTCCTTGGTAGGGTTTGAGATAGTGACACTTGAATTTGGTCTTCTTTGTCTTTTTCTGTGGTTTATACCTTTATGAACACTTTATTCTTGTTTGGCGATCAGTCGCTCAGTTGTTCATGGTTGAAGGAATATTCAATATTTTATTCCTTCTTGGCGATCACTCGAGGCAGTCTAGGCTTATGGAGGTTTACCCTTTGCTATTGGGCGATCACTACCTTTGAAAAGGATTTCCCAAAAAGGCATATTAGTGCGCTGGCGATTACTTTATCTGTCTAATGGACTTTAGCATTTAATAACTGCACAGTCATCCAGAAGTCGAACGGTCATTTGAAGCACGCATGTCATTTAATATTTCGTAACCCAATGGTAGTCTGATAGTTTTCTGTACTGGCCGACCGTTTGTCTCCCCGAGGTGTCTCTTAAAATTCTGACATTGCTTCGATTTTTACCCAAAAGGTGCAATCATCCTCTGCGTCGTTTCGAATCTGTCTGTGGCGGTTACTCATTTTTTTTTGTCTATATAAGGGACAACAGTTGCACTCTTTCATCTTTTACGCTTTTATTCCCTCATATTCTAGAGAATTCTCTCTGTTTTCCGATTTCAATTTCTGTAATCTTCTTATTCTTCTTGTCGATTTTCAAACCTTCAACCCTAAAAACATCCATGGCCACCCGTAGTCAATCGACCGGCAAGACAAAAATGACGGCCAACAGGCCTTCCTCTTCGGCCCCGAAGGTGTTAAAAAATGTCAATGCTCCCCTGTTAATCAGGGACGGTTCTACACCAACCTCGGGTGAGAGTCACCCTGACGTTGGAAGGTCCGCGGCCACACCTGTGGTGGTGGATGGGCCAGACACCAACACGACCATCTTTTCCCCGAAAGGTAAATACTCTGTTTGTTGTTTTGTCAGAGAGTATCCCCTGTTTTTCTTGTTTTCATATTGTTCTTGCCATATCTGAATTTCTAAGTAGATGTCAAGCCTAACGAACTAAAGCCGTCTCATTTCAAGATGGTAGTCTCCATCGGTGGCTTCAGCGAAGTGGATGCCCCCAGGTACCCGGGCCTGGGACTGCATTATCCTCGCGATGGAGAGGTTTACATTTATGCGGCCCAGGTTGATGATGGGTTTCGTTTTCCTCTCTGCGAGGATTTGCAAGAACTGTGCCGGTATTACGGGATACATCCTACTCAGCTCGTACCCAACGCCATTAGGATTTGGGTCAGATTCAAGTTCATGTGCATACGTCAAGAATGGACGTATTCATTGGCCGTCGGAGTGAATCATCTCCATCACTTCCAGTCCCGCTGACCAAAGTTTGAAGAGTGGAGAGGCCAGGTGTGGAGCTTGAATGTTCATGTCCGGTTGGTTGACGACTTCTGTGCCACCAACTCCAACTACAAGAAGTTATACTTCTTCTACAAGGGGGCGTGTCCTGGGAGTTGTCTCAGCCGGAAAGGGATATTCCCTCTGCCTTTGGCGAGCTATCAGGGAGCGACCGGAACGCTATCGATGACTTGCTCCGGTTGCATAGGTCCTCCAGTTTTCACCCCATCCACTCAGTTTTCATCAGGCCACGCCACTTCTTGTTGATTGGGTAATTCTTCTAACCTTTTTTATTTTATTTTTATTGGTTGTAGGCAATTGGAGCCGAAAACTCATGGGTCTCTTTGATGATCAGGGTAAGGCGGGACTGTCCTCGGACCAGGCGGGGCTGTCCTCGGACCAGGCGTCGCTGAACCCTCCTCCTCCTCCTCCCTCTAGGCGTTCCTCCAAGGGAAAGCCTGAGGAGGAACGTCCCCCGGCCACCGTTGGCCCTCGCCAACCAGGTACATTGCTTTCTTACTCATACCTTATTTATTTCCACGCCTTGAGTTTTTGGATTTTGATGTTTTTGCTTATTTTTTGCAGAGAAACCCACTGCTGACATGGCTCGGGACCCCCTCCTCCTCTTGCCAAGAAGGTCAGGAGTTCACGCGAGGAACGCCCTACTCTTCCCAAGGGTCCTCCGACTCCTAAGGGTCCTATTGCCCCCAAGGAGAAGGCTCTGGCCGTGGTTCCGGCGACCCCTACTCCTCCTGAGCCCTCAGCCTCTATTCCTCCCAAGGAATCCGAGGCCCAGAAGAAGGGGCCCGACGCTCCGGGTTCTTCGAAGACTCCTCCTGGGAGTACTGTCCCCTGGTGAACTTGTTCCAGCCGCCTAAGGCTGCCAACTCCCAGTGCGTCTGGATCCCCAACAGAGACTTCTCGAAGACGGGGGTCCTCTGACAAGAAGTCTCTCCGGGGCAACCCGGATTTATGCATGCGACTCCTGGAGGGGATAATTCATCCTAGGTATTGTTCTGAGGTTCCCTCGTAGTTGCCCCTCATCAAGAGGATGATGAGGTCACACTTCGAACGAGTCGCCCTGGTAAGACTTTAAATCTTTGTGGTGCTTTTGTATTACTTGTACTTTTCATAGACTAACAACATTTTTTTCTCCTTGTTCCCTTTGTTAACAGCTCATTCGAGAGGAGGTGGCGATCGTTCGGGTCGTCGGGGAGCTCGTCGATAAGCAGACTGACCTGCTTATTGAGTGAGCTGGAGCAGTACAGGAGCCTGGGGTTCTCTCCTGGGTAGATGGAGGTCATGAAGTCGACTGCCGACTCGACAGTTTTCCTGGTGGAAAGTGCTCGAGAGGAGTACTTCAAGAAGGAGGAGAGACTTTTCGCCTCTATTAAGAAGAGGGAGGCAGATGCAGCGGTCGCCCTTCAGGATTCTGAGGCGCTTCATTGGCACTTAGTCGAGGTTGAGGCTGTCAAAGCTCGCCTGAAGGCTGAGCTCAAGGAGGCCCAAACCCAGCGGGCAGATGCAGAAGCTCAGAGGGCGGATGCAGAGGCTCAACGGGTCGCCGCTGAGTCTTAGAGGGAAGCTGCTGAGGCCAGGGAGAACGCCCTGGAAGAGGAGAAGGAACAGCTGGCTATTCAGCTAAAGTATGTTCCATCCCACCAAAGCGTAGTCGACGAATTCAAGAAATCCGAGGAGTTCGTCGATTATGCTTTGGAGGTGATGAATTCAAAAATTGCTGACTACCTCCAAGTCCTTGTTGAGGACATTCAAGTTGTTGACCCCAACTTCCCACTTCGAGAAGTTGAGGCTCTTAAGCCTTTCCTCCAGAGCAGCCTTCCTTAGCAGACCCCTGTTGCTGCTATCGAGGATGTCAACCCTGTTGCTGTTGTCGAGGAGGTTGCCGCTCCTGAACACTCCAAGGCCTGAAGCTTCCACCACTCCGGCGATCATCCTCTTAGATTCTAGATTTTTTGTTTTTAGATAATTGTTTTTATCCTTCCTTGTAATTATTTTTTGAATTCAGACTCGGTTATTATTTTTATTTATAATACTGAATGCCTTCTATATTCGCAAGCCTTTATCTGCATTTGACTTTGAATGTGTTGGCGATTCTTCCGAGATCTTAGTCATAATTACCTTCGACTTTTTCTTCACTTTATAAGAGTCTCAACCCTTAGGGTTTTTGGGACTTTTCTTTAGGCTCAAAATGATAAGAATTTATAGAATTATCCATTTATTTCTCCAAGTATAAACTTCTTAAGGAAAATATCTTAAGACTTAAAAGTATAGACTTCTAGGCTTGAAGATGTATAACCTTATTGAAGTTTAAACCCTTTGGAGTGTTCGCCTCCACGAAAGGAACTTGTTTCTTAAAGCTTCACCTTCCATAGTGATCGCTCAAGATTCCTTGTCCATCTTTCATAATTTGCTTCGTAAAGGAATTGTCACCCTTAGCAGATAACTTTTCCGAAATTTGTCCAACTTAAGAGGATAGCTTCCTTGATGGATTGATCATCTTCGTCGTTAGGACTCCTGCCTGATTTTGGTAACAGGTCTTTTGCCTGACTTTGGCGTCAGGTCTTTCGTTTTGCCTAAACTTGTTGCTAGGTCTTTTGCCTGACTTTGGAACTTTGTCGTTAGGTCTTTCGCCTGACTTTGGCGTCAGGTCTTTTGCCCAATTTTGATATCAGGTCTTTTGTTGTTGCCTACTTTGGCGTTAGGTCTTTCGCCCAATTTTGATATCAGGTCTTTGTTGTTGCCTAACTTTGGCGTTAGGTCTTTCGCCCAATTTTGATATCAGGTCTTTGTTGCCTGATTCGGGTCTTTTGCCTGACTTTTGGCGTCAGGTCTTTTTTGTTCAATGCCTGATTCGATCACCAGGTCTTTCGCCTGACTTTTGGCATCATGTCTTTTTTCTTCAATGTCTGATTCGATCACCAGGTCTTTCGCCTGACTTTTGTCGTCAGGTCTTTTTTCTTCGATTTGATTCGAGTAGTCATGCTTTATAAAGGAATGACTTGTTTTTATTGACATAAAACTTTGATTACAAGCTATGTATAAAATCTCCTTAAATGTTCAGAATTGAATGGACGGGGTAACCTTTCGCCTTCAGTGGTTTCCAAATAGTAATATCATGGGGCGGCGATCTCTACTACCTTGTATGGTCCTTCCCACTTAGCTGAAAGTTTATTTTGGTTGTTCAGTCTTGTAAATTCATGGGTTAATTACCTCAACCGTTACTTATGTTTGGCCCATGTGATTAAAAGGTTACTCATCTTTTTTTGTGTAGCTGAAACGTTACTTAAGTTTGAAAATGTGACTGAAAGGTTACTCCGTGAACTTTCCGTCAAATATGACTGTCAAAGTGTCACGTGCACAACACTTGACCTAATTAAAACGATTTGAAGACATTTGAAAGGACAATAATGCCCTCTTGTCACTTTGCAACGTTTCTTCATCGTTTGATAACCATCTCCACACTCAAAACTTCCTATCAACTCCCATTTCCCTCCAACTGAAACTTGCAGACCTCCTTCCACCCTGATAGTGTCGATTTTCAGCACGGAAGGAACCCTCCTCGACGACATTGCGTTTCGGAACTGCAACTGGAAGTAAGTTTGTGTTTTTGCTTCGATTGAACTTCGGTTTGTGTGGATTTTCGCATTTTTTTTGTTTTCGGACTTGGGTTTGTGTTCTTCTACCCTGTTTTACTTCGTTAATCTTCAATTCGGTTGAATATTAGGGCTTTGATGTTGGTTTGCGGTACGAAATGATGAAATTTCTGCATAATATGTTCGTATTTGGGCGTGTATTCAATAATTGTTGTAAATTGCTGCATAATTGCTGCATAATTGCTGTAAATTGCTGCATAATATGTTGTTTGTCGTGAAGATAGTGGGTGGTGGTGATGATTCTGCTGTTAATTCGATGAAATGTGCAGTGATCGATTGAACAAACTTGATGAAGTTAATTGATGAAGTGGGTGAGAGTGACGAGAATGAGATTGAACAATTGAGAATGAGATTAGGCGGTCGGATAATAGTATGGAAGGTATTATCGAAGGCACATTTTTTAGTTTGTTCTTGAAAGGATTTTACTGTTATACCCACTTTTAGACGCCCTTCTCGAGTTGACGAGTATGGAAGGTTTGGCTTCTTTACCGTTCAGTTTTCTCTTTTGCTGTGAATTTCTTGATTATGGTTCTCACTGCTCATGTTCTGTCCCAGTTGCACATAACTTCATAATTTATCTGCTTTTATAATTTCAACAGGGAAAATAACGAACCTGCCAATCATTGAGCTGTCTAAGATGCACTGCTGACCTGTCAAGAACACATCACCAAGGGAACAGTTTCGCAAATTGCAGCATCAAGTTCTGTTATAAATGAAAAGTGAATGGCCTGGATTTAGGGAGGTAGATTAAACGTATTTGTGTTGAATTCTTTGACAATTCATTAACGGAACCTATTTTGGGATTATAGGATGGACCATGTTTTGGGATGTATTTTGAATTCTGGATTTTGATGGATTATTATGGATTCTGTGTTTTCGGATGTATTCTGTATTTTAGTAACGGTTGGGTAACAAAATGTCCAAACTTAAGTAACCTTTTAATCACAGTACGTCGAACATAAGTCACCTTTTAATCACAATTCACAAACTTAAGTCACCTTTTAATCACAATTCAGAAAAGATAAGTCACCACCTTCGCAAAATACACATTGTTCTTCATCCTTCAGTTTCAGTTACAGACACAGTTCAGTTACAGACACAGCTCCAATTACTGCAATTGTTCTTTCAAATTCCAATTGTTCTTTCAAATTACTGCAGTAAAACGAATTAGGGTTGCAAATTAGGGTTACCCACTGTCAAATTACCTCAAAATTGGGGCAATCATGGAATCATCGCGAGAAATTCTGCCACGTACCAGCTGATTTCACGGAGACGCGAAGCTCCGTGGTTGGCATTCGCAGATGCAGAAGAGATGGACCGAGATCTAACCTTTCTACGGTTCTCAGAACCCATAGGACAGCATTCATCAGACTTCATGGCTGGAGATCTTCGGTTCTTCAGTTCTTCGATTATGGAGGTTCTTCGCGCGCAAACTGCTTCTCCCTGTTCCTTGATTCTAAGAATCAGCTGCTGTTAAGTAGACAGTATGTTGGGGGTAGTTTGGGAACTTCACCTTACAAGTTAATAACGTGACAAACACATGGTGGTATTTAACGGGAAGAAATAACGGCAGTTATGTGATAGTAACGGTTCAGTCACATGTGTCAACTTAAGTAACGGTTGAGCTCAAGTTTGAACGGTTCAGTCACATTGTCAAACATAGGTAACGGTTGAGGTAATTAACCATCTCCCCCACGAAAAATTGGCGAGCGCTGACTTTTCTGTTGAAGTATCGAGCAGTCGCCAGTCGCATCTTGGCTTGTGTTCTTTTTGATTGCCACTTCTTTTCTTCTGCCAAGTCGAGGTCAGTCCTGCGCTCAATTTCGTTTGCCTCAGTGTTAGAGTGTAGGATTCTATGGGTAGGCACCGCTATTTCGGCGGGTGCTACTGCTTCTGATCCGTACACTAAACTGAAGGGTGTTTCTACAGTGGCTGCCTTAGGCGTTGTTCGGATAGCCCATAGTACGTTTTCCAGCTCCTCTGCCCAATTTCCTTTGAATGCTCGAACCCTTTTCTTGAGTCCTGCTAAAACAACTTTGTTGGCTGCTTCAGCTTGCCCATTCGTTTGAGGATGATGCACTGATCACTTGAAATTCCGTTGTAGAAGCCAAAGCTTTCACCTCTATCCACTTGGTGAAGTCGTCGATCGCCACTATGATGTGAGTGCGCTACTCAGTACTAATGGTAAAAAGACCCAATATATCCATCCCCCATTGAGCAAAAGGCCAGGCACTTGCCATTGGGGACAACAGTGTTGGCGGTCGACCTAATCGTGGTGCAAACTGTTGGCAAGTCTCGCACCTTTGCGTTAATTCAGCCGCATATTTTCCCAAGGTTGGCCAGTAGTATCCCAGCCTGAAGACCTTTCTTGTTAAGGATCACGCGCCTTCGTGGCATGCTGCCACTACTTCATGAGCTTCACGAAGAACTCTTTCTGTTTCGGGATGAGCAACGCACCTTAGGTAAGGCGTCGAGTAGCCTCGCCTATAGATTTATCCATCTATAATCAAGTAACTGGATGAAAGCTGTCTTATCCTTGTGGATTCGCCTTCGTCTTCTGGGAGAATTCCCTCTTTCAAGAAATTCTGGAATGGAGTCATCCATGTGACCTGTCCCTGAATATTGAAGACTTCTGCTCTGTTGTCGAGAACTGAACATAAGGCTTTTTCCAGGAACTGTACGTCTTGAATTATGGTTCTTCCAAACGCCAGCTTACTTAAAGATTCTCCCATCTGGTTCTCTTGGCGACGAATAGACTCAATCGCAAAATTTGGAATTTCTGCGACGAGTTTCTTGGCGATTTTTAGGTACTTCTTCATCTTTTCCCCCTCGCCTCGTAAGTGCCATTGACCTGATTGACAATAAGCTCAGAGTCCTTTTGCCAGTCTGAGTCCAGTAATAAGAGCCTCGTATTCTTCTTTATTATTGGTCGCCTGATACGTTAGGGCGATCGCATACTTCAAAGGCTCGCCCTCAAGAGGGATGAGAATTAAACCTGCTCCCGAGCCTTCTCTTGATGAAGATCCATCTGTATAAAGCTCCTAGATTTGACTGTTGTCTGCTGATCAACTTGGCCTGTTATCTGTTTCTGTTAGACCATTACTTGTGCTTTCCACGATGAAATCAGCTAGTGCTTGACCTTTGATGGCGCAAATTTGATCTTGAACTCGCTGAGCTCGATCGCTCACTTGACCATTCTTCCTGAAGAATCTGGTTTCAGCAGGAAGTTTTTGAGAGGCTGATTGGTGAGGACGGTAATGTCGTGCGCGTGAAAATAAGGTCTCAGCTTTCGAGCAGCAATAACTAAGGCATAGAGATACTTCTCAATCTGGACATATTTTATTTCTGCAGAATTAAACATCTTGCTAACAAAATACACTGGACTCTGGACATTATCTTCTTCCCTTATTAAAACGGCACTGGCTGCCACATCACTGATACTCAGGTAAAGGAAGAGCTGCTCGCCTGAAATGGGATTTGACAGAGCTGGGAGTGTTTGAATGTGCTGCTTCAAGGATTGGAACGCCTCCTCGCAGTCTGGCGTCCACTCGAACTTGCGGTTGGCCCTTAGAGTTTTGAAGAACGGTAGGGACCTGTCGCTCGCCCTGGAGAGGAAACGATTGAGAGCAGCTAGGCGACCATTCAGACATTGGACTTTCTTGTGGCATGTTGGCGACTTCATCTCTTCTATAGCCTTGCGCTTTTCCGGGTTTGCCTCAATACCTCGCTCACTGACCATGAATCCCAGGAATTTACCAAATTTGACTCCAAAGGTGCACTTTGTCGGGTTCAGGCGAACGTTGTGTCTCGTCATGCACTTGAAAGCTTCACGAAGGTCTGTCGTGTGAGGCCTTCCCTTGATTGTTTTGAAGAGCATGTCGTCCACATAAGCCTCCATGTTTCTCCCTAGCATGTCTTGGAACAGGCGGTTCACCATCCGCTGATAGGTCGCCCCACCATTGATTTGACCGAAGGGCATCACTTTGTAGCAAAGAATGTCCCCGTCTGCATAGAAAGCGGTATGGGCCTCATCATCTGGATGCATCCGGATCTGGTTGTAGCCTGAATAGGCGTCCATGAAGCTCTACATCTCGTGACCAGAGGTTGCAACGACCAACTGATCAATCCTGGGAAGAGGGTAGGAATCCTTGGGGCAAGCTCTGTTCAGGTCGCGGAAGTCAACGCACATCCTCCACTTTCCGTTTGTTTTTTTGACCAGAACTGGGTTGGCGACCCAGCTCTGGAATCTCACCTCTCTGACAAAATCAGCTTCAATCAGCCTGCCAACTTCCTGTCTGATCGTCAGACGCTTTTCTGTCCCGAACGATCTTCTTTTCTGGGCGATCGACTTGATGGAAGGGTCTATCCTGAGCTCATGAGAGATGATGTCTGTACTGATACCTGGCATGTCGCTCGGTTTCCAGGCAAAGGGCTCCTTTAATTCCCTGAGGAGGGCAGTCATGGCCTGCTTCTGGTCATTGTTCAAGTTGGTCCTGATACGCACCTTCTTATCTGGGTCATCAACCTCAACTTCTTCCAACTCTTCCATAGGCTCTGGTCGAGTCAAATCCTCACGAGGGTCAGGCTCTGTCTCGATGGCGGGGGCTTCCCTTTGATTCTTCCTGCGCAGGCAGTTCACGTAACATTGTCCTGAGGAAGGTTGATCGTCAAGTACTTCTCCAATCTCGTTGGGTGTGGGGAACTTCATTTTCTGATGGACTGTGGAGGCCACAATCTTGTTGGGATTGATCGTGGTCCTCCCAGGATGGCGTTGTACGATGTAGGCGAGTCGACCACCAGGAAGGTGACCGCCACCTTGATGCTCTTCCATCCTTCGCCCAGGATCACAGGCAAGGTTATTGTCCCCAGTGGATAAGTCGTCCTCCCAGCAAACCCGATCAACGGAAAGTCGACCATATTCAGGTCACGCTTGGACTTGCCCATCTTCTCAAAGGCGTCCAGGAACAAAAGTCTGTCGAGCTCCCTTCATCTATCTGAATCCTCTTCACGTCAGAGCCGTCGAGATCGGCTGTGATAACCAGGGCATCATTGTGGGGAGTGGTGACATGTGCCAAATCGTCTTCAGAGAATGAGATGACAATGTCCTTTTCAGGTCGAGGTCGCTTTCCCAGCTGGACCGCTGTAGAAATTTGAGTCGCATAGACCTCCCTTGCATGTGATCTCTCGCCTCCAGCGCCAAATCCCCCAGCAATCAGATTAACTACCCTCCTGCTCTGGGATGGTCCAACTTGCTCAGGCGGAGCTGGCGAACGGTTTCTCCTTGGTGGCGTTTGACTCCTATCTCGCCCCGCCACAAATCTTTCAGCATCCCCCTCTGAATCAGCTTCTGAATATCCCGCTTCAAAATGCGGCAATTATCAGTCTTCTGTCCCTTGCACTTGTGATATCTGCAATAGCTCTCTGTATCCTTCCCCATAGGCTGACCACCCCCTTCGAGGCATTGGTGGCCTTGCCAGAGTTCTTCTCTCCATCTCGACTAGTACCGTCGAGATCTGCCTGTTTAAAGGCGTAAAATACTCAGGGACCTCTGGATTTTTAGGCACTCGGTTCGGTTATGTACGGGGTCTGCTGTCTCGTCCCTTCTTGTCCTTCTTGACCTCATTATTACCATCGCATCGGGGCTCAGGAACCACCCTTAGCGAGGTCATCAAGAAGTTAGCCTCGGCGTTTGCTCTCTCAAGTAGGGCTGGAAATTTCTGACACAACACGATTAAACGACACGACACGATCTGCTTTAAAGCGTATATGGGTTTGACCTTAATGGATCCCGTGTCTAAACAACTCTTATACGTTTAGACACGATTATTAATCGTGTCTAAACAACTCAAATCTGCGGATATCTGTATAAACACGATTAAACACGATTAACTATTCGTGTCTAATCGTGTTGTGTATACATGTGACACGTTTAGACACATTTAAGTATAATAATAATAATAAAATATTAAAATACTCACTTACTTTTTAATATTGAACTATGAAGACCTTACTTTGTATATTTGAATTTGTGTATATATGTATTTGTGTATATATCTACTTTAAAGCGTATATGAGTTTGACATTAACGGATCCTGTGTCTAAACAACTCTATACGTTTAGACACGATTAAACGGCTTATACGTTTAGACACGAGACATGTTTAGACACGTTTAAAATTTATCCGTTTAGACACGAGACATGTTTAGACACGACACGATTATGACACGACACGACACGATTGCCAGCCCTACTCTCAAGGTCTATGAAACCCTTCGCCCTGGTTGTCAGTTCCTCCAACGTCTCAATTTCCTGCACATGATAACTGTTGCGCAGCTTTCTCGAGGCCTTGTTGGCCACGTCCAGTCCTCGATAGAAGGCTCGGATAATCTCCCCGTCTGAGACTCGACGATCTATCTCCGTGACGTTTTGATGGAAACGTCCATAGAAATCAGCCAGTGACTCTCCAGGCTGCTGTTTGACCGCATCCAGGGCGACCACACTCTTCATCAGTTGGCGTTCTCCCATATACCTCTCTAGGAACTTGCTTCTCAACTCTGACTTAGTCCCTATGGATCCTGCAGGGAGGCCGAAGATCCAGGACGACGCCAAACCCGATAGGGTCGACGGAAATAATAAAGCCAAGTGATTTCGATCATTTGACTTCCCCAAAAGAGAGGCCTCATGCTTTTTGACATGTATAGTGGGATCTCCTCCACCACTGTATTCGGGTATAGCCCGGGCAACGACGTCTTTCGAGATTTTGATGGCGACGAGGTCATCAGCGAAGGGATGAGCAGATCGCTCCCTGAAGGGAGCTGCAATTGTCGGTCGCCTTTCCTGGAGCCTTCTGTTGATAAGCTCGTCCATCTGGTCCAAGGTGCATTGGTTTGGCGAAGCCCCATTTGGCATGGTACCAGATGGATTGGTGGAATAAGTAGCCGCCGACGGTTCGGTAGACGCTGGGGGTAGGGACTGGTGTCCCGATGTCTTCTCCTGATCCTCCTGGGGAGCTGTGGTGCCCGAATTCACAGTTTCAGTTGGCAGGGGCCCAGCGACAGCAGGGCGAGTGTTTTCTTGATGAGAAGGGGCTTGTCGGCTAGCCTGCTCTAGGATTACCTCCAGCAGTGATATCATCTCCGGAGTTAACTGGATGTTTTTCCCGGCGATGTGGACGGTTTGCGGTGCTGGAGTCTCGATATGGTTGGGAACAGGGGTCGGTCTGGAATTGCCGACGTGTTCTCGGGCCGCCCTTGGGGGGACGGCATTGGGTGCTGCTTGGCTAGCAGGTTCTTGGTGGAGCGGCGAAGCGGCGTCGAAATCAGAGCTGTCAGCGGACTGCTCATTGACCTGGTTCCGACGATTGCTTTTGGATCGAGTTTGCATGGCTGTATTACTCGTTTCCCACAGATGGCGCCAAATGTTGGATCTTGATTTCCTGAATGCTGATCTGGCAGCGAATTAAATGTCAAAGGATGGTTGAATGATGCTCTCGTCTTAGCTTCGGTGAACCTGCAGGAAGGGGATCGCAACAGAGGGGGTGTCTCTGGGTCCTTCTCCGATACTTAAATGAGTATATGTGTGTGTATAGCTCAAAATGTAATGAATGTATGTAAAAAAAATGTATTTATAGAGTAGGAGAGACCAAACCGTAGAAAGCAACTGTATATCTTTGTGAATATTGTGATGTTGAAGATTAGGATAGTAGATATTGCGGTTATGGTGAGATATTGCAGTTACCATATCTAATCTTTAGTGAATATGTGCCCGAGATATGCGGAATATCGTGGTCATATCTTTATTAACGGTTGGTGGGACCAGAGGAGAGAAGCAAGACTCTCTTCAGGGCGAGCACTCCTATGGCGAGCAATATGAGTTCGCGATTTGGTGATGAATGGCGACCAACGATAGAACCTTTGGCGTCCATATTAACTTGGGCTCGATCTTGGGCCACTTTATCGCGTCGACCAGCGATAACCTGAGTTTACCCCTTCATGGTTATTGAGCCTTCGAGGCATTTTCCTTATTGGGCTGTCACTATCAATACTCAACAAACTGTATACAGGAGGTTTGTGCATATTGATTACTTAGCTAAACTCATGAAACATAGTTTTTCATTTAAACGTTTAGAAGAGGATTTAATGGGTCGGTTCCCGTAAGCTGCTAGGAGGTCACAGTAAGTTGCTAATTCCAGCAACATGGAACCTCTACATAATACATCATCATTCCTCAGCTCCAGCATGGACACCGGAGATGGAGCTCCGACCGTCGCGCCAGTTAGGGATGATTGGAGCTGATCGGAGATGGAGCTCTGACTGCAGCCTTGAGCAACAAATATCAAAATCTTCAACAATTTTGATTTTGTCCTTGAACCTATGGCTATGGATGTTCTGCTGAAGGTGGGTCGACATGAAGGAAGGAAGGATGACAATTTAGTCAATTCAGTCCTTAAAAAATGCATGTGAGATACACATAATCTCTATTCCATCCAAAATATACGGTCAGCTGACGGAATGGAGGATTTTTTATCCGGTCCAAACATTAAGACTAAAATTTACATTAAGGGGAAAATTTAAAATCAATCCAAACTTTAGGGTAAAAATTGACAATTAACCCTAATAAAAAATTGCTAACTCACGTCACATAAATTTATAATTTGCTAATCATATCTAATTTGTTATTAAATGACAGGAATGTACAAGCCCGACATGTGTTAACTTTTTTCAAAATCTAGCAAATTGTACACTCTCTCAAAATTTAATTAACAAATTATAAAACTTTTAAATGTTTAAATATCAATTTGTAAAAAAAATAAAATATTAAACAAAATATAAATTTTCATCACAAATTAGAGAGATTAACAAATTATAATTTTATATAAACTCAATTAATAATTTATTTTAAAAACTAAATTTAATTAGTAAATTATTCAACCACTTAAAATGGAGCTTGCAATATTCTATTTAATTTTTTGACCCAAAAAAATATTATATTTAATTTTTATTTTTATTACAATTTAATAATAATAATATTATTATTATTACAGAACAAAGTCGACCTATCATTGATACTTGATAGGATCATATATAATAATAATAATAATAATAATAATAAAAGCGAAAAGACAGCATCATTGGAAGGAACTAGATAGATTACCCAGTGGATTCTGTTCTTTTGCGAGGGTAGGGGAGGTGTGGATAAGGAAAAAAAGAATAGCAATTCTAAGAAAACAAAAATCTTCCAAAGGAGGAAAAGTTGTGGCTGCAATTTGCCACTGTCAATTTGGTCTTGTATTCTTCCCCCTCTATTAACCAATATCCTTCCTCCTCTCTCCTCTCTCCTCTCTCCTGCGTGTGAGATCAATCCTAGCAGCAGCAGGAGTAGCCAATTAAGAATTGATTGGTCCAACTTCCAACTAAGGTGGGAGGGAACTGGGAATTATTCGTCCAGCTGAATTGCACAAGATTAGAAGTTGATGTGTGGAGACGGGAGACATTCATTGCAGATTTATCATTTCCGATTGTAGTAGTATCTGCCCAACCATCAATCAGATACAGAGATAATCACCTTTTTGCTATTTCTATCCATGTACTGTAATAGCTAGAAGCTGGTAGGTCAGGGTTCAATTCTCGATGTCTAGTGGTGGTGGTGGTGGTGGTGGTGGATGTAGTATAGTATGGTTCAGGAGGGATCTGAGAGTTGAAGACAACCCCGCACTTGCCGCTGGGGTTCGGTCTGGTTCCGTGGTGGCTGTCTTCATTTGGGCGCCGGAAGAAGAAGGTCCGTACTACCCAGGGAGGGTGTCGCGATGGTGGTTGAAACAGAGCCTCGCCCACCTCGATTCTTCTCTCAGGAGACTTGGGACTTCTCTTCTCACCAAGAGATCCACTGACAGTGTCTCCTCTCTGCTTGAGCTTGTCAAATCAACTGGTGCCACCCAGCTCTTCTTCAATCACCTCTATGGTTAGTTAGCTGGCTTCTTCTTCGGCAGATTCTTGTGTCCAAGGGGATAATTTGATGCTTATTTACTAGCTTGGGCCTGATGATGATTCTTTTGCGTATATCTTGCATCGGTAGCTTGAATTTCCTTGGTTTTCTCTATTTTTACTGTTCGTGTGTGTAATCTTCAGTATTAGATTGAATTTCTGAATTCTTCTTCTTTTGGGTGATCTATGTGAGAAAAAAAGAAAGTTATCTATTCAGCTTTTCTATCCGTTTGGTTTAGGGTTTTGGTTCTTGTTGTTTCGAGTCTGTTGCCATGTGTGAGACCATAGGATATTTTTTGAGAGATACCTAAACACATGGTAGCCCATTTTCGAAGATTTTGATAGCTTACATTGAATAATATGTATTTACTAATAATTCATTCTCGTGTAATTTGTTTTAGTGGTTGAAACATATTTCAATTGACAACTTAGCAGCGTGTTCTGATTCTAGTTGAGCTTCTTGACTGATGAACGGCTGATTATACCTAATTTATCAGCTTGATGATGGATTTGTATTATGAAACTTTTCCTTTTCAGATCCTTTATCTCTCATTAGAGATCACCGAGCAAAGGAAATCCTGAGTGATCAAGGCATTGCTGTCCGATCTTTTAATGCTGATTTGCTCTATGAGCCGTGGGAAGTAAACGATGAACAAGGTTGTGCATTCTCAACTTTTACTGCTTTTTGGGATAGATGCCTCAGTATGCCTTATGATCCAGACGCTCCACTTCTTCCACCTAAGCGAATCATTCCAGGTTTTGCGGCCTTCGCACTTTCTTCTCTTTACATTTTGAAATCAATGCAAACTGTGAGTGGATCAAAAAGTCGTGTTCTTTCAATTTGATTAGACTCCATTGATAAAATAAATCTTTTAATTTGCAAGGTGATGTTTCGCGATGCTCATCGGATAATTTGGCATTCGAAGATGAGTCTGAGAAGGGAAGCAATGCGCTTCTAGCCCGAGCATGGTCCCCAGGGTGGAGCAATGCCGACAAGGCTCTCACAACATTCATCAACGGTCCACTCATAGAGTACGCTGAAAACCGTAGAAAAGCCGATAGTGCCACAACCTCGTTCCTCTCTCCTCATTTGCACTTTGGGGAGGTTAGTGTGAAGAAAGTATTCCACCTTGTTCGACTCAAGCAAGTCTTGTGGGGCGATGAGGGGAATAAGGCAGGTGAGGAGAGTGTTAACTTGTTCCTCAAGTCTATAGGACTAAGGGAGTACTCTAGATACATGAGCTTCAACCACCCTTACAGCCACGAGCAGCCTCTCCTTGGACACCTAAAGTTTTTCCCATGGGTGGTAGATGAAGGGTACTTCAAAGCATGGAGGCAAGGGAGGACAGGTTATCCCCTTGTGGATGCGGGTATGAGAGAGTTGTGGGCCACAGGTTGGCTCCATGATAGGATCAGAGTTGTGGTGTCAAGTTTCTTTGTGAAGGTTCTGCAACTTCCATGGAGATGGGGAATGAAGTACTTCTGGGACACCCTGCTAGATGCAGATTTGGAGAGCGATGCTCTTGGGTGGCAGTATATATCTGGTACTCTTCCTGATAGCCGTGAACTTGATCGTATTGACAATCCTCAGGTAGTACACTTTATGACTATCTATCTCCTTTGTTTTTGGTGATTGTCTTTCTTAACCAATCCCTATCAAAGCAACCTCATGGGTGCTAAAGGTCACAGGTTTCATAGTCACCTAGCAAAAAAGTAAGAGGTAAGAAATGGCACTAAAACGGTGATGTTATTTTGACATTTTTTCTTCTTTAATAATGACAGTTTGAGGGTTATAAGTTTGACCCAAATGGAGAATATGTGAGGCGGTGGCTCCCAGAGCTATCAAGGCTTCCAACTGAATGGATACACCACCCATGGAATGCACCTGAATCTGTGCTTCAAGCGGCTGGGATTGAGCTAGGGTCAAATTACCCTCTGCCAATTGTGACGATAGATGCAGCGAGAGTCCGTCTTCAAGAAGCTCTTTCGCTGATGTGGCAGCATGAAGCAGCTTCAAGGGCTGCAATAGAGAATGGTACAGAGGAAGGACTTGGAGACTCCTCCGAATTCCTGCCAATTGCTTTCCCTCAGGACATACAAATGGAGGAGATCGATGAGACCTTGAGAATCAACAATAACAACCAGCCCGTTAATTTACCTCGGCGCTATGAAGATCAGATGGTCCCGAGCATAACATCTCTAGTTAGGGGAGAGGAAGATGAGACATCGTCGGACATTAGGAGCTCAATAGGAGGAGGAGACAGCCGAGGTGAGGTACCCAATAATGCAACTGGTGCAGTAGTACATCAAGGGCCTCCTCCTAGAAGGGATGTGGTGAATCAGCAGCAGCAGCAGATGTTTCAGAGAGTCAGACCCAACAATGATCCTCGTCCTCAGTATGACTTTACAATGGGGTTGCCAAATCCCCCAGAAGATTCCACCACGGAATCTTCAAGCACAGGTACTAGGAGAGAGAGGGACGGTGGTGTTGTTCCAGTGTGGTTGCCTTCGACTCCAAGTTACTCAGACCAGTTTGGGAATGAGGAGACTGGGATTGGCGCCAGTTCAGCTTACTTGCCAAGACATCCTCCGTCACAGTCGCATGAAATCTTGAATTGGAGACGGTTGTCTCAAACTGGGTATGGAGTGCATCCTCTTGAAAAATAGATTTGTTTAAATCTATATGTTGCTGCTTCAAATTACTGTGTTCTTGATAGAGAGTTATGGAGGATGAGAAGCAAAAAAAAAAATAAAAAAAATCCATAACTATTTTATATGGTTTGATATTGTTTTACACAGGTAAGATGACTTGACCAAGCAGCAGAATGTGTAGAAGATAAGCTTTGGGGGCGATGATGGGTGGCATAGAAGCACGGGTGAAGCAACCGTGATGTGCCTAGGTAAATATTAATGATGAACCAAACAATCTGAACTTCTCCCCTCTCTGTTCTTTCTTTTCTGACCTCTGTGCTGTACCATATATGGAGATGTTCTTCTGTATAGTGTCTGCTGTTTGTTGTGAATTGGGAGAAGAGAGTTACCATGTAATAGGTACATTATTATTATTATTATTGTCCACTAATTATGGACCTAGTTTGTGCCTTCTTTGTGGTCTGTCTTTTGGAGTCTGCTCCTTTGCCTGTTTATTATATTTGTGGGGATGTGAAGGTGGAAGAGGAGTAATGGTGTTTTTTTATTTTTATGTTGTTGGAACTATCCATGCTGTATAAAGAAGATCCCTTGATCAAATTCTTTGTTGTTGAATTATCCTTAGCCTCCTGCAACGTGATCATAAACTAACGTTCCTCGGGCTAAAGAATATGCTAAACATTACGAGGGCGTTTGGTTCATGGAATCATGAAAAGCGGAATAGAGAATAAATGAGGGAGAAGTAGGGAATTCAGGTTGTTTGGGTTCAAAGAAGGAAATTAGATGAAGGGATTCATTACTGTGGTTTATAATTATATTATAAATAATTACTGATGTCCACAAAAGTTTATTTAAATGAGAACATAATATCATAGTTATCAGAACCGGATCGGCCATCGAATCGGCGAGAGGGTCGGTTCACGGTTCGACCAGTCCAACCTGATTTAATCCGGTTCAGTGTGCGGTTCACTATTCACAAGTGAGAAAAATTGAAAACTTAAAATACATACATAGTCTCAAACACAAACATAATTAGCTCAAACTACATAGTCTCACACACATACAAACTACATAGTTTCAATATCAAACATACATTACACTCAATTCTCAAACACAATGTACAATAGTAGTGAACCAGTTTAACCATTTAATATTTGCTTTTTAGGAGTGATACTACTAAAATAAGATGAAATATAAAAGTAAATCTCTACTACTTTATAGCACGATAGCGATACATTTAAAATAATTTATCTATATTGAAATTTGACTATATAGATATACATATAATAAAGTAATATATATTACAAATATGTATTTGAATTTCTAAACTTAAATTATATTATATTTAATAAAATTAAAATAGTAAATACTAACGTAATGTTTTTTAGTTAGGTGACTTTTAAAAATATTTTTTTAATCTTTCCAATTTTTTGGTCGGTCGGTTGTCATTTCTTAGACCATGTTTAAAATTTTATAAATGTACACGACTTTATTGTTAGAAAAAAAAACAAGTAATAGACGTGTACATTTCACATACGATATAAACTAAATATATCTTATAAAGAAAAGCACTTGGTACAAGCACAGGTACTTTCGTTAGTCTAGCTATACAAATTAGGTGTATTATTATTTTTGTATTATAAATGATTTAAGAGAAAAAGATGTCAATAAAATGCTTATTTTGAATTATCTCCAAGATGTATATCATGATTACTTTAGAAATTTAAAGTAATCTCGAATTATTCCTTTTAGCTAGGTGATTAATTATATGGTTAATTACTTAATTGGTTACACATGTTTAACCAATGTTCAGAATGGTTACACATGTTTCAAATGTGATTAATTGGTTTTGAAATGTGACTATTTAGTTTTTTTACTGTTCACCGTCAGAAATCACAGTTAAGTCACTATTTAGATACGTAAAATGACGTAATTACCCCTAGAATCATCTTCAAGAACACAACATCATCTTCAAGAACAAGAATTGAAGAACCTAGAAATCAGATTTCTGGGTTCTTTGATTCTTGTTCTTGAAGATGATGTGTTCTTGAAGATGATTCTAGGGGCATAATAGTCATTTCAAAATTCAATAATATGTTTAAAAAATTAATTAACGGTTTAGTAACGGAATGATCAATTAATCACATTTGGAAACACATGTGTAACCAATTAGTCACATAGCAAAACCAATTAATCACATTTTGAAACATGTGTAACCATTTTGAACATTGGTCAAACATGTGTAACAAATTAAGTAATTAACTCTTAATTATATTTTAAACCAAAAACCGATTGTTTTTTGCAGAACCAAAAACCGGGAAAAAAAAACCGTTCGGGAAAAAAAAACGAAAACCAAAAAAAAATTCAGCTAAAAAGTGAACCAGAAACCGACCAGTTTTGTAAAAACCGACCGGTTTTTCAAAAACCGCCCGGTTCAAACACTGCTCATTTGTAAAACGGTCTTTTAACTTAACCAAATCGGACAGGAGTCCCGTTCCCGGTCGGACCGCTGGTCCGGTTCTGATAACTATGCATAATATGGTTGTGGTAATTAGAAACATAACATTTAAGCAGGATAGAACTTCTCTCACTATTTCGAATAAAACGCCTTGTAATTGGAAAGCAATTAAAAAATGTATGAACACCTTTAAATTAAGTTCAGGATGGGTGGTGGCAAATGGTAGGGATATTAAATTTTGGCACAATAATTGAGTGGGTAATCAACCCCTGCGAGAAAGGCCCAAAAAAAAAAATCAACTCCTGCGAGCTGCAATCTATTGTCCACTGAACTATGAAGAAGACAGATTGATGGTAGGAGATGTCTTCCAAAATGAAGAGTGGAATCTAGGTAGAACTTCTTTTGACTTCCCCAAAAAATTTGTGGACATGTTTCGAGGTACTCCAGGGGACAGGACCAATGTCTCCTCGGATACTCAAATATGGAATGTCACACACTCGGGAAATTACACTACAGCTTCAGCATACTCTCTTTTAGCAGGTCATGACACAAACAACCATGTAATTAATCAATGGGATTGAGTTTGGAAGATTCAGACTATCCCAAAAATTCAGTATTTTATCTGGTTGTGTCTTAAAGATAGACTAGCCACCGGCAAACTATTGAACCATAGGGGATGTAATTTGAGTCCCATGTGCCAAATTTGTTACTCTGGGGTGGAGGATATATATCACATATTGCGTGGGTGTAAGCATGCTAAAGAGATGTGGAATTCAGTCACTGCGCCGCCAAATCTGGGGCAATCGTTCCACTACCCCTTGAATGAGTGAATCAAGTATGGGTGTCAAGAAGCAGGAGTCAATAATCAAGGAGTTGAGTGAAAGTTCTTTTTCCCATATGCTCTATGGAACAGTTGGAAAAATAGGAATTCTCTTATTTTTAATGATAAACCTGTTTTTTCTTATGTTTATAATTTATCTTTATCTCAGGCAAAATCCCACCAAAATTTTTATCTTGAGACTGACATTGCTAATGAGTTTATTTCCATTGATATTAGTTGGGTTCCTCCAAAGAAAGATTGGTTTAAAATTAACACAGATGGAGCTGCTAAGGGAAATCAAGGTTTTATAGGAGCCAGTGGGATCATCCGAGACTACAGGGGTCAATGGGTTGCAAGATTCTCAAGGAATTTTGGTTGCTCAAACAGTCTCACTGCGGAATGTTGGGTCATCTGAGACGGGTTGCTTTTGGTAAAGGCACTCAGATTAAAATCTATTCATCTTGAAACGGACGCCCTCTCAGCCCATAAGGTAATCTCTCACGAAAATATGTCAAATCAAAAACTAATGCCGATCATTGCGGATTGTAAGAAGCTATTGATGCAGTTCGAAAGAATGAAGTTCAGACATATTTTTCGAGAAGCAAATGCGGTAGCGGATACCATGGCGGGTATGGCGCTCAAACAGTTGCATGTGTTTGAAATCCATAGCTCAACTCCGAAGGAAACTATTAACGTGCTCCGAAAAGACGTTGTTGTCTTTTCTGTTTTGCGAATTGTTAAAGCTAACTAGTTTTTGTTGTGTAATTTGAACTTGGATGATTAATTGTCATCTATAGCGGTTATTTAATCCATAATTATAAAAAAAAATACGATATTAATCTAAATAAATATTCCAAAAGAGTATATATACACATATATATTCTATTCTTCATTAGTTTGTGTATTATATTATTTGTCATGAAAAAAGGTTATCACTATATATATATGATTAAGGTATCTAAAATATGAAATATTTTAGTAAATCAAAGTAAGCAGTAATAAAATAATAGAATAGAAAGACATAAAAATATATATAACATCAAGTTAATATTATTTAATGATATTTATCTTCCACGCTTTTTAGCATGAAATTTTGAATCTCACATATCTACTATTTTATTACGACGCAACTTGAAACTGAATCATATTCCACGAATATGATGCTTTTATGCATTATAAAATTCATAAATTTTTTTCATGTCGCATTGAAAGAGATTTGAGTACATAAAACTTCAAATATAATTTTAGATTAATAAAAAGTATACCTTTTTTATATTAGTTTGATAAATTATTAAAAATATTTTATACATACATAAAAAGTTATTTTGATTTAAACCTTCAATTAATATAAACAATTCAAAGTTTCAATAAAGATAATAGTGATCCTAAACTTAAACCAAAACTTATGATGTTCGAAGCGAAAATATTAGATATATATGAGTTATCTATTTTTGATTAAAAATTCATTTCATAATTAATATTTTTATAACCACACGCTTCATCTTGATTTTCATGAACGATTTAGTAATTTACAATTGAATGCCCCTAAAATAATACTGTAATTTTTTATTAAAAACATCTTGGAGCTTTTCTTTTCTTCTCTTATAATATATTCATAGATTTGTCTTCCATGAATTCGTTTTTGCTTCTATAGTTTCGCAAGTTACTGTTACTGCTCCCTTACCTTAACCGTTTGAACTTTATAAACGAATTAAATTTATATAAAAAAATAAATCACATAAATTTTATACTCTACATAAAACTTCGTGTGCGTGTTCTAGAGTGTAAATTATTATTATTTTTCTAATGGAAAGTTAATTTTATTGAGAAACCATGATTGTTTTAGTGTATCCATCTCACCGTGGACGTGCATTGTGTTTTACGTAGGCATAGGTTTTACCTTTTCTTTACGTATTGTGTTAGTTGGGTACGAATTGATTCGATTTGCAATTTCTAAAAAAAGTCACTACACTTTCTAATTTAATAAAATGATCCACATGACCACAACCAGATGCCCTATGTCGCACCAGTCAAGCTAGCTGTGTTTCGTCCCTTGAAATCTTCTCCAGCTTCCTCTTCTTCTCTCGATAGATACCAACCATCTCAGGCAACGTGACATTAATGCCGACCAGATGCTTCAGCTTTACAGAATGGAGGAGCAGGTGCTACCGTTCCATATTCGCCAAATCAGGGCTGCAATCCACCACGACGGACCTCGGCGATGGCACCGTCATGCACTGCTGGGTTCCCAAGCAACGGAGAGATTCCCTACCCAATTTGCTGCTCATACACGGAGTCGGAGCCAATGCGATGTGGCAGTGGAGGGACGTCCTCCGCCACTTACACCCTCACTTCAATGTGTACGTGCCGGACCTGGTATTCTTCGGTGACTCCTTCACCACTCGGGCGGAGCGGTCCGAGTCATTCCAGGCTCAGTGTGTGATGCGGGTTATGAAGGCCAATTCGGTACGTGATTCAGTATAATTGCATTCTCTGTTGAAGAGTGTGAGCAACCTAATCTAATCACAGTTGTTTTTCTTTTTTTAAAAAAATAAATAAACTAGGATCAGTAGAGCAGCTATATGATTAAATATATATATATTCTGACAGTTTTTTTTTTTTAACTTTCATTGTTTATATTGAATGTAATTAAATATTATACCACTAATTGATAATATAGGATGATAGATACTAAATGATATACACCACGTGTTTAGTCACCATTTAATAAATAGAAAATCTAGTGATTATAATATATGGATAAATAATGATAGTACGTGTGATTTATATATATAAATTGTGGCAGAGCTCGAAATACGTGCTTTTTTCTTCTTTCATTAACGTACTATCACGCATCTTTGTAAACGAAAAAAGGAAAAATTATTCTCAAGACAAATAAAGGATTCCGCTCTTGAAGAACATAAGATCTGTTGCTGTTGAACAACGCAATGTATTATTATCATAAGACAGGTTAGGAAGCTGAGTTTGGTGGGCCTGAGCTACGGCGGGTTTGTGGGGTACAGCATGGCGGCTCAGTACCCGGAGGCCGTAGAAAGGGTGGTGATCTGCTGTGCCGGAGTTTGCATGGAGGAGAAAGACCTCAACGAAGGTATTTTCCGGTTAAGTGACCTTAATCAGGCAGCGGAGATTTTGGTTCCGCAGACGCCGCAGAGGCTGAGAGAGTTGCTGAGTTACACTCTCTATAAATCGCCTCCCGTAGCTTTTCTCCCCTCGTGCCTCCTCAACGACTTCATCCGTGTAAGGACCTCTTCTCCTTAATATTCGTAGTGAACTAGTTTATTTTCTAAATTACAAAAACAGAAATATCATAAATACGTGACAAAAGTATATATATAAAGGAAAAGTCATGTATCCAAGTTCGTTCGTTCGTTCGTCAGAAAGGTGTCCATTTAGTATTCTTTATATAGGGTTTTAAATGTAAAATTCAATGAAATACACGTGGCATGGGGGTTCCAGGCAATGTCCTCGGATTACATAGAAGAGAAAAGAGAGATGATTAAAGCCATTCCCAAGAATCGCAAAATTTCCGACATCCCCCCAATCACTCAGGTATCTTCTTTCCTTGAGATCTCCTCCAAACGTAAAGAAAGAGTGCAACTCAACCTCTGTCCTTTCTTCTTCTTGCAGCCTACTTTGATCATATGGGGAGAGCATGACCAGGTCTTCCCATTAGAGCTGGCTCATCGACTAAAAAGGCTAGACGACCTTATACAACCTATATATACCGCTTGCTTTTGTTATTCCAGAACAAATCTTGATCGTCTTCTGGCGGTTGAAACTGACTGCAGGCACATAGGAGACAACGCAGAGCTTGCAGTAATCAAGGGAGCAGGCCATGCCTTCATGGTAGAGAAGCCCAGGGAATTCCCCAGGCTCTTGAAATCCTTTCTCATTGAATCAAATCAGACACTCAATGAACCCAACAACAGGACTGTTAATTATTAACGATGCAATTACAGCATTAAACAAATATTCCTACAGCAGTGTATGTTCGAGTTTGTTTCTCGTATTCACGAGACTATAGCACTGCAAAAAGGATTAGCACGAGTCTACGACCAATGTATGTTGAATGATGTAAGTCTAGCTATCAGAAATTTAAGATGCAAATAAAATGAATAGTAACTCTCCCTTTGTGAGAGACAATTCTTTCACAACGATCTCATGCCACGCTACAGGAATGCCAAAGTAGCCTTCATGGATTGGGCTACCTACTTAAAGGAAGAATCAGAAAGGTTCTTTCTTTTCTCTTCTTTTTGGAACTTCTTTGGGTTATTGGTGGCATCTGTACTTTGTTTTAGCAAATAGACACGGATAGTAGTCTAAAGCAGAAAGCAACCAACCGTTATAAAGAGTCAAAAGAAGTGTAGATGATCTAGTGAAAGTGAATAAACATACATGCAGAGGTCACACACACACTGTTAATACTCCATACGATTACAAATCGAATATAAAAAACAAATTAGAAAATACAATACAGAGAGCAATCTATTACCGTATGCCCCCACTGACTCTAAGCTCACAAACTGTTCTTCCTTTCCATGAAAGAGATGATGTTAACTGTCTAACTCTGCAAGCCAAAATGCATATCCAAGTTTGAGTCCAAATACAAGAACCAGCCCATGATTAACTAGGTCTAGGACATGACCATGCAATTTTCATTTAACACCACCAACAATATGATCATAAATGTCGCTAAACATAAAGCGTTAACTAGCATACAGTATAGATAAACAGATACAGAAGTCTCATGAACTTTCAGTTGAATCACAACCTTGGGTTTACACAAAGATATAAATAAGTTTTACCTTATATAATTGCATATTTTTAAAAAGCAGCTGGTTCACTATCTTGCTGATTACAATACTCCGACACGCCGTGTTCAAGAACAATCAGACACAGTAAATTTCTATGGAACAAAGAAAAATGTAATATGCAAAAACAGAAAAAATAGGTAACATGTAGACCAGCATTTATACTCATTGAGTAAACTATCTCACCTCTGGTCAGTTGTCATCAACTTTTGATTGCTCACCTGCAAATGGAAGATTGATATTAATCAACTGACTCACAAACATCTCGTTGCCGAAAAGAAAAGCACCAGATGCCTGGCAGAAGAGGAAGAGCTACAGAGAGAGAAATTGGGGGAAATGGAAAATATCTCTAGTGGAAAATTAGAAGCAGATCAGTTTTCACGCACTCGGACAGAATACAGATTTAATTAAACAAAATACTCACTGCTTTAAAAATAACTTTACTAATTAGCAAGTCTGGGAACTAACACACGGAAAAATACATGTTATGGGGATTAACTTAGAGGAACTCATAATATGGATCTGTCATTTTTTGCACAAGCATGGGTATCTGTAGGTGTCTATGGGTGTGAGAAGCCAGTTAGAAGCCCTGCTAATATGGTGGACGATTAAGTTCGTGCTTGTGTCTCTGCATGTGTTTGAGAGAGAGTTGTTACCTCCCTCCTCAGGCAAATCTGATGTCCACAATGTGAGATTATCCCTCAGAAGCTGCATGATAAGGGTGCTGTCCTTATATGAATCCTCATTAAGGCTATCAAGCTCAGCAATAGCCTCATCAAATGCCTGTTTAGCAAGATGGCATGCCCTATCCCAAACACAGTATCATATGAAGAATTAGAAATCATACATTTGCACACATATACCTCAACCCCATTGTACAAGCCGAACACATCTTTTATAAAGCAAAAAACTTCAACAATCATCTAAAATCTGCTTTAGTTCATTTTTTTAAAAATGTTTTTGAATTATAACATAATTTCATTATTACAACAGCATGAAAGTGCAGGATTTATAAAATGAGGGAAAGAAACAAACATGTGCAGGAAAATTCAAGAACACGTACAAGAATCTAAAGTATCCATGAAAAGGTTTAAACCATTAATATTCCCCAATATAGCAGATAACTGAACTGCACCACTGCTATTCAAAAATGAAACGTATTCATAGCTAGTTTTTCAGTAGCGTGCACCACATTTTCAACTGAAAATCACCACGACGCACACCAAAATTTGATTTCTACACACGCGCCAAAAGGAGAGGCTTCCATGTTGTATATTACAAATTTCTAAAGTGCAACAACTACGAAGGAATTAATCATCAACATCTCTGTGCATAGTGATATAGAAGGTTTAATTCACCTTTCGGGTGAGTTCAGAATCTCATAGTAGAAAACAGAGAAGTTCAAGGCCAATCCAAGTCTAATGGGATGAGTAGGAGGCAAATCTGAGGTAGCAATGGCAGTGGCCGCCTGCAAAAAAGAACATAAGTTAGACACTGGAATCCACAGAAACACTTAGATACTATATTAAAAATAGAAATGTAACCAAGAGTAACGAAATAAAGGTCACAAAGCAGAAGATAAAGTTTGAACACGTGCGGAGACCTCATATGCCTTCAGTGACTGATCACCTGCTTCTTTACGGTCCTCAACTGGCTTGAACTCAGCCAAATAGCGAAAGTAATCTCCTTTCCTGTCATTTCAAGTAACAAGTTGACATTAATTAATAAAACTGAGAAAGCTCCATCCATGAATCAACCACATAGGAGGTGAAGAAAAAAGTTTCTGATCGAAAAAATAAAATCCATCCAGGGTAATCGCAATATCAACAAAAAAGTAACTATATACATCAAAAAAAAAAAGTTTCAGATTTTTGCTGCAATTGACCACATTAATATGCCAGACGCATATAATTTATCTCATCATATGGTAGTCCAAAAGGATACATGGATGAACAGTGGAAATCAATCCTTACATCTTATTGTAGAAGACAGTTGATTCCACACTTGAGGAGGATGGTATGAGGTGCTGGTCAATGATTGACAGAATGTCACAGCAAATCTTAGCAAGTTCATTCTCAATTCGATTCCTATAGTCCTTAATCTTCTTGACATTGTGTTCATTACCCTTAGCCTCCTCCTTTTGCTCAATGGAAGAGAGAATTCTCCATGATGCCCTTCTCGACCCTATGATATTCTTGTATCCAACAGATAATAGATTCCGTTCCTCAACTGTTGGTTCCACATCCAGCTTAGCAACTGTGTTCATGGCTTCGACCATTTCTGCAGCAAAAGAATGATAATGAACCAAACTTGTTATCTCACCTACTTCACACTGGGAATCACAACCATAAAACTAACAAATGTAGAATTAGTAAGAAAAGGTGAAAGTTCAAGGCACACAAACATCAATAGCAGATACTATAGTTTTAGGCTGCTATAACATAAAGAGATCGATATCTTTCCAGACTCCAGAGTACATGAAAAAAGCCTCACCAATATTTCCTTACACTGAAAAACTACTCCTTAACACACTTAGCTACACTAAGTACTCAAATAAAAAAAATATGACCTATCATTGTAATAGAAAACCAAGAACAGAAGCACACATGATAGCAAAGAAACGCAAGACAATAAAACACAAACAGCGGCTAGAGAAAACTCACTCAACCCATACTGCTCTAACAGAACTACCAGAAAACAACCCAACCACACAAGTACTTATCGAATCCACTAACATCAAAATTCATTCAATTATGTGAATAAGTGTTACTGGCTATAATTCAGATAGAATCGACCAAGAACAGGAGATCTGCAGAGAATCGAGCGAAACAGCGAAAAGCCACAAGAAATGAAAACGTACCGTCATATCTCTCAGCTTGCTCGGCGAGCCTGGCCAGATAAACTTGCTGCTCCCTCTCCTTCTCGATCATTGCTCTCTCTCCCTTGCTCGTTTTCTCTCTCTAAAATGTAAACGCAGAGCTGAGCAGTTCCTTGCACGAATAACCGCTAGAGCAAACCCACAAGAAGATGCTCAGATTCGCTAGGTTCAGAAGGGTGGAAGGGCGAGATTTACCCCTGACAAGATGACGAGAATGGAATGGAGGAAGATGTGACGTGTAAAGAAGATGCTGAGATCCGGAGCGTTGGTTACTGTTAGGTTTGTAAACAGCTGATCGTCGGATAGGGTTCTTGTTTTATTTGAAAACGAAGACAAAGTTGTTGTTTTTTATGAAAAATACTTAATATGAATACAACTTGTATTGGATATTATTTGATGATAAATTATGTTTTATTATGTTGATTTTAGATGAAACGTTAATTTTCATTCAATTATTATGTTCACTTTGAGAATGTACAAATTTTGTATAAGTGGCGACACATGATTGGAACACGCGGTAAAAATAACAATATATTATATAAAATAGAAATATATACATAAAAATAGAAATAATTTTAGAAAAAACAGAAAAAATACTAAAATAATATTTTTATATATTTCCTATTTTATTAAAAAATAATAATAATATATTTTTCATAAAATAAATTATGAAGAAAAATACATAAACTTTATTTGTATATTATTAGTACAAACAAATTAAAATTATTCTAAAAACTTCGGAAAATATTTTTTTAGGTCGTGGATTTTATTAAAAATTGAAATAAATTATACAATAAATTGTATTTAAAATTATAATTTTGTTTATTTTATCTTTTTATCATATAGGCTATAAATAAAAATATTTTTTTAAATGGTTTTCATAAACCAAATATAGGTATTTGCTCACGATGGATCGATCGGAGGAGGACGAGAAGAGAAAGATTATAGATGATGAATTTGATATGAGTGGAAGTTTTATACGTCGCACTGCTGATTTCAAATATCTGAAGCATCTTTCCAAGAAACTTTCATTCGTACAGTTTAATAATATACATGGAGATAGTTTAGGAGGTTCGAGTAGATCGCCCGTTTTTTACTCTGAAGGGAAGATGATTGTCTTATATCTTTTTGAGGCGAACGACTTGGCTTTTGGGATTCACGTAGATATCATCCGACTTTTTATTGATAAGGTGATGAAGAAGTAAACGCGGGTGATGAGGGAAGAGAAAAACAGAAGAAGAAGAAGAAGAAGAAGAAGAAGAAGAAGATGCATGTTTAGTGAGTAGTAGGTCCTAGTTGTTATCTGTCAAAAGAGATTAGACATCTATCTTATATATATTGAAAAGTTATATTGATTCCAAATCGCACCATTGGTGGTCTCGAAGTTGGTAGCATTTCTTGATGTAGCAGCAGTTTGCAGTTGCTACTCCGATGAATTTGGTAGAAACAACTTACATTATAATCAACGAACATAACGATCAAACAAATAAGAAGACTAACACATACAGATGTGGGCGAGGAGAAGCAAACACAGGCCCACCTTACCCTCCAACCAAATTGTTTCACCAAACACCTCTACCCAATTGAATTTTCAGTAGAATAATTTATTGGCTTAAACCAACATTTATAATTATAGTAAATTATTATTATAATTCATAGTCATTTCAGCACGCGCAATGTCTTAGCAGTTCTGTGTATATATCTATCCATATAAGACAATGCATCATCGTTAACAATAACGAACTTAATTTGACATTAAGTACCACAGAGCAGCTCTGTTTCTATCAGCATCTCATGGTCAAAGGCTCAGGTGAGGTCCTCGCCGTGAAGACTACCGAGATGTGCAGGTCAAGTGAAATCTTCGTCTGCTTTTGTTTTTATGTAACTAAAGGCATTAGAACTTGGAACTACAATATAATATATATTAATTTTTCTGTCTTTTTCTCAGTTTTTACCTTTTTTGATAAATATAAAGGAGGATAAAAAAAACATTTAAATGTCCACCCGCGACGACTGGGAGTCGCGTGTGACATTTATGTAAACGGAATATCGTTTAAATGTCCACCCATGACTCCCAGTTACGGGTGGCAAAAAAGAAAACTCTCACCCGCGATTGGGAGTCGCGTGTGACATTTAAGTAAACGAAATACCGTTTAAATGTCCACCCGCGACTCCCAGCTGTGGGTGGCAAAAAAGAAAACTCTCACCTGCGACTCCCAGTCGCGGGTAGATATATTTTTGTATTTGATTAAAATTTGAGGATATTTTTGTAAATATTTTTTATTTGAGGTATATATGGGTGAAAAATTCTACATGTGGAGGTAAAAGAGTAATGTTAAATAACTTAATAAAAAGTGATATGGATTAATTAAATTGAACTATTTTATAATTGACAAAATATAATAAGAAATACTTAGAGAAAATTATAAGATATCTAAGTGAATTAATACTATTATATCATTTTATTTTTATTTTGTTAATTATTTTCCTCAAATTTAACACTTGAATAAATTTTACGTTTTCTCATCTTTACTCGAACCAAAAAATTGTAAAATTTTATTACCATTATATTTACATGTAATGCATATAATCTATCTCTCTCTCTCTCTATATTCATTTGACTAAGTATCTTATAATTTTGACAATTAAGGTTTTAACACAATTTTCTCTATCACAGTGTCATAATAATTTAATTTGATTGATCCAAGTCAAAAAAATAAAAAGTTACATCCATGGCTACATTCTTTCACATCCACATGGACACTTTTAAAATTAATTAAAAGCTCCACATTCAATTTCAAAATATGTTACATATATAAGTATTTCAAATTAAATTTTGCCTTCAAACAATAAATTGCAGGTTTTACACCTAACAAATTACTTTGAAAAATTACACAAAAAATCAGAGATAAATAAATGAAAATTAAGACTTCTGATATATAAATTATATTTAAGCCTAATTTATTATTATAGTTTAGCTTAATTAACTTAAAAAATGAATTAAGTGTTGAAAGTACATAATATTTATAATGGAAAAAATAATAAACAATAGTAACTAAATTAATTAAAAACTGAACAAAATAGATAGTAAATGTATTTATTTTTCACCAATAATTAAAATATATAACTATTTATTTGATCTCTATTTAAAAAAAAAAAGGTAAAAAGAAATCAAATTTGAAACAAAAGTTCTAAATGTGTACCTAATCATGTTTGTTGAGAAAATGTTTTTGAAAAGAAAATTATAATACAATAATATTAAATTTATTAAGATTAAGTATATAAGTGCACATGTTAAATTTTCATTTATGTATTTATAATTATAAAATTAAATTTGAATGATGATTTTCATAAAAAAATTAAAATAATTATTTAATTGTGCTATTTAGCAATTATTATTATATTTGAAGTAAATTTTATACTTTTAAAAAAAATAAAACTAATAGTATTCTAAATAGTGTATATGTATATATAATTTATTAAGTTATCTTTGTGTATATAATTTTAACATATTTTTAACTAAGAAAAAAAAACTATTAACTATTACTAAATAAAGTGTTTATAAAAAACTTTTTTATAGTGCTATCACTAAATGAATTTAACATATACGTAATGAATTTATTATAAATAATAAATGATATACAAAAAAAGTAAATTGAATAATATTATATTAATAACAAAAATAAAAATATTTTCATTTTGTAAGTTGAGTTAATCATATCAATCTAATAATATAATTAAAAAGAAATTTTATTTTTGTTAATTAATATAATAATTTAAATTTTATATTAAACTATATTCATATAACGATAACTCACAAA
Organism: Chamaenerion angustifolium; assembly: GCA_946814005.1. Lineage (NCBI taxonomy): Eukaryota > Viridiplantae > Streptophyta > Magnoliopsida > Myrtales > Onagraceae > Chamaenerion > Chamaenerion angustifolium. Next base: position 24,554,323 of record OX328270.1, on the reverse strand, counting down.
ACAAAAACAATTGTGCAAAGTGCAAGTTAGTTTCTAGTATATATTAAATATGTCGTATTTCTTATAGTATCACTACGGAAGAAGGGTGAGATAACGACTCAACGGGACGACTTAAATACTATAGAGCCACCATTTTATTAAAAAAACAATTGTGCCTCAAAATGTGAGAGTCGCGAAATAAAATAAAAAAATATTTTTTACGACTCCTTTTGTTTAGCTGTCCTTTTTTTAAAAGTTTTTTTTTCTTTTCGATATTTTTCACAACTCAGTCACTATTGAGCCGTAAAGAAAATTAAATTATTTTTTACACTCTTTTTTTAGTCGTCCTTTCTTTAAAGGAATTAATTTTTTTTCTTTTCACTATTGTTCACGGCTCAATTACTATTGATCCGTAAAAAAAAATCAAAAGTTTTCATCTTCTAACTCACCATTTCCTATTTATCTTCTTTCTCGCTCCGGTTGTCAAAACTTTTCAAAACAAACTTGGGATGGAGTTGGTCTTCGATGGGAATGAGGAGTGTCATTCTAACATAACAAACTTTTTACAACGGCAAATTGCCGTTGGTATAACCTTTAACGACGGGGGCTACCGATACGAAAATTTTGTTGCCGCTAAAAATTAACAACAGTATTTATACCTTTAGCAACGATTTTTTACCGACGTTGATTCTATAGTTTCTTGTACTGTTGTGGTGTATATTTAAGGACATGTTTAATCAATATAATAGTGGTTGGAACTTCACATATACATACTTTTCAAAACTTCATGGTGTCGTCCTCTCGTCTCCCATGTTGTTGGTTTTCCAGCTTCACCACTGGCGAAGAAGACTCGTCGTCCTCTACCTGGGATGGAGCTGGAGCTCGATGAAACCGAAGGAAGGAAGAAGAAAAAATGTAACCGAAGAAGGAAAGGAAGAAGAATAAGAAGAACTTGAACCGAAGAAGGAAGGAAGAAGAAGAAGGAGGTCGCTGCAAACCAAAAACTGAACTGGAATCGGTGGAAGGAAAAAGAAAAAGAAGGGAGGTGGCCGAGTGAAACTGAAACCGGAAGAGGAGGCTGAGGAGGTCGAACGGAACGGAAGGAGGAGGCCGGACGGAGGAAGAGCAGACTGAACTTTGTGAAAAATATATTTTTTTAAAATATACATATTTTTGGCGGCTCAAATAAATGAGCCGTCAAAAATAATAAAAATATTTTTCACGACTAATTTATTTGGACCGTTAATTTTCACGTCTCTACCAAATTTGAGTTGCGAAAATTTTGGGCCATTAATTTTCACGATTCTACCAAATTTGAGCCGCGATAATTCTCATGGCCATAGTTATCAGAACCGGACCGACCATTGAACCGGCGAGGAGGTCGGTTTATTGTTCAGTCGGTTCAACTCGATCCAACCCGGTTCAGTGTGCGGTTCACTGTTCACAAGGGGAAAAAATTGAAAACTTAAAATACTCAAACACAAACATAATTACCTCAAACTACGTAGTCTCACACACACACAAACTATATAGTTTCAATTTCAAACACACATTACTCTCAATTCTCAAACACAATACACAATAGTGTCAAAATCAAACACAACGAGAATAGGTTTGTTTAAACTTTAAAGTTTAAACATAATTTGTAAAGCTAAAGCTTACCCTAGTAGTGAACCGGTTTAACACTGCATAAAACCGAAACCAAACCAATCGGTTTAAACCGAAAAACCGATTGGTTTATAAAAAAAGGGCTAAAAAGTAAACCGAAAACCAACCGGTTCAATCTGGTTCTGATAACTATGCTCCTGACACTTCATATTGCGGTACTTCATATAGCGGTAATAGTCATCTCTCCCGTAGTCTATACATATTAATTCATCCAAATTATTAATTTTTTCATGTCCAATAGTTTGTTTTCCTGTACTCTTATTATTTTTATTTATTTTCCCCAAACCTCAATTAATTTGCTAGATAAATTTGTTAGGATACAAAACTTGCAATATTTTTTTTATGAGGGTTTAAATCCTTATAAAAAAATGAGGATCAAAATGAGTTATTTTAGTTTTTAATAAATATGCTTAACAATTTCTGGATTTTATGTATAGAAACACTAGAATACGTTTTTCTTGTTCTACTCATTATTTTCTTTACGAAAATTTGTGATATTAAATTACAGTTATGATACTTGCATGGGTTAAAATATATATTAACTTCAACTTATATATTGTATTTTTTTTCATCATATAATATTTATGGATATTATTTCATAAAATATGCAAATTTGTTTTTTTTTCTTTTTTTTTTATATTAGTTAGTAATATTTTTAATGTTGTAATTTGTTATTAGATAGTTACTAAAATTATGATTTTACCATTTCACTTATCTTCTTCTTTCCTTATTTTTCTTTTCTTCAATTGACAAATCCTAAAAACCTTACAACCGAACCTAAAAAATTAAATTTATGATTTAAAATAGAACCCAAATTTTTTAAATATACAAGAAATTAGATTTTTGGTGTTTTTGAACCTAGAAAACTGAAACCCGAAAATCTAGGTTCGAAACACACAATAAATCAGGTTTCTGTGTTCAAAATACACTGAACATCGTTTTTTTTTTTTTGTGTTTCAAAACTAGAAATCTAAAATTTGGTTTCGGATTTGTATAAAATATGAACATCAAAGAATTAAGATGAATATCCAAGGAAAAAATGAAGAACAAAGGATGATGAAGAAGAGTATTTTAGTCATCTTATCTCATATATTTTTTTGTAATCGTTTAGTCACATCATGAAACATACGTAATTGTTTAGCTCAAATTTCAAACTGTTTAGCTCAAATTTCAATCTGTTTAGTTACATGTGCCAATATAAAGTGACTATTGAGATAATTAATCCTAAAAAATTACAAAATAGTGACTTATATGTGAAGAGGACAAAATGAAGCACTATTATTTTAAAAAAAACACTCTCAAATGTAGCTAGTAGGGGTGAACGATTCTTCCCTTGTAAATTTATGAATTTATTGAATCGAACGAATATAAATTGATTCATAATTTTCGTACTTAATAGTGTTACTTACCCGAAAACTTGTTAATATTAGCGTGTTTTTTATTACTCAGTTGAACACTATTGAAATTATTATTTATTAAATGAATACTAATCTTTTTACAATTTTGTTTTTAATTATGTACTTTATAATAATAAAAGTGAAATATGATATATAATGACTAAAGATAAAGTAGAAAATATAAAAAATAATAAGTAATCAATAAAATATTAATATTTATCTATATGCACATATATTTGATTTGGAATTCACTAGGGATATCCTATTATTGAAAAATTGAAACCGAATCTAGAACCGATTTCTGTATCTTCTTCCAAACTTTACACTACCGAATAAGTCGATCTCAAATAGATTTTGAATTCGGATAAGTATTTCCTCACCCTTTACTTTTTGAGTCTATCATTTTAAAAGTATTAACAATTCAAGGTAACGAAAAAGTATTAAGAATTCAAGGTAACGACATACATTTCTTAAAAACTATTAAAATGAAGTTGTTTCTTTCACGGAATAAGGAATACGGATTAGGGAATAGGAATTGGGAATAAAGAATAGGAGTTAAGAATATGAAGTTGTTTCTTTGGTGGAATGAAATTGAATGGAATAAGGAATTCTGTTGTTTCTTTGTTGGAATTAGATATGAAAAGGGAATGGCACGTGGTAAAATGACATATTTGCCCTTTCTTGTATATATGTATAGTATATAATAAAAATAATATGTATTAATTAATTTTAAAAATTAAGAATAATAAAAATAATGAAATAAATAATTACAAAAAAAACGATTTTTTTTTAATTTATTTAAAAGACCAATCTTGACATTTTTTTTATAATTTTTTTTTAATAATGTAAATTATAATGCAAAATAATATTAACTAATAATAAATTAATTTGTATTAATCTAGACATTTTAACTAATTATGTGATTGCTTTAACCATCACATAAGCAAAAATAATTCAAACATTTATTACTAAGAATTCAGCATAGTTTCAATCAAGAACACGTTTTTATTCATTTGACATATAAAAAGGCAGCATTTTGAATATGTCGTTTAATGCCAAAACATCGAAGGCCACCGGGTTTGAATTGCAAGTCTTTGACAAGGGAAATTGCGGCTCTCTGATCTCCCTTGCTCAGTTCCTTATCTACTTGCTCAAGAACGTATCGACCAGAAGCAACACTGACCTGGGAAGATGAACTTATTATTCTCAATTGGCAGAAGAAATATCATATCAGTTCCCAGACTTGCTACGAAGCAACAGCAATCACAAGAGAAAATACCCACATGTCCTGCATAATATGCACGGATTTGGAGATCCTTATCAACTTGCACTGTTTGCTTGAGGTATAGAGGTATCACTGCAGCACAACAATATTCATTTTCACTGAGATGAAATATTTGTACAACACCAAAAAGGATGGAAGTAAAACCCTAAACAGAACTTCTCTATAAGACCATCCTGATACACACCTTTCTTCATGCATTGAGCAATATGTTCAGATGTGAACTGCTCCTCTTCTCCTCTTCGCTCGACTCGACCATAACTTTCCGGTAATCCTCCAACATTATAGGGGAAAATGCTTTTGTTGGATAATGTCATAGGAGCAATTATCATTGAAAGAAAATAATGAAAATAAAAGAGCAACACATGTCCTAATAACGAAAGCATAATTAGGGACTAGTTTAAAAAACACTCTGTATTACGTATGAAAAGGAACAATGTTGAATTCAGCAATCTATCCAAATTTGTATTGATGATTTATCGCACTGGATAAACGACGCTTTACCATAATATCTGGAACTCAGTATAATCCTTTGTAAGTAATTAACTGTACCATATGACTCGTAATCTAGGAATGCCAAAGAATCAAAACCTCAGATTATGAAAGTAAATCGAACTACAAATCAGGAAAGTACACTGCAAGAGATGTAACAAAGGCAATAAAAACAGAGAGACCAACACACCAGCATATGCATTCATAGATTAAACACACAAACTATAAGCTGCAAAGGTTCTGCTCTGACAAGAAAACACCTCCATTGAACTCGGGAGATTGTAAAGATCCATTGATGTGTATTTCTATCGCGAAATGTATATCGAAACAGACCAGAAATGCATCATGATCATTCTAATCGAAATTACCGTCATGTAAACGGTCCATTGTAGCCGCACACTTCAGTGAAGAAAGGAAGAGCCCCAACATGGTCCAAGTGACTGCAATCAATATCATGCCATACTTAGCACGAGAAGTGTTCGACGCAATGACTACAAGAGATGGGAGAACTTACAAGTGGGTAATTATAATACAATCGAGGGCACTATTAAAATCACCGGAGGCGGAAATACGGGAGAAATCAGGGTAACGTCGGTGGTCAGTGTATCCCATGTGCATCCCGCAATCGAACATCACTCTCTTCCCATTGATGGTGACGACTGCGCAGCTTTTCCCGACTTCTTGACCGGCGCCTAAGGGACAAATAGGCCGTGTGAGAAATCGAGAGGTAGAGTTTGCCTGCAGATGAAAGGCTTACCGAGGACGAGACAGTCGATGGCCATGGAGGATCGCCGCAGAGGTTAACTGGTGAAGTAGAAGTAGGATACGCGGGGCACACTCGGGAATTCGACAAACAGTGGAGGGCATAATGGTCATTCGGTCATCAAATCTGAATTTCAAGCCCTCTTGGCTTAGGAATTCCGAGCTTTTCACCCGGAATACCTAAGCCCACCCGCCTGGAATACATAAGCATGGAATTGGCCATTCCATGAGAAGAACATGGGCTTACGGAATCCGTAAGCCCAAATCTTTGGCCATTCCATGAGAATAACGAGCCATAAATAGAGATTTGTTTTTTTTTGGTCATTATAGAGAATTAAAGTTGAATCTTTTAAAGCAAGTTAAACCAAAGTCGACTCACATTATTTTTTTTAGAGTGAATAGTTATAATACACCAAAATATTTGTATGTTATTGATAATTGTATCAATATATTTAAAAGTATTATTTCATGCACTAATACGTTGGTCGCTAGTGTCCTGTCAGTTTTTCTGTTAAACATTATTGTTTTTTTTGTCAAAATGACGGGGTTGCCCTCATGTTCATCTTCCTCTCATCTTCAATACAAAATCACAGATCAAATACAAGAAAATAGATATGAGTATGAATTCGAATCACAAAATGTATGTTTTTTTGTACGCAACCAATCCATAACAAGATTTTTAGTTCGGAATCAACTCATAAATGTCTTGGTTAAAAATAACCCATAACAACATTTATGGATTGATTCAAACCCAGAACTTTATTTCAAAAAATGTTGTTTTGAGTTCGAAATTTGATTTATTTCAAAATTTAATATGTATTTTGGATTTGATTTAGTGTTGAAGATGAACGATAGGGCTGGGCATTAACCGGTTCGGGGCCGAACCGGTTCAGAACCTTCCTTTATCACATTTTAGAAGTGGTACGGTTTACCGCTCCAGTTTTTAGCCGCTCCAGATTTTAGACAATTTACTGTACCAGTTATGAACCGGTTCAGAACCGGTTCGACCGAACCACTTTATATATATATATATATTTTAAAAAGTAATACTATCATTTACAACATATATCATTATCATTCGTCTTGCTGGATCTGTATTCTCATCTTCTGTGGTCTTGCTCATAGTCTACTAGGGTTTGCCTCCGACATCACACTTCCGTCATGGTGAAACCGCGCCGAGGCCAACCATCGTCGCGGTCTGGACGCGCAGTAGGCTCCTCCTCACCTTCTCGTTCCTGTGGATTCAGTTCCCACTCCAGATCCTTCTCCTCCTCGTCTCCCTCGCGCAGCCTGAGCTCCCACAGCTCCAGCCCTCTGCTTAATGACATTTCAGTCCCCTCTGGTCTGGGTTTATGTCCAATCGGTGGGTTTGGTTCGAATCACACTGTGGGTCGGTGTCTGATCTTTGCAGAACTGCGCGCATCAGCGATTTCTTGTTTTTTCCTTTTGTAGGTTCTTCCTTTTCCGGCTTTGGTTCATGAAGGATTTTCTGTATTTCGCTCTCTGAATCGGTGAAGCGGTGTCGTTCTGCATCCCTGGATTGAAGGTACTACTCTGATTGTTCATCACCATTTGATTGTTCATCTTCCATTTCTTTGATTGACTTGGACGCCTCTCTGGGTTACTATGGAATTGGTTATAGGTTGGATTCAGTTTGTGTTCATCACCATTTGATTGCTGATACGAAGTGAAGGCTTCAGTTATTTAGGGTCTGGTCTGTTAGTATTTAGGGTTCGGTCAGGTAAATTTGGTCTGGTTTAGTAGTTTAGTAGTATAAATCCGGTACAAAAATGGTTCGGTTAACTTGTTTTGAACCGGTTTTTTGTACCTCTTCTGAACTGCTCCATATTTTCCCCAAAAAATCGTTTGTTTTGTGAACCGGTATGGTTCAGCTGAACCGGTTTTTTATGCCCAGCCCTAATGAACGGTTAACAAGTAAAATTATTATTTTAATAAACTTAACAAAAAAATTAATAAAATAGTAATAAAGATATAAATAATAATACTTTAAATTAAGAAGTGTATAAAATAATATAGATGATACATTTCACAAAATAGTCCAAATTTTGGTGTATCACAGGCGTTGCTCACAATTTCATATCCTATGGGACATTTTTTTCACGGAAATCGGATTAAGAAATATGAATAGAGAATAATGAATAGGAATAGGAATAGGAATAGAGAATAAGGAATAATGTATAAGAATATGAAGTTGTTTGTTTGGTGAAATGGAATGAAATGGAATAAAGAATTCTGATGTTTATTTGATGGAATGAAATATGGAAAGAGAATATAATGTAATAAAATGACATATTTGTCCCTCCTTATATATGTATAGTATATAATACATATAATTTGTGTTAATGAATTTTAAAAATTAAGAATAATACTATTATATAATATAATTAATTATTAATTTAAAAAACTTTTAACATAATTTAATTAATTAATATTAAAAAAATCTCATTAATTAAGTAAGATTAAACAGTTAAATTAATGTAAATTTTAATATAAATTCATTATTCTTAGTATATTTACCCAACCATAATATTATTAATGACCATACTTACATAATACAAAACAAATTAGCGTCCTAAACCAAAATTATACAACTTCGTAATATTGAACCCAACTTCGTAATACTAATTCAAAAAGATCCAATTTACAACTTCATCAATCAGTCTAATGAACACAAAGACTGCATTATGTCATGGTTTGTCGTTAAACTGCATTTTCTCCAACATGGATTCAGTTAGTTCAAGTTTCTTGCTTTAGTTACTGATTAGGTCGAGTAACACAAAGGATTCTGGAACATACCACCGCAGCATAAGCATCTTCTTGACACTGTCGACTCGACTTGTTCATACCCCTGAAATGAGACAATTAAGATAGTCATTGCATTAGAAAGTTAGGTCTTGAAACCAAACATGGTGATATTTCACCATATAAGGCAAAGATTACGAAGGCATAGTCTATGAAAAGTATGCAAACATTAGCTTCTTTCGCCCAAGTGAACTTGGCTAACACGTTCTCAACATCAGCTATCGTGCAATTACACTTCTGAGCAACTTCCTGTTTTTGGGTGGTTTGTATATTCTACAAGCAATATACCTATGATCAAAATTAGATCATGAAATGATGGATTTTAATACTATGATTAACATATCTATAGTAAGTTTTCTAATACTATGATATCTCATTGTCAAGCATCGAAATGAAACTCTAACAAGCTAGATTGAAGACAACAAATTGAAAAATTCTCCAAATTTGCATCAATTCAAATGAATTTCCATTGATCATATTTAAAAACAATTGATAGAATTACTCGAGGAACGAACCTCTCCAGTTGCATCGAATCCTCCAAGGTATCTGTTGGGTATTAATATGCATACCTTCAGTAAAACTGACTGACCCGAGTAAAGGGCGCACACCCTAGGTAGGTCTAAAAGGCGCGCCCTTGAGGCACACCTGATTCGACTTTCCCTTGCCTCCGTGGCAAGCACAAAGCTCTATACCGGATAAGAGGTAATGGGGAACAGTAATGTCAAACAACGGTCCGGGAAACAGAGACCCTATGTTTAGGGCACCATACACAGTGCACCCTGCGCCACAGGACTCGAGGTATGACCAGAGTTAAAGATAAACCACAGTCAGGTTAGATGGGAGGGCTATAAAAACCCTCACCCATATGCATAACAGGTTAAGTGTAATATTACATACTTGAGCTACATACTTATTTTACAAACGAACTCTCGACTGACTTGATCGTCAAAGGGGAAACAACGGGAACACGCGGGCTTTCCTTTTGTGCAGGTTAACGGAGCGGCACAAAACCAAGTCGGAAAGCACCGTAGAAGACCCAACCGGTAAACGTGATTCAACATCTGGCGCCGTCTGTGGGAACCCTTGAGCAAATAAGTCATGGCTCCGCCCAACACTAGAGCAAAGAGTAACCAAGTCGAAGCTACGGAAAATGACACCCTCCACTACCTCCAGCAACACCTAGAGTCCTCGGCGTACTTACCGCCCATGGCTCGGCAACCGGATGGGCAGACTTCACAGCTACTGACGTACCCAGCACCGCCCACACCCCAACCTGCAGTAGCAGTTGAGCCTGAGGTGCACAAACCAACTGAATCAGTAATGACATCCTAAGGAAAGGCGACGCCCCGGGTAGATGCGGGCTCGGAAGCACTCCTAACACCTGCCTTCATGACAGCATTGGACGAGATCATTGCACGCAACATCTGAAAGGCGTTACAAAAATGTTCCCATCGTACAAAGGAAACAACATCTTGACATCACCGTCATAGGGCGCCGCTTCGGATCTCCCAGCCTCCAATAAGCAACGTCTCACCTTCTACAGCAACATCAACCCCTCCCTCTGGCACAATGAGCATGTAGGAACTTAAAGAGTTTGTTATCCAACAAGTTAAAGAACAGAAAAGCGGAATCATGCATGTCCTTCGAGATAGGGCGTCACACCCACTCGCCCCCGAAATACTGGCAGTGATTATACCAAAACACGTGGAGACCCAGTGAATCGACTGTTACAGAGGAGAAGGTGACCCAGTAGAGCACATCCAAAGCCATGAGTCTTCACTCTTGGGGCGGACTAGCGACGACAACCACTTTGCCTTACTCTTCCCGGCCACCCTTGGAGGCGTCGCCTCACACTGGTTCTTCAGACTGCCCAAGGCCTCCATTAAGTCTTGGGTGAACTTGAAACAAAAGTTCATCGTGCAATACATGGGGGGAGACAGCTTCTAAAGAGCGTAAGAACGTTAGACCACATCAGACAAAGAAATGAGGAAAGCATAGGGGATTTTTACACTAGGTTCAACAAAGAATTGATAGGAATCGACCAGGTCATCACAAGAGGTGAGACCATAAAAGCATTCGTCAGGGCACTTGGTCAACGAGGATCAACCTTATACGAAAGTATAAGCGTCATCCCGGTTGACACAGTGGAAGACTTGGCGGAGCGTGTCAAGTCCTACGTTGATTTGGAAATAACACAGGGAGGGAGGAGGCAATCCAAGGAATCAAAAAAGGAAAACCAGAAAGGTAAAAGGTTCGACCATCGTTCGGCAAAGGTGTCGCACGAGCAACGTCGCCCTTTCATAGCGCGCCCCCTCGGGACGTATACGAAACATCACACACTCCTCTAAACAGGGACGTCTCTGTGGTTTTGCCAGAGATGGAAAGGAAGGATTTGACAACACCCCCGTGGACAAAGAATGGCGTCATCCTAGGCAACGACTTGAGTAAATACTGTTGCTATCATTGATGTAAAATCCATGGAACGGATGACTGCTACACCCTAAAGGAGGATATCGACAGGTTAATCCAGCAGGGCTGCCTAAAATATTTTGTGACACGACATGAAAGGAGTCGAAGCCCTCGAAGAGATAGGCGAACATCACCAAAAATGGAATTTGAGTCTAATAAGGGCAGACATGGGCATGTAAAGGTGATCAACGGAGGATAAAAGGAGGAGAAACGGGCGCCGCTCAGGAGGTGTACGCGGCACAGCTCTCAGAAATGGCAAAAGCAGGAAAGCGTCCCAGGGAAGAAGATGACATCACCATCTCCTTCTCAGAATCCGAAATGAGGCATGTAACATGCCCACACGAAGATGCATTGGTCGTCACTATAGACATTGACGGCTACACGGTAAAAAGAGTGTTGGTGGACTCGGGGAGCTCTACCGATGTTCTCTTCTTAGAAGCATTACATAAGATGAGTAAATCGACAAAAGACTTGAAGAAAGTAAACTTTCCCTTGATGGGATTTGCATCAAACACCACATACCTGGTAGGGGCCATTACCCTACCCTTAGAAATTGGGGACGATTGGAAGTCTCGAAGATTCGATGTCACCTTCATTGTGGTGGACGCTCCAGCCTCATACAACACGATACTAGGGCGCTCCACGCTCAACTCACACAGAATGGTGTACTCCACCTATCACTAGTTGCTGAAATTCCCTACTCCTCACAGCATAGGCGTGGTCAAAGGAGATCAACCTGCGGAGCGCACCTGCTATGTACATGCGACACGCCGTCACGTGTTAAAGAAAAAAGAAACGCTCACCATTCGGACCGAAGAAGATCTTAGGGAAGAAAGGAGTCACCTCCACCTTGTTGAATGAACGAGAAAGGTCCAGATCGAGGGACCAGAAAAGACTGTCCAGAACGGAGCAGCACTACCATCAGGAGAGGCGGAGGCACTCTCAATGCTCCTTGTGGAATTTAAGGAATTGTTCGCTTGGAAACCAAGTGATATGCCATGGATAAGTCGAGATGTGATTGCCCATGAGCTCAATATTGACCCGAGCATCAAGTCGATCGCCCAAAAAAGGCGCGCCGTAGGAGAAGAGAAATCAGTTGCCAACCGACAAGAGGTAAGCAAATTGATCGACACCAACTTTGTAAAGGAAATCCAATTCAAAACATGGGTAGCAAACCCAGTCTTGGTGAGAAAAAGTAATGGTAAATGGAGGATGTGCATCGACTTCGGGGACTTCAACAAGGCGTGTCCCAAGGACTCTTATCCTCTGCCCTGCATCGACCAACTAATCGACGCCACGTCAGGTCACGAGCTCCTAAGCTTCATGGATGCATATTCTGGGTACAACCAGATCCAAATGGCAGAGAACGACGCGTAACACACCGTCTTTTATATTGATGATGATATTTATCACCACACTGTTATGCCGTTTGGGCTGATCAATGCGGGCGCCACCTATCAAAGGATGGTCAACAAACTTTTTGCAGGAATGGTCGGCAACACCATGGAAGCCTATGTCAACTACATGCTTGTAAAGTCAGTCAAGAACGTCGACCACGTGGAGGACCTGAGAAATACAGTCGAGTGCATGTGCCTTCATCAAGTGCGCCTCAACCCCGCGAAATGTGTTTTTGGAGTCCACTCTGGAAATTTCTAGGCTACATGGTGATCCAAAGAGGGATCGGAGTAAACCCGAAAAAATTAGAATCAATCGAAGGGATGAAGAGTCTCACCTGCCACAAGGAGGTACATCGTCTGAATGGAAGACTAGCGACACTCAGCCGTTTCCTAGCAAAATCCGGAGAGAAGTCACTACCCTTCTTCCAAGTCCTGCGCGCCAACAAGAAATTCGAGTGGATGGTTGAGTGTGAAAACGAATTCCAAGACCTTAAGCAACACCTCAGGGCACTCCCATCATTGGCAAAACCTTCAAAAGGCGACACCTTTTTTGTTTACTTAAGCATCAGTCTTATAGCAGTCAGTTCTGTCCTAGTAAAGGAATTAGAAAATGGTCAAGTTCCAGTCTACTATGTATCCAAGGATCTCACCAAGTCTAAAATGAATTACATCGAAGTTGAGAAGTATCTTTATGCGTTGACAGTTTCAGCCAGGAAACTCCGCCCTTACTTTCATGAACATGAAATCACTGTATTAACAAATCAACCTTTGAAATACTTCCTGCAAAAGCCAGACGCCTCAGGAAGGATGATAAAATGGTCAATCGAACTCAGTGAATTCCGAATCAACTTCGCACCAAGAACGACAATAAAGGGTCAAGCCTTGGCCGACTTCATCGTTGAGTCGACATGCCCGACAGAGGCGCCGCCCGAAATTAAAGAACTTGTAAAATCATGGAAGCTACACACTGATGGGTCTTTATCTGTTGATGGCTCAGGGGCAGGACTCATCGTAGCTCCACCGGATGGCGGCACCCCTATTCGCTATGCGATAGTGCTTACATTCAAAGCCACAAATAATGAAGTAGAATATGAAACGTTAATCACTCGTTTAAGACTGGCAAAAGGAGTAGGTGCTGCCAAACTACACGTCTACTGTGACTCTCAACTGGTGGTAAACCAGGTCAAATGAGAGTACGCTGCAAAATGGGAGAATATGAAGATGTATCTAAAAGAGGCAAAGGCCTTGGTGGAATTGTTTGACAGTTTCAAAATTGAAGTCATACCACATGAAGCAAAACAAACCGACCCGAGTAAAGGGTGCGCCCCTAGGTAGGTCTAAAAGGTGTGCCCTTGAGGCACACCTGACCCGAATTTCCCTTGCCTCCGTGGTCAGCATAAAACTCTATACTGAATAAGAGGTAATGGGGAACAAAAATGCAAGACAATGGTCCAGGAAATAGGGGCCCTATGTTTAGGACTCGAGGTATGACTAGGGTTAAAGCTAAACCACAGTCAGGTTAGAGGGGATGGCTATAAAACCCCTCACCCATCTGCATAACAGGTTAAGTGTAATATTACATACTTGAGCTACATACTTATTCTACAAACGAACTCTCGACTGACTTGATCGTCGGAGGGGAAACAACGGGAACACCCGGGCTTTCCTTCGTTGCAGGTTAACAGAGCGACACGGAACCAAGTCGGAAAGAACCGGAGAAGACCCAACCGGTAAACGTGATTCAACAGTATCAAATATTTGCTTCCTGCTTCTCAAAGGAATCAACAAATGTAGCTTCACTGCTTCTGCCAACTATAAATTTCTTGAAGCTTCCTAGCCTTCTCGCGCTCCTGAGTTCTTCTGCAAATCCTAGAAATGCCAGTCGTCCAACAATGGTGAACAATCACCAAAGCACAAATCTTTGAAGCATCGAGTTCCAGTTCAAGTGAGAATGATGAATGGACTTACTAAGGAGAGTAAATGATTCCGCACAGAGGTGAGTGGGTCACGAACCCAGAATCACGATTATGGATTCGTCATGAACCCCAGAAATTGAGGAAGAGCATTGAAGGAGAGGGAGAGAGAGATGTACCTGGTTCATCCGAAAGAGAATTGAAGAATAAATGGAGGAGCTTCGGTCCGATTCTGAATTTTGAAGGAGCTGAAGGTAGTTTGAACTTTTTCAAAAGTAAGTGAGGGTAGAATGGTATGTACAACTCCTATTCCGGATTCCTTGTCTTCTAGGCTTAAGAATTTTGATATTTTCACACAGAATGTCTAAGTCTACCCCACTTCGAATACGTAATCCAATTTTTCCAATTTCGCTGTTAATGTATATTAATGTTAGATTAATGTTACCGTTGTGATATTAATGTTAGATTAATGTTAGGATCTTACCGTTGTAGATTATTCTATAAATTGAGATATGTACTGGTGTATAGTTGCACAATACAATACAACACATACAAGATTACATTCTTTGACATGGTATCAGAGCCAACTTAGATTAACTCTGTTCAATCAAGATATTTTTTTTGTTCTCCTCCGATAAATTCAGTTCAGAAACATACCAGAAAATCGCCGTCAACAGGAGCCTACACGCATTCTTGTCCTCGTTCGGTCTTGATCGTACAAGATCCTAGTTCTGGTTAGTCGATCTCACTGTCAACGACGTTCAAAAATCTTTCCCGAACCTTCACTGTCAATCTCACCGTCTTCCTGGTTGTCGTCTCCCTGGTTGTCGTCTCTAGCTTTTCTTCACAGAAGTCCAACTTGTGAAGAAAAGTGACAAAGAAGAAGAAGACAAGTTGGAGAATAATTGAGGCTGCCCACGTGACTTGCCTTGAAGAGCACAACTCTGAATAGCTATTGGAGGACATCTATTGGATGACAACTATTGGAGTACATCACAACTATTGGACCAGATAACTATTGGGCCGGACAACTATTGGATCGAAAAACCTTGTTGAACCAGGCAACTCTATTGAACCGATCACATTTATACCTGGTTTGACTTGCTTGCCCTAAATTGTTTTTTATTCAATTCAAGGAGTCACGCAAATTTTTTTTCATGGCCAACCAACTAGTTAATGATGTTTCACAACCAATTCAGATCATTCTAAGTGGTTCAACAAATTATAATCATTGGGCACAAGCTATGCTTAGTTTTCTTAAAGGTCGAATGCTTTGGAGATATATTACAGGTGATAAAAAGAAACTCATTAAAGATGATAAAGAAAAGGATGAAACATATGTTGAACGTCTTGAGACTTGGTTCACTAATACATCAATTAGTATGTTGTATGGCAGGTTTGAAATAGCAAACGATGCATTAGATTTCTTGTAGAAAATATTTTCATCCGGGGATTTTGCGCAAAGGTATCAATTGAGTAAAGAAGTTTTTTCTCTTCATCAGGAGCCTTGTCAATCATTCAGTGATTTTTATTCAAAATTAAGTTACTTATGGGACCAATTAGCTGTCTCAGAACCAAAATTTCATTGTGATGATGATGCTCAGTTATTTCTCGACTATCGTGACAGTTTACGCTTGACTCAATTTCTTATGGCTTTACGTGATGATTTTGAGTCTACTCGAGCGTCATTACTTCATAGGTCACCATTACCATCCTTAGATAATGCTGTCTCTGAGCTTATTTCAGAAGAAACAAGACTACAAAGTCTTAAATCACCCATAAATAGCAACAATGATCTCGTTTTGGCTACCCCATCACAAAAGCATATACCGGGAAATCAAAAGTACATTCACTCAAGTCCTACCAATTTCAGTCGTCGCTCCTCATGTTTCTCAGGAAGCTGTAATTTTTGTCTTGCTAAAGGACATAAAATTTCAGAATGTCGAGCTCTTGCAAGAATTCGTGCTTCAAAAGGTAACATACCCTCCAAAATGGCCGCGGTAGCTGAACTTGAAGTAAATGAACCACCACCTAAATCAACTCCAACAAGAGAAGAACTTGAGGCTCTCGTCAACTAGTTGCTCGACAAAAATGGATCTAGCATTCCTGCAATGTCAACATATATAGGTAACAATTCTTGGTATACTTATTCTGGATGCGGTAATCATATGACCTCTGATTCATCTTTATTTACAAGCACAAATTAGGTCTCATCATCACCTAACATTCGCACTGCAAATGGCTCTTATATGCAAGCTACTCATATAGGAAATATTTTGGCATCATCTATACATATGCCAGATACTTATTTAGTTCCATCATTATCGTTGAATTTATTATATGTTGGTCAACTTTGTGATATGGGATTTGAATTACACTTTTCTAATCATGGTTGTGATATTCAGGATCCTCGGATGAGACAATTGATTGGGACCGGGCGTAAGATATGACGTTTATTTTAGTTAACATCTCTACATGTTCCCTCATCAGAAATTATTGTTGCATCTTCAATTTCCTTGGGCTTATGGCACACTCGACTGTATCATATTTCATCTTCCAAACTCGACTACCTTGTTAATAATGGTTCTTTTGGATCTGTTAAACATGATAAAGTTGATTGTGTATCATGTCAATTAGGAAAACAAAAAGCTTTACCTTTTAATAATAGTAATTCCATTGCTTCTGCACCTTTTGATTTAATTCATTCTCACGTATGGGGACCAGCGCCACACTCAACAAAATGTGGTAGTCGATATTTTGTAATGTTTATTGATTATTATTCTCGCTTTACTTGGATATATATCTTAAAAACTCGATCTGAATTGCCTCAATTGTATGTTGATTTTCTAACATGATTTACACTTAATTTTCCAAACGTATTAAAATGTTTCGATTTGATAATGCAACTGAGTATAATGATTCAACATTTTTAAGAACATTACATCTCCATGGAACTATTATTCATAGATCTTGTCCAGGTACATCACAACAAAATGGTCGAGCCGAACGTAAACCTGGTCACATTTTGAACATAATACGTGCCTTACTCTTAGGTGCATCTCTGTCAGAATCCTTTTGTGGTGAAGCTGCTCTCACTGCAGTATACACAATAAATCACCTACCATCAGAGGTATTAGAAAATGTTTCACCATATGAACGATTATATGGAAAACCTCCTAAATATGATATATTTCGCACGTTTGGTTGCGTTTGTTTTGTTCTTCTTCAAACACATGAGCGTAACAAGCTACAACCGAGATCTCGTTTGTGTTGTTTCCTTGGTTATGGCATTGGACAAAAATGTTATAGGTGTTATGACCCCATCTCTCAACGAATTCGAGTTTCTCGTCATGTCATTTTTTGGGAACATCGAATGTTCTCCAGTTTGGCTAACAACGGTATCCAACATGCACCTATTTCTAATGATTTATTTGTAGATATTTTTCCTTCTCCTTTAATTGACACAAGACACTCAAATGAGGATCATAATCATTCTCAAGAGGATAACTCTGTCACAACTCCATCTGAGCCTCATCGATCAACCTGTGTAAGAGAACCTCCTAAACATTTGCAAGATTTTCATTGTTATCATGCTCTTGCTACGTTATATGAACCTATTTCTTTTCAAGAAGTCTCATCTAACCCTAAGTGGCAACAAGCGATGAGCGATGAGTTGTAGGCTCTAGAAAAGAATCAAACTTGGGAGATTTTTGACTTGCCCCCATGTAAATCAATGGTCAGGAGCAAATGGATCTATAAGATAAAAACTCGATCAGATGGTTCTATAGAAAGATACAAAGCGCGACTAGTGGCGATAGATTTTACTCAAGAATATGGCATCGACTATGAGGCGACCTTTGCACCAGTTGCTCGAATCACTTCAGTTCGTGCCTTGTTAGTTGTTGCTGCAGCTAGACATTGGATACTGTTGGGTATCGATAATGACAGACCAATAAGGAAAAGGCCTCGAAGGCCCAATAACCCTGGAGGGGGTAAAGCCAAGATATTTGAACTGGATCAGCCTAAGTGAAAGTAAACCTGGCCCACCATAGGGTGGCCCAAGATCGAACCCAAAGGTGACATGAACGCCAAAGGCTCCATAGACTGCTCGCCATTCTTCACCAAGTCGCGACCTCTCACTGCTCGCCATGGGAGTGCTCGCCCCGAAGAGAGCCTTGCCTCTCTCCTCTGGTCCCACTAACCGTTAATAAGGAAGTGACCACGATAACCCGCGTATCTCGATCACATATTCACTAAAGATTAGATATGGTAACTGCAATATCTCGTTGTAACTGCCATATCTACTATCTGAATCTTCAACAGCACAATATTCACTAAGATATACGGTTTGATCTCTCCTACCCTATAAATACCTTTGCTTTACATACGTTCCTTACGTTTTGAGATATACACACACATATACTCATTTAAGCATCAGAGAGGGACCCAGAGACACCCCCTCTGTTGCGCTCCCCTACCTGCAGGTTCACCGGAGTTGGAGCAGAAGCACCATTCAGCATTCGTCTGGCATTCAATTCACTGCCAGATCAGCAACCAGGATTTCACGATCCAACATTTGGCGTCGTATGTGGGAATCGAGTGATACATCCATGAGAACTCGATCACAAAACAACCGCCGGAACCAGACTCGCGAGCAATCCGCGAATAACTCTGATTCCGCCGCCGCTTCACCACTTCAACAAGAACCTGCCAGCCAGGCAGGAGCCAATGCCGTCCCCCTGCGGGCGGCCCGAGAGCATGTCGGTAATTCCAGACCGACCCCAGCTGCCAACCACATCTAGACTCCAGCTCCGCAGACCATCCACATCGCTGGGGAAAACATCCAGTTAACCCCGGAGATGATATCATTGCTGGAGGCCATCCTAGGGCAGGCCCGCCGCCAAGCCCCTGCTCCCCAAGGAAACACTCGCCCTGCTGCCACATGGCCCTTGCCGTCTGAAACCGCGAATCCTGGCACCACAGCACCCCAGGAAGATCAAGAGATGACGTCTAGACAGCAGTCTCTACCCCCGGCATATACCGAACGGCCGACGGCTACGTACTCGACCAATCCTGCCGGTCCTTCTCCATCTGGGATCTCGCCAAAATATTGCACTGTGGACCAGATGGACGACCTTTTCAACTAGAGGCTCCAAGAAAGACGGTTGACAGTCGTAGTTCCCTTCAAGGAGTAATCTGCTCACCCCTTTTCCGACGAGCTCGTCGCCATCAAGATCCCCAAAGACGTAGTCGCTCGGGCCATACTTGAGTACAGTGGTGGAGGAGATCCCACCATACACGTCAACAAGCACGAGGCTTCTCTCCTGGGTAAGTCGAATGATCCCAATCACTTGGCTTTGTTATTTCCATCCACTCTTTCGGGTTCGGCTTCGTCCTGGTTCTTCGGCCTCCCTGCAGGATCTATCAGAACTTGGGCGGAATTAAGGAGCAAGTTCCTGGAGAGGTATATGGACAAGCACCAGCTGATGAAAAGTGTGGTCCCCCTGGATGCGGTCAAGCAACAGCCTGGAGAGTCGCTGGCTAATTTTTACAGGCATTTCCATCAGAACGTCACGGAGATAGATCGCTGAATCTCAGATGGGGAGATCATTCGAGCATTTTACAGAGGTCTGGATGTGGCCAACAAGACCTCTAGAAAGCTGCGAAACAGTTACCACGTGAAGGAGATTGAAACGTTGGAGGAGCTAACGTCCAGGGTAAAAGGTTTCATAGACCTTGAAAGGGCGAACACCGAGGCTAACTTCCTGATGACCTCGCTAAGGGTGGTTCCTGAGCCCCGACGCGATGGTAAGAAGGAGGTGAAGAAGGAGAAGAAGGGAAGAGACAGCAGGCCCCGAGTCGAGCCTAATCCAACGCCTCGAAATCCAGAAGTCCCTGAGTACTTTACGCCTTTAAATAGGCAGATCTCAGCGGTACTAGTCGAGATGGAGAGGAGATCCTTGGCGAGACCACCAATGCCTCGTCGGGGTGGTCAGCCCATGGGGAAGGACGTCGAGAGCTACTGCAGATATCATAAGTGCAAGGGCCACAAGACGGATGATTGTCGCATTCTGAAGCGGGACATAGAGAAACTGATTCAAGGGAGGATGTTGAAGGAATTTGTGGCAGGGCGAGACAGAAGTCGAACGCCCCCCAGGATACATCGTTCGCCAGCCCCTACTGAGCAAACTGAACCATCTGCCAGCAAGAGGAGAGTGAATTTGATTGCGGGAGGATTCGGTGCAGGACGCGAAGGGTTGCACGCCAGGGAGGTCTATGCCACTCAGATCTAGCAGTTCAGTTGGGAAAGTGACCCCGACCTGAAGAAGACATTGTCATCTCATTCTCCGAAAATGATTTAGCACATGTCACAACCCCCCACAACGATGCTTTGGTTATCACGGCTGATATAGACGGCTGTGACGTTGCAAGGATTATGATCGACGGAGGCAGCTCGACAAACATCCTATTCCTGGACGCCTTCGAGAGGATGGGCAAGTCCAAGCGTGACCTGAAGAGGGTCGACTTTCCGCTGATTGGGTTTGCGGGAAGGACAACTTATCCACTGGGGGCAATAACCATGCCAGTGATTCTGGGCGAGGGATGGAAGAGCATCAAGGTACCGGTCACTTTCCTGGTGGTCGACTCACCTACATCCTATAATGCCATCCTAGGGAGGACCACGATCAATCCCAACAAGATTGTGGCCTCCACAGTCCATCAGAAGATGAAGTTCCCCACTCCCAACGGGATTGGAGAAGTGCTCGGCGACCAGCCTTCCTCGCGACAATGCTATGTGAACTGCCTGCACAGGAAGAACCAAAGGGAGGCCCTCGCCATCGAGACAGAGGCCGACCCTCGCGAGGATTTGGCTCGGCCAGCGCCCATGGAGGAATTAGAAGAAATCGAGGTCGATGGCCCATACAAGAAGATGCGCATTGGGACCACCTTTAAAGAAGATCAGAAGGAGGCCATGACCGCCCTCCTCAGGGAATTTAAGGAGCTCTTCGCCTAGAAGCTGAGCGACATGCCGGGTATTAGCACAGACATCATCTCGCACGAGCTCAGGATATACCCTTCTATCAAGCCGATCGCCCAAAAAGGAAGGTCGTTCGGGACGGACAAGCGCTTGGCGATCAGACAGGAGGTTGGCAGACTGATCGAGTCTGACTTCGTCAGAGAGGTGAGATTCCAGAGCTGGGTCGCCAACCCAGTTTTGGTCAAAAAATCAAATGGCAAGTGGAGGATGTGCGTCGACTTCCGCGACTTGAACAAGGCTTGCCCTAAGGATTCATATCCTCTTCCCAGGATTGATCAGCTGGTCGATGCTACCTCTGGTCACGAGATGCTGGGCTTCATGGACGCCTATTCAGGCTACAACCAGATCAGAATGCATCCAGACGACGAGGCTCACACCGCTTTCTATGCCGACAGGGACATTCTGTGCTACAAGGTGATGCCCTTTGGTCTCATCAATGCCGGGGCGACTTATCAGCGGATGGTGAACCGCTTATTCCAGGACATGCTGGGAAGGAACATGGAGGCTTATGTGAACGATATGCTCGTCAAAACCGTCAAGGGCAATCCGCACACAACAGACCTCCGCGAAGCTTTCGAATGCATGAGGAGACACAGCGTTCGCCTGAACCCTGCAAAGTGCGCCTTCGGAGTCAAGTCAGGCAAATTCCTGGGATTCATGGTCAGCGAGAGGGGCATCGAAGCAAACCCATAAAAGCTGAAGGCCATTGAAAAGATGAAGTCACCCACCTGCCACAAGGAAGTTCAGTGCCTGAATGGTCGCTTGGATGCTCTCAACCGTTTCCTCTCCAAGGCAAGCGACAGGTCCCTCCCATTTTTCAAAACTCTGAGGGACAACCGCAGGTTCGAGTGGACGCCAGATTCTAAAGAGGCATTCCAGTCCTTAAAGCGACATATCCAAACACTTCCAGCTCTGGCAAAGCCCATTCCAGGCGAGCAGCTCTTCCTCTACCTAGGCATCAGTGACGTGGCGGCCAGTGCTGTTTTGATAAGGGAGGAAAATAATTTTCAGAGTCCAGTGTACTTTATTAGCAAAATGTTTAACTCAGCAGAAATAAAATATGTCCAGATTGAGAAGTATCTCTATGCCTTAGTTATTGCTGCTCGAAAGCTGAGACCTTACTTCATGCGCACGACATCACGGTCCTCACCAATCAACCTCTCAAAAACTTCCTCATGAAACCAGATTCTTCAGGAAGAATGGTCAAGTGGGCGATCGAGCTCAGCGAGTTCAGGATCAAATTTGCGCCGAAAACGACCATCAAAGATCAAGCACTAGCTGATTTCATTGTGGAAAGCACAAGTAACGATCAAACAGAAGCAGAAAACAGGCCAAGTCAGTCAGCAGACAATAATCAAGTCTGGGAGCTCTATACAGATGGGTCTTCGTCAAGAGAAGGCTTGGGGCAGATTTAATTCTTATTCCCCCTGAAGGCGAGCCTTTAAAGTATGCGATCACCCTTACGTTTCAAGCGACCAATAACGAAGCAGAATACGAGGCTCTTATTACTGGACTCAGACTGGCGAAAGGGATGGGCATATCTGCACTTAAGGTAAAAAGCGACTCGGAACTTATCGTCAATCAGGTCAATGGCACTTATGAGGCAAGGGGGAAAAGATGAAAAAGTACCTCAACATCACCAAGAACTCGTCGCAGAAATTCCAAATTTTGCGATCGAGTCTATTCCTCGTCAGGAAAACCAGATGGCGGACTCCTTAAGTAAGCTGGCATTTGGAGGAACAACAATCCAAGATGTACAATTCCTGGAAAAGGCTTTATGTTCAGTCCTTGAAAGCAGGGTAGAGGTCTTCAACATTCAGGAGCAGGTCACGTGGATGACTCCATTCCAAAATTATTTGAAAGAGGGGATTCTCCCAGATGACGAAGGCGAATCCATGAGGATAAGAAGACTCGCAACCAGTTATCTGATTATTGATGGAGAACTCTACAGGAGAGGCTACTCGACTCCTTACTTAAGGTGTGTTGCTCATCCAGAAACGGAATGGGTTCTTCGAGAAGCTCACGAAGGGGTGGTAGCATGTCATCAAAGTGCTCGATCGTTAACCCGGAAGATCTTCAGTCTAGAATACTACTGGCCAACCTTGGGAAAAGATGCGACTGAATTAATGCAGAAGTGTGAGACTTGCCAGCAATTTGCGCCACGATCAGGTCGACCACCAACACTATTATCCCCAATGGCGGGTGCCTGGCCTTTCGCTCAATGGGGGATCGATATATTAGGTCCTTTCCCTATTAGCACTGGTCAACGCACTCACATTATAGTGGTGATCGACTACTTTACCAAGTGGATAGAGGCGAAAGCTCTCGCTTCTACGACGGAATTTCAAGTCATCAAGTTCCTAAAGATCAACATATTCTCCAGGTTTGACATTCCTAAAATACTCATCAGTGATAATGGTCTGCAATTCATTGGAAAGGAGCTAAAGTGGCTCTGTGAAGAATACCATGTCGACCATCGTTTCAGTTCGGTGCATCATCCTCAAACGAATGGGCAAGATGAGGCAGCCAACAAGGTTGTTTTTGCAGGACTCAAGAAAAGGGTTCGAGCATTTAAAGGGAATTGGGCAGAAGAGCTGGAAAACGTATTATGGGCCATCAGAACAATGCCTAAGGCAGCCACGGGAGAAACACCTTTCAGTTTAGTGTATGGATCAGAAGTAGTGGCACCCGCCGAAATAGCAGTGCCTACCCATAGAATCCTACACTTTAACGCTGAGGCAAACGAGGTCGAGCACAGAACTGACCTCGACTTGGCAGAGGAAAAGAGATGGCTATCAGAAAAAACACAAGCAAAGAAGCGCCTGGCGACCGCTCGATACTTCAACAGAAAAATCAGCGCTCGCCAATTTTTCGTGGGGGGGATGGTCATGAGAAGGAATGAATTCACAAGGCTGGACAGTCATAATAAACTTTCAGCTAAGTGGGAAGGACCATATAAGGTAATAGAGATCGTCGCCCCGGGATCCTACTATTTGGAAACCACAGAAGGCGAGAGGTTACCCCGTCCATTCAATTCTGAGCATTTAAGGAGATTTCATACATAACTTGTAATCAAACTGTTATGTCAATAAAAGAAAGTCATTCCTCCATAAAACATGTTCACTCGAAGCAAATCGAAGAAAAAAGACATGACGCCAAGAGTCAGGCGAAGACCTGATGACCGAATCAGGCACAAAAACCCTAACAATAAAGTTAGGCCAAAAGCCCTGACGCCAAGGTCAGGCCAAAAAGCCATGACGCCAAGGTCAGGCCAAAAAGCCTTGATGCCAAAGTCAGGCCAAAAAGCCCTAGCAACAAAGTTAGGCCAAAAGCCCTAGCAACAAAGTTAGGCCAAAAGCCCTGACGCCAAGGTCAGGCCAAAAAGCCATGTCGCCAAGGTCAGGCCAAAAACCCCTGTCGCCAAAGATAGGCCAAAAGCCCTGACACCAAAGTCAGGCCAAAAGACCTAACAATAGAGTTAGGAAAAACAAAAGACCTAGCAATAAAGTTAGGCAAAACGAAAGCCCTGACGCCAAAGTCAGGCCAAAAGACCCAACAATAGAGTTAGGCAAAACGAAAGACCTGACGCCAAAGTCAGGCAGGGGACATGTTATCAACCCATTAAAGAAGTTATCATCTTATACGTCGAGCAGATTTCAGAGGAGTTATCCGCTAAAGACCGCAATTTCTAGGCGAAATAAGTCATCAAGGGTGGATAAAGAATCCTAGGCGATCACTATGGATGATGAAGCCTTAACTTAACAGGTTCCTTGCTATTAGGCGAACACCCCAAAGGTTTAAATTTCGAAAAGGTAATATATTTTGAACTTAGAAGTCCATACTTTTAAGTCTTGAAGTATTATCCTTAGAAAGTTTATACTTAACAAGGGAAATAGATAAGTTCGTAGAGACTTATCCTTTCAAGCCTAAGCGAAAGGTCTAGGGCTCTAAGAGTCAGGGCCATTATAAAGCGAAGGAAAGTTAAGAGTAATTACGATTATACGATTAAGATATCGGAAAGATAGCCAACACATTCAAAGTCAATCAAGGGCTTACGAATATAAAGGCATTCAATATAAAATAACCGAGTCTTTAATCGAAAAATAATTACAAATTGCATCTAAAATACAAAGGAAAGATAAGAAAAATCTAAAGAGGATGATCGTTGGAGAGTGCAAGCTTCAGGCCTTGGGGTCTTCGGGGGCAGGAGTGCTTGGATCGCCTTCGGGGGCAGGGGTGCTCGGCTCGCCTTCGGGGGAAACCTCCTCAACAGCCGCAGCTGGGTCGACCTCTTCAACAACAGGGGTAGGCTGAGGAAGGGAACTCCGCAGGAAACCCTTAAGGGACGCAACTTCCCCAACAGGAAAGTTGGGGTCGACCACCAGGATGTCTTCGACCAAGACGTGGAGGAAGTCAGCAATCTCCGACTTCATCACCTCCAAAGCACAGTCAACGAAATCCTCAGAGGCTTTGAATTCGTTGACCACACTTTGGGGTGAAGGAACAGACTTCAGTTGTTCAACCAGCTATTCCTTCTCCTCCTCTAGGGCGATCCCCTTAGCTTCAGCAGCGGCTCTATGAGCCTCAGCAGCTTCCCCCTTGGCCTCGACGGTGACCCATCGAGCTTCCAAATAAGCCATTTGGTCTCGAGCTTCCTTCAGCTCAGCCTCTAGGCGAGCCTGGACTGCCTCCCCTTCATCTAAGCACCGATGAAGGGCGACCGCAGCATCGACCTCCCTCTGCTTTACATCAGCAAGGAGCCGCTCCTCTTTCCTGAAGTACTCCTCCCGGGCGCCATCCACCAAGGAAACCGCCGCGTCGGCGGTCGTCTTGATGGCCTCCATCTGCCCGGGGGAGATCCCCGTACTCCGATATTGCTCCAGCTCAACAAGCAAATCGGAATGCTTGTTGGCGAGCTCTCCAAAGACACGGCCAATCGCCACATCTTCCCGAACGAGCTGGAAATAAAGGAATAGTGAAGATTGTCAGGTTACGAAAAAGAGGGAACAATGCGAAAACTTAACGAGGAAGCAAAATCTTACCAGAGCGACTCGTTCGTAATGGGACCGCAGGAACCCCTCGATTTGGGGTAGCTCCGTGGGTATTGTGGAGCGATCCCTTGGGGGAATTATCCACTCAAAAAGTCGCATGCACAAATCCGGGCTACCCCGGAGACTTTTCTTGTCAGAGACCCCCTTCTTCGAGAAGTCTCTGCAAGGGAACCAAACCCCCCGAGTGTTCGCAGCCTTGAGTGGCTGGAACATGCTCGCCAAGGGGCAGTACTCCTCAGCATGAGTCTTTGAGGCGCTAGGGGTGTCAGGCCCCTTCTTCTGGGTCCCAGACTCCTTGGGAGGGACCGAAGGCACGTAAGGGGAAGGGGCCGCCAGAACTAAAGCCTTCTCCTTATTGGCAGCAGGGCCCTTAGGAGGAAAAGGAGGAGGATTCTGGTCGATAACCGGGCGATCCTCACTCCTGACCTTCTTGGCAGGAGGGGGAAGAGGGTCCCGAGCCACGTCAGCAGTGGACTTTTTCTGCAAAATACCAAGGAAATATGTCAAAACTCGAAAAAGGCAAAGTATGAAAACAGCATTGGGCGAGACGATATACCTGGTTGGCGAGGGCCAACTGTGGCCAAGGGAAGGGCCTTTTCAGGCTTCCTCTTGGATGAACGCCTAGAGGTGGAGGATGAGAACTCATCAATGCCTGGTCGGCGGACAGCCCCCCCTTTTCCTGGTCATCAAAGAGACCTATAAGTTTTCGGCCCTTGCCTACAACCTTGCCTACAAACAATAAATAGGAAAAGGGTTAGAAAGAGTTACCCAATCATCAAATATTGGGGTGGCCTGATGAATGCCCGTCAACTCGAGCATATTCTCAGTGGTCTCTGCTACTGGATGGATGGGGTGAAAACTGGATGATCGATGCAGCCGGAACAGGTCATCGATGGCGTTCCGGTTACTCCCGGATAGCTCGTCAAACTCAGGAGGGAAATCCCTATCTGGGGCGGACAACTTCTAAGGCACGCCCCCCTTGTAAAAGAAGTAGAACTTCTTATAGTTGGAGTTGGTGGCTTGTAAGTCATCGACCAACCGGACGTGGACGTTCCAATTCCACGATTGAAGGTCTCTCCACTCAGCAAACTTCGGCCACCAGGATTGGAAATAGTGGAGATGGTTCGTCCCAGCCGCCAATCGGAAAAAGCACCGGAACAAGGCCAATGAATACGTTCATTCTTGACGTATGCATAGGAACTTGAATCCAACCCATATCCTAATGGCGTTGGGTACGAGAGCTGCGTGGGATGTATCATGTAGAACCGGCACAATGCCTACAAATCCTCGCAGAGAGAAAAACGCAACCCAACATCAATCTGGGCCGCATAAAGGTAAACCTCTCCGCCGCAAGGATAATGCAGGCCTAGGCCTGGATATCTAGGGACATCCCCGCACCAAGACCACCAAGCACCACCACCGTCTTAAAATAAGCCGGCTTCAACTCGTTGGGCTTGACATCTACTCAAAATAGTTCAGATATAACACAACAAGCATAAAAACAAGGAATATTCTCAAAACAGAGCAGCGAAATAAAATATTTACCTTTCGGAAAAAAGAGGGGCGTCTGAAGTTCAGGCCCATCTACCACCACAGGCATGGCTGCGGTCCTCCCAAGGTTAGCCTGCCCCCCCCCCCCCCCCCCCCCCCCCCCCCCCCCCGTCGAGGCGGGCACAGAGCCATCCCTAATGGTTAAGGGAGCATTGGTATTCTTAGGCACCTTGGAGGTTGAGGAAGAAGCCTTATTGGCTGGCTGCTTGGTCTTTCCAATTTGACTGCGGGTGGCCATGGAATCGGTTGGAAAGGATTGACAAGAAGAAAGGAAGAATTTGCGAAGAAAGCTCTGAAAGTCTGAAGGAATGAATGCGTAAAAAACAAAATAAAGAAACTCCTGTTTCTTTAATAGGCCAAAAAGGAGTAACCGCCACAGACAGAATCGAAACGACGCAGGAGAATAATTGCAACTTTTTGGAAAAAATCGAAGCAATGTCAGAATTCTAAGAGACATCTCGGGGAGACAAACGGCCAGTACAGACAGCTGTCACACTACCCTTGGGTTACGGAATATTAAATGACAGGCGTGCTTCAAGCGACCGTTCGACTTCTGGATAACTGTGCAGTTATTAAATGCTAAAGTCCACTGAGCAGACAAAGTGATCGCCAACACGCTGATAGGCTTTATCAAAAATACCTTTTATAGGTAACGATCGCGTAGCAAGGAAGGACAGGCCTTCACAAGCCTAAACTGCCTCGAGTGATCGCCAAGAAGGAATATAAAGAAGAATATTCTTTCGACCTTGGACAATGGGATGACTGATCGCCAAACAAGCATGAAGTGTCTCTAAGGTCATGAACCACTACAAGAGACGAGGAAAGCCTAATTTAAGGCGTCACTATCTCAAACCCTACCAAGAAATCAAGTTCGACTTAAGGAATTTCAATCGAGCTTCGGGGGCAACTGTTGGGTATCGATAATGACAACTCAATAAGGAAAAGGCCTCGAAGGCCCAATAACCCTGGAGGGGGTAAACCCAAGATATTTGAACTGGATCAGCCTAAGTGAAAGTCAACCTGGCCCACCATAGGGTGGCCCAAGATCGAGCCCAAAGGCGACATGAACGCCAAAGGCTCCATAGACTGCTCGCCATTCTTCACCAAGTCGCGACTTCTCACTCCTCGCAATGGGAGTGCTCGCCCCGAAGAGAGTCTTGCATCTCTCATCTGGTCCTACTAACTGTTAATAAGGAAGTGGCCACGATATCCCACGTATCTCGGTCACATATTCACTAAAGATTAGATATGGTAACTGCAATATCTCGTTGTAACTACCATATCTACTATCCGAATCTTCAACAACACAATATTCACTAAGATATACGGTTACCTTATACGGTTTGATCTCTCCTACCCTATAAATACCTTTGCTTTACATACGTTCCTTACGTTTTTAGATATACACACACATATACTCATTTAAGCATCGGAGAGGGACCCAGAGACACCCCCTCTGTTGCGCTCCCCTACCTGCAGGTTCACCGGAGTTGGAGCAGAAGCACCATTCAGCATTCGTCTAGCATTCAATTCACTGCCAGATCAGCAACCAGGATTTCACGATCCAACAGATACTATTCCAGATGGATGTAAAAAATGCATTCTTGAATGGGGATATATCAGAAGAAATATATATGCGTCCTCCTCCGGGATATTCCACTCCAAAAGAAAAAGGTTTTCGCATGAAACGTGCCTTATACGGACTGAAGCAAGCACCAAGAGCCTGGTTTGCAAAATTTAGCTCAACTATTATAAAGTTTGGTTTTATTCCAAGTTCTCATGACTCTGCTCTATTTGTTCGTAAATCTAATCGTGGGATCATTATTCTCTTACTATATGTTGATGACATGATAATATCCGGCAATGATGATGCAAGAATTTCAGATTTAAAATTATATTTGCATGATCAATTTGAAATGAAAGACTTAGTTAATCTCAATTATTTTCTCGGACTTGAGGTAACTTCTGTGGAAGATGGGTATTACCTTTCTCAAGCCAAGTATGCCTCCAATTTGCTTTCTCGTGCATGTCTTACTGATAGTAAAATTGTTTATACTCCTTTACCATATCATGAAAAGCTTACTCCAGAAGAAGGAAAATTGTTAGATAATCCCACTATTTATCGTAGTTTGGTAGGTGGATTAGTTTATCTCACTGTTACTCGTCCTGACATTACTTATGTTGTTCATGTAGTAAGTCAATATATGTTTGCTCCACGATCCACACATTTTGCAGTAGGTTTACACATATTGAGATATGTAAAAGGAACCATATTTAATAGTTTACATTTTTCATCTACATCAAATCTTCAACTGTGTGCGTTTAGTGTGCTGACTGGGCAGGTGATCCAACATATAGACGTTCAATTACAGGAAATTGTTTATTTCTCGGAGATTCTCTTCTATCATGGAAAAGTAAGCAGCAAGCAGTTGTCTCCCGCTCCAGTACAGAGGCTGAGTATCGAGCTTTGACTGATACATTAGCTGAACTCTTGTGTCTTCTGTGGTTATCCGAGCCTTCTACCATTTGGTGCGACAATCAAAGTGTCATTCAAATTGCACACAATGACGTCTTTCATGAACGTACCAAGCATATTGAAGCAGATTATCACTTCATTCGTCAACATATTCTTAATAAAGTTGCCCAAATCTGTTTTGTCACTTCCCAAGAGCAAACGCAGATATATTTACAAAAATTCAACTTCCAGGACGATATCAACCAATACCATTTGAGTTTGAGATGGATGTTAACGTTAGGATATTAATATTAGAATGTTACCGTTGTGATATTAATGTTAGGTTCTTACAGTTGTAGATTGTTCTATAAATTAATATATGTACTGGTGTATAGTTACACAATACAACACATACAAGATTACTTTATTTGACATTCGCTAAAAGAACAATTTCTTAAGAAATTCGTAAGCTCGAATTCCTTATGAAAAGAACAAGTCACTAGTCTCGCTTCTCGTTCAGGCGTTGCTCGGTCAGTCCTTTCATGCTTCTGAGAAACTCTGATTGAACGGCGCCGTCGGCCTCGCAGTCGTCAGCCTTCAGAAGCAGTCGCCTAAGCAAGCCCACTGAAGAGGGGACGGACATGTGCGTTGTCTGACGGTGAGTCTTTCAACGAGGTTTAGGATCGTAGGTGGCTCTAGTTTCGAATGATTTCGTCGTGCTTTCGAATGATGTGCGTTATCCTCTTGTTGAAATATCAGTTCTCTCTAGGGTTTGTTCGGTTAGATTGGTCTGCTGCTATCAGTCAATTCTGATCTCTGCATTTTCTGTCGCGCGAGTCTATACATGGCCAGTGCTTCGGAAGACTGCTCTCAATTCGACTGTTCTAAAGAGGTACATGGGTTTTCCTTTTCATGTTACCAACTGCGTCTAGCGTATGAACACCAAGTGGTTTGTTTCTGGTAGGTTCCTGGCGCCTCTGTTGAAACAGTTACAAAGCTTTAAATGCTTTAAAATTTTGGTTGCGAGTCAGTAAGATATATAAGATTTTTTTTGATATATTTCTGTACATTTGGCGCCTTTGGCTTTAGAGTCTCTCAACTTATGTCAAATTTTGTGCATTGCCTTTTGATAAATCAAGAATTCATTAATTGTCATAAGAAAAATGTCTGGTCATTATCGATGTAATGGCATACCGGATGCCGGTCTTATTATACCTTACCACGCTTAACAGTTACCAGAAGAATAATTTATTTTGCCATGTTCGTTTTGCTCATGCTGAAACTGTTGTTCTAAGAGCAGGAAAGGGACAAGCTTGTGGCTGAGATTATCCGCTATGTTCTGTTCAAAACACACCAAAACTCAGGGTGTCCAATCAAGAGAGAGGAACTCACCCAAATTGTGACTAGAAGTTACCGAAACCGAAATCTTCCTGCGGCAGTGATCAGTGAGGCGCAAGAGAAGCTATCAAATGTTTTGGGATATGAACTGAAAGAGCTTCAAAGATACCGTTCTTCATCAGCATCTCAGCGTCCTTCACAGACGAGTAAGTCTTTAGTTTCTAGAAGAGTATCTGGTTAGCGTTAGTGATATCTTTAGTGATATAAATATGCTGTGGTTCTGTGTAAACATAGGTTGATGAACAAGGTTAAAGAGTACAATCTGATCGGGGATAGTTGTCAGGTTATGGGAACAGTACCCCCACCTAAAAATAAAAGACGCTTCTTCTATTGTCTCCCTTTGTGTTTCTTAGGTAATTTTTTTTAAAATACTTTTCTGAATTTTGCATGAGTCATGACAAGCACTAGTAATTTAAGAAGGTTCTTTTATTGAAATATAAAGAGAAACCTCACTGGTAGGTGCCAGGCTAATCTAATCAGTATATGAAGGAGGCAAGCAGCGATTATCCATAATAGCAATCCCCTGTCGAATACTTTTCCTTTGAATAAAGTTGATATCAAAAGAAGCATGAGGTACAAACCTTAACCAATCCTTAAACCAATTATGAGGTTGACTTTGAGGAATTAGCCTTCATGATTTTATTTTATGTAACTGACAATGAATCCCGGCTTATTTTAAGTTATTTCAGTTCATAACCTTAATCAGTATGTCTGATCTTGCAGGGCCGCAGTGTATTTTCTGCTTTCTAATCCTTGAAAAAATACGTAGTATTATTCCATTCTTTTAGGTTTGATTCTAAATTGCTGCTTATGAAGCCTGTGTTGTCTATATCTTTTGTGATTTGCACGTGTATTGTTATTTCATCTACCAACTGCATGTGTCAAAAGCTTTCTCCTTGACTGTTTGCATGGTAAAACCACCTAATCGTTTTCCTTATATCTTTATTTATTATTTTGACCATAATTGAAATAATGCATTCTTCAGGCACAGCAGACGCCAAGTCTTATGTTCTTGTCAGCAAACTTCCAGCTTCTTTATACAAGAAATATGTGGAAGATGTAGACAAGGTCCATCTGACAGGGTTTACTTTCTTAGTTATCTCCATCATACATCTTGGTGGAGGCAAAATTTCCGAAGGTGTGTTTTTTAGTTTCAGAAGTGTCAATCTGTAGTTTGAGCAATCATCTAGCCAACACCGGTTGGAGATGAAAGGTCTGACATTATAACCACCTCCCTAAGTCATAGTGTCAATTCATTTAATCTTTTATTCCCATCATTAACCTTTTTTCATAAATACATGTGCGTGTAACGAAATCAGAATCCTAGGGTGAGATTAGAGTAGATGTAAAAGCAAGTGCAAAAGAACAGACTTATTTTACTATCTTCATTCTTTTAGTATTTTGCTGTTCATTTATGATAGAGCGACATCTCTCACTCAATTCAGATTATATGTGGAATATTCTTTTCCGCATTAGTGTGGTTTGCTTGCAATAAAGAGCAAAATGTTCATTTGCTTAGATGAAGTAGTGAAGACTAAAGACCAAATTCGTTCCTATTAGTATTTTGATCTAATTCTCATATGATGTTGTTCATTCATCTTTGTGCCAGAGCAATTATGGAACTATGTAAAGCGAGTAGGAATTCATGAGAACGATGAGAACCACCCCGAATTCGGAAATACCAAACATGCAGTGGAGGCACTTGTCCAGCAAAGGTTAAAACTTAAATCCCTAAAGTATTATTTATTGCTATTTTTAAACCGTTTTTCGCCTTTCTGCGTTTAGGTATCTGCAGAAGGACAAAGTGAATGGTCCTGAAGGAAGCACAATGTTTTATGAGCTGGCCGAGAGAGCATTAGATCCCAGAATATTGGAGAAGTCAAAAGAATACATTAAGCAGGTGATACTTGGCTGTTTGTTTCCTCGTATGCTGTTCTTCTGTACATTATTCTGAGTGGTCCAAATGTTGATGTGGAGTTCCAACTGCCTATATTGATGCATCCTGCTCCGAATTTGAATTGCTTTATGAAATTTCCAACTTTAACCATTTTGCACTGTACTCTTGAATGTGGTATATAAAAGTGTTCTATGTTGTCTTTTGCCAGCTTGTGAAGAAAGACAATACGGCAGAAAACGAGTAAGAACAAGGATACCTGCTTCACCATGGAGGCAAGCATGTCATGATGGGATCTTTTCCTCCGTGCTTGTTTTCTTTCTCCAACTCTGCTTTTAATTTTTACCTTATGGGGGCCAAAACAATTGAGGAGATGAATGTCTTATTCATATTTCATACCTCAGGTACCCCAGCAGAAACGTAGAAGTAGAACCAAATGATGTACAACTTTGGATGCAACTTTTGGATTGATGTATTAACACTGAGTGCAGCATTTTGGAGGCAAACCATTGCCGTAACCAACTCAATCAATGATAAATATTTGGTTGCACAATTTGGATCATCCGCAAGTATTACAGAATTATGCACAACGCTCTCCTAAACTACTCTGGCCAAATTTATGGGAAGCTGATCTACATTCAGAACAAAGGTATGGTACACAATATACAGAATCGGCCATACTTTTCGGAAGAATAAACCCCCCCCCGAAAGAAATTGCAATCTGAATGAAATGACACTGAATTTGGCGATAACTTTTAGTCTGATCAGTGAATTGACTCAACTTCACCTGCACTATCTGTTAGCTTGAAAAGGATTCTCAAGTTGAGGCAATCCGCAATGACACGATCCTCTTGATTTGATTGCCAAAGATTTTATGCAAATTCCTAATCCACTCTTCTGCTCGTGCTTGCTTCGCCGATTGAAACCGTGGCTAGGGATTTTGAAGCCCAAACCCCAGCTGCATTCATAGCTCCTTCCTGCAAGTTGCTTCTCTTACATGGCTCCCCTCCTATTGAACTGCGTGGCTGAACTGATTGTCTCAAGTACACCAAGAAATTCTCCAAGGAACTCAACAACTTCATGTTTCTGACACAATTCAGAACACGACTACCAAACATAAGCAGTGTTGGGTAGAGGATGTAAACCAATCGCATAAGCACAAATATGGTTGCCAGAGCAAGGTAAGTTTCTTGCTGAAGCATGTTTTCAGGAGATCTTGCCCACCAGAATGGACAGCTTTCTACCTCAGCATCACCATGTTTTTCCAGGCTTGACAGATTTTCAATTTCTTGTAGAGTATTCTGCTCCAAAGATGAAGCTTCTATACCTAGTTATTATGGCAAGAGCACATAAGCCGAAAGCTCACTTTCTTATATAAGTCAATAAAATTCAACCAAAAGTAAGCGACAAACAAACAATCTTAAAGGAGAATGCATCTACGTCACACTGAATCAGTCGGTAGATCAAATGAAAATATGGTTCAAGGCTTAAGTTAACACAATCCATTGAACGAATGAGCTTCAAGGGTATGGCATGTTATGCAAAATGCTTTCTACTTCTTGTTAACAAATAATAACGAGATTATCACAAGTGCACGTATGCAGAATTCCAACAGGTTAAATGCTGCGGGATTTATGGAGGAAGTCTTACTCTTACCGCTAACTTCTTGGTAAAACGCAAGAAGAACGCTTAAGCTCCGGGAACCATGGTAGCGTATCCGCATGGTAGAGTTCAAAAGGACTAGTGTTGGGAACCCATGGACACCATACTTTGAAAGGATGCTACAAAAAAAAGTGACTTCAATTCTTAAAGTCTAATCATCAATGAATGTTTAAAAAATCAATCATTTGATGAAAATGAAAAATAGAAACCTTGGGCGCACAGATGATTCTTCAATTGCAAAATGGGGAATGGAGGGATACAAGGAGGAGAGCACGGAGAAGCTTGGTCTAAACAACCTCGAAAAAGGGCACCATGATGCATAGAAGAGCACTGTCACATACTCGTGATAATTCTTCTGAACCAAACTGATTGCTGTTTGCAGTGAAGCCTCGTCACCCTTCAAAGTAGAAACACAACTTCATTAAATTATGCAATGAAATCCATCACAATTCTATATTCAATAGACAAACAAATTATAGACATAAGAGAACATTTGTGAGTCAACTGTTCAAGGCATTATTAGGTAATTCTACCATGGATAAGATCCCCATAATTCATATACAATGTAATAATTCCTTTTATCTTTATATAGCATCTGCAGAATCCACCTCAAGTTCTGTATTCAAGTGACGAAGCAAGAACCTTTTCTCATGCTAGCCTACGGAAAATAAAAACACAGGACGAGTAATTTGCAAATGCCGCCAAGTAGCTACGCAATGACGATAATAAAAGCTCGAAACCTAACCAAAGTAGTACAAAAAAATTGCAACTTCTCCTCAAACCATGGCTTAACACGCAGCTTTAAACTCAGCAGGATCAACATTTACCAACAATCGAATTGCAAAATGATATTCGGTCCGAAAAACGCTAACTACCTCTCAAATCCCAACTAAGTTGATCGAATCTCCACGGCCGTGCAAGAGGCAGTGATTATCCCGGACCTGCAGCAACAAATCCTTGACGGACTCCGGCCAGCAAACAGCGTCAGACGGGGAGCTCTTCACAAGATTGGCGCAGGTCAGCATCGTCCAGAAGAACAATACGGCGATGGACGCTCCCAAAACCGCTCTCATGGCCGCAATATAAAGAAAGAGACAATAATCGATTAGATAATTTGACAGACTAACCCGTGACCATCTAAGCTCCAGCCACAGAGGAATGACTATAATCTCCTTCTCTCCAATTTCATAAAACGGTGGTATGACATGGGACAGGGAGTAATTTTGAAATGGTAAGATTTGCTTACGGTTTTCAAGAGCAGAAGCTCTAATTGGGAATGAAGAAGGAGACGATAGATAATCAGAGCACTCTGGCTGTGGGAGTTTGATGGCTGGCTTTGGTTTGGTTGCACCTGACAATTCATATTTGCTTTCCCGTATCCTAACTTAGGAGTAATTTCAGATTACTCCTTGTACTTTTTTAATAGTTCAAGGATTAGTTGAGTTTTTTTTTTTTGATAATTTAGGATTAGTTGAGTTGGTCAATTGGATGCATCTGTTAAGAGCACTTTTTCCCGTAGGCCATCGTTATAAGTTGACGTCATTTATTTATTTTTGGCAGGAAATGGTATTTGGGCAAACAAAAAAAGAGAGGCAAAAGTCAACTCTTTAGGGGAAAAACCAAAAAAGCTTTAGTCAACATCTTTAAGATATAACATATATTATTAGAATAAAATAAAGATAACAAAGATTTAGAGAACCCACTTATACTCTTTCTCCAAACCATCTTGACTCTTTTATATTTTTTAATTTAATATTTACTTAGTTTATATTCTCTAAAAATTTCTAAAAATATTAATATTACTTAAATTACATAAATATTTTCAAAAGTTGACTTTTGATATTTGAGGCTTATAGTTAACTTATTTTTTAAATATATAATTTCATACTGAAAATGAGAAATTTAATCTTTGTATATAATTTTACAGAAAATTTAAGGTAATTTTATCATCATTTAAAAAAAACTATAATTAATAAATAAAAAATTAACGAAGTTAACAAATGACTAACTTAAAAGTTCAACTTACAAATTAAAAGTTTAACTAGCAATTTACATGTGCTCGACAAGTTCAACTAGCAATTTATTATAAAGTGGAAAATTAGGTAAATGCACCCGGATGTTTATTTATTTTTTTGTAATTGGACTCATATGTTTTTTGGCGTATGTTAGACACCCGTATGTTTTAATTTGTTGGTAATTGGATCAAACGTTAATTATACCCGTTAAGTGTCACGTGGTAATCATGTGAGAACGTTTATTTTGAAAGAATGCAATGTAAAAAGACATGTTTACCATTTTGGCATCCCATCACCTTCTTTGGAAACCGATTGCTTTCTTCCATACCCATCACTTCCTTTCGACTTCTCCCCCCCATTTGAGAACTTCTCAAACCCTAAACCCCCCTTTGCTCTGACGTCTCCCCCGTTCTTGTGACTGCGTCGAAGTGGCCCGGTGACTCCGACGAAGAAACTCCCTTGCGGCTCCAGTCCGACCTCCGATTTCGTCGAATTTGCAGAGAAGCTCGGTCTGCAGCAAGGTTTCGGTTTTGGACTCCGGCTCCGATTCTGTATAAAGCAAGCAAGGTTTCTGCAGGTTTCGGTTCGGCAAGGTGAGTGCTTCTAAGTTTCGAATTGATGGGTTTATTAGATATTGATGAGTGCGTCGATTTGTAGATATTGCTGCAGTAGTTGATTGACTGGATTTGTAGATATTGATGGGTTTGGTTTTGAATTTGTTAGGTAAGTTATGGACAAGGATAGTGGGCAAAACCGAAATTACATGTTGACGATTCACCACAACGGACAGTTTATTGATGGAAATTGGGTTGGACAAACCGAAGTGACTGATTTAGGGAGGGATATACTCAGTTATGAGACAATGGAAGTGTTCATGGAGTATTATGGATTAGTCGCGGGTGGGCGTATTTGCTATCTCCCTCCTACTGGTGATTTGAATACAGATTTAGAAGTGTTGAAAAGCAATGAAGACGTTTTTGAAATGCTGAAAAGCAATGTTTTGTGGGATGTTAGGTTCGGTCATGTTTACTGGTTTGTTAGGTTCAGTGACTTCATTTTGTTGGATATTATGTTTGTTAAACCTTTGTGTTGGATATTATCTAAACAGGTTGGTCTCATGGTTTGTGTTGAATGTTCTGGTGGATAATGTGTAAACCTTTGTTTAGGTGGATTTTCTTTAAACATGTTAGTTTGTGTGTTATGTTGGATAATGTGTGTTCTGTTGGATTTTCACGTCGATACGTATGGGTGCTTTCACCAATTTCCTCCAAACATAAGGGTGGAAACACACACTATACAACAAACATCAAGTACAACTGAATAACAACGTACATAACTTGTGGGTCCACAAAGTATTCATTAAACAAACATCAAGTATAACTGAATTACAACACACATAACTTACACACTATACAACAAGCGTTTTAAACGTAGCTACATCTTCAACATAAGTCCAGCAACAACGAAAAGTAAGAACACTATAACACACAGCTGTTGCTGATTTCTGCTACGCAACACATACATTTGATTGTTGAATTCGGATTCCTTTGACACAAATTTGGTCATGTCTCTCCTTCCATACACACAAATCGGTGGATCTGCCCAAGCGAAGAAATCACAACCCATTTTCAATGGCTGCATAGTGGTAAAAAGAAATTAGGGTTTCCAAAAAACTATTTTTTTCGGAATACACTAATCGACCAAATCTTCGAAATTAACTCAAGGATTTGATAGCATTACCTGGTACAGTGGCGGATCCAGCTTGAAGAGAGTGGGGTCCTAGGACCCCACTTGATTTATATATATTTTTCTAAATTATAGGTATATTTTACGTAGTATTTATTAGGACACCGGTTAAATTTTGGTATGGACACCAGTTGACAGTTGAAGATCAGTTCCTTAAGCATTTACATTTTAAGTGCGATCTAATGTTCAATTCCTAGTGAATTTAAAGTGAAGTAATCTTTCTTCTTTTTGTCTCATTTAGAATTCTCAACTTTAAAAAATGTTTTATTTGATTTTTGAATATAATTAGTATTTCAATTTCGTTTGATGTTTAATTTAAAAAAACTTTTTATGTGTTGTCTAAGAGCAATAATAATAATTTTTTAGTTTTAGTTTAAAGTATGCATAAATCAGAAAATCGAATAGCAATTTTTTTATTTAGAATTTAAGTTATATACTAAATAATGTATATGATTTAATGATTGTTTTTTTAGTTGCAAATCAGACTCTTTATAACACGTTGGACAGTCATGAAAATTATAATGTATTTGTTTAACTTATCAATAATTATTGTATATAGTTTAACTGATATAAATTACTAATACTTATACGAAAAAAATGAATTATTGTATCATTTTACTTTAAACTATTGTATATATATAGTTAAAAAATAAATTATTTCAATCTAATTTGATACCAATTTTTTTAATGACTCTATATAAAATATCGTAATAGGACCCCACTTATGTGGGTTCCTACATCCGCCGCTGACCTGGTATCTCGGACATGAAAAGAACAGACGACCGAAATTTTTCATGGTTCAAGTTGTTCTCGCACGGGTTTGTAGACTGCAATAGCACAGTGGTTCCTCATAGGTCGTATTTGGGTTAAATGCAAAAGGGGAAGAAGAATCGGAAGAACATTCACAGTACTTACCAGACCTCATCTTACGAACGGAGACCGAACGAAGGGAGAAGACGCATTGTGGTAGAACGAAGGGAGAAGACAAATGCAAAATGGAAGAGACACAAACTTTATCAACAGAAAGTGCCTAGGGTAGTTTAGGTATATACATTTATGAGTCAGGCACATGACAACCAAGTGAGAGTCATTTAACGAAAAACGTTTGAGAATGGACGGAAAGGTCCAATAACCAACAAACGCAAACATCCGAGTGTGATAACAAACATTATGGGTGCAATTACCAACATGTGCAAACATCGGGTTCAATTTCCTACTTTTTCCTATTATAAAGTATAAACTTTGCGTTATCTAAATTTATCAATACGGGTCAACCGGGAAGGTGAGAGGGTTCGGATGGACATGGACTGAGTGTGAAAAACCCGACCCGTTGTTTTGACATGGAAGATGCCCTTTTGCAAAAATAATAAATAATAAAGCATTAACCTTTAAAGGTAAGGGTGCATCGGACATGAGTAATAACATGAGACTGCAATTTACAAGTTTCCCATCAAAAACTGCAATGGCTTCTGGACAGGTCGTGGTTGGACAGTGGCAACAAACGCAATCAAGAATCAAAACAACAATGGCCTTCTCCTGTGTGGAGGGAGGGGCATGAGTACGAGGTCTTCTGAGCTTCAGAGGACTGGATACCTCGTACAGGATTCACTGATTATCCGTACCATAATACGAAAGATGCTGGTATTGATGTTTCTGGAGACAACGAGTTCCGTGTTGGTGTTGATCTTGCCTAGAGGATTGGAAAATTGAAGAATTGAGGTGCAGAAGAATGGCCCTACTTCCAGTTCATAGTCAACGGCTAAATTTGATTGAGCAGCATGTGAATCAAGATGTAATTAGGTGATTCTGCTGCTGTCCATGAAGAGCCTGCAGCAGTTTCTTTTACCAATAAACAACCACAAGTGAGCTCAGCTCTTTCTATAGACTGAGAACTTTGGTCCCTACAAGACCACAACCAAATCTGCAAACATGATTCAATCAATCTTCACAACCTCTATGGTTCCAATGTCTCCATGTCAGCATATCGATAAAGCTTCTCACTGAAGATCACCTGTGGATCCTTCTTACTCAACACGCCATTCACATCATATGCATCCTTCAAGAAAACAGCCCAGTTCATCTCAGTTCCTGCTAAATAAAACGCTTTTGGTTGTTTCAACAGCATCTGGTAAGTGTGCTTGGTCAAGCTAAACTCCTCCTTGAATTCAACAATATGGTGGATCGATGCCCTCTTCTCCAATGTCAAGCTTAAGAACTCGTGTATTATCCCAACCCGATACTTCTCCGCCTCCAAGCTCCACAAATCAAACCTCCAGCCCTCACTGTATGGAGAAACTAGTGGCAACGTATTCAACAAGTTCAACTTCCTTCTGTCATCTTCATCCAACCCCAAGTCTTTACTGTACTTAACAGGAAATTTGATAGCTTTCTTCACTCCCTCTTCATTAACCATGAACTCTTTCTGTAGCTCTGTTACAGCTAGCTGAGGATCCCAATTCACCAGCTCTAGAAGTCTTCTACCATCACTTTCATTCACAACAATCTTGAAGTAATTAGGGTACTTCAATACCCTGTCCCTGAAGTCATCCGGAATCCCGAACAATGCCCTAACATGATGTATCTTACTCAAAGCAATCCTCTTATCAGCAGACATCATTAGCAACTTCCTTACCTTGTTAACACGATCGAGCTCCATGGAATCCATAATCTGCTTCTCCTCCTCGAGGAGCTCGTCCATCAGGTCGGTGAACCCGATCCATAGTTTGTTATCGACGTGGCGGTAGGTCTGGAAGAGGAGGGGGTGGCGCATGAGTGATCTGGTGACCTTGCGGCCGCGGGGGAAGCCGAGCTCCCGGTGGAGCTTGCCGGCGGTATCAAGGAGAAGGACATGATCCGGCTGCCGCGAGAGGAAGACCCGGCAGCGTTCGAGGAAGCGGTAGTGAGCGTCCCGGGCTAAGAGGGATTCGAAGTGGGGGATCGTGTTGGGAGGAGACTGGACGGAGGTAGTGCGAGGGGAGGGCTTGCGCTTCCGCTTCTTGCGGAGGGACTTGGGCGTTTTGGTTTTGATGAAAGAGGTAGAGAATGATGAAGAGAGGATTTTTTTGAAAGGGTTTGAATTAGGGTCATGGAGGTTTTGGCAGAGGACGAATCGCCAGGCCATGGATGCCTGCGGGGGAAGGCCGGTCGTGGAAAGGCTACGCGCAGTAATAGGGAGAGTTGCAGGCGGGTGACTCAGACGACGACAGGCGGTAGCAAGGACTTTAGGGTTTGAATTAAACAGGTTATAAATATTGGGCCTTCGTCCCCACCACAGTCGTAGCAAATTTTTCTGGGCTTCAGCTATGAGGCCCAATATAATAATAATAAAACATTACTTTTAAGTCTTTAACAGGGAACAGACCTCAACCTATACATATAAATGAAATACAGTCCTCAATCTCTTAATTTAAGCATTTTGATCCTCAACTTCTTTGAATAAATGCGATATCATCTCTTTTATTAGTGAAAGGAGCAAAGGTAGCTGACATGACAAAACATGTTCGTGTTTTTTACTTTTGGACTGTGTACTTATTTACTCCCCAAACACTATCTTATGGCCCGTTCTTTTGACAGAATTCCAAAGGATTTGGGCTTACGGATTCCGTAAGCCCTTGTTCTTTTCACGGAATTGCTCCACATTTGCTTAGGAATTCCGGGCGGAGTAGGCTTAGGGTTTCCGGGTGAAAACCTCGGAATTCCTAAGCCTAGAAGGCTTGGAATTCGGAATTGAGGTATGATTGACGATTATGCCCTCAACTATGTGAGGAAATTCTGAGTGTGCCCCTCGCAACTGACTGAGCAACCCTAATCAATGAAGGAACCTGCAGACTTCACCCTTGGCCTCCGCCACGAGA
Source organism: Chamaenerion angustifolium (assembly GCA_946814005.1). NCBI lineage: Eukaryota > Viridiplantae > Streptophyta > Magnoliopsida > Myrtales > Onagraceae > Chamaenerion > Chamaenerion angustifolium. Next base: position 24,511,476 of record OX328270.1, on the reverse strand, counting down.
TATGACGACCTTCGCCTTACTCCGTCCCATTTCCCGTCATTCCAAGCAGAAAAGTTGATCAGGCAGCTTAATCTATTTCCCAAGGAAGAGGTCAACGTCGTTAAAAGCAGCAGCGATGCTGGTTTCCTCCAGGAGAAGAAAATCGCTGAGAAACCGTTCCAATTCCCTAATTTTGCGTCTGAATCAGATGTTTCCGTTGACGATTTGGGTCATCATGCCGGTTATTACAAACTCGATCATTCCCACGACGCAATGTATTAGTTTGGGAGTTGGTCGCAATTTAATCTGTTGATTGGCTTGCCCATGCCTTTTATGTTATGATGATGATAACTTTCGGGATTCCCGCGATCAAATTTTCTGGTCAATCATGCTACGGGAGAATGTGTTGTTTCTTGAATCAATTGTTCATCTCAATTTTATTCATATCTGTGTTGTGTTGTCCATTTCGAATAATGGTTATAAGGAGGTATACCTTTCAAAGATAGGACAGACGTAGTGAGCTTTGATGCTTTTTGTCTCTTTGCTATAATGTTTCTCCACATATTGAACATGGTCTTGTCCATTTTGTATGGTGTTTTACCATATTCTTCTGACCTACGAAGAGTGACTTGCTTGTCTTGCTATCTTTAGGCTTCAAACCTACTCTATGTCGACCAACCAGTTGGTACTGGTTTCAGCTATACTTCAGATAAGCTTCTTACTTTGTCTGCAACACCATCTTCAGCAGCATAATGGCACTGGTTGAGAATATTAATGTGAGTTTAAATTTTTGATAAGATATAGGATCATTCATGACGAATGTTGATGAAACTTAAGTATGAACGTTATGCTTATTTTCTATGTAGTACTATGATGTTAGAAAGAAGTGTGAAGGGAGCCTGTGCTATGACTTCTCAAGCATGGAGAAGTTTCTGAGCCAAAAATCTGTCAGAGAAGCACTTGGAGTTGGAGACATAGATTTTGTGTCTTGTAGCCCTATAGTGTATCAGGCCATGCTCGTTGACTGGATGAGGAACCTTGAAGTTGGCATTCCTGAACTTCTTGAAGATGGAGTCAAGCTGCTTGTGTATGCTGGAGAGTATGACCTTATCTGCAACTGGCTGGGTATGCAAACAAACACATGATTTTGTTTATTTTTATAATCAATCAATTAATGATGGATTCTTGGATTTTGGTTTGATGACATGGAATTGGTTAATGTTGGTGTAGGTAATTCAAGGTGGGTTCATGCCATGGAATGGTTCAGTCAGAAGAAGTTTGTTGAGTCTTCTCATGTTGCATTTGAAGTTGATGGTGTAGAAGTCGGAGTTTTGAAGAGTCATGGATCAACATATATGTATAATTTTGATTAAAGACAAACTCACGTTTTGTATAATGTATGTGGTGACTAACAACATTTTGTATTATGTATGTGGTCATTTTTTTCTAGGTTTCAAGCAAATGACTTAACACTTATTCGGAACGACTATTGTCGTAGGTTCATGAAATGTTATATTACGAATAGTGTATTTATCGATATTTCTAATCATGTTAATGTTATGTAATCAATTGATTGTTTAAGAAATATTATTTTGCATGACAATTTACATTTTTTATTTTTTAAAAATTAATAAATTGGTCTTTTTAAAAAAATTAAATAAATAAATAATTCGTTATTTTCAAATTTTTTTATTATTTAAATAAATTTTTTTATTATTTTTAAGTTTTACAATTAATTAATACAAATTATTTTTATTATATACTATACATATACAAAAAGGGGCAAATATGTCATTTTACCACATTCCATTCCTTTTCCGTATACAATTCCACCAAAGAAACAACAGAATTCCTTATTCCATTCCATTCTATTCAACCAAAGAAACAACGTCATATTATTAACTCTTATTCCTTATTCTCAATTCCTATTCCCAATTCCGTATTAATTATTCCGAATTCCGTGAAAGAAACGCCCAGTTAGAGATTGATGACAGAATTTCAGAAAATGAGAGGTTTAGGAATGGAATACATTTCCATGTAGAGTTTGAGTACCAAACCACTACTTCCAGTTCAGCTGCAAAACTATTATATGTTTACTTTCTCAGCTGAAGAAAAGAACTCAGAAAGAAGAAACTAATAATGCACTATTATGGGCCTTCGATAGAAGAATAGCATATTCTTAGATTGGGCTAGTTTAGGGCTGACATTCCTTTATGAATACGACTTGTCAATTGGTCGGAATAAGAAAAAGCATTAAACATAATTCTCCTTCTCTCTCTACTATCTCTATTTTTGGTAAATTCTGTTGCAATCCACCTGGGACCATATCAATTGGTATCAGAGTCATTGCAACAACCGTATCTGACGTCTATGGCGGTCGAAACTCGAGCGCAGAAAGATGCAAGGATTGACTCTTCACTGGAGGAACACATCAAGATTTTATCGGAGCTTAAGGTGACATCGGAGAAGCTGGTGGCGCTCAGTTAACGTCACGCGACATGCTTTGAAGAAATGAAGGCGTCCATATTGGTATTGACAGCAAGACATACGGAGATGCTGAAAGACTCAAGAATCTTAGGCGATGGTTCGAGCGTAACCCGAATCCATCCAAAAGGTTCCGCAACAACGCTGACTGGTCAGGAAGACAAGGGAAAAACACATGTGGTACTACCGACCACCAAAGAGGAGTATCGGGGAGAGACACCGCGAAGGACCACGGATGACTTTAAGGATTATGGGGGTCGGGGCGGAGTTGACAGCAAACCTTCGTTCAGACTGGAGCGCATCGACTTTCCGAGGTTCTCGGGAGATGAGGTAGACAGTTGGATTTATCGTTGTGAATTATTTTGAAATAGATGATACTCCGGAAGATGCCAAGTTACATATTGCTGCTATACATTTAGATGGTGAGACTTTGCAGTGGAACCAGGTGTTTATGAAATTGCAGGCTAAACAGGGGAGATCACTGGGGTGGAAGGAATATGTGATGGTGATTTTGGCTCGTTTTAGTGAAGATCTCTACGGTGATCCGATTTTGGAAATGAAGAACCTGTGCCAATAAGGATCCTTAGCTGAGTATCAAAGGGTGTTCGATGCACTCCTCTATAAGGTACATCTTGTCGACAATATTTCAGAGGGTGTAGGCGTGAGTCAGTTTTTTGGGGGATTGGAATCAAGGCTGCAGGGATTTGTTTGTCTGCATAAACCAAACAACTTGATGGAGGCTTACGCAACAGCTAAGCTGCAAGATTCAGTGCAGTCTAACCTCAAGAAGCAGCACACCTTCATTTAGCCGAGGGTGACCAACTATCAGTCGAAACTCATCAACACTCCCCTCAGTCCAACTTCGCAAGGAAGAGGCAGAGTGAATGTTAAAGGTCGCAATACACGACTGACAACGAACAAGGAGATGGAAGCAATGATGGCCAAGAGTCTGTGCTATTGGTGCCTAGAAAGATATACGGTCGGACATGTTTGCAAGGAGCGTCATGTCTTCGTCATAGAGGTGGTTGAAGAAGAAACAGGGGAAGTCGAGGAAACTGAAACAGAGTTAGAACCAGCTGCAGAGGAACCAGAAATATCTATTCATGCTTTCACTGGAACTATGCGTTGTTCCACGATGAAAGTCGAAGGGATGGTTGACGGAAGAAGATTACAACTATTGATCGACTTGGGAAGTACGCACAACTTCCTGGATGCTAAGATGGCGGTAAAGTTGGGATGCCAAAGAGAAGAAATACCTGCTCTCTGAGTGTTAGTTTCCAATGGGAATGAGATGAAGTGTGACCAGATGTGGAAGGGCTTCGGATGGTCGATGCAAGGGCGTAAATTCGAAGCGGATGTGTTCATCATCCCATTGGAGAGTTACCACATGGTGCTAGGGGTTCAGTGGCTGGCCACACTGGATGACATCCTATGGAACTTTAGTAGCCTCTCTATGAAGTTTCTGTGGGGCAAGGAGATATGTGAATTGAAAGGAAACAGTCGGGGACAGGCTCAACTCAGCTCTATCACCAACATGAACAAGTTGCTATCCAAGACTGAAGAAATTGCAGCAGTGTAGCTTTGTAGCTTGTCTGTATGTTCGGCAAGGAAGGATGAGGTTTAGGTTTTCTTGGCACACCTTCATAATGAAAACACCATCGCTCCAGCCATTGACAACATGTTGAAGGGGTTCAAAGATGTCTTTCGAGAACCAAAGGGCTTACCACCACCGCAAGGAATTGATCAATCCATTCGTCTTAAAGAAGGAGCGACACCAGTGAACTTGCGACCATATAGATATCCTGCACCACAGAAGGATGTTATAGAGATGGAATAAATGTTAACAACAGGAATGATACAACCAAGTTGCAGTCCCTTCGCATCGCCGGTAGTGTTGGTTATAAATAAGGATGGAACGTGGAGAATGTGCGTGGATTACAGGCGACTTAACAATCTTACAATCAAGGATAGATTTCCCATTCCACTGATCGGCGATTTACTGGATAAACTACAAGGTGCGGTCATATTTTCATAAATAGACTTACGATCAGGTTATCACCAAATACGCATGGCTGAAGAAGATGAGCATAAGACAGCTTTTAGGACCCATGACAGACATTACGAATTCCGTGTTATGCCCTTTGGACTCACCAACGTGCCTGCAACGTTCCAAGGACTGATGAATCGGGTGTTTAAGGCTCAACTACAGAAGTTTGTATTGATTTTCTTCGATGACATACCGATTTAAAGCAAGGATCTAGCACAACATGCGAAGCACCTGAAAACGGTTCTGGAGCTTCTCAGAGCCTATGCATTGGTGGCTAAAAGGTCCAAGTGCACCTTTGGGAGCTATCGTGTGGAATACCTTGGGCATGTGGTTACAGCAGAAGGGGTGGCGACTGATCCACTGAAGGTGGAGGCAGTCCGACAATGACCTATGTCTACGACGGTGAAACATTTGAGGGGATTTCTGGGGCTCACGGGTTATTAGCGTAAGTTAATTCAAGGATACGCGGTTATTAGCCGACCCTTGACCGAGTTGTTAAGGAAGGAGGGATTCAGATGGTCACGGGAATCAACGATGGCATTCGAGCAACTCAAATCTGAAATGATTTCAGCACCTGTGTTGGCCCTGCCGAACCTCAAGGAAGTATTCACTGTGGAAATCAATGCCTTCAACGTAGGGATAGGAGCAGTTCTGATGCAGCTCGGTCATCTTGTGGCTTACATAAGCCGAGCCTTGTCCAAAAGACAGCAAGCCGTATCCACGTATGAGAAGGAACTCATCGCCATACTTTTTGCAATCAAGAAATGTCACTACTACCTAGTCGGTCGACGATTCATCATCAAGACGAATCACTAAAGCCTCAAGTTCCTTCTCGATCAAAGAGTGGCAACCCCGTTACAACATACTTGGCTGGCTAAATTAGTTGGGTATGATTATGATATTGTCTACAAAAGAGGAGCAGATAATGGAGTTGATGATGCCTTGTCCCGATTGCCCAGTTCGGAGCTACTTAGTTTGACATGGATTACCGAGCAGTATTGTAAGTGATAGAGACCTGGTGTTCGTCAGTGCACTATGGAAGGAATTGTTCAAACAACTGGGGGTCACTCTACGGTTATCGTCATCGTATCACCCTCAAACAGACGGACAAACCGAAGTCGTCAATAGGTGCCTGGAGACGTATTTGAGATGTATGACAGGAGAAAGACCGAAGACTTGGGCGAAATGGCTTCCGTTGGCAGAGTGGTGGTATACCACCTCTTATCATTCTACATTAAGATGACTCCTTCGAAACCCTGTACGGCATAGCACCTCTGTTCCATGTTCTCTACCTTTCAAAGGACTCAGTTGTGTAGGCGGTTGATTCGCTGTTACGAGACCGAGAAGAACACATCAAGATGCTGAAGTTTCTGTTGGAAAGGGAAAGAAATATAATGAAGCCGACAGTGGATCGGAAGAGGGTGGATCGACAGTTTGAAGTAGGTGATCAGGTATACATGAAGTTGCAGCTGTATAGGCAGCATTCTCTTAGGAATTACAGGAATAAAAAATTTCAACCAAAGTATTTCGGATCTTTCTCAGTCCTGGAAAGGATCGGTCCCGTGGCATACAAGCTTGATCTTCCGGCATCAGCTCTGATACATCCCACCGTGCATGTATCACCGCTCAGGAAAGCACACAGAGGAGAGGTGTACGTGCCATTACCGAGTGGAGAGGCGAAGCAGCAAGAACCAGATATCATCATTGAGAGAAAGATGGTGAAGAGGCACAATCAGGCTGCAACTAAGGTGCTAGTTCAATGAAAAGGAGGAAGACCACAAGATGCTACTTGGATGTTCTTAGTGGACTTTAAAAGACAATACCCAGAATTTCATCTCGAGGACGAGATCGTTGTTTAGGGGGGAGCATTGTTATGGGCCTTCGATAGAAGAATAGCATATTCTTAGATTAGGCTAGTTTAGGGTCGACATTCCTATATGAAGACGGTTTGTCAATTGGTCTGAATAAGAAAAACATTAAAAAGAATTTTCCTTCTCTCTTTTATTTTTGACCAACTTTCTCCTTCTCTCTTTACTCTCTCTATTTCTGGCAAATTCTGTTGCAATCCACTTGGGACTATATCATGCACTCACTAATAGCCCCTCAAAAATGCCTCGATAACATCATATATATATATATATGATTGAATGAACTCCAAAACATTTCTATATACCAGGAAGGCAGAAAAAAATTTCCTTATTTCTGATATATATAAACCTAAGAAACAAACATGTCGGATTGGGTGTACAACAAAACAAAACGGGTATCAAACATAACAAACAATAAAGAATCGCCTTGTTTTTTTTACCCCACTGCTGCTGCTGCTACTGATCATGTCTCTCTCACTCTCTATTAATCAAATGCAAGAATAACTAATTACAGTTTCCCGATATCTTCCTATTCACCGCGCTTGGCTTTTGATTTACAGCTCAACCCCGGCAACTTGCTTATCTATATATGATGTTGAATGAGGATACACTCTTCTTCTTCAAAAAAAAAATTGGATCGAAGTAATGGGGGTGGATTTTGCTGCTGCTTCTACTTCAAGCTTGACTGCTGCTGTCTCTTGAAGAATGGTTTCTGGCAAAAGAGAAGTTTTTCGTCCGTATTGCTTTCAACTTCAACCACTCTTGCATCCCACTTCAATCGAACACTCAGAGCTCTCCCCAACTCAATCAATGAGCTCGTGTCTCGAATAATCACCCACCCCTGCCAAAAACCAATCGGTAAGAACAAACTATAGTGTTTATTGATAAACAAGATTTTCAAATTCATGGGAAAAAACAAATAGTGAAGTTATAAAAGATAGGGTGGATACCTCAGGCCGAAGCAGACGATCAATCTCAGTAAATACATCAAGCATGGAGCAGCGCTGCTTCTTGCTACTCGTCATGTGAGTTAGAAGCCCTGCTGCGTGCACCATGTCATACGTTCGTGGGTACGTAGGAAATGCTTCACACCTGAAAATGATTTTGGGCAGCACCACACCATAAATTGGTTAAAATGAACCAAAAAATAAATTTTCATACCCAAATTGGCATGAAATGACCCAATTTTGAGGACAGAATTAGAGTTCAAACATTCAGGCCACATGAAAATTCCAACACCCTAAAATATTTAAAGAATTTGAATATCATTCCTAAACGAGAAAAGGATGCATTTTGAATTCTATATGAATGGGAATAAATTCAAGAGAAAGTGATGTGACTAAGAACAGGATAGTTATAACTTGTTAGCACGTTTTAAAAAACGATGCAGGGAAGGAAAAAATGTGCGAGCTTAATTAATTAATCACCAGTTATGTAGAACGCCAATAAAGCCTCTATCAAGAATAGCGGGCAAGTAATTGGGGCCGTTGGTGGGGACCACATTCATGACCCACAGATTCTTCCCAGCTTCCAGTAGAGCCGAATTGAGGCCGCCATAGTGGGAATTCATGTCCAGTACATTCCTGAACATGTTATAGGGAGCTGAGGGATCTTCATCCCCAGGTCTCTTTGGATGATCCGAGAATATTAATGGGGACAGAAGCGACCAGTAATCTCGCACAACCATTCTCCATTTTGCTGAGTCCTCTGCAAACTCTTGTGCATCAACACCTGAAAGTAACAAAAAAACACTCTTAAATTCGTTCATAATGAATGCCAATCAAACTTTTATAACTGAGATTCAATTCCTTCCCCCATTCTATTTCTCAACTACAAAAATGGAGAAAGTTGTAAAAATATAAATGTTTACCATATAATTTCAGTTCAGTTTGATTAAGATTAGCCCTAGAAGGCCAAGTTCTCTTTGCTTCAATCGGGATCCACCTTTTGTTGTTGATTCCGCTTATGCAGTTCAGGAGAGGGCGGTAGAATGGAGATTCAACATCCATGCCTCTACCGCATATGGGAGGGGCTGAACTAAGTTTCCTGTTAGTTAATGAAGTTGTTGAGGAAAAGAATCAGGAAAATGCACATCGGAATGTATGAGCTCGTTCATTTTACATTAGATGGGCTGTGGAAAAAATTACCTGGAAGCATAACAACTAGTTTTACTAGCCTTTTTCCAAACAATGGTCTCATCTTGTTGAGCCACCAGCTCCCAACATAGATTATCTGCAAATTCTATTACGAAATTTGGCTTCTTCTGGGACCCTTTCTTCTTGTTATTATTATCATTCCCAGGAGAATTGGTCAATGGTGATGTCCACACAAAGTATCCTCCAGGTCTCAATACTCTGTCAGCTTCCATTAGGAAAATTCCACCTGCTTGACTCAAATTGGTAGTTAGAAATAAAAAAAAACGAAATTTTTTCCAGATTAGAACTAATTGCATGTAGTAAGGGGAATATTGGATTCACTTTCAACTGACAGTTAAGATTTACATCATACTGTGACACCTCCCATTCTCGGTTTTAACTTTTCATTTACTCAGTGAGGATTTGTTTGGCAGATTTAACTTCCAAAACCATCAATATTTTGCACCCATATTTTAACCAACACCAAGCACCATTTTGTTGGCCGTAAAAGGAGAATTCTTTGTTAAGGTAGTAATATTCCTCTAAACGCAGACTGCACCTAGTTCGAATTAAAAGATCAAGCAAAATAACGATCAAAATATCTCAAATTTTATTCAAAGTAATATCTTTCTTAGAAGGGGAAGGTACACAAATGATACTTTCATCAAGAAAAAGATGCGCAGGAAAATAAGTCCGAGGTTTTACTTGACTATATCTGCCAAAATTGTATGTATTGTATAACAAGGATCATCCCAACTACCTCGTAATACTGCTAGCCCTATAGCTTGGACATTATTTTCCATATAAACCACCACAAGACAGAAAATTTACCACAACGAAGTATCCAACTTCTGAAGATATGCAAAAAAAATTACTCTATGTCAAAATAAAGATAAGACCAAATCTCAGTGTTAAAATTACCTTTTTGGTCCCAGTTGATCCCACATCTCAAGCAATGCAGCATGTCAAAGGAAAGAGAAGGGAATGGCAACTGCTTTGAGGTAAAAGAAGCAATCATTGCAGGAAGACCCCTTTCAAGATTAAGCTGAACTTGACTTCCAGAAGTTTCATAGTTGGCAATACACATAGTCAATAGCTGTTTCGAGAAGAGGTGTGCTCCAAAGCTTCCATATCCACATCCTATATCCAAGACGGTTCTAACCTGCAAAATAAGTAAAATTATATCTATTAAGACCGAGGAACTGCAGTCAACTGCCTAACAAATATCAGGGAAGATATCCATTGACTAAACACCTATTATGACTTAATTGTTGCAGTGAAAGCAAGTCAATAACAGACTTCCGTTAAGCTTGACCCATAAAATTTTCTATCTTCTATAACTTTAAAAAAATAAACGACAGTAACAAATAAACTACAACAGAGAATAGTACTTCAACGTACCCCAGCTTCAACGAAGTCATTCTCGCTTGTTAACCCAATCATCTTGGCAACTTGTTGCGCGTAGTCTTCAATACCATCAAATGTGAAAGAAGTTGATCGGAATGATATCTGTTCTTCCTCCAAAATCATCATCCTAGAAGTACCAGTAAAACTAAATTTATTTTAAGCCAAAAGGAGATGGGAAATTCAGTATTATTTTGAGACAAACACAAACCTTTTGGTTATGCTGCCAGAGGAGAGAACCTGCTGTGCTGTGATTTTTACATTAGCCACCCATATGAAATCCTTTCCAGTGGGCCACCTCAGGGGAATCTTATAGTTGAGAGGTGGAATAATAAGGCAAGTTTGCCTCGAATCATACCCACAATGCCGTTCAAATACATTACTACCATCAGAATCAGCTAAACCAATACTCTCAGAGATGCTATAGCAAGGAACATAATTTTCATAATCTTCAGAACAAAATTCCAGTTCCCTGGACTTTGGGGAGCCGAGAGAGAGCTCCCCGACATCCCACAAATCTGATAAAACGCGTTCCTGCAGAACACGGTAATGTTGGTTTATTTGTACCCTTGACGAGGTTGAAATGGTCACTGCCCACCAAAAAGACCCGTATATTGTGGTGGCTGCAATAAAGAATAAGCTGAATCTAAGCAAGAGCATGATATACTTCTGGCAATTTCTTGAACTTGCCATGCAAGAGGAGTCGGATACAAATCCATTTTCGATGCTGTTGTATTTCGACGGAGAACTACTCAAGTGATTTAACTGGGAAGCAAACTTAGTATGGGATGGATCAAAGGAGTCTTTTCTTGCACCAACATCTTCTTTCTCATTCTTGTCTTTCATCTGGGAATCGAAGAAATCCTGGAAGCCTCCCGAGACCCGAGACGCAAAACTACCGCGTAGGAGAGGCCTGGACATTTCCTATCTGGAAATTTCATAGGAAGGGACAAGAATGTATCAGGAAATTAATGTAAAACATCAATAGAAACAAATTTAGAAAGGGGCAGCAACAATTACATAATCCTACTGAGTATGGTGAATCAAGAATCCATAAATGGTTTAATGACTTGTGAGGATTGCTTAATTGGGACGCTGGATCTATAAACTTGGAGCGCAGACCTCCTCCAAGAGGACTCCTAAGTCATAGATTGATTTTACAGAAAAGGGGCCTGAATAAAGCATGACACTTTTCTCGCCTGTCTGTCGCTGCTTCAAAATTTTAAAAGTTTTATATTTTTACTCATTTCCACTGGGGATCAATACCTGTCACCGAAATTTGAACGGCGATTCATCGACTCCGACCAGATCATCTGACTCAAAAGAAAACAGAGGAGCCCTGATCAACGGAAATCAGTAAAAGTTACCTCAAGCAGGACGGAGATTGCATGAACCCCGACAAATCGGAACGAGTTTCCGAGTTATTATATGTACGTCTGATCGCAAGCGCTCTCTATTCGTCCTCTTCTCTCCGTAGCTGGACAGTGAGAGAGAGAGAGAGAGAGAGTAGTAAAGTCGATCCAATCTCAACTCGTGAAAAGATGAGGGATTTAATGCTTCTAACTATACAGCAAAGGAAGACGAACGAAGAATTTCTTATCTATCCTCACTGCAAACTCCGAGTTGAGTTGTGCGAATTGGATCAGAACCCATTTGCTCCTGAGCTATAAAATGCAGCAAAAATGGCGTCCTTCTCTCTCTCTGGACTGCAAGAAATCCTCACTGAAGGAAATCCCAAGGTTTGGAAGGCAAAGAATTATTAATACGCGGAGGTGGATTCGTTTTTCCAGAAATGTAACTGAGGTTTTATATTATTTCTAATTTGATTTGAATAAATGGTCGTGTCTTTTTTTCCAGAGAAGAACAAAATCAATCTTTTATGACTGTCATGTGAACGGGGCCTGTAGGTAGATCTACGCGACAGTCGACACCGATTCTTCATAGGATTTGCTCAGTGATTAGCAGAATGAGGAACATTACTTTGACTGTAGACGAAATTGCGGATAGTGTGTTTTTATTTTGGCCGAAGCGACACTAGTGTTCACTCTCTGCAATTATACATATTAAATAAGGTGGGAAAATATCACGTTAAATACAATTTGGGGATAATATTTAGGGTTAAATACTAAATAGCTACCCGAACTTTGGACGTTTTATAAATAGTTACCCGAACTTTGAATTTTCAATAACGACTACCTAAACTTTGGACGAAGGTGTAAATAGCTACCTCAACTTTAACACGTGGGCAAATCGCTATCTCCGTTAAATTTTCCGTTAAATATGGACGGAAAATGACGTGTCATCTCATCTCATGATTGGTCCATAATTTTAAAAACTATATTATTTTTAAAATACTAAAAAAATTAGATTTTTTATAAAAAAAAACTGAAAAATTAATATGAAAAATAAGAGTTTGTAATATAATTTTTGTATTGAAAATATGAAACAAAATTAACAAAAAAACTAATGATTTATTTTTATTTCATAATTTTAATAAACATATTATATTTAACACTCTTATTTTTTCTATTAATTTTCCGATTTTTTTAGTATTTTTAAAAAAATATATATAGTTTTTAAAATTATGGATCAATCATGTGTTGTCACGTCATTTTCCGTCCATATTTAACGGAAAATTTAACGGAGGTAGCGATTTGCCCCATATGTCAAAGTTTAGGTAGCCATTTTTGAAAATTCAAAGTTCGGGTAGCTATTTGTAAAACGTCCAAAGTTCGGGTAACTATTTGGTATTTAACCCTAATATTTATGTACATTTTGAAAATTTCCAATTATTTACTTTTATTTTTTTTTATTAATATTTCGATTTTTTTCATTCAGACAATTTTTCTATGTAAATTTAATTATAAAATTCACAAAATACTTTTAAAATATCCTACTTAAAAACTCTTTAAAACAATTCTATATATTATTCTATTAACATTCAAATGAGCTCAATTGAAAAGGGTGGGATAGAGTCTTAACCTAGATTATCTTACTCATGAATAGAGTTTGTTCTAGATCAAAATCCAAACCTTAGTATCAATCAATTTAGGTTTGATTTTCGATATAACCTCAATCGAGAGGTTAGAGTCTGGGTCTTGGTCAAGATTCAAAATGTAACCCTTGTGATTGAGCTCAATCGAGTTCTGGGTGAATCAAAACTCAATTGTAACATGCATGATTTTTTTGAAGAATTTAATTATGACATTCTTAAACATATTTTGTTATTTTGCATTAATCAAAGGGTTAATTATCAATTATGTAGCTGAACTTGACATGGTTTGGTAAGTAAGTATTCAATTTTTTTTTACCGCAAATAGGTTGTCGAACTTCGGAAATTAGCAAGTAGGTTCTTGACGTTAATTTTTCCGCTGGTTTGTGACATAAATCAATTCAAAAACCGTTTCAGAATCGGTTCGATCATACCACTTTTTTTATGTAGGATTTATACCAAAAAGGTAGGGTTGAGTCATGCATGTGTTTGGTATATAAATCCTACATTTTTAAAAAATAAAATAAAGTGGTTCGATCGAACCGATCATTAATCGGTTTTTGAACCGGCTTCTGTCACAAACCAACAGAAAAATTAACGTCAGAAACATATTTACTAATTTCCAAAAGTTCGGTAACCTATTTGCGACAAACAAAAATTTGGGTACCTACTTGTCAAATCATGTCAAATTCAGCTACCTATTTGATAATTAACCCTTAATCAAATTAGATTATGTTAAGTTTGATTTAACGAAAAGCGCATAAATAAATGTTACTATGAAATATTTTAAAACTAAATATCTTAATCAAATTAGATTATGTTAAGTTTGAATAAAAAATTTAACGAAAAGCGTATATATAAATGTTACTATGAAATATTTTAAAACTAAATATTAAGAATATACTCAAATATTATGAGACAAAAATCGTATTTTATCTTATTAAATAGATATTCAATATGTCATTTCATTCAACCCAAGATTAAACTAAAATCTCATTTCGGAAAAAAAAAAAATCTCCATCCCACAAACTGTTATCTTGTGTAGCTTTCTGTGTTCTTTCTTGCTCATTAGGAGGCTCATTGTTAGTGATGTCGTATATTCTTCTATACAATGTCAATATATATATATATAAACTATTTTTATTATTATTATATCTACATATCTATACTAAGTAATCTGTCTAAATGATGTGCAATGTCTACGTAAGTGTTGAAATATGGGATATATTATTAATTAGTTCATATTAAATTGATTTTATTGATGATATGATATTGTCATTGTATAATTACACTCTACACTTAACTTACAATTGCTAAAAAGTTTTTTCATTTCTCTAAGCCTTTTTAGTTAGAAATAAGTACATTTAGTATTTACTACTATTAAACTAATATATATTTCATATATATTATTATGTTCTAACACAATGATTATATTTTTCTATTATTGGACTTAATTGGTGTTTTCTAATAATAAAACTTTTAAAGCATAACACGTAATATCTAACCAATACATTTTAGATTACTATAATAATTCTTTATAATCTATGTACATCCCCTTTGTGGAAAAAATAAAATTATTTATAGTTATGACATACTTTTAAATTTAAATATATCAGCCTTTTTTATAATTAATATATACTATTTTAATTTAATTTACTACTGTCAAATTGGTTCTAATATTTCTTTGTTGTGTTACCACAAAAAATTATCTAAAATTTTATTAATGTAATGAAAAATAAGGATTCAATTTTTGCCTATTATAAATTTATATTTTTCTTATTGTATTTTGTGACTAAGTACAAAACTACTGTTACTTGGCACTTTTAAATTTAACCTTCAAACTCCAACAAAAATATTGATTAGTCAACTATTTGTTGCTGATTTATTGCATTATTTCCTCCTCCATAAATCATAACTTTTATAAAGTTACACTTTTTTATTAAAAAAAAATGTAATAATATATTTTCGTGAGGCTTAAGTACGTAGTGCCTTATTTTTCAAAAAATGCAGTATTTGTCCCATCTAATTTTTCTTATTTAGAGGAGGGAGTGGGAAATGAATATATATATATATATATATATATATAAGTAAAACACAATTATAAATATTTTGATTTTTTATGTTAAAAGTGTTCCGTAAATATTACTAACTTGTTTCTTAATTTGTTTTAAAAAAGTCCCTACTGCCGACTTCCATAAGATTTTTTTATTTTTAATGTTTAATGGATGATGAACGGTGATCGTGTGGGACGACCCTGTCCCGCGTCTTCTCTTGGCGTCGGTGAATACTGAATTAGAGGGACAGGGAAGGATGCGCGTGCCGTGGACCGCATTGCACGTGATTCCACACCCACTTTGACTAGTAGGATCTGTTTCGTGCCATTGGTGATGCTAATAAGAACTAACCCTAACGCGGAATTGGAGATTCTTGAATTATTACATATATAAATCAATTGATGATATTATTATGAACTTATTATATTAACCTTCGATAACATTCCAACCATTATGATACTATTTATTTACGTAGGGATAAACAACAAAACCATTTAGACAACGATCGAATCATAACTGACTGAAACTATAACCGATTCATAACTGACTGAAACTATAACCGACTGAAACTGAACAAAAAAAACGGATTGTTTATAAATTGAAACCAACTATCTTGTTTTAACGGTCTTATCAGTCTCGTCTTAATTTCAGTTTTAGATCATTATAGACCGTTAAGATTGATCTAGACCGTTAAAATGGTTTTATTATATTTGTTTTGTTAATTAACTGAATTAATTTCAATTTTATTGATTAATATTTTGTTAAAATATAAACAAATATACATCAAAACGGTTCAAACGGTTTAACACCGAAAAAGATCAAGACCGAAAATAAATTACTGAAAATTGTAGTCCCGATTTCAAGATCGAATTGGACTAAAGTTTGTTCACGCGTATTTACATTTACACGTAATTCTAAGCAATTGACTAATGCATGAATCACATTAAATCAATAAACTTTGGCTGTCGATCATGTTACTCTGTCGGAGTCCAACAAATGATTATAAAGGAACAGCGATGCAAGACTTTGCTGATTTTGTTTGCCAACAAAAATATATTTAATATTCATTAACGGTTAAGATGATTTTCACTCATACTAATTATAAGGATCTGTATTATCTATTAATATTTTTAAGTCCTTCGGCTTTTTTATCTTTTGAAAAATAAGTAGTATCTGAAGGAGAAAAAAAAAGAGTTATATACAATGGAAGATTTTATTTGCAGCTCATATACTACTAAATACAGATCACTTTTGTCAAAAATCAAAATGCCCTACTAGTATTTTACATATTTATTCTTACCTATTTTAAAAAATAAAATAAAATTGCTAAAAAAAACACTTATTTTTTTCACATATTTTACATTCGTATTCAAAATTATTATCTCACTTATCATCTCTCTTTTACAGTGTGAAATTGTAATAAACCTGTCAAAAGAATCTGACGCGGAAAGGGAACTCTTCCTACTTGTTGATTGTTGTTGTTCCTCCTGCCTTCGTACCAACCGCAAATCAGCAAACCAGTCACCAACCGCACTAGCTGCAAATTAGCAAACCAGACGCACCTCAGTCGCAAATCAGTTTAGAGCACCTTCGCCGCCAGCAAATCAGCAACGATACGTTTGCTTAAATTGGTCTAGAGTTTAGAAAAAAATCGTCAAAACTTTGTTACAGTTAGTCCATGGCGAAATCGACAACCATGTGCCGATTGAAAAAGAAACAATCGGCAAGAGCTTATCGATTTTTAAACTCAAATCGGCAATCATTTGCTGATTCTTCAACCAAAAATGGCAAATTCTTACAGATGCTTCATCCAAAAATCAGTAACATATAACCGATTTGTCCTTATAAAATCGACAAATTTGGAGCGTGTTTATGAATAATAATCGGCATGAACAGACTGATTTGTCCATCAAAAATTGGACCACATATGTAGAATTACGGGATATGCTGCCATGGTTGCATTGACTATGGTTACACTTTTGAACTTCAACAATGTTTCGACCAAGGAACACGTAGAGCAGACCCAAGACAATGGAAAGTGTTTCTGTCTAGACTTTAATTTGATTCAAGATATTATGTATTTATTTTTACTAATTCTTGTAAATATTTGGTTTGGACGTGTTAAGGGACGGATATTTGCATATAACTGTTTGAATGCATGTCATTATTTAGCCAAGTAAACCAAACCATGTATATATTAGTTGAATTTGGTAATCCATTACTTAAGAAACACTCCAGAAATTGATTTCTCAAGCTAATTTACTGACTTCGGCCAACATGGCTACATCAGCTTCAATGGTACAGATGACCCAAAATAAAAAAGCTTCAATGGTACATCAGTCATTCACTGTACATTTCCTAGACTTATTCAAGGACATATATCTATCTCATCCCAACCAGCTGCTATTGGAGGAACAAACTTAGAAATATGATCACTGTCGTTATTCTTGTCTCCACTGGGGTAGAGAATTAATCTCCTAAAACACAAAATTAACATGACAAAGCAACACACCCACAGTTGAAGTCTTTGAAGCCTTTGATCAGACTGCAGGTAGAAAAATACGAAGAGAAGTGATACCAGTTGCACCCTCCCGCGTAAAACTCATAACTTAAAACGGAAAGAATTTACCAATTTTATTGATAAAATTCAGGTAAATCAGACTGATTAAATAAGAATGAATCTGTTAAAAAGGACCAATTTTTGGATCACTAATCGACAATATCTTGTCGATTATTGCTTCTTCAATCAACAAGTTATTGTCGATTCTCCATTGACGAACTACAACAAAACTTCTCCGATTTTTTTTCTAAACCCTAGACTAATTTAAACGAACGTACTGACACGGTTGCTGATTTGCTGGTGGAGGGAGTGCTGGCGCCGAAGGTGCTGGTTTGATGATTTGTGGTTGGTACCAGAAAGAGGTGATCGTAGGAAGGAGTGGATGGTGATCGGAGAGGTGACTTGTGGTAAAAGAGCAAATATAAAAATGGTAAGTAGGGTAATAATATTAAAAAGAGATGAAAAACAAATATAAGTGGTATTTGTTTAGCAATTTTATTTTATTTTTAAAATAGGTAAGGGCAAATATGTAAAAAGTTATTAGGGCATTTTAGTTTTTTTTCCAAAAGTGGTCTGTATTTAGTAGTTGATGGTCTGCAAATAGAATCTCCATCTATATTATAGGGTGGTGGATCTTTTAGATTTAATTACACGGAATGATGGACCTTTATAGTATGTTTGTTAAATGTTATATATATATATATATTTTTTCTTTTTACTAATAATGAAATTGGAAAACCTTTTTCACTAAAATAAAAAAAAATATTGGAAACATTTTAGTGCAACATAATCTACATCTATTAATATAGTTAGAATGTATCTAATTGGGAGATATATGTTTTTTATGCATTTTTTCACTCATAATATCAAAATAATTTATTGGATAAAAACCACATCAACAATCACGTATGTTGATACTATGTGACTAAATAATCACTCATGTTTTTTTTTTGTACCTAAACGATCATGCACGTTTAAAAAATGTGAGTTTTTGGTTAAACGTGTTATATTCAGTCACATATGTTTGACACATGTGATTAAATGGTAACAAAAACAACAATTTTACCATTTTCTTTTATCTTGTGCTCTTCATATCCGAAATCTGATTTCGAACTCAGGAACGCATATCTGAGTTCGAATCCAACCCATAAACGCAGATCTGGATTCAAATCGAACTCAGGAACACATATCTAGGTTCAGTTGGGTTCAATTCAAACTCAATTATACGTTTTTGGGTTCGATTCGAATCAAGGAACGCAGAATTGAGTTCGATTCAAACTTAGACTTGCATAAATCTGCGTTCGAAATTAAATTTCGAGTTTGAATTGAAGAATAAAAGATTGAAGATGAACATGATGAACAGTTGAAGAGTATTTTAGTAATTTTTTCGCATATTTTTTTTAATCGTTCAGTCATATTTTGAAACATAAGTAACTGTTCAGTCCAAGTTTCAACTGTTTAGTCACACCTGCCAACATAAGTGACTGTTGAGGTAATTTACCCTAATTTATTTTATTTGGTTCATATCAAACATACAATTCTCAATTTTATTTGGCATGTCATGTAAATAAATCACTTTAAAATCCTCCAAAAATATTATCATTCATTTTCAAAATAAGTTACAAAACCTTAATATATATTTTTATTTCACATATATATTTATAATTTCATCTTAAATATATTGTATATAGTGAAATTTATACAATACTATATTTAATGAACAAGTATGAACATATAAAAATTTACAATTAAAGATTAAATAAACTAATTAAGTAACTATTTAGATTATTAAACAATAATTTTATCAAAATTAGATATCAATATTGTTTACCATATTATAGTTAACATTTTTATATAACTATATGAAAGTCATAAAATCATAAAAGTTAAGTTAAAAGTATTATATGGACATTATTATATTTAAAAAAGTATAAACAAATATTTGTTATATATTTATACACTCAACATATTTTATAATTTATTAAATAAATAAAAATTATAGATATTTTTACTATTACTACCATAAATAAAAAATTACTAATGAGTTGAACATTTTTATAAACATATTATATTAATAAAAGTGAGAAACCACAAAATTAATTATCATTGTATTAATAATTGTTATTATTGCTTTTTAATATTTATTTATGTATTTTAATTAGTTTTATGAATACATATACTTAATTTTGATAGTCTATATCAAAATGATAATAGTGAAACAACTAAAATAATTTATATTATAAAAATACTAATAGAGTTAAAATTGTTTATAATTTTTTTTATTATATAATATTAAGTTTAGTTTAGTTTTAATTAAAACTACTTTTATGATTAAAAAGAAAAAACTACTAAATATTAAGTAAGTTATACATATATATTATTAGGGTTAAATACCAAATAGCTACTCGAAATTTGGACGTTTTACAAATAGCTACCCGAACTTTGAATTTTCAAAAATGGCTACCTAAACTTTGACATATGGGGCAAATCGCTACCTCCGTTAAATTTTCCGTTAAATATGGACGGAAAATGACGAGGCAATACATGATTGGTCCATAATTTTAAAAACTATATTATTATTTTTAAAAGACTAAAAAAATAAAAATAAAATCTTTAAAATTTTGGAAAATTAATAGAAAAAATAAGAGTTTTAAATATAATATTTTTATTAAAATTATGAAATAAAAATATATCATTAGTTTTTTTAAATTTTGTTTCATATTTTTCAATACAAAAATTATATTATAAACTCTTATTTTTCATATTAATTTTCCAGTTTTTTTAAAAACAATTCTAATTTTTTTAGTATTTTAAAAATATAATATAGTTTTTAAAATTATGGATCAATCATGAGATGCCACATCATTTTCCGTCCATATTTAACGGAGGTAGCGATTTGCCCCATGTGTCAAAGTTGAGTTAACTATTTACACCTTCATCCAAAGTTTAGGTAGTCGTTATTGAAAATTCAAAGTTCGGGTAGTTATTTGTAAAACGTCCAAAGTTCAGGTAGCTATTTAGTATTTAACCCTATATATTATGTAGTTTTCACTTAATATTTATTATAAAAGCATAATTATAAGGAAAAGCATGTACCAAATCTGTAGTAAATTTGATATTTGAGGAATATTTGACGGCTACTTAAGCCAAAAAGAAAGCAGAATGACCGTCAAAACTTTTTTGTAGTTGACAACTGAAGCGTAGTCGAAACTCGAAACTATTATTTCCACCACGACGTAATTGAAGTTGTATACTCGATATGTTTACTTTCCCAAGTTGATCATTCAAAAAGTTAGTTTTGTGACAACAACAATATTAGAGTTCAATATGTTCGAATCTTTACGAAGCTGACAGTTGAAAACCTATCGTTAAAGTAACTGTACAACGACTTCCACAGAACAGAGCACATTCCTCCTAATTCGGTCCATTTTGAGTCGGATCATAGTAATGATATGATATCAAGAAGAGTTGATGTAAGCTGTAGCTTGAGCTTGAATGTAGTAAGAGTCTTTGTACTTTCTGCCACTCCCAACATGTATCCCGATATTCATCCAGTCTTCGCGATGAACCCAAGCATCTCGAGATAAATCAAGAACACCCAGAATCTGAAACACCAATGTTAGAATTTGGATGGATGGATGGACCAGTGTTCTTCAGCACCAATGGTTAAGGAAAAAAAATCTAAATCTAAATCTATCTATCTATCTATCTATTGCTTGCTTTGAGGATGGATGAATAGATAGATATAACAATAGCTTCTTACCACTCCACCTCTCCATGCCACAAATGTTGGGTTTGATCTTGCTTGAAGCACCTAATCAACAATACACAGATTATAATGCACTTTTCATCTCCATTCTCAGTTCACCAGCTAAAGAAGAAGAAGACATGATACTCACCTCCACAGTATCAATTGCTTCATTTGAAGGTATTGTATGCAAAACTCTGCAACAAAAAACGAAAAAGTGAAGGTTGGGTAAGCAGAACTCTTCAGATATTGTATGTATAGCCACCTTATCAATTAAGGTAACAACAGCCTTCAGTATACTGACTAGGCAAGTATAAGCTTTAAACCATTCTTCAAAGAGAAACACTACCGAAGGACTACCTGACTGAAAAGATGCGCATTGAAATAGCTGTCACATATCGGATTTACAGAGACACAGAATTAAGAAGAAGAAAATAACCTCTCCTCTGTGGAAGGAATAAGCCCTGTTGTCAATGCCACACCACCGATCTGAAGGATGAAAGCTTATCATGAACATCTAAAATAATCGAAGAAAGAGAAACTAATAAATGATGCTAAACTAAGAAGCTTACAAGTAATATGCTGCAAAACAATTTTCTCTGCAGATCGATACGCCCTGACAGGATAAAAAAAGGAACATATTTTTACAGTTGTTCGAGTGTGGGAAGAGAGAGCAGGAATCTTACAGTTTTCCACAACAGAGAGATACTTACCACTCGAAAGGATACTGCTGACAATAGCTTCTGCAAGCCCAACCTTCTCTCCCTTCAAAGTTTTTGGTTTAGTTTGGTAAACTGGATAATTATCCCACATTGGACCACCTTGAAATAAACTGTCCCCAATTTCAGGTCGTCTCATGTAATCCATATGCCATGTATCTTCTAGCATATCATCGTAATCATTAAACCTAGTACAAAAATTATATAAAAAAAACAAATACAGAGTCATTTTTGAGGTATATGCAGGAAAGAGTTTACTACTACTTTAGTAGCATAACCAACCAACCACGATTGAGGCGGAGGAGGATACACATCTGGAACCAAAAGCATTGGGTAAAACAGACCCATAGGAGGAACCTGCTTGAAATACAGAACTAATATGTGTTATATAACCCACTAGCTTAGAAATCAACTGCCTTTTAAGATTTTCTTATCAGCTCATAATCACAGCCTTACATTAAGAACGGTCAGCCTTGTCTTGTGAGAGCTTGGCAGCATGCTCTCCTCGTAGCCATGTACAACCACAGCAGCATCAACTTCTCCCTCCTATATGCAAGAATGAATCAAGTCCCTCCTCATTAATGCTACTCTAAAACTAAACTCACTGTAAACTAAATTCATCGAGTGGTTATTATTAAAGATCACCCCATCAATATTGGATCAAGTTATAATAGCAAACCTGAGGATATTTCTTCAGAAGGATCCTAATTAAAAATCATTTCATATTGGGAATAGCAAAGAACTGCGTACTCTTATCTGGCAATAGGACTCTTTCAGTTCATTAAGCACCAAAAGATCTATTGGCTTAGTTAGCATATCTGTACGAATTTGTGGCCAAGTTTGGTGATGTCTCTGTGTCCAGAGAAGGCATCTGGATATATCCTGCAAGGTTCATCACCAGTTGAAAAACAACTACTTGTTAGCTACATCATAAACATACATATACAGCTAACTGTGAACTTGTAAGCTGAAAGATTCAGAGTAGACACAGAAAAATATATAGTAGACTGTCAACCAGTCACAGGTTCTACAGTACAGTCAACACACGCACATACATATATCTATACACAAAAACAAATGAAGAGAAATACCTCCCCGCCAAATGACATTGTTTTTTCCGTGTTAGGTAAAGCCACTCCATCCTAACATTAGATTCAGATAATGGATGAAGCATCAACTTCAGTAATATTAAAAGCTCATGTTGCAGTTACGAAAAGATGAAGCGAACCATGTTTTTCTGGCATCAGTACTGATTACTAACAATAAGGTTGCATATATCTTAATTATTTACTGATGAAAAAGAATTAACTAGTAAGATCTTTAAATTCTAAAAATAATGAGAGAGGAAATCAACCTCACTTTTAGTATTTAGTATACCACTTAATCCTTTGAAATATCTTCTTATTCCTCCTATACCATTATTTTCATTTTGTTTTTTAAATTTTATTAAGCACAGCCAAAGTTCAACTTTTTTGCCCAACCTGCAAGTTAACTATTTTGGTTTGACAACAGAGATCTTTCTTTGCTTCTCTAGAAGTCATTTACATGTACTTATAATGGAAAGAGATGGCTATACCTCAATACATATCACTGATGTGACTTGAGCACCGACATTTACCACACAGGCAGTAGACAAACCATTCCCAAAAGCAGCAGCAAGACCTTCCTAGACATACAAACTCAGAATAAGATTATGCTCTAGCAAGGATGAATTTTACAAGCTGACCATCATAATTATATAATGTTACTGATGTTCAACTTGGAATAAACAACAAGCCTAAGTGAAGCATAACATCATTCATTTGTACATGCATAATAATTCTAAAAGTAAACAAGACATCTATTTAAGAAGAACTCGACATCAATTCATGCATGTAAGCTGTCCTCTAGTACTCTTTAACTCGACTGTGATCAGGGTAACTTCAATATATCACAAGGATATAACATAGTGGTACTGGTATTCAATATTACCAAACCATAACTTCTTGAGATTCTTCAGTAACAAGCATCTGATAAATCACTTGCCTTTTTGTGCATATAAAGTGTTCTGGTGACCACCCTTACATGGTTAACCCTTAAAAGATTTTACAACTGTCCCACTCTTCAGTAGAGAAAATAAGGAAACATGGAGGACAAGTGAGGTGTTTCATCACTTATCATTGGGTTGAATAAGATTAGGGATGAAGACATCAATTCCGCATCCGCAGCAAAATAGAACAGAAATATATAAATGCAACTTAGTGGATGCCAAGGAAAAGTCCAAGAAAAAAATCATTGATATATAGCCAAAAGGAAATCTTTAGAGAGACATTTTATTGAACTATCGTCCAGTAAAAAGGACAAATCAATTCGAGAATCATCAGACAAATGGAATTATTTCATGGATTATGATGTAATGTGCTTATATAATTAAGTAAATTTCTAGACCTGGTGCACCACTGCTGAGCTAAACTGCAGGTCCTTCAATACTATGGAGAGCATTTCCTTTATTTCTGCTTGACACAAATAGGAACAAAACCAAATCACACATGCAAATAACTAAAACTGAAGTGTCCACAGAGTAAGAGCTTTTGGGTGCTCATGACACTACGAAGGAGATAAATCCAATTAAAAATAGATATATCAAATGGAGATTGCCACTGAAGAATAGAACCAGGAAAAGGCCATTCCATTGCCTATATGCAGTTATCGAACCACAATCTCTTTTCCTTTTCTCTCCTTTTTTTTAACAAGGAAACTTGCCTTAGGGAAGTGCCTTGGGGGTATGAAATATTCGAATAACCCTACAGGCCGGTTAAGGCACAGGCCCTTTGTCTGAATAGGGTCCAACATGAAACTGTTTGCACTTTTTCACATTAATCTACTGAAGATAACCATTGACTCTCGGAGACACCAAAAAATTCACTCTCAGATATGGGCATGCACATATTAAGGAATATATCCAGTCAATACCACGATTATTGAATGTTTCTGGCACAACCAGAATAGCGGAGTATAAATGTCTTTCCGACTTGGCAATATGCAGCTTTTCCATCAGTAGCCAATCCCATATTGCATAAAGGTCCTCATATACCTATATAAGAAGCAAATGTAAATAAAAGGAAGAGCTATTAATATATTTACCTCCAGCGAAGTATTCGTCTTCTATATGCCTTGTATATTTAATATTAGTATATAAAATCCACCATTATCTGACAAGTCAGAACTGAATACTACAGGAAAACACTAAAATGTATATATCATAGACTGCATAAAATGACTAACTGTTGCTTTTTCCCTTTTTTATATATATATATATTTATTTATTTTTAATTTCGTGGATATAATGACTATAAGTGCCCTAAGGGTATGATAAAAACTATACCTGCTGCATGGGATAATGTTGAGAAACATTAAAATGACCTCTGCGGATGGGACGTCGCAAGCAGTAAGGCTCTGTTGGTGATATTCTTAGTGCTTCCTCACCACAGATGAACTGACGGTATTTACATTCATGTGAACTGGTCTCCTTAGAACAGACGTCTTCATTTTTGTCCGATAATGACTTTGTAGGCAATCCTTTATCCATAGAATTTTCTTAAAAATCAATTTATGACAGTGTTAGAAAGAAGCATCAATAAGGAGTTTATGGATATTTTTAGGATATAGTTCGTTGTTGCAGAGACAGTTACGGTAAAGAAATACAGAACAAGATGGTGATGTAAAATAGCCACTCTAGCAAGCAATTCCTTGTTTTAGGCCATTTTCGCAAAACAAGTACCACCATAAGAATATGAATTGTGATCACAGATTGGTATAACTAGATTTTGTGATAAGAAATCAGTTGGTAATAATCCAATATCAAATGTTGGCGGCGAAAGCTTTCTATTTCTTGAGGCTGTCATAGCAAAGTGTTTTAGGCCAAATATTCACAGAACACATAACTATGGTGGAGACTCTAATATGTCATATATAGTTAGTCATTTTGTAACCTCTTCATTTAGTCAGTACACAAGACCCCACATAAAGAACTCACTTGACCACTTCCATTTATGGACTAAGCTAAAAAATTGAAAGCATCATGATAAAAAAAAAAATTCTTTTCAAAAAACAAAATATATTTCTATTTAATGACTTAAAGGCAAATAAGGACGATTTTAAATTATCTGGAATGAAAGACAAACCAGAATGCTTTTCATATACATCGGTCCATGAAAAGGCTGAGTCCTTCCTCATGCTTGGTGAATTGTAGCCATCAACTCGTCCCATCTATATGATAAGTCCATCACATTTAAGTACACAGGCTGATACATTATGGCAATACTAACTTCTCAGGGAGCGAGCTAATACTACAGTATACATAATAACTTTATATTGTTATATTAGGAAACCATAGAACATAAGACAGAAAGTGCCAAGTCAGTTGCAGAAGTTAACATATATCAGAGAGAACAAGTTATATGGAAATAGATTATCAACCTGATGAATTTTTTTGAAGTACTAAATGTTGCAATCCAATTTGTGCAATGCTAATGAAATTTCATATTTACTAGCAATCAACCAAGAAGCTAACACTTTGAGATTCATAATTCCATCGATTCAACCATCTACACGCATCATTCCACTCCCTATGTTAACTTTCAATATCATGACAAAACATAACCTACAACAGCAGTCATGCTTGTAGGAAAAGGAATACTTTTACAACCCCAATGACATAGAACGCCAGTTTGTAAAATTCTACTGTATATATCTGCAGAATACCCAGATTTGTAGGACATGAATGAAAAGAACAAGACTCTCCTTGACAAGCTTATAAATTAGTGAACATAAGAAATTTGATAAAATTCCAGGAATTCTAGGCATAAGGTTAGAATAGACTAGTGGCTTTGAGTGAGTTGCATGGAGTTCTGATAAACAGTTTATTTATTCTGATTTAACGCATCGAATGATCTTGCAGCCAAAGAAGAGTCCGGCCCAGCATATTAATACAATAGAAACTAACATAACCAAACATCTCAAAAAAAAAAACATGTATGCAGTTGATTTGCAAGAAACATGAAGACTTCATATATTAGATAAGATATATTGTCTAAAACCACAATAGGAAAGAACCATTATGTCAATAAAAGATAACATCTAGAACTGCACTATTTTGTCCCATTCTTACGATCTTACATCTTTGTCCGAAACATTTGCCACACGGTTGTTTACAAAGCAGAGCAGCACTCTCAAAAGATAACAATCAATTCATGCCTTTTTGCCCAGTTCATCCTCCGCATATACAAAAAACTCTACCAGAAAGATGATAGATGCAGCATCATTGATAATCAATTTCACTGTTAACACCCTTAGACCGTTAACTTTCTTTCATAATTCAACTTGTTTTCATGATGCTTTTCAACAAAAATCTTCATCCATTGCTTGCCAGTGCTATGGATAGCAAAAGGAAAAATCTTCTATTCATCTAGAGATTAAAAAAAATATTGCCACTAAAGAAACATAAAACCAGTGAAAGCTAACTACTAGAAAATATTCTTCCTACCTTTCGCGGAAAAGAATTATTTTTGGCAACTTCCTCATCCAAGAATGGTATCTTCAACAGCGATGCTATCTGATGCACAAAAATAAAAGGTTAGCAGTTTGCACAGTTGTAAGAAAACAAACAAGGACTTATAACTTACGATATCATAGGCATGCTCTCGGTCCATGTGCTGCACTGTAGTAACCTGAGAATTAAGCATCTAAAAAAAAAAAAAAAGAGTCATGATGTTAAAAATCTAATACTAAGAATAATTATTAAGTGTTCTGAATACGTTTGGCCCAGCCAAACTGCTACATTTTTCAGTATCAGGGCATCTAGCTCAAGGAAAAATCAGGTTTGGAGTGATTATAGAGGGAAGTAATCAAAAGGGGAAGACCTGATCCTGCACATTTCGCTTAGGCACCTGATTGGTATACCTAGCTACACAGTGAGGTACGTTGAAGGGAGATTCCTGTGGAGCAAGTCCTATTCTGATATTTGCAGAACCTACATTGTGGAATACATCACATTAGCACAACCATGAAAGTGAATGTCCAAGTTAAACCAGCTATTAGGCTATGTTTTAGAAATTTTATGTGTTACAACACGTATCAAACTCGTAAAGCTGCAGAACTCATGTGGAATCCAAGTTTCCAACTTGGAATGTCAGTACTCATCTGCTTATGCTATATGAAAGTAATGATAATAATAATTTGGCAATACCTGGATTGATGACAACTAAATTAGAGCCTCTCTCAGAGATCAACTGCGATGGAACCACTGTTCTCAAGTAATCCTGACACAGAAACGAGTATTTAGAGCAACAGAGAATACGAAAATTGATTTTACATGACTCAACAAAGATAAGATACAGTGGAGAAGAGAGCATGAATGGAAATTAGAGTTACCCACCATAGCCCAAGGTGGAGTTGTCCAATTCAAGCAATTCTTCGATTGATTTTTCCAAGTAAATGGAAAACGGTGTTCTCTGGCTGGTTCTTTGCCGCCGGACAGGAAGAGCAAGACAGCAACAACAACGAAGGGGAGAAGGCTAAATTGGTTCCTATACTTTTATATGAATATATTGTGTTGCTAGTTGTGTGTGGCTCGACACTATATTACGGTGTTGGTTTGTTTCTTGTTATGGGTGTCCGATATAGATTTATTGTGTCCTATTTACTCCACTTACTCTGGTTCGCGTACGTGAGAGATAATTTGTTGAGCAACATATCAGTGGTATTTTTCATATTGCTCTTCCCAACCTTTTCCAATTATATTAATTATTTAACAGAATACCGAAGGAATGTGTGAAGTTTATTTTTTAAATCTATATGCATAAATTTTATCACTTTTTGAAAACAATTTTTAATAAATAAACATGCGATGCTTTAATACAAATTATACAATAATATGAGATGTTTTAATAACTATATTTACAGTATATAAAAATAATAATTGAAATTAGTAGTTTGTTAATAATACTTTTAACTAATATGTAAAATGTGTGAGGTTCAAAAATTGCTAGAAATATGAATCAATTATCAATAATTGAATGTCCGTAAATAGAATTTCTTATTATTATAGGGTAATATTACATTATTCGCATATATATATATCACTGTAGTTGCAATTACACCCCTTCAATTTAGAAACAACAAAAGTACACCCTTAATGTATAAAAACTACACCAAACTTAGTCCAACAAATTCTTACGGCCTCACTTATCGTTTGAAGAGAGCATGACGTCATTGATTAGTGCATTCAAGTTGTTGCAGGACGATCCTGTAATGGCTTCCTTTGCCATCTTCTTCCACTCCATCGCCTTCTTCTTCATCTCTTTCCCCTTTTCTCCTTCCATGAGCTCCCTCACAAGCGCTTCCACATCATCCCTCTTCACATTACTGTCAATCTCCATCCCGACACCCCACTCCGTACAGCAGTAGCGACAGTTGGTCTGTTGCTCTGCAAAAAACGGCCAACAAACAACTGGAACACCAGAAGATAGGCTTTCTAGGGTTGAGTTCCATCCGCAATGTGTTAGAAACCCACCCACGGATGGGTGGTTAAGAACCTCCTCTTGAGGGCACCAGTTGGTCAAGAAACTCCTGCCTTCAATGACGCTCAAAAACTCAGTGGGTAGCACTGCGGAATCACCCGACACTAGGTCCGGTCGGATCACCCACAAGAAGGTCTGGTTGCTGTTGGCCAGTCCCCATGCAAACTCGATTAGCTGCTCCGTCGTCATGACAGTTATGCTTCCGAAATTCACAAGAACGACCGAGTTTGGCTCCTTCGAGTCTAGCCATTCTAGACACCCGTCATCTTCCTTCCACAAGTTGGAGCCGAGCTTCATTAAGTCCGGTTCAGGGACATGGTTCTCTAAGAGGTGGAGGGGTCCGACTGAGTAAACTGGAGGCAACATGTTATTGAGTGCGTTCAGTACGCCACTCTCTAGCGCATCGAACGTGTTAAGTATGATGGCGGCGGCTCGTTTTGCTCTCTCACATTCGTGCACGATATAGTCGACCATGAAGTCATTCGGGTCGGTGGACCGGATGAATGATGGAAGGTCCTTCAAACGGATATTCTTCATACCCGGGATCCAATCTATTGGGGTGTCGAGATAGCCATTGGATAAGAACGACAAATCTGCACATGTTTACGAAGAGTTGCACCGCGGCTTGGGCATAATACAAATTGAATTTTGGCAATACTACACGTAGAATATTAGACAAATTTCGCTATCTACCACTTGCATGCATGGTCCAAACTATATATATAAGATATGTATAGACAAATTTTTATTAATAATCAAGATCACAAGTCAAAATCATAAAGATTGCGATGCACAGGACGAAAGAAGAAGAAAAAGGTAAGTGAAAGTAACTCGCACTACCAAATTGTAATATTTATTAATGATGATGATTGTTGATTTAATGAATTTGTTTCTAGCTCTTATAATTTGTTAAACTATCTATACTCTAATACGCACGTTGAACATAAAAACGCAAGGTGAAAATGCGACGGTTTTATTGTATATGTAAGAATAACTTCTTTTTTTTCATGAATCACTTTAAAGATATTGTAAAATATAATTTTTCAAAATTTATTCCATATAAACCATAAATCAGTGTTGGCTCAAAAATATC
Source organism: Chamaenerion angustifolium (assembly GCA_946814005.1). NCBI lineage: Eukaryota > Viridiplantae > Streptophyta > Magnoliopsida > Myrtales > Onagraceae > Chamaenerion > Chamaenerion angustifolium. The sequence continues at coordinate 24,480,834 of OX328270.1, read as the reverse complement.
TATCTATCTATTAATTTGGTTAGATTGCGTACAATTGTGACAAGTAATAAAATGAAGTAGTTACGTGTCAAAATACAAATATTTTATTGGTCCACATCAATGCTCATTTCTCCACCGTGACGTCACTGTCAGATGTGTACCTAAAGTGAGTTAAAATTCTTCCAAACACTTACTATCAATCTCAAGAACCGTTACATTATTTTTAGGTTTCTTTTAACTATTAATGCAAAAACTATTTTATTTATTTGTTACTCATTTTATTTGTTTATTTCATTTATACTTTTTTATTGTGTTTTTACAAAATGTGACTGCATAAGATTATATTTAATTTATTAAAAATAAAAATATAATAAGTTTAATAAAAATATAATAGGTTATACAATTCATAGACTATAACAATAATCCCTTATAACTTTTTTTTTTGCATATACTTATTTTCAAAAAGAAAATAAATTTATGTATAATTTCTTAATATGCCATTTTTTAAATTAAAACTAAATTAGTTTTATTAATTTAATGTCCAAATAGATCATGAATTTAGTACAATAAAATCATTTATAATCATTTTTATTATGTTACTTAAAATTTAATTAGTGTATTGATTTATTTGATATAATCATGGAGAAATTAAAACTAATTAAAATATAACAGTTTGTATCTAAACAATGCACTTCAAATTACTAAACTAATCAATAACTTTATATTTCTTGTTATTTATTGAAATAATTAATTAAATTAATTGTTTAATTTTAAAAATTTATATAATTTAAATGTTTTTTTTTTCATATGCTGAGCGAAGCGCGGTCCAATTTTTCTAGTATATATATGTATATCTCGTATCCTATCCGGTTAGTACTGAAATCAAAATATATCTAAAACTGGTTAATACTAATAGACTTTAGGTATTCAATTAGACACTTACACTCTATTAAATTATTTTTGTCTAAAATAAATACTATCTATGTTACAAAATTATTTTTAATTAAATTCTTCATATATAATCATAAAAAAATATAAATAGCTAAAACTAAAATTAAATAACTAATAAATTATATTATTTAAATATATTAATATTAATTATTTATATATATATATATATTCAGATTCGATTTTAATTCAAATATCATATTTTCACCTAAACTCTACGTTCATACCAATATTCTAACATAACTCTAACCGGTTCATTCGAAAATAGTATTTTGGTCACAGTTTTTTTGGTCACATTTAAAAATTAAAACACGCTCCTTTCTGCTTTCCGTCTTGTCAGTTTATACTTTATAAGTTTATACATATCCTCTCTTATCGGGAAACAATCTTTGTTTGTGGCGCGAGTGTCAAAAACATAAGGGAGAAAAATCCATTGGAATTTGTTTCTACGTAACAATTATTATAGAATTCATACATTATAAGATTTTATAATTTTTATTAAATACTATAATATAATAGTTAATAATTACTGTTTTGTATAGAATTTTGTGTGTAATTAATTTATTAAAATAATATGTAGACCCTATATATATGTATATGTATATTTATACTATATGCAGTATAATGTTTTACGTATTTACTATTAGTAAATAAGAGTATATGTAGAAAAAAATTATAACTTGTTTATTATGATATTATTTTCAAATTAAAATAAATATATATTTAGAACTATTAAAATAATATTTCTTTAAAATAAAGGTTATGTATACATTAAACTAAACTAATAATATTTTATAATATCTTTTAGATTCGTTTTAAACCCTAATTGCATCGTGAACAAAGTGATCAATATTGATCAACTATTTGTAAACCCACTAGAATTGATGTAGCAATTTGAAATTTAACCTATAATATATATATTGTTTGGGTGGGTTAATGGATTGTTCTCCATCCACAAATGATGTCTTTGGGCAAAAACCTCAATCCAAACTTTAAAAGGAAATAATTTAACTAAAGAAAATCAGAGGAGATAAATATAAAATGCTAACTTAAAAGTAATTATATTTTTTAAATTTAAAATTAGACATAACTAACTTTTTAACAAATGTCTCATTCTCGAATAACTCCATCCCTAATCATTATTGTTAGCTACATCCCTAATCATCATTTTTAGGTATATACCAAAAATACTTTTTCAGTGACAATAGAAGAAGCCCCGATAAAAACAAAAGTGACAATAAAAGGAAACGTGTCCCACTAAAACTTATAAACATTAACAGATGCAACTTAAAAGTTTTGTTTTTTTGAGAGGTGAGAATGCATATAAAATATTTAGAAAAATAAATATACTATTTTTTTAAAAAGAAAAGTGCACTTATATATATATAATTTTTGATTTATAAGAAAATAAGATTAATTCGAAAATTGAAAGTCACACTATTAGTAATATTTATATTGTAATTTAATTATTTATATGCTGTAATATTTTTTTATAAGTATACAATTAATTTTTTCACATAAACCATTTTTTTTCCATCAATCATAGGATGAACTCCTATGTTAAAAATGTAACTATATACCTAATAAAAACAATTAAGTAGATAAATAAATTTCACTATAAATGCGAGAGTTTTAAGTTTTAACTTGAGTTGAATTTTTTTAAGTAAATTTTCAGATCTCAACTTATATATGGCAGAACATATGATTAATTCTTCGTACGTGAAAATGTAATATCGTTTGGATTGCAATTCTAATATTTACTAACTCTATTTTTTTTAGTGATTATATATTTAAGCTCTAACCAAACATCATTTGAAAAAAAAGAAGATAAAACCCCAATTAACAACACCACAAAGTTGTAGCGAGTTGACCATTTTGTGACTCATCTCGCAAATCTCAAATGCGTGTAACCATTATTTTTTAAATAAAAAAGTTACATTTATTTTTCTAAATATTTTTTATTCATACTTTTCTTAAATAAATCAAGTTAAAAAAACAAAGTGTATCACTAATGAGATTAATTAATTATTACCTTCTACCCCAAAAAAATTATTACCTTTAAGTGGTGCGTAACCCAACTCAATCAAGCGGTGATAATGGACGTATCCCAATAACCCACACGCGCTGGTTGTAAAAAACAACACCTCCGGCACCCCAATCTCCTCCGCAGCGTCTAACGTGAAGCTCATCACACCGTCAGACATCACACAGCTCACTGGCGGTATCTCGCCGGAGGAGGCCCTCCTGCTCAGGCCTGTCAGGAGCTCCCTGAAGTAAGGCAGACAATTCTTGCTTGTGGACTCGCAGAGGCTTGGTACGTCTTGCGTGGCTTCTACATCCGAGGGCGGTAGGCCGTCGGGTATGGTGGTAAACTCGAAGGAAGGGAGTCCATCGAGGGAGTGTGGGCCCCGAGACTTGAGGAGACGGCGGTAGTTATATTCAGTGTTGACGAAGGTGACGTGGAAGCCACGGCGGTAGAGGATCTTAGCCAGTTTGAGCATTGGGTTGATATGGCCTTGTGCTGGGTATGGCACGCACACGACGTGGGGTTTATTGATCGGCACGCCTTGCACTAGTTGACCCATCTTCAGGGATTTGATGAAGAGAGAAACAGAGAACCAAGGGATGGAGAAGATAAAGAGACTGCGTTGCATATATATAGGCACATACAATTACGGAAGGGTGGTCTAAGGTAAGAGTGTAAATCGTGTCTAACAGTCAATCCTAGTTTTAGAGTCTCAATTCGTGTCGATAGATGTTGAATCGTGGTTTGTGTTAACTACGAGTCTTGTATTTAACCCAATCTTGATTCGTGGTTGATAAGTCAATTTTCAAAACTCAAAGTTGACATGCGGTTTCACGGGTCAATTAGTATGACTTGTGGACCCATATGATTTTACTTTGTATAATATCAAATTTGTGGGTCAATATGTCGATCCAAGTGATTCGTCGACCATATAACTCATTGATTCATATATTTCACGTGACTCATGCAACCTAAGCGACTCATGTGACTCACACGATCCGTACAACCGATGAACTTTTATATAATTTATTATAATATATATTTAGTTATACATGTTAACAAATTGACCCACGGATCGATGGGTACAAACCAAACTCGGCCCCAATTTTTATACGGGTTAAATGAGTCATGTCAAAATGATTCACAAGTCCAATTTTTTTTACTCACAGAATTCATGCGCGGATCACTCATGGCCAAAAAAATCCATGGTTGGTCCAAAATTGACACCCCTTATCTAACATGCATATTTATAATTTTATTATATGGATATTGATGAATTTAATAAATAATAATTTTGTATCATGTCAGCTAACATTTATTTTTTTCTTAATTAATAAATTTAGCTAACATATAATTAATAAATTCTTAAAATTTAGCGAATAAGCTAATTATATTCATCTATTTATATCCCACATTAATATTAATTGTTTTTTTAAATATATTTTGTGCTTATTTATTTATTTATTTACTTATATATATATATATATATTTATGATGTTTTATATTATTCTTAATATTATTTATTTACCTTTTATAGCTAATAATATTTTTATCTTGTTAAAAAAAGTAATGAGCATTCTCAGTTAAATAATTGTTCCCACTTCCCACGTAATATTTGGTTATTATTACACATTCTGTTAAAAAAAAACTTATTATTATTTCCTCTTTGTATTGTATCAGTACTCTTATGGATATTGAATAAAGCGAAAATTATTATCACATTACAATAGTGCTGAATTTTCGTTCATGCTTAACTCTTGAACAAGACTTATAATTGAACAAGACTTATAAGTATTATCTTAATAAAATTTATATTATAATAGTTATTAATTTTTTATTTTAGTAATAATTAAAAAAGTTACGACTATTTGATTATATATTACTTAAAAGTAAAGAAAACTAAATAAAATAATATATATATAGGGTTAAATACCAAGTAGCTACCTGAACTTTGCACGTTTTGCTACGAGCTACCCGAACTTTGAAAATTCAAAACGGACTACCTCAACTTTGAATAAGGTGCAAATAGCTACCTCCGTCCAATTTCCGACGACTTTTCAACGGATTTCCGACGACTTTCCGACGACTTTCCGACGACTTTCCAACGACTTTCCGACGACTTTCCGACGACTTTCCGACGGATGTAGCTATTTGCACCTTCTTCAAAGTTGAGGTAGCCCGTTTTGAATTTTCAAAGTTCAGGTAGCTCATTGCAAAACGTCCAAAGTTCAGGTAGCTAGTTGGTATATAACCCTAATATATATATACAAAAAAAATAATAATATGAAATTATTTAAAAATGTGAATTTTTTTAATGCATTATAAATCCTCATAATTGATGGTTTGTTACGTGGTAAAATAATATGCATTTGAGCTTAAAATTTATAAAGAAAGGTAAATATATATTGTCCCCTAATATTTGATCAAAAGTCGAGTTTGTCTATTTCGTCAATTTGTTCATTTAAATTTAACTGATCAAGTTTTAAAAATTGAAAAAATAACAAAAACAAACTTTCAAAAATGTCACAATTTAACATTTACAATTTTTTCAAATACAATTGAGTTGACTTAGACCCGAGACCTCTCGATTGAGTCTTAGTCGAGCCTCGATCGAATCGGATTCAATTGTAACATTTGAAAAAGTTTGGAAGAGTTCAATTATAACATTTATTATTATTTTTGCAATTTTTAAAAGTTAATCTGTTAAATTTGAATGGAAAAATTAACAAAAAGGACACACACTCGAATTTTATTCGAACGTGAGGGAATATAATTTTACAATTAAACTTTAAATGAAAAGTTTAAAATTGAGCAAACATTAGTGAGAAATATCATATTTATTTTACCCTTCTAAGATTTTATTTGATGAGAAGCTTCCTATGTACCCGTTTTGACATATAACTTAATCAACCAAAAAATATTAATATTTTTTAATGATATGCATGTGTATGCTATATATATACTGGTTATGTACACATGCATTTACATGAGATCTTACTTTGAAGAATCACACCATAATTAATTCCTCACAAATTATGACCCTTTTTTGTACAAGGCATTGCCTTTAGTTGGAAGAAAGCAGTGCTGTTAAGACTTGCTATCCAATTAATTCCCTCCGTTCTTACACCAAACACAAGATCAAGACCTCGCCTTTCAAACAGATTTCATTCATTTTATAGGAAGTATGACGTCATTGATGACTGCATCCAAGTTATTGCAGTTTCAGGACGATCATGGAGTGTCTTCCTTTGCCATTTTCATCCACTCCATTGCCTTCCCTTCCTCTTCATCTGTTTCCTCTTTTCTCCTTCCATGAGCTTCTTCACATGCACTTATGATGGAAACAGGATGCAATGATAACAGAATTGCAAGAGAAGAAAAACCCTAGCAGACGAAGAGAAGAGAAGACTTGGGAATCATCGACACAAGTTTCTTGTGATCTCTCATCCTTTAAATAAAAATCATAATCATCTAAAACAGAATACATCCTAAAGAGTTCTGAAATAACAAAACACACCCTAAGCAATATAACCGAAAATATAAAAGGACCCAACAATTAAATAATAGCTAAAATAGTCATGAACTAATAGAAAGGCCATCTTGCTAATAATCTCAATACCCCCTTAAGTTGGAATGTCTTCTGATCCAAAAATCACATAGACTCCCCCTGTGCTCCATATATATTTTTCATTCCAAGCTTACTGCACAACAAATGATGATGCTTGGTTCCCAAAGCCCTTGTGAACAGGTCTGCCAATTGTTCACATGGTCTAATATGTTGAAACTGCAAAACATTGTCAAGTAATTTTTCTCTAATATAGTGACAGTCAATTTCAATGTGTTGGTTCACTCATGAAAAACAGGATTGTTTGCAATCTGAATTGCTGCCTTATTATCACAGAATAGGGTAACTGGTTCAGATTGTTCACAATCAAGTTCTCTTAGTAAATTCCTAAGCCACACTATTTCAGACACAACCGATCCCATGCTTATATATTCAGTCTCTACAGATGACCTAGAAACCGTGGTTTGTTTCTTGACTTTCCAAGATATTAACAATTTACCTAGCATAATACAAAACCCACTAACAGTCAATCCTAGTTTTAGAGTCTCAATTCGTGTCGACAGATGTTGAATCGTGGTTTGTGTTAACTACGAGTCTTGTATTTAACCCAATCTTGATTCGTGGTTGATAAGTCAATTTTCAAAACTCAAAGATGACATGCGGTTTCACGGGTCAATTAGTATGACTTGTGGACCCATATGATTTTACTTTGTATAATATCAAATTTGCGGGTCAATATGTCGATCCAAGTGATTCGTCGACCATATAACTCATTGATTCATATATTTCACGTGACTCATGCAACCTAAGCGACTCATGTGACTCACACGATCCGTACAACCGATGAACTTTTATATAATTTATTATAATATATATTTAGTTATACATGTTAACAAATTGACCCACGGATCGATGGGTACAAACCAAACTCGGCCCCAATTTTTATACGGGTTGAATGAGTCATGTCAAAATGATTCACAAGTCCAATTTTTTTTACTCATAGAATTCATGCGCGGATCACTCATGGCCAAAAAAATCCATGGTTGGTCCAAAATTGACACCCCTTATCTATCATGCATATTTATAATTTTATTATATGGATATTGATGAATTTAATAAATAATAATTTTGTATCATGTCAGCTAACATTTATTTTTTTCTTAATTAATAAATTTAGCTAACATATAATTAATAAATTCTTAAAATTTAGCGAATAAGCTAATTATATTCATCTATTTATATCCCACATTAATATTAATTGTTTTTTTTAATATATTTCGTGCTTATTTATTTATTTACTTATATATATATATATATATATTTATGATGTTTTATATTATTCTTAATATTATTTATTTACCTTTTATAGCTAATAATATTTTTATCTTGTTAAAAAAAGTAATGAGCATTCTCAGTTAAATAATTGTTCCCACTTCCCACGTAATATTTGGTTATTATTACACATTCTGTTAAAAAAAAACTTATTATTATTTCCTCTTTGTATTGTATCAGTACTCTTATGGATATTGAATAAAGCGAAAATTATTATCACATTACAATAGTGCTGAATTTTCGTTCATGCTTAACTCTTGAACAAGACTTATAATTGAACAAGACTTATAAGTATTATCTTAATAAAATTTATATTATAATAGTTATTAATTTTTTATTTTAGTAATAATTAAAAAAGTTACGACTATTTGATTATATATTACTTAAAAGTAAAGAAAACTAAATAAAATAATATATATATAGGGTTAAATACCAAGTAGCTACCTGAACTTTGCACGTTTTACTACGAGCTACCCGAACTTTGAAAATTCAAAACGGAATACCTCAACTTTGAATAAGGTGCAAATAGCTACCTCCGTCCAATTTCCGACGATTTTTCAACGGATTTCCGACGAATTTCCGACGACTTTCCGACGACTTTCCGACGACTTTCCGACGGATGTAGCTATTTGCACCTTCTTCAAAGTTGAGGTAGCCCGTTTTGAATTTTCAAAGTTCGGGTAGCTCATTGCAAAACGTCCAAAGTTCAGGTAGCTAGTTGGTATTTAACCCTAATATATATATACAAAAAAAATAATAATATGAAATTATTTAAAAATGTGAATTTTTTTAATGCATTATAAATCCTCATAATTGATGGTTTGTTACGTGGTAAAATAATATGCATTTGAGCTTAAAATTTATAAAGAAAGGTAAATATATATTGTCCCCTAATATTTGATCAAAAGTCGAGTTTGTCTATTTCGTCAATTTGTTCATTTAAATTTAACTGATCAAGTTTTAAAAATTGAAAAAATAACAAAAATAAACTTTCAAAAATGTCACAATTTAACATTTACAATTTTTTCAAATACAATTGAGTTGACTTAGACCCGAGACCTCTCGATTGAGTCTTAGTCGAGCCTCGATCGAATCGGATTCAATTGTAACATTTGAAAAAGTTTGGAAGAGTTCAATTATAACATTTATTATTATTTTTGCAATTTTTAAAAGTTAATCTGTTAAATTTGAATGGAAAAATTAACAAAAAGGACACACACTCGAATTTTATTCGAACGTGAGGGAATATAATTTTACAATTAAACTTTAAATGAAAAGTTTAAAATTGAGCAAACATTAGTGAGAAATATCATATTTATTTTACCCTTCTAAGATTTTATTTGATGAGAAGCTTCCTATGTACCCGTTTTGACATATAACTTAATCAACCAAAAAATATTAATATTTTTTAATGATATGCATGTGTATGCTATATATATACTGGTTATGTACACATGCATTTACATGAGATCTTACTTTGAAGAATCACACCATAATTAATTCCTCACAAATTATGACCCTTTTTTGTACAAGGCATTGCCTTTAGTTGGAAGAAAGCAGTGCTGTTAAGACTTGCTATCCAATTAATTCCCTCCGTTCTTACACCAAACACAAGATCAAGACCTCGCCTTTCAAACAGATTTCATTCATTTTATAGGAAGTATGACGTCATTGATGACTGCATCCAAGTTATTGCAGTTTCAGGACGATCATGGAGTGTCTTCCTTTGCCATTTTCATCCACTCCATTGCCTTCCCTTCCTCTTCATCTGTTTCCTCTTTTCTCCTTCCATGAGCTTCTTCACATGCACTTATGATGGAAACAGGATGCAATGATAACAGAATTGCAAGAGAAGAAAAACCCTAGCAGACGAAGAGAAGAGAAGACTTGGGAATCATCGACACAAGTTTCTTGTGATCTCTCATCCTTTAAATAAAAATCATAATCATCTAAAACAGAATACATCCTAAAGAGTTCTGAAATAACAAAACACACCCTAAGCAATATAACCGAAAATATAAAAGGACCCAACAATTAAATAATAGCTAAAATAGTCATGAACTAATAGAAAGGCCATCTTGCTAATAATCTCAATACCCCCTTAAGTTGGAATGTCTTCTGATCCAAAAATCACATAGACTCCCCCTGTGCTCCATATATATTTTTCATTCCAAGCTTACTGCACAACAAATGATGATGCTTGGTTCCCAAAGCCCTTGTGAACAGGTCTGCCAATTGTTCACATGGTCTAATATGTTGAAACTGCAAAACATTGTCAAGTAATTTTTCTCTAATATAGTGACAGTCAATTTCAATGTGTTGGTTCACTCATGAAAAACAGGATTGTTTGCAATCTGAATTGCTGCCTTATTATCACAGAATAGGGTAACTGGTTCAGATTGTTCACAATCAAGTTCTCTTAGTAAATTCCTAAGCCACACTATTTCAGACACAACCGATCCCATGCTTATATATTCAGTCTCTACAGATGACCTAGAAACCGTGGTTTGTTTCTTGACTTTCCAAGATATTAACAATTTACCTAGCATAATACAAAACCCACTAACAGTCAATCCTAGTTTTAGAGTCTCAATTCGTGTCGACAGATGTTGAATCGTGGTTTGTGTTAACTACGAGTCTTGTATTTAACCCAATCTTGATTCGTGGTTGATAAGTCAATTTTCAAAACTCAAAGATGACATGCGGTTTCACGGGTCAATTAGTATGACTTGTGGACCCATATGATTTTACTTTGTATAATATCAAATTTGCGGGTCAATATGTCGATCCAAGTGATTCGTCGACCATATAACTCATTGATTCATATATTTCACGTGACTCATGCAACCTAAGCGACTCATGTGACTCACACGATCCGTACAACCGATGAACTTTTATATAATTTATTATAATATATATTTAGTTATACATGTTAACAAATTGACCCACGGATCGATGGGTACAAACCAAACTCGGCCCCAATTTTTATACGGGTTGAATGAGTCATGTCAAAATGATTCACAAGTCCAATTTTTTTTACTCATAGAATTCATGCGCGGATCACTCATGGCCAAAAAAATCCATGGTTGGTCCAAAATTGACACCCCTTATCTATCATGCATATTTATAATTTTATTATATGGATATTGATGAATTTAATAAATAATAATTTTGTATCATGTCAGCTAACATTTATTTTTTTCTTAATTAATAAATTTAGCTAACATATAATTAATAAATTCTTAAAATTTAGCGAATAAGCTAATTATATTCATCTATTTATATCCCACATTAATATTAATTGTTTTTTTTAATATATTTCGTGCTTATTTATTTATTTACTTATATATATATATATATATATTTATGATGTTTTATATTATTCTTAATATTATTTATTTACCTTTTATAGCTAATAATATTTTTATCTTGTTAAAAAAAGTAATGAGCATTCTCAGTTAAATAATTGTTCCCACTTCCCACGTAATATTTGGTTATTATTACACATTCTGTTAAAAAAAAACTTATTATTATTTCCTCTTTGTATTGTATCAGTACTCTTATGGATATTGAATAAAGCGAAAATTATTATCACATTACAATAGTGCTGAATTTTCGTTCATGCTTAACTCTTGAACAAGACTTATAATTGAACAAGACTTATAAGTATTATCTTAATAAAATTTATATTATAATAGTTATTAATTTTTTATTTTAGTAATAATTAAAAAAGTTACGACTATTTGATTATATATTACTTAAAAGTAAAGAAAACTAAATAAAATAATATATATATAGGGTTAAATACCAAGTAGCTACCTGAACTTTGCACGTTTTACTACGAGCTACCCGAACTTTGAAAATTCAAAACGGAATACCTCAACTTTGAATAAGGTGCAAATAGCTACCTCCGTCCAATTTCCGACGACTTTTCAACGGATTTCCGACGAATTTCCGACGACTTTCCGACGACTTTCCGACGACTTTCCGACGGATGTAGCTATTTGCACCTTCTTCAAAGTTGAGGTAGCCCGTTTTGAATTTTCAAAGTTCGGGTAGCTCATTGCAAAACGTCCAAAGTTCAGGTAGCTAGTTGGTATTTAACCCTAATATATATATACAAAAAAAATAATAATATGAAATTATTTAAAAATGTGAATTTTTTTAATGCATTATAAATCCTCATAATTGATGGTTTGTTACGTGGTAAAATAATATGCATTTGAGCTTAAAATTTATAAAGAAAGGTAAATATATATTGTCCCCTAATATTTGATCAAAAGTCGAGTTTGTCTATTTCGTCAATTTGTTCATTTAAATTTAACTGATCAAGTTTTAAAAATTGAAAAAATAACAAAAATAAACTTTCAAAAATGTCACAATTTAACATTTACAATTTTTTCAAATACAATTGAGTTGACTTAGACCCGAGACCTCTCGATTGAGTCTTAGTCGAGCCTCGATCGAATCGGATTCAATTGTAACATTTGAAAAAGTTTGGAAGAGTTCAATTATAACATTTATTATTATTTTTGCAATTTTTAAAAGTTAATCTGTTAAATTTGAATGGAAAAATTAACAAAAAGGACACACACTCGAATTTTATTCGAACGTGAGGGAATATAATTTTACAATTAAACTTTAAATGAAAAGTTTAAAATTGAGCAAACATTAGTGAGAAATATCATATTTATTTTACCCTTCTAAGATTTTATTTGATGAGAAGCTTCCTATGTACCCGTTTTGACATATAACTTAATCAACCAAAAAATATTAATATTTTTTAATGATATGCATGTGTATGCTATATATATACTGGTTATGTACACATGCATTTACATGAGATCTTACTTTGAAGAATCACACCATAATTAATTCCTCACAAATTATGACCCTTTTTTGTACAAGGCATTGCCTTTAGTTGGAAGAAAGCAGTGCTGTTAAGACTTGCTATCCAATTAATTCCCTCCGTTCTTACACCAAACACAAGATCAAGACCTCGCCTTTCAAACAGATTTCATTCATTTTATAGGAAGTATGACGTCATTGATGACTGCATCCAAGTTATTGCAGTTTCAGGACGATCATGGAGTGTCTTCCTTTGCCATTTTCATCCACTCCATTGCCTTCCCTTCCTCTTCATCTGTTTCCTCTTTTCTCCTTCCATGAGCTTCTTCACATGCACTTATGATGGAAACAGGATGCAATGATAACAGAATTGCAAGAGAAGAAAAACCCTAGCAGACGAAGAGAAGAGAAGACTTGGGAATCATCGACACAAGTTTCTTGTGATCTCTCATCCTTTAAATAAAAATCATAATCATCTAAAACAGAATACATCCTAAAGAGTTCTGAAATAACAAAACACACCCTAAGCAATATAACCGAAAATATAAAAGGACCCAACAATTAAATAATAGCTAAAATAGTCATGAACTAATAGAAAGGCCATCTTGCTAATAATCTCAATACCCCCTTAAGTTGGAATGTCTTCTGATCCAAAAATCACATAGACTCCCCCTGTGCTCCATATATATTTTTCATTCCAAGCTTACTGCACAACAAATGATGATGCTTGGTTCCCAAAGCCCTTGTGAACAGGTCTGCCAATTGTTCACATGGTCTAATATGTTGAAACTGCAAAACATTGTCAAGTAATTTTTCTCTAATATAGTGACAGTCAATTTCAATGTGTTGGTTCACTCATGAAAAACAGGATTGTTTGCAATCTGAATTGCTGCCTTATTATCACAGAATAGGGTAACTGGTTCAGATTGTTCACAATCAAGTTCTCTTAGTAAATTCCTAAGCCACACTATTTCAGACACACCCGATCTCATGCTTATATATTCAGTCTCTACAGATGACCTAGAAACCGTGGTTTGTTTCTTGACTTTCCAAGATATTAACAATTTACCTAGCATAATACAAAACCCACTAACAGATTTCCTAGTTTCTACACATCCTGCCCAGTCTGAATCATAGTAACCAATTAATCTAGGATCAGATTCACTAGATAGCAATATATCTTTACTAGGTTCCTTTTTAACATACCTCACAATTCGCATTGCAGCTTCATAATGAGATTCTTTCGGATCCTGCATAAACTGGCTCAAGTGTTGTACAACAAAAGAAATATTCGGTCTAGTTATAGTCAAGTAAAGTAGTTTCCCTATCACTCTCCTATAAAGGCTGATATCATGTAAGGGCTTGTCACCTTCATTAATATTCAAATGCTCATCATACTTTCTACTTGACAATTTCAGATTCATTTCCATGGGGGTCTTAGCAACTTTGCCACTAGACAAACCAACAGAGGAGATCAATTCAAGAGCATATTTCCTTTGGCTAAGAACAAGACCCATCTTAAATCTAGCAATCTCAATACCTAAAAAATATCTCAATTCACCCAAATCTTTAATTTTGACACTCGATTGCAGCACATATTTCAATTCAGCAACAAGTCTACTACTATTACCAGAAATCAACGAATCATCCACATAAACGAGTAAAACAACCAATTGATTTCCATCACGTTTTGTAAAAAGGGAATAATCCAGTTTCGACTGACTGTACCCAACCTTAATCAAAGCATCAGTTAACTTCACATTCCACTATCTACTGACCTGTTTTAAACCATAAAGTGATTTTTTTGTAATTTGGAAACCAAGGTTTTACCATTTCCTTTATAAAAACCTTATGGTATACACATTTAAACCTTTTCATCTAAATATCCCTACAGAAAAGTGTTATGCACATCCATTTGATATAAAGGTCAATCATAGACAGAGGCTAAGGCAAGCACAGTTCATACATTATTCATTTTTGCAACTAGAGAAAAAGTCTCAAAATAGTCCACGCCATGTTTATGATTATAACCTTTTGCAACAAGTCTCGCTTTATACCGACTTAAACTCTCATCAATTTTAAATTTAAGTTTATAAACCCATTTGCATCCAATAATAGTTTTACCTTGTAGAAGAGGCACTATATCCCATGTTTTGTTCTCTTCCAAAGCATCTATTTCCTCCTGCATGGCCTGAACCAAGATTTATTCTGAACTGTGTTTGAAAATTTTTCTGGTTCAACCAACTTAGAGATTGATGCAACATAACTCCGATAATAATCAGACAACTTATCATATGAAACAAACTTGTCAATTGAATGAGCATGCGAAGAATTAGACATATCATAATCATCATCCAAATCGGAGGCCTAATCATTCTTCCAGACCTGCTCATGTTTGGTCTGGTAGAATCAACAGTCAAAGGTGCATTCTGCAAAGAGGTTCCATCAGAGTCAATATTTGACTCATCATGTGTCACTGTCCCATAAGAGTTTGTATGAAATTCATCACCTGGAACATCCGCAACAGCAAAGGTGTCATCCTCCTCAGTCAAACCTATTTGTCTGTTGACATCACACGAGTCAACCTCGGTGTAGTGCTAAAAAAATATGGGCATCTGTTCAAGTTCACAATTCTCAAAAGAAAAAAAATACTCTCATTAAACTGAACATCTCTGCTTACAAAAAAATTCTTTTCAGCAATAGCATAGAGTCTATAACCCTTTTGAGTCTCAGAGTATCCCATCAATACTGATGGAATAGCTCTGAAAGCAAACTTGTCAGTTACAACCAAATTTTTTGCATAGCATAAACAACCCAAAACCCTTAAGTGATTAACTTTGAGTTTTTTATTACTCAAAATCTCTAAGGGACTCTTACCATTCAACAACTTGGAGGGCATCAAGTTGATCAAATTAAACGCAGTAAGAACACAATTCCTCCAGAAAATATTTGGAACATAACCTTGCAATTTCAAAGCCCTTGCCATTTCTAGCAAGTGCCTATGTTTTCTTTCTACCCTACCATTTTGTTGCGGGGTATATGAACAACTACTTTGATGAATAATTCCTCTATCATGGAACAAAGCACTAACATGTTCATTAAAAAAATCCCCACCATTATCTGTTCTAAAACATTTTATTTTTCTTCCAAATTGGGTCTCAATCATCACAACAAACCTCTTCAATATCACAATAACATCCGACTTAAATTGCATCAAATGAACCCAAGTCACTCTATAGAAATCATCAATAAGAGTCAGAAAAAAACGTTTATTTTCATAAGTCGAAGTATGAAATGGTCCCCATACATCTGCATGGACAAGATCATATGCAACATCTGCTCTAGAATAGGAAACATGAAAAGGATTTCTTACAATCTTTGCTTTGGGACAAACCGAACAATGACCTATTTCCAAACCTTTATTTCTAGAGAGACTCAAAGAATCATTGTTTTCTAATGCATTTATTGATGCATGCCCAAATCGCATATGCCATAACATGATATTATTAACCGAGGGACAAGAAACAGCAAATCCAACAGACTTGCATGACAATCTAATGAAATACAATCCCAACTCTTTCTTACCAGTCCCCAAGACCTTCCCATTTGAGAGGTCCTGCAGGATTGCAAGTTAGGATAAAACCGAACACAACAGTTCTAATATCTGGTAAGCTTTGAAACAGATAACTGATTGTATTTGAAGTCAGGAAGGTATAAAACATTGCTCAGTTTCTTATTTGAATCCATCAAAACATTTCCAATTCCACATACATCGAAATAACCACCATTAGGCAATTGAGCTTTGGTTCCAGGGACATTCTTTTTTCCATCTAACCAATCATCTATGTTGGTCATATGGTTGGTTGCCCCAGTATCCAAAATCCAATATTCACTATGTATTAAAGAAGTAGAATTAAGGAGAATACCAGCCGTGTTTGCATGATGGTCCACAGAAGCGATATCACCTACACCCGAAGCAGTGTTGCTTGCATTCCCAACTGTAGCTAGGAACTGATCAAACCGTTCCTTGGTAAATGTTATTCCACCTTGCATAACACAACTCACAGAAGGATCGTTAGAAGTATTTTGCATAAAAGAAGGATCAACATCACCAGTCCCTGAGGAGACAATGTTGCACTTAGAACCATTTCCTTTTTCCTTCAATTGCTCCTTGTATTTAAAACATTTATCCTTAGCATGCCCCTTCTTTTTACAGAAGTCGCATCCCCGTGAATAACATCGGTCTATGGTATACCCATTTTTGTGACAATGTGAACATTGCAAATTTTGGTTTCCCTTTGGCTTATTTAAAATCACAGAAGTATTTCCAAAATTTGTGTTCACAGTCGCATTTAAAACAGAAGTTATACCCCTTTGACTCTCATCTTGCGTTAAAAGTTTATACGCTTGAATTACTGAAGGTAAGGGACTCCAAAGAAGCAAGTGACTTCTAACATTTGCAAAATTTTCATTCATCCCCATAAGAAACTGAAACAACCTCTGATTTTCTTTGTGCTCAACATGTTTTTGGAAATCTTCTCCCTCGATATGAGGAAGTGCACATGCTATATCATATTCAGCCCAAATAACTTTAATTTTGAAAAAAAAAAGGTTGAAATAGAATCTAATCCATGTCTAGTCATGACAATCTCCATGTCCAACTGGTAGGGCTGATCATGGGCGGTCCTGAAGGCAAGAAGACCGAGATTGAGACCGAAATTTCGGTCTTGCCTTCTGGAGGACCGAGACCGAGACCGACCTCAGCCAAAAAAGCCCGCCTGAGTTGGTCTTTCTTGACTCGGTCCGGTCTCGGTCCTGGACTATGAGTTCACGGTATTCTTTAGTAAAAGGCGAAAGAATATTTCACCTCTCAAAAAAACACTATGAACTCACTATATTCTTTAGCAAACTTATCATGATGTAGCTTTTAGAGAGATATAAAACCTCCAAAATCCACATTCTTTTCGATGTGGTATTATGAAAATACCAAATCCACATTCATTCGGTCCGGTCCTAAACGGGCTTTCGGGGAAAAAGCCCGAGACCGAGACCGAGACCGACCTTGAAGGAAAAAAATCGTCCGCTCGGCCTCGGTCCTAGTACGTCCGGTCTCGGTCCGATCTTGTCGGGAATTCGGTCCTACAGTCTTTTTTGATCACCCCTACTAACTGGTATGTTCTTGGTCCACTGACCTTATCAAAACGTTCCTTTAATTCTTTACAAACGAGAAATGCAATTTCAATGTACATCATCCCGTTTGCAATATCTTTCGCAATAGAGTTGGTTATCCAACCAAGGGCCACGACATTGCATCTATCCCAAAGGTGAAGAAATACTGGGTCAAATCTTTCACGCATACAAGAGCCAGTTACAAACCCTCATTTATTTCTTCCTAGCAACATGAATCTAATAGACCAGCTCCACATCACATAATTTTCAGGACCAGTCAAGGTAATAGAAACCATATTCACGCTAGGATTATCACTCGGATGAAGGTACAAAGGATGATGAATATCTACCTTGGCTATAGCCTCATGATTTACCTCATCGATGTCAAATTTGTCTGCCCCCTCAACAGGTTTTGCTTCTGCCATGAGGAAACCACCAGATTGAAGAATCAAAGAACAAAAAGAGGAAGAAGATATACCTCTCAAGAAGGAGACGAGTCGGTTCACGTTTCAGATATTTGCAAGCCAAGGCACGTCCCAAAGAAAAAGATTTCAACGGAAGCAGAGGGCCACAAAAAGAACTTCAAGAGTCGCAAACGAAGAGTCAGAAACAAATCGATTCGGATGTGCACCAAAACTCAGGAGTCGCAATCAAAGAGTCGGAAGCGAATCGATTCGCGATTCAGCAACCGCAACCCAATGCCTCGTGTAAACACCTGATTTTGGCTCAGGGTCAAAATACTGTATGTGAGGAACTGAACCGACAAAAATCGAGAAAAAAAAAACACTAAACCTTAAATCCCAAACCTTAAACCTCAAACCCTAAAATCCTAACCCCTTAAACCCCTAAACCTTCGACCAAACCTCTAAACCCACCCTAAACCTTCGATCAAACCCACCAATTTTACCACCCACCATGTATCAATATATTTGCCTTACCCCTCCACCCACTATCATTATACCCCTCCACTATCATTTACTTTGCCAACTTTTATCAAGTATGTCTCCCACCCACACTTCTCTTTACAAAAGCTATTTTGCCAACTTTCATCAAGATGTCTCCCTAGCTCCCACACCAATACAAAGAAGCAATACGGTAATTCAAGAAGGGGGAAGGAGATGGAGAATGGCCGGAGGCTTAGGTGAGGAGAAAACCTTCACAAAAACACAATATCAAGAGCCAAAAGCCACGACAACAAAGAGAGAAAAGGGAGATTGAGTGATTGAGTGAAATTGTTTTGAGAGAAGTTGAGTGATATATCAGTGATTATCGGTCTCGGTTCCTCGTGCGGTATCTAAGCTCCGAATAAGTTAGGTATATTTCTCTCATATTCAATATCATATTTGTATTTTTATAAATGTGAAATAAAATTGAGAGTTTATATACATATATTATATATTTATGTATAATATACTTGTTAATATATATATATATATATATATATATATATATATGTTTAATATATATTTATATTATGTTTATGTATTACTATATCTATATCTATATCTATATCTATATGTATAATATATATTTATATTATGTCTATGTTATCTATCTATCTATCTATCTATCTATATGTATAATATATATATATATATATATATTATGTATAATATATGTATATGTGAAAAAAAAATTCAAAAATGACTTAGGTCATTCCCAAACTTTGATGAAGGTTACAACTCGGTCCTTGGACCCTCAGGTCATTTCTGGGACGTTATCGAGTGTTATAAACCAAACCGGAAAAGTTTTGGGCCAGTTGTGCAATTTCTGATTTTTTTTAAAATTCAGCTCATTTTTCAAAAAAAAATTACATTTTGATTTCTAAACTTTTTTAGACATTCCATGATTTCTCAAAATGTTACAAATAAGTCTAGAATAATTTTCGGTTATTTTTGGAATTTTACCAAGTGTTACAAATAAATCTAGAATAGTTTATGGTCAATTCTGTAATTTTAAAAAATATTTTTCAGTTCAGTTATGATGTTTTTAAAAAAAAAAATTACATTTTGATTTCTAAACTTTTCTAGACATTCCATGATTTCTCAAAATGTTACAAATAAGTCTAGAATAATTTTCGGGTTATTTTTGGAATTTTACCAAGTGTTACAAATAAATCTAGAATAGTTTAGGCTCAATTCTGTAAAATATTTTTAAGTTCAGTTATAATTTTTTCGAAAATTAAAATTTTGATTCTTAATTTTTTCTGGACATTCCACGACTTTTAAAAATGTTACAAATAAGTCTAGAATAATTTTCGGGTTATTTTAGAACTTTACCAAGTATTACAAATAAGTCCAGAATAATTTAGGGCCATATCTGCAATTTTCGAAATATTTGTCTAATTCAGCTCAAATTTTAATAAAATTGCATTTTGGTCCCTAGATTTTGTTTTTGGATATCCTATAACTTCTTAAAATGGGACAAATTAGTCCAAAGAGCTTAATAACTTCAAAAATCATTCGTGCATGTTTTGACACGTTTAAAATGACTCAAGAGTTAAACCATTTTTTTTCGAGCACGATTAACTTTAGTTCTCTCTTGTTTATTTCAAAAAAAAAATTTGTTTGTACATGGTTTGTTTAATTTAAAGAAAAATGTATATAGTGTTTTTGGGTCAAGCATGATCAAAACGGGTAATTCAGGCAAATTGAAAAATATTTCAAAAGCAAACTAAAGTACCGAAAGGGCGGATTATGAGCTTGCGAGCTTTTAAGACGTAATAAAAACCCCGAACTCGTTTCTCTGGACGTAGACCTTTCTAAGCCCTAGGATGTTAATTACATGTACCCTAGGCAATTTTAGGATTCCGATTAGCCTTTAATTAATCGGTGGCGACTCTTTCATTTTTTCGGTCTGGTTGATGATCCCGCTCGACCGGACCCGTCGCGTCGGGGAAAGTCGGATCCGGCGTCCGACAATTTGGCGACTCTGCTGGGGATTGTTTTTTAGAGGGTTTAAGCTTTGTCATGTTTGCTTTGCCATGTATTATTTTTACCTATCTGTTTTGACCATTTGCTCATGCTTGCAGATTTAAATTTTTGTCTGAAAAGCAATGTAAATGTAATAATTCAAAATGATGTAAATCCTCATTTTGCACACACCACGCTGGTTACCATTACCCGCTCGGACCTGGAGCACATTAAGAGCTTAGGGAGTTTAGTAGGGGGAATGTGCCCGGAACGGTTTGGACCGCCGGCACGCACCTAAAAAACTCAACTCGATGATCGGAATGGGCCTATGATCCTCTACAAGGGCGAGGTTCCGCCGGTTCAGATTGTTAGGATTAAGAGAACATGAAGGCGTGAAGGAGATGAATAATAAAAACATCTGACTCCATTATTTAGAAACTTCTTGTTTTGTACATAGAGAACTAGATATATATAGTATAGAGATAACTATCTATATTTATTCTATATATAAAGATACTCATACTATATATCTAACTATATATATAATAAACTAAATCTAAAAGGACTAATATAGATAAAGACTAATCTAGACTACATAATACTCTAACATTCACCCATGTTCTTTGTTTTTCTTGAAACTTGCTGAATTTGTCCCCAAATTTCCAATGCTTCTTCGCTTGTGTCGGATCCCAAATCCAATCTCGATCAAATCCTTAATCGAATTGAGCTCGCACATCTACATCATTGGTGAGATACTACACATTCGAATATAAGTTTTTCAAGCTAAAATCCAGATGAAAACAAAAAAAGAAGAAGAAAAAAAAAACTCGGTCATGCCATCGCGGTGCCATCTCGGTCAACTCGTCGTGGTCATGCCGTAGTAGCTAACAAACTAATCTAAAATCTGAATTTCAGCATTCCAATCTTCTATTGAATCCATTGTAAATCATCAAAAAACTTGGTTGTGGAAACTCAATTTGATTACACATCTTCACGATACCAAACCGGATTTCAGCACAATAAATTCAGCATTGTTGAAGAGACATTGCATCAGCAAATCACAGATCAACAGCAGGAATGATTCGGTCCTTGGAAAAAAAGGCTCTGATACCATGTTAGGATTAAGAGAACATGAAGGCGTGAAGGAGATGAATAATAAAAATATTTGACTCCATTATTTAGAAACTTCTTGTTTTGTACATAGAGAACTAGATATATATAGTATAGAGATAACTATCTATATATATTTATTCTATATATAAAGATACTCATACTATATATCTAACTATATATATAATAAACTAAATCTAAAAGGACTAATATAGATAAAGACTAATCTAGACTACATAATACTCTAACACAAATGACCTAGAAATTCCATCCCGTTAGAACAAAAGCTCCACACCGCGCTTAACCTTCTACCAGTTTCGTGTTTGTTCCTTTTCTCGTGTTTTGTTTTGGCCATAGATTATGACATGTATATGATTGGGCCTTTTGTATTCCATAAACCTATGTAAATGTAATAACTTAGTAGTGACATTTACTTTCTCGCACTTGCATTGCATTCTTCTAAAAAATAAATGTAAAATCCGTTCATTTTGTCTTGTATCCTTAGGACGTTTCACATATTATCTTTGGTAAGGATGAAGCAGACAAACCACTGTCCTCGCACCAAGGCCATTCAGCCCCCCACGGTTGAAATTGCCAGAATATGGAAAGCCATGACAAAAGAGGATCAGAAGTACGTGAATTAGAACATTGGCGAGGTTCATGAACTCGCAAACTACAAAGTCAACTGGGCTCTCATTGATGCTTTGTCTGATTTTTGGGATGTAAAAAACATCGTCTTCATGATAAACAACAATGAACTCACACCTACGCTCGAAGAATACCGTCAACTCGTTCAAGGGGTAGATTGGGATCGTGGAATTGTTCAACCCGACCTCCAACAAAGAGGCGAAGATAGTACCGTGGCCAAACTGCTCAAAGTAACAACAAATAAAATGTCCACCGAGCTCAGGTTGAATGGGGGTCATGGCTTATCTATTGAACTATTGGTATATTGGATAGAGCACCGAATTGCCGATAAAACAAATGCCCCGGGGAGATGCCATGCTTTTATTTTACTTGTTTTGGGAACAGTCGTATTTCCATTTTCTATTGGTCTCATCGACTCAGCTATGGCTAAAGTCGTTACCCAAGTAATAGAAGGCAAAGGTTTCGTGACGGCATTGCTCGCCGAAACCATTACATCTCTAAACATTTTAAAAATAAAAGGGAAAGGAGAACTAAAAGCAAGTCCGGCCTTACTTCAGATTTGGTTCTTAAGCCATACAAAAGAATTTGGCATGAATTTTCCCCGGGCAAACTTTTTAGGTGACAAAAGGGTTATCTCGAGATTGTTAGCTCGATCATTGTTCGAAGCTGAGAAATGGAAATCCCTCGATTAGAAAATCTATATTTCAAAATTAATGCATAAGGACATTTTATGGACGGCTAGATGGTTACCCATCCACCGTTCTACGATCCTTAGATGCAAAACTTTCGAGGGAGTTCCGCTTCTCAACAATCGAGGATCCATGACCACCTACCATTCCCGAGTTATTCAACAATTCAGTGGTTTCCAAGATATTCTGGTGCACATTCATGGACCCCCAAGATCGTACAAGTGGCACAGCCGAGCAGGCATTGCAAACTCACTACGAGACTCAGTTCGACAAGTGAATGATGATTGGGGAAACCGAGTCCCACTTTTCATAAATCTGATGGAAGGCTCCACGACAAAGGAAAACGAATACCATGCGACAACGGAGTACATTCATAAGTTCTACTCGGCACCCGCAAGTCCGCCTTTTGACCCTAAGGAGATAATCGGGGATAGACCCAAGCAATCACCGTCATCTCACGAGGACATCTACGCGATCATGAAATCTAGGGTGGAAATTCAAAGTATTGCTTGGGCGAATGAACACTCTAGATCCAAGAAAGAGATCAAACGCCTCCGCAATGAGTTACGGTGTTTGCGAAATGAAGTGAGAAGTCGGGATCGCACCTTGGAGAAATGTGAGGGCAAAATAGAGGAGTTGAATGACACCCTTGAACAGTCCAGATGAAGGGCGAGACAACTAAAAAGATTTTCGAAATGCATGTCCCCGACCTTCCTTCGAACCAAGGAGAAAGCGACAAATGCACTCAACGAGCTGCGTCGTCGTGTGAAACGTCTTAAGAATTAGACTTTGATTGACCAACTCCTTTTAGAGTATTGTTTGAAATTTTTTTTGTCGTATATGTCATCAAAGCCTACGAATGGAATGAACGGAACATGCATATTTATATAAAAAAAACATGCATGATCAATTGTGTATTTATCATTCTTACTATGATATTTGAATGATTTAGGCACATCTGGCAAGAACAAGCCTGATACGCACTAGCGGTTTCGTTCAACGGGAACGAATGTAGCAACTGTTGGATCGTGAAATCCTGAATGCTGATCTGGCAGTGAATTGAATACCAGACAAGGTTGGGATGACGCTTCAGCTCCAACTCCGGTGAACCTGCAAGTAGGGGAGCGCAACAGAGGGGGTGCCTCTGGGTCCCTCTCCGATGCTTAAATGAGTATATGTGTGTATAAAACTCAAAACGTAAAGTACGTATGTAAAGCAAGGATATTTATAGGGTAAGAGAGATAGAACCGTATAAAGGCAACTGAATATCTTAATGTATATTGAGTTGCTGAAGATTCGGATCGTGGGATATGGCAGTTACTGCGAGATATTGCAGTTACCAAATCTAATCTTTAGTGAATATGTGACCGGGATATGCGGGATATCTTGGCCACTCTGTTATTAACGGTTTAGTGGGACCAGAGGAGAGAGGCAAGGCTCTCTTCGGGGCGAGCACTCCCATGTCGAGCAGTGGAAGGTCGCGACTTGGTAGAGAATGGCGAGCAGTCTGAGAGCCTTTGGCGTCTCTATAGACTTTGGGCTCGATTCTGGATTACTCGATGGTGGGCCAAGTTTGGCTTGTACTTGGACCGATCCGGTTCGGATGTCCTGGGTTTACCCCCTCTATAGTTATTGGGCCTTCGAGGCCTTTTCTTACTGGGCCGTCACTATCGATACCCAACATTTGCCCCCGAAGCTTGATTGAAGTTCCTTCAGTCGAGCTTGATTTCCTGGTAGGGTTTTAGATAGTGACGTCTTTGGTAATGGTTCAGTGCCTTTGAGACACTTCGAGCTCATTTGGCGAGCGATTCCTTCTCTGTTCAAAGCCGAAAGAATATCCTTCCTTTTATTCCCTTTTGGCGACCACTCGAGGTGACTCAGGCTTATGGAAGTCTATCTTTCTTAGTTAGGCGATCATTATCTACCCGAGGTATTTCTGCTAAAGCTTTATTAGTGCGTTGGCGACCACCTTGTCTCCTTAGTGGAATTTTAGCATTTAATAACTGCACGGTTGTCCAGAAATCGAACGGTCACTTGAAGCACGCCTGACATTTACTTTTCCGTAAACCCAGGGTAGCTTGACAGCTGTCTGTACCAGCCAACCGTTGTCTCTTGGAATTCTGACATTGCTTCGGTTTTTTCCAAAAGGGTGCAATTATTCCTCTGCGTCGCTTCGATTTGCTCGTGGCGGTTACTCCCCTTTTGGTCTATATAGGAAACGTCAGTTTCTGCATTTTGTTTTTTACGCTTATCCACTCCTTCAGATTTTCAGAACTTCGCTGCAAACCTTCCCTTTCTCTTTCAATCCTCTTCAGTTCTCATTTCGACCATTTCCATGGCCCCCAGAAGTCAGCGAATAAAACACATGGCCATCAAGGGTGCTAACAAAGCCAGCGCCCCTCAGAATGTCGGTGTTCCCTTGACCATTAGGGATGAAGTTGTGCCCTCCTCAGCGGGGAAACAGCCTGACGTGGGAAGGTCTGCGGCCACCCCAGTGGTGGTAGATGGCCCTGAGCTGAACACGCCTATTTTTTCCCCAAAAGGTAAACTTTCGCCCTTTTATTGCTCTATTTTGGCAATATCCTCTGTTTTCCTTTGTTTTTATACTTGCTGTGCCATACTTGAATCATTCTGAGTAGATATCAAGCCTAACGAACTGAAGCCGGCTTACTTTAAGACCATGGTGGCGCTTGGTGGCTTCAGTGCGGAGGATGCTCCTAGGTATCCTGGCCTAGGTCTGCATTTTCCTCACGATGGAGAGGTTTACATTTATGCGGCCCAGATCGATGCTGGGTTGCGTTTTCCTCTCTGTGAGGATTTACAGACCTTGTGTCAGTTTTACGGGATTCACCCCACACAGCTTGTCCCGAATGCCCTCAGAATGTGGGTCGGCTTCAAGTTCCTATGCTTACGCCAGGAATGGGTATATTCGCTGGCCCTGTTCCGGTGCTTCTTCCGGCTGGCAGCAGGGGCTAACCACTTTCACCACTTCCAATCCCGCTGGCCGAAGTTTTCGGAGTGGGGAGGCCCTCAAGGATGGGCTTGGAACGTCCATGTCCGCCTGATCGATGATTTCCGGGCCACTAACTCCAATTACAAGAAGTTTTACTTCTTGTATAAGGGGGGCGTACCTTGGAAATTGTTTGCTCCGGACAAGGATTTTCCTCCCTCCTTCGAAGAATTGTCCGGAAGTGATCGGAATGCCATCGACGATTTATATCGGCTGCATCGGTCATCTCAGTTCAAGTCCATCCGCTCAGTGGCGGAGACTACCGAGAATGCCCTTGAGATGGCGGGCATTCATCAAGCTACACCAATCTTTGATGATTGGGTAATTTTCTAACCCTTCCCTTGTTTTATTACTTGTAGGGAAGGTTGTAAGCAAGAGCAAAAAACTGATAGGTCTCTTTGATGACCAGGGATCGGCGGGATTGTCCTCCGACCAGGTGCTGCTAAGCTCTCCCCCTCCTCCTTCTAGGCGTTCGACCAAGAGGAAGCCCGAGGAGACGCTTCCTTCGGCCACTACTGGCCCTCGCCAACCAGGTACTACCTCGCCTTTTGTTGATTTAATGTTTTTACATTCTGCGGTTCTCTGACTCCTGACTTATTGTCTTGTTGCTTTGCAGTGGAGTCCTTGGCGGACGTGGCCCGGGACCCTCCTCCTCCTCCTTCTAAGAAGGTCAGGAGTGAAGAGCACCCTGATGTCGACCAACATCCTTCTCCTTCCCCTCCTAAGGACCTTTCTGCCAGCAAAGGGAAGGGTTTGGACACGGCGTCTCCTTCTCCCTCTCTTCAGGGCCCTTCCGCCGCTAAGGAGAAGGCCTTGTTTTTGGCGCCTCCCGCCTCTTCAGTGCCCACGGCTCCTACTAAGGAGTCTGGGGCCCAAAAGAAGGGGCCTGCTGCTTCCAGCTCCTCGAGGGCTCCCGCCGAGGAGTACTGCTCCATGGCGAGCTTGTTCCAGCCTTTTAAGGTTGGGGACTCTCGGAGGCCTTGGGTCCCTTGTGGGGACCTTGCCAAGAAGGGGTACCCCGCCCAGAAGAGCCTACGGGGTAGCCCGGATATGTGCATGCGGCTCCTTGATGGGATAATTCCTCCCAAGGACCGTTCGATTGTCCCTACGGAGCTTCCTCAGATCGAGGGGTTCTTACGGACCCACTTCGAACGAGTTGCCCTGGTATGATTTCGCCCTCTTTCCATTATTCATTCCTTGTCATTCCTTTTCATTTTGATGACTTGACATTTTCCTTGTGCTTTTGTTGTCAGCTCGTTCGGGAAGAGGTGATCCTCGGCCGCGTTTTCGGCGAGCTCGCCGACAAGCACTCTGAACTGCTTGTCGAGCTGGAGCAATACCGAAGCACAGGGGTCACCCCCGGGCAGTTGGAGGCCATCAAGAAGACTGCTGACATGGCAATCACCTTGGTGGACGGCGCCCGGGAGGAGTATTTCAGGAAGGAGCAGCGCCTCCTTGCTGATGTCAAGAAGAGGGAGGCTGATGCTGCAGCCTTCCTTCATGAAGCTGAGGCCCTTCATCAGTGCCTTGATGAAGGGGAGGCGGTCCGTGCTCGCCTGGAGGCCGAGTTGAAGGAAGCTCGTGCCCAGTTGGTCGAGTCAGACGCTCTTAGGGTCGCCGCGAAGGCCCAGAGGAATGCTGCCGAAGCTAGGGGGGTCGCCCTAGAGGAGGAAAAGAACCGACTGGCTGATCAGCTGAAAGCGGTTCCTTCACCCCATGCCGTGATTGAGGAGTTCAAGGCCTCCGAAGACTTTGAGGACCAGGCCTTGAAGGTGATGAAGTCGGCGATTGCCGAATTTCTTCAAGGCCTGGTGGAGGAGGTCCAGGCGGTCGATCCCCACTTTCCTCTTGGGGAAGTTGCCTCCTTGAAGACCTTTCTGCGGAGTCAGCCTTCGCAGCCCTCTGTTGCTGGGGAGGCTGCTCCTGAAGGCGAGCCCGATACTTCTGCCCCCGAAGGCGAGCAGAGCGTCTTTGCCCCCGAGAACCCCAAAGCTTGAAGTACCTAACTCCTTGGCGACCGTATTTTTCTTTTTTAGATAGCCATTTTTGTATTTTCTGTTTTTGGTTTGTAATTATCTGTCGAAGACTTGGATTTTTCTATTGAATGCTTTTATATTCTTGAGCCTTTAATCGGCTTCGAACATATTTAGCTATCCAATATCTTACTCATAATTACTTTCCACTTTTTTCTTGCTTTGTAATGTCGTCGACCCTTAAAGCCGTAGACCCGTCATAAGCTAAACTTTCTAAGGATAATACTTTTGACACTTAAAAGCGTAAACTTCTAAGTTCAAAGAGATATTACCTTCTTTGAAGTTTAAACCTTTGAGGTGTTGGCCTAATAACAAGGGATTTGTAATTTGTCAGGCTTTATCATCGATAGTGATCGCCTAAACTTTCTTTGGCCTGACTTTGGCGTCAGGGCTTTCATTTTGCCTAACATTTTGCTAGGTCTTTTGGCCTGACTTTGGCGTCAGGGCTTTGCCTGACTCTTGGCGTCAGGTTTTTTGAGGCCTAACTTTGTTGTTAGGGCTTTTGTGGCCTAGTTTTGTTACTAAGGCTTTTTTGGCCTAACTTTGTTGTTAGGGCTTTTGGCCTGTCTTTGGCGACAGGGCTTTTTGGCCTAGCTTTGTTGCTAGGGCTTTTGGCCTAACTTTGTTGTTAGGGCTTTTGGCCTGTCTTTAGCGACAGGGCTTTTTGGCCTAGCTTTGTTGCTAGGGCTTTTGGCCTAACTTTGTTGTTAGGGCTTTTGGCCTAACTTTGTTGTTAGGGCTTTTTGGCCTAGCTTTGTTGCTAGGGCTTTTGGCCTAACTTTGTTGTTAGGGCTTTTGGCCTAACTTTGTTGTTAGGGCTTTTGGCCTAACTTTGTTGTTAGGGCTTTTTGGCCTAGCTTTGTTGCTAGGGCTTTTGAGGCCTGACTTTGGCGTCAGGGCTTTTGGCCTAGCTTGGTTGCTAGGGCTTTTGAGGCCTGACTTTGGCGTCAGGGCTTTTGGCCTAGCTTGGTTGCTAGGGCTTTTGGCCTAACTTTGTTGTTAGGGCTTTTGAGGCCTGACTTTGGCGTCAGGGCTTTTGGCCTAGCTTGGTTGCTAGGGCTTTTGGCCTAACTTTGTTGTTAGGGCTTTTGAGGCCTGACTTTGGCGTCAGGGCTTTTTGGCTTCAGCTTGCTTCGAGTGGACACGCTTTGTGAAGGAATGGCTTTCTTTTATTGGCATAATCCGTTTGATTACAAGCTATGCATAAAATCTTCTTAAATGCTCTGAATTAAATGGACGAGGTAACCTCTCGCCTTCGGTGGTTTCCAAATAGTAGGATCCTGGTGCGGCGATCTCTACTACTTTGTATGGTCCTTCCCATTTGGCTGAAAGTTTGTTTTTACTGTCCAGCCTTGTAAATTCATTCCTTCTCATAACCATCTCCCCCACGAAAAATTGGCGAGCGCTAACTTTTCTATTGAAATACCGAGCGGTCGCCAAGCGCATTTTTGCCTGTGTTTTTTCCGAGAGCCATCTCTTTTCCTCTGCCAAGTCGAGGTCAGTTCTGCGCTCGATCTCATTTGCCTCCGCGTTAAAGTGTAGGACTCTGTGGGTAGGCACTGCTAATTCAGTTGGTGCTACTGCTTCTGATCCGTACACTAAACTGAAAGGCGTTTCTCCTGTGGCCGCCTTAGGCGTTGTTCTGATGGCCCATAATACGTTTTCCAGTTCGTCTGCCCAGTTCCCTTTGAATGCTCGAACCCTTTTCTTGAGTCCTGCTAAGACAACCTTGTTGGCTGCTTCAGCTTGCCCATTCGTTTGAGGGTGATGTACTGAACTGAAGCGATGGTCGATGTGATACTCTTCACAGAGCCATTTCAATTCCTTTCCAACGAATTGCGGACCATTATCGCTGATGAGTATTTTGGGAATACCAAACCTGGAGAATATGTTGACCTGCATGAACTTGATAACTTGGAATTCCGTTGTCGAAGCTAGAGCTTTCGCCTCTACCCACTTAGTGAAGTAGTCGATCGCCACTATAATGTGAGTACGCTGACCAGTGCTAATGGGAAAAGGACCCAATATATCGATTCCCCATTGAGCGAAGGGCCAGGCACCCGCCATTGGGGATAATAATGTCGATGGTCGACCCGATCGTGGTGCAAACTGCTGGCAAATTTCACACTTCTGTGTTAATTCGGCTGCGTCTTTTCCCAAGGTCGGCCAGTAATATCCCAGTCTGAATATTTTCCTGCTTAGTGAACGAGCACCTTCATGACATGCCGCTGCCCCTTCATGAGCTTCTCGAAGAACTTTTTCTGTTTCGGGTAGAGCAACACATCTCAAGTAAGGCGTCGAATAACCTCTTCTATAGAGTTCTCCATCGATGATTAGATAACTGGCTGCGAGTCTTCTAATCCTAGTGGATTCGCCTTCGTCCTCTGGGAGGATGCCTTCTTTCAAATAATTCTGGAACGGGGTCATCCAGGTGACCTGTTCTTGAATGTTGAAGACCTCCGCTCTGTTTTCAAGGACTGAACATAGGGCCTTTTCCAGAAATTGCACATCCTGGATTGTCGCCCCTCCGAAGGCTAGCTTACTCAAAGAATCTGCCATCTGGTTTTCTTGGCGAGGAATAAACTCAATCGCGAAATTTGGGATTTCCACAACTAGTTTTTTGGCGATGCCGAGATATTTCTTCATCTTTTCTCCCTTTGCCTCGTAGGCGCCATTAACCTGATTGACAATAAGTTCTGAATCACTTTTTACTTTAAGCGCTGTTATACCCATTCCTTTTGCCAGTCTGAGTCCAGTGATAAGAGCCTCATATTCTGCTTCGTTATTGGTCGCCGGGAATGTCAAGGCGATCGCGTATTTCAGAGGCTCGCCCTCAGGAGGAATAAGAATTAAACCTGCCCCCGAGCCTTCTTTTGATGAAGACCCATCCGTATAGAGTTCCCAGATTTGATTGTCGTTTGCTGACTGACTTGGCCTGTTTTCTGCCTCCGCTTGACCGTTACTCGTGCTTTCCACTATGAAATCAGCTAGTGCTTGACCTTTGATGGCCGTTTTTGGCGCAAATTTGATCCTGAACTCGCTGAGCTCGATCGCCCACTTGACCATTCTTCCTGAAGAATCTGGCTTCATCAGGAAGTTTTTGAGAGGTTGATTGGTGAGGACCGTGATGTCGTGCGCATGAAAGTATGGTCTCAGCTTCCGAGCAGCAATAACTAAGGCATAGAGATACTTCTCAATCTGGACATATTTTATTTCTGCTGAGTTGAACATTTTGCTAATGAAATACACTGGACTCTGAACATTATTCTCCTCCCTTATTAAAACAGCACTGGCTGCCACATCGCTAATGCCTAAATAGAGGAAAAGCTGCTCGCCTGGAACGGGTTTTGCCAGAGCTGGGAGTGTTTGAATATGCCTTTTCAAGGACTGGAATGCTTCCTCGCAGTCTGGCGTCCATTCGAACTTACGGTTGGCCCTCAAGGTTTTGAAGAACGGGAGGGACTTGTCGCTTGCTTTGGAGAGGAAGCGGTTAAGAGCAGCTAGTCGGCCGTTCAGGCATTGGACTTCCTTATGGCAGGTTGGTGACTTCATTTCTTCTATGGCCTTTAGCTTTTCCGGGTTTGCTTCAATGCCCCTTTCACTGACCATAAAACCCAGGAACTTCCCGGACTTGACTCCAAAGGCGCACTTTGCTGGGTTCAGGCGAACGCTGTGTCTCCTCATGCATTCAAAAGCTTCACGGAGGTCGGTGGTATGAGGATTGCCTTTGATGGATTTAACGAGCATATCATCCACGTAGGCCTCCATGTTCCTTCCCAGCATGTCCTGGAACAGTCGGTTCACCATCCGCTGATAAGTTGCCCCGGCATTGATGAGACCAAAGGGCATCACCTTGTAGCATAGAATGTCCCCGTCAGCATAGAAAGCAGTGTGGGCCTCGTCGTCTGGATGCATTCTGATCTGGTTGTAGCCTGAATAGGCGTCCATGAAGCTCAGCATCTCATGACCCGAGGTAGCATCGACTAGCTGATCAATTCTTGGAAGGGGATATGAATCTTTGGGGCAAGCCTTGTTTAAGTCGCGGAAGTCGACGCACATCCTCCACTTGCCATTAGATTTCCTGACCAAAACTGGGTTGGCTACCCAGCTCTGGAATCTTACCTCTCTGACGAAGTCAGCTTCAATCAACCTGCCGACTTCCTGCCTGATCGCCAAACGTTTATCAGTCCCGAACGATCTTCTCTTTTGGGCGATCGGCTTGATGGAGGGGTCTATCCTGAGCTCATGCGAGATAATATCTGTGCTGATTCCTGGCATGTCGCTCGGCTGCCAGGCAAAGAGCTCTTTGAATTCCTTGAGGAGAGCGGTCATGGCCTCCTTCTGATCCTCTTTCAAGGTGGTCCCAATGCGCACCTTTTTGTCCGGACCATCGATCTCGACCTCCACCAATTCCTCCATGGGTGCTGGTCGAGCCAAGTCCTCGCGGGGATCGGCCTCTGTCTCGATGGCGAGCGCCTCCCTTTGGTTCTTCCTGCGTAAACAGTTCACATAACATTGCCGCGAGGAAGGCTGATCTCCGAGCACTTCTCCGATCCCGTTCGGAGTAGGGAACTTCATCTTCTGGTGGACAGTGGAGGCCACAATCTTATTTGGGTTGATCGTGGTTCTCCCTATAATGGCGTTGTAGGATGTAGGTGAATCGACCACCAGGAAAGTGACCGACACCTTGATGCTTTTCCACCCCTCGCCAAAAATCACTGGCATGGTTATAGCCCCCAGTGGATAAGTTGTCCTTCCCGCAAATCCGATCAGCGGAAAGTCGACCCTCTTCAGGTCGCGTTTTGATTTGCCCATCTTTTCGAAGGCGTCCAGAAACAGGATGTCTGTCGAGCTGCCTCCGTCAACCAGAATCCTTGCAACATCACAGCCGTCTATATCTGCCGTAATGACCAGAGCATCGTTGTGGGGCGTAGTGACATGTGCCAAATCATCTTCAGAGAATGAGATGACAATGTTTTCTTCAGGTCGGGGTCGCTTCCCCAACTGAACTGCCGTAGAGATCTGAGTGGCGTAGACCTCTCTGGAGTTTGACCTCTCGCCGCCTGCGCCGAATCCTCCCGCAATCAGATTCACTCTCCTCTTGCTTCCAGAAGGCTCAGCTTGATCCGCAGGAGCTGGTGAACGATGTCTCCTGGGGGGCGTTCGACTTCGGTCTCGCCCTGCCACAAATTCCTTCAACATTCCCCCCTGAATCAGCCTCTCTATATCTCGCTTCAGAATCTTGCAATCGTCTGTCTTATGGCCCTTGCACTTGTGGTATCTGCAATAGCTCTCGACATCCTTGCCCATGGGTAACCCACCTCGGCGAGGCATCGGTGGCCTCGCCAAGGATCTCCTCTCCATCTCGACTAGTACCGCTGAGATCTGCCTATTTAAAGGCGTGAAGTACTCAGGGACCTCTGGATGGCGAGGCGCTGGAAGAGACTCGACTCGCGGCTTACTTTCTTTTCCCTTTTTCTCCTTCTTGACCTCCTTCTTACCATCGCGTCGGGGTTCAGGGGTTACCCTTAGCGAGGTCGTCAGGAGGTTAGCCTCGATGTTTGCGCGCTCAAGGTCTATGAAACCTTTCGCTCTGGATGCCAACTCCTCCAATGTCTCTATCTCCTTTACGTGATAGCTGTTTCGCAGCTTTCTCGAGGCCTTGTTGGCCACATCCAGACCTCTGTAGAATGCTCGAATGATCTCCCCATCCGAGATTCGGCGATCTAATTCTGTGACGTTTTGATGAAAACGCCCGTAGAAGTTGGACAGCGACTCTCCAGGCTGCTGTTTGACCGAGTCAAGGGCGACCACGCTCTTCAGCAACTGGCGCTCGCCCATGTATCTCTCCAGGAACTTGCTTCTTAACTCTGCCCAAGTTCCGATTGATCCTGCAGGGAGGCCGAAGAACCAGGACGAAGCCGAACCCGAAAGAGTAGATGGAAATAGCAAAGCCAAATGATTGGGATCGTTTGACTTACCCAGAAGGGAGGCCTCATGCTTGTTGACATGTACGGTGGGATCTCCTCCCCCGCTATACTCAGGTATGGCCCGAGCAACCACATCCTTCGGGATTTTGATAGCGACGAGCGCGTCGGTGAATGGATGAGAGGACTGCTCCTTGAAGGGAGCTATGACTGTCAACTGTCTTTCCTGGAGCCTTTTGCTGAGGAGGTCATCCATCTGCTCCACAGTGCAGTACATGGGAGAGGCTCCGGGTGGAGGCGGACCGGAAGGATTGGCAGTATATGCGGCTGCTGGCTCCTTGGTGTGCGCTGGAGGTAGGGACTGCTGACCTGACGTCATCTCCTGATCCTCCTGATGCGCAGCAGGACTAGGATTGGCCGCTTCTGAAGGTGAAGGCCCTGTGGCAGCAGGGCGGTGATTTTCCTTAGGAGCAGAGGGATTGTTTTCCTGAGGAGCAGGGGCCTGGCGGCGCGCCTGTCCTAGGATGGCTTCCAGCAAGGAGACCATCTCGGGGGTTAAATTAATATTCTGCCCCGCAATGTGGACTGTCTGCGGCGCAGGGGCTCCGTTTTGATCAGCAGCTGGGGTCGGTCTTGAATCACCGACATGTTCTCGGGCTGTCCGCAGAGGAACAGCGTTAACTCCTGCTCGGCTGGCAGGTTCCTGTTGAAGCGGTGAAGCGGCGGCGGAATCAGAGCTATCTGAGGATCGCTCCCTAGTCTGATTCCGACGGTTGCTTTGGGATCGAGTTCTCATGGCTGAATTGCTCGTTTCCCACAGACGGCGCCAAATGTTGGATCGTGAAATCCTGAATGCTGATCTGGCAGTGAATTGAATACCAGACAAGGTTGGGATGACGCTTCAGCTCCAACTCCGGTGAACCTGCAAGTAGGGGAGCGCAACAGAGGGGGTGCCTCTGGGTCCCTCTCCGATGCTTAAATGAGTATATGTGTGTATAAAACTCAAAACGTAAAGTACGTATGTAAAGCAAGGATATTTATAGGGTAAGAGAGATAGAACCGTATAAAGGCAACTGAATATCTTAATGTATATTGAGTTGCTGAAGATTCGGATCGTGGGATATGGCAGTTACTGCGAGATATTGCAGTTACCAAATCTAATCTTTAGTGAATATGTGACCGGGATATGCGGGATATCTTGGCCACTCTGTTATTAACGGTTTAGTGGGACCAGAGGAGAGAGGCAAGGCTCTCTTCGGGGCGAGCACTCCCATGTCGAGCAGTGGAAGGTCGCGACTTGGTAGAGAATGGCGAGCAGTCTGAGAGCCTTTGGCGTCTCTATAGACTTTGGGCTCGATTCTGGATTACTCGATGGTGGGCCAAGTTTGGCTTGTACTTGGACCGATCCGGTTCGGATGTCCTGGGTTTACCCCCTCTATAGTTATTGGGCCTTCGAGGCCTTTTCTTACTGGGCCGTCACTATCGATACCCAACAGCAACCAAATCAAAGCCCTCCTCCAGGTTTTCCGGAACCCATGCGACAGTTGATAAATCCGGCACCTCAAGAATATGAAGAGAGGATCATCCAACTCGAACAGACTATACACACCATGAATGCTGGCATGGCTGGTATGACATCCCGGTTCGAGCAAATGTTGGTTTTTCTAAATGCCCAGGCAGCCACCTCGTCTTCTCAAGAAACACCTCCGCCCGTAGTACCTCATCAATCCATGCCAAGTACTTTGGTATTACCCGACCTAACTCCACCTACCACATATGGTCACCCCGAGCAGGCTCCACCTCCCACATATGGTCATCTTGACCAAGCTGCACCTCCCATTTATGGTCATCCTGTCCAAGCTCCACCTCCCACATACGACTGTCCTAATCAAGTTCCACTACCCGTACATGACCCTCAAGAGCAATCTTTTCCTCTTTAGCATGATCGGGTTGCAGCTCTGGCACCTGTTTACCCCAACCAGGTTGCACGACCCGCGTTTGGTCTCCCCAATTACTCGGTCACAGTCGTCCCGGCAGAGACTGAACAAGACAAGCGGTTGAAGTAGATTGAAGAAAAGATGAGGTCTATTCAAGGAGTAGATCGATTGGGAGACCTGAACTTCTCTGATCTGGCTCTATTTCAAGAAATCCCGATGCCTGATAAATTCAAGGTGCCAGACTTTGAAAGGTTCGATGGAACAGGGCATCCGATTGTTCACCTCAAGATCTACATGGCGAAAATGACTCCATATCAGCAGTATACCAAGTTAATGGTCCAAACCTTCCAGGAAAGTTTGAAAGGGGAGGCGTTGGTCTGGTTCGCAGGGTTAAGAACGGAGCAAGTGTCAAATATAGAGGAGCTGGCCAAGCTTTTCCACCGCCGATATAAGCAAAATTTGGATAACGCTCCTAC
Organism: Chamaenerion angustifolium; assembly: GCA_946814005.1. Lineage (NCBI taxonomy): Eukaryota > Viridiplantae > Streptophyta > Magnoliopsida > Myrtales > Onagraceae > Chamaenerion > Chamaenerion angustifolium. The sequence continues at coordinate 24,444,225 of OX328270.1, read as the reverse complement.
TCGCCTTGATCTTTAGGCTATGGAGATGAAAGAGGGACAATCTTTCAAAGATTATGTGACTGAATGGAGGGGAAAGGCTAACTGTATGAACCCGCCTCTCAGGCAGAACGAGGCGGTCCCGATTTTTATCAGCACTCTTAAGGGTATATATTATACCCAAATGATGAGTCAATCCACAGCGGATTTTTCAAATCTCATCATGACAAGCGAATTGATCGAGCGAGGGCTTCGGTCCAGAAAGATTGAAGACCCATAAAAAAGTGCGGCGGATCTTAAGAAAACTGGAACAAAAAAGCCTACCCCGACCATAGGCTCGGTCTATCCGAACCCTTACCAGACTCCTTGCTCGAGTCTGTATCAACAATACAAACCATCACCGGTGGTCCCGATGCCTCATGCTCCTCGAGCCCCACAAGGAACATCCTCCCTACCTAACCCACAAGATTCTGTCAACCGAGGTGGGAACCAAAGGAGATTTCGAGAGCCCCGACTGTAAACACATGATTTTGGCTTGGGGTCAAAATACCGTACGCAAGGAATCGACCCAATAGAAATCGATATAAAAATAAATAAAGTATTAAATTAAAAATATCTAAAAAAAATATCACAAAATATCTAAAAAACAATATCTACAAGTATTTTGTGTATAAATAAGGGAGAGAAATGATTAAAAAAAAAAAGAATTGAGGAAGGAAGTGTCGTGATGGAAGGTGGGAGATTGAAGAAGAAAAAGTGAAGAAAAAATAGAAAAAGAGTGGAAAACAATATCGATAATTATCGGTCTCAGTTTCTCGTACGGTATTTTATCCTCCAATGAGTTAGGTATATTTCTCTCATATTTGTATTTTTATAAATGTGAAATAAAATTAAGAGTTTATATACATATATTATATATTTATGTATAATATACTTGTTCCCTAAACCCTATATATATATATATATATGTATAATATATATTTATATTATGTTTATGTATTACTATATCTATATCTATATGTATAATATATATTTATATTACGTTTATGTATTACTATATATATATCTATATGTATAATATATATTTATATTATGTTTATGTAATACTATATATATCTATATGTATAATATATATTTATATTATGTCTATGTTATCTATCTATCTATCTATCTATCTATCTATATTTATAATATATATATATTATGTATATGTGAAAAATTATTTTCAAAAATGACTTAGGTCATTCCCAAACTTTGATGAAGGTTATAACTCGGTCGTTGGACTCTCGGGTCATTCTGGGACTTTATCGAGTGTTATAAACCAAACCCGAAAAGTTTTGGGCCATTTGTGCAATTTTTGAAATATTTTCTTTAATTCAGCTCCATTTTTTTTTAAATTTGCATTTTGATTTTCTAAACTTTTCTGGACATTCCATGACTTTTAAAAGTGTTACAAATAAGTCTAGAATAATTTTTGAGTTATTTTAGAACTTTTACAAGTGTTACGAATAAGTCCAGCATTGTTTGGGGTCAGTTCTGCAATTTTCAAAATATTTTTCCATTTCAGCTCAAATTTTAATAAACTGCATTCTGATCCCTAGTTTATTTTTTTACATCCTATAACTTCTAAAAATGGGACAAATTAGTCCAACGAGCTTAAAATCTTCAAAAATCATTCGTGCATGTTTTGACACGTTTAAAATGGCTCGAGAGTTAAACTATTTTTTTTCGAGCACGATTAACTTTAGTTCTCTTTTGTTTATTTGAAATTAAGTCATGAAAAACAAATGTTTATACATGGTTTAAGGAAAATGCATATAGTCTTTTTGGGCCAAGCATGATCAAAACGAGCAAATTCGGGTAAATAAAAAAAATTTCAAAAGCAAACTAAAGTACCGAAAGGGCGTATTATGAGCTTGCGAGCTTTTAAGACGTAATCAAACCCCCGAACTCGATTCTCTGGACGTAGACCTTTCTAAGCCCTAAGATGTTAATTCCATGTACCCTAGGCAAAATTTTAGGATTCCGATTACCTTCAATTAATCGGTGGCGACTCTTTCAATTTTTTCGGTCCGGTTGATGACCCCGCTCGACCGGACCCTTCGCTCTCCAAGACCCGGCATTTTCAAACAAAATTTAAAAATATTTTCCAAAACGGGTCAGGAAAGTCGGATCCGACGTCCGACAATTTGGCGATTCTGCTGGGGACCTCTTTTAGAGGGTTTAGGCTTTGTCATGTTTGCTTTGCCATATTATATTTTTCCATATCTGTTTTGACCGTTTGCTCATGCTTGCAATTTCAAATTTTGTCCAAAAGGCGATGTAAGTAAAAAAAATGTAAATTCTTGTTTTGCACACACCACGTTGGTTACCATTACCAGCTCGGACCTGGAGCACATTAAGAGCTTAAGGAGTTTAGTAGGGGAATGCGCCCGGAGCGGTTTGGACCGCCGACAAGCACCCAAACAACTCAACTCGATGATTAGAATGGGCCCGTGATCCTCATTAGGGGGTGAGATTCCGCTGGTTCAGAGGACCTAGAAATTCCATCTATTTAGAACAAAAGCTCCACACCGTGTTTAGTCTTTACCAGTTTTGTGTGTATTTCCATTTTTGGGCCCAACTGATGTAAACGAGAATTCAGCCAAGCATTTGGATGCGAGATTGACCCACAACCCATGAAGAAATTTGGCCCATGAAGAAGTTTGGCCCATTGATGTTTTCAGGAATCCATGCGATATTCGAAGACTCCAGCACCTCAAGAACACGAGAGAATCATCCAACTAGAACAGACCATGCACGCCATGAGTTCCTACACAGTGCAATAAATCGTTGGCATGACCTCCTAGGTCGAGCGAATTTTGGCTCTTCTGAGCTCCAGACTGGTGTGACTACTACAATATCCCTGACATTGTCTTCCCAAGGAACATTACTATCGTGACACCTCATCAATCCATGTTAGGCACTTTTGCCATCCTAACCAAGCTCCACCTCCCACATATGGCCATCCGGACCAAACTACACCTCTTACATATGACCTTCCCACACCCGAAAGGACAAGGGCACTTTTAAGACTGGATTTTCTTCCTAATTTCAAAGATTATGAAATCTCAAGGAGGAAACATTTAGCCAAAAGTTCAAGGACATGTTTGTTTCCTCTCCTATTTCATTTCCAGGCCTACCACAAGTGATCCAACTCGATGACATTGATGCTCATGAGGTCTTGTCAGGCTTATTTTCAACTGATATCACCATTGGAGCTTTACTCGATGAAGCCCCCTTAGGCCTTTTTGTACGTCCACTCGCTAGTGGGAGACCCTTGTCGGATTCGACCTTATACAAAAGATTATTTTATGATACCCTCTTGAGATGCGTGAATGCCAAAGAAGTTGAGCGCTTAATGGAAGAAATTCACGAAGGTTGTTGCGGCTCACGCATGAACGTGTAATATTTGTGTACTTTTGGTTCACCATGACTGCTGACTGTATAAACCATGCCAAACAATATCACCTCTGTCAAGTGTACATGGACCAAATCCACGTCCCACTGCAAGAGCTCTATTCCAGGACTTCCCCACAGACTTTCTCAATGTGGGGTATCGATGTAATCAATATGATTTTTCCAAAGGCGTCCAATGGTCGTCGATTCATATTGCATTGAGTACAATCGATTACTTCATCAGGATTAGAGGTTATTACCCTAACGTGAATAACTACAAAGGCCATTGAATTTTTTATCAGCGAGGACATCATCGTGTGTCATGGGATGCCTAAGTCAATCATCACCGGCAATGCCAGAAATCTAAATTGGAATGAGTTGTGATCAAGTGTAAAAATGCATCTCTATATCACCCACAAATGAATCGCGCAGTGGAAGCAGCAATTAAAGGACTGACATGATAAGCTGTCTTAGGCACTCATGGCATACAATACCTCAATACGGACATCAACAGGAGCAACCCCATTTTCCCTTTTTTACGGGATCGAAGCCGTGTTGCCAATTGAAGTTAAATTCCCGTCAGTTAGGATCCTCGCTGAGGCAGAGAATGATGAGTCAGAGTAGGCGAAATGCAGATACGTGCAATTGAACCTCGTGACAAAAGGTGGCTCATCGCGCAGTGCCACAGGAATTTGTACCAGCAACGCATGGCTCGTGCATTTAACAGGAAAGTCAGTCCAAGAGAATTACAAGCAAGCAATCTAATTCTCCGGAAAAAAACAATTTGAGTCAATCTAGACTCTCGGGGCAACTTTGTTCCTAAATATGAAGGGTCTTTTGACGCCAAAGAGACTTTCAGCAGAGGAGCCATGATCATCACCGACATGGACAACCAAGAACTCCTCAGTCCAATCAATATGGACGCAGTTAGAAAATACTATCCTTAAGGAGTTCATAACCAGAAAGCGAGTCTCCAAAAGTGAGAGAAAATTCCCGCTAAATCGAAAACCCGAAAGAGCGGTTTAGGCAAAATTTAGGGAAGAGGGGCATGATTGAAAATCCCCAAAAGGACAATCATGGCAAAAGGAGAGTAATCAAATCCCTGCTAGGTTGAAAACCCGAAAGGCCAACCTAGGCAAAAAAAAAATTAAAAACATGATAAAAATAAAACTTAAGGGAACCGAGAGGTGTGGTAAAAAAAAATACCGTAGCAAAATGATAGAAAAGCGAGAGAAAAAAAATCCAGATTCTCGGGGTAAGTTTGTACCTAAATATGAAGGGATTTATGTCATCAAAGAGATTTTCAGTGGGGGAGTCATGATCATCACTGACATGGACAACAAAGAACTCCCCAATCCAATCAATGTGGATGCAAAAAAAAACTCGTAATCAGAAAGCGAGCCTCCAAAAATGAGAGAAATTCCCGCTAAATCGAAAACCTAAAAAGGCGGTTTAGGCAAAATTTAAGGAAGAGGGGCATGATTAAAAATCCCTAAAAAGGGTGATCATGACATAAGGAAAGGAATCAAATCCCTGCTAGGTTGAAAACCCAAAAGGGCGACCTATGCAAAAATTAAGGGAATCGAGAGGTGCGGTAAAAAAAAATACCGTAGCAAAAGGAAAGAAAATCAAGAGATAAAAAAAAATGCTCAAAAGTGGACGACATTGTTTCCCACAGTGGCAATAAAAAGAAGTTGTGATCGACATTAATTTGAGCTGCCTCGACAACTTGCATGGATACACATTGTGAAGATAGCTTGAATGACTTTAGAGAACTCCATCAAGAAGGACTCCAAAGTCGATTAATGAGAAAACAGACTGAGAAGTCCGCACAAGCAGTCAGACATCTCGAGAAGGGTTTTTACCTCCAAAGTGAATTACAAGCTAATGGGCGGGGTCTTTAGGTGCTCAACCTCCTCGAGTCATCATCAACAATCGGGACTTGTAGATATCCAACTTCCGAGAGTTACAAACCGACGAACGGAGCGTTTAGGTGCTCAACCTCCGTAAGTCATCCCCAACGATCAGAACATGTAGATGTCCAGCTTCTGAAAGTTACAAGCCGACGAACGGGGCCTTGAGGTGCTCAACCCCCGTAAGTCACCCACAACAAAGCTTCTGGAAAAAAAAAACGACGAGCGAAGCCTTTATGTTTCAGCTTTCGCAAGTCATTATCGACGACCAGAACCTGTAGTTATCCAGCTTCTGGGAGTCACAAGCCGACAAGCGGAGCCTTTAGGTGTTCAACCTTCGCAAGTCATCCTCGATGACCAGAACCTATAGTTATCCATCTTCTGGGAGTCACAAGCCGACAAGTGGAGTCTTTAAGTGCTCAGCCTCTGCAAGTCAACCCCAACGATTAGAAACTGTAGATGCTTCTGAAAGTTACAAGCCGACAAGCGGAGCCTTTAGGTGTTCAGCATCCGCAAGTCATCCTCGACGAACAGGACCTGTAGTTATCCAGCTTCTGGGAGTCACAAGCTGACAAGTGGAGTCTTTAGGTGCTCAGCCTCCGCGAGTCAACACCAACGATCAGAAACTGTAGATGCTTCTGAAAGTTACAAGCCGACGAGCGGACCCTTTAGGTGTTCAGCCTCTGCAAGTCATCCTGCCAACAAGCGGATCCTTTAGGTGTTCAGCCTCCACAAGCCATCGCCAACGAGTTACAAGCCGACGAGCAGACCCTTTAGGTGTTCAGCCTCCGCAAGTCATCCTTGATGACCATGACCTGTAGTTATCCAGCTTCTGGGAGTCACATGCCGATAAGCAGAGCCTTTAGGTGTTCAGCCTCCGCAAGCCATCCTCAATGAGTCACAAGCTAACGAGCGGAGCCTTTAGGTGTTCAACCTCCGCAAGTCATCCACGACGACCAGGACCTGTAGGTGTCCAACGTCTGGGAATCACAAGATTGATGAGCGTTTAGACGCTCAATCTACACAAACCATCGGCAACAATCGGGACATATAGGTGTCTAGCTTTCGAAAGTTGCGTAATGATGTTTGTCTACTATGTAAATAATGAATAAAGAGAAGTCAAAATCAGTTGTTTGTCTTTGAACACACACTCATGAGATCACTTCCATGAGCGCGTATCCAAAGAGGGGCAACTGTAAACACCTAATTTTGGCTCGGGGTCAAAATACCGTACGCAAGAAATCGATATAAAAATAAATAAATTATTAAATTAAAAATATCTAAAAAAAAATAACAAAATATCTAAAAAACAATATCTACAAGTATTTTGTGTATAAATAAGGGAGACAAATGATTAAAAAAAAAGGAATTGAGGGAGGACGTGTCGTGATGGAAGGTGGGAGATTGAAGAAGAAAAAAAATAATAGAAAAAAAAAAGAGAAGAAAAAATAGAAAGAGAGTGGAAAAAAATATCGATAATTATCGGTCTCGGTTTCTCGTACGGTATTTTATCCTCCAATGAGTTAGGTATATTTCTCTCATATTCAATATCATATTTGTATTTTTATAAATGTGAAATAAAATTGAGAGTTTATATACATATATTATATATTTATGTATAATATACTTGTTAATATATATCTATATATCTATATGTATAATATATATTTATATTATGTTTATGTATTACTATATATATATATCTATATGTATAATATATATTTATATTATGTATATGTTATCTATCTATCTATATGTATAATATATGTATATTATGTATATGTGAAAAAATTATTTTCAAAAATGACTTAGGTCATTCCCAAACTTTGATGAAGGTTACAACTCAGTCCTTGGACTCTCGGGTCATTTGGGACTTTATGGAGTGTTATAAACTAAACCCGAAAATTTTTGGGCCATTTGTGCAATTTTTGAAATATTTTCTTTAATTCAGCTCGAATTTTTTTTAATTTTGCATTTTGATTTTCTAAATTTTTCTAGACATTCCATGACTTTTAAAAGTGTTACAAATAAGCCTAGAATAACTTTTGGGTTATTTTAGAACTTTTACAAGTGTTACGAATAAGTCCAGAATAGTTTAGGGTCAGTTCTGCAATTTTCGAAATATTTTTCTGTTTCAGCTCAAATTTTAATAAATTACATTTTGGTTCCTAGTTTTTTTTTTACATCCTATAACTTCTAAAAATGGGACAAATTAGTCCAACGAGCTTAAAATCTTCAAAAATCATTCGTGCATGTTTTGACACGTTTAAAATGGCTCGAGAGTTAAACTATTTTTTTTCGAGCACGATTAACTTTAGTTCTCTTTTGTTTATTTGAACTTAAGTCATGAAAAACAAATGTTTATACATGGTTTAAGGAAAATGCATATAGTCTTTTTGGGCCAAGCATGATCAAAACGAGCAAATTCGGGTAAATAAAAAAAATTTCAAAAGCAAACTAAAGTACCGAAAGGGCGTATTATGAGCTTGCGAGCTTTTAAGACGTAATCAAACCCCCGAACTCGATTCTCTGGACGTAGACCTTTCTAAGCCCTAAAATGTTAATTCCATGTACCCTAGGCAAAATTTTAGGATTCCGATTACCTTCAATTAATCGGTGGCGACTCTTTCAATTTTTTCGGTCTAGTTGATGACCCCACTCGACCGGACCCTTCGCTCGCCAAGACCCAGCTAACGGCTGAGGTCATCTCGTTCTTCATCTGGCTTTTTCAAACAAAATTTAAGAATATTTTCCAAAACGGGTCGGGAAAGTCGGATCCGACGTCCGACAATTTTTACCCCGCTTCCAATACCATTGGTTGAATTGTACAAGAAGTCTTTGGCTCAAGGGATTATAGGTCATGAGGTTCTGAGTCCCGAAATGAGAATTCTGGCTAATGAACCAAATTCAAAATGTGTGTTCCACATGGGAGCACCTCGGTACACCACTAACAATTGCCCTTGCCTGAAGCACCGAATGCAAGACCTTATTGATCATAAATACCTTGTCTTAAATCTCATTTCGCCAACAAATGTCAATACCAATCCGCTACCCAACCACGCTTTAGGCTCAGTTAACATGATCTTCTTAGAAGAAGGAACAACCCCTTTAGTCAGCCCCATGGGTCAGGAGATGCTAAAAAATTACGTTTCAATGATCACCTCACTAATTATTGACTACGTACCGCAAGGACCAACACCATTCAAGTACGAGAGCAACAAAAGGGTATCGTGGAACTATGGGGGGCATGCGGAAGGATCAACGAAAAATGAAGACATTTTTAGTATGACTCGATCAGGACGTTTCTATATCCAGCCAGAAAACCCGCCCAAGGAGAAGGAGGTGGAGGGAGCCCAAAAGAATAAGGTAACTGAAGAAGAAGCGAGCAATTTCATGAAGATTGTAAAGGATGCTGAGCACAAGGTCGTGGACCAATTGCGCAGAATCCCAACGCAAATATCTTTGTTGGCTCTGTTATTGAGTTCTGAACCACACCGAGATGCATTAATGAATGTTTTGAAGGAAGCCCTGGTACCAAAGGAAATTTCAACCTGCCAAGTGGAAAATCTCATCGATTCGGTTTTTGCTAGCCAAATCGCCTTCGTGGATGAAGAGTTGGGTTATGAGGGACATCAACATGTCAATGCCCTCCACATCATGTGCAAGAGCAAGGGATACATACTCTCCATAGTAATGATTGATAACGACTCAGCTTTAAATGTATGCCCGATGTCCACCCTCCAACATATGAATATAGATCCGTCACTCATCCATCCAACCAAGAGTGTTGTTCGAGCTTTTGATGGCAATATAAGGGAGGTAGAATGAGAAAGTGAATTACCATTGGAGATTGGTCCATGCGTGTTTAGCATAGCTTTCAAAGTCTTGGACATTCCAGGGGTCTAAAGTCTACTTTTGGGAAGACCTTGGATACACGCTGCTGGTGCAGTGCCTTCTACCCTGCATCAGAAAGTAAAATTTATATCTGAGGATCGCCTGGTTGTGATCGATGGGGAGGAAGATTACAACATCTATAAGGAGACTTCCGTACCTTTCGTCGGAATCGAGACCGAAGATGCATTGTCTTTCCACGCCTTCGATCTCATTTCTGTGATTAGGGATTGGGGAGAGCCAGCACCAGACAGAGCCGAGCTCATGGTGGGGAAGATCATGTTAGGCAACAACTTCATCTTAGGACGCGGACTGGGAATCCACGGTCAGGGCATCATACACCCAATAGCTCCAAGGAAGAACAAAGGCACTTTTGGACTAGGTTTCTATCCTAATTTCAAAGATTACGAAGTCACCCAAAGGAAACATTTAACCGGAAATTCATGGGCATTGCTATTTCTTCCCCTCGCTGCTTCATTTCCTGGCCCACCACAAATGATTCAACCCGACGACGTTGCTTCTCACGAAGGCTTATCAGCCTTGTTTTCGATCGGTGTCACCATTGGAGCCTTGCTTGATGAAGCTCCCTCAGGCCTTTTCGTCCGTCCACTTGCTAGTGGGGAGAATATCACAAACTGGATGACATTACCTGCTTATGCGTTTTCTCTTAGTAATAATGAGAACAATACCTCTAGATACCACAAGGGGAACCATGATTCAATCTCGTACAAGGACACCCTCGCCGAATTTGACTCTGTACATTACGGAGAAGGATCCGGTGAGGAGGATGTCACGAAAGAAATTGAAGAAAGTTGGGATAGGTATGAGAGAGACAAACTCTTAACAACAGAAGTCACTGAGGTCATAAACATCGGCACTCCCGAGGAACCACGCGAATTGAAGATTGGGACAAGTTTGAGTCATAACCAAAGAACTCAGATGATGGATTTGCTAAAAGAGTACCAGGAGATTTTCGCCTGGTCATATGCTGACATGCCAGGCCTTGATTCGTTAATCATGGAGCACGTTCTGCCATTAGACACTGAGAACTTTCGACCCAAGAGACAACACCTGAGGAGACAAAGTCTCGACCTAATCCTTAAAATTAAGGAAGATATCAAGCAAATCGACGCTGGATTCTTAGAAGTTTGCAACTATTCTGAATGGGTAGCAAATATTGTTCCAGTACCCAAGAAGGACGGTCGCGTCCACGTCTGTGTCGACTATCGAGATCTTAACAAAGTCAGTCCAAATGATAATTTCCCTCGGCCTCATATCGATATGTTGGTCGACAACACGACACGTCATACGATGTTCTCGTTCATGGACGGGTTCTCAGGATACAACCAGATCAAGATGTCTGAGGCTGATAAGTCAAAAACAGCATTTGTCACAATGTGGGGAACATTTTGTTACAGAGTTATGCCTTTCGGTTTAAAAAATGCAGGGGCAACCTACCAAAGGGCAATGGTGACACTGTTCCACGACATGATGCACAAACAGATTGTGGTGTACGTAGATGATATGATTGCAAAGTCTCAAGAAGGTGAAGATCACTTGATCAATTTACGCATGCTATTTGAAAGGCTCAAGAAGTACAAGTTGCGTTTAAACCCGACTAAATGCAATTTTGGAGCCACATCAGGCAAGTTATTGGGATTCATAGTCAGTGAGAATGAAATTGAAGTAGACCCTGACAAAGTCAAGGCGATACAAGAGTTACCCCCACCATTGATCGTCAAGCAGGTCCGAAGCCTTTTAGGACGTTTGAATTACATTGCGTGTTTCATCGCAAATATGACAACCAAGTGTCAACTTTATTTTGTCTTTTACGTAAGAACACTCGGATAATCTGGGATGAAGAATGCCAAAATGCCTTAGAGTCCATAAAAAATACCTAATGAGCCCACCAGTCCTGGTGCCGCCAACTCCAGGACGACTGCTCATTATGTATTTAACAGTGAGCCAAGACTCGTTGAGGTACATGTTGGGGACAACTCGATGTGACTGGAAAGAATGGGCATGCCATATACTACGTGAGTAAGAAGTTCACGGAGGGGGAAACAAAGTATCAAGAGGTGGAAAGGATATGTTGCGTACTCGTGTGGGTAATGCAGTGACTTCGCCAGTATACGTTGTACTACACCATACGTCTGTATTCGAAGATGGATCCCGTGGGATACCTCTTAGACAAACCAGCATGGACAAAAAATATCATCAAGTGGCAAGTTCAATTGTCTGAGTATGACATAGAATTTGTGCCTCGAATTTCTGTGAAGGGACAAGCAATCGCCGATCATTTAGCAGAGTTTCCCATAGACGACGATCACTTGATCAACTCCGAATTCCCTGATGGGGAGATTATGCAAGTAGAAGAAGAAGGGATGTCGAAGGCAAATTGGAGGATGTACTTCGACGGTGCTGTGAATTCAGTCGGAGGGGGTATTGGGGCAGTGCTCATCTCACCAAAGGGGCAACACTTTCCAGTGACAACCAATGTCATCTTCCACTGCACCAACAACATCGCAGAATTTCTCGGCATGTGTTCTCGGCATGTGTTCTCGGCATGTGTTCTCGGCATGCGCGCTGCACTAGACCTCGAAGTGAAGAAACTAGAAGTGTTCAGAGATTCAATGTTAATCATCCTCCAAACGACAGGGGAATGGAAGACGAGGGATGCCAAACTCCAGCCATACCACGAGCACCTTGAGGATTTAGCTGCAGAATTTGAAGACATCACTTTCACTCATATGCTGAGAAATCAGAACCAATTTGCAGACGCATTGGCAACACTCGCATCAATGAGTAAAATTTCACCGGGAAATCAGGTACTACCAGTGGAGATCAAGATCAAGGAGGTTCCAACCTATTGTTATGCTGTCGAAGAGTCAGACGGTCAGCCGTGGTTCACTGACATAAAAAAATACCTAGACTCCGGAGAGTTCCCAGAAGGTGCCACAATAAATGACCGGAAGGTCGTACGAAGGATGGCTTGCAATTATTTTCTCAGTGGCTTGACCTTATACAAAAGATCATTTGATGATACCCTTTTGAGATGCGTGAATACCAAAGAAGCTGAGCGCTTAATGGAAGAAATTCACGAAGGTTGTTGTGGCGCACACATGGGCGGGTGAATGCTATCAAAGACGATAATGAGACTTGGATACTTTTGGTCCACCATGATGTCTGATTGTATGAGACATGTCCAACATTGTCACCTCTGTCAAGTGTACGCAGATCAAATCCACGCGCCACCACACGAGCTCTATCCCATGACTTCCCCGTGGCCTTTCTCAATGTGGGGTATCGATGTAATCGGTATGATCTCTCCAAAGGCGTCCAATGGTCATCAATTCATATTGGTGGCGATCGATTATTTCACCAAGTGGATAGAGGCTATCAGCCTAGCGTCAATAACTGCAAAAGCAGTCGAGCGTTTCATTAGGAAGGATATCATCGCGCATTATGGACTGCCAGAGTCAATCATCACAGATAATGCCAAAATTCTGAATAATAAATTGGTTGATGGGTTGTGTGACCAATTTAACATCAAGCATAGAAATTCGTCTCCATATCGCCCACAAATGAATGGCGCAGTGGAAGCAGCAAATAAGAATATCAAGAAGATCGTAGAGAAAATGAATGTCAATTATAAGCACTGGCACGACAAGTTGCCTTGGGCACTCATGGCATACAGGACCTCAATACGGACATCAACAGGAGCAACCCCATTCTCCCTGGTTTATGGGATCAAAGTCGTGTTGCCAACTGAAGTAGAATTCCCGTCAGCTAGGATCCTCGCCGAGGCAGTGAAGGACGAGTCAGAGTAGGCGAAATGCAGATACATGCAATTGAACCTCATGACAAAAGGTAGCTCATCACGCAGTGCCACGGGCATTTGTACCAGCAACACATGGCTCGTGCATTTAACAGGAAAGTCAGTCCAAGAGAATTACAAGCAGACAATCTAATACTCAGAAAAAAAATTCTTCGAGTCAATCCAAACTCTTGGGACAACTTTGTGCCTAAATATGAAGGGTCTTATGACGCCAAAGAGACTTTCAGCAGAGGAGTCATGTTCGTCACCGACATGGACAACCAAAAACTCCCCAGTCCAATCAATATGGACGCAGTCAGAAAATACTATCCTTAAGGAGTTCGTAACCAAAAAGCGAACCTCCAAAAGTGAGAGAAAATTCCCGCTAAATCGAAAACCTGAAAGGGCGGTTAAGGCAAAATTTAGGGAAGAGGGGCATGATTGAAAATCCCCAAAAGGACAATCATTGCAAAAGGAGAGGAATCAAATCCCTGCTAGGTTGAAAACCCGAAAGGGCAACCTAGACAAAAATTAAGGGAACTGGGAGGTGCGGTAAAAAAAACGTAGCAAAAACTTTAAGTCAATCCAGACTCTCGGGGCAAGTTGGTATGAAGGGATTTATGTCATTAAAGAGATTTTCAGCGGGGAAGCCATGATCATCACTGACATGGACAATAGAGAACTCCCCAATCCAATCAATGTGGATGAAAAAAAAACTCGTAATCAGAAAGCGAGCCTCCAAAAATGAGAGAAATTCCCGCTAAATCGAAAACCCGAAACGGCGGTTTAGGAAAAATTTAAGGAAGGGGGGCATGATTAAAAATCCCTAAAAAGGGCGATCATGGCAAAAGGAAAGGAATAAAATCCCTGCTAGGTTGAAAACCCAAAAGGGCGACCTATGCAAAAATTAAGGGAATCGAGAGGTGCGGTAAAAAAAAATACCGTAGCAAAAGGAAAGAAAATCAAGAGATAAAAAAATGCTCAAAAGTGGACGACATTGTTTCCCACAATAGCAATAAAAAGAAGTTGTGATCAATATTAATTTGAGCTACCTCGACAACTTGCATGGATACACATTGTGAACATAACATGAATGGCTTTAGGGAACTCTATCAAGAAGGACTCCAAAGTCGATTAATGAGAAAACAGATTGAGAAGTCCGCACAAGCAGTCAGACATCTCGAGAATGGATTTTACCTCCAAAGTGAATTACAAGCTAAGGAGAGGGGTGTTTAGGTACTCAACCTCCGCGTGTAATCATCAACAATCGGGACTTGTAGATATCCAACTTCCGAGAGTTACAAACCGACGAACGGAGCGTTTAGGTGCTCAACCTCTGCAAGTCATCCCAAACTATCAGAATCTATAGATGTCCAACTTCTGAAAGTTACAAGTCGACGAACGGGGTCTTGAGGTGCTCAACCCCCACAAATCATCCTCAACGATGCTTCTGACCAGAAAAATCCTCAACTTCCAGCTCGTTGATGAAAAAAAACGACGAGCGGAGCCTTTAGGTGTTCAGCCTTCGCAAGTCATCCTCGACGACCATGACCTATAGTTATCCAGCTTCTGGGGGAAAAAAAGAAGAGCGGAGCCTTTAGGTGTTCAGCCTTCGCAAGTCATCCTCGACGACCAGGACCTGTAGTTATCCAGCTTCTGGGAATAAAAAAACAATGAGCGGAGCCTTTAGGTGTTCAACCTTCGCAAGTCATCCTCGACGACCAGGACCTGTAGTTATCCAGCTTCTGGGAATAAAAAAAATGACGAGCGGAGCCTTTAGGTGTTCAACCTTCGCAAGTCATCCTCGATGACCAGGACCTGTAGTTATCCAGCTTCTGGAAAAAAAAACGAGCGGAGCCTTTAGGTGTTCAGCCTCCGCAAGTCATCCCCAACGAGTCACAAGCAGACAAACGGAGCCTTTAGATGTTCAACCTCCACAAGTCATCCTCGACGACCATGACCTGTAGGTGTCCAGCTTCTGGGAGTCGAAATCTGATGAGCGTTTAGGCGCTCAGTCTCTGCAAATCATCGACAACGATCGGGTCCAATAGGTGCCTAGTTTCCGAAAGTTGCGTGATGATGTTTGTCTACTATGTAAATAATGAATAAAGAGGAGCCAAAATCAGTTGTTTGTCTTTGAACACACACTCATGAGATCACTTCCATGAGCGTGTGTTCAAAGAGGGGCAACTGTAAACACCTGATTTTGGCTCGAGGTCAAAATACTGTATGTGAGGAACCGAACCGAGAAAAATCGAGACAAAGAAAAAAAACAAAAAAAAAAACTAAACCTTAAACCTCAAACCCTAAAATCCTAAACCCCTAAACCTTCGACCAAACCTCTAAACCCACCCTAAACCTTCAATCAAACCCACCAATTTTACCACCCACCATGTATCATTATATTTGCCTTACCCCTCTACCCACTATCATTATACCCCTCCACTATCATTTACTTTGCCAACTTTTATCAAGTATGTCTCTCACCCACACTTCTCTTTACAAAAGCTACTTTGCCAACTTTCATCAAGATGTCTCCCACCAAATGATAGCTCTCACACCAGTACAAAGAAGCAATACGGTAATTCAAGAAGGGGGAAGGAGATGGAGAATGGCTGAAGGCTTAGGTGAGGAGAAAACCTTCACAAAAACACAATATCAAGAGCCCAAAGCCACGACAACAAAGAGAGAAAGGGAGATTGAGTGATTGAGTGAAATTGTTTTGAGAGAAGTTGAGTGATATATCGGTGATTATCGGTCTCGGTTCCTCGTGCGGTATCTAAGCTCCGAATAAGTTAGGTATATTTCTCTCATATTCAATATCATATTTGTATTTTTATAAATGTGAAATAAAATTGAGAGTTTATATACATATATTATATATTTATGTATAATATACTTGTTAATATATATATATATATAATATATATTTATATTATGTTTATGTATTACTATATATATCTATATATATAATATATATTTATATTATGTTTATGTAATACTATATATATCTATATGTATAATATATATTTATATTATGTCTACGTTATCTATCTATCTATATGTATAATATATATATCTATATTATTAAGGCTGAACATGTTTATGTAACCGCCGCCTGTAAATTGACACAAATATCTTTTAATAATCTAATTAGTTTACATTTATCATGACTATTTTGGTCATTTAAATGTCTTCTAAAAAATGTTATAAAAACATATTTCTACGGAGACTCGAACCTATGACCTTATAATTGAAGACATGCATATTAACCAGCTACACCCTTATCACTATATATCGCTAACAAATAAAATTATATTTTCACTTTATTGGACATTAAGAGAACAGTGAATCTAAATACTTAAATCACTTAGTTATAATTATTTGAATTAATATTTCAAATATGCATGTTCTATTATTTAAAATTTAAAATGTACAATATAATCAAGTGTGAAATTTAAATTCGAGTAGAAGAAGTAAAACCATTTATTATTTATCCAATTTTTTAAAAATTATTTAATTTAATTACTATATCTGTTATTTTATATAACTTTACAATTTTAAATAATAATGATAATTGTATATTATGTTCTCAAGTCGTCATATTTTTCTTTTGGTAATTGTGACTTTTTTAATGTTTCTACAATTAATTATATATATGTTTTTCTTCAAAACATTCTCTATTCTTTCCAAGAAGTTAAAAAAAATTTGAATTGTGAGCATTGTCATTATAAAAATACATTTCATCTATAAATTAAAATAGAATTATAATCGATCAAAATTTACTATATTTATATGTTGTCTATATTATTAAGGCTGGACATGTTTATGTAACCGCCGCCTGTAAATTGACACAAATACCCTTTAATAATCTAATTAGTTTACATTTATCATGACTATTTTGGTCATTTAAATGTTTTCTAACAAATGTTATAAAAAAATATTTCTACGGAGACTCGAACCTATGACCTTATAATTGAAGACATGCGTATTAACCAGCTACACCCTTATAACTATCTCCTTCTTTTTTCTCATGCACCACTTTTTTTATATCTATATTATTAAGGCAGAAGTGGTTTTTTTAACCACTGCCTGTAAATTGACACAAATACCCTTTAATAATCTAATTAGTTTACATTTATCATGACTATTTTGGTCATTTAAATGTCTTCTAAAAAATGTTATAAAAAAATATTTCTACAGAGACTCAAACCTATGACATACGTATTAACCAGCTACACCCTTATCACTATCTCTTTCTTTTTTCTCATGCACCATTTTTTTATACATTGCTAACAAATGAAATTATATTTTCACTTTATTAGACATTAAGAGAACAGTGAATCTAAAGACTTAAATCACTTATAAAATTTATAATATCATCTACAAATGAGAAAATTTAGATTGAATTAATATTTCAAATATGCATTATCTATTATTTGAAATTTAAAATGTACAATATAATCAAGTGTGAAATTTAAATTTGAGTAGAAGAAGAAAAACAATTTATTATTTATCCAATTTTTTAAAAATTATTATATTTAATTTAATTACTATATATGTTATTTTATATAACTTTACAACTTTAAATAATAATGATAATTGTATATTATGTTCTCAAGTCGTCATATATTTCTTTTGGTAATTGTGATATTTTTAATGTTTCTACAATTAATTATATATATGTTTTTATTCAAAACATTCTCTCTTCTTTCCAAGAAGTTAAAAAAAAATTGAATTGTGAGCATTGTCATTATAAAAATACATTTCATCTATAAATTAAAATAAAATTATAATCGATCAAAATTTACTATATTTATATGTTGAATATACAAAATCTATCGCGTGAAACAATAAATAAATAAATAAATCAAATTTGAAAGGAGATATTTGATTAATATATATATATATATTATATTGATAATTACAAATTATGTAGTATTTTCAAATAATGATATTATTAAAATGTTTAAAAGATTATACTTTTTTTTTATACTATTAATATTAATGCATAAATGATTCCAGCTGCCCAAAGTTGTTAATATGTTATTACTCCAAACTAATATTATCCAAAATTTAGGTATTACATGTCGAGAAAAAAGTAACAAATATATTTTACTACAAAATTAAAATAACTATGTGATGTGTTGAAATAATATTTTACGAATTACTGAAATATAAAAATCAATATTAATTTTCAGTGTTTATTATTTATTATATTTACAAACTACTTTTAGGATTGGTCAAATTTAGATTCTATGAGTATTTCTTTACTTAACTATACATTTCAAATATATCTAAAATTAACATATGAATTTACCTAAATCTCAACCCTACTTTATGAACCGAGGAAATATTAAAGTAAAATAACTCTGAAAATATCAAAATAAAAAAATAAGGAAAAAGTTAATCAAATATATCTAATTTTATTTTTTGGGTAAATTTTTCTGGTAATTTCTTGATGTTGTCACACTAGATTTTTGATAATCGTCGTTTCATAGATATGGTAGTGAGTTTGTTAAGAGATCTTAAGTGTATATTAAATGTATTCACTGACATGTTCGAACATATGAGATAGTTGGTTACGGCGTGCGTCTTAAATTATAGATACTGACAGCGCCCAGGTTCAAATCTCGGGGATGTTGACAGTATAATAACCAAAGAAATGTTGGATGTCGGGAGTATAATACTCAAACAAAGGTCAGATGTCGAAAAAAATTGGATGTCGGGAGTATAATACTCAAACAAAGGTCGGATGTCGGGAGTATAATACTCAAAATTGATTGGATGTCGGGAGTATATAACTCAAAGAAATGTCGGATGTCAGGACTATAATACTCAAACGAAGGTCGGTTGGATGTCGGGAGTAAAATACTCAAAGAAAGGTCGATCGGATGTCGGGAGTAAAATACTCAAAGAAAGGCTGGTTGGTTGCGGAAAGTAAAATACGTATTTTGTCCAAATATCGACATATTTTGTTTTTGATCATATTCTTATAAACAAATATGATAAATATTTATCATGCTTGAGGTGTTGATATGAGAATTAAACATTTGATAATTATATCTGAAATTAAAATATAATTAAATTTAACTCTGAAAATATCAAAGTAATAAAACAAGAAATAAATTGATCAAATATATAATTTTATTTTTGTGTGCAAATTAGTGGGAATTTCTTGATGTTGTCATGGTAGATTTGTAATAGTCATCATTTTATAGACATGGTAGTGAACGTGTTAAGATACCTTAAGAGTATATTGAATGCATTCATTGACGAGTTCTGACTTATGAGCGTACGTCTTAAATCTCAAATAGTATGAGCGCATAGGACTGAATCCTACGAATGTTGTCTAAGTGAAATACTCATAGAGAGTTCGAGGTTGGTATGAATACTCATAGAAAGTTCGAGGTCTAGCATTAGCGATAGTTGGTATGAAATAAGATAGTATGACATGATACATGAGTGAAAATTACTCATAGAATGTTCGAGATTGAGCATTAAACGATAGTTTATATTATCATGATAGATTTGTAATAGTCGTTGTAATAGCATGTATGAATACTCATAGAAATTAGTTCGAGGTCAGGCATTACGCGATAGTTGATATGAGATGAGATATTATGACATGGTATGTGAGTGAAAATACTCATAGTATGACTATAAACAATGCGCAATGTCAACTTTATCAAATACCGACATATATTTGTTTGATCATATTCATAGTAGCAAATATTTTTAAAAAATTGCTCGAGCAACCGGGACCAAGAACCACTACTAAAGAGGCTCCCAGTTGCTCGAATAATTTTTTAAAAATATTTACAACAAAATTAATTTTATTTAATTATATTAGGTAATTTAAGTTTGGTTTACAATTCAAATAATATTTTTAATCATGTGTTTGTCGGATGTCGGGACTATAATACTCAAACGAAGGTCGGTTGGATGTCGGGAGTAAAATACTCAAAGAAAGGTCGATCGGATGTCGGGAGTAAAATACTCAAAGAAAGGCTGGTTGGTTGCGGAAAGTAAAATACGTATTTTGTCCAAATATCGACATATTTTGTTTTTGATCATATTCTTATAAACAAATATGATAAATATTTATCATGCTTGAGGTGTTGATATGAGAATTAAACATTTGATAATTATATCTGAAATTAAAATATAATTAAATTTAACTCTGAAAATATCAAAGTAATAAAACAAGAAATAAATTGATCAAATATATAATTTTATTTTTGTGTGCAAATTAGTGGGAATTTCTTGATGTTGTCATGGTAGATTTGTAATAGTCATCATTTTATAGACATGGTAGTGAACGTGTTAAGATACCTTAAGAGTATATTGAATGCATTCATTGACGAGTTCTGACTTATGAGCGTACGTCTTAAATCTCAAATAGTATGAGCGCATAGGACTGAATCCTACGAATGTTGTCTAAGTGAAATACTCATAGAGAGTTCGAGGTTGGTATGAATACTCATAGAAAGTTCGAGGTCTAGCATTAGCGATAGTTGGTATGAAATAAGATAGTATGACATGATACATGAGTGAAAATTACTCATAGAATGTTCGAGATTGAGCATTAAACGATAGTTTATATTATCATGATAGATTTGTAATAGTCGTTGTAATAGCATGTATGAATACTCATAGAAATTAGTTCGAGGTCAGGCATTACGCGATAGTTGATATGAGATGAGATATTATGACATGGTATGTGAGTGAAAATACTCATAGTATGACTATAAACAATGCGCAATGTCAACTTTATCAAATACCGACATATATTTGTTTGATCATATTCATAGTAGCAAATATTTTTAAAAAATTGCTCGAGCAACCGGGACCAAGAACCACTACTAAAGAGGCTCCCAGTTGCTCGAATAATTTTTTAAAAATATTTACAACAAAATTAATTTTATTTAATTATATTAGGTAATTTAAGTTTGGTTTACAATTCAAATAATATTTTTAATCATGTGTTTAGAGTAAAATTGGAATAAACTCGACGATGTACCTTCATAATATGTAGATATGTGTTGCGTATATATATAGATATATCTAATTAACTACAAAACTATACGCGCGTGCCGGGGTCTAGTATATATTAAGTATATGTATAATATATGTATATGTGAAAAAAAAATCAACAATGACTTAGGTCATTCCCAAACTTTGATGAAGGTTACAACTCGGTCCTTGGAACCTCCCTCGGTCCTTGGAACCTCAGGTCATTTCTGGGACGTTATCGAGTGTTATAAACCAAATCGGAAAAGTTTTGGGCCATTTGTGCAATTTTGTTTTCTTAATTCAGCTCATTTTTAAAAAACATTTTGATTTCTAAACTTTTCTAGACATTCCATGATTTCTCAAAATGTTACAAATAAGTCTAGAATAATTTTCGGTTATTTTTGAAAATTTACCAAGTATTACAAATAAATCTAGAATAGTTTAGGGTCAATTCTGTAATTTTAAAAAATATTTTTAAGTTCAATTATAATTTTTTTTTTTTAAAAAAAATACATTTTGATTTCTAAACTTTTCTAGACATTCCATGATTTCTCAAAATGTTACAAATAAGTCTAGAATAATTTTCGGGTTATTTTTGGAATTTTACCAAGTGTTACAAATAAATCTAGAATAGTTTATGGTCAATTCTGTAATTTTAAAAAATATTTTCAGTTCAGTTATAATTTTTTCGAAGATTACATTTTTGATTCTTAAATTTTTATGGACATTCCATGACTTTTAAAAATGTTACAAATAAGTCTAGAATAATTTTCAGGTTATTTTAGAACTTTACCAAGTATTACAAATAAATCCAGAATAGTTTAGGGTCATATCTGCAATTTTCGAAATATTTGTCTAATTCAGCTCAAATTTTAATAAATTTGCATTTGGGTCCCTAGATTTTTTTTTTGGACATCCTATAACTTCTTAATATGGGAAAAATTAGTCCAAAGAGCTTAATACCTTCAAAAATCATCCGTGCATGTTTTGACACGTTTAAAATGACTCAAGAGTTAAACCATTTTTTTTCGAGCACAATTAAGTTTAGTTCTCTCTTGATTATTTGAAAAAAAAAAATGTTTGTACATGGTTTGTTTAATTTAAAGAAAAATGCATATAGTCTTTTTGGGTCAAGCATGATCAAAACGGGCAATTCTGGCAAATTGAAAAATATTTCAAAAGCAAACTAAAGTACCGAAAGGGCGGATTATGAGCTGGCGAGCTTTTAAGACGTAATAAAAACTCTGAACTCGGTTCTCTGGACGTAGACCTTTCTAAGCCCTAGGATGTTAATTCCATGTACCCTAGGCAAAATTTTAGGATTCCGATTAGCCTTTAATTAATCGGTGGCGACTCTTTCATTTTTTCGGTCCGGTTGATGACCCCGCTCGACCGGACCCGTCGCTCGCCAAGACCCGACATTTCAAAAAAAATATATATATATATTTTTCAAACGGGTCGGGGAAAGTCGAATCCGACGTCCGACACCTCGTTTCCAAGAAGACGAAGACTCCAAACAGACAGAATAATATCAATCAAACCACCAAAATCGTAATACAAGAGGCAGGATTCCTCAGGGCTCTGATACCATGATGGAAACAGAATGCGATGATAACAGAATCGCAAGAGAAGAAAAACCCTAGCAGACGAAGAATAGAGAAGACTTGGGAATCATCGAGACCAGTTTCTTAATTTGGTGATCTCTCATCCTTTAAATAAAAACCCTAATCATCTAAAATAGAATACATCCTAAAGAGTTCTGAAATAACAAAACACACCCTAAACAATATAACCGAAAATATAAAAGGTTCTAAAATATTAAACAACACCCAACAATTAAATAACAGCTAAAATAGTCATGAACTAATAGAAATGTCAGCTTGCTAATAATCTCAATAACTTCCATATCATCCCTCTTTACGTTACTGTAAATCTCCTTTTCGGTACCCCACTTTGTACATCAGTAGCCATTGTTAGTCTGTTGCTCTGCCAAAAACGACCAACAAAACAACCTGAACACCAGAAGATAGACTTTTAGTTGGTAAGAATCTCCTGCCTTCAGCGACACTCAAAAACTCAGTGGGTAGCACTACAGAATCACCCCACACTGTAGGTTCGGTCGGGTCATCCAAAAATTAGGTATTAAATGGTAGAGAAAAAAATATTGTACTATTAAATTAAAATAATTTGGATGATGTGTTAAATTGTTTTTATACATATTATTGAAATATAAAAATTAATACTAATTTTCAGGAGTTCTTATCTATTATCTTTACATAATATAATAATTATTTTTTTTAGTGTTTATAAGTATTTATTTACCTAAGGTTGGTTAATAAATTCATATAATACACACTACTAAACAATTAATAATTCTTATAGATTTCAAATATATCTAAAATTAAAATATAAATAATACGTAACCTACTTCTTATCTATGAACTTGAAAATATCAAAGTAAAAAACAATAAGGAAGAAGTTAATCAAATATCTAATTTTATTTTTTGTGCAAAATTTACTAGGAATTTATTGACGTTGTCACTGTAAATTTGTAAAAATCATCATTTCATAGACATGGTAGTGAACGCGTTAAAATATCTTAAATAATATATTGAATGCTCAACTAATAAGTTCAGACTTATAAGACACAATTTGTTAAGTTGTTCGTCTTAAATATCATATATTAACAACAATCATGTTTAAATAATGGCAATGTTGAGTAAAATATTCAAAAAAAAGGTTGAGGGTTCAAATTTGTTATAGTAAGGATAGAAATATGCATCTTAATACGAGGACATGATCGACCCGACTCCTAATATAATACAAGAATTAAACACCTGATTAAAAATATCATTTCAATTGTAAATCTAAACTTAAATTACCTAAAATAATGAAATAAAATTATTTTCTTTTCACTACGGGAGAAACCTGAGATAACAACTTAACGAGACGACTCAAATACCATTGAGTCGTGAATAATTTATTTATCTGATTATTCACGACTTAATCTTGGATGGGACACCATTTTATTTATAAAGATATATATTTTTCACGGTTGAAATGTCAGAGCCACGAATTAAAAGAAAATTAAATTCTTTTCCACGACTCCTTTTTTCATCCGTGAATAATTTATTTATCTGATTATTCATGACTCAACTTATAATGGACTACCATTTTATTTATAAAAAAAATAGTTTTCATGACTCAAATGTCAGAGTCGCGAATTAAAAAAATTCTTTATCGCGACTCATTTTGTTTCGGCCGTGGAAAAGAAATAACCTTCAAACACACCTTCGCCTCTTCCCTCTCCTTCACGTATCAAAATTTTCAACAGTTCAGAGTTTTTCACTTCAGTTTTTCCGGTGTCCAGGGTTAGTAAGGAGGCTTGGTGGAATCTGGCACCGGAGGCGGAAAGTAAACGAGGAGGAGGCTCGGTAGAATCGAGCACCGGGGGCGGAGGAGGCTCGGTAGAATCGAGCACCGGAGGCGGAGGAGGCTCGGTGGAGGTTAGGGGTGATAAAAAAAGACTTGTTGTACAAAATTCCCGACAAGATCAATCCAATTAGGAACGAGACCGAGCGAGCAGTTTTTTTTTTCAAAGTCGAGCTCAATCTCGATCTTGTTTTTTTTCCAAATGCCCAACTAGGACTAGACCGACACGACTTTCCCAAAATCTTGACGTGAATCAACAGTCTTATCCATTCATTACCACTTTGGCCAAAAGATAATAATGAGTTATTTTAATTTAATATTTAACATTATCCTTCTCCTTCCCTACGTGATCCAGCAAGTCACCTCCTAATTGTTCAAATTCAACAGTTTATCTGTACTTTATCCTTCTCCTTCCCTACGTGATCCTTCCCTATGACTTTCTCTCTCTAGAAAATATGGGAATGAAAGAGGTGACGGTGCCGCAAAAGCCAATGCAGTGTTCAAGATCAGCCACCGCGAAAGACGATGCAGTCCTCCTTCCCAAGACTAGCCACCGCAACCTCCCCCGGCCCTTGGCCACTCCTACTCGTCGGAAACATCTTCCAAACTCAGCTCCAAACTTCACCGCACCCTCGCCAACTTAGCCATGCTACACGGTTCAGTGATGTCCCTCAAATTTGGTTCTGTCACGACTGTAATAATCTCCTCCCAGACGCACATAAAGAGGCCCTTCAAACGCACGACCATATTCTATTCGACTGTCCCTTTCTCGGTGATTTTTTTTTTTACCAAATATTTCGGTCCAAGACCGAAATTGGCCTGAATCAAGCAAGACCGACTCAAACGGTTTTTTTTGCCAAGGTCAGTCTCGGTCCTCCAGAAGTCATAACCGAAATTTCAGTCTCGATCTCGATCTTGCCTCCAAGACCGACCCACCCATGATTACCCCTTTTGGAGGTGTTCGTTTGGAGCTTGCTCGACTGGAACCGCGAAGAACAATAGAGCTCGACTGGAACCGCGAAGAATAATAGAGCTCGACTGGAATCGCGAAGGGAGGAGGAGGAGAAGGGAGGTTAAGAAGAGGTCGAGAAGGGAGGAGGAGGTCGAAGGAAGAAGGTTGAACTGGAACTGAAGGAAGGAAGAAGAAGAAGGTTGGCGGAAGAAGAAAAAGAACAGGGGACAGAGGATTAAATATATTTTTTTTTTAAAACATACTTTTGGTGGTTCAAAATAAATGAGTCGTAAAAAATAAAAAATAAAATAGAAATAGAAATATTTTTAACGGCTCAACCAAAAGTGTCGCCATAAATATTTTGACAGCATTTTCGATTTGAGTCGGGAATTATCACAACTCATCTAATATTGAGATATGATAATTCCCCCGACACATTATATAACTGTTCAACTTTTGATGAGTCGTGATTATTTAACGGTTCATTAATTGAGTCGTTAAAAATACATTTTTTTAGTCGTTATTCATATCTCTCCCGTAGTGTTTTAAATATTTTTAAAACATTATTCAAGCAATTAGGAGATCGCACGTGCACATTATCATCATTTATCGCGCGTGGAGTGTTACACAGACATTATTTACTCAACTCCTAGAATAATACAAGAATACTACATGAATTAAAAACTTGATTAAAAATATTATTTGAATTGTAAAAGTAAACTTAAATTATCTAAAACAATGAAAAAAATTATTCTTTTGAAAATATTTTTAAGAAATTGTTCGAGCAACCAAAAGTCACTTTAATAGTGTTTCTTGCTTCCGGTTGCTCGAACAAGTTTTTAAAAATATTTAAAAAGAAATCATTTTTATTTCATTATTTAAGGTAATTTAAATTTAATTTTACAATTCAAATCATATTTTTAACCAAATATTTAATTCATGTACTATTTTTATATTATTTTAGGAAACTTAATATCACGTCATGGTATGAGAACATAATCTCAGTTTCGATCTCGTTCAGTTATTAAACACATGATATAAGTTGTTGTTGTTTTTACAAAAAAATGACTAACTAGCTTCTTAGTTCTTACAGTTACAACCAGTGTTATCATAACCGGACCGGACCAGCGGTCCGATCGAGAACCGGACCCCTGTCCGGTTTGGTTCAACTAAAAGACGCAAATGCATATGAATAGTGTTTGAACTAGGTTGGACCAGCCCGTTTTTAGAAACACCACAAACAAATATAATAAAGCTTCTAGTCAAAACAAAGAAATACACGTCGAACAAAAGAACTGAGCCCAATAATAAAATAATAATACTAGCTCAATATGAACAACCTGCAACTTCAATACTCCCCCTCAGGCTGGAAACCACCTTGATCAAACTCCTTACGACAGCTCCCCCTGTCCAGCAAATATGTTCTTCATTTCCAACTTACCAGACAACGAAAAATGTTGCTGAGTCCCAAGGGTCCTGGTGATCAAATCAATCAATTCATCACTTGTCCTTACATGTTCAAGCTACACAACCTTTTCAAGCAATTTTTCACGTATATAATGACAATCTATCTCTATATGCTTAGTTCGTTCGTGAAAAACAAGGTTATTGGCAATCTGAATTGCAGCTTTGTTATCACATGAATGTAAAACAACAGGAGCATCTTGGCTGAATCTTAATTCATGCATTAAACCCCTAAGCCATACTATCTCAGATAAACACGCACCCATACTTTTATACTCAAACTCGGCAGATGACCTATTTACAGTAGTATGTTTCTTAACTTTCCAGCTTATCAATGATTTTCCTAACATAATGCAGAAACCTGTGATATACTTTCTAGATTCAATGCAACTGACCCAATCTGAATCACAATATGTTATAACCCTAGGTACCAAATCAGATGACAATAGAATCCCTTTACATGGTTCTCTCTTTACATACCTGACAATTATGAGGGTTGTTCCTAGATGGGAAGCTTTTGGATTCTGCATATATTGGCTAATATTCTGCACATCAAAATAAATATATGGTCGAGTAATAGTCAAATACAAAAGTTTCCCTATCAGTCTCCTATAAAGGGTAACATCATCTAGGGGTTCATCCTCAGCATTCACATTCAGGTGCTTATCATAATCAATGCTAGTATATTTCACATTTTGTTCCATATGAGTTCTAGCAGTTTTAGCACCCGATAAACCAGCATCAGAAGTAAGTTCCAAAGCATACTTCCTTTGACACAATACCAGTCCCTTTTGGGACCGAGCTATCTCAATGTCAAGGAAATACTTTTTCATTGAATTGAACATCCCTACTAAGAAAATATTTCTTTCCAGCCAAGTCATAAAGTCTATACCCTTTTTGAGTTTTCGCGTATCCCAACAAAACGGATGGGATAGCTCTAGAGGCAAATTTGTCATCTACCTGCATACTTTTCGCATAACACAAACATCCAAACACTCGAAGGTGACTAATCACAGGTTTCTTATTACTTAAAACCTCAATAGGTGATTTCCCTTTCAACAACTTAGATGACATCAAATTTATCAAGTAACATGTTGTGAGAACATAAACCCCCAAAAAATCATCTGGAAGTGTAGCTTGCAACTTAAGTGCCCTAGCTACTTCCAAGATGTGTCTGTGTTTCCTTTTTACTCTTCCATTTTGTTGGGGAGTATAGGGGAAGCTGCTCTGATGAGCAATGCCATTTTCTTGAAAACAATTTTTCATGTGCTCATTAAAAAACTCCTTACCATTGTCTGTTCTGGAACCTTTAATTTTCTTACCCAACTGAGTTTCAACCATATCAATGAACTGTTTCAGAACAACAACATTATCGGATTTGAATTACATCAAATGAATCCAGGTCACTCTAGAAAAGTCATCCACCAATGTCAAGAAAAATCTTTTGTTATTGTGTGTGACAGTATGAAAAGGTCCTCAAACATCAGCATGGATAAGATTAAATATAGCATCAGCTCTAGAAGTACAAATATGAAAATGTTTTCTTATAATCTTCGCTTTAGGGCATATAGAACACTTGACTATAGCAGACAGTTTATTCTTAGGTAAATCAAGAGAGTCTAAATGTTCTAATGCCTTCAACAAAATGTGCCCAAGACGCTTATGCCATAACATGGGACTAGAAACAACAGACAATGAAATATTACATGGGGCATTATTACAAGAAAACCTAATGAAGTATATACCTGATATATGCTCACCAGTCCCCAAGACCCTCCCATTTAAGAGGTTTGGCAGGACAGCAAAGTCAGGATAGAAGATCGCAGAATAATTCATCTCTTTAGTAAGTCTAGAAATTGATAAAAGACTGTATTTTAAATCGGGAAAATACAAGACATTCATCAATTTCTTGTCCTTATTAAAGAGAAAGTTTCCAACACTTTTAACAGACGTATAACACCCATCAGGCAGTTGAACTCTAGTCCATGGAATCAATTTTTTCTCATATAACCAATCATTTATGTTGGTCATATGGTTAGTTGCCCTAGTGTCTAAAATCCAACAGTCTTTATCACATGAAATTACAGGATTAAGAGTAATACTTGTTGTGTTCACACGATGATCTTTGACAGGGGTAGCACGTGTTGTTGTTGCAGTGCTTCCAACATGTCCAACAGTTTGTAAAAGTTTCTCGAACTGACCACGTGTGAGGGTAACTGTACCTTGCACAACAGAACTCAAAGGAAAGTCATTAGAAAACATTTTTGAAAAATCAAAATTAATGTCGCCAGTCTCAGAGAAGGCAACATTAGCTTTCGAACTGTTTCCTTTTGTTTTCAAGAATTCTTTGTATTTGAAACAGTTATCCTTGGCGTGGCCCTTCTTTTTACAGAAGTCACAACCTCAGGAAAAACATCGCTCAATAGTATGCCCCTTCTTTCAATAATGAGCACATTCTAAATTCGGATTGCCCTTAGGCCTATATGAACTCAAAGACACATTCACAGATGTAGTATTCAAACTAGCATTCATTGTAGAGGTTATGCCTCTCTGGCTTTCTTCCTGAGTAAGCAGATTATAAGCCTGATTTACAAATGATAGGGGTTCCAAAGGAGCAAATGACTTCTTACTCCTGAATAGTTTCGTTTAATCCCATCAAAACTTGGAATAAACGTTGATTTTCCTTGTGCTCAATGTGCTTTTTAAAATCCTCACCCTCAATATGAGGCAAAGCACATGCAGCATCATACTCAGCCCAGAGGAGTCTCAGTTTAGTAAAAAAGGTGGAAATCGAATCAAGACCCTGACGAGTCATGACTATTTCCAAATGGAGTTGTTAAATTCTTGACCCACTAACCTTATCGAATCTCTCCTTTAGGTATTTCCATACTAAAAAAGCACATTCACTATACATCAGGCCACTAGCAAGTTCTTTGCAAATCGAATTCATAATCCATCCTAACACCACAACGTTACATCTATCCCACAGGTGATGAAAAGCAGGATCATATTTTTAACGCATGCAAACCCCAGTGATAAACCCTAACTTGTTCATTCCTAGCAACATAAACTGAATGAAACGACCCACATGGCGTAATTTTCGGGTCCAGTTAGGGTAGTAGAAATTATATTTAATCCTGGATTATCACTCGCATGTAAAAACAGAGGGTGATGAGACCCTACCGTAACCATGGCATCATCGTCAATATCATCGGTGGCATATTTGTCTGTCTCCTTAACAAATTTCTCCTCAACCACGCGAAAGAATAGGAGGAACCAGTAGCAGATATGATTTCCTCACGATCGAAAGATCGAAGAGAACATAAACCGTCAAATGAAGCGTCGGGATCGATTACGGGGCAAGACTGCAACTGTACCACCAAGGATTGAATCCCGCAGAAAAAAGGTTGTAGGTGAAGCGGAATCGTCTGATTGAAAGAAGACGAACCGTCACTTGAAACGTCGGGACAAAAAAACAACCATGAACCAGAGGAAGATTCGGTAGTCCTTAAGAAGTAGGACCAACAAGTTCACAATCAAGAAAATCGTGAACAATATGAACCGTTAGAACGAAAACGGGGCAAGACTGCAACTCAACCACCACCAAGGAGACAGTCTGGCAAGGAGAGGGTCACTGATGAGGCGAAATCGCCTTATGCTCTTATACCATGATGAAATCGGGGGTAAACAGAAAAAGTATGAAGAAAACCCTATAAGAACAACCGAAAGGATTCAAGAAAACACTTGGGTATCACTTAGTCTGGTTCCTTCATTTGGCAGACTATCACCCTTAAATAAAATCCTAGAGAATATTAATGTTCACTTACACTTCTAACAACTAAATATTCAAGAAACACCACAAACAAATATAATAAAGCTTCGGGCCGAAACAAAGAAACACGGGTCAACAAAAGAACCGAGCTCAATAATAAAGCAATAATACTAGCCCAATATGAACAACTTACAACTTCAATAAGTATTCCTTTTTAAAAGAGGTATTTGGATACCGAGAATGTAATATTTTATTATTATTATTTTGCAAAATAATGTAATATACTGTAATATTTCTAAGAATGAAGATTTTTTAGATAAAAGTTTTGGCTCATGTAACATGAATATGAGAATTTGGCGGATAAATTAAGCATAACGAATTTGATATGTTCAAAAAATATGCAAACTAATGCTAAATTACGGTCTTTCGTTTGAATATTGTATAGAAGGTAATTAATGTCAATATTTTTGTATACTAAATTAGAAAATATTATTGCCCTTTTCTTATATGAGCAAAGTATAAGGTACTTCATATATACAAATCATGTCCATTCATTCGCGTTTTTAAAAAAATAAAAAAAAAATTGGTATTCTTTTTGGATTTATAACGTAAACCTATTTTTTTATACCGTGTAAAAAAACGGTAGAAAAAAATGGGTTTACGTTAATTTGTCTAATTTTTACTAAAAATTAGACAAATTAATATATTACTAAATAAATTTCGGTCTTGACATTTGGAGAACCGAGATCGAGACCGACTTTGGCAAAAAAAAAAGTCTGTCTGAGTCGGTTTGCTTGACTCGGGTCGGGTCGGTCTCGGTCTTGGACCGGGACTTTTTATAAAAAAAACAGTTGGATTGACACAAAAAAATCACCGAAGTTTTGGTCTTGAACCCGCTCGATTCTCGTCTTCCGTCGCACTTTCCTTATGGAACCGATCCAAGGGTTGTTGAATGTTTCAAGGTCATGAATTACTAGTGTTTTAAGGGTTACATCATGAATTTCTAGGGTTTTCTTCAAGGTCGGGATGGGTCGGTCCTAGTCGGGCCATTGAAAGAAAAACAAAAAGACCGAGACCGATCTTGAAGAAAAAAACTCGTCCGCTCGATCTCGGGCCGATCTTGTCGAAAATTCGGTTTAACCAGTCTTTTTTATCCTCCCTAGTCAAAATTAGACAAATTAATATATTACTAAATAAATTTGATTTGTTCGATACCAAAAGAAGTTTTTTTTTTCTTTTATAAATTATAACCGTTGGGGGAAAATTTTCCAAAATGGACTACTTGGGGGCCATAACCCTTGTTTGGGCTTGGAGGAGGTCCGGACAAGGTAGTATAGCAGTGTAAAGTAGCACCTTATTATATATTGGCCCAAATGATCAAAATAATCTTCATTTTAAACAGAATAAGTCGTATTGTATTTATAACATATTTTCAGTTTGTTTTTTTAATTTAGTTAGTATTTAAATATTGTTAATTTCCAAAATTAAATAAATTCCATATGTAAAAATATATTTATATTGACAAATAAATGTTAAAATATTTGTATATTTTTATCTCTTTGTCACGAGTCAAACATTGTATTAAATTATGTATATGTTAATATACATATTTATCCAAACATTTTATCTATATAAGTATATACTAATATATTTTAATACAATATTAATTAAGTACTACGTATATTAATTAATATATCAAAACAAACCCCAATTTCTTAAGTTAAATATTTCAAGTCTAGAATGAGTTCAAATCAAGTAGGAAACTTATACTTGGCAACTGATTAAGGAAGGTGGGAACTGGGAACTCTTAAAAAAGCTTAGTCTGTATTTATTGGAATGACAAATAGATTGGTAACTCCTTTTCTAGAAATCCCAATTCAAGGCCCTTTCACGAAATAGTTTTTTTAAAAAAAAAAACATTTTTGATCTCTTAGGAAATCAGGATGTCTGATATTTCTTTTTTAATTTCATGATTTCATTAAAAAAAAATATATGTTGTTCCAATTAGCAATAGCTCTTGGGGTTTAATAAAATAATCTGGATTGATTTCTCATATGGAAATTCTATTACACAGATTTTTAAAAGAGAAACTTTGTAAATTAGAACGTTGACCAAAGCTGTTGGATTTGGATTTGATTTATTTTTTAAAATAATAGTTTAAATTGGAGACGACAGCGGTAAAAAAAACTAAAATTTACCTAAAATAATATGTAGTTTTCTTTTTTTTTTATATAATTAATCGTATTATTATAATATGGTGCGATTATAGTTATACTTTTTTAATCCGTAAATGTTATATAATATTTTGTTCATAATCGTGATATATACAAATAATATTAACTGATAATGTTTTTAGTTTGTGCATCATTGTATTAGTTTGATTTTATTTTATTTTTCTGTATATGGAATGTAGGTTAAACTTGATTCTATTAAAATAATAGTGTTCTAATAATCTTTTAAGGACAAAAAGTCTAAAATTTAGACATAGTTTTCAAAAAAATTAACAAAATAAACCCTAAATTTATCCCAGTAACAACAACCATGGTTCAAACAAAGTATTGATCGAATTTCGAGTATACCCCGATTTCGTAGTAAATATATCCATTGGATCGAGCTCGACAATGGAGTCCCGAAATCATCAATCACGCTCGTTCATTATTATACGACAAAAATGTCCACATTTCCTACGATTTGTCAATTAGGTTGTTTTTCTTGTTGTCTTCTCAGTCGTTGTGCAATTGGCAAACCAAAGGTCAGAAGTACCGTAAATTTGGATTTGCGTGGAAACAAATGTACAGTAAAGTGATCAATTTTGGAGGGACGCAATTGGGTTATTGACAGAAACTTGTTGGTTTGGTCAACTTTACAAAATATCATTCAAAAGGTTGTGCTTTCAAAGACTTGTTGATTATATATATATATATAACATAAAATTTATTCTGGGACAAATATTAGAGTTAGGACAAATAGTTGAACTAAACATAATTCAGTGGGGGCAAATGTATGATTTAAAATGACTAAATTGAAAATTATTACATTTTTAAAAGTTGAGGAGGAACAATTGTCCCCCTCGTCCCTTGGTGGCTCCGTGTCTGCATATATATACACAGAATAATCCCAAAAAATATATCTAATTTTCAAAATAAAACTTGCAAATATCATTAAAAGAAGGAAGGAAACATTAATATCAAATTAGATCAGTTAATTTTTAATATACCTAATAATTCTTATAGTTAATTACATTCATACATAACATTTTAAAAAGCTTTTCACCGTTACTGAGCTCAAACATTTCATTATACTAAACATTAGTTAGATGTGACACCGTGAAAATGTCATATCAGATAAGAATAATTGATTTTAAACTTTATATACATAAGAGATATACTCACGTCCAACAACATAAATTAACAATTTTATTTACATATACTGACCTAATCACAATGTCATATCCTCAACTCATTTTATGAGTATTATTATTCTGTTGTCGACTTAGTTTGCTTGCAATACAAGAATAAGTAAGTATAGGAGAGAGGGAGAGAAGATGAACTTTCCTCTTCCATATTGCTCACCTTGCATTACAAGACTCATTTGTCATTGTTCCTTTCTTTCCTTTCATCTCCATATATTCTTCAATACTTTGGCACGTAATTTGTCTATTCACATGTCCATTTATTGGTACCCAAAACCAATCTGTTTCGGCAGATATAGAAAAAATAAAGGGTATACCTTACAACTCAAGTGAAGCAAGTAAATGATCAATAACATGTCCGGTTGCACGACCAACGACGACGACATGCACGCGCATAGCAGCGTATCGTAATCTAGTATATATATATATGAGATGTCATGTAACAAATATATGTTGGCACGACATTTAACTTTCGTGTGTTTATTTTTCTCTTTATAAACAAGGCTTCCTTCTTTCAAGATCCTCTCTTATTTTTCCTTGCATAAGCAAAGAAGGAGAACCAAAGAATTTCCAATTATTGCACAAGGGACAAACAACCTTCATTCCTATCCCTTCGACAAAATTGGTACACAAGAAAATACACAACAATAGAATATAACTTAACTAATTTAAATGACTATTAAATTTACTAACATGTTATTAATATATAAAATAGAGAATAATGGTATTTTTTAAAAAAATAATAATAATCACCCAGCTAGCTAGGTAGATATTCCTTATGCACAAAAGTATAAGGTAAAAAGGGAAATGATATTTAATTAATTGATTAACAAAAATGTTGAACTAATCCAATTAGGCCATGCGTCTTGCCTTGTTAAAAGCAAAGCCACAATGAGATTAAACAACTTGCAATAATGCTTGGTCTAACCTGCCATGCATCCCTGAGCTGGCTTAGAACACTTCTCCTCCAACTTCCATTTACATACATCCATGAAGTATAATTCCTAGATTGATCACAAAATATTAATTAATTTGCACACCTAGTCCTTCCTCAATCTCATCGGTTTATAGATTAGGTGTGAAACCAAAATCCGGTTCGGTTTTGCACTTTTACAGATTGTTGGAACCGGTCCAACTGTAATAGCTTTAAATGAATAGATATTATATAATACATTAAATAGTAATTAATGCAATAAGAGACTCATACACGTTGATATGATCCGGTCAAAATAGTAAATAAATCAGTCCAATTGGACCGGTTTCACCCCTACGGAAAATAGATAATATGTTTACTAATTAGGGTTAATTTGATCCTCCATTTATTTTCACAGTTAGTTCTTCAACTTTACAATATTTAAATTGCATCCCAAATAGTTGGCAACTTCAACACCTTTATGCCTCGGCACTAAGAGCTGGGATCAGCTGATGACACCTCATTGACCTCAACGCTACTCACTATTTTTAGTTGAATCAACAATTAGGGTTTATTTAAATAAATTTAGAAAGTAACTACTTTCCAAGAACACCTGAAAATTTCAAATATAACAATTTTTTCACTATATAATTAATAACAAATATAATAATTATCATTGCAAAAACTAATATTTTATATTATGGCATAAGTAACATGCTTACTTTGATCCCTTTTTCCATATGATATACGTACAATTAGTTATAATTATCCATTCACATGTAAAAATATACTTATAAAACAACTTGAATTATTGTATATAAAAATCTTAGGCCAATTCCTACATGAATTTAAATAACCTAATTTTTCACAAATTGAAGAGTTGGGTTTTATGTATTACCATTTAAATTGAATGGGACGTGTATTTAAATCTGACGAGGTGGTTGTCTGGTTGAAGAAATTTGGAACCCTAGCTGACGTATATTTAAATCTGACGTAATAAAGTTATTCTATTTAATGATTTTCTTGACATAGAAATCAAGATTTGGTAGATGTTTGTTTTACCCATAAGTGATCCGCATTTGAAGATTAGGAAAGTGGGTTTTTAGTGGTAAAGCAAGGATAATTTTACAAAGATTGATTAAAATAATTAATAAAGTTTGTGATTTAATTTACGATATTTAAAAGTGAATTGAATCTTATTGGAAATACCACATAATTTGAATATTATTAGGGGCACTAATCTAAATAAAATACACATTTATTCAGAACTTATTCAGAATCGGCTTATACGGTAGAATTCCATAGAATCTTAAGTATTATGGTTTAGTTAAAAAAGAACTAGTAACAAGGTAACCGCATTGATCGGTCAAACCGACTCGACATGGTGGAATGGCTAAAGATGAAGAAGGAGGAGAATTGCATGGTCCAAGTACAATGACCGACAAGAAGTGAGCCCAAATCCTAATAACTTGTTGGCATATATGGAAGGCGAGATGCTCGGCGGCTTTTCAAGCAAACCTATGAGAAGCAACTAGGAGCCGTTCGAACCCAACCGATGCACACACATGAGGAGAGGCCGAACCAACAATGGCAACCCCCAACGGGTGACACGATCAAGATAAAATGTGACACATCGTGGTGTAAGGGAACGCAAAGAGCGGGCATGAGAGTGGTAGCACGAGACAAAATCGGCAAGCTAGTGGGCGGGATGAACCAGAGGCAAAGGAGCGACGACATAGAAACGATGGAGGCCTTGACGATACAAGAAGAAATACGTTTAACAATTGAAGCGGGATGACAAAGCATCATTATAGAAACGGACTCACAAGTGGTTCATCAATAATTAATGGAGAGGTCGAAATATTGAAGATTATCAACAATAATACCGAACATCCGAGCACTCGCAAGACAAGTCGAGCAAGTGCAATGACGAGTTAATCCAAGGACGAGCAACGAATGTGCAAATTGGATAGCAAAGCAAGCGAGAATGAGAGTGCGTCTTAATGATTGGGTCGAAAGACCACCACTACCATTTGTATGTTTAGTAGCTAATGATATGATGTACGAACTTCCGTGACCCAGTGTCACGACGTTTTATTTCTTAAAGTAAAGCGGTATTTCTGATAAAAAAAACAAGGTAACCGCATTAGAGTTGTAATCGAATATATTATTAAATATTATTTTGTTATTAATGGTTATTTAATTTTTTATGTCCTCTATTATTATTATATATACTTATATGTATCACATTTATTACTACTATATATATATGAAAAGAAACAATTTTGTATAAAAAGAATAGTATTCATTTTAAAATGACAAAACTTAATAGGATTTGATATCCAGAATTTGTTGGTATTATGATTCCATATGAATTTTGGTTGCGCTTCTAATAAACTAACATCTGTGTACGACCCGAAAATGTAGACACCACATTAAAAAAAAAAATTAACTTTCACACATTTTTTCCAAAATCACCTAAACAATTTTATATGTAAAGAAAGTTTTTTTAAAATAAATGTGATGGCATGGCACATTATATATATATATATATCATGAAAAGAGGAGTGGGGGATTCATGTAAAAGGAAAGGATGTGAGTTGAATACCATGTCCAGCAATGCTGTGTGAGGAGACCTTTGACCTTGCACCCTTCACCTTCGCTACCTAAAAAAGTAAACATCATTATGCTGCGGGAGAGTAAATGATTGCCAATTCGAAAAAATGGCATGCCATGTCAACTTCACTCACTCATTGAAGTTAAAAACAACTAACTATTCGGTTAGACGATTAGATCACATAATATTACGAATAATTTGGGTTGCAAAATAATAAAAATAGCAAATAAATGCATACTATAAGCGTTCACCTACCTATTCATTTAAGATTTTTTGGGGATCAAAAGTAATTATGATATTAGAGTCGGGTTGTTCCTTCATCACACGAGAGGTAAGTTGATGCCAAATAGATACTTATCATCCCCATTTCATGTCAAAACTGTTTCCATATGGTAAAATGTTAAAAGAGTATCACAGTAAATATAAAAAGAGATTAAATTGATAATGTAGACAGGAGTTCATCATGGCCAGGCCAACAAAACGATGTCTTTGAGCCCAAGATGTGTTCATGTTCCTTCAAATCTGGATATTGATGTCATTTGATCTTCTATTCATATCTGTCGACATTAGAATAATAATAATTCGAACGTGGAGGACGTTTTATGTAGATGTCTACTGTCTGTTAAATGTGTAGTTATTTGGAAAAGGTAAACGTGAGTAGTTATTTGGGAGGATGATAATGCAATTTATAAGAAAAAGAAAAGTTTCTTTTTTCTTTCTCTCTGACTTAGAAGAAGATATGGAGTCTCTTTCCCTCATCCTTTCATGCTTCTTCTGTTAATGATTAATTACAGATTACTTGTAAATGCACACTAAGAACCCAGAATTCCTCATTATTTTGGTTCAAAAATCAATCTTGATCGAAACCCATGTCAATTTCATTGTTATTTTCTATGTGTGTTTTTTAATGTTCAACATCATCTTGTTCCATTGTC
Source organism: Chamaenerion angustifolium (assembly GCA_946814005.1). Lineage (NCBI taxonomy): Eukaryota > Viridiplantae > Streptophyta > Magnoliopsida > Myrtales > Onagraceae > Chamaenerion > Chamaenerion angustifolium. The sequence continues at coordinate 24,405,677 of OX328270.1, read as the reverse complement.
ATCTCTCTCTTTGGGCACCTCCAAATATTCTCAATACCAGAAAATTGACAATGCCAGCCAGCAACAACGTCTCTCTCTCTCTTGTTTCTTTTTCTGTTTTAATATAATAGTATTATCTGCCCTTCCTCATCATCACCTTAGTAGCTAAAAATTACGCTTTTTTTAATGATAAAGAAGATGAGGGGACGGAGGGAATAATCGAGAAAGAGAAAAAGAGGAGATGAGACCCTCTGTTATGCATTACTACTACTACTGTTTTATATATATATATAATATGTATCCTTCTTCATTGCTTGCTTAGATCTTAGTTTTTCCCAATTTGTCATCTATCTATCTGGGTCCCCTCCAAATTGGTAAATTTTCATATATCTTCTTCTATAGCTTTATCTTCTCCTACAAACTCTTACTCCTCACATTTTATTTTCTTTCCTTTCCCGAATTCCATGATCCTTTGATTGATTCGGTCTGAATTTCGTGTATTTGGTGTATCAGGGATTTCTCTAGGATCCCATGTTCCTGAGTTGAAATTCCATCCCGCCCTCACTCGTGCATTGGAGCACCAATCCGATTCCGTCTAATCTTCGTTTTCTCTACGGTATTTCACGTTTGATTCTTCTCTTACTTCGCGAATTCTCTCTTTTGAGGTGAATGCGAATATATCAAATAAATTGAAACAAGAATCGGTGAATTTGGGCAACAAACAAAAAAAGCGTTGAATTGCTGTCCTAACTGGGCTTTGAATTCTTTGAGATTCGTGTGTTGATGTGAAACGGTTGATTTTGCAGAGAAGATGGAATCAGATCTTGGGAAGCTCTTCGTTGGTGGGATTTCTTGGGACACAGATGAGGAACGCCTCAAGGAATACTTTGGAAATTATGGAGAGGTGGTGGAAGCTGTGATCATGAGAGATCGAGCTACAGGTCGTGCCCGTGGGTTTGGTTTTGTGGTCTTCATGGATCCTGCAGTTGCAGAGAGGGTGACCCGCGACAAGCACGTCATCGATGGCCGCTCTGTAAGTACTTTGATTGTAGTCAGTTAACTCTTTATTACAAAACCAGACTGATTTCCATCTGCTGCTGTAAAAAATATAAATGCTTTGCCATCTGAGTATTAACTATCATTTGTCTTTGTTCAAAGCAAGAATTGATACTTACTTTGCCTTTAGCCTCAATGTGTTTTTGCATTCCCATTGCTATATGCTGATTAGCTTCACCAGCTGATCCGCATTAAGCAGATAATTGCTTTATCAGCAAGATCGAACAATCTCAGAATCTGCAGAACTAATTATTGTAGGTGCTTGGAAATTTTGTCTTCTCAATTGCTGTATTTTCATGATTTAGGTGGAGGCCAAAAAGGCTGTTCCTAGGGAAGATCAGCATCTCCTCAACAGAGCTTCTTCTGGCAGCATTCCAGGTTCTCCAAGCCCCGGTCGCACCAAAAAGATTTTTGTTGGAGGGTTAGCATCCAATGTGACAGAGACCGACTTCAAGAACTACTTTGATCAATTTGGCAACATTACAGATGTTGTAGTAATGTATGATCACAATACGCAGAGGCCAAGAGGTTTTGGGTTCATTACTTACGACTCTGAGGAGGCTGTGGACAGAGTCCTCCACAAAACTTTCCATGACCTCAACGGTAAGATGGTTGAGGTCAAGAGGGCTGTCCCCAAGGATCTTTCTACTGGACCCAATAGGAGCCCTCTGATAGGGTACAATTACAATCTGAGTCGGGTCAACAACATTCTCAATAGTTACTCTCCTGGGTTCAACCTTGCCTCTCTTGGAGGTTATAGGGTTCGAATGGATGGCGGGCCTAGTCCCATTGCTATGGTCCGGGGTGGGGCAACACCATTTAATGCCTCGGGTTTAGGATTGGATCAGGGTGTGGGCCCAGGTGGGTCAAACCTTGTCAGCAGCTTAGGGTATGGTCGGATGGCGAGCCCCTATAACAATGGAGGCAATCCAGGGAGGTATAATACTCCTATTGGGTATCAAGGTGAAAATAGGAGAGGCGAAAGTCAAAACTTCCGCAACTTATGGGGAAATGGTGGGATTGGTAACATTGCAAACCCTGTAAACCTTGGGAATTACTTGGGAACAGGAAGTGAGAGCTTTGGAGTTTCATATGGAAATGGTGGTGGTGCAAACTGGGGCCCTGCTCCGATATCATTGGGTTTGGGTCAAGGTGGTGGGACCGGTTCAGGCTACGGGAATGGAGATAATAGCTTTGGTTTAGGAGGTGATGGAGGTGGTAGGAAATCAGGCAACTTTGTGAGTCGGGCATCTTCTTTTGCTGCAGCAAGTGGGGATTTGGATGATGGGAGCTATGGAGAACTGTACCGTGACTCTTCTGTCTATGGCAGTTCGAATTGGCTCTCTAGTGGTGGTGCTCCAGAGATGAATGGTCCTGGCTCTTTTGGTTACGGACTGGGGGGGAGTATTGCTTCTTCTGATGTCACAGCCAGAGGATCAGAGGGATTTGTTGGAAGTTATAATGCTACAGGTAGAGAACCAAACAGAGGTACTCTTTTCTTTTGGATGATGATGTTTTCTGCTCTGGACCTAGTTTATTCTAGCCATCTCTACAAAGAAAAATACATATATTATATAACTTGGAAGTTCTTGAAATGTTTATTGGCCAAAAAAAGTTCTTGAAATGGTAGCACCATCTGTTTTTTTTTTTTTTTACTCAGTTTCCCCAAGGAACCGATTATAGTCTCAATTGTTCAATGACAATAGGTAAAACAGATTCAATGGCATGCATGTTTGTATCTTCTCAGCTGAATTGATTAGTTCTGTGAACCAAACCTCCATTGAGATTATAATGGTCATATCATGTTTGCATTTACTCATGCATTGTTTAAGTGGGATTACTCCACGAAGCGAATGATTCAAGGCATCTTTTCACTTGAAAACCCAGATTCTTGCATCAATATGTGATTTCAGAAGTGTGTAGTGATCAATGGCAGGATAATAATCTTATCCTTGTTTCCTTCTTGATTTAAATAATGTAGCTGATAGAGTTGAATAGGATGGTTATAGTAGTACTAGAATGTGTCTACTGAGCAAATAAATTTACAACCAGCTTATGTTTACATGCTTTTTACATGTTATAGGAAGACATAAATCTCAAAACATATGATATCCAAATACATCATGCTGAAAATGTTTTTTCTCTGTAAACCTACTGACGTTTCTTTCCTCTGCAACAATGATTCATTCCGATAAAAAAGAAAATCCCATCATCTCTTATTTATTTACCACATTTCTTTGGACCATTGACTGTTTCAGGAATCGCTGCTTAGGAGACTCTTGTTTCCAAATCACAGGGTAATTTTAGGACAAGATGAACATGACCAAGCTTATTTCATTGAAGCCCGACTTTAGGAGCACTGATCAATTTGCAAGTGATGGCTTCAATTATTAAGAGGTCAGATAACAGAGTTTGCTTTTTCTTTTCTTTTTTCACCATCCAAAATTTCCCTCACTAAGGCATTTGATAGAATCATAAATTGGGTCAATCAACTTATAGTTACTATACTCAGGCAACGATCTACAAGGTGTGTCGGTCACATAGTTTTTTTCCTTTTCTCTTCCCCTTAAACTTCCATTGTTGTAGCTTGAGGCAAAGTTTGGAAACTTGTCTGTAATCCTTTTCCTTAGGGTCTGTACTCAGAGTTGAGTTGTCTGTGAGGTTTGTTTCGGCTTCATTTAGTAGTTGTGTGATAGAAGAAGGGATACCATCTAGGTTTCCCCAACCAATAAGTTCAGTCTATTCCCCCCAAAGCTTTCCATTCAATAGAGAATACAGTTCATTGGTGTATGTGTTGCCATATTTGTTGTTGTATTGTATGGTTTTCAAGTTGAATGCTATTAAATAATGAAGGAAGAACACCTTTATGCTATACTGAAATGCAGCTTGTCCATTTCTCAGCAACTAATGGTTGATCATCATGTGTTTAAACTAGCTTACACGCAAGAATTACTTTACAAACATTGTATATGTAAAACTTATTCATTCGGACAGAGAAAACGATGAATTCTTATGGGATATGAGGAGTAAATTTTAGGGACAAATCAGGTATCACAATCTACAATCATTAAAGCCTTGATTTTTATTGTTTTTCATTTTTTTTTTATATTAGAGGAAATAAATTTGGTTTTCCCCTATTCGTTATATGTTTACATTTAAATTTTATTTCACTCAATTTTATAATTTTTCAGTAAAAGAGTTTTTCATTAGATATTATTATTATTGTTATTATTATTTTTTTTTTTTGGCCATCCAAGAATTAATCTTGGTACATCGAGAATCAATCTCGGGACCTCTTGCTTATAAGCAAGGGTGATACCGTTGGACCAAGTGTCCGTTGGTAGATATTATTATTTAAGCAATAAATTATAGTTAAACAATATATATATATATATATATATATATTATTTTATATAAGTTATGAATATTTTTCCATTTAACTTTTTATTTTTATAATCTTCCTAATTGTTTAATAGTTTTCTCTTTCAATTTATTATGATTTATATTTTTATAAAATGGTTTTATGGATTAAAACTTAATAATAAATCACCTTGATGTTAAAATATTTTTATTTCCATTAAAATAATTGTTTTTTTAATGAAGAGATCTTTTTTTGAGGGGTATGCTATTTACATTTTACAAAGGGAAGTTTTATAGACACTACTATTAATATCTAAAACCACTAGTTATATTTTAATTTATTTATTTTTAAAAATTTATATTATATATTGTGTTCTAAAAATGAAACTAGATTTTTATTTATTTTTTAAAAAAACTGTAATTTTCTATAGAAATCTTATGCAGACAAATACCATAATATTTGTATAAAAATACCAAATATATATATATTTAAAAAAAAATCAAAGGTTATGAATTTATGATTTTACTTTAAAGTAATTTATTTTTTCAAAAAATATGTTTCTGTATAAAAAATATATTAGATCTTTTTCTGTTTTTTATTTCATTTATCCTTTTATTGTTATTTTATATAATAATAATAATAATATGACTTAATGAATAGATTAGCAATATTCGTAATTTTTTATAAATTAATTCCTCTCCATTTTATTTTTTTGGAAAATCTCATATAGTGGCGTTAAGCCCACCTTCATCATTAACCCAAAATAAAATAATAATTCAACATTTTATTACTGAACTAATTTTTTTTATAAAACATTGCAAATCGTTCAGCGTTTTATTAATGAGTTAATAAGCACATTCATACCTCAACTTTGGTCACTTTATAAATCGCTACCCAAACTTTACTTTTTAAAATTTTGTTACCTGTACTTTTAGACTTGGGGCAAATTGCTACCTCCGTTAAGTTTTTCGTTAAATATGGACGAAAAATGATATTACAACACATAATTGCTCAATAATTTAGAAAACTAAATATATATTTTTTTAAATAAAAAAAATAGAAAAATACAAAAAAAAAATTGGAAAATTAATAGAAAATATAAGAATTTTGAATATAATTTTTGTATTGAAAAAAAATTAAAAAAAAAACTAAACATTTATTTATATCTTATATTTTTAATAAAAATATTATATTTAAAACTCTTATTTTTCCTATTAATTTTCAATTTTTTTTTAGATTTTTTCTGATTTGTTTTAGTATTTTTTAAAAATAATATAGTTTTTAAAATTATGGATCAATCATATGCTGTTACGTTATTTTTCATCAATATTTAACGAAAAACTTAATGGATGTAATAATTTAATTTATGTGCAAAGTTTAAGTAACACTTTTTAAAAAATTAAAGTTCGGGTAGTGATTTGTGAAGTGTCCATTGGTAGCGATTTGGTTATTGAAGCCTTTATTAATTAATCAAATTTTTTACTTAGAACCGTATTTAGAATGAATATATTTTAACGTGACTCGTCTTATACGATTAGAATTTAGAACATAGACACATCAAGTATGAGATTTGGATTGCAATCTTACCCAAAAGATGCAACTATATGAAATACGAACCTTTCGAATTTCACAAAGAGCAACTTCCCAGACAAGTGAAGAATAAAGTTCCCACTGTTCTTGTCACGGATTGTCAACAGAAAAGCAGCATCTTGGTCGGGTTGGGGCCATTCTGCCGGAAAAGTTCAGTAGCTTGTTTCACACCCAAGAGCTTAAACTCTTGCCAGAAAACTAATTCAACCGCTCAATCCTTTCTCCTTCAAATGAACCTACTGCACTTGAGATCATTACATTGTAAGTGACCCAAACGATGGATTCATCGGACCTTAATTGCGCCGTGGAGGCGATCAAGTCAAGGAGCCTCCACCTCCACAGCATCACCTTCTTTCTCTCCCAACCCACCTCTGGTTTTTCCTTGGAGGAGGCAGATAACTCGTTGAGTGTGAACATTGACAAGGACAGTCGCCCCTTCTTCTCCACTCTACTGGCTGCGCTGATAAAATCCAAGACACCACTGGCGAGCATCGAGTTCCACCGCGTGGATTGGGAGCCGCAGCAGGTGAGTAACCTGAGGGAGTTTCTCGACGACAACGTTACCGTCAAAAGAGTCGTGTTCCAGAGGAACAGATTCGGCGAAGAGGGTCTGCTTCAGTTGTCTCAGATTCTTAGGAATAACAAACGGGTTAAGGAGGTTAGGGTTTCTGAAACGGCGATTGGGGCGGGCGGTGCTACTCAAATTGCAAATGCTCTAAGGGTGAACGACAGCGTGGAAGAGTTGCAGATCTGGGAGGATTCGATCGGGTCGAGAGGCGCCGAAGAGCTGTCGAAGATGATCGAAGTGAACTCTACACTGAAAACCTTGAACATCCTCGACTCCAGCTCGTCTACAGCCACACCACTGATCTCAGCAGTCTTAGCTAGGAACAGGACAATGGAAGTTCATATTTGGAGCGGGAAGAACAACGAGACAAGTTCGAAGGTTGTCGAGTTCGTAAATGACACCCTCAGAATCTACAAACTGGATGTTTCAGGTAATACCAGAATCCAGCACCATCTATCAAGTATTTTGTTTGAACGAATTTAGACGAGCATTAGTTAGTTATGATTTGGTTTGTCAGGAACATGTAGAGTAGCTTGTGCCATGGGAATGAACACGACAGTCAAATCACTCGATTTAACCGGAATCCGCCTTAAATCTAGATTTACTAAGGAATTCAGGTGGGTTCTTGAACAGAACCGGACCTTAAAAGAGGTTACTTTATCAAAAACATGCCTCAAGGACAAGGGAGTTGTCTATGTCGCAGCAGGGCTATTCAAGAACCAGAGATTGGAAAAATTGTATCTTGATGGGAATTGGTTCGGCGGGGTGGCTGTGGAACATCTGCTCTGTCCTTTAAGCAGATTCTCTTCTCTCCAGATTCAAGCCAACGTAACCTTAAAGTCTGTCACTTTCGGAGGCAGAAGAACCAAGATCGGACGAGATGGGTTGGCCGCTATCTTGCAGATGCTGACCACTAACGAAACCCTGACCCATTTAGGAATATACGAGGATGAGAGCTTGAGACCAGAGGACTTCATCAAGATATTCAAGAGCTTGGAGAGCAATGCCTCTTTGAAATACTTGTCACTCAAGGGGTGTAAAGGTGTGAAGGGGGAAGTGTTGTTGCAGACGATCATGGAGGTTCTGCAAGTGAATCCGTGGATTGAAAGCATCGATCTTGTTGGAACCCCACTTCATGTTTCGGGGAAGACAAACGGAATTCACCAGAGATTAGGGCGGAATGAGACTACCCCAACAGAGGCCGATCCTGACCTGTTCAAAGACATGCCTCTTGTGGTGCCCAAGAGCTGTCGCGTCTTCTTCTGCGGTCAAGAATCTGCAGGTAAGTAATTGATTATGTCGACTACATTGTTTTGAACTCTATTTGACAATCAAGAACTACTTCCTATCTATTTACAGGGAAGACTACACTGTGCAATTCGGTCGTATCACAGACTTCCGCTTCCATAAAGCTTCCATACATCGATCAAGTGAGGACGCTGGTGAATCCAATTGAACAAGCAGTGAGACACGGAGGGATGAAGATCAAGACCTTCAAGGACGATGACACGAAGATCTCGATTTGGAATCTTGCTGGACAGCACGAATCCTATTCCTTCCACGACCTTATGTTTCCAGGCCCAGGCAGCGCATCGTCGTTCGTCATCATATCGAGCTTGTTCGCCAATAGAGAACTGAAACCCCCTACAGAAGTAGAACAAGACATCCAGTATTGGCTCAGATTCATCGTCTCAAACTCTAGCCGAGCAGGACAGCAGTGCGTGCTCCCTAATGTGACCATCGTCCTCACTCATTACAACAAGATAGACAGATCATCCCAGAACTTGCAGGAAATCGTGAATTCAATTCAACGGCTGAAATTAAAGTTCCACGGCTTGGTCGAATTCCACCCGTCTGTATTCACAGTCGATGCAAGATCGTCGGCTTCTGTCAGTAAAGTAACCGACCACTTACGAAGAACAAGCAACGCAATCCTCCAGAGAGTCCCTAGGGTTTATCAGCTCTGCATCGACATGATGCAGATTTTATCGGATTGGAGACAAGAAAATGGTAACAGACCCGCCATGAAATGGAAGGACTTTGCCGATCTGTGCCAAACCAAGGTTCCGTCACTAAGAATCCGTAGACACGATAACAGAGAGAAAGTGGAGATGCGGAGGCGTTTGGTAGCGACATGTCTCCACCAGATCGGTGAAGTCATCTTCTTCGATGAGCTAGGGTTTCTGATACTGGACTGCGAGTGGTTCTGCACTGACGTTCTTGGGCAGCTTGTGAGGTTGGAGGTCCGATCAAACGGACTCATAAGCAGAAAAGAATTGCACAAGGTTCTGAAAGTGATTGGCAACTTAGAACCTGGAGACCTTGTCGGGATGATGCTGAGACTGGAATTAGGGTATGAACTCGACCCGTCTGATCCCAACTCCCCATTTCTGATCCCGTCCATTCTCGAAGAAAACCGAGGGCGCCCACAGAGGTGGCCGTTAACCACGAGCAATGATTGTCTTTTCACAGGCCGTCATTTTGAGTGTGACGATTCGAGCCGCGTGTGTCTCACACCGAGCACCTTCTCACGTCTCCAGGTCCATCTTCATAACAAGATCACGGCACTGACTCAGCAGCACGGAGCGACTTATCACCTCGAGAGGTATCTGATATCGATAAACATCAACGGAATCTATATAAGGGTGGAGCTCGGTGGACAGTTAGGGTACTATATCGATGTTCTTGCTTGCTCTAGCAAGAACCTGACCGAAACGCTTCGACCGATCCAGCAGCTGATCGTTCCCGCCATTAATGGAATCTGCAGTGGTGTCACGTTGACCGAGTATGTGATTCGTCCGCAGTGTGTTAAGAACCTGACACCTCCGAGGTACAGAAAGACTCAGTCTGTGTCGTTGCAGATGTTGAAGGAGGCTCTTCTGTCGGTTCCTGCAGATAGCATGTACGATTATCAACATACATGGGGTCAAGTGTTGGACTCGGGAAGATCTGTGTTGGAATCCGGGTTTGACTTCGCCCGTGACCTCTTGTCGGATGATGATTTCCGTGAAGTTTTGCACCGAAGGTATGATTCTCCCTTGTACCACGATAAGGTGTTTTGGCTGAATCACCCTCCGTTAATGATTTCATCGATTTCGTAATAGGTATCACGATCTTTACAATCTAGCGTCGGAACTGCAAGTCCCACCGGAAAGTGACCTCGAGGTGAATAATTCCTCTCAGGATGCAGTCGAACCTTCGTTTGCCGGAATCGCGAAAGGTGTGGAGGCAGTGTTAAAGAGATTGAAGATCATCGAGCAAGAAATCAGGGACTTGAAGCAGGAGATCCAAGGCCTTCGCTACTACGAGCACCGACTCCTCCTGGAGCTCCACCGCAAACTCAATTACTTAGTCAACTACAACCTGAACGTGGAAGAGCGAAAAGTTCCCAACATGTTCTACTTCGTCAGGACCGAGAACTACTCCAGAAGAATCGTGACCAGCCTAATCTCAGGCATGACCGCGCTTCGTCTGCACATGTTGTGCGAGTACCGAGGAGAGATGCACGTGGTCGAGGACCAAGTTGGGTGCGAGATGATGCAAGTGGATAACAGAGCGGTTCAGTTGTTGGCACCGTACGTATCCAAATTCATGAAGCTGATGACGTTTGCACTGAAAATCGGAGCTCACTTAGCGGTGGGGATGGGGGAGATGATTCCTGACCTGAGTCGAGGAATCGCTCGGATGGGTGAGTCTTCGACGCTCTTGGTTGGTGGGGCGGTGGCTGCAGGGGCTGTTGCGGCTGGAGCTTCAAGGGGTGGGAGTCGATCTAGGGATATTGAACAGGACCAGAAGGCGGCGCAGCAGTGGGTGGTGGATTTCTTAAGGGACAGGAGGTGTTCCAGTGGAAGAGACGTGGCAGAGAAGTTTGGGTTATGGAGAGTGAGGTATAGAGATGATGGGCAGATTGGTTGGATCTGTAGAAGGCACATGCACATTAGGGCTCATGAAATCATCGAAGTTCCCATCTAATTAACACGTGACCAAATAACAACGTGTAAATTATTCTTATTCTACAATCTACCTGGAATATGGAATGAATATTGATTTAACACGACCGGTCCGGACAGGCTTTGATAATTGATAGTGAGGGTTTGAACTTGGAACCACCTATCTTTCTGATTTTTAACAGTTTTTCACAAATAAAAAGATTTTAATGAGCTTTCTCAAAAGTCTGAAAGTCTAAATTTAAAAATAAATGTTTCGATAAAATTCAGTGTATTGAGTAATAACCTCAATGTGTATTTATATGTTTACTTATATTATTATTTATATTAATAATTGCACTTATATATTTAAACATGTTATTTAGAGTCATTACTGTATTATCCATTTTATTTTGTTAAATATTATTATTTTATGTCAAATTGTTATTCTGTTTCATTTTCAAACACTAAATTATGATTCAAACAAAAAAAATGAAAATTTAAGTGTCATATCATACCTAAAATTGTGTTTCTAGGTTTGAATTCAATTCATAAATGTTGCTCTAGGTTGAATTCTAAACCAGAAATGTTGTTAACAACATTTTTGGGTTCGAATTTACTGAAATTTTTATTTTTCAATTTAAAACGTGATTTAATATTGAAGATGAATAGGATGACAAAATAGTCTTTTTAAGAAGAAAAAAAGAATAATATTTAACGGAGAAATAGATGAAACAGTAAAAGTTCTCAAATAACATCATTTGCAAACACATGAAAAATATGTTTATACAAATAACTAAATGAGATAACATATGGATGTAATCGGAATATTTATACAATGCCCCAAACTCAAACGAGTGTCCTCACCAGCCTAACTCAGCTTGATTGACCAAAAAACTATGAAAAACAAAAAATCATATTGGACTTGAATAGTAGTACATCTTTGCTTAGCTGTGAGACCATTTGTAACACCCCAAACTTGAGCGATTGTCCTCAGTAGCCTAATTCAACTTGAACTTGTTGCTTATTTGGATTCAAAAAATGAAAAATTCATGAGTTATAAATTTATATTTATATGGGGTTTTAATCTGTTACTTTTCAATATGACATAGTATATCACAATTTACCTAATATATAGCAATAAATGAATGCTGCTTTTTTAATCTAGCATACTAAGAGAGGGTGACCAAAAAGACCCAAAACGTACACCGAATCGTCCCGTAGAAGATACCACATTCTTCACCAGGTGAAGTTAGTGCCAAAACACAAAGTTAGGGCAAAGCCTAACAGTGAATTACGAGACATGATTGAACAATAATTAAGAGCATGGAATCGGATTTCGTTATAATTGGAAGGTAAAAGCAATGCAGAAAGCAGTGATTCGTTGCGTAAAAAGCAATCCAATCCATGTCTGCTGGCTAAGTCACTAGTAAGTAGCATACATGCCATCGTCATCACATACACATACCAAAGGAGGAAGAAGAAGAAGACAGAACTTAAAAACACGAAACATAGTAGTTATTACACTAAGTCTGATTGATTAGTGTTCCATTCTTCTTGTTCTAAATCTGTTTGTCACCTGTGTTTTTTGAGTCAGGGTGAACACTCAGGAGAGCACGATCGGTCTTCAGAAAAAGGCCCGACTCCCATAAAACACACGGGACCGATTGCTGTTTGGCGTTGTCGATTTCAGATCTGAGCTTGAATTTCCAGAACTTGTCGAATTGGTATCAGCAACATCAAGCGGAAGCTTCATCTTGGCCAAAGACTCTGTAAACTGCTGCATGCTCTTCATATACATATCCACAAAGTCCTGCTGCACCACCTTCTTCTCCACCTCAACATTCACGGCGATCATCGGTTTTGTAACAGATGAATCACCACTCTCGGTTTGCAGCGGACTGTCACCACTCTGATTATTAGGAGACTTCACAGTCAACGGAGGAGCATCACAGGACTGAGAGCTAGCAGCAGACGAAACCCCATTGGTCGAAACACTGCTCAGAGGCGAATCAATCTTCGGAATCTGGATTGACTTCTCTGCCACATCATCAGAATCGATCTCGTTTTCTGAAGAATCTGAAGCAGTGATCCCGAAATACTCCGACACCATCATCTCGTTCTCGTTGGCGATCTTTGGGTCTGGGAACTCAATCTTATCCATTTCGCTCCTAACAGTCTCGGTTGCATCTGCAGTGGACGGAGCAGTGATATTCATGACTTCAGGAGATGCTCCGGCATATTCAAGAGATAACTTGACAAACCCGGATGGGGAATGAAACAGATCGGAGGATGACAGAGAGAATTCCTTCTCAAGCTTTCCGTTCTTGAGGATAACCTCGGATAAAGGCACCAAAGCGAAACCCAGCAACTGATCCTCGAGATAGTTCTTCACCCTGCTCATCATCCATAACTCGCATTTAAGCGAGGTATCAACCTTATGGACCTTGAGCTCCACATTGTCGTTGAAAACAGGGTTTCTGCCGCCACCATTGATGATCTTAGAGGAGACGGAGTTATCAGGATCGGAGGTCAGGCAGAGTTTGGCGTAGACGTCCTGTTTGTGGTATATGCAGATGTTGTGGATGTCCCTTGCTTGGTGGATGTACACCTGGAGAGACCCCATAGAGCTTTCCGGTTCACGACTGTTGCTCAACTTCGTCTCCTTAGTCGTGCAGGTGGAGATCGAATCCCCAGTCAAGAAATTTGGTTGCTGCTGCTGCTGCCTTTCATGATCAGGGACAATGGAGCTCTTGAATGAAGAAACAACAGATTGCGGAGAATCCATCCTGCCAAAGATCAAAAATACTAGATTGAAACCCTAATTTCGATCCAGAATTCAAATATTAAAGAGCATTTGACAGATTCCAGAATACAGAAATGGTTTAGACAAACCCTAAATACAGATAATCATCAAACCCTTAATACAGAAATTGAACTCCTATGTGCTGGAATTTGAGATATCCACCAAACAGAGCAGGAAAATATGCAGATTTCTACAATCATACATTAATTAAGCAGAAGAAGAAACTACCTTAGATTATGAGAAGCTAACAAACATAAACCCAGGCCAGGAGGAGATGAATGATGGACTAGCAAGAGAACCAGAGGGATACTAAAATTAAATTAACAGAGAGGAAGTAAAATCCTAGATCCCGAGAATGTGAAAATTGAAAATTCTCTTCCCACCTAATAATGGAGACAAATTCCCCCAAATCCCAAGGGCCCTGCAAAATTTAAAGAAATAAATCACCCACCTTTTACCATCAACAGTACAATAAAGGCGACAGCACCGGAATCAAAGGAAGGGAAAAAGGCAAAACCATACCCAGATTGTTCCATAAAGCAACCAAAGACTTACAATCGGCTTCGAATAATTCAAAATGCACATGATCAGCACACAAATGAACAAGAGATAGATACCCAAAAAACAACCGGACGTGGGAAAGAGGAAAGAAAACTTTACTCTGTCTTGCTTGACCACCAGTGTCTGCAACTCACGATCTTGGCCGAGAGAGAAACCAATTCAAGAACGGATCAAACTGCTGCTTAGCTTAAAGTGAAGCAGACGCTTGGGAATTGGGATAGCTCACTGGGAATTCTCTTCTGTACGGATTAGGGCGCCTGTACTGTCGACTCGAGGAGAACTCGGAGGGAGGAAGAGTCAATTAGTATTAGTAGTGTATCTTTATATATTTTATTTATGAGTGTATACTATTATATTTACGTAATTTATTTATTGCGTATAGTGGAGGTGAACAACACAAAATTGAGACATAATTTTCATATTATGCGTGTAATCTTTTATAATTTTATTAGAATTCTGCACGTACGCTATTAATTAACACCTATTGCTTATTAAAATATGATTTAATTAATTCTTAGAATAATATAAAAATAGTAAAAAATTAAACACAAAATTAAAAATAATATTGATGATGTAAACTAGTCTTAAATTGCAAAAAGTGAAATAAAATATTTAAATATTTTTTTTAAAAAAAAACTTCAGCAATTGAAATTCTTTTTAGTAGTGTTCTTGTTTTCGGTCGTTCCAGTATTTTTCTTAAAAATATTTAGAAATAAGAAATTTTATTTCATTATTTATGCAATTTAAGTTTAAAGGGTAAAATACTAGTTTCCCCCTAAAATTTACTCCGATTTTTAGTTTCCCCTTTAATGTTTAAAATTTTAAATTTTAGTCATAATGTTTGGAACAAATTAAAAATACTCTATTTCCGTCAGCTGGCCGTTTATTACTAATTGAATCGTCATGTGCGCGACATGTGATATTTTAAAAGATGGAAGTGACGAATTTGCCCTCAAAATTTTGCATGTTTGAACTCCTTTATAGTGATGGCAAAAAAAAAAGAACTCCTTTATAGTAATGTTCTTTTTTTTCTTAGGCAATGCAACTTCTGTAGCTTGAATGAGAGAATTTGCGGTCGAGACTGCACCTTGATTATGCATTCTACTCAAACAAGGCATATTTATGCTCAACATCACCATAAAACAACCTTAAACCCTGTCATAATTCATATATAATTCTGGTTTGTCACGGTACGAGGAACATAAAAAAAAAAACGTACTTCAATCAATTGACGAATTTAAACTCAGAGTCTATTGGAATTAAATAAGACCCATCATATTGATTTAACCATTTGAATCAAGATCGCGACTACATGAATCCCAGAAAATGAGATGAAAGTGGATAGAACATATGAACCCTAGATTAGAGGCTTACTTAATGGGGAAGGAGGCAGAAGGCGACCAACATGTCCTACAAAATGGATGACTGCAAATCCTTTGGGAGTTGGTTGTAAGCGTCGCGAAGGATGAAACTCAACTTTGTGCAAGCCATTGGGTATCTGTAGGGAATGGATAGGGATTCTGCAATTTCAAGCTTTGGGTACCTTTCTTGGGGATTTGATATCGTTCTGCGATTCAGAAAAAAGAGACATAAAAGATGAAAGCCAAAATAATCGATTTTTATGGAGTACTTGAACTAAAACATGAAGGAAAATCCAATATATTGTATGCACTATTAAAAAAATCACACCAATTTGTTTTACAAAGTCTAATGATGGAGTACAATTTCATGTTCTATATCTACATATAATAACAAACAAACCCGACATACATAAATCTAACCCTTCCTTGTTGCATTTCCAACATCCACGCAGACTAATAATCCCACCCCCAAACATCTTAGGAACTGTAGAAGACGACTAAGTAGCTTGCATCTGGGTTGAAATCGATTCGCTTCATTCAAATCTCATGTTCCTGCTGTGCTTCCAAAGAACTAGCTTTTTAGAAAATTGGATCCACAAGCAATACAGGAAATACGTCAGCTGTTGTTTCTTCCTCGAACCACCTTCTCCATAGAGTTCGTTCCACTGCTTAAACTCGTTCATCACTGACCTCAAGCTTCAGTTGGATTTCGCCACAACCTCAAGCTTTGTTGCAGCGACAAGGTTCGGTTGGGTCGCAGAGATCTGGCGGTCGGTGTTGCTAGGAATGTTGGTGTGGTCGGTGCTGCTAGGGATGTTGGTGCGGGATGAGAATATTGAGTGGTGTCTGCTTGCGACATAAAAGTGTCTAGTGTTGTTTCTGTACGTCGAAGCTGTTGCGGAACGCTAGAGCTGCTGCAAGACGCCGAGCGGTCGGTGCTACTAGGGAAGCTAGTGCGGGATGAGAAGAATGAAGAGCTAAAATGTCGAGAATAGAAGGGAAGAACACAAAAGCTATATGTAAACACCTAATTTTGGTCCGGGGTCAAAGTACCGTACGCGAGAAACCGAGTCGAGAAAAATCGAGATAGAAATATATATATGAAAAAAATAATATCCATATATATATATATATATATTCAACCGATATATTGAAACATGGCCTGATGGCCACATGACCATGTTTCTCTTTTAAACAAGTTGATATTATTTTAAAATAATAATAATAAAATAATGATGCAATTCTAGTATAAAAGGATGGCTTAGGTAGAAGAATGAGGGAAAGTGCGGTAAGCTACGGTGAGTTTGGGAGTGAAAGTGAAAAAAAAATAATCAAAGTGAGGTATTGGAGAAAAACTAAAGTGAGATTGAGTGAAAAATATCGGTAATTATCGGTTTCGCTTTCTTGTACGGTATTTAATCTCCGAACGATTTAGGTATATTTTCCTCATATTCAATATTGTATTTGTATTTTCTAATGTAATTGAAATTGAGGTTTTATATACATATATTATGTATATGTAATATTATATGTATATATATATATATATATATATATATATATATATATATTATGTATATGTGAAAACAAATATTTTCAAAAATGACTTAGGTCATTCCTAAACTTTGATGAAGGTTACAACTCGGTCCTTGGACTCTCGGGTCATTCTGGGATTTTATCGAGTGTTATAAACCAAACCAGAAAATTTTGGGGTCATTTGTGCAATTTTTGAAATATTTTCTTTAATTCAGCTCGAATTTTTTTAAATTTGCATTTTGATTTCTAAACTTTTCGGGACATTCCATGACTTCTCAAAGTGTTACAAATAAGTCCAGAATAATTTTCGAGTTATTTTGGAACTTTACCAAGTGTTACAAATATGTCCAGAATAGTTTAGGGTCAAATCTGTCATTTTTAAAAATATATTTCTAAATCAGCTCGAAATTTTAAATAATTGCATCTTGGTCCCTAAATTGTTCTGGACATTCCACGACTTCTCAAAGTGTTACAAATAAGTCCAGAATACTTTTCGAGTTATATTGGAACTTTACCAAGTGTTACAAATAAGTCCAAAATAGTTTGGGGTCATTTATGCAATTTTCGAAATATTTTTCCAATTCAGCTCACATTTTAATAAATTGCATGTTGGTCCCTAGATTTTTTTGGACATCCTATAACTTCTCAAAATGTGACAAATTAGTCCAACGAGCTTAATATCTTCAAAAATCATTTGTGCATGTTTTGACCTGTTTAGAATGACTCAAGAGTTAAACCATTTTTTTTAAGCACGATTAATTTTAGTTCTCTATTGTTTATTTGAAATTAACTCATAAAAAAAAATGTTTATACATGGTTTGTTTAATTTAAAGAAAATGCATGTAGTCTTATTAGGTCAAGCATGATCAAAACGGACAATTTGGATAAATTGAAAAAATAAATAAAAGCAAACTAAAGTACCGAAAGTGCGGATTATGAGCTCGCGAGCTTTTAAGACGTAATCAAACCCCCGAACTCGATTCTCTAGATGTAGACCTTTTTAAGTCCTAGGATGTTAGCTCCATGTACCCTAGACAATTTTAGGATTCCGATTAGCCTTTAATTAATTGGTGACAACTCTTTCAATTTTTCTGGTCTGGTTGATGACCCCGCTCGACCGGACCCGTCGCTCGCCAAGACCCGACATTTTAGAGCGAAATAAAAATAAGAATATTTTTCAAAAAAAGGGTCAGGGTAAGTCGGATCTGACGTCCGACACTATAGAAATTGAGGAAATTGACACACCAAGAACAATCATGTCCAAGCTTCAAGAATCAAAATCCACCAATCCAATCCAATCTATCATCACCTCGTCCAAGCTTCAGCTCCTGCATCAATCCATGTCCAAGTTGAATGCCACCGGGGAAGAAGAAAAGAGTTTGTAATGGATGGTAATTTTGTCATTTCAAAATGTAAAAAAATCACATGTCAAACACATGATGGGTCTTTCGTTTGAACTAAACGACAATTGAACGGAAATTGACAAATTTTTATCGAGTCCAAATATTATGACTAAAATTTCAAATTTAAAACATTAAGGGGGGATTTTAAATTTGGCTCAAACTTTAGGAGGCAAACTCGTATTTTACCCAATTTTTAATCTATTATTGTATTATATTATATCTTCATTACACATCACATGCGACAAAAACGGCGATAACGTGCAAGCGCGTAGCGCATCTTCGTAACACATTACATACAACAAACAACGATAATGTGTCCACTCGTAGCCCATTAGATATATTAATCATATCATTAATAGTAAATGAAAGGTGTATACTCAAATTATTAAATACAATCAAAGGAAATTAAGATGTTCATTTACGTCATTACTATAACAAAATTGAACATACACGCTTTGACACTATGTGACATTTAAGATGTACGGTTAACCAACTATCTCATAAGTTTGATCTTATAAATGAATGCACTCAGTATACTCTTAAGATACATTAACACGTTCACTATCATGTATATGAAACAACACTGATTATTACAAATCTACTGAGTCAATGTCAAAAAAATTCTAGTGGATTTTTTTTTGAAAAAATGAAATTAGATATATTATCTTTTTCCTTGCTTTTTTTTCTTTAATATTTGTAGACTTCATAAATAACAGTGTGTTAAGTATTATTTAAATTTTAACATCAAATATATTTTGAATTTATAGTGTCTATTGTTTATTTAACTATTGATGTACATATTCTATTAATGTGTATTGTAGAGATTTATTAATCTTTAAGTTTTAGGATTAAGTAATAAAATACTTGTACACTTTAAATTTAATTAAATACAAAAATAAAATTAGTTTACTTCACTTGTGGAAATACATGAAAGAATGTACACACAAACTAATTAATTCTAAATCGTTCTGGCTAAACCATATGCTAGAGTTTGTGTAATGCACAGGTTCTCCCGACTTGCTCTCTACAAAAATTATCATATTTTTTTCTAATAATCCTACAATTATTTTTACATAGATTGTTAACATAATATATAATTATCATAATATAAAATGTAATGTTACATAAATTAACATAATAATTGAAAAAAATAGTTAAATTATTTATGACTATTCAATAAATATATATATATATATATATAGGAATTTGACTAAATTGTATGCAATTGTGACACATAAGTTTTTGATGCATTTTCTTACCCCTAATGTCAAATTAATCAATTCTAATTGGTCCATGTCAACCATACAATTCTCATTCCTAAGTGGCATGCCATGTAAATCACTTTAAAAACTTTCAAGCTTTCTCATTCATTCTTAAGTTAAGTTACAAAATCATAATTATTTCTCTTTATTTCACATGTATATTTGCAATTTTGTGTAAAATAAATTTTATGTAATGGAATTTATACAATACCAAAATACATAATATTATATAATTTGAATATAAATTATGCACATAATAATTTTTTTATATTACAAATTAATTAATAAACATCTCATACCTTATTATAATTTCATTTTTAATATAAAATTGAACATGTGAACTAATAATAATAATAATATTAAAGTGAATCTTACTAAAATGAATAACTACTAATGATTCTAACATTTTTATAAGCATCTACCACTAATAAAAGTCACAAAAACATTTATAAAAAAAAAGTTAATTAGCATTGTATCAATAATTTTTTATTATTGATTCATGTGTTTTCAATTAATTTTATAAATAATTATACTTAATCTTTTTATTCTATAACATACTTTGTAGTATTGAAGCCCATGGAGTAGATAATATTATAAAAATGGTTAATGGTTAATGGTAAAAGTGCCCCCTAAAGTTTGGTCGAAATTTAAGAATCCCCTTAAAGTTTAA
Organism: Chamaenerion angustifolium; assembly: GCA_946814005.1. Taxonomy (NCBI): domain Eukaryota; kingdom Viridiplantae; phylum Streptophyta; class Magnoliopsida; order Myrtales; family Onagraceae; genus Chamaenerion; species Chamaenerion angustifolium. Next base: position 24,385,598 of record OX328270.1, on the reverse strand, counting down.
AATTTGAAATTTTAGTCCTAATGTTTGGACGAAATCAAAAATTCCCCCTTTCCGTCCTAAGTCCGTTTATTTGAAACGGTAAACTGACATGTGCCTAGCACGTGACTTGACTTAAATTTTAAAGACCAAAATGCCCTTAAGACCAAAATGCCCCGCTCCGTTGCCATCTCCAATCCCTAGAGCGAAAGGCTCCCGCTCTGCTGCTGATGAGATCTTCTCCCAATTCCTCGAGTCATCGCTTCATGTGCCTGACCTGACTCTGCCGCCGGAAAATCGCCATCTCGTCGGACTTCCCTGTCATCATGATAATGTGGTCGACTTTGAGTTGCTCCTGTCAAAAGATGGTGACGCCATGGGTGAACTCATCAGATTGGCGAGAGGGATTGGAGCTTTCAGGATCAGTTGCCATGGAGTTTTCGAGGAGAAGCTGCAATCATCGGTTAAACAATTTCTGCAGGTTTCAGAAGGAGCTTTTGGTGTTGTCGACGAAGAAGAGAGATTTAGAAGTCGTTTCAAAGGAAGGTCGGTCGATTGGGCATCGCGGTTGTTAGAAGATCCCAGTTTCGATTGTTTCAGGTAATATTTTGTTGATTCAAATGTATGAGCTTGATTTCTCCATCAACATCAATCTGAGAAAATCGAACATGAACGCTAAATCTGCAGATCAATGATGTAAATCAACAGATCAAGGTGTTCGATGTTTTTCCAATCACACATAAAATCTCGATTTCACCATTTGCAGCGAAGAATTCAAGAACGTGGAGAGTGAATTGTGTGCAATCGCTAAAGAAGTATTGCAAATCCTCTCGCCGTGAGCCCCACCGAGAGAGACACCGCCTCGCCTCTGACTTCTTCGTCCCTTGCATTGAATTTCAACTCCTCTGAAAGAGCTCTTGCTCTGAAAGAAGCAATTTGCACACTCTTGCTCTGAAAGAAGCTCTTGGCTGCCCCGCACGGGCGGAGTTTGGTGGCGGTGAAGGAGTAGTGGGTGGGTTTGGGCTTCGGGGATAGCGGAGATAGTTTTGACGAAATGGTGGGGAAGGTGAAGGTGGGTGTCGTGGTGGCGGAGGCCATTGGAGATGAAGAGCTTTTTTTTTGGCCAAAAGATGAAGAGCTACGAAGTGGAGGTTTAATGGAGTTTGGTTGGACAAGGTGTTGGGGAAGGCGCGTGAGGCTCCCATCTGGCAATTTTAAAAAATAAAACTGATTACTTAAATTAGGCCGTTGAAAACAATGCGGGGCATTTTTGTCTTTTCAATTTAAGTTATGGCACGTGCACGACACATGTTCAGTTTACTGTTTCAAATAAACGGACTTAGGACGGAAATGAGTAATTTTTGATTTCGTCCAAACATTAGGACTAAAATTTCAAATTTTAAACTTTAAGTGAGATTCTTAAATTTCGACCAAACTTTAGGGGGCACTTTGACAATTAACCCTTATAAAAAATACTAATGGCATGTTCTTTTCACGGAATGGAAAATGAATTCGGCTTACGGATTCCGTAAGAAGTTGTTCTTTTCGCGGAAGTGCAAAAATTTAGCTTACGGATTCCGGGCGGGGTAGACTTAGACATTCCGTGTGAAAAGCTCGGAATTCCTAAGCCGGGCGCGCTAGGAATGAGGAATAGGAGGTGAAATGACTGAAATGCCCTTACTTTAAAATTTATATTAATTCAACAATTTTATCTTAATTAATAATTAATTAAATAAGTTATTTTTTTAATTATTAATTAATTATATTATAAGTTTTTATTATTCTTAATTTTAAAATTAATTAATACAAATTATATTTATTATATACTATACATATACAAGGAGGGGCAAATATGTTATTTTACCACATTCCATTCCCTTTCCATATACAATTCCACCAAATAAACAACAGAATTATTTATTCCATTCCATTCCACCAAATAAACAACTTCATATTCTTATTTCATATTCTTTATTCTCTATTCCGTATTTTTTATTATGAATTTCATGAAAGAAACGTCCCGTAATAGTTTTAAGTTTTAACATATTTTAGAAATATTCATAATTTCTTATTATATAATATTAAATTAAATTTATCCTTAATTATTTTTAAAAATGAAAACTTAATGTATATTAAATAACTTATATCTATTTTATTATATATATATATATAATTATATATCGCGCAACGCTTCTAGTTAATAATATACAGAGAGAATTTAAAATAGATGGAACTTAAAGTAATCAGTTTACTGACTTAATTAGTTAATAAATGTGTCTTTTATGTATAATGTAACATGCTAGATATATTTTGAATTTATAGGGTTTATTATTTATTTAACTATTGATGTGCATATTTTATTAATGTGCATTATATTGTTTTATTAACTTTTAAATTTTAGGATTAAGTACTGAAGTACTTATACGCATTAAATTTTATTAAATTCTGAAAAGTTAATAAATAATGAACTCTGAAAAAATTAGTTTACTTCCCTCGTTAAAATACATAATCGAAAAATAGAAATTCAATTATGGTAGTTTCAAGAAAGTGTTTGTACTTAATAATATAGATTAATTAGCATCTTATAAAATGTAACATTACGCAAATTAACATAATAAATAAAAATAATTTTAAATTATTTAAGAATATTCAATATTAATATTCTAATAAGATAATCTTAATATATGAAATTTAGAGTAACTACTTCTAGTTGTGTAGCTAGTCAATACATGTATCTTTAATGTATAGGATTACATGTTTAATCTATGTGCAAATAGTTTACTAATCTTTTTTGTCATTTAAGTGCATATAAGTAAAAATCGTATAGTTTAAATAAATGCATATAAATAAAAGGCATGTAGTTTAAATTGATATTAATTTGAACATGTTCATACTTAATAGGGTTAATAGTCACAGTGCCCCCTAAAGTTTGGGCGAAATTTAAGATTGCCCCTTAAAGTTTAAAATTTTAAATATTAGTCCTAAAGTTTGGACGATTTCAAAAATCGCCCCTTTCCGTCCTAAGTCTGTTATTTTGGAACGGAAAACGGTCATGTGCCTAGCACGTGACTTCACATAAATATTATAGACCAAATTGCCATCTTTTCCAGCAGCAGGGCTCCTCCAAGGCAGCAGCAACATCAGCAGCAGGGCTCCTCCAAGGCAAATGAGAAGAAGCTTCCACAACATCAGCAGCAGGGCTCCTCCTAGGCGAGGTTCGATTCTCTACCCTCTCAGGCCTTTGCCATGACGTTTGCTTCCTTGAATGGTGGATCTGCATCTTCTCAGAACCATGACATGTCATGGGTTCAGCTGCTGCAGCCATGAGCTTCAATTACCCGAACATGCCGAGCAGTGAGACTCAATCTGAGCTCGATCGAGACACTGAGCTCTTCTCCCGTCCAAACATAACGAAGGCTTCGAGACATTGATTCTCAAACATAACTTCGAATTATATGATGTTCCTAGACATTTTCGTGTGATTCATGAGCATGCTCTGTTTTTTCACACAAACAAAAGGAAAGAGATCGCATCAATCAAGTCCTCGAAATGCAGTCTACGATCAAGACCTTTCTGCATAAACCTGCAGAAATAAGATGAACAAGAACATGAAGATGATGAAGTTGAAGTATGATTCAAAAACTTTGATGAGAGCTGCTGTTGGGTGTGATTCTCCATGATTGCAGGAACTAAACAAGAAAGCTGCGGTCTCTTTGTTCTTCCCCAGAATATGCTGTGGCTTTCGAATGGGATCTTCGTCTCCGCCTTGTATGGTGGTGGTTTGACGTGAGAGAGAGGAAGAGGGAGAGAGAATCGTAGAATTCATGGTCCAAGGTCCAAAGTCCAAAGTCCAAAGTATGGTTATAAATTACTTATTACAAACATCAAACACACGAATGTAAATAATATGATTGTAGAATTCATAAAATGTGTTGTAATGCAGAGGCTACTACAAATGCAGCAGCGTGAGGGAGTCACAGATCTTGCCCTAGTTGTTGTTGTTCCAAACTGTTGTCGTAGAATTCCAAACTGTTGTTGTTCCTCCTCCTCTTTCATCTTGCCCTAGTTTCTCAGATCTTGCTCTCTCTATCTCTTCCAGTGCTTCTTTCAATCTCCTCTCCCCTTCCTTGTTGCTGCTCAGCTGCAGCATCAGCCACGGCAACTCCTCCCTCGTTAGTACTATCTTTATCTGCATCGCTCCTTCTTTGGTGAAGATCCCGCCGTCCTCCGTTGCCACGTTGGCAGCTCCCCCCCCCCCACAGGATGCTGCAGAGTGGAGTTCAAATTTAAGGGCATTTTAGTCTATAATATTTATGTGAAGTCACGTGCTAGGCACATGACTGTTTTCCGTTCCAAATTAACAGACTTAGGACAGAAAGGGGCGATTTTTGAAATCGTTCAAACTTTAGGACTAATATTTAAAATTTTAAACTTTAAGGGGCAATCTTAAATTTCGCCCAAACTTTAGGGGACACTTTGACTATTAACCCTACTTAATAATATAGATGTACGACTCTTTTAATAATAGATTTCTTGCTTTTTATAAATAATGTTTAGTAAACTCTCATTTTGATACTGATGGATATCATATGTCGCTCGATTATTCGTATCCGTGACTTTGACCCGGCTAAAAATCAGGGCCACGTGTCTTATTATAAGCATAATTTTTTCTATATTCATTAGCATGGACTTCGTCATGACCACAATAATGAAATGTGGTGGCACCACGAATATAATGCATATACTCCTCCAAGCAAGAGACAAAATGACAGATCGTAATGACTATATTAATCTGGAAAATTTGGATGAGAGTGACATTCACTCGATAGAAAGTTATCATGATTTATTATATCATACTATTAGAGGACTTACCATGATAATGAACTAACTTTGGACCTAAATTAAGTATCTCTATCAATACTTAACTATTATCTCTTTGTAAAGAGATTTAATTTTGTATATATGCATGCCCTATTTGCTCTCTAAAAATTATTACTCAATTTTTTATCAAATAAAAAATCATAACTTTTTTTCTTGTAAATGCAAGAGCAACACTCAGATTCGAAACATGATTCATCTAAATCTATCTGATTCAGTATAAGTACTTAATAATTTAATGTATTTTTTAAAACTTATTAACTTAATGATTGCCAATGAAAAAAAGAGTTTTTTTTACCCATCTATACCTCAAATAAACAATATTTAAGATAATATCTTCAATTTTTAAACAAATACCAAAGTATACCTATCTGCGACTTTCATTCACGGGTGGAAAAACAACCCGTGAATGGGAGTCGCGGGTGGAACTAATGAATATTTTTTGAATTTTAAAAAAAAAATTATAAAAGATTTGAATTTAGTAAATTATTTATGTAAATAGTTTTTCAAATATTTGAATTTAACTACTCCTTAAATAAATTAAGAATTGAGGTTTAATTATTTTGAATTAACGACTTATATTAGAAATATTAATTTTGGGCAAGATTTATAATTGATTTGTTATTATCATTTACTAGGTAAAATCTGAATTTGAAAAATTTCAGAATTAATATTTTTTTAGATGGACAATTAATTATTTAGTTTTTTAAAAATTAAGAGATTTGATTAACTTATGAACGTAAAAATGATTATTAAAAATGATTCAACAAATTATACATATATATTTTACATATTCAATATATATAAAATAAATTATTAAAATTGTGCAGCTTTTCATATAGTTTTGATAATCATTTTATTAAATTGTGCAGTTTACAACAAATATTCATCTGTTCCACTCGCGACTCTCATTCACGGGTGAAACTAATGATACAGTTCCCCCCGCGAAAGAGAGTCGCGGGTAGAACGGAAGGAAAGAAAAAAAAAATACCTACTCGCGACTCTTATTCAGGGGTAACTTTTCCACCCGCGTATGGTAGTCGTGGATAGGTATACTTTAATATTTGTTTAAAAATTGAGAATATTTCCGTAAATATTATTTATTTGAAGTATAGAATGATGAAAAATTCTGAAAAATATATTAATTTAGTAGTAGATAGCACCCACCAATGTGGACTTCAAGGTGTTGTAAGTTTGTAACATTGTTACAAAGCTTTTTTTGGGTACTATTCTAACAGAATTGATTTTTTATATATAAATAAAAAAACAATAAATAAAAATTGTATCAACTGCATACTACTAGTACTACTACTACTAATAAATAACTAAAAATTGTCCTATTTTTCGTTCTGTTTTCATTTCATGATAAGGCACGGGGGTGTTCTAGATATTTACTAGAGTCGCATATAACGGCGGTTGTAGCTACACAACGGACGCCGTCCCACGTGCTGACGGACTGCCAAGTGCCAAGAGAGCAGACGAATGAGTGGAAGTTTGTGTTTGAGTGCGCTGTTGAATTGATTATTGCATGAAGGAGGTGGGGACAAACAACAGACTGACGTCATTCCAAAGCGGCTGCTCCCGGAGATAAACACCGTTCAATTTAGTGGAAAGGCCGAAAGGGTTCAAAAACAAAAAGGGATTTCCTACTAAAATAACTACTGTTTTTTTCTCTCCAACAAATAGTTATTTCCTCTACGTAGATTTTGGAACCAAACGTGTGACGCTTTCCAACGAACACTTGGTATAACGGTATCACTATTTCAATTTATTTGGTTTAAAGTGTAAAATTATTTTCTTTACAATATTCAACATTGAAGATATTTTATTGTTTTTAAATTTCTAAAAAAGGTAGCAAAATATATTAAATTGTCATTTATATTTTAACATCTGATTATTTGGTTAATTCGTTAGTAAACAGTTAGTTTTTTTTGTTAATCATTTTTTACATAAATTTTTAAATAATTATTTTGACCTTCGTATATGTTTCGTCGTTCATGTGATTCTTCTTCTTCCATTAGGCATCGATCCATTTGTCCTCAATTTCACACTAACTAGTTGCTGAACTAACAAAAGAAATTGTTTTAATTGAAACCCAAGATTAAATAAATTATATATATATATATATATATATTAATTTGACTATTATCTCTATAACTAAAATACGTAAATCTTTATCATGTTTAGTTGTCAAAATGAAACAATTTGATTGGTTGGTGAATTAATTTTGTAACCTTCGAATATGTGAATTCATTACGTGTACATCCAGAAACTCTAGAATTCTTCCAAAACTTCTAATTCATTCACACAGTACGTTACAATGTTTTCTTCCAAATTTCTTATTTATTATATTTATTTTGTATCAAAATGTTACTATTTATTGTCATACAAAAGTATATTATTTTTTTAGATATTACCAACTTAACTATAAAATTAAAGTAAACTTTTTTTTTAATATTTGTATGTTGCCTTTAAAAATAATTTGAATAAATTTTACACAATAACCCTGTAATATGAATAATAACTTCAAATTAAAAAAATATTAAATTAACAATTACAGCACAGAGCGCAGATCAGACATCTAGTTCATACATATTCCTAATCAAACGTTATATTTTATTCATATCATGTTGTGTATTAATAATGCACATATTACAATTATTAGTAAAATTTATATTTAGTTATCTATATTGTCTCTCTCCTTCTCTCTCTCACTCTCTCTATTTATATATATATTAATTTGACTAAATATCCTATAATTTTGACAAGTAATCTTTTAACACAATTTTCTCTATCAAAGTGTCATAATAATTTAATTTGATTGGTCCAAGTAAAAAAATAAACAAACTACATCAATGACATCATTCTCTCACATCCACATGGACACTCTAAAATTAATCAAAAGCTCCACATTCAATTTCAAAATATGTTACATTTATAAGTATGTCAAATTAAATTTTGCGTTCAAACAATAGTAAATTGCAAATTTTACACTTAACAATTTACTTTGAAAAATTACACAAAAATTAAGAGTGAAATACTTAAGTAAAAACACTACATGTTTTTAAATGTAAAATATTTTGAAATAAATAAATGATAAACAAGACTTATGATATATAAGTTATATTTAATATATATTTAAGCGTATTTTATAATTATAGTTTAGCTTAATTAACTTAAAAATGAATTAAGTGTTGAAAGTACATAATATTTATAATAGACAAAATGATAAACAATAACATCTAAGTTAATTAAAAAATAAAACAAATAGATAGTAAATGTATATTTTTTTCGCTAAGAATTAAAATATATAACTATTTATTTGATTTTGAAATTAAAAACAAAAAAAGGTAAAAAGAAATTAAATTTTAAACAAAAGTTCTAAATGTGTACACAATCATGTTTGTTGAGAATTTTTTTTTTGTAAAGAAAATTATAATACAATAATATTAATTTTTTTAAAATTAAGTATATAAATACACATGTTAAATTTTCATTTATGTAATTATAATTATAAAACTAAATTAAAATGATACTTTTCATAAAGTTTTGTAATATAATTATTTAATATTGCTATTTAGAAATTGCTATTATATTTGAAGTAAATTTATATATATATAAAATATAAAACTAATAGTATTCTAAATAGTATATATGCATATACAATTTATTAAGTTATGTTTGTGTATATAATTTTTACATATTTTTAACTAAGAAAACAAATAAATAAGAAATAATTAACTATTACTAAATAAAATATAAATAACTTTTTTTATAGTGTTATTACTAAATGAATTTAATATATATGTAATCAATATACTATATATATAATATAATAATATAATTAAAAATTAATTTGATTTGATTTATTTTTGTTAATTAATATAATAATTTAAATTTTATATTAACTATATTTATATAACGATAAGTCATATATTTGTTATATTATGCTCAAAGTGCCCTTATCTATTGTAAAAAAAAACATCCTTAGTAAGGAGTATATTTTCTAAGTGCACTCCTCTTAGTTATTTTTCGTTTTTCTAATATTAATTTTTAAATAATTAAAAGAAAAAATATATTCTAACTTTATGTGCGTGTCTCGTGGTGGGTCCGGTTATAATTCAGTTTATCCTAAGGTCTTGTCTTCATAATTTCAAAGTGTAGTTTCAATCATTTGGCCAAAAAAAAAAAAAAGTGTAGTTTCAATTTGAAAGCCGAAGCAAATAGTTAAATTAGTGGGGGAAATCATGGTAGGTCCACTTTTAGATTTTTTTTTTTTTTTTGGTAAATGCTGAAACAAAATCATACAAACTAGTCTACTCTAGAGTTACAAGTCTAGTCTTAGTCACACCCATGGTATCCAGTCTAAGAATCGCTACAACACTCCTCGGTGGTTGATCCAACTCAACAAAGGTTGATTCTATGTTGACCGCTTCCTTAGCCAACATATATGCTGCTCCGTTTCCTTCTCTGAACACGTGCCTTAGCTTCACTCTCCTGAATTCCAGCATCAGTCTCCTGCAATCACAGATAATAGGGGTTAGCGGTCTGTCTTCCAAGTTCTCTTCTAGAATCATACCTATCGCCTCCTTAGCATCCGACTCCACATGGAGGTCCTGAATTCCCATCTTCCTTGCCAATATAAGCCCGTCCCTTATCCCCCATAACTCTGCGACCAAGCTATTCGTTATGCCTAGTCTTCTTTGAGCCCCTTTCACCCAACCACCTAGGTGGTTTCTTAGGATCGCTGCACATCCTGCTGGTCCCGAATTTCCTATCGCCGATCCATCTGTGTTCAGTTTGGTCCAACCAAACTCTGGTGTAGTCCATCGAACTTCGAGCTCCGTCCCACTCCGTGCGTGTTGTGACTTCTCCAGTGCAATCGAGATTTCTCTTACCTGCGAAAGTGTTAGACTCACAATATCTCTATCCAGAAATTTGTTAGTGAAAATGAACGAATTTCTGTTTTTCCAGATAAACCACACAGCAGAGGAAAAAATCAAACCCCATTTCATCCCCTCGTGATGCTCCCTATCATCATGACTGTTAGCTTTCAACCAAACCGCTAACTGGTTATCATGAAAATCTATGTCACCCGGAATACCAATATCCAACCAAACCTGCCTAGCATACTGACAATCCCGCAGGACATGCAGGGTGTTCTCTTCAAATAGGCCACATATTTTACAAACGGGATCAATATCCATACCTCTCTTCCTAAGCATGCAAGCAGTAGGTATACGATCATGATTACACAACCACAAAAAGTGTTTGATTCTGGGTAAGTTTTTACCTTCCCAGATCCAGTTCCACTTACTCTGATCCTGCTCGATGTGGTTGTGCCTTTTCTGGCTGATACTCCTATGAACCATGGCTACGGATGGTGTACATGTCGGAGAGCCCCACCATACCTTCCTATCTTGACCCCCTTGGCCTATACTCCTTGGAGTCGCTCTTATCATCTCCACAATGGAATTCGGGATCTGGAGTGACAGGTTTGAAATTAACTCCTGCAGCTTAAGATCCTGCTCCTCGAAGCCCAGAGGACCCTGCACCATACTACGCAAAGAGTTAGGGCCAAACCATTTATCATACCAGACGTTAACGCTAGCTCCGTCTCCCACAATCCACCCTAGTCCTTCCTTCAGACAGCTCCTCCCATTTCTCAGAGCTTTCCAAGTGACTGATCCAGTCTTCATCTCCCTCATGTTTGGCATGAAGTACCGATTCTTAAGGATACTCGCCCACGGAGCCTCCGACCTCTCCATTCTCCAGGCTAGGTTAGCTAACATGGCATTGTTTCTTTCCCTGGTCTGTGTCATTCCTAGCCCCCCTTTATCCTTTGGAAGAGTTACCACTTCCCAGCTCAGGTGGTGCATTTTCTTTCTCTCCTCCAAGGAGCCCCAAAGAAAGTTCCTGTTCAATTTATCCAACTCATTGCAAGTATAAGATGGGAGATTAGTACATTGCATATAATAAGCCGGAATCGAAGTCATAACCGAGTTAATAAGGATCCCACGACCCGTGACAGATAGAAGCTTAGAACGCCAACCCGCAAGCTTTGTCCGGACTTTGTCCAGGATGAAAGTGAATGACTTCACTTCCTTACTCGACAAACTCATAGGGAACCCCAGGTAATTAGACAGGTTGTCCACTTTAGTCAGGCCCAACAACCCCGCCAACTGGTTAGTCGACTCCGTGACCATGTTTTTTGAGAAAACCACTTGCGATTTCTCAAAGTTAATTTTTTGGCCGGAGTTTTCACAGAAAATCTGTAAAATCCTTGTCATCGACTGACAATTGGCGAACGAGGCTTCACCCATAAGAATCAGGTCATCAGCGAATAGCAAATGCGATAGCTGGAGGGCCTGCCTGCCTAATTTCAGGGGTTTCCACTGACCTCTCTTAACATCCTCCTCGATGAGGAAGCTAAGAAAGTCCATGCACAAAATGAAGAGGTACGGGGAAAGGGGGTCCCCCTGCCTAAGTCCCCTGGAAGGAGAGAATGACTCCAGTTTGCCCCCATTCAATAGAATGGAGACAGAGGTGGAGCAAACGCAATTCATAATGATGGATATCATCTTCCTAGGGAAATTAAAGTGCATCAAGGTTTGACGGATAAAATCCCACTCCAATCTGTCATAGGCTTTTTCTAAATCCAGCTTAAGCACCATGAGCCCCGACTTACCCTTCTTATTAGCCACAGATCTCAGGACCTCCCTAAGGATCACCACATTATCACTAGCACGTCTACCAGGAATAAAACTGTCCTGAAAAGGGGAGATCAGATGATGCATATATGGACGGATCCTATTGACAATGACCTTAGAGACCAGCTTGTAAGAAGTGTTACAGAGGCTAATCGGCCTGAAATGCTTAACCATCTCAGGATTTCCCATTTTCGGGATCAAGCATAGGAGAGTATCATTCATGTTCGCAGGAAGCAGGCTGCCCGCAAAAATGTTTTTGATAAAACCACAAACCGAATTTCCCACAATGTCCCAATTTTTTTGGTAAAATATGGGGTGTAGCCCATCAGGGCCCGGGGCTTTCAAGGGCCCCATCGTCTTAAGCGCACCCAACACTTCACTCTCAGAGACCACACGGTTCATGGAGTTAGCCATATCAGGAGATAGGGTCACCGGGGGTTAAATTCCAGATCCATGCCAATCTGGACTTCACCCTTACCCGAAGTGAACAGATTAACGAAAAAACTTTGAAATAGACCCTTAATCTGACTCGGATCATAGACCCATTGTTCCCAAGGATCCTTTATGGCTCTAATTTTAGACCGATTTCTTTTCACTAAAGTGGTGACATGGTAGAATTTGGTGTTCCTATCCCCGTCCTCAATCCATTTTGATCTGGATTTAGCGGCCCAAAGCATCTCCTCATGATTGAGGATAGATGCATACTCCGTCCTCAACTCTTTTTCTCTGATGATATCAGAGGCATTGGGGCTAATGGTGATCCTCTTTTGAGTAACGTCAAGTTGCTCAAGGATATGGGTTTTTCTCTTAAACACATTACCAAACACCCTCCTATTCCAAACTCTGGCCCTAGCAGGGAAGATCCTAGTAGCTTCCTGGTGACAGTTGACCGCTCTATCCCAAGTTTTAGACACCAAATTTTTAAAGTCCGGGTGATCAAGCCACATAGGCTCACATCTAAAGGGTCTGACAGATCTATCCAGGTCCTCCTTATTCAGTTGAAGCAGAAGAGGGCAATGGTCCGACTTGACTCTAGTGAGGTGGGAAACCTTAGCATTCGGGAAATTTACAATCCACTCAGAATTAGCCACAATTCTATCTAGACGCTGCTGGACAAATCTATTGTTTTTGCACATTTTTGCCCAAGTAAACTGGGGTCCCGAGAACCCCAGATCAATCAGGCTACAATAATCTAACATGTCCTTGAATCTATTCGCCCGAGTCCAATCTATCGGCCTACCCCCTTTCTTCTCATCCTGGCTAACCACGTCATTGAAATCACCTAAGACTACCCAAGCAATATTCATGGCATCCGACACCGCTTTCAAGTTATTCCAAAGATATTTCTTTTCTTCTACATTAACACTAGCATATATAGCAGACAACATCCAAGTCAGATTAGTGGTGTGTACCTTAACCGACACATGGATCTCTTGCTCAGTAGACCCCAGGGCTTGAATGTCCAAAGTCATTGAATTCCAAAGGATTAGAATTCCACCACTTAGACCCCTAGCATCCACACTTTCAAATTTGTCGAATCTCAGCTTTTTTGTTTGAGCTAGTATCTTGTCCCCATTGATCATCGTCTCTGTCAGTATGAGCATATCCGGATTATATCTGCCCACCAAATCTTTAACAGTGTTAATAGCAAGCTTACTATCTAAACCCCTACAGTTCCAAGCAATAATTTTAACGTTACAGCAATTACTATCCAAATTTGAATCCCCCACAATGGTAGATCCTCCTAAATTCAGCATATTTGTACTAATCATAAAAACAATAACAGAAAATAAACAAAACACTAGAGCAGAAAATACTCCCTCCGTCAGTGATCCCCCCTGGGCTGCACCGAACCTGATACCACATCCCAACTTGGTCCACCTGAAATCCTCAATGGCGATCTACTCCTTTTCCTATCTGAGTGTCTCCTGCTCGATTCTTCTCGTACCGTCTCCTCCACCATGTTGAAGGTTATGTCGAGCTGGGTGCAGTTAAATCTGTCAACTTGCTGCTTTACACAGTTTGTGATTTCCTCTCCTTGGTTTCGATTCGTGGCCGTCTCAGCACGCTCCCATTGAGCTTGATTAGGATTTTTCCTTAATATCAGTTCCATCCCTGTCCCAATTGGGCCATCCCCTCCTTGTTCCTTCTCCTTACCTGACTTACGCATCTGGGCGTCCTGATCCCGCATTCCTTCTCCTTTGTGTTTTCTGTCCCCAACCGAGCTTAGATATGGAAACTTGCATGGGCCTTGCTCCGGCCCACTTCCCTTGGCCTGTTTCTTGAAATGTAGAACTGGCCCGACCTCTTCCTTTGATGGCATGTTACTCGGCCCACTTCTCTTCTCCTCCCCCGTTCGGCCCACTCCCTTCTCTGATATTTTAATCATCTCTGTCCCTGCCATACTCTTCCCGTTCTGCCCAGCTTTCCTCCCGATGAAAGCATCTGCACTCCTCTTCCCCTGCTCCACTGGTTGTCGTCCCCTGCCTCCCTGCCCGTTATGTTCCCCGATCTGGTCGTTGCTCTCGATGCCTTTGTCCCTGGCAGCCGACGGTTTCGTGCCCCTTCCCGGCGGCCTTCTCCGAGCTTGAACCAGCATCCACGGGCCATAGCCACGGTAAGCAGCCTCCCCTTGGTCCTCCATGCCCTCCTCTAGGCTGGGCTGATCCATCCTCGCCTCAGGTTGACCACTTGGTCTCGCGTTCTCCGTCGTGGTCTCCTCGTCGTGCCCCTGTTGGTTCAGGTACGGTTTTTCCTTTCTCCCCCCACACATCTGTTTTTTGTGGCCGATCCTTCCACACTCAAAACATAGGGATGTTATTCCTTCATACTCCAAATCGAGATGTAGATTGTCAATTTTAAGAAACAGGGGCAATGGATTCATGAGATTCATTTGAATGCATAGCCTAGCGAACTTCCCCCTTTCACCATTCACTGTGGCCAAATCAATCTTGAGTAGCGTCCCCAAACTGTTTCCAATCTTTTGAAGTGCTTGCAACTCATAGTATTCAGACGGTAGCATAGGGATACGCATCCAGATAGCCGCCGCCGTGAACGATGCCTTAGCCGGTTGGAATTTAGGTTCCCACATCCGCATTGTTAGGAAGCTTGCATTAACAAACCACGGTCCTTCCTTTAGAACCCTATCTAGGTCCACTCTGTTTTTGAATGTTACTTTGAAGAAACCGTTACCTAGGTCCATCATGTCAAAGGGATCCGAAGTTTTCCACATTAGTGTCAGTTTCCTCAGTAGAAAACGATAATCCACAGACTTCCCAAATAGTTTGATGATAATATCAAGAGCATGATTCTTGCGCATTGCCATTTTTTCTTCCCTGGTGAAGAAGATCTTAACACAATTGATGTCTGGGAATTCATCCACCTCTTCTTCAATGTCATTCAGCAGGTAATCTTCACAATAAAACGTTCTCTCGAATGCACCGGGGATTACCCCAGTTAATTTAGCTTTGTATGATGGTTTTTGCTGACAATGTTCCCTTTCAGGCACTTTTAGATTAAAAGTGCTTTGGGAGTATTATGAGAATTTTGTTTAAAAGTAAGCATAAAAAATTAAATATAAAAAAAAAAATTCGAAATAGGACATACGTGCTATATGGGGTGCGGGTTGAATCACAACTCGCATCTTAGAGCAGCGTGTTGAGGATAAATTATGTATCTACTAAACAAATTAGAATAAGTAAATATTTTAACTCTGATTCAATTGAGGTAAAAAAATGTTAAAATTGGACTCACGGATTGATCATACGCCTTGCCCTAAGTTGAGCTATGAAAAAATTTAACTTAAAAAAATCTAACTCAAACTTTGTAAGTTCAAACTCAACACGGTTAACAATATTTATGGCGAAAATAAATTATTTACCTACTCTAAAAATTTTGGATTTTTTTTATTAGATGTATATTTAATTTTTTAACCTAACATCGTTTGTCTTATAATTTGACCGGATTGATAAAATGCATTAGTTGAAATTTTAATTATATACATACTCATAAAAAAAAATAAAAAATTACAGTGCATAAATAATTTAATTACGACACAAATGACGCTAATTAGACGTTAATTTTTTACTTTCAAATTGACTGTATAATACGATACACAAAAAAGCTATACATACATACATATATGTATATATAGAGTAGATATCTATATATATATCTATATATATCTATGCATTATATATATATATATATATATATACATATATGTATGTATGTATACATATATGTATGTATGTATAGTTTTTCTGTCTATCGTATTATACGGTCTGAAAATCAAAAAGCAATATTTAGTTAGCGTCATTTATGTCGTAATTAAATTATCTAAGCATTGTAATTTTTTTTGAGTAAATATATAATTATTTTGTTCATCTAATGCGTTTTATCACTCTGATTAAATTATATGATAAATGATGTTAGGTTAAAAAATTCAATATATATATAATCCAAAACAATAGAGTCGGTAAATAATTGAATTTTGCCATAAATATTGTTAACCGTGTTGAGTTTGGACTTATAGAGACCGAGTTAGATTTTTTTATGTCACATTTTCATATCTCAAGTTAAGAGAGAGCGTATGGTCAATCCGTAAGTTCAATTTTAAGATTTGTTTTACATAAATTGAATCGCAATTAAAATATATATTTACTCTAATTTTTATAGTAAGAACATAATTTAATTTTAATTAAACATTATGCCGTAGGGAAAAACAAATATAAATTGACCTCAACACGCTCTACTGGGGTGCGAGTTGTGATTCAACTCGCACCCAGGGTATCGCATAAGCCTATATTTCAATTTTTTTTTTGATATATTTATTTTTCAATTTTTTTTCTTCCATTTTACTTACTTTTTGAAAAAAAACTCGTATTATTAGTATTCTTTATTTCAAGATACTTCTGGGATTTAAACAAAAAAAAAACTTTTGTAATTTCTTTATGAAATATACGTAATTTAAAAAGTAAATATCAAATTGATCAATTTTTAAAATTATTTATCAAACTATACTAAACCAGAGTAGACATTTTTCTTTTATCCACGACTTAATAGCGGGTAAGAGTGAAATTAACTCTTATACGTAAATGACAATTATTGTTGAAACAACAGTATTAATTAATTTTAAAAATATTATTTGGAATACCTTAAAATCAGATAATTTAGAAATATCAGTTGTTCAATCGATCTTTTAGTTATTTAATTAATTTTAGTAAAACCATATGTAAATATTGTTTTTTTTGCCAAAATCATGTAAATAATGTTTAATCACATTATTTTGTTGTTCAGTTTTATTGTAAATAGGTATTTTGTAGGAATTCGGTTAAAATTGAAAAATAGCAAATATGCATGAACGGTTTATTTTTTCGTACACACCTTTTAATTGGTGTTTAAGAGAAAATTTATACGTACACGATAAAAAAATTTGTTAAACCGGAATTATTTCATCCATAGAAGTTGAAGAGTAATCCAATTTCCACTACGATTTGCGGGGAAGCAAATTTTCTACCTCCAAATGATATGCATCGCAAAACATCTTAAATCTAACAAGTATTTTTTACTGCTAATGTATCCTATCAAAATCTATTGCAAAGGAGACAGAATTAACAAATTATATATCTTTATAAATTTAGTTAGTATTTTTTTTTTAAAAATCAACTAATAAATTGTAAAAATATTCAAAATTCAATTAATAAAATATATAATTAACTTTTCTTTTTAATACTTTTTTTTTAAGCCCTTGAGTTTTTTTTTTTCTAACAGCGACACCGTTTTTCCCGTTACGAGAAATCGAGAATTAAGATCGCAGAGAAGCTAGGGTTTTCTACTCTTTCAATGAAGCTGTTCTCTCATGAGTCTCATCTCGTCGATCGTCGTTCATTGTGATTCTCGCCATATACCATCGTCTCCTTTTCATTTCTTCGGACCTGTCCTCTCCTGCTCTGTATTCTCAGTTTGCATTTCCCTCAGGGCAAGGTCCGTCCTACTTCCTATCGACTTCAACAATCGACGTCTCCTCAGGTGTGTTTTCTTCCTCTCTGCGCTGAACTCCCAAGTTGTCGTTAAAAAATTCTCTCGCTGTTGTTATCTTGTTCATGCTGATCTCCGTTGCTCTGCTTTAATCAGTCAATCATTTCTGGTTCTTGTAGGAAGATATTCATTTTTGGCTGTGTAGTTAGGGTTCGTTCTGTTGATTCTTTGTGTCATTGGTTGCTTTTATTGATGAATCCAGCTAATTGCAAGTTTGTTTATTGATTAATGGACCCCTTCATTTCCTGTAGCTGCATCAAGTTCCTCGCTGCCTCTGCTTTTCCTATAATTACATAAAATCCTCAGGTTTAGGATGACATATCTCCAACTAATTGCGATGTCTGTCCTTAGTAGAAATGTTGGTCTGAATTTCCCAATTGTCTTTATTGAGTAATCCTGTGTGTTAATCCACTCGACGGGTAGGCGAGTTTTAGTTTTATTGGATCATTGACAAAACAATACTGATTTAACCTAAACAATAATAATGAATCAGCACATTTATTTATTTATAATAATCAGAAAAAGGTTATGGTTAGTGTTGTGACTTTAGAAGGGGAGGATTTAATTTGGGATAGCAGTATACATTTTTTTAAATAAAGACTTATTCTTTAGGATATAAACATTATATTTGGTTTCTTTTTACTATTTACATTTTTATTGCTAAAACAACTGATACTCCAATACAGTACACTGCTCGTCAGATATTTTGTGATTATCTTTTCTTTATTACTTCTACTTTGGTGGTTTAGTTTAACTGAACTCGCATGTAATTGAAGCCAGTTTGGATTGTTACTCTCCTTCGTGTTGGTTCATATTTTGATTAATGTGGTTGTGGCTGTTCCTAGGATCTCGTGGTAGTTGATAGCATGACAGCATTCGGGAATAAATTTCAGAAGCTCATTCAACATCATGTTTTCTCTGTTACTCGTGGTGGTAATTGTAAAGCATCCACAATAAGGCAATTTCACAGTGCAAGAGATGGCATTAACTCCAATAATGAAGCTTCAGAAAGAAGTAGGACAAGCAATCCTAACCGCAAAGAAGGTGGCCCTACCTTTCCTCCTCCAAACAAAGGTTTGAGAGGTCACTGGAGGTCGGATTGCTCTCCACAGAATAATAGATCAAATTTTAAGCAAGAAACAAGGAAAAATGATATATTTGGTGAAAAGAACTTCAATAATAGTGGCGATAAGTCTCCAAGAAGAAGCACAAGCCATATCAATAGTAAAGATGTTGATGGTGAGGAGAGGATGGATCATTCCCCACGAAGTAATCTATCGGATTTTAGGCGGGAAAGGATGAAAAATGATAGATCTGACAATAGTTTCCTTGAAAAATTCATGTTGAGCTCTGACAAAAAAGTCGAACAAAATTCTGTTGCAAAAGCACCTAGCTATGGAGGAGGAAACCTCAATGCAAAAAATGAGAAAATAGTAGAAGGCAAGGTACCAGCGCCTCCCGAGGATGCAGAGCAGATATTCAAGCAGATGAAGGAGACAGGTCTAATCCCAAATGCAGTTGCAATGCTAGATGGGCTGTGCAAGGATGGTTTGGTTCAACAAGCCATGGATCTGTTCCGTACGATGCGTGAGAAGGGCAATATTCCTGAAGTGGTAGTATATACAGCCGTGGTAGAAGGTTTCTGCAAGGCACATAAGGTTGATGATGCCAACAGGATATTTAGGAAAATGCAGAGTCTTGGGATCGTTCCAAATGCATTTAGTTACACGGTTATAGTGCAAGGTATGTACAATTGTGGTAGAGTTGAGGATGCTGTTGAGTATTGCGAAGAGATGATAGATGCGGGTCATTCCCCCAATGTGGCAACTTTTGTTGGATTGGTGAATGAAATATGCAGCAGGGAGAAGAAGAATCAAAGAGGTGTTGAAGCAGCGAAAGATGTGGTGAACAGGTTAACGCAGAAAGGGTTGGTCATCAATGAGAAATCTGTTGGTAAGTTTTTGGACAAGAAGGCTCCCTTCTCACCCGAACTGTGGGAGGCCATACTTGGACAGAAGACTTCCTCCTCCTCCTCCTCTGTGAGAGTGAAGTAGTGCATCATTTCATTAGAAGAGGTAATCTATTGCCTTCAATTCATCTTGCTTATAGTAGATTCTGTGTTGCCTGATACTCATATGATGATACCATATCTTATCATCTAGCAAGTTTTATGGAGTGGGCACTGAGTCTATCTTAGGCTAACTACTAATTACTATTGATTGACCCGTTTTCCAGCCTTGTTGTGTGTGGTTCACAACTTTCTTTTGAATCTTGTTGGCCTCGAGCTATAGACTTTCCTTCTTCGCCACCCTTGAGCAACTGCTCCGCAACTTCAGTTGGTGTGACATCATGCTATAAGGGAGGGAGTGTGGCAAGGAGACGCTTGAACAGATCACTGTTTTCAAACTCATGCGACTCTCATGGATTCATATGAACCGTGTGATGTATGAACTTTTATATAACAATATAATAAATATTTAATTATACAGTTTTATGGGTTAATTCACAAGTCAAGAAGTGTTATCCAAACACGATCTGTTTTTGGTGCAAGTTGAATGAGTCCGTGTCAAAATGACAATGTCCGATGAGCAACACTGTGTTCGATAAATCAGTAATCTTAACCTCCCCGTATCTAATAAAAAACAACTAAATAATTATAAATTTAAAAAGGTAGAACTATTTTACATAGTAAATATATATTTCACCATTTAAAAAAACTAAAGAAAATGACCGTGGCTGTAGAGGTCGGTGTGCCTTGATTAGAGTGGGATAATTTCTAACACTGCAAATTGAAAGGCTGAACATGGGCGGGCCGGGCTTGAAGACAAGATCGATACCGAAATTTCAGTCCTGCCTTCTGGAGGACCGAGAACGAGACCGACCTCGGCAAAAAAAAAAATCGCTCGAATCAGTCTTTCTTGACTCGGGTCGGTCTCGGTCCTGGACCGAATTTGCCCCCCCAAAACCCGAATTTGTCCAAATACAAACATCATTGGAATCAAAGTAACAAACATACAAAGTACAAATCAAATTAACAAATCAACCAAGTAATAAACATACAAAGTTCATTTTCTCCCAACATTACAACAATACAATATACATTAGTGGAATCAAAGTTTCCGTAACCATTGGAGGGTGCGAACTTGGAACATCGGATTCTAAATCATTCACCACAGTCATCTACATAACCAACATTTATAGTAATTACTTATATATCAAATTTTCGGTCAAATGTAATGCAGAAATTAGAGCACCATCTCAGTCTCATATATCAAATTTTCGGTGCACCATCTAAAGTTTTAAATACTGTCAAATTGAAGAGCCTAACGGCTAACACTACATAATATTGTCAAATTGATGAACCTACAGTTTTTTAACATAATCAAATTGATCGAAAGAATTGAAGAACCTATAGTTTTTTAACAGAATCAAATTGATCGAAAGAAAGAAGCAAATTGATACACCTTCGATGGATACAGTTGCATTCGAAAGAAACAAGCAAATTGATCGATTACTTTCGATGGATGACGAGATGAGACCGACTGGAGCTGTAGAGAGCCGAGATTGACGGAGCTGTGGAGAGCCGAGACCGACTGGAGCTGTGTGGAGACGACGCCGACTGGAGTTGTGTGGAGACGAGACTGACTGTTGCTGTGTTGACTGTTGTGTGGAGAGTGGAGACGAGTCTACGAGTTCGCACTTCGCAGGATATGAGGATATGCAGGATGGATGACTGCTGCTGTGAGTCTGTGACTGGTGCGTAAGTTTTTAGGGTTTGCATAGTAACTTCGGTCCGAGCCGGTCCTAAACGGGCTTTCGGGAAAAAAGCCCGAGACCGAAATCGAGTCGACCTTGAAGAAAAAAACCACTCGGTCTCGGTCCTAGTTGAGCCGGTCTTGTTGGAAATTTGGTCCAACAATCTTTTTTGATCACCCCTAACAAATTGTAAGCTTGATTAGAGTCGGATCATTTCTAACACCGTAAAAATTGTAAGATTTGTATTTATATATATACGAGTTTAATTTTCATTTATTCGTATTTAAGCAACTCTAATATGTTTAGATACTATAACTGATGTGTTCAAGTAATTTTGATTTTAAATATATGTATAAATAAGATTAAATGTAATTAATTATGTGTGTCTATTATATTTAAATTACTTTTATATTTGTTTCTGAATCAAAACTTATAAAATTTAAATTTTGTGTAAACAAAAAATTATGAAACTTTTGGAGTTTTTGACGTGCATATATGAGGTGTTTTGTTGTTTGTCCAAATACTTAATTAACAATGCATGATGGCGTTTAATTTGTTTACTAATCATGTTGTATTAATTTTAGGTTTTAAACACGTTTTAAACTTATATATTTATACAATAAAAGATACAATATGATACGATTAAACCCAATAAGAATGAATTACCAACCCTGACCTTAATCAAGCGACCTCGTCTGCCGCCAGGCTATGCATTAGGCTATGGAAAACTAGAGGTATTAATTTTGGACATAACAGTGACCCACCCATTTATTGAGATTATTACAAGCTGACATTTCCTCTGTTTATTTGTTTAGGACTATTTTAGTAATTATTTAATTGTTAGGTGTCTTTTTGTATATTTCTGTTGTTTTCATTCGGTCAGATTGTTTAAGGGTTGTTTTGTTATTTCCGAACTCTTTAGGGTGTAATCTGTTTTAGTTATTTTTAGGGTTTTATTTAAGGATGAGGAATTACCAAATGAAGGAATTGATTATGATGATTCCCAAGTCTGCTCTCCTTTTCGTCTGCTAGGGTTTCTCTTCTTCTTCTGTGATTTGTCTATCATAACATCCAGTTTTCATCATGGTATCAGAGCCCTGAGGTATCCTGCCTCTTGTATTTCGATTCTGTTGTTGTTTTTGATTGATATTGCTTCTTTGTTTGGAGTCCTCGGGTTCTTGTTCCAAGGTCTTGTGTTGCGGTTACTGAATCGAAAATCAATTCGTTTCCGACTATTCGTTTGCAACTCCTAGTTGTTGGTGTTATTTTGAATCGGTTGGTTTCCGACTATTCGTTTGTGACCTTAGGAGTTCCTTTGTGACCCTCTGCTTCCGATATATTCTTTTCTTGGGGACGTTCCTTGGCTTGCGAAAATTGAAACGTGAACCAACTCGCCTCCTTCTTGAGAGGTATATTTCTTCCTCTATTTTGTTCTTCGATTGTTCAAATCTGGTGGTTTCTTCATGGTAGAAATAAAGCCTGTTGAGAAGGCAGACAAATATTACATTGATGAGGTAAATCATGAGGCTATGGCCAAGGTAGATTTTCATCATCCTTTATACCTTCATCCGAGTGATAACCCTAGTGTAAATATGATTTCGATTACCTTGACTGGTCCTGAAAATTATGTGATGTGGAGCTGATCTATTAGATTCATGTTGCTAGGAAGAAATAAATTGGGGTTTGTGACTGGTTCTTGTATGCGTAAAAAGTTCGACCCGACATATCATCACCTTTGGGATAGATGCAATGCCGCGGTCCTTGGTTGGATAACCATCTCTATTGCGAAAGACCTTGCAAACAGGATGATGTACACTGATAATGCATTTCTCGTTTCGAAGGAATTAAAATAACGTTTTGATAAGGTCAGTGGACCAAGAACTTACCAATTACATATGGAAATTGTCATGACCAAGCAAGTACTAGATTCTATTTCAACTTTTTTTTTTCAAAATTAAAAGTTTTTTGGGTTGAATATGATGCTGCATGTGCCCTTCCTCATATTGAGGGAGAAAATTTCAAAAAACATATTAAGCACAAAGAAAATCAG
Source organism: Chamaenerion angustifolium (assembly GCA_946814005.1). Classification (NCBI taxonomy): domain Eukaryota; kingdom Viridiplantae; phylum Streptophyta; class Magnoliopsida; order Myrtales; family Onagraceae; genus Chamaenerion; species Chamaenerion angustifolium. The sequence goes on along the minus strand of OX328270.1, from coordinate 24,362,189 downwards.
AGGTTGTTTCAGTTTCTTATGGGGTTGAATGTGAATTATGCTCATGTTAGAAGTCACTTACTTCTTTGGAGTCCCTTACCTTCGGTAAATCAAGCCTATAACCTTTTGACTCATGATGAAAGTCAAAGGGGTATAGCTTCTGTTTTAAATGCGATTGTGAACACAAATTTTGGAAATACTTCTGTGATTTTAAATAAGCCAAAGGGAAACCAGAATTTGGAATGTTCACATTGTCACAAAAAGGGGCATACCATAGATCAATGTTATTCTCGGGGAATGCCAATGATAATTGTTTTAATTATAAGGAACAGTTAAAGGCAAAAGGAAATGGTTCTAAGGTCAATATTGCCTCCTTAGGGTCTGGTGATGTTGATCCTCCTTCTATGCAAATTACTTCTAACGATCCTTCTATGAGCTGTGTTATGTAAGGTGGAATAACATTTACAAAAGAATAGTTTGATCAGTTCCTAGCTACAGTTGGGAATGCAGGCATCACTGCTTCGGGTGCAGGTGCTACCGTTTCCGTGGACCATCATGCAAATACGGCTGGTATTCTCATTAATTCTACTTCCTTAATACATAGTGAATATTGGATTTTGGATACTGGGGCAACCAACCACATGACCAACAAAGATGATTGGTTAGATGGTAAAAGGGTTGTCCCTGGAACCAAAGTTCAATTGCCCAATGGTGGTCATTCAGAAGTTTGTGGAACTGGAAATGTCTTGATGGATTCAAATAGAAAATTGAACAATGTTTTATACCTTCCTGACTTCAAATGCAATATGTTATCAGTTTCAAAGCTTACCAGAGATTTGAACTGATGTGTTCGGTTTTATCCTAACCTTGCAATCCTACAGGATCTCTCAAGTGGGAAGGTCTTAGGGACTGGTAAGGAAGAGTCAGGATTGTATTTCATCAGATTGCCATGCAAGTCTGTTGGATCTGCTGTTTCTTGTCCCTTGGTTAATAATATCATGTTATGGCATATGCGATTTGGGCATGCATCAATAAAGGCATTAGAAAATATTGACTACTTGAATCTGTCTAGAAATAAGAGTTTGGAAATAGGTCACTGTTCGGTTTGCCCCAAAGCAAAGATTGTAAGAAATCCTTTTCCTGTTTCCTATTCTAGAGCAGATGCTGCATTTGACCTTGTTCATGCAGATGTATGGGGTCCTTTTCACACTTCGACTTATGATAATAAACGTTTTTTTTCTGACTCTTATTGATGATTTTTCTAGAGTGACTTGGGTACATTTGATGCAAATTAAGTTAGTGATATTGAATAGGTTTGTTGTGATGATTGAGACCCAATTTGGAAGGAAAATAAAATGTTTTAGAACAGATAATGGTGGGGAATTTTTTAATGAACATGTTAATGCTTTGTTCCATGATAGAGGAATTGTTCATCAGAGTAGTTGTTCATATACCCCACAACAAAATGGGAGGGTAGAGAGAAAACATAGGCACTGCTAGAAATGGCAAGAGCTTTGAAATTGCAAGGTCCTGTTCCGAATATTTTCTAGGGGAATTGTGTTCTTACTGCGTGTTATTTGATCAACTTGATGGCCTCTAAGTTGTTGAATGGTAAGAGTCCCTTAGAGATTTTGAGTAATAAAAAACCCAAAGTTAATCACTTCAGGTTTTTGGATGTTTGTGCTATGCAAAAAATTTGGTTGTGACTGACAAGTTTGCCTCTAGAGCTATTCCATCAGTAATGATGGGATACTCTGAGACTCAAAAGGGTTATAGACTCTATGATATTGCTGAAAAGAAATTTTTTATAAGCAGAGATGTTCAGTTTTATGAGAGTGTTTTTCCTTTTGAGAATTGTGAACTTGAACAGATGCCCATATTTTTTTAGAACTATACTGAGGTGGACTCCTGTGATGTCAACAGACAATCATATTTGACTGAGGAGGATGACACCTTTGCTGTTGCGGATGTTCCAGGTGATGAGTTTCATATAAACTCTGATGGAACATTGCCACATGATGAGTCAAACATTGACTCTAATGGATCCTCTGTGCAGAATGCACCTTTGATTGTTGATTCTGCCAGACCAAACACGAGCAGGTCTGGAAGGCCTCCGATTTGGAGGAATGATTATGATATGTCTAATTATTCGCATGCTCATTCAATTGACAAGTATGTTTCGTATGATAAGTTGTTTGATTGTTATCGAAGTTGTGTTGCTTCAATCTCTAAGCTGGTCGAACCAGAAAGGTTTTCAAACGCAGTCCAGGATGAATCTTGGGTTCAGGCCATGTAGGAAGAAATAGATGCTTTGGAAGAAAACAAAACATGGGATATAATGCCTCTTCCACAAGGTAAATAAGTTATTGGATGCAAATGGGTTTACAAACTTAAATTTAAATATGATGGGAGTTTAAGCCGATATAAAGCGAGGCTTGTTGCAAAAGGCTATAATCAGAAACATGTTGTGGATTATTTTGAGACTTTTTCTCCAGTTGCAAAAATGAATATTGTCCGTATTGTGCTTGCCTTAGCCTCTGTCTATGATTGGCCTTTGTATCAAATGGATGTGCATAATGCTTTTCTACAGAGAGATTTAGATGAAGAGGTTTACATGTGTATACCGAAAGGTTTTTACAATGGAAATGATAAATCCTTGGTTTGCAAATTAAAAAAATCTCTGTATGGTTTAAAACAGGCTAGTAGACAGTGGAATGTGAAGTTAACTGATGCTTTGATTAAGGTTGGGTGCAGTCAGTCGAAACTGGACTATTCCCTTTTTACAAAACGTGATGGAAATCAATTGGTTGTTTTGCTTGTTTATGTGGATGATTTGCTGATTTCAGGTAATAGTAGTAAACTTGTTGCTGAATTGAAACATGTGCTACAATCTAGTTTCAAAATGAAAGATTTGGGTGAATTGAGATATTTCTTAGGTATTGAAATTGCTAGATCGAAAATGGGCCTTGTTCTTAGCCAAAGGAAATATGCTCTTGAATTGATCTCCTATGTTGGTTTGTCTGGTGGTAAAGTTGCTAAGACCCCCATGGAAGTGAATCTGAAATTGACAAGCAGAAAGTATGATGAACATTTGAGTATTAACAAAGATGAAAAATCCCTACATGATGTCATCCTTTATAGGAGACTGATAGGGAAGCTGCTTTATTTGACTATAACCAGACCAAATATTTCTTTTGTTGTACAACACTTGAGCCAGTTTATGCAGGACCCGAAGGAATCTCATTATGAAGCTGCAATGCGAATTGTGAGGTATATTAAGAAGGAACCCGGTAAATGTATTTTGCTATCCAGTGAATCTGATCCTAGATTAATTGGTTACTGTGATTCAGACTGGGCAAGATGTATAGAAACTAGGAAATCTGTTACTGAGTTTTGTATTATGCTGGGTAAATCATTAATTTCTTGGAAAGTCAAGAAACAAACCACAGCTTCTAGGTAATTTGCAGAGTCTGAATATATGAGCATGGGATCGTCTGTGTCTGAAATAGTGTGGCTTAGGAATTTACTCAAAGAACTTGATTGTGAACAATCTGAACCGGTTACCTTATTATGTGATATTAAGGCAACAATTCAGATTGCAAACAATCATGTTTTTCATGAGCGAACCAAGCACATTGAGATTGACTGTCACTATATTAAAGAGAAATTACTTGACAATATTTTGCAACTTCAACATATTAGAACATGTGAACAATTAGCAGATCTGTTTACAAAAGCCTTGGGAACCTAGCAGCATCATTTGTTGTGTAGTAAACTTGGAATGAAGAATATATATGGAGGACAAAATGAGTCCGTATGATTGTTTTTTGACAAGAAGACATTCCATATTGAGGAGAAGTTATTCCAGCTTGAGGGGGAGTATTGAGATTATTACAAGATGGCCTTTCCTTTGTTTATTTTTTTAGGACTATTTTAGTAATTATTTAATTGTTATGTGTCGTTTTGTATATTTCTGTTGTTTTTCATTCAGTCAGATTGTTTAAGGGTTGTTTTGTTATTTCAGAACTATTTAAGGTGTAATCTGATTTAGTTGTTTTTAGGGTTTTATTTAAGGATGAGAACTCACCAAATGAAGGAATTGATTCCGATGATTCCCAAGTCTGCTCTCCTCTTCGCCTGCTAGGGTTTCACTTATTCTTCTATGATTTGTCTATCATAGCATCCAGTTTTCATCACCATTTGTGTTTGGATCAAACATTTTGGACTCGCGGATCAATTTGACACAACCCGTCTAATCCGTATAAACTAAGGTTGATGGTTATAGTTACGATATAAATTTAAAAATCTAGTACAATTATGATATTTGTTATATTCACACGTACCCTAACCACTACCAACCCTAAACCCTAACTCCATCATCTCCCATACTCTTGTTTTTTTTTTATAGATAAGGTAACTAAAAAAACTAATTGGGTGACGAGAAGCTCACACTCTAATCCTTACTACAACATAATAATTAACTAAGTTTTATTGTCCTCGAGTAGACAAAACCCACAACATCATTTTTGATAGCGTTTGTTGTTTCTGTCGGTGGATTTCCATGGATAACGTAAATTTAGCTCTGATTAATCTCCATAGCTGCCATGATGTCAGCAACCACATTTGCTTCTCGATAGATATGTTGGAACTTCATTATGTCGAACTGCAGCATGAGTTTCCTACAATATGTAATGATGAACATTAGTTTAAGATTTGAAGAATTTTCATGAGAGATAAGCTTATGGGCATCTGTTTCTAAGTGAATCGATTTTAAACCGAGATATTTTGTCAGCATTAGTCCATCTCTAATGACCCAACATTCCGCTATGAGACTGTTGGAGCGTCCTAGTTTCCTATATAAGCCCGTTATCCATTCCTCCATATTATCTCTTATCACTCCTCCTGAACCCGCATGATTCATATTTGCACTAGATGCCCCATCTGTGTTAATTTTCACCATCCTTGCTCTGGAGAGAGCCATCTAACATCAATGGAGATAAGAGACTTAGAGTTCTCAATCAATTGAATAGCATTTTGATGAAACCTGGTCTGAGATAAGGAAAGCTCGAAAATGGAAGTATTTAAAGTTTTATCTTTTAAAATAAAGAATTTCTGTTTTTCCAAATATTTCAAATAACATAGGGAAAGAACAGACCTCATTCAATTACTTGAATAGGAGCCCATAATACCTGACAATCAAGCTTGATCCATTCGTTCAAAGGTAGATACGCTGACTGAGCCACTTTTGTCGGCCAAATAAAGAAGTTTCACATTTTTTTTATGCTCACACCCACGCAAAATGTGATTGATGCCTCCACTTTTGTTTGATAGATTCTGCAGATATCTCTAATATCACAACCCCTATGATTTAACAATTTGCAAGTAGCTAATTTCTTTTTGAGACACATCTAAATGAAATACTCGATTTTCAGAATTGTTGTAGTTTTCCAGATCCAATCCCATTTATTATCGACCTGGCTATTACTACTGTGACCCGCTAAAAGAGAATAGACAGAAGCAGTTGTAAAATCACCTGACGTAGAGAAATTCCAAATTAGTCTATCCAAAGATTCATTTGTTCGGTCACCTAGAATGCTCAGCAACTGATCCAACATGATTTTAGGAAATTTAAATATAGTTCTATATAGGTTCCACTCGGCATTAAGAAAGACATCACTTACCATTAAGTTGTTTTCCTCATGCGAAAGTGGACCATAGATAGAAGAACGCAAGGTTTTATCACCCATCCAAACATCATGCCAAAATTTAGTGTCCCTACCATTTGCCACCACCCACCCAACTCCTAGTTTAAGAGTATTCATACATTCGTTAATTGCTTTCCAATTACAAGGAGTTTTGTTCGAAGCTGTCAAAATTGAGCCATTTTGCCTGAATGTTCTTTGTCTAAGAATCATGGTCCACATGCTCGTTTCCTTTTTCAATCTCCAAACAAAACTACCCAACAAAGCTTTAATTCTAATTGTTGCCGATTGAATTCTTAGGCCCCCAAGCTTTTTCGGTTGTGTAATTTCTTCCCAGCTAATAAGGTGAATTTTCCTCTTCTGGTCCGTGGATCCCCAAACAAAATTCATGTTTATCCTGTCCATTTATTTACAAACTGCAATAGGAAACATAGTACATTGCAGGTACTCACCAAGGTGAGTACCTGCCATTGATAAAAGATTAGCTCTCCAACATGAAAGTGTGTTCTTTACTTTATCCAGGATAAAGTTGAAAGAATTTATTTTTGAATTAGTCAATTCAAGAGGGAAACCCAAATAAGACCCAAAATTTTCCACCATCTTGAATGATAAAGCTTTTGACAAATCGTTCTTTTAGTACCTGAAACATTTTTGGAGAAGCAAACTGCTGACTTACTTTGGTCGAATTTTTGGCCTGAAATTGCACAAAACGTTTCCAAAACCGAGTTGATGCAATTGCAGTTTTCAATAGTTGTCTCTCCCATGAGAATGAGGTCATCAACAAAAAAAACAGGTGGGATAGATTCAGACTACCTCTTCCCACTTTTATTCCTTTCCATTGACCCTGCATCACTTTGTCATCAATAAGAAAAGCCAGCTATTCCATGCACAAGATGGAGATATATAGGGATAGATGATCAAAAAGTATCGAGATTACCCCCATTAAACAAAATTTCAATCGAATAAGTACAAATACAATTCATGATCAACCTAATGATTTTAATAAGAAATTAAAAAAATTGAAGAGTACTTCTGATGAAATCCCATTCAATTCTGTCATAAGCTTTTTCAAGGTCAATTTTAATCATCATGCATCGTTTTTGCCCACGTTTATGCTTAGAAAAGTGGAGGACCTCACTCAGTAAGACCACATTGTCGGATCCCCTTCTCCCCAGAACAAAACTAGTTTGAAAAGGAGAAATAAGATTTTACAAGCAATGTCTAATTCTGTTTACAAGAATTTTTTAAATCACTTTGTAAATAGAATTACAAAGACTGATTTGTCTGAATTGAGAGACAGAATCATGGTTACTATATTTTGGAATCAGGCACAAAAAAGTTTTGTTCCAACTTGTAAGAATAATTCATTTTTCAAAAAAACTCCCCAACAACTATAGTAATAGAATTACCCGTACAGTTCCAAAACTTTGGGAAGAAAGCCATGTGTAGAATTACCCGAATGCTTTAAAAGGTTTAAGATCCGAAGTAGCTTTTCTAATTTCTTCCAAATTGATAGAATTGTTTAAACGACGAACTTGGAAATCAGTTTAACAAGTTCTCGAGTTGTCGGGGTAAACATAAAAATGGAAGATGAGACATTGGAGGTTGTGAAAATATTTGAAAATAAATTTTGAAATTCCTCCTTAACAAGTTTTCCATCAAAAATCCAATTCCCAACCGAGTCTTTAATAGCCAAGATCTTATTCATTTTTCTTTTAACCAAAGTAGAGACATGGTAAAATTCTGTATTTCTGTCCCCGTCACTAATCCACTTGGTTCGAGACTTGGCAACCCAAAGTTTTTCCGGATAAAGTGCTTAACCGCCTTGACAGTTGCCGAATTTCCAAATCCTCTAACGTTCCACACTATCGATCTCATGTGGGCTTTTCCGGAACCATATTTCTTGATAGTTGTATTTGATTCATAATTAATATGCTATAAACACGACCAATCCAATTACATCTGACTAATAACATCTAAACTCATGTTAGTTAACTCACATTGACACTCACTTCCTGGAGTTAAAGCAATCTGGCTCCCTTGACACTCATCCAAGGGAATTCTTGACTTCCCAATTTTCCTGTGTCCCTGACCTTTGAAAGAAACATCCTTTTTGCTTCCTAATTTTCCAGAGTCCCTAGCCTTTGAAGAATTTACAAAAGGAGTTAAATGGTTTTCTCATTAGGACAATAATTATTACTAATAAGAGTATGCTTCAATGTGTTGTTAGTGGAGTTTAGATATTCCTCAATTGTCTTAAGCTTGATGGGCCAAACACTCGAATCAACTTCAAGATTTGTTTTTGACTGGGCCAAATCCATCTCAATTCATGTCATCCCAGCAGATATCATCCCATCAGAGGTCAGCCCAGTAGAGGATCAACAGGTTTCCCGATGATTGGGGCGGTTCTAGGGTTAGTGTTCTGATGTTGGTTTAATATTTTCTCCGGTACCCTTACCGGTGGCTGACCACCATCCAAGGACCGTATCCACGGTTTTCTTCCGTCTCCTCTTCGTTTGAAGCCTTCCCGTTCAAGCTCCTGTTTTGATTAACTTTCTCCAGGTATGTTTGATTTTTCCCTTCCTCTTGCATGAAGGTCGAATCATCCCATTTTGTTGTGTGGTTTATCCTAGGTAACTTTGATTATAGATTGGTGGGAGTTTTTTTTCCCACAGTTGTTCTCTCTGTGTCCCACCATACCACAACCGAAATAGATGGATGACAATCCTTCATAGACAATATCCAAATGTATATTGTCGATTTTTATGAAAATCGGTAGAGGTTGAGTTAGGTTTGCCTGAATGCAAAAATGAGTGAATTTGCCCCGTTCCCCATTGACAATCGCCCAATCTATTTTCAATAGAGTTCCCAATTGGTTTCCGATTTTTTCTAAGTAACTTAGCTCGTAGTATTCCGAAGGTAAAAGAGAGATTCTTAACCAGATAGCAGCTGCGTTCAGTTTGGCTTTAGCCGGTTGGAACTTAGGTTCCCACATCCTCATGGTGAGGAAACTTTGGTTAATAAACCAAGAGTCATTTCTTAGAACATAGTCAAGGTCGATCTTAGTCTGAAATAAGATTTTGAAAAAGTCGTATCCCAAATCCATAATGTCAAAGTTTCAACTTTCTACATTGATTTCAGTTTTCTAATGAGGAATTTGAATTCAACAGTTTTGCCAAACATTTTTATGATAATGTCAAGAGCATGTTTTTTTTCCTTATTCTCATCTTTTCTTCCTTTGATTTTTTTTTATGCATTTCACATCCGGAAATTCATCAATCTCATCCTCCATATATTCAAAAAGAAGTTGATTAGAATAGATTACATTTTCAAAAGCTCTAGGTATGATTCTGGTAAGTTTTGATTTATAGGACAGTTTACTCGGCAAAGGCTCCTTCGCACAGATTTTAGGGGTGAGCTTGGGCGGTCCGGACCGTTTTTTTTGGCAAGACCGAGCCCGAAATTTCGGTCCTCACATGTGGAGGACCGAGACCGAGGTCGAGACCGACTTTGGTATAAAAAGCCCGCCCGAGTCGGTCTTGCTTGACTCGGGTCGGTCTCATTCTATTACCGAAATTTAAAATAGCTTGGTTTTTGTTCAGAAGCTGGAAATGCATAGCAATCTGTATAGCGGCAAAAAATGACTGAAATTCAAACAAAAACGAACCCACGATTGATATAGCAATCTTAATTTCACCATTGATACAGTCCAGTTAATGGCAATGCAATTGATCCCGATTCAACTAACCCACGATTACAGCTAAATGAACTTGGTGTGCGTTACAAAATTGGATACCTGGTGAATTCTTGGTTGAAATGATTTGTCCAACCTTGCCTATGCTGTTGTAGTGAGCGAGGGAGTGGATGACATTTTGGGAGATACCACAACCGTTAGTTTCTCCACTGCTTGCTCTTTGATGTCTGCAAATTGCAAGAATACAACAATTGCGACGCCGTCCCTGTTCTCTGGCTTGTCCACCTCAACTCTAACCCACTTGCAAAGAAAAAGTTATATAAATATTAAAAGAAATGAAATTGCAGTGCATATGATTATATTATATGGGCAACTAGGAATGATCGGTTGACTGCTGGGCTTAAAAGGAGGATGAGCTTAAAATGAGTTGCTGGGCTGACGAAGAAGACAATTTGGGCCGAAGAAAATCTGGGCTAAAGAATATGGTCTTAATAGTCGGGTCGGGCCGGTCCTAATCGGGATTTTGGTGAAAAAGACCGAACCCGAGTCCGAGCTCGAGAAAAAAGTCCGCCCGTTCGGTTTCGGTCCTATTCGGGCCGGTCTTGTCGGAAATTCGGTCCAACCAGTCTTTTTTGCTCACCCCTAACAGATTTTATCTTCCTCAATTGGAACAGAGACATGAGGAGACTGATTATTAGGGTCAGGGCTCCTGGCGAGCTTAGCAATGGAGAGCCCAAGAAGCAGGGGAACCGAAGAGATAGTAATAAAACTTAAAATATATCTCTCTCTTAGCCTTCCCCAGCCTTTTGGTTGGTTGAACAACTTCGACATCTTTACGATATCTTATTGCTCAAGTTTATTTAATTCGATGGCAAAAAAAAAAAAGTTTATTTAATTCATATAGGTAAAACAGTAACTTTGTAAACCTTTTATTTTTGTTAATTTTAATAATTGTATAAATTTTGACGATGTAACTGTACGTGATTGAAACACAGTGTAAAAAATTAATATAGTATTTAATAATAGTTTTTTAAAATTTATTTTACAAAAAATAAATACAAAAAAATATAACTTTTATTTCTATAATATCTATATTATTAAGGCTCAACATGTTTATGTAATCACTATCAGTTTAAATTACTAAAATACCCTTTAATTGCATGAAACTGTTAGATACATACATTATTTAATAAACTATTTTAGTCATTTAACATTTTATTATTTTATTATTTATCCACCTCACTCTCTCTCCATATTATTTTATTATTTTTCTTTCACCATCTACCTCCATTTTTTACGATAAAATCTCTCTTTATCCCTCTCTCTCCCATCTTTCCCACTATCCCACCAACCACTATCTCTCCAATCTCCAACAGAATTTTTTATCTCACCATCTCTCCATTCTCCACCTCCATTATCACACCATCTCTTCAATCTCCAACTGAAAAGCATAGCTATTTACAACAATCGTTTGCTCAAGAATAAAGAATCAACATCAAATTACGTAAGGATAACAATATTAAGTATCTTAATATTAAATATTAATATTATTGTTAATAATATTACGTAAAATACCCTTTATTATTGTTAAAATTACGTAAGAATAAAGAATCAACATCAATCGTTTGGATCCTTAAAATGTAATATTAAGATTATAATATTATTGCTAATAATACGTATTATACATATTGTTTTTAATATACCAATAATAACAATTAACAATCATATACTAATAATTTTACCTTCAATTATTAATATCAACATAATGGTATATTATAGGTAGTATATTATAGGTATACTTACAATAATTTTAATATTATAATACAAATATGTTACTAATTTATTATGTATTACTATTATAACTATATTTGCTAATATTATGCATAACATCTATATTATTAAGGCAGAAGTGGTTTTTGTAACCGTCGTCTGTAAATTGACACAAATACCCTTTAATAATCTAATTATTTTACATTTATCATGACTATTTTGGTCATTTAAATGTCTTCTAAAAAATGTTATGAAAAAATATTTCTACGGAGATTCAAACATATATGACCTTATAATTGAAGACATATGTATTAACCAGCTACACTCTTATCACTATCTCTTTCTTTTTTCTCATGCACCATTTTTGTATATATCACTAACAAATGAAATTATATTTTCACTTTATTGGACATTAAGAGAACAGTGAATCTAAAGACTTAAATCACTTATAAAAGTTATAATATCATCTACAACTGATAAAAATTAGATTGAATTAATATTTCAAATATGCATTATCTATTATTTGAAATTTAAAATGTACAATATAATCAAGTTTGAAATTTAAAATGTACAATATAATCAAGTGTGAAATTTAAATTCGAGTAGAAGAAGAAAATCCATTTATTATTTATCCAATTTTTTAAAATTATTTATTTAATTTAATTACTATATTTGTTATTTTATATAACTTTACAATTTTAAATAATAATGATAATTGTATATTATGTTTTCAAGTCGTCATATTTTTCTCTTGGTAATTATGACTTTTTTTAATGTTTCTACAATTAATTATATATATTTTTTTCTTCAAAATATTCTCTATTCTTTCCAAGAAATTAAATTGTTTTTGAATTATGAGCATTGTCGTTATAAAAATACATTTCATCTACAAATTAAAATAGAATTATAATCGATCAAAATTACTATATTTATATGTTGAATATACATAATCTATCGCGTGAAACAATAAATACAAACAAAAATCAAATTTTAAAGGAGATATTTGATTAATGTATATATTTTTTATATTGATAATTATAAATTATATAGTATTTTCAAATAATGATATTATTAAAATGTTTAAAAAATTATACTTTTTTTAATATTATTAATATTAATGCATAAATGATTCCAGCTGCCCAAAGTTGTTAATATGTTATTACTCCAAACTAATATCATCCAAAATTTAGGTATTACATGTCGAGAAAAAAGTAACAAAAAATATTTTACTACAAAATTAAAATAACTCCGGTGATGTGTTGAAATAATATTTTACGAATTACTGAAATATAAAAATCAATATTAATTTTCAATGTTTATTATTTATTATATTTACAAAATATTTCTAGGATAGGTCAAATTTAGATTCTATGAGTATTTCTTTACTTAACTCTACATTTCAAATATATCTAAAATTAACATATGAATTTACCTAAATCTCAACCCTACTTTATGAACTCAGGAAATATTAAAGTAAAATAACTCTGAAAATATCAAAATAAAAAAAAATAAGTAAAAAGTTAATCAATTATATCTAATTTTATTTTTTGGGTAAATTTTTATGGTAATTTCTTGATGTTGTCACAGTAGATTTTGATAATCGTCGTTTCATAGACATGATAGTGAGTATGTTAATAGATCTTAAGAGTATATTAAATGTATTCACTGACATGTTCGAACTTATGAGACAGTTGGTTAAAGCGTGTGTCTTAAATTATAGATACTGATAGCGCCCAGGTTCAATTCTCGGGGATATCGACAGTATAATAACCAAAGAAAGGTTGGATGTCGGGAGTATAATACTCAAACAAAGGTTGGATGTCGGGAGTATATAACTCAAAGAAATGTCGGATGTCGGGAGTAATTAACTCAATAAAAGGTCGGATGTCAGGACTATAATACTCAAACGAAGGTCGGTCGGATGTCGGGAGTAAAATACTCAAAGAAAGGTCAATCAGATGTCGGGAGTAAAATACTCAAAGAAAGGCTGGTTGGATGTCGAAAGTAAAATACGATATTTTGTCCAAATATCGACATATTGTTTTTTATCATATTATTAGAAACAAATATGATAAATATTTATCATGCTTGAAGTGTTAATATGAGAATTAAACATTTGATAAATACATGTGAAATTAAAATATAATTAAACTTAACTCTGAAAATATCAAAGTAATAAAACAAGAAATAAATTGATCAAATATATAATTTGAAAGGCTGGTTGGATGTCGAAAGTAAAATACGATATTTTGTCCAAATATCGACATATTGTTTTTTATCATATTATTAGAAACAAATATGATAAATATTTATCACGCTTGAAGTGTTAATATGAGAATTAAACATTTGATAAATACATGTGAAATTAAAATATAATTAAAATTAACTCTCAAAATATCAAAGTAATAAAACAAGAAATAAATTGATCAAATATATAATTTTTTTTTTTGTGCAAATTAGTGTGAATTTCTTGATGTTGTCATGGTAGATTTGTAATAGTTATTATTTTATAAACATGGTAGTGAACGTGTTAAGATACGTTAAGAGTATATTGAATGCATTCATTGACGAGTTCTGACTTATGAGCGTACGTCTTAAATCTCAAATAGTATGAGCGCATATGACTGAATCCTACTAAAGAAACTCTCGGTTGTTCGAATAATTTTTTAAAAATGTTTAAAACAAAATTAATTTTATTTAATTATATTAGGTAATTTAAGTTTAGTTTTACAATTCAAATATTAATTTTAATCAAGTGTTTAGAGTAAAATTGGAAAAAACTCAACGATGTACCTTCATAATATGTAGATATGTGTTGCGTATATATATAGATATATCTAATTAACTACTAAACTATACTGAAATTTTTGTAATCCACTTAAGTGTATTTTCCTAATGGTTATACTAGACCCCGGCACGCACTACGCGCATGCACGTTGTCGTCGTTGGTCGTGCGTGAGGTCTTACGAGAACATGATCAACCCAACCCCTAAGATAATACAAGAATTGATCACTTCATAAAAATATTATTAATGTAAAACCAAACTTAATTTGCATAAGATAATGAAATAATAAAATTTAAAAACTCTTAAATATTTTTAAAAAATTGCTCGAGCGACCGGGATTCCTTTTGATAGTGTTATATGCTCCTGGTCGCTTGAGCAATTTTTTAAAAATATTTAAGAGATTGTAAATTTTATTATTTTATTATCTTTTGCAAATTAAGTTTAGTTTTACATTAATAATATTTTTATGAAGTGATCAATTCTTGTATTATCATAGGAGTTGGGTTGACCATGTTCTCGTAAGACCTCACGCACGACCAACGATGACAACGTGCATGCGCGTAGCGCGTGCCGGGGTCTAGTATTATTAAAATATGAAACAAATGGAACAATATTTTAAAACATATATTATAGTAAAATGAAATAAGATAATAAATATAATATTTAAAAATTATATATTTTTTAAAATTTTAAATAAGTTTTTAATTTATTATTATATAATATAATATACAAAAGAAAACAAAATTAATATTTATGTTTTTTCATTTATTATATATTAATTATTTCATGCCTAGCATTTGTTTAGCCAAATTTGTCAATTTATTAAATGGCGACACGAGCGTCACATAATTTATGGCGGTTTGCTATTTTTGTTAAATAGACACATGATTATATCTATATTATTAAGGGCATATGATTTTTGTAATTGTCACCTTTAAATTTACAAAAATACTCTTTAATAATTCAATTAATTTATGTTTATCATGACTATTTTGGTCATTTAAATATTTTCTAAAACATTTATTAAAAAAACTATTTCTACGAGACTCTAACATATATAACTTTATAGGTTCATTACAAGAATCTGTATCAACAACCACAAATATAATATGTTGTCACTAAGGTTTTGACAGTAAGAAACTTATTTAGTTGTGACATTATATTTAGTAACTATATACTGTATTTAGTGTCGTAAAATTTACCAACGCTAAACCGTGTTTCTGCTTGGCAACGACTTTCGGGTGAAAGTTGGGGGGGGTTCTTGATCCCGTTCTCACCTCCGCAAAAACACTTCACTTCCATGGTGGAGTGCTGATCTGATCTGATCAGTGGGTCTTGGAACAGAGATATCCACGTAAACTTCCAATTGGTCTCCGTTGTAATCATATGTGGCTCCACTTCGCATGTCAATGGCCACCCAATCAGGTAATATTTGTAGAAATTGAGTCTACCAAATCGGATACTGGAGTAAACTGAAGTATAGTGTTTAGCTGTGTATTGTAGAACTGAACCGTAACTTGTTCATTACTTCTGTCTGTAAAATACATGTCTACTTATAATACAACTATCTGATTATTCTATTACAAATGTCTATTATTTTATTACAAGTGTATATAATTAATCCTAAACATTCTTGATATTCGGTTGAGTGGAAGGTGCAGAACGGTCTTGTCTTGGACATCCATACCCACGCCAGGTATGGTCTTCTGCTCTTCTGTTTGTGGTCCATGCCTAATACTTTATTTGGCACATGTTCAACACTCCACCGCAAGCTGAATAGTAGGGTCTCCAATATTTAGCTTGTACAGAACTCGCCGAAAACTTGATCCGTTTACCGCCTTTGTGAGTATGTCTGCGAGTTGGTCTTCTGAGCGAACAAATGGAATTACAATCGTTCCATCTTCTAGCTTCTCCTTTATGAAATGTCGATCGATTTCAACATGTTTGGTGCGGTCATGTTGAACTGGGTTCTCCGAGATACTTATCGCTGCACGGTTGTCACATAGTATCTGACATGGTTCTTGAATGGGAAAACCGATCTCTGCTAATAGTTTGTATAGCCACAAGACCTCCGTTAGTCCTCGAGCAATGCCTCTGAGTTCTGCCTCAGCGCTCGAAAGCGCTACCACCTTCTGCTTCTTGCTCTTCCAGGTGACCAAGTTTCCTCCAACTCTGGAAAAATATCCTGACGTTGATCTTCGGTCTATTGGGTTTCCTGCCCAATCTGCGTCTGTGTATACTTCTACCTTGAGGTGGCCGTTGTTCTGAAACAATATTCCATTTCCTGGTGATCCTTTCTAGTAGCGAAGCGTCCTGATCGCAGCCTCCATGTGGTCTGCCTGCGGCTTATGCATGAACTGATTTAACACCCCTACTGCATATGCAATATCTGGTGGGGTGTGTGACAGGTAGATCAATTTCCCGACTAAGTGTTGAAATCGGGTTTGATCTGTCAGCTCAGCTCCTTCTTTTATCCGGAGCCCATGATTTGGTACGATTGGTGTCTCTGCTGGCTTGCAGTCCATAAGACCTGTTTCAACCAATAAGTCTAAAATATATTTTCTTTGTGATATGAAAATACCTGCCTTAGACCGCAGAACTTCAATTCCCAAAAAATACTTGAGTTCCCCCAAGTCTTTCATCTCGAACTCTTGAAAGAGATTTTTCCTCAGAAGAATTATTTCTTCTGTATCATCACCTGTAATAATCATATCATCAACATATATAATTAAACATGTTACCAGTCCTCTTTGTTTCTTGAAGAACAAGGTATGGTCTGCATTGCTCTGTCTGTAGCCATATTTCTTTATGGCTAAAGTAAATATTCCAAACCATGCCCTGGGTGACTATCTGAGCCCATATAGTGCTTTCTTCAGTTTGCATACGGTCGACCCCTGAAATCCTGTCGAGAACCCTGGTGGTGGATCCATGTATACTTCTTCTTCTAGATCACCATGTAAAAAGGCATTTTTTTACATCAAACTGATGTAGAGCCCAGCTTCTATTAGCGCTATAGAAAACATGACTCTTATGGTATCAATTCTCGCCACATGAGAGAAAGTCTCTGAGTAGTCAATACCATATGTTTGAGTGTACCATTTCGCCACCAGTCGTGCTTTGTACCTCTCAACCGTCCCGTCTGCCCTGTGTTTGACAGTGAACACCCATCTGCATCCTACCGCTTTCTTCCCATATGGAAGATCACACTTTTCCCACGTTTGACTTTTCTCTAAAGCCTCCATCTCTACTTGCATTGCACATCTCCATTCCGGGTGCTTGACTCCTGACTCCACTGTACTTGGTATATGCTGAGCATATACTGCAGCATCAAATGCGTGTGTCACCGGTGACAAGCTCCCCCCGGCCAGGTTTGCTATTGGATATCGACTTGCTTTAGGGTTGTACTCCGGTTCATATCGTATGGGAGGAACCCCTCTGTTTCTCCTGGCCGGTAGTACGTACTGTTCCTGTACTGGTGATTCTTCCAAACCATTAGAATTATCATTACAAGGAATTATAGTGGTAGAGCGACTGACCTCAGGAATCTCAATCGGGTTTGACATTGATCGAGTAGTTGACTTATCTGAGACCTGTATTCTTGGAGTTACTGCTTCGGTGGTTTCACCAATTTGATCTTTTTGAACCGTCTCAGACAACATTGGTGTGGTCACCTTAGTTAAAATCAACCAATCTAATGGACTATCATCACTACTTCTCTCCCCCTGGACATGAGATTGGGTAGAGTAATAAAACTCTGTCTCTATGAGCGTACAATCCATCGTAACATACATACGATTGGTTTTAGGGTTAAAACAACGGTAGCCTTTTTTATGAATTCCATAACCGACAAACACACATTTGACCGAACACGGGTCAAATTTGGATCGATCAGTTTTGGGAATGTGGACAAAAACAGAACACACAAAGATATGTGGTGGGAGTGTTAAGGCTGTGGACACACTCATATGACTGGATAAAACTTGTATGGGTGTCTGAAACTTAGTTGCCTTAGTGGGTAGGCGATTATGAAGATAAACTGAAGTTGCAACAGCCTCAGGCCAAAAAGAATTTGGGACCTTAGACTCTAGCATGACTGCTCTTGTTATTTCTAAAAAGTGTCGATTTTTCCTTTATGCTACCCCATTCTGTTGAGGTGTATGAGGGCAAGGGGTCTGGTGTATGATGCCCTCATTTTTAAGAAATTGTTGAAGTGAAGAATTAACAAATTCTCCACCATTATCAGACCTAAGCACCTGGATTTGCCTATTATACCGGGTCCTGACAAGTTTGGTAAATTCTACAAATTTAGTAAAAACCTCAGATTTATGCTTAAGAAAATAAACCCATGTCATTCTTGAATAATCATCGATAAACAAGACAAAATATCTAAAGCCGGTATTCAACATACATGTTCCATTATTTGGAGCTGGTCCCCAAACATCTTAGTGAATTAACGAAAACACAGATTTTGCTCTAGATTCTGACACGGAATATGACTGTCTATGACTCTTAGAAAAAATACAAGTTTCACATGGAATTTCTTGATTTGACTGAAATAAAGCTGGGAATAATTTATGAAGGTACCCAGCAGAAGGATGACCCAACCGTCGGTGCCACAACCATTGTTGTCTGCTGACTGTCCCGTGAGCAAGCATAGCAGTTCCAGGTTGAGTTACTTCTTCCACAAAATACAGGCATTGACGTTCAACTCCACGTCCAATAACCTTCCCCGACTGGATATCCTGTAGTAGGCAAAAAGTTGGATACATCAGTACCATACAGTTTAGCTCTCTAGTTACATGACTGATAGATAGTAACTTGCATGCTAAGCTAGGTACATAAAGACAATTTTTTAGTTTAATATCCGAAGAGATATCAATGGTTCCTGCTCCTTGAACCGGTAGTAATTCTCCATTTGCTGTCTGAATCATTTCGCTTCGGGATATTGACTGGTTGACAAAGTCGGTTTTGTCAAAGGTCATGCTGTCTGTGGCTCCGCAATCAAAGATCCACTGTTCGCCCCTTTTTGATGTAATATCCTGAGCAATAAATATTTTACCAATTGTAGAATGTTGTTCTACATTTGCATCATACGTGGAACACGGGTTATCGGGTTTTAAACGCGACTCATAAAAAACAGAACCATCAGATTTAAACCGGTTTGAATTAAATGAACCAGGGAAATTAAATGAACCACAGTTTGAATTAAATGAACCGGTGCTGTAATTAAAGAGGGAGTTGGACCGCCAGGGGCAGGAGGGTAATTTCACTCCTCCCAACCCTATACCTGCGCCAGTCTCCCCACTCCCAGCCGCAGCAGCCCCCATTTGCTTCTTTGGATTCTCTCTGGCAGCTAGGGTTAGGGTTTCGGCCACAGCCGCCGCACCCCGTCGCCTGGCCTCCTCCGGTGGGGCTGACTGGTACGCTGGAGCGTGGAGTCTGCCGGAACTCTCGTCACCGCTCCGATGGTGGTCTGGCCACCCGAGGTAAGACCTTCAATCCTCCTCCTCTGCCTGGGTTCTGTTTGCCGTGGCTGCGGACCCAAGCTGCTCGGTTCCCCTCCAGGCACTATCACGGTTTATCGCCGCTGTGGCCTGGTTGCCGGAGCCGTGCGCGTCCCTCCGTTGGCTCTTCCAGCCCTCGGGAAAGCCTATTAATTGGTAGCAATAGACCCTCCCGTGTCGTATCTTGCCGCATTGACTACACCAGATCGTTTTCCGGTCAACGCCACCACCGCCCTTCATCGGCTTCCCCCTTCCGGTGAAAGCTGGTGGCCTGGCGGCGCCTCCGGGTCCGGTTGCTGGTCCCTCCTCTGAGTAGTATCGGGCCGAGACGCCTGATCCGAGCCCTAATGCCCCTGGTTCTGTTTTTCGGGTGTGACCCATGACCGATTTCCGGTCGCGTTCCGTCCGGATCGTCGTGTTCCGTCCGGATCGTCGCATACGCGGATTCTACCTCCGGTAATGGTCTGCATGTAATGGTATGCACTGAAGCAAATCTCGTTTTTCATTGTCGTATTCGTCTTTGACTGCATGTAGAAATTGGTAGAGTTTTGCCTCGGCTCTCTTCGTGTTCCAGATTTGAATGTCCTGTGGGCACTTCATGGGATTCAGATCCCTAACTTCGATTTCCCTCCACAGGCTTTGCAATTTGCTATAAATTGCCTCTAAGGATTCGTTTCCCTGTTTGGTATTGTTAGTTTTCACAATTAAATCAAACAATTGAATACCATCCTTGCCTTTACTATACGTTGCTGCTAATCCGTTCCATAAGTCCCTTGCAGTTGGAATTTCAGCATATTGGTGGACTAGATCGGGCACCATATTATCTAGCATCCATGAGCACACGACTAGGTCGTCCTGCTCCCATTGTGCGTAGGTTGGTTCTTCTGGTTGGGGTGGTGCCGGAACACCCGTCAAATGGTGCAATTTTCCCTGTCCTCCGATCTTCAGTCGGATGAGCCTCGCCCACAGAGAGTAGTTGCTTTCGTTTAATTTGATACTCAAATTAATTGTTGACATGATTGACTGACTGCGTATACTGTTTGACTGTGGCAGGGATGATAGCATTGCCGCCCATTGAGCCGCCATCGATTCGTTCGCTGAGGTAGGTTCGTTAGTGCGGGTGGTGCTGTCAGCTTCTGATTCTGCCATTGACTGAGGTATGGTTCTGTAAGTTGGTAGATTTGGTAGATGATGATCGCCGAGAAAGGTACCGATCACGTGATCGATTATTCCGGCTCTGATACCATGTTGAAATTGAGTCTACCAAATCGGATACTGGAGTAAACTGAAGTATAGTGTTTAGCTGTGTATTGTAGAACTGGACCGTAACTTGTTCATTACTTCTGTCTGTAAAATACATGTCTACTTATAATACAACTATCTGATTATTCTATTACAAGTGTCTATTATTTTATTACAAATGTATATAATTAATCCTAAACATTCTTGATATCCGGTTGAGTGGAAGGTGCAGAACGGTTCTGTCTTGGACATCCATACCCACGCCAGGTATGGTCTTCTGCTCTTCTGTTTGTGGCCCATGCCTAATACTTTATTCGGCACATGTTCAACAATATTCTCTTCTGTATACTTATTAGAATCTCGAATTTAGCTTTCTTATTACTATGGATTGAGTATGGGGAAGAGAATGAGCGAAGAGGATCGTTTGATTTGTTTCACTCTTGATTTTGTGGAGAATCAAGAGTGATATGGGCCTGATTCCCCAAGTACAAACACCGATTGTCAATAAGCCTGCCTTTTGGGAACGCTTGGGCATTGAGCCTTATGGGTCTGATTCACTCTTCTTTACATTTTATTACCAACAGGTATTGAAACACTCTTCTTTACATCTCCATTTTGCTATGCTCTACAAAGAGCACTTCTTTTGTTTCCGTTTGTTTATCTCAAGTAATGGAATTTCGTTCGTGAGAGAAAAAACAGTGCAGAAGTTTGAACATAGTATAACCTAAATGAATGACAAGGGTGCTGGAATCATTGATGACATTATCACTTTTATTATTTACTCAAAAGGAGGATAAAAATGGAATTTAAAAATGTAAAGGCGTAGAAGGAAAGCAAATGATAAAATCCAGAAGAAAAAAAACTAAAATTGACTGGAATGATGTACTAAAACAGATCCCTACCTCCTAAAGTGAATGCATATGTTTGGAAAAGGACAAATAAGATTTAGGGTTAATAGTTCCAATAGTACCATAAGTTTGGCTCATGTGATCGGATGGTATCATATGTTTTTTGATGTGGTTAAATGGTCTGTTATGTTTGGAGCATGTTGTCCTATGGTACTCTGTTAGTCAACCGTTAGATTTTTCTGTTAAATGGTCAATGTTAGCACCACATCAGCGCCACGTAGATATATAATATAATATTTAATTTAAAAAATAAAAATAAATAGGGAAATTTAAAAGAATAGGAAAAAAATTGGAAAAATTATAAAAAATATTTTAAAACTTTCTATATTAATAAAATGTATTTTTTATAATTTCTTTTTAAAAAACAAATCGAAAATTGAAAAAACAAAAAGATTAGGTTGGACCCTTGGGGTCCAATTGACCCAGCCAGGGTCGAACCCAGAGCTGGGTCAGACCCAGACCTGGTCGCCCAGGTCAGGCGACCTGGTGGGGGTCTGACCCAGCCCTGGGTTCGACCCTGGCTGGGTCAATTGGACCCCAAGGGTCCAACCTAGTTTTTTTTGTTGTTTTTATTCGATTTTCGATTTTTTTTAAAAAAATACATTTATAAAAAATACATTTTATTAATATATAAAGTTTAAAATATTTTTTGAAATATTTTATAATATTTTATAATATTTTATAATTTTTCCGATTTTTTTCATATTTTTTCAATTTTCGATTTTTTGAAAAACAATTTATAAAAAATAAATTTTATTAATATATAAATGTTTAAAATATTTTTATAATTTATTTCCGATTTTTCCCAATTTTTTCCGATTTTTTCCTATTTTTTCTATTTTTATTATATTTTCTATTTATTTGTATTTTCTAATTGCCACATCAGTGCCACCTCAGCGCCACGTCAGCATTCCGTTAGTTAACCTTGACGGCAACAGTAATTTAGATCAAATAACAACATTGCCCAAACATATGGTACCATAAAACAACATAGGGGTACCATCCGATCACATGACCCAAACTTATGGTACCATTGGACCTATTAACCCTAAGATTTATTGTCTTGCAATTACTATGGGGAAGTTTGGTTAGATCATGTTTAAGTAGATGACTGTTGGATAGCATGGATTACTGAAATTTATCGGGATTCTCTGTTTCCTTCTGCTTTCATTGTATCTTACTTTGAAATGACTTTGGTCTTAAGTATTTTTAGTTTCTCTAGATAATTCTTTCAGTACACTTACCAACAGTACCTAGCTGCAAAAGAGTTGAAGAAGCAATCTTGGAGATACCACAAGAAATACAACACATGGTTTCAGCGGCATGAAGAGCCAAAAGTCACCACGGATGAGTATAAGCAGGGGACTTATGTGTACTTTGACTTTCATATTGCAAATGACGACCTTCAAAATGGATGGTAATCACGATTAACTTTTCAATAATATAGTCGCGAGGTCATTTTGTTTCATCTGTAATAGGTGGTACTAGATGTATGAGCGTATATTTTGTTGGTTGGATATGAGATTTTGTAGGAATCGGTGTTATATATATTAATGTTTGGACATATGTTATATATACCAATTTTGACACTGGCATTTGTTGTGGCTAAAGAAACAGAATAACATTTATGACAAATAAACAGTGCATTCTGGTCGCAATAACATTTGTTGCACCATCCATTTACCATTACTTTTGGCTGGTAATACAGTGTTATAACATTAAAAGAGGTCGTCGGTAATTACGCATGAACACCATAGACAATATGTTAATGATAAATGTAAATGCAACTGTTCATTCCAGCAACGACAAACTTTTAACCGCGGCATATTGTTCGTGCGGATACCTTTAGCATCGGAGCTTATAGCCACAAGAATTTGCAGTGTCATGTGGGCTTAGCAGCGACAAATAGGGGTGAAACGGGACCAGACCGATCAGACCAGTTTATTGTCTATTTCTGTCGGGCTTCAATATTTACGGACCAGATTTTTTCATAAAAGTATCCGACCAAAAGTTCGTAATATTTTAAAAAACCCGTCCATTCATAATACGATTTTTCGATTCGATTTTCGGTTTAAACTGAAAACTCACAAAAACAAACATTCAAAACTAAATTGATTGAATAAACTTTTAACTAATTGAACAACTATCACAATAAACAAACACTTAAAACACATTTTTATTATCAATCCAGTTAGGTGAAACCTTCTAATCTATTAGCATCCATACAACTATTCATGTAGTTGGTTAAACATCAGTCATCAGCAACCATCCATGCTGGTGGATTTTCTGAACTCGTTATACTGTTTGAAGAAATACACATTTTAATAAATTAAAAAAACTGAAGTATACAAATGACATACATGTAAAATAGTATAATAAAAACTAAAATTCATTACCTTCAATTTTGTTTATGTCCGAATGATATTCTTCAATGTCAATCAAACTTGTCGGACTCGGTAACCAATCTTTTGTGCAAATTAAAGCTTCTACCATAAGTGGACTAAGAGAGCTACGAAAATCATCAAGCACTTGGCCTCCGACGCTAAAATCACTCTCTGAAGCTACCGTGGAAACTGGAATTGTCGTGGAGTGAATTTGAAACTGAAGTGGAGTCTCAGAAATAAAAACGACATGTATAAGGTTACAATAGTACCGTTGGAGAAGAAGAATAATTGTCTCACAAATGGAGTAGAAGAAGAAAGTTAAAGAAAAAAAAAATTCTGAAATAAGCAGATAGAGTTACGATTAGGGAGGGTTAGGTTAGGGGAGAAGAAGACAGAAATGGATGGGTGTCATGGGCGACATGTAAAGTTGGAGAGAAAAGATAATGAGTTAATTATTTAATTGGTTACACATGTTTCACCATTGTGCAGAATGGTTACACATGTTTCAAAATGTGATTAATTAGTTTTGCACCATTAATTTCTCATCACTATCCTTCCATCATTTCTCATGCACCATTTTTTTTATATCTCACTAACAAATAAAACTATATTTTCC
Organism: Chamaenerion angustifolium; assembly: GCA_946814005.1. Lineage (NCBI taxonomy): Eukaryota > Viridiplantae > Streptophyta > Magnoliopsida > Myrtales > Onagraceae > Chamaenerion > Chamaenerion angustifolium. The sequence goes on along the minus strand of OX328270.1, from coordinate 24,337,604 downwards.
ATTTATTGGACATTAAGATACTACTCAGAGAAATAATTAGAGACTTAGATTATTTATAAAAGTTATAATTTCATCTACAACTGAGAGAATTTAGATTGAATTAATACGTACAATACAATCAAGTTTGAAAGTTAAATTAGAGTGGAAGAACAAATCTCATTTATTATTTATCCGATTTTTTTAATTATCATATCTGTTATTTTATATAATTTTATAATTTTACATAATAATGATAATTGTATATTATGTTATCAAATCGTCATATTATTTTTGGTCATTGTAATTTTTTTAATGTTTCTACAATTATATAGATTTTTTTCTTCAAAACATTCTATCATTTTTTCCCAAGAAGTTAAAGATTTTTTGAATTGTGAGTGTTGTCGTTATAAAAATACATTTCATCTATAAATTTAAATAGAACTAAAATCGATAAATTGACGTATATTTATATGTTGAATATACATAATCTATAGCGTGAAACAACAAATACAAAAAAATTAATTAAATTTGAAAAACTAAAACCAAATTGAAAGGAGATATTTGATTAATGTATACATTTTTTATAATGATAATTAGGTTTTATAGAGTATTTTCAAATAATTAGATTATTAAAATGTTAAAAAAAACTTATAGATTTTTTAAGTATTAGTAATATTAATGCATGGATGATTCCAGCTGCCAAAAGTTGTTAATACATTATTACTCAAAACTAATATCATCCAAAATTTAGGTTTTACATGTCGAGAAAAAAGTAACAAAAATATTTTACTACAAAATTAAAATAACCTCGGTGATGTGTTGAAATAATATTTTACGAATAAGTGAAATATAAAAATCAATATTAATTTTCAGGGTTTATTATTTATTATCTTTACAACATATTTTTAGGATTGATCAAAATTAGATTCTATGAGTATTTCTTTACTTAACCCTACATTCCAAATATATCTAAAATTAAAATATGAATATACTTAACTCTCAAACCTACTTTATAAGCTCTGAAAGTATTAAAGTAAACAATAACTCTAAGGAAGAAGTTAATCAAATATCTAATTTTATTTTTTGGTGCAACTTTTATTGATAATTTCTTGATGTTGTCATATTATATTTTTGATAGTTGTCGTTTCATAAACATGGTAGTGAGATTGTTAAGATATCTTAAGAGTATATTGAATATTTTCACTGACATGTTCAGACTTATGATACAGTTGGTTAATGCGTGTCTTAAATCATGGATAGTAACAACGCCCATGTTCAAATTCTGGGAATGTCAGTAGTATAATACTCACAGAAAGGTCGGTCAGATGCGAGATGTAAAATACTCAAAGAAAGTGTGAAGGTGTGAGAGTGCCCAGATTTTCAAATCTTGGGGTCTGGGGATGTCATGTGTAAAATACTCAAGAAGAGGTCTCGAGGGAGCGCATTTGCCTCCAAACTATAAATAAGGTGAAATGTCTATTTAGTATAAATATTGATATATATTTTTTTGATCATATTCTTACAAACAAATATGATAATAATTACTTGTGCTTGAGGTGTTGGTATGAGAATTAAACATTTGGTAAATATATTTGAAATTAAAATATAAATAATACTTAACTTACCCATAATTTGTGAACTATGAAAATATCAAACTAAAAAATAAGGAATAAATTGATCAAATATCAAATTTTGTTTTTATTTGCAAATTTGTGGGGATTTCTTGATGTAGTCATGATAGATTTGTAATAGTCGCTGTTTTATAGACATGGTAGCGAACGTGTTAAAATACCTTAAGAGTATATTGAATGCATTCAATGACAAATTCTGATTTATGAGCGTACGTCTTAAATATCAAATGGTATGAATGCATAAGACTGAATCATAGGGATGTTGTCGGGGTGAAAATACTCATAGAAAGTTTCGAGGTTGGTATGAACACTCATAGAAAGTTCGAGGTCGACCATTAGCGATAGTTGGTATGCGATGAGATAGTATGACATGATATGTGAATGAAAATTACTCATAGAAAGTTCGAGATCTAGCATTAAGTGATAGTTGATGTTATCATGGTAAATTTGTAATAGTCGGTATGAATACTCATAGAAAGTTCGAGGTCGGGCATTAAACGATAGTTGGTATGAGATGAGATATTATGAAATGGTATGTGAGTGAAAATACTCATAGTATTGATTATAAACAATGTGCAAGGTCAACTTTATCAAAAATTGATATATATTTGTTTGATCATATTCTTAGTAACAAATAATTATATGTTACTTTCTCAAGTATAGTAACAAAAATATTATATGTAGTCATCAACAAAAGTTTTGGTTAAGACATGGAATTTCAAAAGATTTATCAGTATATATACTCGAACGGAGTTTAGAAAATATTTGGTTAGGTTTATCAATTAATTGTTTAATTTTGTTATAGTTAGGACGAAAATGTGCATCGTAATTTTCTTTTATTATATTTGATTACATTCTTTTTATTTAGCTATATCAATTAACTGTTCAATTTTGTTATAGTTAGTTAGGAGGAAAATATTCATATTATATTAATTTTCTTTAATTATATAATTTGAGTCTATGACTAATCATATTGCTTATATATCTATATTGTTCTCTAAGAGTCAATTTGCATTCACTCAATGAATAGTTCTAGAAAAAAATTGTTATACACAATCTAAAATAAACTTAAAATGGAAGTTCTTGAATCCACTTTAAATGTATTTTTTAATAGTTATACTAGTCTCTGGACGTTGTCGTCGTTTGTCTTGCGCGTAGTGCGTGTCAGAGTCGTAATATTTTGTTTTTAATGACAATTTTACGCCATAATAATGAATAAAGTAGGAAGCATGTGAAGGTGATTGATGAAGAACTCCATAAAAATAAATGTGACAATAAAATTCTAAATCTCATTTGTTTTGTTCGAATCGGTCTCATAACAATATTTTTTAATTGAAACTTAAAAATATTATTTTGAGTTCAATTTAAACTTATAACAACGTTCCTAGGTTCGATTGGAGTTTTAGTTTTAAAATCGAAGATGGAAATTAGGGTGAATTTGTAATTAAAAAAACATTAAAAAAAATTAGAACTATTTTTTAAAACAAATAATAATAGGGTTAATTACTTAATTGGTTACACATGTTTGACCAATGTTCAGAATGATTACACATGTTTCAAAATGTGATTAATTGGTTTTGCTATGTGACTAATTGGTTACACATGTTTTTTCCAATGTGATTAATTGGTTATTCTGTTAGTAAACCATTAATTTTAACGTTAATTAAATTTTTTAACATATTATTGAATTGTGAAATGACTATTATGCCCTTAATTGTATTGAAGAACACATGGAAGGATTGAAGAACCAGAATCGAATCAAATTCGATTCGATGTTCTTGAAGAACCCAGAAATGCTGTTTCTGGGTTCTTCACATTGTGGGTAACATGTCAAACATTTTAATCACATCATTTCAAACAACAGTATCCATTTAATCACATTATAGAGAAACATGTATGACATTTTAATCACATTATAGAGAAACATGTATGACCATTTAATCACATTTGGTGATAACATATACTGCAATACAGAACTTCAAGAACCCAGAAACGCGATTCTGAGTTCTTCGATTCCTGTTCTTGAAGATGATGATGTGTTCTTGAAGATGATTCTAGGGGTAATTACGTCATTTTACGTATCTAAATAGTGACTTAACTGTGATTTCTAACGGTGAAGAATAAAAAAACTAAATAGTCACATTTCAAAACCAATTAATCACATTTTGAAACATGTGTAACCATTCTGAACATTGGTCAAACATGTGTAACCAATTAAGTAATTAACCCATAATAATATGCCATGAATATATGGAGACTTTGTCCATATCATTTACCCTTCTATAGGTGAAAAAGAATGGAAGTTCGTTTCAGAAAAAAGTTAACTTTACCAATCTAACATTTTTAAATTTTAATAGATAGAATAGAATGTTTTACCAATCATAAGGAATAAAAAGCTTTATAGTGTATTTTTTATTTTCTGTCCAGCACGGTTTAGGTGTTGGAATCTTACGTTCTTTTTTAACTCTTCAAATTGAATACTTCTCTACGTCGGTTCGGGTAATAAAATTGGGCCCCATTGTCCGATTACAACTTCTGGGTCAATAGGCCTAATTAAGTTTCTGGTCCAATGGGCCTTTTCAACTTCAGGGGCAATGGGCCATTACAACTTTAGGGCCACTAGGCCCATTGCATCATCTGGGCCTTCTGGACTTATGGCGGATGGTGTTATCGTTATTTCGGCGAGGCTAGGGTTTAGTGTAAAATGGACGCTCCCAGGCTTCTGCCTGCCTCCCTTTCACATACCCTTGGTGCCTGCTGCTCCCGCTGCTTAGGCGAATTGGAACATTGAAGGCAGGACATCCTTAGCCTCTCAAAGCTGCTAAAATGGGTACTGCTCTGCTATTTTCTGCTCTCGGAATCTTCCGGTTCATCTCTTGCAAACGATCGACCATATCAATAATGATGTTGCTGCGGATGTTGTTGGTACTGCAGGTATCTCGCGTGATTCGATGCACAAGAGGCGTGCCACTGGAGGCAAGAAGAAGGCATGGAGGAAGAAGAGAAAGTAAGACTTCTTCAAGGAATACTAATGTTTAGGAAGTTTGCGCTTTGCGGAAAATTCTTGATAGCAGTGGAGCGATTATAGAATTATTGCTCGCGATTCATAGTAATCCTCATTTTAGGGGATGATGGCAAAGAAGCTTTAAATTTTTAGGTCACATACTTGTGAAATGTGTCTCTTTTCTAAGCTGGATAAGATATTGTCGAGAACATTTACTAATTGATTGTTGATGCTAGAAAGTTTGATCATTTACCTTGCCTGGAGGGGATCAAGTGAGATATTTTGTTTCTCCCCAAACTTTCTTTTTGAGATAATTTGTCTTTGGTGTCGCGTTATGTTGGTGCTTGAATCAGAGAATTTCACGTTTTAATCTACATTTTGTGATTTGTAGCTTTTTCCTTTGCCTATGATAAAATAATTATGTAATTGTATTACTCCTTCCTAGGTATGAGCTCGGAAGGCAGCCTGCAAACACAAAGCTCTCCAGCAACAAAACTGTGAGGAGGATCCGTGTTCGAGGCGGAAATGTCAAGTGGCGTGCCTTGAGGCTCGACACTGGAAATTACTCGTGGGGAAGTGAAGCAGTGACTCGCAAGACGAGACTTCTCGATGTGGTGTACAATGCATCCAACAATGAGCTAGTTCGTACCCAGACATTGGTTAAGAGTGCCATTGTCCAGGTTGATGCTGCTCCTTTTAAGCAATGGTATCTCCAGCACTACGGTGTTGACATTGGTCGCAAGAAGAAGAGTCAGGCTGCTGTCAAGAAAGAGGAAGTAAGACCTAATCTTTCGTCTAAGATGAATTTAACTTTTGGAGCTTCACGTTATAAATTGTCTTCGACTCTTGTATATCTAGAGTCGGTGTGTTTCGAATACCTAAGTTGCTGTTTAAGGCCATGAATGTCTACATTTCCTTTGATTGCTTAAGATTAAAGCAAAAATGCTAAGCTAAATGATATTTGAATTGTGATCAGGAGCTTAATAATGCCTTTTTTCCGCAATAAAGCGGCAATGTGGTTTTTTATATATCTGGTCAACATTTTTCCTTTTTTGTCTGTCGATTATAGGAGGGAGAAGCAGCTGCCGAGGAGGTGAAGAAGAGCAACCATGTGCAAAGGAAATTGGAGAGCCGCCAGAAGGATCGTCAGCTAGACCCGCATATTGAGGAGCAATTCGGCGGGGGTCGTCTCCTGGCTTGCATTTCATCACGGCCTGGTCAATGTGGACGTGCCGATGGGTAAGTGTCTCCTCTTTTTTTCAATTATCTTGTCTTGAGTTTGAGAGATGTCAGAATGAACTCTGCTCTGTTTCTGTGGCCAAACACATTATCACTTAATGGTGATTGTGAAATCTTCAGCTGTATAGACTGTCATAGTGAATGAAATATTTCATTGCTGATCCTGCCGATATAGAATAGAGATTATAGGATATTGATTGTGCTTCTTCCATGACCAAATGTTTCAGTTCATTATGCATCTTGTAAAAATAGCATATTGGTAGTTTCAAGTAGCCTGATGTATTCCTATGATTTGGTGCTTCAGTTACATCTTGGAAGGCAAAGAGCTGGAATTCTACATGAAGAAACTCCAGAAGAAGAAGGGCAAGGGTGCTGCTGCTTAATAATTGTCTTTCTGTTAAACCATACCACCATTCTGTATCATCAGAATTGTCTTTCTTTATCATCACCATACCACCATTCTGTATTGTCTTTCTGTTAAACCTTACCTAGAATGTGTTCTAATGCTGTTTTGGTCTCTTCTAGGGTAATTTCAATGTTTTGTCTTATTATGTGAATCTTTTGAGACAGTTATTTGCCATTTTTTGACAACATGGATTGTCTTATAACTGGTGTGCCTCTGTCTGTAGATAATCGTGTTTCTTTCTGGTTATAAATCGTTTCTTTCTGATCATATGATAACTGGCAGACTATCATATATACCCTGAAACTTTTCATTGAAAAATAGCAAAATTTAAGGTACCACCCCTGACCAACATTGGGGACAATAATCCGATTTTTTTTGAAAACTAAGTATTTTGATTTTTTTATTTAGAAAAGTATGTATTTTTTTTTTAGAAAATAGGTATACGCGCACCTCGGGGTAGCGCTTATTGGGCATACGCGCACCCCCGCGGGGTGGGGGTGCGCCTATGAATAGGCGCCACTCCTGTGAAGGCAACTCTTTTTTTTTTTTTTTTTTTATAATGATGACTCGATGTTTAATTAAAAATAAAATTATGTATTTATTAAAAAAAAATTATAGTAAGTAGATATTTTAATTGCGATTCAAAATAATTTGGAATTTACGGCATGCCGTAAGTTGAGAAAAATTGTACTTAAAAAATTATAACTCAGACAATGTAAGTCCAAACTCAACACAGTTAACGTCATTTATGCGGTAATTCAATTATCTATCTAGGATAATTTTTTTGATTGGAAATACAGTGATTTTGTAACCTAACATCGTTTACACCATAATTTGACCGAAATAATTAAATGCATTAGGTGATAAATTTAATTATATACTTACTCAAAAAAAAATCAAAAAAATTACGATGCGTAGATAATTTAATTACAAATTAAATGACTTTAACTATGCGTTAATTTTTTACTTTTAGACTGACTGTATAATACGGTACGTAAAAACCTCTACATACGATACAAAAACTTCCAAATAGTATTTTGAACAGTAAATTCACTGTTTAAACATCGAGAAAGATCTACTTAAAATATTTTGAATCGCAATTAAAATATCTACTTACTATAATTTTTTTTAATAGATACATAATTTTATTTTTAATTAAACATCGAATCTTCATTATAGAAAAATATGATTTAAAAAAAAAAAAAAAAAGTTGCCTTCGCAGGCACCACCCCATGGGTGCGCGTATGCCCAATAAGCACTACACGGGGTGAGCGTATACCTATTTTTCTAAAAAAATAATTTACATACTTACTTTTCTAAATTAAAAAATCAAAATACTTAATTTTCAAAAAAATTCCAATAATCCATGTATTGTAAACTGAATCGTGGGATTACAACGCGCGGAGTGGCCGGTCAGCATCCAAGACTCTTCAGTATGTCTCGCAGCTTCTCCACGACTTCCGGCGGATGAGCGTGGTTCCCAGCCAGATGAATGGCATGATACTCCAACCCTTTCCACCGGGCAATCAACTCAAAATGCGGTCTTCTATACGCACTGCTAATAACCTCCAAAATCACTGTTTTCGGTGTGGCGGACACAATATGAGTCAGACCGGCACCGTGGGCCCCGATAATCACCGATGCATCCTGAATCTCTTGAACTTGTTCCTTCATCGACATATGAGCGAACAATCCATTGACCATATTAACCCTGCACTCTCTATGCTCCCCCGCCCAACTCTTCAACGCATCAAAAACTTCTTGCTCATTACTCAGACGCGACTCAGGCTTTCCGTTATGGCGTGGATGCGCCAAGTAGTCTTCGCGACGAACAAATAGTACGTTGCGATGGGTGGTTGACTTTTCATGGTATCGGTTGACCGGGAGCCCAAAGCTTGCCCGGATCATTTCTCCAAACTCAGAGAGGCGGGCAGTTTTCCGGTCATTAGGGGTTTCAAAGAGTACATGGCTAGGAATTCCCCCACAGTCTACATTTTCACTAAGGCCTCTGAATAACACATTCTCATACCCTAGAGGAGATAAAACAGCATGCTTGAAACAAACTGAGCCTTGGAATCTTTTGGCATAAGTGAAGCCTGAAAACAGAGAGCTCCACATTTCCTCCATTGGAGACTGCCAGAGAACCCATCTACATTAGGTAACAAAAATAATTTAAGATAAGGGGGAGCAGAAAAGGAACTTACAGTGCAGTGGCCATCGATGAAGATGACACGAGGCCGGAACGGCAGTCCAGTGACTCTGGAAGAGATGTATCCGTTGTACCAGTCAGTCATTGTGTGAAATAGGTTGGCATACTCAAAGCGAGTCACCAGAAGGGTCGGTTCCTCCACCCACTATGAATGGCCATCATTTAACCATTTGATGTCAGAGGAATAAGACAACATGAGGAGAATCGATGAACACTCATTTCTCTATGTGGCATGCAAAAACAACAGATTTCAAAAGATAGTAATCAATGATTTGGGGTGTGTGGTGGTAGAATGCTAAATTATGTGAAAGTGAAGATGATGCTTGAGGCGCAAGAAATTGGCCTGTCCATTGATACTTTCAAAGCAGGTGATTTTCTTTGTTAGAGAGATAATAATGACTCCCAACAGAGGAAGCTGAGCAAATCTCGGTCCGATTCAACATTTTCCTGACCACGTTAGTAGAGTAGGCATCACTGATTGATGTATTTGTTCATTTAATCAACCAATGCAAGTCTAAACAGGAATTTTAAATCAAACTCCTCAGCGAAATTTAATAACATCATATATTCTAATATCTATTCGTTTTTAGCCTAATTGCCCTCAATTTATCCAAAATTAGTATGTTTGGCCTTTTCATTTTCTTGTTTCTGGCAAAATTCAACCTAGATGTCTATCTAATGATCATGCCCCATCGCCTTCTACCCCTCCACTCAAAAGTACCTATCAATCATTCAATCTTTCCTGAATAGTTCATGATATTAAAGTCTCCCCTCAGTTTGCTGGATCCATTTCCCTCTATGAGTTTTCAAATATCATTGCTTACAAAATTTGTCATTACCCCCATATCTTAAGATAACGCATCAATTCAAAATAGGAATGAACAAGAAGAAAGTAAGTATTGCAAAGACATACAAAGATGGCTAGTATTTAGTAACCATAGTTGACACCCTAAAAAAAGAGGAATTTTATTCCTTAAAACAAAGGATTGTAATACAATCCAAATCCTAACTACATGCAATACTCACGTTCAGATTTACATTATAAAGAATGTAAAGTTACTGTGTTTTGGTCCACCCTCTCACATATGAGATTAAGTACAAAAAGTCCGTTAGAAAGAATTATGCTGGGCAAAATTTACAAAAACAAATCATTGTCTTGAAAAAATTCCCAACTTTTTATCATGTCCTCACCTCAAGTTACTTCATTGTTTCTATTTTATCATTTCATTACCCATTAATACTATTAAATCAGTAAACTAGTAGTTCAGCAGAATGGTGTGTTTAGTAAAGCAAGCTTAAATTTGAATAATAGATAGATAAAGCTGCGGTCTAGCCAAGAAATTCAAACTTATGTAGCAGAAAAATGTCAAATTGCTTAATAAAAGATCGAACCCTAACCTGATCGCACTGGAAATCTTGCGGTTTAACTACCCGAATCGAACTGATCAGATCGCGCATTGTGTGCCGTGAAATTCCCCCTGACGGAATATATCTGTCTAAGAATTGCCTGTCCACGAGATTCTTTTTCCTTCGCGTCTTAAATCCTAATCGTGATTCATTTTCCGAGCCTTCAATCTCAAAAGCACCGTCTTCAAAGATCGGAAACTCCTCGTCCTCTCCCCTACCCATCACATCTTCCAACTTCTCTCCTCCCTTCGCCATTCGTATCTTCTCCGGCACCATCCTCAGCTTTCCTCCCTCGCAGATGGAGCTCCTTAGAGTCTGACTGAAGTAGCAGCGAAACCAGCCTCCGCCGTGGGAAGAGGTGGATAGGACCTCGTGGCGGCGCGTGAAGCCGTTGCCAAAGTATCCTTCGCAGGACCCGGGGCGGACATCGGAGTTTTCAGTCCACGGGAGGTAGGAAGGTAAGATGGGCCACGGCTTAATGTAGTCTTCCTCCTCACCACCTACGGATGGTGTGTCTTCTGTCCGGTGAGGGAAGACCGCGGTCGTGGGTGTCGGGTTCTGAAGGTGTTGGCGGTTCTCCGTTACAGAGTGGAGGTAAAGGTATAGAGCAAATGAGTTTAGTGCGAAGAGCAGGGCGAGGATCTTGAAGAGGGTGTAGCTTCGACCGGTCATGGTTTCTCTCCGACTGTCTCTCTTGTCTCAGATCAGAATAAGGCAAGATCGAGGTTTCATTACTGTTGTAAGGTTCCATTTTCCTTTTCTTTTCTTTTCTTTTTTCTGTATAGTAATATACTAATATCATTTGGAAAAAAGTAAGCCACTGGGAAGGTGCTTGGTAAGAGATTCATTAGAAAAAGACTACCTCTTGACTTGTTCTTTTTGTTTTAAAAAAAATAAGTAACGAAATAAGAAAGATATAGAATTTTTTAAAAAAGTAACTGTGTCATCAAAAAAATGAGTTTTTTTTTTAAAGTATTTATTTTCGATTTTTTTTTTTGAAAAAGTATATATATAAAATAAATATTTAGCAAAATGTGCATCTGCGCAGGTCTACCATCTGCGTTTTTCTGAAAAACGCAGGTGGTAGTAGCGTTTTTTTTTTTTTTTTAGACGCATCAAAGTGTAAATGGATTTTGAGAATCGCTACTTTGAGAAGACACATCAGAGAAGACACAACCATTCACAACAGTATCAAACAAGGAAAATGATTTTTTTCAAAATTTTTTTCTGAAGTAAATACTTTTTAAAAAAGTTCAAGGAAAATGAAAGGTTTGATCAAGATAAATAGCTCTTTGGGGTTTCCACTATCTTTTTCTTCGGCATTTGAAGACTCTTGATTTTCTGCATAGTGTACTCGTTGATTTTAAGTCTGCTTATGGTTTTCCTCCTAAATAGAAATTGAAGTGTTTCATCACAAACTACTCTCTTCTTCGTAGGGTGATTCAGTTTGTTGTCATTGATATACCGTGCTATAATTGCTCCAACATCTTGCTGAGAGATCTAATCATGCGTCTCTACATCTTGCTGAGAGATATAATCATGCGTTGCTTCATCTCAGTATTCATAGGTCCAAACCTGCAACATAAATTATTAAAACCCTAAACCCTGCTGGTGTTGTTGGATATGCAAGCTCCATCGTTGCTCTCTTCCAAGCAGTGAGTGGAAGTGACACTCGCCGAAGCAACGGTCTATCAGAAACAAATTCCTCAAGTAAACTGATGCTTGTTCATTCTCTAGGCTAGTCTCACCAAATTCCTCAAGTAAACAAGAAATGAATTTATAAGAAGGTAAATACTTTTTTCCTAGGCAAATATTACCTGTCCTAAATTTTCCAACTTGTTCTGAACAACATCCGCGAGGTATAAAGACGCATGATTAGATCTCTCAGCAAGATGTTGGAGCAATTATAGCGCGGTATATCAATGACAACAAACTGAATCACCCTACGAAGAAGAGTGTAGTTTGTGATGAAAGACTTCAACGAGTTGCTGTTAGTATACTATGCAGAAAATCAAGAGTCTTCAGATGAGGAGTTTTGGAGTTCGGGTGAGGATGCTGCACCAGTTTTAGAGCTCTTTTGCAGCAGTAATTCCTAAAAATGTCAAACTAGCTAGTGTATTTGAAGAAAAGTCTCATTCAGAAACTTGTGAATAAACAACTTTGTTTCAATGTTTTACATCGCGGATGTTGTTCAGAACAAGTTGGAAAATTTAGGACAAGTAATATTTGCCTAGGAAAAAAGTATTTAACTTTTTATAACTTCCTTTCTTGTTTACTTGAGGAATTTGGTGAGAGCAGCCTAGAGAATGAACAAGCATCAGTTTACTTGAGGAATTGGTATTAACTTCTTATAACTTCCTTTCTTGTTTACTTGAGTAATTTGGTGAGACTAGCCTAGAGAATGAACAAGCATCAGTTCGCTTGAAAGACCTTGGTTGCTGTACCATGTTAGTATCTAAACTTCACATTTTTAGAGAACCAGTCGAGGAATTTGGTGAGACTAGCCTTGAGGAATTTGGACCTATGAATACTAAGATGAAGCAACGCATGATTATATCTCTCAGCAAGATGTAGAGACGCATGATTAGATCTCTCATCAAGAGTCTTCAGATGCAGAAGAAAAAGGCAGTGGAAACCCCAAAGAGCTCTTTTGCAGCAGTAATTCCTGAAAATGTCAAACTAGCTAGGGTATTTGAAGAAAAGTCTCATTCCGAAACTTGTTAATAAACAGCTTTGTTTCAATGTTTTACCTCAGGTGAGACTAGGCTAGAGAATGAACACTCTGATGCTTAAAAAAAATAACGTAAAAAAAAAGAAGGAAAAACGCCACTACCAGTAGCGATTTTCGGAAAAACGCAGGTGGTAGTAGCGATTTTCAAAAACGCTACTACCACCTGCGCAGATACACATTTTTCTAAATATGTTTTCTACATATATACTTTTTCAAAAAAAAAATTCTAATATGGTTACTTTTTGAAAAAATTCCAAAAAAATGGAAAAAGTAAATATCGTCATAAAGTATTTAGGAAAATGTGTATTTGCGATACTATAGGTAGCGATGGCTTGTTTTTTGCTACCGTAGGTAACGAAAAAATAAAAACGCTATCTACATTAGCGAAACACAATAAATCGCTACTAACGGTAGCGAAAAATATGAAAACGCTACCACTAGTAGCGATTTTAATAAATTCGCTACTATGAATAGCGTTTTAAATAATTATTTGTATCTGCCACCAATTATTTGCGTTTTCTGTGCAAAATTTTAAATTATTACCGTATTAATTATATTTTACCATCTACTTCGTCTTCTTCATCCTCCTAGTGAGTCTTTCTTCATACTCCTACTAAGCCTTTCTTCATAGTGCATCTTCTTTATGACACAATATTTTTAAAATTGTTTGCAGTTAAATTTTCATAAATATTAAATTATCTAAAAAATAAGCACATATGATATGAAATGTTATAATATTAATTATTTAGGATCAAACATGACATAGATCGGTATCATTTGCTTGTATGACGGTGGAATATTGTCTCAAAATGGTAGTGAGGTCTATGTGGGCGGTACTTCCAGTATTACTACAGCTTCCTTGGATATTTCTCTTTATAGACTAAAGGAAATTATATGTATCGAGTGCGGTTGGCATGACGTTGACGCTAGGTTCATAAGCATTTCCTATAAATTTACAGATACTGATGGACTTTGCAAGTTTGTACGAATTCGATCGCAAAGTGCATTGTCTATTGCTCTACAGTTAAGCGTGGCTAGTCGATTTATTGTGTGTAGCTTAACTAGAGAAGTTAACTTGAGGTCAAACACATCTGAAAGTGGTGAGACAATAAATGTTTTGCATGGTCACACCCATGATCTCTCTGATGACGAGGTCGACGTTGATGCACTCTCAGATGCCTCAATAAATGAAGAAGATCTATGTATGGAGCATTTTACGGGACACATTGATGAAGAAAATGAAGAGGTGTTTGAGTTTGACGAGGATGGAAATAGCTCTCATGGTGGAAGTAGCTCTCACACCCTTCAAATGATGCAACCCACTGCTTCTAATTGGATTTATAGTAACTGGATTGACGATTTTCAATCAAGAGATGAGTTGTATATGGATGTTGATGAACCGTCAACTGAAGGTTTCCTAAACACAAACATGAAGTTTAGGAGTAAGGATGATTTATCTGCCACCGTAAGGAGATGACACATATCTAATTCTAAGATTTGCACCGTTGAGACATCGACCCCAAAATCAATTGTTTTTAAGTGTAAAGTTGATCTCATAAACTGTTCATGGTCATTAAGAGGGAGTCTTTTTAAGCATACTGAATTGTGAAGAATATCAAAATTGCATGCTCCACATACATGCACGAATGCAGTCCTGATTGAACGACACCAAAACATTGATTGCAAGATGATATCGTCTTTTATAAGAAATTCAATTTTAGCTGATACTGGATTGAAAATTTCAGTAATTCAGTCAATGGTGGAGAATGAGTTTGGTTCGAAGATTGGATATCCGAAGGCGTGGTACTCCAAACAAGTAGTGTTGGAGTCTTTATACGGAACACACGAAGAAGCATTTGTGAACCTCCTGCGACTACTGTCAGCCATGTCCGTATACATCCCCGGGACAGTATTTGATTTTTTGCCCAAAAGAGTAAATGTTGAAACTCAAGAAGCGACATTTGGTATGATGTTTTGGTCATTCGGTCCAGCCATTGAAGCATTTGTCCATTGGCGACCACTTATAAGTATTGATGCGACACATTTGTATGGAAAATATAATGGAAAAGTGCTTGTAGCAGTATCATATGATTCTAACAACGGGATCTATCCTTTGGCATTTGGTATTGCAGACACATAGACAAATGAGAGCTGGAACTGGTTCTTGCATCATCTACGGGATAACGTGACGAAGGATAGATTTGTTTGTCTAATGTCTAATCGACACAGAGCAATAATTAACGCGGTGGAGAATGTGTATGCGCAATATGATATTGGAACACATCGCTTTTGCGCACGTCATCTAGCGAGTAATTTCAATCACACTTTCAAAAGCGTAATCCTGAAAAAGCAGTTGTACATAATGGCTAGTACCCCTGATAAACGTAAGTTTGATGTGTGGTATTCTAATCTATTAACTCTGCAAGATGGAAAGTTTCGTGATTGGATTTCAAACATCCCCCTTGAGAGATGGGCCTTGGCGTACGATGGAGGTGCTCAATTTGGAAACATGACAACGAATTTGGTTGAAGTGTTTAACAGAGTGCTGAAAGGGGCAAGGGCATTACCATGGACTTAATTAGTAAAACTTACTTATTGGAGGTCAAACACGTACTTTTTTTGTCGTCGCCAAAAAGCAAAAGTTTCCATTGAGGAATCCCAGGTGTCGGACGTCGGATCCGACTTTCCTGACCCGTTTTTAAAATATTTTTTTATTTTCGTTTTTGAAAATATTTGGGTCTTGGCGAGCGAAGGGTCCGGTCGAGCGGGGTCATCAACCAGACCGAAAAAATTGAAAGAGTCGCCACCGATTAATTAAAGGCTAATCGGAATCCTAAAATTGCCTAGGGTACATGAAATTAACATCCTAGGGCTTAGAAAGGTCTACGTCCAGAGAATCGAGTTCGGGGGTTTGATTACATCTTAAAAGCGCGCAAGCTCATAATCCGCCCTTTCGGTACTTTAGTTTGCTTTTGAAATATATTTTTTTTTTTACCCGAATTGCCCGTTTTAATCATGTTTGGCCAAAAAAAAAAAACTACATGCATTTTCTTTAAATTAAACAAACCATGTACAAACAATTTTTTTTTTTTTAATAAACAAGAGAGAACTAAAGTTAGTTGTACTAAAAAAAAATAGTTTAACTCTCGAGCCATTTTAAACGTGTCAAAACATGCACGAATGATTTTTGAAGATTTTAAGCTCGTTGGACTAATTTGTCCCATTTTGATAAGTTAAAGGATGTCCAAAAAAAATCTAGGGAACAAAATGTAATTTATTAAAATTTGGGCTGAATTGAACAAATATTTTCGAAAATTGCAGAAATGACCCTAAACTATTCTGGACTTATTTGTAACACTTGGTAAAGTTCTAAAATAACCCGAAAATTATTCTATACTTATTTGTAACATTTTGAAAAGTCATGGAATGTCCAGAAAAATTTAGGAATAAAAATTGTAATTTTCGAAAAAAAAATATAACTTAACTGAAAATATATTTTTAAAATTACAGAATTGACCCTAAACTATTCTAGATTTATTTGTAATACTTGGTAAAATTCTAAAAAATAACCCGAAAATTATTCTAGACTTATTTGTAACATTTTTAGAAATCATGGAATGTCTAGAAAAGTTTAGAAATCCAATTGTATTTTTTTTTTAAGAGCTGAATTAAGAAAAACAATTTGCACAAATGACCCAAAACTTTTCCGGTTTGGTTTATAACACTCGATAACGTCCCAGAAATGACCCGAGAGTCCAAGGACCGAGTTGTAACCTTCATCAAAGTTTGGGAATGACCTAAGTCAATTTTGAAATTTTTTCACATATACATAATATACATAATACATAATATATATATATAGTATTACATAGACATAATATAAATATATATTATACATATAGATAAATAGATAACATAAACATAATATAAATATATATTATACATATAGATATATATAGTAATACATAAACATAATATAAATATATATTATACATATAGATATATATATAGTAATACATAAACATAATATAAATATATATTATACATATATATATAATAATATTACATAAACATAATATAAATATATATTATACATATATATATATATATATAGTAATACATAAACATAATATAAATATATAATATACACATATATATATATATATATTAACAAGTATATTATACATAAATAGATAATATATGTATATAAACTCTCAATTTTATTTCACATTTGGAAAATACAAAATATGATATTGAAGATGAGAGAAATATACCTAACTCATGGGAGGATAAAACACCGTACGAGAAATCGAGACCGATAATTATCGATATGTTTTTTCACTCTTTTTCTATTTTTTTTTTTTCACTCTATTTTTTTTTTCTCAATCTTCCTTCTTCTTTCTCTCCTCTCTAAACTCACGACACCTTCCTCTTATTTATACACAAATATATGTAGATATTTGTTTGATTTTTTTATTATTTTTTTGATTTTTTATTATTTTTTTATTATTTTTTTTTTCAGATATTTATTTTTCAGATATTTTTTTTTCAGATATTTTTTTTTTAATTTTTTTTAAAAATAAAATAAATTTTTTTTTTTTTCGATTCCTCGCGTACGGTATTTTGATCCCGAGCCAAAATCAGGTGTTTACAGTTGCCCCTCTTTGGACATGCGCTCATGAAAGTGATCTCATGAGTGTGTGTTCAAAGACAAACAACTGATTTTGGCTCCTCTTTATTCATTATTTACACAGTAGACAAACATCATCACGCAACTTTCGGAAGCTAGACACCTATAGGTCCCGATCGTTCATGATGATTTGTGGAGACTGAGCGTCTAAACGCTCATCAATTTGTGATTCCCGGAAGTTGGATAACTACAGGTCCTGGTCATCGAGGATGACTTGCGGAGGCTGAACACCTAAAGGCTCCGCTTGTCGGCTTGTGACTCCCAGAAGCTGGATAACTACAGGTTCTGTTCGTCGAGGATGACTTGCGGAGGCTGAACACCTAAAGGGTCCGCTCGTCGGCGTGTGACTTGTTGATGATGGCTTGCGGATGCTGTACACCTAAAGGCTCCGCTTATCGGCATGTGACTCCCAGAAGCTGGATAACTACAGGTCCTGGTCATCGAGGATGACTTGCGGAGGCTGAACACCTAAAGGGTCCGCTCGTCGGCGTGTGACTTGTTGGGGTTGACTTGCGGAGGCTGAGCACCTAAAGACTGCACTTGTCGGTTCGTGACTCCCAGAAGCTGGATAACTACAGGTTCGGTTAGTCGAGGATGACTTGTGGAGGCTGAACACCTAAAGGCTCCGCTTGTCGGCTTGTGACTCCCAGAAGCTGGATAACTACAGGTTCTGGTCATCGAGGATGACTTGCAGAGGCTGAACACCTAAAGGCTCTGCTTGTTGGCTTGTGACTCCCAGAAGCTGGATAACTACAGGTTCTGGTCATCGAGGATGACTTGCAGAGGCTGAACACCTAAAGGCTCCTCTTGTTGGCTTGTGACTCGTTGATGATGGCTTGCGGATGCTGAACACCTAAAGGCTCCGCTTATCGGCATGTGACTCCCAGAAGCTGGATAACTACAGGTCCTGGTCATCGAGGATGACTTGCGGAGGCTGAACACCTAAAGGGTCCGCTCGTCGACTTGTGACTCGTTGGGGTTGACTTGCGGAGGATGAGCACCTAAAGACTCCACTTGTCGGCTTGTGACTCCCAGAAGCTGGATAACTACAGGTCCTGTTTGTCGAGGATGACTTATGGAGGTTGAGCACCTAAACGCTTCGTTTGTCGGTTTGTAACTCTCGGAAGTTGGATATCTACAAGTCCCGATTGTTGATGATGACTTGCGGAGGTTGAGCACCTAAAGACCCCGCCCATTAGCTTGTAATTCACTTTGGAGGTAAAAACCATTTTCGAGATGTCTGACTGCTTGTGCGGACTTCTCAGTCAGATTTATCATTAATCGACTTTGGAGTCTTTCTTGATGAAGTTCCATAAAGTCATTCATGCTATCTTCACAATGTGTATCCATGCAAGTTGTCGAGGCAGTTCAAATTAATGTCAATCACAACTTCTTTTTATTGCTACTGTGGGAAACAATGTCGTCCACTTTTGAGCATTTTTTTTTCTCTTGATTTTCTTCCCTTTTGCTACGGTATTTTTTTTTTTTTTTTTTACCGCACCTCTCGATTCCCTTAATTTTTGCCTAGGTCGCCCTTTTGGGTTTTCAACCTAGCAGGGATTTGATTCCTTTCCTTTTGCCATGATCGCCCTTTTTAGGGATTTTTAATCATGCCCCTCTTCCCTAAACCGCCCTTTCAGGTTTTCGATTTAGCGGGAATTTCTCTCATTTTTGGAGGCTCGCTTTCTGATGACGATTTTTTTTTTTTTTTTTTTTGCATCCACATTGATTGGATTAGGGAGTTCTCTGTTGTCCATGTCTGTGATGATCATGGCTCCCACACTGAAAATCATTTTGATGACATAAATCCCTTCATATTTATGTACAAACTTGCCCTCAGAGTTTGGATTGACTTGAAGTTTTTTTTTTTTTATCTCTCGTTTTTCTATCATTTTGCTACGGTAATTTTTTTATTTTTTTATTTTTACCGCACCTCTCGGTTCCCTTAATTTTTGCCTAGGTTGCCCTTTCAGGTTTTCAATCTAGCAGGGATTTGATTCCTCTCCTTTTGCCATGATTGTCCTTTTGGGGATTTTCAATCATGCCCCTTTTCCCTAAATTTTGCCTAAACCGCCCTTTCGGGTTTTCGATTTAGCGGGAATTTTCTCTCACTTTTGGAGACTCGCTTTCTGGTTACAAACTCCTTAAGGATAGTATTTTTTTGACTGCGTCCATATTGATTGGACTGGGGAGTTCTTGGTTGTCCATGTCGGTGACGATCATGGCTCCTCTGCTGAAAGTCTCTTTGGCGTCATAAGACCCATCATATTTAGGCACAAAGTTACCCTGAAAGTCTGGATTGACTCGAATTTTTTTCTGGAGAATTAGATTGCTTGCTTGTAATTCTCTTGGACCGACTTTCCTGTTAAATGCACGAGCCATGCGTTGCTAGTACAAATGCCTGTGGCACTGCGCGATGAGTCGCCTTTTGTCATGAGGTTCAATTGCACGTATCTGCATTTCGCCTACTCTGACTCGTCCTTCTCTGCCTCGTCGGGGATCCTAGCTGACGGTAATTTTACTTCAATTGGCAACACGACTTCGATCCCGTAAACAAAGGAAAATGGGGTTGCCCCTGTTGATGTCCGTATTGAGGTCATGTATGCCATGAGTGCCTAAGACAGCTTATCATGTCAGTCCATTAATTGTTGCTTCCACTGCGCCATTCATTTGTGGGTGATATAGAGATGCATTTTTACACTTGATCACAACTCAATCCAATTTAGATTTCTGGCATTGCCGGTAATGATTGACTTCGGCATCCCATGACACACGATGATGTCCTCGTTGATGAAAAATTCAATGGTCTTTGCCGTTATTCACGTCGGGGTAATAACCTCTAATCCTGATGAAGTAATTGATTGTAATCAATGCAATATGAATCGATGACCATTGGACGCTTTTGGGAAAATCATGTTGATTACATCGATGCCCCACATTTTGCAAGCCCGTGGGGAATTTCTGGAATAGAGCTCGTGCAGTGACGCGTGGATTTGGTCCGCGTACACTTGACAGATGTGATATTGTTGGGCATGTTTTATACAGTCAGCCGTCATGGTGAACCCAAAGTACCCAAGTCTTGCACGTTCATATGTGGGCCGCAAGAACTTTCATGAATTTCTTCCATTAGATGTTCAGCTTCTTTAGCATTCACGCATCTCAAATGGGTATAGTCGGGCCACTGGGAAATTAATTACAAGTCATTACTCGCATGACCATTTAGACATTTTCTTGTGGCGTTCTCTGGGAAGTCCGTACGCCAGATATCTTTTTTTATATCAGTGAGTCATGGTTGACTGTATGATTCTTCGATTGTACAACAATAGGCTGAAACTTCTTTGATTTTGATCTCCATTGGCAGTTTTTGGTTTCCCGGAGAAATTTTACTCATGGGTGCAAGCGTTGCCAATTTTTTTGAACGCAAAGATGCAAATAAGAACACAAGGTGATTGTTGGTCTGCTTCTCTTCTTCGCAGCTTTCATCCCCGTGGTGACGACGGCGCTGGCGTCGATGTTGTCCTTCAATGGTTTTTTCCTCCCTTCGAGGAATCTGATCAATTGGAAGTACTTCGCCTTGCTGTGACGAACTTTCCGTACTGACTACATTTCAAGCCTTTCTGATCGACGCTGCCAACAATGGCATCTCTCTGCATCGATAACGATGTCTCCCCTGTTGTGAACAACGGAGAAAGTCAACAATGGCATCTCCTATGCAGGAGTCAATAACGGCGTCTGTCCCGTGTCAACAATGGTGACTCTTATGCAGGAGTCAACAACGACATCTTCCCTGTGTCAACAATGGCAACTCTTCTGCAGGGGTCAACAACGGCGTCTGTCCCGTGTCAACAATGACATATTGATGGCGTCTTCCCCGTGTCAACAATGACGTCTCTTCATCTCTATTTAAGTCGCCTATGATTTAGCTCGATCAAACGACAGAGAATTGTTTTTCCCATCTCCTTTACTTTGTAAAAACAACCTTCCCTTTTCTGGTGGTCGAATGTGGTCTGGTGGCGTGGGTCAGTTTGACTATGATTGCCACTTTCTCTAAGCGAAGCGCAACATAGAAGATGGGCTCAATTATGATGATGAACCTCGGTGTCCCTCCTTGCCGCGGTACCCATTACTTATCTCAGGTCCCTTCCTTGATCGGATAGTTGCATAAGTTGATTCTTCATCAGGTAACGGATTTTTCTCGGAGTAGATCTCGTTTTTCCTGATCATACTCCTCACTCACTGCATTCAGGAATTGATACAATTTGGTATCTGCTTGATTTTGTATTCTAAATTGCAATGTCGTATGAGCCAACAGATCCTTCTATGTAATGAATAGAGTCAGATTCGGCAAGGGTGTCCCACTAACGAGTGGATGATCAAAAGGCATGAGGGAGCTTCATCAATTAGAGCTCCAATGGTGATATCAGTTGAAAATAAGCATGATAAGCCCCCGTGAGTATCAACGTCATTGGGTTAGATCACTTGTGGCGGACCTGGGAATGAAACGGCAAGGGGAGGAAACAACAATGTCCTTGAATTTTCATCTAAACGTTTCCTCCAGACGACTTCATAATCTTTGAAATCAGGACGAAAACCGAGTCCTAAAAGTATCTTTTTCCTTCCGGGTGTGTGATGGTCATATGTGGGAGGTGGACCTTGGTCAGGATGGCCATATGTGGGAGGTGGAGCTTCGTCAGGATGGCAAAAGTGTCTTACATGGATTGATGAAGTACCACGACAGTAGTGTTCCTCAGGAAGACGAGATCAGGGATACTGTGGTAGTCACATCTGCCTGGAGCTTAGAAAAGCAAAAATCCGCTCGACCTAGGAGGTCATGCCAACGATTGACTGCACTGTGCGGGAACTCATGGTTTGCTTTAGCTTGATGAATTTCTCCTCGTGTTTTTGAGGTGCTGGAGTCATCGAAAGTCGCATGGATTTCCGGAAACCTAAATCCAAAATACCATAGTAAGAAGGATGAATACACAATTGATCATGCATGATTGATTTAAAAAATTCTGCATGTTCCGTTCATTCCATTCGTAGACTTTGATTGCATGTATGGCAAAAATACTTTATAAGGATTTGACCAATCGATGTCTAGTTCTTAAGACGTTTCACACAACGATGTAGCTCATTGAGTGCATTTGTTGCTTGTTCCTTGGTTCGAACGAAGGTCGAGGACATGTATTTTGAAAATCTTTTTATTTGCCTCGTTCTTCGTATGAACTGTTCAAGGGTGTCATTCAACTTAGCAATGTTGCCCCCACATTTTTCCAAAGTGCCCCAACATTGCTAGAATGACGGTGGTTGTTGGAGTCTATCCCTGATTATCTCATTCGGGTTGAAAGATGGACTTGCTGGTGTCGAATGGAACTTGTGAACGTATTCCGTTGTTGTTAATCACGCAGACACGTTTTTCCATATTTCATAATCCAGACAAGTCGTTGGGAATCCAATTGACTTTGTAGTTTACGAGCTCGTGAACCTCGTCAATCTTCTTGTTCACGTATTTCTGATTCTCTTTTGTCATGACTTTCCATATTCGGGCAATTTCGACCGTAGAGTTGTATGACCTTAATGTGAGGGCAATGATTTTTTTTTCTCCCTTACCAAAGATGGTGCGTGAAACGTCTTAAGGATACAAGATTGAATGAACGGAACTTACATTAATTTTTTTTTTTTTTTTTTTTTTGAAAAATGCAATGCAAGTGCGAGAATTTAACTTCATTAGTAAGACTCATATTACATTTACAACAGTCTGGAATATATAATACAAAATGCCCAATCCTATACATGTCATGATCTAAGGCCAAAACAAAACACATTTACATCAATGGGCAAAACTTTTTCATGGGCCAAATTTCTTCATGGGCCGTGGGCCAATCTCATATCCAAATACTTGGGCTGAATTCTCATTTACATCAGTTGGGCCCAAAAATGGAAATATACACAAAACTGGTAAAGACTAAACACGGTGTGGAGCTTTTGTTCTAAATGGATGGAATTTCTAGGTCCTCTGAACCAGCGGAACCTCACCCCCTAAAGAGGATCACGGGCCCATTCCGATCATCGAGTTGAGTTGTTTGGGTGCGTGCCGGCGGTCCAAACCGCTCCGGGCGCATTCCCCTACTAAACTCCCTAAGCTCTTAATGTGCTCCAGGTCCGAGCGGGTAATGGTAACCAGCGTGGTGTGTGCAAAACAAAAATTTACATCTTTTTTTTTTTTATTATTACAATTACATCGCCTTTTCGACAAAATTTGAAACTGCAAGCATGAGCAAACGGTCAAAACGGATATAGCAAAATATAATATGACAAAGCAAACATGACAAAGCCTAAACCCTCTAAAATAGATCCCCAGCAGAGTCGCCAAATTGTCGGACGTCGGATCCGACTTTCCTGACCCGTTTTTAAAATATTTTTTTATTTTCGTTTTTGAAAATATTTGGGTCTTGGCGAGCGAAGGGTCCGGTCGAGCGGGGTCATCAACCAGACCGAAAAAATTGAAAGAGTCGCCACCGATTAATTAAAGGCTAATCGGAATCCTAAAATTGCCTAGGGTACATGAAATTAACATCCTAGGGCTTAGAAAGGTCTACGTCCAGAGAATCGAGTTCGGGGGTTTGATTACATCTTAAAAGCGCGCAAGCTCATAATCCGCCCTTTCGGT
Organism: Chamaenerion angustifolium; assembly: GCA_946814005.1. Lineage (NCBI taxonomy): Eukaryota > Viridiplantae > Streptophyta > Magnoliopsida > Myrtales > Onagraceae > Chamaenerion > Chamaenerion angustifolium. Next base: position 24,313,638 of record OX328270.1, on the reverse strand, counting down.
ACTTTAGTTTGCTTTTGAAATATATTTTTTTTTTTACCCGAATTGCCCGTTTTAATCATGTTTGGCCAAAAAAAAAAAACTACATGCATTTTCTTTAAATTAAACAAACCATGTACAAACAATTTTTTTTTTTTTAATAAACAAGAGAGAACTAAAGTTAGTTGTACTAAAAAAAAATAGTTTAACTCTCGAGCCATTTTAAACGTGTCAAAACATGCACGAATGATTTTTGAAGATTTTAAGCTCGTTGGACTAATTTGTCCCATTTTGATAAGTTAAAGGATGTCCAAAAAAAATCTAGGGAACAAAATGTAATTTATTAAAATTTGGGCTGAATTGAACAAATATTTTCGAAAATTGCAGAAATGACCCTAAACTATTCTGGACTTATTTGTAACACTTGGTAAAGTTCTAAAATAACCCGAAAATTATTCTATACTTATTTGTAACATTTTGAAAAGTCATGGAATGTCCAGAAAAATTTAGGAATAAAAATTGTAATTTTCGAAAAAAAAATATAACTTAACTGAAAATATATTTTTAAAATTACAGAATTGACCCTAAACTATTCTAGATTTATTTGTAATACTTGGTAAAATTCTAAAAAATAACCCGAAAATTATTCTAGACTTATTTGTAACATTTTTAGAAATCATGGAATGTCTAGAAAAGTTTAGAAATCCAATTGTATTTTTTTTTAAGAGCTGAATTAAGAAAAACAATTTGCACAAATGACCCAAAACTTTTCCGGTTTGGTTTATAACACTCGATAACGTCCCAGAAATGACCCGAGAGTCCAAGGACCGAGTTGTAACCTTCATCAAAGTTTGGGAATGACCTAAGTCAATTTTGAAATTTTTTCACATATACATAATATACATAATACATAATATATATATATAGTATTACATAGACATAATATAAATATATATTATACATATAGATAAATAGATAACATAAACATAATATAAATATATATTATACATATAGATATATATAGTAATACATAAACATAATATAAATATATATTATACATATAGATATATATATAGTAATACATAAACATAATATAAATATATATTATACATATATATATATATATATATAGTAATACATAAACATAATATAAATATATAATATACACACATATATATATATATATTAACAAGTATATTATACATAAATAGATAATATATGTATATAAACTCTCAATTTTATTTCACATTTGGAAAATACAAAATATGATATTGAAGATGAGAGAAATATACCTAACTCATGGGAGGATAAAACACCGTACGAGAAATCGAGACCGATAATTATCGATATTTTTTTTCACTCTTTTTCTATTTTTTTTTTTTTCACTCTATTTTTTTTTTCTCAATCTTCCTTCTTCTTTCTCTCCTCTCTAAACTCACGACACCTTCCTCTTATTTATACACAAATATATGTAGATATTTGTTTGATTTTTTTATTATTTTTTTTATTATTTATTTTTTCAGATATTTATTTTTCAGATATTTTATTTTCGGATATTTTTTTTTCAGATATTTTTTTTTTAATTTTTTTTAAAAATAAAATAATTTTTTTTTTTTTTCGATTCCTCGCGTACGGTATTTTGATCCCGAGCCAAAATCAGGTGTTTACACCAGGTATGACTTGACATTGTTCAAAAAAACATTACTAGGGCACAAAAAAAAACTTGGTAGAATGCAAGTTGCCCAATTTAGTCACGAATACGGTGTGTTCCAAGTGCATGATATTTGTAGATTTGTCCAAGGTGTCGGTTGGACTACTCTCGGGAATTATACAGTCAACCTAGTCGAAAGCAAATGTGAGTGTGGATTATGGCAAATATACCATCACCCTTGCGCACATGGAATGACAGCACTGACCAAGGCCGGGATGCAATGGGTTTCTTACGTAGATCGACTATATTCAAACCAGGCACGTCTTGCTGCATACACTCCATGTTTTCAACCAATCTCGTATGAATATTGTTGGCCACAGTTTGATGTTTCTAAGTACGCTCATGATCCAGATAGGTGGAGGACAAAACGTGGTAGAATAAAATCCAATCGTATTCATAACGAGATGGACGCTAGAGAATGATTGCCCAGGAGAAACAACTGCATTAAGTGCGGCTAGGGACTTCTGGCGAGCTGCGACGACGATGGAAAGGAACCACACAGCGAGAGGAAGGAGACGGGGTCCAAACGCAGCGCGAGCCTCCAACCTTGTGCAAGCAGTCGTCGAACAAGGGAAACCGAGGCTTGGGACGTCGAAAATGGGGTTGAACGACCAAGAAACGCCGGAAAGGAGGGACAGTGAAGTTGGTGGCTGAGAAAGGAGTAAAGAAGGGTGGGTGGGGGATGCCGCCGAGGTTGGGCTTGGAGCCGGGGTCGGGGACGCCATAGAAATGACCTTGGAGGCGGATAGAGGGATGGCTGGGTGGGGAGACTTAAGGGGGGCAGGGGGATTTAATGGGGGTGACACAGTCAACAAAAATCGCTACTGGTAGTGGCGTTTTTCAAAAAACGCCACTCGTAGTAGCGTATTTCCAAAACGCTACTACCAGTAGCGATTTTGTGAAAAATGCTACTTCCAATGGCGGTTTTTGAAAAACGCTACTAGTAGTGGCGTTTTTTAAAAAATATCACTGGTAGTTGCGTTGTTGAAAAAACGCTACCTACAATAGCGTTTTTCAAAAAAACGCTACAACTCAACCTGCGCAGATACACATTTTGTTAAATATTTTTTTTTGAATATATAATGTTTTAAATATGTTTTTCAAAACAGTTACTTTTTGAAAAAAATTAAAATAAGTACGATAGTTTAAACTAGGGGTGAGCAAATTACCAATTTAGACCCGGAATCGACACTTCGTGTAGGTTCCGGGTAAACGTTGCTGAGTATATTGCTGCCGTAAGTTACATAGCTGAGTTACCTGAGTATATTGCTGAATATAGCTTGTCCAAAACTCTGAATTAGTTGATGTATAGTGTATATTGCTGAGTTATTCGCCTTGACTTGCCGTGTATTGCTGCTGTATGTTGTTGTTCAGCATAACTGTATATTGCTGTTGTATATTGCTGTTGTATATTGCTGCTATAATAAGTTACAATTAGTTTGTGCAATTAGCTGAGTATATTGCTGCTGTAAGTTACATAGCTGAGTATAATAACTTGTTTGTGAATTGTGACAGATAATGAATAACAACAGTTCAATTAGTTGCAATGCAATCGAATCTGATTCTGCAACTGGACCGGGAACAAATACTGCCCCAGTTATTGCATTGATAACAAGTAGTGAACTGTCATCAAGTATGAAACATAAGCATGGGGGTAGCAAAAGAAGTCGATCTCAGGTATGGTTTCATTATAAAAAGGTATATAATGCTGAGAAGAAGTTTGAGGAAAGCGTATGCAATTATTGTCATGATGGGATCAAATATCATGTAACTAATGGTACATCAGCTAAGTGGAAGCACTTAAAAAATTGTAGCAAATATCCTGATAATGTTGATAAGACATAGAAGCTTTTGTCATCGACTTTCCAACCAATGAAATCTGGTGATGTTTTTGCTGCTAATACACTTGGAACGAGAAAAGTATGAAATTGCACCCGGATATTTGCAATTTTTTTGTAAGTGGACCTATACGTTTTTTGCTGAAATTAATTACACCCGTATGTTACATTTCGTTGGTGATTGCACCAAACGTTAAAAATTCTTGTTAAGTGTCACGTGAAAGTCACGTGTAGTCGTTAATTTTGAAACGATGCCATGTGAAATGAAAAATTTACCCCTTAGGTCATCTCATCACCTTTACACATATCGTTCCTTCGGTTTCCCCTCAAACAAATTGACTGATACCACCCTTTCTTCTTCTCCTCCAAAACCAAAACCCTAACTTTATTCTCCAAACCTGCCTGGTTTCTTCAAACCACACCGGAGCTGATGTCGTGCGAGTGTGTTCTTTCAACCAGCGGTGCAATTTCTGCGTCTCGGCTCTGCTGTCGGTGTCTCGGCTCTACTGTGGGTGTCTCGGCTGTGTTGTTTCGGTGGATTCTTCCCTTTCGGTAAGCCCTGGCCTTTCAATTCCGTTGACACCCACTTCAATTCCGTTCGTTTCGTTGATATTGTTGTCGTTTCGTTGATTTCGTTCGTTGATTGTTGTCGTTTTGTTGATACCCACTACAATGTCGTTCGTTTCGTTGATATTGATGTTGTTTCGTTGATTTCGTTAGTTTCGTTAAGCCATGCCCGATACCCATTGCAATTTCGTTGATTTCGTTAAGCTCTGCCCTGTTCGTTTTCGGCTGCCACTGGTTGTTAGGTTATGTTAGGTGCGGTGTATTGCTGAACTGGTGTATTGCTGCCCTGTTCGTTTTCGTTTCGTCCATTGCTGCCCGTGTATTGCTCATTCTATTTCTATAGTTTAGTCTGTGTATTTGATGATTCCGTTACTGCCCGTGTATTTGTGTTTTGTTAGGGTAAAAAATGGACAACAGCAGTGGCCAAAGTTACGACTTGACGATTCACTACAACGGGATTTTTATTGATGAAAATTGGGTTGGGAAGACTGAAGTTACTGATTTAGGGAAGGATGTACTAAATTATGAAACAATCGAAGTGTTCATGGAGTATTATGGCTTAGTCGCATGGGGTTGTATTTGCTATCTCCCTCCTAATGGTGATGTTAAATCAGATTTGGAAGTTGTGAAAAGTAACGAAGACGTTACTAAGATGTTGGCGAGGCAAGATGGAAGTATAGATTTGGCATTGTATGTTTTGGCACCGTTTGATCCCGTTGTGTGTGCGAAGAATCCATTTATGGAAGGCATTCGCATAAAAGTCATTCAACGGATATAAGAGGCATTGGAAAGGCAAGTTTCAGTAGACAAGGGAAAGAGGTCAATGCAACCAGAGGAAACCGAGTCATCATCAGAGGAAACTTATTCACTATCGGATGTTATATCCGATCCTAATTGGAAAGCCGGTAAAGATGACGATGATGAAGATGATTTACATGCCAAAGTTAGGTCGGCAAAAAAGAAAACGCAACAAAATGGTCCACTAGGTGAAGAAAACGCAACGAATGATGATTTTGTGCGGGTGAGATCAACTGCCCCAGAGTTATCACGTTGTCGGGCACTAGTCTTATCTCCCCAACCACTTAAAACGGGAAAAACAAGGAAGAAGACTACGGTACACGGTACTCGCACTTCACCCTGTTTTGTGCGAAGATCTACTCAGTGAAAGTACTTTTGTTTGTCTTGTTGCTTTGTCTAGCTGGATGCTATCACCGCGATGTTTTGTGGTATGTTAGGTTCAGTCATGCTTTTTATTGGGATGTTAGGTGCGGTGATGTTTTGTGTTGGGATGGTAGGTTCGGTGGCTTTGTTTTGAAGGATATTTTGTCTAGTAAAGCTTTGTGTTGTGTACAACTAGAACATTTTGCTAAAACAGGTTGGTTTGTGTTGAAAGTTCTATTGGATAATGTGTGTTCTGTTGGATTTTCATGTCGATACATATGGGCGCTTTCACCAATTTCGTCCAAACATAAGGGTGGAAACACACACTATACAACAAACATCAAGTACAACTGAATAACAACGTACATAACTAGTGGGTCCACAAAGTAGTCATTAAACAAACATCAAGTACAACTGAATGACAACGTACATAACTTACACACTATACAACAAACGTTTTAAACGTAGATACATCTTCAACATAAGTCCAGCAACAACGAAAAGTAAGAACACTATAACACACAGTTGTTGCTGATTTCTGCTACGCAACACAGAAATTTGATTGTTGAGTTCGGATTCCTTTGACACAAACTTGGTCATGACTCTCCTTCCATACACACACATAGGTGGATCTGCCCAAGCGAAGAAATCACAACCCCTCTTCAAAGAACTTGATGGCTTCATAGTAGTATCAAGAAATTAGGGTTTCAGAAAATCCCTAATTTTTTCAGCGTAGACCAATCGGTCATATCATCACAATTAACACAATAAATTGGCTTCATTACCTGGTATCTTGGACATGCAAAGAACAGACGACCGAAATTTTTCATGGTCCAAGCTGTTGTCGCATGGGATTGTAAAACGCAGTAGCACATGGGTTCCATGGATGTCATGTTCGACTTGGATTCTCAAGAAGAAGAAGAACGAGAATAGCATTCATCATACTTACCACCCATGTTGTACCGACCTTTGGAGCAATCGTAATATAGCAATATTTATGACATATTTATTCAATATTCAATGACATATTTATTCATTTTGGTTATATATCACATAGTAATATAGTATTAACTATTGTCTATTAACATTTTTTTTTTGTTCTTTTTCATAGATCTTAGTGGAATTATGGACGTGGAAAATATTGCTACATGAAGAAATACGTTTTGTGTTTGGAATTGTGTGTTTTGTTACATTATTATGAGTCAATGTAGTGATTTGGAAATGTGATTTGGAAATGTGATTTGGAAATGTGATTTGGACTGTAATTTGGAATTGTATATATAGGAACTATTTGGTTTGTACTTTAATTTAGAATTGTTTGTGTTTTAGAATTGAAATGGATTGTGTAATCGGCACCAAACCGAATCCTGTACCGAACCAGTACTGAATCAGTATCGAAACCAAACCGGAACCGAACCGAGGATGTGAAGCAACCAGTTCCTAACAGGGTATCCGAAACCGTTTGTACATACAGGTTCCGGGTAGGTTCCGGTTTCAAAAATTAATACTCTGTTTTAAACTGGGTAGATTCCGGGAACCTCTAAATTTACAGGGTACCCAGATCCGCTCACCATAGTTTAATCAACGACTCTACTTGAATTCTTGATTATTATTTTTTTATAATTAAATTCTTGACTTGTTGGTTTGGTGGGGTTAGGGTTGCACATCATCTCCAGGGGGTGCACAACTGCACATACGGACAAGAAACGGAGGTTGCGACTTCACAACATCCTTTTACGTACATATGTCGTGTTAATATATTGATTAAATTAATTTGATATATATTAAATTTTAAAATAAATATTTAAAATACGATTTTCTAGTTAAAACTACAAATTCATACAAGTCTTAAAAAGTTATAAGTGGATTTTGGAAAGAAAAAAAATCACGACTCACAATTCTATATAAGTAATTATTATATATAACATAACTTATAATAGGCAAAAAAAAAATTTGTTTTTTTTGGTCAAATAGGCAAATTTATTCAAAAAGTAAAAACCTTACATATGAAAATAATTGGTCCTTCACTTTACTTATCGTGCTTTTCAGTCCTATAGAACTTTTTGATAAATAGTCCTATAGAAAACTTAAAAAGACCCCATTCAATTTTATTTTTTCATTTTTTATATATGTTATTGTTAAATTTATTTTGTGAATTATAATAATTTTATTTAACATTATATAAAAAGAGTTAGTAAATTGTTCTCTCTTAAAAAACTCAACCAAAAATTTGTCACCAAAAAAGTTTAAAATTTTGCACATGATATTTAACTCTCTAATTAAATATGAATGAATTTCTGACCCAAAAAAAAGAAGTAAATATGAATATGATTTCTTCTTCTTTTAAAATAAAAATAACTAACCCCATACGTACGTTCGCCAATAAGAAATAAGAAATCCAAAGTCAAATCTCCATTAATTATTCGAAGTCAAATCTCTTGTTCCTATCTTCTGATCTCCAATGCTCCGCCTTCTCAAACCCATTCGTAAACTTCGTAAAGTCCTCCACCGTTTTGTCTATTTCCTCTTGAGTGTTCATAACAAAGGGTCCTAGCTGCGCCACCGGCTCGCCTAGCGGTTGACCACTCACTAGAACGAACCTCAAGGGTTTCGACGATCGGTTCCACACCTCCACACCATCGCCCGGACCGAGTTGTAGTAGGTGGTGTGGCGAGACTGGCTCGGAATTGGTTCCCCCAAACACCCCTTTGCCTTGTAGAACATAAACAAAAGCGTTCCAAGTGGTCGGAATGGGCTGCTGGAGGTGGGCTTGTGGTTGGAGGGTGAAGTCTAGGTACATTGTAGGGGTCCTTGTGTAGACACTTGACTTGGCTCCTAATGACTCACCTGCGATCACTCGTACTTTGATCCCGTTGACCGAAGCCTCCACTATGTCTTGACTTGATAGTTCCTGATACCTAGGCTCCATCCTGAAATTAAACAAAGAATACATATATGCAATGTTTTATTCACAAAGAACTATTTTAATAATATATATAGTGTGTCTGTCTTCTTTACATTTTATTTTTGGATGAAAGGTTGACCCACAGTTGAAGTCCCTTCTGTGTTCCCTCCTTGTGTGGCATTTCTGAGTGTACGATCCCTCTTCCTGCGGTCATCCATTGAATGTCTCCTGTCCTTATTGTCCCCTTGTGACCTTCGAAGTCTTCATGGCTCACTGAACCCTAAAAATTCAGTAGACACAAACAGGATATACGTACATATGAAGAACTGCCTCATACTAATACTAATGCTATTCTATCTTGTACTGTTGTTTTTCACCGTTACAAATCATCTTATACATCAGCTACACACAAAAGTAAAAGGATGGTGTACCTGCAACATGTAAGTGACTGTCTCAAAACCTGTTCCGTTTCAGAAGAAAGAAGAAGATCAAGAAGAACCCCATTAATATCTGGACTGAATTTGTGATTCTTGCTCAAATTAATTCAACATCATCAAAGATGAGAGAGAGAGAGAGAGATGGACCTCTGTGTGGATGATCTGGGAATCCAGCTGGAGCAGTAACTGAGAATTCATCCAACGCCAGGAAGGGATCCAAGTATCTGAGCTCCAAACTGAACCCACCAAATAACCTAATAAAATTTTCAATAAATAAAATTTGAGTATTTCATGTAATTGTAGGTTGGGTACCCTCCAATGCTTCTTCGGACAATGGCTCCGACACCTTCGCTCTGTGGCCTCGCAAGCAACTTCCTTACCACAGACCGCGACTCCTCCAAGTTAATACTTTCTTGCATCGTTCTGTGGTTATTTCAATGAGCTGGAAAGAAGAAAACAGAGCAATTGTATACTAAGTCGATGGCAAAAGGATACGCAGTAAGGGAATGTATTTATAGAGAGAAAGAGACACGACAAAGGAAGGAAGAGAAGTTTCTGTTTTATTTTGTTTTGTTTGGAGACTAAGCGGCGACGTTTTGATTTCAAAATTAGATTTTGGAAGAATCGTGGGTCCCTCAGTTTGAGAGTTTTAAGCTTTTCCTTCCGGTCGTCATTATATAATTTCTAAAGTAAATACCAAAATATACCAAATTTTTAAAGTAAATACCAAAATGTTATAATTTTGTCAATTTAACAAATCTATATCAATCTGCGACTGAGAGTCCTGGATAGAAAAGCCTCCCGCGATTGGGAGTCGCGGGTGGAACAGCCGTTATCAGCTACCTTTCCACCCATGAATGGAAGTCGCGGGTGACATATATTTTAACGGGTTACCGTCAACTATCTTTTCACCCGCGACTGGGAGTCGTGAGTTGATATAGATTTGTCCAGGTTGACAAAATTAGAATATTTTGATATTTACTTTATAAATTTGGTATATTTTGGTTTATAAATTTGGTATATATTGGTGAAAAATTCTTCTTATACCTGTGCGTGGCGTCAGCATTGCGTGGGGATGATGTGAGACGGAGAATAGTTTGATTGATCTCAGCTATGCAGATGCCACGTCTTCAGTTGCTTTCGGTGCTAGCTCGCGGATTGTACTCCACGTCACAATATGTTTAGTCTCTCATAAATCAATATAATAATCTAACATTTTACGACGATAGTTATTTTATGTATAGATTAAGTTTATTTTAAATCTGACGAGTTTTTATCATTATTATTATTTATGGTGGTAACTCCAGACATATATATTGTCAAATTTAGATAATATATTTATCCAAAATAACTTGAACAAATAAATAATATGCCGCAAAAAATATTCCCTAATCTCGACTTCGGCGGTCTTGTTGGTCAACCAGACAAGAGAAACAACCCCCTTCGATAGGATTCTAGTGGCTCACTATTTTGCAAGTGGGCCCACTAAAGCGAGATATTTCGGCCCATTAATGGGGTGACAAGGGAGACCAATGACGCCACTGAGACAGAAGCATGACGCACAAATATCCGACTTCTGTCCCCACTGTCCAGCTTACTTGTCCAGATCAAATTCTCAACGATAAGGATTATTTGAATATTAACTATATTGATGGATCCTAGGGCGTGCTTTGATACATCACAATGCGTCAATATGTTGATAATATCAGCGACGCATTGTCTCCTAGTAAAGCGTCGCCATTAGCCTTTACAATATAGGACCAACATGATTGACAAAAGTAATAGCTCCGACCGAAGTGATAGGAGACATTTATGAGACATTTTTGGGTCTTAAAAGACATCAAGCGTGTACAATACTCATGGTGAATCCAATACGATTCGTACGATATTTTGGAAGTGTATTCGATATGCTTGACAAAATATTTTCACCCGAATAGTAACTAATGATGGTTATAAATATTAAATACATGTTTGCCTACCTTTGTAGAAGGTAATCAATTCTCTGATTTTTACCCACATTATTCTCAATCACCTCTTATTGACTTCATCGGAGGAGAAACAAAGGGATACACACGATTTTTCCTTCTTGCAAGCCTCATGAGATCAAGAAGTTGTTGACTTTTCAGAAAAATCTCATAAAAGTCGGCGCATCGAAGCACAAGATCTCGACACGTGGTACATGAATTTCACAGGAACCAACATTAGTGTCGTTTATGGGAAATACAACAAGCTATGGGCACACCAAACGACAAAGCGAATTCAAACGACTCTATTCAAGGTCAGTCCCTTAATCTTACCCCGCCTAGGGGTGGGAATGAACAAGTGTCGACAACGGGATACTCTAGGTTCAATCAAGGAGAGAATGATAACCAGCAGACGCCATCTTCAAGGGTACCTACTCCGGGTCAGGAGTATGGGAAGGGAACACAGGGTTCCTTCCAACCGTCGAGGGATGTTCCCACCAGGGAAGTGTATGTTACCCCTTCTCTTATTGCGACGTTGGAAGAATTCATCAAACGGGAGCGTCGCCATCAATGCCCTACCACGACGACTCATTTTCAAACAACCTATCTCAGAGAGGAGGAGACCACTTCTACTCTTTAGCATGGTGTCGCTCACCGACCACAATATTTTAAGTCGGCCCAAATGACCCCTCAATATATGTCGTCGCATCCTAATGCACGCGCATCACTGGCTAGCCATGTTCCTAATGGACCGAGCTAGTGAGCATCCTACATGCATCTCCTCCACCGGCGATGCTCACTATGAGTCAAGTGAAGGAGGTAATAAACAGGAAACTCAAAGAGCAAAAGAGCTCTATTATGCCTATTCTCTGTGATAGAGCTTCACACCCCTTCACTCGAGAACTTATGTCGATCATCGTCCCTCCTGACGTGACGACCCGACAATTTCGGATTACACCAGTGAAGGTGATCCAGCTCAACATATTCAAAAGCACGAGTCATCGTTGCTAGGTCAGACAAGTGAGGATAATCACTTTGCTTTACTTTTTCTGATGCCACTTTCTGGAGCAGCGTCGTACTGGTTCTTTGGCCTACCAAAGGCATCAGTCTACTCTTGGGATGATTTGAAAATAAAATTCATCACATAGTATGTCGGTGAACGAAAACTTTTAAAGGACGTCAGATGTCTTGATGATGTACGACAACAGCAGGATGAATATCTGGCGAGCTATTACAGTCGCTTCAATAAAAATTTGGCCAATATCGATCGGGTCATCACGAGTTTTTGCCAGACTGGGTCGTCGCAAAAAGGCCATGGGGAACACTTTTAAAGTGACCCCATTTTTCACTCTGAGGGAATTTGCCAAGAGGGTTAAGGCTTACATTGAACTCGAGCGGACTGAGGAAAGGCTAAGTGACGCACAGTCCAGGACCGGAAATCTGAAGAAGCTAAATACTCAGCAGAAGCAGCCGCATGCACCACACCAGCCCAAGAAAACTCCATGGAGAAATGACCCCTGGCCGCCTTCGAGAGAGAATTCGAGGCGTCGCGAGACTATGACCATCACCCCATTAACAAAGGAAATGAGGAAGGTATTAAGGGAGATGGAGCGTTGTGATTTAGCGACACCCTCAGCCCCGAAGTAGGATGGTAGATCGATGCGCCAAAATTTGTAAATCCACTGCAATTATCGTAGAGTCGCAGGTCACCACACCGACGACTGCTACATGGTCCGTCGAGATATTGATGCATTAATACAAAGAGGATTTTTGAAGCAGTTTTTGCTCAAAAGGAAGGCGTCGAGGAGTCCTCTAGGAAGGGAGGCGATGCCTCCTCCATAGCCTTCTAGAGAACTTTCACGTTCAAAGCGAGGAATTATTGATGTCATTAGTGGTGGTTTTGCTTCAGGAGGAGAGACAAGCGACACTCGGGAGGCCCTTGGAGGGCGACACAATATGTTTCTCAGATGAGGATCTGAGCCATGTAGCCAGTCTGCATGATGACACCTTGGTTATAACATCATAAGTTAATGGGTATGATGTTAAAAGGATACTCGTTGATTCAGGAAGCTCTACAAACGTTTTTTTCAAAGAGGCGTACTTGGGTATGGGGAAGTTGATGACGGATTTGAAAAAAATTGACTTCCCCTTGATAAAATTTGCAAGAAGGACTACTTACCCATTGGCTTCGATCAGGTTTCCAGTGGTCTTGGGAGATGGTTGGAAGTCTTTAAGGACGGAGATCACTTTTATCGTGGTCGATGCTTTGAACTCCTACGACACTATCCTAGGGCGCACCACCTTAAACCCTCATAAGGTTATTGTCTCTACGTACCATCAAAAGATGAAGTTCTCAACCCCTCATGGGATTAGGGAAGTAAAAGGCGACCATAAGACCTCAAGGAGGTGTTACGTTAACACCTTGCGGCAATCAAAAGGAAATTATGTCTATTCAGATAGACGACGACCCTAGAGAAGAAGTATGTCGCCCTACTCCCGTGGAAGAGTTAGTGGAGGTGGCAGTCGATGGCTAGACTAAAACGTTCAGATTCAAAGCAACGCTCCCCGCAAGACAGGCAGAGCAGCTGACAGAGTTTTTCAAGGAAGTTAAATTCAAAGAGTTTTTCGCTTGGAGCTTGAGTGACATGCCGGGAATTGCCGTGGATGTCATTACCCATGAGCTGCATCTAGACCCTATGATAAAGGCAGTGGCACGGAGGAGAATATCAATTGGTGAGGAAAAAAGATTAGTCATCCGTTCAGAGGTGGGAAAGTTGATTGACGCTGGGTTCATCAAGGAAGTCAGGTTTCAAATCTGGGTGGCCAACCCTGTCTTGGTCAAAACAATCGACAGGAAAGTGGAGAATGTACATCGATTTTAGAGACCTTAATAAGACTTGCTCTAAGGATTGCTACCCTCTCCCTCGCATTGAATAATTGGTCGATGCCACATCTGGACATTAGTTATTGAGTTTCATGGACGCATATTCTGCGTATAACCAGATTAAAATGGCATTCCAGGATGCTTCGCATGCCACTTTTTACTGCAGACAGTGATATCTATTATTACGATGTGATGCCCTAATGAATGTGGGGGCTACCTACCAAATGATAGTGAATTAGTTGTTTCCAGACATGTTGGGGGACACTATGGAGGCGTATGTCAACGATATGTTGGTAAAGTCCTGCTTTGAATCATGGTTCAGATCCAAAGCGGGCTTTCGAGTGAATGAAGTTGCACAATGTTCGCCTCAATCCGACTAATTGCGATTTTGGCGTTAGTTCATGAAAATTCCTCGGATTCATGGTGAGCCAGAGGGGATTGAGGTCAACCCAAAAAAGCTTACGACCATAGATGAGATGAGATCGTCGACCTGTCACAAGGAGGTACAGTGCTTGAATGAGCGACTAGCAGCCTTGGGAATTTTTTTTTGTCAAAGTCTAGGGAAAAGTCGTTACCTTTCTTCCAAGTGCTACGAGCAAACAAAAGATTCGACTGGACGCAAGAATGCGAAAAAGATTTTTAGTCTTTGAAAAGCCACCTCAGAACCTTAACGCCTCTGACTAATCATGTAATAGGCGATGCACTGTACTTATATTTGAGCATCACCCCTATTGTTGTAAGTTCTGTCCTTACTAAGGACGAAGATAGGAAACAAGTGCCGATTTATTTTGTAAGCAAGGTTCTTAGTCTGGTTGAGATGAAATATCTATAAATTGAGAAGTATATGTATGCGTTGGTCGTCTCGGCCAAAGAGCTACAACCATACTTCCATGCTCATAGCATTACCGTTTTAACAAATCAATTGTTAAAACACTTCTTATAAAAACCGGACGCCTCAATGGGTCGTGGAATTAAGTCAATTTCCCATAAGTTTCGCCCCAAGAACGACCATTAAGGGACATGCCCTCTCCGAATTCATTGTAGAGTCAATGGGTGCTCTAGTTGATGAGGCGACGCCTATTACAAAGGATATACCCAAAGAAGAATTTTGGGAAATGAGAACGGATGAATCTTGTTCAAAAGAAGGCTCAGGGGCATGTTTGGCATTAACGTCACCCAATGGGGACAAACCCCTGTGATGTGCCTTGGCATTAACATTCAAGGCCATAATTAATAAAGCAGAATATGAAACCCTTATCACAGCTCTACGCCTAGCAAGGGGAATAGGCGTCGACACTTTAATGGTCAAATGTGATTCCCAACTGGTGGTAAACCAGGTAAAAGGGAAACACCAGGCTAAGAGGGAACGAATGAAAAAGTATTTGGTTGAGGCTAAGACCCTGATCAAAAAAATAAAATGTTTCAACATAGAGGTCATTCCAAGGGGAGAAAATCAGAAAGCTGACGCCTTAAGCAAGTATGCTTTTGGGGCGTCGCTATGGCAGGAAGTTTACTGTGTTGAAACAGACACACCTTCAATTATTGATAAGGAACAACCCTTAGGGGAAACCTTTACCTGGAAAACACCCATTAGGGCATTCTTGGAATAAGCCAAAGTGCCTGAAATGGAATTATACGCTTTGAGATACGACGCGTCGCCCCTAATTATTTGATAATCGACGGAATGTTATATATAAAAGGCTACCTCATACCTTATCTCTGATGCGTCGCTACTCCCGATAGTGATCGCATCCTCAGGTAGTTGCATGAAGGGTATGCAGCTTGTCATGAAGGGGCTAGATCAATGGTCAGAAAACATTACGACAAAAATATTACTGGCTGACAATGCTAAAGGATGCCTTGATATTTGTGCAGTCCTGTGAGCCTTGTCAAAAATATGCCCCCGCGGAGTTGGTGTCGATCTCGGGGGCATTGCCTTTTGCGAAATGGGGATTTGCTTTAGTGGGACCTCTACCCCGTTCAACAGGACAACGAAAATGGATTATTGTCGCCATCGGCTACTTCTCGAAGTGGGTTGAGGCAAAGGCGTTGAGATATACTTCTCAAATATATCTAATTTTATTTTTTGGGTAAATTTTTCTGGTAATTTCTTGATGTTGTCACAGTAAATTTTTGATAATCCTCGTTTCATAGACATGGTAGTGAGTTTGTTAAGAGATCTTAAGAGTATATTAAATGTATTCACTGACATCTTCGAACTTATGAGACAGTTGGTTAAGGCGTCCGTCTTAATTTATAGATACTGACAGTGCCTAGGTTCAAATCCCGGAGATATCAACAGTATAATAATCAAAGAAAGGTTGGATGTCGGGAGTATAATACTCAAACAAAGGTCGGATGTCAGGAGTATAATACTCAAACAAAGGTCGGATGTCGGGAGTATAATACTCAAAGAAAGATCGGATGTCGGGAGTATAGAACTCAAAGAAATGTCGGATGTCAGGAGTATAATACTCAAATAAAGGTCGGATGTCGGGATTATAATACTCAAACGAAGGTTGGTCGGGAGTAAAATACTCAAAGAAAGGTTGGTTGGATGCCGAAAGTAAAATACGTATTTTGTCCAAATATCGACATATATTGTTTTTTATCATATTATTAGAAGCAAATATAATAAATATTTATCATGCTTAAGGTGTTGATATGAGAATTAAACATTTGATAAATATATCTGAAATTAAAATATAATTAAACTTAACTCTGAAAATATCAAAGTAATAAAACAAGAAATAAATTGATCAAATATATAATTTTATTTTTGTGTGCAAATTAGTGGGAATTTCTTGATGTTGTCATGGTAGATTTGTAATAGTCATTATTTTATAGACATGGTAGTGAACGTGTTAAGATACCTTAAGAGTATATTGAATGCATTCATTGACGAGTTCAGACTTATGAGCGTACGTCTTAAATCTCAAATAGTATGAGCGCATAGGACTGAATCTTACGAATGTTGTCTGAGTGAAAATACTCATAGAAAGTTCGAGGTTGGTATGAATACTCATAGAAAGTTTGAGGTCGAGCATTAGGGATAGTTGGTATGAGATAAGATAGTATGACATGATACATGAGTGAAAATTACTCATAGAATGTTCGAGATTGAGCATTATATGATAGTTGATATTATCATGATAGATTTGTAATAGTCATTGTAATATCCTGTATGAATACTCATAGAAATTAGTTCGAGGTCGGGCATTACGCGATAGTTGATATGAGATGAGATATTATGACATGGTATGTGAGTGAAAATACTCATAGTATGACTATAAACAATGCGCAATGTCAACTTTATTAAATATCGACATATATTTGTTTGATCATATTCTTAGTAGCAAATATTTTTAAAACATTGCTCGAGCAACCAGGACCAAGAACCACTACTAAAGAGACTCCCGGTTGCTCAAATAATTTTTTAGAAATATTTAAAACAAAATTAATTTTATTTAATTATATTAGGTAATTTAAGTTTAGTTTTACAATTCAAATAATATTTTTAATCAAGTGTTTAGAGTAAAATTGGAATAAACTCAACGATATACCTTCATAATATGTAGATATGTGTTGCGTATATATATAGATATATCTAATTAACTACTAAACTATACTGAAATTTTTGTAATCCACTTAAGTGTATTTCCCTAATGGTTATACTAGACCCCGGCCCGCGCTACGCGCGTGCACGTTGTCGTCGTTGGTCGTGCGTGAAATCTTACGAGAACATGATCAACCCGACTCCTAGGATAATACAAGAGTTGATCACTTCATAAAAATATTATTAATGTAAAATTAAACTTAATTTGCATAAGATAATGAAATAATAAAATTTAAAAACTCTTAAATATTTTTAAAAAATTGCTCGAGCAACCGGGAACATATAACACTATCAAAAGGAATCCCGGCCGCTCGAGTAATTTTTTAAAAATATTTAAGAGTTTTTAACTTTTATTATTTCATTATCTTATGCAAATTAAGTTTAGTTTAAATTAATAATATTTTTATGAAGTGATCAACTCTTGTATTATCCTAGGAGTCGGGTTGATCATGTTCTCGTAAGATTTCACGCACGACCAATGACGACAACGTGCACGCGCGTAGCGCGTGCCGGGGTCTAGTATATATATATATGTCTAATATATATTTATATTATGTTTATGTAACACTATATATATCTATATGTATAATATATATTTATATTATGTTTATGTATTACTCTATATATCTATATGTATAATATATATTTATATTATGTTTATGTAATACTATATATATCTATATGTATAATATATATATATATATATTATGTTTACGTAATACTATTATATCTATATCTATATGTATAATATATATTTATATTATGTTTATGTTATCTATTTATCTATATGTATAATATATATTTATATTATGTCTATGTAATACTATATATCTATATTATTAAGGCTCAACAGGTTTCTGTAACCGCTAGTCATTTAAATTACCAAAATATCCTTTAATTTTATTAAACAATTGAGATATATATTTAATTTGCTGAATATTTTAGTCATTTTACAATTTCATTTATATATTCGATTATTTTACTAAATCTGATTATTTTATCCGATTATTGTTATCTCACCATCCCACTATCTTATTATTTTATCCGATTATTGTTATCCCACTATCCGATTATTTAGTCATGCTTTTATTATTTTATTCCAATTTTTATCCCACCATCCCTATTTTTATTCCACAATCCCACCATCCCAATCTCACTATCCCTATTTTCCTGCGTAAATCTCTCCAATTATCCAACCATTTAATACTTCTCTCAAGTAGTTGATTTCAAGAATCACAACCTATTTAGAGAAGCAAGTCGGAACAGATTTTTACCCAGCGTCCCCACGTTGCAGCCCAAGATTTCTGGCGTCATCGGCATCCCAAAGTTCCAACCCCGGCATCCCCAAGTTTCAATCCCGACATCCCCAAGTTCCAACTCCGGCGTCCCAAATTTCCCCGACATCCCCAAGTTCCAGCCCAACGTCGTCGGCGTCCCCAATTTCCAGCCCCAGCGTCCTCGGCGTCCCTGGCGTTCCCACGTTCCCTGGCGTCCTAAAGTTTCAGCCCCGGCGTCCCCAAGTTTCTGTCTCGGCGTCCAATCCAAGATCCAGCCCCTACGTTGAAAAGTATTCATTATTTCATTCTTCGTTTGAACTTTGAATAATTTAGTCTAGTATACTCTTCGAACCCCTTCATTGAAAATCCATTAATTTTAATATAAACTGCTTTTTTTGTTTGTTGTTTATTGTCACGTTCCCTGATTTTAGTTTGTTCTTTATTCCTTTCTATTAGTTAATTGTTGTTTATTCTTTTCTTTTAGTTAATTGTTGTTCATTCCTTTCTTTTTGTTAAGTGTTTGTTAATTGTTGTTGATTCCGTAATATCATGTGCAGTTCGATACACCTTAGTTGCAATGTGAAACCGGCAAGAGGTGATCACTTCATAAAAATATTATTAATGTAAAACTAAACTTAATTTGCATAAGATAATGAAATAATAAAATTTAAAAACTCTTAAATATTTTTAAAAAATTGCTCGAGCGACCGGGATTCCTTTTGATAGTGTTATATGTTCCCGGTCGCTCGAGCAATATTTTAAAAATATTTAAGAGTTTTTAAATTTTATTATTTCATTATCTTATGCAAATTAAGTTTAGTTTTACATTAATAATATTTTTATGGAGTGATCAACTCTTGTATTATCCTAGGAGTCGGGTTGATCATGTTCTCGTAAGATTTCACGCACGGCCATTGACGACAACGTGCACGCGCGTAGCGTGTGCCGGGGTCTAGTATATATATATAAGTCTAATATATATTTATATTATGTTTATGTAATACTCTATATATCTATATGTATAATATATATTTATATTATGTTTATGTATTACTCTATATATCTATATGTATAATATATATATATATTATGTTTACGTAATACTATTATATCTATATCTATATGTATAATATATATTTATATTATGTTTATGTTTATGTTTATTTATTACTATATATATATATATATGTATAATATGTATTTATATTATGTTTATGTTATCTATTTATCTATATGTATAATATATATTTATATTATGTCTATATAATACTATATATCTATATTATTACGGCTCAACAGGTTTCTGTAACCGCCAGTCATTTAAATTACCAAAATATCCTTTTATTTTATTAAACGATTGAGATATATGTTTAATTTGCTGAATATTTTAGTCATTTTAAAATTTCATTTATATATTTGATTATTTTACTGAATCTGATTATTTTATCTGTTTATTGTTATCCCACCATCCCACTATCTGATTATCTTATCGGATTATTGTTATCCCACTATCCGATTATTTAGTCATGCTTTTATTATTTTATTCCAATTTTTATCCCACCATCCCACTATCCCTATTTTTATTCCACAATCCCACCATCCCAATCTCACTCTACCTATTTTCCTGCGTAAATCTCTCCAATTATCCAACCATTTAATACTTCTATCAAGTAGTTGTTTTCAAGAATCGCAACCTATTTGGAGAAGCAAGTCGGAACAGATTTTTACCCAGCGTCCCCATGTTGCAGCCCAAGATTTCTGGCGTCCTCGGCATCCTAAAGTTCCAACCCCGACATCCCCAAGTTCCAATCCCGACATCCCCAAGTTCCAACTCCGGCGTCCCAAAGTTCCCCGTCGTCCCCAAGTTCCAGCCTAACGTCGTCGGCGTCCCCAAGTTCCAGCCCCAGCGTCCTCGGCGTCCCTGGCGTTCCCACGTTCCCTGGCGTCCTAAAGTTTCAGCCCCGGCATCCCTAAGTTTCTGTCCCGGGATCCAGCCCCTACGTTGAAAAGTATTCATTATTTCATTCTTCGTTTGAACTTTGAATAATTTAGTCCAGTATACTCTTCGAACCCCTTCATTGAAAATCCATTAATTTTAATATAAAGTGCTTTTTTTATTTGTTGTTTACTATCACGTTCCCTGATTTTAGTTTGTTCTTTATTCCTTTCTATTAGTTAATTGTTGTTTATTCTTTTCTTTTAGTTAATTGTTGTTCATTCCTTTCTTTTTGTTAAGTGTTTGTTAATTGTTGTTGATTCCGTAATTTCATGTGTAGTTCGATACACCTTAGTTACAATGTGAAACTGGCAAGAGCTGATCACTTCATAAAAATATTATTAATTTAAACTAACTTAATTTGCATAAGATAATGAAATAATAAAATTTAAAAACTCTTAAATATTTTTAAAAAATTGCTCGAGCGACCGGGATTCCTTTTGATAGTGTTTTATGTTCTCGGTCGCTCGATCAATTTTTTAAAAATATATAAGAGTTTTTAAATTTTATTATTTCATTATCTTATGCAAATTAAGTTTAGTTTAAATTAATAATATTTTTATGAAGTGATCAACTCTTGTATTATCCTAGGAGTCGGGTTGATCATGCTATCGTAAGATTTCACGCACGACCAATGGCGACAACGTGCACGCGCGTAGCGGTTGCCGGGGTCTAGTATATATATATATATGTCTAATATATATTTATATTATGTTTATGTAATACTATATATATCTATATGTAAAATATATATTTATATTATGTTTATGTATTACTCTATATATCTATATGTGTAATATATATTTATATTATGTTTATGTAATACTATATATATATATATGTATAATATATATATATATATATTATGATTACGTAATACTATTATATCTATATCTATATGTATAATATATATTTATATTATGTTTATGAATTACTATATATATCTATATGTATAATATATATTTATATTATGTTTATGTTATCTATTTATCTATATGTATAATATATATTTATATTATGTTTATGTAATACTATATATCTATATTATTAAAGCTCAACAGGTTTATGTAACCGCCAGTCATTTAAATTACCAAAATATCCTTTAATTTTATTAAAAGGTTGAGATATATATTTAATTTGCTGAATATTTTAGTCATTTCACAAATTCATTTATATATTTGATTATTTTACTGAATCTGATTATTTTATCCGATTATTGTTATCCCACCATCCTACTTTCTGATTATTTTATCCGATTATTGTTATCCCACTACCCTATTATTTATTCATGCTTTTATTTTATTCCACAATCCCACCATCCCAATCTCAATATCCCTATTTTCCTGCGTAAATCTCTCCAATTATCCAACCATTTAATACTTTTCTCAAGTAGTTGATTTCAAGAATCGCAACCTATTTGGAGAAGCAAGATGTAACAGATTTTTACCCGGCGTCCCCACGTTGCAGCCCAAGATTTCTGGCGTCCTCGGCATCCCCAAGTTCCAACCCCGGCATCCCCAAGTTCCAACTCCGACGTCCCAAAGTTCCCCAACATCCCCAAATTCTATCCCAACATCGTCGGCGTCCCCAAGTTCCAGCCTCAGCGTCCTCGGCGTCCCTGGCGTTCCCACGTTCCCTGGCGTCCTAAAATTTCAGCCCCGGCGTCCCTAAGTTTGTGTCTCGGCGTCCAATCCAAGATCCAGCCCCTACGTTGAAATGTATTCATTATTTCATTCTTCGTTTGAACTTTGAATAATTTAGACCAGTATACTCTTCGAACCCCTTCATTGAAAATCCATTAATTTTAATATAAAGTGCTTTTTTTATTTGTTATTTACTGTCACGTTCCCTGATTTTAATTTGTTCTTTATAATTTTCTATTAGTTAATTGTTGTTCATTCCTTTCTTTTTGTTAAGTGTTTGTTAATTGTTGTTGATTCCGTAATTTCACGTGCAGTTCGATACACCTTAGTTGCAATGTGAAACCGGCAAGAGTTGATCACTTCATAAAAATATTATTAATTTAAACTAACTTAATTTGCATAAGATAATGAAATAATAAAATTTAAAAACTCTTAAATATTTTTAAAAAATTGCTCGAGCGACTGGGATTCCTTTTGATAGTGTTATATGTTCTTGGTCGCTCGATCAATTTTTTAAAAATATATAAGAGTTTTTAAATTTTATTATTTCATTATCTTATGCAAATTAAGTATAGTTTAAATTAATAATATTTTTATGAAGTGATCAACTCTTGTATTATCCTAGGAGTCGGGTTGATCATGTTCTCGTAAGATTTCACGCACGACCAATGGCGACAACGTGCACGCGCGTAGCGCGTGCCGGGGTCTAGTATATATATATATATGTCAAATATATATTTATATTATGTTTATCTAATACTATATATATCTATATGTATAATATATATTTATATTATGTTTATGTATTACTCTATATATCTATATGTATAATATATATCTATATTATTATGGCTGAACTGGTTTTTGTAACCGCCGCCTGTAAATTAACACAAATACCCTTTAATAATCTAATTAGTTTACATTTATCATGACTATTTTGGTCATTTAAATGTCTTCTAAAAAATGTTATAAAAAAATATTTCTATAGAGACTCGAACCTATGACCTTATAATTGTATACATACGTATTAACCAGCTACACTCTTATCACTATATCTTTCTTTTTTCTCATGCACCATTTTTTTTTTATATCGCTAACAAATAAAATTATATTTTTCACTTTATTGAACATTAAGAGAACAGTGAATCTAAATACTTAAATCACTTATAAAAGTTATAATATCATCTACAACTAATAAAATTTAGATTGAAATAATATTTCAAATATGCATTATCTATTATTTGAAATCTAAAATGTACAATATAATCAAGTTTGAAATTTAAATTTGAGTAGAAGAAGAAAAACCATTTATTATTTATCCAATTTTTTAAAAATTATTTAATTTAATTACTATATTTGTTATTTTATATAACTTTACAATTTTAAATAATAATGATAATTGTATATTATGTTCTCAAGTCGTCATATTTTTCTTTTGGTAATTGTGACTTTTTTTTAATGTTTGTACAATTAATTATATATATTTTTTTCTTCAAAACATTCTCTCTTCTTTCCAAGAAGTTAATTTCTTTTTGAATTGTGAGCATTGTCGTTATAAAAATATATTTCATCTATAAATTAAAATAGAATTATAATCGATCAAAATTTACTATATTTATATGTTGAATATACATAATCTATCGCGTGAAATAATAAATACAAAAAAAAAAAATCAAATTTGAAAGGAGATATTTGATTAATGTATATATTTTTTATATTGATAATTATAAATTATATTGTATTTTCAAATAATGATATTATTAAAATGTTTAAAAATTTGTACTTTTTTTAATATTATTAATATTAATGCATAAATGATTCCAGCTGCCCAAAGTTGTTAATATGTTATTACTCCAAACTAATATTATCCAAAATTTAGGTATTACACGTCGAGAAAAAAGTAACAAAAATATTTCACTACAAAATTAAAATAACTCTGGTGATGTGTTGAAATAATATTTTACGAATTACTTAAACTAGACCCCGGCACACGCTACGCGCATGCACGTTGTCGTCGTTGGTCGTGCGTGAGGTCTTACGAGAACATGATCAACCCGACTCCTAGGATAATACAAGAATTGATCACTTCATAAAAATATTATTAATGTAAAACTAAACTTAATTTGCATAAGATAATGAAATAATAAAATTTAAAAACTCTTAAATATTTTTAAAAAATTGCTCTAGCGACCGGGAACATATAACACTATCAAAAGGAATCCCGGTCGCTCGAGCAATTTTTTAAAAATATTTAAGAGTTTTTAAATTTTATTATTTCATTATCTTATGCAAATTAAGTTTAGTTTTACATTAATAATATTTTTATGAAGTGATCAATTCTTGTATTATCCTAGGAGTCGGGTTGATCATGTTCTCGTAAGACCTCACGCACGACCAACGACGACAACGTGCACGCGCGTAACGTGTGCCGTGGTCTAGTTTATATTATGTTTATGTTATCTATTTATCTATATGTATAATATATATTTGTATTGTGTCTATGTAATACTATATATCTATATTATTAAAGCTCAACAGGTTTCTGTAACCGCTAGTCATTTAAATTACCAAAATATCCTTTAATTTTATTAAACGGTTGAGATATATATTTAATTTGCTGAATATTTTAGGCATTTCACAATTTCATTTATATATTCGATTATTTTACTAAATCTGATTATTTTATCCGATTATTGTTATCCCACCATCCCACTATCTGATTATTTTATCTGATTATTGTTATCCCACTATCCGATTATTTAGTCATGTTTTTATTTTATTCCACAATCCCACCATCCCAATCTCACAATCCCTATTTTCCTGCGTAAATCTCTCCAATTATCCAACCATTTAATACTTCTCTCAAGTAGTTGATTTCAAGAATCGCAACCTATTTGGAGAAGCAAGCTGTAACAGATTTTTACCCGGCGTCCCCACGTTGCAGCCCAAGATTTATGGCGTCCTCGGCATCCCCAAGTTCCAACCCCGGCATCCCCAAGTTCCAATCCCGGCATCCCCAAGTTCCAATCCCGACATCCCCGAGTTCCAACTCCGGCGTCCCAAAGTTCACCAGCGTCCCCAAGTTCCATCCCAATGTCGTCGGCGTCCCCAAGTTCCAGCCCCAGCGTCCTCGGCGTCCCTGGCGTTCCCTAGCGTCCAAAAGTTTCAGCCCCGGTGTCCCCAAGTTTCTATCTCGGCGTCTAATCCAAGATCCAGCCCCTACGTTGAAAAGTATTCATTATTTCATTCTTCGTTTGAACTTTGAATAATTTAGTCCAGTATACTCTTCGAACCCCTTCATTGAAAATCCATTAATTTTAATATGATTACTCTTTTCTGAAAGTATTCGTCTGTCTTTGCTTTCCACATCTCAGACCCTTTAATAAACATAAGCTTGCCATGCGTTCGGAACCTTGTGTGTTCTTAGGCTATTGTGCAAAATATCAAGGATATAAATGTTTGTCAGCCTCGGGACGTTTTTACACTTCTAGGAATGTTACATTTCATGAACAAATATCTCCTTTAGCTGATTCAAAAGGAAGTTTCTTTACTTCTTCAGCTCCTACTAAGAACTATACATCTGCTCCTTTTTTCATTCCATGTGATGCTGTTTTTAATAATAAAGCATCCGAGCTTGATATGACAGATTCTGTTACTTTTCCTCATTTAACTCCTCCACTTGATATTAGAGATTCTAGTTCATCACCTAATGTGTCAAGTCTGCAGTCGAATAAAGCAGACAACAGGGATCATGATGCGGTAAGAAATGTTCTGCATGATGAGGTGAGAAATGTCTCGTCTGACTTGGATGGTTCAGCCAGAGAGGTAAGATGTTCTTCTGATACATCTGTTATACCATCTATTATCTATAGGTTACAAGGATCTAGTCTTGTTCCAATTAATGATAGACTACCCGATACTTCCTTTGAATCTACTGTTGTTGTACCTCCCTATGTTGTTGTTCCTTCCTCTAGTTCCAAATCTGCTGTTTCTAGTAATGTGCATCCTATGGCGACCAGGTCGAAAACTATGGCGACCAAATGTGCATCCAAATGTGCACATTTGGCGACCAGGTCTGATCAGGTCGAAAACTATGTGCATCCAAATGTGCATCCTATGGCGACCAGGTTGAAAACTAACTCCTCTTTTCAAGGTTTACTTATGTCTGTAGAATCACAGGATGCCTTGGTTAAAAGATGAACCCAAGTCTATTCATCAGGCTCTCAATTCTTCTCACTGGAAAGCTGCAGTTGAAGAAGAATTTGCTGCCTTGCAAGACAATAAGACATGGTCGATTGTGGAGCTGCCATCTGGTCGTATTCCCATAGGTTGTAAGTGGATGTTTAAGATCAAGAAAAATGTTGATGGAACCATTGCAAGATACAAAGCTAGGTTAGTTGCAAAAGGATTCTCTCAGAAACCTGGGTTTGATTTTCAAGATACATTCAGTCCGGTCGTCAAAGCTGCTACGGTAAGGATTGTTCTGTCTCTTGCTTTGTCACACAAGTGGAATCTGAGACAGATTGATATTAATAATGCGTTCCTTCATGGAGAATTAACAGAGGAGGTGTATATGCTTCAACCACCTGGGTTTGAACAGGTTTCGTCATCAGTTGTTCCTCTTGTTTGCAAGCTAACAAAAGCTCTCTATGGTCTTAAACAGGCCCCTCATGCGTGGATCGAAAAACTCAAATGTTTTCTGGTTTCTCAGCTTGATTTTCATGCATCCATTGCTGATAGCTGCTTATTCATTAACACAACAGGTACGTCTTCTGTCTTTCTCTTAGTATATGTAGATGATATAGTGGTCACTGGTCCATCTGCGTCTGATATCTCTGCTGTTATTAGTGAAATAAATAAAGAGTTCAAATTGAAGGATCTGGGAAGTCTGAGTTATTTCCTTGGCATGGAAGTCATTGCCACAGATGAATTTTTGCTGTTAAACCAAAAGAAATATGCTCAGGAGTTAGTTGATCGTCTTGGTTTGTCTGATGTCTCTGGTTTC
This sequence comes from Chamaenerion angustifolium, assembly GCA_946814005.1. Classification (NCBI taxonomy): domain Eukaryota; kingdom Viridiplantae; phylum Streptophyta; class Magnoliopsida; order Myrtales; family Onagraceae; genus Chamaenerion; species Chamaenerion angustifolium. Next base: position 24,286,658 of record OX328270.1, on the reverse strand, counting down.
GATACGCCTATGACAGGTTCTTGCCTGTCAAAAACAGGTATGGTGAATTCCTCTGATATGTTTGATGATGTGACTCTGTATAGGAGTACAATTGGTGCTTTACAACACATATGTGTAACTAGGCCAGACATTAATTTTGCAGTGAACAAGCTGAGCCAGTTTATGCAAACTCCGAGTGTTGGTCATTGGAAAGCTGTCTTACATGTAGTTAGATATCTAAAAATACTATTGATCATGGCTTAATGTTTAGGACAAATGTATTTCCAATGAAAGGTATATCTCTGACATCATTTGCTGATGCAGACTGGGAAGGAGATGTTAGTGATCGGAAATCTATATCAGGTCATTTTCTACTACTGAATGGGAACCCGATAATATGGAGCTCTAAGAAACAAACAGTGGTGGCTAGATCTAGTGCAGAGGCAGAATTTCGTGCCATTGCAAATGCAGTTTGTGAGGTTATTTGGGTGAAGTCTTTGCTCACTGAAATGGGTCTGACTCTCTCTTTTGTGCCCACGGTGTGGACCAATAGCACAAGTGTTGCGGCTCTATCTGAAAATTCGATACAACATTCGAAAATGAAACATGTTGAGATAGACTTGTTTTTTGTCAGGGAAAAAGTGAATTGTGGTCAAGTGTTGGTTAATTTTGTTCCTTCCAATGATCAAGTTGCAGACATATTAACTAAGCCACTAACAGAGAAGTTGTTTGTACCATGTAGGAAAAAGCTGGGTGTGTTCTCTGTTGAAGAGCTGACTTGTGATAGGATGGCTGTTCAAAATTCTTTCACAGCCTTATCTGAGGTACTGGAGTAGTTCATTCCTTGTCATCTATATGTTGAGTTATCTGTAATGTATAGTTAGATGATGTGGTTATTCATGAGTTTACTAGCTCTGTGTTTTATGTCTATATGTACTGTGTTTGTTTGTGCTGATGTTAGTCAGGAGTGTGCTTTCTGTTATATGTCATATCTTTCTGCATATCTTGTCAATATTTCTTGGCTCGTTTATCTCATCTGATTACTGAACTAGTATTGAGTGTTGCTTAGAAATTCATACTGTGTATTATGCTGTGATCAGGTATGTGCTGTCCTCTGTTTGTTCAGCTAGTAGTCTATGGCTGCCTTCTGTTGTCTTTTGTTCAGCTCTGTGCTAGACCTATATCAAAGTAAAAGTTGGTGAAACAGAAATGAAAAAGAAAGCAGAATGCAAAGCATTCATGTTCTGTCAATGTGAGCTTGGTATATGTCATGGCTTGATTCCACAAACAGATTCAGTTGAAAGAAAACGTCAAGATACTTTGAACTGATTCTTGAGGAAGAAAAGAAAAGGGCTAAAACCCTTCAGTCATGATTAAAAGAAAAGGGCTCAACCCCTTCTACCAAGAAAAAAAATCAATCAAATAAAAAGATATCAATTGATGAAAAAAAGTGATGAACAGACTTTGATCGGGTAAGCACGGAGTTGGAACAGTGGACAACTGCTTAGGCAGTCTGGATTCTTGGTGAATAATCTGGTTGGATTTGTACTGCATGTTCGATAGCATATAATGCATCTGTGAATATCTGATAATGCTCATTCTGTGTTCAAACAATTGAGGTGATATATCTGAGCTGAGAAAAGATTGAAATGCATATGCTGAGAAATATGGTACTATGATTGGAAATGTGTATGATCTGCTAATGTCAGTAGGTTCAAATGCTGTAGATATATGGAATAGGTCAAGGATGTTTAGTAAATTCAGGAATAACTGATGTTCAATTTCTTAGATTGTAAGCAATCTCTATTTTGCTTTCTGTTATTGATCTGAAGATCATAACAGTTACAACTCGGTCCTTGGACTCTCGGGTCATTTCTGGGACGTTATTGAGTGTTATAAACCAAACCGGAAAAGTTTTGGGCCATTTGTGCAATATTTTTTTCTTAATTCAGCTCAATTAAAAAAAAACATTTTGATTTCTAAACTTTTCTAGACATTCCATGATTTCTAAAATGTTACAAATAAGTATAGAATAATTTTTTTTCGGGTTATTTTTTGGAATTTTACTAAGTGTTACAAATAAATCTAGAATAGTTTAGGGTCAATTCTGTAATTTTAAAAAAATATTTTCAGTTCAGTTATAATTTTTTCGAAAATTACATTTTTGATTCCTATTTTTTTCTGGACATTCTATGACTTTTCAAAATGTTACAAATAAGTCTAGAATAATTTTCGGGTTATTTTAGAACTTTACCAAGTATTACAAATAAGTCCAGAATAGTTTTGAGTCATTTCTGTAATTTTCGAAATATTTGTCAAATTCAGCTCAAATTTTAATAAATTGCATTTTGGTTCCTATATTTATTTTGACATCCTATAACTTCTCAAAATGGGACAAATTAGTCCAACGAGCTTAAAATCTTCAAAAATCATTCGTGCATGTTTTGACACGTTTAAAATGGCTCGAGAGTTAAACTATTTTTTTTCGAGCACGATTAACTTTAGTACTCTTTTGTTTATTTGAAATTAACTCATCAAAAAAAATGTTTATACATGGTTTAAGGAAAATGCATATAGTCTTTTTTGGGCCAAGCATGATCGAAACGAGCAATTCGAGTAAATGAAATTTTTTTCAAAAGCAAACTAAAGTACCGAAAGGGCGGATTATTAGCTTGCGAGCTTTTAAGGCGTAATCAAACCCCCAAACTCGATTCTCTGGACGTAGACCTTTCTAAGCCCTAGGATGTTAATTCCATGTACCCTAGGCAAAAATTTAGGATTCCGATTAGCCTTCAATTAATCGGTGGCGACTCTTTCAATTTTTTCGGTCTGGTTGATGACCCCGCTCGACCGGACCCTTCGCTCTCCAAGACCCGAAATTTTCAAAAAAAAAAAAAAGAAACTTAATAATATTTTTCAAACGCGTCGGGGAAGTCAGATCCGACGTCCGACAATTTGGCGACTCTGCTGGGGACCTCTTTTAAAGGGTTTAGGCCCATGAAGAAGTTTGAACCATTAATGTAAATGTGTTTTGTTTTGACCCTAGATCTTGACATGTATAGGATTGGACTTTTATATTATATATTCCAGACTGTTGTAAATGTAATACGAGTCTTACTAATGAAGTTAAATTCTCGCACTTGCATTGCATTTAAAAAATAAATGTAAGTTCCGTTCATTCAATCTCGTATCCTTAAGACGTTTCACGCACCATCTTTGGTAAGGATGAAAAAAATCATTGTCTTCACATTAAGGTCATACAGCCCCCTACGGTCGAAATTGCCCGAATATGGAAAGCCATGACAAAAGGGAATCAGAAATACGTGAACAAGAAGATTGACGAGGTTCACAAGCTCGTAAACAACAAAGTCAAATGGATTCTCCTTAACGCCTTGTCTGAATTATGGAATATGGAAAACGCATCTGCGTGATTAACAACGGAATACGTTCACAAGTTCCATTCGACACCAGCAAGTCCGTCTTTCAACCCGGATGAGATAATCAAGGATAGATCCGAACAACCACCGTCATTCTAGCAATGTGGAACACCTTGGAAAAATGTGGGGGCAACGTTGCTAAGTTGAATGACACCCTTGAACAGTTCATACGAAGAACGAGGCAAATAAAAAAAATTCAAAATACATGTCCTCGATCTTCGTTCGAACCAAGAAACAATCAACAAATGCACTCAACGAGCTGCACCGTCGTGTGAAACGTCTTAAGGACTAGACTTCGATTGGTCAAAACCTTTAAAAGTATTTTTGAAAAAAATGTTTGCCATACAATCAAAGTCTACTAATGGAATGAATGGAACATAGAATTTTCAAAATCAATCATGCATGATCAATTGTGTATTCATCCTTCTTACTACGGTTTTTTGAATTTAGGTTTTCGGGAATCCATGCGACATTCCACGACTCCAGCACCTCAAGAACACGAGGAGAGAATCATCCAAATAGAACAGGCCATGCATGTCATGAGTTCCCGCACAGTGCAGACAATCATTGACATGACCTCCCAGGCCGAGCAGATTTTGCTCTTTTGAATTCCAAGCAGTCGTGACTACCACAGTATCCCTGGCCTCATCTTCCCGAGGAACACTGCTGTCGTGGCACCTCATCAATCCATATCATGCACCTCATCAATCCATATCATGAAGTCACCTGGAGGAAACATTTAGCCGAAAGTTCAGGGACATTGTTGTTTCCTCTCCTCGCCGTTTCATTCACAGGCCCACCACAAGTGATCCAACTCGATGACATTGATGCTCACGAGGGCTTGTCAGGCTTATTTTCAACTGGTATCACCATTGGAGCTCTGCTTATGAAGCTCCCTCATACCTTTTTGATCGTCCACTCGTTAGTGGGGCACCCTTGCCGAATATGACTCTATTCATTACGGAGAAGGATCCGTTGACTCACACGACATTGCAATTTGGAACACAAAATTAAGCAAATGCCAAATTGTATCAATTCCTGAATGCAGTGAGTGAGGAGTATGATCAGGAAAAACGAGATCTACTCCGAGAAAAACCCATTACCTGAGGAAGAATCGACTTATGCAACTATCTGATCAAGGAAAGGACCAGAGATAAGTAATGGGTACCGCAGCAAGGAGGGACGTCGAGGTTCTCATTGTCAGAATTGAGTCTATCTTCTATGTTACACCTCGCTCAGAGGAAGTGGCAATCGGAGTCAAACCGACCCACGCCACCAGACCACATTCGACCACCGAAGGAGGGAATGTTGTTTTACAAAGTAAAGGAGATGAGAAAAACAACTCCCTGTCGTTTGATCGAGCTGAAGCAGATGCGGCTTAAATAGAGATGAAGAGACGCCGTTGTTGACACAGGGGAGACGCCATCAAGATGTCATTGTTGACACGGGGAAGACACCATTGTTGACTCCTGCATAAGAGTCACCATTGTTGGCACGGGTCAAACGTTGTTGTCGACTCCTGCAGAGGAGATGCCATTGTTGATGTTTGCCATTGTTTGACAACAGGGAAGACGTCGTTGTCGATGCAAAGAGACACCTTTGTTGGCGGCGGCGATTGGAAATGCTTGAAATGTAGTCATAACGGAAAGTTTCGTCACGGTAAAGCGGAGTACTTCCAACTGATCGGATTCCCTGAAAGGTTAAGAAACCCATGGAGGGGCAACAACAATGACGCCAGCAACGTCATCACCTCGAGGATGAAAGATGCGAAGAAGAAAAGCAGACCAGCGATCACCTTGTGTTCTTATTTGCGTCCTTGCGTTAAAATTGGCAACACTCGCACCCATGAGTAAAATTTCTCCGGGAAACCAAAAACTGCGAATGGAGATCAAAATCAAAAAGGTTTTAGCCTATTGTTGTACAATCGAAGAATCAAACGGTTAACCATGACTCACTCAGATAAAAAATACCTGGCGTACGGAATTTCCAGAGAAAGCCACAAGAAAATGATTGAATGGTCAGGCGAGGAATGACTTGCAATTAATTTCCCAGTGACCCGACTATACCTATTTGATACGCGTTGAGCATCTAATGGAAGAAATTCATGAAGGTTGTTGCGGCCCACACATGAACGTGCAATACTTGGGTACTTTTGGTTCACCATGACGGCTGAGTGTATAAAACATGCCCAACAATATCACATTTGTCAAGTGTACGCGGACCAAATCCACGCGTCATTGCACGAGCTCTATTCCAGGACTTCCCCACGGGCTTTCTCAATGTGGGGCATCGATGTAATCAACATGATTTTTCCAAAGGCGTCCAACGGTCATTAATTCATATTGATTGCAATCGATTACTTCACCAAGAGATAGAGGTTATTACCCTGGCGTCAATAACGGCAAAGGCCATTGAATTTTTCATCAGCGAGGACATCATCGTGTGTCATGGGATGCTGAAGTCAATCATCACAGGCAATGCCAGAAATCTAAATTGGTCGATGAGTTGTGGTCAACTATAAAAATTCATCTCCATATCGCCCACAAATGAATGACGCAGTGGAAGCAACAATTAAAGGACTGGCATGATAAGCTGTCATGGGCACTCATGGCATACATGACCTCAATACATGTACGAACAGGGGCAACCCCATTTTCCCTTGTTTACGGGACTGAAGTCGTGCTGCCAATTGAAGTAGAAATCCTGGATCCTCGCTGAAGTAGAGATGGATGAATCAGAATGGGTGAGATGAAGATACGAGCAATTAAACCTCATAGATGAAAGGCGACTCATCGCGCAGTGCCACAAGCATTTGTACCAGCAACGCATGGTTCGTGCATTTAACAGGAAAGACAGTCCAAGAGAATTACAAGAAGGCAATCTAATTCTCAGGAAAAAAAATTTCGAGTCAATCCAGACTCTCAGGACAACTTTGTGCCTAAATATGAAGGGTCTTATGACGCCAAAGAGACTTTCAGCAGAGGAGCTATGATCGTCACCGACATGGACAACCAAGAACTCCCCAGTCTAATCAATATGGAAGCAGTCAGACAATACTATCCTTAAGGAGTTCGTAACCATAAAGCGAACCTCCAAAAGTGATAGAAAATTCCCGCTAAATCGAAAACCCGAAAGGGCGGTTTAGGCAAAATTTAGAGAAGAGTGGCATGATTGAAAATCCCCAAAAGGACAATCATGGCAAAAGGAGAGGAATCAAATCTCTGCTAGGTTGAAAACCCGAAAGGGCAATCTAGGCAAAAATTAAGGGAACCGAGAGGTGCGGTAAAAAAAACGTAGCAAAAAAATAGAAAAGCAAGAGAACTAAAAAAAACAAAAAACTTTAAGTCAATCCAGACTCTCGGGGCAAGTAAATATGAAGGGATTTATGTCATCAATGAGATTTTTAGCGGAGAAGCCATGATCATCACTACATGAACAACAGAGAACTCCCCAATCCAATCAATGTGGATGCAAAAAAAAACACTATCGTAATCAGAGCCTCCAAAAATGAGAGAAAATCCCGCTAAATCGAAAACCCGAAAGGGCGGTTTAGGCAAAAGTTAGGGAAGAGGGGCATGATTAAAAATCCCTAAAAATGGCGATCATGGCAAAAGGAAATGAATCAAATCCCTGCTAGGTTGAAAACCCAAAAGGGCGACCTAGGCAAAACTTAAGGGAATCGAGAGGTGCGGTAAAAAAAATACCGTAACAAAAGGAAAGAAAATCATGAGATAAAAAAATAAAATAAAATAAAATGCTCAAAAGTGGACGGCATTGTTTCCCACAATAGCAATAAAAAGAAGTTGTGGTCGGCATTAATTTGAGATGCCTCGACAACTTGAATGGATACACATTGTGAACATAGCGTGAATGGCTTTAGGGAACTCCATCAAGAAGGACTCCAAAGTCGATTAATGAGAAAACAGACTGAGAAGTCCACACAAGCAGTCAGACATCTCGAGAATGGTTTTTACCTCCAAAATGAATTACAAGCTAATGAGCGGGGTCTTTAGGTGCTCAACCTCCCTGAGTCATCATCAACAATCGGGACTTGTAGATATCCAAATTTCGAGAGTTACAAACCAACGAACGGAGCGTTTAGGTGCTCAACCTCCGCAAGTCATCCCCAATGATCAGAACATATAGATGTCCAGCTTCTGAAAGCTACAAGCCAACAAGCGGAGCCTTTAGGTGTTCAGCCTCCGCAAGTCATCCCCAACGATCAAAACCTATAGATGTCTAGCTTCTGAAAGTTACAAAACAACGAGCGGAGCCTTTAGGTGTTCAGCCTTCGCAAGTCATCATCGACGACTAGGTTCTGTAGTTATCCAGCTTCTGAGAGAAAAAAACGACGAGCAGAGCCTTTAGGTGCTCAACCTCCGCAAGTCATCCCCAACGATCAGAACCTGTAAATGTCCAGCTTCTGAAAGTTACAAGCCGATGAATGGGGCCTTAAGGTGCTCAACCCCCGTAAGTCACCCACAACAAAGCTTCTGGAAAAAAAAAAACGGCGAGCGTAGCCTTTAGGTGTTCAGCCTTCGTAAGTCATCATCGACAACTAGGACCTGTAGTTATCCAGCTTCTGGGAAAAAAAACGACGAGCGGAGCCTTTAGGTGTTCAGCCTTCGCAAAATCATCCTCGACGACCAAGACCTGTAGTTATCCAGCTTCTGGGAATCACAAAGTCGACGAGTGGAGCCTTTAGTTCCAGCCTCCGCAAGTCATCCTCGATGACCAGAACCTGTAGTTATCCAGATTCTGGGAGTCACAAGCCGACAAGCGGAGCCTTTAAGTGTTCAGCCTCCGCAAGTCATCCCCAACGAGCCACAAGCCGACCGACGAGCGGAGTCTTTAGGTGTTCAACCTCCGCAAGTTATCCTCGACGACCAAGACCTGTAGGTGTCCAACATCTGGGAATCACAAGTTGATGAGCGTTTAGACGCTCAGTCTCCACAAATCATCGTCAACAATCGGGACCTATAGGTGTCTAGCTTCCAAAAGTTGCGTAATAATGTTTGTCTACTATGTAAATAATTAATAAAGAGAAGCCAAAATCAGTTGTTTGTCTTTGAACACACACTCATGAGATCACTTCCATGAGCGCGTGCTCAAAGAGGGGCAACTATAAACACCTGATTTTGGCTCAGGATCAAAATACTGTATGCGAGGAATCAAGCCGAGAGAAATCGATATTAAAAAAAATATATTTTTTTTTTTTAAAAAAAAAATTAAAAAATTAAAAAAAATCTGAATTTCGAACATGGCCACATGGCCATGTTCCTCTTTTGAACCAAGTTTTTTTTTTATTATTAAAAAAAAAATAAGATTCAATTCTTCTATAAAATGTAGAAGGGGTGAATGCATTCAAGGGGGAAGCTACGCTTAGGAGCTTCAATGAGGAGAGAATGAGAGAAAAAAAAAAGAGAAAAAAAAAAAGAAAAGTGAAAAATAACGATAATTATCAGACTTGGTTCCTCGTACGATATTTTAAACCTCCAATGAGTTAGGTATACTTTTCTCATATTCAATATCATATTTGTATTTTATAAATGTGAAATAAAATTGAGAGTTTATATACATATATTATATATTTATGTATAATATACTTGTATTTATATTATGTTTATGTAATACTATATATATTTATATGTATAATATATACTTATATTATGTTTATGTATTACTATATATATCTATATGTATAATATATATTTATATTATGTTTATGTAATACTATATATATCTATATGTATAATATATATATATATATATTATGTTTACGTAATACTATTATATCTATATGTATAATATATATTTATATTTATATTTATATTATGTTTATGTATTACTATATATATCTATATGTATAATATATATTTATATTATGTTTATGTTATCTATTTATCTATATGTATAATATATATTTATATTATTTTTATGTAATACTATATATATATATTATGTATATGTGGAAAAAAATAATTTCAAAATGACTTAGGTCATTCCCAAACTTTGATGAAGGTTACAACTCGGTCCTTGGACTCTCGGGTCATTTCTGGGACGTTATCGAGTGTTATAAACCAAACCGGAAAGGTTTTGGGTCATTTGTGCAATATTTGTTTTCTTAATTCAGCTCATTTAAAAAAAACATTTTGATTTCTAAACTTTTCTAGACATTCCATGATTTCTAAAATGTTACAAATAAGTCTAGAATAATTTTTTTTTCGTGTTATTTTTTGGAATTTTACTAAGTGTTACAAATAAATCTAGAATAGTTTAGGGTCAATTCTGTAATTTTAAAAATTATTTTCAGTTCAGTTATAAATTTTTCGAAAATTACATTTTTGATTCCTAAATTTTTCTGGACATTCCATGACTTTTCAAAATGTTACAAATAAGTCTAGAATAATTTTTGGGTTATTTTAGAACTTTATCAAGTATTACAAATAAGTCCAGAATAGTTTTGGGTCATTTCTGTAATTTTCGAAATATTTGTCCAATTCAGCTCAAATTTTAATAAATTGCATTTTGGTTCCTATATTTATTTTGACATCCTATAACTTCTCAAAATGGGACAAATTAGTCCAATGAGCTTAAAATCTTCAAAAATCATTCGTGCATGTTTTGACACGTTTAAAATGGCTCGAGAGTTAATCTATTTTTTTTCGAGCACGATTAACTTTAGTACTCTTTTCTTTATTTGAAATTAACTCATAAAAAAAATGTTTATACATGGTTTAAGGAAAATGCATATAGTCTTTTTTGGGCCAAGCATGATCGAAACGAGCAATTCGGGTAAATGAATTTTTTTTCAAAAGCAAACTAAAGTACCGAAAGGGCGGATTATGAGCTTGCGAGCTTTTCATACGTAATCAAACTCCCGAACTCGATTCTCTGGACGTAGACTTTTCTAAGCCCTAGGATGTTAATTCCATGTACCCTAGGCAAAATTTTAGGATTCCGATTAGCCTTCAATTAATCGGTGGCGACTCTTTCAATTTTTTTCGGTCTGGTTGATGACCCCGCTCGACCGGACCCTTCGCTCGCCAAGACCCGACATTTTCAACAAAAAATAAACTTAAAAATATTTTTCAAACGGGTCGGAGAAGTCGGATCCGACGTCCGACAGATACAATAATTTTCTAACCTTGTTATTAATGGTTTACTGTATTCATTTCTATTTTAATGTTAACGTAATGTAAATAAACAAAAAAAATGACACATAAGTCGTAACTAAAAGATATTATATTTAAATAATGGGTTAATTGTCAATTTCTCCCTAAAGTTTGGACCGAAATTAAGAATCCCCCTTAATGTTTAAAATTTAAAATTTTAGTCCTAATGTTTGGACAAAATGAAAATTTTCCTCATTCTGTCATTTGTCCGTTTAATTCAAACGGTTAAGCAAACATGTGCAGGTTACGTGTTTTAAAATGACAAAATTTCCCCCATGATCGTTTGTCAACAAAAGCTTGAAGACATGTTCCTCATCACCTTCTGGATTCTTCTATTGAGAATCAGAGATTCAGGTGCTTCTCCATCTTGGAATTGAAGAAGACAGTCACGACTGGGTTTTGGAGAAGCTCTGGAGGAGAGGAACAAGGGAAGTGGAGGTAACAATCAATGCATCCTAATTTCTCTTGTTCCCATGCCCATATTTGCTTTCCTTAAAATGGTTGGAATGCTGTTACTATCAAAATTTAGAAGTTTCAAATAACCCTAGACTTTCAAATGTGACTCGACCTAATCCAATTGGGTCTGAGGCTCCCCATATTGGAGGTTTGATCAATATCAGGAATCGCTTTGAGAAGAATGAGTTCAATCTTGAAACTGGGACTCGATTTTTCATGAATTATTTGACCAAAACTAATGATAATGTAGGTTCTTGGTGCTAGGTCAAGCATGCCACCATCTAGGCTTGATGGAGGACGCCATCGCTCTGCTCCAAACATGGAAGAGACTCAGCACTGCGGCATCGCGTCGTGAAAGCACATGTTGGTCGGAGGACAACTTCTCCTTGTCGTCACACAACTCAATCTCCGGTGACACCATAATATCTCCAAACTCATCGACATCACCCCTCCAACCCGCTCAATTCAAACCCGAGTCAATAGAATGAACGGCCATGGGGGCAATGTTCTCATTTTAACACCTGTACATGTTTGCTTAACTGTTTGAAATAAACAGACAAATGACGGAATGGGACAAATTTTCATTTTGTCCAAATATTATGACTAAATTTTAAACATTAAGGGAATTTTTAAATTCGGTCCAAACTTTAGGAGAAAATTGACAATTAACCCTTAAATAATTTGTAGTGTTTAAAATGAACCCATAAACTTCTGAGATTGATTTTTGCAACAAATAAAAATAGTAAAATGGTCGGTAAAAACAAATTATAAATACATGTCACATTTATTTCCATTCGACACGTCACTTTTTCATTAAGTTTTATTAATCAACCTGATTAAATTATAATATTTTAAAATATAATGTAGTAAAATCCTAAATTTTGACTAAAAATGTAAAATTAACCTTTTAAATAAATGTGTTGGGCCGGAAAGGAAAAAGATTGGTTACGTGTGGATGGCTCAAAGATGACGGTGATGAGGTGAGTAATTCTGTATAGAAAAATAATCATTTTGTATGTTCATATTTGAGCTGGATGCAAGATGAATATTTATAGTTGCAAATTGTACATTTAATTTTGTATGTTCATATTTGAGCTGGATGCAAGATGATATATATATATTTAACATTTAATACATTTGATTTAGAGTTAATTAATTAAATGGTTACACATGGTTGATCAATGTGCAGAATGGTTACATATATTTCAAAATATGACTAATTTGTTTACTTATGTGACGGAATGGATTGGTTACTTCGTTAGTGAACTGTTAATTTTTCCGTTAACTAATATTTTTAACTTATTTTTAAATTATCAAATGACTATTATGTCATTAGCTAATCATCATTTGAAACCACACTGAATCACAGTTGATAACCCATTCCTCCATCTCCTTTCCCGAATTTTCTGCAGCAGTGCGCAAAATGAGTTCAAATTTCACATTGAAGTAATCATTTCTTCTTGAAATTAAACAATTATGTGCACTTCACCAATTGATCTGAATATGATTCCAACCATGGATGAAAAACACTGGGAAGAAACGAAACATAATTTACAGCGAAAAACTGTGGATTTCTCAAAGAGACCACTCAGTCGTATTTCTCAAGATAACTAAGATGGAATGTGTGAGCCTGCGAAGGGGTCTTCTTCTTCCATTGATCTGCGAAGGGGTCTTCTTCATGAATTGAAGAACAACTCACTGCAGAAGGAGTATTCTTCTTCTTGAATCCTCAAGAGCATTGAATCGTTCAATCAACAACATTGAATCCTCACCCACGACGTAGACAAGGAGGGCCACCCAAATTGAATCCTCAAGCCAAGGAATTCTTCCCTTGAAGAATCGACGGGGATCTCGTTCATCTGGCGATTTTGCAGCAGTCTTCTTCGGTGATTTTGGTTGTGACACCTTCTCGGTTCCGGTGGTCGATCTCTTGGGCAATGGTCACGCCCTGAAGAAGCTTCCTGAGTTCCTCATCGTTTCTTACAGCTAGTAGCACGTGACGGGGGTTGATTCTAGTCTTCTTGTTGTCACGCGATGCGTTGCCCGCTAGTTCCAGAATCTTCACGATTATCAGAGACAGTTGAGTAGAAATGTTACTCAATCATGATGAATCGAAAAATCAATAACTGAACTGATTACGTTTCTAATATTTCAAGGGGTAATTTAGTCATTTTACCAGTTAGGATAGTAATTTAACAGAGAAAATAAACGATAAACAGTAGAAAATCAATTAGTTACATTCTAAAACATATATAATCATTCTACACAATGGGTAAACATGTGTAACCATTTAAGTAATTAATCCTATAATTTATTCAAACATATAAGTGCAACTAACTACATGAGTGGTAGATGGTGAGAAAATTGACATCCTGATACTCAACCAAGAATTATTCATCATACATCTACTTCCTCCTATAATCTTCAATAATAGGCAAGAATTAGTTGTCTACTCTTGTAATACTAGCTAGCTAGGGTTGAACTCTTACTTGGTTATTTATACCTTTAATAATCTAATTAGTTATATTTATCCGGACTATTTTGGTAATTTAAATGTCTTTTTAAAAAGGTTATAAAAAAGTATTTACACGAAGACTCGAACGTTTGACATTATAACTTCAAAACATACGTATTAACTAGTTACGCACTTATGCAGCATTACAAATTAAAAAAGATGATAATTATATTTTATTTATCATTATCTCTTTCTTTTTTCTCATGCACCATTTTTTTATATCTCGCTAACAAATAAAATTATATTTTCACTTTATTGGACATTAAGATAATAGTGAATCTAAAGACTTAGATCATTAATAAAAGTTATAATATCATCTAGAGCAAAGAAAATTTAGATTGAAATAATATTTTAAATATGCATTATCAATTATTTGAAGCAATAAATAATTAATATGTACAATATAATCAAACATGAAATTTAAATTAGACTGAAAGAAGAAATACCATTTATTATTTATCCGGTTTTTAAAATTAATTTAATTTAATTTAATTATTATATATTTTATTTTACATAACTTTACAATTTTATATAATAATGTTAATAGTATATTATGTTCTCAAGTCGTCATATTTATTTTTTGGTAATTGTGACTTTTGTAATGTTTCTACGATTAATTATATATACTTTTTTTCTTCAAAACATTCTCTCTTCTTTCCAAGAAGTTAAATATTTTTTGAATTGTGAGCACTATCGTTATACAAATACATTTCATCTATAAATTTAAATACTTCAAATAGAATTAAAATCAATCGAAATTGACTATATTTATATGTTGAATATACATAATCTATCGCGTGAAGCAATAAATACAAAATAATTAATCAAATTTGAAATGAGATATTTGATTAATGTATATAATGTTTTATAATGATAATTATGTATTATAGAGTATTTTCAAATAAGGGTTAATTACCAAGTAGCTACCTGAACTTTGGACGTTTTGCAACGAGCTTCCCGAACTTTGAATATTCAAAACGGGCTACCTCAACTTTGAAGAAGTTGCAAATAGCTACCTCCGTCCAATTTTCCGTCAAATGTCATCGGAAAGTCGTTGGAAAATTGTTGGAAAATTGTTGGAAAATTGTTGGAAAGTCGTCGGAAAGTTGTCAAAAATTGGACAGAGGTAGCTATTTGCACATTCTTCAAAGTTGAGGTAGCCCGTTTTGAATTTTCAAAGTTCGGGTAGCTCGTTGCAAAACGTCCAAATTTCATGTAGCTACTTGGTATTTAGCCCTTCTAATACTTATATTATTAAAATGTTTAAAAAAATTATAGAATTTTTAGTATTATTAATATTAATGCATAAATGATTCCAGCTGCCCAAAGTTGTTAATATGTTATTACTCCAAAATAATTTCATCCAAAACTTAGGTATTACATGTCGAGAACAAAATAATTTTACTACAAAATTAAAATAACCACGGTGATGTGTTGAAATAATATTTTACGAATTAATGAAATATAAAAATTAATAATAATTTTAAGTATTTATTATTTATTATCTTTACAAAATATTTTTAGGATTGGTCAAATTTAGATTATGTGAGTATTTATTTACTTAACTCTACATTTCAAATATATCTAAAATTAAAATATGAATTTACTTAACTCTCAACCCTACTTTATGAACTCTAAAAATACTAAAGTAAAACAAATGTTAAAAAAATAAGGAAAAAGTTAATTAAATATCTAATTTTATTCTTTGGGGTATATTTTTCTGGTAATTTCTTGATGTTGTCAGTAGATTTTTGATAATCGTCGTTTCATAGAAGGGTTGGATGTCTGGAGTATAATACTCAAAGAAATGTCGGATGTCGAAAAAAGTTGGATGTCAGGAGTATAATACTCAAACAAAGGTCGGATGTCGACAAAAGTCGGATTTCGGGAGTATAATACTCAAAGAAAGATTGGATGTCGGGAGTATAATACTCAAATAAAGATCGGATGTCAGGAGTATCGGACTCAAATAAAGGTCGGATGTCGGGAGTATAATACTCAATGAAAGGTCGGATGTCAGAAGTATAATACTCAAAGAAATGTTGGATGTCGGGACTATAATACTCAAACAAAGGTCGGTCGGATGTCGGGAGTAAAATACTTAATTTTTTTCAAATATGATAAATATTTATCGTGCTTGAGGTGTTGATATGATAATTAAACATTTGATAAATAAATCTGAAATTAAAATATAATTAAACTACAGTTACCCATATTTTATACTCTGAAAATATCAAATTAAAAAACAAGAAATAAATTGATCAAATATATAATTTTATTTTTTTATGTAAATTAGTGAGAATTTCTTGATGTTGTCATGTTAGATTTGTAATAGTCGTTATTTTATAGACATGGTAGTGAGCATGTTAAGATATCTTAAGAGTCTATTGAATGCATTCATTGACGAGTTCTGACTTATGAGCGTACGTCTTTAATCTCAAATAGTATGAGCGCTTATGACCGAATTCTACGGATGTTGTCGGAGTGAAAATACTCATAGAAAGTTCGAGGTTGGTATGAATACTCATAGAAAGTTCGAGGTCGTGCATTAGCGATAGTTGATATGAGATGAGATAGTATGACATAGTATATGAGTGAAAATTACTCATAGAAAGTTCGAGATCGAGCATTAAACGATAGTTGATGTTATCATAATAGATTTGTAATAGTCGGTATGAATACTCATAGAAATTAGTTCGAGATCTCGCATTAAGAGATAGTTGATATGAGATGAGATATTATGACATGGTATGTGACTAAAAATACTCATAGTATACTATGACTATAAGTGACTATAAACAATGCGCAATGTCAACTTTATCAAATATCGACATATATTTGTTTGATCATATTCTTAGTAACAAATATTTTTTAAAAATTGCTCGAGCAACCGGGAGCAAGAACCACTACTAAAGAGACTTTCGGTTGCTCGAGTAATTTTTTAAAAATAATAATTTTATTTAATTATATTATCTAATTTAAGTTTAATTTTACAATTTAAATAATATTTTCAATCAAGTGTAAGAGTAAAATTGGAATAAACTCAACGATGTACCTTCATAATATGTAGATATGTGTTGCGTATATATATAGATATATCTAATTAACTACTAAACTATACTAAAAATTTTGTAATTCACTTAAGTGTATTTCCCTAATGGTTATACTAGACCTCGGCATGCGCTACGCGCGTGCACGTTGTCGTTGTTGGTCGTGCGTGAAGTCTTACGAGAACATGATCAACCCGACTCTTAGGATAATACAAGAATAGTACAAGCATTGATCACTTCAGAAAAATATTATTAATGTAAAACTAAACTTAATTTGTCTAAGATAATGAAATAATACAATTTAAAAACTCTTAAATATTTTTAAAAAAATTGCTCGAGCGACCAAGAGCATATAACACTGTCAAAAGGAATCTCGGTCGCTCGAGAAATTTTTAAAAATATTTAAGAGTTTTTAAATTTTATTATTTCATTGTCTTAGACAAATTAAGTTTAGTTTTACATTAATAATATTTTTTCTGAAGTGATCAATGCTTGTACTATTCTTGTATTATCCTAGGAGTCAAGTTGATCATGTTCTCGTAAGACTTCACGCATGACCAACGACGACAACGAGCACGGAGTCTAATATTAATTATTGGGTAAACCATTTCAACAGTCACTTATGTTGATATTATATGACTAAACGATCATGTATGTTTAAAAAATGTAACCTTTTCATTAAACATGTTATATGCAGTCACATATGTTTAACAAATGTGATTAAATAATCACAAAAATGATAATTTAGTCACAAAAATGATAATTTTACCCTTCCTTTTAATATTGTATTCTTCATGTCAGAAATCTGATTTCGAACTCAGATTTGAGCAAATCTGTATTCGAATCAAACCCATAAACGCAGATTTAGGTTCAATTCGAACTCAGATTTGCACAAATCTAAATTTAAAATCAGATTTCAAGTTTGAATCAAGAAATAAGAGATTGAAGGTGAAGAACATAAACTTAATGATGATCATGAAGACTAGTGGAAGAGTATTTTAGTCATTTTTCTGCATATTTTTTTTAATCATTTAGTCACATTTTGAAACATAAGTAAATGTTCAACATAAGTTTCAATTGTTCAATCACATGTGTAAAACTGTAAGTTTGACCATTTTACAAACGCTGTAAGTTGAAGAACACAAGGTTGCTTGGCAGTTGGTACTTGGTACCTATGATATAAGTCCAACAGAACAGCTTTACTTTGGACATGATTCAACGTGTATGCAATCTATGTTATATAATGATAAAGCCATTTTCATGGATGACATAAATTAAGCTAGATTACATACACAGACAGCTTTAGTTTTTACATTGTTTTTCTCCACAATAGAAACCTAAACTTAGTCAAGGGGGTTAGACATTCATGAGGAGAGATCTAATCTATAAAATGTCACACACAACAAAAGGACTTCCATTCTGTACAGAACAAAGTCAAACTCCAAACCCCAAACTTTCACTCATTCATCCATCTGTGTAGGAAGCAAAAATGTGTCATATGATCGTAATCATATGTAATGTGACGCAAAGTATAGTGGATCTTACTAACCATATCTAATGTGATTACCATTTGATTAGATGACTGCGAGCCAAAACTTCAGGTATACCAAGTGCAGCAATGCTTTCACATCCAAAGATCTCTTGCAGCTTTGCATCACAATGAATCAGCATCTTGTTTTGAGCATCCTAAACATTTTAACACCCAGCAAATAAAAGCCGACGGATCAGAAATAATGGAGAAAGAGTTTTGTAGTACTCAGTACACTGCATGCACTCTTCCACATACCTGCAGGTGATTAATGCTTATGTACTCCCAGATGCGCCTCGTGATTTCAGATTGGTACATCTCCCTTTCATCGATGCCAAAAAAGTTTGCAAGGGCATCTGATATTTTTACAGAAGGATCAATCTCAGGGTTTAACTGGATTACAGCAGGGTCAGCCTCTGCTTTCAGCTTCTTTGGCCGTGGCTCTTCTGTGACATTGACAATTTTACTCAGTAATCAATAGATAAGTGTGCTGAAGAAATGTCACTATAACACATACTTTTAGGTTCAAGAGAGGAGATGTGTTTGGATAATAACTTGTTCATCTTGAACATATCTGTACAATCCGTTTCAAACACCACCCGCAGTTCATCATTGCAGATGATCTTCCTCCTGTTGTTTGGGTCTTGGAGGTTGTTCTTCCGTATGTATGCCCACAGTTGCTTCACAATCTACGCAACACATTTATTATTGTTAATGGCAATTCAAGTTCCAATAACCCCACCAATGCATAATAATACCAATTGAAGATTTTTCAAACTACGAACCTCAGTTCTTGGCATTGTTGGCTGCCCAACAATAACTTGAAGCTCGGGCGATACACTGCACAGTTTGTTCAATCCCCCGGCGCCTCCCTTCCTTTTGCCTTTGGCCTGGACACTGCATGCACAACAACAGAATCACATCCATCTCAGATCATAATGCAAGTGATCTAGATTAAATAAATTCACTTATTACTTCAACATAATACAAAGTTTATAATATGTTTTATAATGAATTCAACCTTTATGATAATATATATATTTGTTTTTGGTTTGGTCGGCTAAGATACAGATCACGAGTAAAATACTAACCATGAAGATTGAGCCCAAACCTGAGACCTCTAATTAAGGAACGAAACTCAACAGCTAGTCATCATGATTATGATATTGTGGCCTTTGTCTACCAAAATAAAAGATACCTAGCAACCGTACAGACTGATTCAATCAACTAGTCTATCCAACAGGAGCAACACCGACGAGGTTGGATAAGACAACAGCTGGATGTTTTTATGCTTTCAAGTTCATACTCTGGTCCATAACACTATTAATGAGGAAATAATCAAAATTCCGACAGGAGTAGCTTGTTCATTTACAGCACCATAGAAAGCAAGATTTAGACAAACAGATCTCCAGTTGCTGCTTATTTCTCTGTTCTTGCATGCACAACGATCTCAAAATACAGGGTTTTTCAAATCCAAAATGCAATTAAACTTGATTTCAAAATCAGAGGTGTTCAGAAACCCTAATTTACTCTCAAAATAGAAACATAAATGTCCGACTGTTACAGACGTAGTACCTATCTTTCGCCGGCTCCGGAAGGGTGACGGAAAATAAATGAGACTGTTGAGCATCAGGTTTCGAGGGCGCCTGGGGAGGAGGAGACGGCTGGGGTGGGAAGGCGGAGGGCGATGGGAGGACATTAGAGGCAGTGTGAGTGGAGAAATGGTCTCTGTGTGAAGTGGGCATACGGTAGTGGTTGTGCGGAGGAGGAGGAGGCTGTGAGTGGTGCTGGGCCTGGAAAATGCGTTGGATCTGGGTACGGATGAAGTCGACCTTGTGTGAGAGGTCGACGCGGAGCTCGGACTGGATCTGCTGAACGACGTCGTTGAGGGTCTTCGGGTTAGATTCTCTCAGCAGAGTCTGCAGAGCCTGCAATATCTGTTGGTCTTGGTCGGCTGCTGCTGCCATTGTTGGTGCTGTGCTCGCTCATATATTTAACCCCCCAAACCAACACCAGACTCTCTTTGTTTCTTTTCTCTCTCCACCTTGTCTCTAATATCTCTAATCTATGGAGGCCTCTCTATCTCTCTACCCCGACCTTGAAATGAATTTAGTACAGTCCCTGAAAAGTACTTCTGTTACCTCCGCGTTCGTGCGTACGGAGAAACGTCCAATATCATTACAACACATGGAAGTACATCCATCAAATTTTGTCTCACTTCCGGACTCTGACCACCTGAGTGAATGCTTGTGTTCTCTAAAGAGAAAAGTACATCCATCAAATTTTAAAATGATATTGGCCAAAAATAAATAATAAAAAAAATAGGAAAAGAATTACAACTTGAGTCTAACGGGTCGGACTCTTAATCGTATACTGTTTGTGGGAATATATTGACGGGGTCAGTGCATGCGTTGGTCGTATACCGTTGGTGGGGATACGTTGACGGGATCAATGCATGCGTTGATTTTTCAGAAATCTAGGCCTAAACTCTAAACCCTAAATTTACGTCAACCGCATAATACGAAAGTCCGAACATTACGTAGCGGATGGATCTTAATAGCTACTACTAGTACATTTCTTTTGTTTGAACATAAAATAAAATAAATCCAAAATGAATAAATGATGTACCACCCTTACAAAGCAACGGATGAACGTCATTTAATACGTGAAATAAATAATAAAATTATAAAGTTGTTTTGTATTTTTTTTAAATGAATACAAACTCGGAATTTAAAGTTTGGTCGGTATAATAATAATTTTTTTAAAAAAGTAAATATATATATAAATTTATCTCAAAAAATAAGTATTTTAAAAAATATTTCAAAATATAGATATACAAAATTGCAAGCAAGTCATTGGACAACATGCTATCCCATTTACGAAGACACGATGTTTAATTAGAAAATAAATTATACATTTACTAAAAAATCAAAATGTATAAATAATTAGATTGCAATTAAATTTTAAATTTTAACTTACTCTACCTAATTACCTAAGTTAATAAGTTAAGATCTAAAAATTTGAACCCTATAAATTCAAACTATACCGTATTGATATTTATGACGAAATTTAGTTATCTATCTACTCTAATTTTTTTATTATATATATAATTAAATTTTTAACATTGACAAAACACAAAACGGTTTGAGATAGATATATTATTGTTCAAACAAATTACAGTATGTCTACATACTTTAATTTAATTACAGTATGTATAATTATCAGTTTGCGAAAAAGACTGATCAAATTCTAAGCTCCAAAATAGTTCAACAACGAAGATAAATCACATCGAATCATATGATATCATGATGAAAGAATGGATCTTCTTTCTCCAAAAAAAAGTAGCCAACAAGAAGATACTTTAGTTTAGGATGTGTAACCAAATTCATTCCATTTACATTCTTATTAAGATAAGATGAATGGAGACGCCGATCCTCACTTACTTGGTTGGTAGCTAAGGTAGCTACGAATCCTGTTGTTAGAGAGAAAGTAGCGAGAGACGCTCTTCGATTGTGCAATCGACATGGCAACTAGTACGGCAGGATGCAGGGACGAGGATGAGGCCAAGACACCTTTGTTCCATTGGAGATGACGATGGACTATGACTACTAATTCTGCTTCTGGTGGTGTTTCTGTACTCGATTGTGTCTTGAAGAATGATGTTGCGTTGCTTATCCATGCAATGGAAACACCCCAAGAAGAATTTCCCATCTTTAATCCCTACCAACATCCCCCTAAACAACAAATTCCGACTACTTACCACCAAATTATTATTATGTCCCTCCTCTGATACTACTGCTCGTCAGCGCCACCAGCTGCAGCAGCTCCTCCAGCTTCTTGTTCCATCCTGGCTGATAAGAATAAGGAGAATAACAGAGAGAACATATTAAAAACTTTATTTACTACATTCAGTTAATTTATGCATAAAGATTTCTTTTGTAGCTTGTTTAAGGGCATGTTAAGAGGATTCCCACTGCAAAATAGTCAAATCACCATTTAAAATTTAATTTAGTTCGTCTTAGATGATCAAATCACAGTGGATCTTTTCCACGGCGCAATAGTGTTTTAGACATATGTACTTGGTCCTTCTAGGTTCTTCTACCTCATCCATCACAATGATGGATGTTTAGTAGTTTGCGCTCACATCTCTTATCTATGTATTTTGAGAACTCGCCTTCTAGTGGAAGTCATGTTGATACAGAGAATCTGTATGTTTGTCATTACAGAGGAACTTATTTGTATCCTCACAGAGAAAATCTTTCTATGATTATCATTTTGGCTATGAGTATTAAAAACAATAAGTAATAACCTTATTGTAAAATGGATGTAGCTGGTTTGGAAGTCATACGAGGGAGGATGATTTTGGCTCATCTTTGATATGAACTCAAAGGATTGAAAACTAGCATGCATGGTATGCTGCATTAGCAGACAAAATATACCTACCCAATTCAGTCATTTCAAGATGATAAAGTTGAACTTGGGGTTGTCTAGGTCTTGGACACTACATGAACAGCAGAACCAAAATGCTAAATTCATGACTGCTATTTTCTGGAATTAAACTTGATTGAGAGAAATTGAAGATCAAGAGCATAACAATGCCTTTGCCCAAATTCTCTTCAGAACCAAACAGACTCTTGAAAAAAGGAAAAAAACAAACAAACAAAAACTAATTTTCTCTTAGAAATCCACAAACATAGGAACATAATGTTGAAAGTCAAACTGATGCTGAGAATTGAAGTTTGAGGACCAAATTGTTATTTTCTGTTTAATTAGGATTCAGTTGTTATTTTATTTTAGAGACCGAATCGTTTTAGGGTTTTCATTTCTTTTCCTTCAGTTGTAATCTGAACCTTTGAATCGTTTCTTCTTCTCCTATTTAAGAGGCGATGGCTCGCCGCTTAAGGTGTGTAGCCACATGATCCTCCAAATGCTCTCTTCAGTTTGTTGTTGTGCCGATTCCATTCTGTTCATCCGTATACTCTGTAGATCTGCGGTATTTCAATATGGTATCAGAGCGATGAAGCATTAGATTGCTTCATTTCTTCGATTCTGTTTTCTCTGTGTATCTCTGTTCTTCGATTAACTATCGGTAACATTTTCTAAGAACAGATACGCTTGATCTTCATTCTCGAAGATTGTATTTTCGATTTATGTTACCGTCTGGTTTTTGTTTCGAAGATCTTCATTGATGTTGTTCATACTATTTTTTTTATAAGAGCGGATTCTTTTGATTCTTATCCTTTTGTTGAGTAGGTATTCAGACTTGTTCTTGAGAGAAGCATCGTTGGTTGCTTTATCTTAAGATTTTCAAGTTCCTCGTCGTATCCTTTTGAGCAAGATTCAGCTGTTGTTTTTTCTGAATCTTTTTCAGTCATTCAGTTCTTGCGTATTGTCTTTGTTGGTTGTTGGTTGTTGATTCTGTTGATATTGAGATTTGTTCTTGCTGGTTAATATTTCTTGTTAAGAATTTCTGGTGAAACTTTTTTGGCTATTGATTTCTATATGGCTTCATCAGGAGATTCTGATTCTGTTAAGGCTGCGAAAAACGTTGCCACCACAGATCATGTGGATGAGGCGACATTTAAAACGCAAGTCATTGACCATAACCATCCTCTATTTTTACATCCATCTGATTCTCCTAATTCTTCTCTTATTGCTGAAAAGCTGACTGGACCAGAAACATATGGGTTCTGGAGTCGAGCTATGTATATGTCTCTTTGGGCAAAAAACAAACTCGGCTTTATAGATGGATCTTGTAAAAAAGAGGATTATGATCCCAGTCGTCATCATATCTGGGATAGGTGTAATGCATTTGTTTTTGCCTGGATAATGAACTCTGTTTCCAGAGATTTGATGACTGGAATCATATATGCTACTAATGCTCAATTCATTTGGAAAGATCTTAGGGAAAGGTTTAACAAAGTGAATGGTTCTCGCATTAGTCAACTTCATTGAGAAATTTGCTTAGCCCAACAAGGAACTGATTATATATCTTCTTATTTTACTATAATACGTACCATGTGGGATGAGTTTGATGCTATATGTGTTCTTCCTTGTTGTGACTGTGATCTTTTTCAAAAACACATTGAGCATGCAAACATTTTAAAGCTTTTCCTCTTTGTCAACGGTTTGAACGAACCATATTCTCAAGTTCGTTCAAATCTTGTGATGAAGCAACCACTTCCTACTGTTAACCAGGCGTATGCTGTGTTGATTCAAGAGGAAAATCAAAGGGAAATTTCTGGAAATATGATGGTGAATTCTATTGTAGGAAACAAGGCTATAGCCCGGGAAATCAGAAACCGTTCAAAAAATCATGGAACTTGTTCTGTGAATACTGCAAGAACAAGGGTCATGATTATGATCATTGCTTTAAGAGAAAGGGCTATCCACCTGGTTGGAAATTTAAATCTGACCAGAGTCAGGGAAAGCTACCTCAGGCCAACAGTGTAAACGAACCAAACAATGATGGGAATAAGAGTCGTACATCATGCTCTTCAACTGGGTTTGGGGCTTCTTACTCTTCTCCTTTAGATTCTGGTTCTGGAAATACTAATGTTCTTTCCTCTGATCAAATTGAACAGATCACTCGGATTGTAAGCAAGCTTCAATCAGAGTCATCCTCCAAGGCCAATGTACACTACAAGAAACTCGAGTATACACATCGGCAAAAATGCGTTGCTAACTGCATAAATGCCGTTGTTAAGTCTGGACATCGACAAAATCTCCGTCGCGGTAGCCCCCGTCGTTAAAGGTCTATACGTCGACAATTTGCCGCTGTAAAAGGATTGTCGCTGTTAGCATGTACAACTTTACAGCGGAATCAGGTTGTTGTTAAACACATATGAACGACGACAACACTTTTTCGATGTTAGAGCGGACTCAGGTTGTTGTTGGTCGGGGTTTTTTCTGCGATTTTGTTGTCCGATTTTAAATTATTTGTGTTCATCCATGGCTTCTTCATCCATGGCTTCTTCCTCCTTCTTCATCCATGGCTTCTTCATCCATATATCGTCACTTCATCATCTATCGCTTCATCCATGGCCGATTGTTTCAAGACACTTCATCAATGGTGAAGGCATCGGAGAACCAGCATTTCTCGAGCTCCAGCTCGCCTTCTACAGGTCCAGCTCGACTTCTCCATCTCCAACTCAACTTCTCCAGCTCCAAGTCGCCTTCTCCAGCTCCAGCTCCAGCATGCCTTCATCCATGGAACTTTGAGCAGCTCCAACACTTCATCCATGACAGGTCGGTCGAGCAGCTCCATGACACTTCATCCTTTGGAAAACGTTTTGAATGAAGGGAAGATGAAGGGAAGGAAGGGAAGATGAAGGGAAGGTGAAGGGAAGATAAGAGAAGGTTATGTAAAACGTGTAAAAATAAGTTGTTGAATGAAAAGAATTTGAATTTTCAAATCAGAGCGGGAAAAAAAATTGAAAATTGGATTTTTTAACAACAACAATAGTCGTCACTAAATAAACTATTTGACAACAATAATTAAATCTGTTGTTGAATGACTATACTAATGTCGACCATATATTGAAACGCAAATCTATTCTTACATTTTCCCGGTACTTATGTTTTAACGACAACAAAAATTGATTAGTTACGGCAAAAAACCGTTGCTTATATCACTATATTTACTACAGAACGTTTCGCATTTGAATATGTACATTTGCAATGAAAAATTCACCTGCTACTGATGGAGTTATTTAACATCAAGTGTTGGTCGACATTACACATTCATCCATGTAAAATATAAGGTGACGGCAAAATGTAACACTAAATGTACCTTATAACAATGGTAAACATATTGTGCCTAATAAGTAAAAATAACGACAACAAAAACTGTCGACACAATATACATATATTTAACTACAACTGTTAGCGTCAACATAGAAGTTTCGTTGCTTTTGCAACAGATTCTTGTAGTGGTAGCAGGTATAAATTCCAGTTCATCGTGTTTTTCTAATATAGGAAATTACTGGATTTTGGATACTGATGCTACAAATCTTATGAGTTATAGATCTGATTGGTTGTATTAAGAATGTCAGTTCTAAGGTGCAATTGCTTGATGGTTCTAATTATGTTGTTCATGGTGTTGGAAATTTTAGGATATTTGAAAAACAGTCTTTGCATGATGTGCTTTACCTGCCTGACTTTAGATACAATTTGCTTTCTATATCCAAGATAACCAAGGATTTGTCTTGTTCTGTATCATTTTATCCCAAATTGGTAATCATGCAGGATCTTTACAATGGAGCGGTGTTGAGGATTGGTAGAGAGGCTAGAGGGCTATATTTTTTTGACACTGAATTTAAGCCCTCTATAGCCCTTAGAGCCAACGTTCTGCCATACCCTCAGCCTGTCCTCTGGCACAAAAGATTGGTACATCCTTCTATGCAAGTCTTGAGTAGAATAAAGTCTCTTGAGTCTTTTTGTTCTGAAAATGGGAAATTATTTGATTGTAGTATTTGCCCTATGGCCAAACAGCATAGATTACCTTTTCTTCATAGTGAATCTAAATCTGTTGATTGTTTTGATCTTGTTCACATGGATGTTTGGGGGGCCTACAATCAAATTACGTATGATAAAAAAAGGTTCTTTTTGACTATTGTGGATGATTTCAGTAGAAATACTTGGACTTATTTGAAGCACCTTAAATCTGATGCTATTGTTGTTATTAAACATTTTATTGCATTGATTGAAAATCAGTTCAGGAAAACCATTAAGGTTATCCGAACTGATAATGGTGGTGAGTTTTTTTAATAATCATTGTAATGATTTTTTTAAATCGAAAGGGATTGTTCATCAAAGTACTTGTGTTTAAACGGCCCAGCAAAATGGTATTGTTGAGAGAAAACACAGACATTTACTTGATGTTGCTAGAGCTTTGAAATTGGAAAGTAATATTCCATCTAGATTCTGGGGTGAATGCATTTTGACTGCTTGCTATCTTATAAATTTGATGCCTACATCTGTTTTGGGAGGAATATCTCCTTATGGGAAATTGTTGAATCGTACACCTAGACTTGATCATTTGAGAATATTTGGTTGCCTTTGTTATGCCAAAGTTTTACTTGTTGATGATAAGTTTAAGTCTAGATTTATTACTTTTGTTTTTCTTGGTTATTCTCTTACTCAAAATGGGTATAAGTTGTTGAATTTGAGCAATGATTCTGTATTTGTTAGTAGAGATGTTAAGTTTGTTGAGAATGTTTTTCCTTATAGGAATAAGAATTCGGAAAATGAGAATTTATCTGTTGATACCATTGTTGATAAATATGATGATGTAGATTCATTGCAGATCAATAAGATATCTAATGCTAATGAGATGAGTGATGGAAATGCAGAAAATGATGACGTTCTCCAACCCATTTCGAACAACAATGATTCTGTAGAAAATGAAAACATTTCGGATAATACTGATTATGTTGTGCCTCTTAGAAGATCAGGTAGGATAATTAAAACTCCAGTTTGCAAAAATATTACATTTTGCAGAATAACTGTAGTATTAAATATCCTATCTAAAATTGTGTGTCTTATCATGCTTTGTCCCGTGCTTTCAAGTGTTTTGCTAGCTCTATTGATAAAGTTACATAACCTAGTTCTTTTGATGATGCTTGCAATAATGAAAATTGGGTCAATGCCATGAAAGATGAGATATCTGCTTTAGAAAGTAATAATACTTGAAAAAGTGTTCCCTTACCCAAAGGGAAACATGCTATTGGATGTAAGTGGATTTTTCGTGTTAAGTATAACTCAGATGGATCTGTTGAGCGCTACAAAGCCAGACTGGTTGCGAAGGGATTCAATCAAAAGGAATGTATAGATTATTCTAATACCTTTTCTCCTGTTGCTAAAATGGTTACTGTTAGAACTGTTTTAGCTTTAGCTGCTAAATACAATTGGTCTCTTTTTCAAATAGATGTTTACAACGCTTTTCTTCAAGGAGACTTGAAAGAAGAAGTTTATATGCAGATTTCTCAGGGATTTAGTAATCAGGGGGAGAACCATGTTTGTCAATTACATAAATCCCTTTATGGTTTAAAACAGGCATCTAGACAATGGAATGTTAAATTGGTTGATTCTCTTATTCAGAATGGTTATCATCAGAGTTTATATGATTATTCCATGTTTACTAAGAAGAAAGGTAATGAGATTGTTATTCTTCTTGTTTATGTTGATCATCTGTTGATTACTAGAAACAGTAAATTCTTGATCCATGAATTGAAAAATTCTTTACATAACAGTTTTAAGATGAAAGATTTGGGTGAATCAAAATACTTCTTTGGTATAGAAATTGCCCGTTCTAACAAAGGAATTGTTATGTGCCAAAGGAAGTATACACTTGAACTTTTATCTGAAACTGGGTTACTTGATGGAAAACCAAGTAACACTCCAATGGATCAGAATGTCAAGTTTAACAATAAGGGATATGATTTGAAATTTGACCTGAATCAAGATGATGGTCTATTAAATGATCCCACATCTTATAGGAGACTGATTGGTAAGTTACTTTATTTATCCATTACTCGCCCTGACATTGCTTAAGTCAGTTCAATGTTTAAGTCAGTTTATGCAGAATCCGAAACAATCTCATTTGGATGTTGTGCATAAGGTAATAAAGTATGTTAAACAGCAACCAAGTTTGGGAATTCTTCTATCTGCTGATGATTGTTTAGATATTTCTGCTTATTGTGATTCAGATTGGGGCAGTTGTATTGAGACTAGAAAATCTGTTTCTGGATATTGTGTTTTTCTGGGAAAATCTTTGGTATCCTGGAAAGTTAAAAAACAAGCTACTGTTTCCAGATCTTCTGCTGAAGCAGAATACAGAAGTATGGGTTCCACTGTTTCTGAAATCATTTGGTTAAGATGATTATTAGGAGAATTAGGTGTTATTTCTCATACTCCAACTACCTTGTTTTGTGACAATAAAGCAACTATTCAAATTGCTTCAAATCCCATGTATCATGAACGTACAAAACATATTAAAATTGATTGTCATTTCATTAGGGAACAGATTAATGCAGGAATTATTCTGACTGATTTTGTGAAGTCAAGTGAACAGGTTGCTGATATTTTCACCAAGGCATTGGGTAAGAGTCAACATTGTTATATGCTGAAGAAACTTGGTTTAAAAGACATTTTCTCAAACATCAGTTTGACGGAGAGTGTTGAAAGTCAAACTGATGTTGAGGATTGAAGTTTGAGGACCAAATTGTTATTTTCTGTTTAATTAGGATTCAGTTATTATTTTCGGTTTGTTATTTTATTTTAGAGACTGAATCGTTTTAGGGTTTTCATTTATTTTCCTTCAGTTGTAATCTGAACCTTTGAATCGTTTCTTCTTCTCCTATTTAAGAGGTGATGGCTCGCCGCTTAAGGTGTGTAGTCACATGATCCTCCAAATGCTCTCTTCAGTTTGTTGTTGTGCCGATTCCATTCTGTTCATCTGTATACTCTGTAGATCTTCGGTATTTCAATACATAAATCGCCAACGTACCGGTTGTGGAAGGGCAACAGATACAAGTGGGACTGTCGGGCATCAGGATTTGAGGAAGACTGGGGAACACAGGACTGGAAGGCAAAGGGTAGAAATTACTAAATTAGAGGCAGGGGGAATGGTCCATCTGAGCAGGAAGGATGTGAGGGAGGAGAAGGCAGAGGGAGTGTGGGTGGTGCTGGGCTTGGAAAATGCATTGGATTTGGGTGTGGATGAAGGTGATTATTTTTTAATATAAATAACTAATATTTATTGAGCAATTAACTTTATAACTATTAATCGTTTGTCCATATATTGATTATATACATTTAATTATTTTTTTCATTAAATATATTTCATGTTTATTTTATGAAACGACAAATAGTAATTAATCTATTTTAAGAGGTCAATGTCAAACATGCAATTTTAATTTCTAAGTGGTATGTCATATATTACACTTTAGAATTCTATAAATGTTCTGAGTAATCCTAAAAATAAATTATAAAATCTTAATTATTTATATTTATTTTACATGTATATTTATAATTCTGTCTTACTATAAAAAAAATTAAACTCTATAACATTAATTTTATTTTTATTAATCTATATTTATTTAAAGACTAAATTAAATAATATTCCTTATGAAAAATAAATTAAATTTACTATTTACTACACAAAGAGTGAGTGAGATACTTAGTTATAAAACAATTCTCACTTTGTGTAATAGTAATATATGACATTTGTTATTGATTAATAACAAATTATTTATAAAAATAAAATTTTTATATTTATAAATGTCTATTAACTATAGATTAGTTCTCTAATTTATTAAAACTTAAATACGTCATATGAATTATAAAATAATACAACATAAAAAATCAATTATAATTATGAAAAAATATTGTTCTTTTTAAAATAGTAGCTGACTATGGAATATGATTGGTTAATGTTGGATATCGATAGTGACGGCCCAATACGACACAAAGTCCACAAGGCCTTCTTGGCCCAATATAATTTCAGAGGGGGTATATCCGAACATTTCAAGGCTGGGTCGGTCCACACTTAGGTTAAGCTGGAACACATAGAGCGGTTCAGTATCAAACCCAAACTAAAGTGATCGCCAAAAGCCCAAATTGTAACCAATACCATGGTCAAAGTCTTCATGGTGCTCGCCATGGAAGCGCTCGCCAAAAGAGTTCTACATCTCATCTCTGGTCCTACAACCGACTCTGAATATACAACAATATTTTCCACACATATCTCGAACACATATTCTACAAAGATTCTATCAGGCAAATGCAATATTATGTGATAATTGTAATAT
Source organism: Chamaenerion angustifolium (assembly GCA_946814005.1). Taxonomy (NCBI): domain Eukaryota; kingdom Viridiplantae; phylum Streptophyta; class Magnoliopsida; order Myrtales; family Onagraceae; genus Chamaenerion; species Chamaenerion angustifolium. Next base: position 24,255,706 of record OX328270.1, on the reverse strand, counting down.
ATGCAATCCTTATAGCCACAACGACAAATATACAAAGAATTTCGGTTACCAAAAACGGTTTAGTCTTCCATTCCTATAAATACTTCTGTTAACACATTATGAGTTCATACATAAAAAATATACCTATTTAAGCATCAGAGTGGGACCTGGAGAAATTTCCTCTGTTGCGCTCCTCTTTTTGCAGGTCTATCGGAGCTCCAGCGAAAGTTCATGATCACCATCCAGTTGACATCCATTCAGCGCTTACTCAGCTCCAGTCAGCACTTGAGAAGTCATGTCCCAACAGTTTACATACGAGAGGATAGATAGGTGGAGTTGAAGAGAACACATGAGGAATTTGATAGGTACAGGTAAACTTGTATTTTGGTCAAATATGAGAGGAAAAAAATTACAATTTAAATTTTGGGGGGAAAACTGAAAAATCTTACCAAATATTAGGAGGCAATGTTGTTTTACCCTAACATCCAATGTCTTTCATTCTTTCTCCTAATAAGTTATAAACTTTCATCTATTTTTTTTTAATTTCTCATGTACATTTATAATTTTTCTTAAGTTTATTTTATTTACTAAATTTTAAATAAAATTCATAATTTTTATATTTTATGAATGCAAGTATGCATATATTAATGCTTTTTATTACAAGTTAAATTTAAATTCAAATTAAGGATAATTATGTATATTATATATTTATTTTATGAAAAATAATATTTGCATGTTAATTTCATGTAGATAACTATGGTTATGTATGCAACATAATTATGGTTATGGTAATTTCATGTAGATTCAACATATAAATATAGACACAATTGTGATCGGTAGATCTTTATTCAATCTAAATTCTCTCATTGTTAGATGGAATGATAAAATTTTCAACAACACTGATTTAAGATATTAATTTCATTCATATTTTAGTGTATACTAAAGTGAAAATATAATTTTATTTTTTTATTGAGACATAAAAAAATAGTGTATGAGAATGAAAAAGATAAGGGTTAATTACTTAATTGGTTACACATGTTTCACCATTGTGTAGAATGGTTACACATGTTTCAAAATGTGATTAATTGGTTTTGCTATGTGCCTAATTGGTTACACATGTTTTTCTCAATGTGATTAATTGATTATTCCGTTAGTAAACCGTTAATTTTACCGTTAATTATTTTTTTTAACATATTATTGAATTATGAAATAACTATTATTCCCTTAGTGGTATTGAAGAACACAAAATCTTCTTGAAAAAACATAAATCGTCTTGAAGAACCAGAAATGCGTTTCTGGTTCTTCAAGAACCCAGAAATGCGTTTCTGGTTCTTCAAGAACCCAGAAATTCGATTATGGGTTCTTCAAGAACTTAGAAATTCGATTATGGGTTCTTCAATTCGTTGATGAAGAACACAACTTGGTGATGAAGAACACAGTTTGGTTGATGAAAAGGGTAATTACGTCATTTTATGTATCTAAATAGTGACTTAACTGTGATTTCTAACGGTGAACAGTAAAAAAACCAATTAGTCACATAACAAAACCAATTAATCACATTTTGAAACATGTGTAACCATTCTGCACAATGGTAAAACATGTGTAACCAATTAAGTAATTAACCCAAAAGATAATGATGATCTAAGTTTTTAATTTTACTTTTCTCTTAGTGTTTATAGAGTGAAAATATAATTTTATTTATTATAGAGATATTAAAAAAAATTGGGCATGAGAATAGGAAGAGAGAAAGAGGTTAAAAAAATGGAGATTCTATTTGCAGACTATCGACTACTTTATACAGACCAATATTGTTGAAAAACTAAAATACCCTAATAGCATTTTACATATTTGTACTTACTAATTTTAAGGAAATTAATTATTAAATCGGCCTCATATTTTCGTGGTTACTAAATCGACCCCACATTATCAAAGATTCAAAATAGTGAAAAATTATGTTTTTAACAAGTTTTGAACCATATATCTCTTACATACTAGCTAAAAGTTTTACCACTATACTAGTAATTCCAATTGGTTTCTTATATACTTCAAATATAGTTATTGAAGCAACTCTACTTTGACCAAATTTTATAATCGATAAGAAAATTGAAACTTAACACCATATATGTCGTTAGAGTTCTAATTTAATTATCTAAATATTATAATCTTTCTGATTTGTTTTAGAGATGGTTGAAAAAAATATTTTCAAAATGAATATTGTGGTAGTCTATAAATACTAAATTTAGAAAATTACTTATTTTTCAATCATTTTAAAAAATTAATCAGTAAATACATAATTAAATTAAAACTATAATTAAACAAACAACGTTGAACAAGTGTTAATTACTAAAGAGCATCAATAAATAAACATGAGGTGTTTAATACAATAATATTAGAGTTGTTTCGATAACTATATTTGAAATATGTAAGAAATCAATTGGAATTACTAGTATAGTGGTAAAACTTTTAGTTAGTATGTAAGAGACCTAGGTCTAAGGTTCAAAAATTGCTAGAATCATAATTTTTCACCATTTTGATATATATGGGGTCAATTTAGTAACTACGAAAATATGAGGTCGATTTGATAATTAATTTCATTAAAATTAGTATGGACAAATATGTAAAAAAAACTATTAGGGCATTTTAGTCTTTCCACAAAAGTGGTCTGTATAGAGTAGCCGATGATCTGCAAATAGAATCTCCCTTAAAAAATGGTTAATTACCAAATAGTTACCCGAATTTTGGACGTTTTACAAATAACTACCCAAACTTTGAATTTTCAAAAACGGCTACCTAAATTTTGGACGAAGGTGCAAATAGCTATCTCCATTAAGTTTATCGTTAAATATAAACGGAAAATGACGTGGAAAAATTAGAAATATTAATAGGAAAACTAAATTAGAAAATACTAAAAAATTGGAAAAATAAGAGTTTTTAATATAATTTTTGTATTGAAAAATATAAAACAAAATTTAAAAAACCTAATCATATTTTTACTTTTATTTCATATTTTTAATAAAAATATTTTATTTAAAACTCTTATTTTTTCTATTAATTTTCCAATTTTTTAAGAATTTTTCTGTTTTTTTAGTATTTTTAAAAAATAATATAGTTTTTAAAATTATGGATCAATCATGTGTTGTCACGTAATTTTCTGTCCATATTTAATGAAAAATTTAACGAAGTTAATTATTTGTCTCATGTGTCAAAGTTGAGGTAGCCGTTTTTTGAAAATTCAAAGTTCAGACAACTATTTGTAAAACGTGTAAATTTCGGGTAGCTATTTGGTATTTAAATACCCCAAACAAAAATAAATAAATGTAATAGATGCGAAAGAAACGAAAAAACAAATCGTAAAATATTTTGGAGGGACACGAAGATAGAAGATTTTGAGAGAATTGTGGGATGAAGAGAGGGAATAATAGAGAAGATTTAGAAAATTAGGTAATGATTAAAAATAGTTGTAGAAAGAGAAGATAGTAAATTGCTAGAATAGTATTGTTAAATTAAATGCATACTTAAATATTTAAGGGTTAGTTTGATAATTATATAAATGAGATTTATAGAATTTTGTTCTACCTTGAAGATATGTTTGATTTTATATAAAAAAAATAATTATATGAAAATTTAATTACAACTATAATCAAATAAATCCAGATAATTTTAACTTAAATACAATTTAAAAGAAAAGTTGCAAAAAAACACTAAGTCAGTGTTAATGGCTCAAAGTTAATATGTTTAGGGCTAAAAAATTGAGACCTTAAATATTGACGACTTATATAAGAATGAGTCGAGAAGTGTGGAGAATATTATGACGACTCAATTAATAAAGTGTGTTGAGAAAGCACGGCTAAAACTAAAATGAATTGTCACATCTGAGAAGAAAAAAACAAGAGTTGTCATACTGAATCTTTCAAGGCGGGCATACTTTGAATCCACCACTTACCCAAGGCTTTAATTCATAAATTACTCTTCTTATCTGAATTGTTCATTGTTTCACACGTCAAATTGGACAAATCCAAATACATCCGTTGAGATTGCTATCCACAATTCGACCAATTGGAATCTTGAACAAGACATAAGTAGAATTTGCAGATAATCGAGCGAATAAAGTAGGAGGCAGTGATTGAGGATGAAATGCATAACAGAAGATGGAGGAAGTCGCACAGAAGATAGAGAGACAATGAAAAAGATGTGTGATTTAATTACACCGATGAATAAGAAAGTTAGAGTTTTGTAAACGACGACTTTCAATTTGAGCTGTGTAAATTAATAAATCATTATTAAATGTATATTATTTATATGAAGACTGAAATAATGAACTTTGGAAAATATTATATTATTTATTTTAAATTGCAGCTGAAATAAATGAGTCGTGAAAAATATTTTTTTTCTTTTATTTTGTGGCTGAAACATATGAGTCGTAAAAAAGATAAAATAAATATTTTTTAAAGTAAAATTGTGGTCCATTGAAAAGTGAGTCGTTACAAAATAAAGATAAACGGCACCATCTCATTTGAGTCGTGATAAATGTAAAAAAAATATATATATATATTCACGACTCAAATATCAAAGAACCATTTTATTGAGTCGTTAACCAACAAGACTCCCGTAGTGAAAATATTAAACAGCTACCATGAAAAATATTTACATGTAGGTATATTTAGATAATTAATTTGTAAAACCATGTATTTGAGGATAATTATTTTTTAAAACCATATATTTTAGTATTTAATTTTATAAAAAAAAACGATATATGAGGTGCCAAAATTATTCGTATATCACACGTTGGCAATCAGTATTTTAATTTTTACAAAAAAAAAAGTATGAATTGTTATTGTAGTTAAATGATGATTCATTAAAATAATAATAAAGAATAGGATACCCAGTGAGTGGTTAGCTCGATCGATGCGATCTATGGAAGTCGTGCGGATCACGTGATCTGAAAGATTTTGGAATGTTGTAACTTGAAACTGTAAGCCGAAAGGTCGGTCTCTGCAACTGGCGGGGGCTGTGATGAAGGTTTCCGACGTGCGCACAAGCTTGCGGAAAAAATGAGACCGAAAAGTCAATCAAGAAAACAACTTAGTCAAACGGTGGAGATAAACTACCATCCATGATAAGAAAATTAAAAAAAAATGATTATAAAGATTCTTTCAAATTAAATACATAATCTTTGATCAATTAGTTGCAGTTAGACAACTTTCTTTCCTTTACTTATCAATGTTAAGTTATTTATGCTTATTTTTTATTGGTTTAAATGCAATCTTAATTCTTAACATTAAATGAGCGTGTAATTTGTCATCTATTTTTTTTAAAACAAATTGCTAGCTAAAATTACTGTATTGTATATAAAAAAATTAGTTTTTGTATTGTAAATTTTATTTATTTATTTTTATATAAAATTGAGGTTATTTTAGACCTATAATAAAATTATTAAGTTGTTTCTACTATTTTTTAAAAGTATTTGTCGTCAAATTTAATAGAAAAATTGTGATTTTTTTAATAATATAGAAGTACACATAGCAATTTGTTCCAAACAATGTTCAACTAAAAATTTCCCATTCGTATAAAGTTTAATTAATAATTTAGCATTTAACCCTGTTTTATGTATTTATATTGGGAAAAGTATGAAAACCCACACGGAGATTTGATTTTTTTAGCAACTGCACCCGGATGTTTTTTGTCTCAATTAATGAAACTTGTACGTTTCATTTTGTTTGTAACACCACATTCCGTCAATTTGACCGGTTAATTGTCATGTGTCTTGCACGTGACACTGTTAATTTTGAACTGAATGTTGTAAAATGATTGTTGCACCCCTAACATCCCATCACCTTGTCTCTCTATCTTCGTCGGGTTTTTCATTCTTCCCTCCCCCCAAAACCGTATAGGATAGGCTTGTTCATGAACCGGTTCGGGGTCGAACCGGTTCTGAACTGAACTGGTCTGGTTTGAAAAAAAACAGTACATTTTTCTGTTTCTAAAAAAACTGGTCTGGTTTAAGGAAAAAAGAACTGGTCTGGTTCGAACCGATTCAGAACCGGTTCGAACTATTCTGGTATGTTTTTTTTAATAACAATATTGGTTCGGAAATAATACGGTTCAAACCGAACCTAAACCGGCTGAAAATCCTGTCTAACACACTGAACCGTCTGAAAAAATAATGAACCAACTGAAAAATACTGAACCGGCTGAAAAAACACTGAACCGACTGAAAAATACACTGAATCGACTGAAAAACACACTGAACCGATTGAAAATCTGTTCCACAACCGACTAAAATCTTATCCAACATCAACATACGAGAGTCCAATATATCTCTAGGTTTGGTTTATTGAAGACATCTCTAGGTTTAGTTGATTTTGCTTCAAACCGGTTCTAAAATTATATAGGTTTAAAGTGGTTTGATTTAAATTTAAGTATAAACCAGTATCAAAAAACAAGTCGAGTCGAACCGATTCGAACTGGATTTTTGGTACTATTTTGAACTGTTCTATTTGAAGGCAAAAAACACTGGTCTGGTTTTGAAACTAGTTCGGCTGAACCGGTTCGAACCAAACCAGTTCCAGACCAGACCAGACCAGTTCACCCGAACCGGTTTATTTGGTCAAGCCTAGTATAGGACCGAAGCTTCAAATATAAAATTATCTCCCCCGAAACCCCAACCATACCCTAAGTGGTTTCTCCCGTCCCGACAGAAGAGTCGCTCTCGACTGGGTTTGCACTTGAGTGTTGATCGTCACGCCGGAGTCTCGCCTTGCCGTGGAAACGCTTGGAATTTCAACCGATTCAAGGTTAGTCTAAACTCCCTCTCGACTGGTGTTGTTGTTGTTGTGTCATCAATGCCTTGTTCTGAATGTTGGATGTCCATTTTTGTTTTTGTCCTGCCCTGCGCTTGATGTGTAGGTCCAATTTTTGATTTCTCACCTTGAAATCGTAATGGACAAGAACCGTGTTTACACTTTTGCAATGAACTACGACGTATTTGCTATGTCCCCTTGGTTGTCAAACAAAAACGGAAGTGGAAGTGTTGAAACCGGATGCCAATGTTAGGGAGATGTTGGAGAAGCAGCATGGTTATTTGGACGTTACCGTGTATGTGCTACCCCCATTTGATCTAGATGTATGTGCTAAGGATCCATTCATGGAAGGGTTGCGTATCAAATCAATAGCTCGGATAGAAGAGGAGTTACAAAGACAAGTGCCGATTGACTAAGGTAAAACACTCATGTATTCACCCACCCCTCCCAGAGACAAGGGAAAGAGTCCTATGCAACCAGATTTGGAGGAGTACGGATTATCTTCATCCGAGGAGACTGATTCATGGTCGGATACTATATCCGATCCAAATTGGAAAGCTAACAAAGATGACGCTGAGGAAGATGAAGAAGAGGCAAAAGTTAACTAGTTAAGTCACAATTCAAAAGAAGAAAAAAATGTGAAAAGGCCAAATGTATCTAGGACATACTATAAATTGACTTCATTAAATATAATAATTGACTTCATTACCTGGTATCTAGGACATGCACAGAACATACGACCGAAATTTTTCATGGTCCAAGCAGTTCTCACACGTGATTGAATGTCGCAGAAATATAGTGGGTCCTCGGCATAGTGAAGGTTGGGGGTTAGATGAAGAACAAGAAGAACATTCAAAATACTTACCACTCATACTGTTAGACGAGCTGGAATGTCTGAATTCGCCAAGGGAGAAGTGGGAGGAGTTGCGACGTAAAGGGAGGAGTGAGACTCAAAATGGTTGGAACGATTTGAACTTCTCAAATAAAGGATGAACAATACATGATAGGGGTATTTTAGGTATATATCATTGTTATTACATCACGTGCAGAACAGGTGATTTCAAATTGACGGAAAATAAACGACCGTGACGGAAAGGTGGAATTACCAACAATTGGAAACATATGAGTGTCAAGACAAACTATATGAGTGCAATTATCAAAATTGACAAACATCCCGGTGGTTTTTCATAATTTTCCCATTTATATTCTCTAAAAAGTTAGATTTCATTTTTTAGGATCAGACCAATACTTCACACTTTATATATGATTGCGTATCCTCTATGGCTCTGCTCTATTGATATTTGATGCTAATACTAATACATAATTAAGGCAATTCGTTAGGATACCAAAATCTCAACGAACTCACTCGATTTGTTTTTGTATTCTACTCGAAGCATCTGTTAGAATCTGGTTAATATATAGAGAGGATTAAATTTATATATTAACGAGTTATTTATTTCATAGTACATTGAAAAATATTTATATATAAATATAAATGTATATTTATATATAAATATAAATGTATATTTATAATATTTATTAGGGCATAAGCTTAATGCAAAATTGTATTCAAATTAACCCATAATCTTAATTAATTTATTACATCAATGTATACAAATTTTTAATATATAACATCATATGTCATTAAAAAAATATTCACATCTAATTTCACTTAAAAATAGTTTATAAATGAGAGTATTGTATTAAGATAGCTATTTGGTCACTATACTTTGAATTAAACAATATTAAAATGAATAAAAGTAAATAAATATATGTAGAAGTAGTAAAATAAAAAGAATATATAGTCATTAATAATTCTATTATCTAATGATATCAAACAAATCTGGTGCGTTTTAGAACATTAAAATTATGAATGGTGCCACGAAAGAATTTAGAGCTAGAATTTTCTAAGTAATTTTAACATGTATTATTATATAATTTAATTAAGTAAATTATATCATGTTAGATACTAAACTTATAAACAGTATATTTTGATTAAATCCGTCCGTATGCTTTTAATAATTTCTTAAGTTTATTCCTATTTTTTCCCCCAAACTTTAGCACACCAAGAAAAGAAGTGAAAAATTGATGGCATGTTCTTTTCGCGGAATGTGCAAGGAATTCGGCTTACGAATTCCGTAAGAAGTTGTTCTTTTCGCGGAATTGCAAAAAATCGGCTTACGGAATCCGAGCCCTCTAGTGTTAGGCATTCTTTGTGAAAAGCAAAGAATTCGTAAGAAGACACGTCAAGGAATCCGGAATAAGTGACCAAATGACTATTTTGTCCTCATTAATTTTTCAATATTGTTAAACTACCCTCCTGCTGTTATAACCAACCGAAGATCCTCCTGCGTTTCTTCAGCGAGACCCATTGCCAAAGGAGTTGCCATGGAACCTGGGTCGAGCTCAGGACCTCCCAAAAAGCACGAATCGGTACGAACGGGGAAGAGGCTCGGCTCCATGCTACATAGTACATACGTATCCTATGTAGAGTTTTTTACGTATCGTATTATACAGTCAGTCTAAAATTCAAAAATTAACGCATAGTTAGCGTCATTTAATTCGTAATTAAATTATCTACGCACCGAAATATTTTTGAATTTTTTTGAGTAAGTACATAATTAATTTTATCACCTAATGCATTTAATTATTTCGGTCAAATTATAAAACAAACAATGTTAGGTTACAAAATCACTGTATTTCCAATCAAAAAAATTACCCTAGATAAATAATTGAATTACGACATAAATGACGTTAACCGTGTTGAGTTTGGACTTACATGGTCTGAGTTATAATTTTTTAAGTCAAATTTTCATATTTCAACTTACGGCAGACCGTACAATCAATCCGTAAATCCAAATTTAATATTTTTTTGCATCATTTGAATCGCAATTAAAATATCTACTTACTATAATTTTTAATTTTTTTAATAGATACATAATTTTATTTTTAATTAAACATCGAGTCGTCGTTATCGAACAAAAAAAAAACAATATATGCTGTGTTGTGTCTATTAAATAGGTGTCATCCTAGGGTGTCTGCGCGTATACCTATTTTTCGAAATATTTTTTTTGTATACTTACTTTTCTAAAAAATATTTTTTAAAAAAACTCAAACTAAAATGTAGAGACTAGATAGATCAAATCCAAAAAGAGGTGGTATTTGTTGCGTATTGTGGAGTAAATGAATGGAGACAAAGGAGAATTTGTACGCGCGTACAGACCACCTCTTCTACGCGCGCGAGTGGAGATTATAACAGACCGCTCGCTACTTGCTGTCCTCTCGGTCTTTAGCGGGTCTCCTAAAAACGGTTGCAGTTCCCTCTCCCTCTCCCCCCCCTCTCCCTCTCTCTCTCTCTCTCTCTCTCTCTCTCTTCCATACATTTTGCTCCCCGCCGAAGCCAAAAGGGATTCCTCCTCTTTGTAATTTCCATTCTCTTCCTCCTTCGTCGTCGTCGTCTCTCTCTCTCTCCCTCCCTCCCTCCCTCCCTCCCTCCCTTAAGCTGCCTCTCTTCTGTATTTCATCACGGGCCTGTGCGGTGAAAAGGTTGATATAGATTGTCCGGTTGATTACAGAGGAAGCATCCGATTCTATCTACAGGTAAAAAGTTATCTTTGATTCCACGCTTCTCTTCTCCGAAGTTGATTTCGTTTCGGAGGTGATCGTAATCGCTGGTTGAGTGATTTAGAAGTTCATCTGAATCTGCACCTTTGAATGCTCCCTGCATGTATTGAGGGCGATGATGACGCATCTAAATTTGCGCTTCCTTAACTTCGATGGAATCGAGAATGAGCAGTTTTGGTCTTTTATGCCTCTTGGAAGCATTTGGAACTTCTGCATTGCGTATGGAGTAGTGGAGAATCAGTCGAGCGTCTTGAAGAGTGGTCCACATGCATGGACAAGTTTAATCGTTTCGCTGTTGGATATATGTGTATGAGATTAGGTGATGTTGCTTTTTGTTGGTTCTAGGATTCTAGCTATAAATTAATTGTCTTTCATTCCCAAATATTGCAGGTCTCAATCGGTGATTTTGGGAGGTTGAAGATTAGGAGGTTGTAGGATAAGGATATCGGTACCCTAATATTGTACCAAGATGTCAGATTCCGCTGGGGTTTTCGTGGCTGATCCCGCGCTACGGGCCCAATTCAACCAAGTTGAGCTTCGTGGCCTCAAAACAAGAGTAAGCATGTCCCCTTTGTCCATCCTATTACAGTCAGCTTATTAGAGGCTACAGAGTGGTAACTGTTTGGTTTTCTTTTTGTGGATGAAGTATACTTCAATGAAGAAGCAACATGGTAAGGTGACTGCTGGTGATTTGCCGTCTGTGATGGTGAAGCTGAAGGCATTCAATGAATTGTTCTCTGAAGAAGAGGTTAGGGAGATTCTGGAGGAATCAAACTCTGACATGAGCGATGAGATTGATTTCGAAGACTTCCTGAGGGTATTCATCTTCCCTTTGATCCATAATTTATATTCTACATGGGTAGATGCTGCATGTATTTATTTTCACAGTGCAGTTCATGCAATTTCTATTATTAGAGGAATTTCTAATAGCAGAGTCTCTGGAATCTAGTTTGGTTTCTTTGAAGCTCATAAAAGAGTAAAAAAGAAACGAGTATGAATCTTTAAGCTCAATGGCAACATTTATTTCGCGAGATGGAATCTACAGACAATAAAATTAATGCTAGTAGGCCTACTGGAGGATGGAGATGGTGAAGACAAAGCACTTTAAATTGTCTTGATGAGGTGGAAGAAATTGATGGTTTGAAACTAATTCAGTACTTTATGTTGTAAATGTTTAGTAATTTCTCATTTTGATCATTAATAGCTTTGCATACCTTAAAATTTAAATGAGTCGATTTGGTTAATAATTAAGTATCATCAGTTACTATTGCAGTAAAAACTTTCAATTTTTAACTCTTCCCCTGTCTTATCTAGCAAGAAGTATTTCATACTTACTCAGTTATTAGTCTAAATTTATTGGTGGTGTAAATTGGCAGAATTACCTGAACGTACAAACTCGAGCTACATCTAAGTTGGGAGGTTCAAAGAACGGTTCGTCATTCCTCAAGGCCTCAACCCACAAGCTCCTTGAAACTATTGAATCAGAAAAAGTTTTATATGTTGCTCACATAAACAGCTATCTTAGAGATGATCGATTTTTGAAGCAATTTCTTCCTCTCGATCCGGCTTCTAATGATCTATTCAATCTTGCAAAAGATGGAGTTCTTCTATGGTGAGATGGTGTCCAATATTTTTTGATTTTGCAATATTCATTTACAGTCAAATACAGAAGTTGACATTTGCTATGTATATGAACCCAGCAAGCTAATCAACATCGCTGTTCCCGGGACAATAGATGAGCGAGCCATCAATACCAAACGGGTACTTAATCCGTGGGAGAGGAATGAGAATCATACTCTCTGTCTCAACTCAGCAAAGGCAATTGGCTGTACAGTGGTGAACATAGGCACAGAGGATTTGGTTGAAGGAAGAGTAAGACCATTTCATTTGTTTTTGCTTTTAATAGATTTGACATTCTTTGTCAGTATGAAAGGTTGTAATATTCTCTTTTGGATATGCAGCCTCATCTTTTGCTTGGACTGATTTCTCAAATTGTAAAGGTAGGTATCTGGCCTGTACATTCTGTCTGCTTCTTACTTCCCATTTGGAATTCCACAGAAAAGGCTTTTTATCCTAAAGAGGTCTACGCAAAATCCTTTGCTCATGGTGCTTCTTCATACGACATTAAATGTTCAAAATCTAGATTCAATTGTTGGCGGATCTAAATCTCAGGAAGACACCTCAGCTTATTGAGTTGATAGAGGATGACACGGTATGTTTTGTGTGGAGCTTTATCCGATATTTTTAGTTTCTTCTTGGATTGCACTGACCTAGATATTTCAGGATATTGAGGAACTCATGGGTTTAGCACCGGAGAAGATTCTGTTGAGATGGATGAATTTTCATCTGAAGAAAGCGGGTTACAAGAAAACAGTTTCAAATTTCTCTTATGACTTGAAGGTAATTAATCAATAGTTCTCTTTATCCAGTAGTATGCTGGCCGACTGAATTCTTGAACATGCAGAATATGCGACTAGGCTCATTTGTTGTCACTCATATTACTCCTCTTACTGACCGACCCTATCCCGTATTGAGAGCCCTGCTCATGATTACAATTGAATTTTGAGGTGGTTAATAAGTTTTCTCCAAATCCTGCCTTTGGTGCAATGCAAAAGGAGCATTATTGGGGTCAGGAGAAATGTGTCCACTTAATATATTTGGTGGTGGTATTAGTTTTTAGTTTAACTGCTTTTCATTTAAGTTTAGGATCTAGTGTAACATAAATCTTCTAATTGAAGAATAATGACAGCAAACTAAGTGTATATTGAATCTTATTCTTTGTAACTTACACATGCTTAACCTTGTGTGGGAGTAGTTCCTTATCACAAACATTTGATAATCTAGTTCCTTATCACAAACATTTGATAATCTTCTATATTATGTCCTTGAATTTTTATGTTGAATCAACTAATCTTTTCAATATTTCCCTTTTCTGTTCGAGCATAGAATGGAGAAGCATATGCATACCTTCTAAATGTCCTTGCACCAGAATTTGCCAGTCCGGACACGCTGGACACGAAAGATCCATACGAGAGGGCCAAACTGATACTGGATCATGCAGAGAGAATGGATTGTAAAAGATATCTAACCCCTAAAGATATAGTCGAGGGAATACCAAATCTGAATCTTGCTTTCACTGCACAAATCTTTCACAAAAGGTATGATCGTGTCAAATTGATCTTTCCTGGCTTTGTGTAAAAATGGCTAAATGGAAAATTGAACCAACCATAAACTCCTTATTTCTATGCATTTCTTTATGGAGTTTTGCAACTATTATATGACGTACCTAAGGTGATGGTCTCGCAGGAGTGGTCTATCAGACGGCAAAAATATTTCATTTGCTGAAATGATGGCAGATGATCCTCAGACTTGTAGAGATGAAAGATGTTTTAGACTGTGGATTAATAGCCTGGGAATTGGAACTTACGTCAACAATGTATTTGAAGATGTTAGGAATGGGTAATGCTCCTCCTCATGGTCACCATTTTTTTGTGCCCATCTCATTTTTTCCATTTATTTGGTGCATAGTTAAAAGAAACTTAATCTGACTTGTTTGCTTGTGCAGATGGGTGCTTTTAGAAGTGCTTGACAAGATATCTCCTGGATCAGTTAACTGGAAGCATGCAACTAAACCACCAATCAAGATGCCCTTTAGAAAAGTAGAGAATTGCAACCAGGTCATAAAGATCGGGTTGCAGTTGAAATTTTCGCTCATCAATCACTGTGGAAACGATATGGTGCAAGGAAACAAGAAGCTCATACTTGGTAGGATGCTCTGTCTAGGTTCCTTATTTTGATGAAATTATACAAATCTGTTCTTGATTATTTGATATAGACGTTGTTTCCTTCTTTCTGGGGCAAAATGAAAGCTGTTGGCTGAATAAGGTTCTAGGAGTTTATGCCATTAATTACTCTTCGTAGTATATATAATCTTAGTTCTACATATATCATTGTACTTCTGCAACCCCTATTCATTTTTCATTCAGCATTTCTGCTCAGATTCCGACATTATTAGACGATTCTTTTTGAAGAATAGTTTGACACAAAGGCATTTAGATGGTAGAAGCATCAGTTAATCATATGCCCAGAGAAGTTTGTTGCTAAACTAACTGCAATCCAAACATAGAGAAGGTGTTGAGTGCTAATTCTCTTTTCTATCTGTTTCAGCTTTTCTATGGCAGTTGATGAGATTTAATATGCTTCAACTCCTGAAGAACCTAAGGGTCCGCCGGGGAAAGGAAATACGTGACGCAGATATCTTGCATTGGGCAAATCGGAAAGTCAAAAGCTCAGGAAGAACATCCCACATAGAAAACTTCAGGGTGAGACAACCCTTTGAAGCCTCACCATACATATTGGTTACTGATCCAACCTATTGCATCTTCGATCTAACAACTGATAACTTTGATTATTCAGGACAAGAGTCTATCAACTGGGTTATTCTTCCTGGAGCTCCTTAGCTCAGTTGAACCTAGGGTTGTCAATTGGAATCTTGTAACCAAGGGTGAAAGAGGTATCCTATGAACCATTAACAGTGCCTTAAGTGTGGATTTGTTTGTCTTTAGCAACTTCATGAAGAAAGTACTAGTTCTATCAGCCTAGCCAGTTCCTCCGGGGTCGGGGGCTGCAGCTTATATAAAAGAAAAAATGAACTGAATGTGGTTTGTGCTGCTTACAGATGATGAGAAGAGACTGAATGCCACCTATATAATCAGTGTTGCACGAAAGCTTGGGTGTTCCATATTCTTGTTGCCAGACGATATCATGGAGGTAAGAAATCATCTAAATATCAGCTGTGTTATTCATGTGATTGTTAATCGTTATTATTTGTTGGGTTCGTATAGGTGAACCAGAAGATGATTCTAACTCTGACAGCTAGCATCATGTACTGGAGCCTGCAAAAACAAGAGGAGATTGCAGAGTCATCTCCAATCCCGAGTGAAGCTACCGCCACCTCCATTAGCGTGGGGACTTACGATCTTTCATGCATAACTGGCGAGGACGACAATTCCTCAGTAAATGGTGATGCCTGCTCCTCCGTGAATGGTGATGTCTCCAACTTAACATTCGACGACAATGCATCGGACACAACCACCACGTCCTCGTATCTCGAGAGCGAGGTGTCTTCAGGTCTCCATGAGTTGTGAAGAGGTTAGAGGGAAACAATGTGATATGAGTTAGAAATTGTACATGAGCGGGAGAGAGAGTCCATGTGTTTAGTTTTTCATTGATGTCACTGTGTTGCTTGCCTTCTTCTGGGCTGCGCCTATTTGTAGGTGGCGGTTGGTCCATTGTTTCGTTGCCCCCCAAAGCTTAATTAGGCAGCACTAAGAAAAGAAAGGCGACGTGGTTCACACGAATGAATGAGTTGACGTTGAGACCTGTGTATAGGTATTTACTTGATCCGTTTACCTACGGTCAGTTTAATAAAACCCGATTAATCATCGGATTAACTATTAACATTCTATTTTTAATTAATATAAATTTATTTAGTTTTGTCTAATTTACTTTAGTAGTTTTTGGTATAAAATTGAAAATAAATGTAAAATCTATTATCCAAGATTTCATATATATTAAAGATTCGTCAAATTATATATGTTACACGATGTTTAACAATTGTAGTGTCATTGCCTTCTTTTCCTTTTTATTTTATCAAATTTTTTATTGACATACTGTATTTGAATACTAAAATAAGGTCTGTCAGACGGTATATTCGTGGTTATATAAACACCTATATCGTGTTGTCGCTGAAATTTTGTAAATTTATTCGATATTTTTCTATTAATAATATTACTTCTTGTAAGTATATAATTTGCAATTATTTTTATTTGTTATTACTAGTAAAAGTTGATTAATGACTAGTTTTTTGTTATGGTATTTACTATTTACAGATCTAGTTTGTAAAATATTTCCTTTTCAAATTACTCAACAATATAATACTCGTTGATTATAATTAATATATCTACAATTATATTAGGTAAATGTCTGGCATTCTTTGTAGAGTTTTCTTCAATTATACTCTCATGTTAATAATAAACTATCTCATTTATATCTACAGTTATATTAGGCCAATAGATGATATTCTTAATTTGCACAGTCTTGTTAAGATTCATCATATTTTGTGGAATCATTTTATGTTCTTTAAAAGTGACTTGTTTATAACTATAAAAAATAATTTTATGTAGTAGTTTAGGATACAATATAAATATATAGTTTAAGCTTATTTTATCTCATGACTAACTCAGTAGAAACAGATTTGTCTGAAATGAAATTAATGTTTATCGGTTAGAAACTATATCATAAGTTAATGGATTCTGACTTAAGTTTTCACAACTATTGACCTTATTGACATAAGTTTAAAGTGTAGTCACAAGAATTTCTTTACTATGAAGAGTATGCAGTTTCTTCTCTAATTGCACATGTCTTTCTAGATAAAACGATGTTTGAGTTTATAAAAATGAGCTCTTTGAACAAATATGCAATCTAATACACCAAAAACCAACAATAAAACTTTGTCAAACATAATCATATGCAAACTATTGTTTTGAACATTATATATATAGTAATTTCCCTTCATTCTACTTAAAAATAAAATATTATAACTTCTAATTATTTACTTTAAAAATTTATGGTTAAATTACCTATTTGATCACTTGTATCGGTAGATATTACATCTTTGGTTTTATATATATTATTTAATCTCTTATATTTAATATCATAATTTGTAGTTAGTTTTGTCATGTTAATTGAGTATGTGTCTTGCATATATTGATAGATGAGTTGTAGTTACAAAAATGCTATCTTCTAAAATTAAAGTATCTGTCTCCTAAAGATACGCAACAGTAAAAAATAATAATAATATATATATTAATTTGGCTAAATCACATATACAATGTTGACAAATACTATTTTTGTTGTATTTTCTCATTCCTAATGTTAAATTAATCTCTTCTAATTGGTCTATGTCAATCATAAATTTCTCATTCTTAGGTGGCATGCCATGTAAATCATTTTAAAATCTCTCATTCATTCTCAAGATAAGTTACAAAACTAATATTTTTTCTCTATATTACATTAGTAATTATGATTTTTCATTAAATATATTTTATGAAGTGAAATTTATATAATAATAAAATACATAATATTATATTTTATGAATATCATGTATGCACATATTAAAATTTACTTTTAAAAATTAAAATATAGATTAATTAAGGGTCATTTTATATATCACATAATACTCTTATTAAAATAAGACATAAGTCACATATAAACATCACGTCACCTACTTCATTATAATAATATCACAATAAATTTTAACAATGTCAAAAATTAAGTATTATATATTTATAAACTTAATGTAATTTACAGTTAACAAATAGATAAAATATAATATGTATACTAAAATATTAAAAATTGTTACTATTGCTAGAAAAATACAAATATTTTTATATGTACATTGATAGAACTAATAAACCATAGAAAATAAGTCAAGAGTATTATATGGACATTAACATATTTGTTTACAGTTTTGTGAAAAATACTTTTTTTATATATTTATAACCCAACCTATTTTTGAATTATTAAAATACTATTTATATAATAAAAAAATAATATATTATTATTATTACTAAAATAAATAAATAAAATTACTAATGATTTTAATAGTATTTTGTAAACATATGTACAAAATTAAGTCATAAAAATATTTAACTTACAAGTATTGATTATTATTTTATTATTATTAATTTTAATTATTGACTCATGCATTTTTAACTAATTTGATGAACAAATGCACTTAATATAATATATAATTTTTGTATTTCATAATAGAATTTATAATAACTTATCTATACAATTAATTATTTCATGCATTTTTAAGTTTTAATATTTTTATTGTAACAATTCAAACTTACAACAATGATCTTTTTGAAAAATTATTATAACGTATATACACTGAAAAAAATATTTTTTTTCACCTTATAACAGTAAACTTATTATTTTATTTTTTAAAATTATTTTACACTATTTTCATTTAAAACTATTTTAAATATGTTATATTATGTACCATAAAAAGATTACTTATATTAAATAAAAAATAAAAATATTAATAAATAAAACATACTAATTACTACTAATTGCATTGCGCAAACCAGATATCTATATAGTGTGATATAAAGTAATTAAAAGATAATATGCTGTAAAAATAGCCCAAAAAATTATATTAATACATTTAATAGAAGATTGCATGACAGTTTTTTTTTATCTTATCTGATATATTTATGAAGTGCAATCTTTTTCTATTTTGGTCATTCCTTAATGTATTTGTGTTGAGAGATTTCTAATTAAAGTGACATCATCACAAACTTCGGTTAATATTTTTTAAAACTGTTTTAATGAATTGAAACGTCAAAAATCATTTCATTTTATTTAAAAATTTATAAAATCGCCTACAAATTAAATTGTCTCTTAAAAGGTCGAAGCATTTTTTTTTATTGTTCTTATGAGTCATAAGAAATTATATTAAATCTTGATTCATAAGCAAATACTTATAGTGTAGTATTGGAAACATACATTTTGTAAATAACATTGACACTTCAAAGTTTATTTTTTCTTTTCAAAAATCTCTTATTAGATTTGAAAGGCCCAAACACGTGAGTGACCTAGAAAACCCGTCAAGGGGAAGTCAAACAGGAAAGTAAAGAAAACTACGAAAAGTAGCCCGATCCGGTCCAACAGATATATTACGTCTGGATATATAATTCGTGACACCACATATAATTAAATGATTTTTAATAATTTATATTATACATAATAAATTTCGGATCTGAATAAGTTTTATACATTTAGATACAATTAAATATATATATATATATAATATTTATTTTTATTTTTATCTCACTTATGAATTTTAAAATTTATTTGTAGATTTTAATATTTTATAATATTTTGGGCCACCCTGGCCACAAATGGTAATTTAAGTAATAGAGGGTATAAAGTCAAATTATATTTTTGTTATCTTCTTTCGGTCTATAATTTTCTCTCTTTAGTTTTTACCCAAAGTCGGCGACAAATAAAGTTTGAAGATATATCCTTCCCAGGCCAAGCCAAACAGACCTTAATCTCTGGCTGTCTGCGACATTTCCTTGTGCTGTTGCCTCTCTGCAGAAGGCACCTAACGGTGGTCACTGTATAATTGGTTGAGCTTCTGTAGAACAAGACATAAATCAGCTACCTTTGCATCTCCATCACTTCAAAAGGAGACCTGCAATTGTTCCATTAGCAGCAGCGGCGGCGGTGACAAGGTTGTGTTGTGCTGAAGAAACAAGTAAGTGGCAATCTTATTGCTTATCTCATTCTGGAGCTTCCGTTAGGGTTTGATCTTGGCATGTGGTGGTGGTACTATCCAGACTTCTCTCTTTGTTCCCGCAAAGGTCTGGTAGTTGGGAATTAGGGTTAGGGAATGAGTTTTTTTAGCTGAGTTTTTCATCTGGCTTGTTCTTGTTGCCTGTAATTGACTACACACCCTCTATGCTGGTCGATTTCCTCTCTTAATCACCACTGATGTAAAGGATGTAACTATTCTGTCTTATCATATATGCAATATGTGTTTGTATATATTGACTTCAGGGGCCAAAGTCAATGGAGCAATGCATTTTAAGATGTTAATTAACTGGATAAATTTTAGCTAGGCGGGCATTGGTGCTGTTCTGAGAATAAGTATAATAAATTTCGAAACAAGCAGTTAAGGCTTCGTGTTTTTTCAGCAAGAAAACGTCGATAAGGTGGAAGGTGGAACTAGGTTATGGTTGATTGGAATCGCTGTAAAATATTAGCTAAATCTTTCGTGGCTTTAGGTGATGGATAACTGCCGTTACTATGGCCTTACCAACTAATGCATCTTGATAATACAATTACAGGCTATACATCAGGAGTCTCATAGTGAGAACACAATTTGAAGGCTGTTTGATAGTATTTTTTTATCCGTTTCCATTTTGCTACTAATCATTACCTGTGCAATTTACTTGTGTTTGAAGCAGTATGACTAACTATAAAGTAGCAAAACTTACCTAAGTTGTGTTGATTTTTTCTTCCTGATATTGCGTGGAATATTCAATACTAATTTTGTTTGTTATTTCAGTTTAAAACTTGTAGTATGCAGTTCTTTTAGACTTCTAAAGTGTAAGAATAACACTTTGATTGAAGTTGGTGATAATTTTAGTCTGTGAGTCTGCTTTCTTCCACATGGTCTTGCTCTTTAAAAAATAAACCTCTCTGTATGAGTCTATTATTATATTCACTAAATGTATGTGTTGATCTTAGCTATGTATGTTTGAAGCAACTTAATTTTGCTGTTTCCAGAAGTGGATTTGACCCATATGCCAAGGGGGCCGTGCTTCTGACTAATGGATGTTCAATCTTCAATCAAGACGAGTACGTATGATGATTTTGACGATGATGATGATCAGCCAATTTGTTTCAAGAGGTCCAATCAGTCATCCAAGCAAAATCAAGTTAAGGCCGAAGTGAATAAGCTATCATCTCTGTCGCAAGATGAACAACCCAGGGTGCATAATTCCAATGGCCAGAGTTCCAATTCCCAAAAGGCTAAAATGGTTCAACCTTCTAGACCACCCTCAAAGTTCCCACCTTCGAGCTCCTTAAAATCTTCAGTAGCTAGCTCCAAGCCATCAACTTTGTCAGGTAAGGTATCACCACCAATGTCACGACCTGCGAATCCGAAGATTTCGTCATCACCTGTGAATTCGAAGATTTCGTCATCACCTGCGAATTCGAAGATTTCGTCATCACCTGCGAATTCAAAGATTTCGTCATCACCTGTGAATTCAAAGATTTCATCATCACCTGCGAATTCAAAGATTTCGTCATCACCAGTGAATCCAAAGCGTTCACCATCACCTGTGAATCCAAAAGCATATCCTTTGCCTATTGACAAACATTCATTTCCACTGAGTACTACTATTACTAAAGAGGAGCCAGACAGTGAGTCTGATGATAACAAGCCACTGAATGCTCGGCGTTTTAGTTCTAGCAACAGCACCAAAGGTGCCAGTGCATCCAATTCATCACATTTAACAAAAATGGTTAGTGCGAAAGCTTCTGCTGATGATTCTGACGATGAAAAACCTATAGCGTCAAAGTTTGCTCGGAAATCTGATGTTGGGATATCTGTCAGTAAGCCTAATGCTTCTTCAAAAACACAGCAAAATGGTTTAGCTTTGAGAGAGGATCAAAAGAAACCTTCAATGATGTCAAATAAAAGACCACTTGATAAAAGTATTTCCTCTGACCAGCCATCTGTCAAGAAGCTAAAGATTTCAGACTCGTCCCCTGCTACAAAACCTAAACTATCTGCTAAATCTGAGCCTGATGATGAAGATGACGCTGACCATGTTCCAATATCCCAGAGAATGAAGAAGTCTGCAGCAGCAACATCTGCCAATAAATCTTCCTCCTCTAAGGCTAAACTAAAGACAGCTGCTCCACAAAAGTTCAAGAAAACAGCCAAAAAGTCCGTCAAAGATACAGAGAAGTTGCAGTATTCTAAGTCGACGAAGATGTTACCTTCTGGTGATGGTCAGAAAAAATGGACTACCTTGGTTCACAATGGTGTCATTTTTCCACCTCCATACAAGCCCCATGGTGTGAAGATGCTTTATAATGGGAAGCCAGTTAACTTGACACCAGAACAAGAGGAGGTAAGAGTTACTGCTGCAGTGCTGATGAACCATCTTCTCCTGATTCATTTGCTGGTGTTTATGACATCAAATATAATTGTTGGTGTTTTTCTTAGAGGAGTTTTATTGTGAAATTTGTGCATGCAGGTAGCAACTATGTATGCCATGATGAAAGATACAGACTATATGCAGAAAGACAAATTCAAGGAGAACTTTTGGAATGATTGGAAAAAGATACTTGGTAGCAAGCATGTTATCCAAAAATTGGACCTTTGTGATTTCACCCCTATATATGATTGGTACCAAGTGGAGAAGGAGAAGAAGAAAAATATGACCAAAGAAGTGAGTTCACCTTGCCTAGAGTTGAGACAATTGTTGTGTTTGCCTTTCTCTTTGAGAAGCTATCATCCTGTGCTTGCATGGTTTATGAACTCTGGACTATCAATTTAAAGCCTTATAAGTATTTCTTGTAACAGTGAAGTGAGTCTGTAAGGCCATTTATTATGGACCCCCTCAGGCCTTAACAGCTATATTGCTTGAGTAGATTAGTGGTCTCCAGTTTGACACGTTCCTTGCTAGCATCATAAAGATAGTAACAGAGAAAACAGAAAAGCTGGTATTCCTAATTGAGAAGGCTGGTTCAGATGATGCATGCCAATCATGACTTGTGCATTGAATAGGGATAGATTGCAACCTTTTGATGCTAGATTGATTTACTATTTTGCTGATTAGAAACACGAATATGATGCGACTGCTTTTCTGGATTTGAGTTCCAAGGTCTTTGCTGGAATCATTTCCTCATGTTGTTATTTGCTTGAAACATCCTGAAGATTGGTTTGTTGTGTTATAACTCATGTCAATTCCCTGATGAAAGGGTTGCATGTCGCTTTATTGCAGGAAAAGAACGCTATGAAAGAAGAGAAGTTGAAACTGGAAGATAAGTATATGTGGGCAATCGTTGATGGTGTCAAAGAGAAGGTTCACCTCAATAAATGAACTAAATTTGAGAACTAAGGATTTTTTATGTGTTCTTCTTTGTATGTAACCGTGGTGTTTTCCTTACATATTTTACGAGAAAAAAGTTTCTTATCAATACAATTACAAGTGATCTTTCTTAGAACATTCAATTTAAATTTTCCTTTGCAGTGTGCTTTCCTAGGTTAGAGTCTGTTTATTTTTCTTTTATTTTTGCAAGTCTCTAATCACCATATCATACTGCTGATTGTTTTGGTTTTTAGGTCGGAAACTTCAGAGTTGAACCACCCGGGCTTTTCCGAGGACGAGGAGAGCATCCAAAGGTTATATATATACTTTATCGTTTGATCAAAGTTTATTAATTGATATGTGCTATAGTCTTGTTTTGTTGTTTCTTGTTTTGATTAATATGGTTGCATTCTCATTAGATGGGGAAGCTGAAAAAACGTATTCGCCCGGGTGATATCACAATCAATATTGGGAAGAGCGCTCCTGTTCCCGAATGTCCCATCCCAGGTCAAAAGTAAGGTTTTGTTGTTAACTTACCGAAATGCTACTCAGTTGTTTTTCTATCAATATCTAGAACTTTTGAGTTGATCTGGCAGATGGAAAGAAGTAAGACATGACAACACTGTCACGTGGTTGGCCTATTGGAATGATCCCATCAATCCGAAGGAATTCAAGTACGTCTTCCTTGCAGCTAGCAGCTCCTTGAAAGGGCAAAGCGATAAAGAGAAGTACGAAAAAGCAAGGATGTTGAAGGTATAACATAGATCTTCGGAAAGTTTCTGTTTCTTATGGAATTTAGAGCAATTAAGGTCTGACTCGTGTATATTTGACTGCAGAACTTTATCGATAGCATCAGAACAGTCTATACGAAGGATTTTACCCACAAAGATGCTGCGAGAAAGCAAATAGCTGTTGCTACCTATCTGATTGACAAGCTGGCTCTCAGGGCTGGAAATGAGAAAGTACTACACATGAATACCTTTTTTTCTCCTTTTATTTTTGCAAATATTAATTTTCTGACAAGGCTTTTTGGTTATTATGAGGGAGTGGTGTGTTGTGGTAAGTTTTGTGTAAATATCCTTGTGTACAAGGTTTTGCTAATTTCTTTAAATGGATAAACTCAGCTAACATCAGTCCGGTTCAGCAAAAAAAAATGTGAACAGCATTAGGTCATTACTTATAAGATGGAATTTAACCTTTCACATATACACATCGCATCTTTTTTTGATATTTTAATATATATATATGTGTGTGTGTGTGTGTGTGTATACACATGCCATCTTTAACAGAGTTACAGACAATATGCCAGTTATATTTGAGAAAAATTCAAATCTGGGATTGCGCTTTGAGCCTTGAGAGAATTGAGCCTTGATTGAACTTAGAATTAGCCCTCTTCAGATCCAAATAGAGATGCCGTCTTTGAAGACGGTGATTCTGGTTGGTTGGAGGGTCAGTTTACTTATGTGCCTTTTTTTAATCATGTGCAGGATGAGGATGAAGCAGATACAGTAGGTTGCTGCACACTGAAAGTTGAAAACGTCAAGGCAATTAGCCCAAATTCCTTGGAAGTATGTTATATTTCTATGTCTCAGATTGAAAAGTGTATTCTGTAAATTCCTTTTCTGATGTCCATTGAACTTGTAACCTTCCAGTTCAACTTCCTCGGTAAAGACTCTATCAGATATGAAAACACAGTTGAAGTTGAGCTACCTGTGTATAAGGCAATATTACAGTTCCAAGCAGGTTAGTAATGAGTCATACATTGATGAGCAAATCCTTTTATCTTTTGACCTCCTCAGCAATCAGATTAACTCTTTCTACTTTGTCAGGGAAAAAACCCGATGAACCTCTTTTTGATGAGCTGGATACTAGTAAACTGAATGCACATCTTAAGGAACTAATGCCTGGCCTCACAGCAAAAGTTTTCCGTACATTCAATGCTTCTATTACATTGGATGACATGGTAACTTATTTGTCTTCTGGTGGTGTTCAAATACTTTAATGCATATACAGGTCTTAACAGGAAAAGAGACTAAACACTTGAATCCCACAATCACATATTCAGCTTAATGTAGTATATGACTAATTTCTTAATGTGGTTAACGACAGTTAAATAAGGAGACTAAAGAAGGGGAAGTTGGTGATAAAATATTGGTATATCAGCGTGCAAACAAAGAGGTATATATACTATACTACTGCATACAATTTTCACTGGTTTCTTATTAGTTGCCTCTGAAAATAATATCTGAATCCTTTCTCTGCAGGTTGCCATCATCTGCAATCACCAGCGGAGTATCTCAAAATCCCATGATGCACAAATGACAAGGCTGACTGAGAAGATAGATGAACTCAAGGTGATAATGGCATTTTGGCATCATATAATTGAATGTCTTGTAATCTTTTCTAGGATCTTCACTAATCCATTAATCCTACAGAGGTATCCCTAGAAAGTACATGTCTTGGGGGCAATCTAGCCCCACTTTGTGAAGTTACCTTGTTTGTATAAAGAATTATGGTTAGACTAAGTCTCTTTTGTGGGCAAAAATTTCTTATTCCCTCTCCAATCTCTGTGGTCTTCATTTATATGAGAGTTGTATTCATGATATCTTTTTCTTTGTTAATTTCAGGAGACTATGGAAGAGTTGAAAGTAGACCTGGAGAGGGCACGTAAAGGGAAGCCTCCTTTGAAAGATGCTGAAGGAAAGACAAAGAGGAACTTAAGCCCTGAAGTGTAAGATTATCACTATTTTCAATTGTTGTCAAGCATGGTGTCTTATATTTTATTTACTGCAAAATTCAGTTCATCATGGATGAATGTTCCATATACAGGATAGAGAAGAAGCTGAGTCAAACCCAAGCAAAGATTGATAAAATGGAGAGGGATAAGCATACCAAGGAAGATCTAAAAACTGTTGCACTTGGTACATCAAAGATCAATTATCTTGATCCCAGAATTACTGTGTCGTGGTGCAAGCGGCATGATGTTCCAATTGAGAAGGTAAACCATTTTTAGTCTATATTTTTCTGGTTTAAGCATGTTTCTGGAGAAACAAAACTGCTTTAGATTATATAAATTTATATATATTGAAAGAGAGACGAAAAATCCTGTATATATATAGCTTAGAGGTGTGCTTGGATATCTAGTTTAGGGGCTTGACTAAAAGTTTTTTTTTGCTGTAAACTCATTTTGAAACATAGAAACGTGATTTTTGTTCTAGAATTATTACTTACGATTTGATTTGCTGTCAATACGTAGCTCTTGTTAGCTGCCATAATCTTCAATCAAAGAGTTGGTTTTTCAAATACTTAATTCTTCTTCTGTGACATAGTTTGCACGAGTTGAGTTTTATAATGCTAATAACTCAATCGTTTGGAAAAATTTGCAGATATTTAACAAGTCTTTATTGGGAAAGTTTGCTTGGGCAATGGATGTTGAGCCTGACTTCAGATTTTGATACATGACGGTCACGCTGCTGAACATTTCTTCTTCTGCTGCTCTTTTAGTGGACTTTATTTTATAGTTAGAGAGAGACAGAGAGATAGAGAGGATCCGACTGTGAAGATCAGCTAATCTAATTGGAGGTGGAAGATTTGGCCTGTGATATTATGTATATGCTGCTGCTGCTGCTGCTGCTGCTGCTTGTGTTCTATCCAAAATCTGTAATGTGCGTCCGACCAGAGTTGAGGAATTGTTTTCAAGGCAAAGTCTGTTGAGTTTCTGCTACTTGTAATGTTGAAGAGACAAGACATTAGGAAAATGTTATGTCATTCAATGAGGAACGAACATTCTTACTTTTCAATATAATGTTACGACAGATGAAATTAACTTCATATAGACGGTCTTCGGTCAATTATAGATTTTGCTGGTCATTGAAGTTAGACTGTTATAACAGTTATTGTTCATGGAGAGAGAAGGGAGAATTTTTCACTAATATATACCTCAAATAAAAATCAATTATATAAATAACTTTGATTTTTTTAACAAATACGAAAATTTACCTACTCGTGACTGAGAGTTGTGGGTGAATTGTCCACATGTGGATGAGAGTCGTGGGTGAATTGTACACACGAGAGTCGCGGGTAGACGATTTTAACTGTGCTGTTACATAGTTTAGTTTTTTTTCTCTGTTTTACCAAATAAAGATCAATTATGATGAAAAGACACTCTCTAGAGTTAATGACTGATTCAAGTTATTGGGAAAGCAGAATGACTACTTCAAGTTATTGGGAAAGCAAAATAACTGTTTCAAGATCTAGTTTTCTGACTTCTTGGTGGATAAAAGTGCTTCAATTATGATGAAAATATACTTTCTGTCAGGTCACCCCAATTGGCAAACTAAGTACTAACCAAAATTTAACCTACGCAATCTACCTAAACAATATCACGTATAAATTTTTAGCTAAACACTAAGCAATTAATCAAACAGAAAAAAAAAGCTAAACTACCCTACCTACGATTCCCCGTCGCAGGTGGATATAACTGATGTAACGACACCAAAATTGTTCACTCGCGAATCTCAGTCGCGGATTGGTATACTTTCATATTTATTAAAAATCGAAGTTATTTTCGTAATTAATTTTTATTTAAGCTATATATTAGCGAAAAATTCGAAAAGGGATGGATGACTTATTCGTGCCAGACGCCGCACCAGATGCACTTCATTTATAACTCGAGAAGTTCTTCAAGAGTTTTCGCTAAAAAGGTAAGAATGTTCAGAAATTTAATATAATAAATAAAATAAACTGATTGTACGTTTAATCCAAATGACACAGTAAGATGAATAAGTGGACGCATTTTTATAAAAGTTATGTCTTTTTTTATTAGGATAAATAGTATGCACCTTACATATTTACCTTATACAATTATTTGTGTACTTTATTTAGTGTACTTAGATGTTTAGTACATATACTTTTTTTTTTGGTAGAAATAGTACATATACTTAATCGCACCACCGTTACTCCATCATTCATTTTTGCATTAAATATTAACATTTAGGTCAAATTCACGATTTTTTTTTTTAAAGTAAGTATTTTTTTTTTTAGAAAAGTAAATATACAAAAAAAATATTTCGAAAAATAAGTATACGCGCAACTCCGGATAGCGCGTATTGGACATACGCGCGCCCCTGAGTGACACCTCATCCACAATTATTTTTTGGATAATGACGACTCGATGTTTAATTAAAAATAAAATTATGTATCTATTAAAAAATTGTAAAAAAATTATAATAAGTAGATATTTTAATTTCGATTCAAATGATGCAAAAAAATTTAAATTTGGATTTACTGATTGACTGTACGGCATGCCGTAAGTTGAGATATGAAAATTTTACTTTAAAAATTATAACTCAGACCATGTAAGTCCAAACTCAACACGGTTAACGTCATTTATGTGGTAATTCAATTATCTAAGGTAAGTTTTTTGATTGAAAATACAGTGATTTTGTAACCTAATATCGTTCGTTTTATAATTTGACCGAAATAATTAAATGCATTAGGTGATAAATTTAATTATGTACTTACTCAAAAAAAATTACGGTGCGTAGATAATTTAATTACGAATTAAATGACGCTAACTATGCGTTAATTGTTTACTTTTAGACTGACTGTATAATACGGTACGTAAAAAACTCTACATACGATACAAAAACTTCCAAATAGTGTTTTAAAAGGTAAATTTCACTGTTTGTAATTTTTTTGATTTTTTTTGAGTAAGTACATAATTAAATTTATCACCTAATGAATTTAATTATTTCGGTCAAATTATAAAACGAACGATGTTAGGTTACAAAATCACTGTATTTCCAATCAAAAAACGTACCTTAGATAGATAATTGAATTACCACATAAATGACGTTAGCCGTGTTGAGTTTGGACTTATATGGTCTGAGTTATAATTTTTGAAGTAAAATTTTCATATATCAACTTACGGCATGCCGTGCTGTCAATCCGTAAATCCAAATTTAATATTTTTTGCATCATTTGAATCGCAATTAAAATATCTACTTACTACAATTTTTTTTAAATATTTTTAATAGATACATAATTTTATTTTTAATTAAAAATCGAGTCGTCATTATTAAAAAAAGATTTATAAAAAAAAAATATGTGGATGAGGCGCAACTTCAAAGTGGCGCCTATTCAATAGGCGCCACTTGGGGTGGTTCCTATTCCATAGGCGCCATCCAGGGGTGCGCGTATGTCCAATACGCGCTGCCCAGGGGTGCGCGTATACATATTTTTTGAAATACTTTTTTTTGTATACCTACTTTTCTAAAAAAAAAAATTACTTACTTTAAAAAAAAATTCCAAATTCACGATTTTACCTTTCTATTCTTCTTGATCCCTCATATCCTATATTCTTTAATGCCAAGAGTAAAATGGTATTTTTACCTTAAAAATATCGATTTAATGTAGAGTTAATGGTTTTAATCAGTATTATCAGAATCAGACCGGATCGACGGTTGACCAGATCTGACCGGAAACCGGACTCCTGTTCGGTTTGGTTCAACTAAAAGACCGAAATGCATATGTACAATGTTTGAACCGGGTTGGACCAGACAGTTTTTGAAAAACCAGTCGGTTTTCAGCTCTAATTTTTTGTTTTTTTTTTTGCGGTTTTCTTCGGTTCGACCGAGCAACTTCTTCGGTTTAGAAGTTATGTTTAAAATTTAGACCTATTGTGTTTGATTTTGAGACTATTGTGTTATGTATGTTCAAAGTTTGAGGTAATTATGCTGTGTTATATTGTGTTTGAGAGTAATGTGTATGTTTGAGATTATGTAGTTTGTGTGTGTTTGAGACAAATTGACACAAGCGAGGCTTGATCGTGACTATGTCAATTGGACCCTAAGGGTCCTTGTCCATATATTTTTTTTTAAATTTAAAATAATAAGTTTTATATTTTAGGATTTATATTTATACTTTTTGAGTTTTAAATAAAAAATTCATATTTTTTTATTTGCATTTTTTAAGTTTATTATTATTTTTTAAGTATTGTTTGCTATTATTTTCTAATTTTTAAAAATATTTATACATTTTGTTAGATTTGTTTTTTAAATTTATATATCTATATGACATTGATATGACAATGACATGGAGTTCACGTTATACTAAAATGTTACGTTACCATTTAGCAGAAATGGTAATAAATGGACTAAAATACAACATTCGAAAACATACCACCGCATCCAATAACACAATTTTTTGATGGTATTATCTCATCATATAGGTAAAACATAAAAGACTATTAACCTTTAATATAAGGGATAACAATCATTTATGTACTTCAGAATTCACGTTTTTACAAATAGATATCATCTTAGAATTTTTTTTGTTACTTTCGAGTACCTTAGAAATCATAAATGTATTTATTTTAATATTTCAGTCATGTGCTTATCATGTATGTAGTATTTTGTTCCATTAAAGTAACTCAACTTTTATGTTATTGTTGCTTTTAAGTATCTCTAATTTGTTTTATTGTAACAATCGAATATATTTACTTTATCGTTATTGAATTGTTATTTGTTTTTTTTGTTAGTTTCAAGTAGACAATTAAAATAGATCCATTTATGACTTTTGAAGTACTTGAAAGTAACAAATTTTTATGAGGTACCAATTTGTAAAAACATAACTTTTATGATACTTAAATGACTTTTATCCTCAAAATAATTAGTTAACATATATTAAGGTTTGGTTTAAATAATACCATCCTCAAATAACATGTGGTCTAAATAAGGATCAACATTTGAGTGCATCTATGTATGTGATTTACCATTTTTATTACAAGCTGAGATATTGTCTAGTCTTTTCACTTTTTTAGGTAATCTTAAAACTGTCATAAATTAACTTCCAACCCTTCAAACACGAATTAGTATTGAGACTAGGCTAATTGTTCTCTCAACTTTTTGCATGGTGTAATTTTAGATATAAATGTAATTAATTTCGATTTAACCTTTTGAATATTTATATTTGCCTCCACTAAATCTCTGACTGTTGTTTTAACTTTTATTTTCACTGAAACAATTTTCTGCCTTAATCTCGCCCGAAAATATTCTAACTTCGTTCCAGCTGCAGACAGTATGTTGAGTGAATGAATTTTTGGGTTGTCCATGAGCAAACTTTTGCAGCATCCAAAAGACAACTTCAGGGTTACGCACAAGTAGTGCCGGAGGAATAAACATGATTAGTTTCATACATTAAGCACGTACGTGCCAATGGATTTTATGTAGAGTCTTCTCCATTACACGCATAACAAAAGGACGACAGGGACAATACAGAGGGGATTTATTTAGGGTTTCACTTAAGTGACGATGCAGACGTACGTACGCAACAGCTTCAGTTCCCATCTGCAGCACCATCGCTAGGATGACCGCCATGGTGCCCACCACGGTGACCCTTTCCACCATGGCCTCCATGCTCGTATCCACCGTGTCCCCGGCCTCCATGCTCATATCCACCATGTCCATGTCCATGGCCATAATTGTCAACTTCCTCTACACACAGAGAAAAAGTAATGAAAGGGTGTTGCGTTATTACCATTATTATACAAACAATGTAATATGTATTCTTGTGTTTCATTAGGTGTTGTATATATATATATTAAGAGAAGTTTCCAAATCAGCTTACTGGTTTGAGTTGTCTCAGCAAGCTCACGAGCCAATCCCTCGGTTGAAAGCGAGAGGACGATAGCCAATGCAAGGCATAAGACGAGGAATGTCTTTGATGAAGAAGCCATTTTTGTAACTCACTTGAGCTCTGATGAAGTCTGTGGTTATAGTTGTGTGTGTGAATGAGATAACTCTCCCATCCTCAACCCTATATTTATAGGAGCCGCGAGTCGAGGGGGAGAGAGAGATTGCGATGTGAGTCCACGTGTTGGAGTGCTAAAAGTCAAGAGTCGTATTACAGTTTGTCTTCAGTAGTACGTACTCCTTTGTTGACTATATGTAACAGTTAGATGTTCATTTGGGATTAAATAAGAGTTTTTTTTTGAAAAAGTAGGGATAGCAAAATTTCGTAAGTATGTATATATTTTTTTTTTGAAATTTGGGTATATGCACTACTTTAGGTAGCGCATCTTTATAATAGGCGATACCTAGGGTAACGCTTTGGAATATGCGTTACCTTAAGTAACGCAAATTCAAAATATATTAATCAGTGATTTAGATTGTTTTGTATCGCATATAGAGTTTTTAACGTATCGTATTATACGGTTAGTCTAAAAGTAAAACATTAACGCATAATTAACGTCATTTAATTCATAATTAAATTATCTATGCACGGTAAGTTTTTTGATTTTTTGAGTAAGTACATAATTAAATTTCTCACCTAATGCATTTAATTATTACTGTCAAATTATAAAACAAACGATGTTAGGTTAAAAAATCATTGTATTTCTAATAAAAAAAATACCATATGTAGATAATTGAATTACGACATAAATGACATTTATCGTGGTGAGTTTGGACTTACATGATGTGTGTTATAATTTTTAAGTCAAATTTTGATATCTCAACATATTCTATAAATATATCTTGTACTCATAATTTAACTGAAAATTTCTTATATTACCACTAATGACGCTGTCTCTTCATCAATAAATGCACCACTTTTTTATGGACATGAGCGTACTCATAAAATTCAAGACTCCCCACGGGTCTTTTACGTTTAAGTTCATATTAAATAAATACGATAAAATACATTGTAAAGCATCACTAAAATTATGTCAATTAATTTAAACATGGGTTTAGGAGCATTCGTACCAATCTATATCTTGCAGAAGCAAAACTTTCTGACCCAGTGGTGTGAAGAGATGATTGTTATGACCGAGTCTGTTTTCCTCGAGAGGATGATTCCTTAATATAAACCACCAAATAAATACAACGCAATGAGAATCAATATTGTAAGAAAAAGACACATTCTAACCTGTCCTACATCAGAAAATCAATGATCTACTAGTATTTTCCATTGCCATTGGTCAACTCCTTCAATGGTATTTGCTTTGATTTCTTCTTTTCTCGCACCCAACTTATAAAACATTGCTTTTAGAGAATTTTTGTGATCCTTCCAATTTTTAGCGACTGATTTCAATATAAACTTGTCAAGGATCTCCCAGTATCATCCGGACAAATGAATTTCGTTTGCAAAAATGTTTGTAAGAAAATAAACAATAAGTTAACATAGAAATAATCATTTTAAAAAAATAACATATAACTTACTTTTTTCAT
This sequence comes from Chamaenerion angustifolium, assembly GCA_946814005.1. Taxonomy (NCBI): domain Eukaryota; kingdom Viridiplantae; phylum Streptophyta; class Magnoliopsida; order Myrtales; family Onagraceae; genus Chamaenerion; species Chamaenerion angustifolium. The sequence continues at coordinate 24,222,391 of OX328270.1, read as the reverse complement.
GGCTAGTAAATTTCGTGTGAAGTTATCTGGCATATTCTTCCATCCTTTGAAGTTCAAAGGGCATAGCTGGGATTTACAAGCAACTTGTTCAAGCCAACTTCCTAAAACTTTTGCTGATTTACCATATGGTTGACCATATTGGTTACAGTAAATAACTGTTCTACCATCTTGGAATTTCCATACTTCCCTTGGGTTAAGATTACTTTTTCTCCAATGTCGACGACCAGAGTTATCTGTTAATCCAATTTCAAAGATTATGAGACAATAACTATTTAAATTCATTATACATTAAAATATAAATTAAATCACCTAAAATCTCCACATGAGTCAGTAACGATGTTGCATCGTCCTGTCCCTCAGATGTAGAGTTAGATAGAGTTGGTGTAGGATAACTAGCAGAATGCCCTCTACTATCACCATCATTGTAACTACTAGAACCTAAATATGTGTGTGACATGTTTCTTCCACTAAAAGTCAATATAAAAGACACTTATGATATAATAGTGAACAGAGTGTTAAATAATACAAAATAACACTATAAATTGACATAATGTAAATTGCAAATAATAATATATATTCAACATACAAGATGAGGTACATAAAGTAAAGTAGAACTCATTCTCCAACATCTTCTCAACTCCAACAATGATGATTATTAAGTTCATCAACATCTAAAATATGATAAGGCATACACTGCCTAGACTCATCATCTTCATCACCATCTTTAGTTTTTCCCATATAAAATACTTGTTTAACTTCTGATGAGAACTCAAATGGATCATCACGCAATCGTTCTCCTGTGTGTATAAATATCGAAAAATTAACTAAGATTGTGCCATTTGAATCCTTCTTTAGCCATCCCGGAGATTTCACATTAACCCAATCACACTCAAATAATATGACAGAATATCTCCCATAATAATTCAGTTCAACAATGTCTGATAGTCTTCCATAGTAAGTTTGTCCATCTGCTTCAACTATTCTACCACTATTATGACATTTTCTATTTTTCTCACGGTCTTTTGTGTGGAATACAAATCCGTTGATAGAGAATCCACTAAATTTTCGAACAACGGAATTTGGACGAGTTGCAAGAGCAATTTCTTCATGTGAACATTTATTAACAATCATGTCAGGGACCTAGATTTGCAGAAATACTATAAGAATAGAAGTATTTAATAAGAAAACTATGCACGGAGAGTAAGAACAAGAAAGAGTTCATATAAACATGTCTATTAAGTCAATCTGCAAATTTCTCTATAAACCATTGACCCCCAATGCGAGAAGTTGAAACTGAAGGGTACTGTCCCTTGTTGAACATCAATAAATCTCCTGCACAGTTCTATCTAATTCGAATCTACCCTTGAAATATTTGGTAACGAAACATAATTATGTGATATAAAAAGAAAACTGACCGACGACGTGGTTCGATTATATCACTATGAAGTAAGACATAACGATGTGCTTGATCTAGCAACATTCGATCAAGCACAGTTGTATGAGCACTACCAATGAAATAACCACCCGATGAAAACAAATGTTTTTCACCTCCTGCATAGGATAACATCCTTTTGGGTCGGTGAAAGATCGAGCCTAGTTCTCCTATAAACCTTTTACAAAAGGTCATACATTCTTCAACAATATATCCTTCTGCAATTGAGCCCTCTAGTTAGCTTTATTCTAAGCGTAATTTTTCAAGGTGACCAAAAACCTTAAGAATTAATTAGAAAAAAAAGTTGGTTACATTTCGCTTAACACACGGGATAAGGAAATTTAATTGAACTAACCTTTCAATAGGATACATCCACCGGTATTGTACAGGACCACCTAGTTTTACTTCAACTGATGGATGTATAATTAAATGCACCATCACCGTAAAGTATCCTGGAGGAAAAATCTTCTCTAGATGACACAGAACAATTGCTGCACTGCTCTGAAGTTATCCAAATCCTCGAGATGGAGAGTTTTAGAGCACAATTTCTTAAAAAAAGCTGATAGTTCATTGAGAGCTAGAATAACATGTTTTGTCAATACACCTCTCAATGCAAGTAGTAGAATATCTTGCATTAGCACATGACTTTCATGACAAGATTGGAAAGCTTCTGCTCTTTCAGGTTTACTCCCATGATATATTTGAAGCACATCCATGAGGAACTTTAAGATTTTTCAACAATGTAAGAAACCTATCTTTCTCAGCCAATGTAAAAGTATAACAAGCATGAGGCAAATAAGTCTTACCATTGGGAAGATCTACATGATGAAGTTCAGGTCTTATACCCATAGCCTTTAAGTCGTGTCGAGCCTTCTCGTTATTCCCATCAACATTCAACAATGTACCAATCACGTTATCGCAAACATTTTTTTTTTCTATATGCATCAGATCGAGATTATGTCAGAGAAGATTATATTTTCAATAAGAAAATTCAAAAAATATGCTCTTCTTCTTCCACAAGATACTACCTTGAGTAGATGTTGAGGCACCTTGTTCAGAGTAATCATCTCTCTCAAATATATCTTCATCCTCCAATGTTGTATCAACAACTATGGTATTACCATCTCTTGACCGCTTCTTACTGCCTTTACCATAACTGTTTGTTAACATCTTCATTTGCTCGAAAACCTCAACACCAGAAAGAGTTGTTGGTGAAATTCGCATCTCAGTTGTACCATCAAACTCAGTTTTTTTACGACGGAATAGATGATCTATGCATAACCAGCGACGACGACACATGTAACAGTATTTGCCACCGTTATCCAACCACAAAGACTCAGTTGACTAAGCACATATAGAACATGCAACCCGAAGCAGAAAAATCATTAACAGTCCACATGAGTGATGCACGAAGAGTAAGGTGCTCACCCTTTAACACATCATATGCCTCAACACCATTCCAAAATTGTTTTAACTTTTCGATCAGTGATTTTAGATAAATATCTATATCATTTCCGGGACCGTTTTCACCAGGAGTGACCATTGACAATATAAGAGACGACTTTTTCATGCACGACCAATACTCCATATTGTAAGGAATTAATAAAACATGTCATGTATTATAAGTTACACTCATCGTCCTAAATTGATTAAAACCATCACTAGTTAATCCTAATATGACAATACGTGAGTCATATACAAAATTTGGGTAATGCTCATCGAATGACTTCCACGATCATCAAATAATCTTCTTTGGATTATGTATTACTTTTTTTTTTTGTTACTTATATAAGAATATATCACAGGTCTGTACTGAATTATTAATTCAGTACATGTTATAGAATTTGGTGCAATATTTTGATGTTAAAATATTGGACCAAATTCTATAACCTTAGCTAAATATATATAATCTACTACATTAAATATACAATAATTAACCCTAAATAGAATCTTGCTTCCAATAGGAATGGACAAAGAGTGCCTACGTCCCTGATGACGTCACCTAGTCCCAATAAGGTAATAAATGACTTGGGTCCGTGTGACGGTCTGGGACCACATGACCTGCATGTCGGAAAGAGCCACGTATTTTGATAATAGATTACAATCTATCGGTTACTTTTTTTCAAAAAGTATTTATTTTCGAAAAAAATTTGAAAAAGTATATATATAAAAACAATATTTAGGAAAATATGTATACGCGCACCTCGGGGTCGCGCTAGGTGCACTCCAGGGATGCGCCTATTGAATAGGCGCGACCCTGGGGTGCGCTTATTCCACATATATATATTTTTTAAAATAATTTTTTAATTAAAAATAAGATATTCCACAGAATATAATACGTCGGTTAGCACTTACCAGACCACAGGTTGCCTTGTGCAGCTCATTTTTTACTTTATGTTCCCTATTAAAATATATTTTGTTTCGAGAATAACAAATATATTAAAAATAAATAATATATTAAAAAAATAGTGTTATATTGTTTATTTTATTTATATTTACTTCGAGAATAACAAATAATTGGTATTTAAATAAATAATATATTAAAATATATTTATTTATATATATATATGATTATATTCAGTTTCAATTTTTAAGATTTGTATGTTATTGGAATTACAACCTATTAAAATTCTTTTTTTTTAGTGCCATTGGAAATGGAGATGAGTTTTAAATGAGTATGTAAAGTAGTTTTAAAGTATATAAACTAATGGTAGTGACATTGAAAATAGAGACATATTATTCAATATATACTAATTTTAAAGTATATATAGTGACATTGGAAAAAACAATGATGCCCTTGTTTTCATATAAAAATATATTCCATCATTTAAAAAACAAAAAATATCCCCCTGTTTTCATTTAATATTAACAAGGATGCAAATGCGCATGCTATTTTGTCGATAAGAGCAACTTGTTCCATAGTTTTTGATTAAAAATTTATTTTTTTTAAAAAAAATATGTGGAATAAGCGCACCCCTGGGGTTCGCCTAGCGCGACCCCTGGGGTTCGCCTAGCGCGACCCCTGGGTGACCGTATACATATTTTCCTAAATATTGTTTTTATATATATACTTTTTCAATTTTTTTTTTTCGAAAATGAATACTTATTGAAAAAAGTCTCTATCTGTATCGGACCTTATCTATCTATCTATCTACCTACTTTATTTTTCCTTTATCCTTTCCTTATGTAATTTTTATTTTGTTTCCTTATGCAATGATTCTCTCGAGCCTAGAGTCTCAACTCTCTCATGTGACTCCAGGCTTACCCACTCACACTCACTCATAATTTTTTATTTTTTTTGTTCAAATCACTCACTCATAATAGTAAAATAATAATTGTATATTTATTTTCTATTGAATTGCTAACGTCATGTATGGCGTCATTGCTTATATCGTGGACCCTCTTCAACTTACTCCATGCAATGCATGCCACTTCTACACGTACTTGAGACTCAGTAATCAATCAATTAGGGTTTCATAATAAGGTTAATAATGCCATATATTTACCTATCGGTTAGTTATTTAAATAAAATTAATTGTCCTTAAATGAATAATAAGTATTTATACACAATTCGTATTTCGATTAAACACATATTTATATATAAAAATAATATGTTATTACATATCATGTAACATGTGTTGTCCTTGCCGCAAAGTGAATTGCACCCTCAAAATAATTATATTAATAGAGAATGACAAATGTTACATTCGCCCTTCCTGACGTGTTCCCCGACAAAGTGTTGGGGTCCGTTTGATTCGATCGTGGCAGTGGATCTACAATTGGGGACACACTTGGAGTTTAAAAGATAGCCTTTGTATTCACTATATAATGTACTATATAGGGTTTAGGGTTAATACAAATAGGATATATATCATTTTTATCAGAACCGGATCGGTCCTCGAACCGGAGAGGGGTCGGTTCCCGGTTCGGCCGGTCCAATCCAGTTGGACCCAATTCGATGTGCGGTTCACTGTTCACAAGATTTTTTTTTTGAAAATACAATTACAAACTACATAGTCTCAAACACACACATAATTACCTCAAACACACACAAACTACATAGTCTAAAACATACACATTACTCTCAAACACAATATAATTACCTCAAACTTTGAACATACATAAGACAATAGTCTCAAAATCAAACACAATAGGTCTAAACTTTAAATATAACTTATAAACCGAAGAAGTTGCTCGGTCGAACCAAAGAAGTCGGTTTAAACCGAATAGAACCACCAAAAAAACTTAAACCACCTCAAAAAAGCTAGAACTGGAAAATCGACCGGTCAACCCGGTTCAAATACTGTTCATATGCATTTCAGTCTTTTAGCTGAACCAAACCGGAGAGGAGTTTGATTCCTTGGTCGGATCCGGTCGAACCGCCGATTCGGTTCTGATAACACTGATATATATATATATAAAGAGAGATACACATAGAATTGTTAAAACTATACAAAATTTTGAATTATATTTTTAAAATATATAATTAATACATATTTAATCACTTATATTTATAATCAATCTTATTTTTAGATTGAAACTAGTACTACTTAATTATTATGTATATCAAAATATTATTATTTGACGGTTTTAACTAACACGTGGAATTTTGAGTGACTTTTTATTTATGTTATTCATCATCATCATACTTACCTATAAATATTTAGTTTTTTAAAAGAATTGAATTCAACCTGTTCTTGAGTTTGATGTGAACCTAACTATCAGAGTTCTGAGTTGGATTCCAATAAAATAAATAATTAAATTTGACGATATAGAACATATAAATTAGACGCGCAGAACACATAAATACGATTGAAATTATACATTACATGTCAAAATTTTCTTTGCATGACACTGTCACGTCGACATTTAATAGAAGATAGATTTCGATGAAAAAATTAAGATTTTTCTCAAAAAGTATTTATTTTAGAATTTATTTTTGAAAAAGTATATATTAAAAAAAATATATTTAGCAAAATGTGCATCTGCGCAGGTGGTATTAGCGATTTTACAAAATCGCTATTGACAGTAGCGTTTTTCAGAAAATCGTCACTGGTAGTAGCGATTTTTCAATTTTTTTCTAAAATATACACTTTTTGAAAAAAATCGCTCATTCACCACTACGTGGCGTTTTTCGATGGACAGGGACTTTGCGTTGCTTCATCTCAGTATTCATAGGTCCAAGCCTGCAACATAAATTATTAAAGAAAGTCTGTCAGACAAAAGAGTGTCAGTGCTACAATTTCAACTGGTTCTCTAAAAATGTGAAGTTTAGATACTAACATGGTACAACAACCAAGGTCTTTCAAGCGAACTGATGCTTGTTCATTCTCTAGGCTAGTCTCACCAAATTCCTCAAGTAAACAAGAAAGGAAGTCTTGAGGTCTAGGCTTTTAAAATCAGGTATTGTAAACATTCCCCCATTTCCATCCGCGAGCATTTTTGAAGCCTTGGGGTCTAGGTTTGTTCATGAACTGGTTCGACCCCGAACCAGTTTATAAACATTCTCACTCAAAATATAAGATCAAATGTTTGCATTTATCACTTGTATATAAGAAGTTAAATACTTTTTTCCTAGGCAAATATTAACTGTCCTAAATTTTCCAACTTGTTCTGAACAACATCCCTGAGGTAAAACATTGAAACAAAGCTGTTTATTAGGTTATCTTAATTAAAACTTTCATAACCAGAAAATCACTGTGTGACATATTATTGGACCGAAACTTTCTTAAATTTCTGAAAATCGCTACTACAGTAGCGATTTTGTGAAATACGCTACTGACAGTGACGATTTTACAAAATCGCTACTGTCAATAGCGATGTTGTAAAATCGCTATTTTTTTTTTTAAATATATACATTTTCAAAAAAAAATCTAAAATAAATACTTTTTGAAAAAAATCAAAAATTAACAATATAAGTATATAACTATTTAACAACATTTACTCAAGTAACAATTTTAAAAAATATCCAAAACCTAATACAGGGAAAGCATATATAATTCACAAAATATATTTAATTAACGTTAAGATATATAATCTATTACGTCCTTAAAAATTTAAAGTGTCCTTATCCCTAAAATAGTAAAATGTCCTCACTTAGGAATAGACATATCAATTCATATACACCCTTCTCCAGATTTTTTTTTTCATTGTCAAAATGCTCCATCCTTCATTATTCTCCCGATCAAGACACAAATTCAATTTTTATGTTGAAATTCTAAATACATGCATGCAAAATAGCACGCGAGTGCGACAAACAACGTTATACAAAATTATACATATATCGTTCGTATATAGCGACGTGTGAGATCAAAAGGATACGTCACGTGATCAGATCACATCTTAGGTTTGTTAGGATCGATTCACAACACTCTTGGAATTATATGAAGAACAATAAGAATTCAGAGAGATTTTGGGAAAGTTAGAGAGAGAGAGAGGAAGAGACAAAACTGAGTTTTTCCCTGGTAACACCTCTTAGGGGTAAACTCCACGACGGTAGGACTAAGTATTGATGAAAAATACACTATTACATAATATATGGAGAAATACAGTACAACCTAAAGTACGGGTTTAATCACGTACATCAATATATAAAATAATATTACATATTATCCAGGCTCCACAACCTAACAAGGTTTTCACGGAGAAAGACTCAAAGATCGGAGAGCAACTTTGTATGGTTTTGGGGATTGTATCTATGTCTATTGTTTCAATATGTGTAACCATAAGGAGTCAATTTATAGGCTCCGAGAAAGTTACAATATTTTATAACTTTACACTTTAGTCCCTGATCTTTTTACAGCTTACATTTAACACCTCATATGGATGTCAATTTCCTACATCTCCCACTTACACAACATAATGTGGGTGTTCAAGTGTGCAAGGAGACATACTCCATGCACCTCGTTCGTCTTTCATACAGGGTCTCCTTTGTGTGACCGACATACTTCGTGAAAACTAGTTGTTGTATATATGTTAGAAGTATACAACCTCTCATTGGGATCAACCTGCAATAATAAAGTATACTTGTAACCTAGATCGTCGAACCTCATTTGGGTATCTTGAAAGACCTCATTAGTCATACATTGTATTCACAATCATGATGCTATATCATGATTGGTTAACCAATGGACACAATTCTTAAAAGAAATTCCGTTGACAATCTTCATCTTCTCACGATCCTTCAAACATTAACTCAACTCTTTTTTCTAGACATGTTCCTCCCGACCGAATTTGTGTACATGACCATCGGGCAACATATTAAGCTATCGAGCATCGTGTCAGGTCTCAAGTCTCTGATCGGAGTCACGTGGGCACATAATTTGGAACCTATCCAAGTGTCCTTGAGTCTCACACTACAACAAGCTGAGATCGTGCTTGTGTAAACCTGTGGTCATTTAATAGCACACGTGTCACAACACCTTTCTCCTTTTCTCATGGAGTGTATGTCATTTTTCATAAAAACGTTGTTATGCAAATGTTTGTCTAAATACCGTATGCATCTAAAACCAGAGTTCATTAACTCCCATCCCGCTCATAAGTAAACTCTTGGAATTAATATTCCACTAAAATTATCAATGTATTCACATCAATGACTAGAAGTTTTACCGATGATCTCATTTCAACGGCCGACTTATGATTTCGAGTAGTTAACTCTCAATTCATCCACTTGACGATTTTCGACTCGAAATCCTCTCATCTCCATTCGTCACATAGACGCGACATCACTGAGACGCGGAGATGGTTACTCGTGGGAGTGTGTGAACCTTAAGTTTTAATCGACATACATTTCTAATACAAATCATGAATGCAATAAACAATCATTATATACATGTGTGTATTCAAATCAAACTTATTGATCAAAATGAACAATCTGATGTGGTTAATCTCATTGGTCTATGCAATGGTCGTTACCATTTGCTTCATTAAGACAAAAATCTCGGATGAATGCATCCCTACATAAGGGTTTTCACGGGCTTATCCGTTTTATTCATCTTTTGTCGACTACCAATTCACATTCTTTTTCTTGCATGTCACCATGCCTTATGCTAAGTAATGTTGATCTTTTGAATGTTCTATCATCAATAGGATCCCTTTTGAAATATATGAAAACACAATTACCACTAGACAAACACTGAATAAATAATGTGTATCATCCACAATACTTGTAGGAACCTATTAGACCAAACTAAATTTAGTTGTTGGTGCGAGAGCCAGCCACTTAGCTTCAATCACCAATAGTGAAGTTCTTACTTGTTATCATTTATCTGAACATATGACCATCTCTAGTAAAAAATCTTATCCCAAAAGGTCTTAACTCCCACTGTCGGACATCGAATCCGACTTTCCCCGACCCCTTTTGAAAAAATATATATATATTTTTTATTTTTCGCTCGAAAAATGTCGGGTCTTGTCGAGCGATGGGTACGGTCGAGCGGGGTCATCAATCATAACCAAAAATGAAAGAGTTGCCACATATTAATTAAAGGCTAATTAGAATCCTAAAATTTGCCTAGGGTACATGGTGTTAACATCATAAGGCTTGGAAAGATCTACGTCCAGAGAATTGAGTTTAGGCGTTTGATTACGTCTTAAGGGCTCGCGAGCCCATAATCTGCCCTTTTGGTACTTTAGTTTGCTTTTGAATTCGTTTTCACCAATTTACCTGAATTACACGTTTTGATTATGCTTGGCCCAAAAGATTACATGCATTTCTCAAAAAATTAAATAAACCATATACACGCATTTTTTATGTACGCGTTAGTTTAAAATAAATACACATTAAGAGAATGAATTTAATCTAAAAGAATGTTGTTTAACTTTGGGGTCATTTTAAAACGTCAAACGTATACGAATAATTTTGAAGATATAAAACACGTTGGACTTATTTGTCACACATTGAGAAAGATGGGATGTCCAGAAAAGTTTAGGGAGCAAAATGCAATTATTTAAACATTATAACTGAACTGAAAATATATTTTTAAATAGTTACATAATTAACCCTAAACTATTCTGGACTTATTTGTAACACTTGGTAAAGTTCCAAAACAACGTGAAAATTATTCTAGACTTATTTGTAATACTTTGAGAAGTGATAGAATGTCCAAAAAGGTTCATGGAACAAAATTTAAATATTTAAAATTTCGAGCTGAATTGAAAAGATGTTTCAAAAATTGCACAAATGACCCAAAACGTTTTTGGTTTGGTTTATAACACTCGATAAAGTCTCAGAATGACCCGAGAGTCCAATGACCGAGTTGTAACCTTCATCAAAGTTCAGGGATGACCTAAGTCATTTCCGAAATTATTATTTTCTTGATCAAAACAAACCCCATAACTTTCACAAATGTCTAAAATGACCCCAAAGTTATACCAAACTTAAAACCGAGTACGACTTTTATACAAAATATAACTATCAACACCTAATATCAATAACACAAACTTTATTCCCATTAGGACATAGAAATACAATATTGAATACGAGAGGGATATACCTAAGTCATTCGGGGTTTAGATACAGTACGAGGGATCGAGATCGATAATCGTCGATTTTTCTTCACTCAATTTCTCTCTACTTTTTTCACTATCACTCAAATCCTCACTTTGTCATGATCTTATCCTCCATTTTTTTCTCCTATCTTTTCTTTTTTTCTTCCTTTTCTTCTTGCAAGTCGTAGCTTACAACCTTGCTTGTTAAAAACTCTCCTTCGATTTCTTCCTCCTTTCTTCAACCGTAGCTCCCTCTTCTTTGTAGAGCTTTCCTCCTCCAAGCAGGTGATAAAGCATGGAAAATACATAGTGGATGGAAAATGTGATAGCAATTGGACAAAGGTGATAGAAATTAGGCAAAGGTGATTGACAATTGGGAGGTGATTGACAATTGGGAGGTGATTGACAATTGGGAGGAGTTTTGGTGAAAGGTGACAAATTAGGACTGATTGGTGTCATGGTACGCGTTTTGGACGACATTGGGATTTAGGGGTTTAGGGTTTAATATTTATGGTTTAGGGTTTGGGGTTTAGGGTTTTGGATTTAAGGTTTAGGGATTTAGGGTTTGGAGTTTAGGGTCAAGATTTTAGGTTTCAGGGTTTATGATTAAGGTTTATGGTTTAAGATTTAGGGTTTGGGGTTTAGTGTTTAGGAGTTAGGGTATATGATTTAGGGTTTTGAGTTTAAGGTTTAGGGTTTGGGGTTTAGGGTCGATTTTTCTCGGTTCGGTTTCTCGTGTACAATATTTTGACCCCGAGCAAAAATTAAGTGTTTACACCCACTAGAAAAACTTCAATACATTCTATCACATACATATACACAATGCTTCAAAAACGATTAATTATGTAATCCTTGAGCATCAAATCAAGTCGAGTCATATACCTGATTTGGTAGTTGGTCTAGTACATGTCACAACATGCATACAATTTCCAACTTAGCTCATCTTTAAGACACTTGACGCATTACCTCATGAATTTTAGACACAAGAGTTTTAAATGTGTAATACGTTACTTATCAAGAGGAGAATGAATTTAATCGAGCTAAAAAAGTGTTGTTTAACTTTGGGGTCATTTTAAAATGTCAAGCGTATACGAATAATTTTGAAGATATAAAGCAGGTTGAACTTATTTGTCACACTTTGAGAAAGATAGGATGTCTAGAAAAGTTTAGGGAGCAAAATGAAATTATTTAAACATTATAACTGAACTGAAAATATATTTTTAAATAATTACAAAATTAACCCTAAACTATTCTTGACTTATTTGTATCACTTGGTAAAATTTCAAAACAACCCGAAACGTTTTCTGGACTTATTTGTAATACTTTGAGAAGTGATGGGATGCCCAGAAAGGTTTATGGAACCAAATTTAAATATTTAAAAATTCGAGCTTAATTGAAAAGATGTTTCAAAAATTGCACAAATGACCCAAAACATTTCTTAGTTTGGTTTATAACATTTCAGAAATTATTACTTTCTTGACCGAAACAAACCCCATAACTTTCACAAATGTCTAAAATGACCCCAAAATTATACCAAACTTAAAACCGAGTACAATTTTTATATGAAATATAACTATCAACACCTAATATCAATAACACAAACTTTATTCACATTAGGAAATATAAATACAATACTGAATACGAGAGGGATACACCTAAGTCATTCGAGGTTTAGATACTGTACGAGGGACCGAGATCGATAATCGTCGATTTTTCTTCACTCAATTTCTCTATATTTGTTTTCACTATTACTCAAATCCTCACTTTGTCATGGCCATCTCTTCCATTTTTTTTCATTCTCTCTTTTCTTTCTTTCTGTTCTTTTTTCCTTCATTTTCTTCTTGCAAGTCGTAGCTTACGATCTTGCTTGTTAAAAACTCTCTTTCGGTTTCTTCCTCCTTTCTTCAACTAGAGCTCCCTATTCTTTATAGAGTTTTACTCCTCCAAGTAGATGATAAAGCATGGACAATACATAGTGGATGACAAAAGTGATAGTAATTGGGCAAAGGTGATTGGCAATTGAGAGGAGTTTTGGTGAAAGGTGACAAATTAGGAGTGATTGGTGGCATGGTAGGTGTTTTGGACGAAATTGGAGTCTAGGGTTTAAGTTTTAGGGTTTAGGGATTAAGGTTTAGGGGTTTAGGGTTTGGGATTTGGAGTTTAGGGTTTGGAGTTTGGGGTTTGGGGTTTATGGTTTAGGATTTGAGGTTTAAGGTTTGAGGTTAGGGGTTTAAGGTTTACGGTTTGGGGTTTAAGGTTTAGGGTCGATTTTTCTCGGTTTGGTTCCTCGCGTACGGTATTTTGACCCGAAATCAAAATCAGGTGTTTATTGATATCTAAGATCCACTCGGATCAATTCTGGGAAGAACCAACCTTTCAGATCCGAGATGCAATTATTTGGTATTTCTGTACAGTTGCCCTTCTTTGAACACACGCTCATGGAAGTGATCTCATGAGTGTGTGTTCAAAGACAAAGAACTGATTTTGGCTCATCTTTATTTTCATAGTAGAGAAACATCATTGTTCAACTTTTGAAAGTTGTACATCTACAAGTCACGATTGTTGACGATGATTTACGGAGACTATGCGCCTAAACGCTCATCAGCTTGTGACTCTTAGAAGCTGGACATCTATAGGTCCTGTTCGTCGAGGATGACTTGCGGGGGTTGAGCACCTCAAGACCCCATTCGTCGGTTTGTGATTCGTTGGGTATGATTTGCGGAGCCTGAACACCTAAAGGCTACGCTCGTTGGCTTGTGACTCCCAGAAGCTGGACACCTAGAGGTCCTAGTCGTCGAGTTTGTTTTTCCATCAACGAATTAGAGGTTGAGATTTTTTTTGCTAGAAGCATCCTTGAGTATAACTTGCGGGGGTTGAGCACCTCAAGGCCTCGTTTTTCGGCTTGTGACTTCCAGAAGTTGGATAACTACAAGTCCTGGTCGTCGAAGATGACTTGCGGAGGTTGAACACCTAAAGGCTACGCTAGTCGACTTGTGACTTGTTAGGGAAGACTTGCGGAGGCTTGTGACTTCCAGAAGCTGAATAACTACAGGTCGTGGTCGTCGAAGATTTTTTTTTTCCATGAACGAGTTAGAAGTGGATGGATATTTTGGCCAGAAGCATCGTTGATGATGACTTACAGGGTTTGAGCACCTCAAGGCCCCGTTCGTCGACTTGTAACTTCCAGCTATGGACACTTACAGGTCCTGGTCGTCGAGGATGACTTGCGGAGGCTGAACAGTTAAAGGCTCCGCTCGTCGACTTCAAATTACCAGAAACTGGACATCTATAAGTCCTAGCTGTTGAGGATGACTTGTGGAGGTTGAACACCTAAAGATTCTACATGTTAGATTGTGATTCCCAGAATCTGGACACCTACAAGTCCTGATCGTTAGGGGATTTTTTTTATTTTTATTTTTTGCCATCAACGAGTTGGAGAATTTTTTTTATCCAGAAGCATCATTGAGGATAACTTGCCGGGTTGAGCACCTCAAGGCCTCTTCATCGACTGATGACTTCCAGAAGCTGGATAACTACATGTCCTGGTCGTCAAAGATGACTTGCGGAGGCTGAAAACCTAAAGGCTACGCTCGTCGCCTTGTGACTCGTTAGGGATGACTTGCGGAGGTTTGTGACTCCCTGAAACTGGATAACTACATGTCCTGGTCATTAGGATGACTTGCGGGGATTGAGCACCTTAATGCCCCATTCGTCGGCTTGTGACTCCAAAAGTTGGATAACTACATGCCCTGGTTGTCGAGGATGACTTGTGGAGGTTGAACACCTAAAGACTTCGCTTGTCGCTCTAAAAAAACTATGTTTGCACTTTAGAGCTCAAAAATCTCTGTTGAGATGTCTAACTGCTTGTGTAGACTTCTCAACCTGTTTTCTCATTAATCGACTTCAGAGTCTTTCTTGATGGAGTTCCCTAAAGAAATTCATGGTACGTTCACAAGGTGTATTCATGCAAGTTGTCCAGGCAGGTCAAATTTATGCCGATCACAACTTCTCTTTATTGCTACTGTGGGAAACACTATCATCCACTTTTGAGCATTTTTGTTATTTTTTATCTCTCAATTTTCTTTCCTTTTGCTTCTTTAATTTTTTTTACAGCACCTTTCGATTCCGTTAATTATTTTTTGCCTAGGTCGCCCTTTCAGGGTTTCAACCTAGCAGGGATTTGATTCCTTTCCTTTTGCTATGATCGCCATTTTTAAGAATTTTTAATCACGCCCATCTTCCCTATATTTTGCCTAAACTGCCCTTTCGTGTTTTCAATTTAGAAGACATTTTATCACTTTTGGAGACTTTTTTTATGGTTACGAGCCCTTTAAGATTTTTTTTTACTGCGTCCATATTGATTGGACTTGGGAGTTCTTTGTTGTCAATGCCATTGATGATCATGGATCCTCTGCTGAAAATCTCTTTGACGACATAAGACCCTTCATATTTAGGCACAAACTCACCCCGAAAGTCTGAATTGAGTGTGTCTCGATTTTCTATCCTTTTCCTACAATATTATTTTTTATCGCACCTCACGGTTCACTTAATTTTTGCCTAGGTTGCCTTTTCAGATTTTCAACCTAGCAGGGATTTGATTTCTCTTCTTTTGCCGTGATCACCCTTTTTAGGGATTTTTAAGTATGTCTCTCTTCCCTAAATTTTGCCTAAACTGCCCTACATGTTTTCGATTTAGCGAGAATTTTCTCAATTTTGAAGGCTCGCTTTCTGGTTGTGAGCTCTTTAAGGATTTATTTTACTGCGTCCACATTGACCGGACTGGGGAGTTCTTGGTTGTCCATGTCGGTGATGATTATGGATCCTCTGCTGAAAACCACTTTGACGACAAAATACCCTTTGTATTTAGGCGCAAAGTTTCCCCAATAGTCTGGATTGACTTGAAAGTTTTTTTGAGAATTAGATCGTCCACTTGTGTTTCTCTCAGGTGCATATTTTTGTTAAATGCATGATCCATACATTTCTGCTACAATTGCCTGTGGCATAGAGCGCGGAACCACTTTTCGTCTATGAGGTTCAATTACTCGTATTTTCATCTCGCCTCTTCTGTTTCGTCCATTTTGGCCTCAGTGAGGATCCTAGCTGATAGGATTTTTAGTTCAAATGGAAACACGGTTTCAGTCCAGTAAACAAGGGAGAATGGGGTTGCCCCTGTTAAAGTCCGTTTTGAGGTCCTATATGCCCTGTGTGCCCAAGGCAGCTCGTCGTGCTGGACCTTTATTTGCTACTTTTACTGCACCATTCATTTGTGGGAGATAGGGAGACAGATTTTTATGTTTGATCTTTAAATTGGTCACATAACCCATCGACCAACTTGTTATTCAAATTTCTGGCATTGTCGGTGATGATTGACTTTGTCTCGCCATGACACGTAAAGACATCCTGACTAATGAAACGTTTGATGGCCTTTGTCGTTATTGACGCCAGGGTGATAGCCTCCACCTACTTGGTGAAGTAATCGATCGTGGCCAAAATTAATTGATGACCATTGGGCGCCTTTGGAAAAATCATGTTGACTACATTGATGCTCCACATTGAGAAAGACCATGGGGGGAGTCATGGGATAGAGCTTGGGCAGTGGTGCGTGGATTTGGTTTGCGTACTCTTGACAGAGGTGACACTGTTGGACATGTCTCACACAACCAGCCAAAAGTATCCAAGTCTCGCACACTCATGTGTGGGTCGCAACAATCTTCATGAATTTCTTCCATTAGACACTCAACTTTTTCAGCATTCACGCATCTCAAATGGGTATCATCGAATGATCATTTGTATAGAGTTGAATCCAGAAAGGGTTCCCATTAGCGAGTGGACAGATAAAAAAGTTTGAGGGAGCTCATCAACCAGAGCTCCAATGGTGATACCAGTTGAAAATAAGCCTGACAAGCCCTCGTGAGTATCAACGTCATCGGGTTGTATCATTTGCGGTGGCCTCAGAATGAAACAGCGAGGGGAGTAAGCAACAATGTCCCTTATCTTTCGACTAATTGTTTCCTCTGGACGATTTCGTAATCTTTGAAATTAGAACGGAAACCTAGTCCCAAAAGTGCTCTTGTTCTTTCTCGAAGCTCTCGGGTCATATGTGGGAGGTGGAGCTTGGTCAGGACAGACTTATGTGGGAGGTGGAGCTTGGTCAGGTTGCCAAAAGTACCCGACATGGATTGATGATGTGCTTACGGGCAGGAGTGTTGCTTGGGAAGACGCGGTAAGGGATAATGTGGTAGTCATAGTTCCCTAGCGCTCAAAAGAGCAAAATCTGCTTGACCTGGGGGGTTATGTCCGACGATTGACTGCACTATGTGGAAACTGATGGTGTGCATGGTTTGCTCTAGTTGGATGATTCTCTCCTCGTGTTCATGAGGTGCTGGAGTCATTGAATGTCGCATGAGTCTCGGAAACCTAAATTCAAAATACCATAGTAAGAAGGATGAATACACAATTGATCATGCATGATTGGTTTTGAAAAGTTTGCATGTTCCGTTCATTCCATTTGTAGACTTGGATTGAATGTATGACAATTTTTTTTTTCAAAAATACTTCATAAGGATTTGGTCAATCGAAGTCTAATTCTTAAGACGTTTCCCATGGCGACGCAACTCGTTGAGTACATTTGTTGCTTGTTCTTTGGTTCAAAGGAAGGTCAATGACATGCATTTGGAAAATGTTTTTATACGCATTGTCATTCGTCTGAATTATTCAAGGGTATCATTCAACTTAGCTACGTTGCCCCTACATTTCTCCAAGGTGCCCCCACATTGCTAGAATGACGGTGGTTGTTTGGGTCTATCCCCGATTGTCCCCTCCGGGTTGAAAGACGGACTTGCAGGTGTCAAATTGAACTTATGAAGACGATTATTCTGTTGTTGTTAATCATGAAGACGACACTTTCTACATTCTAGAAGTTAAACAAGGCATCAAGGAGAGCCCAATTGACTTTGTAGTTTACGAGTTCGTGAACTTTGCCAATCTTCTTGTTCACGTATTTCTGATTCCCTTTTTTTGTGTGGATTTCCATATTTAAGCAATTTCGACTGTAGGAGGCTGTATGGCTTTAATGTAAGGGCAATGATTTGTTTGCTTCATCCTTACCAAAGGTGGTGCGTGAAACGTCCTAAGGATATAAGACAGAATGAACGAAACTTAAATTTTTTTAGAAAAATGCAATTCAAGTGCGATAATGTAAATTTCATTAGTACGGTTCGTATTACATTTACAGTAGTCTGGAATATATAATACAAAAGGCCCAATCCTATACATTTCATGATCTAGGGCCAAAACAAAACATATTTACATAATGTGACGAACTTCCATCTACATTTATTTGGTTGACTTCTAATTCACAACAGTTGGGTCGAATCTTCTTCATGAATTGTGGGCCAATCGCGTATCCAAATACTTGGGTCGAATTCTCATTTACATTAGTTGTGCCCAAAAATGGAAATACACACAAAATTGGTAAAGGTTAAACACGGTGGAGCTTTTGTTCAAATGGATGAAATTTCTAGGTCCTCTGAACCAGCGGAACCTCACCCCTTATAGAGGATACAGAGCTCATTCTGATCATCGAGTTGAGTTGTTTGGGTGCGTGTCGGTGGTCCAAACCGCTCCAGACGCATTCCCCTACTAAACTCCCTAAGCTCTTAATGTTCTCCAGGTCCGAGCGGATAATGGTAACTAGCGTGGTGTATGCAAAATGAGAATTTAAATCGATTTCAAATATTACATTTACATCGCCTTTCAGACAAAATTTAAACTAGAAGAATGAGCAAATAGTCAAAGCGGATAGGGTAAAATATAATATGACAAAGAAAACATGACGAAGCATAAACCCTCAAAACAAAGTCATCCCCAACAGAGTCACCAAAATGTCGGACGTCGTATCCGACAATCCCCAACCCCTTATGAAAAAAGAAAATTTATTTCTCTCGCGAAAAATGTTGGGTCTTGGCGAGCAATGGGTCCAGTTGAGCAGGGTCATCAAACATACCGAAAAATGAAAGAGTCACCACCGATTAATAAAGGCTAATCGAAATCCTAAAATTTGCTTAGTGTACATGGTTTAACACCCTAGGGCTTGGAAATATATTTTTAAATAATTATAGAATTAACCCTAAACTATTCTGGACTTAGTTGTAACACTTGATTAAGTTCCAAAACAACCTGAAAATTATTCTGGACTTATTTGTAATACTTTGAGAAGTGATGGGATGTCCAGAAAGGTTCCCGGAACAAAATTAAAATATTTAAAAATTCGAGCTGAATTGACAAGATGTTTCAAAAAGTGCACAAATGACCCAAAACGTTTCTGCTTTGGTTTATAACACTCGATAAAGTCCAGAATGACCTGAGAGTCCAAGGATCGAGTTGTAACCTTCATCAACGTTCAGGGATGACCTAATTCATTTCCGAAATTATAATTTTCTTGACCGAAACAAACCCCATAACTTTCACAAATGTCTAAAATGACCCCAAAGTTATACTAAACTTAAAACCGAGTACGATTTTTATACAACATATAACTATCAACACCTAATATCAATAACACAAACTTTATTCACATTAGGACATATAAATGCAATATTGAATGCGAGAGGGATATACCTAAGTCATTCGGGGTTTAGATACCGTACGAGGGATCGAGATCGATAATCGTCAATTTTTCTTCACTCAATTTCTCGCTATTGTTTTTTCACTATCACTCAAATATCCACTTTGTCATGACCTTCTCTTCCATATTTTTTCTTCCTTTTCTTCTTCCAAGCTGTAGCTTACGACCTCGCTTGTTCAAAACTCTGCTTCAGTTTCTTCCTTATTTCTTCAACAGTGGCTCCCTCTGCTTTGTAGAGTTTTTCTCCTCCAAGTAGATGATAAAGCATGGACAATACATAGTGGATTACAAAGGTGATAGCAATTGGGCAGAGGTGATAGCAATTAGACAAAGGTGATTGACAATTGGGAGGTGATTGACAATTGGGAGAAGTTTTGGTGAAAGGTGACAAATTAGGACTGATTGGTGGCATGGTACGTGGTTTGGACGAAATTGAGATTTAGGGGTTTAGGGTTTAATATTTATGGTTTATGGTTTAGGGTTTGGGATTTAAGGTTGTAAGGTTTCGGGTTTGGAGTTTAGGGTTAAGGTTTTAGGGTTTGGGGTTTATGATTAAGGTTTAGGGTTTAAGATTTAGGGTTTGGGATTTAGGGTTTATGATTTGGGGTTTATGATTTAGGGTTTAAGGTTTAGGCTCGATTTTTTCCAGTTCGGTTTCTCGCGTACAATATTTTGACCCTGAACCAAAATCAAGTGATTACACCCAGCAGGAAAAACTTCAATACAGTCTATCACACAATAATACACAATGCTTCAACAACGATTAATTATGTAATCCTTGAGCATCAAATCAAGTCGAGTCATATACCTGATTTGGTAGTTGGTCTAGTACATGTCACAACATTCATACAATTTCCAACTTAGCTCATCTTTAAGACACTTGACACATTACCTCATGAATTTTAGACACAAGAATTTTAAATGGGTATTACTTTAATTTATCACTTAAGGACTCAATTTCCCAAGCGACCTCTTTTGGAAACTTAATTTCAAGAATATGTTACTGTTTACCCTTTAAACATTAATTAAGTCTCATCATTCATTGATTAACTTAGTAAATTCCCAGCATTTACTATGTGACATAACACTTCTACATTGCAAGATCCAGTGGATATGTCACTAACGAGCTTAATCCATGGTGTCTATCCCATTCCATATGAACTAATCACGTTTGACATGTATAATATTGCCTCAAGAGAAAACATAGAGTTCTAAGGACCACTAAAGTCGTAAAGTTGCATTATCATACTCAATATAGAGAAGCATCTCGCTTTGTACTCCAATACTTCTTAGGCAACATTCATATCCAAGATTTACATCTAGGTTTATACAAAACTGATATTAGTAATCAATCGAGACACAATTCTCAAGATGGGTCATGACATCTAGGATCCATTTGATCCATTTACACTTGAAATTTTTCATCTTATCTTCCATTTTCTTTTAACATGGTGACCACAAAGGCTCCCACTGGGATTAAGAACATTGTACATGCTCCCACTGGAACAATATATTTTAATTACTAACTTAGAGTAACATCATCTTGCTCCCACTTGACCTAAGGTGGTTAACCAAGATCATTTGTATTCACACTTGATGATGAAGAATGGAAGTTGTGATGAGAAACTAATTCAACATCTGCATAAATCCTCCCACTTGAATCAAGTTGTCCTGGTGGATCTAGATGAGAAACTAATTCATCATCCACTAAATCCTCCCACTCGAATCAAATTATCTTGGTGCACCTTATAGCAAGAACTGGAAAGTGGACGTAATACACTTTTTACCAGTATACAAATATATTTCCCTTTGACACCTTTCATTCGAGGAACACCAGTCAAACTTTTCCAGTTCATAACTTATAGGAAGGGGTATGTGATGGATATTATAAGCACTCGATTAAGTTGATAACCATTCGTCCCAGACATAATGGGTGCTGTTAATGGAGCGACCCACACATTACCGTGGGCAATGTACAATTGGGCAATATTATTACTTAGTTGTCTATAGAATTTTTCTTACAACTTCTAACAACAACACTAAGTTTTATGGTGCAAAAATATAGTCAATGAATGAGTTATCCTCTTTATCTAGTATCTCATTAAGTCGAGTCGATGAATTCAATCAACATCTCAACGTATCTACAAACAGTAAATGAATTATTTATTGAATTTATCCACAAGACTCGCATATCCATTGTAGAAAAATTAAATAAATATAACTGATACGAAGCATAAATATACTTTTCCATAACAAATATGAAGTAGTACATGTCTAAGTAAATTATTTCTGCTTGCCTACGTGAAGGCTTCCAGCACAAAATATCAGAAATGAAATATACAAATATATTGATATCATGACATTTTGATATTTAATAAATTAACAGGAATTGACCATATATTACAACTCAATAACCTGAATACTTTAAATGAAAAACTTATGTTTAATAGAAACAAAAAAATGAAAAACAGCTCATGAATTAATTAGTAAAGCATTGATGACTCAGTTGTCACATAGACATAGCCTGCGGACATCGACTCATTCGGTGGCAATTCTCGAGTTTTCCACTTCATCATGCTTAGGATGATTTTTAAAGATCAATAATAATGCTTCATGTGTGTGGCACAATTCCGACGTTTCGGTGGAGTGCAATCTTTAAAGTTGTGACCCTTCCGGTTACAACTATAGCACTTTCTTTTAGCCATCTGAACACGACGCGGTCATTTCCGCTCGCTAGTTTCATTAGTCTGTTGTTTTTGAATGGACTCATCAATCTCATCTTTCTTACCACGATCCCGCCTGTTAGGTCTCTGTTGGGTATAGAAGGAAGTTGCCATATGCAACTTAGCCGAAGTTCGTTTACCCATATGCTTTTCCTCATTCAAATTTAGGAGTCTTTGGACTCCTTCCAGTGTGGCAGCCCAATCAAAGTGGGACAACTACATTCTAACATGCTTTCAAGAATTATGTAATGAATGTATCACTACTTGGAGTTGCTGTTGTATAGTGAAAACATGGTCGGCGTGCTTCAGTTCACCTATCATATCGACCATGTGTCGAACATGTATCTTGAAAGAGTGTTTAGGATGTCTCTTATAGGAGACTAATTTCATAGTCATGAGTTGTATCCTTTCTGTGGAATATAAAACAAATTTATTTCTCAAAGCTTCCCAAATCTCCTTTGCACTTTGATAATCTTTAAATTTCGTAAACACGTCATCATCCATGGCACTTAGCAAAATGATGCACGTGGTGCAGTTCTGCTCTTTCCAGATTTCATAGTTTTTCATGTATTGCCTTTGCCGGGCCACATTCCTGATTGTAGGTTTTTCCATGTCATTGGATATGGTCTCTAGAATCCCTAGATTTAGGAGTAAGTACTTAACTTTCTCTTTCCATACTTCATAGTTATCACCATTCAACTTCAACACATAGTTGAGTTCAATGACAATTTTCTGGAGGGTAGATGTCATCCTTCGCACAAAAAGGATTATCATGTCAGGATCAACATATATAAACAAGACACACAAGATTTATTGTTTAACATACATACACATGTCATACCTAACTCTCTTATTAATAAATCAATTAATGCAAGCATATCCCAGAGTCAAAAGTTCACTATTTCCCAATCATTGTCCAAAGTACATTCTTAACAAAAATTAATTGTGCTAATAATTAAGTTAAGTACTCCATCCTCATCAACAAGCAATCATGACCCAATCTACACATGAATTCCTAATTAAAACATGTATTATAATTGATTTATAAAAAAAAACAATAACAAGTAAACATGTTTGCATGATTGATGTATCTATGGAGTCTACACAAATAATCACAAAACTTATCAATATCTACCAAGTAATCATGTTGTATGAGATTCCAACATGAGTGGAAACAAAAATTCAACACTTATCATGCTAGACATACAATTAACATAAAATAATCTAGCATGTTCACATGGATAAATTATATTACATATCATGCTTCATATTTATCACACTTTCTATACATGGATTCTAAATAAGTCAACATGCATGTTGTGTGGGAAATAAAATATAAGCATGTGTTTATGATTAAACCATGTTTCTACACATGAAACTATAATAATAATGTATATTTTCATGGTCATCATATTTTTATACATGGATACTAAAATACATCAACATGTATACTGTCTACAAATATAATTTACTTAACATGTTCATAATGTTTATTCATTCATCGAAACAAATACACATTAACATTCAACATGCTTAGCACACAACAAAGATCAAAGTACCCCTTATTGATTTGGACAAGACTATCTCGTACCAATTTCTAATTTTTGTAGACTATAGGGACCAAAATGCAATATTTTCAAAAGTTACGTTTAAAGCAAAAATTTCCAGGTGGATCGAAGGGTTTGCTTAACAGACCCAAAATCTTCCATTTCTTAGACAGAATCCGTAGGTAGGGGTGTCAAAATGGGTCATGGGTCGACCCATGAGTCGTGTTAGCCTTGGGTTGTGTCAGGGACCGTCTGACCCAAACACGACCCATGTACTTGTATGACTCAGTTTTTTAAACCCAAACCTGACGCCCGAGTTGGTGGGTCAACCCGCGGGTCAGAATGATCCGTCAGAAATAGTAAACCTTGGGTCAGACTGACCCATTCGACCTCCCTGGCCGTCGGGTCAGTCTGCCCCGTTCGACCTCCCTGACCCGCGGATCAGTCTGACCCGTTCGACCCACCATTTCAAAATAATCAATCAACAATTTGATCATTGTGCACCAATTCTATAAGCTCAATTCTTTCAAAACTTCATCTTAATTAGGGAACTGATTATCATCGCATATCTGAACTCTGAAGGTTCAAAAGGCATATAAGTAGGGCACATCCAAATCCAACTTTAAAATTTCATGAATTTCAATTTTTGGAGCACAAAAACAATCGATGGGAAATTGCTTCTTCAACCGAAGATAGGTAAAATTCCAGCAACATATCAATGGATAAGTGGGTACCTTCAAGAACTGAAGAGCCCTCCTATCTTCCTCCAGATTCCACTGGTCATGCTTCAAATTCTCAAGCACTAGAAAGATAATCAAGAATTTGTCATATGTTGTGGCAAAATTAAATGTTGAGATAAAGGTAAGCTTACAATGTTGTCGACGACTGCGATTCGAACTGACGAGGGTGTTTCCATGGGAGTGTGACGTGTCTTCTTGGAGTTGATCGCCGAAGTGATTGAAGAAGAAGATACGAAACCACCAAGACGAAACCACCGAGATAGACCGGCGAGAAGCTCTGACCATTTTAGGATTTGTGGTCAAGAGAGGGAGAGAGAGGAATATGTTTATGGATATGAGAAAGAGAAGGGTGGAGTGGATAAGAAAACATCACACAACAAAGAAGAAAAATGGAGAGGAGACATGACTTATTAATTTATTATTTAATAATATAAATTTTTCATGGGTCACGGGTTGACTCATGGGCCAGGTCTTCTGACCCAAACCTGACCCGTGTTTTCACGGGTCAATCATGAGTCATGTCAAAATGACACATGGGTCAAAAACCCTGACTCAAACATGACTCGTGAGCGGGTCACCCACGAGTCACCCACAGGGTGGGTAAGTTTTTTACACCCCTACCCGTAGGTTCCCAGGTCAGGAAGGAAGGGGCACGGTGTTGAGTTTCCACTTCTAGCTCGGTCTTTCTAGACAAAAAACTTACTTAATTTAAACTCAAGAATATCACAATTGAATGGCTTAAGACTTTAGCGAAACAAATTCATGTATAGTTTAAACAAATTAAACTATAGGGGTCATCATACAATAAAAATAAATATCCAAAATAATATCCTAACAACAATACTAATAAATATAAGTACCAATTCATTGTTTTTAAAAAGATTAGGGATCATTTTGAAATAAAATAAATTTATTTTATCCCTAAATAAAATTTGAGAACCTAATTGAACATTTTTAAAATTAAGCGTAAAATATATATTTTATTTACGGACTGGGTCACGACCCAATCCATATGGATCACAACCCACTAATGGGTCGCAATCCAGAGGATGACTGGGCTAGGGCCCAGTCGACTGGGTTAGCCCACCTACAAATTAGGTAAAGGACCAGATGCAACTGGGTTGTAAGTGAAACCCAATTGTTGATTGAGTCAGGCCCAGCTAATGGGCCTCTGCCCAGTTGATCTAGGTCGGTGCCCAGACCGCTTTTTAAGGATTTGTTTTTTTAAAATGTGAAATTACATTTATCTCTTCAATAGAACCTTCCTTCTCACGCACGAAGCATTTCCTCCATGGTAGTTGATTGATGAGGACAGGAGGAGGAGGACGGGAGGATGGCCAACGACATGATGTTCTTGCATGTGTGTCCACGAAGCATGGGAGAGACGTAACAAAAAAATAATTCGACCTCCCTTCTTTTGCTCTTATATGTGTTGCTCGCTTGGAGCGAAGGTTTGTGGTCATACGAACCACATGTCTCGATTGGAAAGAGTTGTACATATCCACTGCCATGCATGAAGGGTTGAAATGGAACGTGAAGGCTACAGAGCCTTCTCGCGTGAAGAAAACCTCACGACCGAAATGTGTAATTTCATGGGCTCAAACGATAGGACTAAAAATGTGCGACTAACGCACGATATAAGGGAAAACAACTGTCACAAAGACGATGTCGAAAACCGAAACTGACTCTGATACCAATGTTGGAATTCTAGATACATGTACGAGATATAACACGTGAGTACGACAAACAATGTTATACGAAATTATACTTACATCATTCGTATATAGCAACGTGTGATAGCGGAAGTGTGAGATCGTCGGCGGTTCGGAGTCACGGCAGGGGCATGCCGGTTGGAAGGATACGTCACGTGATCGAAGCGCACCTTAGGTTTCCACGGAGGAAAATCCAAAAATCGAAGAGCAACTTCGTATGGTTTTCGGGATTGTATCTACGACTATTGTTTCAATATGTGCAACCAAACGGGTCTATTTATAGACCTCAGGGAAGTTACAATATTTTGTAACTTTACACTTTAGTCCCTAATTATTTAACGGCTTACACTTAGCATCCCATATGAATGTCAATTTCTTACACTTTCGCAAGATATTGTAGTGGTTCATATTATTGTTCATTAATTAGAAATTTTTGAGCTCGAATTCTAAAAATGGAAAAACAAATTCATGATTTTGGTGTGCGGGATGATTATTGTAAATATAAAGTAAGCATGTCAAGAATGTTGTTTTTCAAATTAAACCACCTAGGTGTTGTTTCTTTTTAATCTAGCACCGGCTTAAGTTAAAGGTATCAGGATGATCGCCTAAACTCCTTCGGAGTCGAAAAATGGAGTAGAGTCTAGGCAATTACCTTCACCACGACCTAACTAAAATGGCATACTCGATTTGTTTATCTTCCTCATGTTTGTCCTCTGCTGATTATGTTCAAGGAAAACAGAGAGAGTCTTGAGCGACGAAATGGTGTCACAACAAAGTGGCAAACCAATTTGAACAGACGAATGTCCATCAGTAAGAAACTTGTCTAAATCTGACAAAGTCACATGACAAATCGAAGATACACTCAAATACCTCAGCTTGTCGGTCAGGATATGTGATTGTCCCATTAGACGACTACTGGAGAAATTCAAGTTAACGACTACAAAAATATTTATTAACGGCTAAAAATTTGAGTCCTTAAATAATGAAGACTCATATAAAGTTGAGTCGTGATATGAAATGTCAACATTATTAAGTCGACTTATTTAATGGACAACCTGAAGAAAAAGTGTGGCTCAAAGGAGAAAACGCAATCATAATTGTTATTTTTGTGGGTTTTTTAGGCACTAAAAATAGAAAACTATTAAAATATATTTTTTACGACTCATTATATTGAGCCACCAAATATATATATATATTAAAAAATATTGTTCACGACGGTTTTAGAGAATTTTTCACCTACACCACACATTTGACTCGAATCGAGTCAAGAATTGTTTAACATTAATGTAAGTTTGTAGGGTTTAGTTGTAACATTTAGAAAAATATTTGGTTAATTTTACAAATATGAAAACTAAAAAAACAAAAAAAATTTAATAGAAAAGTAACGGAGGTACCAATTACCATAATTTTCAAACATGTTAGACTAATAACCATCATAAACAAATATGTTGACCCAATTAACATTTTGTGCAAACATGTACCGTTTTCAGTTTTCCCTTTTTTTTTTATTTAAATTCAAAAATAATAAGTTTATATTTTAGGATTTTATTTTTTATTTTTAAATAAACATTTCATATTTTGTTTTTGCATTATTTTAGTTTAATATTAATTTTGAAATATTGTTTGCTATTATTTTCTAATTTTTAAAAACATTTATACATTTTTTTAGTTTTTTTTAGTTTCTATATCACATTGACATGTCAAACATGGATTTGGCATGCCACTAATATGTCACATTACCATTTAACGGGAGCGGTAATATATTGACTAAAAGACAACATTCATAAATACACGATCGCATCCAATAACACAAAATTTTTAAGATATCATGCTATCACATATGTAAAACATAAGAAAACTATTAACCTTTAATATAAGTGATAAAAGTCATTTAAGTACCTTAGAAGTCACGTTTTTACAAATAGGTACCTTTGACAAAAAAAATTACTTTCGAGTACCTTCGAAATTATAAATGTATCTACTTTAATATTTCACTCATGTGCCCATCACGTATGTAGTATTTTGTTTCATTAAGGTAATTTTACTTTATTTTACTTGTGAAGTTTCGAGAGGAAACTGAAGAGGCAGGGTTTCAGAGAAGATGAACGGAAGAAATAGATAATGAAAATTGAAAGGTGGATATTATTGCTAGGGTTGGTTGCTTATATAGCAAAACCCGAATATGAAATAACACCTAAGTACAAAAGAAATACTCAAATATAAATGACCCCTAAACTAAAACTAAAACCCCAATATTACAATAACATACAAAAATGACTCTAATTAATTTATTGGTTCAACTTGTATTTTAACACCTCCCCTCAAGATGACAACCCATAAAAAATATCTATCATGCCTAATTTATCTGATAAATAGCAATGTTGATTCTTCCCAAGAGCCTTTGTGAAGATGTCTGCAAGCTGCTCCTCATATCTTACATATTCTGTCTTGATAATCCCTACATTTATCTGTTCTCTCATAAAGTAATAGTCAATTTCTATATATTTAGTACGTTCATGATACAAAAGATTGACTGCAATTTGAATTGCAACCTTATTATCACAATATAAATATGCTGGACGAGAATCTGAAATGCCTAACTCTTTTATCAAATCTTTCAACCAAATAATTTTTGATACTCCTGACCCCATGATGCGGTATTCTGCTTTAGCAAATGATCGGGATACAGTTGCCTGTTTTTTTTTTTACTTTCCAAGATACAAGAGAGTTTCCAAATCTGACACAATATCCTGAAATTGACCTCCTAGTTTCTAAGCAACTACCTCAATCAGAATCACATAATGCAATTAATTTAGTATCAGGATCACATGTTAACAAAATACTCAATCCTGATTTTTAATATACAAAATTACTTTATACACAGAATCCAGTGAGACTTCTTTGGATTTTTCATATATTAACTTAAATGATGGACTGAAAAACTTATATCTGGTCTAGTAGTAGTCAAATACAATAACTTACCTATTATTTTTTTTTATATATATAAAATGGGATCAGATATAAGGGAAGTATTACAGTTTGTCTTCAGTAGTACGTACTCCTTTGTTGACTATATGTAACAGTTAGATGTTCATTTGGGATCAAATAAGAGGAAGAAGGTCTTACATGTAGCTGAACGTGAAAAACTCGGCAAAGAATCTTTGACGGCAGAGAAAATATCGTAATCCTCTGGTCCAACTCCTCATTCATCGATGCCTCCAACTACACACAAAAATAGCAAAGAAAAAGCTTTGCACAAAAGTAAAGTAAGTTACCAAAATTTCACGAAATTATGCAGTATCCGAAGCAAAAATCAGGTGTCCTCACTTGTTCCATGTGCCCTTGTGGGAAGTAGAAGACTCTTTCTCTAGTCCGCGGAATGTCAACCAACGATCCAGCGCACGCCTTCCACAACTCTGAATACATCTCATCGCCGCCGTAACCTGTTGACGGTTCGAATCAGATGAGAAAACGGAAAGTAGAACAGAAACTGCGAGAAACAATAAGAAACAACAATACGATCTACCTTCTGCTAGAATCGTCATTTCTTGATTTGATTCTCACCAAGTCAAACCGCAATCAACTGTTACAGATACCACAGCTACCGGAAACTCGAAGAACAATCGTAATGGTTACAGATTACTAACTTTGCAAACTATTTCTTTTGGCGACATGTCAGCAAAATCAACTGTTATACAACGATGGTTACGGAGACCGAACACTCGCTTTGATAGGTAAAGGAAATAAAGGTGGCTTCATTTAATAAATTAATGCCCAAATTATTACATTCAATAAGGGTAATAGTATCAAATTAATGCACCTAAAGGTAATAAAGGTGGCTAAATGTGCTTCTTCCACTACATCAATTCTACCACTCACCTAAATTCTATTATAATAAAAGGTGTTTTATAACTCAACTACTTATTTTAAATGCACTATATTAATTATTTTACATATTATAATTCATCAACCTAACTAATGACTGTTGGATCGTGAAATCCTGAATGCTGATCTGGCAGTGAATTGAATGCCAGACAAGGTTGGGATGACGCTTCAGCTCCAACTCCGGTGAACCTGCAAGTAGGGGAGCGCAACAGAGGGGGTGCCTCTGGGTCCCTCTCCGATGCTTAAATGAGTATATGTGTGTATAAAACTCAAAACGTAAAAAACGTATGTAAAGCAAGGGTATTTATAGGGTAAGAGAGATAGAACCGTATATGGCAGCTGAATATCTTAGTGTATATTGTGTTGCCGAAGATTCGGATTGTCAGTTACTGCGAGATATTGCAGTTACCAAATCTAATCCTTAGTGAATATGCAACCGAGATATGCGGGATATCTTGGCCACTCTGTTATTAACGGTTTAGTGGGACCAGAGGAGAGAGGCAAGACTCTCTTCGGGGCGAGCACTCCCATGTCGAGCAGTGGAAGGTCGCGACTTGGTAGAGAATGGCGAGCAGTCTGGGAGCCTTTGGCGTCTCTATAGTTTTTGGGCTCGATTCTGGATTACTCGATGGTGGGCCAAGTTTGGCTTGTACTTGGGCCGATCCGGTTCGGATGTCATGGGTTTACCCCCTCTATAGTTATTGGGCCTTCGAGGCCTTTTCTTACTGGGCCGTCACTATCGATACCCAACAATGACTCAATGCAAATCCAGAGAAAGTGAGAAAAAAAATCTACAATTATTGAACTAGAAAATTTCAACTCAGAAAGATTAGTAATTTTCTGCCAAATTTTCTCAATTCATTATTATCGTGGAAGCTAATTTACAATCTTGTGTTGGAGAATACAATATTGTGTGCCAATAGAAACAAAAAAAAATGGATACTTTGCAACCAATAAAGAGACCACCTTGAACAAAACATATACAGCGGCAAATGGTGGATAACGCGGACATAATATGATTCTTGATTAGCTAGCTAGCTGAAAAAGGAAAAATCACCAGAAAATATTACCAAGAAAGGATTGTGAATCATCATACTGCAGGAGGATAATTAAGAACAAACTTCATACATACAAATTATAGTCAGAGAATCACACTAACCACTTCCTACTCCATACCGAATAATAAAGCCAGAAAATCTAATCTAATTCCCTTTCAACACAATATCACGCCATGCACAGATAAACGTTTTAACAGCATTCAAAGTAGATTAGTTTGGACTGAACAACATCTACTTCTAAGTATCTCACAGCATCTAACATCTACAACATCTAACATCATCTAACATCTAACATCTAACATCAATCAACCGAACTGAACAACAGAACAACAGAACAGAACAACAGATGAACCGAACAACAATCTAACATCTAAATGCAATCAACCGAACAGTAGAACACAGATGAACAACAAATGAAAAAGTCGATGAGAAGTGAGAACCTAATCATTCATAATGATTAATGACTGTGGGTGCTGATAGCTCGATAGGAGATGAATCGTCGAGAATCGAATTGTCGAGAGCTCGATAATGCCGTAGGTTGTTGATGGAGTCGAATCGTCGAGAGCTCGATAGGAGATGAATCGATGAGAGAAGAGGAATGAGAATGAAACGAGAAGCCTAGTTTTTTGCGAGGTTACGACTCCTGTAGTCATGTGGATCCACTACTAGAAACTGGGTTTTACCGACGAGAAAAATATTTTCGCCGGTAAAGGTCGCCGGCAAAAGTTATTTACCGGCGAGACTAAATTATTCGCCGGTAAAAGTTCACTTTTACTGGCGAACTTATTAATTTCGTCGGTAAAAGTGAACATTTACCGGCGAATAATTTAGTCTCGCCGCTAAATAACATTTACCGACGAGAATTTTAATGTCGCCGGTAATTAATTTTTGCCGACGACCTTTACCGGCGAAAATATTTTTCTCGCCGGTAAAAGTCTAGTTTCTAGTAGTGACGGGTCTTTTATGTTTAAGTTCCTATTGAATAAATACGATAAAATACATTGCAAAGCATCACTAAAATTATGTCAATTAATTTAAACATGGGTTTAGGAGCATTCATACCAATCTATATCTTGCAGAATCAAAACTTTCTGACTCAGTGGTGTGAAGAGATGATTGTTATAACCGAGTCTGTTTTCCTCGAGAGAATGATTCCTTAATATAAGCCAACAAAAAATACAACGCAATGAGAATCAATATTGTAAGAAAAAGACACATTCTAACCTGTCCTACATCAGAAAATCAATGATCTACTAGTATTTCCCATTGTCATTGGTCCACTCCTTCAATGTTATTTTCTTTGATTTCTTCTTTTCTCGCACCCAACTTATAAAACATTGCTTTTAGAGAATTTTTGTGATCCTTCCAAGTTTTAGCGACTGATTTCAATATAAACTTGTCAAGGATCTCCCAGTATCATCCAGACAAATGAATTTCGTCTGCAAAAATGTTTGTAAGAAAATAAACAATAAGTTAACATATAAATAATCATTTTAAAAAAATAGCATATACCTTACTTTTTTCATGGCTAGTAAATTTCGTGTGAAGTTATCTGGCATATTTTTCCATCCTTTGAAGTTCAAAGGGCATAGCTGGGATTTACAAGCAACTTGTCCAAGCCAACTTCCTAACACTTTTGTTTATTTACCATATGGTTGACCATATTGGTTACAGTAAATAACTGTTCTACCATCTTGGAATTTCCATACTTCCCTTGGGTTAAGATTACTTTTTCTCCAATATTGACGACCGGAGTTATCTGTTAATCCAATTTCAAAGATTATGAGACAATAACTATTTAAATTCATTATACATTAAAATATAAATTAAATCACCTAAAATCTCCACATGAGTCAGTAACGATGTTGCATCTCAAATGTAGAGTTAGATGGAGTTGGTGTAGGATAACTAGCAGAATGCCCTCTACTATCACCATCATTGTAACTACCAGAACCTAAATATGTGTCTGACATGTTTCTTCCACTAAAAGACAATATAAAATACACTTATAATAGAATAGTGAACAGAGTGTTAAATAATACAAAATAACACTATAAATTGACATAATGTAAATTGAAAATAATAATATATATTCAACATACAGGATGAAGTACAAGTAGAACTCATTCTCCAACATCTTCTCAACTCCAACAATGATGATTATTAAGTTCATCAACATCTAAAATATGATAAGGCATACACTGCCTAGAATCATCATCTTCATCACCATCTTCAGTTTTTCCCATATCAAATGTGTCTCCTGGCTTCATCTCCACTACCAAGTGCTAATCCACATTTTTTGGATCTTGCACATAAAATACTTGTTTAACTTGTGATGAGAACCCAAATGGATCATCACGCAATCGTTCTCCTGTGTGTATCAATATCGAAAAATTAACTAAGATTGTGCCATTTGAATCCTTCTTTAGCCATCCCGGAGATTTCACATTAACCCAATCACACTCAAATAATATGACAGAATATCTCCCATAGTAATCAAGTTCAACAATGTCGGATAGTCTTCCATAGTAAGTTTGCCCATCTGCTTCAACCATTATACCACTATTCTGACATTTTCTATTTTTCTCACGGTCTTTTGTGTGGAATGCAAATCCGTTGGTAGAGAATCCACTAAATTTTCGAACAACTGAATTTGGATGAGTTGCAAGAGCAATTTCTTAATGTGAACATTTATTAACAATCATGTCAGGGACCTAGATTTGCAGAAATACTATAAGAATAGAAGTATTTAATAAGAAAACTATGCACGAAGAGTAAGAACAAGAAAGAGTTCATATAAACATGTCTATTAAGTCAATGTGCAAATTTCTCTATAAACCATTGACCCTCAATGATTAGTGCTGGAGGAATAAACATGATTAGTTTCATACATTAAGCACGTACGTGCCAATGAATAAACAGGATTTCACTTTACCATTTAACTGAAACAGTAATAAATGGACTAAAAGACAACATTCAAAAACATACGATCACATCCAGTAACACAATTTTTTAAAGGTATTATCTCATTCTCATCATATAGGTAAAATATAAAAAACTATTAACCTTTAATATAAGATATAATAATCATTTATGTACCTCAGAAGTCACGTTTTTACAAATAGGTATCATCTTAGAAAAAACATTGTTACTTTCGAGTACGTTAGAAATTATAAATGTATCTATTTTAATATTTCGGTCATGTGTCCATCACATATATAATATTTTGTTCCATTAAAGTAACTCCACTTTATGTTACTCTTGATTTTAGGTATCTCTAAGTTGTTTAATTATAGTAATCAAATATATTTAATTTATCGTTATTGAATTATTATTTTTTTTATAACTTTTAGGTACCCAATTAAAATAGATACATTTATGATTTTGAAAGTACTCGAAAGTAACAAATTTTTATAAGATACCAATTTGTAAAAACATAACTTTTAAGATACTTAAATGACTTTTAACCTCAAAATAATTAGTTGAGTTAACAAATATTAACGTTTGGTTTAAATAATACCATCCTCAAATAACATGTGGTCTAAATAAGGATCAACATTTGAGTGCATCTATGCATGTGATTTACCATTTTTATTACAAGCTGAGATATTGTCTAGACTTTTCACTTTAGGTAATCTTAAAACTGTCATAAATTAACTTCCAACCCTACAAACACAAATCAGTATTGAGACTAGGCTAATTGTTCTCTCAACGTTTTGCATGGTGTAATTTTAGATAAAAATGTAATTAATTTCGATTTAACCTTTTGAATTTTTATATATGCCTCCACTAAATCTGACTGTTGTTTTAACTTTTATTTTCACTGAAACAATTTTCTGCTTTAATCTCGCCCGAAAATTTTCTAACTTCGTTCCAGCTGCAGACAGTATGTTGAGTGAATGAATTTTTGGGTTGTCCATGATCAAACTTTTGCAGCAGTCAAAAGACAACTTCAGGGTTACGCACAAGTAAAGTAGTGCTGGAGGAATAAACATGATTAGTTTCATACATTAAGCACGTACGTGCCAATGGTTTTTATGTGGTCTTCTTCATTACACGCATAACAAAAGGACGACAGGGACAATACAGAGGGGGTTTATTTAGGGTTTCACTTAAGTGACGATGCAGACGTTCGTACGCAGCAGCTTCAGTTCCCATCTGCAGCACCATCGCTAGGATGACCGCCATGGTGCCCACCACGGTGACCCTTTCCACCATGGCCTCCATGCTCGTATCCACCGTGTCCATGGCCCCCATGCTCATATCCACCATGTCCATGGCCATGGCCATAATTGTCAACTTCCTCTACAGAGACAGAGAAAAAGTAATGAAAAGGTGTTGCGTTATTACCATTATACAAACAATGTAATGTGTATTCTTTCGTTTCATTAGGTGTTGTATATATATATATTAAGAGAAGTTTCCAAATCAGCTTACTGGTTTGAGTTGTCTCAGCAAGCTCACGAGCCAATCCCTCGGTTGAAAGCGAGAGGACGATAGCCAATGCAAGGCATAAGACGAGGAATGTCTTTGATGAAGAAGCCATTTTTGTAACTCACTTGAGCTCTGATGAAGTCTGTGGTTATAGTTGTGTGTGTGAATGGGACTTACTCTCCCATCCTCAACCCTATATTTATAGGAGCCGCGAGTCGAGGGGGAGAGAGAGATTGCGATGTGAGTCCACATGCTGTAGTGGTAAAAGTCAAGAGTCGTATTACAGTTTGTCTTCAGTAGTACGTACTCCTTGTTGACTATACTATATATGTAACAGTTAGATGTTCCTTTGGGTTGAAATGAAGGTGATAGATAGATAGATGTATGGAGTCTTCATATATGTACAGATACATTAAATGAGGTCCGGATACGTTGCACGCATTATGTATCTTTTTCATATGTATTTGAATATTGTAAGTCATAGAAATTATAATTAAGAACAATTGTAAATATAAAAAAATAATAATTATCAAACCAGATTGATAAAAAAGAACATGAGAACTAATCATTAAATTATATAAGTGTGCGTGTATAGTTATTACGATTTACATAGATATAATACACATAACTGGTATAAATAAAGTTTACTAAAACGTAATTGATGAATCCGGGCCGTATGGGCCCTGATAGATCCGGGCCTCACAAGCCCCTGTAGCAGAAACCCCCTAGGCCCAAAGGTAAGGCCGGTAAATCAAGGTCCATCATTGAGGGCGAGCCTTGGTTTACAGGTCTTACCTTTGGGCCTGGGAAATTTTTGCTACAGGGACATGTGAGGTCCGGATCTATCGGGGCCCATAGGGTCAGGATCCATCAGTAACGAGATAAACAAATAAAAAATATATTGAGATATGATTAAGATTTAAAATTAAGAAAATCTTAGTTAAATTGTATAAGAATGCAAATATAATTGTTAAAATGAGACAAACATGCTAACTTAGATGCGTTAGATAATAGCTGAATGGTAGCTAATTAGTTCTTTAGTTTTATATTTATAATATAAATTAATTAATTAAAGAACCTGATGCATTATATTGAATAATATATAATCTTCTTTGGGTTATGTATTACTTTTTTTTTGTTACTTATATAAGAATGTATCACACGTCTGTACTGAATTATTAATTCAGTACAGGTTATAGAATTTGGTGCAATATTTTGATGGTAAAATATTGCACCAAATTCTATAACCTTAGCTAAATATATATAATCTACTGCATTAAATATATAATAAATTTTTTTTTTTTTTGCCAAGAGATATAATAATTAACCCTAAATAGAATCTTGTTTCCAATAGGAATGGACAACCGACAAAGAGTACCTACGTCCCTGCTGACGTCACCCTAGTCCCAACAAATGACTTGGGTCCGTGTGACGGTCTGGAACCACATGACAGAACCTTCATATCGGAAAGAGACACGTATATTGATAATTGATTACAATCTATCGGTATCGGACCTTATCTTTCTATCTATCTACCTACTTTATTTTTCCTTTATCCTTTCCTTATTTATTTTTTCCTTATGCAATTTTTATTTTGTTTCCTTATGCAATATGCAATGATTCTCTCGAGCCTAGTTTCAGTGTTATCAGAATCGGACCGAACCGGTGGCTGACCTGAAATCAGATCCCTGTATGGGTTTTTTTTTGGCCAGAGATCCCTGTATGGTTTGGTTTAGTTAAAACACTGTTTTACAAATGAATAGTGCTTGAATCGGGTTGAATCAGACAATTTTTGGAAAATCAGATAGTTTTTTAAAAACCGATCGGTTTCCGGTTCACTTTTTATGCTGATTTGTTTTTTTGCAGACCAATCAAGTTTTCGATTTAAACCGATTGATTTTGTTTTGCACAAACCGATTGATTTTATGCAGTGTTAAACTGGTTCACTACTAGGTTAACTTTGTTCAACACTTTGCTAGTTTGAGCAAAACCTCCATTCTGTCATTGAGCTTCAGCAGCACAGCACGACGAACACTGCATTGCAGGGAATTGGTTCCTTGTCCTGGTTGGTTGAGTTAGTCTTTGGATTGACTTAAGTTATTCAATATGTTATTATAAAGTTATGTCATTTGCTGTGACTTAAGTTATTGATGCAGGAAGTGCAAATATTGAATTGGGTTCATCTCAATTTGTACCCAAAATGCTAATTTTTTTGTTCACATGGCTGAGTTGAGTTGACAGATTGAGCAAAAACCCCAAATTGAAAATTGTTTTGGTTGCAGGAGAGCAAATGTGTCTCTCTTGAGAAGGCGACTTCTTTCCTCTGACGTGGAGCACGCACAGACAACTTCGTCTTGTCTCACCGGAAACCCAATGGACGACTGCTGGATATGCGACTCCTCCAACAGTTGGCAGACCGACCGACATCGCCTCGGGTTCGGGGAGGAAGCCATGGGCGGCAAGGGCGGTAAGTTCTACGTCGTCACCGATTCCTCCGATACCGACACTGTCAATCCCAAGCCAGGTAACCTCCGGTACGCCGTCATCTAGAACGAGCCGCTCTGGATCGTGTTCTCCTCCAACATGATGATCAAGCTCAACCACGAGCTGATCTTCAACAGCTACAAGACCATCGACGGACGGGGGTTTTAAGCTTTAAGTTTTTTAAGCACAAGCACATGTATTTTAAGTTTTTAGTTTTTTTTTTTCCATTGTGAACAGTGAACCGCACACCGAACCGGATTGGACCGAATAAACCGTACACCGTCCCCTTTACCGATTCGATGACCGATTCAGTTCTGATAGTACTGGTCTCAACTCTCCTATGTGACTCCAGGCTTACCCACTCACTAATAATAGTAATAATTGTATATTTATTTTCTATTGAATTGCTAACGTCATGTATGGCGTCATTGCTTATGCGTGGACCCTCTTCAACTTACTCCATGCAATGCGTGCCACTTCTACACGTACTTGAGACTCAATAATCAATCAATTAGGGTTTCATAATAAGGTTAATAATGCCATATATTTACCTATAGGTTAGAGTTATTTAAATATAATTAATTGTACTTAAATGAATCATAAGTATTTATACACAATTCGTATTTGGATTAAACACATATTTATATATATAAATAATATGTTATTACATATCTTTAAGTTAGGTGGTATTATGAAATTGTCGACCTCCATTTATGCACATTCTATATACGTAGCATGTTTGTCCTTGCTGTAGAGTGAATTGCACCCTCAAAATAATTATATTAATAAAGACAGACAAATGTTACATACGCCCTTCCTGACGTGTTTCCCGACAAAGTGTCGGGGTCCGTTTGATTTGATCGTGGCAGTGGATCAACAATTGGGGACACACTTGTAGTTTAAAAGATAGCCTTTGGATTCACTATATAATGTATATAGGGTTTAGGGTTAATACAAATATGATATATATATATATAGAGAGAGAAACATAGAATTGTTAAAAATGGCGGATTATGGGCTCGTGAACCCTTAAAATGTAATCAAACCCCCAAACTCAATTCTCTAGATGTAGATTTTTCTAAACCTTAGGATGTTAAGACCATGTACCCTAGACAAATTTTAGGATTCTGATTAGCCTTTAATTAATTGGTGGCGACACTTTCATTTTTCGGTCCGGTTGATGACCCCGCTCGACCGAACCCATCACTCGCCAAAACCAAACATTTTTCGAGCGAGAAAAAAAAATCAAAATGTCACGGGGAAAGTCGGATCCGATGTCCAACAATTTGGCGACTCTGTTAGGGATGTCTTTGTTTAGAGAGTTTAGGCTTTGTCATGTTTGCTTTGCCATATTATTTTACCCTATCCGTTTTGATCGTTTGCTCGTGCTTGCAATTTTAAAGTTTGTCCAAAAGGCGATGTAAATGTAATAATTGAAAACGATTTAAATTCTCGTTTCACACACACCACACTGGTTACCATTACTCGCTCGGACACAGAGCACATTAAGAGCTTATGGAGTTTAGTAGGGGAATGCGCCTGGAGCGGTTTGGACCGCCGACACGCACCCAAACAACTCAACTTGATGATCAGAATGAGCCCGTGCTCCTCTATAGAGGGTGAGGTTCCGCTAGATCATAGGACCTAAAAATTTGATCCATTTAGAACAAAAGTTCCACACCGTGTTTAACCATTACCAATTTTGTGTGTATTTCCATTATTTGGCCCAACTGATGTAAATGGGAATTCAACCCAAGTATTTGGATACGAGATTGACCCACAATTCATGAAGAAGATTTGGCCCAACTGTTGTGAATTAGAAGTCAGCCCAACAAATGTAGATGGAAGTTCAACCCATTATGTAAATGTGTTTTGTTTTGGCACTAGATCATGACATGTATAGGATTGATCCTTTTGTATTATATATTCCAGACTGCTCTAAATGTAATACGAATCGTACTAATGAAATTTACATGCTCGCACTTGCATTGAATTTATGTAAGTTTCGTTCATTTTGTCTTGTATCTGTAGGATGTTTCACGCACCATCTTTGGTAAGGATGAACCAAACAGATCATTGCCCTCACTTTAAGGCCATACAGCCTCCTACGGTCGAAATTGCTCAAATATGGAAACCCATGAAAAAAAAAGGATTAGAAATACGTGAACAAAAAGATTGGTGAAGTTCACGAGCTCGTAAACTACAAGGTTAATTGAGCTCTCCTTGGCGTCTTGTCTACCTTTTTAAATATTTAAATTTTGTTTCATGAACCTTTCTGAAAATCCCATCACTTTTAAAAATATTACAAATAAGTCCAGAATAATTTTCGGGTTGTTTTGGAAGTTTACCAAGTGTTATAAATAAGTCCAGAATAGTTTAGGGCTATTTCTGTAATTATTTTAAAATATATATTCAGCTCAGTTATAATGTTTAAATAATTGCATTTTGCTCCCTAAACTTTTCTGGACATCCCATATTTCTCAAAGTGTGACAAATAAGTCCAACGTGCGTTATATCTTCAAAATTATTCGTATACGTTTGACGTTATAAAATGACCCCAAAGTTAAACAACATTTTTTTAGCTCGATTAAATTCATTCTCCTCTTATGTATTTATTTTAAACTAACTCGTACATAGAAAAAATGCTTTTATATGGTTTATTTAATTTTTTGAGAAATGCATGTAATCGTTTTGGCCAAGCATAATCAAAATGGGTAATTCAGGTAAATCAGTGAAAACGAATTCAAAAGCAAACTTAAGTACCGAAAGAGCGGATTATGGGCTCGCGAGCCCTTAAGACGTAATCAAACCCCTAAACTCAATTATCTGGACGTAGATCTTTCCAAACCCTAGGATGTTAACACCATGTACCCTAGACAAATTTTAGGATTCTGATTAGCCTTTAATTAATCGGTGACAACTCTTTCATTTTTCGGTCTGGTTGATGACCCCACTCGACCGGACCCATTGCTTGCCAAGACCTGACATTTTTCGAGCGAGAAATAAAAAAATATTTTTCAAAAAGGGTCAGGGAAAGTCGGATCCAACGTCCGACAGTGAGAGTTAAGACCTTTCTGGATAAAGTTTTTTACTAGAGATGGTCATCTGATCAGATAAGTGATAACAAGTAAGAACTTCACTATTGACGATTGAAGCTAAGTGTCTGACTCTCACACCAACAACTAAATTTAGTTTGGTCTAATAGGTTCCTACAAGTATTGTGGATGATGCACAATATTTATTTAGTGTTTGTCTAGTGGTAATTGTGTTTTCATATATTTTGAAAGGGATCCTATTGATGATAGAACATTCAAAAGACCAACATTACTTCGCATAACGCATGGTGACATGCAAGAAAAAGGATGTGAATTGGTAGTCAACAAAAGATGAATAAAACAGATAAGCCCGTGAAAATCCTTATGTAGGGATGCATTCATCCGAGATTTTTGTCTTAAAAAAATGGTAACGACCGTTGCATAGACCAATGAGATTAACCACATCACATAGTTCATTTTGATCAATAAGTTTGATATGAATGCACACATGTGTATAATGATTGCTTATTGCATTCATGATTTGTATTAGAAATGCATGTCGAGTAAACTTAAGGTTAACACACTTACACGAGTAACTGTCTCTGCGTCTCAGTGATGTCGCGTCTATGTGACGAATGGAGATGAGAAAGAATTTCGAGTAGAAAATCGTCAAGTGGATGAATTACTACTCGAAATCATAAGTCAACCGTTGAAATGAGATCATCGGTAAAATTTCTGGTCATTGATATGAATACATTGATACTTTTAATGGAATATTAAATCCAAGAGTTTACTTATGAGCGGGATGGGAGTTAATGAACTATGGTTTTAGATGCATATGGTATTTAGACAAACATTTGTATAACAACGTTTTTATGAAAAATGACATACACTACATGAGAAAAGGAGAAAGGTGTTGTGACACGTGTGCTATTAAATGACCACAGGTTTACACAAGCACGATCTCAGCTTGTTGTAGTGTGAGACCCAATGATACTTGATAGGTTCCAAATTATGTGCCCTCATGACGCCGACGATACCTTTACCGACAGAATAATTTTGTCGATAAATACCAGATTTTCAGTAGTGGAAGATGATATATAGATAGAAATGTTTTGACAGAAATGTACATTTTTTTTTCAAATACGAATCTAGCCCGAAGCGCAAATCTCGTTCACGTTTCTAGCAAACACGAACCTCATTCGCGGGTCGAAAATATCTACCATTCCATCCGAAAATCTTGTTCGCGAGTGGAAACACTATAAATTTCAGTGGACATGGACGGAGACGAAATAACGGAAGGAAGATAGTATACGTGTGTGTGGAGTTTCACCGTGGACATGAGGACTGCACATGGACATAGGGCTGATAATTCGTGTGTGTGTGCATGCTATCGTGTGTTTTAAGAGTTTTAATAGTACACGATAGGCCAACATGACACACACAAAAATGTAATTGTGTCATAGACACACCACACCACACGAAACGAAATTTATTGTATCAACACGACACGAACACGATAGC
The DNA here is from genome assembly GCA_946814005.1 of Chamaenerion angustifolium. NCBI lineage: Eukaryota > Viridiplantae > Streptophyta > Magnoliopsida > Myrtales > Onagraceae > Chamaenerion > Chamaenerion angustifolium. The sequence continues at coordinate 24,179,702 of OX328270.1, read as the reverse complement.
ACGAAATTATCGTGGTTAGTCGTAGCACGATAACACAATAAATAATCATAGTAACACGATAACACGTTTGAACGATAGCACATTAATACATTCGCACGATAACACGACCTAAAAAACCAAACCAACAATACAATATGTCAATATACATACTACTTATGGACAAAAACTTCAAGTTGCTTCAATATACATACTACTTATGGACATTAACTACAATATGTCACTTATTCTCCATCAAGCTCTTGTGGACAGAAACTTCAAGCTGCTCCAGGTATGGTTATCAATGTCCAAAACAAAATCAAGCATCACCATTAGGAGATCAACTGCTCCACGTTCAACATTGTGATGCATATTGATCAAAATGATGAAAATATTCATTTATTATGTGTCACCTCTTTCGGACTTGGCCAACTCAATCTTATATTGATATGGAAAGCTACAATCTGTCGAACTAGCTCCATCAAATCATGAATGATCAATAGGAGCCTCATCACTCTGAAAGTGGACAAACATTCATGATTGATGGGTTATGACTTTGGGCTTGAGTATTTTTACATTTGGTCCAAGAATATTAGGAATTAGATTTATAAGTCCAATTGTATTTAGGCGTCGCTCTTTCTATAGCTGATGGTGTAAGGGCGTCGCCCCATGAGGATGCGCCTTAAGTATAAGATACTCATAATAAGTGCGTGTCAGAACACCCGATGACTACCCTAGTCTAAATGCATGCCCGCCTACAGATTATCCTGACTGCTTTTAGCACGCCTATGATTAAAAATAAACTAAAAGAATAGTCTATAGTGGAAGAACCATTTTAAAAACAATTATTTCTAAAGTAACCATGGTTCGCTCGCTCGAGAAATAACACGGATTACCATAGTAGGATCTGACCTTACTATGGTCCAGGTATGGAATGTAATAAATACTCCTTCATTATCCTCATTCATGGAGAGATTTTTCTGATCCCATTCACCCATCATACATTTTTAAGTGCTCAGATCAAACTAACCTCTGTCTAACTTTGTCATCGGAGGGGAAACAATGGGAACACCCCGAGCTTTCCTTTTGTGCAGGTCCAAGGAGCGGATACAAGGAAGAGGATAAGAAGTTCCGGTTTATGTTATCCAACACATTGGCGCCGTCTGTGGGAATCCTTTGAACAAATTCAACCATGGTTCCCCTGCAACTCGAGCAAAGACTATTCGAGAAGTTAATGAAGAGGATTCGCTCCAAAACCTCCAACATCACCTGGGACAATCATCGTTCATACCAGTCCAAATGATCCATCCCGTCAACCTGTCCCGGAAGCACCTCCCGTCTCTGAAGAGCAAAGGCATGAGTCTGAGACGCCAAGACCAGTACAGTCTCGTATTGCCTCTTCTGCGGAAAGGGCGCCGCCTCGAGTGGAGGTAACTCCAGAAATTGTTTTGACACTGGTATTCATAGAATCCCTTGACGAGCTCTTAGATAGAAGACAACAAAGAGAAGTCGCTCAACATGGAAACGCTAACAGGATGGAAGAAGCCACCTCCTGGCCCTAGAATTTGCCAAGGGCCCAGCATCCAGTTCCTTTTCCTACGAGCGCTGCCATAATAGATACATGTCCCACAATGGTTCATCCTCCTGGCATAATGACCATGGAGGAAATCGAGGAGCTTATCACTCAAAAGATGAAGGAACAAAAAGGAAGAGCCATGCCACATCTGTGAGATAGGGTGCCACACCCATTTGCTCCAGAAATCTTGTCCGCCACAGTGCCACCCCATGTACAGACACCGCAGATTGATTACTATAGAGGAGAAGGCGACCCATTCGAACATATTCATAGGCATGAAGCCTCCTTACTGGGACGAACAAATGATGACAACCATTTTGCGCTCCTTTTTCCCACTAGCTTAGGAGGTGTCCCGTCTTATTGGTTTTTCAGTCTCCCTAAAGCCTCAGTAAAAGTACGGGGAGATCTGAAAGAAAAATTTATTGTACAATATATGGGAGGACGCCAACTCCTAAAAAGTGTGGAGACTCTGGCCCATTGAAAACAAAACAGTGATGAAAGCCTAGGTGACTTCTACACGAGGTTCAATAAGGAGCTAGCCGAGATTGATCAAGCAATCACAGAAAGAGAGACTATTTACGCCTTTGTAAGAGGTTTGGGACCAAGAGGCTCGACTTTGTACGATAGTTTAAGAATTATCACTGTCAATACAGTGAAAGAAATGGCGACGCGGGTCACGTCTTATATAGACTTGGAAATCGCCAAAGAAGGAGGGAAGGCGAACAAGAAATTATTTTAAAAAGATACTTCAGAAGGAAAAAGACCAAATCAACGTCCTTCAAAATCCGGACATGATGACAAGCGTCGCCAATTCATTCCTCGCTCACAACGAGAAATGTTTGAAAGTTTCACGCCTTTGAATAGAGAAATTTCAGTTGTTCTTGTGGAAATGGAAAAGAAGAATTTGGCGACGCCTCCACCACAGCGAAAAGTTGATGCAATCATGAGAAATAATCCCAACTAGTACCGTTGATACCATTGTTGCAAATGGCATCACACGGATGATTTCCATATCCTGAAAAAGGATACCGAAATGCTAATCCAACAAGGGCATTTACAAAATTTCGTCGCCCGACGTCAAAGGAGTAGAAGCCCAAGAAAGCTATTGCCTAGAAACAATCGATAAGAAGCTGGACCTAGTAGGCAGGAAGACCTTAATGTGATAAGTAGAAGTTTCACCTCCGGAGGAGAGACAAGCACCGCTAGGAAGGTTTACACCTCTCAAATTTTAGAAACTTCCAAAATAGGAAAACGACCCAGAGAAGAAGAGGAAGTGATCATCTCGTTCTCAGAGAAGTAGATGAGACATGTCACTTCTCCTCACAATGATGCCCTTGTAATTACAATGGGGATTGATAGGTTTAACGTGAAGAGAGTATTGGTAGATTCAGAAAGTTCGACATATATTTTGTTTTTGGATGCGCATAAGAGGATGAGACGAAAAGAAAGAGACTTGAAAAATGTCAATTTCCTGGTGATGGGATTCGCCTCACATACTACCTACCCCATAGGAGCTGTCATCCTTTTAGTGCATTTGGGTAAAGGGTGGAAATCATTGGATTTGGATGTCACCTTTATTGTAGTCGATGCCCCTGCATCATACAATTCCAAATTACGGAGTTCGACTCTAAATCCAAATAAAATGGTGCATTCCACATACCATCAGTTGCTTAAATTTGGGAACGCCTCTTGGTGTGGGAGTGGTGAAGGGAGATCAACCAACGACACGTAGTTGTTATGTCCAATAAATGCGACGTCAGATAAGAAAGAAAGAATTTTTAATGATTAAAACTGAGGAGGATCCTCGAAAAGAGAAGAGTTAACCTAAACCGGTTGAAGGATTAAAGAAGGTAGAGGTGGACGGTCCGGGAAAAGAAGTGTATATTGAAGCGTCGCTCAAAGAAGAAGATGCAGCTTTGTCAATGCTTTTGGTGGAGTTCAAAGAACTATTCGCATGGAAATCAAGCGACATGTCATGGATTAGCAAGGAGGTGATTTTCCATGAACTCAACCTCGAACCGAACGTCAAGCCCATTGCTCAGAAGCGACGCCCTATAGATGAAGAAACGACGATCGCTATCAGACAATAAGTTGGAAAATTGGTGAAAGCAAGATTCGTAAAGGAAATCAGGTTCCAAACCTGGGTAACAAATCATGTACTCGTGAAAAAGAGCAATGGAAAGTGGAGAATGTGTATCGATTTTCGTGATTTGACACTACAAGAATCTGTATCAACAACCACATAATTAATTTGTGATCAAGGATAAAAATTCATCTCCATATCGCCCACAAATGAATAGCGCGGTGGAAGCATCAATTAAAGGACTTGCATGATAAGCTTCCTTGGGCACTCATGACCTCAATACAGGCACCAACAAGGGCAACCTCATTCTTCCTTGTTTACGGGAGTGAAGCCGTGTTGCCAATTGAAGTAGAATCCCGTCAAGTAAGATCCTCCTCGAGGCAAAGATGGAAGAGACAGAGGGGACGAGACGCAGATACAAACGTTTGAACATCATGACGAAAGGCGACTCATCGCGCTGTGCCACGAGAAATTGTACCTGCAACGCATGACTCGTGCATTTAATAGGAAGATGCCCCCGAGAGAATTGCAAGTGGGTAATCTAGTACTCGAAAAATTCCTCTGAGTTAATCCAGAATCTCAAGGTAACTTTGTGCCTAAACATAAAAGGTTTTATGTCGTCGAAGAGATTTTCAGCGGAGGCGCCATGCCATCATTGACATGGACAACAAAAAACTCCTCAGTCCAAAAAACAAATATCTCGTAACCAGAAAGCGAGCCTCCAAAAATGAGAGAAATTCCCGCTAAATCGAAAACCTGAAAGGGTGGTTTAGGCAAAATTTAGGGAAGATGGGCATGATTAAAAATCCCCAAAAAGGTGGTCATGGCAAAAGGAAATGAATCAAATCCCCGCTAGGTTGAAAACCCAAAAGGGCGACCTATGCAAAAAAAATAAAAAATAAAAAAAGAACCGAGAGGTGCGGTAAAAAAAATACCATAGCAAAAGGTAAGAAAATCGAGAGATAAAATAAAAATAAAGTACTCAAAAGTGGACGACAGTGTTTCCCACAACAGCAATAAAGAGAAGCTGTGATCGACATTAATTTGATGTTGCCTCGACAACTTGCATGGATACACCTTGTGGACGTACCATAAATGACTTTAGGGAACTCCATTAAGAAGGACTCCAAAGTCGATTAATGAGAAAACATGTCGAGAAGTCCGCGCAAGTAGTCAAACATCTCGAGAAGGTTTTTTACCTCCAAAGTGAATTACAAGCTAATGAGCGGGGTCTTTAGGTGCTCAACCTCCACGAGTCATCATCAACAATCGGTACTTGTAGATTTCCAACTTCCGAGAGTTACAAACCGACGAACGAAGCGTTTAGGTGCTCAACTTCCGCAAGTCATCCACAACAATCAGAACCTGTAGTTATCCAACTTACGGCAGAGCGTACAGTCAATCCGTAAGTTCAAATTTAATATTTTTTTGCATCATTTGAATTGCAATTAAAATATCTACTCACTACGGGAGATGGTGCATATACATTGAGCCGTGAAAAATTAAATTAAATTGAGAATAACGGCTCAAATAACATTGAGTCGTTATTAAGTATTTTTTACGGCTCAATGTACTCAGTCGTTGCCTTTATTCACGGCTCAAATCCAAATGAGTCGTGATAATACCATTTTTTTATTTTGCCCATTTATCACGGCTCAAAACCAAATGAGTCGTGATAAATAGGCAAATTGTTTTTTTAAAAAAATATTAACACGACTCATTTGGGTTTGAGCCGTGACAAATGTGGAAAATTTTATACTTAATATAATTTTTCGCTATTTTTTACGGCTCAATTTATTGAGCCGTAAAAAATAAAACAAATTTTAAAAAATTTAACTTTCCCACCCAGTTTTCTCAACTTTCCCACTACCCAATGCTTCCCATGCCTCCCACGTTGAACCGCCCAATGCCCAATGCCACTGCTGCTAAGAGGAGGACCACCTTCTACATTTTTTTTCATCTGGTCGGAGACCACCTTCTACATTAATGTGGGTAACTCTTCAAGATTTCTTCATGTCTGATCAATTAACTAGTCAGGTAAGTCTTCGTTATGTATTCTAACTTTTGTTTATATATGCTATTTCTATTGTATTATAGATCGAGTTTAAACTCTAATGGAAATTAAACGTCTTGTTCTTCATTCAGGGGCAAGCCTTCCGAAGTCTAGAGTTTTCCATCTGCTACTACGGATGGGAAGATTTCATGAACAAGACGAACACGTGCAATTCAAACAGAGTCTACCAAAGCTTCTTCGTCTTTGCAGCAGTTGCCCCATTTTGGATACGATGTCTTCAGGTGATTAATCACTGTATTATTTGTACTTTGTGTTATACTGTTATAACATCTTATTTTTCATTGCATTAGATCCAATATGAGTTTGAAATATATATAATTGATTGATTTGTCTAATTTTGCAGTGTCTTCGAAAATTTTACGAAGAGAAGGACAAGATGCAAGGATACAATGCAATAAAATATTTCTCGATGGTAGTGGCAATTAGCCTTGTTACATTGTTCGATCTGAAGCGGCAGATTTATTGGCAGATCGTAACAACGATTATTTCGATATTCTCTACTATTATGGTTACGTATTGGGAAAATGATTTTTTTTAATCCATATTTTTCACGGCTCAAACCCAACTGAGCCGTGAAAAATAAAGGTTTAAAAAAAAAAATTATCGCGACTCAACTCAAAAGCGTCGCGATAATTATTTTCGCGTCTCTTTTGAGTTTTGGCCGACAATTATCACGGCTGAATTGAAATTGAGTCGTGATAATTGTCCTGATACTTAATGTTACGACTCAAATTCATTTGAACCGCAATAAATTAACGGCTGGATTTTCCAGCCGTTAAAAATACATTTTTTTGCCGGTATTGGACCCTCCTCCCGTAGTGACTTATTACAATTTTTATTTATTTATTTTTAATAAATATATAATTTTATTTTTAATTAAACATCGAATCGTAAAAGAAATATAATAAAACCCATAGTTATCATAATCGGATTGGACCGGCGGTCCGACCGGAAATCGGCCCCCTGTCTGGTTTGGTTAAGTTAAAATACCGTTTTACAAATGAACAGTGTTTGAACCGGACGGTTTTGAAAAATCGGTCGGTTTCCAGTTCACTTTTTAGCTGTTTTTTTTAAAGGTGGAAGTAAATAAAACGTATTTTGTTTTTTTAGTGAAAATTTAAATAGACTTGGTTCTAAAATATTTTTAAAAAAAAGGAAAAAACTATTTTTTCTATTCTACTTGACGTCCAAATTACCTTAAAAAAAAATTCAACTTTTTTTTCAAATTTGCATCCTATAGTATATTTTATGTTGCAAAAGAATCTAAAACGACACACATAATATGAATAAATCAAGAAAAAAATAAGTAGATGAAAGAGAAGAATTATAAAAACTTTTAAAAAGTGATAACATTTGGAAAAGTATAATATTAAAGATAAATGATTAAAATACCTATCAAACAAATATTAAAAAAATGTTTGTCGGTTTTAATTTACAAGACTAAAAGTACGGAACTATTAGAGAAATTGAAAATAAGGTTAGAAACAAACATAATATGATACAAAAAAAACTATACAAAACTATATATATAGTTTTTTTAGGGTTAATTACCTCAACCGTTACTTATGTTTGACAATGTGACTGAACCGTTCAAACTTGAGCTCAACCGTTACTTAAGTTGACACATGTGACTGAACCGTTACTATCACTTAACTGCCGTTATTTCTTCCAGTTAAGTAGTGACATGTGTTTTTCACGTGATTAACTTGTAATTTGAAGTTCCTAAACTACGCTTAACACAACTTTGTCTACTTAAGAGAGGTTGTTCTTAGGTCTGGAGAAAAGCTGGAACAGAATTTTGTCTCGCAAGGTTATCGCCATCGCCGCCAGCGAAGCTCACACGCTCGGAATTTTGAAACCGTTCTCACAGTGAAGGTAAGCCCCCTTCTTTCATCTTGATTTCTTCTTTGATCTTGATTCTATCGTTTGAAAACCCTAAATCTTGATTTCTTCTTTGATTGGTCGATCTTTTTTCACATGAGATACTTCGTGCTCGAGTCGCGGATGCTGGCTTATTACAAGAAAAAGCCTCAGAATAATCAGGTTCCACTCAGTCTCTCATTTTTGAATCGTGAATAGTAACTGGTTGCCGTTGGCGATTGATACTGTATACACTTCTCTGCAGAATATCGTTCCTCTTTGCATGATAACTTGCAGATCTTTTTTACTTGATGATTGTGCTACTTTGTTCGTTGCTAATCCTGTTAGAATTTAGCAGACTACTGATTCTTTTTCCCTCTCTTTGCTATGTAAGGTTCCAGTCAAGAGCTTGGTAATTGAAGGCAGTTGTAGAGTGGAAGATCGTGGTTTGAAGTCTCACCACGGAAATGTAAGTGGTTATAGAATGGTTGTTCTCCATCTATTCTAGAGTTCAATTCATGCCCAGAGTACCTGAATCCTATAGTCTGCTACATGACCTTTAGTCCTTTACTGATATGTTTGTGTCTTGCTTCTGTTTTCTTTGTATTTTTGTATACAGATGATTTATGTTCTTTGTATATACAACAAGATGATTTAAGATGCTTTCACTTCCTGGTCTAACCAGTATTATACTATTAATTGTTAATTGCATGAGATAAACATGGTTTGATGTAGAAGTTGGATGATCAAGCTTGATTGTGTTCCTTATGTTGAATAGTTTGTGACATTTGTATTTGTGGTGGTAGTGGATTCATACAATTATGGATTCATAACTTGATTCAAGAAAAGGGCCATTTAATTGTGGAGTCATTTTCTGGAAACATGCATAGTTTGGCAGAAACATGCCGATGAAGCAACCGTAAAATACTTACTTTTTTCCTGGTCTTAAGTTAGGGGTTTTGGTCTTAATCTGTGTTGGTATTTATGATTCTAGAGTTTGATGGGCCATGCTGTTGGGTCAGAAATTTTGTTAAGACTTAAGACTATTTAACTTGCTTTGTTGAACCTGATTTCTGACACCCATTTTGTACTTTAGTTTAAGGTAACAGTCATTATAGTTATGCTAGTTTTTTAAGTGCTCCCCAATGATATTTGATTTTGAAAATACGATTTTACTTATGGACGATTCTGTGTTCAGTTTCGAAGGAAACTCCAATCAGTGGTTGTGGATGGACATGATATTATCTCGACAGCAGAGGCTGCAAGAATGAAGTCATTAGCGAGACTTGAGGGTAAGGACGCAGCAGCAAAAGCAGCTGCGAAAAGAGAAGAAGAACGAGTTGCAGAGTTGAAGAAGATGAGAGGAGAGAGATGGTTACCTTGCATTGCCAAAGAGAAGAGACACAACGTAAACACTAGAACATAGCATGTTGCAGAAATATTTGGAGAAATACCAAACTTTTTAGCTGAAATAGAGCTGTTTTTTTAAGATTGTTCTGTCTGGTCTAATACAGACGCGTATAATTTATTAACGATAAAGTATACTTTGATTGAGTGATAGTGAGAAAATAAATTCGTTTGATGCTACTTGATGTTTATTTAACTGGATTTTCATCAAACAGAATCAGATATTAAGAAGAAAATAAAATGAAATGGTTGCAAATGTGGTGAATTATGTTTGTGGAGAAGTTGTTAAATGATGTTTTATCTTCTTCTAAATGTTATTAAACGGTTACTTTAGTTTGGACATTTTGTTACCTAACCGTTACTACTTCATAATCCATAAACATAAAAGGGGGGTAGAATCGTCTTTAAATTAGGTCACGTGACTTGCACGTGACACTTTGACGGTCAGATTTGACGGAAAGTTCACGGAGTAACCTTTCAGTCACATCTTCAAACTTAAGTAACGTTTCAGCTACACAAAAAAATATGAGTAACTTTTTAATCACATGGGCCAAACATAAGTAACGGTTGAAGTAATTAACATTTTTTTATGTTAGTATATCATGTATTTTTTCATCACTTTTATATGATTTTCTTAATTTTCTAGGTTCACTACTAGGTTTAAACCTATTGTCATTGTGTTTGATTTTGACACTATTGTGTATTGTGTTTGAGAATTGAGAGTAATGTGTGTGTGAAATTGAAATTATATAGTTTGTGTGTGTGTGAGACTATGTAGTTTGAGGTAATTATGTTTGTGTTTGAGACTATATATGTATTTTAAGTTTTCAGATTTTTTTTGTTTCCTGAAAAGCGAACGGCACACTAAACCAGATTGGACCGAACGAACCGTAAACCGACCCCTTGCCGGTTCGATGACCGGACCGGTTATGATAACTATTGTAGAACCCCATATTTATTAAATGGCCGTTATTTGTCTGATACATGACAAGTCTCCACATTTATTAAATGAACATTATTTTTCTGACATGACAAGTCCCCACATGGAGAAGACTGAAGACCGCAATCTATCTCGAGTGGGGGAGGAAGGAAGACAGCGGGTGGATGAATATTAAATGCGAACCTTCGATCACGGGTGGATGAATATTGAGTTTGACGTGTGGTAATTTTTCTGGAATATACCGTAAATGAAATTCGGAGTTTTTTTAAAAAATATACATGTCAGATTTTTTATTTAAAAAAGTAAGTATACAGATTTTTTTTTTAGAAAAATGGGTATACGCGCACCCGAGGTCGCGCCTTTTGGACATAGGCGCACCCTGGGGTGCGCCTGTTCCATGTTTTTTTTTTAAAATTTTTTTTTTACGAATATGATGGCTCGATGTTTAATTAAAAATAAAATTATGTATCTATTAATAAAAATTTAAAAAAATTATAGTAAGTAGATATTTTAATTGCGATTCAAATGATGCAAAAAATATTAAATTTGGATTTACCGATTGACTGTACGGCATGCCGTAAGTTGAGATATGAAAATTGTACTTAAAAAATTATAACTCGGACCATGTAAGTCCAAACTCAACACGGTTAACGTCATTTAAGTCGTAAATCAATTATCTATGTAGGATAATATTTTTGATTAAAAATACAGTGATTTTGTAACCTAACATCGTTTACACCCAAATTTGACCGAAATAAGTAAATGCGTTAGGTGAGAAATTTAATTATATACTTACTCAAAAAAATCAAAAATATTACGGTGCATAGATAATTTAATTACGAATTAAATGACGCTAACTATGCGTTAATTTTTTACTTTTAGACTGACTGTATAATACGGTACGTAAAAAACTCTACATACGATACAAAAACTTCCAAATAGTATTTTGCATAGTAAAGTTACTGTTTAAACAGTGAAATTCACTGTGAAATTCGCGCTTCAAACTAAATTCGTATTTAATAAAAAAAAAAAAAAAAAAAAGACATTTCCGTATATATTTACTAAAAGAGACTATAATGGTCAAAAAATCAAGACATATGGAGTCTTCATATATGCACAAATACATTAAATGAAGGGGCGGCTACGTTGCACGCATTATGTATTTGAATTTGAATATTGTAGGTCATAGAAATAATAATTAAGAACAATTGTAAATATATATAAAAAATAATTATCAAAACAGATTGATAAAAAATAACATGAGAACTAATAATTAAATTATATAAGTGTACATGTATATATAGTTATTACGATTTACATAGTTATAACACATAATTGTAGCTATAAATAAAGTTTTTTTTTGGTCAAATGATATAAATAAAGTTTACAAAAACGTAATGAGATAAGCAAATAAACAAATATTGAGATATGATTAAGAATATACTAAATATCTTCACTTAATTTTTTTTTTTTTTAAATCTTAGTTAAATTGTATAAGAATGCAAATATATATAATTCTTAAAATGAGACAAACATGTTAACTTAGATGCATTAGGAATATAATAGGAAGTTTTTTAAAAAGTAGGTACTGTTCCAAAAGAATTTGAAAAAGTAAGTATACTGAAAAAATATTTAGCAAAATGTATATAAGCGCTACTGGGGTTAGCGTTTTTTACAACGTGCGCTACTTTGAGTAGCGTTTTTCATAGAGTTTTTAATTGACAGTTTTAAGGAGTTTTTTAAAAAAGTAAGCACTATATCAAAACATTTTGAAAAAGTAAGTATACTGAAAAAATATTTAGCAAAATGTATATAAGCGCTACTGGGGTTAGTGTTTTTTACAACGTGCGCTACTTTGAGTAGCGTTTTTCACAAAACGCCACTAGGGGTAGCGTTTTTCACAAAACACTAAAAAACGCTACATCCAGTAAAACACTAAAAAACGCTACCTACAGTAGCGCTTATATACATTTTGCTAAATATTTTTTCAGTATACTTACTTTTTTAAATATTTTTTGCATAGTAGTTACTTTTTAAAAAACTTTATATAATAGCATAAAGGTAGCTAATTAGTTCTTTAGTTTTATATTTATAATATAAATTAATTAATTAAAGAACCTGATGCATTATATTGAATACTATATATAATCTTCTTTGAGTTATGTATCACTTTTTTTTATTATTATATAGAAATATATCACACGTCTGTAATTAATAATATTTACTATTGCACCAAATTCAATAACCTTAGCTAAATATATATAATCTACTACATGTTTTTTTTTGTGCCAATATATATAATTTTTTAAAAAAGTAGGCACTATATCAAAACATTTTGAGAAAGTAAGTATACTGAAAAAATATTTAGCAAACTGTATATAAGCGCTACTGGGGGTAGCGTTTTTTACAACGTGCGCTATTTTGAGTAGCGTTTTTCACAAAACGCCACTTGGGGTAGCGTTTTTATGAATTTCGCTACCCCTAGTGGCAGGAACGAAGCTAGGATTTATAATGAGTGGGGGCAAGATATTAAAAAAAAAATCCTTAAATTATATATAAATGATTTTAATATTAATGTATTATGATAAATTATTTAGTACAAAGAAGTTTTATAATTGTTCTCGTTGAATTTTTTATACTTTTGCTTCAATAACTTTTAATTTATTTTGTGGCTTGAATGTTCTTCGTAGTATATTTTCCTTGGTCATTAGTCATTTCCTTGGTCATTAGTCATTACAAGGCTAAGTTTATATAATAAACTAATTAATCTTTGCAGAAAAATGGTGATAATAATATTAATAATAAATTTATAATAGTGTAGGGTTCGTTCTTGTTGATGATTATCATCATTTAATAATTGTGCATAGGATTGGCTCAGTTGTTGTAGAAAATTAAATATTTTACGTGATAATATTCATATAAAAAGTTGAAGATAACCCCTAATTATATTCCGAGAAGATATGCAGTTGATCAATTTACAGAAGTTAATTGTATTTTAATATGTCAAGTCAGTACAATTTAATATTTTATTGTATACGCGTCCATCAATAAATAGACACGTGAAAATGTTAGGAATAAATAAATATGTACTTCCATTTTGCATTAATTTTGTCCAATTTTCTGTGCGACATCGAATTTTATTTTTTAATGGGCTATTCTAATTAATTGAACAATTTTCAGCCAACAAAGGTAACCCTTCTTCTTCCTCACTTCCCCTGCACTTCCATCCATTCTCCAACTTCTTCTCGACGAAGCTGTTTAGGTCCGGGGGGTGGGGGCAATTGTCATTACATAGAAGGCATACACTACTACTGCTATCAAATGTAAGGGGGGGGGGGGGGGGGCAATTGCCTCCCCTGGACCCTGAATAGCTTCGTCCCTGCTTAGTGGCGTTTTTTTTAACGTTTTTTAGTGATTCAATGTTTAATTAAAAATAAAATTATGTATTTATTAATTTTTTTTTTTTTAAAATTATAGTAAGTAGATATTTTTAATTGCGATTCAAATGATGCAAAAAAAATATTAAATTTGGACTTACGGATTGATTGTAGGCTCTGCCATAAGTTGAGATATGAAAATTTGACTTAAACAAATATAACTAATAGTCTCATACCCTATAAGTCCAAACTGACCACGGTGAACGTCATTTATGTCGTAATTCAATTATATACCTAGGATAAATTGTTTGATTAGAAATACAGTGATTTTGTAACCTAACTTCGCTTGTCTTAAAATTTGACCGAAATAATTAAATGCATTAGATGAGCATTTTAATTATATACCTACTCAAAAAAATTAAAGTGAGTAGATATTTTAATTACGAATTAAATGACGCTAACTAGACGTTAATATTTTACTTTAGACTGACCGTATAATACGATACGTAATTTACTTCGTATTATACGATCAGTCTAAACGTAAAAAATTAATGTCTAGTTAGCGTCATTTAATTCGTAATTAAATTATATACGCACTTTTTTTTTTTGAGTAAGTACATAATTTAATTTTTCACCTAATGCATTTAATTATTTCAGTCAAATTTTAAGACAAGCGATGTTAGGTTACAAAATCACTATATTTTTAATCCTAGGTAGATAATTGAATTACGACATAAATGACGTTCACCGTGGTCAGTTTGGACTTACAGGGTATGAGTTATATTGTTTTAAGTTAAATTTTCATATCTCAACTTACGGCAGAGCCTACAGTCAATCCGTAAGTCCAAATTTAATTTTTTTTTTTGCATAATTTGAATCACAATTAAAATATCTACTTACTATAATTTTTATTTTTTTAAATAAATACATAATTTTTTTTAATTAAACATCGAATCGTCAAAAAAACGTAAAAAAAAAACAAAAATAAAAACGACACTAGGGGTAGCGAAATTCATAAAAACGCTACTTGGAGTAGCGTTTTTCATAAAACGCTACCCCTAGTGGCGTTTTGTGAAAAACACTAAAAAACGCTACCTCTAGTAGCGCTTATATACATTTTGCTAAATATTTTTCAGTATACTTACCTTTTTAAATATTTTTTGCACTATGATTACTTTTAAAAAAACTTCCAATATATAATCTAATGATGACAATAATTAACCCTACATACTGATTTTTTTCAAAAAGTGTTTATTTTAGATTTGTTTTTTGAAAAACTAGATACCGTCCGAAAATATTTGAAAAAGTGTGTATCTGCGCTACTGAAGGTAGCGAAAATCAATTTTCGCTACTGGTACTAGCGATTTTTGGATTTTCGCTACTGTAGGTTGCGAAAAACAAAAATTGCTACCTACAGTAGCGAAAATCCAAAAATCGCTACTACCAGTAGCGTTTTTCGATGGACTTTGCGTTGCTTCATCTCAGTATTCATAGGTCCAAGCCTGCAACATAAATTATTAAAGAAAGTCTGTCGGGCAAAAGAGTGTCACTGCTACAATTTCAATTGGTTCTCTAAAAATGTGGAGTTTAGATACTAACATGGTACAGCAACCAAGGTCTTTCAAGCGAACTGATGCTTGTTCATTTTCTAGGCTAGTCTCACCAAATTCCTCAAGTAAACAAGAAAGGAAGTCTTGGGGTCTAGGGGTCTTGGGGAGCATTTTTGAAGCCTTGGGGTCTAGGCTTGTTCATGAACTGGTTCGACCCCGAACCAGTTCAGAACTGAACTCTTTTAGTTTGTGAAAAAACATTATTTTTTTCTTTCTAGCAGGGCGCAGGGCTAAGGATGTAGGCTTAAGACTCAGGGATAAATTTGTACTTTTTTGAGATTCGACCAATTTTGTACTTTTTTGAATTACTCCTCAATCGGAACTGTATTTTCGATGAAATAAGTTTTGTTTTCTTGCGTACTCGATCAAATATATATTATAAACACTCTCACTCAAAATATAAGATCAAATGTTTGCATTTATCACTTGTATATAAGAAGTTAAACACTTTTTTCCTAGGCAAATATTAACTGTCCTAAATTTTTCAACTTGTTCTGAACAACATCCCTGAGGTAAAACATTGAAACAAAGCTGTTTATTAGGTTATCTTAATTAAAACTTTCATAACCAGAAAATCATTGTGTGGGCATATTATTGGACCGAAACTTTCTTAAATTTCTGAAAATCGCTACTACAGTAGCGATTTTTCAAAAATGCTACTGTCAATAGCGATTTTTGAAAATCGCTACTGTCAATGGCGATTTTGAAAAATCGCTACTGTCAATGGCGATTTTGAAAAATCGCTACTGTCAATGGCGATTTTGAAAAATCGCTACTTACAGTAGTGTTTTTAAGAAAATCGTTAATACCCTACCTGCGCAGATGCACATTTTGCTAAATATTTTTTTAAAATATATACTTTTTCAATTTTTTTTCTAAAATAAACACTTTTTGAAAAAACAATCCTACATGCTACATAGAATCTTGTTTCCAATAGGAATGGACAAAGGATGCCTACGTCCCTGCTGACGTCACCTAGTCCCAACAAATGACTTGGGTCCGTGTGACGGTCTAGAACCACATGACAGGACCTACATGTCGGAAAGAGGCACGTATTTTGATAGTTGATTACAATCTATCGGTATCGAACCGTCTCTGTCTATCTACCTACTTTATTTTTTCTTTATCCTTTCTCCTTTATATTGGATCACATAAACCTAATATTCATTTCAGTATTCGCTCCTTTAACTTGCACAAAAGAAAAGTTCGAGTTGTTCCCGTTGTTTCTGCTCTGATGACAAAGTTAGTCGGAAGTTCGTTTAATTTTAGTACTTAGAATGTATAATATTTGAGAAATCAGGAAACATTACCTCTGAAGTGAGGATGAATGAAGTATTTATAACCTTCCATAAATAAACCATAATAAAGTCAGATCCTACAATTGTAATCAGAATATTCTCTCGGGCGAGCTAACCATGGTCACTTTAATAATATTCGTTTATAGAAGTCATTCCACTATAGACTGTTGTTTAGTTTTGTTTAATCATAGGCGTGTTAAAAGTAGCCGGCCTAATCCGTAGGCGTGCAGGCGCACCAACTGAGGTAGTCAGTGGATATTCTGGCACACACCTATTCTGAGTACTTTGCGTCTTTGGCGCATCCTTATAAGACGACGCCTTATAACTATATCAGTCAAGGGTGACGCCTAAATATAATTGGGTTGCCAAATCCAGTCCCGAATGTTATTGGGCCATGTGTAAAAATAGTCAAGTCTGATGTTCATAACTCATCATTTGTCCCCGAAGCCTAAAATGAGCGACGCTCATTTGAGAATTATAATCTTTTTCAAAAGTCGCTTCTCCCTTCACTGATAATTCATCTTTTATCAAGCGACGACATTTATTAATTCTTATAACTCATCTGTCAAAAGTCATTCTTCCAGAGGCGTCGCCCAAATCGCAGCAGTAATCGTAACCAATCCGCATCTCCACGTGTCTTTCATGCATGATTTTTCTTTGTACCGTCATTATTACAAATTTGAATTTCAAATTCAAATTTTTAGGCGGGATCTTCTAGAAATTTCGGGAACTGAAAAGACTCTTTTTTTAAGGGTAAAATCATAATTTCATACCTATGTAACCGTTTGGCTCTTCGTTTTAAGGGGTAAAATCGTAATTTCCCTTATCTATGCAACTGTTCGACTACCCTAGGGGTTCTATAAATACCCCTACCTTCCTTCATTTACCACTTTTACTTATCTTCCCAATTTTCGGAGCTTTCTATCTCTAAAAGCGTCTGCATTCTCTCTAGAATTTCGGCCAAACTCCGATCGTCATTCATCATTGCTCGGTGTTTTCCCCTTTCTCTTAACGTCCATCATCTTCGCGCCATTCGTTCCTATAGAAGAATGGCTTCCGACTCTGACGTTGGTAATCACATCTTTCTCCCTACACCTTTTCTTGAGCTTAAACCAAATACTCTTTCTGTTTATGTTTTCGAAAAATCAGTGTCTGAGGCTGGTATGAGCAACGCTTATGCCCCCAGGTATCCCATCCCTGATGATGCGGATCCTGAGAACCCTCACCCAATATGTCAGCCTAAAGAAGGCGAGGAAATCATATTCCCGCTTCAAATTGATGTGGGGCTACGATTTCCTTATTGTCATTCTTTAGTCGAATTGTGTCGCCATTATTGAATTTCTCCCACCCAACTTTCTCCAAATGCACTTCGCACTTGGGTGAGCTTCTGAATTCTATGCTTCCGCCGTGGATGGGCCTATTCTTTAAACGTTTTCCATTGTTTTTATCGCCTGGACGGAAATCGTCTAGGCGTACGCCTTTTTACCACTCAGGCGGTTCTTCCTTTCAAGGGCTGGACATGGGATTCCACTCGCCCATTAGTTACAGGTTTCCGTAGAAGAAACTCGAACTGGAAAAACGCCTATTTCGTTTTCCAAGGAGGCGTCCCCTGGTGTCTAGCGTCGTCGAAGGCGAACAAACATCTCTGCCCCAACGTCGAGGAATTGTCCTCGACAGATATGGATGTTTTGGCGTCAATCTACTTGGACCATAAGGCGGGGCGCACCCAGATAATCTCCAAAGAGACCAGTGAATCTGATTTAGAGCAAGTTGGCGTGTCCCTTGTAGAGCGTCACCTTCTGCCCTTAACTCTAGTAAATAATTTATTCTTATATTTTTTGCAGACAAGGATTTTGCTATCTTGTCTCAGTTATTAGAGCCTCCATAGAAAAAGGCGCCGAATGAGAAGAAGAAAGCAAAGGAGGTCAAAGGCCATGCTCCTGAGGGCTCTAGGAAACGCAAGAGTCACCACTCCTCAAAGGGGAAAACGAAGGCGAAACCTATGGAGGAGTCGATTGACCCTCTTAAGACTCCATCTGAACTTTTCAGCGACACTACAAATGAAGCCGTCGCAACTTTCAAAGGTGCGATTTCTAAATTCTTTTGGATTAGTAACAGTGTCATTAATAATAGGAATACGTTTTTATTCACTAAAAAGTGGAATCTCCCTATCTTGGGCCTATGGCGGCATCATGTGGACCTACACCGAATATCATAATGGCGTCCTAAATAAGGGATCATTTGACCCTTCCTTTGATCCGACAGGAGCGACCTCTGCCGAAGCCTCAAAATCCAAGACACCAACTCCCACCCGAACTCCTGCTACCCGGTCCCAGGATGTGATCTTGGTGGACACACTCCCTGATCTTGATGACGTTCTACCTTATCCTTCTAGAATGGCGCATAATACTCCTCCGGCGTTGGCGCGCACCTGATATGAATACCCTCCTCCTTACACAGGTAATCACTTTGACCTGAGGTGAGACCTTCTAGAGAATGCACGCGCCCCCAACCCCCATGGAAGCCTTGGGCCAAACTAAGGGAAGTTCCCTTAGTAGCTGGGAACTCCAGCCAAGACCCTGACCTGGGTCTTTATTTACTTTATGTCGCATGCCGCCCAGCCGATAGGGGGCCTTTTAAGTCTGGATCGAGAAGCTATAGAGGGATTGGTTCGTTAGTCCCTCTCTTTGATGATGAGCCAAGTATAC
This sequence comes from Chamaenerion angustifolium, assembly GCA_946814005.1. NCBI lineage: Eukaryota > Viridiplantae > Streptophyta > Magnoliopsida > Myrtales > Onagraceae > Chamaenerion > Chamaenerion angustifolium. The sequence continues at coordinate 24,160,793 of OX328270.1, read as the reverse complement.
GCCTTTTCCTTCTTTCTTTCCTTATGAATTTGTATACTTGAATTTTTTCTAAATTTTTGAAGTTGAAATCCTTCAGATTATTCCTACTCAGCTGAAGATTGGTGCCACCATCTTGGGTTTGGCGGAGTAGAGGGAACGCAATATCTCCACCATCCGCCAAGCCGAGGTTGCAGAGTTCGAGCTGGAACGAACCCGCCTTCGCCTCACCATTTCAGAGGCGGCGCAAAAGGAATTGGAGTTTGAACTTGTTCAAAAGGAACAACTTGCTGCCAACCTAAGGGAGGCACATAAAAGAGAAACCGCCCTATCTGTAACCTTACTAAAGCTCCAAAGGGAGAATGCTCAACTAAAAAGAGAGGCATCAACTTCCCAAAATGGAAAAAGAGGCTAAGAAATAGGCGGAGCAGGCAAAGAATGAGGTTGAGCTAGCGTTGAAGGAGGCGATGCAAACAACGAAGGAAGCTGATCTCTTAAAAACCGAAATTCCTACACGATTGGAGGAGAGCGCCTCAAAAGCAGTAGAGACCTTCCGCACCAGCAAAGAGTTTGCACAAGCTGCCGCGGAATGGAATCCTACGGGAGTGGTTACCATCTTCAAGAAAGCGGCCAAAGATATTCACAAGGTGGACGCCAACATCCCTCTGGACAAGTTGAACTTCCTTATGGGCTACCTTGCTGTTAATCATAGGGAGGAGGCTGAAGTGGCGAAGGATGATGAAAAGGAGGAATTTGAAAATGAGAGTGTTTCCTCTGAGCGATCCGCTCTGGTTCAGGAGACACCCCTTAACCCAGAACCTCCTGTGCCAACTCATGAAGTAACATCTACAATCGACGCTCCTTCAAGCGATCCGCCTATGTTGCCTTCCCCTCCAAAGGAACCGCTACCACTATCTTCATGAAGATTTCCTTTAGCATTTATCTTGTTATGCTTTTCATTCCTTAGTCTTTTTTCGATTTGTAAAGAGTGATTGCAACGCATTTATCAATCGTATCTTTGGTATTTAATTTTGCATTCGCTATTTATTATGTTATAATCCAATGCTTCGCCTTTATCATCCTCGTCGCTTTTATTTGAATCTTTCCAACCTAGCCTTATTTTGACTAAGTATGGATATCATACTCCTCGATCATAATCATAAACAAACAAGCCAGCATAAATATTTGAATAAACACCATCGCCTAAACAAACTTTAAACATATTACTCAATTAATCAAACTTAAGCATTCACCAATAAGTATTGATTGATAATTCGCCTCACATAAACAACTTAAGCATTCACCAATAAGAATTCGCCAATAAGTATTTATTTGCAATTCTTTCAATTACAACACCTTCAACATTACATAATTCTGATACATATGCATGCGCCTTACGCCATCTTTCAAGCATAAAAGTTTTTCAAATGCTCTCCATTAAAAGTGTTCATCAATACTTTCCCTTTTTGATCTTCTAAGACATACGTATTTGGGTGAGGAATGGCGACGACCTTGTAAGGTCCTTCCCATTTTGGAGACAATTTATTTATTCTATCTTGATGTGAGAATTCATGTCTTCTCCATACCCTCTCCCCCACGAAAAATTGGCGAGAAGATACTCGCCTATTATAGTATCTTGTCGTAGCTAAACGCATCCGCCCTATAATTGTTTCAGAGGTCCATCTCGTTTCATCAATCATATCAAATTCAAGACGCCTTTGGTCATCGCTATTCAAGGAGTCATAATACTTCACTCTATGGGACTCGACTGCTATCTCTGTTGGAGCCACAACCTCATAACCATACACAAATCCAAAAGGTGTTTCCCCAATCGCCTTCTTTAGAGTTGTTCGCAACACCCATAAAACATTTTCCAATTCTTCAGTCCATTTTCCTCCCAAAGCGTTAAGTCTTTTCTTTAGACCATTCAATACTGTTTTATTCGCCGCCTCCACTTGTCCATTGGCCTGCGCATGTTTGACTGAAGCATGCCTATGGTCAATTTTCAACTCTTCACAAAACCATTTCAATTCTTTTTCGGCGAATTGTGGACCATTGTCACTGACTAGAACACTTGGGATTCCATATTGAGAAACAATTTTTGACTTAAGGAATTTGATGACATGAAACTCAGTAGTAAATGTCAACGCCTTTGCTTCAATTCATTTCGAAAAATAGTCGACCGCCACTATGATTTAAGTGTGTTGCTTAGACCTTGGTAAATGACCTACCAAATCGATTCCCCATTGAGAAAATGGCCACGCCACACTTATACTAGTAAGATTTGCTGGGGGATGCACTATTTTTGAACTATACTTCTGACATGACTCACATTTCATAACCAAAGTCGTTGTCTCTTGGTTCATTGTAGGCCAATAATATCCTTGGTTCAAGACTTTTCTCACAATTGATCTCGCTCCTTCATGACAAGTTGCATATCCTTCATGTACCTTTCTCAAAATGGTAGTCGTTTCTGGATGAGCGATGCATCTAAGATAGGGTGTAGAAAAACCCTTCTTATAAAGCAGTTCATCAATTATTCTAAAGCTAGGAGTTAATCAAACAATCTTCTTTGCATTGACATCATACTGAGGAAGCTCTCCTGACTCTAAATATGCTCGAATAGGCGTCACCCAATCAACTGCTATGTTAATATTCACGCACATCATATTCGTATCCCCATGATTGGTTTCTATGAAATGCACTTGTATGGGCATCGCCTGCCAAGCATATTTGCTTAAGGCATCTGCGTCATGATTCGCTTCTCGTGGGATAGCTTCAATCTGAAATCGTTTGAACCCTTCTACCAATGTCATAGCATCTTTCCAGTACAACTTCATTTTTTCACCCTTCGCCACATACTTGCCTTTAATTTGGTTTACTACCAATTGTGAATCGCAAAGAAGTAACACCTAAACCTTTAGCCAATCGTAAACCATTAACGAACGATTCATATTCCGCCTCATTATTGGTCGCCTTAAAGGTGAGCACCAGAGCGTATCGCAACGGTGTACAACCATCAGGTGGGGTCAGAACTAATCCTGCCCCCGAGCCTTGAACTGATGAAGAACCATCTGTATGAAGTATCCAAGGATTTCTTCTTTTTCCTTTTCTTTAGGCGTTGCTAGCTGGGGACATGTGGATTCTACAATGAAATCCTCCAAGGCCTGTCCTTTGATTGCACTCCTAGGAGCAAACTTAATTCGTAACTCGCTCAATTCAATGACCCATTTGACCATCCTCCCCGAGGCGCCTGGCTTTTGCAAGAAGTGTTTTAACGGTTGGTTTGTTAAAAAGTAATTTCATGCTCATGAAAATATGGGCATAGCTTCCTAGCAGATACTACCAACGCATAAAATACTTCTCAACCTCCATTTCAGATTTGGCGAGTACTTTGGATACATAATACACTGGAACTTGGTCCCTGCCTACTTCATTTACCAACATCGAACTTACAGCATTTGGAGTGATACTTAATATTAAAGACAGTGTGTCGCCTTTGGATGTTTTCACCAGTGGTGGGAGAGTCTTGAGATGTTTCTTCAGGTCTTGAAAAGTCGTCTCGCATTAAGAAGTCCATTCAAACTTCTTGTTGGCTCTCAATACCTGAAAGAAAGGCAGCGATTTGTCCCCTGCCTTTGCTAAGAAATGACTTAGTGTCGCTAACCTTCCATTCAAACTCTGCACTTCTTTGTGGCAGGTGGGGCTCCTCATGGCTTCAATCACTTCCAACTACTCAGGATTGACTTCTATCCCTCTCTGGATGACCATATATCCCAGGAACTTGCCTGACTGAACGCTCAAAGCACATTTTGCTGGTTTTAGACGCACTTGATGAAGGCGCATCCTTTCAAAGGTTTTCCTCAGTTCTTCAACATGATCAGCACTCTTTATCGACTTTACCAACATGTCATACACATATGCTTCCATGGTGACGCCTATCATTCTAGAAAAAAAAGTTGGTTTACCATCCTTTGGTAAGTAGCCCCTGCATTTATCAAATCAAAAGGCATCACCGTATAGTGATTGAAATCACTATCATCATAAAAGGTTGTATGTTGAATGTCGTTATCAACCATACATATCTGGTTGTAACCAGAATACACATCCATGAAGCTAAGGAGTTCATGGCCTGAAGTGGCGTCGACCAATTGATTTATCCTTGGCAAATGATATGAACTTTTGGACACGCCTTATTCAAATCACAATAATCAATACACATCCTCCACTTCCCATTATTATTCTTCACTAGTACGAGCTTTGCTACCCAGGTTTGAAACCTGATTTCCTTCACAAATCTCGCCTCCACCAACTTCCCAACTTTTTGTCTAATAGCGATCGTCTTTTCTTCACCTATATGGCGTCACTTTTGTGCAATGGGCCTAACATTTCGGTCCAGGTTGAGGTCATGAGAGATCACCTCCTTTCTAATGCCTGACATGTCCCTTGGTTTCCATGCGAACAATTCTTTGAACTCTATCAAAAACATTGATAAGGTAGCAACTTCTTCTTCTTGAAGTGATGCTCCTATTTGTACTTCTTTTGCTGAACCATCCACCTCCACCTTTTTCAATTCTTCAACCGGATGGGGCCGACTCTTCTCTTCCATAGGATCCTGCTCAGTTTGAATCATCAAAGATTCTTTCTTTCTTATGTGACGTCGCATTTCTTGGACATAGCAACTACGCGTCGGTGGTTGATCCCCCTTAACCACTCCTACACAGTAAGGCGTTGGGAATTTAAGTAGCTGGTGATATGTGGAATGCACCATTTTGTTTGGATTTAGAGTCGAACACCATAATATGGCATTGTATGATGCAGGGGCATCCACTACAATGAAGGTGACCTCTAAATCCAATGTTTTTCGCCCCTCACCCAAGTGCACTGGAAGGGTCACAACTCCTACAAGGTAGGTAGTATGCGAGGCGAATCCCATCAATGCAAAATTGACATTTTTCAAGTCTTTTTCCTTCCATCTAATACTCTTATATGCATCCAAAAACAAAATATCCGTCGAACTTCCCGAATCCACCAACACTCTCTTCATGTTGAACCTTTCAACCCCCATCGTAATCACCAGGGCATCATCGTGCTGAGAAGTGAGATGTCTGATTTCCTTATTTGAGAATTAAATTATCACTTCCACCTCTTCTCTAGGGTGCTTTCTTGACTTGGAAGTTCCTGAAATTTGAGAGGCGTAAACCTCCCTAGCGGCGGTTGTTTCTCTTCCTGAGGTGAAACCTCCACTTATTACATTCAGGTCTTCCCGCCTACTAGATCTAGCTACTTGTTGATTGTTTCTAGGCTACACTCTTCTTGGACTTCTACTCCTCTGGCGCCGGGCCACAAAATTTTTTAAATGCCCATGTTGGATCAACCTTTCAGTATTCCTTTTCAGGATATGACAGTCATCTGTATGATGCCCCTTACAATGATGGTATCGACAATATTGATTGGGATTATTTCCCATGATTGTATTGGGCTTTCGCTGTGGTGGAGGCGTCGCCCAGTTCTTCTTTTCCATTTCCGTCAGCACAATGGAAATTTCCTTGTTCAAGGGTGTGAAACTTTCAAGATTTCTCTTTTGGGGCGAGACAGAAATTGGCGACACTTATCGTCATGTCCAGATTTGGAAGGACGCTGCTCTGGTCTTTTTCTCACTGAAGTATCTTTCTTAAATACTTCCTTGTTCGCCTTCCTTCTTTCTATTGCAATCTCCAAGTCTATGTAAGACTTGACTCGCGCCACCATTTCTTCCACTGTGTTGACAGGTATGACACTCAGACTATCATACAGAGTTGAACATCTTGGTCCCAATCCACGTATAAAAGCACGGATAGTCTCCCCTTCTGTGATGGCTTGATCAATCCTGGCCACCTCTTTATTGAACCTGGTGTAGAAGTCACCCAGGTTTTCATCACCTTTTTGCTTTAGGTGATCCAGAGTTCCCACGCTTTTTAGGAGTTGGCGTCCTCCCATATACTGTATTATAAACTTTTCTTTCAAGTCCTCCATGATCTTATTGATGTTTTAGGGAGACTGAAAAACCAATGCGATGCGACGGCTCCTAAGGTGGCGGGAAAAAGGAGCGGGAAATGATTGTCATCATTTGTTCGTCCCAACAAGGAGGCTTCGTGCCTCTGAATATGCTCCACTGGGTAGCCTTCTCCTCGATAGTAATCAATCTGCGGTGTCTGTACATGGGATGGCACCAGGGCAGACAAGATTTCCGGAGCGAATGGATGCGACACCCTATCTCGATGACGTGGCATGGCTCTTCCCTTTTGCACCGTCACCTTTTGAGCGACTAGCTCTTCGATTTTCTCCCTGGTCATTATGCCAGGGGGATGAACCATTGTCGGACTTGTGCCTATTGTGGCGGAACTGTAGGGAAAGGAGCTTGTTGCAGGGTCCTTGGCAAATCCTAAGGCCGGGAGGTGGCTGCTTGGGTTACTTAGGCGTTTGCTCGTTGGGCTGCTCGAGCAACTTCTCTTTGCTCTCTTCTATCCAAGAGCTCATTAAGGGTCGCTATGAATGCTGGCGTTAATACAATTTCTGGAGTTACATCCACTCGAGGCGGCGCTCTTTCAGCAGAAAAAGCAATGCGAGACTGTGCGGGTCTCGACGTATCAGGTTCATATATTTGCTCTCCAGGAGCCGGAGGTGCCTCAGGAACAGGTACTTCCGGAACAGATTGTCGGGGATGCACCATCTGGACTGGTATGTACTATGTACGATGTATGTCCCAAGTACTGTTGAAGGTATTGGAGTAAATCCTCTTCGTTAACTTAACGAATAGTCTTTGCTCGAGTTGCAGGTGGAACCATGGCTGAATTTTGTTCAAAAGGTTCCCACATACGTCTCCAATGTGTTGGATCACATAAACCGGATACTTCTTCCTAGCGTTCTCCCCTTCAACCTGCACAAAAGGAAAGTCCGGAGTGTTCCCGTTGTTTCCCCTCCGATGACAACGTTAGTCGGAGGTTCGTTTAATTTGAGTACTCAAAATGTATAATAGTTGAGAGATCAGAAAACATTACCTCTTATAAGTGAGGATGAATGAAGTATTTGTAATCTTCCATACTTGAACCATAGTAAGGTCAGATCATACCATAGTAAGGTCAGATCATACCATAGTAAGGTCAGATCATACCATAGTAATCAGAACCTTCTTTTAGGCGAGCTAATCATGACCAGTTTAAGGATATTCGTTTATAAAGGCTAGTCCACTATAGATTGTTCTTTTAGTTTGTTTAATTATAGGCGTGCTAAAATTAGTCGGCCTAATCCGTAGGCGTGCAGGCGCATCAACTTAGGTAGTCAGTGGATGTTCTGACACACTTATTTTAAGTACTTTGCGTCTTTGGCGGATCCTTATAAGGCGACGCCTTACATCTATATTAGTGAAGGGCGACGCCTAAATATAATTGGGCTGACAAATCCAGTTCCGAATGTTATTGGGCCATGTGTAAAAATAGTCAAGCTCAATGTTAATAACGCATAACTTTCCTTATTTATTTTTTCCTTATGTAATTTTTATTTTGTTTCCTTATGCAATGATTCTCTCGAGCCTAGAGTCTCAACTCTCTCATGTGACTCCAGGCTTACCCACTCACTAATAATAGTAATGATTGTAAATTTATTTTTCTATTGAACTGCTAACGTCATGTCTGGCGTCATTGCTTATGTCGTAGACCCTGTTCAACTTACTCCATGCAATGCATGCCACTTCTACACGTACTTGAGACTCAGTAATCAATCAATTAGGGTTTCATAATAAGGTTAATAATGCCATATATTTACCTATAGGTTAGAGTTATTAAAATATAATTAATTGTACTTAAATGAATCATAAGTATTTATACACAATTCGTATTTTGATTATGTTGGATCCTGTTAATGTTCTTCTCTACAGGCGTTGCTCTCTCGGTTCGGACCTGCGTAGAAATGACAACTTCGGGTCGACCCGTTTATTCCACTCTGAAGCTTAAGTCAGTTCTAAGACTTTGAAGAGCTTTTATGTGTATGTGGTGAAAATCAGAATGTAATAAATGATAATGAATGCTGGCTATTTATAGGCCTTACTTAACCTGATGAACAGTGTTTCTTTTTTACCTTGGTTAGTCAGTTTAACTGAGGTCAAACTGACCTTCGGATGGGACAAGAGTCCTGTTCCATTAAATGTCAAAGATATTTAATCTCATTTAATGCTGTCAGACTTCCATTTAATGCGGCATTATCCTGACTTTTACTGGGCGACGCCTCCGTAGGGGCTGACGCCTCACGTATATAAGAATGGGCGACGCCTTATATAAATGGATGGTATAAATCAATAAGATTATGTTTAGGTCAGTGATATAATGGTTTATTAAAATAAGGCGTCCCTTATTAACCCCATCATTTGACCCCCAAGCCAAGCAGGAGTATCAGTCCTGGTTGGATAGAATCCCTTCGTGAGTGCGACTTCATAGAAGTCTTATTTTGCCTCAATTGGGTTCCTCTTTTAAGGCGTCGCTATGCTATGAGATTTCATAGTCAGTGAGCCTTAAGTTTTCCAGGTGTTGATACATCTGGAATTTTTTAGGCGTCGATGAGCCTTTAATTTTCCCAGGTGTTGATACACCTGGAATTTTTCTAGGCGTCGATGAGCCTTTAATTCTTCCAGGTTGACATACCTGGAATCTTCTAGGCGTCGATGAGCCTTTAATTTTCCTAGGTGTTGATACACCTGGAGTTTGTCTAGGCGTCGATGAGCCTTTAATCCTTCTAGGTGTTGATACACCATTCATGGAAAAGGGCGTCGCCGTGTCGTGAAATGTTATGGCGTTAAAATTCAATTTTGAATTTTCTCGTAAAAGAAATCGTTTCATCTGCCCTCCATAAATTCAGAAATTAGTGTCATTTCTGATGATCCAACGGTCCATATTGCTTGATATTTTGGTTTTGTTTGAGTTTCAATGTAACAGTAGGATGACGTCAGCAATCCAAGTGACCGTTGAGATCTAACGGTACAACGTTTCGAAATCCGTTTTAATCCAACGGTCATATATGGGTGACGTTTCGGTTACCGTTGCAATGATTGCTAATTTCTCCACGGGTCCACTATAAATAGAAGTGGTCCCTTTCTTTTTAACACTTTTGGATCTGTTGCTCTGCCTTCTCTCTACTTTCTCTCTCTAAAAATTCTTGATCGGTTTTTGAAGAGGAGCGTCGCCACCATTGCACGTTGTCGAGTAACGCCATTAGAAGTCCATTTGTTGAAGAAAGTCATGGCGTCTTCCCACAATATCTCTAGTAAGACTCTCAATTTTCCCCTTCCTGCTATCGATCCTAAACCAAATTTACTTTCTCGAGAAAACTTCAACTGGGTTGTCGAAACCTCGGGTATGAGTAATGAGGACCGACCTCGGTTTCCCGTCCCTGAATCATCAGGCGACGATCGGGTATGTTTCCCTGGGGAAGATGAGGCCACAATCTATCTTAGTCAGATAGAGGCGGGGCTTCGCTTCCCCTTCTACGACTCCCTAATAGAATTGTGTCAGTATTACGACATCGCCCCTACCCAGTTGACTCCCAACGCCATTCGCATGTGGGTAGGGTTTAGAATCCTCTGTTTTGAAAATAACTGGCCATACTCTTTATCCCTATTTCGCTCCATTTATCATCTTCAATTCAACGCCTTTGGCGTTTTTCTCTTTCAAACTCGTTTTCCCGAGTCAAAAGGTTGGAACGTGCGACGCCTAGGACAAAACCCTTGGTTTTGGAATGCCAAAAAACCATTGGTTAGTGGTTTTAAGTCCACTAATTCAAATTGGAAAACCAAGTGTTTTTTCTTCTTTGGAGGCGTCGCCTGGGCTTTAAGGAATCCTCGAACTGATCCCTTGCCTTCCTTCACCGAATATACCGAGGAGGATCTCGACACCCTCAACCTCATTTACATAGCACATTCAAAGGGACGACTTTCCTTCATATCTAAAGATGCAACAGAGGCTATGATCGCTAGCGCGGCATTAAAATCGTCAAATCCTCAACCAGAGATTGACTAGGTATTTTTCTAATCCTTTCTTTGCTTTTGCAGATGATGATGATTTCGATTATTTATTTCAACCTTCTGGATCCTATGTACAGACGGCGACTTGTGTTATTCCACCAATTCAAGAAAAGCCATCTAAAAAGAAGCATAAGGCTAAAGCTACAACCGAGGCTAAAGCTACAACCAAGCGTCGCTCTAGGAAGGATAAGAGCAGCCCTGTCGACCCATCCAATACTATAGTATTGGATGAAAGTACCGAGGATACAGCGCCGCCAACAGGTATTCTTTTATGTTCAATATTTTTTTCTGTTTGATATTGGCTTTAGCTAACTGTGTATGGGTACAACGTCGCCCGAGGGGGGAAGGCTTTCCTCTTCTACTCTCGATCCTTCACCGCTTCGACAAGCCCCGCCTGCCAGATCTTCCTCTCCTCAAGGCAATACTATGCCTGGGGCTTCGCCTAGGTCTCCTAGGCCATCCATTCAGCCACCTATTGGAGTAGGAACGCCTCACTTCGAACAGCCTCTTCCTAACGAGGCATCTGATAAACCAGCAACGCCTAAAGCGCCTGCTTGTGTCCTACCAGTGGATCCTCCTTTGGGTCCTACGGAAGGTCCCGAATTTGATTTTAGGCGACACTTGTACGAGACCCCAGTGGCTGAGAATCGCATGATGAACTGGGATCCCTGGCGTCGCCTGCAAAACATGAATATTCCTGAAGGAACATCCCTGCAAGTAAGATTACCTGAAGGAGCCCCTCCTCAATCCGACCTAGCTTTACGTATTGTGAGCGAGTCAGTCCTTCCGGGTGATCGTCGCCAACTCCACTTTGATCCTCAATGGGTCGAAGGGGCTATAAAGAGTCATCTAACCTCCGTCGCCTCTATAAGTTTTTACTTACCCCTCTTTTATTACTCACTTTTATTGGTCTAAACCTTTGTCTACAACTTTTGTCTACGGAGACTGAAGTCAGCGCCTTAGCCGTGCACCTAGCCCATAAATATGCTGCTATGAAAGATAATGCAGTGAGGGCGGCTAAGGCGGCGCATCTTGAGAAGGAGAGAGCTGAGTGGCTGAAAGAGAAGGCAAAATACGAGGAGGATACAACCTTTCTTCGCCAACGTTTGGGTGAGGAGATCGAGCTCAAAGATGGGGCCATCGACAAGGCTCGATTTGCTATTGAGAAGGCAAATAAATTTGCCAATCAATTAGCAGAATGCGAGCAAACTTCTAACCAAAATAGGGAGAATGCTCGCCGAGCTGAGAAGAGTCTGTCCTCTTTAACAAAGGAAAAGGAGGCGGTTGAGAAGAACCTGTCCTTCTTAACCAACGAGAAGGAGGCGGCGCTCCTATTAGCTGAGACCGCACAAAAGGATAAAGAGACGGCTTTTCTCCAACTTCAGGCTATTCATAAGGAAAAAGAGGTGGTGCTTCTTCAAGTAGAGACTGCCAAAGTCGAGGCGGTGGAGTCTTTCAAGAAGACTGCCGCCTTCCATGAAGCTGCTGAGAGGTATTTGGTCGCCAAGATCATCCGTATCTACGGGAGGTTGATCACTGAGATTCATGGGATTCAGTCGAACTTTCCCGTAGAGAAAGTAAAGGGCTTCCAAGCTTTCTTACGGATGCAACAGCAAAATATGGAAGCTGAGGCAAGTCAAAAATCTGATGCGACGCCAGATACCAGTAATACACTTCCAGCTAAGGCTGGACAGAAAAGGGCGACGCTGGAGCCTAGTAGCACAGTCTCAACCAGAGCTGGCCAGAAGAAGGCGGCACTCGCACCCAACACCCTTCCACCCAAGGATCCTTCCAAAAGCAATCCTCCTCCGAAGACCACTTGAAGATTTAATATTTTTCAGTTCTTGTCTTTGTAATAGTTTAGTCTTTGAACATGTTATCTTGTAAGTCATTATTGTTATAATGAAATCAAGATACGTTTCTTATGGCGTCGACTTTCTTGATCTTTATCTCTTTATTAGACCAATGCCTTTAGTAACTTATAATACTCATTAGTAATATTCAAACACTTGATATATTTATAATGGTATTGTAAATTACAACTTAAGCATAGAATTTTTTCAAATGCTCCACATTGAAAGTATTCTTTAACCTTCTCCCTTCCTCATCTTCCAATACATATGTGTTAGGGTGAGGGACAGCGACGACCTTATAAGGCCCTTCCCATTTTGGAGATAGTTTATTCATCCTATCCAGGTGTGAGAATTCATTTCTTCTTCATACCATCTCCCCCACAAAAAATTGGCGTGATAAAACTCGTCGATTATAATATCTGGCAGTGGCCAGCCTCATCCTTCCTTGAGTTTCATCAGATATCCATCTTTTAGCTTCCACTAAATCAAGGTCGACGCGCCTCTGATCATCATTAGGCGCCGCCTCAAAATGTATTACTCGATGTGATGCAACTGCTATTTCAGTAGGGGCCACCGCTTCTGAACCATATACTAATCCAAATGGTGTTTCTCCTGATGATGTTTTTGGTGTTGTCCTGATGGACCATAGAACATTATCCAATTCATCGGTCCATTTTCCCTTCAAAGCATCAATGCGTTTTTTCAAACCATTGAGGATGACTTTATTTGCCGCTTCTACTTGCCCATTTGTCTGCGCATGCCTTACCGAGGCATGGCGATGCTCAATATGCAATTCATCACAAAAGCATTTTAGCTCTCTTCCAGCAAACTGAGGGCCATTATAACTGACCAGAATACTCGGGATTCCATATCTGGATATAATTCTAGATTTCAAGAATTTTACCACCTGGAATTCAGTAGTCGACGTCAGAGCTTTGGCCTCCACCCACTTTGAAAAATAATCAGATGCTACTATAAGGTAACACTTTTGCCTAGACTTGGGGAATGGACCCACCAAATCGACTCCCCATTGCACAAATGGCCAGGCGACGCGCATAGGTATCAATTCTGATGGTGGACGCCCAATTCTTGGAGTGTATTTTTGACATGATTCATACTTTTTCACCATTTCATCTGCTTCCTTTGTCATTGTTGGCCAATAATACCCTTGATTCAAGGCTTTTCTTATAATAGACTTGGCCCCTTCATGACAAGCAGCGTATACTTCATTTAATTCTCTAAGAACAGTAGTAGTTTCCGGTTGGGTGACACATCGTAAGAAAGGCGTTGAAAATCCCTTTTTGTAAAGGATCCCATCAATCAAGGTATAACTTGGGGCTATACGTTTCATTCTTTTAATTTCTGCTTCCTCTGATGGCTCGATCCCTATTTCCAAATATGTCTTTATAGGCGTCGCCCATGTATCGACCATATGAATGTTAAAACATTCATAGTTTCCTTGAGATGAAATAACCTCAACAAAATGGACCTTCAAGGAGGTATGTTGCCAGACATATTTGCTCAAAGCATCTGCTTCTTCATTTTCTGCTCTTGGAATGGCGTTTATTTCGAATTGGGTGAACCCTTCAGTCAGAATTTTGGCTTCACTCAAATACTTTTTCATCATCTTTCCTTTGGCCGCATATTCCCCCTTTACTTGATTAACCACAAGTTGGGAATCGCAGTATACTTTAATAAATGTGATGCCTATACCCCTGGCTATTCTTAGACCCGCAATCAACGCCTCATATTCAGATTCGTTGTTGGTGGCCTTAAAAGTCAGAACTAGGGCATACTTTAAAGATTCCCCTCCATCTGGTGGAGTTAGCACCAATCCTGCTCCCGAGCCCTCAATGGATGAAGATCCATCTGTATACAACTTACAAGCATAAGTTTCTTCTATGCTGAGTGGAGGCAGGATGTTTGATGATGGCGACGCCTCCTTTTGGTCATGTGTGGTCTCCACTATGAAATCTGCCAAAGCTTGGCCTTTAATAGCTGTCCTTGGAGCAAATTGAATTCGAAACTCACTTAACTCTATCACCCACTTTATCATCCTTCCAGATGCATCTGGTTTTTGAAGAAAATGTTTTAGTGGTTGATTAGTTAATACAGTGATTTCATACTCGTGGAAGTAGGGGCGAAGCTTTCTAGCCGAAACTACCAACGCAAAGAGATACTTCTCAACTTCTACATAGTTTATTTCTGCCTTGGAAAGAACTTTAGATACATAGTAAACTGGCACCTGGCCTGATTCTATGTTCTTTACAAGAACAGAGCTTACAGCCACCAAACTGACACTTTAGTAAAGAACTAAAGCGTCGCCCCTTGCTGGCTTAGCTAATGGAGGCAGTGTTCGAAGATGCTTCTTCAGCTCTTGAAAGGCTTCTTCGCAAGTTGATGTTCACTCGAATTTTTTATTGTCCCTTAACACTTGAAAAAAGGGTAGGGATTTGTCCCCAGCTTTGGATAGAAATCGGCTTAGCGCCGCCAATCTCCCATTTAAACTTTGTACTTCCTTGTGACATGTGGGACTGTTCATACCCTCAATGGCACTTAGCTTCTCGGGATTGACCTCAATTCCTCTCTGGTTCACCATGTATCCCAAAAACTTTCCAGGCTGGACCCCAAAGGCACATTTTGCAGGGTTTAACCGCACCTGATGAAGCTTCATCACTTCGAAAGTTTTCCTAAGGTCCTTTGTATGGTCGATGCTCTTAATAGACTTTACAAGCATATCATCGACATAAGCCTCCACGCTTATTCCTATCATTCCTGCGAAGAGTTTGTTGACCATCCTTTGATAGGTGGCACCCGCATTGATAAGCCCGAAAGGCATGACAGTATAGTGATATATATCACTATCTGCGTAAAAAACTGTATGATGAGCATCGCTGGCTGACATCTTGATCTGGTTATACCCAGAATAAGCATCCATGAAGCTCAATAACTCATGCCCTGAGGTGGCGTCGACCAATTGGTCAATCCGTGGTAAAGGATATGAATCTTTAGGGCAGGCTTTGTTCAAGTCTCTAAAATCCACACACATTCTCCACCTGCCTGTGCTTTTCTTGACCAATACAGGGTTCGCAACCCATGTTTGGAACCTTATTTCCTTGACAAATCGAGCTTCAACCAACTTTGCCACTTCTTGTCGAATGGCAATGGCCTTCTCCTCCCCTACCGGTCGTCACTTCTGAGCGATAGGTTTAATACTGGAGTCAATGTGGAGCTCGTGGGTAATTATGTCCTCTCTTATACCCGACATATCGCTCGGTTTCCAAGCTAAAAGCTCTTTAAATTCGATTAGCAGGAGGGTTAACGTTGCCGCCTGCTCTTCTGGAAGCGTCGCCCCAATATGGACAATCCTGTCAGGGCCATCCACACATATCTTTACCAGTCCTTCCAATGGTGTCGGGCGAATTTTCCCTTCTCTTAAATCCTCCTCTGCTTGGATGGATAAGGTTTCCTTTCCTTTCAAGACACGGTGCCTGGTGGATTGCACGTAGCAATTTCTAGCCCCCGGTTGATTGCCTTTTACCACTCCTATTCCATGGGGAGTTGGAAACTTCAAGAGTTGATGGTAGGTTGAATGAACCATACAGTATGGATTTAACGTAGATCGTACTATAATCACGTTGTACGCGGTAGGGGCGTCGACCACTACAAACGTGACATCCATCGTCAAAGATTTCCACCCTTCACCTAAAAATACGGGTAAGGTAATGGCTCCTACAAGATAGGTTGGAGTCGAAGCAAAGCCTAAAAGTGGGAAGTTCACTTTTTTCAGGTCTTTTTCGCTCCTTCCCATTTTCTTTAGAGCGTCGAGGAAGAGGACATCCGTCGAACTTCCCGAGTCTATAAGTACTCCCTCCACATCATATCCCGCTATTTATGCAGTGATGACTAATGCATCCTCATGTGGGCATGTCACATGACCCATCTCATCCTCCCTGAAAGTAATACTGGTTTCATCCGGTGATCTAGGGCGCTTTCCGGCCTTAGAGGTTCCAGACAACTGAGTAGCATAAACCTCCCTGGCGCTACTAGTTGCTCCTCCTGAGGCAAAACCTCCACTAATCACCCGTACATGCCCTTGTTTGCCTCTTGAGCCTTCGTCTCCCGTCTCTCTTTTAGGCGACACCCTCCTGTCCCTTTTGGGACTGGGACTCTGATCCCTCTTCGCCACAAAATTTTTTAGGAGTCCCTTCTGGATGAGTATCTCGATATCCCTCTTCAAGATCTTGCAATTGTCAGTGCTATGTCCCTTACTGCGATGGTATCGACAGTATTACTCATGATAAGGGCCCATAGGTCCTCTTGACCTTCGTGGTAATGGAGGCGACGCCAAATCCCTCTTCTCCATTTCATTCAAAATCACTGAAATATCTTGGTTTAAAGGCGTACAAGCCTAAAAAACTTCTCGTGGTGGACGTGGGATATTAGGGCGACGCCTGTCCTCTTGGGGATGACTTCGTCTATCGTCCTGGGGATGACTTTTTTGTGGTTTCTGCTCTGGCCTCTTTCCCTCTTGAATCTCCTTTCGAAGATCCTTAGAAGATTTTCGTCCTTCGCGGGCTATCTCAAGGTCAATATATGACTTGACTCTCGTCGCTAGGTCGGATATAGTGTGAATGGGAATGACGTTCAAACTATCATGCAAAGTTGATCCCCTTGGACCTAGCGCTCTAACAAAAGCTCGAATGGTCTCACCTCCTGTGATAACCTGGTCGATACTAGCTAGAGCATGGTTGAAGCGTTTATAAAAATCTCCCAAACTTTCATCCCCTGTTTGTCGAATGTGATCCAAAGTACCCACACTTTTCAGCAATTGCCTACCACCCATGTACTGGATAATAAAATTTTCCTTCAAATCCGTCCAAGACTTGACTGAAGCCTTAGGTAATCCAAAAAATCAATGAGAGGCGGCGCCGCTCAAGGTTGAAGGAAAAAGTATTGCACAATGCTTTTCATTCTTTGACCTTCCCAATAGGGAAGATTCATGAGTTTGGACATGCTCCACAGGGTCACCCTCCCCCCTATACACATCAATCCTTGGGATCAGGACAAATGGTATTTCTACTTCCAGGATTTCATCCGTAAAAGGATGTGATGCCCTGTCTCTCATTTCAAGCATGACTTTACCCATTTATTCCTTCTTTAACTCAGCAATAAGCTCCCTTACTTTATCCAGGGTTACCTCACTTTGAGGTGGAGCCATTACTACTATAGGCGGTGTTGCAGCAAC
The DNA here is from genome assembly GCA_946814005.1 of Chamaenerion angustifolium. NCBI lineage: Eukaryota > Viridiplantae > Streptophyta > Magnoliopsida > Myrtales > Onagraceae > Chamaenerion > Chamaenerion angustifolium. The sequence continues at coordinate 24,143,665 of OX328270.1, read as the reverse complement.
GCTTCTGGGCGAAGGATCTACCTTAACAGGTAGTCCTACTACGGGAACCTCTCGAGGTTCTGATGTCGCCTCATCTGTGCGATGATGCTCGTTAAGACGAGCTGCACGAGCGACAGCCATGAGTTCTCTTCGATTCAGAAGCTCGTCTATCCCAGCTATAAGTGTTGGAGTAACGATTTATTGAGCAGTGGGGACTGCTGAAGGTGCTCTTCCTCCAAATGAGGCTATATGGGAATGCGCGGGTAGGAGCGGCGCTCGAGTCTGCGGAGGTGGCAGTACTCTAACTTGGGCTCCTATCGGGGCTGAAGCACTTGGGTGCGCCGCCCCTGAACTGCCCCGAAACCTTGGCATAAAAGCGGAAGGCGTCAGGTGTTGCTGCAGATTATGGAGGGAACTTCCTTCCTCCGGTTGCTGAGTTTTCTTATCTTGTGTATTGGTAGGAGCCATGGCAATGTTTTGCTCAAGGTTTCCCACAGACGGCGCCAAATGTTGGATCCTGTAAATCTTCTTCTCTACAGGCGTCGCTCTCTCGGTTCAGACCTGCGTAGAAATGACAACTTCGGGTCGACCCGTTTATTCCACTCTGAAGCTTAAGTCAGTTCTAAGACTTTGAAGAGCTTTTATGTGTATGTGGTGAAAATCAGAATGTAATAAATGATAATGAATGCTGGCTATTTATAGGCCTTACTTAACCTGATGAACAGTGTTTCTTTTTTACCTTGGTTAGTCAGTTTAACTGAGGTCAAACTGACCTTCGGATGAGACAGGAGTCTTGTTCCATTAAATGTCAAAGATATTTAATCCCATTTAATGCTGTCAGACTTCCATTTAATGCGGCATTATCCTGACTTTTACTGGGCGACGCCTCCGTAGGGGCTGACGCCTCACGTATATAAGAATGGGCGACGCCTTATATAAATGGATGGTATAAATCAATAAGATTATGTTTAGGTCAGTGATATAATGGTTTATTAAAATAAGGTGTCCCTTATTAACCCCATCAGATTAAACACATATTTATATATAAAAATAATATGTTATTACATATCTTTAAGTTAGGTGGTATTATGAAATTGCCGACCTCCATTTATGCACGTTCTATATACGTAGCATGTTTGTACTTACTATGGAGTGAATTGCACCCTCAAAAAAATTATATTAATAGAGAAGGACAAATGTTACATACGCCCTTCTTGCGTGACGTGTTCCCCGATAAAGTGTTGGGTCCGTTTGATTTGATCGTGGGAGTGGATCTACAATTGGGGACACACTTGTAGTTTAAAAGATAGCATTTGGACTATATAATGTATATAGGGTTTAGGGTTAATACAAATATGATATATATACAGAGAGAAACATATAAAACTATACATCAAAATTTTGAAATATATTTAATCACTTATATTTATTAATTTGTTTTTGTATTGAAATTTCTACTATTTAATTATTATATATATTACAAAATATTATTATTTGATGATATTAACTAGGGTTAATGGTCAATGTGCCCCCTAAAGTTTGACCGAAATTTAAGAATCCCCCTTAATGTTTAAAATTTTAAATTTTAGTCCTAATGTTTGGACGAAATCAAAAATCCCCCATTTCCGTCCAATTTTCTTTTAGTTCAGACGAAAACCCATCATGTGCTTGACATGTTTTGTTTTGTTTTTTATTTTGAAATTACAAATTTACCCTCCATTACCACACTTCTTCTTCCGCATCTGCTTGGTTTCGTTTAATCTCATCCTCCAAGAATGCTTCAACGTTTTCATGGATGAATATGACTTCCCTCGCATTTCGGCCTGAGCGGTTCCTCACTGGTGAGGATAAAGCTAGTGTCGACGTAAAGGGAAACAACTTTGAGTTGATCCTGTTTGGTGTCGGGAGGAGGATTTGCGCGGGCATGAGTCTAGGAATCCGGATGGTCCAATTGCTAACCGCGACTCTAGTCCATGAGTTTGATTGGGAGCTGCCGAATGGGTTGAAACCTGAGAACACTACAAGAAATTTGTTTTTTTGTGAGGGTCAAATTTCTAAGGGAATTTCAAAAATCCCTTAGAAATTTCACTTTGTAAGGAATTTTCTAAGGGATCTACCCTTAACAAATAAGCTTGCTAGAAAAAAAGCAATTTAAAAGGAAAATCCCTTGCAAAAAGTTTCAACAAATTTTCCTTATAAAATCCCTAGCAAACTTTTAAAAATTAATTCCCTCACAAACTTATTAAGGGAATTTTGTGAGTATTTTCCCTAGTAAATTATAAAGGATTTTTTCAAGGGTTTTATTTAGTAAATTTACAAAGGGATTATTAAGGAAAATCACTATAAATAATTTTATAAATATATATAATATATATATGTATTATATTTATAACATGTAACATAATACACACACATATATATATTATTATATGAAACAAGTTTATAGTTTAAACATTCAAAGTCTTAACTAAAGAGATAACAATTAACAACGTATCTAAATAATACATACTTAGTCAAAAATATCTAAATAATGCAAATTGCTCCATCATGCTTTGCACTAATGCTTGCATTTGGTTGAGCTGAGATTGTTGAGCTGAAATGTGTGCTTGTTGTAGTTCCACTACATCCTGTAACTTTGTATACTTCACGAGTGAGAGTGCAAACGGCTGTATGATGCGAGAAGTTGTAGAAAAATTGTTACCAAAAATTGGTTTCTATTGTTATGTTCAACATCATTATATAATGTAAAAATTATATATGTTGAAATTTAAGTAGCATACCACTGACAATAAAATATCCACTAAGTATGGTTATCCCATTTCCACCTCAGCCCAGCCTCCTCCAGAACCTTTGCACGAGCCTGGCTCTTCTCTGCTTCATCTTCAACCCAAGATCTGCAAAAAAGAATACCATAAAAAAGGTACCAACTTGCAGTTCAAAAATGGACTTACACAGCGATGCAGTTATTTCTTACCTTAGTATCCGTACGGCTTCTTTCTTGGCTTCAAGAATCAATTTCTTCCATCTCATCAATCCTTGATACATTCTCAGTTACAATTCTTGATAGTTCAATTTGGATTGCTTCCATCATTCTCCCACTGCTCAGTGCTATAGCAGCTTGGGCTTTTGTTGAAGGTTTAGTGGTTTGGAATCTTCTACTGTTTCCTGTAAAGAACATTGAATCAGTCTAATGGATTTTATTTAGAGATACGAGGGGAGGAGGGTAAGAGAGACCAAAAACTCTTCTGATAATGCTCTTATCACCACACAGCCTGTCTATGAAAAATTTAGGAGATATGCCCGATTTAGCCTTCTTCACATCCATGAATCCAACTTTTATCATTGATATCTGGACTGTAAACAAGCCAGGCTTAAGAACTAAGCAATACTCAAGATGCATTAGACATGTAATAACTGGTCAATGTGATAAGTACCTGTTCGATAATTTCTGGAATAACATCATATTCTAACTGAACTTTCTAATTTATCAGATCATGTCGAGAGATAAAGCTGACAAGAGAATTGTATTTTAGAGAGAGGAAAAAGTTTAGAATTGAAAAGATGACATCGTACCTCTTAGGGGATAAGTTGATCTTTTTTCCAGTTTCAGAACCATTAGAGTTGGAGTACTTTGTTGATAGCTTACTCAGCATGACACTAGACTCTGCTAAGGCTAATATAACAAAGAAAAGAAATTCACTATTTTATTGCTTGAAAGTGAATAAGTTGGGAAAGCAGTGAATTGGCATACCATACCTTGAATATCTTCAAAATCAGGATCTTCAACATTAACATCATCAAATGCAGCAATTCTTGTCCCAGACAGTGAAATTGGTGAGGTAATCCTATGCTTTGGGTTCCTGGAGCCGATTAACAGTGTAAGATCTCAAATAATTTAAAATGTTGTGCCCAATATACAAACAAACAAAAGAAATAACAAAGTTTTTCTTGTGTTTTTGGATTTAAGGGACATCCTAGGAAATATTTAGCTTCAAGTGCTTACCTTTCCAGTAAATTTACCTGAACCAGCCACCGTGTATATTCCCTCTAGTGCATAATTCATCAACTTTGACACCGTCCTCAACTATCTGTATATTTCAATAAAAAATAAGCTCAGAGCAGCAAAAGAGCAGTTCTCTAACCTATAAACTTCGAGATGAATGCGGGCTTTAAGACCATAGCCAACTGCACTACAGTAGATCAGGTCTCTGTATATTGCAATTGCAACATAATCAAATCATCCTACATGCTGAAGCAGTTTTCAGTTCGATTTGCAGCTAGCGCCTAAATTGCGAACACTCTACATAATAAATGCAGACTCTAAGCTAATTTCCAGACAAAACTTAGTCAACAATTACAGTGCACATGTATATGGATTATGGACACGTCATATTTAGATAAATTAACTTCTTCTAAGCTGATTTGGTTTGGTTTTTATTTGGTAATAGATTTTCATGCGTATATATCTGTTATATGCATACATTTGTGGGAACTGGAGTAGAGATAACTAAACACATGCGTAGTAGCTAGATTGTAATACTCACAGATTAACTGGTTGGCTAATGTAAATAACACAACAAAATATAGGGTTTCGGAGAGAAGAATCAGAATCAATGAACAAATAATCAAATCAGATAGAAGAATGTACCAGATTATCTCCTGCGGATAAATCAGAATCGGAATCGTAGGGTTTCCCAAAGCAAATCCAAACGCGCAGATGTAGCAACCCAAAGCAAATCAATCATGTCGTTATGTCCTAACTAACCAACAATCACTCTCTTAAACGAATACACGAGTCGAGAAGATGAGCAAACCTATATTAAACTCCCCAACATCTAAAGTACACTGATGCTCAAAATTAAAGAGCAACCTCTCCACTAAAATGTCCATGGAATGAGCGCGGAGGACTGCTCACCTTTTTCCCTCGCATAAATTGAATGTATCGGAACCACCGAGCGAGCAGAATCACTGACGAGCATAAGGTTAGCGTTCTTATTTGGGAAGAAACGGTGATGAGCATAATGTTAGAGCAGAATCACAGACGAGCAGAAATGGTTCTTATTTCATCGGTTTATTATGAATTAATTAGATCGGTTTATTACATGGGCTGAAAATAAAAAAAGTAATACGGGTCATGGGCTTGCTTAGGATATAGTTTGAGTAGCTGGGCCGACAACAAATCTCTCCGGGAAGGGTGGATGGAAATCACAGTCACTAATACGGGGATAAGTCGTATGACCGAGAATTGTTTTTTGTTATCTATTGCTAATATTATGTCATATAATATTACTTAGGATTTTCCCTTACAAAAAATAATTATTTTTAAGGATATATAAATTCCTTGCAAATGAATACATTTTCTGAGGAGCTGTAAATTCCTTACAAAATTTAGGATTGAACAAGGTAATTAGTGAGGGATTATCCTTAAAACTATTTATAAGGAAAATCCGTCACAAAATATCTTCATTATTCCTCTAAAATCTTTTCCTTACAAATCTGTAAGTAATGTAGTAAGGAAAATATATTTTGTGAGGAATTTCCCTAATTATTATTCTCCTCACTTAACCCTAACAAATCCCTTACAAATAGTTCTAAATTTAAAGGGATTATTTCCCTAGCAAACTTTCCTTCACAAAATACAGATTTTTATGTAGTGGAATCTCAACATGGACGAAGCCTACGGCTTGACTGCAGTGAGCCTCGCCGTTGATGGTGCACCCAAGGCTCAGACTGGCTTTGGATATTAATGAGGCAGCAGCAAACCCAGGGCTTAGATCGGTGTGAACTGGAAACATTGCCAATTGTATTATATACTAACCTGAGCTTTGTAGATGAATGGTGCAATTAGGCAAGTAGAAATTGCCTGTATTGTTTGGTTGGAGATGTTTCCTAACAATGTTGTTGTTCCAACCATAAATTGGTTGGCCATTCACTTGCATCACTAAGAATATATATGGTGCATTTTCAAGAATATGCAGTTTAAACATTAAAGGGGATTCTTAAATTTCGACCAAATTTTAGGAAGCACATTGACCATTAACCCTATTAACTAACAGGAGTTGATAAAAAATATATTGTCACGTGGAATTTTGAGTGACACTTGTCATCAATGTTCCTCATATCTTCGAACTTATTTACAAATATTTAGTTTTTTTAAAAGAATTAAACTAAATCTGTTATTGAGTTCGATTTGAATTTGATAAAATAAATAATTAAATTTGAAGATGAAGAACATATAAACAAGTCGCAGAACACATAAATATGATTGAAAAATTGAAATACTTATGTATTGCATGTCAAAACTTTCCTTAATGACACTGTCACGTCGACATTTAATAAAAGATTTCCATGAAAAAGTTATTTATATAACCATTTAACAACATTTTAATATTTAAGTAACCATTTAAAAAAAATATAAATATCCAAAACCTAATATAGAGAAAGTATAATTCACCAATATACATATATATAATTAACGTTAAAATATATAATTTATTACGTCCTTAAAAATATAAAGAATTTAAAGTGTCCTCATTGTTGGAACTGAATCTCATGAATGCTGATTTGACAGTAAATTGAATGTCAAAGGAAATATGAGAATTGCTCTCACCTTAGCTCCGGTGAACCTGCAGGAAGGGGATCGCAACATAGGGGGTATCTCTGGGTCCATCTCTGATGCTTAAATGAGTATTGTGTGTATATGAACTCAAAAACGTAATGAACGTATTGAAAAACAGAGGTATTTATGGCGTAATATTGCACTTACCGTATGTAATCTTTAGAGAATATGTGTCTGAGATATGCGGGATATCGTGGTCATATCTTTAGTGACGATTGGCAGGACCAGAGATGAGAGGTTAGACTCTCTTGGGCGAGCACTCCTATGGCGAGCAGTAGGAGTCTGTAACCTTGGTTAATGGCGACCGGTGATGGAGCCTTTGGCGTCCACTTTGGCTTGAGTTCGATACTGGACCGCTTTATGAGGGTCAGATCAACCTTAACATGGGTCGGCTCGGTTCGAATGACATGAGTTTCACCCCCTGCAAAGTTATTGGGTCTATGGGGTCTTTTTCATATTGTGCTGTCACTATCAATACCTAACACTCATCCCTAAAATGTCCTTTAGGAATAGACCTATCAATTCATATACACCCTTCTCGAAAAAGAAAAAAAATCTTAAGTGTCAAAATGCGCTATCCTTAATTATTCTTTTGAGCAAGAAACAAATTCACAACCTTCCACAAGATGACGTGGCAGTTTAGCGTATAGTCTGTTAGTCAGAAGTTCAGAGTTTAAATGAATTTTTTTTTAAAAGTAACTTAGTTGCTATTTTTATGTAGAAAAGTAAGTATAGAATTTTTATTTTAGAAAAATAGGTATACGCGCACCCTAGGGTCGCGCCTATTGGACATAGGCGCACCCCTGGGTGCGCCTATTCATGGGCACTATTTGGAAGTTTTTGTATCGTATGTAGAGTTTTTTACGTACCGTATTATACAGTCAGTCTAAAAGTCAAAAATTAACGCATAGTTAGCGTCATTTAATTCGTAATTAAATTATCTACGCGCCGTAATTTTTTTGATTTTTTTTGAGTAAGTATATAATTAAATTTCTCACCTAATACATTTACTTATTTCAGTCAAATTTGGGTGTAAACGATGTTAGGTTACAAAATCACTGTATTTTTAATCAAAAACATTATCCTACGTAGATAATTGATTTACGACCTAAATGACGTTAAATGTGTTGAGTTTGGACTTACATGGTCCAAGTTATAATTTTTTAAGTACAATTTTCATATCTCAACTTACGGCATGCCGTATAGTCAATCCGTAAATCCAAATTTAATATTTTTTGCATCATTTGAATCGCAATTAAAATATTTACTTACTATAAATTTTTTTAATAGATACATAATTTATTTTTTAATTAAACATCGAGTCATCATTTTCGAACAAAATGATTTTTAAAAAAAAAAAGAACATATGTCCAATAGGCGCGACCCGGGGTCCGCGTATACCTATTTTTCTAAAAAAAAAAATATTATACTTACTTTTCTAAATAAAAAAAGTAACTACGTTACTTTTAAAAAAAATTCAGTTTAAATTTTAAAAATGAAAAAAAAAAATTATGACCTGCTCTCATACTCCCTTTAAGTTCTAACTTCGGTGCAAATGATAATTATGGTAGGGGTAGAGTAAGCACGTGAAGAGTGTTGTCTTTTAGTGGTCTTCTAGAGCTCTCTAAGTGTGGAGTTGTTTGTTTTTGATCCCATGCCGACTTTAAGCTAAAGGTCTGAGGATAATCGCCTAAACTCCTTTTGTAGTCAACGAATGGAGCAAAGTCGAGGCAATTTACCTTCACCACGACCTAACTGAAATGACATACTCGATTTGTTTGTCCCCTTCTGATTATATATGTTTAAAAAACACACATATAGTCTTCCGACGGAAGAGTGCCACAATAGAGGGACAGACCGATCTAACCAGACGAATGTCCCATCCGAATGTAAGTCTAAAAACAAAACATTAAAGTCTAGTTAGTGTTATTTAATTTGTAATTAAATTATCTACTCAATTTAATTTTTTTATTTTTTTTTGAGTAAGTACATAATTAAATTTCTCACATAATGCATTTGATTATTACGGTCAAATTTTAAGACAAGCGATGTTATGTTACAAAATCATTGTATTTCTAATAAAAAAAATTACCCTAGGTAGATAATTGAATTACGACATAAATGACGTTCACCGTGGTCAGTTTGGACTTACAGGGTATGAGTTATATTTTTTTAAGTCAAATTTTCATATCTCAACTTACGGCAGAGCCTACAGTCAATCCGTAAGTCCAAATTTAATATTTTTTGCATTATTTGAATCGAAATTAAAATATCTACTTACTGTAAGTTTTTAAAAAAAAATTGATTTTTTTTTATAAAATTAAACATTAAATCGTAAAAAAAAACACGTAAAAAAAAATGAATTTCGCTACTAGGGGTAGCGAAATTCATAAAAACGCTACTCTAAGCAGCGTTTTTTGAAAAACGCTACTCCCAGTAGCGTATATATATATACATTTTGCTAAATATTTTTTCAGTATACTTTTTCAAAAAAAATTTGCACAGTGCATACTTTTTAAAAAACTTCTCATATATTGCCTCCAACAGGGATGTTACTTTAAACTTCTAAGAGGAAGTTTTTCAAAAAGTACGTGTTAAATTTTTTTTTTAAAGTAAGTATACTGAAAAAATATTTAGCAAAATGTATATAAGTGCTACTGGGGGTAGCATTTTTTACAACGTGCGCTATTTTGAGTAGCTTTTTTTAACAAACGCTACTAGGTGTAGCGTTTTTCATAAAACTCTACTTGGACTAGCGTTTTTATGAACCCCCCCCCCCCCATGGCATTTTTTTTTTACGTTTTTTGACAACTCGACGTTTAATTAAAAATAAATTATGTATCTATTAAAAAAATGTAATAAGTAGATATTTTAATTGCGATTTAAATGATACAAAAAATATTAAATTTGGACTTACAGATTGACTGTACGCTCTGCCGTAAGGTGAGATATAAAAATATGACTTCAAAAATTATAACTCACCACGGTTAACGTCATTCATGTCGTAATTCAATTATCTACCTAGGGTAATGTTTTTGATTAGAAATACAGTGATTTTTTAACCTAACATCGCTTGTCTTATAATTTGACCGAAATAATTAAATGCATTATGTGAGAAATTTAATTATGTACTTACTCAAAAAAAAAATAAAAAAATTACAATGCGTATATAATTTAATTACAAATTAAATGACGCTAAGTAAACGTTAATTTTTTACATAAACTACCTAGGTAGATAATTGAATTACCCGTATAATTGAATATACACCCGACCACCAGGACATGTGATTGTTTAATTCGACAAAAGTCATCCGATATAAACAACTTTTCAAGTATATATACGTATATATAATTATGTATATATGTACTTATCCAATCGGTAGAAAACAAGTTCTCTATCCTTCATAGTTTCATATATTGCCTCCAACAGGGATGTTACTTTAAACTTCTAAGATAGATACAACTGTCCTAACACTTTTTTTTTATCTGTCGTCGGTTCTTAATAATTGCTTGTTGTGAGATATAAGTGCACGAAATGACCGAAGTGAACGTACATTCTTGATGTCCTAAGAAAATTACTATAGTACTCTGTACGTGCATGGCTCCAAACAAAGCACACTACGTCGCCCCTTGTGTTTGTGACCCATTTACATACAATATTTAGGGTTGTTGATGGTGATAATTATTGTTAGGATAATATTTTATGTCAGTGAGTAAAACCAGTACGTACGGAATTAGAAATTCTTATAACATGGCGGAGCTCAGACGTGGATATGCATAGCAGTAGATTCGTAGGAGACAGGACATTTAGATTACATAACTTATTTCTTAGACTACTTTATTAAGGCCAGGAGGTCTTCATTACGACTACTTTCCAACCAGACTTCAGTTTCCCTCAGTAGCAACCTGTCCTGGGTGTCCACCATGACCACCTCCACCATGACCACCTCCACCGTAACCACCACCTCCATGGTGGTGACCACCTCCATGGTGGTGACCACCATTTCCGTATCCGTGCCCATCAGTGACAACTTCATCCTCTGCAGAAAACAAGGATTCATTTTCTTAGTTATATACAAGCATTTCTTACATATATATTATATATATATATAAGATGAAAAATCAGTTATAATATTGGAAACTTACGGGTGGTGGTTTCAGCAAGCTCATGGCCTGGATGGCCACCATGACCACCTCCACCGTAACCACCACCTCCATGGTGGTGACCACCATTTCCGTATCCGTGCATATCAGTGACAACTTCATCCTCTGCAGAAAACAAGGATTCATTTTCTTAGTTATATACAAGCATTTCTTACATATATATTATATATATATATAAGATGAAACATCAGTTATAATATTGGAAACTTACGGGTGGTGGTTTCAGCAAGCTCCCGAGCAGTGACGACCTCGGAGGTGAGGACGAAAATGGCGAAAGCAAGGCCAAAGAGAAGCAAAACCTTTGAGGAAGACATTATAGGGAAAATTTCAGAAGAAGATGTTTGGTAGTGCAATAAGTGATGAGTCTAGGGCACCTTATTTATAGGAGATTACGAAGATGATTAAAGTCACAGATGAAGTGATAAATGTCAAAATTGGCTACTACTTACTCACTGTGGCCCTAATTTGTTTTAACTTTTTTCTGCAAATATCTGCCAAAGATGAAAAAAGACGAGTAAAATATAATACGTTTAATTAAGCATACTTACACATAATAAAACTAACTTGAATCATAATTATATATTATATATGTCATGGTTAGGGGATTACCGGCCATCTCTTAAAGGGTAACACTCACCTCTAGAGAGTGTTCTCTACTCTGTTTGACTATTTTTTATGTGCGCATAGCCACTGACGAAGTCAGAAAATTTCTTTAGTGGAGACAAGTATTAGATTAAAGGCAAATAGAAAAATTAGTGGGGGCAAAAGTATAATTTAAAAAGACTAAATTGAAAATTATTGCATTTTTATGATCAAATTTACACAAAACTAAAAGTTGAGGGGCAGACTCTTAATAGCTTCGTCCATGTACATAGCCGAACAAATCTTGACATTATTAATTAAACGATGACACATTTTTTTGAGACATTGTTGGCTTAAGAGTTGATGTCACTTCTCTAAAGATGGTCAAGACAACTCGAAAACAAGTCAGTATGTTTCAAGGAGTTGAACACCCACCCTAACAACAATACTTCAAATAGAAGAGATCAAGTGTTGTCCTTATGCATGTGATCACTTGTTTCATATCGGATACAAAAAAAATGATTTACAATTCATATAAACAAAAATTTACTATTCTAGATTATTACGAATTTATTATTTTTTGGGCATATGTGAGGACAACAACCTTAATCAGTATGAATTAAACTAGTAAGGACAAATTAAACTAGTAAGTCTAAATATAAACTAGTAAGTGAATATAAACGACTTGGGATTAAGGTCTTACAAATTTACAATGCACAATGCGATTTATGTGTACATATATTAAAATTTTGAATTAACAATTCTTAAATATCTTTATGGAAGCTTCCTATATGTATAAAATAAATAAATCTATATATATATTATTTTTAACGAATATGTCATTTTCAGAGAGGAGAAAAGAGGGACGTGGAGATTAGGTTCGTCATTTTAGGGATCTTCTTTTTAGATTATATATATAATTAGACTATCGAGAGACGTCATTTTCTTTTCTTTCCTTACGATAAAAATATACGTGTAATTTTTAGAAATCTGAAAATAGTAAAAATATACGTGTAATTTCTATACGGAAAAAATATTTAGAAATATGTACTGTGTAAATAGTAAAAGTACTTACTGTATATATATGTATATAAATGGCATATAATCTGTATATATATATATATATGTATATATTAACAGTAATATTCCCGTGTAAACAGTAAAGTACTATATATACATATTTATAGTTTTTTACGTATCGTATTATACGGTCAAACTGAAAGGCAAAAATTAACGTCTAGTTAGCATCATTTAATTCGTAACTAAATTATCTACGCACGATAATTGTTTTGATTTTTTTGAGTAAATATATAATTAAATTTTTCACTTAATGCAATTGATCATTTCAGTCAACTTATTGGACAAACGATGTTAGGCTAAATATTTCGAAATTTGGGTATACGCGCACCCTAGGGTACCGTGTATTGACAATACACGCACACCAGGGTAGTGTGTATTCAATACACGCCACAAAGTTGACTATTTTTTATTTTATTTTTTCTTCAACGACGACGACTTGATGTTTAATTAAAAATAATATTATGTATCTATTAAAAAAATATAGTAAGTAGATATTTTAACTGCGATTCAAATGATGCAAAAAATATTAAATTTAGATTTACGGATTCACTGTATGCTCTGCCGTAAGGTGAGATATAAAAATTTGATTTAAAAAATTATAACACAGACCATGTAAGTCCAAACTCACCACGGTTAACGTCATTTATGTCGCAATCCAATTATCTACCTAGGGTCATTTTTTGATTAGAAATACAGTGATTTTTTTAACATAACATCATTTGTTTTATAATTTGACCAAAATAATTAAATGCATTAGGTGAGAAATTTAATTATGTACTTACTAAAAAAAATCAAAAAAATTACAGTGCGTAAATAATTTAATCACAAATTAAATGACGCTAACTATGCGTTAATTTTTGCTTTTAGACTTGCTGTATCATACGATACGTAAAAAAACTCTACATACGATACAAAAAAACTAGATAGTGATTTAAATAGTGACTTTACTGTATTTAAATATAAAAATAATATGTTATTACATAGCTTTAAGTTAGGTGGTATTATGAAATTGTCGATACGTAAAAAACTCTACTTACGATACGTAAATATCTAAATAGTGATTTAAATGTTTAAATCACTATTTAGAATTTTACGTATCGTATGTAGAGTTTTTTATGTATCGTATTATACAGTAAGACTAAAAGTAAAAAAATTAACGCATAGTTAACGTCGTTTAATTCGTAATTAAATTATCTACGCACTGTAATTTTTTTTTTGAGTAAGTATAAAATTAAATTTCTCAACTAATGCATTTATTCATTTTGGTCAAATTATAAAACATGCTATGTTAGATTAAAAAAACACTGTATTTCTAATTCAAATAATTACCCGAGGTAGATAATTGAATTACGACGTAAATGTCGTTAACCGTGGTGAGTTTGGACTTACAGAGTCTGAGTTATATGTTTTTAGTCAAATTTTCATATCTCAACTTACGACAGAGCGTACAGTCAATCCGTAAGTCCAAATTTAATTGTTTTGCATCATTTGAATCGCAATTAAAATATATCCGTACTATAATTTGTTTAATTTTTTTCAATAGATACATAATTTTATTTTTCATTAAATATCGAGTCGTCAAAAAATGAAGAAAACAAAATTAACACCACTAAGGGGTAGCGTTTTTTGTAAAACGCTATCCCGAGTAGCATTTATTGTAAAAAAAAACAAAAATTAAACGCTACTTGTAGTAGCGCTTATGCATAGTTTGCTAAATATAGTTTTTCGAATATTCATTTTTCTAACTATATTTTTAAAAATATTTACTTCTTGATGTGTTCCCGACAAAGTGTTAGTGTCCGTTTGATTCGATCGTGGCAGTGGATCTATAATTGAGGACACACTTGTAGTTAAAAAGATAGCATTTGGATTCACTATATATCATAGTTATCAGAACCGGACCGCCATCGAACCGGAGAGGGGTTCGGTTCACGGTTTGGCCGGTCCAACCCGATTCAGTGTGCGGTTCACTGTTCACAAGGGGGAAAAATTGAAAACTTAAAATACATACATAGTCTCAAACACAAACATAATTACCTCAAACTACATAATTTCACACACACACAAACTACATAGTTTCAATATCAAACACACATTACTCTCAAACACAATACACAATAATAGTGAACCGGTTTAACCAATTGGGTTAAGCCTATTGGTTTGTGCAGAACCAAAAATCGGAAACCCAACCCCCCCCCCCCCCCCCCCCCAAAAAAAAAAAAAAAATCAACTAAAAAGTGAACTGGAAAGTGAACTGGAAACCGTCCGGTTTTCCAAAAACCGTCTGGTTCAACCTGGTTCTAACACTGTTTATTTGTAAAATGGTCTTTTAACTGAACCAAACCGGACATGTATCCGGTTCCCTGTCGGACCGCCGGTCCGATCCGATTCTGATAACTATGCTATATATTGTATATAGGGTTTAGGGTTAATACAAATATAATATATATAGAGAGAGAGAAACATAGAAAACTATACATAAACATTTTGAATTATATTTTTAAAATATATTTAATCGCTTATATTTATTAACTTATTTTGTATTGAAATTTGTACTATTTAATTATTATATATATTTCAAAATATTATTATTTGATGACATTAAGTTATTAACTAACAGGAGTTGATAAAAAATATACTGTCACGTGGAATTTGGAGTGACACTTTTCATCAATGTTCTTCATATCTTCGCACTTATTTACAAATATTTACTTTTTTATAAGAATTAAACTAAATCTGCTATTGAGTTCGATTTGAATTTGATAAAATAAATAATTAAATTTGAAGATGAAGAACATATAAACAAGTCGCAGAACACATAAATATGATTGAAAAATTGAAATACTTATGTATTGCATGTTTATCTAAGGTACCAATTTGTAAAAACATAACTTTTAAGATATCATAATACCATATTTTTAAACCACATACCATAACTATAATCATTACATATACAATTTTCAATACCATAACCATTAAAATAACTGTGGTTATTAACTACGGTTTTACTCGTATACCCATATTCATTCGACACATATAATATAATAAAGGGAAAAGTATGAAAAAATGTAATATGTTTGCCGAAATTGGTGCTTGATTAAACTTGTTTTGGGTTGTAGGTATTTGATGTAACATGTTGTATTTTTTAGGTTTTAGATGGGAACGTTTATTTTTCCGTTTGTTATCCCGTTAAAAATTCTCATGTGCCACACACGTGACATGTTTAAAGATTTTTTTTTTAAAATGCTGAAATTACCCCTACATCTATTTCCCTCCATATGACACAGTAAGTGTCCTCATCTTCCGAGAAGTCTCTTACCGTCCGTCTTCATGATCGAATCTCTTCCCCCAAGGAAGTTCTGAACTACTATTCAAATGCTCTCAAATTCCACACATTCCCTCCCTACAATAGAGACAACAGAACTATTGAATAGCAACACTAAACTTAAGGAAGATCAGCTGCAGAAGCCTCATGATATGGAAGAAATTGCACCAAAGACAACTACAAGCGTCATCTCCTACAAGGAAAAACTGACTGGGACTGTCCCGGGAGCATACAAAAATGCATTCTATCGTGAATGTTCGAACTCGGTTGATGCTTCTCCCTCAAGAGGCCTTGATGAAGTGGAGACTGTTGGGAACCTATCATTTTCAATATCAAGTGATGAAAAAGCAAGGATACAAAAAAGGTATGAACAATCTATCATCATTAAAATTATAGGAAGGAGCATACCGTATCATCTCATGGTGCTGAAAATTCGAAATCTATGGAAACCGGAAGGGGAAATGGCATGCATATTACTTGGGGAAGGGTTTTACCTAATCAAATTTACTTGCTTGGGAGACATGGATAGGGTGTTTAGAGATGGACCTTGGTTCATCAATGGGCAATTCCTATCTATACGAATCTGGGAACCCAAATTCAACCCAGAAAGAACCAATATATCAAAAGTGGCGGTTTGGATCAGATTGCCCAACTTGCCAATGGAATATTTCGACCCTATAATCCTAAAGGGTATTGGAAATACAATAGGGCCTCTTTTGAGAATCGATAGTTATACCATAAATGCTGAAAGAGGGAAATTTGCCCGGCTTTGTATCTAGTTATATTTGAGCAAACCACTACCTGCATCAATCAACATCGATGGATATTTCCAAAAAATATCTTATGAAGGAATTCAGTCAATTTGTTTCTCGTGTGGCATGGCGGGGCATAGAACAGAACAATGCAATCAAGTAAACCCAGCGGATCCAAGTTCGGAAGATCACAACTCAGGTGCAATCAATACCGCCAAGAATAAAACCTCACCGCATATCGCAGATAACCAAAATGGAGAAAGGGGCCCCTGGATGTTGGTTACTCGCCGGAAGAAACCATCGACATCAGAAACAACTAGAGTAGGGCGTGAGAACCATGCAAAACAAAGCCTTAAAACCAAATAGAAATTCTATTACCTCACAACCGAATGGCCACCAAGGAAAGAACCGACCAAGCCACTGAAGCCCGAGGGACACCAACCGCCGGGAATAATCAGTCTGACAAGGAAACCAAGCGCCGAACCATGCACCAGACTCACTCGATGGAAAAGGAGCGCGTAGAGGATGACGTCGACACCGATAATGAGTGGACTTCAAACGGTCGGGAAGCTGCAAATGGCGAAGCAACGGTAAGTGTGGAACGTTCGGGAAGGAGAGAGTCTGGCCGAACTACTAAGTATGGTCAGCCATCCCAAGCAACCATTGTCGACCAACTGGTTGGGCAGATCAAAGGAGGTATGGTCAGCCATGATGATGTCCAACCCGAGGTCAGTGGAATGGAAAGTGGGCGGACAACTGCGCAGCTTGGTGGACAGCTTGGTGGAGGAGAACGACAAGCTTTGTTTATGAAGAATGACAGCTGCATGAAGAAGACAGCAAATGCTCTACAAGGTGACAACATGCAGATATGGGCCGAAGTTAGAAAGAGCCCAACAAAGGAAGAGATGAGGTCTGCTGGGCCGGATTTGTTAGGAGGGTTGATGAGGACAGTTGGGCTGGAAAGGGTAGGCGGGCCAAATCAGAATGATGGGCCGGGTTCACCTCTTGGAAAGCTGGACCAGAATGAGGGGATGGCTCGGGATGACGGGCTGAATCGGAATGAAAGGCTGGACCAGAATGATGAGGCGGGAAGTTGGAATATAAAGCTTAAAACTATCAAGGAAGAGCGAATCTCGACAGATAACACCTCAAAAATTTCTTTTATTAGTCCTGATTATGATCATAATGAGAGAAACAATTTAACTACTTATGTGAATTTTTCTAAGCCCAGGGACACAGGAAAAGCAGGAAGCCGCAAGGATATTCCTTCAAAAAGTCAGGGACAGAAGAAAGTTGGGAAGTCGCGATCCAAATTGGATTCGGTGGAAAAAGGGTCAACATCCACAACAAAGGCATCTAATGTGCAAGAGAGTAAGAATGAGAATATTCAGGGAGGTAAGGGACAAGGTGAGGTACCTAACTTGTGTTTAGTTGATAGTAGTACTAAGTAATTGTGTTGGTTCTATTTTTAGCAAATTATTTATGAATCAAGTACAACTGTCTAGTAATATGGTTCCTGAAAAAGATCACATGAGATCCATTATGTGGAATGTTAGAGGATTTGGTAATCCTGCAGCTGTTAAGGCGGTCAAGCACCTCATCCATGTTCACAAGCCTACAGTGTTGATTTTAATTGACACTAGACTCAGTGGCCAAAAGATGGACGACCAAGCAAGAAAACTTCCTTTCAACAAATTCCTAGGGGTGGAAGCTAGAGGGTTCAAGGGTGGAATCCTTGTGCTCTGGAATGATTACGAGACTAATATTTCGAAGATGGCGTCTACAGAGCAGGAATTACACTTTAAGATTCAGGTTATCCCTTCTAATCTATCTTGGTTCATGTCTGCTATTTACGCTAGCCCTATTTTAAATGAAAGATTACTATTGTGGGATAATCTTAAATCGGTTGCCTCTACTATCTCTTGTCCCTGGCTGGTAGTAGGTGATTTTAATGATGTAACAAATAGTTCGGAAAAATTGGGGGGGGGGGGGGGGGAATGGGGTTTGCATGAATAGGGTGTCTCTCTTTAATGATATGATCAGTGATTGTAACTTGATTGACCTGGGATTTAGTGGGCCTAAGTTTACTTGGGTCAATATGTGGAACTCGGATATATTAATCCATCAGAGGCTAGATAGTATGATGGCTAATATGGACTGGAAATTTAGTTATCCCAATGCATCTGTTACCCACCTTATGAGAACTCACTCTGACCACTGCCCGCTTCTTATAATCTCTGGTGGGGAAGGTGGCATCAAGACAATTAGACCATTTAGGATGGAACCTATGTGGCTTGATCACCCAAGTTTTGAACCAATGGTTAAGAATACTTGGAATGAGTTTAGTAATAGACTCACGCCAGCCATTAATCACTTCCCTGTCAAAGCTCGTGCTTGGAACAAAGAAATTTTTGGAAATGTTTTTCAGAGAAAAGAGAAAATCCTTCGGAGGATCTCTGGAGCTCAAAAGGCAATTGCTATTTCCCCAAATGATTTCATTGTCGACCTGGAGAAAAATCTTCAAGCGGAGCTTTCTGAGATTCTTGACCAAGAAGAAAAACTTTGGGCTTCAAAATCCCGCACAAAGTGGATCAGAGACGGGGATAGAAACACCAAATTCTATCATATTTCTACTCTTGATAAAAGAAGAAGAAATAAGATCTTGGCAATTAAAGATTCAATTGGAAATTGGATCTTCGAAGAGGGTCTCATTCAGAAGGAATTTCAGAAATTCTTTTCAAACCTCTTCACCACCTCAAAGACCTCCTCGTCTCTGGTGGTTGAGAAGCCAGAGGCTTGGAGAACTACTCTCTCTGAATATCCGTCGCCTAAACAACCCTATCACTTTGGAAGAAATTAGGAAAGCCACTTGGGACCTTAAACCGTTTAAAGCTCCTGGGCCGGATGGCCTCCATCCGGCTTTCTTCCAAAAGTTGTGGAACTGTACGGGTAACTCTTTGATTGATGCTATCCGGGAGGTGTTTATAAGAGGGTATGTCCCTACAAGTTGGAATGAACTCTCGGGGTGGAGGGCGAAGCTGCTATCTATGGCAGGTAGAGTTACGTTGGTCAAATCGGTCTTGTCCACTATCCCCTCCTACTATATGCAATGTACTATGTTTCCTAGTTCAGTCTGTAAAGAACTGGACAGGATTAATAGGAATTTTGTTTGGGGATCCACAGACCAGAAGAGGAAAATCCATTTGATCAACTAGGAGGAAATTACTAAGCCGAAAAAACTTGGGGGTCTTGGTCTGCAGTCGGCGGTGTATCGTAACAAAGCTCTATTGGGGAGTTTGGCTTGGAGATTGAAGAAGGATACGACTCCTTGGGCTGTGGTCATTAGAAACAGAACTTTTAAGCAGGATGGAACTTCTCTCACTACTTCGAATAAAACGCCTTGTAATTGGAAAGCAATTAAGGAAGGTATGAACACCCTTAAATTAGGTTCAGGGTGGGTGGTGGCAAATGGTAGAGACATAAATTTTTGGCACGATACCTGGGTGGGTAATCAACCCATGCGTGCGGCTATCTATGGTCCTCTGAACTTTGAAGAAGACAAACTGATGGTAGGAGATGTCTTCCCAAATGAAAAGTGGATCCTTGATAGAACCTCCTTTGACTTCCCCAAAAAATTTATGGACATGTTTCGAGGTACGCCGGGGGACAAGACCAATACATCATCGGACACGCAAATATGGATCGACACACACTCGGGGAATTACTCTATAGCATTTGCATACTCTCTTTTAGCTGGTCATGACACAAACAACCAGGTGTTTAATCAATGGGATTGGGTTTGGAAGATTCAGACTATCTCAAAAATTCAGCATTTCATCTGGTTATGCCTAAAAGATAGACTAGCCACCAGCAAACTTTTGAACCACAGAGGATGTAATTTGAGCCCCCTGTGCCAAATTTGTTACTCTGGGGTGGAGGACATAGATCATATATTACGTGGGTGTAAGCATGCTAAAGAGTTGTGGAACTCTGCCACAGGTTCGCCTAATCTGGGCCAATCTAGCGACGACCCTTTGAATGAGTGGATCAAGAAGGGTTGTCAGGAATCGGGTGTCAATATTCAGGGTGTTGAGTGGAAGTACTTTTTTCCTTATGCGATTTGGAACATTTGGAAAAATAGGAACTCCCTTATTTTTAATGATAAACCTGCTTTTTCTTCTGTTTTTTCTTTATCTTTATCTCAGGCAAAGTTTCATAAAAATGTTTATCTTGAGACTGACAGTGCTAATGAGTTCACTTCCATTGATATTAGTTGGGTTCCTCCAAAAGAGGATTGGTTTAAAATTAACACAGATGAAACTGCTAAGGGAAACCCAGGTTTCGCAGGAGCAGGTGGGGTCATCCGGGACTTCCGGGGTTTTGGGGTTGCAGGTTTCTCAAGGAATTTGGGCTGCTCAAACAGCCTCACTGCGGAATGTTGGGCAATCCGAGACGGACTGCTGTTGGCAAAAACGCTCGGATTAAAATCTATCCACCTTGAGACAGACGCTTTCTTAGCTCATAAGGTAATCTCTGATGAAACTATGTCAAACCATAAACTAATGTCGATCATTGCGGATTGCAGGAAGCTATTGATGCAGTTCGAAAGAATGAAGTTCAGACATATTTTTCGTGAAGCGAATGCGGTAGCGGATACCATGGCGGGAATGACGCTCAAACAACGACATGTGTTTGAAATCCATAGCTCTCCTCCGAAGGAAACTATTATCGCGCTCCGGAAAGACGCTGTGGGCTTTTCTGTTTCGCGAATTGTTAAAGTTAGCTAGTTTTGGTTATGTAATTTGAACTTGGGTGATTAATTGTCACCTTTTACAGTTATTTTAATCCATAATTATTAAAAAAAAAAAAATCTCTTCCCCGCCAAGCATGAGTGTTGCAGTTTCGCATTATTATCGGCCAAAAATAAAAGTTTCGCATTATTTTAAAAAATAATATTCATGTGAAGACCGGGTTTCCCGAATTAAGGTTCCAAATCGAAGAGGTGCTATTCTATTCGGAGGTTTGCTGTCCTTCCTCCCTAGTGCCGATAATCTGCACCTTCCGGCGCCCAGGTACTCTCTCTTTCTCCCTCGCTCTAGGGTTTCGACTCAATCACACCTTTACAGTCCAAGCAACTCCACAATTTGGCCATTGTTCAGGATTCTTACGATGTTCTTCGCCATGACCTATCGTGCTGTTACTTTTTCGCGCTTTGCTCTTTGATAAGCGGCATTGTGTATGTTACGGTGATTATCTTTCGACATTGTTCCTGATACGGAGCTCATTGCTTGCAGGTACTCGTGTTGATGGAGAAACAACTCTGAGCATTTTCTGGTCTTCGTCAGTCGTCAGTGCAGTAGAATGTCTTCTTTGTTTAATGTACTGATGACCATTAGTTTTTGTCTGTTCGGAAAGTGGACGCTTAGCTTGTTTTGTTTCGTTGGTTAATTGCTGATGTTCTATTTGGTTGCATGTACAGTAGAGTGAATCATTACCAATTTTGCATATTTCTTTCTGGATGGGCTTCTGTAGTTACTAAATTGTAGTTGTGTGAAGCAATTGATTGTAATGCTATAATCATGATTTAATCATAAACTTTGAGATGTTTTACTGTGTGCATATCAGGATAGAAGATTTTATGGATCTCAAGAAGAATTTGAACAAGCATTGCTAAATACAACTACTGTATATGTGGGGAATCTGTCCTTCTATACAACTGAAGAGCAAGTCTGAGCTATTCACTAGAGCTGGAGAGATTAAGATTATTATGGGACTGGATAAGAATTCAAAGACACCTTGTGGCTTCTGTTTTATAATGTAAGCTCTTTCTTGCATCAATTTCAATATCTTGGACAATTACACCTTGTGGATATTATTTTCAATATCAAGATCTGGAGGTAGTTTAATATTTAATAATATAGTTGAATTCCTCTCAATTTTTGCAGGTGAAGATAATAAAGTGTCTTGTTGAAAACATTGTGGTGGACATATTGTGAGGAGTATCTTTACAGGTGTTGGCATGTGGCATTAAGAAGACCCTTCCTCCATAAAGTGCTGGACTATGAAGATGAATTATTCGCTTTGCTGATGTTTGTTCTACTGTAATTCAAGAGAAGCAATTTGTTTGTGTCCTGGTTAAGCAGCTTCAGGTTTACTGAACATGAACATAGTAGATTTAGCTCCAGATTTACTGAAGAGCTTCAATTTGATGAATTAGAGTTTGTTTTGTGGATTTTGGTGCACTTAGTATTATACACAAGTATTTTGTAAAGGCAAAACACAGTTATGGTAACAAATATGAGGTTCTTTTGAGTTTCATCAAAAACCAACAATTGCAAAACGTGAGTTATCCAAAACAACACACACACTAACATAATTAACTTACAACCGCTCCGCAAACATCGCTACAGCTAATTCACACGTTTTAACATTACAGCAGCACCACAAGTGCTCCAACAACAGCAATCCACAACTTTTTCCTTCGACGGACAATAATAACTTCGACTTCCATCTTAACAACTTACATTTTCCTGCATCAGCAATGGTACTTAAGATTGGAAGAGAGGAAATAGAGTAGCTCCAATAACCAATTTTAAGATTACAGCAAACAACTCTGTGATAGATTTTCAAATTGAGAGTTTTGGGAGAGATTTTCAAATTGAGACTACAATTAGGGTTAAAAACCAAATAAATCGGCATAAATACCTTATAATTGGGACACCCATAGAACATTCGACTGAAATGTGGTGTCATTGTTGGTGGGAGAGTCAGAAATCTGACAAGGAAGGGACAAACACTTCGAAATATAACATCGTGAATGAAGAACAAACATGGAGGAACACTGCATATAATAACACTGAAGAAGACATGGGCATTTTAGGAATTTCACACTACACAGAGGTCACGTGCAAGGCATGTGGGCACTTAACAGCTATTTTGGACGAAAACTTAACGACTGCATCAAAAACCAACAACAACAAACATGTTGCATCTAAAACAACAAATGTGTCGCTTTCACCACATTGGGCAAACATATTACATCTTTTTCATACTTTTCCCTATAATAAAATACTGAAAATATAATTTAAAAAATACATAAATCTATATTAACAATAATAAGAATATATAACACTAACAACATTAACATTCACACCACTTAATATTAAAATTCAACATTAACACCGATGAAACATTAACACCATTATTATATTAATAATAACAAAAAAAAAATTTAATGTTATAGAGAATATGCTTTAGTTTTTACTTTATACAGCAACTTCTTCACTTACACCACACATTTGACTCGGATGAAGTCGAAACTTGTTTGTAACATTAATGTAAGTTTGTAGAGTTTAGTTGTAACATTTAGAAAAATATTTGGTTAATTTTGCAAATATGAAAAATATTTAACGAATTTTTTTAACAGAAAAGTAACAGAGGTACCAATTGCCACCATTTTCAAACATGTTAGACCATTAACCGTCTCAAACAAACATGTTGTACCATTTACCATTTTTTTTTAAAATTTAAATTAAAAAATAATAAGTTTTATATTTTGGAATTTATATTGTTTGATTTTTAAATAAAAATTTCCTGTTTTTTTATTTGCATTAATTTAGTTTATTATTAATTTTGAAGTATTGTTTGCTATTATTTTTAAATTATTAAAAATATTTATACATTTTTTTAGATTTTTTGAAGTTTATATATCTATATGACATGACAATGACATGGAGGATATGAAGTTGATGTGACACTAATATATATGTCATTTTACCATTTAACAGGAACAGAACGATACTAAATTGACTAAAAGACAACATTCATAAACATACGGTCGCATCCAATAAGACAAAAAATTTAAGATATCATCCCATCACATATGTAAAACATAAAAAACTATTAAAATTTAAAACTATTAACCCTTATTATAATGGATAAAAGTCATTTAATTACCTTAGAAGTCACATATTTTAAAATAAGTATCATCTTATAATTTTCTTGTTACTTCCGAGTACCTTAGAAATCATAAATGTATCTAATTTAATATTTCGGTCATGTGCCCATCACGCATGTAGTATTTGTTCCATTAAAGTAACTCCACTTTATTTTACTGTTGCTTTTAGGTATCTCTAAGTTTTTTTATTGTCTCAATCAAATATATTTACTTTATCGTTATTGAATTGTTATATTTTTTGTTATTTTCAGGTGCCCAATTAAAATAGATATATTGATGACTTTTGAAGTACTCGAAAGTAACAAATTTTAATAAGGTACCAATTTGTAAAAACATAACTTTTAAGATACTTAAATGACTTTTAACCTTAAAATGATTAGTTAACATATACTAACGTTTGGTTTAAATAATACCATCTGTTAGATCGTAAACTTCTAATTGCTGATCTGACAGTGGATTGAATGCCAGGTAACGGTTGAACAGAGCTTTCGCCTTAGCTCCGGTGAACCTGCATGTAGGGGATCGTAACAGACGGTGTGTCTCTGGGTCCCTCTCCGATGCTTAAATGAGTATATGTGTGTGTATATAGCTCAAAACGTAATGAATTTATGTAAAGCAAAGGTATTTATAGAGTAGGAGAGACCAAACCGTATAAGGTAACCGTATATCTTAGTGAATATTGTGTTGTTAAAAATTTGGATAGTAGATATTGTAGTTACGGCGAGATATTGCAGTTACCATATCTAATCCTTAGTGACTATGTGCCCGAGATACACGGGATATCGTGACCACTTCTTTATTAACGATTGGTGGGACCAGAGGAGAGAGTCTAGTCTCTCTTCGGGGCGAGCACTCCCATGGCGAGCAGTAGGAGGTCGCTACTTGATGAAGAATGGCGACCATCTATGGAATCTTTGGCGTCCACATTAGTCTAGGCTCGATCTTGGGCCACTCTATAGTGGACCAAATTGACTTTGACATGGGTCGGTCTGGTTCGAATATCTTGGGTTTACCCCCTCCAGGGTTATTGGGCCTTCGATGCCTTTTTCTTATTGGGCCGTCACTATCAATACCCAACATTTTCCCCCGAAGCTTGATTGAAGTTTCTTCAGTCGAGCTTGATTCCTTGGTAGGGTTTGAGATAGTGACACTTTAGATTTGGTTTTCCTTGTCTCTTTTTGTGGTTCATGACTTTATGGACACTTCATACTTGTTTGGCGATCAGTCATCCCATTGTCCAGGGCTGAAGGAATATTCAACGTTTTATTCCTTCTTGGCGATCACTCCAAGTAGCCTAGATTCTTGAGGGTTTACGTTTTGCTATTAGGCGACCATTACCTTTGAAAAAGATTTTTCCAAAAAGGGACTATTTAGTGCTCTCGCGATCACTTTGTCTGTTTGATGGACTTTAGCATTTATTAACTGCACAGTCATCCAGAAGTCGAACGGTCATTTGAAGCACGCTTGTCATTTAATATTCCGTAACCCAAGGGTAGTCTGACAGCTTTCTGCACTGGCCGACCGTTTGTCTCCCCGAGGTGTCTCTTAGAATTCTGACATTGCTTCGATTTTTTTCCAAAAATGTGCAATTATTCTCTGCGTCGTTTCGATTATGTCCCAGGCATGGTCTGTATTACCCTCACAACGGAGAGGTCTACATTTATGCGGACCAGATCGATGTTGGGTTGCGTTTTCCTCTCTTTGAGGATTTGCAGGCGTTGTGTCGGTTTTACGGCATACATCCCACTCAGCTCGTACCCAACACCATTAGGATATGGGCCAGATTCTAGTTCATGTGTATACGTCAAGAATGGACGTATTCACTGGCCTTGTTCCAGTGATTTTTTCGATTGGTTGTTGGAGCGAACCACCTCCACCACTTCCAGTCCCAGTGGCCGAAGTTCGCGAAATGGAGGGGACAGTCATGGAGTTGGAACGTTCATGTCCAGTTGCTCGACGATTTCCGGGCCACCAACTCCAACTATAAGAAGTTTTACTTCTTCTATAAGGGGGGGTGTCCTGGAAATTGTCTACGCCGGATAAGGATTTCCCTCCTGCCTTCGACGAGTTGTCCGGGAGTGACCGGAATGCCATCGATTACATTTTCCGGTTGCATCGATCGTCTCATTTTCATCCCATCCATTCGGTGGCGGAGACCATCGAGAACATGCTCGAGATGACGGGCATTCATCAAGCCACGCCACTTTTTGATGATTGGGTAATTTTTCTAACCCTTTTTTTTTTTTTCTGTTTATTGGTTGTAGGCAAGGTTGTAGACAAGGGCCGAAAACTCATAGGTCTCTTTGATGACCAGGGAAAGGCGGGGCTGCCCGTAGACCAGGCATCACTGAATCCTCCTCCTCCTCCTTCCAGGCGTTCCTCTAAGAGGAAGCCCGAGGAGGAACCTCCCCTCGCCATCGTTGGCCCTCGCCAACCAGGTATCTTGTCCTCTTGTTCATCTTTTCTTTGTTCCCACGCCTTAGGTTTCTGGGTTTTGACATATCTGTTTATTTTTTGCAGAGAAGCCCACCACTGACATGGCCCAGGACCCTCCTCCTCCCCCTGCCAAGAAGGTCAGGGGGTTAGGCGAGGACCGCCCGGTTCTTCCCAAGAGTCCTCCTCCTCCTAAGGACTCCACTGCCCCCGGGGAGAAGGCTTTGACCTTGGCGGCCCCTTCTCTTCCCGATTCCTCGGTTCCTATTCTTCCCAAGGTATCCAGAACTCAGAAAAAGGGGTCTGAGACTCAGAAGAAGGGGTCTGATGCCCCCAGCGCTTCGAAGATTCCTCCTGAGAGTACTGCTCCTTGGCGAGCATGTTCCAGCCGCTCAAGGCTGCCAATTCTCGGGGCATTTGGTTCCCCAACAGAGACTTCTCGAAGACGGGGGTCTCCGACAAGAAGATTCTCCGGGGCAACTCAGATTTATGCATGCGACTCCTTGATGGGATAATTCCTCCCAAGGATCGCTCCGCGGTTCCCTCGGAGTTGCACCACGTCGAGGGGTTGATGAGGACCCATTTCTAACGACTTGCTCTGGTGAGATTTCAACTCTTCGTTATGTTTTCATATTACTTGCTCTTTTTCATAACCTAACAGCTTTTTCACTCTTTGTTGTCAGCTCGTTCAAGAAGAGGTGGCGATTGGTCGAGTCGTCGGAGAGCTCGCCAACAAGCAGACTGACCTGCTTGTTGAGTTGGAGCAGTACCGGAGCACGGGGTTCTCCCCTGGGCAGATGGAGGCCATGAAGTCGACTACCGACGCGGCAGTTTCATTGGTGGAGAATGCCCGTGAAGAGTACTTCAGGAAGGAGGAAAGGCTCCTTGCTAATGTGAAGAGGAGGGAAGCTGATGCAGCGGTCACCCTTCATCGGTGCTTAGATGAAGGGGAGGCTGTTAGGGCTCGCCTGGAGGCTGAGCTTAAGGAGGCCCGAGCCCAAAGGGCAGAAGCAGAAGCTCAACGGGTCGCCGCTGAGTCCCGAAGGGAAGTTGCTGAGGCTCAGAGGGAATCTACTGAGGCTCAGAGGGTGGCTGCTGAGGCTCAAAAGGCTGCTGCTGAAGCCAGGGGGATCGCCCTGGAGGAGGAGAAGGAACAGCTGGCTGCGCAGCTGAAGTCTGTTCCTTCCCCCCAAAGTGTGGTCAACGACTTTAAGGCCTCTGAAGAGTTCGTTGACTGTGCTTTAGAGGTGATGAAGTCGGAGATTGCCGACTTCCTCCAAGTCCTGGTCGAGGATGTCCAGGCGGTTGGTCCCAACTTCCCTGTTCGGGAAGTCGAGTCCCTTAAGCCCTTCCTCAGGAAACCCATGCAGCTGTTGCTGAAGAGGTCGACCCAGCTGCTACTGTCGAGGAGGTTGCCCCCGAAGGCGAGCCAAGTACTCCTGCTCTTGAGGACCCCAAAGCCTAAATCTTGTACTCTCTGGCGATCATCCTCTTTAGATTCTGGTTTTTCTTATCTTTCCTTTGTATTTTAGGTTTAATTTGTAATTATTTTTTGATTGAAGACTCAGTTATTTTATATTGAATGCCTTTATATTCATAAGCCTTTGCTTGACTTTGAATGTGTTGGCTATTTCTCTGATATCTTAATCATAATTACCCTCGACTTTTCTTTGCTTTATAATGGTCTTGACTCTTAAAGCCTTGGACCCTTCTTTTAGGCTTGAAAGGATAAGTCCCTATAGACTTATCTATTCCCCTTGTTAAGTATAAACTTTCTAAGGACAATACTTTAAGACTTAAAAGTCTAGACTTCTAAGCTCAAAGATATATTACCTTTTTGAAATTTAAACCTTTGGGGGTGTTCGCCTAAGGAACTTGTTAATTAAGGCTTCATCATCCATAGTGCTCGCCTAGGATTCCTTATCCATCCTCCATAACTCACTTTTCAAAGGAATCGTCATCCTTAGTAGATAACTTTCTCTGAAACTTGTCCAACGTATGAGAGGATAATTTCCTTAATGGGTTGATTATCTTCGTTGTTAGGACTCCTGCCTGATTTTGGTAACATGTCTTCTGCCTGACTTTGGCGTCAGGTCTTTCGTTTTGCCTAACTCTATTGCTAGGTCTTTTGGACTGACTTTGGCGTCAGGGCTTTTGCTTTGCCTAACTCTTGTTGTTAGGTCTTTTGGCCTGACTTTGGCGCCAAGGCTTTTGGTTTTGCCTAACTCTTGTTGTTAGGTCTTTTGACCTGACTTTGGCGCCAGGGCTTTTGGTTTTGCCTAACTCTTATTGTTAGGTCTTTTAGCCTAACTTTGGCGTCAAGGCTTTTGGCCTGACTTTGGTGTCAGGGCTTTTGGCCTGACTTTGGCGTCAGGGCTTTTGCTCGATTTTGATATCGGGTCTTTTATATTTAATGCCTGATTCGGTCATCAGGTCTTCGCCTGACTCTTGGCGTCAGGTCTTTTTCTTCGATTTGATTTGAGTGGTCATGCTTTATGAAGGAATGACTTGCTTTTATTGACATAACATTTTGATTTACAAGCTATGTATGAAATCTCCTTAAATGTTCAGAATTGAATGGACGAGGTAACCTTTCTCCTTCAGTGGTTTCCAAATAGTAAGATCCTTGGGCGGCGATCTCTACTACTTTGTATGGTCCTTCCCACTTAGCTGAAAGCTTATTCTGATTGTCGAGTCTTGTAAATTCATTCCTTCTCATAACCATTTCCCCCACGAAAAATTGGCGAGCGCTGACTTTTCTGTTGAAGTATCGAGCGGTCGCCATACGCATCTTTGCTTGTGTCTTTTCTAATTTCCACCTCTTTTCCTCTGCCAGGTCGAGGTCAGTCCTGCGTTCGACTTCGTTTGCCTCAGTGTTAAAGTGTAGGATTCTATGGGTAGGCACTTCTATTTCGGCGGGTGCCACTGCTTCTGATCCGTACACTAAACTGAAGTGTGTTTCTCCAGTGGCTGTCTTAGGCGTTGTTCTGATAGCCCATAATACGTTTTCCAGTTCTTCTGCCCAATTTCCTTTAAATGCTCGAACCCTTTTCTTGAGTCCTGCTAAAACAACCTTGTTGGCTGCTTCAGCTTGCACATTCGTTTGAGATGATGCACTGAGCTGAAACGATGGTCGAGATGGTATTCTTCACAGAGCCATTTGAGCTCCTTTCCTATGAATTGCGGACCATTATCACTGATAAGTATTTTAGGAATGCCAAACCTGGAAAATATGCCGATCTTCAGGAACTTGATGACTTGAAATTCTGTTGTAGAAGCCAAAGCTTTCGCCTCTATCCACTTAGTGAAGTAGTCGATCGCCACTATGATGTGAGTGCGCTGACCAGTACCAATAGGAAAAGGACCCAATATATCCATCCCCCATTGAGCAAAAGGTCAGGCACCTGCTCTGTGTGACATGTCCTTGAATGTTGAAGACTTCTGCTCTGTTATCATGAACTGAACATAAGGCATTTTCCAGGAATTGTACGTCTTGAATTGTCGTTCCTCTAAATGCCAGCTTACTTAAGGAGTCTGCCATCTGGTTCTCTTGGCGAGGAATAGATTCAATCACAAAATTTGGAATTTATGCGACGCGTTTCTTGGCGATGCTGAGGTACTTTTTCATATTTTCCCCCTTGCCTCGTAAGTTCCATTGACCTAATTGACAATAAGTTCCGAGTCGCTTTTTACCTTAAGCGCAGATATGCCCATTCCTTTTGCCAGTCTAAGTCCAGTAATAAGAGCTTTATATTCTGCTTCATTATTGGTCCCCTGAAATGTTAGGGCGATCGCATACTTCAAAGGCTCGCCCTTAGGAGGAATGAGAATTAAACCTGCCCCCGAGCCTTCTCTTGATGAAGATCCGTATGTATAAAGCTCCCAGATCTGATTGTTGTCTGCTCACGGATTTGGCCTGTTATCTGCTTCTGTTTGACCATTACTTGTGCTTTCCACAATGAAATCAGCTAGTGCTTGACCTTTGATGGCCGTTTTTGGCGCAAATTTGATCTTGAACTCGCTGAGCTCGATCGCCCACTTGACCATTCTTCCTGAAGAATCTTGTTTCATCAAGAAGTTTTTGAGAGGTTGATTGGTGAGGACCGTGATGTCGTGTGCGTGAAAATAAGGTCTCAGCTTTCGAGCAGCAATAACTAAGGCATAGAGATACTTCTCAATCTTGACATATTTTATTTCTGTCGAATTAAACATTTTGCTAATAAAATACACTGGACTCTGGACATTATTTTCCTCCCTTATTAAAACAGCATTGGCTGCCACGTTGTTGATGCCCAGGTAAAGGAAGAGCTGCTCGCCTGGAATGGGCTTTGCTAGAGCTGGGAGTGTTTGGATGTGTTGCTTCAAGGATTGGAACGCCTCCTCACAGTCTGGCGTCCACTCGAACTTGCGGTTGACCCTTAGAGTTTTGAATCACGGGAGGGACCTATCGCTCGCCCTGGAGAGGAAGTGATTGAGAGCAGCTAGGCGGCCATTTAGGCATTGAACCTCCTTATGGCATGTTGGCGATTTCATCTCTTCTATGACCTTGAGCTTTTCTGGGTTCGCCTCGATACCTCGTTCGCTGACCATGAATCCCATGAATTTACCAGACTTAACTCCGAAGGCGCACTTTGCAGGGTTTAGGCGAACGTTGTGTCTCCTCATGCACTCGAAAGCTTCGCGGAGGTCTGTTGTGTGAGGATTGCCCTTGATGGTTTTGACGAGCATTTCGTCCACATAAGCCTCCATGTTTATCCCTAGCATGTCTTGGAACAGGAGGTTCACCATCCGCTGATAAGTCGCCCCAGCATTGATTAGACCGAAGGGCATCACCTTGTAACAAAGAATGTCCCTGTCCGCATAAAAGCGGTATGGGCCTCATCATCTGGGTGCATCCGTATCTTGTTGTAGCCTGAATAGGCGTCCATGAAGCTCAGCATCTCGTGACCAGAGGTAGCATCGACCAACTGATCAATCCTGGGAAGGGGATAGGAAACCTTAGGGCAAGCTCTGTTCCGGTCGCAGAAGTCGACGCACATCCTTCACTTACCGTTTGATTTCTTGACCAAAACTGGGTTGGCGACCCAGCTCTGTAATCTTACCTCTCTGACAAAGTCAGCTTCAATCAACCTGCCAACCTCCTATCTGATCGCCAGGCGTTTGTCTGTCCCGAACGATCTTCTTTTCTGAGCGATCGGCTTGATAGAAGGGTCTATCCTGAGCTCGTGAGAGATAATGTCTCCACTGATACCTGGCAGGTCGCTCGTCTGCCAGGCGAAGAGCTCCTTGAATTCCCTGAGGAGGGCAGTCATGGCCTGCTTCTAATCATCATTCAAGGTGGTCCCAATGCACACCTTCTTATCTGGGCCATCGACCTTGACTTCTTCCAACTCTTCCATAGGCGCCGGTCGAGCTAAATCCTCGCGAGGGTTTACCTATGTTTCGATAGCGAGGGCCTCCCTTTGGTTCTTCCTGCGCAAGCAGTTCACATAGCATTGTCGCGAGGAAGGCTGGTCACCAAGTACTTCTCCAATCCCGTTAAGTGTGGGGAACTTCATCTTTTGATGGACTGTGGAGGCCACAATCTTGTTGGGGTTGATTCTGGTCCTCCCCAGGATGGCGTTATAAGACGTAGGTGAGTCGACCACCAGGAAGGTGACCGGTACCTTGATGCTTTTCCATCCCTCGCCCAAAATCACCTGCATGGTTATTGTCCCCAGTGGATAAGTTGTTCTCCCAGCAAACCCTATCAATGGAAAGTCGACCCTCTTCAGGTTACGCTTGGATTTGCCCATTTTTTCGAAGGCGTCCAGGAACAGAATATCTGTCGAGCTTCCTCCATCGATCAGAATCCTCATCACGTCACAGCCGTCGATATCAGCTGTGATAACCAGAGCATTATTGTGGGTGGTGGTGACATGTGCCAAATCATCTTCGGAGGATGAGATGACAATGTCCTCCTCAAGTCGGGGTCGCTTTCCCAGCTGGACCGCTGTAGAAATCTGAGTCGCATAGACTTCCCTTGCGTGCGACCCCTCGCCTCCTGCGCCAAATCCTCCCGCAATTAGATTTACCCTTCTCTTGCTCTGAGATGGATCGGTTTGTTCAGCAGGAGCTGGCGAACGATTTCTCCTTGGTGGCGTTCGACTCCTATCTCGCCCTGCCAAAAATTCCTTCAACATTCCCCCTGAATCAGCTTCTCGATGTCCCGCTTCAAAATGCGACAATCATTAGTCTTGTGGCCCTTGCACTTGTGGTATCTATAGTAACTCTCGACATCCTTCCCCAGGGGCTGACCAACCCTACGAGGCATTGGTGGCCTCGCCAAAGATCTTCTCTCCATCTCGACTAGTACCGCTAAGATCTGCCTGTTTAGAGGCGTAAAATACTCAGGGACCTCTGGATTTCTGGGCGCTGGATTAGGCTTGGTTCGGGGCCTGCAGTCACATCCCTTTTTCTCATTCTTAACCTCCTTCTTACCATCGCGTCGGGGCTCGGGAACCACCCTTAGCGAGGTCGTCAGGAAGTTAGCCTCGGTGTTCGCCCTTTCAAGGTCTATGAAACCTTTCGCCCTGGCCGCCAGTTCCTCCAACATCTCAATTTTTTGCACATGATAACTGTTGCGCAGCTTTCTCGAGGCCTTGTTGGCCACGTCCAGTCCTCAATAGAAGGCTTGAATGATCTCCCCATCTGAGACTTGACGGTCTATCTCCGTGACGTTTTGATGGAAATGTCCATAAAAATCAGCCAGCGACTCTCTAGGCTGCTGCTTGACCACGTCCAGAGCGACCACGCTTTTCATTAGTTGGCGCTTGCCCATATACCTCTCCAGGAATTTGCTTCTTAACTCTGCCCAAGTCCCTATAGATCCTGCAGGGAGGACGAAGAACCAGGACGAACCCGAACCTGAAAGAGTGGATGGAAATAATAAAGCCAAGTGATTGGGATCATTTGACTTACCTAGAAGAGAGGCCTCGTGTTTGTTGACATGTATGGTGGGGTCTTCTCCACCACTGTATTCAGGTATAGCCCGGGCGACTACGTCTTTCGGGATTTTGATGGTGACGAGGTCGTCAGAGAAGGGATGAGCAGATCGTTCCTTGAAGGGAGCTGCGACTGTCAGTCGCCTTTCCTGGAGCCTTCTATTGATGAGGTCGTCCACCTGGTCCAGGGTGCAATTTTTTGGCGAAGTTCCGTTCGGCAAGGGACCAAAAGGATTGGTGGAGTAGGTAGCCGCCGGCGGTTCGGTGGATGCCGGGGGTAGGGACTGGTGTCCCGATGTCATCTCCTGATCCTCCTGGGGAACTGTGGTGCCAGGATTCGCGGTTTCAGTCGGTAAGAGCCATGTGGCAGCGGGGCGAGTGTTTCCTTGGGGAGCAGGGGCTTGTCGGCGAGCCTGTCCTAGGATGGCTTCCAGCAATGATATCATCTCCGGGGTTAACTGGATGTTTTCCCCAGCGATGTGGACGGTTTGCGGTGCTGAACTCTCGGTATGGTTGGGAGCAGGGGTCGGTCTGGAATTACCGACATGTTCTCGGGCCGTCCTCAGGGGAACAACATCGTGTGCTGCCTGCCTGGCAGGCTCTTGCTGAAGCGGCGAAGCGGCGGCGGAATCAGAGCTGTCCGAGGGTTGCTCGTGAGTCTGGTTCCGACGGTTATTTTGTGATCGAGGTCTCATGGTTGTATTACTCGATTCCCACAGATGGTGCCAAATGTTGGATCGTAAACTTCTGATTGCTGATCTGGCAGTGGATTGAATGCCAGGTAACGGTTGAACAACGCTTTCGCCTTAGCTCCGGTGAACCTGCAAGTAGGGGATCGCAACAGAGGAGGTGTCTCTGGGTCCCTCTCCGATGCTTAAATGAGTATATGTATGTGTATATAGCTCAAAATGTAATGAATGTATGTAAAGCAAATGTATTTATAGAGTAGGAGAGACCAAACCGTATAAGGTAACTGTATATCTTAGTGAATATTGTGTTGTTGAAGATTTGGATAGTAGATATTGCAGTTACAGCGAGATATTGCAGTTACCATATCTAATCCTTAGTAACTATTGCACTTACGCGGGATATCGTGGTCACTTCCTTATTAACGATTGGTGGGACCAGAGGAGAGAGGCTAGGCTCTCTTCGGGGCGAGCAGTAGGAGGTCGCTACTTAATGAAGAATGGCGACTGTTGGATCGTGAAATCCTGGATGCTGATCTGGCAGTGAATTGAATGCCAGACAAGGTTGGGATGACGCTTCAGCTCCAACTCCGGTGAACCTGCAAGTAGGGGAGCGCAACAGAGGGGGGTGTCTCTGGGTCCCTCTCCGATGCTTAAATGAGTATATGTGTGTATAAAACTCAAAACGTAAAGAACGTATGTAAAGCAAGGGTATTTATAGGGTAAGAGAGATAGAACTGTATAAAGGCAACTGAATATCTTAGTGTATATTGAGTTACTGAAGATTCGGATCGTGGGATATGGCAGTTACTGCGAGATATTGCAGTTACCAAATCTAATCTTTAGTGAATATGTGACCGATATACGTGGGATATCCTGGCCACTCTGTTATTAACGGTTTAGTGGGACCAGAGGAGAGAGGCAGGGCTCTCTTCGGGGCGAGCACTCTCATGGTGAGCAGTGAGAGGTCACGACCTGGTAAAGAATGGCGAGCACTCATGGTGTCCTCAGAGGCTTTGGGCTCGGTTCTGGGCCATTCTATGGAGGCCGGTCCGGTTCGAATGTTATGGGTTTACCCCCTCTATAGTTATTGGGCCTTCGAGGCCTTTTTCCCTACTGGGCTGTCACTATCGATATCCAACATTTGCCCCAGAAGCTTGATTGAAGTCTCTCCAGTCGAGCTTTATTTCCAGGTAGGATTTTAGATAGTGACATTTTAGATTCAGTTTTATTCGTTTCTTGTACTGGTTCATGACCTTTGAGGCATTTTGAGCCTGTTTGGCGAGCAGTTTTTTCTTCGCTCAAAAGCCGAAAAGATATCATTCCTTTTATTCCCCGAGGTAATCTAGGTTTATGAAAGTCTATCTTTCTTGGCTAGGCGATCACTACTTGCCCGAGGTACTTCTGATAGCACTTATTAGTGCGTTGGCGACCCTCTTGTCTCCTTAGTGGACTTGTTAGCATTTAATAACTGCACAGTTGTCCAGAAATCGAACGGTCACTCGAGGCACGCCTGACATTTACTTTTCCGTAAACCTAGGGTAGTCTGACAGCTGTCTGCACCAGCCAACCGTTTGTCTCCCCGAGGTGTCTCTTGGAATTCTGACATTGCTTCGTTTTTTTTCCAAAAAGGTGCAATTATTCTCTGTGTCGCTTCGATTCGTCCGTGGCGGTTACTCCTTTTGGGGCTTATATAAGAAACGTCAGTTTCTCTGTTTTGTTCTTTACGCTTATTCACTCTTCCAAATTTCCAGAGCCTCTTTGCGAATCCCTCTCCTTTCTTTTTCAATCCTCTTCAGTTCTCCTTTCGACCATTTCCATGGCCCCCAAAAGTCAGAGAGTCAAACACATGGCCATCAAGGGTGCTAACAAAGCCAGCGCCCCTCAGAATGTAGTGTTCCCTTGACCATTAGGGATGAAGCTGTGCCCTGTTCAGCGGGGAAACAGCCTGACGTGGGGAGGTCCGCGGCCACCCCAGTGGTGGTAGATGGGCTTGTGCTTCAAACGCCCATCTTTTCTCCGAAAGGTAAATCCCTGTTCTTTCGACGCTCTGTTTTGGTGATATCCCCTGCTGTTCTTTGCTTTTTATGTTTATCATTGCAATATTTGAATTTGTTCGAGTAGACGTCAAGCCTAATGAATTGAAGCCGGCTTATTTTAAGACCATGGTGGCGCTCGGTGGCTTCAGCGTGGAGGATGCTCCTAGGTATCCTGGCTTAGGTCTGCATTTTCCTCACGACGGAGAGGTTTACATTTATGCGGCCCAGATCGATGCTGGGTTGCGTTTTCCTCTCTGTGAGGATTTACATACCTTGTGTCAGTTTTACGGGATTCACCCCACGCAGCTTGTTCCGAATACCCTCAGGATGTGGGTCGGTTTCAAGTTCCTGTGCTTATGCCAGGAATGGGTGTATTCACTGGCCTTGTTCCGGTGTTTCTTCCGACTGGCAGCAGGGGCAAACCACCTCCACCACTTCCAATCCCGCTTGTCGAAGTTTTCAGAGTGGGGAGGCCCTCAGGGATGGGTTTGGAACGTCCATGTCCGCCTGGTCGATGATTTCCGGGCCACTAACTCCAACTACAAGAAGTTTTACTTCTTGTACAAGGGGGGTGTACCCTGGAAATTGTTTGCTCCGGACTAGGATTCTCCTCCCTCCTTTGAAGAATTGTCAGGGAGTGACCAGAATGCCATCGACGACCTGTACCGGCTGCATCGGTCATCCCAGTTCAAGTCCATCCGCTCAGTGGCGGAGACTACTGAGAATGCCCTTGAGATGGCGGTCATTCATCAAGCCACGCCAATCTTTGATGATTGGGTAATTCTCTAACTCTTATATTGTCTTATCACTTGTAGGCAAGGTCGTAAGCAAGAGCCGAAAACTGATAGGTCTCTTTGATGACCAGGAATCGGCAGGGTTGTACCCCGACCAGGTGCTGCTGAGCTCTCCTCCTCCCCCCTCTAGGCGATCGTCCAAGAGGAAACCAGAGGAGGCCCTTCCTTCGGCCCCTGCTGGCCCTTGCCAGCGAGGTATGTTATTTCACATTGCATTATTTCCACATTCCACCCTGTTTCTAAATTCCCTGCGTTTGTTTGACGCGACTTTCTTCTTTTTGTTTCGCAGAAGAGTCCACGGTTGACGTGGTTCGAGACCCTTCTCCTCCACCTGCCAAGAAGATCAGGAGTGAGGAGCAGCCGGCTGTTGAATAGCATCCTCCTCCTCCTGAGGGTCCTTGCACTGGCAAAGGGAAGACTCCTGCTTCGGCGGTCATCCCTCCTTCCCCCATGGGCCTACGGATGGCCAGGGGAAGGTTTTATCTTTGGCGCCCCTACCTCCTACGGCGTCCGCGGTCCCCCCGAAGGAGTCTGGGACCCATTAGAAGGTTTTCGATGCCCCCAGCTCCTTAAGGGTTCTTGGGGAGGAGTATTGCTCCATGGCGAGCTTGTTCCAGCCGCTCAAGGCTGCGAACTCTCGGGGTGCTTGGTTCCCTTGTGGGGACCTTTCGAAGAAGGGGTGACCTGCCCAGAAGAGCCTCCGGGGTAGCCCAGACTTGTGCATGCGGCTCCTTGATGGGATAATTCCTCCCAAGGACCGTTCGTCCGTCCCCACGGAGCTTCCTCAGATCGAGGGGTTCCTTCGGTCTCACTACGAACGAGTCGCTCTGGTAAGGCCTCGTTTCTTTTTCCTCTTTCCATAGTTGTTCCCTTTTGTTCGTGTCCTGACAATTCTCATTTTTCTTTTGTTGTCAGCTCGTTCGGGAAGAGGTGATGATCGGCCGTGTCTTCGGCGAGCTCGCCGGCAAGCATTCAGACCTGCTTGTCGAGCTGGAGCAATACCGGAGCACGGGGATCTCCCCTGGGCATCTGGAGGCTATCAAGATGACTGCTAACGCGGCGATCGCCTTGGTAGACAATGCCCGGTCAGAGTATTTCAGCAAGGAGCAGCGCCTCCTTGCTGATATCAAGCGGAGGGAGGCCGATGTGGCGGCTGCCCTTCAGGATTTTGAAGCCCTTCATCGGTGCCTTGATGAAGGAGAAGCGGTCCGGGCTCGCCTAGAGGCTGAGTTGAAGGAGGTTCGCGCTCAGCTGGCCGAGTCGGACGCTCTTCGGGTCGCCGCTGAGGCGCAAAGGGCCGCTGCTGACGCCCAGAGGGATGCTGCTGAAGCCAGGGGGATCGCCCAGGAGGAGGAGAAGAACCGGCTGGCTGATCAGCTGAAGGCGGTTCCTTCACCCCAAGCCGTGGTTGAGGAGTTCAAGGCCTCCGAAGACTTTGAGGACCAGGCCTTGAAGGTGATGAAGTCGGCGATTGCCGATTTTCTTCAAGACCTGGTGGAGGAGGTCTAGGCGGTCGACCCCAACTTTCCCCTTGGGGAAGTTGCATCCTTGAAGAGCTTCTTGCGGGGTCGCCCTTCTCGGCCCGCTGTTGCTGAAGAGGCTGCTCCTGGAGGCGAGCCCAGTACTCCTGCCCCCGAAGGCGAGCAGAGCACCCTTGCCCCCGAGGATCCCAAAGCTTGAAGCCTCCAACTCTTTGGCGACCGTATTTATTTTTATATTTTTTAGATAGATGTCTTTGTAATTTTCGTTTTGGTTTGTAATTACTTTCTTAAGACTTGGGTTTTTGTATTGAATGCCTTTTATATTCATGAGCCTTTTTGAACATGTTTGGCTATTCATCCAATGTCTTAATCATAATTACTCTCCACTTTTTCTTGCTTTGTAATGTCGTCGACCCTTAAAGCCTTAGACCAAGCATAAGTCGAACTTTCTAAGGATAATACTTCTGACACTTAAAAGCATAAACTTCTAAGTTCAAAGAGATATTACATTTTTTGAAGTTTTAACCTTTGAGGTGTTGGCATAATAACAGGGAATTTGTAATTTTTCAGGCTTTATCATCCATAGTGATCGCCTAAACTTTCTTTGGCCTGACTTTGGCGTCAGGGCTTTTATTTTGCCTAACGTTTTGCTAGGTCTTTTGGCCTGACTTTGGCGTCAGAGCTTTTTGTTTTGCCTAACTTTATTGCTAGGTCTTTTGGCCTGACTTTGGCGTAAGGGCTTTTTTGTTTTGCCTAACTTTATTGATAGGTCTTTTGGCCTGACTTTAGCGTCAGGGCTTTTGGCCTAGCCTTGTTACTAGGGCTTTTGGCCTAGCTTTGTTGCTAGGGCTTTTGGCCTGACTTTGGCGTCAAGGCTTTTTGGCCTAGCTTTGTTGCTAGGGCTTTTTTGGCCTAGCTTTGTTGCTAGGGCTTTTTTGGCCTAACTTTGTTGTTAGGGCTTTTTGGCCTAGCTTTGTTGCTAGGGCTTTTTTGGCCTAGCTTTGTTGCTAGAGATTTTTTGGCCTGACTTTGGCGTCAGGGCTTTTGGCCTATCCTTGGCGATAGGGCTTTTTGGCCTAGCTTTGTTGCTAGGGCTTTTGGCCTGACTTTGACGGCAGGGCTTTTGGCTTCGGCTTGCTTCGAGTGGACACACTTTATGAAGGAATTGACATAACAGTTCGATTACAAGCTATGCATAAAATCTTCTTAAATGCTCAGAATTAAATGGACGGAGTAACCTCTCGCCTTCGGTGGTTTCCAAATAGTAGGATCCTGGTGCGGCGATCTCTACTACTTTGTACGGTCCTTCCCATTTGGCTGAAAGTTTGTTTTTACTGTCCAGCCTTGTGAATTCATTCCTTCTCATAACCATCTCCCCCACGAAAAATTGGCGAGCGCTAACTTTTCTGTTGAAATACCGAGCGGTCGCCAAGCGCATCTTTGCCTGTGTCTTTTCCGAGAGCCATCTCTTTTCCTCTGCTAAGTCGAGGTCAGTTCTGCGCTCGATCTCATTTGCCTCTGCGTTAAAGTGTAAGACTCTGTGGGTAGGAACTGCTAATTCGGCTGGTGCTACTGCTTCTGATCCGTACACTAAACTGAAAGGCGTTTCTCCTGTGGCCGCCTTAGGCGTTGTTCTGATTGCCCATAATACGTTTTCCAGTTCATCTGCCCAGTTCCCTTTGAATGCTCGAACCCTTTTCTTGAGTCCTGCTAAGACAACCTTATTGGCTGCTTCAGCTTGCCCATTCGTTTGAGGATGATGTACCGAGCTGAAACGATGGTCCACATGATATTCTTCACAGAGCCATTTCAGCTCCTTTCCAACAAATTGCGGACCATTATCACTGATGAGTACCTTAGGAATGCCAAACCTGTAGAATATGTTGACCTGCAGGAACTTGATGACTTGGAATTCTGTTGTCGAAGCTAGAGCTTTCGCCTCTACCCACTTAGTGAAGTAGTCGATTGCCACTATAATGTGAGTACGCTGACCAGTGCTAATGGGAAAAGGACCCAATATATCGATTACCCATTGAGCGAAAGGCCAGGCACCCGCCATTGGGGATAATAATGTCGATGGTCGACCCGATCGTGGTGCAAACTGCTGGCAAATTTCACACTTCTGTGTTAACTCGGCTGCGTCTTTTCCCAAGGTCGGCCAGTAATATCCCAATCTGAATATTTTCCTGCTTAGCGATCGAGCACCTTCATGACATGCTGCTGCCCCTTCGTGAGCTTCTCGAAGAACCTTTTTTGTTTCAGGATGGGCAACACACCTCAAGTAAGGTGTCGAGTAGCCTCTTCTGTAGAGTTCTCCATCGATGATTAGATAACTTGCTGCTAGTCTTCTAATCCTCGTGGATTCACCTTCGTCCTCCGGGAGGATTCCTTCTTTTAAATAATTCTGGAACGGGGTCATCCATGTGACTTGTCCTTGGATGTTGAAGACTTCTGCTCTGCTTTCCAAGACTGAACATAGAGCTTTCTCCAGAAATTGTACATCCTAGACTGTCGCCCTTCCGAAGGCTAGTTTACTCAAAGAATCTGCAATCTGGTTTTCTTGGCGAGGAATAAACTCAATCGCGAAATTTGGGATTTCCGCGACCAGCTTTTTGGCGATGCCGAGATATTTCTTCATCTTTTCTCCCTTTGCCTCGTAGGCGCCATTAACCTGATTGGCAATAAGCTCTGAGTCACTTTTTACCTTAAGCGCAGTTATACCCATTCCTTTTGCTAGTCTGAGTCCAGTGATAAGAGCCTCATATTCTGCTTCATTATGGGTCGCTGGAAATGTCAAGGCGATCGCGTACTTCAGATGTTCTCCCTCAGGAGGAATAAGAATTAAACCTGCCCCGAGCCTTCTTTTGATGAAGACCCATCCGTATAGAGTTCCCAGATTTGATTGTCGTCTCCTGACTGACTTGGCCTGTTCTCTACTTCTGTTTGACCGTTACTCGTGCTTTCCACTATGAAATCAGCTAGTGCTTGACCTTTGATGGCCGTTTTTGGCGCAAATTTGATCTTGAACTCGCTGAGCTCGATCGTCCACTTGACCATTCTTCCTGAAGAATCTGGCTTCATTAGGATGTTTTTGAGAGGTTGATTGGTGAGGACCGTGATGTCGTGCGCATGAAAGTAAGGTCTCAGCTTCCGAGCAGCAATAACTAAGGCATAAAGATACTTCTCAATCTGGACATATTTTATTTCTGCTGAGTTGAACATTTTGCTAATGAAATACACTGGACTCTGAACATTATTTTCCTCCCTTATTAAGACAGCACTGGCTGCCACATCGCTAATGCCTAGATAAAGGAAGAGCTGCTCGCCTGGAACGGGTTTTGCCAGAGCTGGGAGTGTTTGAATATGCCTCTTCAAGGACTGGAATGCTTCCTCGCAGTCTGGCGTCCACTCGAACTTGTGGTTGGTCCTCAAGGTTTTGAAGAACGGGAGGGACCTGTCGCTTGCTTCGGCGAGGAAGCGGTTAAGAGCAGCTAGTCGGCCGTTCAGGCACTGGACTTCCTTGTGGCAGGTGGGCGACTTCATTTCCTCTATGGCCTTTAGCTTTTCTGGATTATGCTTCGATTCCTCTTTCACTGACCATAAAACTCAGAAATTTACCGGACTTGACCCCGAAGGCGCATTTGGCAGGATTCAGGCGAACACTGTGTCTTCTCATGCATTCGAAAGCTTCGCGGAGGTCCGCCGTGTGAGGATTTCCCTTGATGGTTTTGACGAGCATATCATCCACGTAGGCTTCCATGTTCCTTCCCAGCATGTCCTGGAATAGCCGGTTCACCATCCGTTGATACGTTGCTCCAGCATTGATAAGGCCAAAGGGCATCACCTTGTAGCACAGAATGTCCCCATCAGCATAGAAAGCGGTGTGAGCCTCATCGTCGGGATGCATTCTGATCTGGTTGTAGCCTGAGTAGGCGTCCATGAAGCTCAGCATCTCATGACCCGAGGTAGCATCGACCAGCTGATCAATCCTCGGAAGGGGATATGAATCTTTGGGGCAAGCCTTGTTCAAGTCGCGGAATTCGACGCACATCCTCCACTTGCCGTTTGATTTCCTGACCAAAACTGGGTTGGCGACCCAGCTCTGGAATCTTACTTCTCTGACGAAGTCAGCTTCAATCAATCTGCCGACTTCCTGCCTGATCGCCAAACGCTTATCCGCCCCGAATGATCTTCTCTTTTGGGCGATCGGCTTGATGGAGGGGTCTATCCTGAGCTCATGGGAGATAATATCTGTGCTGATTCCTGGCATGTCGCTCGGCTGCCAGGCGAAGAGCTCTTTGAATTCCTTGAGGAGGGCGGTCATGGACTCCTTCTGATCCTCCTTCAAGGTGGTCCCAATGCGCACCTTTTTGTCTGGACCATCGATCTCGACCTCCTCCAATTCCTCCATGGGTGCTGGCCGAGCCAAGTCCTCGCGGGGGTCGGCCTCTGTTTCGATGGCGAGCGCCTCCCTTTGGTTCTTCCTGCGTAAACAGTTCACATAGCATTGCCGCGAGGAAGGTTGATCTCCTAGCACTTCTCCAATCCCGTTCGGAGTAGGGAACTTCATCTTCTGGTGGACAGTGGAGGCCACAATCTTATTTGGGTTGATCGTGGTCCTCCCTATGATGGCGTTGTAGGATGTAGGTGAATCGACCACCAGGAAAGTGACCGACACCTTGATGCTTTTCCACCCCTCGCCAAAAATCACTGGCATGGTTATAGCCCCCAGTGGATAAGTTGTTCTTCCCGCAAACCCGATCAGCGGAAAGTCGACCCTCTTCAGGTCGCGCTTGGACTTGCCCATCTTCTCAAAGGTGTCCAGAAATAGGATGTCTGTCGAGCTGCCTCCGTCGACCAGAATCCTTGCAACATCACAGCCGTCAATATCTGTCGTAATGACCAGAGCATCGTTGTGGGGTGTGGTGACATGTGTCAAATCATCTTCAGAGAATGAGATGACAATGTTCTCTTCCGGTCGGGGCCGTTTCCCCAACTGAACCGCCGTAGAGATCTGAGTGGCGTAGACCTCTCTGGCACTTGACCTCTCGCCGCCTACACCGAATCCTCCCACAATCAGATTCACTCTCCTCTTGCTTCCAGAAGGCTCAGCTTGATCCGCAGGGGCTGGCGAACGATGTCTCCTAGGGGCGTTCGACTTCGGTCTCGCCCTGCTATAAATTCTTTCAACATTCCCCCCTGAATCA
This sequence comes from Chamaenerion angustifolium, assembly GCA_946814005.1. NCBI lineage: Eukaryota > Viridiplantae > Streptophyta > Magnoliopsida > Myrtales > Onagraceae > Chamaenerion > Chamaenerion angustifolium. The sequence continues at coordinate 24,099,584 of OX328270.1, read as the reverse complement.
GCCTCTCTATGTCCCGCTTCAAAATCTTGCAATCGTCTGTCTTATGGCCCCTGCACTTATGGTATCTGCAGTAGCTCTCGACATCCTTGCCCATGGGCAGCCCACCTCGACGAGGCATCGGTAGTCTCGCCAAGGATCTCCTCTCCATCTCGACTAGTACCGCTGAGATTTGCCTATTTAAAGGCGTGAAATACTCAGACACCTCTGGATGGCGAGGCGCTGGAAGAGACTCGACTCGGGGCTTGCTTTCCTTTCCCTTCTTCTCCTTCTTTACCTCCTTCTTACCATCGCGTCGGGGTTCATGGGTTACCCTTAGCGAGGTCGTCAGGAGGTTAGCCTCGATGTTTGCGCGTTCAAGGTCTATGAAACCTTTTGCTCTAGATGCCAGCTCCTCCAACGTCTCAATCTCCTTCACGTGATAGCTGTTTCGCAGCTTTATCGAGGCCTTGTTGGCCACATCCAGACCTCTGTAGAAGGCTCGAATGATCTCCCCATCCGAGATTCGACGATCTAATTCCGTGACGTTCTGATGAAAACGCCCGTAGAAATTGGCCAACGACTCTCCCGGTTGCTGTTTGACTGAGTCAAGGGCGACCACGCTCTTCAACAACTGGCACTCGCCCATATATCTCTCCAGGAACTTGCTTCTTAACTCTGCCCAAGTTCCAATTGATCCTGCAGGGAGGCCGAAGAACCAGGACGAAGCCGAACCCGAAAGAGTAGATGGAAATAGCAAAGTCAAATTATTGAGATCGTTTGACTTACCCAGAAGGGAGGTATCATGTTTGTTGACATGTACAGTGGGATCTCCTCCACCACTATACTCAGGTATGGCCCAAGCAACCACATCCTTCGGGATTTTGATAGCAACGAGCCCGTCGGTGAAAGGATGAGAGGACTGCTCCTTGAAGGGAGCTATGACTATCAACTGTCTTTCCTGGAGCCTTTTGTTGAGGAGGTCATCCATCTGATCCACAGTGCAGTACATGGGAGAGGTTCTGGGTGGAGGAGGACCGGAAGGATTGGCCGTATATGCGGCTGCTGGCTCCTTGGTGTGTGCCGGAGGTAGGGACTGCTGACCTGACGTCATCTCCTGATCCTCCTGAGGCGCAGCGGGACCAGGATTTTCCGCTTCCGAAGGTGAGGGCCCTGTGGGAGCAGGGCGGTGGTTTTCCTTAGGAGCAGAGGGATTGTTTTCTTGAGGAGCAGGGGCTTGGCGGCGCGCCTGTCCTAGGATGGCTTCCAGCAGGGAGACCATCTCGGGGGTTAAATTATTGTCCTGCCCTGCAATGTGGATTATCTGCGGTGCCGGGGCTCCGTTTTGATCAGCAGCGGGGGTCAGTCTTGAATCACCGACATATTCTCGAGCTGTCCGCAGAGGAACAACATTAACTCCTGCTCGGCTGGCAGGTTCCTGTTGAAGCGGTGAAGCGGCGGCGGAATCAGAGCTATCTGAGGATCGCTCCCTGGTTTGGTTCCGACGGTTGATTTGGGATCGAGTTATCATGGCTGAATTGCTCGGTTCCCACAGACGGCGCCAAATGTTGGATCGTGAAATCCTGGATGCTGATCTGGCAGTGAATTGAATGCCAGACAAGGTTGGGATGACGCTTCAGCTCCAACTCCGGTGAACCTGCAAGTAGGGGAGCGCAACAGAGGGGGGTGTCTCTGGGTCCCTCTCCGATGCTTAAATGAGTATATGTGTGTATAAAACTCAAAACGTAAAGAACGTATGTAAAGCAAGGGTATTTATAAGGTAAGAGAGATAGAACCGTATAAAGGCAACTGAATATCTTAGTGTATGTTGAGTTGCTGAAGATTCGGATCGTGGGATATGGCAGTTACTGCGAGATATTACAGTTACCAAATCTAATCTTTAGTGAATATGTGACCGAGATACGCGGGATATCCTGGCCACTCTGTTATTAACTGTTTAGTGGGACCAGAGGAGAGAGGCAGGGCTCTCTTCGGGGCGAGCACTCTCATGGCGAGCAGTGAGAGGTCACGGCCTGGTAAAGAATGGCGAGCACTCATGGTGTCCTCAGAGGCTTTGGGCTCGATTCTGGGCCATTCTATGGAGGTCGGTCCGGTTCGAATGTTATGGGTTTACCCCCTCTATAGTTATTGGGCCTTCGAGGCCTTTTTCCCTACTGGGCTGTCACTATCGATATCCAACAGCGACCAGCTATGGAACCTTTGGCGTCCACATTAGTCTGGGCTCGATCTTGGGCCACTCTATAGTGAACCAAATTGACTTTGACATGGGCCGGTCTGGTTCGAATATCTTGGGTTTACCCCCTCCAGGGTTATTGGGCCTTCGATGCCTTTTTCTTATTGGGCCGTCACTATCAATACCTAACACCATCCTCAAATAACATGTGGTCTAAATAAGGATCAACATTTGAGTGCAAATATGCATGTGATTTACCATTTTTATTACAAGATGAGATATTGTCTACTCTTAAAACTGTCATAAATTACCAGCCCTACAAACACGAATTAATATTGAGACTAGGTTAATTTTTTTATTTTTATTTTTTGACATCAAACTATTCGATTTCATCCATCATCCAAGACTAAATTGTCCATCATACATAACGATATAAGAGAGGGGGATGTATGGATGTCCAGTTTACTGGACACATCCCCTGTCTAGATTGCCTAACAACCCAATTAACACACTTATTTGCGCTTCTTCTAACAAATTGCCATTTCAACTGAGGTATACCTTTAGCCAACGTATCTTCCAAAACTCGTTGTATTTCCCAGTCCATACCTTCCTCCGGTTTCTGTAGGATTTGTATAATCACCTGTGCATCCGTTTCTATTATTACGTTGCTCCATTTATAATGCACCCCTAGCTCGACTCCTTGTAGTATCGCCTTTCCCTCCGTCATGATCGCTTTAACCGCCCGCCCATATGTGTTTCGGCCTGCAATTATCGCTCCATGACCGTCCCGAGCTATTACACATATTCCTCCTTTGCCTGTCCGTCCATCCTACGCCCCGTCACAGTTTACCTTGACCGTTCCATGGTTCGGTTTCCTCCATCGAGTTGGCCTCTCCTCCCTGATTCTTGATGTTGCAGTCGGCCCTGCGCGTGTGTTGTTCCTGCACTCATCCGAGAGGGTTATGGCCTCATTGATTGCATGATCGGATCTCGGTTGGTCTCCTTCATGAACTGTGCGACACCACTCCTTCCAAATTTCCCATGCTAAGGTCTCTCTGCAGGCAACCTTCGTTTCACGCCCACCTCCCCTGTGTTGTCGTCCAATTGCTGGATTTTCATTAGCCATTCCACTCGATTGGTTTGTTGGTCTGCATCCTTTCATGCCCCTAGCCCTCCAAGCCATGCACATCTCGCCCAGTCACAGTGCAACAGAGCGTGCTCTACATCCTCCGACTCAGTGCAGAATGGACAGTAGCTCGTTATCGCAATTCCCCGTCTCGCCAGGATCGCACGCACATGATTGGACTCGTGACCTGCCTGCCAAAGAAATGCTTTTACCTTAGGAGAAGCTTTACCTTTCCATAACTTGGTCCACCATTTCGTTCTTGGTTCGACCCTTGCCTGCTCTACGCTCGTCGCACCAGCCTGATCCATCTCCCTTAATCTTCGGTATACGAGCTGTGGTTCCACCTTCCCACACCAGTCGGTCCTTCTTATCAGATTTGCTGAGATATATTGCGTGTATAGCCTGTTTCTCATGCTCCGATATGCAAACTTGGATGGGCTGGAGGTCCCACCTCCTCGGTTCCATCGATATCAGCTGGTCCACCGTTAGTTCTCCTGCCCCGATCTCGGCCTCATGCCGGTGCAGCTCCATGTTCGGCCTGCCCGGTACCCATGCGTCTCCAAATACGCGTATACTATTTCCATTACCGACCTGCCACCCCTGCATCTTCATTACATTCCGACCTTTGAGGATGCTACTCCATGCCCATGATGGACGGGTTCCTGTCTTTGCCTCCAATTGATTCGTTCTTGGGTAGTAATGACCCTTCATGACTTGGGCTCATAGAGATGTCGGGTTATCAAGTAGTCTTCATGCCGTCTTGGTTAACATCGCTATATTGAAATCCCCTAAATGTCTGAATCCCATACCCCCATGTTCTTCGACATTGACATTTTTTCCAACTTATCCAGTGCATGGTCCGTTGCCCGTCTCTACCATTCCACCAAAATCTAGCAATCATCTTAGCTATTTCGTCGCACCATGTATTGGGGAGTTTGAAAAGTGTCATAAGATAGGTCGGGATCGCCGTTATTACCGCTTTGATCAACACCTCCTTGCCTACCTTGTTTAGGAACAATGATTTCCACCCGTGTAGGTTTCTCAGAACCCTTTCTTTAATGTATACTAGGGCAGCTTTCTTGGATCTTCCCCAGTTTGTCGGGATTCCCAGGTAGTTCCTTGCATTGTCCACCGCCTCGATCCCTAATGACTCCTTGATAATTTCTTTTGTCGCTCCCCAACCGTAGGTCCGAACTGAATACACGATTTGTTTAGGTTAACGCTCTGCCCAAATGCCTTACTGTACCCGTTTAGTATGTGTCGTAGCGCCCTTGCATTCCTTTCCGATGCCCTCGTGAAGAAAATGGAATCATCTGCAAACAGTAAATGGTGAATCTCCGGACAAGTTCTTTTCATCCTTATACCTTTTATCCGCTTGTCTTCCACTGCCTTGCTTATCTGTCTAAAGAGGGCATCCACTACTATGATGAACAGGTACAGTGATATTGGGTTTCCCTATCTCAATCCTCTCGTTGGCCTGAACCTAGTCGTTTTCTCGCCATTTACCACCACACTGTACTGTACATTTGTCATGCACTCTTTGATCCACCTGCACCATCCTTCTGCAAACCCCAATGCTCTAAGTGATTCAAGTACAAAGTCTCATTCCACTCGGTCGTAAGCCTTATTCATGTCCAACTTGATTGCACATTCCTCCCTGTTCGCCTTTTTGTTCGTCCTCATGTGATGGAAAACCTCATGTGCAATAAGGATATTATCATGAATGAACCTGTCAGAGACGAAAGCACTTTAGAAGGGGGTTATAATATTTGGTAGGACACTCTTAAGTCTATTCGCAAGTACTTTGGATATAATCTTATAGTTAAAGTTGCACAAGCTTATTGGCCTAAATTGTGTTGGGTTAACTGGATTTGGCACCTTAGGAATTAACACTATGTCAGTATAACAATAACCTAGAGGCAATCTATTTGTTTCAAGGAAAGAATTTACAGATTGAAAGATGTCGTCCCCTAGCATGTCCCAGAATCGATGATAGAATACTCCTGAGAATCCGTCTGGGCCCGGTGCCTTATTACCTCCCAATTGGAATACTGTCTTCTTCACCTCCTCCCGACTTACACTTTTGGTTAGCTCCCTGTTGGTACTCTCATCTATTATCCTCGGAACATCATTGACCACCCCATCTCGACATTGCCATCCGATCGAAATTTATTTCTGAAATACCCTTCACATTCGTCCATTATCACATTTTCATCCTTCGTACGTGGTTCACTCTTCTTCTTTGTATTGTGGATTGGTGGAACTATTTTGTATTCTTATCGCCTGTGTCGGACGCCGAATCCGAATTTCCCCGACCCGTTTTGGAAAATATTTTTAATTTCTTTTTGAAATGTCGGGTCTTCGCGAGCGACGGGTCTGATCGAGCGGGGTCATTAACAGACCGAAAAAATTAAAAGAGTCGCCACAGATTAATTGAATGCTAATCGGAATCCTAAAATTGCCTAGGGTACATGGTGTTAACATCCTAGGACTAGGAAAGGTATACGTCCAGAGAATCGCGTTCGGGGGTTTGATTACGTCTTAAGGGCTCGCGAGCCCATAATCCGCCCTTTCGGTACTTTAGTTTGCTTTTGAATTTATATTTTTTTCAACTTGCCCGATTTACCCAAATTGTCCAATTTGATCATGTTTGGCTAAAGAGATGACATGAATTTTTTTTTATTAACAATATACAAGTTTTTTTTGTTTTTTAATTTTTGAGTTAATTTAAAATAAATAAACAAGAGAGAATAAACTTAATTGTGCTAAAACAAAATAGTGGTTTAACTTTGGGGTCATTTTAAGTCGTGTCAAACGTATACAAATGATTTTGAAAATACGAAGCATATTTGACTAATTTGTGACACCTTGAGAAGTAATGGGATGTCCAGAAAAGTTTAGGGACCAAGATGCAATTATTTAAAATTTCGAGCTGATTTGGAAAAATCTTTTGAAAATTGCACAAATGACCCCAAACCTTTCTAGTTTGGTTTATAACACTCGTTAAAGTTCCAAAATGACCCGAGAGTCCAAGGATCGAGTTGTAACCTTCATCAAAGTTTGGGAATGAGTTAATTCATTTTCAAATTTTTTTTTACTCAAACAACCCCCATAACTTTCACAAATGTCTAAAAATGACCCCAAAGTTATACCAAACTTATAACTAAGTACGATTCTTACACGAAATACAACTATTCACACATAATATCGATGAAACAAACTTCATTCACATTAAGAAATACAAATATCGAGCACGAGAGGAGATATACCTAAGTTATTCGAAGTTAAGATACCTCACGAGGAACCGAGACCGATATTCGCCAATTTTTCGTCACTCAATTTCTGTCTATTTTTTTTACTCACTATCACTCAAATCCTTACTTTGAATTTTTTTTCTCTCTTTTCTTATCTTCTCTTTTCCTTTCTTTCCTTTGTTTTTCTTTCTATTCTTTGAACAAGCTTAAGGCAAGCTTGTTCCAAACTATCATTTTGTTTCTTCCTCTTCCTTCAACCATAGCTATCCCTTGCATTTGTAGAGTTTTCTCCTCCAAATAAATGATAAACATGGACAATACATGGTGGATGGCAAATGTGATTGCAATTGGGCAAAGGTGATTGGCATTTGGGAGGTGATTGGCAATTAGGAGGCGTTTTGATGATAATTGGAGAGAATTTGGCTAAGGATGAGCAAAGGTGATAAAGTGGTCAAATGGTGATGGCAATTAGGAGACTTTTGGTGCCAATTGGGAGAAATTGGGAGTGATTTGGGGCATGGTGGGAATTTGGACAAAAATGGATGCAATGGTGGATGTTTGGCCAAAAATGGGTGCCATGGGGGGTTTAGGGTTTGGGGTTTATGGTTTGGGGTTTAGAGTTTAAGGTTTAGGGTATAGGATTTATTTTATTTTTGCTTTTTTTCTTCGTCTCGGTTCCTCACGTACGGTATTTTGACCCCGAGCCAAAATCAGGTGTTTACAGTTGCCCCTCTTTGAACACACGCTCATGGAAGTGATCTCATGAGTGTGTGTTCAAAGACAAACAACTGATTTTGACTCCTCTTTATTCATTATTTACATAGTAGACAAACATCATCACGCAACTTTCGGAAGCTAGACACCTATAGGACCCGATCATTGACGAAGATTTGCGGAGACTGAGCGCCTAAACGCTCATCAACTTGTGTCTCCTAGAAGCTGGACACCTACAGGTCCTGGTCGTCGAGGATGACTTGCAGAGTTTGAACACCTAAAGGCTCCGTTTGTCAGCTTGTGACTCGTTAGGGATGACTTGCGGAGGCTGAGCACCTAAAGGCCCCGCTCATCAAATATATATTTTTTTTGCGACTTCACTGGGGATGACTTGCTGAGGCTGAACACCTAAAGGCTCCGCTCATCATTTTGTTTTCCAGAAGCTGGATAACTACAGGTCCTGGTCATCGAGGATGACTTGCGAAGGTTGAACACCTAAAGGCTCCGCTATTTTTTTTTTTGATTCCCAGAAGCTGGATAACTACAGGTCTTAGTCGTCGAGGATGACTTGCGAAGGTTGAACACCTAAAGGCTCCGCTCATCATTTTTTTTATTCCCAAAAGCTGGATAACTACAGGTCCTGGTCGTCGAGGTTGACTTGTGGAGGTTGAAACCTAAGGGCTCCGCTCGTCGGCTTGTGACTTGTTGAGGATGGCTTGCGGAGGCTTGAACACCTAAAGGCTTCACTCACTATCACTCAAATCCTTACTTTGAATTTTTTTCTCTCTTTTCTTATCTTCTCTTTTCCATTCTTTCCTTTGTTTTTCTTTCTATTCTTTGAACAAGCTTAAAGCAAGCTTGTTCCAAACTATCCTTTTGTTTCTTCCTATTCCTTCTACCATAGATATCCCTTGCATTTGTAGAGTTTTCTCCTCCAAATAAATGATAAAGATGGACAATACATGGTGGATGACAAATGTGATAGCAATTGGGCAAAGGTGATTGGCAATTGGGAGGTGATTGACAATTAGGAGGAGTTTTGATGATAATTGGAGAGAATTTGGCTAAGGATGAGCAAATGTGATAAAGTGGTCAAATGGTGATGGCAATTAGGAGATTTTTGGTGCCAATTGAGAGAAATTGGGAGTGATTTGGGGCATGGTGGGAATTTGGACAAAAATGGATGCAATGGTGGATGTTTGGCCAAAAATGGGTGCCATGGGGGGTTTTAGGGTTTGGGGTTTAAGGTTTAGGGTATAGGATTTATTTATTTTTTTGCTTTTTTTCTTCGTCTCGGTTCCTCACGTACGGTATTTTGACCCCAAGCCAAAATCAGGTGTTTACAGCCTGCCTTGAGCCATTGCACTCAGGATTTCTGTGTCCAATACTCTTCTTCCATTTTCCATGTTTCCTCTAATAAGCCTTTGATGTGCATCGCTTCTTGTTTGTTGTAGTTGTGCTCCTGTCTGTGTTGTGCCTTGAGCAGTTGCCCCTGGAGATCTTCAATTCGCCTTTTATTGTTCACCCCATTTGATCGACTCCATTGTTGCAGTTTGATTCGACATTGTCCCAGCTTCCTATGTATTTATGAACTGCGGCTTGGCCCATAGTCCGTTCTCCATGTGTTCCTAACGATGTCACCACACTCTTGTTTTTCAAGTCGGGCACCTTCAAATCTGAAATGTCTTTTTGTTATTTGTTTTCGCGGTTTTAGGTTGACAACCAGGGGCAATGGTCTGAACACAGCATTAGCTTATGCGTAATGGTTAGGCTCGGGTATTTTCCAATCCATTCTGCATTTTCTATAGCTCGGTCTAGTCGTTCCTGTATTCGATGTTCCCTTTCTCTATTATTGCTCCATGTAAACGGTTGCCCCTTGAATCCCAAGTCTAGGAGTCGTGTGTCCTGCATCATAGTGTTAAATGCATCCATCATTCTCTACTTCATTGGGCGACCTCCCTCTTTCTCCCCCTCGTGTTCTATCTCGTTGAAATCCTCCACACACATCCAAGGCCCTGATCGTGACCCTGCTATTACCCTCAGTTTGTCCTAATGCAGTAGTCGTTCTTCCCATTTCATGCTTGCGTAAGTCCATGTCATGACATGGATCACTCCCTCTCCATTTCACATATCTATAGTGGTGTAGATGTGTATTGGTTCTTTGGAGTGAATTTTGATGTCTACACCCTCGCTCCACCATAGGGCCAACCCACACGCCCACCCGTTTGGTTCCACATAACAACTCTTCTCTAGTTTCATCATTCTTCGCACCCTTTCACATTTTCCTCCGTATTTTTTTGTTTCCATCAAGTAGATAATTTGCAATTTGTTCCTCCTATGTAGATCGGCTAGGTACAGAACTGTCAGGGCCGATCTGATTCCCCGACAATTCCACAACATAGCACTCATTGGGGTCGTGTGGCTGTTTTGGCACAGCCACCCGAACCCGTCTTTTCCTTCTGCACTGCCTGTTGCCCAATCCTGCGTTTCATTCTCTGGATTTTCCTCCCAGTATGTTTCCCCAATTCCTTTGTACCTGTCATCCTTTCCTTACTTTCAAACTTAGTCCCTCCTTGCCTCTGTCGCTTTTGTCGATGCTCCCCTGCTTCTTCTCCATCTGTTTCTCAGTCATCGTCGTGTTTTCTCTTCGGTTTCACTTTCTACATCAGTGGGCTAAGGCCAGTTTGTATTATGATGGCCCCTCGGTCCCTTTCCGGCGACCCCTCCAGCGATTCTACCATGTAATATACTCTCCTGTTTCAGATAGTATATTTCAGATCCCTATGCTTCTCTGCTAATCTGTATTGGTTAGCCATTTTTATACTGCTATCATTCGTAATCTCAGTTATCGCCCACCCTGTTGGTACTCCTGAATTGCTCCATTTCCCTGTGTCCGTTTGTGCTATCACCGACATTTGTAGTTGTTTGCACTTTGCTTGCCTTCTCTCTAGCGTTTTGCTAAGATTTGGGTGGTGGCATGAGAATTGATTTGGACTTTCTTTCTCATACTCCACCTTTTCCTCCACATTGTCTCCTGTCACCTGCTGTCTTTTCACCCCCTCCCACCCGATCCTCCAATCCATCCTTTCTGGTTTATTTATTCGGTCGTCCATATATGGGGGTCAACCATTGGAACCCTAATTATCTGGAGGTCCCCTCTATCCCCTTCCCCTTGTGCCTTTGCCTCCTCGTCCCGTTTGTTTTTATCCTTCCCTACTATGGATATGCTCATGGTTCCCCCCATTGACTCACCTTTGCATTGCCCCACCTTTGCATTGCCCTTCTATAGTGTCACCCATTCTTGTATCCCTGGTAGTCCTTTTTTCGCTCCCCTTTCCCTCGGGTCCCCCAGTTCCTTCCCCCCCGGTCCCTCGTTCCGGGCTTTTACTCACATGCCCCTTCTGCATGTGTATGTCCGCCTTCTTCCCCCTTTCCCTTTCTTATTTATCCCTCATGACATCCTTCCAATACTTTCTTTTGTTTTCAGTCGTGGTCGGACCTTGTGAGGATCCTATCATTCTGCATCTTTGGCCCCTCTTCCGTGGTCTCTCTCCCCTTGTCCATGACCCATACATCGGGCATTCTTCCCTTGTATCCGTCATCACGATTTCTGTCCTGCAGGTGCGTTCGCTGTGTCCGAGCATTCCACATCTGAAACAAAAGTCTGTCAGTCTCTCATATCGTACTTCAACCCTGCCTCATTCACCAATTGTCCTCGTACCATATACCAGCAAGCAAAGGCCTATTCGTGTCAATCTCAACCTTGATTCTGAGATAGTCTCTATCTAGACCCATCGGTCCAATGATATCATCAACCTCCGTCACATTTCCTATACATTCCCCTAATTTCCTCGCAGTCTGTAAACTGAATTTATCCACCTCTAACCCGTGGATGTGCACCCAAAATTGGACTAAGTGAAACTGCACATCAGCAATTATACTATTCTTGTCCCATCTCTTTAGTGATAAACATTGGCCCTGAATTGCCCATGGACTCCAGCCTATAGCATCTAGCAGATCATTTTCATTATTAAATACGAAGAGGATCCCCTCACCTAACATCTCTTGAACCCGAACCCCTGCATATCGATCCTAGGCATGCTGCAACACATTGTGCACAACTGATTTTTTGATTGGTTTTCCGCACAACACCTTACCAATGCAGAGGTTGTTCTTTTTTATGTTGCTGCTCGCCCGGATGTCGACATACTTCCCTTGGAGTATTCTATCATCTTCATCTTTGTGGACATGATTGAGGGACGGTTCCTCCATCTTGGATTCCTGCAATGAAACGAATAAAAATCCCCTAGATACTTACAGAGCTCTTAATCCGGCGCCTAGGGTTTGTAGGTTCCTCTCCGATTGGCCCTCTCTGATACTAGCCTTACCCCCTCGGCTGACTTTTCAATTGGCGTGGCTAGGTCTCCCCTAATACCTCCCCGAAGCGATTCAATTGATTTTGCTTTACACTCAGCTAGGTTTCCACTCATGTGTCCTCTCTGATTTGGCTTTTGGCTTGTTTGGTTTTGCTTTTGTCACTGACTATTCCATCCACAACGGGCACATGATAATCCCCTTATTGCTAGAGACGTTGACCACCCTGAAACGGCGTTCTACAGGCGGCGACGGAGGATCTCTCACTCGGCGGAGAGAAACGGCGTTTAATTGATAATTTGAGACTAGGCTAATTGTTCTCTCAACGTTTTGCATGGTGTAATTTTAGATAAAAATGTAATTAATTTCGATTTAACCTTTTGAATTTTTATATTTGTCTCCACTAAATCTCTGACTATTGTTTTAACTTTTATTTTCACTGAAACAATTTTCTGCCTTAATCTGGCCCGAAAATTTTCTAACTTCGTTCTAGCTGCAGACAGTATGTTGAGTGAATGAATTTTTGGGTTGTCCATGAGCAAACTTTTGCAGCAGCCAAAAGACAATTTCAGGGTTACGCACAAGTAGTGCTGGAGGAATAAACATGATTAGTTTCATACATTAAGCACGTACGTGCCAATGGATTTTATGTAGTCTTCTTCATTACACGCATAACAAAGGGACGACAGGGACAATACAGAGGGGGTTTATTTAGGGTTTCACTTAAGTGACGATGCAGACGTACGTACGCAGCAGCCTTAGTTCCCATCTGCAGCACCATCGCTAGGATGACCGCCATGGTGCCCACCACGGTGACCGTTTCCACCATGGCCTCCATGCTCGTATCCACCGTGTCCCCGGACTCCATGCTCATATCCACCATGTCCATGGCCATGGCCATAATTGTCAACTTCCTCTTCACACAGAGAAAAAGTAATGAAAGGGTGTTACGTTATTACCATCATACAAACAATGTAATGTGTATTCTTGAGTTTCATTAGGTGTTGTATATAACTATATATATATATTAAGAGAAGTTTCCAAATCATCTTACTGGTTTGAGTTGTCTCAGCAAGCTCACGAGCCAATCCCTCGGTTGAAAGCGAGAGGACGATATGTCAGAATAATTGAGCATAGTGGAAACATAAAGCAAGTCAAGTCAATGTGCAATATTGTAAAAAGGGTAATAGTGATTAAGCAATAGTTAGATAGTGGTAAACATCATTATAGCCACTAGATATAAAGTAATGGTAATGGTGTATATAAATTACCTCTTGTACTGCTGAATCCGTATCAAATGAAATGCAAAATCCAATTCTCAATCTTCAGTTTCTTACTTAGCCAATATTTACTTAGCCAACATGGTATCAGAGCAGGACCACAGTCCATTCTAGGCTGTGTTCTTGGGTTTCTGGTGCTCATCATCTACCAGAACCGAACCGACTAAAACCAACATGTCCGACACCGAAAGCCATTCTCAAACCCAAACAGGTTTAAGTCTCAGTGATGAGGACTTAACCAAAATAGCCAACCTCCTAAAAACCAGCTCCAGTCTAAATCAAAAACAGGCTAAAGACTTACCAGAAAACAAGACGGGGGCGTATGCGACATCTCACCGGAAACCCGGAAACCCCAAACCAAACCGAACCGGGATATGAAAGGTGGCAACAAGACGACCTAGTCGTTTTTTCATGGATGATTCAGAATATCGATCCACGACTAGCCAATAATGTCGCACACTACCTTACAGCCCGGGATTTATGGAAAGCATTAAAAACTACTTACGGAAGTGGTAAGGATGCATTACAAGTTTTCGATTTACATAACAAAGCTGCAAAAATGGTTCAGGGGACAATGACACTCGAAGAATTCTGGCTCACGATGCAATCCCTATGGGGAGAGATCGAAGCCAGAAGACCAAATCCAATGGTGTGTAACCACGACATTACTGCATACAACCAGCTTTGGACCGAGACTAAAGTCTATCAATTCTTGGGAGGAATTGATCCCAAATTTGATGGGATCAAACGAGAGGTCCTTCGACAGGACCGAGTACCCTCAGTCGAGGAAGCATACGCTTCCATCCGAAAGGAAGCCGCCAGGCTCCACATCCTGGGAGCGGCAACCTCCGGTGACGGACCATCATCGGGTTCGGACTACGGGTTACATGCTAGGGGCAATACACAACCAACAGCCAACGCAGCAAAAAATTTCTGACCACCACAAAATCGGTCGGAAACAACCGGAAAACCCGGTGGTTCGTCATCCCGAATCGACAAATCCAAGCTAAAATGCACACACTGCGGAGGGAATAGGCATACCAAAGAAGGGTGTTTCCAGTTGATCGAGTACCCGGAGTGGTGGGACGAGAGTCGCGCGGAGAAGGCTCGGAACCGTGCCGCCGTCGCAACGAGCAGCTCCACGGCCACCAACGTCGGAGGCGGCACCGGCAACGATCAGCTCGGGTCAGTCGGAGGCATGGCCGACGCAGGACAAGGATCCTCCTTCGTCTGGACTCAACCGTGGCCACCAGCATCCGGCGGTAGCCCTCCCTTCGCCGGAATAGTGAGGGTCGACGAAAACCCTAAATTGACAAGGAGCATCGAAGCAAACATCAATCACGAAGCAAACATCAATTGGGACCGAGCAAACATCAATCACGCAGCAACAAACATCAATCAAGCAGCAAACAACAATCGGGACCAAGGAGGCGACTTACGTTTCTATCGGAACCGAGGCAACCAAGGGATTATCAATCGGGGCCGAGACTACTTACCTGGAGACGATGGTGATGACGATGGCAAAGGGTTCTGCCGGAACCCTAGCGAGGCGCGGCGCCGGGAAGGGCTCCAAGGACCGAACCCTAGCAGAGCAAGGGAGGAGGCGCAGCCAAGGAGAAATCGGGACAAATATGACAAGGAACCGTGGGTTCCAAATGATGTGGCTGATGAAGGTATAGGGACTTGGAAATTGCATCCAAGTCCCTCTACTTCTAACCCTATCGTTTTTTTCCCGAATGTTATAAAAACTGACAGAATAGCCCCTGATTATTGCAAATCAGTCCCTCAACATTTGACCCGGGCTTATTCAGTCCAACATAAAAATGGACTTAAAAATTGTCAGTGGATTTTTGATTGCGGTGCAACAGATACGATGACGTATGATTCAAATGATCTTGTTAATATTATGAGATCCCGGATTGAATATATTAAGATAGCAGATGGAGGGAAGGCTCTAGTTACAGGAATGGGCACCGTAGAAATTTCACCGACTTTGAAGATATCAAATTGTCTCCTAGTTCCGACACTTTCGAATAAATTGTTATCAGTGTCTCATGTTACTAAGGAGATGAATTGTACTTTGGTGATGAATCCAGATTTCTGTGTGTTGCAGGATATCCAAACAGGGGTGATTATTGGGCGTGGCACTGAACGCGCTGGTCTATACTACGTGGACGAAATGGCTCAACCAGGTTCGGTGTTGCTTGCTCATGGATCTTCAGAACGAGAGACTTGGCTATGGCATAGGAGATTGGGTCATCCATCCTCGGGTTATCTAAAACTCTTGTTTCCCCAGTTGTTTTTGAATAAAAGTATTAATCTTTTTTGTGAGACTTGTATTCTTGCAAAAAGTCATAGACAAACGTTTAAGTCACACAATACTCGTATGGAGTCTATTTTTTCTTTAGTACATTCTGATGTGTGGGGTCCAGCGCCTATATCTGGAGGTTATGGTCTCAGATATTTTGTGTTATTTGTAGATGATTGCACTCGTATGACATGGGTGTATTTTTTAAAACACAAATCCGAAGTGTGTGACAAATTCACTCACTTCTTCAAAATGATCCAAAATCAGTTTCAGAAAAATATTCAAGTACTTAGGTCTGATAATGGAGGGGAATTTGTTAATCAACAAATGAAAACTTTCTTTTCAGAACAAGGAATTATGCATCAAACTTCCTGTCCACACACCCCAGAACAGAATGGTGTGGCAGAAAGAAAAAATCGAATAATCCTCGAAATGACAAGATCCCTCCTTATCGAGTCCAAAGCACCAAAAATTTTCTGGCCTGATGCTGTTGCAACAGCTACGTACCTTCTAAATCGTCTTCCTACAAAGATCCTACATCTTCAAACACCGATACATGTTCTCTCCAAAATTACCAAAGTACCCCCATATCTTAGTCTGCCTCCTCGTGTGTTTGGATGCTCCGTGTTTGTACATATTCCAAAAATTGATCGCACTAAATTTGATCCATGTGCCGTCAAATGTGTGTTTATAGGATATGGGGTTAATCAAAAAGGGTATCGGTGTTATGATCCTAAAAAACGTCACACGTTCATCACTATGAACTGTTATTTCCTTGAGACAGAGTATTTCTACCACCAATCTAGTGTTCAGGGGGCGAATCAAATAGTTGATCCACTAGATTGGGTAATTAGTCCTAATATCTTATATAATAGCCATAGTCCCTCGTATGATGATTCAACTAAGCTGGCTGACCGAACCAGTGGGCCATCATCTGACACGCCAGTAGCAACCAGCGAGCTAAGGGTCACAACTCATAATCCCTCGGTTGAGGTATCCGAAAATAGTCTGGTAAGTCCGTGCGAACCTCAAAATATCAATATAGTTGAGGATATTGATATTGAAGAACAAAAGGAACCAAGGACGGAAGGATACAAGTTACCCCCGAGAGAAAATCGAGGGCGACCACCAAAGAGATACACACCGGATAGGGAGCCAAACAAATCAAGATATCCGGTGGCAAATGAAGTAAGGGGGAGACTAAGTGAGGAAGCAAAGGCATTCGCCATATCTATACTGTCAGACGAAATTCCAAGCACAATTAAAGAGGCCCAACAATCAAGGAGCTGGAAATTGGCTATGGATGTCGAGATGGAGGCACTGGAGAAAAACAAGACATGGGAGATGTGCAGATTACTAGTTGGAAAAAGACTGGTAGGCTGCAGGTGGGTATATTCCATCAAATACAAGCAGGATGGCTCCATCGATAGGTATAAGGCAAGACTGGTTGCAAAGGGATATACTCAGACATACGGTATTGACTACTCTGAGACATTCTCTCCTGTAGCAAAAATAAATACAATCAGAGTATTGATGTCTGTAGCTGCAAACAAAGACTGGCCTCTCCACCAGTTTGATGTGAAGAACGCATTTCTTCACGGAGATCTTGAAGAAGAAGTGTATATGGAAGTCCCTCCAGGATACATAAATGAAGGTCAAGAAGGAAAGGTATGTCGACTGAAAAAGTCACTCTATGGCTTGAAACAATCCCCTAGGGCGTGGTTTGGAAGGTTCACTATAGCCATGAAGACATATGGATACAAACAAAGCAACTCAGACCACACCTTATTCTTGAAGAAGATAGGAGACCGAATAACTTGTTTGATTATTTATGTCGATGACATGATTCTCACAGGGGATGATCCAGAAGAGATGGACAGGTTGAAGAAAAACCTGTTCAAAGAGTTCGAGATGAAGGATCTCGGAAAATTAAAATAATTTCTTGGGATTGAGGTACTAAGATCAAGAGAAGGGATCTTTATAGCTCAGAGGAAGTATATTTTGGATCTTCTGACACAAACCGGAATGTTGGAATGCAAACCGTCCGATACTCCAATGGTGGTAAATCACGGTCTACGCATAACGGAAGGGGCGAAGCTAGCAGATAAAGAACGATATCAGAAGCTAGTGGGTAAATTGATATATCTATCACACACTAGACCAGACATTGCCTACGCAGTTGGAGTAGTAAGTCAGTTCATGCATCAACCTCAAGAGGATCATATGGAAGCAGTTATGAGGAAAATTAGATATTTGAAGAGTACTCCAGGACATGGAGTTCTATTTCGAAGAAATGGTCATCTGGAGATCCAAGGGTACACAGATGCAGACTGGGCTGGCAACCCAGTTGATCGGAGATCCACATCAGGATATTTCACCTTTGTTGGTGGCAATCTGGTAACATGGAGAAGCAAAAAACAAAAAGTAGTGGCTCTCTCAAGCGCAGAAGCAGAGTTCCGTGGAATAGCGAGAGGATTAACTGAAGTGTTATGGTTAAGAAAGTTAATGACAGAGATTGGCTTCCCACCAACTAAGTCATGTGAACTACGATGTGACAACAAAGCTGCAATAAGTATTTCAGAAAATCCAGTTCAACATGACCGGACCGAGCACATTGAAGTGGACAGACACTTCATAAAAGAAAATATCGAAGTAGGGAGCATCAAGCTGCCATTTGTTCGTTCAGAAAATCAGCTAGCGGATATACTAACCAAAGCAGTGAACTCGAAGAGTTTCAAGGAAGTACTGGGCAAGCTGAGTATCGGAGATCCGACCACTCAGCTTGAGGAGGAGTGTCAGAATAATTGAGCATAGTGGAAACATAAAGCAAATCAAGTCAATGTGCAATATTGTAAAAAGGGTAATAGTGATTAAGCAATAGTTAGATAGTGGTAAACATCATTATAGCCACTAGATATAAAGTAATGGTAATGGTGTATATAAATTACCTCTTGTACTGCTGAATCCGTATCAAATGAAATGCAAAATCCAATTCTCAATCTTCAGTTTCTTACTTAGCCAATATTTACTTAGCCAACACGATAGCCAATGCAAGGCATAACACGAGGAATGTCTTTGATGAAGAAGCCATTTTTGTAACTCACTTGAGCTCTGATGAAGTTTGTGGTTATAGTTGTGTATTTGAATGGGACTTACTCCTATCCTCAACCCTATATTTATAGGAGCCGCGAGTCGAGGGGGAGAGAGAGATTGCGATGTGAGTCCACGTGTTGGAGTGGTAAAATTCAAGAGTCGTATTACAGTTTGTCTTCAGTAGTACGTACTCCTTTTTGACTATACTACATACATACATAGACGATCTCGATGGTTAGGGTATGGTCATGTTATGATAAATATCATAATCATATCATATTTTTAAACCACATAACATAATCATAACTATTATGTGTATAATTTTCAATATCATAACCATTAAAATAACCGTGATATTTACCCGTATACCCATATTCATTCCACACATGTAATATAATCAAACATCAAAAATTTTATTTTAAAAAATACATCAATCTATATTACCATCGTTGGACTCTGGCGCCATCAATCTTCAACAATTTCAAATTTTTAATTATATAATTCATATTTAGTATATTGTATAAATTAGTTTATCAATAATAAATAAATATTATATTTATATAATAACTATGGTTATAACTATGGGTATAACTCAAATACGATAAGCATAACCATTATGTGTAAAAAATTCATCACTATAACCGCATCGCACCATAATGGTACGGTTAACCATATTAATCAGTAACAGTTATAACCATGGTTATGAGTTTTTCACCGCACCATTGCCGACCTATATGTAACAGTTAGATGTTCCTTTGGGTTGAAATGAAGGTGATATATAGATAGATAGATGTATGGAGTCTTCATATATGTACAAATACATTAAAGGAAGGTCCGGATACGTTGCACGCATTATGTATCTTTTTCATATGTATTTGAATTTGAATATTGTAGGTCATACAAATTATAATTAAGAACAATTGTAAATATATATAAAAAAATAATTATTGTTGGATCGTAAACTTCTGATTGCTGATCTAGCAGTGAATTGAATGTCAGGTGACGGTTGAAATAACGCTCTCGCCTTAGCTCCAGTAAACCTGCAGATAGGGGATCGCAACAGAGGGGGTATCTCTGGGTCCCTCTCCGATGCTTAAATGAGTATATGTGTGTGTATATCTCAAAACGTAATGAATGTATGTAAAGAAAAAGTATTTATAGAGTAGGAGAGACCAAACCGTATAAGGTAACCGTATATCTTTGTGAATATTGTGCTGTTGAAGATTTAGATAGTAGATATTGCAGTTACGGCAAAATATTGCAGTTACCATATCTAATCCTTAGTGAATATGTGCCCGAGATATGCGGGATATCGTGGCTACTTCCTTATTAACGGCTGGTGGGACTAGAGGAGAGAGACAAGACTCTCTTCGGGGCGAGCACTCCCCTGGCGAGCAATAGAAGGTCGTGACTTGGTGAAGAATGGCGACCAGCTAGGGAGCCTTTGGCGTCCATATCGACCTGGACTCGATCTTGGGCCACTCTATGGTGGGTGAGATTGACTTTGACTTAGGCCAGTCCGGTTCGAATAACTTGGTTTTACCCCCTCCATTGTTATTGGGCCTTAGAGGTCTTTTCTATATTGGGATGTCACTATCAATACCCAACATTTGCCCCCGAAACTTGATTGAAGTTTCTTCATTCGAGCTTGATTCCTTGGTAGGGTTTGAGATAGTGACACTTTATGCTTGTTTGGCGATCAGTCGTTCTATTGTCCAGGGCTGAAGGAATATTCAATATTTTATTCCTTCTTGGCGATCATTCCAGGCAGTCTAGATTCCTGAGGGTTTACCTTTTGCTATTAGGCGACCATTACCTTTGAAAAGGATTTTCCCAAAAGGGCCTATTTAGTGCGATGGGGATCACTTTGTCTGTTTGATGGACTTTAACATTTAATAACTGCACAGTCATCCAGAAGTCGAACGGTCATTTGAAGCACGCCTGTCATTTAATATTCCGTAACCCAAGGGTAGTCTGACAGCTTTCTGCACTGGCCGACCGTTTGTCTCCCCAAGGTGTCATTCTGACATTGCTTCGATTTTTTCCAAAAAGGTGCAATTATTCTCTGCGTCGTTTCGATTCTGTTTGTGGCGGTTACTCCTTTTTTGTCTATATAAGGGACAACAGTTCCCTTATTTTGTTTTTTTACGCTTTCATTCCTTCATATTCTAGAACATCCTCTGTTTTCCGATTTCATCTTCTGCAATCTTCTCCTTCTTTTCGTCTATCTTCTAACCTTCCACATTATCAAATTCCATGGCCACCCGCAGCCAATCGACCGGCAAGACCAAATGACGGCCAACAGGCCTTCTTCTTCGGCCCCTAAGGTGCCAAAGAACGCTAATGACCCCTGTCAATCAGGGACGGTTCTACACCAGCCTCGGCTGGGAGGCAAACTAACCTTGGAAGGTCCGCGGCCACGCCTTTGGTGGTGGATGGGCCGGAAATCCACACGCCCATCTTTTCTCCAAAAGGTAAATACTCTGTTTTGTTTCTGTTCTGAGAATATCTCCTGTTGTTTTTTGTTTTCATATTTGTTCTTGCCATATCTGAATTGCTCAAGTAGATACCAAGCTCAACGAACTAAAGCCGGCTTATTTTAAGACGGTGGTCTCCCTTGGTGGTTTCGGTAAAGTGGATGCCCCCAGGTACCCATGCCTGGGACTGCATTATCCTCGTGACGGAAAGGTTTACATCTATGCGGCCCAGATCGATGCTGGGTTGCGTTTTTCTCTCTGCGGGGATTTGCAAGAGATGTGCCGGTATTACGGGATACATCCTGCTCAGCTCGTACCCAACACCATTAGGATTTGGGTCGGATTCAAGTTCCTGTGCATACGTCAAGAATGGACGTATTCACTGGCCTTATTCCAATGCTTCTTCCGATTGGCCGTTGGAACGAATCACCTCCAACATTTCTAGTCTCGTTGGCCGAAGTTCGCAGAATGGAGAGGCCAGTCGTGGAGTTGGAATGTCCATGTCCGGTTGGTCGATGATTTCCGTGCCACCAACTCCAACTACAAGAAGTTCTACTTCTTCTACAAGGGGGCGTGTCTTGGGAGTTGTCTACGCCGGATAAGGATATTCCCCCTGTTTTTGGCGAGCTGTCAGGGAGCGACCGGAATGCCATCGATATGATCTGTTCCGGTTGCACAGATCATCTAGTTTTCACCCCATCCACTCAGTGGCGGAGTCCACTGAGAATATACTCGAGATGGCAGACATTCATCAGGCCACACCACTTTTTGATGATTGGGTAATTCTTCTAATCATTTTTTCTGTTTATTGGTTGTAGGCAACCGGGGCCGAAAACTCATAGGTCTCTTTGATGACCAGGGAAAGGCGGGGCTGTCCACGGACCAGGCGTCGCTGAATCCTCGTTCTCCTCCTTCTAGGCGTTCCTCTAAGAGGAAGCCCGAGGAGGAACTTCCCCTGTCCACCGTTGGCCCTCGCCGACCAGGTACATTGTCTTCCTACTCGCTCTTCTTTGTTTCCACGCCTTAGGTTTCTGGGTTTTGACATATCTGTTTATTTTTTGCAGAGAAGCCCACCGCTGACGTGGCTCGGGACCCTCATCCTGCCCCTGCCAAGAAGGTCAGAGGTTTAGGCGAGGATCGCCCAACTCTTCCCAAGAGTCCTCCTCTTCCTAAGGGCTCCATCGCCCCCAAGGATAAGGCTCTGGCCTTGGAGACCCCTACTCCTCCTGAGCCCTCAGCCTCTATTCCTCCCAAGGAATCTGGGGCTCATAAGAAGGGGCCCGATTCCCCCGGTACTTCGAAGACTCATCCTGAGGAGTACTGCTCCTTGGCGAGCATGTTCCAGCCGCCCAAGGCTGCCAATTCCCGGGGTGTTTGGTTCCCCAACGGAGACTTCTCGAAGACGGGGGTCTCCGACAAGAAGATTCTCCGGGGCAACCCGGATCTATGCATGTGACTCCTGGAGGGGATAATCCCTCCCAAGGATCGTTCCACGGTTCCCTCAGAGCTGTACCTCATTGAGAGGATTATGAGGACACATTTCGAACAAGTCGCCCGGGTAAGACTTCAAATCTTAGTTATGCTTTCGTATTACTTGTACTTTTTCATAGACTAACAGCCTTTTCACCCTTTGTTCCCTTTTTTGCCATCTTGTTCGAGAATAGGTGGCGATCGTTCGGGTCGTCGGGGAGCTAGCCGACAAGCAGACTGACCTGCTTGTCGAGATGGAGCAATATCGGAGCCTGGGTTTCTCCCCGGGGCAAATGGAGGCCATGAAGTCAACTGCCGACTTTGCAGTTCTTCTGGTGGAAGGTGCTCGAGAGGAGTACTTCAAGAAGGAGGAGAGGCTCCTTCCTGATGTTAAGAAGAGGGAGGCTGATGCAGCGGTCGCCTTTCAAGAGTCTGAGGCCCTTCATCGGTGCTTAGGTGAAGGTGAGGTTGTTAGGGCTCGCCTGGAGGCTGAGCTCAAGGAGTATCGAACCCAAAGGGCAGAGGCAGAAGCTCAACGGGTCGCCGCTGAATCTTAGAGGGAAGCTGCTGAGGCTCAGAGGGTTGCTGCTGAAGCCAGGGGAATCGCCCTGGAGAAGGAGAAGGAGCAGTTGACTGCACAGCTGAAGTATGTTCCTTCCCCCCAAAGTGTGGTCAACGACTTCAAGGCCTCTGAAAAGTTCGTTGACTGTGCTTTGGAGGTGATGAAGAAGTCAGAGATTGCTGACTTTCTCCAATCCTAGTCGAGGATATCCAGGCGATTGACCCCAACTTCCCTGTTCGGAAAGTTGAGTCCCTTAAGCCCTTCCTCCGGAGTTCCCTTCCTCATGAAACCCCTGCTGCTGTTGCTGAAGAGGTCGACCCAGCTGCTGCTGTCAGGGAGGTTGCCCCCGAAGGCGAGCAGAGTATCCCTGCTCCTGAAGACTCCAAGGCCTGAAGCCTCCACCTCTCCGACGATCATATGTTTCTTTTGTTTCTAGATAATTGTTTTAGATAATAGTTTTTATCCTTCTTTGTAATTATTTTTCGAATTCAAACTCGGTTATTATTTTTCTTTATAATATTGAATGCCTTCTATATTCGCAAGCCCTTATGTTTATTTGACTTTGAATGCGTTGGCGATTCTTCCGAGGTCTTAGTCATAGTGACCTTCGACTTTTTCTTCACTTTATGAGTGTCTCGACCTTTAGGGTTTTTGGACTTTTCTTTAGGCTCAAAGTCATAAGACTTCATAGAATTATCCATTTATCTCATCAAGTATAAACTCCTTAAGGAAAATATCTTAAGACTTAAAAGTATAGACTTCTAGGCTTGAAGATGTATAACCTTATTGAAGTTTAAACTTTTGGAGTGTTCGCCTCTACTAAAGGAACTTGTTACTTGAAGCTTGACTTTCCATAGTGATCGCTCAAGATTCCTTGTCTATCTTCCATAATTCCTTTCATGAAGGAATTGTCACCCTTAGTAGATAACTTCTCTAAAATTTGTCCAACTTATAAGAAGATAGTTTCCTTGATGGATTGATTATCTTCGTCGTCAGGGTTCCTGCCTGATTTTGGTATCAGGTCTTTTTGCCTGACTTTGGCTTCAGGTCTTTTGTTTTGCCTAACCTTGTTGCTAGGTCTTTTGCCTGACTTTGGCGTCAGCTCTTTTGATTTGCCTAACCTTGTTGCTACGTCTTTTGCCCGACTTTGGCGTCAGGTCTTTTTATTTGCCCAACTCTGTTGCTAGGTATTTTCGCCTGACTTTGGCGTCATGGCTTTTGATTTGCCTAACTCTGTTGCTAGGTCTTTTGGCCTGTCTTTGGCGTCAGGGCTTTTGGCCTGACTTTGACGCCAGGGCTTTTGCTTTGCCTAACTCTGTTGCTAGGTCTTTTGGCCTGATGTTGGCGTCAGAGCTTTTGGCCTGACTTTGGCGTCAGGGCTTTTGTTTTGCCTAACTCTGTTGCTAGGTCTTTTGGCCTGACTTTGGCGTCAGGGCTTTTGTTTTGCCTAACTCTGTTGCTAGGTCTTTTGGCCTGACTTTGGCGTCAGGGCTTTTGTTTTGCCTAACTCTGTTGAGATCTTTTGGTCTGACTTTGGCGTCAGGGCTTTTGGGATGATTTTGGCGTCAGGGCTTTTGGCCTGACTTTGGCGTCACGGCTTTCGCCCAATTTTGATATCGGGTCTTTTATATTCAATGCCTGATTCGGTCATCAGGTCTTCGCCTGACTCTTGGTGTCAGGTCTTTTCCTTCGATTTGATGAAGGAATGACTTGCTTTTAATGACATAACATTTTGATTACAAGCTATGTATGAAATCTCCTTAAATGTTCAAAATTGAATGGACGGGGTAACCTTTCACCTTCAATGGTTTCCAAATAATAAGATCTTGGGGCGGCGATCTCTACTACCTTGTATGGTCCTTCCCACCTAGCTGAAAGCTTATTCTGACTGTCCAGTCTTGTAAATTCGTTCATTCTCATAACCATCCCCCCCACGAAAAATTGGCGAGCGCTGACTTTTCTGTTGAAGTATCGAGCGGTCGCCAGGCGCATCTTGGCTTGTGTTTTTTCTGATTGCCACCTCTTTTTCTCTACCAGGTCGAGGTCAGTCTTGCGCTCGACTTCGTTTGCCTCAGTGTTAAAATGTAGGATTCTGTGGGTAGGCACTGCTATTTTGGCGGGTGTCACTGCTTCTGATCCGTACACTAAACTGAAAGGTGTCTCTCCAGTGGCTGTCTTAGGTGTTGTTTGGATAGCCCATAATACGTTTTCCAGTTCTTCTTCCCAATTTCCTTTGAATGCTCGAACCCTTTTCTTGAGTCCTGCTAAAACAACCTTGTTGGTTGCTTCAGCTTGCCCATTCGTTTGAGGATGATGCACTGAGCTGAAACGATGGTCGACATGGTATTCTTCACAGAGCCATTTGAGCTCTTTTCCTATGAATTGCGGACCATTATCACTGATAAGTATTTTAGGAATGCCAAACCTGGAAAATATGTTGATCTTCAGGAACTTGATGATTTGGAATTCCGTTAGAAGCCAAAGCCTTCGCCTCTATCCACTTTGTGAAGTAGTCGATCACCACTATGATGTGAGTGTGCTGACCAGTACTAATAGGAAAATGACCCAATATATTCATCCCCTATTGAGCAAAAGGCTAGGCACCTGCCATTGGGGACAACAGTGTTGGCGGTCGACCTGATCGTGGTGCAAATTGCTGGCAAGTCTCGCACCTTTGCGTTAATTCAGCCACATCCTTTCCCAAAGTTGGCCAGTAGTATCCCAGCCTGAAGATCTTTCTTGTCAATGATCGTGCACCTTCGTGGCATGCTGCCACCGCTTCATGAGCTTCTCGAAGAACTCTTTCTGTTTCTGGATGAGCAACACACCTTAGGTAAGGAGTCGAGTAACCTCGCCTATAGAGTTCTCCGTCTATAATCAAGTAACTGGCTGAAAGTCGTCTTATCCTCGTAGATTCTCCTTCGTCTTCTGGGAGAATTCCCTCTTTTAAGAAATTCTGGAACGGAATCATCCATGTGACCTGTCCTTGAATGTTGAAGACTTCTGCTCTGTTATCAAGAACTGAATATAAGGCTTTTTCCAGGAATTGTACGTCTTGAATTGTGGTTCCTCTGAATGCCAGCTTACTTAAAGAGTCTGCCATCTGGTTCTCTTGGCGAGGATTAGACTCAATCGCAAAATTTGGAATTTCTGCGACGAGTTTCTTGGCGATGCTGAGGTGCTTCTTCATATTTTCCCCCCTTGCCTCGTAAGTGTCATTGACCTGATTGACAATAAGTTCTGAGTCGCTTTTTACCTTAAGCGCAGATATGCCCATTCCTATTGCCAGTCTGAGTCCAGTAATAAGAGCCTCGTATTCTGCTTCGTTATTGGTCGCCTGGAACGTTAGGGCGATCGCATACTTCAAAGGCTCGCCTTCAGGAGGAATGAGAATTAAACCTGCCCCCGAGCCTTCTCTTGATGAAGATCCATCTGTATAAAGCTCCCAGATTTGATTGTTGTTTGCTGACGAACTTGGCCTGTTATCTGCTTCTGTTTGACCATTACTTGTGCTTTCTACAATGAAATCAGCTAGTGCTTGACCTTTGATGGCCGTTTTTGGTGCAAATTTGATCTTGAACTCGCTAAGCTCGATCGCCCACTTGACCATTCTTCCTGAAGAATCTGGTTTCATCGGGAAGGTTTTGAGAGGTTGATTGGTGAGGACCGTGACGTCATGCGCGTGAAAATAAGGTCTCAGCTTTCGAGTAGCAATAATAGAGATACTTCTCAATCTGGACATATTTTATTTCTGCCGAATTAAACATTTTGCTAATAAAATACACTAGACTCTGGACATTATTTTACTCCCTTATTAAAACGGCACTGGCTGCCACGTCACTGATGCTCAGGTAAAAGAAGAGCTGCTCGCCCGGAATGGGTTTTGACAGTGCTGGGAGTGTTTGGATGTGCTGCTTCAAGGATTGGAACGCCTTCTCACAGTCTGGCGTCTACTCGAACTTGCGGTTGACCCTTAGAGTTTTGAAGAACGGGAGGGACCTGTCGCTCGCCCTGGAGAGGAAGCGATTAAGAGAAGCTAGGCGACCATTCAGGCATTGGACTTCCTTATGGCATGTTGGTGACTTCATCTCTTCTATGGCCTTGAGCTTTTCCGGGTTCGCCTCGATACCCCATTCGCTGACCATGAATCCCAAGAATTTACCAAATATGACTCCAAAAGCGCACTTTGAAGGGTTCAGGCAAACGTTGTGCCTCCTCATGCACTCGAAAGCTTCACGAAGTTCTGTTGTGTGAAGATTGCCCTTGATGGTTTTGACGAGCATTTCGTCCACATAAGCCTCCATGTTTCTCCCCAGCATGTCTTGGAACAGGCGGTTCACCATCCGCTGATAAGTCACCCCGACATTGTTTAGACCGAATGGCATCACCTTGTAACAAAGAATGTCCCCGTATGCATAGAAAGTGGTATGGGACTCATCATCTGGGTGCATTCGGATCTGGTTGTAGCCTAAATAGGCATCCATGAAGCTCAGCATCTCGTGACCAGAGGTTGCATCGACCAACTGATCAATCCTGGGAAGAGGATAGGAATCCTTAGGGCAAGCTCTATTCAGGTCGCGTAAGTCGACACACACCCTCCACTTGCCGTTTGATTTCTTGACCAAAACTGGGTTGGCGACCCAGCTCTGGAATCTCACCTCTCTGACAAAGTCAGCTTCAATTAGCCTACCAACTTCCTGTCTGATCGCCAGACGCTTGTCTGTCCCGAACGATCTTCTTTTCTGAGCGATCGGCTTGATAGAAGGGTCTATCCTGATCTCATGAGAGATGATGTTTGTACTGATACCTGGCATGTCGTTCGGCTGCCAGGCAAAGAGCTCCTTGAATTCCTTGAGGAGGGCAGTCATGGCCTGCTTTTGATCATCATTCAAGGTGGTCCCAATGCGCACCTTCTTATCTGGGCCATCGACCTCGACTTCTTCCAACTCTTCCATAGGCGTCGGTCTAGCTAAATCCTCGCGATGGTCAACCTCTGTCTCGATGGCGAGGGCTTCCCTTTGGTTCTTTCTGCGCAGGCAGTTCACGTAACATTGTCACGAGGAAGGTTGGTCGCCATGTACTTCTCCAATTCCGTTGGGTGTAGGGAACTTCATCTTCTGATGGACTGTGGAGGCCACAATCTTGTTGGGATTGATTGTGGTCCTCCCCAGGATGGCGTTGTATGACGTAGGTGAGTCGACCACCAGGAAGGTGACCGGTATCTTGATGCTCTTCCATCCTTCGCCCAAAATCACCAGCATGGTTATTGCCCCCAGTGGATAAGTCGTTCTCCCAGCAAACCCGATCAATGGAAAATCGACCCTCTTCAAGTCGCTTTTGGATTTGCCCATTTTTTCGAAGGCGTCCAGGAACAGAATATCTGTCGAGCTTCCTCCATCGATCAGAATCCTCATCACGTCACAGTCGTCGATATCAGCCGTGATAACCAGAGCATTATTGTGGGGGATGGTGACATGTGCCAAATCATCTTCGGAGAATGAGATGACAATGTCCTCTTCAGGTCGGGGTCGTTTTCCCAGCTGGACCGCTGTAGAAATTTGAGTCGCATAGACTTCCCTTGCGTGCGACCCCTCGCCTCCTGCGCCGAATCCGCCCGCAATCAGATTTACCCTTCTCTTGCTCTGAGATGGGTCAGTTTGTTCAGCAGGAGCTGGCGAACGATTTCTCATCGGTGGCGTTCGACTCCTATCACGCCCTGCCACAAATTCCTCCAGCATTCCCCCCTTAATCAGTTTCTCAATATCCCGCTTCAAAATGCGGCAATCATCAGTCTTGTGACTCTTGCATTTGTGGTATCTGCAATAGCTCTCTATATCCTTCCCCATGGGCTGACCACTCTTTGAGGCATCGGCGGCCTCGCCAGAGATCTTCTCTCCATATCGACTAGTACCGCCGATATCTGCCTGTTTAGAGGCGTAAAATACTCAGGGACCTCTGGATTTCTGGACCCTGGGTTTGGTTCTACTCAGGGCATGTTGTCTTGTCCCTTCTTCTCCTTCTTAACCTCCTTCTTACCTTCGCGTCGGGGCTCGGGAACCACCCTTAGCGAGGTCGTCAGGAAGTTAACCTCGGTGTTCGCCCTTTCAAGGTCTATGAAACCTTTCGCCCTGGCCGCCAGTTCCTCCAACATCTCAATTTTCTGCACATGATAACTGTTGCGCAGCTTTCTCGAGGCCTTGTTGGCCACGTCCAGTCCTCGATAGAAGGCTTGAATGATCTCCCCATCTAAGACTCGACGGTCTATCTCCGTGACGTTTTGATGGAAATGTCCATAAAAATCAGCCAGCGACTCTCTAGGCTGCTGCTTGACCGCGTCCAGAGCGACCATGCTTTTCATTAGTTGGCGCTCGCCCATATATATCTCCAGGAACTTGCTTCTCAATTCTGCCCAAGTCCCTATAGATCCTGCAGGGAGACCGAAGAACCATGACGAAACCGAACCCGAAAGAGTTGACGGAAATAATAAAGCCAAGTGATTAGGATCATTTGACTTACCCAGAAGAGAGGCCTCGTGTTTGTTGACATGTATGGTGGGTCTCCTCCACCACTGTATTCAGGTATAGCCCGGGCGACTACGTCTTTCGGGATTTTGATGGTGATGAGGTCATGGGAGAAGGGATGAGCAGATCGTTCCTTGTAGGGAGCTGCGACTGTTAGTTACCTTTCCTGGAGCCTTCTATTGATGAGGTCGTCCACCTGGTCCAGAGTGCAATTTTTTGGCGAAGTCCCGTTCGGCAAGGGACCAGAAGGATTGGTGGAGTAGGTAGCTGCCGGCGGTTCGGTGGATGCCGGGGGTAGGGACTGGTGTCCCGATGTAATCTTCTGATCCTCCTAGGGAGTTGTGGTGCCAGGATTCACACTTTTAGTCGGTAAGGGCCCCGTGGCAGCGGGGCGAGTGTTTCCTTAGGGAGCAGGGGCTTGTGGGCGAGCCTGTCCTAGGATGGCTTCCAGCAATGATATCATCTCCGGAGTTAACTGGATGTTTTCCCCGGCGATGTGGACGGTTTGCGGTGCTGAAGTCTCGGTATGGTTGGGAGCAGGAGTCGGTCTGAAATTACCGACATGTTCTCGGGCCGTCTTCAGGGGGACGACATTGGGTACTTCCTGGCTGGCAGGTTCTTAATGGAGCGGCGAAGCGGCGGCGGAATCAGAGCTGTCCGAGGGTTGCTCATGGGTCTGGTTCCGGCGATTGTTTTGCGATCGAGTTCTCATGGTTGTATTACTCGATTCCCACAGACGGCGCCAAATGTTGGATCGTAAATTTCTGATTGCTGATCTGGTAGTGAATTGAATGTCAGGTGACGGTTGAAATAACGCTTTCACCTTAGCTCCGGTAAACCTGCAGATAGGGGATCGCAACAGATGGGGTGTCTCTGGGTCCCTCTCCGATGCTTAAATGAGTATATGTGTGTGTATATCTCAAAACGTAATGAATGTATGTAAAGCAAATGTATTTATAGAGTAGGAAAGACCAAACCGTATAAGGTAACCGTATATCTTTGTGAATATTGTGCTGTTGAAGATTTGGATAGTAGATATTGCAGTTACGGCAAGATATTGCAGTTACCATATCTAATCCTTAGTGAATATGTGCCCGAGATATGCGGGATATCGTGTCTACTTCCTTATTAACGGCTGGTGGGACCAGAGGAGAGAGGCAATGCTCTTTTCGGGGCGAGCAATCCCCTGGCGAGCAATAGGAGGTCGTGACTTGGTGAAGAATGGCGACCAGCTAGGGAGTCTTTGACGTCCATATCGACCTGGACTCGATCTTGGGACACTCTATGGTGGGTCAGATTGACTTTGACTTAGGCCAGTCCGGTTCGAATAACTTGGGTTTACCCCCTCCATTGTTATTGGGCCTTCGAGACATTTTTTATATTGGTCTGTCACTATCAATACCCAACAATTATCAAACCAGATTGATAAAAAAATAATTAACATGAGAACTAATCGTTAAATTATATAAGTGTACGTGTATAGTTATTAAAATTTACATAGATATAATTCACATAATTGTAGGTATAAATAAAGTTTACCAAAATGTAATGGGTAAACAAATAAAAAATATATTGAGATATAATTAAGATTTAAAAGTATACAGAATGTTTGTACTTAAAATTAAGAAAAACTTAGTTTTTTTTTTTTTTTTTTTTTTGGTCAATTGAAAAACTTAGTTAAATTGTATAAGAATGCAAATATAATTGTTAAAATGAAACAAACATGCTAACTTAGATGCGTTAGATAATAGCTGAAGGGTAGCTAATTAGTTCTTTAGTTTTATATTTATAATATAAATTAATTAATTAAAGAACCTGATGCATTATATTGAATAATATATAATATATAATCGTCTGTACTGAATTATTAATTCAGTACATGTTATAGAATTTGGTGCAATATTTTGATGTTAAAATATTGCACCAAATTCAATAACCTTAGCTTTTTTTTTGGTCATAATAACCTTAGCTAAATATATATAATCTACTACATTAAATATACAATTATTAACCCTAAATAGAATATTGTTTCCTAATAGGAATGGACAAAGAGTGCCTACGTCCCTGCTGACGTCACCTAGTCCCAACAAATGACAGGTCCGTGTGACGGTCTAGAACCACGTGACAGGACCTGCATGTCGGAAAGAGCCACGTATATTGATAATTGATTACAATCTATCGGTATCGGACCTTATCTATCTATCTACCTACTTTATCCTTTCCTCACAACTAGAGAACTAGGTCAACACTACTAGAGAACTAGGTCATGGGCGGTCCGGCCCTGAAAGTAAGGTCGAGATCGAAATTTCGATCTTGCCTTCTAGAGGATCGAGACCGACCTCGACCAAAAAAGTCTGCCTAAGTCGGTATTTCTTGATTTGGGCCGGTATCGGTCCTGAACTGAATCTGCACAAAAAAAAACTACGAGCTCACGGTATTCTTTAGTAAAAGGCGAAAGAATAGTTCACCTCGACCATGGGCGGTCCGGTCCTGAAAGTAAGGTCGAGATCGAAATTTCGATCTTGCCTTCTAGAGGATCGAGACCGACCTCGACCAAAAAAGTCTGTCTAAGTCGGTATTTCTTGATTTGGGCCGGTCTCGGTCCTGAACCGAATCTGCACAAAAAAAAACTACGAGCTCACGGTATTCTTTAGTAAAAGGCGAAAGAATAGTTCACCTCGACCATGGGCGGTCCGGTCCTGAAAGTAAGGTCGAGATCGAAATTTCGATCTTGCCTTCTAGAGGATCGAGACCGACCTCGACCAAAAAAGTCTGTCTAAGTCGGTATTTCTTGATTTGGGCCGGTCTCGATCCTGAACCGAATCTGCACAAAAAAAAACTACGAGCTCACGGTATTCTTTAGTAAAAGGCGAAAGAATAGTTCACCTCTCAAAAAAACACTATGAGCTCACGGTATTCTTTAGTAAATTTATCAGGATGCAGCTTTTATACAGATAGAAAACCTCCAAAATCCACATTTTTTTCGGGGTGGTATTATGAAAATTCCAAATCCACATTCTTACGGTCTTGACCGGTCCTAAGGGCTTTCGAGAAAAAAGTCTGAGATCGAAACCGGCCTTGAAGAAAAAAACTTGTTCGCTCGGTCCTAATCGGGACGGTCTTGTCGGGAATTCGGTCCAACAATATTTTTTTATCACCCCTATCGAGAACAGTCATTTATCGACTTAAAAGTATATTTTTAACGGCTGAAAAATTCAACTGTTACATGAAGCGTCAGAGCAATTATCACGACTCAATATTTATTGAGACGTGATAATTCCCGACTCAAATTGAAAATGCCACCAAAATAATTATAGCGGCACTTTTTGTTGAGCCGCAGTTTTTTTTTTTTTTTTTTTTTTTTCGCTGCTAAAAATATATTGAACCGTAAAAAATATAAATATTTTAAAAAAATAATTGTGCTCCCAGCCACCCGAGCCTTTCCGTTCCGCCAGGCAAACTCCTTCCCCAAGCCAAAAACATATTTTAATTGGCCATTATCTTCCCTAGTCAAACTCGAGGACCTGTTTGAAACATACGGAACTTGAATGGGCTCACCACTTTCAACTCTCTTCCATTTCCAGTAAACCAATGTTCTGGGTTAAACTCATGCTTTGAATCCCAAGCCACAGGTGGATATAACCTCATGGACTCGCAAAACATGCCTTTAAGAAGTTCATGTTCCTCAAAGCTTCAAAAACTACTACTTTACCGTCCCTGAGAACCAACTCCACTTCTTGAACTATTTGTTTCTTAATCTCAAGGTGGTATGAAAGAAACGAGAAAAGAAATGCCATGGCTGCAGACGTCGTGTCCCTCCCTGCCATGATGAAGCTTACTACCATGTCTCTCACCAAACGTGGTCGTGTCACGATACTAGAAGTTGTTCGTCCTCCCCAGCCTTCCCGTTCGGCCACCCAGCCTTCCCGTTCGACCACCAAAGCTTTCCCGTTCGACCTCTCTAGCCTTCCCGTTCGGCCTCCCCAGCCTTCCCGTTCGGCCACCCAGCCTTCCCGTTCGACCACCAAAGCTTTCCCGTTCGGCCTCTCTAGCCTTCCCGTTCGGCCTCCTCCCTTCTCGGACTTCCCATGCGCCAATTCAGGTCCATCTTGCATCCCTCCAAAACCAGACACCAAGGTTGACACAACTCTCCCTGTTCGGCAAGGAAGAATGACTAGGGCGGGAGGAGTTGCAGCCTTTAGCGAGGGATGAGAAGTCGGCGAGGAAGAATGGATTCGGCGAGGAATCGCAACCTTCGACGGGAAAGCTTCCTCTAGTCGAGCCGTGAAGGTTGAAGAAGACGTGAAGGTTTAAATGGTTGAAGAAGAAGTGAAGGTTTAAATAACGTGAGGTGAGCCATGAAGAAGTAAGAAGAGAAAAGGAGCGGCAAAACAAAATGAGGGAACGGGAGATGAAAATTTTTGAAACTTTTTTTTACGGCTCAATGACTATTGAGCCATGAAAAATATTTTTTTAATACAATAAAGGCTCAATAGTGATTGAGTCGTGAAAATAGTAAAAATAAAAAAAATGACTTTAAAAAAAGATTAATTACTTAATTGGTTACACATGTTTGACCAATGTTCGGAATGGTTACACATGTTTCAAAATGTGATTAATTGGTTTTGAAATGTGACTATTTGGTTTTTTTACTATTCACCGTTAGAAATCACATTTAAGACACTATTTAGATATGTAAAATGACGTAATTACCCCTAGAATCATCTTCAAGAACACATCATCATCTTCAAGAACAAAAATCGAAGAACCCAAAATCGCGTTTCTGGGTTCTTCAAGAACCCAGAAATGCTGTTTCTGGGTTCTCAAGAACCCAGAAATTGCGAATCTGAGTTTTCTAGAACCCAGAAATGTTGTTTCTGAGTTCTTGAGAACTCAGAAATTGCGATTCTGGGTTCTCAAGAACCCAGAAACAACATTTTTGGGTTCTTCAAGAACCCAGAATCGCAATTCTGAAGTTCTGTATTGCAGTATATATTATCACCAAATGTGATTAAATGGTCATACATGTTTCTCTATAATGTGATTAAAAAGTCATACATGTTTCTCTATAATGTGATTAAAATGTCATACATGTTTATCTAGAATGTGATTAAATGGATACTGTTGTTTGAAATGATGTGATTAAAAGGTTCGACGTTGTTACCCACAATGTGAAGAACGCAGAAATGCAAGAACCCAGAAACAGCATTTCTGGGTTCTTCAAGAATCCAGAATTGCGATTCTGGGTTCTCAAGAACATCAAATCGAATTTGATTCGATTTTGGTTCTTCAATCCTTCCATGTGTTCTTCAATACAACTAAGGGTATAATAGTCATTTCACAATTCAATAATATGTTAAAAAAATGAATTAACGTTAAAATTAACGGTTTACTAACGGAATAACCAATTAATCACATTGGGAAAAACATGTGTAACCAATTAGTCACATAGCAAAACCAATTAATCACATTTTGAAACATGTGTAACCATTCTGAACATTGGTCAAACATGTGTAACCAATTAAGTAATTAACCTTTAAAAAAAGGACGGCTCAAAAAAGGAGTCGTAAAAAAATATATTTTTAATTTCGCGGCTCTGATATTTGAGCCTCGGAATTTTTTTTTTTTTTTTTATAAATAAAATGGCGGCTTAATAGTATTTGAGCCGTGAATAATCGTATAAATAAATTATTCACGACTCAATAGTGTTTGAGTCGTCCCGTTAAGCCGTTATGTCACACATCTCCCGTAGTGGCTTATTTATTTGTTCCTTATGTAATTTTTATTTTGTTTCCTTATGCAATGATTCTCTCGAGCCTAGAGTTTCAACTCTCTCATGTGACTCCAGGCTTACCCACTCACTAATAATAGTAATAAGGCAAAACTACCAAACAGGTACCCCAACTTGTCACTAATAACCAAGTAGGTACCTTAACTTTTTTTGTAGCAAGTAATTATCCGAGCTTATGAAAATTAACACATAAAGACCTCCGTCAGTTTTGCTGTTAGTTTTGGACGGAACTCATCACGTGATGAGCACACGTGGCCCTGATTTGGTGAAGATACGTTGTTGTGACCAAAATACCCCTGTTTAATGTATATTAGGTCTACCTAATTTCAAACATCTGAGAAGGAGAAGCTTCGGTGAGGACTGCTTGAAGAAACTGGAGAGCTACATGGCGTCGTCTTCCTCTGTTTCGCTCAACTCTCAACCGAAAACTGTGAAGTACTGCAAGTATGGGCTCGTTGCCAAAGTAATTCCAGGTTATACTTGGGATAATTTTGCAAGGAAATTTTATGGTTGCCCTAACTTCGAAAAGGTGAGTAATTTTGTAGTATTTAATTTTGTTATCGTAAGTTTGATTTTGGTTCACATGTTTCAAGTCTAGAAAAAACCTGGTTCGGGTTGTCGTTGCTTCTCATGGTATGATCCCGAAATGTGCTCTCATGGGCGAAAGGCGGTAGGTAAATTTCGGAAAATGCAACCTCAAACCGTTGAAGATTTGGAGAAGTATAAAAGAAGGGAGAACATGTACTTGATTATGCTTGTATTAATGTGCATTGTGGTTGCACTTGTGTTAGGAAGGGTTGTTTACGGTTTGATGTTTGTTTAGTGTATGTGTAGTGTTTGTAAGGATGTGTGGTGTTTGGTGGTTGTTCAGTTTAGTGTATGTGTAGTGTTTGTAAGGATGGATGCTGGTATGTATCCTTATTTGTAAGACATTTTGCACAATCTATGGATGGATGGAGAACATTTTGTTAACATCATTCAGTATTTGCACAATCTATGCTGGTATGCTGTATTTTGATAGCATTCGGTCCAGTGAACATCCTAACCGATTAACAAGTGTGCTGTATTTTGCAGCACCAATTCACATTGTGTTGTATTTTGCAGCACAAGTACAAAACTACAACACCATAAGACAAAGAACACACACTCATTCCCCAAAAGTGTTGGAGCCTTCATATTTCATTCATAAAATGAGTATCACATTGGTCTGAAGATTCAAACACACTAGTTCATGAACTAAGTTATTTACAACCCATGACTCACTAGTATTACCCAAAACAACATGACATGTTAGTTCCCAAAACAGCAAATATCCAAACAGGTCCAACAACTGCATATCTCCAACAACTTCAAAATGCAGCAAACAGCTGAGGCTCCAACAATTTCAAAATAGCTCCAACAAGCATCCGAATAGATCCAACATCACCTAAAACAGGACAAAAATGCTTTAACATTCGGTCCATATATTTGATAGCACATAAAAAGTACAAGGACCGCATAAGAATCATGTAC
Organism: Chamaenerion angustifolium; assembly: GCA_946814005.1. Taxonomy (NCBI): domain Eukaryota; kingdom Viridiplantae; phylum Streptophyta; class Magnoliopsida; order Myrtales; family Onagraceae; genus Chamaenerion; species Chamaenerion angustifolium. The sequence continues at coordinate 24,062,932 of OX328270.1, read as the reverse complement.
CTATGACATTCGTTTTGTACCATCATGTTCAATCATTGGAAGTGCAGTTGTCCTTCTACTTTGACCAGACCTCTACACAATTAAAATCAGTAATGTGAACCCACGAACGGCACGAGTAACGCTATTGTCAAAATATGATATTGATATGGTACCTGAAGTGTACCCACAAATGGCACCTCTGTCGATCCATCATCTCTGCTCCTTGTTCTAGAGGAAATTCCACCAACCACGCGCCTTCTGGAACCGATCATTCTGGTTGTCCTAGAACTGATCATTCTTCTTATGGGTTGTTGATTGACTGGTTGACTAGTTGAGAACGCACGAGTAACTGGTTGTTGATTCACTTGACGCAGATTTGGTTGTGATGCAACTTCATCTGGGACTTCAGCTTCTGGAGGTGTTTCACATTGTTGATGGATTCCAGATGCTCCCACAGATGGAACCGAAGATGCTCCCTACATGAGATATGTAGTTAACATGTGTTTTCAACCGATGACATAATATTGTTGTGTTGGACATACCTGAGATGATGATGGTAGTCTTGTTGGACAACCATTCTTGTTGTGTCTCTGCTGCCCACAGATTGAGCATCTCATCCTTAGTGTTCTCTTCAACTTATTAGGAGCTGGGTCTGAAGCATCCCTTTTTCGCTTCATCTTCGGTCTTCTTGGTTGCACCCTTTTTAAAGGTGGAGATATGGGCAATGACGGTGACGACACCCAATCTTCTTGGGACAGAATTGGATATATCACTCCTTTATATGCTCTAAGGTAGGCAGGAACTGAATAACACTCATCAATGTAGTCTTCAGGTGTTCTTTTATCCGTGTAGAATGCTGAAATTGCATGCACACATGGCAAACCGGTGAGTTGACACTCACCACAGCTGCAATGTCTATATTGGGTGTTGGTTATGAATGTCCTATTAAGTAGTGAAACCTGGAATCGGCTATCCACGACTTATATTGTCCTGCACCAACGCACATTATTCTTCGACTCTTTAAACAGTTTCAAGATTCTGGGACAAACTTGACTTTCATATTTGGTTATGGTCTCCCTCTTTAATTGAAATTCTCTCATGAGTTTAGTCTGAAGCATTTTAAACATCGTAATTATAGGCTTGTTCCTTGCATCCAAGATTCGAGAGTTGAAACTCTCATTGATATTATTCATAATAACTCTTTGATCTCCATTCCCCTAAACCCTTTCGTTACCATATTTGAATAAATATGCCTCACACACACCCTATGCTCAGCATCTCGTAGAACTTCTTCTACAGCGGCTACAAGACCCTTTTGCCTATCACTCATAACAGTCCACACACCCTGAATAGATCTATATCCAATATCACGAACAAGTAAAGTTAAAAACCAAGTTCATGATTCTCTTGTTTCAGCCTCTACCCAAGCCACGACTAATGGAAACATTACATTGTTTGAATCCCGACCTATTGCACTTATCAACTTACCACCATCCAGACCCTTTAAATGACAGCCATCTTGCCCAAAAAATGGCCTACAACCTTCCAGAAATCCAGACTTACAGGCCTCGAAGCACAAGTACATCCGTTCAAACATCGGTCGAAGACTGTTTACAGTTGAATCCACCTGAATTTTTATAGTAGTACCTCTGTTGTATACCAACAAGGTATCAACATAACTCCCCAAACTCTCAAATTGTTGCATGTTCATGCCATACAAGGAATCATGGATTTTCTTCTCACCCCTCTGGATTGCAAATCTGTTGACATCAAAGCCATATTGTTGCACTATTTCACTCTGAATGTAGGTGATGCTTAAGTTTGGTTGCTCTATGACCTTCTCCTGGTACTTCTTACATATCCACGTCGAGTTAACCCGTCTGGACTTATGAGGAATACCAGAACATTTATGCTCCAGCTTGAATGTCTTGATCTAGTAAGTGGATTCACCACTCACTATTGACGTGTAGATCCTCCATCCACACCCCTGCTTACATACGTCCTGCATCTTTTTCTTGTTATTGAAGGTCCATATATACTCATACGAATTTGCTATAGAATGGTTGATAAATGCTTCCCTAAAGAATTTACGGGATGGAAACTGCATTCCAAGCTCGCATAATGGTGCCTCATCACCGACTAACTCCATGAAATGAGGATACCTTCTCCCCCCAACAATTGTCACCCTGTTCTTCTTCGTAAGAACAAACAGGTGTGACAATCCTATCACTCCCATAAGCCATCTTAGTATCTAATAGATTAAATGTATGTTGTACTAGAGGGTGTTGTGTTCTTCCTTCTTGCTCGGCATTCTCTGCTTGTCTACTTGCTTCTTCCCAGAACACTACATCACTATCTTCAGAAGATTCTTCGAAAGTATCTGGAACATACTCATCATCATCACCTTCTTCTGAAGATAAGTCCAGTAATGCAACCAATTGAGCTAATGTTGGTTGATTTCCATTGTCTTCATCATACCCCATTGGGCCTCTACTACATTCTCCCACAAATGGGCTAGAGGTTGACCCAAAACATATACTTGGTGTAAGCCCACTTGCTAAGCCTACTGATCCACTACTGGGATCCACGGATTCTAGGCCACCAACTAAACCCACAGATTTATCCCTTCTCTGAACTTCTTGTTCCCCAGCAGTGGACCCACCACAAGCAGCAATATTATTTTCAGTCCTAAACCCTTTTGTATCATGAGGAGTTTGGCCTGAACCAAACAGGTATAGCCTCATGATGGTTCCATTACCTACCTTGTTGATTTCAGTCCTAAGATCACTCTCACAACTGATTCTATACAGTCCACTTTCCAGTTTTTCAAAGGATGGGTTGTGATAGATTTCATCATCGCAAGTAAAACAACATTTTTCTCTGCAGTGGCCCAACCAAACATGCATAACTTATACCCCTAACATCTTCAATATAATCCAACTTACCAATATTGGTCTTACCCGATAGTAGAACAAAGTGTCCATCGAAATGAACTTCCAAAAGTAAGATTATCCATTCTTCCACTTCTGCAAAGTCATACGAAAAAACAAGTTCTTTTCAACATCCATTTGCAAACCCCTAAACCCATCAAGTTATGGAGCACTCAAGATAACAACTATGAACTGAAACCTAAAACAAAGACTGAAACCTAAAACAAAGAACCAATCTTCAACGATTGAGCAATAATCTAAAACCTAGCAAGTAAATAAATCATCTTTATGGTCTACTATGGCATAACAAGTAAACAAAATGAAAACCTAAAACCTAAAATAGAGAAATAATCTTCAACGAAAGAGAAACAAATAATCGGAATGCCGACACACAGAAATCGAACCTGAAACAGAGCACGTACCAAAAACGAGAAACCACGAACAATCTTCAACGACGATCAGTGCCTACACTTACTCCATTGCTCTGAATCGGACTGTAGGGAGTAGATGAACCGAAAATATCTGAAAGAGAGAATGACGGGTTCTTGGGTGAGGATTTGTTGTCAGAATGCTGATATACCGAAGACGCTCTCAATTATAAGTTCAATGAGGGCAGATTCGTCATTTTGCAATTCCACCTATAATAGGCCCCAAATCTGGTCCACGTGTGCTCATCACGTGATGAGTTCCGTCCAAAACTAACAGCAAAACTGACGGAGGTCTTTATGTGCTAATTTTCATAAGTTCGGATACTTACATGCTACAAAAAAAAAGGTTAAGATGCCTACTTGGTTATCAGTGACAAGTTGGGGTACCTATTTGGTAGTTTTCCCTAATAATAATTGTATATTTATTTTCTATTGAATTGCTAACGTCATGTCTGGCGTCATTGCTTATGTCGTGGACCCTCTTCAACTTACTCCATGCAATGCATGCCACTTCTACACGCACTTGAGACCCCGTAATCAATCAATTAGGGTTTCATAATAAGGTTAATAATGCCATATATTTACCTATAGGATAGAGTTATTTAAATATAATTAACTGTACTTAAATGAATCATAAGTATTTATACACAATTCGTATTTCGATTAAACACATATTTATGTATAAAAATGAATCACTATATAATGTATATAGGGTTTAGGGTTAATAGAAATATGATATATATATATTGAGAGAGAAACATAGAATTGTTAAAAAGAGCGGATTATGGGCTCGCGAGCGCTTAAGATGTAATCAAACTCCCGAACTCAATTCTTTCGACATAGATCTTTCCAAACCCTAGGATGTTAAGACCATGTACCCTACGCAAATTTTAAGATTCCGATTAGCCTTTAATTAATTGGTGGCGACACTTTCATTTTTGGTCTGGTTGATGACCCCACTCGACCAGACCCGTCACTCGCCAAGACCAAACATTTTAAGAGCGAGAAAGTAAAAAAAAAATCAAAGGGTGTCAGAGAAAGTCGGATACGTCCAACAATTTGGCGACTCTGCTAGGGATGACATTGTTTAGAGAGTTTAGGCTTTGTCATGTTTGCTTTTCCATAATATATTTTACCCTATCCATTTTGATCGTTTGCTCATGCTTGCGATTTAAAAGTTTGTCCAAAAGGCGATGTAAATGTAATAATTGAAAACGAATAAAATTCTCATTTCGCACACACCACACTGGTTACCATTACCCGCTCGGACACAGAGCAAATTAAGAGCTTAGGGAGTTTAGTAGGGGAATGCAACTGGAGCGGTTTGGACCGCCGACACGCACTCAAACAACTCAACTCGATGATCTAAATGAGCAGGTGACCCTCTATAGAGGGTGAGGTTTCGTTGGTTTAGAGGACCTATAAATTTCATCCATTTAGAACAAAAGTTCCACACTGTGTTTAACATTTACCAATTTTGTGTATATTTTCATTTTTGGTCCCAACTTATGTAAATTGGAATTCGGCGCAAGTATTTGGATACGAGATTGACCTACAATTCATGAAGAAGATTCATCCCAACTGTTGTGAATTAGAAGTCAGCCCAACAAATCTACATGGAAGTTCGACCTGTTATGTAAATGTGTTTTGTTTTGACCCTAGATCATGACATGTATAGAATTGATCCTTTTGTATTATATATTCCAAACTGATGTAAATGTAATACGAATCGTACTAATGAAATTTACATTCTCGCACATGCATTGCATTTATGTAAGTTTCGTTAATTCTGTCTTGTATCCTTAGGACGTTTCACACCCCATCTTTGGTAGGGATGAAGCAAATAAAGCATTGCCCCCACTTTAAGGCCATACAGTCTCCTATGGTCGAAATTGCTCAAATGTGAAAACCCATGAAAAAAAGGGAATCAGAAATACGTGAACCAAAAGACTGGCGAAGTTCACGCTACAAGGTCAATTGGGCTCTCCTTGGCGCCTTGTCTACCTTTTAAATATTTAAATTTTGTTCCATGAACCTTTCTGGACATCCCATCACTTTTCAAAATATTACAAATAAGTCCAGAATAATTTTCGGGTTGTTTTGGAAGTTTATCAAGTGTTACGAATAAGTCCAGAATAGTTTTGGGCTAATTCTGTAATTATTTAAAAATATATTTTCAGTTCAGTTATAATGTTTAAATAATTGCATTTTGCTCACTAAACATTTCTAGACATCCCATATTTCTCAAAGTGTGACAAATAAGTCCAACGTGCTTTATATCTTCAAAATTATTCGTATATGTTTGACGTTTTAAAATGACCAGAAAGTTAAATAGCATTTTTTTAGCTCGATTAAATTCATTTTCCTCTTGTGTATTTATTTTAAACTAACTCGTAATAAAAATGATTTTATATGGTTTATTTAATTTTTTGAGAAATGCATGTAATAGTTTTGGCCAAGCATAATCAAAACGGGTAATTCGGCTAAATTGGTGAAAACGAATTCAAAAGCAAATTTAAGTACCGAAAGAGCATATTATGGGCTCGTGAGCCCTTAAGACGTAATCAAACCCCTAAACTTAATTCTCTGGATGTAGATCTGTCCAAGCCCTAGGATGTTAACACCATGTACCCTAAGCAAATATTAGTATTGACTAACACTTAATTAATAAGTGACAACTCTTTAATTTTTCAGTTTGGTTGATGACCCCACTCGACCGGACCCATCGCTTGCCAAGGCTCGACATTTTTCGAGCGAGAAATAAAAGAGTTTATTACATACTTCTAATGGAATATTAGATACAAGAGTTTACTTATGAGCGGGATGGGAGTTAATGAACTCTGTTTTTAGATGCATACGGTATTTGGATAAACATTTGCATAACAACGTTTTTATGAAAAATTACATACACTCCATGAGAAAAGGAGAAAGGTGTTGTGACACGTGTGCTATTAAATGACCACGGGTTTACACAAGCATGATCTCAGCTTGTTGTAGTGTAAGACCCAAGGATACTTGATAGGTTGCAAATTATGTGCCCTCATGGCGCCGACGATACCTTTACCGATGAAAAATAAATTTGGCGGCAGAATATTCACATTTCCGTCGGTAAATACCAGATTTTCACTAGTGGAAGATAATATATAGATAAATTTGACAGAAATGTACATTTTTTTCAAATACGAATCTAGCCGGAAGCGCAAATCTCGTTCACGTTTCTAGCAAACATGAACCTCATTCGTGTGTCGATAATATCTACCATTCCACCCGAAAATCTTGTTCACGAGTGGGAACACTATAACTTTCAATGGACATGGACGTCGACGAAATAACGAAAGGAATATAGTATATGTGCATGTGGAGTTTCACCGTGGACATGGGGACTCCACATGGACATAGGGCTGACAATTCGTGTGTGTGTACATGATATCGTGTGTGTTAAGAGTTTTAATAGTACACGATAACCTAACACGACACACACAAAAATGTAATCCTGTCGTAGACACACCACACGAATACGAAACGAAATTTATTGTATCAACATGACACAAACACGATAGCACGAAATTATCGTGGAAAGTCGTAGCACGATAAATAATCATAGTAACACGATAACACGTTTGAACGATAACACATTAATACATTCGCACGATAACACGACCTAAATAACAAAACCAACAATACAATATGTCAATAGACATACTACTTATGGACAAAAACTTCAAGTTGCTTCAATATACATACTGCTTATGGACAGAAACTACAATATGTCACTTATTCTCCATCAAGCTCTTATGGACAGAAACTTCAAGCTGCTCCAGGCATGGTTATCAATGTCCAAAACAAATCAAGCATCACCATTAGGAGATCAACTGCTTCACGTTCAACATTGTGTTGCATATTGGTCAAAATGATGAAAATATTCATTTATTATGAGTCACCTCTATCGTACTTGGCCAACTCAATCTTGTATTGATATGGAAAGCTACAATATGTCGAACTAGCTTCATCAAATCATCAATGATCAATGGGAGCCCTATCACTTTGAAAGGAGACAAACATTCATGACTGATGGCTTATGAACTTTTGGCTTGACTATTTTTACATTTGATCCAAGAACATTCGAAACTGGATTTATAAGTCCAATTGTATTTAGGCGTCGCTCTTTGTATAGCTTATGGTGTAAGGGCATAGCCCCTTGAGGATGCAACTTAAATATAAGATACTCAGAATAAGTGTGTGCCAGAACACCTGTTGACTACCCTAGTCTGAATGCATGCCTGCCTACAGTGGAAGCAACCTTTTATAAACAATTATTTCTAAAGTAACCATGGTTCACTCGCTCAAGAAATAACACAGATTACCATGGTAGGATCTGACCTTACTATGGTCCAGGTATGAAATGTTATAAATACTCCTTCATTATCCTCATTCAGGGAGAGATTTCTCTGATCCCATTCACCCACCATACATTTTTAAGTGCTCATATCAAACTAATTTCTGACTAACTTTGTCATCGAAGGGGAAACAACGGGAACACCTCGAGCTTTCCTTTTGTGCAGGTCCAAGGAGCGGATACAAGGAAGAGGATAAGAAGTTCCGGTTTATGTTATCCAACACATTGGCGCCGTCTGTGGGAATCCTTTGAACAAATTCAACCATGGTTCCCTTGTAACTCGAGCAAAGACCATTCGAGAAGTTAATGTAGACGATTCACTCCAAAACCTCCAACAACACCTGTTACAATCAGCGTTCATACCAGTCCAAATGATCCATCCCCGTCACCCTTTCCCGGAAGTACCTGTCCTAGAAGCACGTCCCGTCCCTGAAGAGCAAAGGCATGAATCTGAGACGCCAAGACCAGCACAGTCTCGTATTGCCTCTTCTGCGGAAAGGGCACCGCCTCGAATGGAGGTAACTCAAGCAATTATTTTGACAGTGGTATTCATAGCAGCCCTTGATGAGCTATTAGATAGAAGAAAGCAAAGAGCAGTCGCTCAACAGGAAAACACTAACAAGATGGAAGAAAGCACCTCCTGGCCCTAGAATTTGCCAAGGGCCCAGCAACCAGTTCCTTTTCCTACGAGCGCTGCCATAATAGACACACGTTCGACAATAGCTCATCCTCCTGGCATAATGACCAGGGAGGAAATCGAGGAGATTTTCGCTCAAAAGATGATGGAACAAAAAGGAATAGCCATGCCACGTCTGTGAGATAATGTGTCACACCCATTTGCTCCAGAAATCTTGTCTGCCACAGTGTCACCCCATGTGCAGACACCGCAGATTGATTACTATAGAGGAGAATGCGACCCAAACAAACATATTCCGAGGCATGAAGCCTCCCTACTGGGACGAACAAATGATGACAACCATTTTGCGCTCCTTTTTCCCGTTACCTTAGGAGGCGTCACGTCTCATTGGTTTTTAGTCTCCCTAAAGCCTCAGTAAAATTATGAGGAGATCTTAAAGAAAGATTTATTGTACAGTATATGAGAGGAAGCCAACTCCTAAAAAGTGTGGAGACTCTGGACCATTTAAAACAAAAAGGTAACAAAAGCCTATGTGACTTCTACACGAGGTTCAACAAGGAGCTAGCCGGGATTGATCAAGCAATCCCAGAAAGGGAGAGTATTCACACCTTTGTAAGAGGTTTGGGACCAAGAGGCTCGACTTTGTATGATAGTTCAAGAATTATCTCTGTCAATACAGTGAAAGAAATGGCGACGCGGGTCAAGTCTTATATATACTTGGAAATCGCAAAAAAAGGAAGGAAGACGAATAATGAAGTATTTTAAAAAGATACTTCAGAAGGAAAAAGACCAATTCATTCCGGACCAAGATACTTCTGGACATGATGACAAGAGTCGCCAATTTATTCCTCGCTCACAACGATAAGTGTTTGAAAGTTTCACGCCTTTGAATAGAGAAATTTCAGTTGTTCTTGTGGAAATGGTAAAGAAGAATTTGGCGATGCCTCCACCACAACGAAAAGCCGATGCAATCATGAGAAATAATCACAACCAGTATTGTCGATACCATTGTCGCAAAGGGCATCACACAGATGATTGTCATATCCTGAAAAAGTATACCGAAATGGTAATCCAACAAGGGCATTTAAAAAATTCCATCGCCCGACGTCAAAGGAGTAGAAGCCCAAGAAAGCTATCGCCTAGAAACAATCGATAAGCAGCTGGACCTAGTAGGTAGGAAGACCTTAATGTGATAAGTGGAGGTTTCAACTCAGTAGGAGATACAAGCGCTGCTAGGGAGGTTTACGCCTCTTAAATTTAAGGAACTTCCAAAACAAGAAAACGACCCAGAGAAGAAGAGGAAGTGATCATTTAGTTCTCAGAGAAGGAGATGGTACATGTCACTTCTCCTCACGATGATGCCCTTGTAATTACGATGGGGATTGATAGGTTTAACGTGAAGAAAGTATTGGTAGATTCAGAAAGTTCGACATATATTTTGTTTCTGGATGCACATAAGAGGATGATGCCAAAAGAAAAAGACTTGAAAATGTCAATTTCCCGCTGATGGGTAGGGTTGGGCATAAAATACCGGTTCGGCCGAACTGAACCGTACATGTACCGTACCATTTTGGAACCGGTTTGGCCGAACCGGTTCACAAAACAAATGGTATTTTTGAAAATATATGGACTGGTTCAGAAGAGGTACAAAAAAACGGTTAACCGAACCATTTTTTGTACCGGTTTTATACTACTAAACTACTAAACCAGACCAAATTTACCAGACCGGACCCTAAACACTAACAAACCGGACCCTGGATCCAACGATTCCAACCTATAACCAATTCCATAGTAACCCAGAGAGGCGTCCAAGTCAATCAAAGGAATGGAAGATGAACAATCAAATGGTGATGAACAATTAGAGTTGTACCTTCAATCAACGGATTGAGAACAACGCCACTTCACCGATTCAGAGAGCCCCTTCATGAACCAAAGCCAGAAAAGGAAGAACTTGCAAAAGGAAAAACAAGAAATCACCATCAGGATCTGATGCGCGCAGTTCTGCAAAGATCAGACACCGACCCACAACGAGATTCAAACCAAACCCACCGATTGGACATAAACCCATACCAGAGGGGACTGAAATGTCATTAGGCGCGGAGGGCTGGAGCTGTGGGAGCTCAGGCAGCGCGAGGGAGACGAGGAGAAGGATCTGGAGCGGAGGAGAGAAACTGAGTCGCCGACATCCTCATCCAATTCAAATATGCCCACAATAGTATCTGCTTCTGCTGAGCAGGACTTAGACTCCCGAAGAACTGCCGTGAGGTCGTGGCGCAACCAATCGATTCGTGATGCAGACCCTGACCTTTTTGAGGTCATGGAGAAGGAGAAGAGTCGCCAATTCAATGGATTGAAACGAGTGGAAACGAGTTCATTGATGAGATTAAATTCTTTGTCAAAATCGTGCTTTGACCGCTTTCAATTTGGCTTTCAAGAATTGGGGCTTGAACGTCCAGCCTTACTCTTGTACATCCGCAAATTTCGCAGTTTATACAGGGTTATTGCTACCAGGTGATCGGATAATGGGATTGGATATGGCATCTGGTGGGAATACAAGCCATGGATACTATACACCCAATGGGAGGAAAGTATCTGGAGCTTCAATAGTTTTTGAGAGCTTGTCCTACAAGATGAACCCGCAAACAGGTTACATTGATTTTGATAAACTTGATGAGCGAGCTCTTGATTTCTGTCCAAAAATTCTAATTTGTGGGGGAGTTCGTACCCCCGTGAATGGGACTATGCAAGGTTTAGACAGATTGCTGATAAGTGTGGATCAGTGCTTCTGTGCGACATGGCTCAAATAAGTGGTCTTATTGCCGCCAAAGTTGGAATTTCCTGAATTATTTCAGTTTAAGATTACTATATCATTCTTTGTTCTCTTTGGAATTCGCTATTGTATTGCCGCTAGTTCCTGCCCGACCAATAATATGAGAAAGAATACAGATCCAGCATTTTATTTTTTTGGTCATACAGATCCAGCATAGCAACTTAGTAAGATGAATGATAATTATATATGTTTTTTTTATCAATATATAAAGTGGTTCGGCCGAACCGATTTTGAACCAGTTCAAAACTGGTACGGTAAATTGTCCAAAATCTGGAGAGGCTAAAAACTGGAGCAGTAAACCGTACCACTTCTAAAATGTGGTAAAGGTACGGTTCTGAACCGGTTCGGCCCTGAACTGGTTCGTGCCTGAACCGGTTCGACCCTGAACCGGTTCATGGCCAGCCCTACTGATGGGATTCACCTTACATACTACCTACACCGTAGGAGCTGTCACCCTTTCAGTGCACTTGGGTAAAGGATGGAAATCATTGGATTTGGATGTCATCTTTAATGTAGTCGATGCCCCTGCATCATACAATGCCATATTACGGCGTTCGACTCTAAATCCAAATAAAATGGTGTATTCCACATACCATCAGTTGCTTAAATTTGCAAAGCCTCATGGTGTGGGAGTGGTGAAGGGAGATGAACCAACGACACGTAGTTGTTACGTCCAAATAATGCGACGCCAAATAAGAAACAAACAAACTTTCATGATTCAAACCGAGGAAGATCCTCGAGAAGAGAAGAGTCGACCCCAACCGATTGAAGGATTAAAGAAGGTAGAGGTGGACGGTCCAGGAAAAGAAGTGAATATTGAAGCGTCGCTCAAAGAAGAAGAAGTTGCAGCTTTGTCAATACTTTTGGTGGAGTTCAAAGAACTATTCACATGGAAATCAAGTGACATGTCAAAGATTAGCAAGAGGCGATTTTCCATGAACTCAACCTCGATCCGAACGTCAGACCCATTGCTCAGAAGCGACGCCCTATAGGTGAAGAAAAGGTGATCGCTATCAGACAAGAAGTTGTAAATTTGGTGAAAGCAAGATTCATAAAGGAAATCAGGTTCCAAACCTAGCTAGCAAATCCTGTACTCGTGAAAAAGAGCAATGGAAAGTGGAGAATCTGTATCGATTTTCGTGATTTGATTAAGGCATGTCCAAAAGATTTATATCATTTTCCAAGGAGTCGATGACACCTCAGACCATGAACTTCTTAATTTCATGGATGCTTATTCTGATTAGAACCCAAATACAAATAAATGATAGTGACGCTCATCATACACGGTGCTCATCATACATGGTGATGCTTAGTCTGACAGTGATATTTATCACTACACTGTGATGTCTTTTGGATTGATAAATGCAGGTTCTACTTACCAAAGAATGGTTAGCAGGCTTTTTCATGGAATGATAAATGTCACCATGGAAGCGTATGTGGATGACAAGTTAGTGAAGTCGATAAAAAGTGTTGATAATGTTAAAGTTTTGAGGAAAACCTTTGAGAGGATGCACATTTATCATGTGCATCTAATTAAACCCAGCAAAGTGTACTTTTGGTGTTCAGTCAGGAAAGTTTCTGGGATATATGGTTAACCAAAGAGGGATAGAAATCAATCCTGAGAAATTGGAAGTGATTGAAGCAATGAAGAGCCCCACGTGCCACAAAGAAGTGCAAAGTTTGAATGGAAGGTTAGCGGAGCTAAGTTATTTCTTAGCAAAGGAAGGAGACAAACGTTGCCATTTTTCCAGGTGTTGAGGGCTAACAAAAAGTTTGAGTGGACGTCTGAATGCGAGAAGGCTTTTCAAGACTTGAAACAGCATATCAAGACGCTCCCACCATTGGTGAAACCCTCCAAAGGTGACACATTGTCTTTATATTATGTATCACTCCAGTTGTTGTAAGTTCGATGTTGGTCAAATAAGTAGGCAAGGGACAAGTGCCAGTGTACTATGTGTCGAAAGTATCTTTATGCGTTGGTAGTATCAACGAGGAAGCTACACCCATATTTTCATGAACATGAAATTAACGTTTTAACAAACCAACATTAAAACACTTCTTGCAAAAACCAGATACATCGGGGAAAATGGTCAAATGGGATATCAAATTAAGTGAGTTTCGAATTAAGTTTGCTCCTAGGACTAAGATCAAGGGACAGACTTTGGCGGATTTCATTGTGGAATCAACATGTTCTAAGCCAGCAACGCCTCTTGAAAAAGAATAAGAAGAGTAAAATCCTTGGATACTTCAAACAGATGGTTCCTCATCAGTTGAAGGCTCGGGGGCAAGACTAATATTGACCCCACCTGATGGTGGTACACCGTTACGATACGCCTTGGCGCTCACCTTTAAGGCGACCAATAATGAGAGAGAATATGAAGCGATTGTCACTGGCTTACTATTGGCTAAAGGTTTAGGCGTTACTTCTCTTCAAGTGTATTGTGATTCAAAAGTGGTAGTAAACCAAATTAAAGGTGAGTATGCAGTAAAGGGTGAAAAGATGAAATTGTATTGTTAAGATGTGAATGCACTAGCAGAAGGATTCAAAAGATTTCAGATCGAAGCTATTCCACGATAGGCGAATCACGAAGCAGATGCCTTAAGCAAGTATGCTTGGCAGGCAACACCCATACAAGTGCATTTCATAGAAACTAATCATGGGGATGGGAACATGATATGCGCCAACATTAGCATGGCAGTTGATTGGTTGACGCATATTCGAACATATTTAGAATCAGGAGAGCTTCCTCGAGATGATGTCAGTGCAAAGAAGATCGTTCGATTGGATCCTAATTTTAGAATAATCGATGGAATGCTTTATAAGATAGGGTTTTCTACACCTTATCTTAGATGTGTCGCTCATCCAGAAACAACTACCATTATGAGAGAAGTACATGAAGGATATACAACTTGTCATGAAGGAGCGAGGTCAATTGTGAGAAAATTTTTGAATCAAGGATATTATTGGCGTACAATGAACCAAGAGGCGGCGACTTTGGTTATGAAATGTGAATCATGCCAGAAGTATAGTCCAAAAATAGTGTGTCCACCAACAAAGCTTACTGGTATAAGTGTTGTGTGGCCGTTTTCTCAATGGGGAATCGACTTGGTAAGTCCTTTACCACGGTCCTTGACGCTTTGGGAGGAAAATTGACAGAAGAATTGGAAAATGTATTATGGGTGTTGCGAACAACCCCCAAGAAGGCGACCGGGGAAACACCTTTTGGATTAGTGTATGGTTCTTAGGTTGTGGCACCAACAGAGATAGAAGTAGAGTCCCATAGGGTGAAGCATTACGACGCCTTGAACAATGATGACCAAAGGCGTCTTGAATTGGATATGATTGATGAAAAGAGATGGGGATCTGAAAAAACTCAAGGTCAGATGCGCTTAGTCATGGCAAGATACTACAATAGGCGAGTATCTTCTCGCCAATATTTTGTGGGAGACAAGGTATGGGGAAGACGTTAATTCACTCATCAAGATAGAATAAATAAATTGTCTCCAAAATGGGAAGGATCTTACAAGGCGTCGCCATCCCTCACCCAAATTCGTATGTCCTAGAAGATCAAGAATGTAAAGTATTGAAGAATACTTTTAATGTAGAGCATTTGAAGAAAAAAAATATGCTTGAAAGGTGGTGCATGCATATGTATCGAAATTATGTAATGTCGAAGGCGTTATAATTTATGCTGAAAAAATTGGAAATCAATACTTATTGGCGAATGCTTAAGTTTGATTAATTGAGTAGCACAATTAAAGTTTGTTTAGGCTAAGCGTTTATCCAAATATCTATGAAGACTCGTTTTGTTTATGATTATGATCAAGAAGTGTGATATTCAAACTTAGTCAAAATAAAGCTAAATGGGAAAGGTTCAAACAATTAAGAGAACCGAAGTGTCAAAGACAAAGCATCGAATTATCGCATACTAAATAGAGAATGCAATAATTTAGTGAAACAAAATTAAGTACCCAAAATATGATTGATAAAGGCGCCGCAATAGATAAAGTCTTTACAAAAACATCTGAAAACGACTAAGTGCATGAAAGACACGTGGAAATGAAGATTGATTACAAGTGATTACAAACGTTGGGCGACGCCTTTAGAAAGAGAAATGATTATAAGGATTGTGAAAAGGCGTCGCTCGATAAAAGATGAATTAGCATTGAGGAGAGAAGCGATTTCCGCTGAAAAATTATAATCCTCAAATGAGCGTCGCTCATTTGAGGCTTCGGGGGCAGATGATGGGTTATGAACATTGTGTTTTGCTATTTTTACATTTGGCCCAAGAACATTCAGAACTGGATTTATCTGCCCAATTGTATTTAGGCGTCGCTTTTTGTATAACTGATGGTGTAAGGGCGTCACCCCATGAGGATGCACCTTAAATATAAGATACTCAGAATAAGTGTGTGCCAGCACACCACTAACTACCCTAATATGAATGTCTGTCCACCTATAGATTAGCTTGACTGCTTTTAGCACACCTATGATTAATTAAACTAAAAGAATAGTCTACTGTGGAATAGCCCTTTTATAAACAATTATTTCTAAAGTAACCATGGTTCGCTCGCCCTAGAAATAGCACGGATTACCATGGTAGGATCTGACCTTACTATGATCTAGGTATGGAATGTTATAAAAACTCCTTCATTATCCTCATTCAGGGAGAGATTTTTCTGATCCCATTTGTTAGGTATTGATAGTGACGGCCCAATAAGGAAAATGCCTCTAAGGCCCAATAACCATGGAGGGGTAAACCCAAGATATTCGAACTGGATCAGCCTAAGTCAAAGTCAACCTGGCCCACCATAGAGTGGCCCAGGATCGAGCCCAAGACGATATGGACGCCAAAGGCTCCCCAACTAGTCACCATCCTTCATCCAGTCGCGACCTCCTGCTCGCCATGAGAGTGCTCGCCCCGAAGAGAGTCTTGCCTCTCTCCTCTGGTCCCACCAAATGTTAATAAGGAAGTGGCCACGATATCCCGCGTATCTCAGTCACATATTCACTAAAGATTAGATATGGTAACTGCAATATCTCGCCATAACTGCCATATCTATTATCCAAATCTTCAACATCACAATATTCATTAAGATATACGGTTACCTTATACAGTTTGATCTTTCCTACGAATGTATAGCATCTGGTAGTTGCTGAGTAGCAAATTAGCAATAGTCTAGCAATAGTCTAGCATCTGTTAACGAATGTATATTAATATATAGGCTGCTGTATATTGCTGAATATATAAGCTGCTGTATATTGCTGAATATATTGCTGAATCTTAGTTGTTTGTGAATTGTGATTTGTGACAGATAATGAATAACAACGATTCAATTAGTTGCAATGCTATCGAATCTTATTCTGCAACTGGACTGGGAACAAATACTGCCCCCGTTATTGCATCGATAACAAGTAGTGAACTGTCATCAAGTATGAAACATAAGCAAGGGGGTAGCAAAAGAAGTCGATCTCAGGTATGGTTTCATTATAAAAAGGTTTATAATGCTGAGAAGAATATTGACGAAAGCATATGCAATTACTGTCATGATGGGATCAAATATCATGTAACTAATGGCACACATCAGCTATGTGGAAGCACTTGAAAAACTGTAGCAAATATCCTGATAATGTTGATAAGACACAGAAGCTTCTGTCATCGACTTTCCAACCAATGAAATCTGGTGATGTTTTTGCTGCTAATACACTTGGAACATGGAAATTTAATCAAGAATTGTGTAGACATATGCTTGCTAGGATGGTCATTGTGGATGAGCAACCTTTTTCACTTGTTGAGAAAGAAGGTTTTAAGGATTTTGTTTCAACACTACAACCTTTATACAAGCATGTATCACGATTCACTGTGGCTAGAGATTGCATGAAACTGTATGCTAGTGAGAAGATTATTTTGAAGGGAACTTAAATAAGATGAAATCAAGAATTGCGTTAACCACTGACATATGGACTTCCGTTCAAAATCAAAGTTTCTTGTGTCTCACTGCGCATTTTATTGATGAAGACTGGAAGTTGCATAAACGCATTCTGAACTTTGTTGTGATGCCTAGTCATAAGGGTAAAGATATTAGGAAGATGGTTGAGCAATGCATTCTTGGTTGGGGGATAAGAGATAATATATCCACACTTACAGTAGACAATACATCATCTAATGATGTGGCTGTTGGGTATTTGAAAAATAAGCTGAAAAATGTACTTATCTTAGGTGGTGAATTTTTTCATGTGAGATGTGCAGCTCATATATTGAACTTGATTGTGAAAGATGGATTAAGAGAAATCAATGAATCAATTGCTCGCATTCGTAATGCGGTTAAGTATGTTAGAACTTCTCCACTTAGAGCTAAGACATTTGAAGAATGCATCAAAAAGGAAGGAATCACATTTAAAGGATCTGTTTGTCTAGATGTCACTACTAGATGGAATTCTACATATTTTATGCTTGAAGCTGCACTTAAATTTAGACAAGCATTTTTAAGGCTTGAAGATGATGATGAAGTAGGTTTTGTGAAGGAACTTGATGGTAATGTTCCTAGTATTGAGGATTGGGAGAATGCGAGAATATTGACATTGTTCTTGAAGAACTTTTATGCAGCTACCAAGAGAATTTCAGGAAGTTTGTATGTAACTTCTGATAATTATTTTGATGAAATTGTAAGCATACTTACAACTTTAAATAGTTGGGAAAAGGATGTTAATTACAATCTCAAGTCAATGGCTGGGAAAATGAGGGAGAAGTTTGACAAGTATTACGGGAAAATAGAGAAAACAAATGTCATGGTTTTGATTGCTGCCATATTAGATCCTCGACATAAGTTGAAGTATGTTGAATATTGTTGCGGGTTGATCTGCAGTGATCCCTTGATAGTTGCAAACATGGTTGCTCAAGTTAAAAATGCTTTAGACCGTCTCTATGCTTTTTATGAGAAAAAAAATGAACTCTTTAGAGATGCAGGATGATCTTTTGGATGATGTCGATACTTATGAACCATGTGATGGTAGTGATGGTGGTGGAGTCGGTGATGGTGGTGTCCCTCTTGTTGATAGTATGGATCTATCAAAGATAAGAGAATGGTTTAATAAGCAGAATGAAATGAACGTTGACGTGACATCCCAAAATGATTTAGAGAGGTATCTTGAAGAGAAATGTGAAAAGGATACTAAAAATTATTTTGATTTACCGTCTTGGTGGAAAGAAAAGAAACAGTGTATAAGGTGCTTGCTATGATGACAAGAGACATTCTATAAATTCTGATCACTACTGTAGCATATGAATCAACCTTTAGCACATCGGGGCGTGTGCTTGATCAATTTCGTAGTTTACTGAGTGTGAATCTTGTGGAAGCTTTAATTTGTACTCAAGATTGACTTAGAAGATCCCCATTGCCTATTACAATTAAGCAATACATGGAAGAAGATGCTGAAAAATATGAACAAGGTATTCATTATTCAATATTCTATATTCATGACTTATTTACTTCATTTTGGTTATATATCACATAGTAATATAGTATTAACGATTGTCTATTAACATTTTTTTCTGTTTTTTTTTCATAGATCTTAGTGGAATTATGGACGTGGAAAATAATGGTACATGAAGAAATACGTTTTGTGTTTGGAATTGTGTGTTTTGTTACATTATTATGAGTCAATGTAGTGATTCTGAAATGTGGTTTGGCCTGTAATTTGGAATTGTATATTTGGGAACTATTTGGTTTGTACTTTAATTTAGAATTGTATGTGTTTTAGAACTGAAATGGATTGTGTAATTGGTATTAAACCTGAATTGGAACTGAACCGGAATCGGAACCATCTGGAACCGAACCGGAACCGTCTGAAACCGAACCAGTACCGATTCGAAACCGAACTGGAACCGAATCGGAACCGAACCGAGGATGCGCATCAATCGGTTCCTAACAGGGTACCCGGAACCGTTTGTACAAACAGGTTCCGGGTAGGTTCCGGTTCCAAAATTAAACGGGTAGGTTCTGGTTCCAAAATTTAATACCCAGTTTTAAACTGGGTAGGTTCCGGGAACCCCTAAATTTACAGGGTACCCGGAACCGCTCACCCCTAGTTGCGCTCCCCTACTTGCAGGTTCACCGGAGCTGAGGCAGAAGCACCATTCAACCGTCGTCTAGCATTCAATCCACTGCCAGATCAGCAACCAGGATTTCACGATCCAACACCATTCACCCACCATACATTTTAAGTGCTCAGATCAAACGAACATCCGACTAACTTTGTCATCGGGGAGGAAACAACGAGAACATCCAGGACTTTCCTTTTGTGTAAGTCAAAGGAGCGGATACAAGGAAGAGAATAAGAAGTTTCGGTTTATATGTTCCAAGAATGATTAAAATTCACATGCAGTAGAGACAGTTCTAACATTAGTCGAAAATATGAAATATCCTGCATGAAATGCTTGTATTATACTGAATTGTGCAAAGTTGACAAGAAAAACTATTAGAGATGGAGTAACATGTCGCTTCATGTAATCCTGGGAGGTGTTTTCGGCTAATTCCGTGAAACAAAAGAAAAGAACATAAGCTTGAGGTCAGAATAAGCTATTTACTTTGTATATTTAAGGAAGATATTATTCAAAATTTTCAATAAAGATAAACTTTAGACCTTCAGAAGACAAACTTCAGAAACCTAAACACATACACTTTAGATTGGACAAGAAAACGACACAAATTTTAAAGTACGAAACATAAACATCAGAAACATAAACACATAATTGGACAAGATCGGAGAACATCAAACCTTTAGAAAGATAAGCACATAAACTTCAGACCGAGAACATACCTTTAGTTTCTTTTTTGTGGACTTCAATGGTCCTCGATTTTCCCTCGGTTCAAAATCGGACATAGATATGACCTAAGATGGAGAAAAGGACAGTTACAATTAACATTAAAGAGATAAGAATGCAGAAAAACAACTAGAATCGAAGTAGTAGAAGAAGGAAATACAGTATTCGACGAAATTTTTCCAAAAGTACGGTAAGATCCAAGTTTTCTTTGTGGCTGCGCGAAACCCTAGCAGAGAACCATGGAACTTGAAAGAAGGAAACTTCAGTGAAAGAAAATTGGTTGCATATCTAGTTGAGGTTGAGTATTTGCTAGAGTATAAAGATATTAAAATTAAATAAAGTTTCCTAACGTTTTCATATTTAACGTTTAATCCTTATATCTTAAAATGATATGAATATAGTATATAAATTATTAGGTTAATAATATAATTGCAAAACTAAATGTATTTATAAGTATTTTTCGTGCTATCGTATTGTGAGACTTAATTACTAACCGACACGAAAAAAATAAGTGAACTTAATAAGTCCCAACATTTATTGAAGTTTTTCAAAAAGTAATCACTGTGCAAAAAATATTTGAAAAAGAAACTATATAAAAAAATATTTAGAATATGTATATAAACGCTACATCGCTACTGGGTGTAGCGTTTTTATAACGTGCGCTACTTGGACTAGTGTTTTTCAAAAAATGCTACCAACGCTACTAGGGGTAGCGTTTTTCATAAAACGCAACCTGAGGTAGCGTTTTTATTAAAAACGTCACACCGGGTTGGATTTTTTTTTTTTTAACTGTTTTATTGACGACTCAATGTTTAATTAAAAATAAAATTATATATCTGTCGGACGTCGAATCCGACTTCCCCGGATCGTTTTGGAAAATATTTTTAAATTTCTTTTGAAAATGTCGGGTCTTGGCGAGCGAAGGGTCCGGTCGAGTGGGGTCATCAACCGGACCAAAAAAATTGAAAGAGTCACCACCGATTAATTGAAGGATAATCGGAATCCTAAAATTGCCTAGGGTACATGAAGTTAACATCCTGGGGCTTAGAAAGGTCTATGTCCATAGAATCAAGTTCGGGGGTTTGATTACGTCTTAAAAGCTCACGAGCTCATAATCTGCCCTTTCGATACTTTAGTTTGCTTTTTGAATTTTTTTCAATTTACTCGAATTGCCCGTTTTGATCATGCTTGGCCTAAAAAGACTAAATGCATTTTCTTTAAATTACACAAACCATGTACAAACAATTTTTTTTTGAGTTAACTTCAAATAAACAAGATAGATCTAAAGGTAATCGTGCTTGAAAAAAAAATGGTTTAACTCTTGAACCATTATAAACGTGTCAAAACATGCACGAATGATTTTTCAAGATTTTAAGTTTGTTGGACTAATTTGTCCTATTTTGAGAAGTTATAGGATGTCCAAAAAAATCTAGGGACCAAAAGGCAATTTATTAAAATTTGAGCTGAATTGGACAAATATTTCGAAAATTGCAAAAATGACCCTAAACTATTCTGGACTTATTCGTAATACTTTGTAAAGTTCTAAAATAACCCGAAAATTATTCTAGACTTATTTGTAACATTTTGAAAAGTCATGAAATGTCGAGAAAAAATTAGGAATCAAAAATGTAATTTTCGAAAAAATTATAACTGAACTGGATTTGTTTTTTAAAAATTACAGAATTGACCGTAAACTATTCTAGATTTATTTGTAACACTTGGTAAAATTACAAAAAATAACCCGAAAATTATTCTAGACTTATTTGTAACATTTTTAGAAATCATGAAATGTCTAGAAAAGTTTAGAACTAAAAATGATTTTTTTAAAACGAGCTGAATTAAGAAAAAAATTGCACAAATGGCCCAAAACCTTTCCGGTTTGGTTTATAACACTCGATATCGTCCCAGAAATGACCCGAGAGTCCAAGGACCGAGTTGTAACCTTCATCAAAGTTTGGGAATGACCTAAGTCATTTTTGAAATTATTGTTTTTCACATATACATAATATACATATATTATACATATACATAATATATAAATATATATATTATACATATAGATAGATAGATAACATAGACATATTATAAATATATATTATACATATAGATATATATAGTATTACATAAACATAATATAAATATATATTATACATATAGATATATATAGTAATACATAAACATAATATAAATATATATTATACATATAGATATAGATATATAGTAATACATACACATAATATAAATATATATTATACATAAATATATAATATATGTATATAAACTCTCAATTTTATTTCACATTTAGAAAATACAAAATATGATATTGAAGATGAGAGAATTATACCTAACTCATTGGAGGTTAAAATACCGTATGAGAAACCGAGACTGATAATCACCGATATTTATTTTTACTCTTTTTTCTCTCATTGTTTTTCTTTCATTCTCATGAACATGAAGATCACCGTAGGCTTCTTCTTCATCCTCTCCTAAATTCAGTCATCAAGCCTTCATTTTATGGAGAAATGTATACATATTTAATTAATTAATAAAACCTTTTTTTTTTAATAATTAAAAAAAACGTTTTTTTAATAATAAAAAATAAAAACGATGGAAAAGGGGAAATTTTCCACCGTTGTATATATATGTATATATATATATATACTATATATATTTTTCCAATCTCGATTACTCGCATACGGTATTTTGAGCCAAAATCAGGTGTTTACAGTTGCCCCTCGTTGAGCACGCGCTCATGAAAGTGATCTCATGAGTGTGTGTTCAAAGACAAACAAGTGATTTTGGCTTCTCTCGCTTCATTATTTACGTACTAGACAAACAATATCGCGCAACTTTCGGAAGTTAGATATTTACAAGTCCTGATTGTTGACGATGAGTTGTGGAGACTGAGTGTCTAAACGTTCCTCATCTTGTGATTCCCAGAATTTGGACACCTACAGATCCTGGTTGTCGAGGATGCCTTGCGGAGGCTGAACACCTAAAGGCTCCGCTCGTCGGCTTGTGACTTGTTGGGGATGACTTGCGGAGGCTGAACACCTAAAGGCTCCGTTTGTCGGCTTGTGACTCCCAGAAGCTGGATAACTACAGGTTTTGGTCATCGAGGATGACTTCCGGAGGCTGAACACCTAAAGGCTCCGCTCGTCTTTTTTTTTTCCCAGAAGCTGGATAACTACAGGTCCTAGTCGTCGAAAATGACTTGTGGAGGCTGAACACCTTAAGGTTCCTCTCATCGGCTTGTGACTTGTTGAGGATGGCTTGCGGAGGTTGAACACCTAAAGGTTCCGCTTGTCGACTTGTGACTCCCAAAAACTAGATAACTACAGATTCTGGTCATCGAGGATAACTTGCGGAGGCTGAACACCTAAAGGCTCCGCTCGTCTTTTTTTTCCCATCAACGAGCTAGAAGTTGAGGATTTTTCTGGGCAGACGTATCGTTGAGGATGACTTGCGGGGGTTGAGCACCTCAAGGTCCCGTTCGTCGGCTTGTAACTTTTAGAAGTTGGACATCTACAGGTTCTGATCGTTTGGGATGACTTGCGGAGGCTGAATACCTAAAGGCTCCGCTTGTCGGCTTGTAACTTTCAGAAGATAGACATCTACAGGTTATGATCATTGGGGATGACTTGCGGAGGCTGGGCACCTAAAGACTCCGCTTGTCGGCTTGTGTCTCCCAGAAGTTGGATAACTACAGATCATGGTCGTCGAGAATGACTTGCGTAGGTTGTACACCTAAAGACTCCGCTCATCAGCTTGTAATTCACTTTGGAGGTAAAAACCCTTCTCGAGATGTCAAACTGCTTGTGCGGACTTCTCGGCTTGTTTTCTCATTAATCGATTTTGGAGTCCTTCTTGATGGAGTTCCCTAAAGCCATTCATGCTATGTTCACAAGGTGTATCCATGCAAGTTGTCGAGGCAGCTCAAATTAATGCTGATCACAACTTATTTTTATTGCTACTGTGGGAAACACTGTCGTCCACTTTTGAGCTTTTTTTTCTCTTGTTTTTCTTTCCTTTTGCTATGGTATTTTTTTTACCGCACCTCTCAGTTCCCTTACTTTTTTTTCCTAGGTCGCCCTTTTCAGTTTTCAACCTAGCAGGGATTTGATTCCTTTCCTTTTGCCATGATCGCCCTTTTTAGGGATTTTTAATCATGTCCCTCTTCCCTAATTTTTGCATAAACCGCCCTTTCAGGTTTTCGATTTAGCGGGAATTTTCTCCAACTTTTGAAGGCTCGCTTTCTGGTTACGAGTTTTTTTTTCATCCACATTGATTGGATTGGGGAGTTCTTGGTCGTCCTTGTCAGTGATAATCATGGCTCTTCCGCTGAAAATCTCTTTGACGACATAATCCCCTTCATATTTAGGCATAAACTTGCCCCGAGAGTTTTGATTGACTTGAAGGATTTTTTTTATCTCTCGCTTTTCTATCATTTTGCGATGAGCATCCAGCTATTGCCAAGCCATCCCTGTCCTGAATAATCAAACTACCGTAAACTCACCCATGTCTTTTTGCTTGCTGTTTCACAGGTTTAGGTACGACAGCTGTGACGACCTCGGGTACCACAGCTCAGCGCCATGACAAGCCCTCATTGTGACTTCGAAGAGACGAACCAACCCCGAAAACTGGAACTCAAACTGCCGCACAACCCAGTCCTGGTACAGAATGAACGATATATTGGAACAATTATTGCTCAAAAGCCAGTGAAAGCATCAGTAATACACATCGTTCTCAAGCTGGCTTTGGCAAGGTACGGCTCAATGAAAATCTCAGACTTGTCAGACAAAATAGTGATGTTTGAATTCGAAAATGCTGAAGATAGGAAGCAAATATTAGACATGTCACCATGGTCAGTTCAAGGCCATTCCCTAAGCATTCGAAAGTGGCAGCCTAGCATAGGCATAATACTGATTAATTTTAAGAGAGTCCAATTCTGGATTCAAGTGCATGACCTAGGATTAGAGAAGTTCAGTTGTGAAAGTGCCTGAATCATAGGTGACACAATTGTTTTTTTTGTGGAAACGGATGAGGAAACTGAGAACGGTTATAAGACACACATACGCATGAAAGTGGAAGTGAATATAGAGAACCCTTTTGTCCGGGATTCTGGTGGACGAACTCAAAGGGAAGGGAACAATGGGCGAACATTAAATACGAACGTCTCTTAGATTACTGTTACAGATGTGGTAAACTGGGACATACCACACAAGTGTGTAGGGAAACAGTGGTGAGATCGGAGGAAAAACCGAGCTTTCCCATGTACGGACCATGGATGTCGGTTGCACGACAAAACCCGGCGAGGGCAGGTGTTATAGGGGGATGCCATGCGGGATCTGAACACCAACATCAAGCAGAACCATGGAAATCATGGTTCGATATAAAGAGTGGGGCCAAGGAAGGGGAGAAGAACAAGGGAAGACGAATGCGGATATCAGGAGGTGGACAGAATGGATACGGATCAAGGGACGAAAGGGGGGGGACCTGAGGAGGAGGTTGTGATAATAAGAGAAGGAGAAGGGGAGGTGTCACACAAAGAAGAAGACCCAATCACGAAGAGTAAGGACCAACCCATCAGCCCAGCTAGCCCACCCACCCCTACACTCGATCTCAATGACCCCCCACCCCATGGAACACACCATAATCCCATACCAGCCACAGACATACCAACCACAAGAAAGCCAAAGTTGAAACCTCATCTACCACCACTAACGAACAACAACGTTCCAGCCACAGACCGAGTCATGGGGAGCAGGCGTGAACGTCCAGCAACTAGACACTGAAATGATTTTGCAAATTACAGAAAACTCCCAACCAAAAAACAACCCAACAACAACCGCACCCCGTATCACCGATCTGTCAACCTACAAAAACTGAATCAAAGAAATACCAGACCTACCTGAAACCAGAACCTACATTGTCGAAACCCTCCCTGACTCACCTGAAGCCAACCGAAATGGGATGCTGCTGGAATATACAACGGGACTGAGCCCGTGTATGAATAAGATGACTTTGAAACGCAACAGAGACGAGGAGGAGCCAGCAGTGGCGGTTCGAAAGAAGGGTTGAATGATGGGGAAAACCCAAAGCTCCTCGAAACCTAAGGCATAGAGGGCTCAAGACAAAGGAAGGAAGAAAGCAAAGGTCCAAAAGGATCCAAAGATAACCGAAACAAGAAAGAGAAATTGATGAGCATAGTCCGAGAAACCGACCCCGAACCAATAGACGAAAATGTGAACCAGGGCTCTAGTGGCTGTCCCTCAACATCCACAGGGGGTCAATGAACACAACCAGTTGGAATTTTCAGGTTTGGGGTCTTTCCTGACAATTCAACATCGCAAAGACCTCATCGGGAGGTACCAACCGGAGATAACATTCTTGATGGAGACGAAGAACGGGGGTACCTTTTGTGAGAGGATTAGAGAACAAACTGGCATGGACAAGGCGTATTATGTGGAACCAAGAGGGGTGTCAGGTGGATTAGCCCTATGGTGGAAGGAGGAGACAAAAATACAGATCCTCTTTGCAAACACCGACATGATTGGCACGGTGGTATGGATGAGGAATTGTGTGGATCCTATGTTCATGACATGGGTGTATGCGAATACGGATGATAGGAAAATAATAACCTATTGGGACGTATTAAGGGAGATTGGAAGAACAAGAACGGGACGATGGATATGCCAAGGTGACTTCAATGCAATCACTAGCCACCATGAGAAAGAGGGAGGGAGACGTAAATCCCAAAGAAATATAGACGACTTCAATAACATGATTCATGACATCGGAATGGAGGACTTGGGGGCTAAGGGCCAATGTTTCATATGGTGTAACAATCGAAGGGGGGCGGGAATGATCTATGAAAGGCTCGATAGGGTGTTAAGCAACCGAGATTGGGCAATACAATTTCCCAACGCACAATGCACG
Organism: Chamaenerion angustifolium; assembly: GCA_946814005.1. NCBI lineage: Eukaryota > Viridiplantae > Streptophyta > Magnoliopsida > Myrtales > Onagraceae > Chamaenerion > Chamaenerion angustifolium. Next base: position 24,035,968 of record OX328270.1, on the reverse strand, counting down.
AATGAGGTAGCTATTGGGTCGGATCACTCGCCCATAATATTGGAACTAGACCGGCCGACACATAGAATGAAAATAGGATTTAGATTCGAGGAGATGTAGGTCGAGACTAGGTCATTGCCGAAGAAGCCTAATGAGATGGAGTAAGGTGAGCTTTGGTAACAATAGATTCGAGATGAGGAAAGCCACTGATAGATTAAGGATGATTGGAGGAAGGATGTCGAGCCAAGAAACAATAGAAGAAGAGGGGCGGATTAGGGAAAGAATCTGAACTTTATGGCGGAGTGAGGAACTATACTGGAAACAACGGGAAAGGATAAAATGGTTAACAGATGGAGATCGAAATACCACAATCTTCCACCTTACCACAACAACACAGAGGAGAAGAAACCACATTAGTCGAATCACAAATTCGAACAGGATATGGCTTATGAGAGAAGATGACATCCAGAAAGAAATATTCGAACATTTTAATGGGGCTTTCAAGTATGAGAACCCAAGGAGGGATGAGGACCTCTTGGATTGCATACTGTGTCAGATAGATGAAATTATGATCAACCATCTTGAGAAAGGGGTGACAATGGAGGAAGTAAGAAAAGCGGTCTATTAGATGGGAGGATCAAGGGCACCAGGGTCGGATGGGTTTCCGGGGTTGTTCTATCAAAGGAGTTGGCAGACTATGGGCCCCGACGTTTTCACGGCAGTCAAATCCTTCCTGGAAACAGGTACATTCCCTCCATCTCTTAACCATACTGATATTACACTTATTCCCAAGAAACCTAACCCAACCCATGCATCAGAATTTAGACCAATAAGTTTGTGCAATTTCTCATATAAGATCATATCAAAAGTTCTGGTTAATAGACTAAAAGTCTATCTATCAGAAATTATCACTCCCTATCAGAGTGCATTTGTGGCAGGTCGTCTTATACAGGATAACATAATGGTGACGCATGAAGTATTTCATCATCTCAAGGCAACTAGCAGGCCACCAAAAGTGGAATGTGCTTTGAAATTGGATATGCAAAAGGCATATGACAGGGTGGAATGGGATTTTCTGATAAGAAGTCCAGAAAAAAGGGGCTTTGGGAGAATGTGGATAGGCTGGATGAAAGCATGCATCACAACACTGACATACCGTGTTCTAGTGAACGGGGGCGCACACAGGAAATTGTACCCACAAAAGGCATCAGACAAGGGGACCAACTCTCCCCATACTTATTCATCCTTATGGAAGACGTGCTATCCAGACAGATTGAAGGGGAGGTCACCCAGGAAAGTATTAAAGGATTGAAACTAAAGAGAAATTGCCCAGAACTTCATCATCTGTTCTTCGCGGGTGATTCATTGTTCTTCATACATGGATCGGTGGAGAACGCGAGACGGTTAAAAGCAGTAATAACAAAATATTGCATGAACTCGGGACAAAGGGTAAATGAGACAAAATCTAGCATCACGTTCAACAAGGGTGCCGATGGACATATGTGTCAACCCATAGAGGAGGAACTCCAAATCACGAATGAGAGAGTACCTGGGAAATACCTTGGGCTGCCCTCGGTCATAACAACCATACCCTCCTATGTGATGAGCTTGTTCAAGATACCGAAAACGTGGTGCTCGGAAATAAAGTCATTGATAGCCAACTTCTGGTGGGAACAGACATCGAAGGGGAGGAAGATACACTGGAGGCGTTGGGAGGTACGTGCAAAAACCAAGGACAAAGGTGGCCTAGGTTTACGTGAACTTGAAACCTTTAAAATTTCCCTATTGACGAAGATGGCAGCCCGGATAAATAGAGAACTGGAGTCCCTTTGGGGGAGAGTATTAAAAGGACTCTACTTTCCAAACGGGGTCTTCAACTCAGCCAACAAAGTAGCTCGAACATCATGGGGATGGGCGAGCTTATAACAGGGGCAGGACATACTAATTCAAGAAGGACTATGGATGATCGGGGATGGGCGAAGCATTGACGTCTCCACAGATCCTTGGATATACACGAAACGAGGATGGAGAATGGACGATACGCGGGAGGAAGATCAACCACATCCAATGAAAGTGGCTGAACTGATCAATCCAGACGGGACATGGAATGAGCAGAAGGTGCGGCTGACAGCAAACCATACAGATGCAGCATGCATCCTTCAGATTCCCATCCCAACCGAAGACAAGCCCGACGTGATGATCTGGCCTTTCACTGTTAATGGAGAAGCAACAGCTCGCTCGGTGTAGCACCGAATAAGGGAGGCACGGGAGGGACGACCACCTAAGCTAAATGGGCAAGAAGACAGGGCCTCGACAATATGGAGATACATCTGGACAACAAACATAACACCGAAGGTAAAAACATTCGCCTGGAAACTAATGACGAACTCACTTGCAGTGAGGGTGAACTTGGTACGACGGAAAATGAATGTGAGTAGCTCCTGCCCAATGTGTGGACTAGACGAAGACACCGAACATATGCTATAAAGGTGTAGCTAGACGAATGGAGTTTGGAGGAGAACACTAGGCCTGGAGGATGAACACAAGAACAGAGACGGAATTCAGAACTGGATGATGGATCGAAGAGAAGATACAGCAGCAGACCAGGCGTCAAAGGAACGAAGATGGTAGCTGTGGCTCTGGACGTGTTGGACGATCTGGAAGAAATGGTGCAAAGCAGTATACGAACAGACAGATCCGAGCCCAGACGAAGTTGCTGCAGAGGCGAGGACGATGCATGAAGAAAATAGCAGAATCCCGCAGAGAACAGGTGTACCAGAACGTATCCGACCGAGAGTAGCGTGGCAGAAACCTGAACTGGGAGTAGGCTTGTCCAAATGAACCGGTTTGGACAATATGATTTGGTCTGGTCTGGAACTGGTTTGGTTCGAACCTGTTCGGACGAACTAGTTCCAAAACCAAACCAGTGTTTTTAGCCTTCAAATAGAACAGTTCAAAATAGTACCAAAAATCCAGTTCGAGTCGGTTCGACTCGACTCGCTTTTTTATACTGGTTTATACTTAAACTTAAATCAAACCACTTTAAATTAGGTCTGTATGATGAACCAAACCAGACTAGTCTCTAGACCATCGGTGTGTCTCTCACGGGTCGTGAGTCACGACTCACCTCAGTCTCAGACTCTCAAATGACAAATGAAATTGAAAATGAAATCTCTAGTCTTCAGTGCAACCATCAATCCACACCACGACAACTCTCATTCATCGTCGAGGACGACGACGGACGCCAGGTACCGCACATACAGTTACTGCGCTTTAGGTGAAATTGATTTGCTTAGCTGATCTTCTAATTGGTTTCTAGGTTTTCACAGACGGAACCAGCCAACTGTTTGTTGGATTCGTGGTTGATTTAGCGAGTGTTCGAGGCGTAATCGGAAAGGTTCAATAGTTCCATCTGTCTTTTTTCTTCTACAACCGTTGGACTTATCTCTCTGCTGCTGTCTTCAACTCGCTGATTTCAGTCTGTAAGTCTTTGGCAGTATAATTTAGCTGAAATCTCAAGTCGCAGTGTTGTTAATTTCTGGAGTCTCAGTTGATGAGGATGAGACGAATGAGCTGTACTGACGACGAATCCCTAATTTACTAAATAAGTTTATGCGTATATATAGAAATATAGAATAGTGGTGTGCATGGTGTACTGATGTTTCATTTCTTTGGCCAGCTAGCTTTTGAAATAATAATTATAATGGGAAGATGTTATAGGATTTACTGGAGTTACAGATTAGTTGAAGTGTTGACATCTTTTGATTTCTTTGTATTGTCTGCATAATTTTTCTCAAATATGCATTTTGTGAGTTCCTATGGGTAACTGTTAGGTGCAGCTATTGTTGATGAGCAAGTACTGTTTCTGCCGAAAGGAAAATACAAAATAAAGCTAAACTTCCTTTTGCTCTTTCAACTAGTTGTCATTATTAAGGAAGGAAATAACATGTTCATTTTCCTTTAAAAACAGATTTTGCAAGTTTTCAGTAAAGATGCCAGACACATTGGAAGCAAGGAAAAAAGAACCGAACATTGAGAATCTTGGTGGATATGATACTGAATATGCTAGGATGGCAATATCTGATGATCCAAGTGCAATTGAAGCTAATGCCTTACAACCTGATGGTGGAGGAATGATTAAATTGTTCATACGGTGGACGAAAACATTAACACTTATTATTACGATTCTAATCACAGCTCTTATTTTAGTGCAGTGGGGAGTGCCATTCATATTCGAGAAAGTATTTGGTAAGTTCAGTTTCAGTTTCAGCAGTTTGACAATGAACAAGTCTTGAATTCTTGATGTATTGATGTATTCTGTTGGAATTGGATGCTGTATGTATTGATGTATTCTGTTGGAGTTGGAGTGGGATGTTGTTGGAGTGGGATGTTGTAAGTGTATGTATTCAGTTTCAGCAGATTATTATAAAAAAAAAAGACCAGAACAGTTCGAACCGGTTCTGAATCGGTTCGAACCAGACCGGTTCTGTTTTCCATAAACCAGACCATTTTTTTTAGAAACATAATAAAGTACTGGTTTTTTGTAAACCAGACCAGTTCAGTTCTGAAATGGTTCGACCCCGAACCAGTTCATGAACAAGCCTAACTGGGAGTGATAAAAATCAATGTGGATGTTGCGTGGTGCAAATAGACAAAGAAGGGCGGGCTCGGTGTGATAGCGGGGAACTCAAACAGAGTGGTCATCGGAGGAGCGAACAGGAGAGTAGCTGGTCCAGACATAGATGAACTCAAGGCCCAGGCGGTCCAACTGGGGCTACAGCTTGCGAGAGAAAAGGAATGGCCAAGGGTGATTGTAGAATCAGATTCCACGACAGTGATCGAGCAGCTACAAGGATGGAACAACCATTGGCGTATTACAACAACATGCGGCAACATCAGGAAGCAAGTGACAGCGTCTCAACAAGTCGAGTGGAAAGCAATCCCGCGTACGGCAAACGAGTGCGCTAATTAGATTGCGATTCAAGCTAGATTAGGTTTGTATTGATAATTGGGTTGAACAACCCCCACTCCCACTTAGTAATCTTATTCGTAGTGATTGTAATAGCGGTTCGGAAGACATTTTACCGTTGGATTAAGTAATAGCAAGTTATTTGTTGGTGATCAAAAAATATAAAATAAATGGACGTTATTTATCTGATATATACAGGACAAGACTCCACATTTATTAAATGAACATTACTTGACATGACAAGTCCCCACATGGAGAAGACCGCAATCTGTCTCGAGTGGGGGAGGAAGGAAGACAGCGGGTGGATGAATATTAAATGCGAACCTTCGTTCACGGGTGGATGAATATTGAGATGGATTTGGTCAAAAAAAAATATATTGAGATTGACGTGTGGTCATTTTTCTGGAATATACCGTAAATGAAATTCGCGCTTCAAACTAAATTCGTATTTAATTATTTAAAAAAAATAAAGACATTTCCGTATATATTTACTAAAAGAGTCTATAATAATAGAATGTTTTTAAAAAGTAAGCATTTGTATTATATTTTTTTTAAAAAGTATACAAAAAATATTTGTATTAATTTCAATAACAACGACTCGATATTTAATTAAAAATAAAATTTTGTATTTATTTAAAACTTTTTAAAAATATATAATAAGTAGATATTTTAATTGTTATTCAAATGATGCAAAAAATATTAAATTTGGATTTACGGATTGACTGTACGCTCTGCCGTAAGTTGAGATATAAAAATTTGACTTAAAAAATTATAACTGAGACCATGTAAGTCCAAACTTACCACGATTCACGTCATTTATGTTGTAATTCAATTATCTACCTAAGGAAATATTTTTGTTTAGAAATACAGTGATTTTGTAACCTAACATCGTTTGTTTTATAATTTGACTGAAATAATTAAATGCATTAGGTGATAAATTTAATTATGTACTTACTCAAAAAAAAATCAAACGAAATACGTTGCGTAGATAATTTAATTACGAATTAAATAAAAAAAATCAAAAGAATTACGTTGCGTAGATAATTTAATTACGAATTAAATGACGCTAACTATGCGTTAATTTTTTTACTTTCAGACTGACTGTATAATATGATACATAAAAAACTCTACATACGATACAAAAACTTCCAAATAGTGTTTTAAACAGTAAATTTATTAAGTCGTCGTTATTGTTTTTTTTTTTTATGGTGGAATATGCGCCACTCTGCCCGGGGGTGTGCGTATACCTATTTTTCGAATTATATTTTTTGTATACTTACTTTTCTAAAAAATAATACAAATTCTTACTTTAAAAAAAAATCATAATACTATAATGGTAAAAAAAATAAAGATGTATGGAGTCTTCATATATGCACAAATACAATAAATGAAGGGGCGGCTACGTTGCACGCATTTATGTAGCTTTTTCATATGTATTTGAATTTAAATAATGTAGGTCATAGAAATAATAATTAAGAACAATTGTAAATAAATATAAAATATAATTATCAAAACAGATTGATAAAAAATAACATAAGAACTAATAGTTAAATTATATAAGTGTACATGAATATATAGTTATTACGATTTACATAGTTATAACACACATAATTGTAGATATAAATAAAGTTTTTTTTTGGTCAAATGATATAAATAAAGTTTACAAAAACGTAATGAGATAAACAAATAAAAAAATATTGAGATATGATTAAGAATATACTGAATATTTTCACTTAAAATATTTTTTAAATAAAATCTTAGTTAAATTGTATAAGAATGCAAGTATATATAATTGTTAAAATTAGACAAACATGTTAACTTAGATGCATTAGGAATATAATAGCTGAGAGGTAGCTAATTAGTTCTTTAGTTTTATATTTATAATATAAATTAATTAATTAAAGAACCTGATGCATTATACTGAATAATATAAATAATATTGTTTGATAAAAAAAAATATTCTTTGGGTTATGTATCAATTTTTTTTAATTATTTATAACAATATATCACACGTCTGTACTGAATGAAAGCTAATCGGACGAGTAATTAATAATATTGACTATTGCACCAAATTCATAACCTTAGCTAAATATATATAATCTACTACATGTTTTTTTTTGGCCAATATATAATCTACTATATTAAATATACAATAATGAACCCTACATAGAATTGGCCAAAAAAAAACCCTACATAGAATCTTGTTTCCCATAGGAATAAGAATCTTCTATAGGGCGAGCTAACCATAGTCACTTTAATAATGTTCGTTTATAAAGGCTAGTCCACTGTAGACTATTGTTTTAGTTTGTTTAGTCATAAGCGTGCTAAAAGTAGTCGGCATAAACCGTAGGCGTGCAGGCGCACCAACTGAGGTAGTCAGTGGATGTTCTGACACACACTTATTTTTTAGTACTTTGCGTCTTTGGCGCATCCTTATAAGGCGACGCCTTATATAAATATTAGTGAAGGGCGACGCCTAAATATAATTGGGTTGTCAAGTCCAATGTTCATAACCCATCATCTGCCCCCGAAGCCTTAAATAAACGACGCTCATAATTTTCTTCAAAAGTCGCTTCTCTCTTCACAGATAATTCATAATCTATCAAGCGACGCCATTTATTAATTCTTATAACTCATCTTTCAAAAGTCATTCTTCCAGAGGCGTTGCCCAAATCGCGGCATTAGTCGTAACCAATCCGCATCTCCACGTATCTTTCATGCTTGGTTTTCCTTTGTACCGCCATTGATACAAATTTGAATTTCAAATTCAAATTTTTAGGCGGGATCTTCTAGAAGTTTCGGGAACCAAAAAGACTCTTCTTTTTTAAGGGTAAAATCGTAATTTTATACCTATGTAACTGTTCGACTCTTCATTTTAAGAGGTAAAATCATAATTTCCCCTATCTATGCAACTGTTCGACTATCTTAGGGGTTCTATAAATACCCCCACCTTCTTCATTTAGCACTTTTACTTCTCTTCCCAATTTTCGGAGCTTTCTCTCTCTAAAATCATCTGTCTTCTTTCTAGAATTCCGGTCAAACTCCGATCGCCATTCATCATTGCTCGGTGTTTTCCTCTCGCTTTCAACGCCCATGATCTTCGCGTCATTCGTTCCTATAGAAGAATGGATTCCGACTCTGACGTTGGTAATCACATCTTTCTCCCTACACCTTTTCTTGAGCTTAAGCCAAATACTCTTTCTGTTTTTGAAAAATCAGTGTCTGAGGCTGGTATGAGCGACGCGCATGCCCCAGGTATCCCATCCCTGATGATGCGGATCCTGAGAACCCTCACCCAGTATGTCAACCTAAAGAAGGCGAGGAAATCATATTCCCACTTCAAATTGATGTGGGACTACGGTTTCCTTATTGTCATCCTTTAGTTGAATGGTGTCGCCATTATGGCATTTCTCCCACCCAACTTTCTCCAAACGCCCTTCGCACTTGGGTGAGCTTTCGAATTCTATGCTTCCGTCGTGGATGGAACTATTCTTTAAATGTTTTTCGTTATTTTTATTGCCCGGACGGAAATCGTCTAGGCGTACATCTTTTTACCACTCAGGTGGCTCTTCCTTTCAAGGACTGGACCTGGGATTCCACTGGTTCATTAGTCACGGGTTTCCGTACAAGAAACTCGAATTGAAAAATCGCATACTTCTTTTTCCAATGAGGTGTCCCCTAGTGTCTAGCGTCATCGAAGGCGAGCAAAGATCTCTGCCCTAGCGTCGAGGAATTGTCCTCGACAGACATGGATGCTTTGGCATCAATCTACTTGGACCATAAGGCGGGGTGCGCCCAGATAATCTCCAAAGAGACCAGTGAGTCTAATTTAGAGCAAGCTGGCGTGATCCTTGTAGAGCGTCACCTTCTGCCTTAACTCCGGTAAATAACTTATTCATATATTATTTGCAGATAAGGATTTTGATCTATTTTCTCACCTATTAAAGCCTCCACAAAATAAGGCGTCGAAGTAGAAGAAGAAAGCAAAAAAGGTCAAAGGCGATGCTCCAGAGGGCTCTAGGAAACGCAAGAGTCATCACTCCTCAAAGGGGCAAAAGAAGGTGAAACCTATGGAGGAGTCGCTTGACCCTCTTAAGGCTCCAGCCGAACTTTTCAGCAATGCTACAAATGAAGCCGTCGCGACTTTCAAAGGTGCGATCCCTAATTTCTATTGGATTAGTAACAGTGTCATTACTAATAGGAATAACGTTTTATTCACTAAAAAGTGGGGTCCCCCTGTCTTGACATATGGCGGCATCATGTCAACCGACACCGAATATCGTAATGGCGTCCTAAAGAAGGGAGCATTTGACCCTTCCTTTGATCCGACAGGAGCGACGCCTGTCGAAGCCTCAAAATCCAAGACACTAACTCCTACCCGGACTCCTGCTACCGGGTCCCAGGAGGTGATCTTGGTGGACATCCTCCTTGATCCTGATCGCTCCACCTTATCCTTCTAGAGTGGCGCATACTACTTCTCCGGCGTTGGCGCGCACCCGATATGAAGGTCCTCCTCCTTACACAGGTCTTCACATTGACCTGAGGCGAGACATTCTAGGGAATACAGGTGCCCCCAACCCCCAACAACCATGGGAGCCTTGGGCCAAACTAAGGGAAGTTCCCTTAGTAGCTGGGAACTCCTGCCAAGACTCTGACCTGGGTCTTTATTTACTTTATGTCGTATGCCCACCTAGCCAATAGGGGGCCTTTAAGTTTAGATCAAGACGTTGTAGAGGGATTGGTTCGCCAGACTCTCTCTTTGATGATGAGCCAGGTATATGCCTTTTGCTTATTTCTTTCCTTATGAATTTGTATACTTGAATTTTTTCTAACTTTTTGAAGTTGAAATCCTTCATATTATTCCTGCTCAGCTAAAGATGGGTGTCACCATCTTGGGTTTGGCGGAGGAGAGGGAATGCAATATCTCCACCATCTGCCAAGCCGAAGTTGCAGAGCTCGAGCTGGTACGAACTCGCCGTCGCCTCACCATTTCAGAGGCGGCGCAAAAAGAGTTGGAGTCTGAACTTGTTCAAAATGAACAACTTGCTGCCCACCTAAGGGAGGCACAAAAAAGAGAAACCGCCCTATCTGTAACCTTACAAAAGCTCCAGAGGGAGAATACTCAACTAAAAGGAGAGGCATCGACTTCCCAACAAATGGCAAAAGAGGCTAAGAAAGAGGCGGAGCATGCAAAGAAGGAGGCGACGCAAGCGTTGAAGGAGGCGACGCAAGCAACGAAGGAAGATGAGCTCTTAAAAACCGAACTTCCTAAACGATTGGAGTAGAGCGCCTCAGAAGCAGTAGAGAACTTCCGCACCACTAAAGAGTTTGCACAAGGTGATGCGGAATGGAATCGCACGGGAGTGATTACCATCTTCAAAAAAGCGGCCAAAGATATTCACAAGGTCGACGCCAACTTCCCTCTGGATAAGCTGGACTTCCTTAAGGGCTACCTTGCTCTTAAATCTAGGGAGGAGGCTGAAGCGGCAAAGGGGGATGAGGATGAGGAATCTGAAAATGAGAGTGTTTCCTTTAAGGGATTCGCCTCGGTTCAGGAGACACCCCTTAACCTAGAATCTCCTGTGTCAACTCCTGAAGTAACATCTACAGTCGGCGCTCCTTCAAGCGATCCGCCTCTGTTGCCTTTCCCTCCTAAGGAACCGCCACCACCATCTTCATGAAGATTTCCTTTAGCATTTATCTTGTTATGCTTTTCATTCCCTTAGTCTTTTTTGGATTTGTAAAGACTGATTGCAACGCTTTTATCAATCGTATCTTTGGTATTTAATTTTGCATTCGCTATTTATTATGTTATAATCCAATGTTTCACCTTTATCATCCTCACCGCTTTTATTTGAATCTTTCCAACTTAGCCTTATTTTAACTAAGTATGGATATCATACTTCTCGATCATAATGATAAACAAACAAGTCGCCATAAATATTTGAATAAACGCCATCGCCTAAACAAACTTTAAACATATTACTAAATTAATCAAACTTAAGCATTCGCCAATAAGTATTGATTCATAATTCGTCACACTTAAACAACTTAAGCATTCGCCAATAAGTATTTATTTGCAATTCTTCCATTTACAACACCTTCGACATTACATAATTCTGATAAATATGCATGTGGCTTGCGCCATCTTTCAAGCATAAATATTTTTCCAAATGCTCTGCATTAAAAGTATTCATCAATAATTTCCTTTCTTGATCTTCTAAGACATACGCATTTGGGTGAGGAATGGCGACAACCTTGTAAGGTCCTTCCCATTTTGGAAACAATTTATTTATTCTATCTTGATGCGAGAATTCATATCTTCTCCATACCCTCTCTCCCACGAAAAATTGGTGAGCAGATACTCACCTATTCTAGTATATTGTCGTAGCTAAATGCATCCGCCCTTGAATTGTTTCAGAGGCCCATCTCTTTTCATTAAACATATCCAATTCAAGACGCCTTTGGTCATCGTTATTCAAGGTGTCATAATACTTCACTCTATGGGACTCGACTGCTATCTCTGTTGGAGCCACGGCCTCAGAACCATACACCAATCCAAAAGGTGTTTCCCCAATCGCCTTCTTTGGATTTGTTCGCAATGCCCATAAAACATTTTCTAATTCTTTTGTCTATTTTCCTCCCAAAGTGTCAAGTATTTTCTTTAGACCATTCAACACTATTTTATTCGTCGCCTCCACTTGTCCATTAGCATGCACATGTTTGACTGAAGCATGCCTATGGTCAATTTTCAACTCTTCACAAAACCATTTCAATTCTTTTCCGGCGAATTGTGGACCATGGTCACTGACTAGAACGCTTGGGATTCCATATCGAGAAACAATTCTTGACTTAAGGAATTTAATGACATGAAACTCAGTAGTAAATGTCAACGCCTTTGCTTCAATCCATTTCGAAAAATAGTCGACCACCACTATGATTTAAGTGCATTGCTTAGACCTTGGTAAAAGAACTACTAAATCGATTCCACATTGCTTATTTGCTTAAGGCATCTGCTTCATGATTCGCTTCTCGTAGAATAGCTTCAATCTGAAATCGTTTGAACCCTTCTACCAATGTCATAGCATATTTCCAGTACAGCTTCATGTTTTCACCCTTCGCATTTATCAAACCAAAAGGCATCACCGTTATAAACACCTGATTTTGGCTCAGGGTCAAAATACCGTACGCATGGAACCGAACCGAGAAAAATTGAGATAAAAAAGACAAATATATATATATTATTGTAACTTTCGGTCACAAATCACTCCTATAAAGTGAGTCATGCACGCCAGCCCATTCACTTTGTCCATGCTTTATTAAATGAAATATTATTAATAAAAAAGCACACAAAGAGATGGGCCACGAGAATTTAAAGGGGGGGGGGGTCATCTTCTTCATTAAAGGAGGAAGGGAAATCATTCGAGGAGGGAGGAAAAAGAGGACGAAGAAAGCATCAACTCCTTCAAAATAGTCCTCGGTAAGTTTTCGAACGAGAGTCCACCTCACGCTCTTCTCCAAGCCTGTTGAAGCCTTGTCAGTTCTCCAAGCTGCAACCAAGTGCCATATCTTCACAGTTCCAGTTCTTCATGTTCGTGGTGTTGTCGCTGCTTCGACCAGTTCGTGGTGTTATTCTGCTGTGTTGTACTCGGTGTTGTGCTCTGCTGTGCTTCGCTCGACCACCTTGCATCATCTCCTGTCATTCGTTGCACTCGCCCGTTGTTCGCAAGCGGTCGTTGCTGTTCACCAAACTCTATTCCAGACCTGCTGCAAGAACGACTTTCGTAAGTTCGTTCACGTCGGCCATCATTCGGTTCGCTCTGTTCATTACCGGCTGCAAGATCCATCTCCTAGCCTGGCCTATTCGATGCCCACAAAAGTACAGAAGCTCTTCGAGTCAAGGCCACACGTGATTGCATGGGTTAAGGATATCACTTCAAGGCCTGCATGGTGCAAGTTGGTGGAGATTATGAACAACCCAAAGTAAAAAGAAAAGAAAGGGATATGGAATGATCTAGTGAGATTTTTGAGAAAATTTGAAAGAAATATCGGTATCGGTTCCTCGTGCGGTATCTAAACTCCGACTAACTTAGGTATATTCATCTCGTATTCAATATTGTATTTACATTTCCTAATGTTAATAAAGTTTATGTTATTGATATTATGTGTTAATAGTTATATTTCATATAAAAATTGTACTCGATTTTAAGTTAGGCATAACTTTGGGGTCATTTTAGACATTTGTGAAAGTTATGGGTTTGTTTCGGTCAAATAAAAAATAATATTTTCAAAAATGACTTAGGTCATTCCCAAACTTTGATGAAGGTTACAACTCGGACTTTAGACTCTCATGTATTTTGGGACTTTATCAAATGTTAAAAATCAAACAAGAAAAGTTTAGGGTCATTCGTGCAAATTTTCAAATATTTTTTTATTCAGCTCCAATTTTTAAAAAAAAAATACATTTTAATTCCTAAACTTTTATGGACATTTTATGACTTCTCAAAATGTTACAAATAAGTTCAGAATAATTTTCGTGTTATTTTGGAACTTTACTAAGTGTTACAAATAAGTCCAGAATAGTTAAGGGCCAATTTTGTCATTTTTTAAAAATATATTTCCAATGCAGCTCGAATTTAAAATAATTGCATTTTGGTCCCTAAATTTTCTAGACATCCCATTAGTTGTCAAAGTGTTGCAAATTGGTCTAACTTGCTTAATATCTTCAAAATCATTCCTGTATTTTGATATGTTTAAAATGACCCCAAGGTTAAGCCACCATTTTCTCGAGCATGATTAACTTTATTATCTCTTGTTTATTTATTTGAAATTAACTCGTAAATAAAAAATGCTTGTATATGGTTTAGTTAGTTTTTTTTAAAAAAACGTATGTAATCTTTTTGGCCAAGCAGGATCAAAACGGGTAAATTCAGGTAAATTGAAAAAAATTCAAAAGCAAATTAAAGTACCGAAAGGGCGGATTATAAGCTCGCGAGCTTTTAAGACGTAATAAAAACCCTGAACTCGATTATCTGGACGTAGACCTTTTTAAGCCCTAGGATGTTAACTCCATGTACCCTAGGCAATTTTAGGATTCCGATTAGCCTTCAATTAATCGGTGGCGACTCTTTCAATTTTTTCTGTCCGGTTGATGACCCCGCTCGACCGGACCCTTCGCTCGCCAAGACCCGACATTTCAAAACGAAATTTAAAAATATTTTTCCAAAACGGGTCGGGAAAGTCGGATCTGACGCCTGACAACCGTATAGTGATAAATATCGCTATCAACATAAAAGGTTGTATTTTGAGCGTCATTATCATCCATATTTATCTGGTTGTAACCAGAATACGTATCCATGAAGCTAAGGAGTTCATGGCTTGAGGTGGCGTCGGCCAATGGATTTATCCTTGACAAAGGATGTGAATCTTTTGGACACGCCTTATTCAAATCACGGTAATCAATACACATCCTCCACTTCCCATTATTATTCTTCACTGGTACGGGATTTTCTACCTAGGTTTGAAACCTGATTTCCTTCACAAAGCTCGCCTCCACCAACTTCTTGTCTAATAGTGATCGCATTTTCTTCACCTACAGGTCGTCGCTTTTGAGCAATGGGCCTAACATTCCGGTCCAGGTTGAGTTCATGGGAGATCACCTCCTTGCTAATGCCTCGCATGTCCCTTGGTTTCCATGCAAACAATTCTTTGAACTCTATCAAAAGCATTGATAAGGCAGCAGCTTCTTCTTCTTGAAGTGATGCTCCTATCTGTACTTCGTTTCCTAAACCATCCACCCCCACCTTCTTCAATCCTTCAACCGGCTGGGGACGACTCTTCTCTTCCCTAGGATCCTCCTCAGTTTGAATCATCAAAGATTCTTTCTTTCTTATGCAACGTCGCATTGCTTGGACATAGCAACTACGCGTCGCTGGTTGATCCCCCTTAACCACTCCTACACCATGAGGTGTTGGAAATTTAAGCAGTTGGTGATATGTGGAATGCACCATTTTGTTTGGATTTAGAATCGAACACCCTAATATGGAATTGTATGATGCGGGGGCATCCACTACAATGAAGGTGACCTTCAAATCCAATGCTTTCCACCTCTCACCCAAGTGCACTAGAAGGGTCACAGCTCCTACAGGGTAGGTAGTATGCGAGGCGAATCCCATCAATGGAAAATTGACATTTTTCATGTCTCTTTCCTTCTGTCCCATCCTCTTATATGCATACAAAAACAAAATATTCGTCGAACTTCCCGAATCCGCCAAGTTCTTCTTTTCCATTTCCGTCAGCATAATGGAAATTTCCCTGTTCAAGGGTGTGAAACTTTCAAAGACTTCTCTTTGGGGGCGAGGCACAAATTGGCGACGCTTATCGTTATGTTCATATTTGGAAGGACGCTGCTCTAGTCTTTTTCCCACTGAAGTATCTTTCTTAAATACTTCCTTGTTCTCCTTCCTTCCGTCTCTTACAATCTCCAAGTCTATGTAAGACTTGACTCACACCACCATTTATTCCACTGTGTTGACAGGTATGACACTCAGACTATCATACAAAGTTGAACCCCTTGGTCCCAATCCACATATAAAAGCACGGATAGTCTCCCGTTCTGTGATGGCTTGATCAATCTGGGTCAGCTCTTTATTTAACCTAGTGTATAAGTCACCCAGGTTTTCATCACCTTTTTGCTTTAGGTGATCCAGAGTTCCCACGTCTTTTAGGAGTTGGCGTCCTCCCATATACTGTATTATAAACTTTTCATTCAAGTCCCCCATGAACTTATTGATGCTTTAGGGAGACTGAAAAATCAATGCGATGCGACGCCTCCAAAGATGGCGGGAAAAGGAGCACGAAATGATTATCATTATTTGTTCGTCCCAACAAGGAGGCTTCGTGTCTTTGAATATGCTCGGCCGGGTCGCCTTCTCCTCGATATTAATCAATCTGTGGTGTTTGTACATAGGATGGCACCGTCGCCGACAGGATTTCCAGAGCGAATGGATGCAGCGCCCTATCTCGAAGACGTGGCATGGCTCTGCCCTTTTGCTCTTTCACCTTTAGAGCGACAAGCTCTTCAATTTCCTCCCTGGTCATTATGCCAGGGGGACGAGCCATTGTCGGACCTGTGTCTATTATGGCGGAACTCGTAGGGAAAGGAACTTGCTGCTGGGTCCTTGGCAAATCCTGAGGCCGGGAGGTGGCTGCTTGAGCGTTTGCCCATTGGGCTGCTCGAGCGACTACTCTTTGCTCTCTTCTATCCAATAACTCATCAAGGACCGCTATGAATGCTGGCGTTAATACAATTTCTGGAGTTACCTTCACTCGAGGCAACGCCCTTTCAGCAGAAAAAGCAATGTGAGACTGTGCAGGTCTCAGCGTATCAGGTTCATATCTTTGCTCTTCAGGAGACGGAGGTACCTCAGGGACAGGTACTTCCGGAACAGATTGTTGGGGATGCACCATCTGGACCGGTATGTACGATTTATGTCCAAAGTGTTGTTGAAGGTTTTGGAGTGAATCATCTTCGTTAACTTAGTGAATAGTCTTTGTGTCACGCACTTAATCGAGAAAAGTAATCGACCTAATCCGTAGGCGTGCAGGCGCACCAACTGAGGTAGTATGTGGATGTTCTGGCACACACTTATTCTGAGTACTTTGTGTCTTTGACGCATCCTTATAAGGCGACGCCTTATATCTATATTAGTGAAGGGCGACGCCTAAATATAATTGGACAGACAAATAGAGTTCCGAATATTATTAGGCCATGTGTAAAAATAGTTAAGCCTAATGTTCATATCTCATGGTTTTCCTTAATTATTTTTTCCTTATGTAATTTTTATTTTGTTTCCTTATGCAATGATTCTCTCGAGCCTAGAGTCTCAACTCTCTCATGTGACTCCAGGCTTACCCATTCACTAATAATAGTAATAATTGCATATTTATTTTCTATTGAATTGCTAACGCCATGTCTGGCATCATTGCTTATGTCGTTGACCCTCTTCAACTTACTCCATGCAATGGAAACTTCAACCTTAATGGGTTTACCTGTCTAATTATACACATTCCCTTACCTCTAAATTCTATCTCTAGAATGCTCTCAAATTTTATACATTCCCTTACTACAGTAGAGATTACTATAGTAGAGACTGCAGAATTTTTGAATAGCAACACCAAACTCAAAGAAGATCAGATGCATTCTTAGCAAGATATGGAATAGGATGCACCAACGAGCTCAACAAATTCCATCTCCTACAAGGATAAACTCACTGAGATTGTTCCGGGAGCATATAAAAAAGCATTATATCAGGAATGTCTGAATTTGTCTGAATTTTCTACCTCAAAAGACCAGGATGCAGTGGAACAGGCGGGTAAACTGACCTACACCATATCCAAAGATGAGAAAGCAAGGATACAAAAAAGGTATGACCAATATATCATCGTTAAAATTATAGGAAGGAGCATACCTTACCATCACATGGTGCTGAGAATTCGAAATCTCTGGAAACCTGAAGGGGAAATGTCCTGCATTTTGCTTGGGGAAGGTTGTTACCTTGTCAAATTCACTTGTTTGGGAGACATGGATAGGGTGTTTAAAGATGGACCTTGGTTCATCAATGGACAATTTCTATCCATACGAATTTGGGAACCCAAATTCAAACCAGAAAGAACCAATGTATCCAAAGTAGCTGTTTGGATCAGATTGCCCAATCTACCCATGGAATTTTTTGACCCTACAATTTTACAGGGGATTGGAAACACAATAGGTCCTCTGTTGAGAATTGATAGTTTCACCATAAACGCTGAAAGAGGGAAATTTGCTCGGTTGTGTATTCAAATGGATTTGAGCAAACCACTCCCTCCTTCAATCGACAATGACGGATATTCCCAAAAAAATTCCTATGAAGGAATTCAGTCAATTTGCTTCTCGTGTGGCATGGCGGGGCATACAAAAGAACAATGTAAAATGATACCTGCAACAGATACAAGTTCTGAAAAGCATACCCCAACCAATACAAACACTGTTGTAACACCTAAAAATGCAGATCCTAACATAGAAATTCTGAATGGAGAAAGGGGTCCTTGGATGTTGGTTACCCGTCAGAAAAAATCAATGGCGTCGGAAACTGCGAGACTATGGCGGGAGAATCAATCAAAAACAACAATCGAGCCAAAGCCACTTAATCAAATGGAGATCCTGCTTCCGCAAAAGCGTACGGGCCACCAGAAGAAGACGAAAAAGCTAGTCGGAAACCTACCAACATCAACCACCGGGAGTCATCTCATCGGCAAGACAACCATCGACATACACAACGGGAAGAATAGCTCGTCGGAAGCAGGTTGGGAAGAGGCAGTGGGTGGGACCTTGACCGAGTGGAGACACGACGTATATGTTGAGCAAGAAGAACAGGTAGTATCGAGAGGCGTGGAAGAGAGGAGACATGCGGAGACACCTTCGAGTGGAAGAGTGCGGGCTAACGGATGGGAAGAGGAGAGGCATACGCAGACAACAAACTGAGGAAGAACCGCAGCAAGCACAATCGTGGGCAGACAAGGAGCTAGTGGAGCAGCTGATTTTGTTAGTGGAGCGGTAGTAGAGACAAGGAAGGATGACCGAGGTAATGGAGAACATGCAAGGAGCGGTAGTGGCTTCGCTGGAAATGAGAATACAACAAGTAATGGGGAGACAGCATGGATAAAGGTGAAGATGACAGCAGCTGGTCCTACGGGAAAGGTGAAGACAAGTACCGTAGGAGGAGCTGGCACACTTCAGCTCAAGGAAGATGTCGGGCGAACAGGTGTCGATGGAGCTCAGGTCATGGGTCAAGGTCTTCAGCAGCAGGAGACGATCAGAAACTAGAGACGTGAGGAAGATGGCGGGGGAGCGGCATGCGAGGGAGATGTCGAGATGGGCCAAACTGATGGGCTTGCCAAGGCTGATTTGCTGGATCGAAGTACAATGCTGGAACGGAATGATGGGCTTGGCTTGATCACTGGATTGGACCGAAAGGATGGGTCGGGTTGTGAGCAATCAGAAGCTATGATGGATTTGGCCGAACCGGACTCACATCTGCAAGAAGAGTCGGATGTTTGGACTATACAACTTAAGACTATTGAGGAAGATATTATTATTAGTCCTAATTATTATCCTAATGAGAATAACATTTTAACTCCTTCTATGAATGTTTCAAAAGGCGGGGATGTTTCAAAAGGCAAGGATGTTTCAAAAGGCAGGGACACAGAAAAATTGGGAAGTCGTAAGGATGTTTCGTTCAAAGGCCAGGGACACAAAAAAATTGGGAAGCCCAGAATTCATTTGGATATGGTGGATAAAGGGTCAATACACATCGAAAAGACATTGACTGGGCAAGAAAGTAAGAATGGTCAAACTCAGGAAGGTGAGAGCCAAGGTGAGGTATCTAATATGATTTTAGATGATAGTAGATCTATGTAATTGGGTTGGTCGTATTTTTAATAGGTTATTTATGTATCAAGTACATCTTTCTAATAATATGGTTCCAGAAAAAGCCCACATGAGAGCCTTAATGTGGAATGTTAGAGGTTTTGGTAATCTGACAGTTGTTAAGGCAGTCAAGCAACTCATTCATACTCACAAGCCTACGGTGTTGATTTTAATTGACACTAGACTTAGTGGCCAATGGATGGTTGAGCAAGCAAGAAAATTACCTTTCAACATGTTTCTAGGGGTGGAAGCCAGAGGCTTTAAGGGAGGGATTTTAGCGATGTGGAATGATCACGAGACAAAAATTTCGAAGATGGCATCTACAGAGCAGGAATTACACTTCAAAATCTAGGTTATCCTTTCTAATCTGTCTTGGTTCATGTCTGCAATTTATGCTAGCCAAACTTAAATGAAAGATTACTGTTGTGAGATAATCTTAAATCAGTTGCATCTACTATATCTAGTCTTTGGCTAGTTGTAGGGGATTTTAATGACGTCACTAATAGCTCGGAGAAGTTGGGGGGAAATAGTGTTTGCATGAATAGGGTGTCCCTTTTTAATGATATGATTAGTGATTGTAATTTGATTGACCTAGGTTTTAGAGGGACAAAGTTTACTTGGGTCAATATGAGGAACTCTGATAGATTAATCCAGCAAATATTTGATAGGATGATGGCAAATATGGATTGGAAATTTCGGTTTCCCAATGCCTCTATTACCCATCTTATGAGAACTCATTCTGACCATTGCCCGATTTTTATCAACTCTGGTGTGGATGGGGGGAACAGGGTAAAGAGACCGTTTATGATGGAGCCTATGTGGCTTGACCACCCAAGTTTTGAATTCCTGGTAAAAAATACTTGGAATGAATTTAATAATAGGATCACACCTGCCATTAATCACTTCCCTGAAAAAGCTAGATCCTGGAATAAAGAGATTTTTGGGAATGTTTTTCAGAGAAAAGAAAAGATTCTTCGGAGGATTGAAGGAGCTCAAAAGAGTATTCCTAATGCACCCAGCGAGTTCATCGTCGCTCTAGAAAAGAATCTCCAGGTTTAACTTTCTGAGATTCTTGACCAGGAAGAAAAACTTTGGGCTACAAAGTCTCGAACAAAGTGAATTACAGACGGGGATAGAAACACAAAATTCTATCATATTTCTACCCTTGTTAAAAGGAGGAGAAATAAGATTCTGGCTATAAAAGATTTAGTGGGAAATTGGATTTTTGATGAGGGACTTATTCAAGACGAATTTCAAAAGTTTTTTTCAAATCTATTCACCACATCTAAAGTCAAATCCCCCCTCTTGGTTGCTTGCCCGGAATCCTGGAGAACGATGTTGTCTGAAAACGAAATTCGTCGTCTAAACAATGTTGTCTCTTTTTAAAAAATTAGAAAAGCCACTTGGGATCTTAAACCTTTTAAAGCTCCGGGGCATGATGGCCTTCATCCGGCTTTCTTCCAAAAGATGTGGAATTGCACTGGTAACTCTCTGACAAATGCGGTTAGTGAGGTGTTTAGGAGGGGGTCGGTCCGTACAAGCTGGAACGAGACGTTTATATGTTTAATTCCAAAATGTAGTCAGCCAAATTCGGTCTCCCATTTCAGACCAATCACCCTTTGCAATTCTATTTACAAGGTGATTTCAAAAATCCTGGTGAATAGAATCAGACCAGTCCTGAATAATCTCATCTCTCCATTTCAGGCTAGTTTTGTCCCAGGTAGAAGAGGTTCTGATAATGTAATTCTTCTTAGAGAGGTGCTTCATTTTTCTAAGCATAAACAGGGTGCATGATTATCAAAATTGATATGGAGAAAGCGTATGATAGAATTGAGTGGGACTTCATCAGAAGTACTCTTAATTTCTTTAAATTCCATGAGAAAGTCATTAAGTTGATCATGAGTTGTATTTCCACGTCTTCAATTGAGATTTTGTTTAATGGGGGAAAACTAGAAAAATTCTACCCGTCCAGAGGCATTAGACAAGGGGATCCTCTATCTCCGTACATCTTCATTCTATGTATGGAATATCTGGTGTTTCTTATCGATGAAAAAGTAATGCGGGTACAATGGAAAGGTGTAAAAGTGGAAAGAGGAAACTTGACTCTATCCCATCTTTTCTTTGATGATGACCTCATTCTAATGGGAGAGTCGACACCTGAAAATTGTAACTGTATAAACTCGGTTTTAGAAGAGTTCTGCGCCATTTCGGGACAAAAGGTTAACCAAGGGAAATCGATCATGGTGTTCTCAAAAAATGTACCTCCTACCAGAAGAACAAAGATCTCAACGATTTTAAAGGTTAAATCAGTTGAGAATTTTGGGGCTTATCTGGGGTTTCCGCTTGATTTGTCAAACTCAAAAGTTAACTCTTTTAACTTTGTCCTGGATATAATTAGAAATAAACTTTCGGGTTGGAGGGAAAATCTACTATCAATGGTTGGATCCATGATCCCCTCCTACTATATGCAATGTACCATGTTCCCTAATTCAGTGTGTAAAGAGTTGGACAGGATTAACAGAAATTTTGTTTGGGGATCAACGGACCAGAAAAGGAAAGTTCACTTGATCAATTGGGAGAAAATTACAAAGCCGAAAAATCTAGGGGGTCTTGATATTCAATCGACGATGTATAGAAACAAAGCACTCCTGGGAAGTTTGGCGTGGAGATTGAAAAAGGAAACGTCTCATTGGGCTGTGATGATTAGAAACAGAACGTTTAAGCAAGATGGAATTTCTCTCACTACTTCGAACAAAACACCATGTAATTGGAAAGCTATTAATGAAGGGATGAAAACCATGAAAATGGGTTCGGGGTGGGTGGTAGCAAATGGTAGGGATATTAAATTTTGGTAGGATAGTTGGGTAGGTAATCAACCCCTTCGAGCAGCTATTTATGGCCCACTCAAATATGAGGAAAACAAATTGATGGTAGGAGATGTCTTCCAAAATTATGAGTGGAACTTAGATAGGATTTCTTTTGAGTTCCCGAAAAAAATTGTGGACATGTTTCGAAGTACTTCGGGGGATATGACAATTGTCTCCTTGGACACTAGAATATGGAATGCCACAAATTCGGGAAATTACACTACTGCATATGCTTATTCTATTTTAGCAGGGCATGACTCAAATAGTCAGGTACTTGAACAATGGGATTGGGTTTGGAAAATTCAGACTATCCCAAAAATTCAGTATTTTATTTGGTTGTGCGTGAAGAACGGACTAGCTACTTGCAAACTATTGAATCGTAGAGGATGTAATGTGAGTCCTATCTGCCAAATTTGTAATGCTGAGGTGGAGGATGTAGATCACATATTGCGTGGGTGTGAGCAGACAAAAAATATGTAGAATTCAGCCACCTGGCCGCCCAGTCTGGGGCAATCGTTCCATTATACTCTGAATGAATGGATTAAGTTCGGATGTCAGGCAACGGGAGTCACGGTTCAAGGAGTTTAGGGGAGTTTCCTTTTTCCTTATGTTCTATGGAACATTTGGAAAAATAAGAATTCAATTATATTTAATAAACCTGCTATTTCTTCTGTTATTAATCTTTCTATATATATCTCAGGCAAAATTTCACCAAAATGTTTATCTTGAGACTGAGGCCACTAATGAGTTTGTTTCCATTGATGTTAGTTGGAACCCCCCAAAAAAGGATTGGTTTAAAATTAATACTAATGGAGCTGCTAAGGGAAATCAAGGAATTGCAGGAGCAGGTGAGGTCATCCAAAACTACAAGGGCCAATGGATTGCAGGATTCTCAAGGAACTTGGGTTGTTCAAATAGTCTCGCTGCGGAATGCTGGGCCATCCGAGATGGGCTCTTACTGGCAAAGTCACTTGGTTTAAAATCCGTTCACCTCGAAACGGACGTCATCTCAGCTCATAAGGTAATCTGAGGAAAATATGTCAAATCTAAAACTAATGCCCATTATTGTGGATTACAGGAAGTTATTGATGCAGTTCGAAATAATGAAGTTCATACATATATACCGAGAAGTAAATGTGGTAGCAGATATCATGGCAGACATGGCGACTAAAAAACGTCAAGTGTTCGAAATTCATACCGTACCTCTGAAGGAAACTACTAACGCGCTTCGTAAAGACGCGGTCGGTTTTTCCTTTTCGAGAATTGTAAAAGCTAGATAGTTTTTAGTTTTGTGTGTTTTGAACTTGGACAAAGTTTTACCACCTATTTGATTTTAATCCATAATTAAAATAAAAAAACTTACTCCATGCAATGCATGCCACTTCTACACTCAGTAATCAATCAATTAGGGTTGGCCAAAAAATAAAAATCAATCAATTAATTAGGGTTTAATAATAAGGTTAATAATGCCATATATTTACCTATAGGTTAGAGTTATTTAAATACAATTAATTGTACTTAAATGAATCATAAGTATTTATACACAAATCGTATTTCGATTAAACATTTATTTATATATAAAAATAATATGTTATTACATATCTTTAAGTTTGGTGGTATTATGAAATTGTCGACCTCCATTTATGCACGTTCTATATACGTAGCATGTTTGTCCTTGCCGCATAGTGAATTGCTCCCTCAAAATAAATATATTAATAGAGAAAGACAAA
Source organism: Chamaenerion angustifolium (assembly GCA_946814005.1). Lineage (NCBI taxonomy): Eukaryota > Viridiplantae > Streptophyta > Magnoliopsida > Myrtales > Onagraceae > Chamaenerion > Chamaenerion angustifolium. The sequence goes on along the minus strand of OX328270.1, from coordinate 24,011,956 downwards.
TGTGACATATGCCCTTCCTCCTTGACGTGTTCCCCGATAAAGTGTTGGGGTCCGTTTGATTCGATCGTGGCAGTGGATCTACAATTGGGGACACACTTGTAGTTTAAAAGATAGCATTTGGATTTGGATTCACTATATAATGTATATAGGGTTTAGGGTTAATACAAATATGATATATATATATATATAGTGAGAATCATAGAAAACTATATATCAAAATTTTGATTTATATTTTTAAAATATATTTAATCACTTATATTTATTAATTTGTTTTTGTATTGAAATTTGTACAATTTAATTATTCTATATATTACAAAATATTATTATTTGATGATATTAACTAACAGGAGTTGATAAAAACTATCTTGTCACGTGGAATTTTGAGTGACACTTTTCATCAATTTTCTTCATATCTTCGATCTTATTTACAAATATTTAGTTTTTTAAAAGAATTAAACTAAATCTGTTATGAATTTAAAAAAATAAATAATTAAATTTGAAGATGCAGAACATATAAACGAAGTTTTTTAAAAAGTAACCACTGTGCAAAACATATTTGAAAAAATAACTATACAAAAAAAATATTTAGCAAAATGTATATAAGCGCTACTCGGGGTAGCGTTTTTTACAACGTGCGCTAATTTGAGTAGCGTTTTTCATAAAAACGGTACCCCTAGTGGCGTTTTTATTATATTTATTTTTAATTAATTTTTTTTATTGTTTTATGTTTTTTTACCTATTTTGAGCACAACTCTCGAGTTATGAGAAGTACCCAAAATTTTATATTGCATGCCTACTTCCTTTTACAATGTAGGGAGAATAAAGGAAGGCATATGACTTTCTTAAGATATATAGATAATTTATGTGCACACCTTCCTAACTAATATTATTATACATATAATACATATATATATATGTGTGTGTAGCTTTCTTCTTTTCTAAAAAAAAATAAAATTGTTGAAATTATACAATATATATGATTCTTGGCGGGTTGTCCGGTTTCGGATCTCGATTCATACAAAGCCAACACGTTTAGGAAGTAAGCATAACTTTTTTCAAATTAATATTTTTTTTATTAAATTAAAACTTTCCTTTTAGTAGTTAGTTTGATACTATACCTTTATAGTAAATTATCATATATATTATATAATTTCATCAACTTTATCTTTTTTTAAAAAGAAGAAAGCTACATATATATATATATGTATTATATATATAATAATAATATTAGTTAGGAAGATGTGCAAATAAATTATCTATATATTCTAAGAAGGTCTCATGTCTTCCTTTATTCTCCCAACATTGTAAAAGCTACCCCAAGTGGCGTTTTATGAAAATCGTTATCTCTAGTGGCGTTTTTTGAAAAACGCTACTAAAAATAGCGCACGATGTAAAAAACGCTATCTCAAGTAGCGCTTATATACATTTTACTAAATATTTTTTTTGTATAATTATTTTTTCAAATATATTTTGTACAGTTAATTTTTTAAAAACTTCCATATAAACAAGCAGCAGAGAGCGAGTTTTTTCAAAAACTGTTTACTTTTGAAAAAATATTTGAAAAAGTGTATATCGAAATTTTTTTTTTTAGGAAAGTAAGTATACGCGCGTCGCGCCTATTGAATAAACTTGTGAATAAACAACTTTGTTTCAATGTTTTACCTCGCGGATGTTGTTCAGAACAAGTTGGAAAATTTAGGACAAGAACCTAAAGTATTTAACTTCTTATAACTTCCTTTCTTCTTTATTGGAGAGACTATCTCTCAATTTCTATGTAGGAGGAAAACCATAAGTAGGCTCAAAATCAGATGTTTTTCAAAAAGTAAGCATAGTAGGAAAAAAAGCATACATGGAGGAATTTGGTGCGACTAGCGTAGAGGAATTTGGACCTGTGAATACTGGGATAAAGCAACGCGTGAGACTATCTCTCAATTTCTATTTAGGAGGAAAACCAGTGAATTTGACTCATCTCCGCGATTGATCTTCTGTCCTCTTGATCATCTCCGTGGTTTGTTAACAAATTGATCTTCTGTCCTCTTGATCATCTCCGTGGTTTGTTAAAAAAAAAAAGTTTGGGCAATAGGCGCACCCCTGGGTCGCGCCTATTGAATAGGCGCATCTCTAGGACGCGCCTATTTCAATAGGCGCATCCTAGGGTCGCGCCTATTCAATAGGCGCAACGCGCGTATACATACTTTCCTAAAAAAAAAAAATCGATATACACTTTTTCAAATATTTTTTCGAAAGTAAACAGTTTTCGAAAAAAATCGCAGAGAGCACATAAATATGATTGAAAATTTGAAATACTTATGTACTGCATGTCAAAACTTTCCTTAATGACACTGTCACGTCGACATTTAATGGAAGATTTCCATGAAAAAGTTATAATTAATATAACCATTTAACGACATTTTAATATTTAATTAACCATTTAAAAAATATAAATATCCAAAACCTAATATAGAGAAAGTATAATTCACCAATATATATATATATATATATATATAATTAACGTTAAAATATATAATTTATTACGTACTTAAAAATATAAAGAATTTACGTGGCGTTTCTTTTACGGAATTGAGAATAAGGAATAAGGAATAGGGAATAGGAATTGAGAATAATGAATAGGAGTTAATAATACGAAGTTGTTTCTTTGGTGGAATGGAATAGAATTGAATAAGGAAATCCGTTGTTTATTTGGTGGAATTGTATACGGAAAAGGAATGGAATGTGGTAAAATGATATATTTGCCCCTCTTTGTATATGTATAGTATATAATAAAAATAATTTGTATTAAATAATTATAAAACTTAAATATAATAAAAACGTTTATTTAAAATTTAAAAAAAAATAAAAAACGAAATTTTTATTTATTTAATTTTTTTAAATAGATCAATTTATTAATTTTATTTTAAAAAAATAAAGAATGTAAAATTTGTTAAACAATCAATTGATTACAAAACATTAACCTGATTAGAAATCTCAATAAAGATAATATTCGCAATATAACGTTTCATGAACGTACGACAATAGTCGTTCCGAATAAGTGTTAAGTCATTTGCTAGAAACCTAGCAACAATGACCGCATACATAATACAAAATGTTGTTAGTCACCACATACATTATACAAAACATGGGTTTGTCCTTAATCAAAATTATACATATATGTCGATCCGATAAAACTATGATAAATCTACAGCTTAATTGCCCGCAAGTAAGGAGCAGAGTAGAATCAGTCCAGGAAGATTGCATAAGTCATGCAAGCATATCCTGAAGCTCAGTACAGCTGCACCAGGAGCCCTCGAAGATTTGGTAAGCTATCATAAGTACCTGCTTGCAATCATCATCTTCTACTCACGCATATTTTGAACTAATCTTTTTTTTTTTCCTTTTTGCAAATACAAATAAAATTTACAAACTACTCCTGTTTTAAAATGAGAGACTCAAATGAGTAAATCTAACATCAAATTCACTCATCAGGACACCTGCAGCGTAAACTGGCCAGCCCTAGGTATGTGATCATCGCTCAGGCTCCTCATTGAATTCCATACACAAAAAACTGCCATTGAGCCTAATGACAACAAATTACTAAAGTGTAATTGCCATTTTTAGAGGGAACAGACTTATGTTCCCAGATTCTGGTATTAGGCATTCCAGAAACCAGACAATATCAAATGATGCCATGCAATGGGTATTAACGATGTCACTTGCAAATCATGCCCTGGAATGTTTTGAGGAATGAAAACTTTGATTATGACCCTTTGCAGAGTAAACTATAATGAAAGCACAAGTGAAAACTGCTTCCTTTCCAGAGTAATTTGCCTTTTCATAAATTCCCCTAAATTAGTTTTCTCAAACAAGAACAGTATTGAAACAAACCTTGTGATGCAAGGTTACTGACTGAATGGTTTCCTACAAAATTCATTTCTCAATGTCAGCACGAATAATCAGGATGCAATTGATTAAGAGAAAGGGAAAACTGAATCTAGAAAAAGAAATCTTAATTGGCTTCAACTAGATCATATTCAATAAATGGATTGAAAAATGGAGCACATTGCTTCCAAATCAATTATGTATTCACCTTGTGAAGCCAAATACATACAAAAATTAACAACCTTCTTCTGCTTCCCTCATGCAGGAAAAAACACCCCACGAGATTATTCTCTTCTGATAACGAAATCAGATTCGGTTCAGGCAATCCGTCGAACACGTTGGACATTCACTAAATCACTGTGGAAATACCATGAAACATTAGAGCACTATTCCGCTTAACTAAGTCCTACTTCTACACTGACTTTGCATACAAAAAATAAAGTGTCATCACCTAGCTGCTGTAAAAACACATTCTTCAATTCAGAGTTTGGCATCGCCGGAGCAATGGAGTTTATGAAGTTAAGGGACCTCTAAAATGGAAGAAAGAGAGGTCATTGGTCCCTGAGGAAGATGAACTGAGTGGTGGCGGCTGAGGAACATCTACCAGAACCGAAGGCAGAACATGATTCCTACTGCAGAACATCTACTGGACAGTTCAACGACAGTGAAGAAGAAACGACCTAGAAGAATACCTAGTGAAGATCTCGAATTGGCAGGTGGAGAATTCAATTGAAGAAGCAGTGAATTGAAGACCCTCAGCAGAAGAGTCGCAGAGGAGAAGGAAGCTGTCTCTGCGATAGGGCAGAGGGGAACACTCGGGAATATCTCGAATAGTGGAGGGCATAGTGGTCATTCGGTCATCAAATCCGAATTCCAAGCTTTCTTGGCTTAGGAATTCCGAGGTTTTGACCCGGAATACCTAAGCCCACACCGCCTAGAATACATAAGCATTCCTTATGCAATTCCATGAAACGAACATGGGCTTACGGAATCTGTAAGCCCAAATCCTTGGTCATTCCATGAGAAGAACGGGCCATTAAAGTGTCCTCATCCCTAAAATGTCATCACTTAGGAGTAGACCTATCAATTCATATATACCCTTCTCGAAAAAGAACGAAAAATCTGAAGTGTCAAAATGCGCTATCCTTCATTATTCTTCCGAGCAAGAAACAAATTCACAACCTTTCACAAGATGACGTGGCAGTTTAGCGTATAGTCTGTTAATCAGAAGTTTAGAGTTTAAAATTTAAAAATGAAAAAAAAAATTATGACATGCTCTCATACCCCATTTAAGGTCTAACTTTTTTTTTTTTGCCAAACTAACTTCGTATATTACTCACAAAATTGGGGAACGAACGTGTTCCCGTTACATCCGGAATCAAAATACAACAACTGTAAGAGAGGGTTGGGGGTTGGTTAACCTAATCACTAGGACACATCCCCCCTATTGCATGTTTGGCAACCCAATCCGCACATTGATTAGCGGATCTGGGTATCCTATCCCATGACAGGTTCACAATCGACTCTGGCACGTATAAACTATTTTGTAAGATGGTATCAATCTCCCAAAAATGGACTAACCCGAGGATGTGGTTAATCACCACCTCCGAATCTGACTCAATTACAACCGACTCCCAACAAAATTGTTTCGCAAGATTGACACCAACCAAAATCGCCCGAGCCTCCAAGATATCGATAGAGTGTAACATCTCCGAGACTTGGGCTCCAGCGATAATCCGGCCCGAGTGATCCCGGGCCACGACACATATACCTCCCGCACCATCCTCACACGACCAAGCTGCATCAACATTAATCTTGATCGTCCCGAACCTCGGCCTTGTCCACGCTGAACCGACTTCACGCCCCGCACCCTCAACCTGATTCAGGTGATGTTGAGCATTCTGCAGCACCGAACCTTGAAGCATTCGGTGCTACAACATGCTATGCTGCACCTGATCCCTCGCCTGGGCCTCCTGTTCACAAACCAGAGAACGAACCTGCAATACGACACGATACGGATTCGGCCGAGCTCCTTCGAAGGCCATGACGCAGCGCCCCTTCCAGATTGACCAGCAGGCAGTCAAGACAGAATGCCATCTCCAGTCGAAGCCTCCCCGAGTGCCAGCTTGGTCCGCCAGCCTTCTGATCAGACACTGGTTGACCGAGCTGCAGCCATCCCGAACGTCAGTCACCCCAAGTAGGTCGGATCACACCACCCTTTCCCAATCACAGTCTAGAATTAGCTGCTCAATAGTTTCATCATTCGAGCAAAGTAGGCAACATACCTGGACCAGCATCCCTCTCCTCGAGAGGTTGTCCCTAACCGCGATGGCTTTCGAAACGAGCTTCCAACAAACGACTTGATCTTTGGCGCAACCTTCGATTTCCAAATCGCAACCCACAGGGGCAGCAAAGGATCTTCAGTCTGGGCTATGCTGTCAAGAGGCTGCACCAACCTGCTGTCTGAAGACCGAATGAAGTGATAGGCCGATCGGGTTGTGACCATCCCTTTCCGATCGAATGGCCAACGCAGCACATCATCCCTTGTTTGGATCGGGATTGGGACAGAAAGCACCAGTTGTGCATCAGGTTCAGTCAGGATAGCACAGACCACATTCTTCCAAGCCTTCGCGTCATGGTCGATCCAGTCCGCTGCCACCGTGCAAACCAGATCCTGAGGGACAGGTCTCGGCCCTAACCGATGCTCAAACCTCCCCGGGATCCAAGCATCCATGAATGGTCTTATTGACTTACCATCCCCGAGCGACCACACCGCCCCCTCGCTAATGACCCTTCATCCCTCAACAAGGCTTGACCACGCCCACGAGGATCTACTCCCCTTACCCGCTTGAAGGAACCCGGAATTGGGGAAGTAGATCCCCTTGAGCACCCTAGCCCAAAGGGCACTTGGTTCGTGTAATAATCTATACGTCGCCTTACCCAAGAGAGCCGTGTTAAAAGCTTCCAATTCCAGGAACCCCAAGCCACCTTCGCACTTAGATCTCGTCATTTGGCCCCATCTTACCCAATGTATCCTTTGATCTCCAGTTTGAGCTCCCCACCAAAACCGAGCTATCAAGCTATTAATTTTGGTGCACCAAGATTTGGGAAGCTTGAACACACTCATTGCGTACGTCGGGATAGCCGAGATGACGCTCTTAATAAGCACTTCCTTTCCCGCGCTATTGAGAAGCTTCGAACGCCACCCTCGGATTTTCCCGATGATCCTCTCCTTCAAGAAAGCAAGTGCCTCGCACTTAGACCTCCCCCAAAGAAACGGGAGACCCAAGTATTTGCCCGGGTCTTGAACCAAGTTCATTCTGAATAGATTAGCTATGGCCAAGGAGCTGGAATTGGCCGCGGCTGCACTCGCATAGAGGGCTGATTTGTTGAAGTTAACCTGTTGACCCGAAGCTGATCCATACTCGTCCAAAACAGATTTCAGCACCCGAGCATTCTCCAAATTCCCCTTTATGAAGAATAAGGAATCGTCCGCGAACAGTAAGTGATGAATCTCCGGTGCATCTCTCGCCGGTTTAACCCCAATCAATTCCTTTGAGCCTACCTTTTGGTCCACCCTCCGAGAGAGGACATCAGCAATCAATATGAAATGGTATGGGGATAATGGGTCCCCTTGGCGAATACCTCTTTGTGGCTTGATCCGGTTTGTGCGCTTCCCGTTTACTATGACCTGGTAGGAGACCGAAGTAACACAGGCCATGACCCAATTAATCCATCTCGGGTCAAAACCTCTCTTAGCCATGACCTGGCTCAGAAATATCCAGTTCACTCTGTCATACGCCTTCTCCATGTCGATTTTGAGAGCACAGTCCGTAGAGGCACTATTTTGTTTCTGCTTTGACTTCAGGTAGTGAATCATCTCGTGAGCCATTATGATGTTGTCCTGAATCTGCCTACCTGATACAAAGACACTCTGAAATGGGGTGATCAGTTCTGGCAACCAGGTTTTAAGCCTGTTTGCCAGAACCTTAGCAATGATTTTATAACTGAAGTTGCATAAACTAATCGGTCTAAAATATGAGGCACTCAATGGGTTTGGGATTTTAGGAATAAGGGTGATCTCAGTATGATTAAGGTACGGGGGAAGCATACCTGTTTGGAAGAAGGCCTTAACCATTGTGACGATGTCTTGGCCTATGACATTCCATGAGTGTTGATAGAAAGAACCCTAGAAGCCGTCCGGACCCGGTGCCCTAGACCCCCCGAGTTGGTTAACTGTCACTCGGATCTCCCCTTCCGAGACCAACTTGGTGAGACACTCATTAACTTGCTCGGTGACATCACAGTTAAGGCAGCTTAGGATCTCAACTTCACCGTCATCCCCCGAGATACCACAATCATCCCTTTTGAACACCCCCGAGAAGAAACTGTACACCTCGTCAATGATTCCTTGTTCCCCTTCAATCCAAACCCCCTCCTTACTTCGTAACCTTAGGATCTTGTTCCGCCTCCGCCTCTCCAAAGTAGTTTGGTGAAATAATCTCGAGTTATTGTCCCCCTCCCGGAGCCACCTAACCCGAGACCTTTGCCTCCAAAAGATCTATTCACACTTCCAGAGGGCGTGTAACTTCGATTTAAGGACCTTCTCCTCCACAAGGAGATCTTCGTTCGGGGGTGTTTTGGAAATCTCCATTAGCCTACACTTTGTCCTCTCGATGTTTGTCTTATTGTTGCCAAAACAGTTCCGACTCTATGAGGTGAGATCAAGTTTGCATTGTCTTAACTTCAGGTTCAAGTCGCTCGGCCTAGAGATGTTGCCCCTCTTGTCCAAGCACGTTTTATAACTTCAAGGCAATCCGGTTCCTCGAGCCACATATCTTCAAACTTAAAGGATCTCCTCCCCCTTATGTCCGAGACGTCCAATGAAATCAAGATAGGAGCGTGGTCGGACCCAAGGGCGATCCCGTGTAGGCACTGCGATCTCAGGTATCGGGTTAACCACTGATCATTCGCCAAGGCACGATCAAGTCTCTCGACAATGCGGGCTGCCCCTCCCCTATTATTAACCCACGTATGCATTTGCCCCTTAAAATCGAGGTCCCCCATGTGGAGGTCCTCTATGAGGCCGTTAAAGTTGTTCATCTTTCTTTGGTCCTTCGGTCGGCCACACTCCTTCTCCCAAGGGTGGCTTATGTCGTTAAAGTCCCCCATTATCAGCCACGGGGCCGATCTGCCACCCCCCAAGAGCCTCAACCGATCCCAATTATGTGTTCTACTCCGGAAGTTTGGATCCCCGTAGACCCACATTACATGAGATTTTAGCCCATCTTCAAACTGAACCTCCCCATCTAATATGTTCTTACTGATGTGGTTAATGGAGATCGTCACATCATTGCTCCACCACCATAACGCCAACCCACCACTACTGTCCACTAGGTTCATGTAAACTGTATGGCTCATCCCCACTGCTTTTCTAACCCTTTCACAAGAAGCCTCCGGTTGTTTAGTCTCCATGAGGAAGACTATTACCGGCCGGAGTCTCCTTATTTGGTCTTTTACATGACGAACCGTCAGGGGAGACCCCAACCCTTGACAGTTCCAGCTTAGGACGTTCATTGACCCTGCGTGGCTGTTTTGGAACAGACACCGGAATCCTTAATTTTTGTCTCCTCTGTCTCACGCCTGGTCATCCTTCTTCCTCTCAGGACCTTAACTTCTCTTATCTCAGCCTTAGGGGTGCCCTCCACCCCTTTTGAGGTCCTAGACTTTGATAAGGGAAGGTTCGGCCCCTGAGCCTTTCTTTTCTTATTCAGGTGGATGCTTATCGGGTCCTCCTGCCTGTCAAAACAGATTTGCAGCTTCTTGCCTTGCCTAGGCACCTGGGTGAGGTTGATAGTGGGGAGGGAGTGAAAGCTGGACTTAGGTGGGGAATGTGGAGGGTGGGCTGTGGGGATGGGAATGGAATGATAGTTGTAGCTAGGTTCAATATGTGGAGTTGGGATCGATTGGATGGAGAGGGTTTCAGCAAATGGGTGGGGAGAGGGAGGTTCAGGCTCAGAATTATAGGTGATACCAGGAAAGGGGTACAGGGGACAGGTTCTCGAGGGGGATGGGGGTTCCTCAGCTAGGGACAGGGGATGGAGGGACAGATTAAGGTTAATGTCGGGTAGGCTAAGGGAAGTAGTTGGGTTGGGTAGGGGTAGGGGTACAGGCTGAAGCTCATCTTCTACTGATACTTCTTCTCCTGGTTCAAGGTTTAGGTCAAGGAGGGATAGGGATAGGGATAGGTTAAGATTACTATCCTTACACAAGCTCCCAACCCTACTACAAGAGTCAAAAATCATATGTGAGGAGTCATCTTGCGAGGCTCCCATCTCAGGTAATGGTTATGCCTTAGCATCCGGGATCCCGCATGATCCAGAACCCTCAGGAACAGACAGGTTAACCCCCCCCCCCCCTACCTCGGCTAACCTCTGCCCTTCCTTCCTTTATCATGTCTTGCCATCTCTTTCGGGTAGGGTCCCTTTGTAGGCCACGGCTGTCCTGACCACCACCAGGTTTGAAGCACGAACCCATTTTCCTCTGTCTCGGGCAGGAAATCCATGGGCCGTACATGGTCAACCTGGCATTCACCTATGAGGTAACAATGTCAAGGTTGCACATCTGAGATGTATGCCCCAGAGGTCCACACCCATAACAAAGGTCTGACAACCTCTCATACTTTACTTGAGCCCACTTCTCCTCTCCTCGGTCATTAGACCACCAGAACCCTGGACTAACTGGCTCGGACACCGCCAACTCTGCTTTAAATCTGATATACCCTCTCAGCTGCATATCTCTTTCATTCTCAAATGACAGACATTTCCCAACTGATTCGGCAATCTGCTTAGCATTGTCCAAGTTGAGCATCACTCCACTGAGGCCATGTACCTGCCCCCACATTTGAATGGAGCTGAAATCAACCTCATCCAGGCTCTGGTTGGGCAGCATCAATTTAAGATTTAGGCATTGCCCGTGGACAGCCCACGGGGACATGTCTAATACTCTGTCCCTATCTCCGTCATTAGCAAAATCGAATACCATAGTCCCATCTGCTAGTTCAGCCATCTTCACTTAGCCAAAGCTCGCCAAAGCTTCTTTCATTACTGTAAACACAGCACTACTCCTGATTTGCTTCTGGGTAATCATTCTACCCACAACCCTAGCAGTTTTCCTCTCAGGGAGCTTCAGAACCAAGGACAAGACAGCCCTACGGGGGACTTGTCCATCAACACTCATGGATGCCATTACCCACGCAACTTCACAACAATTTTAGCCCCCTGCAAACAGATAAAGCAACCAAAGCAAGAAAAGCTGGGCACTAGAGGCGAGCAGGAAAATCAGGGTGTCAATGACCTAAGCTAGAGCAAGGAAGCAAGGTCTTGCCTTAAGTACCGCAACCTTCGGTGATGGAGCTCCAATCCAGACAGCTGGAGCGATCACACACTGAATCAGCCAGGTGTGAGAGGGGGGAAGCTTACTTGAGCTAGATCGCCGGGATGTGCTTCCAAGAATCGGTCGCTGCGATGAAGAAACTAACTGGGGACTTTATTCAAACAGTTGGTGAGCTGAGGGTGTTTAGGATTTTTCGAGTTTCTCTCTCTAACTCTCTCTCTCTCATCTCTCATCTCTCTCTAACACATGACGAGGACCACTTCGCACTATGTGATTTAAGGATTTTTTTTAAAAGTAACTATGTTAGTTTTTTTATTTAAAAAAGTAAGTATACAATTTTTTTTTTTTTGAAAAATAGCTATACGCGCACCCCGGGGTCGCGCCTATTGGACATAGGCGTACCCCAGGGGTGCGCCTATTCATGGGTGCAACTTCTAAGTTGCGCCTGGGCAAGACAGTTCTTCCTTTTTTTTAAAAAAAAAAATCATTTTGTTCGAAAATGATGACTCGATGTTTAATTAAAAATAAAATTATGTATCTATTAAAAAAATTACAAAAAAATTATAGTAAGTAAATATTTTAATTGCGATTCAAATGATGCAAAAAATATTAAATTTGGATTTACGGATTGACTGTACGGCATGCCGTAAGTTGAGATATGAAAATTGTACTTAAAAACTTATAACTCGGACCATGTAAGTCCAAACTCAACACGGTTAACGCCATTTATGTCGTAAATCAATTATCTACGTAGGATAATCTTTTTGATTAAAAATACAGTGATTTTGTAACCTAACATCGTTTACAACCAAATTTGACCGAAATAAGTAAATGCATTAGGTGAGAAGTTTAATTATATACTTATTCAAAAAAAAACAAAAAAATTACGGTGCGTAGATAATTTAATTATGAATTAAATGACGCTAACTATGCGTTAATTTTTTACTTTTAGACTGACTGTATAATACGGTACGTAAAAAACTCTACATACGATACAAAAACTTCCAAATAATGTTTTGCACAGTTAAATTACTGTTTACACGGTAAACAATTAAATTATCTACGCACCGTAATTTTTTTGATTTTTCTGAGTAAGTATATAATTAAACTTCTCACCTAATGCATTTACTTATTTCGGTCAAATTTGGGTGTAAACGATGTTAGGTTACAAAATCACTGTATTTTTAATCAAAAAGATTATCCTACATAGATAATTGATTTACGACCTAAATGGCGTTAACCGTGTTGAGTTTGGACTTACATGGTCCGAGTTATAAGTTTTTAAGTACAATTTTCATATCTCAAATTACGGCATGCCGTACAGTCAATCCGTAAATCCAAATTTAATATTTTTTGCATCATTTGAATCGCAATTAAAATATTTACTTACTATAATTTTTTTAAATTTTTTTTAATAAATACATAATTTTATTTTTAATTAAACATCGAGTCATCATTTTCGAACAAAATGATTTTTTTTTTTTAAAAAAAAGAAGAATTGTCTTGCCCAGGCGCAACTTAGAAGTTGCGCCTATGTCCAATAGGCGCAACCCCGAGGTGCGCGTATAGCTATTTTTTTATAAAAAAAATCATATACTTACATTTTAAAATAAAAAAACTAACATAATTACTTTAAAAAAAAAAATCTGATTTAAGGTCTAACTTCGGTGCACATGATAATTATGGTAGGTGTAGAGTAAGCAGTTAGCACGTGAAGAGTGTTGTCTTTTAGTGGTCTTCTAGATTTGTTTACTTTTTGGCCAATAGTGGTCTTCTAGATAACCCTGCTCTCTAAGTGTGGAGTTGTTTGTTTTTGATCCCATGCCGACTTTAAGCTAAAGGTATGAGGATAATCGCCTAAACTCTGTTTGTAGTCAACGAATGGAGCAAAGTCGAGATTTTTTTAAGAAAGTATACACTTTCAAAAAAAAAAAATTAAAAAGTGTATATATAAAAAAAATATTTAGAAAAGTATGTATACGCGCGTCGCGCTTATTCAATAGACGCATCCTAGGAATGCGCCTATTGAATAGGCGCGACCCAGGGGTGCGCCTACTGCAATAGGCGCGACCCTGTAGTGCGCCTACTACAATAGGCACGACCCTGGGGTGCGCCTATTCCACAGATTTTTTTTTTCCTCATTCGAACCGAACCAAACGGTCTATCAGAAACCACGTTGATTTTAAGCCTGCTTATGGTTTTCCTCCTAAATAGAAATTGAGAGACAGTCTCACGCGTTGCTTCATCTCAGTATTCATAGGTCCAAATTCATCTACGCTAGTCTCACCAAATTCCTCCAGTAAACAAGAAAGGAAGTTATAAGAAGTTAAATACTTTTTTCCTGTCCTAAATTTTCCAACTTGTTCTGAACAACATCCGCGAGGTCAAACACTGAAACAAAGTTATTTATTCACAAGTTTTTGAATGAGAGTTTTATTCAAATACACTAGCTAGTTTGACATTTTCAGGAATTACTGCTGCAAAAGAGCTCTTTTGGGTTTTTAGGTGCAAGAGCTAAATTTTTCAACTTGTTCTGAACAACATTCGCGAGGTAAAACACTGAAACAAAGTTGTTTATTCACAAGTTTCTGAATGAGACTTTTCTTCAAATACACTAGCTAGTCTGACATTTTCAGGAATTACTGCTGAAAAATAGCTCTTTGGGGTTTCCACTCTTGCGTCTCGGCTGGTTCTCTAAAAAAAAATGTGAAATTTAGATACTAGCATGGTACGGTAACCAAGGTCTTTCAAGCCACCTGATGCTTGTTCATTCTCTAGGCTAGTCTCACCAGGCTACAATTGCTAAAGCATAAGCATAACACATTAACACTAACCAGGCTAGAGAGACGTACATCTCTGACTCAACATCTTCTGAATATCTTGTAAAGCTTCTCCAATGACTATAGCTTTTTAATTGAATTTTTTAAAAAAGTAACCATGTCAATGTTGGATTTTAAATAATAATAATTGCTTCAACTCTTTTGAATCTCGATTATCAGACTCCGGACGGACAAGTAGGGCAACGTAGCAGATTTTTCTCGTAAGGTGTGAAAAAGCATTGGAAAACAGTGTCAAACTAGCTAGTGTATTTGAAGAAAAGTCTCATTCAGAAACTTGTGAATAAACAACTTTGTTTCAATGTTTGACCTCGCGGAATTTGGTGAGACTAGCGTAGAGGAATTTGGACCTATGAATACTGGGATAAAGCAACGCGTGAGACTATCTCTCAATTTCTATTTAGGAGGAAAACCATAAGCAGACTTAAAATCAACGTGGTTTCTGATAGACCGTTGTTTCCACTTGCATATCCAACAACAACAGCCAGGGGGTTTAGATTTCTCTTGATAGAGAACCAGCTGAGGAATTTGGTGAGACTAGCGTAGAGGAATTTGGACCTATGAATACTGAGATAAAGCAACGCGTGAGACTATCTCTCAATTTCTATTTAGGAGGAAAACCAGAAACAGACTTAAAATCAACGTGGTTTCTGATAGACCGTTTGGTTCGAATGAGGAAAAAAAAATCTGTGGAATAGGCGCATCCCAGGGAAGCGCCTATTGAATAGGCGCGACGGGCGTATACATACTTTTCTAAATATATTTTTTATATATACAATTTTTTAAAAAAAAATTAGAAAGTGTATACTTTCTGAAAAAAATCCAAAGTCGAGGCAAACTGAAATGACATACTCGATTTGTTTGTCCCCTTCTGATTATATATGTTTAAAAAACACACATATAGTCTTGACCGACGGAAGAGTGCCACAATAGAGGGACATACCGATCTAACCAGGCGAATGTCCCATCCGAAGGTAAGACGAATGTCCCATCCAAAGGAGACTTGTCTGAGCATGACAAAGGCAACCGTCTAATTGAATATACACCTCCGCCTTATCAGGTCAGGACAGGTGATTGTTTAATTCGACAAAAGTCATCTGATGTAAACAACTTTTGAAGTATATATACGTATATATAATTATATATATATGTACTTATCCAATCGGTAGAAGACAAGTTCTCTATCCCTCATAGTTTCATATATTGCCTCCAACAGACTAGCCATTCCTTTTTTTTTTTTAACAAAAAACAAAACAAACAAACAGGGATGTTACTTTAAACTTCTAAGTAGAGCTGACAATAACCGTGGTATACTCATATTTATTTCATACATGTAATATAATAAAATATAGAAAATTTTAGTTAAAAAAATACATAAATCTATATTGTCAACAATAAAAATATATAAAACTAACATCATAGTTATTTTTTTTAATCTGTAGTCGGTTTTTAATAAGGAAAAAGTATGAAAAATATGTAATATGTTTGCCCAATGTGGTAAAAGTGACATATTTGTTGTTTTTGATGCAACATGTTTGTTGTTGTTGGTTTTTTATGCAGACGTTAAGTTTCCGTCCAAAACAGCCGTTAAGGGCCCACATGCCTTGCACTTGACCTCCGTGTAGTGTGAAATTTCTCAAATGCCCCTGTTTTCATCAGTGATGTTATATGCAACGTTCCCTCCCTGCTTGTTCTTCATTCACGGTGTTGTTATGCTTCGAAGTGTTTGTCCCCTCCTTGTCGGATCTCCGGCTCTCTCAACAACAATGATACCACATTTCAGTCAAATATTCTATGGGTGTCCCAATTATAAGGCATTTTTTCCGATTTATTTGGTTTTTAACCCTAATTGTAGTCTCAATTTGAAAATGTCTCCCAAAGCTCTCTTCTTTAGTTCATTCATACTTAATCTTCATTTCATCCAACCATACAACACTCAAATCTTTCCATATGTAATAATACGAGAAATTGCCAAATCCAGTCATCCAAACATAGGCAGCAATGAAAATGCGAATTGCATTGTATATCTCCACTGCAACAAAGTAATTTGTACATCAAAAAGAGAACCGGAAAAGGAAAATGAAATACACAGTGATAATTAGGACTTACCTGAAATCATCATTATGTTACATTTAACGATAGTAAAAGGATGACTTAAATGTGAAAATTGAAATTACCAATATCTTATAAGTCAAACAAAAATGATAGGAAGGAGAACGAAATGACTTGCCTGCATCCATCCTTTCCATTCTTCTGTGAGATAAAGTATAGATTTCCCCGATTAATTCCTCCAATTTCGAAATCAGCACAAACAAAGGACATGCCAACAGTGTTTAGCTCAGCAAAGGCCTTGGAGGTCACAGAAGTGGCTGCAATCCCGATTTCACTAAATCGTCGTCGACGAGAGGATGAAGAGTTTTGTGAAATGGAAGGAAGATAGTCGTCGCACTGGATTACGGAAGGAGGAGTTAGGGTTTCGCAAACAATCGAGGGAAAGGGATTCAATCAGAAAGACGGGACGAGACATGTGAGATACTTTGGGGAAGATTGTGAGACTAACTGTGCATATGGAGGGAGATAGAGGTAGGGCTAAGTTCGACATTTCCAAAATATTTTTTTTAAACGTTCAAAAAACATGTCACGTGTGTGGCACGAGAGTTTTTAACGGGACAACAAACAAAAAAATAAACATTTTCTCTAAAACCTACAAAGAAACATATTACTTCAAAACCGACAGTTCAAAACAAGTTTCATCAGTCACAAATTTCGATAAATATATTACATTTTTTTCATACTTTTCTCTTTTAATAATTGCTTGTTGTGAGATATAAGTGCACGAAATGACCGAAGTGAACGTACATTCTTGATGTCCTAAGAAAATTACTATAGTACTCTGTACGTGCATGGCTCCAAACAAAGCACACTACGTTGCCCCTTGTGTTTGTGACCCATTTACATACAATATTTAGGGTTGTTGATGGTGATAATTATTGTTAGGATAATATTTTATGTCAGTGAGTAAAACCAGTACGTACGGAATTAGAAATTCTTATAACATGGCGGAGCTCAGACGTGGATATGCATAGCAGTAGATTCGTAGGAGAGAGGACATTTAGATTACATAACTTATTTCTTAGACTACTTTATTAAGGCCAGGAGGTCTTCATTACGACTACTTTCCAACCAGACTTCAGTTTCCCTCAGTAGCAACCTGTCCTGGGTGTCCACCATGACCACCTCCACCATGACCACCTCCACCGTAACCACCACCTCCATGGTGGTGACCACCATTTCCGTATCCGTGCCCATGATCAGTGACAACTTCATCCTCTGCAGAAAACAAGGATTCATTTTCTTAGTTATATACAAGCATTTCTTACATATATTATATATATATATATAAGATGAAACATCAGTTATAATATTGGAAACTTACGGGTGGTGGTTTCAGCAAGCTCATGACCTGGATGACCACCTCCACCGTAACCACCACCTCCATGGTGGTGACCACCATTTCCGTATCCGTGCCCATCAGTGACAACTTCATCCTCTGCAGAAAATAAGGATTCATTTTCTTAGTTATATACAAGCATTTCTTACATATATATTATATATATATATAAGATGAAACATCAATTATAATATTGGAAACTTACGGGTGGTGGTTTCAGCAAGCTCCCGAGCAGTGACGACCTCGGAGGTGAGGACGAAAATGGCGAAAGCAAGGCCAAAGAGAAGCAAAACCTTTGAGGAAGACATTATAGGGAAAATTTCAGAAGAAGATGTTTGGTAGTGCAATAAGTGATGAGTCTAGGGCACCTTATTTATAGGAGATTACGAAGATGATTAAAGTCACAGATGAAGTGATAAATGTCAAAATTGGCTACTACTTACTCACTGTGGCCCTAATTTGTTTTAACTTTTTTCTGCAAATATCTGCCAAAGATTAAAAAAGAAGAGTAAAATACAATACGTTTAATTAAGCATACTTACACATAATAAAACTAACTTGAATCATAATTATGTCATGGTTAGGGGATTACCATCTCTTAAAAGGTAACACTCACCTTTGAAAGAGTGTTCTCTGCTCTGTTCGACTGTTTTTCATGTGCGCATACCCACGAACAAAGTTAGAAAATTTCTTTATTCAATATTTAGAGTCAAATTTACACAAAGTCAAAAGTTGAGGGGCAGTCTCTTAATAGCTTCGTCTATGATAATAGTCAAACAAATCTTGACATTATTAATTAAAGCATGACACATTTATCGAGATTTTGTTGGTTTAAGAGTTGGTGTCACTTCTCTAACTATGGTCAATCCAACTCGAAAACAAGTTGGTATGTTTCAAGGAGTTGGACACCCTAATAACAATCTGTTTCAAATAGAAGAGAGCATGTGTTGTCCTTATGCATGTGACCACTTGTCTCACATTGGATACAAAAAAATGATTTAGAATTCATATAAATAAATATTTACTACTCTAGTCTATTACGAATTTCTCATTTGTTTTGGGCATATGTGAGGACAACAACCTTGATCCATCTGAATTAAACTAGTAAGGATAAATTAAACTAGTAAATCTGAATATAAACTGCTCGGGATTTAGGTGTTACAAATTTACAATGCACAACATAGTTATCAGCATCGGATCGACGGTCCGACCGGGAACCGAACTCCTGTCCGGATTGGTTCAGTTAAAAGACCGTTTTACAAATGAATATTGTTTGAACCGGGTTGAACCGGATGGTTTTTGGAAAACCAACCGTTTTTTTTTTTTAAAAAAAATCGGTTTCCGGTTCAGTTTTTAGCTGATTTTTTTTTAAGACCAATCGTTTTAGTCTATCACAATGAAGAAACTAGTGGTGATCAAAGATAAGTTTAGAAGTTATGTTTAAAGTTAAAACAAACCTATTGTCATTGTGTTTGATTTTGACACTATTGTGTTTGAGAATTGAGAGTAATGTGTATTTGAAATTGAAACTATGTAGTTTGTGTGTGTGTGAGACTATGTAGTTTGAGGTAATTATATTTGTGTTTGAGACTATGTATGTATTTTAAGTTTTTAATTTTTTTTGTCTTGTGAACAGTGAACCACACACTGAACTGAATTGGACCGGACGAACCGTGAACCGGCCACCTCGCCGGTTTGATTACCGGTCCGGTCTGATAACTATGATGCACAATGCGATTTATGTGTCCATATATTAAAATTTTGAATTAACAATTCTTAAATTTCTTTATGGAAGCTTCCTATACGTATAAAATACATCAATATGTATATATATTATTTTTTACGAATATGTCATTTTCAGAGAGGACAAAAGAGGGACGTGGAGATGTAGATTCGTGATTTCAGGGATCTTCTTTTTAGATTGTATATATAATTAGACTATCGAGAGACATCCTTTTCTTTCTTTACGATAAAATTATACGTGTAATTTTTGGGGTTAGCTTTACTTTGTAGAATGTATATCTTCGTTCTTCTTCTTTTATATATCTGTATTACCTTTTTCACTTCATTAGTCAAGTATTCAATTGTAAGTTGGCCTCCTCTGGTGTGTTTTTTTTTATCCAAAAAGTAGGTAGTGTGCAAAAACAATATCTAGTTACTATATTTTTAAAAAAATATTTTTTAATAGATACATAATTTAATTTTTAATTAAACAACGAGTCGTCGAAAAAAAAAAAAAAAGAACAATGGCCAAACGCTACCCCGGATAGCGTTTTGTAAAAAACGCTATCTGGGGTAGCACTTTTTTGTGAAAAACGCTACCCCGATAGCACTTATATACAGATTTTTAAATATTTTTTCGGTGTACCTACTTTTCTATTTTTTTTGCACAGGCCCTATTTTTGAATAAAAAAACTCACATATGTGTCATATGAGTTCTGCACGTCTCTAGACACAATCAACTCAATATCTAATAATTACTATCAATAAGTTAATAGACTACAATACGCGCTACGCGCATACACGTCATATGCCGTTGGTCTCGTGTGAGGTGTTACGAATGTATGATTCGATCGTTCTGACTCCTAGAAGCTCCCAGTCGCTCGAGCAATTTCTTAAAAATAATTATAGTTTATTTCATTATTTCATGCAAAAGGTTTAGTAGCGTGTAACACGTGTCGTAGTCTAGTATAATCATTAAGGAAATGCAGTTTAGTGGATTAAAAGGTTTCCACTTAAAATATTTTTCAATTGTATATGTATAAGACATATATGTACATGTTATGAAAGTACAATTTTTTATTTACTATTGCTTCTATAACTATTAAATAAGTGTAAATAGTCTCTTAAATGAACAAATAAATTAAAATTAATAAACACTATTCCAGAAAATTTAAAAGTAATTTAAAAGTTCATTGATCTAGGTAACAATATATTTATGTAGACTAAATTTCGAGTATTTATACATGTAATTCATTCAAAATCGCATTTCTTTTGTTATTGACTGCGTGGTATCACGTGATAAAATAATATATTTGATATCACGTGATATTTGAAAATGTAAGTAAAATTTTTTGTGATTTATTTAATATCTTAAAATAAATGGTTTGGTTCATTTAAATAGTCTACCAAAACTTCTGCATAAAAGCGATTATACATAAAATCCAAACATATCAGTCTAGTATCATTGCAAAGTAGAGTAGACTTAACCACTTATTTTTTTTTTCGACGTCCCCACGATTTGAACATCGCCTTAGCCAATATCGTCCAACTATTTTTTTTTCCCGAAGTTCCCCGGATTTGAAGTTGCGCACTTTGCTACTAATCTTTTTTGATGAATACCGACCTCAATCTTTGACTGCCGCCTTAGCCAATACCGACCTTAATATACTCGTGTTGATACTGACATTTTCCGGCTTGAAATAGGGCACACTGTGATATCAACATTTTCTAACAAATTTTTCCAACGTCTCCAGGATTTGAACATGGGTAATCTAATACCGATCTCAATCTTAACCGTTGTATTAGCCAATACCGACCTCAATCTACCCCCGCTCCAAGAGTATTTTTTTTTCGAAGTCGGCAATATTTGAAAATGGGCACTTTGATACCATATACGATTTTAAACGTACACATTAATCAACTGTCTCATAAATCTAAACTTGTGAGAGAATGCATTTGGTATATATACATTTAAGATATTTAATATGCTCACTACCATTTCTATGAAATAACTATTAGAAATCTACCATGGCAACAAGAAGAAAATTTAAGTGATATTTTTAAAAAATGAAATGAAATTAGATATTTGATTAACTTATTCCTAATGTGTTAAGTGTTATTTAGATTTTAAGTTCAGATATATTTGGAAAAACAACTATACAATTTTGGTTGAGTATTGATGTGCATGTTTTGGCAAAAAAAAAAAAAAAGAGTATTGATGTGCATGTATATTATAGAGATTTATTAACCATCAAGTTATGAGATTAAATAATAAACTAGTCATACACTCTAAATTTGGTCAACCCTAAAGAATCATTAAATTCTGAAAAGATAATTAATAACAATTGTCCAATATCCATAAAAGTGATAGTATAGTGATAAAGTATTGTTTGTTACAGCATAATTACATATTTAATTTTTGTTTGGGACAAAATTTTGTAACAAAAAAACAACACTTGAGTAGTTAGAACAATAAATATAAGTTAAGTGTACTAAAAAATATTTGAGTATTACTGATCTAGCGGAAAAATGTGTTATTGTAATAGTGAAATGAAAGGTTTTGAGTTCAAAACTTTGATGAAATGTTTTTAAGAAATTTTATATCCATAAATTGCATTTAAGAAATTGGTGGAGGAATAAAATATAAATGACTAAAATAATTATGATGTTTAAATTAATTAAATTATTAATGAATAATTATGATGTTTAAATTAATTAAATTATATTGTCGGTTACAAAAACAACTTCGTACTTTATAAATAGTATATATATACATTTTATCTTTATTTTCAAATTTACCACTAAAATATATTAAATTAAAAAATGACATTATTAAGATTTTTAAGTTCATAATAGATAGATAGATAGTTATAGTTAGGGATGGGCATGAACCGGTTCGGCTCCGAACCGGTTCAGAACCGAACTTTTACCACATTTTAAAACCGGTACGGTTTACCGCTCCAATTTTTGGCCGCTTCAGATTTTGGCCAATTTACCGTATCTGTTCTGAACCGGTTCGGCCAAACCTGTTCATACCCCCCCAAAAAAAAAAAAAAAATTGAGGTTCCAATTCAGCCAGCATCCAACTGAGATTACAATGCAAACATAAATCCAACTGAAGTTCCAATACAAACATAAATCCATTACAAACAATCAAACATAATACTAGCTGGGACACATTTGCTCCAGACAACTGTTCAACAGAAAAGGCTCGGATCATTATTCAATTTATTTTATCTGAAGGGACGCTATCAAATGAGACAGGAGGTGGCGACTCTTTATCATAGAATTCCCTATATAAGTGACTTCGTAGTCTTGAGGTAACTTCAACGAGAGCATCTCTAGCTGCTTTTATCTCACCTACAATCTGCAGATAAATGAAAGCTGTTGGTATTTTGACTTAAAAGAGAAATAAATAACAGTAAAACTATTTTTTTTAACGTAATTACTCAAAATTAAGATTGCAGGAACAAGAAAATAAAATTATGATGAAGGGAAAAATCAAGAAACCTGAACAACTTCATTTGGACCTACTACACATGCAGGGAGTTGTTCTCTAGGAAGAATCTGTACATTTGTACCAGTCAATTTCCTTATCTCAGAAAGGGATCCTTCTTTTCCCTCTAAGCATCCTATATCTCTACCGGGTACAAGTAACCTTGTAGTTACAATATTATCTCTGTTAGGGAAAAGATCGACAATATGTGTCTGAATATGTAATAGCGCTTCCTGAGCTGGAAATAACTCATCATCAGGGCCCTATGAATATTCACAAATAACAGGATCGAGTCAAGACTTTCTCACACCAAGCAGAGTACCCAATCTTACATATACACAAAAAGAAATTAAAAAAAATACCATTATTTCGAAAAATGCATTTTTTTTCAGGTTTGGACAATATACTGCAGTCAGAGTTCTCCTAGTGATAAGTGACACATGATATCGATTGTACTCCTAGTGATAAGTGGCACAACAATTCTATTGGAGAAGAGGAACATGGAAGAGCAGAGTAGGTGTCAAAATCATGACAATGTAGAAGCAGTCTATGTAGAAATATCATTGGAGCTGAAACGAATAAAGATCACTTACCGACTCATTCCACTAGACAATGACAAATCTTCTTTGCTTGTTTCGATGCCGAGGCGAAGACGAAAGGCGAAGACGAGCGACGACCGAGGCGACAAGCGTGAGAACGGGCGGCGTGAGAACGAATTGAGCGACGTGAGAACGAGCGGCGCCATTCCAAATGAAAAAGACTGAATTAGGTCTGAAGAGTGAACTGTGAAGACTTAATTGAGTCTGAAGTTAAGAAGAGTGAATTAGGTCTGGTTTAAAGTGAAGAAAAACTGTTTTTGTCTGGTCTGAAGTGGTCTGGTCTGGTTTAGTATTTACTAGTATTTTAAGGTTAAAACCGATATATAAAAAGGTTCGGTTAACCAGTTTTGAACCGGTTTTCTACGCCTATTCTAAACCGCTCCAGATTAAAAAAAAAAACATTTGTTTTGTGAACCGGTTCGGCCGAACCAGTTCAGAACCGATACGGTTCAGGTACGGTACGGTTCGGCCGAACCGGTTATTTTTGCCCAGCCCTAGTTATAATTATAGTTATAGATATAGATATTACTTTAACAGTTTAACCTCATTTCAAGATACGAAAGGAGGATCCACATTTCATTTTAATTAATATTCTTATTAGATTGTCTTTTTCTTTTTAAGTGAAAAATGGTGTTTTAATATTGACGACTAGGTCTATTTCGATGTGGGTATTAAAATAATAGTATATGTCCCTTTTTTTCCACATTTAATGCATGTCCCTAAAAATCAAAATGCATTGTAAATTTAAAATGTATATTTTAACTATTTTTTTCATTGTAATGAAATGTATTCAGTATACTTTTAAACAAATATATTTGCAAGCATAGATTGACGTAAGACTCTTAACTCTCAAAACTATACGTAAACGCCTGATTTTGGCTCGGGAACAAAATATCGTATGCGAGTAATCGAGATTGGAAAAATATATATAGTATATATATATATATATAAATATATATATTTGAAAACTAAAAAAAAAAAAACATTTTTATTATAAAATAATATTAAAAATAATAAATTCAACTGTGGAAAAATTCCTACTTTTCCACCGATTTTTATTTTTTATTATTAAAAAAACGTTTTTTTTATTATTAAAAAAAGTATTTATTAAAATTAATTAAATAAGTAGTATTTTTCTTCTATAAATACAAGGTGAATGCTATGGTGATGGAGGGGGATTCAAGAGAAGGAAAGAATTGAAGAATAGAAAAGTGATTGGAGAGAAAAAAAAGTGAAAAAAAATATATCGGTAATTATCGGTCTCGGTTTCTCGGACGGTGTTTAAGTTCCGAACGATTTAGGTATATTTCTCTTGCATTTAATATTGTATTTGTATTTTCTAATATTATTATTTATGTTATAAAAAAGAGAGTTTATATACACATATATTATATATTTATGTATAATATACTTGTTAATATATATATATATATATATGTATAATATATATTTATATTATATTTATGTATTACTATATATATATCTATATGTATAATATATATTTATATTATGTTTATGTAATACTATTATATGTATATGTATAATATATATTTATATTATGTTTATGTAATATTATTATATTTATATGTATAATATATATTTATATGTATAATATATATTTATATTATGTTTATGTATTACTATATATATTTATATGTATAATATATATTTATATTATGTTTATGTATTACTATATATATCTATATGTATAATATATATTTATATTATGTTTATGTAATACTATATATATCTATATGTATAATATATATTTATATATGTCTCTGTTATCTATCTATATGTATAATATATATATATATATATATATTATGTATATTTATAATATATGTATATTATGTATATGTGAAAAAATTTCAAAAATGACTTAGGTCATTTCCAAACTTTGATGAAGGTTACAACTCGGTCCTTGGACCCTCGGGTCATTTTTGGGACTTTATCGAGTGTTATAACCAAACCGGAAAAGTTTTGGGCCATTTGTGCAATTTTTTTTCTTAATTCAGCTCATTTTTAAAAAAATTACATTTTGATTTCTAAATTTTTCTAGACATTCCGTAATTTCTCAAAATGTTACAAATAAGTCTAGAATAATTTTCGGGTTATTTTTGGAATTTTACCAAGTGTTACAAATAAATCTAGAATAGTTTAGGGTCAATTCTGTAATTTTAAAAAATATTTTTCAGTTCAGTTATAATTTTAAAAAAAAAAATACATTTTGATTTCTAAACTTTTCTAGACATTCCATGATTTCTCAAAATGTTACAAATAAGCCTAAAATAATTTTCGGGTTATTTTTGAAATTTTACCAAGTGTTACAAATAAATCTAGAATAGTTTAGGGTCAATTCTGTATTTTAAAAAAATATATTTCAGTTCAGTTATAATTTTTTCGAAAATTAAAATTTTGATTCCTAAATTTTTCTGGACATTCCATGACTTTTAAAAATGTTACAAATAAGTCTAGAATAATTTTCGGGTTATTTTAGAACTTTACCAAGTATTACAAATAAGTCTAGAATAGTTTAGGGTCATTTCTGCAATTTTCGAAATATTTGTCTAATTCAGCTCAAATTTTAATAAAATTGCATTTTGGTCACTAGATATTTATTTTTTGGACATCCTATAACTTCTCAAAATGGGACAAATTAGTCCAAAGAGCTTAACACCTTTAAAAATCATTCGTGCATGTTTTGACAAGTTTAAAATGACTAAAGAGTTAAACCATCTTTTTTCGAGCACGATTAACTTTAGTTCTCTCTTGTTTATTTAAAATTAAAAAAGAAAAAATTTGTTTGTACATGGTTTGTTTAATTTAAAGAAAAATGCATATAGTCTTTTTGGGCCAAGCATGATCAAAACGGGCAATTCAGGCAAATTGAAAAAAATTTCAAAAGCAAACTAAAGTACCGAAAGGGCGGATTATGAGCTTGCGAGCTTTTAAGACGTAATAAAAACCCCGAACTCGATTCTCTGGACGTAGACCTTTCTAAGCCCTAGGATGTTAATTCCATGTACCCTAGGCAATTTTAGGATTCCGATTAGCCTTTAATCAATCAGTGGCGACTCTTTCATTTTTCCGGTCTGGTTGATGATCCCGCTCGACCGGACCCGTCGCTCGCCAAGACCCTACATTTTCAAAATGAAATTTAAAAATATTTTCCAAAATGGGTTGGGAAAGTTGGATCCGACGTCCGACAATATGGTGACTCTGCTGAGGATTTTTTTAGAGGGTTTAGGCTTTGTCATGTTTGCTTTGCCATGTTATATTTTTATCTAGGGTTAATAGTTCCAATAGTACCATAAGTTTGAGCCATGTGATCGGATGGTACCATATGTTTTTTGATGTGGTTAAATGGTCTGTTATGTTTGGAGCATGTTGTCTTATGGTACTCTATTAGTCAACCGTTAGGGAAATTTAAAAGAATAGGGAAAAAATATGAAAAAAATCGGAAAAATTATAAAAAATATTTTAAAACTTTATATATTAATAAAATGTATTTTTTATAAATTTTTTTTAAAAACAAATCGAGAATTGAAAAAAAAAAAACTAGGTTGGACCCTTGGGGTCCAATTGACCCAGCCAAGGGTCGAACCCTGGGCTGGGTTGGACCCCCACCAGGTCGCCTGACCTGGGCGACCAGGTCTGGGTCTGACCCAGCCCTGGGTTCGACCCTGGCTGGGTCAATTGGACCCCAAGGGTCGAACTAACTTGGGGTCCAATTGACCCAGCCAGGGTCGAACCCAGGTCTGGGTCAGACCCAGACCTGGTCGCCCAGGTCAGGCGACCTGGTTGGGGTCTGACCCAGCCATGGGTTCGACCCTGGCTGGGTCAATTGGACCCCAAGGGTCCAACCTAGTTTTTTTTTTTTTTTCAATTTTCGATTTTTTAAAAAAAAAATACATTTATAAAAAATACATTTTATTAATATATAAAGTTTAAAATATTTTTTGATTTTTTTTATAATTTTTCCGATTTATTTTCATATGTTTTCATATTCTTTTTCAATTTTCGATTTTTTGAAAAACAATTTATAAAAAAATACATTTTATTAATATATAAAGTTTTAAAATATTTTTATAATTTATTTTCAATTTTTTCCGATTTTTCCCAATTTTTTCCGATTTTTCCCTATATTTTTATTATATTTCCTATTTATTGGTATTTTCCAATTGCCACATCAGTGCCACGTCAACGCCACGTCAGTGCCATGTCAGCATTCCGTTAGTTAACCTTGACGGCAACAGTAATTTAGACCAAATAACAACATTGCCCAAACATATGGTACTATAAAACAACATAGGGGTACCATCCGATCACATGACCCAAACTTATGGTACCATTGGACCTATTAACCCTTTTATCTATCTGTTTTGACCGTTTGCTCATGCTTGCAGTTTTAAATTTTTGTCTGAAAAGCAATGTAAATGTAATAATTCAAAATGATGTAAATCCTCGTTCTGCACACACCACGCTGGTTACCATTACCTGCTCGGACCTGGAGCACATTAAGAGCTTAGGAAGTTTAGTAGCGGAATGCGCCCGGAGCGGTTTGGACCGCCGGCACGCACCTAAAAAACTCAACTCGATGATCGGAATGGGTCTATGATCCTCTACAGGAGGTGAGGTTCCGCCGGTTCAGAGGACCTAGAAATTTCATCCCGTTAGAACAAAAGCTCCACACCGCGCTTAACCTTCTACCCGTTTCGTGTTTGTTCCTTTTCTCGTGTTTTGTTTTGGCCATAGATTATGACATGTATAGGATTGAGCCTTTTGTATTCCATAAACCTCTGTAAATGTAATAACTTAGTAGTGACATTTACTTTCTCGCACTTGCATTGCATTTTTCAAAAAAAAGAAATGTAAGTTCCGTTCATTTTGTCTTGTATCCTTAGGACGTTTCACATATCATATTTGGTAAGGATGATGCAGACAAACCACTGTCCTCGCACCAAGGCCATTCAGCCCCCTACGGTCGAAATTGCCCAAATATGGAAAGCCATGACAAAAGAGGATCAGAACATTGGCGAGGTTCATGAACTCGCAAACTACAAAGTCAACTGGACTCTTCTTGATGCTTTGTCTGATTTTTGGGATGTAAAAAATGTCGTCTTCATGTTAAACAACAATGAACTCACACCTACGCTCGAAGAATACCGTCAACTCATTCAAGGGGTAGATTGGGATCGTGGAATTGTCAACCCAACCTCCAACAAAGAGGCGAATATAGTACCTTGGCCAAACTGCTCAAAGTCACAACAAACAAAATGTCCACCGAGCTCAGGTTGAATGGGGGTCATGGCTTATCTATTGAACTTTTAGTATATTGGATAGAGCACCGAATTGCCGATAAAAAAAACGCCCTGGGGAGATGCCATGCTTTATTTTACTTGTTTTGGGAACGGTCGTAGTCCCCTTTTTTAATGGTCTCATCGACTCAGCTATGGCTAAAGTCGTTACCCAAGTAATAGAAGGCAAGGGTTTCGTGACAGCATTGATCGCCAAAACCATTGCATCTCTAAAAATTTTAATATCCAAAAGAAAATGAGAACTAAAAGCAAGTCCGGCCTTACTTCAGATTTGGTTCTTAAGCCATATATAAGAATTTGGCATGAATTTTCCCCGGGCAAACTTTTTAGGTGACAAAAGGGTTATCTCGAGAATGTTAGGTCGATCATTGTTCGAAGCTGAGAAATGGAAAGCCCTCGATAGGAAAATCTATATTTCAAAATTAACGCATAAAGACATTTTATGGACGGCTAGATGGTTACCCATCCACCATTGTACGATCCTTAGATGCAAAACTTTCGAGGGAGTTCCGCTTCTCAGTCATCGAGGATCCATGACCACCTACCCTTCCTGAGTTATTCGACAATTCGGTGGTTTCCAAGATATTCTGGTGCACGTTCATGGACCCCAAGAGCATACAAGTGGCACAGCCGAGCAGATATTGCAAACTCACTACGAGACTCAGTTCGACAAGTGAATGATGATTGGGGAAACTGAGTCCCACTATTCATAAATCTGATGGAAGGCTCCACGACAAAGGAAATCAAATACCATGCGACAACTGAGTACATTTATAAGTTCTACTCAGCACCCGCAAGTCCGCCTTTTGACCCGAAGAAGATAATCAGGGATAGGCTGAATACCATAGTGTGGAAATTCAAAGTGTTGCTTGGGCTGATGAACACTCTAGATCCAAGAAAGAGATCCAACGCCTCCGCAATGAGTTATGGTGTGTGCGAAATGAAGTAAGAAGTCGGGGTCGCGCCTTGGAGAAATGTGAGGGCAAAATAGTTGAGTTGAATGGCACCCTTGAACAGTCCAGACGAAGGGCGAGACAACTTAAAAGATTTTTGAAATGCAAGTCCCCGACCTTCCTTCGAACCAAGGAGAAAGCGACAAATGCACTCAACGAGCTGCGTCGTCATGTGAAACGTCTTAAGAATTAAACTTTGATTGACCGACTCCTTTTAGAGTATTGTTTGAAAAAAACTTTTGTCGTATATGTCATCAAAGCCTATGAATGGAATGAACGGAACATGCATATTTAAAAAAAAAAACATGCATGATCAATTGTGTATTTATCATTCTTACTATGATATTTGAATGATTTAGGCACATCTGGCAAGAACAAGCCCGATACGCACTCACGGCTTCGTTCAACGGGAACGAATGGAGCAACCAAATCAAAGTCCTCCACCAGGTTTTCCGGAACCCATGCGACAGTTGACAAATCCGGCACCTCAATAATATGAAGAGAGGATCATCCATCTCGAACAGACTATACACACCATGAATGCTGGCATGGATGGCATGACATCCCGGTTCGAGCAAATGTTGGTTTTTCTAAACGCCTAGGTAGCCACCTCGTCTTCTCAAGCAACACCTCCGCCCGTAGTACCTCATCAATCCATGCCAAGTACTTTGGTCTTACCCGATCAAGCTCCACCCACCACATATGGTCACCCCGAGCAAGCTCCACCTCCCACATATGGTCACCCCGAGCAAGCTCCACCTCCCACATATGGTCACCCCGAGCAAGCTCCACCTCCCACATATGGTCATCCTGACCAAGCTCCACCTCCCACATATGGCCATCCCAACCAAGTTCCACCTCCTACATACGACTGTCCTAATCAAGTTCCACTACCCGTACATGACCCTCATGAGCAAGCGTTTCCTCTTCAACATGATCGGGTTGCACCTCTTGTACGTGTATACCCCAACCAGGTCACACAACCCGCGTTTGGCCTCCCCAATTACTCGGTCACAGTCGTCCCGGTCGAGACCGAACAAGACAAGCGGTTGAAGCAGATTGAAGAAAAGATGAGGTCTATTCAAGGAGTAGATCAATTGGGAGACTTGAATTTCTCTGATATGGCTCTATTTAAGGAAATCCCAATGCCCGATAAATTTAAGGTGCCAGAATTTGAAAGGTTCGATGGAACAGGACATCCGATTGTTCACCTCAAGATCTACATGGCGAAAATGACTCCATATCAGCAGTATACCAAGTTGATGGTCCAGACTTTCCAGGAAAGTTTGAAAGGGGAGGCGCTGGTCTGGTTCGCAGGATTAAGAACAGAGCAAGTGCCAAATATGGAGGAGTTGGCCAAGCTTTTCCACCGCCGATATAAGCACAGTCTGGATAACGCTCCTACTCGCCTTGATCTTCAGGCTATGGAGATGAAAGAGGGACAATATTTCAAAGATTATGTGTCTGAGTGGAAAGGAAAGGCCAACTGCATGAACCCGCCTCTCGGGCAGAACGAGGCGGTCCCGATTTTTATCAGCACTTTTAAGGGTATATATTATACCCAAATTATGAGTCAATCCACAATGGAATTTTTAAATCTCATCATGACGGGCGAATTGATTGAGCGAGGGTTTCGGTCCGGAAAGATTGAAGACCCATACAAAAGTGCAGCGGGTCCTAAGAAAACTGGAACAAAGACGCCTACCCAGACCATAGGCGCGGTCTATCCAAACCCTTACCAGGCTCCTTACTCGGCTCCGTATCAACAATACCAACCATCACCGGTGGTCCCGATGCCTCAAGCTCCTCGAGCCTCATAAGGATCAACCTCTCTGCCTAACCCACAAGATTCTGTCAACCGAGGTGGGAACAAAAGGAGATTTCGAGTGCCCCGACAATTTACCCCACTTCCAATACCGTTGGTTGAATTGTACAAGAAGACTTTGGCTCAAGGGCTTATAGGTCCTGAGGTTCTGAGTCCCGAAACGTGTATTCTGGCTAATGAAGCAAATTCAAAATGTGAGTTCCAAATGGGAGCACCTGGGCACACCACTAACAATTGCCCTCGCCTGAAGCACCGAATACAAGACCTTATCGATCATAAGTACCTGGTCTTAAATACCATTTCGCCACCGAACGTCAATACCAATCCGCTACCCAATCACGCTTCAGGCTCAGTCAACATGATCTTCTTAGAAGAAGGACCAACCCCTTTGGTCAGCCCCATGGGTCGGGATATGATAAAAAATTATGTGTCGATGATCACCCCACTAATCATTTACTATATACCGCAAGGACCAGCACCATTCAAGTACGAGAGCAACAAAAGGGTACTGTAGAATTATGGGGGGCATGCGGAAGGATCGACGAAAAATGAAGACATTTTCAGTATGACTCGATCTGGACGTTGCTATATCCAGCCAGAAAACCCGCCCAAGGAGAAGTAGGTGGAGGGAGCCCAAAAGAAGAAGGTAACTGAAGAAGAAGCGAGCAATTTGATGAAGATTGTAAAGGATGCTGAGTACAAGGTCGTGGACCAGTTGCGCAGAACCCCAGCGCAAATATCTTTGTTGGCTCTGTTGTTGAGTTCTGAACCACACCGAGATGCATTAATGAATGTTTTGAAGGAAGCCCTGGTACCAAAGGAAATTTCAATCCGCCAAGTGGAAAATCTCATCGGTTCGGTTTTTGCTAGCCAAACCGCCTTCGGGGATGAAGAGTTGGGTTCTGAGGGACAACAACATGTCAATGCCCTCCACATCGTGTGCAAGAGCAAGGGATACGTACTCTTAATAGTAATGATTGATAACAACTCAGCTTTAAATGTATGCCCGATGTCTACCCTCCAACATATGAATATAGATCCGCCACTCATCCGTCCAACCAAGAGTGTTGTTCGAGCTTTTGATGGCAATATAAGGGAGGTAGAAGGAGAAATTGAATTACCATTGGAGATTGGTCCATGCGTGTTTATCGTAACTTTCAAAGTCTTGGACATTCCAGGGGTCTATAGTCTACTTTTGGGAAGACCTTGGATACACGCCGCTGGTGCAGTGTCTTCTACCCTGCATCAGAAAGTAAAATTTATATCTGAGGATCGCCTGGTTGTGATCGATGGGGAGGAAGATTAAAACATATATAAGGATACTTTCGTACCTTTCATCGGAATCGAGACCGAAGATGCAATGTCTTTCCATGCCTTCGATCTCATTTTTGTGATTAGGGATTGGGGAGAGCCAGCACCAGACAGAGCTGAGCTCTTGGTGGGGAAGATCATGTTAGGCAACAACTTCATCTTAGGACGCGGACTGGGAATCCATGGTCAGAGCATCATACACTCAATAGCTCCAAGGAAGAACAAAGGCACTTTTGGAATGGGTTTCTATCCTAATTTCAAAGATTACGAAGTCGCCCGAAGGAAACGTTTAACCGGAAAATCACGGGCATTGCTATTTCCTCCCCTCGCTGCTTCATTTCCTGGCCCACCACAAATGATTCAACCCGACGACGTTGCTTCTCACGAAGGCTTATCAGGCTTGTTTTCGATCGGTGTCACCATTGGAGCCCTGCTTGATGAAGCTCCCTCAGGACTTTTCGTCTGTCCACTTGCTAGTGGGGAGAATATCACAAACTGGATGACATTACCTGCTTATGCGTTTTCTCTTAGTAATAATGAGTAAGACCTTTTAAAAAGGGATGTATTCCGCGTAGGACATATGTATGAGCCTCACATTTTGGAATATGGGAAATTTGTCATGACTACATCAAATGAATCTCTTCTTTTGTTAATTCATCAATATTATATCTCCTTCTACCTACTTATGACATTAATATCCCTTCTCTTATGCTTCCTTATTTAGGAACAATACCTCTAGAGACCACAAGGGGAACCATCATTTAATATCGTACAAGGACACCCTCGCCGAATCTGACTCTATACATTACGGAGAAGGATCCGGTGAGGAGGATGTCACGAAAGAAATTGAAGAAAGTTGGGACAAGTATGAGAGAGACAAACTCCTAACAACAAAAGTCACTGAGGTCATAAACATCGACACTCCCGAGGAACCACGCGAATTGAAGATTGGGACAAGTCTGAGTCCTAACCAAAGAACTCAGATGATGGATTTGCTAAAAGAGTACCAGGAGATTTTCGCCTGGTCATATGCTGACATGCCATACCTTGATTCGTCAATCGTGGAGCACGTTCTGCCATTAGACACTGAGAATTTTCGACCCAAGAGACAACACCTGAGGAGACAAAGTCCCGACCTAATCCTTAAAATTAAGGAAGAGATCATCAAGCAAATCGATGCTGGATTCTTAGAAGTTTGCAACTATTCTGAATGGGTAGCAAATATTGTTCCAGTACCCAAGAAGGACAGTCGCGTCCGCGTCGGCTATCGAGATATTAACAAAGCCAGTCTGAAGGATAATTTCCCTCTGCCTCATATCGATATGTTGGTCGACAACACGGCACGTCATACGATGTTCTCATTCATGGACGGGTTCTCAGGATACAACCAGATCAAGATGTCTGAGGCAGATAAGTTAAAAACTGCATTTGTCACAATGTGGGGAACATTTTGTTACATAGTTACGCATTTCGGTTAAAAAAATGCAGGGGCAACCTACCAAAGGGCAATGGTGACACTGTTCCACGACCTGACGCACAAACAGATCGAGGTGTACGTAGATGATATGATTGCAAAGTCTCAAGAAGGTGAAGATCACTTGATCAATTTACGCATGCTATTTGAAATGCTCAAGAAGTACAAGCTGCGTTTAAACCCGACTAAATGCACTTTTGGAGCCACATCAGGCAAGTTATTGGGCTTCATAGTCAGTGAGAATGGAATTGAAGTAGACCCTGACAAAGTCAAGGCGATACAAGAGTTACCCCCACCATCGACCGTCAAGCAAGTCCGAAGTCTTTTAGGACGTTTGAATTACATTGCGCGTTTCATCGCAATTATGACAACCAAGTGTCAACCTTTATTTCGTCTTTTACGTAAGAACGCTCGGATAATCTAGGATGAAGAATGCCAGAACGCCTTAGATTCCATAAAAAAATACCTAATGAGCCCACCAGTCCTGGTGCCGCCAACTCTAGGACGACCACTCATTATGTATTTAACAGTGCGCCAAGACTCGTTGGGGTGCATGTTAGGACAACTTGATGTGACTAGAAAGAATGAGCATGCCATATACTACGTGAGTAAGAAGTTCACGGAGAGGGAAACAAAGTATCAAGAGGTAGAAAGGATATGTTGCGCACTCGTGTGGGTAATGCAGCGACGTCGCCAGTATACATTGTACTACACCATACGTCTGTATTCGAAGATGGATCCTGTGAGATACCTCTTAGATAAACCAGCATGGAAAAAAATATCGCCAAGTGGCAAGTTCAATTATCTGAGTATGACATAGAATTTATGCCTCGAATTTCTGTGAAGGGGCAAGCAATCGCCGATCATTTAGCGGAGTTTCCCATAGACGACGATCACTTGATCAACTCAGAATTCCCAGATGGGGAGATTATGCAAGTAGAAGAAGAAGGGATGTCGAAGGGAAATTGGAGGATGTACTTCGACGGTGTTGTGAATTCAGTCGGAGGGGGTATCAGGGCAGTGCTCATCTCACCAAAGGGGTAACACTTTCCAGTGGCAGACAAGGTCATCTTCCACTACACCAACAATATCGCAGAATACGAGGCATGTGTTCTCGGCATGCGCGCTGCACTAGACCTCGAAGTGAAGAAACTAGAAGTGTTCGGAGATTCAATGTTAATCATCCTCCCAACGACAGGGGAATGGAAAACGAGGGATGCCAAACTCCAGCCATACCACGAGCACCTTGAGGATTTAGCTGCATGATTTGAAGACATCACTTTCACTCATATGCAGAGAAATAAAAACCAATTTGCAGACGCATTGGCAACGCTCGCATCAATGAGTAAAATTTCACCGGGAAATCAGGTACTACCAGTGGAGATCAAGATCAAGGAGGTTCCAGCCTATTGTTATGCAGTTGAAGAGTCAGACGGTCAGCCGTAGTTCACTGACATAAAAAAATACCTAGAGTCCGGAGAGTTCCCAGAAGGTGCCACAAGAAATGACCGGAAGGTCGTACGAAGGATGGCTTGCAATTATTTTCTCAGTGGCCCGACCTTATACAAAAGATCATTTGATGATACCCTTTAGAGATGCGTGAATGCCAAAGAAGCTGAGCGCTTAATGGAATAAATTCACGAAGGTTGTTGTGGCCCACACATAGGCAGGCGAATACTATCAAAAAAGATAATGAGACTTGGATACTTTTGGTCCACCATGAGGTATGATTGTATTAGACATGTCCAACATTGTCACATCTGTTAAGTGTACGCAGATCAAATCCACGCGCCACCACACGAGCTCTATCCCATGACTTCCCCGTGGCTTTTCTCAATGTGGGGTATCGATGTAATCGGTATGATCTCTTCAAAGGCGTCCAATGGTCATCAATTCATATTGGTGGTGATCGATTATTTCACCAAGTGGATAGAGGCTATCAGCCTAGCGTCAGTAACTCTCGGAGCAAGTTCGTGCCTAAATATTAAGGGTCTTATGTCGTCAAAGAGGTTTTCAATGGAGGAGCCATGATCATCACCGATATGGACGACCAAGAACTCCCCAGTCCAATCAATATGAACGCAGTCAAAAAATACTATCCTTAAGGACTTCGTAACCAGAATACGAACCTCCAAAAGTGAGAAAATTCCCGCTAAATCGAAAACCCGAAAGGGCAGTTTAGGCAAAAGTAAAGGAAGAGGGGCATGATTGAAAATCCCCCAAAGGACAATCATGGCAAAAGGAGAGGAATCAAATCCCTGCTAGGTTGAAAACCCGAAAGGGCGACCTAGGCAAAAATTAAGGGAACCGATAGGTGCGGTAAAAAAAAATCGTAGCAAAAGGAAAGAAAATTGAGAGAAAAAAGAATAAAAAATCATCGGTGACCAAGACTTGTAGTTATTCAGCTTCTTGGAGTAAAAAAAAACAGCAGAGCCTTTAGGTGTTCAACTTTCGCAAGTCATCATCGACGACCAGGACCTGTAGTTATCCAGCTTCTGGGAAAAGGAAGAAAAAAAATGAGTGGAGCCTTTAGGTGTTCAAATTTCGCAAGTCATCATCGACGACCAGGACCTGTAGTTATCCAGCTTCTGGAAAGAAAAAAAAGCGAAGCCTTTAGGTGTTCAGCCTTCGCAAGTCATCATCGACGACCAGGACCTGTAGTTATTCAGCTTCTGGGGAAAAAACCCAACGAGCGGAGCCTTTAGGTGTTCAGCCTTCGCAAGTCATCCTCGACGACCAGGACCTGTAGTTATCCAGCTTCTGGGAATCACAAAGCGTCAGAGCAGAGCCTTTAGGTGTTCAGCATCCACAAGTCATCCTCGACGACCATAACCTGTAGTTATCCAGCTTCTGGGAGTCACAAGCCGATAAACGGAGTCTTTAGGTGTTCAGCCTCCGCAAGTCATCCCCAACGAGTCACAAGTCGACCGACGAGTGGAGCCTTGAGGTGTTCAGCATCCACAAGTCATCCTCAACGACCAGGACCTTTAGGTGTCTAGCTTCTGGGAGTCACAAGCTAATGAACATTTAATCGCTCAGTGTCCGCAAATCATCATCAACAATCGGGACTTGCAGATGTCTAATTTTTGAAAGTTGCGCAATAATGTTTGTTTACTATGAAGCAAGAGAAGCCAAAATCACTTGTTTGTCTTTGAACACACACTCATGAGATCACTTCCATGAGCGCGTGTTCAAAGAGGGGCAACTGTAAACACCTGATTTTGGCTCGGGAAGAAAATACCGTATGCGAGTAATCGAGATTGGAAAAATATATATAGTATATAGGGTTAATAGGTCCAATAGTACCATAAGTTTGGGTCATGTGATCGGATGGTACCGTATGTTTTTTGATGTGGTCAAATGGTCCGTTATGTTTGGAGCATGTTGTCCTATGGTACTCTGTTAGTCAACCGTTAGTTTTTTCTGTTAAATGGTCCATGTCAGCACCACGTCAGCGCCACATTAGCGCCACGTAGATATATAATGTAATATTTAATTTTAAAAATAAAAATAAATAGAACTTTTCAAAACATAGGGAAAAAATATGAAAATAATCGGAAAAATATAAAAATGTTTAAAACTTTATCTATTAATAAAAACAAAATTATATATATATTTTTAAAAAAAGTCGAAAATTGAAAAATAAATAAATAAAACAAGAGTTGGACCATTGGGTCCAATTGACCCAGCCAAGGGTCGAACCCTGAGCTGGGTTGGACCCCCACCAGGTCGCCTGACTTGGGCGACCAGGTCTGGGTCTGACCCAGCCCTGGGTTCGACCTTGGCTGGGTCAATTGGACCCCAAGAGTAACCCTTATTTTTATTTTTCAATTTTTGACTTTTTTTAAAAAATAAATTTTATTAATAGATAAAGTTGTAAATTTTTTTATAATTTTTTCCCTATTTTTTCTATTTTTATTAACTTTTATTTTTATTTTCCATCTGCCACATCAGCGCCACGTCAGTGCCACGCCAGCATTCCGTTAGTTAACCTTGACGGCAACAGTAATTTGGACCAAATAACAACATTGCGAAACATATGGTACCATAAAACAACATAGGGGTACCATCCGATCACATTGCCCAAACTTATGGTATCATTGGACCTATTAACCCTAGTATATATATATATATACATATATATATTTGAAAACTAAAAATAAATAAAAAAATTACATAATAATATTAAAAAAAATCAACGGTGGAAAAATTCCTACTTTTCCACCGATTTTTATTTTTTATTAAAATTAATTAAATAAGTAGTATTTTTCTTCTATAAATACAAGGTGAATGCTATGGTGATGGAGGGGGATTCAAGAGAAGGAAAGAATTGAAGAAGAGAAGAGTGATTGGAGATAAAAAAAAAAAGAGTGAAAAAAAATATATCGGTAATTATCGATCTCGGTTTCTCGGACGGTGTTTAAGTTCCGAACGATTTAGGTATATTTCTCTTGCATTTAATATTGTATTTGTATTTTCTAATGTTATTATTTATGTTATAAAAAAAGAGTTTATATACATATATTATATATTTATTTATAATATACTTGTTAATATATATATATTTATGTGTGTATGTATAATATATATTTATATAATGTTTATGTATTACTGTATATATTTATATGTATAATATATATTTATATTATGTTTATACTATTATATATATATGTATAATATATATTTATATTATGTATATGTTATCTATCTATCTATATGTATAATATATATATATATATATATATTATGTATATGTGAAAAAAATTCAAAAATGACTTAGGTCATTCCCAAACTTTGATGAAGGTTACAACTCGGTCCTTGGACCCTCGGGTCATTTCTGGGACGTTATCGAGTGACAAGTGTTATAAACCAAACCGGAAAAGTTTTGGGCCATTTGTGCAAATTATTTTTCTTAATTCAGCTCATTTTTAAAAAAATTTACATTTTGATTTCTAAACTTTTCTAGACATTCCATGATTTCTCAAAATGTTACAAATAAGTCTAGAATAATTTTCGGGTTATTTTTGGAATTTTACCAAGTGTTACAAATAAATTTAGAATAGTTTAGGATCAATTCTGTAATTTTAAAAAATATTTTTCAGTTCAGTTATAATTTTAAAAAAAAATTACATTTTGATTTCTAAACTTTTCTAGACATTCCATGATTTCTCAAAATGTTACAAATAAGTCTAGAATAATTTTCGGGTTATTTTTGGAATTTTACCAAGTGTTACAAATAAATCTAGAATAGTTTAGGGTCAATTCTATAATTAAAAAAAAAAATCAGTTCAGTTATAATTTTTTTGAAAATTACAATTTTGATTCCTAAATTTTTCTGGACATTCCATGACTTTTAAAAATGTTACAAATAAGTATAGAATAATTTTCGGGTTATTTTAGAACTTTACCAACTATTACAAATAAGTTCAGAATAGTTTAGGGTCATTTCTGCAATTTTCGAAATATTTGTCTAACTCAGCTCAAATTTTAATAAAATTGCATTTTGGTCCCTATATTTATTTTTGGACATCCTATAACTTCTCAAAATGGGACAAATTAGTCTAAAGAGCTTAATACCTTAAAAAATCATTCGTGCATGTTTTGACAAGTTTAAAATGACTAAAGAGTTAAACCATCTTTTTTCGAGCACGATTAACTTTAGTTCTCTCTGGTTTATTTGAAATTAAAAAAAAAATGTTTGTACATGGTTTGTTTAATTTAAAGAAAAATGCATATAGTCTTTTTGGGTCAAGCATGATCAAAACGGGCAATTCAGGCAAATTGAAAAAAAATTCAAAAGCAAACTAAAGTACCGAAATGACGGATTATGAGCTTGCGAGCTTTTAAGACGTAATAAAAACCCCGAACTCAATTCTCTG
Source organism: Chamaenerion angustifolium (assembly GCA_946814005.1). Taxonomy (NCBI): domain Eukaryota; kingdom Viridiplantae; phylum Streptophyta; class Magnoliopsida; order Myrtales; family Onagraceae; genus Chamaenerion; species Chamaenerion angustifolium. The sequence continues at coordinate 23,971,817 of OX328270.1, read as the reverse complement.
GACGTAGACCTTTCTAATCCCTAGGATGTTAATTTCATGTACCCTAGGCAATTTTAGGATTCCGATTAGCCTTTAATTAATCGGTGGCAACTCTTTCATTTTTCCGGTCCAGTTGATGACTCCGCTCGATCGGACCCGTCGCTCGCCAAAACCCAACATTTTCAAAAAGAAATTTAAAAATATTTTTCAAAACGGGTCGGGAAAGTCGGATCCGACGTCCGACACTATACATTATGATATTTATTGAAATCCTTATAACATTAATTTTAGGAAATAAAATCTGTAAATCTTTATGAGATTGGCATGCAGAGTCCAACTTTTCGGATCCAACCTCAATATTTATTTATAAATGGGATTAGGTTTCCCCGTTATAAATATTAAATAAGCAACACTGTTTTATTACAAAATTAGTATATACGTAATATATTTCGTTTGGTCATTTATTTGATTATATATATATATATATATATGGATGCCGAGTCCTTTTCCTGTGAGGAAAATTGAGGGACGTGGCAGATGGAGTTGCAGCTGCAGTCCGAACCCCTCAACTCGGTGGGTGATCCTACTGTCATGGGAAGGGTGTGGAAGGAACTATGGGCCAGAGACACTCTCCCAAAGGTAAAACACTTCTTTTGGAAAGCCTTAAATAATGTGTTGCCGGTTTAAACTGAATTGGTTAGGCGCGGGATTCAACTGAATCCGACGTGTAACTTTTGTGATAAACCGGAGTCCATGTACCATGTGATCTTTGAGTGCACTTGGACTAGGCGTGTATGGTTCGGTGCAATGGGTGTTCGAATGAACACGGATGGGAACCAAGAATGGCCCAGTTGGCTTCATTTTATGCAGGAATTGAACCAGCTGGAAGGTGACACGGGGCGGAGAACCAGAATCCTTGGGCAAACTATTGTTTGGGAGGTCTGGAAAGAGAGGTGTCGGGTTGTGTACGCTGATGATCAACCTCGACCAGACCCAACTATCCAGGCCGCAACATCAATAGCGGATCAAATCTGGAGATTGGCGACTCAGTCGGGGGCGAGAGCAGCGCGGGCACAGGGGCCGAAGGATCCAGTATGGGCGAGACCGAACCAAGGCGTCATCAAGGTCAATTGTGACGCGGCTTGGGACCAACCTTCGTTCAAAGGAGGCACCGGTGTCGTGGCGAGAGACTGGTCGGGAAAGATCGTGGCGGGGCACCACTCGACGTGCGTAGGTACGAGTGTCAAATCCCTCGAGGCAAAGGCAATTCTAAATGCGGTTGAATTGGCAATTGATCAAGCTTGGCCCGATGTCATCATAGAGTCGGACGCACAACATGTTATCAACCTTCTTCATGGAGGCCACACGGGGAATGATTGGGAACTCCGGGACGTACTATCGGAAATCCTTGAGTTGTCCATGCTCATTACCCAAGTCCATTGGCGGTTCGTGCGACGGTCAGCGAACAAGTGCGCTAATTGGGTAGCTTTGGAGGCGAAACGGGGGACATGTCCTCTTGATTAGATTTTATGTAACCCGAGACCTTTGTTTGCTTTGTTTGTTTCGGATTTGGAGAATTCTTATTATGATTAATAGAAGTAAATTTTTGGCCAAAAAAATAATAATAGATTGATTACTTGCACTTTACGAATCTATATTTATTTTGTGTAAATCGAATCCATTTTAAATCTTAGAAGTTATAAAGCATGGCAACAGACGTAATGTTTGTAATTTGTATCCAGTGTTAAAAGGACATATATACTATATAGTATATATACTTCATTACAAGCAATCACCGTTTTCAAGTTATTGGAGAAGACTACAAAATTGGCACGTTTTCTTTGGGATAAATGCACACATATATATATATATATATATGTATCATAAAATACAACTTTATAAAAAAAAAAAAATATTTATTTTTAAAAAATTCATTAGTTTATATTTGATCGAATTTTAATCTCTCTTTAGCCCTCAACGAAAACATAATGCGGTCCCACTTGAGGGAGATATGACTTAATTCTTTTCCCAAACTAACCTCACTTATGAGTAGGAGTGACAATTTCTGACACGACACGATATGCTTTAAACCGTATATGAGTTTGACGTTAACGGATTTCGTTTCTAAACAACTCTTATACGTTTAGAAACGATTAATAATTGTGTTTCAATAACTCAGATCTGCGGATATTTGTATAAACACGATAAAACACGATTAACTAATCGTGTCGTGTATACATGTGACACGAATAAAGACACGGTTAACTAATCGTGTCGTTTCTAATCGTGACACGTTCAGAAAAATATATAAAATTAATGTTTTTCGTGTTAATCGTGTCGTGTAACGTGTCGTTTCTTGTTTAATCGTGTAAATTCGTATCAATCAGGTCATTCTTAATCGTGTCGTATCGTGTTAATCGTATCGTGTTTAATTGATTCCTGTTGGTTCGTATCGTGTCGTGTCGTGTTTATTCGTTATGATTTTCGATTTTTAATTTCCAAGAAAGTTAATTGTGTCACGTGTCGTATTACGTGTGATCTGTTATTTAATCGTGTCGTGTTCGTGGCTGATGTTTTGAGACATGTTTAGAAATTATCCATTTAGACATGAAACATGTTAAGACACGACACGATTAATAACACGATATGATCAGACACGACACGACACGATTGACACCCATACTTATGAGCGAATTGACCTTAATTACTTTAATTGAATCTCGATAGACATCCTATTGATTCGAAACTCGATTGTAACATATAAAAAAGACTTGAATATTTATTTGTGATGGTCCAACATGTTTGCACAAAATGATTTTTCATCCAATACTTTTTTTATGATGGTTAATGGTGTTTGAAAATAATAGTAATTGACACATCCGTTATTTTTCGTTAAAAAATCCAGTTAAATATTTTTCATATTTGCAAAATTAACCAAATATTTTTCTAAATGTTACAATTAAACCCTACAAACTTACACTAATGTTACAAACAAGTCCCGACTCAATTCGAGTCACACCGAAGATCCCCCAGTCAGGGTCCGAACCCATACCAGGTCACTCAACCTTGGAACCTGGTTTGGGTTCGGACTCATACCATAGGACCCTCGATTAGGGCTCAATTGGAGCCTCAATCAGTTTGGACCCAACTTGGCTGGGTTTAGTTCAAATTATTGATGCTCCAATTGAGCCTCAATCACGAGTCCTATGGTCTAGGTCTAAGGTCAAACTAGGTCCTCAGGGTTAGGTGACCTGGTCTGGGTTACCTTGACTAGGGGACACTTTGTGTGTCTTGAATCGAGTCAGGACTTATTTGTACCATTAGTATAAGTTTGTATGATTTAGTTATAACTTTTAAAAAAATATATTTGGTTAATTTTGCAAATATAAAATTTATTTAATGGACGTCAAACATCTTGCACCATTTTGACTTTTTCCTTTCTAAAAATATTATGTTATTTTTATAATTTGTAAAACATATTTTATTATATTTGAATGAATAATTTGACGCAAGACATAATTCTAAACCTCTCACAACATTTGTTTCTAAAAACAATATTAAAGAGATTTTTGAGATGTGTCCAAATGTGAAGGGACAAATACATTTTACCTTATGTATTTATACATTTATCTAGATTTGTTTTTTGGTAAAGTAAGTATATATAAAGTTATACTTAGGAAAGTAAGTATAAATTTTTTTTTAATAAAATAGGTATAGTCGCACATGTGCCAAAAATGGGACAACACACACTTTTGAGTAACGAATTTTGCCTAAAATGACACAACTTGCTACCTTTGGTGGCATGTTAGCTTATGTTTTGTTTTTCAACGACACGATATTTAATTAAAAAATAATTTATGTATCTAATAAAAAAAATAAAAAAGTTAGAGTGAGTACAAATTTTAATAGTTTTTTAAAATTTTCAAATGAGAACTATTTGCAAAAAAATACAATTTTACAAACTTTCTTTTTATATAATTGCTTATTTTGGAAAAAAAAAAACTTATTAGGATTTAACTCGCATAAGTATTTAAATTTGGTTTATTTAATAATAATTCTACTTTATTAATTTATTTATCAACATGTGTGTGGCAAACCCTAACAGCGCCAACACAATATAATCATATAATTGATGAAATTGCTAAACATGAACAAAAAAAATACTTAGCACCATTTTGGAAATTACAAAATCAATGCAAAAAAAAAAAATCATCGTTAACATAAAACAATAGATTAGATTTAAAAAAAGGTCAATTTTCTTTTGAACTCATCAGAATGATAATTCCGACCAAAACAAATCAGAATGATAAAAATGTTGACGTAAACAATATCCTGTTCGTTCAATACAAGGCTATAACGCCCAGATAACATTTTGGGCCTAGTTAGTGTCGGGCTTTGATTCACTTTTTTTCAATATAGTCTTAGTTGTTGTGCTTCGAACTGCATCGTCGTCCTTCTCTTCCATGATTCCGCACTGCAGATTCGATCGGACCATACAGAATCAAAGATCCAGCAGCAGGACAGGAGCTTAATCGGAGCTCGATCGACGTATCAGTGGATAGTAGTCCGATCTTTCATGTACAATACTCAATTTTATTGACGTTTTTTATAAGTGAATTGGTCTGATAGCCTTGTGGAATGGAATCCATGTTTGGGTGTGTCACTGTAGCATCTAATTCAGATTGAATTTGATTGATTTCAGAGGATTTGAGATGGGATTCCTGGTGACAACCCTAATTTTCTTAGTGGTTGGGATCATTGCGACTCTATGCACCAGAATTTGCTGCAACAGAGGACCTTCGACGAACTTGTATGCTGCTTCTACTATTTCTCATTTCTCTTCCTGCATAATTCGGTTCAGTTTAGAGGCAGACTGGTGTGGCTGTTGTATCAAAAGATGGACACATTAGCGTGCATAATTTGGTTTCTGTTAGTCAATTGCGAGTTGGAGAAATATATCGTACATATTTCGATGTTAATATACTAGTGCTTCGAGATCATGAATTCTAAGAAAAAGTGGATTTTCTGTAAATGGTTGGCTACTGATGATATCACAAACGCCAAGTACCTTTTAGTTTATAAATTCCCTCCCAAAAGCGCATTTTTGAAGCAGATGGTGACTACTATACCCTTTTGCTACACCAATGCTCTATGTATCTCTTCAATGTCAGAAACATATAACATTGCAACTGCTGCGGAAATGTTTGGAACTAAACTGCTCAGTTTTTGTCTTAAGATATTGATAAAAAAATTTAGATACAGCGTCTATTTTTTGTTTATATGAGTTGTTAGATGTGTTTTAAATACCACTATTAAGTATTAAGCATTGTGTTCGTTATCTGCTTGAACTGCCTACATAGTTATCCTTTGTATGTTCATTTGAAAGCCCTTGGTATTCGTTACGTGCTGCAGGTTTCGTGCAACCTTGGTTATAACTGCAACAATCTGTTGCTGGATGATGTAAGTTCATGTTCATTTACTTCTTTGAATGGCTGTGTTAGATGCAGATACACATTATTTTTCACGTGGCATTCATTACATCTTGGTTGTGAGGCTCCTCTACGAAAAAAATAAATAAATTTACAAGTTTAGCATGAGTTTACAAGGTTCACTAGCTTTTTGGTTTCAATATATGCTGATTATAGGATCATAAAACTCTTGATCAATTGTTCTTCCTTTTGGAGGCGCATTGTAACGCTTATTACAGTTTCTGTGAGAACTAACTGTATTTATTTTGGTAGGTGGGCAATTGTATATCTTGCACAAATGAAACCACTCATTGTTCCAATTTTGAGTGAAGGGGAATGAATCTACTTACTGATGGAAGACATCTATTAAGGTAATGTTCATCATTGTATCTGCTTCTGGATAGAGAGATCTGGTTCATGGTAATTTTCCATTTCTTATTTGTAAATCAAAGAATGAATTTATCAATTCCGATGTGATTTCGCAAGACAATGTAGTTGATAGATTTGAAATTGAAGTGCAAGTTCCATGATTTCATCCAGGAGTTCATATCCAATATTTCATCCACACTTTGTCTAGGTACCAAAGCAGAGGAGTTCATGAGAACACCCATTTTTTTGTTAATAGTAAAATGATTTCAAAATATTATATAAAGCCGAATAAAATTCACACATTAAAATTAAATATAGCATAAATTATTTTATTTTTTTTAAAATCATCTACGATTCAAAATTAACAAATCTAAGATATACTTTTAGACTAATTCAAACCTAGGGATAACCCCACTATGGTTTTTGTTTGAACATCTTTACTCATTTTCCTTTTATTACATACCTTTTCATTGATTTTTTCTCACAAAAATATTGTTTAAATTATATAAAGATTTTCAGAAACTAAGGTAGTGTTTGATTGGATGTATTAGTTAATACACATATTAGTTAATATTTTGTTTGAATGAAACATGTATTAAGATATAATTATGCGTGTATAACTTAATACAATATTTGATTCAATATAAAATTATTCATAAAATGACAAAAATACATTAATACTCTTAAATTTATTTTTTAAATTTTAAATTTGTGTACACATAAATTGATTTAATATGTGCAAATGAACACCAGAATCACTCAAGTGGAGTCATACAAGACCATGAAAGATTATAAGTGGCATTCGATAAGATTCATATTACAGCAATAAACACGGGGATCATTGACCATAACAGGTCCCCTGGAAAGGGGCGCCATAGAGGGTGAGAGCCCCATCGTGTCCGGACCTTATCACACCACGAGGCACTGTCGACGAGTCGTGTTGTTGAGAATGCAGCCCCAATCGGGCGGTAAATTCCGTTCAAGGCTAAATACGGGCGAGAGACCGATAGCAAACAAGTATTGTGAGGGAAAGATGAAAATGACTTTGAAAAGAGAGTCAAAGAGTGCTTGAAATTGTCGAGAGGGAAGCGGATGGGGGTCGGCGATGCGCCCCGGTCGGATGTGGAACGGTGATGAGCCGGTCCACCGATCGATTCGGGGCGTGGACTGATGCGGATTGCGGCGGCGGCCCAAGCCCGAGCCTTTGATACGCTCGCGGAAACGTCGTTGCTGCGATTGTGGTAGGCAGTGTGCGCCGCTCGGCGTGCTTCGACACCTGCGCGCTCCAGGCATCGGCCTGTGGGCTCCCTATTCAACCCGTCTTGAAACACGGACCAAGGAGTTTGACATGTGTGCGAGTCCATGGGTGGCAAACCCGTTAGGTGCAGGGAAGTTGATTGGTAGGATCCCCTGTGGGAGCACCGCCGACTGACCTTGATCTTTTGTGAAGGGTTCGAGTGTGAGCATGCCTGTCGAGACCCGAAAATGCATTATGCGGTTACCGGTGGGATCCCGATCAAAATCGAGTAGCTTAATGGCGTGTGAGGACCAAGAGTAACGGTGCCATGACATAAGTTGTAAAAAAAAGTGATGAACAAAGGTTGAGAAATGTTTGAAGAGCTGGAGGTTGATAGACAAATCGGGGAATTAAGATGTAAAACGGTGTTTTTCGACAAAATTAGCGGGGCAAATCGCCTTACGGCAATGGGTTGCATAGAATTCGAAAAGTTATGCGGTTTCAAAAAAATATCGTAAAAAACGATCAAGTAATTGAGTTATAGATAGGAATTGTGTGGGTTAATTGAGGGTAATTAGGTAATTTTTTATTATGTATTAAATAATACCATGGTTATAGAATGTATTAGTTAATACACAATTAACACTATAAATGTGTATTAGCTACTACATATGTATTAATTAATACCACCTATTATTTATAATCAAACATTGTATTAGTTAATACATGTATTAACTAATACTTATACATAGTTAATACTTTAATCAAACACTACCTAAGTTTTGGTTTTGGTTTACAGTTAAATTACCTTGGTTCTTTTTATGAGCTATATGTTATTTTATAGTCAATTATCATAGCAGAACTTTAGGGACTTTTGTGCAAATTTGTAAAGATTGTCCATCATTAAATTGGACTGAATAAGGAAACTCTTCTAAATTAGAAGTTCAACAAGTAATTTATCACGAAAAAAAATTAGCAATTTTCACATGAAGTGTTCAATTTGATATTTAACCCTCATAAATTACCAAATATATCGACTGGGTATATATATATAGTTAGGTTATGTATAATTGTGACAAGTAAATTTTGAATACATTTTTTCATTCCTAGTGTCAATTTCATAACTTTTAATTGGTCAATGCCAAACATATAATTATCACTAATATGTGATATGTTCATGTAACATAATTTAAAATCTTCCAAAGTCTTGTTCATTCTCCCGATAAGTTACAAAATTTCATTAATCTCTTCTTATTTTCCATGTGCGTTTATATTTTTTCTTCAATTTATTTTAGTTACTAAATTTTATATTTTATGAAAAGAAGTAGATGCATATATTAGAACATTTGATTACAAAATAATTTAAGATGAAATTTAGGATAATTATGTAAATTATATATCAATTTTATCAAAATAATAATCACATTTATTATAAGATGCTCATCTATTTTCAAATATTTTTATAAAATATAAATAATCATTATATTGTAGAATATTACAAAAAATAAAAATAAGTTTTAATATTTTTTCATAAACATAATTAATTTGTATATTGTGTAATTGAGTTAATATTTATTAAATGTACTTTAATAAATTGTAAATAAATATATATTTATATTTATTTAACAATGTTGTTAATCTATAAATTAAAATAATTATTATATTGCTCAATACGCAAATCAGTTTTCTAGTATATATATATATATATATATTATTACAATTGCAGCACACAAGATAACACTGTCAACGCTAAGCCTCGCACATCATGAGAGTAGAGTAGACTGTAGAGTATCACTCCGTGAAACCATTCACACCATAAGAAACACAAAAGGTGAAATGCAAAAGAAAGGGAAACAAACATGGTGATGATGAGTAGCCTCTTAGCTTGCATTTGTGGTTTTACAAATACTTGATCAACATATATATGGCTACAACCAGAATCACGATCCCAATCACTGCCAATAGCATGCACATGCACGTGCACCCACCCTTGGTACGCTTGTTCAGAAGTGCCAAATTCTTCTGCACTCTCTGTTTGTCAAACAACCAGAATGTCACTACTCATATCATCTATCACAGCTGCACTGCTCTTTCTATCTATGTGTGATAAGTTATTTTCTAGCTAAGGAAATGGACTTGACTCATTCATTGCTTGACACCAAAGGTCTATCAATTGTTGGGTCTTCAGCTAATGAGAATTCAATGACAGTAGAATTTATGACCCACCACACTAAACAATGCACAAATTCAAGAGGATAAACTAAAGGGCGCTCTTTTTCAATGGGAGTTGGTTAATGAGAGAACAAAACCCTGAAAAGAAAGAAAGGTATGGCAGTTGTTCGTTATCATCTTCCACGTTCCACCTGATCTCATGAAAAACTTGAAGCTTTTCCTCATCCAAAACTCACATTTATTTACAAGCTATAACTCAACTGTTTATTCAAGATCTGATTCCAAGCTCAATCAATTCCCGAAAGTCAGAAGAATACATTAGACAACTATCAATTATTGCATGAGAAGGGGCTGATTTGAAGTAAAAAAAAATACTATGGTAGGCAGAGGAAGACGAGATCAATTGGTTAAGAAATTTACCCGTAGCCTGGAGTCTGTAACATCAACATGTTGGTCCAAAGTATCCTGCAAAAGGTGGCAGGCCATTGATGTTAAGTAAGTATAGCAATACTAACTACTATCCACCCTCGTGTAAGTTTATAAAACTTCAATGGACAACAGCAGTAATATTATTATAGATACACAACGCATACTTACAATCAATCTAGTATGCAAGTTCAGTTCCTCGTTCACTGCCAGTGCTATATGTTTAGTGCTTATCACGGTTTCCTCCAGCTTTTCAAGACCTTCATCTTGTTCTGTTCATTCAATGGCATTACATGAGTAAGAACAACTATCCAAAATGAAAACAGCACGTAATAAATCATGTCATTAATTAGCTTGCCTTTGATTACTTGCCGTTGGAGAACAACAACGCCTTGATTGTCCAAACCAGAAGTTCTGCTGATGGCATCCGCTGGTTTTATTTCTGGTCCAAGCAAGCTGTCCCTGTTTGCAAGGTTTGACATGTTCAATGTGGAGGCCATCTGGTTCACCTTACTTCTCAGGTTTGAGAGCATGTCCTTCCGACGGTTGATCTCTTTCTCTGATCTGAACAGGCATAGAGATAAGAAAATAAGGACTTCCAATTTTCTTAATATCATTGTAGAATGTAGGAATAAGACACATGACATAGCAATAATGCCTCATTAGTTCAAAAGGAAAACATGTAAATTTCTAGATATAGGAAATGGAAGACAAAGATTACTTGCTTATTTTTCATTCTTTGTGAGAAGATATTCTGCAAGATAATTCTAGACAGAACAAGAGCTGATGGTCTAGGGACACATCAGATTCTTATGGTTAAATACAATACTCACATTTTCTGACTTCCAGGAAGCTTTGCCAAAAGAGACTGCAAGCTTTCAAGCCTAGTGTTCAAAATGGTAATCTTCCTCCTAGTAGCAGATGCATGGCGCTGGATTTCTGGTCCAGTGTTCGGTAGTGAAATCCGTTCAGAAATCATGCCATTAATATCTTCAGCCAACTTTGATGCTTCATTATATTCTTTTATCCACACGTCTGATGGAGAAGCCATTTTCCTAGAGAAGAAAAAAAAATTCATCATTGTGTATGGCCCCATGTCCATCAGCTATTGCAGAAAAAGTTCTCATGGCCATTTCAACAAACTCAGTTATTGAAAAGCTTAGTACGAATCTACTAACAGAGATGAGCTTGGAATCACAATGCCCATAAGCATAAAATTGCACGTGAACCGAAGAAATATGTGAATGTCGAAATATATTCAGCACAAAAAAATTGGTCATACAAACAGCAGAATCAGTTATTTTCCATTAAATTAAACTCCTAAATTATAGAAACAGAAACGCAGCAAAACATCATGGATAGGGGGCAATTTTCTCTTTTTCATTTTGTTATGTATAAAATTAATCTTATCGGAACTTGGGAGTTCCATTTACATTCTACAAATACGAAATCCTTGGTACCAAACTACCTTAGTAATGGATTTCACCTTTCAGTAGGTGAATGAAATGTAAACTATTTTCCCCATAATATTTGTATCCTTGAAATGTTCTACTTTCCCTGCCTGCTGTCTGTTTTGAAAACAAAATTTGTGCGAAGGAATAAGGATACAGATTGATCTTTGGTACCTGATTAGTAGAGCAGCTCATTCACCAAATAAGTACCAAAATGTACACTTTTCAATTGCAGGCAGGCACAGGCAGATTAATTTTCCAAAACACAAAAATCAATATGATTTTTTTTACAATCAAGAGGAAATATAGTCTAGAAATATTAAGACCAATTCAGCTCTAGGAACACATGAAATGATGAAACTTCCAAAATGACAACTAAGAAGCAATAGCCTCCCAATTACCTACAATATCTCTAAAAACCGGCAAATCAACTCAAACATCCAATCAAAGAAAAACATAATTTTTCCAATCAATCTCAGAATTCCGATCCGACAAACCCTAAGATCAGAGAAATTCAGCAATTATAACATCACAAGAATCAAACTTACAATAAGCAGCGGAATAAGATCCCGCCGCGATCAATAAAACAGCGGAAATTCGGGGATCCGCGGAGAAGAAGAACTCGAGATCAATCCAAATCGGAAACTTTATAAAGAAAAAAAATAAGGGAAAACAAATAGGAGGAAACTTACCCAAACCCAAGTTGTCGCTTGTATTATTAAATAAGATTTTCTGGTTTCTCAATTATTATTTAGGAAAAAGGCTGAAACGAAACGGCGTCGCTATGAAGCTGCTGGGTCCAGGCAGTGGAGAGGGAATAACCAACATCAGCCGGCAGTGTTTGTCCAGCACCGTCGTCGTCTATGACACTGCATTTATACGAAACACGACAGAATTATTTTTGCTTGATTTTAACAATTAATTATGTCTAACGATATCATTTTACTTAATGGATAAATACCAAATAGCAACCCGAACTTTGGACGTTTTACAAATAGCTACCCGAAATTTGAATTTTCAAAAATGACTACCTAAACTTTGACATATGGGGCAAATAGCTATATTCGTTAAATTTTCCGTTAAATATGGACGGAAAATGACGTGGCAACACATGATTGGTCCATAATTTTAAAAACTATATTATTTTTTTAAAATACTAAAAAAATCAGAAAAATTCTTTAAAAAACTAGAAAATTAATAGAAAAATAAGAGTTTGTAATATAATTTTTGTATTGAAAAATATGAAACAAAATTAAAAAAAAAACTAATCATTTATTTTTATTTTTATTTCATAATTTTAATAAAAACATTATATTTAAAACATTTATTTTTTCTATTAATTTTCCAGTTTTTAAAATAATTTTTCTGATTTTTTTAGTATTTTACAAATATAATATAGTTTTTAAAATTATGGATCAATCATGTGCTGCCACGTCATTTTCCGTCCATATTTAATGAAAAATTTAACGGAGGTAGTGATTTTGCCCCATGTGTCAAACCTGAGGTAGCTATTTGCACCTTCGTCTAAAGTTTAGATAGCCGTTATTGAAAATTCAAAGTTCGAGTAGCTATTTGTAAAACGTTCAAAGTTCGGGTAGCTATTTGGTATTTAACCCTTTATTTAATTATTACTGGTGCATCCTTATCGCCCACTAATCCTCAGATCTAAAATAGAAGTCTTCATCGTGAGCGAGTGACTATTAGGAAAAGCTTAAAATTAGAGGATAAAATACAATATTGCTCCATAAAATTTACACTGATTTAAAGATTTTCCTTAAAGTTTAAAATTTTAAATTTTAGTCTTAATGTTTGAACCGGATGAAAAATCCCCCTTGTCGTGAGTTGACCATTTTTTCTTGACAAATTCTTGGTGATGTTCATGGATAGTTCTATTTTGAAGGATGAAAGTGACGAAATTTCCATCCCTTCCCTTTATACATCTTCATGTGCGTAGCAGAGCTCCGTAGTTGCAGAAATGGCAGAGCTCCAGCACCGCCGTTACTGGCGGGTTTGCATACCCGTTGTAACTAACGCATTTTTGGTTCTTTGCTCTACGTGTAAAACTGGTGTATACAGACGATGGATTTTTTTCGATTTGGTGCTCAAGTGTAAGAGGGCTTGAAATTCAGGGGAAGTTCGTGAAGTTCACAATGATTGGAGTTTATCTCGAGAACGATGCCCTCCAACATCGTTGGAGAATTGACGGAATCCAATGAATTATATCGAGACATAGTCACCGGTAATGAAATCAAATCCTTAATCCATCGATTGATTACCTTCTCAATCTCGATTCACAAGCTGATTCGCTACTGAAACTGTAGGTCCGTTCGAAAAGTTCACGAAAGTGACGATGACTCTGCCATTGATTGGAGCTCAGTACTCTCAGAAGGTGATGGAGAACTGCGTTGCCTACTGGAAATCAGTGGGGACTTACACGGATGCAGAAGGCAAAGTTGTGGAGAAGTTTCTGGAGGTCTTCAAGGAAGAGACCTTCCCTCCTGAGCCTCCATACTCTTCAATCAACTCCCTAACTATGGGGACTTACATTCACGATGATTGGGTTTGCAAACTCTAGGGTTTGTAGCTCCGCCAGTTACGGCGATGCCGGAGCTCTGCCATTTCTGCAACAATGGAGCTCTGCCATCCTTCAAAATAGAGGGGAGGGAGGGCAATTGTGTCACTTCCATCCTTCAAAATAGCACGTGCCACCAACATAACAAGGAATTTGTCAAGAATAAACGGTCAACTCACGGTAAGGGGAAATTTTTCATCCAGTCCAAACATTATTACTAAAATTTAAAATTTTAAACTTTAAGGGGGAATCTTAAATTCAACATAAACTTTAGGGGCAATGTCGTATTTTATCCAGAATTAAATAAGACACACTTAGCGAAATCTAAATCAGTTGAGTTACATGATTAAAAATAGAAGAGTTTGACGAAATTATTATTTAATATAACTTTATTTGTGATCAATTATATTTTTATTCTATTAGTTTTACATTATTTTTTTATCAAGAGAAAATTTTATTTACTCATGGAACCTAGGGCGCCGACTTGACATTTCAAGCGTCGGCATGAGTAGCATGTCAGCGATGCCTCTGTTCTTATAAGGCGTCGCCTAGACCCTTACCGAATAAGAACGACAAGACTGATTAAAGCGACAAGAATGACAGGCGCAGCAAAAGATGCAGACATCATTTATGAATCTCGAGGAATATCAAACGTGTCTGACACACTTCGACAAAGTATGTTTATTACATGTCAGAAGAGATTTACACCTCCTTGACCCTGGGTTAAGTCATCGGTCAGTAAAAGCAACTGACCACGGTCAAATCTTAACCCGATAAACAAGTAGCAATACTTTGGTTATAAATAAAAGTCATTCAACCTCTTCACAGGTACACACAAAAAATCTTCGGACATACATATTATTCTAAAAAACCCCATGTCTAATTTAAGCATCGGAGGGGAAACAACGGGTCATACCTGAGTTTTCCTTCTTGCAGGTGAAAAAAGGGCAAGATATCGTCGAATTTTTGCCGGACCTAGATAAAAGTTGACACCTCGGCATAGGATCATGATGCGTGGCACAAGATTTTCGCAGGATCCAACATTGACGTCGTCTATTGGAAACGATACGATAAGCTATGGGCGCACCAGACAATAAAGCAAAAAGTTCTGGCGATCCTACTCAGGTTTAATCCTTTAATCTTGCCTTGTTATTCGGGCAAATAAGAAGTAGTGCTGGCAGTTGGATTCCCCATAGTTCTTAACTAGGCGAGGCTAATTCCTAGCAGACATTGTCTTCACAATCACCTACTCCAGACAAGGAGTAGGGAAAGAGAGATCACTTCAAACCCGCAAAGCGGTACTACCCACTGGGTACAGGCTGGCCTACATTGTCTCTTTCTTATATGTCATCGCATAAAATTTAATTACGAATAAAATGACGCTAACTATGCGTTAAGTTTTTACTTTTAGACTGACTGTATAATACGATACGTTAAAAACTCTACGTACGATACAAAAACTTCCAAATAGTGTTTTGCACAGTAATTTTACTGTTTGCCATATGAATAGGCGCTACCCTGGGGTGCGCGTATTGCCAATACGCGCTACCCGGGGGTGCGCGTATACCTATTTTTCGAAATATTTTTTTTCTAGACTTACTTTTCTAAAAAAAATGTATAGTTTTGGAAAAAATTCCAGGAATGGAAGTTTGTTTGTGAACGATGTTAAAAAAGGAAAAACCACAGCATTCACAAACAGACCGAACGCAGGTTCCACATTTTCAGCATTTCAAGAACGAAAAGGCAAACTCACCTGTGACAAGAAGGCGAATGGAAGAGTTGCGACCAGAGACGGAATGGAAAAGTTGCGACCTGCGACTAGAGAGATACAGAATGGAAGACCGGAGACGGAATGGAAGTTGGAGGAGCGTGACCTAATCAGGAGGGAGCTACGTGACCCAAATTAGTGAAGTTAGGTTTTCAATGTAGTCGGGTCAGGCCGGTCCATTCGAGATTTGGGTGAAAAAAACGAGTCTAGCCTGTAGAAAAAAAAAATTACACTTGTTCGGTCTCGGTCCTAAGCTCGAGGTGGTTTTGTTGGGAATTCCGTCTAATCATTCTTTTTTTCTCATCCCTAACAAGAAGTGTAGCGCACAGGAATATTGGAGAATGAGGGAAGAGTGAACCAGCGGTCGAACAGTGCAAACCGGCGGTCAAACCGGGTGAACCGGGAACTGACACCTTTACTGGTTTGATGACGGGTGCGGTTCTGATAACTATGTTTACCAGTGTATTTTTCATACATATGGATAGCATCAATGCTTATTAGTGGCCAACAATGGGAGAAACCTTCAATTGAAGACTTATATGCTCAAAACCACTTACCAAATATGACACCATCCACCGTTGAAAATCCTTTCCATTCATAGTCAAAAATGGACCCTAGATAGGAATGGCATAAACCAACCATCAATTGCGGTAGACGTTGAAATGCACTTTCGTGGGTCCCAAACATTACCTCAATTACTTGTTGCTTAGCGTACCACACATTGCGGTATGAGACACTTTGCGTGTACTTGTGTTTTACCACTTGTTGCAAATTGCACACTCTAATACATGTGTTCTGATAAACATATGGATATATCAATTCAACAATTAATTTGCAATCAAGTTGTCTATGATGTTTCTACAGTAGTGTGGATGACCTAATTTGGTGATCTCCCAGTTGCCTATTTTCTTCTGCATTTCTCTCAACAACCAGAGCAAATACCACTGCTTTTATTGATACACTTGAATGAAACTACGGTTGGACTTGATTTGGCAGTGGTGCATTCACGAGCATTACTAATGTGCCACAATTTAACATGATGTTGAAGGGCATCTTTAGTCTCATATTCAGCACCTACTTGAAAATCATTTGTACATGAAAAGGTTTCGTCGTGCGTGACCATCCAATCAGTATATTCAAACTCATCTTGTCAATCTCCCGATGTAAACTCAAGAGGGAACTGTCGTAAGGTCATTGGTTGACTCGACCATGCATCAATACTTGTGTCATCATCGGGCAATGGTAACGCACAATCAGTCAAATCTGTAGAAGATTCAACTTCTGTGTCATCTCTCAAAGAAGAATCTTCTCCTTCCTCTTCTTCAACCATGTCATCTACATTTTCAGCTTCACCAGCAACTTCTACTTTTGGAACCACGTATAATTTCATGTATTTATCACATACTTGAAAAATTCTTCATCACTGATTGGATACAAGATGTTACCCGACTTCCAAAGGAGGTCAATATCAATTACTTCTGAACTAAAACTGCAAACTACAAAAACGAGCTCTTTTAGGTAGGTAAGGGTGGTTGTGATTTCGGTAGAACTAATTGCAGATTTACCCTCAATATAATTAAATATTTTTCTGTCTATTTTAATTTTACTGTCATAACGAAGGATGAAAGTTACCATTTTTTGAATAATTCTAACATCTAGTTATTAAGAAAAAAAAATTAGATAATAATCCATATTTCTTTAAAAAAAATATATCAAATATCATAATTATTTAATAAACTAGAGTTGCAGACTATCTCAGCGACAATTTCCAATAAATTTGTTGAAAATGCAAACAATAAGTGGAGGATGATCGATAGAACAATAATGGAAAATGGTCGGATGAGGATTTTGTAGCAGGCGTACCCGCGAATGTCATTCGCCGGTGAAAATTTCACTCGCGAACACGATTCGCAGGTAGGCATATATTCGTATTATTTTTCAAAACAATGGCATTTTCATATTTTTAAAATATTGGGTGTATATTTAGGTGAAAGATTCGTTAGCTTCTAGTTAGGGACTAACTTACTGGCCAAAAACAAAGTTAGGGACTAACAAAAACATAATTACTCCGTTTTGTTTTTTCTCTACACGACACTGTAGAGAGGGACCTCATCGTGGCGGCGGCAAGTGCGAGACCTATCCGTCTCCGACACGCACCGTCTACTCTAGCTCAAATTATGAGCAAAATTCCAACAAGCAATTGACCAAATTGATCCCCTCAAGTCTCAGCCTTCACAATTAATTGCATTGTTGAATCATTGAGAACCTCAGCTCAGCTACTTCTCTGTTGGAGCACCAGAGCCATGTTATCTCCTTCAAAGCCCCTTCTCTACGCCATCTGCTCCCTTCTCTTCATTTCTAGGACAACCCAACTCCAATCTTACGGAGGAGGGTCCATCTCCATCCTTGTGTCCGACAAAGGCCTCGACTTTGCCAAAGATGTCCTGATTAGCAGGGCAATTGACTCAATTATCCCTCTTCAACTGCCTCGGATTGCTAAAACTGTGAGGATTCCCGTCCTAGGGGAGGTCGACGTTGTCCTGTCGGACCTCTCCATTGATTCTGTCGGAATTGGGTCGTCGTATGTCAAGACAGGAGAAACGGGTATCGTTTTGATTGCTTCCGGGTCTACTGCAAATTTGAGCATGAACTGGGACTACTCTTACCATCCGTGGCCCATCCCTGTTTCTGTATCAGATGACGGTAGTGCTGCAATCAAGGTAGTAACCACGACCATCACTATGTATACATATGCTAAGAATTTGAACTGAAGATTACCTATGTTGCTAGTCGGATATAGTCGACTTTGCTAATTTAACTACTTTGTTAATTTGCCTTATTACTGGGATCATGACTTAGGTTTGGGTTAGTGCAAGATAGGGATCCAGTGGGAAGTTGATTGAAGGAGAGAGTAAGGGAGATACAGGCAGTCATTTTAGGCATTTCATCGAACATTTAGCAAATGAGAGGGAGCTAGTTCATGCTCTAGATATTGAATTTCACGGCGGTTTTTTGTCTTTATGGAGAAATTATATATTCCTCTTTTTTGTGTTACGAAACTCGAAAGTACATATTTAATGTAATTCTTGTAATGATAATATCTGTTATTTCTAGGGATTGCAATTTCTTACGCAACACGAAACGAACACGCCCAAAAAAGTCGATCTCGTGTTTAGGTATTAGAATACGACACACCCGATAAAATTGGACTTGAAATACTATTTTTTAATACATTTTTAAAACAAGTATTGTTTAATAACTTTTAAAAGTTTATTTAAATATTTAATTTTTAGAGTTTATCAACTCTACGTTAAATACTCGTGAAATTTGATGTTCAAATTTATAATTTTTATTATGAACAATTCATTATTTTGATGTATTTTTTTTTAAAAATCGCATGTGATATATAACTGACTAATTTAATACAACACAATAACATAACATGATCACGCACGAAAAATTGTGTGTCAAAAGAGATTATATTCCCAATTCGTAATTACTATGGACAATGATGTTCATGTTGTTGTGATTGTTTGTTTCCTCTTTGAGATCATCTTGCTAATTGCTCCTGCTTAATTCCCGAACATGCTTCTTTGCAATAGGTTAAAGGGTTGGAAATTGGTCTGACTTTAACATTAATGAACCAAGGAGGAGCTTTAAAGCTTTCCCTCCTCGACTGTGGGTGTTCCATGAAAGCCATCTCAATCAAGTTGGATGGTGGATCTTCTTGGCTATATCAACTGTAGGCAAACATTTTTATTGATAAGTATATATTTTCTTATGTATGTCTCCGTTTCTAATAAATGAAAAATACACTATGTTCATCTTACGATATAATTCTTTATAGGACTCAAATATTTTTCTGCAATGATGATAATGTCAGGATCATAGACGCGTTTCGAGGGCAGATAGTGTCGGCAGTGGAAGCAGCCATACCCGAGAGAATCAAAGAAGAAATCGGCAAACTCGATTCCTTATTGCAAGAACTTCCTAGGAAAATTCCTGTGGGTGATGTAGCAGATCTAAATGTCACTTTTGTCAGTGATCCAGTTCCGACTAATTCTTCCATCGCTTTTGAGATCGATGGGCTATTCACAGCAGCAGATGATAATGACATATTCAGCTCTAAAAGATCAGCACAGAATTCAACTCCCTGTTCGGGGAGGGCTGCTGAAATGATTCAAATTTCATTACATGAAAATGTTCTCAAATCTGCTTCACAAGTATACTTCAATGTGAGTTGCATTAACTAACTTTATATGCAGTTACTTTGTTTTCCAAATTCGGGTAATTCTGTAACTCCTGAAATTCCTTAGCTAACAATGTTATTTTGGCCCTAACAAAAGACATAGTTAGGTTTCGGTTGGGGCTTGAACTGAGCCTGCTTGATCCCTAATAGGGTCAGGAGTCAGGGACCCTATCTTGATGTATTTTGAAAAGATAAAAAGAGTTTGAGGACTATTTTGACATTTCCTTAGGAGATTGAGTATCTCTCATTACTAGAGGATGACAACATTATTACTCTGTAATTTTACTGACATTTATCCTCATTTAAGTCAGGCAAACTCTATGAACTGGATCGTGGATCAATTGCCGGAGCAGTCTCTACTGAACACGTCTGGATGGAAATACATCATGCCTCAACTGTACAGACATTACCCGAACGATAATATGAGACTGAACATTTCCGTGTCATCTCCACCTATCATAGAAGTTTCCAACAAAGGCATCGATGCCACCATCCATGCAGATCTTGTTATAGAAGTAGTTGATTCTGGAGAAGTCATAAAAGTTGCATGCATATCACTGGTATCACCCCACATATCTAATGCCCTACCGTTCTTGTTTGTTAATCATATTCTGTTGATGATAGAGTATTGCAAATCTTATTCATGGAAATGCATGGTGGATGATGATGCAGATGGTTGATTCTTCTGGTTATGCACAAGTTTTGCGCAATAATAATTTGGCGGGTACCATCAAATTGGACAGCTTCAATGTCTCGTTAAAGTGGAGCACGATCGGTAACTTACATTTGCATCTGATTCAGGTAACAACATTTGACGACGTTTTAAATCCTATCATCTTTTGTTTGCTAATATTTAGTTAGTTTATATCATCTCGTGCAGCCGATAATATCTGTGGTGTTGAAAACCGTGGTGGTTCCGTATGTAAACCTACAGCTGATGAAAGGGTTTCCATTGCCGCTCATCCATGGAATCACTCTGGAGAATGCAAGAATATTTTACACAGATTGGAAGACAACTTTGGTTTGCAGTGACTTGTTCTATGAACTTACCGCAAATTGAGCAAGCTAAGTATATATTATATTGTCTGTTCTATTCTATCAGATCAAATGATGGGGATAGGGGAAGTTGTTGCCTTTTAGTGCAGATGTGGATAAAGCATACGGAATGTTAGCAAAACATGTATATATATGTGTGCTGTGTGTACAAATAAAACTGCAGCAGCATGCGTTGTATTCCATAAAAACGTAGTGGATTTCTGTGATTGTTATTGGAAGTTCAAAGTGACATTGGGATGATTTATGATAATTTGGAGGGGGAAAAGGTCACTTCCAGTAGATTAAGAAATCAACTGGATACTTTCATTTTTTAGGGTTAATCTTCTAATATTATGGTTTTATATTTGAACTATGTGATGAATTGGTACTTTAATTTTATTTATTATTTTGTTTTAGATAACGGAATAATGACGCCTAGATGACGTACCAAATGAAAAATTAAGAGCGAGAAATTAGAAGAAAAAATAACAAAAAAATATTAAACTTAAATTAAGAAAATATAAATATAAATTCTAAAATTTAAAATTATTATTTATAAATCTATTAAAAAAAACAGAAGAAAAAAAAATCAATATGAACCAAATCGCCTGAAATGAGCATTCAAGTTTGGGTCGGAGCCAAACAGGGTCCAACTGGATCCAACCTAAGGTTCGACCCTAACTCGGTCAAATCGAGTCCAGGGTCCTTTCCTTAATTTATTTTCCTTCCATTTTTTAATAAAATAAAAAGGGTTATATTTATAATTTACCTGTGTAAATATTTTAAAAATTAAAGGTCCATTCCTAAACCTTTTTTAGTTGAATTGTTCATTCTATCACTAATTGTATCTATCTGTCTATATACATATATAAATACATACATATTTGTCGTCTCCAACCAAAGGAAGGAGTTTATTTAAGGAAAATAACTTACATATGAAGCGATGTGATTCTCCCCTCCCCACATGCCACATGATCATGATGATAAGCACGCTGCCTACGCCCACCCGATATATAATAATTAATAAGTATATGCGAATAACTCGTATGGTATTAATGCAGTCACGACTTCCCTGTTCTAAAGTAATTACACTAAAGTTAAAAATACAATAAAATAAGGTTAAAGACGAATCCCCAAAGAGAAAATTAGGTGTGTTTGGATCTCGTTCTAGTGTGTAATCATGGTATCATTCAAACGAATTAACCGTTCCCGTGGGCCAATATCTTTATCACAGTCAAAGGCATTTGCAAAGTTAACTGCTCCAACCTTTTTGACCATTGACATTATTCTACCCTATTTTGTTCTTTTCAAGAATAAACTTCTTTTGGGACAAATATTTTTTTATTAAAAGGAAATAAAAATATTTGTGGGTGTCGATGAACATCACAAGAATATATAATTTCAATGGTTAAAACCAAAGTTCTCAGAACCGGACCGGTCATCGAACCGGCGAGGGGGCCGGTTCACGGTTCGGTCGATCCAACCCAGTTCAGTGTGCGATGATAACAAAATAGTTGAGTCTATGTGGGTGGATTTCAGAGAGACCAAGCAGAAGGGAGATACTTGTATGGAATATAGATAAGGATGAAGAAGACGAATGCTTTAGTTTTTCAATTCGCCGTTGAGTTTACCAGTGACACCTGGGTCGAAATCTGACAATGAGAGACCAAGAACGGGTCGAAACGGAACAACACCCTCGGCTTTATGTCGCGACTTTTGCTCAACTTTGTACGAAAATAAATATAATAATAACTAAATATCTAGACCGATGGACCTGGAGCTGGAGACGACGACCTGCGACCTGGAGCTGGAGCGGATGTGAAGAAGCTGGACCTGCGACCTGGAGCTGGCGAAGTCACGAAGAAGCTGGCGAAGTCACGAAGCCACGAAGAAGCTGGACCTGGAGCTGCGGCTGCCTTGTGTGAGTTCTGCACTTCTAATGATTCTGAACTTAACCTAGCAGTGAACCAAACCAGTTTAACACTGCAGAAACAAATCAATCGGTTTAAACCGAAAAACTGATTGGTCTGTAAAAAACAAAAATTCAACTAAAAAGTGAACCGGAAACCGATCGGTTTTCCCAAAACCGTATGGTTCAACTCGGTTCAAATACCATTCATTTGTAAAACGGTCTTTTAACTTAACCAAACCAGACAGGGGTCCGGTTCCCAGTCGGACCGCCGGTCCGGTCCGGTTCTGATAACTATGGTTAAAACTCAATTTGACTTTGAAAATCGCTACTGACTCTAGATCTAGAAGAAACACCATGGCTAATTTGCAGGCATGCATGCTGTGTTAGATTGATGTGTCTTATGATCGATTTAAACATGCTTAGAAACTGAATAAACACATTTAAATCAAACAGTGGAAGCTTGAATCGAATTCGTGAACTTACCTCCAGCAATTGCAAAACCAAGTTTCGTGAATCATTTGGAGCTTCTAAACCCTTACTCTTCACGGTAGATGGTGTATTCAAAAGTGGATTGAAGAAGAGTGGTGTTTAGGGATCAAAACGAGAATGTTATTTATAATGCTCTATCCATCAAAGAGCATAACATGAGCTATGGAGGGCTGAAAACGTGGACAAATGGTTGTTGAAATCGTGGACCATTTTTTGTTGTTGATTGACTATAGCATATGAAAAAATCAACTTGAATTTCTCCTCAACAAGTGCATGTGCGAAACATGCAAAATGTGGGTGGTTGGACTGTGCAACGTTGGTTGCTACATGTTTTCAACAACATTCTTCCACTTGGTCCACATATATGTATTTCATCATTCACCTTAATGAGAAAAATGAAATATATTAATCATGGTGATATATCCTATTATAGTGAGTATTATCTTCCATGTATTACAATATATCAAGTTTTTCAATGATAGCCCATATAATTTTAGCGATATTTTCTCAAAATTAACAAACATATATGTGCACAAAACCAAATGAGAAAGCATTGACTGAATAAGAGTATCGCAAAATATAAAATGTATGTATAATGTATACTTACATCGTGAAACCAAGTCCAATTGTTTCCACATGATCCTTGAAATTCTTTGGTGGCATGCCTTTAGTCAAATGATCGACTTTGGCAAAAAAAAATGATCGACAATCATCAACTCAGTGCTAACATGCTCAATGACCGCTTTCTTTTCCTTAACACGTTCTTTGATGGCCAAGTATTTAATGTTGATGTGCTTACTTCGACTACCGCTTTTATTGTTCTTAGCCATAAACACAGCAGCTGAGTTGTCACAATACAATCTTAGTGGCCTAGAAATAAAGTCAACCACTCTAAGCCCAGAAATAAAATTCTTTAACCATACACCATGTGATGTAGACTCAAAACATGATACGAACTCGACCTCCATGGTGGAAGTAGCAGTCAAGGTCTGCGTTGCACTCCTCCAAGACATGGCTCCACTGGTAAGCATGAAAATGTAACCTGATGTTGATTTACGTGAATCAACACAGCCAGCGAAGTCCGCATCAGAGTAGTCAATCACCTCTAAATTATCGGTTCGTCTATACATGAGCATGTAATCCTTTGTTCCTTGAAGGTATCTCATCACCTTCTTTGCATCTCTCCAGTGGTCAACATCTGGGTTACTCTGATATCTCCCAAGCATCCCAATAACAAATGTAATGTCATGTCTAGTACAGATTTGACTACATCAGGCTTCAAACACCTGAACCATATGGAATGTTTTTCAAATGTTCCCTCTCGAGCTCATTTTTAGAACATTGGATTACACTAAATTTATCACCATTTACAATGGGTGATATACTTGGCGAACAATCCTTCATTCGGAATCTCTCTAAAACTTTGTTGATATAGGTCTCTTGAGACA
Organism: Chamaenerion angustifolium; assembly: GCA_946814005.1. Classification (NCBI taxonomy): domain Eukaryota; kingdom Viridiplantae; phylum Streptophyta; class Magnoliopsida; order Myrtales; family Onagraceae; genus Chamaenerion; species Chamaenerion angustifolium. The sequence continues at coordinate 23,947,242 of OX328270.1, read as the reverse complement.
AACCCAAAATGTCTCGAGATCTTTCCCTCTGGATCTTAATGTCAATGACATAAGATGCCTCACCCATATCCTTCATATCAAAGTTCTTCGAGAGGAATTGTTTCACCTCATATAGCAAACCCTTATCATTGGTTGCAAGCAAAATATCATCCACATATAGTACCAAAAAACAAGTCTTGCTCCCACTGACCTTCTGGTATATACATTGATCCATGACGTTCTCTTCAAAACCAAATGAAGTGATGACATTATGGAATTTAAAATACCATTTTCGGGGAGCTTGTTTTAATCCATATAAAGATTTATTAAGCTTACAGACCAAGTGCTCATCATTAACACAGGAGAATCTTCCAGGTTGTTTCATATAAACCTCTTCCTCTAGGTCGCCATTAAGGAAAACCGTTTTCACATCCATTTGATACAAATCGAAATCAAAATGGGCAACTAATTCCATGATCACACGAAGTGAATCTTTCTTAGATACATGAGAGAATGTTTTTGTGTAGTCAATTCCCTCCTTTTGAGTGAATACTTTGGCAACGAGTCTTGCCTTATATCTCTCAATGTTGCCTTGTGAGTCTTTCTTTGTCTTGAAGACCCATTTACTTCCAATGGTTTTTACACCATCAGGAAACTTGACGAGATCCCAAACTCGGTTAGATGTCATAGAATCCATCTCTTCTTTCATGGCATTGTGTCACAAGTTCAAAACCTCAGAATTCATGGCATGTGAAAACGTCTCAGGATCATTTTCGGCTCCAACATTGTAGTCACACCCTTATAGATACACAACATAGTCACTAGGAATCGTCGATTTCCCTACTCTGTTAGATCTTCTTAATGTTGCATCAACACTCTCCTGAGGTGTAGGATCATGTTTTGTTCAGCAGGTTGTTCAACAGTTTCAGGCATGTGTTGAACTTCAATGTGTTTAAACAGTGATTTTACTATTTACACATTTATTTTATTGTATATATATACATATGTATAGTTTTTTACGTATCATATTATACGGTAAGTTTGAAAGACAAAAACTAACTCCTAGTTAGCGTTATTTAATTTGTAATTAAATTATCTACGCACTATAATTTTTTTTATGTTTTTTGAGTAAGTACATAATTAAATTCCTCACCTACTGTATTTAATTATTTCGGTCAAATTATAAAAAAACAAATAATGTTAGGTTAAAAAATCACTGTATTTCTAATAAAAAAAATTACCATATGTAGATTTGAATTACGACATAAATGACATTAACTGTGGTGAGTTTGGACTTACAGAGTCTGAATTATATTTTTTTAAGTCAAATTTTCATATCTCAACTTACGGCATAGCGTACAGTCAATCCGTAAATCCAAATTTAATATTTTTTTGCATAATTTGAATCGCAATTAAAATATCTACTTACTATAATTTTTTAACTTTTTTTTATAGATACATAATTTTATTTTTAATTAAACATTGAGTCGTCGATAAAGAACTAAAAAGGAACAACAAAATATAAACGCTACCCTGGGTAGTGAAAAAAAAATGATATCTACGGTAGCGCTTATATACAGATTTCTAAATATGTTTTCTGTATACTTACTTTTTTTATAAAAAAAAATTGACACAATGCCTATTTTTCGGAAGAAAAAAAATTCCAATGGAGAGACAAAAATCAACGTTGCTCTGATATCAAATGTTAGATTGATGTATCTTGTGATCAATTTAAATATGTTTAGAAACTGAATAAACACATTTAAATCAAACAGCGAAAACTTGAATCGAATTCGTGAACTTACCTCCAACTATTGCAAAACCAAGTTTCTTGAATATATCGATTGGAGCTACTAAACTCTTACTCTTCACGGTAGATGGTGTATTGAAAAGTAGATTGAAGAAGAGTGTATTTAGGGACCAAAACGAAAATTCTATTTATAATACTCTATCCATCAAATGGCATAACAGAAGTATTGGATAACTGAAAACGTGAACGAATAGTTGCTGAAATCGTGGACCAATTTATATTATTGATTGATTATAAGAAAAACCTAACTTGAATTTCTACTCAATAAATGCATGTCCAATACATGCTAAATGGGTGGTTAGACTATGCAAAGTGGTTTTCAACAACAGACTGCAGCTACTTACATCCCCGACAGACCAGACCATTTGAAACGAACTGCAACTGTCTCGACTCTCGACACTATTCTGTGTCATACAACTTTTATAGTATGACATGATTGTTTCGAATCAACTGACATCTTTTTCCTCGTATAATTAATTAATGTTTTCTAGAACTGGGTAAAATCACTGTTTGTTGTGTCGGCACTGTTTGCTGGGTAGAACTACACTAGTCACCACAGTCTTTTATTATATTATTATTATTATATACATAACAATTCACGTTGGTATATTGTCGACAGAGAGAGATTTATCGTTTGTCGCGGTGATGATGTGTTGTTATTTTCATCTGCCTCTGGTGTGTTCGGTTCAGTCCGCTTCAAATCAAGAAATTTAATTAGTTCAGAAGGAAGGAGCTTTAATTTGTCTGTAAAAGACATAACAAAAGGAAAATAATAAGTTAAACTCGCTTGCTTTTTAGTATTATTATTATCAGCTTTATTTATATTTGTGCATGGTTTAGTATTTGTTTTACATATTCTATTTGATTAGGGATATAATGGTGCGGTGTGGGTTGAGTTTGCCTAATATTATCTCCCTACCACGGGTTAGATATTGTGTTGTCTATCATATCTACACCGCTAGGGTGACAGAACGGGTTACTAGACCAACCTGCAGTGTATCATATCTTCTCTTTATTATAAATAAAAATTATTTTTCTTAATGAAAATATTATGAATTAATATGCAATATGTATAAAGTTAATTCATATAATATAAATTAATTTTATACCTAGTACATATTAACTCATAATATTTTCATTAACGTAAAAAAAAAATCCTATATTTTTATAAATTTACGTACATAGCTTTTAATGGTGGGATTTAATAGATTATGACATGGACGAAACCCATATATTTCTTAAGTGTGGGCAAATATTAGAGTAAGGGCAAATAGTTGAATTTTTTTTTTTTTAAAGTGAGGACAAATGTATAATTTAAAAGTGCTAAATTAAAATTCATTGCATTTCTTAGGATTAAATTTACACAAAGTCAAAAGTTGAGGAATGGTAAACTCATCCCTAATATTGACACTACATATATTACATTACCATAATTCGTCCCGCACCACGGTAGTGATCATTTACAACTACCAAATCTGCTACATAATTCATGGATCACAATACTGCTATTCAAATTTTGACCATACACTCGATCTATTACAGTGCGTTTCTTTCACGGAATAAGGAATACAAAACAGGGAATAGGAATAGAAGATAATATAAGAATATGAAGTTGTTTCTTTGGTGGAATAGAATGGAATGGAATAAGGAATTATGTTGTTTCTTTGGATGAATTGTATATGGAAAATGAATGGAATTTGGTAAAATGACATATTTGCCCTTCTTTGTATATGTATAGTATATAATACATAAAATTTGTATTAATTAATTTTAAAAATTAATAATAATAAAAACTTAAATATAATTAACTAATAATTAAAAAAAATTAATATAATTTATTTAATGAAGTAATTAATATTAAACGAAAATGCTATGAATTAATCCATTTTTTACCAATACTCATCGACACTATATTTACCCAAATCATAATATAATTACTTACAATATCTGAAATATCATATTTCATTACATATAACCATTATATTCTCCCCACAGTGCAAGAACAAGTATTTTGAGAATCATTACATATAACCATAACACAAATATTGTTGTGTTATGCAAGTAATCCTAAACCATTACACCACCATGAAATTAAGCAAGTAATCTCAGGACTAACAAATGGCATATCATCTGGTATAAGACTTACCAATATTGTATTATGAGCAATATACCTGAACTGATGCTCAAGCACAGCATAGCCTACCTGAACTGATGGTCAAGCACGAACCCAAAATCATGTCAGCCAGAATCGATGTTGTTATTCATCAACATATATCAATAAGAATCAATCCAACCAAATCATTCTGAATCAACCAAATCAATCTGCAACATATAACAACTCAACAATAACAATTCAGTAATAACAGCAATAACAGAACCCATAATCGAATTCTGGGTTCGGTGATGAACCCAGAATCGTTCTGGGTTCGTTCGTCACGGGCAGCTTCATGAAGACGAGGAAGAATCGAAGCATACCTGAAGACGAAGGCTCGAAGGAGAATCGAAGGATCCTGGAGCTTCATGAAGACAAGGAGGAACAGAGGGAAGGCTTCGGTCCAACTGAAGCCACGGGAGGGTAGTGCCGAACTTAACAAAAATGTATGAGGGTAAAATAGTCTTTAACCAGCCTATTCCGGATTCCTTGCCTTCTAGGCTTAGGAAATCCGAGGTTTTCACCCGGAATCTCTAAGTCTACCCCGCCCAGAATTCTTAAGCCTATTTTCTCCAATTCCGTGAAAAAAATAATTTCTTACGAAATTCGTAAGCCAAATTCATTTTTCATTCCGTGAAAAGAACGTGACATTAATACCCATATATTATATCTGATAGACTAGCAAAGCCCTAAGGGTCCCTATGTGACCTGTGTATTTATTTTGCATATATAATATAATATACTCTAGAGTCTAGGGTTAGTTGGACGTTAAAGTTGCAGAGTGACCGTTGATTGGTGAAGTAAACAAAAGAAAGCAAACAAAAAGGGAATTAAGAAGAAGTGGTCCGGCATCGGTTCTCGTGAACTGGCGACTATCACGGCGTGTGTGAATTTGAGACCAAACAACTTATATTGTAAGAAAGAAAGAAGAGGAAGAGACCTAAAAATATGGATCGAATGGATAAAGTGGGGAGAACAGGATTCCGGGTCTTTGGAGATGAGTTTTTTTTTTACTACTTTTCTTTCTACATCAATAAACTAAACAAGCTAGAATTTATGAGTACATGGGTAAGAATTACAATAAAAATAAAAAATAAAAAACAATAGTTTTTTAAGTATAGATATAATGCTTGAAATGATTAAATTAAAAGTATATAATAAAAAATAACAAGTTACAGGAGTGTAGGGTTTAGAGACTCAAACTAAGGATCCCTTGGTTAAGTTTAATTCGAGTCTTTATTGAGTCGAAGTTCAATCATAATATTAGTGTAAGTTATTAAGGTTTAGTTATGTCACATTTGAAAAAATATTCAGTTAATTTTGTAAATTTGAAAAGTATTTAACAAAATTTTGAATGGAGAATTAACATAAATATCAATTATCATCGTTTCCAAATATGTTGATCATTTAAAACATTTTGAGTGTATAGTGATTGATGAGTTATGAACTTTTGACTTGGTTATTTTTACATTTGACTCAAAAACATTCAAAATTGGACTAATAGGCCCAATGATATAATGGTGTTGCTAATATAACTGATGAAAGCATCGCTTATATACAACCTCGATAAGGGCGTCACCTAGATGATCCTCGGAAGGATGCGCCAGCACGTAAAAGTGTTAAGATTAAGTGCATGACAGAACACCTACTGACTACCATAATCTAAACGTCTGCACTCCTATGGTTTAGCACGGTTGCTTTTAGCCGTCCTATGATTAAATTAAGTAAAATGACACTCTACACCAAAGTAGTTGTCCTACATTATTCTTTCTGAACTCATAGTAACCATGGTTCGTTCGCCTAAGTCACAACTAAGATTATCATGGTAGAATTTGACTCTACCATGGTTCAGGTTCACATTAGTTATAAATATCTCTCAAACAACCTTATTAAAGGGGACTGATAAGATAAGCATTCTCTTACAATTAGTAATTATACATTTTTTTCTGATCGCCCAAACGAACCTCCGACTAACTTAATAATCGGAGGGAAAACAATGGGAACTCTCGGGTTTTACTTTTGTGCAAGTTATCAGAGCAGCAAGGAGACCGACTCGGTACACTCCGAATAGAGTTCTACCGGAAAACGTGATCATGATCCAACAATCATGGTTCTCATCTTTCTAAAGTTTATATTACACACAAAACAAAGCAAAACAAAGGTATTTATGACATTTTAGCAATTTTCCAAAATTAACCGCGACAAAATACTCTCATGAGATGCACATAAAAAAATATTTTCTTATAGGGTTTAGATGGAAGGAGATAGGAATTTGTTCGACTTCTGAAATTACATCTAAGATTTTTTTTCGAAAACTATACATTTTAGTTTTTTTTTTAGAAAAGTAAGTATAGAAAAAAAAAATTCGAAAAATAGGTATACGCGCACCCCCGGGTAGCGCATATTGGCAATACGCGCACCCCAGGGTGGCGCATATTCCATAGGCGCATGTTGGGTATGACTCTTTTTTTTAAAAAAAAATTGTTCCATAATGACGACTCGATGTTTAATTAAAAATAAAATTATGTATCTATTAAAAAAATTATAGTAAGTAGATATTTTAATTGCGCTTCAAATTATGCAAAATAATATTAAATTTGGATTTACGGATTGCCTGTACGGCATGCCGTAAGTTGAGATATGATTACTGTGCAAAATTTATACTGTTTAAACAGTAAAATTACTGTGCAAAACACTATTTGGTATGTAGAGTTTGTTACGTATCGTATTATACAGTCAGTCTAAAAGTAAAAACTTAACGCATAGTTAACGTCATTTTATTCGTAATTAAATTATCTACGCACCGTAATGTTTTTGATTTTTTTTGAGTAAGTACATAATTAAATTTCTCACCTAATGCATTTACGTATTTCGGTCAAATTATGGTGTAAACGATGTTAGGTTACAAAATCACTGTATTTTTAATCAAAAAAATTATCCTACGTAGATAATTGAATTACGACATAAATGACGTTAACCGTGTTGATTTTGGACTTACATGGTATGAGTTATAATTTTTTAAGTCAAATTTTCATATCTCAACTTACGGCATGCCGTACAGGCAATCCGTAAATCCAAATTTAATATTTTTTTGCATCATTTGAAGCGCAATTAAAATATCTACTTACTATAATTGTTTTAAATTTTTTTAATAGATACATAATTTTATTTTTAATTAAACATCGAGTCGTCATTATGGAACAATTTTAAAAAAAAGAGTCATACCCAACATGTGCCTATGGAATAAGCGTCACCCTGGGGTGCGCGTATTGCCAATACGCGCTACTCGGGGGTGCGCGTATACCTATTTTTCGAATTTTTTTTTTTTCTATACTTACTTTTCAAAAAAAAAACTAAAATGTATAGTTTTTGAAAAAAATCTACATCTAACAGAATATTAAAGTTTAGATAACTTTTTATAGACTAGGTCATAGTATATTAATCTATGCTTATTTAACCCAAGTAACTAAGTAATAATTACTAAAGAAGATCCATAATTAATTAATATATGTATCTATCTATCTATCTATCTAGTGATAGGCCAAGTATATATGATGGGGTCTCTCGGGACACATGCAATAACTGCAAGTGAGATTGGAATTACAACCTCATTAATCTCTTTGCATGCACTTAATTACAATTAAAACCTCAAAATGATTACAAAAATCCTTACATAATCGAAAACCTAATTTGGTATGTTGTCTTTGGACCCACGTTATACTTTTACTTTTATTAAACGGAGATATATGTACAAAATACCAAGATTAACCGCAAAACTAGTATGAAGCTAAGCTTTTGGTTGATGAGAGTTGTCGTCGTTATTCGAGCACTTGTAAAAGGGGATTAGTGAAGGTGTTCCTTCGAGTTCCCCCCATATACTTAAATAAATATATTCTATATTGAGACAATATTAATATAAAAAGAGGAGAACCATAACATATTTATATTGACAGAACCGTAACGGGGATGCTCACTATTGGACTGCTTACCGTAATGGTACTTTTTATATGTCTCGTCATGTGCTTGAGTGGTAGCCATTTAATTAAGTGGAATTTTATTCGTTAATAGTAAGGTATATCTTCATAAATCAAAATCTCATCTTTAATAAGTGAATTATGGATAGAGTAATTACTCAATGAAAGAAATTTATGCATAGTATTGAAGTGAGGGACTCAAGTGTTTTTAGCACTAAAACTTTACTTAAGTTAGGCGAGAGCTTAAGGTTATTATATTTTATTTATGCGCTCATCTTCTGTCTAGATTTTTTTCAATATATTTCTCAAAATTGGTGTTGAAATATAAGTTAGTCGCATGGTATTCAACATAAAAAATTGAACTTTGATATAGTTGACCAAACTTTTTAATAATAAGAGTTTAACTTCCATTAGAAATATTATGTATAATCAATTTTGTATTGAGATTACTAACTGACAAAGTTTATGATTAGCCGGTTCATGAGATTAGTGATAACTGATAACTAAACTATGTAGACTCGAAGTTTACATAGTGATGCCAAATTTCTCATTCTTGATAAAATAATAATAATATATTTTTTCATTTATTATTATTCCCAAATTCTTTGAAAGATGTCGATGATTCTTGTAGCTAAGAGATTATCATATTTAATTTTGCCGGCCGGGCATTTAATTTTTTGATATAAATGGATTTAAATAAAGGTTAGTCTAGCTAGCTAGAACACTAATTTATAAATTAGTAGGAAACAAACTGAACTTGATTTATGGAAATATATTTAATTAATTCATCATGTGATTGTCTTTGGATACATCTTTTCACAATGACCAGTATCTCATTATGTCCTCGCTTAAAGACGATAAACTTTACCATTTTATTAAAATAATTCAATAAAAATGTAAAAGATAAGGTCGTACTCATCATTTGGTTCTTCTCATCAACAACAACAATTCTGTTCTAAACGTTAGTCCTCAAGTTGTAGATATTTACGTTTTAGTCCTTGATTAAGCTTATATATATATATATCCATAATTTAATTAGAAGCCTCATTCATCCATCCCTTACTCGATTTGTCTACGACAAATTGCACTTTTGTAATGAACAAACAGCACTCATCTCATCTATCCTGCCACCTCAGCTTCCGCCACGTCATCGCTTCCAGTTCTTGACTTCCACTGGAGGAACCTCTCTATTCTCTCTGTACCATTATTTTTTTCTGTTTTCATTTCACCTTCTTGTTCCTCTCCTTTTCACCTGCCATTTCTCTGTCTCTTCTTCTCCATTAACGAACATTTTCATATACAGTATTTTTACACCCTTTTGGCAAAGCGACTGCTAAACATTAATAAAGTACTTTTTACCCCAAAAAAACATTAATAAAGTACTGTAATATATATATATATATATGTATGATGATAATGGTGTTGTTTGTTCAATGCACACGAGATCCGTCCAGGTCCAGTCCATATATATAAAATTATGAATGAATGTATGTTGTCAATAGCCGCAGAATGTGGTCTTTGCCGGAACACAAAAGGCAAGATAATTGTTTGAATAGCATGTAAAGAAAAAGCGATGATTTTGCTGCCAAAGAAGTCATCTTCATCATCAAAGAAGATGAACTGTACACCATTTAGGGGTTTCAACGATGGAAGATGATGATGGGATTGCCCTGTTGGGAGGGACTTCCATATCATTGGCTAGTTTTCATGCTAGCTACCTAGGGTTTAAAACTCTATTTCTATGGAAGGGAATACTTATCAAAAGAAGATACAAAACTTAATTAACTTCCATTTCATCACATTAATTACCTAATATCAATAATAATCATAGTGTTTTATTTATTGTTTTTATAAATATAATAATAATGTTCTATAATGTATGGTTTTGGTTGGTATTATCAATGTTTGTACTTTGTAAGGATCTACAGTGAATGTCGTTGGGACATGATTCGAACACTGCCTATAACACGACCATCTCATGTTGTGCATTACATTGCATTGATCTAGTAAAGGAATGAGGGCCTGCCCCTTGTCGTGCATTTGAGTGACACGTGTTTGGATTTATTCTATATATTATACTCCACAGATATTACTTTTTTTTTTTAAAGTACACGTTAAACTATAAATCGCACATTAAAATTTAAAATGTTCAAGAAAGTGTTCAAGTCATCAAATAAATATGCTTATTTAATGTTTATAAATGACCTTGTTTTCCTATTTCTTTATTAGTTTTTGTATATCTATTTTAATCAATTTGTCATATTTAATAATACTGCAATGTAGAAACTGCCAATTTCATTCATATATATCACATATTGATATAAAAGTAATTAAGAAGGCAATATATATATAGTTTAACCTATACTATTTATCTGAGTTCAAATAAACAATTACAATTTTATATATATAATTCCCTAATATATATATATAATTCCCAAATAATTGAAAATTAACCAACATAGTCTATTCTAAAGAGACATAATAAGTCTATAGTATGACCATAATCTTATTCTGATATTATTTAACTATTGTAATTCTAAATTGAATTTTTCGATTCTTGTAACTATTTACTCTTTTTTTAATAGGTAAATACTATTTAACATTATCCATACACAAATTAAGGGTTCGTGACTTATTCATATATAATGGTTTACACTTTCCATGTATTTAATTGCGTACAGTTTAGTGCTGAAAATATTAATACGAAAGAGTAAATAATGGAATCCACCATTGAATTACTAAAATACACCACTAAAAGAGGAGATAGAATATGAATAAATCATCTTCGATCTGTACAAAAATAATAAATATAAATAAACTGAACTTATAAATAAATTTATTATTTATTTTACATTACATGAAAAAATTCATTAAGCTTATATTATATTTTTTTATTAATAGGGATTAAATGCATTCAGGTACATCATAAGTTAGGTTTTTACATTAAGGTACCCCACAATATTTTTTGTAACTTTTAGGTACTCCAGATCCAGAAGTCTTAAGTGAAGTTATTTATTTTGACATCTAAAATGGATGAAAAACGTCAGGCGTGCCAGTCATGTGACCAACTTAAACCGAAATTCGCACAAACTCAATTATGTGAAGACCAAAATACCTCTCATGACACAGCCTCCCTCTTCCAGCAAATTAGGTTCATCTTCTTTGTTCCTCTTCCTGCAAATTAGCATCCCTCTTCCTGTGAAGCCCCGCAAAGTAAGTTTTTTGTATTCGCTAATTTCGTCGCGCAAGATCTAAACTTTCCTCCATCACATGTTCGTCTTCTCTGTCCCTTCCGTGTTCTACACCCATCGCATCAGGAGATTGCTAGGAAATATTAGAACTTTCGGAGGAGAGAACATGACGGAGATCTGAACTTGATTAATGATGCAGAATGTACAAAATGGTTGTTGTCGTATTAGTTGAAATGATCTTAATTTCTGTTTTATGTTGTTTTGACTGAAATATGTAAACCAATTGAATGTGAGAATGTTCTTTATGTGGGATGCTGTGTGTATTTGGTATGGTTGTATGTGGGATTCTTCTGTTACTCTTGCTGTCAGATACCTTTTGTTTGTAAAATGTTATTTTCAGGTACCTTTTATTTGTAAAATGTTGCTTCCACGTACCTTGTGTTTTTAAAATATTTCTCTAAGATATATAATTTTTTTAATGTCATAATTCAGTATCTCAAAATTTCAACATAATATAGTAAAAACAACATTTTATACATCAACATACCAGGATCGTCAAAAGTGCATAATCTCAACGCCGATCAAAACAGGATGTAGTTTTCCCTTACATAAACACCAAACTCATACTAATTTAAACCTAAAGTTAAAAAGTGTCATTTGTCAGGCATAATTGTTGTGAATGCTATGCTCATTACAGTATAGATTCAATTTGTTGTCTTTAGTGATTTTTTCTTTCTTCACACACGATTCTTCCGATTTCCCACCTTGTTTCGGTTTCAGTGCATCTATTGCAAAATAAAAAATACAAGATTTCAAGAAAACATTTTTCTAGAGCTTAGTATATATGTCGAAAATATCAAATTCTCAAATAAATAAATAAAAATTGCAGCAATTTCATCATATTCAACACAATTATGGCCCAAGAACTCCAATCGAGAAAGTAAGTAATTGGGCAAAGGATTTAAGAACTGAGCAATCTCTATCGAAAATTGAAAATTTTCAAGAAATTGTCTTTCTCGAACTCAACATGTTACCCAAATCAATTCTCAACTTCCAAAAACTCAGCATAAAGTAGATTAATTTATCACTCAATACCTCAAATCAAGAAAATGGATAAACTAGAAAGGGGGCAGACTTTGAAACCCTAATTGCTCCTCAAATGGGAGGGAAACTGCTCAAAGGAGGGGGGAAAAACGAAATAATGCAAACGCAACAAAATGCGACTTAAAAATAAAGTGACTTATGACGTTTTCCATCCATTTTGGATGTGAAAATAAAGTAGTTTCACTTAAAACTTATGTGGTATGTAAAAGTAACAAAAAATCTATGAGGTAACTCGATGTAAAAATCAAACTTCTGATATAAGTGAATACATTTAATCTCTTATTCATATGATTTTATTTCTTTTTCCCATTTACATAATTTCGTGTTTCTGTAGATTAACATATGCACAACACAAATTTACTATAAAAAGATTGTTCTGTTTAATTCAGTAATTTCTTTATTATGAGAACGAGTCACCAATAAAGAGAATAACAAGCTTTTTCTTCGGAAAATAAATTTTTATTTAAAAAAAAAAAAAGGTAAACAGAAAAAACAACTTTTTTGTGCCCTATCCAGACTACAAAACACTGAGGCCTCTGTTCTGTATTATAAATACCAGAGCTCCACCATCCTTCTCTTCCACCTCTCGACACCCAACAACAACACACGCTTTGGTATAATAAAATCAACAAGATATTGTCATTGTTCTCACAGGGATTTGCAGTGGTGTATTCATGGCTTCTTCCAAGGGAGACAACGTCGTCGTCTCGAATATCAAGCTCGAGAAGCTTCTCAGTATGAAAGGCGGCAAAGGAGAAGCAAGCTATGCAAATAACTCTCAAGCACAGGTTTCATTTTATCATTATAATATTTTATTATTAATATTGATGAAAAAAAAATACAATCTAAGGGTAGAATCTAGCAGTTGAATTATTTTAGCGAGATTGTTTTGAATAAATGATTAATATTTGAGATAATATAATGTAGGCTAAGCATGCACGATCAATGCTGCACCTTCTGGAGGAAACCCTAGACAGGGTGCAGCTGACCTCACCGGAGATCCCTTTCTCCGTGGTGGATCTCGGCTGCTCCTCGGGAAGCAACACCGTCTACATCATGGACGTCATGGTGAAGCACATTTCCAAGCGCTACGAGGCACTGGGCCAAGAGCCGCCGGAGTTCTCAGCTTTCTTCTCTGACCTCCCAAGCAACGATTTCAACACCCTCTTCCAACTCCTTCCCCCACATGGCGGCAGTGGCAGCATGGAGGAGTGTCTCGCCGCTGATAATCACCGGAATTACTTTGCTGCAGGTGTCCCTGGATCGTTCTACCGGAGGCTGTTTCCGGCAAGGTCCATCGATCTCTTTCATTCCGCGTTTTCCTTGCACTGGCTCTCTCAGGTAAAATGAATTAACTAACGATTAACTAACTAAACTAACATTTTGTTTCTCCAAATAAAGCATTTTTAGATATTCCTTTATAATCTGTATTTTAAGGGTTATAACTTATATCGGTATCTTCTCCTCTCTTCCCGACTTTGAATTCCTATCTTGATATAGAAAATAGAGAAAGATATTATTTTTAATTATCTAATTATTTGTGCTATACGTATATGTATGTATGTATGTATATGTTGGATCAGGTGCCTGAGAGTGTTACAGACAAGAGAAGTCGGTGTTATAACCGTGGTAAGGTGTTCATCCATGGCGCGGATGAGATGACGGCCAATGCGTACAGGAATCAGTTTCAGATGGACCTTTCAGGGTTCTTGAGATCGAGGGCGGTGGAGATGAAGAGAGGTGGGTCCATGTTCCTCGTTTGTCTGGGAAGGTCATCAGTGGACCCCACCGACCAAGGTGGGGCTGGTCGACTCTTTGGCACCCACTTTCAAGATGCTTGGGATGATCTTGTCCAAGAGGTAACTTCAAATGCATCAAGTTTGTGAAAGGATACTCATTACTCACTCAAATATATATATATATATATATAATTTAAAATTTAACGACTAAAGTATTATTCCAATTTTGAATACTTCAAAAAAATTATTTAATCTTTATTTATTTATTTTTAGAGTGTGATGTCATAGGATTTGTAATTTAAGATTTTTTTATAAGCTTTATTTTTTATTTTGAAGAATAAAATTATTTTTCATTCTTTTAGGGTTTTTTGTTCTTTGTTGTAAAGTTATATTTTCTGAATTTACAGATTTTTCCCTAGCATATTTTAATTTTACAAATCAGAAAATTTTCGTATACATTTCAAAAAATTATGAAAGACCTCAAACTCAAAATGATTTATTTAGGAACTAAAATTGCATATAAAATAAGTTAAGAGCCCAAACAAATACTCTTTTATATCAAACGAAAGATAAGCTATTAACATTAATATATATATATATATTTAGTTATTTTTATTCATGTTAGCTTTAAATGAGGTCGATAATAAATTTTCATTTATCCGATTTAAAAATGAGATTTATCAATCGAAATTTGATTATTTTCTCAAACTTAACAGTTGAAAATGTCATCCTCCCTTTCATCTCATTTATCCATTTTTATTTTAATCTTGTACTATATATAATAAAAAATAAGTGAATAATGAGTCATGAAACAGTGCATACGTCATGTCTATCCAACTTTGTGTTTCGAGAAGACAATCTATAAAATCTTCTTGATTTTAATGTTGTAAAAAAGACAAAAAGATCATCATTGAATGCTAGTCGATGGATGGAAGTTGGGCTTCGGCCTTCTGTCGGTCCAGCAACTGTTCGACTACTGTTAGCTGAAAGTCAACCAAATCATTTGACTCTGCTAGTCCCAACTCCCAACATACCATTTTCATATGTAAATTGCCCTATAAACTTTCTTTAGGCCTGCAAAATTAATTATAACTAATAATAATATTAAAAAAATGTAATTCATGAAAAATCTTTAAAATAATAGCTTTATGACATTGTATAATTTTATTATGTAGGGCTTAATTAGTGAAGAGAAACGCGATCTTTTCAACATTCCGGTGTATGCACCGAGTGTTCAAGACTTTCGTGAGGTGGTTGAGTCAGATGGTTCCTTTTCCATTGCCAAGTTGGAGCTTTTCAAGGGAGGTAGCCCACTTGTGGTTAACCATCCTGATGATGCAGCTGAAGTGGGTCAAGCCTTCGCCAATAGCTGTAGGAGTGTATCAGGAGTTTTAGTGGATGCTCATATTGGGGATCAACTAAGTGAAGAGCTCTTTCGCCGAGCTGAGCGCCGAGCCGCTAGCCGAGCCAAGGAGCTACTCGAGCAGCTACAGTTCTTTCACATCGTTGCTTCTCTTTCACTTGCTTAAATAAAATACTGGAGCTTTGTCAGCAGCTAAACCAACTCGATTCCATTTCTATTTATTTACCAAAATAAATATAAGATGGTTAGGTTACTAGTAGATTCTGTAAGTTCGAATCAACTTTTAGAGATCCTTTCTTATTTATAAAAATATATATTTATATTGGATTAAATCAAATAATGATATTTGGTACGTAAAACGGTTTCCTGATATTTCTTATTATATGACACTACTAATAACTAACTTTAATAAATTATATTAAAAAAAAGTTATTATATATATATATAATACTCATAGATATGTTTACTTTGGGTTAATTACCTAGTCACTTGTGATTGTTCATTGTTACTCTTTTAGGTACTTATCTTTTTTGAGTTGTAAATAGTTACTACATTTTAGAATGCGACTAATTAGACATTTCGTCAACTATTCGTTTATTTTTCTGTCATATTTTCTTCATTTTCAGTACTTAAAACTCATAAAATAATTACATGATGAAATAACGAAGCAAAACACTAACGATAAGTTATAAACACTACACTAACGATCAGTTATGATTTGAATAAAAAAATAATATTTTAAAACATAAATAACTAAATAATATAATTTTGAATCAAAATTTAACATTAATTAACCTAAGTAACTAAATAAAACTTTTTTTTACAATACTCATTTGTAAAGAATTTTTTACAATACTCATTTGTAAAGAATTTTTTACAACTGAAAATAGACATTAACAGCTTTCTAAACAATATTTTTAACGTATAAATCTGAGACTGCACATTCTCATACCGATTGAGGTGTTTTTTATTTCAAAAATGACTATATTAAAACAAACAGAAGGAGATAATGTTGGTTGTGCCCAGCCTTGGGCCGTTCCGATTCAACTTGGGTCAGTTTAGGATTAAATCGATCCAATTTTCTTGTGAATGGTAAATGAGAAATGAAGTAATATATTAGGAAATATGATTGTTGGTATAATATATTTGGAAATATTACTGTTGATATAATATATCAGAAAATATTTTCTTAATATTATCCACAATATTGCACAATATACCTGGAATATTGTTACTGTATTTTTTATATCAAAGATAATATTATTATATATTTTCTAATAATATATTTCCCAATGAAATATTTCCTAATAATATATTTCCTAATGAAGTATTTCCTATTGTAATATAGTTGTTGGTAATTTTGATTACAATGAGTACCATAAATCCTATAAATAGGGCTGGTTCTTCTCAATTAAAAGCAATCCCATAAACTCCCAAAAATTACCAACATATATATTGCTCAAGAGTTAAGTCAGATTCGAGTTTCCAATTGTGTTCGAATTTCCGTCGAAGTCCGAGTTCAGGTATTGTTCAGTTCGGTTAAGGGAAACACCGTGTTTGTTTCGCCTTGACGACACTGTTTTATCCTGGGAGATAATCGTCCTAATTTCCCTCTTACACAAACCATTTACGGTGAGGGAGGCGAAATTGCATTAAGGAGACCGTTTTGATACGGGACTCGGTAATTTTTCTGCAAAATCCATGTTTTAGAGGCAATTTCGTCAATTCGTCAATTTGCATGTCATTCAATAATTTTATGTAATTTTAATTTCGAAAATTATTAATTAATTCTCCTATATTTTACTAACAATCTTAAGGCATTTTTTTGTGTGTGTTTTAGTAATTTCAAGAGACAAAGAACTGACTCGGTTCATTAATTTGTGTAATCTGAAATAATAATTTTCGTTAAAATAATTCAGCATTTTCTGTTTCAAAATTATGGCTGCAATCAACAATGAGTTTGATATCAGTGCTGGAGCAATGGCTCAGACTGAAGTCCCTAATGCGCCGTCGAACGCGCCCGTCGTTGCGCCGTCTGGAGGGATAACCATGACTCGTTCGGCTGGACTTGTGCATGCTGAAAAGCCCGAAAATTGGACGGCTCAAATTTCAAGAGGTGGCAGGAGAATATGAAGTTCTATCTGACCATGTTGAGCTTGGCTCGATTCCTCACTGAAGAACCACCAACTCAAAGCGAGGATGATGATAATCAAGGGTTCTTCTTAGCTCTAGAAGCTTGGAATCACTCAGATTATTTATGTAGACATTATGTAATGAACTGTTTGTCTGATTCATTGTATGATGTATATAGTAAAACAAAGTCCGCTAGAGAGTTGTGGCATGCCTTGGAACAAAAATATGAGTCTGAGGATGCCGGGAAGAAGAGATTTCTAGTTAGTCGCATGTTTGACTATAAGATGGTAGATAACAAACCATGTATGAAACATGTGATAGATCTACAGCTCCTCCTCCACAGTATCCATGCCGAAAAAATGGAACTCGCGGAGTCGTTTCAAGTAGCCGTCATAATTGAGAAGTTACCCCAGCGTGGAATATCTTCAAGGGCTACCTGAAGCACATGCGGAAGGAGATGACCATGGTCAAGCTGCTCGAAAGGATCAATGTGCAAGAGCAGTACATGAATGCTGCACGAGGAATTCCAATCGGCCCCATGAACACGATGGCCTCCGCCATGACAAATGTGGTGGAGCATGGGCAGAGCAGACATGCTGCCAAAGGCAAGCAAAAGAAGCAAAAATGATTCATTATGGGCCCTAAGGCCTAAAGGGGGGGGTCTCAAAGAAGTCGGGATCCAAACCACAAGGATTTATTGGCGTCTGTTATAACTGTGGTAAAACTGTCCATAAATCTAATGCTTGCAGGTTTCCTAAGAAAAAGGAGACCAACATGGTCCAGGAAATCACCGAAGACTTTGACGACATCAACTTGTCTGCGGTGGTGTCTGAGGTGAGCATGGCTGATTCCAACCCCCGGGAGTGGTGGATTGACACAGGTGTCACCAAGCATGTATGTTCAGACAAAGGAATATTCTTCAATTTTGAAGAAGTTGATTCTGGGGAGAGCTTGTACATGGGAAATTCCGCCTCATCCGAGGTCAAGGGCAAAGGAAGCGTTTTGAAGATGACTTCCAAGAAAGAGCTGACATTGAAGAATGTGTTGTATGTGCCAGACATTCGCAGGAACCTGGTGTCAGGATCTCTCCTTAACAAGCATGACTTCCGTCTTGTATTTGAGTCGGATAAATTTGTACTCACAAAAAATGGGATGTATGTGGGTAAGGGTTATGAATGTGGGGGAATGTTCAAACTCAATGTAATGGCTATTAAGCCTAATAAAAACAAGAATAAAACTATTTCTTCCGCTTACGTGATTGAGTCTCCTAATCTTTGGTATGGTAGATTAGGACATGTTAATTATGATACCCTGCGAAGGTTAATTAACATGAATCACATCCCTACACTTCAAATTGATCTCAAACATAAGTGTGAAATATGCGTTGAGGCTAAATTAACCAGGTCATCCTTTCATTCAGTTGAAAGGAATACAAAATCTCTTGATTTAAAGTTTGTCCAAACGAGAGGCGGAAATAAGTACTTTATCACTTTTGTGGATGATAATACAAAATATTGCTATGTATACTTGTTGAAGAGTAAAGATGAAGCTATAGAAAAGTTCATGCTTTATAAACAAGAAGTTGAAAATCAACTTAACAAGAAAATCAAGATGTTGCTTAGTGATAGAGGTGGTGAGTATGATGTTCCATTTGGTGAGTTTTGTGCTCAACACGGAATCACATGAGGTCACCACTCCTTATTCACCCCAATCAAACAGGGTGATGGAAAGGAAAAATCGAACATTGAAAGAGATGATGAATTCAATGTTGATAAGTTCTGGGTTACCTCATAACATGTGGGGGGAAGCTATTTTAAGTAGCGATTACCTTTTAAATAAGGTACCCCGAAAGAAAGAAGAGAAAACACCTTTCGAATTATGGAAATGTTCTTGGCGACCATCACCACGATGAGCCTAAGACTTACTCCCATGCAGTTCGAGATCCAAAATGGCGTGAGGCGATGGCAGCAGAGATTAAGGCCCTAGAGGATAATCAGACTTGGGATGTGGACCCATTACCGGCTGACAGCTGATGGATGTTGGTCACGACTACTACCAAAAAGCTCCAATGAAAATGAATATTTCACATGGAGGAGTGTGCATATGTATGTTGGGTGTTCTTCTCTCGAGCGACCCGGCGGCTTATGTGCGACCTGTAGCCCACGCCTCCTATTTGTTCAGGGCGGGCGACGTGAACTCTGATTCGATCCGGATGTGGAGGAGCTATTATCGCCCATCTCCCTAACCTAATGCGGCATCGGGTTCGGACCACAGGGAACCTTAGCATGGGGGCCCAACTACCGACCCGAGGCTCCGATCGGGAAAGCCATAAAGGTGAAGCGTCATTCTAGAAGGGCATTACCACAAAAAAAAAAAAAATCGAGATATCCGGCATGGAGTTGCTGCAATTTCAGGCTACTATCACAAAGACGCTAGATGTGATCTTTCTGTTTCGTGGCTCAAGTTTGTTTGGTTTGTTCTCTTGTAATTAGTACAGTTACAATACTAAGTTTTGCAATACTTTAGGTATATCACTTACCGGAAAAAAAAAACAGAATTCCACCTACTTCAAAGTGTAGCATGAACTCGCTCGAAGAGTTGAGCGGCCGCCGGCCAGCAACTTCCGTGCACAGATATAGATTCATTCTTCGTACCTGGTCCAACCTCACAACCCTTCGCGGGTTGGTAAGGAGTCAGTCTTCTTTGGTAAGACGGAATTGGACAAAGAAAATAGAGTGCTCGACCGGAAGAACGACAAAAAAAGACTATAATTACATAGAGTTCTGCTCCTCCCCTTCCTCACGATGTCATGATGCGCCCATTTCTATGGCCATTCCTTCAATACTTCTGGCTCTCGGGAGTCTCTTTGTAGGATACTTGGCCAAAGTGTGACCCGTTAGCCCATAAGTAAGTACTGTGACGAAGCGGCTATTTCTCACCCGACACGATCGTACGAGGTCACAATTAACCCAACACGATCATCCGGGGTGAACAAGAATTGGGGATCGGATGCGGGCTAAATTCCCGCCAATGGATGAGATGTTCAGTCGACTCCTTCCCCCTTTGTGGGGGTCCGGACCCCTACGAGTGAGCAGAAAAGGGAGGAGGAAAGAGGCCCTGGCGAACCGTCATAATTAGTGAACAAGTGTAAGCTTCGTTGCTCGACAGTATGGAGTACTGACCACACCGAGGGACTCCCGCGCAGGATTGGCTATTCTTTCTCGTATGAGAGGATAATTTCAACCATAATTAGAACTCTTCGGCTCAGGTAAATGTTTATTAGTGGGATAGAACTACGAAGATAATAGGGCATGAGTACGCCCACCAGAAGGAATAAGAGTTGTAGACTTACCTGCTAGTTTGAACCTCTCCTTGCCTTTATAAGAATATATATATGAATCATGAGATTTTTTTTAAGGTAATTCCTTAATGTAACCTCTCGTCGAGTTAGTTCCCAGGAGTGCCCTCAAAATGAAAAGACAACCCAAACCTTTAGGGGTTGGAGATATTTTCAAAGTAAATGCCCTATGTTAAGTGGGTTAAGTGGCTAAGGAATTCACTGGGGGATACCCTTCTTTTCTACCTTTATACGTCCTCAACAACGTCATTCTTATATTCCTGCTTATGAACACGAGAACCAAGATATCTTGTCCGATGAACACCTAATTTTGCGAATAAAGTATGGATATCCCGCTCCTCTCCCGTTGGTCGAGAAGACCTTCTTTCAATCACCTCCAAGTGTGGGAGTGTCTTGCTAAAGTGATGGTGCCTCCTCCTAAAAAGGTTAGGATTTGACCAAAAACTGTTGATTGCATCTTCATAGGATATGCTCAAAATAGTAATGCTTATCGGTTTCTTGTGCATGTTTCGAAGATTTCGGATATACATAAAGATACGATAATGGAATCAAGAAACGCACATTTCTTTGAAGAAGTATTTCTGGCTAAATTTAGGAGGAATGCAAGTTCGTCGAAACGAACTTATGAGACTATTGAAAATAATGGTCTAGACCTAGAAAATGTTGAGGTAGAACCTGAGGTAGAACCTAGGAAACGTAAACAAGTTCGGGTAGAAAAATATTTTGGTCCAAATTTTTTCACCTATATGCTTGAAGCGGAACCTCAAACATTTCAAGAAGCCGTAAATTCTTCAGAAGGACCTCAATGGAAAGAGGCAATCAATAGTGAAAGTGAGTCCATCTTGCAAAATCACACGTGGGAACTAGTGGATCTTCCTCCTGGATCCAAGCCACTAGGTTACAAGTGGATTTTCAAAAGGAAAATAAAAACAGATGGATCAATTGATAAATATAAGGCTAGACTTGTAATTAAGGGTTACAAGCAGAGAGAAGGTCTTGATTATTTTGACACATATTCTCCGGTCACGATAATAACTTCCATAAGAATGATACTCGCAATAACGGCATTGAGAAATTTGGAAATACATCAAATAGATGTGAAAACAGCTTTCTTAAATGGAGATTTAGAGGAAGAAATCTACATGGAACAACCTGAGGATTTTGTTGCGCCAGGGCAAGAAAAGAAAGCCTATAAACTTGTGAAATCACTGTACGGTCTGAAACAGGCACCGAAACAGTGGGATCAGAAATTTGACAATGTAATCTTGGAAAAAGGATTTAAAATAAATGAATGTGACAAATGCATCTACGTGAAAGATACAAATGAAGGTTATGTCATTTTGTGTCTTTATGTTGATGACATGATTATCGTTGGAAGTAACGAAAAGATGATTCAATCCACGAAGGATATGTTGAATTCGAGATTTGACATGAAAGACATGGGTCTTGCTGATGTAATTCTTGGAATTAAAATTAATCGGACATCAGAAGAAATTGCTCTAAGTCAATCTCATTATATCGATAAGATATTAGAGAAATTCAACAAAGATGACAAAAAGGAGGTGTGCACTCCAATAGATCCAAATAAGTATTTCTCAAGAAATACAAGAGAAATCGTCTTTCAAGTTGAGTACGCTAGGGTTATTGGTAGTGTCATGTACTTGATGACGTGTACTAGACCTGATATATCACACGTTGTTGACGTGTTGAGTAGATATACGAGTAATCCAAGTACTGATCATTGGGATGGAATCATAAGATTACTTAGGTACTTGAGATATACTCGTAGTTATGGGTTGCATTATACGAGATATCCAACGGTTATAGAAGGATATACTGATGCTAATTGGATATCAGCATCAAGAGACTCGAACTCCACAAGTGGATTCGTGTTTACCCTGGGAGGTGCAACCATATCGTGGAAATCCTCTAAGCAAACAGTTATATCCAGATCCACCATGAAATCTGAGTTTATAGCACTTCATAAATGTGCTGAAGAAGCTGAATGGCTACGCCATTTTCTTGAGGATATTTCTAGGTGGTCAAGACCAGTGTCTGCAATAAGCATATATTGCGATAGTCAATCTGCAATTGGCAGGGCACAAAGTCATATGTATAATGGTAAGTCTAGGCATATTCGTCGTAGACATAATTCCATTAGACAATTGCTCTCGACAGGAATTATCACAATCGATTATGTCAAATCGAAGGATAATATAGCGGATATGTTAACCAAAGAGTTAAATAAAGAGCAAGTTGGTCAATCATCGAGAGGAATGAGACTAAATCCCGTGCAGTAAACACTTTTGAGAAGGAAAACCCAACCTAGTTGACTGGAGATCCCAAGATCTAAGTTCAAAGGGACAACCTAATCACAAGAGTGAGGTCAGATCAGTGTGGGGGATTTTAACCCCGAGTCCATTCCTATGATGAGAAACAGTGACGATAGTGGATGAGATTAAGCAAGTGCTTTTAATGATTCAGAAATATAGAGTGTTGGAGTAACACTTGAGATAAGGAATCACCTATGCAAGTGAGAAGAAGGACCGCTTCGAAAGGAATTGTGAGGGCACAATTCTTAGAAACGCTTGCAGAACCAGGCAATGCCCATGGCCAGAACGCGCATGAATGCGTGAACTGAACAATACTAGGAAGATACCTGTGTGAGTTATATTATCATTTACACCAACGACATAAAGTTCAAGGACATCGCATCTACTAATTAGTCAGTAAAGTCGATGTAATTTCACGAGGGAATGTTCAAAGGGTAACACCTACCTATCCTATGCAGGTGTCGACCGTTGAACTCCTATTCTGAGTCTAGAACATCTAGGAATTCTCTCATTTCTCCATTCATGTGGGGGATTGTTGGTTGTGGCCCAGCCCTTGGGCCAGTCTGATTCAACCTAGGCCGGTTTAGGATTAAACCGACCCAATTTTCCTGTGAATGGTAAATGAGGAAGGAAGTAATATATTAGAAAATATGATTGTTGGTATAATATATTAGGAAATATTACTGTTGATATAATATATCAGAAAATATTTTCTTAATATTCTCCACAATATTGCACAATATACCTGGAATATTGTTACTGTCTTTTTTATATCATGAGAATATTATTATATATTTCCTAATAATATATTTCTTAATGGAGTGTTTCCTATTGTAATATAGTTGTTGGTAATTTTGATTACAATAAGTACTGTAAACCCTATAAATAGGGCTGGTTCTTCTCAATTAAAAGCAATCTCATAGACTCCCAAAAATTACCAACAGATATATTGCTCAAGAGTTAAGTCAGATCCGAGTTTCCAGTTGTGTTCGAATTTCCGTCGAAGTCTGAGTTCAGGTATTGTTCAGTTCGGTTAAGGGAAACACCATGTTTGTTTCGCCTTGATGACACTGTTTTATCATGGGAGGTAATCGTCCTAATTTCCCTCTTACACAAACCATTTACGGTGAGGGGGGCGAAATTGCCTTAAGGAGACCGTTTTGATACGGGACTCAGTAATTTTTCTGCAAAGTCCATGTTTTAGGGGCAATTTCGTCATTTCGTCAATTTGCATGTCATTCAATAATTTTGTGTAATTTTAATTTCGGAAATTATTATTTAATTCTCCTATATTTTACTAACAGATAACACCAATAAAACAAGATCAGTGTCATGTTTAGTTAAATGCATCCTAATTTTTCAACATCAAATTTTTGTTAAGAATTTGACTTCAATTTAATTAACTTAGATCAAAACGGGATGATTGTTCAAATCAGTGTAAAAGCTTTATTCATTTTGCGCTTCCTATCTTATATGTAATATATTCGTAATAGTTATAGATTTACACATTATGTTGTCACTATGTGACTAAATGGTCATTTATGTATTTTTGTGTAGCTAAACTATCATATACGTTTAAAAAATGTGACTTTTTGGTTAAATATGTTATATTCAGTTACATATATTTGACAAATGTGATTAAATAATCACAAAATTGACGATTTCGAACCCAAAAATGCATATTTGTGTTTGAACCGAATCCAGAAATGTAGATATGTATTCGAATTGAACCTAGAAATGCATATATGGGTTAGGTTCGAACCCGAAAATGCAAATATGGGTTCGAACGGAACCCAAATCTGCAATTCTGAGTTTAGTTCGAAACCAATTCTGCGTTTATGAGTTCAATTCGAACTCACATTTGTGCAAATTTAAGTTCGGAATCAGATTTCGGGTTTGAATCGAGAAAGAAAAGACTGAAGATGAAAAACATGAAGATGAACATGGTTAACATGAAGAACAATGTAAGATGATTTTAGTCATTTTTTCGCATAATTCTTTTTGTAATCGTTTAGTCACATTTTGAAACATAAGTAATGTTTAGCATAAGTTTCAACTGTTCCGTTACTTGTGTCAACATAAGCAATTTACCTTAAAAATATACATATAATGTTGAAAGAAGATTTGTAATGAAAACATGAGATATAGATACTAACGATCCTTCGTTGAGTCATTCATCCGTGGTGGTCCTTATTAAGTTGAGAGCATCGCGATTCATCGTCTTCCTCATATTCTGGTGATGGAGGGAATGTGATTATTTCACTGTCTTCTGGTAATCTAAAGCTAACCTTCTTCTTTCCCGTCTTCCCTTTCTGTCTCTGACTCCCCAATCCACCATCCTCTCCTCTGTTCAACTCTTCGTCCTTCAGCATCTTCTCTTTGGAGAAGCTGTCCCTGGGATTAACAGAAGATGAAGGATGCACCTTCTTAGACAAAGTCATAAAGATGAACGACTCCATACTCGAGCCAAAAGTAGTTCGGCCTGAAGTCGGTGATGGGTCAGCAAGCCACTCCCCCAAGGAACGCTTCATCTTCAGTTTCTGATCAGGATGGTTGTTGATCTGTACTGATGATGAATGGAAGCGTCCTGCAGCGGGATGATTACGAGCAGAGAAGCGACCCGACTTGAAGAAACAGAAAACGGACATGCTGGTGCTGCCGCAGCCGCGAGTGGTTCCATCTTCTATTTTAGACGATGCCGGCTTCATTAATTTTTCTTGGGTGCTTGATTGGCCACCAAGGCAAGAGAGCCCAACTCCCATTATTATTCTCTCTTTTCTTTGGCTGCGGCGTTATTGAGTTACTATTATGTATGTATTCGAGTGATTTAATAGTAGCGGTTATATATAATGGATACTGGACGGATCTTACAATACATTGTTTTCATCTAGTTTTAGATAACCCTAAATTCGAAGGATAGGGTATCTCTTTCCTGCAAATATACTATATTCAATGGTTGTACGCATCGCACATAAATAACTAAGTATTGACAAAGATGCAGCAACTGATCCTATTGAGTTCTCCAATGTAGCTTTGTTATCGTATAATATGGTCGATAATGAGATTGCCGCTCGATAATCATGAGATTCTAATAATTATGAGAAAAAGAAAAGACAGCTTGTGACAAATTTGTAAGGATGGATGGACAGTGATTCGTCGGTGTTTGCTATTGTAACCATCTATCTATGTAAAGTCTAAACTCAGTCTAATCCAATCAACAGCAAAATAACAAATACGAGGAAACAAAAATGTATCGTATTTGTGCCTTGACTAGTAGTATATTGCGCTTTGACAACTACGGCGACAACCAGATACAATCAGCTCATCAGAAAAAATTACCACACCGATGATTAAATCGTCAATCCCCAAAAGAGAACAGACAAGAACAAATGAAAAATTAAAACTTTGTGATCTCTGTTCAAGTCTGCTTTGTCTGAATCTTGCATGGCAGGGAGGCCATTTCCTTGTTTGGCATAACAAAATCATAGTACTTCAAATCCTAGAATGCGATCGGTGGAGACAAATGATGAAGCAGAAGATGGTTCGTTTAAGAAAACGGATATGAAGATACGGCATTGTAATTATAACATACACAGCGCTCCTCTCTCAACTCATCAAAGTAAGTAACCTCCTCACAGACTGTATCCTACTACTCCACGACTACTGGCTTCAGTATAGCAGCATCACCAAATATATATTAATAACAATATCAATAAAACTAATAAAACTCACATTTTTATCAGGGAGATGCAAGGATGGGTTCAGTTACTGCATCTTCTTTAGACACCGGGACGTAATTAGCAGGAGCAGATAGCCTAGATTCCTTCCTTCCAATGCCATCTTTGTTAACTGATCTGTTCCCGTTTTGATGGTGAGAATTCATCGATAAACGCCGGTTTGGTGTTCCATTGGTGATTCCTCCATTTGTGCGGGGACCACCCACCACCTTCTTTGCACTTGCTGGTCTTGCCGGGCTAGGCCTTGACCCGAGAATCACATCGTGATCTGTGCTTTGTTGGTCCTGGAATTTCTTCTGATCCTATACATACATATCAGAAAATTGTAATTTTAGGCAAGGTAGCATATTTAAATAAACTTTTTAGAGCTAAAGTTAAAACAAAGCTACAATGCAGGATTGCTCTGGACATACTCTCATTCGGCGCTTCTCTTCTTCTCGTTCTTGCCTCAGCATTGCATATTCATCCAGCATGGCCAGTAGTGGAACTCCATCATATGTAAATTTTATATCGCGATCATCTTCCCAAGCTCGTGTTTTCGCCACTAGGGTATCAACTAGAGCTACATCAACCAATAATAGAAAAAGCACTAAGTTACAGGTAAATTCAGTGAGCAGTATAGATGAACAATGCCTTTAGGCTTTCAACAATTAGCAAGACTGCCAGAAAGCAGCAGGTGGTCAAGTGTTTGGAAGATTAACGCTTGAAGTTTGTCTCTTTTTTGGGCCAATTAGTGTCAATCAAACATGTACAATTTGAAAAGATAGTTCACTTCTAGTTGAGAGATTTACCAGGAATTTTGTTAACAAGGATTCGTGCCTTCTCTGCACGCTTGAGATTTAAATGTGCACCTCGGCCGGCATTGTATCTGTTATCGTCCTGTTTGAGGGAGAGAGAGAATCGATTATAAAAATCATTAAGTTTGTGGAGTGTAAGAATGACTCTTCCTGTGTTCTAAAATAGTGAAAAAGATAGTAGAAGACATGTAACGAGAAAGTCTACTTTGACCCAACCTCCATGAAGTGTAAGGAAACAAGCTTCTTATTATCTAAGATCCAACAAGAAAAATCATGCCACGTTAAAAATAAAAACCAAGTGAAAATAATGCAGTAGAATAATGTTTATTTGCTAACATTACTGACAAGGATGATTTTCTGCCTGGGAAAGAGAGAAAAGGCATAAGTACCCGGTTATAGTCTTCAAGCCAACTCTCTTCTTCACATGCTGACATCCATTTCTCAACCTTGTCTAGTATTTCTTTTCTGCTGAGAGCTTCCTCCTTTGCTCTTGCTATTTCATTATCCATATCAGCGAGTAACTCAACAGGTTCAACATTTCCAGACTCTATCAGTGCCATGATCTTTTCTCTTGCTGTCCCTGAATCTACTTCTACATGAGCCCGGCCAAATATTTCTTCCAGTTCAGCTTGTTTCTTAAATGCAATTTCCTTCATCCTGCTAGCTTTAAGTTTGTCAAGTCTAGCAACTTCCACTTCAGCCTTAAAGAACAGAAATGAATGTGTCAAAGATTTGGATATATTTGTCATTTGAACATATAAATGATATTTTTAAGGTACCTGCTCAATTAAATCCATAGCAAGAGCCCCGGGGACAGTTACGTCTTCAACAGAAGAGGACATGTTACAGGTGATATGTTCAAACAATTGGCGTTCTTCTTCTGAGGTATCCATAAGATTCCACAGATCGATCAACTGTGCAGACAACTCTTGTAGCTGCAAACAGCAAAGAAAGTCAATCACTTGAAATTTATCCATCAGCTAAAGGCATGAAGTGCTATAATTGGGGGCAAAAAGTACACTCAGACTTAAAATGGTAATTATAAAGTATTTAGCTGAAAATTAGACAACTAACCAAAGTCCAAAGGCTTGCAGTAATTAAAGAATGCGGAGAGGAACATAGCTATTGAGAATGACAACTGAAACTATCAGTTTACCTTCTGAAGCCTCTGCTTTTTATCTTCTTTCAGTGCTAATACTGTCTTAGCAAGCCGAGATAAAGTATCATTGCTAATGCTTTTTGATTGCACACTGGTTGAGTCATTCAAGCTAGGGTGGACTTCAGTAACTGTGCTGAAGAAATCCATTCCAAGCACAGCACATAGATCATGCACAGTACTCACGAATTCAAGAACCTTCTGCAACCTCTCACTCTAGAAAAAAACAAAAAACAGCAGAAAGTGACAATCTGGTGATGCGAAATAGAAGTACTCATTCTCTGTAAAAACTCTGCATGTACATAAAGTAAACCTTTTCCTTTTTAAGTTCCTGGAGCTGGGCTTCATACTCCTCTAATTTCTTCCCAGTTAGATCTGACTCATCCACTACAGGGGTTTGTTCGTTAAGATTAAGACTTCCAGCTATTTCTCCACATATCTTCTGAATCTGGGACTGCACGTCAGAGAATTCCTTAACTCTTTCCTCTTTCTGTTTCCAGAGCTGTTCAAGCACTGGTGCAATTGACTCAAGCTGTTCTTTGATTGTCCCATCAGTGTTATACGGCTATAAAACCAGGAACATAATCGAGCTCAATATGCTATCTGATAACTACTTTTATCGCATGAAAATCAAAATTTGATAACCACAGTTTTTAGCAGATTTCAGACACTTACCACTCCACTGGCAAAACTCTTTTCTCCAAGAGCAGAAAAAAGGGTTGTGAGTTCAATCTTGGCGTCTGATAGAGTTTGGAGAAGTTCCGCCCTTGACTTTGCTGTCAGCTCAACTTTTCTCTTGTACACATCAAGGCATTCCTGCTCTATTTGAAGAAGCATCTTATCCCTCTCCTCATCAGACTCGCCAACCTCATCCCAAATTTCCTACAGTAACAGGATCCGTTGATGATGTTTCCTCAATAAACAAATCTATCAACCTCAAAAGAGAATTAAATTTAAAATATTACCTGAAGTCTCTTCAGTAAAGAACCACATGTTATCTCTCCAAGGAATGGGTCTTGAACATTTACCGTCGCCATTCAATAGACAATCACAACCTGAACGTGGCACAGGGACGTTTCTCCCTATTTCATTCCAGGATCAAAGTGTTTACTGTTTACATACATGAAATAATTAAGTGCAGATACCTTGCTCAATAGTCGCCTACAAGGAATAATAATTCACTGGACAGGAAAAGCAAAAGTCCTGCAAGTATCATGTCTAAAAGATTCAACACACGCAGTATTAACATCAAATGCTTCGAATTCAGAGACCTAGAAAAATGGCGAAGATCAACCATCAATCATAACGAACGAAAAACTTCAATTATTAGAAGCAGATATAAGATCTATATTTGGTTTTCAATCAAAAGGAGTTCCAGAGCGCATAAGTATCCACACTAGTAAGTAAATCATTACTGAAAAGAGGCGAACCGATTTCATTACAGAGTACAGACAAAATAATGCAAGCATCTCACTGCCTCCGTACCGGTTTCTACAGTATTCTCTCTTTACTCAAATTTTCAGGATAAACAACATGCAGACTGAAACAATCGAGAGTACATTCTCAATATCAAGAGGCAGATCTCATATTATCGTGTCTGAATCTTCTAGAAAGTTGCATAATCACCATAACATACTTCCGAAGCGAAGAGCTTCCATTATCAAAAACCCTAAACCTCTCCGCGCCCACAAGTAACTCACACAACACGAAAGCACAGACTTCCACTACATTGACTTCCACAGATACTGAGTCAACTTCAGACGGCTCAGATTATCCTGGATTCCGACGATCGGAACGAAAACAGAAATGAATAATAGGAACTCACGCATTGTACATCGGAAGAGAAACGCTTACCAGGATCGTACTCGCAGGTGACGTGCAGAGATCTTCAAGTTGCAGATCTAAGCATCCAAGATTCCAAGTAAGCGAATGAAGAGGAAATACCAGTGAGGAGACTGAGTGAGAGAGTGTGAATGAAGAAGGTGGGGACGTTTATATATGATGAGGATGAAGATGACGGTGAATGGGCATAGAAAGATGTGTCAGGTCCGGTAAAGTTCGTGCTGTCTATATGACCGCGATTATAGGGGATAATTACGAGAGTGACACTGGCAGTTTTGGACCGAACTGAGTCCCTTTGGGGCTGACAGGGCTAGACATAAAAACCGGTTTGACCGAACCGAATCGAATTGGTTTACAAACCAAACGATTTTTTTACAAAAAAATAGAGCGATTCAGAAGAGGTATAAAAAATTGGTTCTCAAATGGTAAATCGTACCACTTCTTGTGCCGATTTTAATATAATATTTTACTAAAATATCTACTCCTAAACCACTAAGACACTAAACCAGATCGGCTGACTGGACAGTTCTATCCCTAAATCAACTTGGCCTCTTCCTCTTCAGTGTCTTCACTTCAGTGTTCAATCTTCATTCGGTCATTCCAGAGCTTCTACATTTCGTCGCGCAGCAGCATCGGTTCAGAACAGATATGGTAAATTGGCCAAAAACTTAAACGGTAAACCTTTTGATTAAAGTATTAACTATGTATTAGTATTAGTTAATACATGTATTAACTAATACAATGTTTGATTAGAAATAATAGGTGGTACTAATTAATACATATGTATTAGCTAATACACAATTCTAGTGTTAATTGTGTATTAACTAATACATTCTATAACCATGGTATTATTTAATACATAATAAAAATTACCTAATTACTCTCAATTAACCCTATCTACGGAAGAAACAAAATTTCTCAGCACACAATTCCTCACCTTGAGCAGAGAAAGCCTTCATCGTCTTCTACGGAAGAACCAACCAATTCCTCACCACACAGCAGAGAACGCTCTCGACGTTTTCTCAGTTTTTCACCGACGATCACCACACATCAGTTCATTGCTTCGACATCTTCTCTATTTTTCACTGACGATCTTCAGGTGAGACGATTTAAAGGTCATAATTCTTCTTTTACAATCTTAATTCTCTGTGGTGCGATTGAACTTGTGTAGATTTGATTAAACTTGTGTGATTGCAATTGAACTAGCAAACCAATTTTCTTGTTGGATAATTGGTTGGGTACCCCTGTCGGTGTGGCTGTGGCTATTTTTACTTAGGCTAGATTTTAGAACATTACTAGGTTAATGGAGAAAACGAATTGTAGGTTAGTTGGATGGACACCCATGTCGGTTTAATGGATTTTTAGTGGAGAAAACGAATTAAGAATGAAAATCAATTGTGTGTTGTGGCACCCTTGTTTGTTTAATTGTGGATTTTTAATTAAGAATGAAAACAACGAATTGTGGATATGGATTGGTTGGGCACCCTTGTCTTGTAATGAAGACAACGAATTGTGTGTTGGGGGGCCCTTGTTGATTTAATGGAGAAAACAAAGTTATTATGCAGAGAAGTTGAATGACCTAAGCTGCATTTTTATCATGGTACATATATCTGGTTTGTGGTTTGTTGATCTCTGAATACAGTTTGTTTTAAGACTTTCTCTTTATTCTTGTAGATATGGATAACTTGAATTTAGGAAACGGAAGAGTATTGAGGGAAAAGTTGATAGTAATCACCTTCATGGTCGTCATGAATATTATTCTTAGGCGTTTCTTCAGTAGTCGTCGTGAGCTTATAACTTGGTCATGAGTAAGAATTCTACCAAAAGTTACATTATGAGACTTGTGTATGAGAGTGAAACATCGTGTTATGAGCAATTAAGAATGAAAAGAGGTTACTTTGTCAAACTTTGTAAAATGTTAGAGGATGTTGGAGGTCTAAAGTCGACAAAGTACTT
Source organism: Chamaenerion angustifolium (assembly GCA_946814005.1). Taxonomy (NCBI): domain Eukaryota; kingdom Viridiplantae; phylum Streptophyta; class Magnoliopsida; order Myrtales; family Onagraceae; genus Chamaenerion; species Chamaenerion angustifolium. The sequence goes on along the minus strand of OX328270.1, from coordinate 23,914,618 downwards.
AGATATTGATGAACAAGTTGCAACGACATTATATATACTTTCTCATGATGAGAAGAACCGAGTCATAAAGTTCAACTTTAAAAGGTATGGGCAAACAATTAGTCGATATTTCAACAAAGTTCTCATATCAATATTAAGACTACACAACGTACTTACCAAACGAGCTGAGTCAATACCACTTGACTGCAATGATGAGAGATGGAGATGGTTTAAGGTATATGTAATCACAGCACTAGCACTTTCAATAAATCAATGTCCTAATAAATATATTAACAATATTTTACATGTAGAATTGTTTAGGCGCTCTTGATGGCACTCATATACACCTTCAAGTGTCATCATTGGATAAACCGAGATATAGAAACCGTAAAGGGGATATTACAACTAATGTGCTAGAAGCATGCGCCCCAAACATGAAGTTCATATATGTACAACCTGGTTGGGAGGGTTCTGCAGCTGATAGTAGAGTTCTCCGCGATGCTCTTACTTTGGAGTACGGTCTTAAAGTACCAGTTGGTGAGTAATGTCTTACTATATAAAATTTAAAATGAATAAAAGTTGTATTTTACAATCATAATTATTATTATTATTCCTTTTGCACTAGATTGTTATTATTTAGTTGATGCGGGATATGCAAACACTGATGGATTCTTTGCACCATATCGAGGGATACATTATCATTTGCGTGAGTGAGAAAATGGTTATCAACCTACAAATCTGAAAGAGTATTTCAACATGAAACATTCAATGAAGTTATAGAGCGTGCTTTCGGAGCTATTAAGTGGAGATGGACAATATTAAGGAAAACCTCCTATTACCCTATTAGAATTCATAATCGAATTGTACATGTTTGTTTCCTTCTACACAATTTCATTCTACAAGATAAGTTGAATGACTCTCTCAACAATGAAATAATAGAAAAAGAAACCAATGAGGTGGATTCAAATGATAATATCATGGAGAGGGAGGATATTGTAGATGTTCGACCAACCACCAGTTGGAGCATGTGAAGGGATGAGCTAGCAAATCAAATGTTTGATAGTTGGAGAGCTATGAATAACTAGAGATATTTGAGTTATGTATTATGTGATCGTTTATAAGAATTATCATTTTATGGAATGTTTATATGATCAAAATACATTTGCTTGATATTTTTGTTTATGTATGTTTGCTTGGTATTATTTTTATATTTATTCATGAAGTTAATTTACACAGGATGTCTGCATCATCTACCTCAACAAGGCGTAAGTGGAGCATGGTTGAGGATTCAATTTTTATATCTTTCATGTTAGAGTTGCAGTCTACAGGTCGCTTTAATGCTGATTCATGATTCAGAAGTGGGTACATGAATGAATTTGAAAGGATGATTGAACAAAAACTTCCCGAATGTGGTTTGAAAGTAAGACCCCACATCGATTCTCGTTTACGAAGCTTGAAAAGGGAATGGAGGGTGGTCTATGATATGAAAAATGCTTCTGGAATTGGCTGGAATGATGTGAGAAAAATGGCTACAGCAGAATCAGATGTGTGGGCAGCTTATTTAAAGGTCAGTATTTATCTTTCTAAAAGACCATCATTGGTTAACACAGAACATGTCTAGTTGATTTTCTAGTCTTGTTTGCAGAGTCATCCTGATGCTGGTCTATTTCGGACAAAATCTTTTCCACATTTTGACGAACTATCCATGTTATATGCCAAGGATAGAGTGAACGGTAGAGATTCTCAACCAATTGAAGAAATTCTCATGGAAGCTGAAACAAAAGATATAGTACATCATGAAGAATGCACTGAAGCGGAGCAATCTCAATGTTTATCTAGTTCATCATCTATAAGAAAGCGTAAGAGAAAGGTAATAGATGACAAGTTTGGTCTTGAACACTTTGCCAGACAACTAGAAGATTTTTCTAACAAGATGACAAAGTCACTGAGTATGGACGTTGTGCAAGAGTATTTACTTCAACTGAATGGTGCATTGTCTACTCTAGAAGGAATTACAAAAGAGGAGAAAACAAAGGCCCATCGTCTTTTTGCAGACAAACCAAACATGGTTCTTGTGTTCTTTGGTTGTAGCGAAGATGAACGACTTGATTGGTTAAGGGGGATGTTAGATTAAAACTATCTTGATTGGCTAAGGGGAATGTTCGATTAAAACATGTGTCTTGTTTCAAGTATGGATTTGTATCTTGTTTTAAGTATGGATTTGTATCTTGTTTTAAGTATGGATTTGTGTCTCATTTTGAGTATTAAATTGGGTCTACCACTGTATGTTATGATCATATATGCATTCTAAACTATGACTTTTGACCTGTTATGGTCAATGATCCCCGTGTTTATCGATGTCATATGAATCTTATCGAATGCCACTTATAATATTTCATGGTCTTGTATGACTCCACTTGAGTGATTCTGGTGTTCATTTGCATATATTAAATCAATTTATGTGTACACAATTTTAATATTAAAATAATAAATTTAAGGGTATTAATGTCTTTTTGCCATTTTACGTATAATTTTATATTGAATCAAACACTGTATTAAGTTATACATGTATAAGTATATCTTAATACATGTTACATTCAAACATAGTATTAACTAATACGTGTATTAACTAATACATTCAATCAAACGCTACCTAACTCTTTAAAATATGATAAATGTATGGTTCTGAACCGGTTCGATCCGAACCGATTCATGCTCAACCGTACTGACTAATCCACTTCATTATTTGTTGTTGAGTTCCTTCCATTTCTTTTTTATATATATAAAAAGAATTAACAGAATTTTAACGAGAAATATATCCAAAGAAAAGGGTCACTGCTAGTGCTAGTGCTAGTACATTTGAAATACTTTCAATTCGACATAAATCGAAATACAGTTTTTAAAAGAAAGAAAAATGAATTTTAAATTGTACTAAAGATTATGAAAAAAACATATACCCAAAATAAATTCAGTAGTACTAGGGCTGGCAATTTCACTCACGACACGATAACACGATACGAACACGCACGAAAAAGTCGTGTTCGTGTTTGCCTTTGATGGTACGATAACACGAACACGATAACACGATTGTTTTTTCGTGTCGTGTTAGTGTTTAGGTCTCAAAACACGATAACACGATTGTTTGCCTTTGAGGGGACGTGTTTATGTTATTTAGGCTGTGTTATCGTGCGAACGTGAACCGTGTTACCGTGTTATTTTCGTGAAAACATGAAATCGTGTTATTGTGTTACCGTGTTATTTTCGTGTTACCGTATTATTTTCGTGAAAACGTGAAATCGTGTTATCGTGTTACCGTGTTATTTTCGTGAAAACGTGAAATCGTGTTATCGTGTTCGTGTTGTGTTGAGACAATAAATTTCGTGTCGTGTTCGTGTCGTGTGTCCGTGACACGATTACATTTTCGTGTGTTTCGTGTTGAACTTTCGTGCGTGTCGTGTCGTGTCCTGGTGCACGCACGCACGCACGAATTGACAGCCCTAAGTAGTACTTATTTTCTAATCTCTAAATAATTAAATTGAATTATTTAAAATCTAATATTATATTAATTAAGATTGAGTTTTAGCATTTTATGAAATCTAAATGTGTGAATAAGCCATTTAGAAAATGAGTATGATGATAGAACCTACTCCATGGAGATACCTACTAATTTAAAAAGTTATGTTGGATATCGAGATTCATGCACAAGAAATAACACGTTAGAACGACAAACAACGTTATACGAAATTATACTTACATCATTCGACGTCTGATAGCGGAAGCGTGCGAGATTGTCGGCGGTTCGGAGTCACGGCGAGGGCGTGCCGGTCGGAAGGCTACGTCGCGTAATCGGAGCGCACCTTAGGTTTCCACGGAGGATTACCCAAAGATCGGACTAGAACAACTTCGTAGGGTTTTCAGGAGTGTAACAATCTCTATTGTATATATTGTATATGTAGTGATGTATGTTAATATGTGCAGCCATAGGGATCCTTTTATAGGCACCCGGGGATGTTACAATGTTTGTAACTTTACACTTTAGTCCCCGATCTTTTTTTACGGCTTGCACTTAACACCCCATATGGGTGCCAATTTCCGACATCTCCCACTCACACATAATGTGGGTGCTCATGTGTGCAAGAAGACATACTCCATACACATCGTCCGTCTTTCATACAGGGTCTCCTCTGTGCGACCGGCATACTTCGTGAGAGCTAGTTGTTGTATATTTGTTAGGAGTATACAACCTGGAATCAACATGCAATAATAAAGTATGCTTGTACCCTAGATAGTCGAATCTCATTTAGGTATCTTTAAAGATCTCATTAGTCATACCTTGTATTCACAATCATAATGCTAAATCGTGATTGGTTAACCGGTGAACACAATTCTTAAAAGAGATTCTGTTGACAATCTTCCTCTTTTCACGATCCTTCAAACACTAACTCGACTCGCTTTTCTAGACATGTTCCACTCGGGCGAATCTGTGAACATGACCATCGGGTAACATACTAAGCTAGCGAACATCGTGTCAGGTCTCAAGTCTCTGATCGGAGTCCTGAGGGCACATAATTTGGAACCTTTCAAGGATCCTTGGGTCTCACACTACAACAAGCTGAGATCGTGTTTGTGCAAACCCGTGGTCGTTTAATAGCACACGTAGTATGAAATACGTGTCACAACACCCTTCTCCTTTTCTCATGGAGTGTATGTCATTTGTCATAAAGACGGTGTTGTGCAGATGTTTGTCTAAATACCGTATGCATCTAAACCAGAGTTCATCAACTCCCATCCTGCTCATAAGTAAACTACTTGGAAGTAATATTCCATTGAAATTATCAATGACCTCGTATCAGTGACCATAAATTTTATCAATGATCTCATTTCAATGGTCGGCTTATGAATTCGAGTAGTTAGCTCTCAAATCATCCATTTGACGATTTTCAACTCGAAATCCTGTCACATAGACGCGGCATTACTAAACCACGGAGGCGGTTACTCGTGTGAGTGAGTCAACCTAAAATTTACTAGACATACATTTCTAATACAAATCATGAATGCACTAAGAAATCATTATAAACATGTGTGTATTCAAATCAAACTTATGATAAAAAAAATGAACAATGTGATGTGATTAATCTCATTGGTATATGCAACGGTCGTCACCATTTGCTTTATTAAGACAAAAATATTGGATGAATGCATCCCTACATAAGGGTTTTCACGGACTTATCCGTTTTATACATCTTTTGTCGATTACCAATTCACATCCTTTTTCTTGCATGTCACCATGCTTTATGCATATTAATATTAGTCTTTTGAATGTTCTATCATCAATAGGATCCTTTTCGAAATATATGAAAACACGATTATCAGTAGACAAACACTGGATAATTAATGTGCATCATCTACAATACTTGTAGGAACCCATTGGACCAAACTAAATCCAGTTGTTGGTGCAAGAGTCACTCACTTAGCTTCAATCGCCTGTAGTGAAGTTCTTACTCATTACCACTTATCGAATTAGATGGCCATCTCTAGTAAGAAACCTATCCCCGAAAGGTCTTAACTCCCACTAGAAAAAATAACTTCACAACATTCTATTACACGCATATACATAATGCTTCAACAACGATTAATTATGTGATCCTTGAGCATCAAATCAAGTCGAGTCATATATCTGATTTGGTAGTTGGTCTAGTACATGTCACAACATGCATACAACTGCTAACTTAGCTCATCTTTAAGACACTTGGTGCATTACGTCATGAATTTTAGATACAAGAGTTTTAAACGAGTAATACTTCAATTGATCACTTAGGGACTAAATTTTCCAAGATACCTCTCTCGGAATTTTAATTCCAAGAATATATTATTGTTTACTCTTTAATCATCAATTAGGTTTTATCCTTCATTGATCAACTCAGTAATTTCTCAGCATATACTATGTGTCATGACACTTGTACATTGCAATATCTTGTGGATATTTCACTAACGAACTTATTCCATAGTGTCTATTCCATTCCATGTGAACTAATCACGTTTGACATGTATAATATTGCCTCAAGAGAAAACATAGAGTTCTAAGGATCACTAAAGTCCTAAAGTTGCATTCTCATACTCAATATAGAGAAGCACTTCACTTTATACTCCTAATATTTCTTGGGCAACATTTATATCCAAGATCTACATCTGGGTGTATACAAAACTGATATTCGTAATCAATCGAGACACAATTCTCAAGATGAGTCAATCCATTTGATCCATTTTGTTTTAACAGGGTGAAGTATAAGAACCCACAAAGGCTCACACTGAGATCAAGAACATTGTACACGCTCCCACTGGAACGATATCTTTTGATTACTAACTTAGAGTAACATCATCTTGCTCCCACTTGATCTAAGGTGGTATACCAAGATCATTTGTATTCGCACTTGATGATGAAGAAGGGAAGCTGTGATGAGAAACTAATTAAACATCTGCATAAATCTCCTCCCACTCGAATCAAGTTATATTGGTGGATCCAGACGAGAAACTAATTCATCATTTGGTAAATCCTCCCACTCGAATCAAGTTATCTTGGTGCACCTTAGCGCAAGAACTCGAAAATGGGCGTAATCCACTTTTTACCCTTATAAACATATATTTCACTTTGACACATTTCATTTGACTAACATTTGTAAACCCCCATTCAGACTTTTTAGTTCATAACTTATATGAAGGGGTATGTGATTGATATTTTAGGCACTCGATTAAGTTGATAAACATGTGTCCCGAACATAGTGGGTGTTGTTAATAGAGCGACCCTTGCATTACCGTGGGCAAGGTACAATTGGACAATGTTATCACTTAACTGTCTGTAGAAGTTTTGCTCACAACTTCTAACAACAACACTTAGTTGTATGGTGCAAAAATATAGTCAATGAATGAGTTATCCTCTTTATCTCGTATCTTATTAAGTCGAGTCGATGATCTTAATCAATGTCTCAACGTATCTATGAACTGTAAGTGAATTATTTATTGAATTTATCCACAAGACTCGCATAGCCATTGTAGAAAAATCAAATAAATATAACTGATACGAATCATAAATATACTTTTCCATAATAAAGATGGAGTAGTACATGTCTAAGTGAATTATTTATGGTTGCCTACGTGAAGGCTTCCGGTAAAATGCACAAAATAGCGTAAATGAAATATACAAATATATTGATATCATAGCAAGAACAAATCATGTAATGTTGATATTCAATAAATTCACTGGAACTGGCCATATATGACAAACTCAATAACATGAATACAATAAATGAAAAACTTAGGTTTAATAGAAACAAAATAAAATTGAAAAACAGCTCATGAATTAATTAATAAAGCATTGATGACTCATTTGTCACATAGACATAGCTTGCGGACACCGACTCCTTCAGACGCAATTCTTGAGTTTTCCACTTCATCATGCTTAGGCTGATTTGCATAGAGTAATGATCATTTTCATGTCTGTGGCTCAATTCCAACGTTTCGGTGCAGTGCAATCTTTAGAGTTGTGACCCTTCCGGTTACAACTATAGAACTTTCTTTTAGCTATCTGAACACGAGGCGGTCGTTTCCGCTCACCAATTTCATTAGTCTGTTGTTTCTGGCTGGACTTAGAAAGCTCGTATTTCTTACCACGATCTTGCCTTTTAGATCTCTGTTGGGTCTTGGAGGAAGTTGACATACGCAACTCAGCTGGAGGTCGTTTACCCATATGCTTTTCCTCATTGAAATTTAGGAGCCTTTGGACTTCTTCCAGTGTGGCAGCCCAATCAGAGCGGGACAACTGCATTCTAACATGTCTCCAAGAATTTTTTAATGAACGTATCACTACTTGGAGTTGTTGTTGTTTAGTGAGAACATGGCCAGTGTGCTTCAATTCAGATATCATATCGACCATGTATCGAACATGTAACTTCAAGGAGTGTTTAGGGTGTCTCTTGTAGGAGACTAACTTCATAGTTAGGAACTGTATCCTTTCCGTGGAATAGAAAATAAACTTCTTACTCAAAGCTTCCCAGAGCGCCTTTGCACTTTGATAATCTTTAAATTTCCTAAACACATCATCATCCATTGCACTTAGCAAAATGATGCACGCGGTGCGATTCTGCTCTTTCCAGATTTCATAGTTTTTCATGTCTTGCCTGTGCTGGGCCAGATTCCCGGTTATAGGCTTTTCCATGTCATTGTGTATGGTCTCCAGAATTCCTAGCTTTTGGAGTAAGTACTTAACTTTCTCTTGCCATACTTCATAGTTGTCACCATTCAACTTCAACACACAGCTGAGCTCGGTGACAATTTTCTGGAGGGGTGATGTCATCCTTCACACAAAAAGGATCATCATGTCAGGATCAACATATACAAACAAGGCATGCAAGATTTATTGTTCAACATACATACACATGTCATACCTAACTCTCTTATTAACAAATCAATTAATGCAAGCATATCCCGGAGTCAAAAGTTCACTGTGTTCCCAATCATCGTCCAAGGTATATGCTTAACAAAAATTAATTTTGCTAACAATTAAGTTAAGTACTCCATTTAGATCAATCAAACCAGCATACAATCATGATTTAATGTACACATGAATGCATAACAAAACATGTATCATACTTGATTTACATAAATATTAAAACAAGTAAACATGTTTTATAACTGATTTATACATGGAGTCTATATTAATAATCCCAAAGATTATAATTATTTATTAAGTAATCATGCTCTTTACCAACACATGGAGTTGAAACAAATAATCAATAATTTTTCATGTTAGGGACACACAACAAACATGAAATAATTCAACATGTATGCATGAATAAATTGTACATAGATGACGTATCATCAAGCTTGCTTTTTTTATCATACGTCCCTATACATGGATACTAGATACTAAATCAAATCAACATGTATAACGTGTAATAAAAATTGAGCAAGCACACATGATGTTTCTATACATGAAAATAACATACATCAAATGTATCATGCTTAATAAATAACAAAACATCATGTAACATAATATGTACTTAACAAACATCAAAGGCCCTTTTCGAATTTGACAAGACTAACTTGTACAAAATTCTACTTTCGAAGACTATAAGGACCAAAATATAATATTCTCAAAAGTTACGTTTAGAGCAAAAATTCCTAGGTGGACCGAAGGGTTTGCTTGACGGACCCAAATCCTCCCCTTTCTTAGACAAAACCTGTAGGTTCCCAGGCTAAGGAGGAAAGGGCACGGTGTCAAGTCTCCACTTCTAGCTCGGTCTTTCTAGACATAATTTTTACTCAATTTAAACTCAAGAATATCACAATTGAATCCCTTAAGACTTTAGCAAAACATATTCGCGTATAGTTCAAACAAATTAAAGGGTTAATTACCTGAACCGTTACTTATGTTTGACAATGTGACTAAACCGTTCAAACTTGAGCTCAACCGTTACTTAAGTTGACACATGTGACTGAACCGTTACTATCACCTAACTGCCGTTATTTCTTCCCGTTAAGTAGTCACACGTGCTTGTCACGTGATATACTTGTAATTTGAAGTTCCTAAACTACCCTAAACAGCTTGTCTACTTAACAGCAGGTGATTCTTAGAATCGACGAACAAGGAAGAACCGAAGAGAAGTTTGAGCGCGAAGAGAAGTTAGAACAAGGAAGAACCGAAGAACCCAATTGAGAAGAACTGAAGAACCGAAGTCCCAATTTTGAGGTAATTTGACAGTGGGTAACCCTAATTGGCAACCCTAATTCGTTTTGCTGCAGTAATTTGAACCGTAAAACCTTATTTTCGAACCTTAAATCGTCAAATCTGAGGAATTGTTTGTTGTTTCTTCATTTGTAGTATGTACAGAACCCAAGATGTGGTTTTTTTGACTGGGAAAATCCAGCTATGTGCCCTTACGGTCGGATTGCAATGATACAATTTCAACAAAGAGAGAAACATTTGAAAGAACAATTGGATGTTGCGAAAACCCGAGCTCTTGAAAGTCGACCCAATCGGAAGTTAGTTGCAGTCCTGGTAATTGTTGTTGTTGTTGTTTTTGTTCTAAGTTCAATTGCGAATAATTAGTAGAAGTTAGTTGTACCTTTGTCTGTAATTGAAAGATGAAGAACAATGTGTATTTTGCGAAGGTGGTGACTTATGTTTGTGGACATGTTGTTAAATGAAGTGTTATCTTTTCTGAACTGTGATTAAAAGGTAACTTAAGTTTGTGAACTGTGATTAAAAGGTGACTTACGTTTGTGAACTGTGATTAAAAGGTCACTTAAGTTTGGACATTTTGTTACCCAACCGTTACTAAAATCCAGAATACTCTAAAAAAAACACAGAATCCATAATAATCCATCAAAATCCAGAATTCAGAATACATCCCAAAACATAATCCATCCTATAAAACAAATTCTTTACAAGCAACTAGTCCTTGTATCGATCCATATCTTCTTTTTTATAACTAGTCCTGATGAGGTGCTTAGAGGGCTCGACCAACTTTGTGCATGTGAAGGAGGCATTTGTGTTATCTGCAAGTTCCATTGTTACATATCAAACTTATAGAAAGGACAAGTACAAAATCATCATGCAGCAGAAAGTAGATCAAAATTATGGAAAGGACAAGTACAGGATCATCAGGGCTGATCAAATCTGTAAAAACAATGAAGCACTTCCACAAATATATAGTTCTTATATTGGATAATAAAGCCAATAAAGTTTATTTTTATGCAGATTAATTTCAAGTGTGCTGTCTTTGTATAAGAAAAATGATATAAAGAACTCTATGTGAGTCTATTCTTTGCTATAAATCACGTGTTCCATTATTTCTCATAAAGGAAACCATAATGAAATAGAATGAAACGGTGAGCAATTTCTATCAGTAGCGAGAGTACCAGAAAATCAACAAAAAAACGAACAATAATTTACAAGAGATGCTACTAATACAGATTACAGAACTATTACAAAGACCAAAGAAAATAATAAAGAGAGGAAAGTAGCAGAAATTTATATATCCTTATCTATATCAGCGTTCAGGCTAATCCATTTAACAATCAATCACGCACTGCAAAGAAAATAGTTGAAAGGTATTCAAAATCATTATTAATCAAATATATACATGATAATCTTCATTGATAAATCCATACACAGGTCGAAAATTAAAACACTTTATTCAATACACACAGCATGATAGGAAAAATCACAAACCAGCTAGTCAAACAGATTAGTTAGAAGAAGATAATTCTACATATCAAGCTATAAGTTAACAACTGCCACGATAAAATCACCTGAAAACACAAGTTACCTTGCTCAGATCCTTCCTCCATATTGCAACAATTTCTAAAACTTTCATTATTTTCAACAGCAATTTCATTATTGCTCAGCAATTTCATTATTTTCAACAGCATTCTGCACCAAATCGCACAAACACATCCAAATACGAACATATTATGCAACAATTTTATTATTGCTCAGCAATTTCATTATTTTCAACAGCAATCTGCACCAAATCGCACAAACACATCCAAATACGAACATATTATGCAGCAATTTCATTATTTCGTACTGCAAAACAACATCAAAACCATAATATTCAACTGAATCGAGGATTAACGAAGTGAAACAGGGTGGAAGAACACAAACCCAAGTCCGAAAACAGCAAGAATGCGAAAAGCCACACAAACCGAAGTTCAATCGAAGCAAAAACACGAACTTACTTGCAGTTGCAGTTCCGAAACGTATTGTGGCCGAGGAGGGTTCCGTCTGTGCTCAAAATCGACAAGGAGGAGGTCTGCAAGTTTCGGTGTGAGTGAAATGGGAGTTGATGGGAAGTTGGAAAAATTGACTTCAAATTTACAGGAGGGGGAAACGTTGCAAAGGTGACAGGAGGGCATTATTGTCCTTTCAATTGACTTCAAATCGTTTTAATTGGGTCATGTGCTGTGCACGTGACATTTAGACGGTAAGATTTGACGGAAACTTCACGGAGTAACCTTTCAGTCACATGTTCAAACTTAAGTAACGTTTCAGCTACACAAAAAAAGATGAGTAACTTTTTAATCACATGGGTCAAACATAAGTAACGGTTGAGGTAATTAACCCCAAATTAAACTATAAGGGTCACCATGCAATTTATCAAAAATAACTTATTATAGATTATAGTTTCTTAAGCATGATACTAATAAATATAAATAACAACTCATTGCATTTACAAATATTAGGGATCATTTTGAAATAAAATTATTTTATCCCTAAATAAAGTTTGAGGACCTAATTGAACATTTTCAAAAATTACGGGTCCCAAAAAAAATATTTTATTCACGGACCGGGTCACGACCCAATACTGGACCGCAACCAAGAGGGTGGGTGGGCCAGGGCCCAGTCGGTTGAGACAGCCCAGCTGCATATTGGGTTGAGGCTCAGATGCAGCTGGGTTGAATCCCAGCTGTTGACTGGGTCAAGGCCCAGCCGATGGGCCTCTGCCCAGTCCGGCTGGGCCTCTGCCCAGTTGATCTGGGCCAGTGCCCAAACCGGTGTGGGCCAGTGCGACCGGTTTTTAAGGGGAAAAAAATATTTTTTTTAAATAATCCAAAAAAAAACATTTTCTCTCTCCAATCCCACTTCATCTTCAACCTCTCTTCCTGTAACCCACGACAGTTTTTCTCTTCTACCATGCACAACATTTCCTCTCTTCAACCTCCATCACCACTCTTCCTAATATATCGGTAACCGTCTTCAAACTTCCCGAGTAACCGTCAGAGACCTATCACCGACGAGTAACTATTGTCGGAAACGAGTTTCCGGCGAAATGAAGGCCAATGCGTCTTTCCGGCGAGTTTCCGACGAGAAACTATTATGATGGAGGATCATTGCTCGGCCACTTCTTCATGGAGACAAAACAAAGAGCATGAAGGCCACGACACGAATACTTTGGCCGAAAGAAAACTTCATGCATGGAGGAATGGCGGAGCATTGGTCGGTCCATGCATGGAGGCGACGATGGAGGACGAAGGCCGACCTAAATGGAGCACTTTCATGGCCACAACATTCAGTTTCATGCAAGAAACGCACACCGACGAAGGACGACATTCTCATTCGGTTTCATGGCCACGTGAGACATGCGGTTCACCACCACCAACGCCCCTCATCTACAAGTACAACCTACGGTTCAACGAAGAGAACAGCCTCGCGAACCAGATGAGAGGAAAACGAACCGAACCCTTTCAGTTCGTGTGATTTTCGTAGACGAACGTTCATCGGGCGACGAAACGACGAACGTTCATCGGGCGATGAAACGTTCATCGGTGGGGATAACAAGCGTCCCAAAAACGATGCCGGAGACCGAACCTTTGGCTTTTATACCAATGTTGGATATCGAGATTCATGCACGAGAAATAACACGTTAGAATGACAAACAACGTTATACGAAATTATACTTACATCATTCGACGTGTGCTAGCGGAAGCGTGCGATATCGCCGGCGGTTCGGAGTCACGGCGAGGGCGTGCCGGTCGGAAGGCTACGTCACGTAATCGGAGCGCACCTTAGGTTTCCACAGAGGATTACCCAAAGATCGGACTAGAACAACTTCGTAGCGTTTTCGGGAGTCTAACAATCTCTATTGTATATATTGTATATGTAGTGATGTATGTTAATATGTGCCGCCATAGGGATCCTTTTATAGGCACCCGGGGAAGTTACAATGTTTGTAACTTTACACTTTAGTCCCCGATCTTTTTTTACGGCTTGCACTTAACACCCCATATGGGTGCCAATTTCCGACATCTCCTACTCACACATAATGTGGGTGCTCATGGTTTGATCGGATGGTACCTTAAGTTTTTTGATGTGGTCTAATGGTACCATAAGTTTGGTCGATGTTGTCCAACAGTCTTCTGTTAGTAAGACGTTTCCTTTTATCGTTAAATTGACATGTGATGAGCACGTGAGTGGTCTAAACCGAATGAAGAAGAAAATGTGGACTAAAATACCCTTTGATGCATTCCCTCCATATGAACCGACGTTTCCAAACGAACAATTGCAAAATTTGGACTCCTTTAAGAACGTTCCCTCCTCAAGCTCTTCCCACAGTCACTCTTTCTCAAAGTTCAGGTCCTGCCACCGATTGGAGTCTTCCCACACTCACGTGTCGTTCCTTCGCCCGCAATCAATCGTCGGCACCTTCAATTGGTTGAATCAAGCCGTATCGTCTCCCCCATTTGGTGCAAGTTTTGATCTTCCAAAAATGTACGTTTTTTACCCTTGTAGATGAGTAATGTTGGTAATGCATGAGTGTTTTAGACTTCAAACCTCGTGATTTAGAGGATTCGTGTTGGTTTAGTGTTGTCGGAGGCTTGCTGTTGCGGTCGAACGATTCGTGCTGGTTTAGTTCTGTTTTTGTCGAGGGTTCTTTTGTTTCGGATGATGATTGTGGTATTGTTTAATTGCTTGTTGATTATTGTTTCGTCTGTGTTGTTTTGCTGTTGTTGATTTGAACTAGGGATGGTGCCCGATGTGGATGTCGTTTATAGTCTTCAAATCAGTTATAAAGGGAAATGGGTGGAACGTGATAACGTTCAAGTGTTTGAAGGACAAGTAGAAAACATGAAGATGACTGCGTATGGTCTAGATTTTGATTGTTTGGAATCATTGTTGATGTGCTATTGTGAACTTACTCATGAAGGGACCATATGGTATCTCCCACCAAATGGTAATCTAGAGAACGACCTTGTAGTGATCAGCAATGACGTCGAATGGAGGCATGTTTGACAGGATTTAAAACAGGTTGTAGGCCATTCATCGGACTTGATGGTTGCTTTCTAAAAGGTCCTGATGGGGGTCATCTACTTTGCGCCATGACGAGGGATGCAGATGATGCTCTGCTTCCCATTGCATATGCGTGGGTGGAGGCAGAAAACGCTACGACCTGGAGATGGTTTATCGACCTCCAGTAGACCAAGGAAGAAGAGGGTTAGGTCCCAGTTCGAGGACCAACCAAGCCAAACAGGTGTGTTAGGAAGGCGAGGTTTGCGGCAGTACTGCTCTCAATGTGGGTTAGAGGGACACAACAAAAGAGGATGTAGTGTTGGAGCAGGTCAAAGTGGTGGGTCGAATGTACCCGAAGCATCTGAACCTCAGGTACGTAATCTGAACCCTAGCAGGTTGTGATGTTATGTTTTAGTTCGAATGTGACATTTTCTTGGTTGGGTCACAGGCAACTACGAAGAAGAAAAGAGTTAAGAGACAATTGGAAACGGAAGTTGATGAGTCGAATGCTCATGCTGATCTTCCTGCACATACTGGTGATGTTCCTGCAAAGACTGATCCAACAACTTCACGTCGTCGCCCAAAATATCTCGTTCGAAGAAAGGTGGCACCAGAAGTAGTTCCTGATATTCCAGTCGACACCCAAAGCAGTCAAGGAACACCCAGACGCAGATTTAAAGTTACTGCTAGAAGAACACCAAAATAAAAAACCAGTTATGTTCACCGTTCAAAGAAAACAGTAATTGATGTTGATGACATCGTTGAGGAACGGGTGTACCCATCAACTGCACGTGTACTTTCTGAATCAAGAGAACTTGTCGTGGTTGATGAACCTCTTAAAGTGGTCACACCGAAGAGAACAAGGTCATACATGGCACATCTAAACACAACAAGAAGACGTTTCATTCAGTGACATCGTGCTGTTTTGGGTGGGTGGGGGGAGGATATTAGACTTATCAACCACTAATTTTGTGTTTTGTCAACAACATGGTTGTATATGTGGTTCAGAAATGTTGTCATCTTTTCTTTTGGCAGGGTGAACACTTTTTAAAGGATATGCGGAATGTTTTACATGCTTATGTGTTAGTTGTGATGTCTGTTTTTATTTACAAGGAGTTGTTGTTTAATGAAGTTACATTTACAGTCTTATCTTTGAATATATGTTGTTATATGGTACATTATCTTTGAATATATGTTGTTATATGGTACATTATCTTTGAATATATGTTGTTATATGGTCCAATTACTTCACAGAGTGTGGTCGAATGGTACCGTAACTTCTGAAAACACAAAATCATTGTATAACAGCATTAACAGAAACCTCTAACACAAGCATTCTTAACAACAGACAGAACCATACCCATTCTAAGCAGCCAATCTAACACAAAGAAAAATACAGACAACGAATAGTGCAACAACAATCTTCTGTAGAACATTCTTCGCAGCATTCTCATTCGCCACTTTAGCACACAATTCACTCTGCATTACTTCAAACTTGTGCACTGCTCTTCTTCCATAAGGGCACATTAGGGGATCCTCCCAGCAGAAGAAACCACATCCACGATTTCCACCAACCTAAAATTAGGTTTTCACATGAATTTTTAGTTTCATCAAAATTAGGGTTTCAACAATAAAAAATTCTAAAACATAAATTGAGCTCAAAATTAGGGTTTAAACAAGATTGAGAATGGAAACCTCAAATTGTGGACACCCATGAAACCGTCTTGAAAAATTCTTCCAGGTTCCGTCTGGTTTGACAATGCAGAGTAAACCACAGTGGCATCGTCGCGACTTGAACTCAGAAATTTCTTTGGAAGTGGCAGATGAATGAGAAGACATACCAACCAGTAAGTAGCCGTTCGAAGCAAAGCATAAGGAGGATTTGACGATGGAATGAAATGGGGGGAGCTGCTTTATAAAAGAACATCCTAGGGCAAAATAGACATTTCAATTCAAATATCAGTACACGTGAGAATCACGTGGACATTTCACGGCAAAAACTAACGACAAATAGTACAACGGACCAAATAACAACATTGCGAAACATATGGTACCATAAAACTACATAGGGGTACCATCCGATCACATGGCCCAATCTTATGGTACTGTTGGACCTATTAACCCATATATTTATTATAAAAATTCATGAGTTGACTCGTGTGTTGAGAGTTACGAGTCAAACACAATCTTTTTTTTGTGTGTGTGAACTTGACATGACATGTTAAAATAAATGACCAACGAATCAAACATGTTCAATACAAACCCGACTCATAATCGGCCATCCACAGGTTAAGTTAAAAATTAACACCCTTACTTATAAGTAAGATTGAATCAATGTTTTATCACTACTGAAAAACTACCCTTTACCGACGAAAAAATAATTTCGTCGGTAAAACTTAACTTACCAACAAAATATAATTGTCGTTGGTAAAAATTTGTTTTACCGACCATATCAAAATTCGTCAGCAAAATTTATTTTTACCGACAAAATACATAAATTTCGTCGATAAAATCTCACTTCTTTACCGACGAAATGTAATTATCGTCAATAATTAGGTCTTTACCAACCACATTAATATATCGTCGGTAAATAAATATATCAACTATAAATTTTACCAACGAAACTCAATTTTCGTCGGCAAAAATATATTTTTACCGACGATATTTATTTTTCGCTGGCAATAAATATATCTTTACCGATGAAATTCCTTAAATCGTCGGTAAATCAGCCAACCATAAATACCGACGAAAATATTTTGTCGGTAAAGATTATTTGTTACCGATGAAAAAAAAAATATGTCGGTAAATAACTATGTTGATGAAATTTATCTCCCCTTCTTTTTTTTAAATTTCTCTCCCCTTCCCCTTTTACTTATTCCCCCCCAGCTAGCGAATGCTTTTCGCTTCTCTCCGATTTTGACCTCTCCTCCCTCCGATTTTGATCTCTCTGATTCCGACCTGTCCGATGCAGCAAAGCATCCCCTCAATTTGAATCCTCCATTTCGTTTTCAGTATTTCAGAAGTGTTGATTGCAAATGAGGAAGGAGAGTAGAGCATTTGTAATGGATGTTGATGATCCAAAGTTCGATCAATCAAATCAAGTCACTCATAAATTCTCTGTTAATGGTTCGTTTCTTCCCTTATTTCGCATTTTATTTTCATCTTTCACGAGTGTCGACCTTATTTTGTCTCGTATCGCAATGTAGTGCATGCTTGAGTAATCAGTTTTGACATTTGTATTTTATATGCTATCTTGTACATGTTTCTTCATGTACGTTTTTACATGTCACTGAGAGCCTGGAGCCATGCCATGGAGAAAAGACAAGTTCCAGATAGTCCTAATGCACGACAACGGATATACCTGATTGACATTATGAGAAAGGATGTGAAATGGTCAAGCTTTTTTTCCTCTTGATTAAACTTTACATGGTTGTTTATAGAACTTAATTAAATTAGTCACTCTATTTGTAAACTAAATTTCTTGTTCTTATAAATATATATTGTTTACGAAATATTTGATTATATTTTTATTTGTAAATTTTTTTTATTTTAAATGAGTTCTTCTTTTACCAACGGAATTTTCCATTGGCAAATATGTATTTACCAACGAAAAATGGTTTTCGTCGGTAAATACCTATTTGCGAACGAATTTGACTTTGCCGACGTAATCGATTTCGTCGGCAAAAACATTTTTTTTAACGAAAAAATCATCTTTGCCAACGAAATTTCTGTCAGTAAATAAATTATTTTTACCTACGATAAATTTGTGACATATTTCGTCGGTAAACTTTTGTCAATAGGAGCATTCACCGATGATACCTTTACCGACGAAACTAACAATTTCCCAACGAATTTTATTTTTACCGATGGAATGCTATCATTTTACCAACTTAATAATTTCGTCGGTAAATACCAAATTTTTAGTAGTGTATATACAAATATATTTTATTAAACTAACATCGGTATATATAAATTTAAATTTCCACGGATATTCGATTCATACATTCAGTATAATCAAGTCTTCGTTTTACTAATTATTATAAACAATGAGGAGTTATATGCAATCAAGTAGTAATGTTTTAATTTAGGGTTTAGACCATGCATCTGATTGTAGACCAATAAGCTTGTGTAATTTCTTTTACAAAATTATATCCAAGGTGTTGGTTAATAGACTAAAGGTATACCTATCAAATATCATCACCCCCTACCAGAACGCTTTTGTGGCAGGTAGACTTATCCAGGGCAATATTATGGTGGCCCATGAAGTATTTCATCATTTGAAGTCCCGAAGAAGGTCTAACAATGTGGATTGTGCACTCAAACTGAATATGCAAAAGGCGTATGACCAGGTGGAGTGGTACTTCTTGCTAAGGAGCATGGAGAAAAGGGGATTTGGAGCCAAATGGATATCATGGATGAGGGTTTGTATTACAACACCTACGTATCGATTATTGATGAATGGTGACATACGTCCATCTAGGGGCTTACAGCAAGGAGACCCGCTCTCGCCTTACCTATTTATACTAATGGTGGATGTATTTTCGAGATAGGTGGAAAATGACGTCATAGAAGGAAGGCTCCACTGAATCACACTGAAAAGTAGTTGCCCAGAATTGCACCATCTGTTCTTCGCGGACGACTCACTATTTTTCATACAGGGCTCGGTGGAAAATGCTCAGTGACTAAAGACCTTGATTTCGAAATACTGCACAAGCTCCGGGCAACGAATCAATGAGGCTAAATCTAGCGTATCTTTCAACAATGGAGCTGAAAGGGAACTATACCAGGCAATAGAAGAAGAGCTCCAAATATCAAGAGAGAGAGCACCCAGGAAATATTTGGGTTTGCCAACGGTATGGGGCCGATCAAAACGTGATGCCCTAGGGTACTTAAAAGACAAAATCAAAGACAAGTTGAATGGAGTGGTGAACAAAGACCCGCATTCAAGCGGGTAAGGAGGTGCTCATAAATTCGGTAATAACAACAATACCGTCCTATGTGATGAGCATTTTTAAGCTACCCAAGACGTGGTGTTCGGAAATCAATGCATTGATAGCCAACTTTTGGTGGGGACACATAACCGAGGGTAGGAAAATACATTGGAGACGATGGGAGATGCTATCACAAACAAAGGAAGTAGGAGGACTGGGATTCCGAGAACTCAAAACTTTCAATATAACCCTCCTAACCAAAATGGCTGAACGAGTCAATAAGGAGTCTAACTCGTTGTGGGTGAGAGTATTGAAAGGCATATACCACCCTCGAGGATAATTCCCTATGGAAAGGAGAGGCACACTAGCATCATGGGAATGGTTTAGTATATTATATGGTTGATGTTGGGTATCGATAGTGACGGCCCAGTAAGAAAAGGCCTCTAAGGCCCAATAACTATAGAGGGGGTAAACCCATGACATCCGAACCGGATCGGCCCAAGTACAAGCCAAACTTGGCCCACCATCGAGTAATCCAGAATCGAGCCCAAAGTCTATAGAGACGCCAAAGGCTCTCAGACTGCTCGCCATTCTCTACCAAGTCGCGACCTTCCACTGCTCGACATGGGAGTGCTCGCCCCGAAGAGAGCCTTGCCTCTCTCCTCTGGTCCCACTAAACCGTTAATAACAGAGTGGCCAAGATATCCCGCATATCCCGGTCACATATTCACTAAAGATTAGATTTGGTAACTGCAATATCTCGCAGTAACTGCCATATCCCACGATCCGAATCTTCAGCAACTCAATATACATTAAGATATTCAGTTGCCTTTATACGGTTCTATCTCTCTTACCCTATAAATATCCTTGCTTTACATACGTACTTTAGGTTTTGAGTTTTATACACACATATACTCATTTAAGCATCGGAGAGGGACCCAGAGGCACCCCCTCTGTTGCGCTCCCCTACTTGCAGGTTCACCGGAGTTGGAGCTGAAGCGTCATCCCAACCTTGTCTGGTATTCAATTCACTGCCAGATCAGCATTCAGGATTTCACGATCCAACATTTGGCGCCGTCTGTGGGAATCGAGCAATTCAGCCATGAGAACTCGATCCCAAAGCAACCGTCGGAATCAGACTAGGGAGCGATCCTCAGATAGCTCTGATTCCGCCGCCGCTTCACCGCTTCAACAGGAACCTGCCAGCCGAGCAGGAGTTAACGCTGTTCCTCTGCGGACAGCCCGAGAACATGTCGGTGATTCAAGACCGACCCCAGCTGCTGATCAAAACGGAGCCCCTGCGCCGCAGACAGTCCACATTGCGGGGCAGAATATTAATTTAACCCCCGAGATGGTCTCCTTGCTGGAAGCCATCCTAGGACAGGCGCGCCGCCAGGCCCCTGCTCCTCAGGAAAACAATCCCTCTGCTCCTAAGGAAAATCACCGCCCTGCTGCCACAGGGCCTTCACCTTCAGAAGCGGCCAATCCTAGTCCTGCTGCGCATCAGGAGGATCAGGAGATGACGTCAGGTCAGCAGTCCCTACCTCCAGCGCACACCAAGGAGCCAGCAGCCGCATATACTGCCAATCCTTCCGGTCCGCCTCCACCCGGAGCCTCTCCCATGTACTGCACTGTGGAGCAGATGGATGACCTCCTCAGCAAAAGGCTCCAGGAAAGACAGTTGACAGTCATAGCTCCCTTCAAGGAGCAGTCCTCTCATCCATTCACCGACGCGCTCGTCGCTATCAAAATCCCGAAGGATGTGGTTGCTCGGGCCATACCTGAGTATAGCGGTGGAGGAGATCCCACCGTACATGTCAACAAGCATGAGGCCTCCCTTCTGGGTAAGTCAAACGATCCCAATCATTTGGCTTTGCTATTTCCATCTACTCTTTCGGGTTCGGCTTCGTCCTGGTTCTTCGGCCTCCCTGCAGGATCAATCGGAACTTGGGCAGAGTTAAGAAGCAAGTTCCTGGAGAGATACATGGGCGAGCGCCAGTTGCTGAAGAGCGTGGTCGCCCTTGACTCGGTCAAACAGCAGCCTGGAGAGTCGCTGTCCAACTTCTACGGGCGTTTTCATCAAAACGTCACAGAATTAGATCGCCGAATCTCGGATGGGGAGATCATTCGAGCATTCTACAGAGGTCTGGATGTGGCCAACAAGGCCTCGAGAAAGCTGCGAAACAGCTATCACGTAAAGGAGATAGAGACATTGGAGGAGTTGGCATCCAGAGCGAAAGGTTTCATAGACCTTGAGCGCGCAAACATCGAGGCTAACCTCCTGACGACCTCGCTAAGGGTAACCCCTGAACCCCGACGCGATGGTAAGAAGGAGGTCAAGAAGGAGAAAAAGGGAAAAGAAAGTAAGCCGCGAGTCGAGTCTCTTCCAGCGCCTCGCCATCCAGAGGTCCCTGAGTACTTCACGCCTTTAAATAGGCAGATCTCAGCGGTACTAGTCGAGATGGAGAGGAGATCCTTGGCGAGGCCACCGATGCCTCGCCGAGGTGGGTTACCCATGGGCAAGGATGTCGAGAGCTATTGCAGATACCACAAGTGCAAGGGCCATAAGACAGACGATTGCAAGATTCTGAAACGAGATATAGAGAGGCTGATTCAGGGGGGAATGTTGAAGGAATTTGTGGCAGGGCGAGACCGAAGTCGAACGCCCCCCAGGAGACATCGTTCACCAGCCCCTGCGGATCAAGCTGAGCCTTCTGGAAGCAAGAGGAGAGTGAATCTGATTGCGGGAGGATTCGGCGCAGGCGGCGAGAGGTCAAACTCCAGAGAGGTCTACGCCACTCAGATCTCTACGGCAGTTCAGTTGGGGAAGCGACCCCGACCTGAAGAAAACATTGTCATCTCATTCTCTGAAGATGATTTGGCACATGTCACTACGCCCCACAACGATGCTCTGGTCATTACGGCAGATATAGACGGCTGTGATGTTGCAAGGATTCTGGTTGACGGAGGCAGCTCGACAGACATCCTGTTTCTGGACGCCTTCGAAAAGATGGGCAAATCAAAACGCGACCTGAAGAGGGTCGACTTTCCGCTGATCGGATTTGCGGGAAGGACAACTTATCCACTGGGGGCTATAACCATGCCAGTGATTTTTGGCGAGGGGTGGAAAAGCATCAAGGTGTCGGTCACTTTCCTGGTGGTCGATTCACCTACATCCTACAACGCCATTATAGGGAGAACCACGATCAACCCAAATAAGATTGTGGCCTCCACTGTCCACCAGAAGATGAAGTTCCCTACTCCGAACGGGATCGGAGAAGTGCTCGGAGATCAGCCTTCCTCGCGGCAATGTTATGTGAACTGTTTACGCAGGAAGAACCAAAGGGAGGCGCTCGCCATCGAGACAGAGGCCGATCCCCGCGAGGACTTGGCTCGACCAGCACCCATGGAGGAATTGGAGGAGGTCGAGATCGATGGTCCGGACAAAAAGGTGCGCATTGGGACCACCTTGAAAGAGGATCAGAAGGAGACCATGACCGCTCTCCTCAAGGAATTCAAAGAGCTCTTTGCCTGGCAGCCGAGCGACATGCCAGGAATCAGCACAGATATTATCTCGCATGAGCTCAGGATAGACCCCTCCATCAAGCCGATCGCCCAAAAGAGAAGATCGTTCGGAACTGATAAACGTTTGGCGATCAGGCAGGAAGTCGGCAGGTTGATTGAAGCTGACTTCGTCAGAGAGGTAAGATTCCAGAGCTGGGTAGCCAACCCAGTTTTGGTCAGGAAACCTAATGGCAAGTGGAGGATGTGCGTCGACTTCCGCGACTTAAACAAGGCTTGCCCCAAAGATTCATATCCCCTTCCAAGAATTGATCAGCTAGTCGATGCTACCTCGGGTCATGAGATGCTGAGCTTCATGGACGCCTATTCAGGCTACAACCAGATCAGAATGCATCCAGACGACGAGGCCCACACTGCTTTCTATGCTGACGGGGACATTCTATGCTACAAGGTGATGCCCTTTGGTCTCATCAATGCCGGGGCAACTTATCAGCGGATGGTGAACCGACTGTTCCAGGACATGCTGGGAAGGAACATGGAGGCCTACGTGGATGATATGCTCGTTAAATCCATCAAAGGCAATCCTCATACCACCGACCTCCGTGAAGCTTTTGAATGCATGAGGAGACACAGCGTTCGCCTGAACCCAGCAAAGTGCGCCTTTGGAGTCAAGTCCGGGAAGTTCCTGGGTTTTATGGTCAGCGAAAGGGGCATTGAAGCAAACCCGGAAAAGCTAAAGGCCATAGAAGAAATGAAGTCACCAACCTGCCATAAGGAAGTCCAATGCCTGAACGGCCGACTAGCTGCTCTTAACCGCTTCCTCTCCAAAGCAAGCGACAAGTCCCTCCCGTTCTTCAAAACCTTGAGGGCCAACCGTAAGTTCGAATGGACGCCAGACTGCGAGGAAGCATTCCAGTCCTTGAAAAGGCATATTCAAACACTCCCAGCTCTGGCAAAACCCGTTCCAGGCGAGCAGCTTTTCCTCTATTTAGGCATTAGCGATGTGGCAGCCAGTGCTGTTTTAATAAGGGAGGAGAATAATGTTCAGAGTCCAGTGTATTTCATTAGCAAAATGTTCAACTCAGCAGAAATAAAATATGTCCAGATTGAGAAGTATCTCTATGCCTTAGTTATTGCTGCTCGGAAGCTGAGACCATACTTTCATGCGCACGACATCACGGTCCTCACCAATCAACCTCTCAAAAACTTCCTGATGAAGCCAGATTCTTCAGGAAGAATGGTCAAGTGGGCGATCGAGCTCAGCGAGTTCAGGATCAAATTTGCGCCAAAAACGGCCATCAAAGGTCAAGCACTAGCTGATTTCATAGTGGAAAGCACGAATAACGGTCAAGCGGAGGCAGAAAACAGGCCAAGTCAGTCAGCAAACGACAATCAAATCTGGGAACTCTATACGGATGGGTCTTCATCAAAAGAAGGCTCGGGGGCAGGTTTAATTCTTATTCCTCCTGAGGGCGAGCCTCTGAAATACGCGATCGCCTTGACATTCCC
This sequence comes from Chamaenerion angustifolium, assembly GCA_946814005.1. NCBI lineage: Eukaryota > Viridiplantae > Streptophyta > Magnoliopsida > Myrtales > Onagraceae > Chamaenerion > Chamaenerion angustifolium. The sequence goes on along the minus strand of OX328270.1, from coordinate 23,889,889 downwards.
GGCGACCAATAACGAAGCAGAATATGAGGCTCTTATCACTGGACTCAGACTGGCAAAAGGAATGGGTATAACAGCGCTTAAAGTAAAAAGTGATTCAGAACTTATTGTCAATCAGGTTAATGGCGCCTACGAGGCAAAGGGAGAAAAGATGAAGAAATATCTCGGCATCGCCAAAAAACTAGTTGTGGAAATCCCAAATTTCGCGATTGAGTTTATTCCTCGCCAAGAAAACCAGATGGCAGATTCTTTGAGTAAGCTAGCCTTCGGAGGGGCGACAATCCAGGATGTGCAATTTCTGGAAAAGGCCCTATGTTCAGTCCTTGAAAACAGAGCGGAGGTCTTCAACATTCAAGAACAGGTCACCTGGATGACCCCGTTCCAGAATTATTTGAAAGAAGGCATCCTCCCAGAGGACGAAGGCGAATCCACTAGGATTAGAAGACTCGCAGCCAGTTATCTAATCATCGATGGAGAACTCTATAGAAGAGGTTATTCGACGCCTTACTTGAGATGTGTTGCTCTACCCGAAACAGAAAAAGTTCTTCGAGAAGCTCATGAAGGGGCAGCGGCATGTCATGAAGGTGCTCGTTCACTAAGCAGGAAAATATTCAGACTGGGATATTACTGGCCGACCTTGGGAAAAGACGCAGCCGAATTAACACAGAAGTGTGAAATTTGCCAGCAGTTTGCACCACGATCGGGTCGACCATCGACATTATTATCCCCAATGGCGGGTGCCTGGCCCTTCGCTCAATGGGGAATCGATATATTGGGTCCTTTTCCCATTAGCACTGGTCAGCGTACTCACATTATAGTGGCGATCGACTACTTCACTAAGTGGGTAGAGGCGAAAGCTCTAGCTTCGACAACGGAATTCCAAGTTATCAAGTTCATGCAGGTCAACATATTCTCCAGGTTTGGTATTCCCAAAATACTCATCAGCGATAATGGTCCGCAATTCGTTGGAAAGGAATTGAAATGGCTCTGTGAAGAGTATCACATCGACCATCGCTTCAGTTCAGTACATCACCCTCAAACGAATGGGCAAGCTGAAGCAGCCAACAAGGTTGTCTTAGCAGGACTCAAGAAAAGGGTTCGAGCATTCAAAGGGAACTGGGCAGACGAACTGGAAAACGTATTATGGGCCATCAGAACAACGCCTAAGGCGGCCACAGGAGAAACGCCTTTCAGTTTAGTGTACGGATCAGAAGCAGTAGCACCAACTGAATTAGCAGTGCCTACCCACAGAGTCCTACACTTTAACGCGGAGGCAAATGAGATCGAGCGCAGAACTGACCTCGACTTGGCAGAGGAAAAGAGATGGCTCTCGGAAAAAACACAGGCAAAAATGCGCTTGGCGACCGCTCGGTATTTCAATAGAAAAGTTAGCGCTCGCCAATTTTTCGTGGGGGAGATGGTTATGAGAAGGAATGAATTTACAAGGCTGGACAGTAAAAACAAACTTTCAGCCAAATGGGAAGGACCATACAAAGTAGTAGAGATCGCCGCACCAGGATCCTACTATTTGGAAACCACCGAAGGCGAGAGGTTACCTCGTCCATTTAATTCAGAGCATTTAAGAAGATTTTATGCATAGCTTGTAATCAAACGGATTATGTCAATAAAAGAAAGCCATTCCTTCACAAAGCGTGTCCACTCGAAGCAAGCTGAAGCCAAAAAGCCCTGACGCCAAAGTCAGGCCTCAAAAAGCCCTAACAACAAAGTTAGGCCAAAAGCCCTAGCAACAAAGCTAGGCCAAAAAGCCCTGTCGCCAAAGACAGGCCAAAAGCCCTAACAACAAAGTTAGGCCAAAAGCCCTAGCAACAAAGCTAGGCCAAAAAGCCCTGTCGCCAAAGACAGGCCAAAAGCCCTAACAACAAAGTTAGGCCAAAAGCCCTAGCAACAAAGCTAGGCCAAAAAGCCCTGTCACCAAAGACAGGCCAAAAGCCCTAACAACAAAGTTAGGCCAAAAGCCCTAGCAACAAAGCTAGGCCAAAAAGCCCTGTCGCCAAAGACAGGCCAAAAGCCCTAACAACAAAGTTAGGCCAAAAGCCCTAGCAACAAAGCTAGGCCAAAAAGCCCTGTCGCCAAAGACAGGCCAAAAGCCCTAACAACAAAGTTAGGCCAAAAAAAAAAGCCCTAACAACAGGGACCCAAGTTCTTGGGAAGGATACCCCTTCTTCATAAGGTCCCCACAGGGGACCCAAGTTTCCCGAGAATTCGCTGATTCAAGCGGCTGAAACAAGCCGGCAAGGGAGCAATGCTCATCCACAGGAGCCCTCGATGAGCTGGAAGCAGCATGCCCCTTCTTCTTGGTCCCAGACTCCTTAGGAGGAGCCATGGGCACAGTAAGAACAGGAGGAGCTAAGGTCAAAACCTTCCCCTTGGCGGCAGAAGGACCCTGGGGAGAAGGAGAAGGGGGCACCGCGTCCAGACCCTTCCCTTTATTAGCGGAAGGACCCCCAGGAGGGGGAGGAGAAGGATGTTGGTCGACTTCCGGACATCCCTCACTCCTGACCTTCTTGGAGGGAGGAGGAGCATGATCCCGGACCATGTCGGTTGAGGACTCCTCTGCAAAACAACAAGACAAAATGTCAAAAAACAAAAAACCGCAAAGTATGAAGATATTAAATCTACGAATAACAAAGCAACATACCTGGTTGGCGAAGGTCAGCAGTGGCCGAGGGAAGCACCTCCTCAGACTTCCTCTTGAACGAACGCCTAGAGGGGGGAGGAGGAGAGTTCAGCAATGCCTGGTCGGAGGACAACCCCGCTAATCCCTGGTCATCAAAGAGACCTATCAGTTTCTGGCTCTTGCTTACAACCTTCCCTACAAGTAATAAAGCAAGATAAGAGTTAGAAAATTACCCAATCATTAAAGATTGGCGTGGCTTGATGAATACCCGCCATCTCAAGGGCATTCTCGGTAGTCTCCGCCACTGAGCGGATGGACTTGAACTGAGATGACCGATGCGACCGGTATAGGTCATCAATAGCGTTTCGATCACTCTCTGATAGCTCCTCGAAGGAAGGAGGGAAACCACCGAAGGCGAGAGGTTACCTCGTCCATTTAATTCAGAGCATTTAAGAAGATTTTATGCATAGCTTGTAATCAAACGGATTATGTCAATAAAAGAAAGCCATTCCTTCACAAAGCGTGTCCACTCGAAGCAAGCTGAAGCCAAAAAGCCCTGACGCCAAAGTCAGGCCTCAAAAAGCCCTAACAACAAAGTTAGGCCAAAAGCCCTAGCAACAAAGCTAGGCCAAAAAGCCCTGTCGCCAAAGACAGGCCAAAAGCCCTAACAACAAAGTTAGGCCAAAAGCCCTAGCAACAAAGCTAGGCCAAAAAGCCCTGTCGCCAAAGACAGGCCAAAAGCCCTAACAACAAAGTTAGGCCAAAAGCCCTAGCAACAAAGCTAGGCCAAAAAGCCCTGTCACCAAAGACAGGCCAAAAGCCCTAACAACAAAGTTAGGCCAAAAGCCCTAGCAACAAAGCTAGGCCAAAAAGCCCTGTCGCCAAAGACAGGCCAAAAGCCCTAACAACAAAGTTAGGCCAAAAGCCCTAGCAACAAAGCTAGGCCAAAAAGCCCTGTCGCCAAAGACAGGCCAAAAGCCCTAACAACAAAGTTAGGCCAAAAAAAAAAGCCCTAACAACAAAGTTAGGCCTCAAAAAACCTGACGCCAAGAGTCAGGCAAAGCCCTGACGCCAAAGTCAGGCCAAAAGACCTAGCAAAATGTTAGGCAAAATGAAAGCCCTGACGCCAAAGTCAGGCCAAAGAAAGTTTAGGCGATCACTATCGATGATAAAGCCTGACAAATTACAAATCCCTTGTTATTAGGCCAACACCTCAAAGGTTTAAACTTCAAAGAAGGTAATATCTCTTTGAACTTAGAAGTTTACGCTTTTAAGTGTCAAAAGTATTATCCTTAGAAAGTTTAACTTATGATGGGTCTACGGCTTTAAGGGTCGACGACATTACAAAGCAAGAAAAAAGTGGAAAGTAATTATGAGTAAGATATTGGATAGCTAAATATGTTCGAAGTCGATTAAAGGCTCAAGAATATAAAAGCATTCAATAGAAAAATCCAAGTCTTCGACAAATAATTACAAACCAAAAACAGAAAATACAAAAATGGCTATCTAAAAAAGATAAATACGGTCGCCAAGGAGTTGGGGACTTCAAGCGTCGGAGTTCTCGGGGGCAAGGGTGCTCTGCTCGCCTTCGGGGGCAGAAGTACTGGGCTCGCCTTCAGGAGCAGCCTCGCCAGCAACAGAGGGCGGCGAAGGACGACTCCGCAGGAAGGTCTTCAAAGAGGCGACTTCCCCAAGAGGAAAGTTGGGATCGACCGCCTGGACCTCATCCACCAGGACTTGGAGAAAATCGGCAATCGCCGACCTCATCTCCTTCAGAGCGCAGTCCTCAAACTCCTCAGAGGCTTTGAATGCCTCAACTACGCTCTGGGGCGAAGGGACGGCTTTCAATTGTGCAGTTAACCGATCCCTCTCCTCCTCCAAGGCAATCCCCCGGGCTTCCGCAGCTTCCGTCTGAGCCACCGCAGCTTCTCTCTGGGCGTCAGCAGCGTCCCTTTGCGCCTCGGCAGCGACCCTGCGAGCCTCCGATTCTGCCCCTTGCGCCTGAGCTTCCTTAAGTTCAGCATCTAGGCGAACTCGGACGATCTCTCCCTGATCTAAACACAGGTGAAGAGCGTCAAAGTCCTGAAGAGCGGCAGCGGCTTCAGCCTCCCTCTTCTGGACATCAGCAAGGAGGCGCTGCTCCTTCCTGAGGTATTCCTCTCGGGTATTATCTGCCAAGGCGATCGCTGCATCTGCAGTCGTCTTGATAGTCCCCAATTGCTCAGGAGTGACCCCCGTGCTTCGGTACTGCTCCAGCTCGGCGAGCACACTGGAATACTTGTCGGTGAGCTCCCCGAAGACACGACCAAGAATCACCTCTTCCCGAACGAACTGGCAACAAATATAGAATAAAAGCTGTCAGGACAACAGACAATAAGGGAACGACAAAGAGAGGACTCTACGAAATAAAAGTATGAGATCTTACCAAAGCCACTCGTTCGAAGTGGGACCGAAGGAACCCCTCGATCTGATGAAGTTCCGTGGGAACAATCGAGCGGTCCGCGGGGGGAATTATCCCGTCCAGAAGCCGCATACACATATCCGGGCTGCCCCGGAGGCTCTTCTGGGGAGGATACCCCTTCTTCATAAGGTCCCCACAGGGGACCCAAGTTTCCCGAGAATTCGCTGATTCAAGCGGCTGAAACAAGCCGGCAAGGGAGCAATGCTCATCCACAGGAGCCCTCGATGAGCTGGAAGCAGCATGCCCCTTCTTCTTGGTCCCAGACTCCTTAGGAGGAGCCATGGGCACAGTAAGAACAGGAGGAGCTAAGGTCAAAACCTTCCCCTTGGCGGCAGAAGGACCCTGGGGAGAAGGAGAAGGGGGCACCGCGTCCAGACCCTTCCCTTTATTAGCGGAAGGACCCCCAGGAGGGGGAGGAGAAGGATGTTGGTCGACTTCCGGACATCCCTCACTCCTGACCTTCTTGGAGGGAGGAGGAGCATGATCCCGGACCATGTCGGTTGAGGACTCCTCTGCAAAACAACAAGACAAAATGTCAAAAAACAAAAAACCGCAAAGTATGAAGATATTAAATCTACGAATAACAAAGCAACATACCTGGTTGGCGAAGGTCAGCAGTGGCCGAGGGAAGCACCTCCTCAGACTTCCTCTTGAACGAACGCCTAGAGGGGGGAGGAGGAGAGTTCAGCAATGCCTGGTCGGAGGACAACCCCGCTAATCCCTGGTCATCAAAGAGACCTATCAGTTTCTGGCTCTTGCTTACAACCTTCCCTACAAGTAATAAAGCAAGATAAGAGTTAGAAAATTACCCAATCATTAAAGATTGGCGTGGCTTGATGAATACCCGCCATCTCAAGGGCATTCTCGGTAGTCTCCGCCACTGAGCGGATGGACTTGAACTGAGATGACCGATGCGACCGGTATAGGTCATCAATAGCGTTTCGATCACTCTCTGATAGCTCCTCGAAGGAAGGAGGGAAATCCTTGTCCGGGATCAACAATTTCCAGGGCACCCCCCCCTTATAAAAGAAGTAACACTTCTTATAATTGGAGTTGGTGGTCCGAAAATCGTCGACCAGGCGGACATGGACGTTCCAAACCCATCCCTGAAGGCCTCCCCACTCTGAAAACTTCGGCCAGCGGGATTGGAAGTGGTGAAGGTGGTTTGCCCCTGCTGCCAGGCGGAAGAAACACCGGAACAGGGCCAGTGAATATACCCATTCCTGGCGTAAGCATAGGAACTTGAAACCGACCCACATCCTGAGGGCATTCGGGACAAGCTGTGTGGGGTGAATCCCGTAAAACTGACACAAGGTCTGTAAATCCTCACAGAGAGGAAAACGCAACCCAGCATCGATCTGAGCCGCATAAATGTAAACCTCTCCATCGTGAGGAAAATGCAGACCTAGGCCAGGATATCTAGGAGCATCCTCCACGCTGAAGCCACCGAGCGCCACCACGGTCTTAAAATAAGCCGGCTTCAATTCATTAGGCTTGACGTCTACTCGAACAAATTCAAATATTGCAATGATAAACATAAAAAGCAAAGAACAGCAGAGGACATTGCCAAAGCAGAGCAATAAAAGGGCGAAAGTTTACCTTTTGGGGAAAAAATAGGCGTGTTCAGCTCGGGCCCGTCCACCACCACAGGAGTGGTTGCAGTCCTGCCCAAATCGGTCTGTTCCTCTACTGAAGGGGGAACGACTTCATCCCTGATGGTCAAAGGGACATCAGCATTTCTGGGCATGTTGGCTTTGTTGGCACCCTTGGGAGCCGTGTGCTTGACTCTCTGATTGCGAGGAGCCATGGAAATGTTGGAAGAAGGCTGAAGAAGGTTGAGAAAAGAAAAGGAAAGGATCGCAATGAAGCTCTGAAAATCCAAGAGAGCGGATAAGCGTAAAAGACAGAATACAGAAAATGACGTTTCCTATAGCGACCAAAAGGGGAGTAACCGCCACGAGCAAATCGAAGCGACGCAGAGGAATAATTGCACCCTTTTGGAAAAAACCGAAGCAATGTCAGAATTCCAAGAGACAACGGTTGGCTGGTACAGACAGCTGTCAAGCTACCCTGGGTTTACGGAAAAGTAAATGTCAGGCGTGCCTCAAGTGACCGTTCGATTTCTGGACAACCGTGCAGTTATTAAATGCTAAAATTCCACTAAGGAGACAAGGTGGTCGCCAACGCACTAATAAAGCTTTAGCAGAAATACCTCGGGTAGATAATGATCGCCTAACTAAGAAAGATAGACTTCCATAAGCCTGAGTCACCTCGAGTGATCGCCAAAAGGGAATAAAAGGAAGGATATTCTTTCGGCTTTGAACAGAGAAGGAATCGCTCGCCAAATGAGCTCGAAGTGTCTCAAAGGCACTGAACCATTACCAAAGACGTCACTATCTAAAACCCTACCAGGAAATCAAGCTCGACTGAAGGAACTTCAATCAAGCTTCGGGGGCAAATGTTGGGTATCGATAGTGACGGCCCAGTAAGAAAAGGCCTCTAAGGCCCAATAACTATAGAGGGGGTAAACCCATGACATCCGAACCGGATCGGCCCAAGTACAAGCCAAACTTGGCCCACCATCGAGTAATCCAGAATCGAGCCCAAAGTCTATAGAGACGCCAAAGGCTCTCAGACTGCTCGCCATTCTCTACCAAGTCGCGACCTTCCACTGCTCGACATGGGAGTGCTCGCCCCGAAGAGAGCCTTGCCTCTCTCCTCTGGTCCCACTAAACCGTTAATAACAGAGTGGCCAAGATATCCCGCATATCCCGGTCACATATTCACTAAAGATTAGATTTGGTAACTGCAATATCTCGCAGTAACTGCCATATCCCACGATCCGAATCTTCAGCAACTCAATATACATTAAGATATTCAGTTGCCTTTATACGGTTCTATCTCTCTTACCCTATAAATATCCTTGCTTTACATACGTACTTTAGGTTTTGAGTTTTATACACACATATACTCATTTAAGCATCGGAGAGGGACCCAGAGGCACCCCCTCTGTTGCGCTCCCCTACTTGCAGGTTCACCGGAGTTGGAGCTGAAGCGTCATCCCAACCTTGTCTGGTATTCAATTCACTGCCAGATCAGCATTCAGGATTTCACGATCCAACAGTTGAGACACCCTACTAAAAGAATGGTTATGGACAATCGGGGATGGACAAACTATCAATGCTCTAACCGACCCATGGATCTACACCAAGAGCGATTTCAAGATGGAGATGAGGAGCAACGAGGAACCAACACAGGTGATGAAGGTGGCTGAACTCATTAACCCAGACATAACGTGGAACTCAAGATTGATGCAAACATTGGAGGAGCAAACTGAAGGACAACAGGGCAAAGTGTCGAAAAGCTTGAGGCTGAAGCAGTAAGGTTGGAGATTAAGCTAGCCATGGAAAAATGATGGAATCGTGTGGTGATCGAGTCGGACTCGACGACAGTCATCAACCAAATACATGGGAACATTCAACACGGGCGCATCCACACAACATGCGCAAACATTATGAGTTTGGTGGATAACATCGAAATGGTCGAATGGAAAGCGATTTTGCGCACAGAAAATGAATGTGCAAATTGAGTTGCTTTACAGTCTAGATTGAGAATATGCATCAACAGTTGGGTGTTAACAACTCTCACTTCCTCTTAACAAAAATTCAAAATGATTTTAGTACCGAACAATCAAACATTTTTTTCTTAAGTTGTTTAGAGAACTTTTATATCGAATTATCGATATATAAATCATCACTATCGTATTTCCCTAAGTATGATTGCGCGCGCGTGTACCGACATGCTACTCACAACGGAAACCTAGGTGATTGCAGATCGTCCCGTCCCAAGGCGAGCTCACCAGCTCCCAGCTCAATCCGTCAGCTCGTTTTACTTCGAGTTTGTCTGTTTGTTCGTGGATCTGTCCTGCTCACCTTGACCTAGCGAGAACTAAGCTTATTGTGAGTCATCCGGCCTCCAATCAGCAGAGGTTGCTCAACCGCAAATCTGGACTGTATCCAATTGACGTTCTGCTACTGCGATTCAGCAATTGGTACTCCGCAATCATTGTAAGCCTGTATTACCCCCCCCCCCCCCTGTTTCCTCCTTTTCTTCGTGTCTTCCTCCTATTTGTAGGTTGCTGATTCCGTTGTGAGCTAGTCCGATTTGTGTCACTGCCTATGGCTTGTTCCAACTCTCAAGGTGAAGCTGCCCCGGGTATGGCCATGTTGAGTCTGGTTTCTTCTGGTAACCTAGGCCTGGATAAGGGGCCGGAGAATAGAGCATTGGGTGTTTTACTGTCCGATAGGAATATCAAGAACAATGTGATTATGAATGTTCTAAGGGAAGCTTGGGGTCGGTTTGGCAAGGTGAATATTGCTGAGGTCAATGATACAACACTGGTGTTTGATTTCGCAAATCAGAAGGACAAGGATCAGATCATCGATCTCTCGCCTTGGTCGATACACGACCACTGTTTAAACATAAGATCCTGCCCAATTAACAAGTCCGTAGCGGATGTTGATTTCTTTAGGCTACATGTGTGGGTGCAAATTCATGGCTTAAGCCTTGAGATGATCAATAGACCGAATGCTCAGAGGATTGGGGAGAGCATAGGTAACTGCCTGAAATTAGAGGATCACAGGGTTATGCAACAGAGAACTTATCAGAGGGTCCAAGTTGATGTGGATACTTTATCAACACTGATGCCGAGGTTCAAGTGGCTTGATTCGAGTGGGAATGAGAAGTGGGCCTCGGTCAGATACGAGAGACTCATGGATTTTGTTACGGATGTGGTATTGTGGGGCACTCATCCAAGGCGTGTACGGAATCGGTAGTGACTGACCTTGTAGATGGATCTCCACTCTACGGACCTTGGAATTCTTGTGATCGCCCCAAGATGAACAATCGATGGGTCTGTGTGGGTGGTGGTGCACGGTCGGCCACCTCCAGGGACCCTCGATTCAAATCTTGGAGCCAGGTAATGCAACAACACGGAGCTAAGCACCCACAGGGTTCAGTGTGTCGAGGGAACACGGATGCATCCATGCAGCCGGGCCGATCAAGGATGAGAGCCATGGGGGAACAGAGGAGCCATGCCTCAAGCAACCAATCTCAAAACGCTACATCGGTCCAAAAACAGGTCCAGGAGTCCACTCCCAGGCAGGAGATAGCTGGATCCTGTCAGCAAATTGGTTCAACACATCCGAAATTGGATGCCCAGAGGGGGACTCTGCAGGCTGTGGGACTGGTGGTTCAGAACAACGGTAACAGGGACACGATCGAAGAGGGAGAACTGCCCCCTGAGATACGGAGAGTCCTGGCAACAGCTACGCCTCTCACGCCTATTTCGGTTGAATCGCAGGGAACAAGTATCTTTGATAGGAATGCGGTTATGGAGGGAGAACCTGAAGTTGTGCAGTATCAAAACGAGGATGTGAATCTTGCAGTGGTAGACCAACATTTACTTGCCCCGCAAGGAAAGGCTGATTTACCTAAACACCTGTCGAACGAGGAGGAGAGGGGTGCTGTCGAGGCATTAACATCAGTGGCCTCAGCACCTTGCACAACTGAACACATTACTCGGGGTCGGGTCTTCAGGATCACTGATACGATCCTGAGAACAGATGGGGACTAGAGAGGGTCGGATTGGCAAAGTGCGGTTTCCTGTCAAGCTGATACGAAGAGAAAGGGGGATCGGGAACTGGTTGATGGCACATCTAAGAGGAGAAAGACATTATTCGACCTTCGAGGGGATTGAGACAGGGTGACCCTCTATCACCTTATCTCTTTATTTTGGTCGCTGATGTCCCTTTTAGATTGCTTGATGACCAGGTTTCCAAGGGTTTAATAAGAGGAATCCGCCCTAAGAGGTCATGTCCCGAGATTCAACACTTCTTCTTCGCGGATGACTCTCTATTGTTTCTCAAAGGTTCATTGGCCCTGGCAATGAATCTCGAGAACACGCTCGGGGATTATTGGTCATCTTCAGGACAGAAGATCAATTTCTCCAAGTCAACGCTTTATTTCAACTCGGGCGCACAAGAGGACTATAAGAGGAACATATCTGATTTGTTTGGGGTTGCCCAAACGAGTGACCCGGGTTTCTACTTGGGACTACCCACTGTTTGGGGACGTTCCAAGAGGGAAGCCCTTATCTACCTAATGGAGAGAGTCCGCGACAAGATCCAGTGTTGGAGAAACAAACACCTGAACCATGCGGGGAAGGAGGTACTTATTAAATCTGTCCTTAGCGCCATACCTACATATGTGATGCACATCTTCAGACTACCGGCCACCTGGTGTAGTGAGATCAACAGTCTCATTGCCCGGTTCTGGTGGGGATCCCGTGAGGGCAATAGGAAGATTCATTGGAGGAATTGGAGCTCTATGACAACCTCGAAGTCGGAGGGAGGGTACAGGTTTCGGGACATGAATAATTTCAACCGCGCGGATCCTTCATGAGCCGAACGCATTGTGGGTAAGATTCATCAAGGGCCTTTATTTTCCGAACAACTCATTTATGCAGGCATCATCGGGAAGTCGAGCCTCTTGGGCTTGGGCGAGTCTCCTTGAGGGTCGGGATGTCATTAGATCGAAGGGTGTTTGGACACTTGGGGATGGAAGATCGATTAGGCCCTTTGCCGATCCGTGGGTGCCAACCGTGCAAGGCCTACGAATCAGGTTGCGACTTGTCGACGACCAGCCACCCTCGCCAAGGGTGGCGACATGGATCCAACCGCTCACCAGCTCATGGGACGAGGCAGCCATTCTCGATGCTGTCCACCCGGATGATGTTCAAGCTGTTTTGCAGGTGCCAATCCCAATCGCTAGCTCATCAGACAGCCACTGATGGCCTCATTCCAGGTCGGGGGACATTACGGTCAAGTCGGCCTACCACACGATACATAACTCTCATATGCGGAGCCGGCGATTATTGGACATGAACAGAACACAGCCGCTGGTGAGACCTGCGGTATGGCGAGCAGTCTGGTCGGCCAACGTTTGGCCAAAGATAAAGGCGTTCATATGGAAGTTGGCCAATGACGTGCTTCCGACGAGGGGTACTCTCGCGAGGAGAGGCCTTGATATTGATTGTCTTTGCCCGTCTTGCCTTGTGAACGAAACTAGGTGAAACACATGTTACTATATGGATCTGGCAGGGATCGAGACGGGGCTGCACTCGGTAGATGAATGGCTCACTTCGGTCACGAACTTCTCGGGGGCCCGGGGGAGTGCAAGGTCACGGTTATGGCGGAGTTTCATGGTGGTGGCGTGGGTGATATGGAAGTCAAGGTGTAAGCTCGTGTTCGACAATGTACAACTGTGGGTACCCGCGATACATCAGGAGATACATCGGACATTGGAGGAGATGGGCTCGTCGGAGCGATCAGATCGACTTCGAGGACAGGTCTAGGCGTGGATAGGACCACCTCCGGGGGTGATAAAAATCAATTGTGACGGTGCATGGTCGAGCAACACGATGCGGGGAGGCTTCGGAGTCATCGCGAGGGATAACGCGGGTGTGGTTCGAGGAGGAGAGTGTGGGGTCCAACTCGCAGGTTCGGTCGACGAGATAGAGGCCACGGCTGTGCTCCATGCGGTCCGCCTAGCTATAGACAACAGGTGGCCGCAGGTCATCATCGAGACAGACGCTATGAATATCATCAACCATATTCATGGGCGGGAGTTCACTTGGAGAATTGATCCCATTTTGTCTAATGCAGTTACCTTTTCATCTACGATCAGGGAAGTTGCTTGGGTTCACGTTCCACGATCCGCAAACTCTTGTGCTGATTGGCTAGCGAAGAATGTTTTAGCGGGATTGTGTCCTATGGATTGGGCGCTAGCGCCACCAACCCCTTTGCTTCGTTATATTATTGTGGATAACATTTTGTATTCGAACTCCGTTTCGGTTATTGAATGATATGTGAAGTTTATTGGCCAAAAAAAAAATTGATATATAAAATAATAATAAACAACAAACCTCGTAAAAGGAAACCTGCTCTTCGTTGAAATAAAATATATGACAATAATAAAAAATTAAAATGCGTATAGTTTATCAATTTATTTTTATTATATAAGTATTATAGTATTAACTATATAGTCATCTATTCTATACTTTTTCTAGTTAAGATTATTATATGTTGACCAAATAACTGGTTAAGATTATTATATGTATCCAGTCAATAGTCAAAGCATGGTAGGGTAGGGTAGGGTCATGAAGAACCATGAATGCGCCGCAGCTGTCAGTCCACACATTCACAAGACTGAACTCTGAAGACTCCCAAGTCCCAACAGGACAGGTGTCAGATGAGGGTATTTATGTAATTAATTGCAAGGGCAGGGGTAAATCTTCACGCTGGCTGTCACCAAGACATGTGAGACTGAGGCCTGGGTGGGACGCGGCTGTCTTGTATACGTACTGCACTGCATCTCTCTATCCCCGCAAAGGCAAAACAAAAAACGCTCTAAATCAAATAATGGTCGGGAATTAGATAATTAAATGGACATGGATGGACCCTCTTTCTCTCTCAATAATCAACCTAGAGGAATAGACTTGATTTGAATCATAATTTATCAATGATAAAACCATTATTATAATCTCTATAATTTCCAACTGGAAATTAGGCTGCTAAATATCCACTATGTTGTGAATTGAGTCATTCTTAAAATCAGGTTAGAACGTGAAATAAAACTCATATTATGAATGAAATAATAATATGGAGATTAAGTGTTATATTAAAGAATAACATAAAAATTGCTAATATATAAGGCTTAACACTTTCTAATGATAGCGTAATAACATAGAAGATAAGAGATTATCTCATACACGTGAAATGTTAGGAAAATATAAAACACATATCGAGTAGCAGTAGACTATGAGTGTTTAAGTTGTATTTACGTTTACAACATGCGTACACGAATATTCAACTAAAAATATTTTTTGTGTGAATTCGAAATTAACAAAATGCATCATAAATTCGTCAAGATTCAATGTATCTATCCAATAAGAAGATATTTAAATTTATTCAACTAATGAATTAATTATGTAATATTATCTTTAATTTCATCAACAATGTTCAGTTAATAAATATCGTGTTTAAAATATTTAACCTTCTAAAATAAAAGAGGTCACATTATCAAAGCGCGTCCATTAAAAAAAAATCCAATTGTTTATGTTCGTCCAAATTACATAACCGAACACTATTTTTCAGGAAACTCCAAATTGATGGTCGACACCTGACACCTTGGGCAGGGACGGAGCCACGTGAGGGTGAGGGGGGGCAATTGCCCCCCTCAACTTTCGGATTTGTGTCAATTCCTCCCTGAACTTTTGAATTTGTGTCAATTTAGCCCTAAAAATTCTTACATTTGCCCCCTCTTAATTTTTTTTATTTTAACTATTTGCCTTTATACTAATTATTGCCCCCACTGACTTAAATTTCTGGCTTCGTCCCTGACCTTGGGTGCAATTCTCATCCAACCAAAGCATAGGTGGGAGAAAAATGTTGAGAGATTCGGAATACCAAGTGCATTATTTGCATAACACATTATTATAGTAGCAATTTAATACCTAGTGTTTTAATTTGTTTCTACTCGTTTTATATATTAATTCTTATATTATTTTATGAATATTAATATTGAGTTCCTAAATTTTTACTTATTACATTTTACCTTATATATTACTAACACTCTTATCTTTCATTTTAAGATAATTTTTCAAACCACTACTCTTTTTAATTTATGTTGAATTTAAGGAATATTATTCTTACATATAAATGATTCAATCCCTTTTTTTTTAATAAATAATAATAATAATAATGTAGTAGAACTTGCCATGAAAATTACATTTGAAGACCACATTATTAAATGTGTAGTCGTACATTACGTGATAATGTCTTGTCCATTGACAAGAAGTGCCATACAATCTTATTCTTATGTCCACATCTCTCTCTCTAGATACAGTCATTCAATGATACATCCCACCATTTTGCTATATAAGTTACAATAAAAAGATTGAGAAAAACGAAATGAATAAGTTACTATACAAGATGAGATGGTTTGTCTTTTTATTATAAGTTAATCGTGTATGTCCTTAACATTTTTCGTGGACCACCAAAGTTATTCGGGTATATATTTTAAAATAAAGTTAGTATCAATTGGAACGTGTTATGAAGAGTAATCACAAAAACAAAAAGTTTACCGTTTATTAAATTTGTAAATTAGATTGTTTGTATTTCACATTTCAATGATATTAAAATTATAATGTTTTAATAATTGAATTAATGTGTTTTAGATTAAAATGTTTAAAATTTGATTTATAAGAACTTAAATAAAATATAATAATAGTAATTGTGAATATACGAAGTAAAACCGTATTTAATAACAACTATTATTGTATTAAAAATGATGTTTTTAATAATTATGTAACTTACTTTTATGATATTTATCCTACTTACACTATACAAGAACGACTGTCTTCCTTTATTTGAGTGATATATCCTTTTTTTTTTTTCCTTTTCGATTTGGGTTTAAACTTTAAAGAGAGAAACTAATGCCCCAACTAAGTGAGATTCTATTTGAAGATATTGACTATTTTATACAAACCACTGTTGTTGAAAGACTATAATGCCCCAATAGTTTTCTTTTACTTATTTGTCCTTACTAATTTTAAGGAAACTAATTATCGATCTTGTATTTTCGTAATTATCAAACTACATTCCAAACTTGTGAAAAAATCACGTTTCTAGTAAGTTTTGAACAATAAACCTCTTACATACTACCTAATATTTTTTAGCACTACACTACTAATTCTAATTATTATTTTTATATGCTTAAAATATAATTAGTGAATCAACTCTCATATTATTGTAATAAATATCTCATGTTTATTTTTTGATGTTCTATATCAATTAACCTATGTTCAACGTCATTTGTTTAATTATAGTTTTAATTTAATTATGTATCTACAATATTAATTTTTGAAATAGTTGAAAAATAAGTAATATTCTAAATTTAGTATTTATAGGCTACCAGAATACTCATTTTGAAAATATTTGTTTTTTTCCAACAATCTCTAAAAAAATCAGAAAAATTATAGTATGTAGATAATTAACTTAGAGTTATAACGACAAATATGATGTTAATTTTTAATTTTCACATCGATCATAAAAATTTGATCAAAATAGTGTTGCTAATTTTTGACAATTTTACTAATTTTGACCAAATTTTATGATCGATGTGCGAATTGAAATTTAACACCATATGTGTTGTTATAACTCTAATTTAATTATCTACATACTACTCTTTTTTTTAGAGATTCTTTAAAAAAATATTTTCAAAATGAGTATTCTGGTATCTTATAAATACTAAATTTAGAATATTATTTATTTGTCAACCATTTCAAAAAATTAATACAGTAGATATGTAATTAAACAGACGATGTTGAACATATGTTAATTACTAAACAACATCGATAAATAAACATGAGATATTTAATACAATAATATAAGAGTTGCTTCAATAACTATATTTAATGCATATAAAAAAATAATTGGAATTAGCAGTATAGTGATAAAACTTTTAGCTAGTATGTAAGAGATCTAGAGTTCAAAATTTGTTAAAAACATGATTTTTTTTCACTATTTTGGAATGTAGTTTGGTAACTACGAAAATATAGGGTCGATTTGATACTTAATTTTCTTAAAATTAGTTTGGAGTATTATAGTTTTTAATAAAAGTTATATATCTAAGAGTAATCAATGGTATGCAAAGAAAATCTCCCTTTAACTAAACGATGCTACCTTCTTCTAATGAACCAAGTTTCAAGCCCATTATGCCCGAAATAAAATTCAAGCCTCACTCTTTAAACCCAAATCGGTAAAAATGAAGTTTCAATCATTCCCATGGCCGACCCGAATAGCCCTTGAGAGTAGAGATCTAACTTTGTGCAAAAGGCACCTAATGCTGCCTGTATAATTCATTGCGCAGAGCTTGTGCTGAACGAGACGACGTGAAGCATTGCATCTCCAACACTTCGAGAGAGACGGTATCTGGTGATTAAGTGACAATCTTGTCACTCCTGATCAGATTTTGGATCTTCCTTAGGGTTTGATCTTTGCATGTAGTGGTGGTGCCATTCAGTTCTTTCCTTGCTGAAGCGACTGATTTCTTATTTTTGGTTTGCTCCTCATCCTCTGCAGATTCATCTCTCTTTATTGCCATGGGAGACAGTCAATATTCATTCTCGCTCACAACTTTCAGGTATTTTAGTGACTTCAGTAGTATGTTGCTCATTTCGGACTCGCTTTGTCTTCGTTTACATTCATCAAGGCAATTGTCGCTCAGTTACTTATTATTTGCTGTTACCGACCAGTCCTTCGGGGAAGCTCGTTCAGATTGAGCACGCTTTGACAGCTGTGGGCTCTGGCCAAACTTCTCTGGGAATTAAAGGTGCATTTGCCTTCTTTTAATCTCAAGAATTAATTTAATTTGTTAACTGTTTAGTGGTTTTAAATTATCATAACTAGTTAGGAAGATGCAGTAGGAAATGCTGGAGCTTACAATGTTGTGGTATTTTGATGTCGCCTCTAGCATGAAAAAACTGATGATCTATGAGTTAACACGTTAACGATCAGATCCTTCCATGCTGTACGGTGATGTTCTTTCTAATTTTACTCGTTTGCACATTCATGTAGAAGTATCAGTTTCTCTTCCCAAAGGTCTTATCCAAGTTATGCTGTGTAACTTGATTTTTGTTGTATGATTTGGAAATTGATAAACCTGCACAATTTTTGTTGCCTTTATGCTATACCGTTGAAAATCCCTCGGGAGTCTCATCTGCCTTACTGCTGTGGCCTACCAGAACTCCTCCAACTTGCTTGGAGCCAATTTCAATATTGTGTAGGAACTAGGATTCCTTTGATTACAATTATCATTTATTATTGTATAATAATATTATTCTCAATGTGATTGTGGATGTTACAGTTTGAAAGATTGATTATATTAGTCAATAGAGATTAATGGATTATCGAATTAAGGATACAATGGATGAAGGTTAAATATCCTATGATAACTTGGTGAATTTCAGGAATGTTTACAGCTTTGACCTGATATTTTCATTTGCTCTCCTTTTAATTCCTTAGGGCCGTGTACATTATTCACATAACTAAATCCTAACTCCTTGCATAATTGTTATGTATTCTAGCTGCTAATGGCGTTGTAATTGCTACCGAGAAGAAGCTACCCTCAATCTTGGTTGATGAAGCATCTGTAAGTCATTTTTTTTTTCTGTTGCTCTTTTTGGTTCCTGTTTTTTTTTCCTATCTCTTTTAATATTTGATTAGGACTTCATGCTACTCATCTTTCTTTTTCAAAGTATTTCATGCTGCTCATCCTTCTTTTTGAAAGAATTTCATGCTACTCATATTCCATATTTAACCGATGATATTGACATTTTTTTTGTGCATGTTTTATTTTTAAAAAGTTCCTGAAAGAGCAAGTCTGGTAACGCCAAATCAAATGTCTCAAAATCTCTAGTGACTAGTCATGTTCATGTAGCCCCCATCCATTATGCATAGTGGGATACTAGTTATTCCAATCTCCTTTATTAATCTAAATCCATTTAATGTTTAGCTGCTAAATTTCTATGGTTTTCTGTTTTCAGGTTCAAAAGATACAGTGCTTGACTCCAAATATTGGAGTTGTCTATAGGTTTGCTCTCTTTTTCCTTTAAGCTGGAACTGTGTTTCCTTGTCATTCTTCTTTACAGATACTGTGTAAAAGATGCAATATGTTCCTTGTTGTCTGGACTCTGGGTTATTTTTATCTATGCATTTTTGTATTTTTTCTCTTCAGTGGCATGGGTCCAGATTTCAGAGTCCTTGTCCGGAAAAGTCGAAAACAAGCAGAGCAGTATCACAGTCTATATAAGGTATCTGGAATATCTTGATGTAATATGTTTTGCTTGGTTTAATCGATTTACTTAAAAAGTGACTTTCTTCTGTTAGTTAGACTAGTAGCTGATGTCTTGGTTTAGGTTTTCGCTTGGTGATCTTGTTTTCCGTTTTTCGCTGCAGTGATCTAGTGTTATACAGGGAGTTCTGTAATGTACATCTTAAACTTATTTTTCCTTTTATGTACTCCAATGATAAATATTTTTCGTTTGATAAGTATCTGTGGCATGTGAATATGATTTTGTGTTTCTGTTTTGACTCCTGTTGTTTCTGTATGTTGAAACCACTCTGTGGACGATGATTCTCTTGTGCTATTTGTAGGAACCAATTCCAGTTACACAACTTGTGAGAGAAACAGCAGCTGTCATGCAAGAGTTTACTCAATCTGGGTATTCAACAAAATTTTATTTCTTTTATTTTGTGTCCATGAAAGAATACGAACTTGAAGTCCTAAGAGATATCGAAAAACGAGCTGTGTAAATATTATTTAATCCATTACAAGATGGATGTTTAATGGGATGAACATGAGCTTATTATAGATATAGTCTGATTTGGCCTGATAGATGTATTACATCATCAATTGACAATTGTATGCATCTCATTTGAGCCTTTATTCTTTTCAGTGGTGTAAGGCCTTTTGGGGTGTCTCTTCTTGTTGCTGGATTTGATGACAACGGTCCTCAGTTGTATCAGGTTTGTTCTGCCTGTTTTTTGCATTATGCTTTTTGAGTTGATGATCGGCTACAGTGTGGATGCTTCATTTTCCTATTTCTACTAGTGGACAACAGCAACCTCTTATCTTTATCTCATCAAGTCAGATTGAGGTCGTGCTACTGAATTCATTTGAGCTTGCCATGTCTATAATCTAGAGTGTTGGGGAAATAATTGACCACGGTTTAGTAATTTATTTGAGTTAGGATTGAACAATTTATTCCTCAAGTTTTCTTTCCTGTTTGATTTAAGTATATGAGGGTTTGATTGAGGGCTAGATAATTGGTATCTAGAAGAAAGTTGCCATTTTTATTAGACAAACAACTCTGAATAATTTTGATAAGCTCGGGCTGTTTGTTTTCTGATCATGTCCATGGCATTATTGTAGTATAGATAGACCAAATGGTGTATGCTCAAGAGTCCATAAGAATAGACGTCCACTTCAGTTCTTGCTGCAGCCAGAGACAAAAGCTTTTTTTCGTTGGCCAATATGCAAAAGAAGGAAAGGAAATTGAAACTAAAGATTTTGGTTTTGCTTTTCCTTTAGGTGGACCCATCTGGTTCATATTTCTCATGGAAAGCTTCAGCCATGGGCAAGAATGTTTCAAATGCTAAGACTTTTCTGGAGAAAAGGTACGCCAATACAAGATAGCTCTTTAGTTCATTGTGTGATGTGCGTACCCACTCAAATTTAGTATTTAATCTTCCTCTTTGCTTCTCCTGTACATAGAATATGTTATTAAAGCCCTAAAGGTATAAATGAAATGCAGATGTGTAAAGTTAACACAGGATTCACATAGTGCATGAACCTCTATGACTCTATCATAGGCCCAGATTCTTTTTAGGCGAAGAATATAGCTACTCTTAGGTCGAAAAATCGTGCAACTGCATCTTATTAACAATCTTTCTTAAGAAAAAGATTAACAGGGTTTTAAGAAAAAAATAGTATCATTAATAAACTAGCTTTCACATTACTGTGCACAATAATTATAATTTGGTCACCTGATAATGGTAGTTGAGTTTGTTGGCCCTAGGTACACTGATGATATGGAGCTTGATGATGCTGTTCACACAGCAATTCTGACGTTGAAGGAAGGGTAAGTAATTTTGTTTCGTTTAGCAATTTTTTTGCTCAATGAAATATATATATATATATGTTGGAACTTCTGATCATCGTCTACTTTATGCTATTATTTCGGTTAACGGATGTCACATGTAAATGCAGATTTGAAGGGCAAATCTCGGGAAAGAACATTGAGATTGGAATCATTGGCATCGACAAAAAATTCAGGTAATTTTATCTGTTTCAGAATATCTGTTACTATGTCGATGCAGTGGAGTAAAAGAGTAGATCCACATAGGTTTTGATTCCCATGGTCTGATTTAATTAATCGGTTAATACGTAAATGTATGTTTATGCAGGGTTCTTACTCCAGCTGAGATTGACGATTATTTGGCAGAAGTTGAGTAAACAGATCTATTTTACATTCCTTTAGAAAATGTTTGTTGTGGTTGAGAACATTGACAGTATGTATTAGCATCTTTGACCAGCTTGTAATTTGTTACCATTTTCTGAACTTGACCTGAATCGTAAGTAATTTATTATGACTTAGCATGGATGTTGGGCTTAGCATGATAGCAATCCTACGGAGTTGTGTTGAGTCCAGCATCCTGATGGGCTAGTTCCATGAAAAAATTATTTAAATTCATTAATATATTAAAAGAATAAATGCTCTTATTTTTATTAATTTTCTGTATAGATAAATTAGAAATCTATTATTATAACGTCCAAGAACTAGTTATACGTCAGTGATCTATCTATCTATATATCCATGGTGCTGGAGATGAATGTTCATGGGAGGACCTTGCACTTCCTTTGAAAACATGGATTGCAAACATGGATTGATTGATTGATTTACTTAATCGTATGGGTTTCTGAAATACGACAAGAGATTTGGAATGTCGTGACTCAGCATGTCGTCCACATTCTGTACCATCCTCTGTTTCATCCTCTCAAAGCTATCCAAGTTGTATCCACTCAACACCTCCTTGTAGCGTTCCACATCTGGGAAATCCCCAGGTGGTAAATGTGTCTCTTTCTGCACCTTGAGGAATTCATCACCTAAATTATCCAGAAGCTTCTTTTGAACCTTGGATTTTCCCATCAAGGATGGCATCTGATCCCGAAGGTGACCGATGATGTGAGCATGAATCTTGGCTGAGCGGGCACGCTTTACAAATTCATTGATCTACACATTGACATCATAAACAAACAATCAATCACGAACAACATTCGAAAAAAGAAAAAAAAAACAGAACAAGTATTGATACAAAGAAGAAGAAGAAGAAGAAAAACATAAGAAGACGAACTCGATGATCGCATGCTTTCTTCGGGATATCCTTTAGATCGGACAGAAGATTGTCCTGTTCTTTCTCGAACAGTTCTTTCCCCATGGGGCCAGTGGCCACGTCGGGTTTGGTATTGACATTGAAAGAACTGCAGATGACAACAATAGGAAGTGATCATTATCATTACGGTTAGGGTGATAAATCGTATATATATATATATATACTATTGTATGCATTAGATAAATTTATTGTGTTATAATGACTAAATACAAAAGTCAAAAAACACAATAAAATTACTGTTCCATGTTTAAAAAGACAAAAAAGAAATGCGTATATTGATGTCGTGTTATCTCATTATTAAGTAAAGTTGGAGATCCATACATGATTTTTAAAGAAATAAACAAAAAATGAACATCTCATAGTAAGATTTATGTAGTAGTATTTCAAACTCTTCAAATTAAATAAATTTTTAAAACTAGTAAACAAGATTTTCAAAAATACTAAATAATAATAAAATGCACTAATACACATTTATAGTATTATTACTGTGTGTATCATGATACCTGAATACAAATGTATTATCATCATCATATACATAATAGTATACTAAATTTTTTTTGTACGTAGTATTTGTATTATTCCATTCTATATGTATTATTAAAAAAATTGCATTTTAGATAACACAATAGACCCAATAAGTGGAGCAAAAGATCTGGCGACGGCTTACCCGATGTAGACTCGGCTAACTTCGGGAGTGTTCAAGACTTTTCCAAGAGACCACATTAGAGCTCCATACACCCTCATCAGCTTTTCAGATCATATAGAAAGGAAACGATGGATTAGTCTTTCTTTCTGTTATGAAACTCTTAAACAGTTTGAAAAAAATATATTCAAGTATTTTTATTTTTACAAATAACAATACAATTTGGTAATTCTTTCATGAACTAGTAACTAGACCACACAGGCATACACAGACATAAAAATAAAAATAAAAGATTGGAGTTGTTAAATCCTTACTTGTTGAGTATCGATTTGATCAGCTTTGTTAAGAACCACCCTGATCTTTTCATCATTCCCACGCAACGATGTTATAACCTCCTTGAATTCATCGCTTATATCGAGCTTGTGCGGATCAAACAGAAGCAAAATGAGGTCAGCTTTAGATGCAAACCATGAAGTGACACCTACAAAATCATAGGCTCTTAGCTCTTTCTGCTTTTCTCCAGATAGAATCCCAGGAGTATCGATGAAGGTAACATGGTCCAGTAACGGATGACGCATTTGGGAACATTCAAATTTGGACAGAAATGAAGTCCCGAACTTTGTAAGACCGCCAAAGGGTGTGTCGGCTTGGACAGCAGCTGTATTCCCTGGAATGCTTCTTTCATCAGATCCAGACTGCGTATGGAAAATGAAAGACATTTAAGGAGGAGGCAGATTGAATGTTCAATAAATGAATGTTGTTCCAAATAGAATTTCATAGTACTGAAAAAGGAGAATCTTCTGTCCTACTCCTACCATAACAACGACGAATCTGTCTGTCGTTGGTTCGGGTCCAATATGAGCTCCTGGAAAATTACAATGTAAATGTATTGTATATTCGTTCAAGGCTTCACATAATAACAAGGAGAAATGAGAGCGGAAAACATGCCTGGATAGTTGCATTGAAGCATGTGCTTGATGAAAGTAGTTTTTCCAGTTGAGTATTGTCCCAAAAGCATAACCATTGGCTTGGCATCAAAATCACTATCCGTCTACAATTCATTGCAAAAAATTCAAACTCTAAAAACAAGAATTTTGAAGCAGGAAAATCGTCACTTACTTCACAGATTTAATCTGAATAAATATAATCTTAGGTCTAGAGGCATATACTAGATATGATATACACATTGCATCAAAGACTACATAACCATTAAAATTGGAACACAAGTCTGTAAAAAAGCCAAAAAATATCTTTACTCACCAGAAATGGGGACACAAAATCGTTGAAGTGATAGGACGCTTCAAGCGGCTTCAATTTTTTAAAATATAGTTTCTTCAGTCCGTCCATAACTGATGTTACAGGCGAGCTATTAGACACCTAGAGGATATGGAATTAAGTCCTCTTTTAGCATTAATAAATCCAGGAATAACAATATATATGCAGCAATTTACTTTGTTCTAAAGGGTAACAACCTCGTTAAGACTGTAAAGATCTTGGCCACATAAAGCACGATGACTTTTAAGTTTTAATAATTAAGACAACCTACTTTTGACGATGCATTTGGATTTCGGGAGTTTGGATTCCACTCTTTCTTTTTCAAATCTTTATCCTGCAAGTGCAAACCCGTACTTTTTCAAGACCACAAAGGGTGAATAAAGCAACATGAAACATAGATGGTAGCTGCATTTGGAGAATTACCCCATTGCTTGACTTCGACTTACGCTTTCTTTTCTAAATCGCAAGTACAGAGAATTAGTCCATGGAGGAAGTAGTCTAAGAGAGTATCAGTAAAGGACTAGAGATAGTGACTTCTTACAGATATTTTTGCATCCAAACCTTCCATTGTAGGAGGTTTCAAGCTCTCCAAGTCAACTGCAGTAAATGCAAGTACTTTGTTATATATTTTAGTGTAATTGGATTGACTAGTTGACCAATGGGATCATAGTATCTCATTAAACAAGTTAGGAGGGTGCGGAGTGCACGCTTGTTTAAGTATATTATGATTCATTGTATCGGAGATTTATCGGTTGATTAGAGATGAGGCAATGGGGTTCAAAGGGGGCAACGCCCCCTTTGCCGGGTCCAGGGGCAGCGCCCCTGGCTGGGGTCGAGCTGCCAGGTCAGCTGAGAAATTTTTTATTATACATAAAGTCACTATTCTAAAAATTCATTGTAAATTTGAATTTTGGAATTAATGACTTAACATTTTAACTTCAAAATTCCCGGTTTTTGGACACTTACTTTAGAGCCAAATATTGGACCAAATATTGGACCAACCAATTCTTGGCCGAACCATTATTGAACCAAACCATGTGTTGGCCGAACCATTGCTTGTATGTCATCCTAAAGTGTCCCTTTGATTTTGGAGCCAAATTTTGAATCAAAAGGGTGTATGTTGGCCGAAATGGTGCATGTCTCTTCCAAAGGACATGGTGTCTTCTCCTAAGGGTGTGAATAACACTATAAATTGGTCATAGGGGGTCCTAAATCTTCATCCAAAACATTCACAATCCTTCTCTCAAGTTCTAGTTCAGTATTATGATTTTATCCGATTGAAAGTTTGGGTGCCTCCAAATAGTTTCAATCTGAAAGTGTCGTCACGACTTCAGAATAATCCAAGCATACAAATTCGAGTTCATCCACCACATCCATTCGAAATTTTCCAACATACTTTGGGTACTCAACCTTGTACATCAGTATATTGGGAAGACATTGTATCTTACCATTTGTGCCTGAGAAATCCGATGATATTGCATGGCCAGATTGTGCTAGAGAAATCAACTGATAATTTGGAATGAGAAAGAAGGTGATAAGAATAAGAGTAACATATTTCAAAGCATGCATTGCACAATCTTAAAAGGAGCAACCTGCATTGCAGTGACAAATTCCTCAAAACCAAGATATCCTCGTCGCTTGGAATCGGCGATTGCCCACACCTTTGGTGATACAGAGAAGGAAGGAAATCGTTGAAGTAATTATACATAAAACAGTCAAATCAACTGTCACATTTTTCTCAATATTAAGACCATTTAACAGATTTTTCTAACACGAGTTCAACAAATCTAAGGCACTATGTATTCGTTCCATCTAAATGTTGCTACTTAGAAACTGAACTAAATTTTTTCTCATCCTAGACAAATGCCTTATGAACTGCTTATTTGGATTCGTAAAATCTCTTGAATAGAAATTCAACATCAACGCTATGAAAATATTGTTCTAGGATAACAAGTACAGCAAAACCTGCTTGAGATCCGGTCGTGGCAAATTTGAGAAAGCAAAGAACTTCAAGGCGTCATTCCCTGTAAACCTTCCATCGCCATCTGATCGAGGTCATCAAAGAATAATCTCTCGTTCGTGAGAAGACAATATCAAGCACCATAGACATAAAACATGAAATTATAGCTGCATAGCGTTCGTTCCGAATAATCCTACATAAGAGATCAATACGACGTGTGATGGATTGCTCCAGGCTACTAGCATGTATGGGAGCCCAGTAACACAATCATCTGGCTTCTGTTTGCGTTCAATGTGGTGGATAGTGTGATCATACATAACATTGGCACAACCTAGAACCTGTGTTTATCAAAACACATGGTCACAAATGGCATAAGAGAGAACAGTGTACCTGAATCAGCATACCAGAACCAGTCCTGGTATACCGTTTGGTGCTCCTTGGAGCACGAAGCGATTGGGAGAGGAGAAAGCTCCATTGATGAGGAAGAATAAGATTGACGACGATTGAAGCAACAGTTATTTCAAAATTGAATTTGAAGAAGAAGAAAATATAATTGAGAGGGAAACCAGAGGGAACGAAGGAGAGCCTCAGCTCTCGTTCTGGTTTTCCCGGGAAAAAGGGAATCAACTTTAGGTGGAGAAAATAAAAATTGATAACCCGAAAATTCGATATAAAAAATGTTGGTTTTAGGATAATGGGTCGCCCATAAGTGGGAGCCCATTTACATAAGTCCAGTTGTGTATCTGGCCTTAAAACCTATCCCTCTATATATCAGTATATATAGGGGTGCTCAGAGTTTGGAAAACCTAATGAGGATAATGACAGTGAGACCTAGCCGTCCTACAGTTTAGACAGAGGGCAGTAGCTGTGGTATTATAGGTCATTGCCCGTCAAACCGTGGCGTGTCCTCTCGTCCGACAGACCGTGATCCCAACCTCAGGCAGATCCGCTTCCGCTTCCGCTAAGGCAATCGTTCAGGGAGTTAACTTAATTATGTGTTATGTTGTACCTTAATCGATTGCATGTTTCGTACATCAATTTCCAACATTGGTATCAGAGCCATAGTAGGTTGGTTTCCAAATTGTCGGATTCAAAGAGGAAAATCCCCACGGCGTCATCGTGACTGCGACGGGATCGAAATCGGGAAAAGCAGCCCCATCGAGGATGAAATAGGGGCGGTCGCGGCCTTCGTGGCCGCAGTTTAGCCCCATCGAGGCCGAAATAGGGGCGGTCGCGGCCTTCGTGGCCGCAACTCGGCCCCAACGAGGCCGAAATAGGGGCGGCCGCGGCCATCGTGGCCGCATCTCGGCCCCTACTGGCCGCAGCCACCGTGGCTGCGGCCACGCTCCAGTCGGCCGCAGCCACGGTGGCTGCGGCCGCGTTCAGTTCGGGCCGCAGCCATCGTGGCTGCGGCCGCGCGTCCAGGTCGGCCGCAGCCTTCGTGGCTGCGGCTCGGCCTCTGCTGGCCGCAGCCTTCGTGGCTGCGGCTCGGCCTCTGCTGGCCGCAGCCACTGGGCTGCGGCAAGGCTGAGGCGACTGGTCGCAGCCTTTGTGGCTGCGGCCAGTCGCCGTGGACGATGGGGGAGGGTTGGCCAGTGGTGGCCGACCCACCCCTGTGGACAGCCCTCGCGGCTGGCCACCATGGTGGCTGCTGCTGGCCACCATGGAGGCTGCGGCTGGCCTCCATGGTGGCTGCGGCTGCTAGGGTTTCAAAACCCTAGCAGCCACTGTTCTTCTTCTCAGTGGAGAAGAAAACAGTACCGGTCCGGTTCTATGTGAACCGGATCGGTCTGGTCAATGGGACTGGTTCTGCGTGAACCAGTTCGGTTCGGTCTGGTCGGTTTAATTCGACCGAGCCGGTTCGGTCTATTCCAGTCGGTTTGAGTCGACTGGTTCGGTTCAGGCCGACTGATTAGACCGGTTCAGATGATTTTGTGCTGTCTAGACCGGTCTAAGCTAATTCGGAGGCCCCGGGCCACCTGAATTGATCCGAAACAAATTTGGTGCCGATCCTGGATCCTCTGTGGGTCCTAGTGGTCTATTTTAGTCCGGTAAATGTGCCTGGACTCTTTCATAAATAATTTTTGGGCTAATTTTATTAATTGTTGGACCAATTTAAATTGCTGGGAGAGCCTTATATTGCTTTATATTGCATGACTGGATAGGTAGAACGCTGTGTGGGTTCCTTGAGTTCCCTGGTTTACTTTGTGTTTTCTGCAGGGTAGGTAGACTTGCCTTACTTTATTTGATTGACTCTTGACTCCATGACTGGTAGAATTGACTAGGTTGTGATTGTTGAGATCCCAGCATAGTGCGTAAAATTGGTCTAACATGTTAATTACTTTTATTTGTTGAGACTTTAGTCCCTGAATTTTTATTTGTTGAGACTTTGGTCTCCAAAATTTTATTCATGGTGATTTTGATCCCCAAACTTTGGTTAGGGTGACTTTAGTCCTCAAAGTTTTGAAAATTACAAATTAGCCCCTAATTAATTTATTTTTGAAAGGTATCAATATATATGTGTGTGTATTGAACTGTGTGGTTTGTTACCTTACTTGCATAGGATAGATTACCTTGGTAGGGAGATCTAGTTCTGGCATAGTCTAGGTAGCAAACTTTTAGGATTGTCCTTAGTATCCTTTCTGAAGTTTGGATGAGTACGAACTACACCTAGGAAAATGTTCCTGAGTGTGAACCGGCCGGTTAGTCTGCGAGGTTCTCCGAATTTCCTTGAATAATTCTAGGACAATTGTTTTGTGTAAGAGTCGAACACTTTGGTTTAGTGCGATATGTTCGACTCCGGTCCTTTGTGGACTGTTGGTATAGACTGTGTTTCGATTGATAGTAGTGACTTTAGGATATGCTTAGAGACGGGGAGTGCTTCTCGGCATAGCTAGAGTTGTCCTCCGGGTTTAAGTATGTTCTCAAGTTTGTCCTATCGGTCTGAGACTTGTCTTTTACATGCAATAGAACGTTGTTCCTTGTGTCTCCATGATCCTATTAGAATTTCCTTTAGTTAGAGAAATTAGTCTGCCATGTAGAACATCATCGCTTAGTTGGACAAAGGTCTTAGACTTAATGGTGAACACTATAAAATCCGGAGATAGCATATAAAAATGGTCCTAAGTAGAAATCCATTAACCCCATCTAGAAGATTATGAAATGACCCGATTCTGGAATAACGAATCAGCAGAAGACTTTCCATTTGAGTGGGAGGTTAATGATGCTGAGACGTGCGCCATGATGCTGAGTACGGTGGATGAGTTTGAGCTTAACACACAGCTAAAGGGCTGTGGGATACTTTGCAGGCTAGAAATGGTTTTATACGACTGCTTAGTTGTGCTCACTCAACATTAAGTTTGATTCATATATGATGAATCCTCAGCACTCCGCGAGATAGTATCTGAGGCATATGGCCATAATGATTGTGAAACTCAAGGAGAACGGTCAGTCAGTGACCGATGAGCAGCAAATCCAGGTCGTAATCCGCTCTTTGCTTAACTCCTAGAAACATATGAAAATCTAAATAACTCATTCTAAGGCCCTCAATACCTTTGAACACGTTCGAAGGCACATTGAGTTGTAGAGGACAGACCCAAGGTCGCTGGACCTAAGGTTTAGGAGCGTGTGACGCCATCCTCTAGACCTAAGAAGAGTCGCTGAAGGCGAAGGAGTAATGCACAACGCGGTGGCGCAAATGCATTGAAGGCAAAGTAGACAAAGACTGAGGTGAACCCAAGGACTCCTCTGAAAACAACACCGTGAAAATGTTCGCGTAAGGTCGAGAAGCCTAAATACAGGAAATGCTCCAACTGTGTCCAGTGGGTACACTTTGTGAATGCATGCCCTGAATCGATCTGACATGAATGTCTTAATGGCTAATCTAGTGAGTTTTGTATTCCTAGTACAGATATGTTGACTGAGTCATGTCATTTGTGGATTTTGGATTCAGGATCGACAAATCACATAGCCAGGGATCGTGATGTTTTCGTAGAGTACCATAGAGTCCCACGTGAAATTAGGTGGATTTACATCGACCACAACTTTCGTGTTGAAGTCGAAGGGATTAGAACTCGTGAGCGGCGCTTGCGCGGCGGTAGGGTTTTAGTCTGAAGTCATATCCTCTATGCTCCGCAGATTCGCCGATATGTTATTTCAGTTTTAGGATTAATGAAACTCGGTTTTATATTATCTTTTCATGAATCTTCCGTCCAATTGTTTTAGGTTCAACTTCGTTTGGCTTTAGTATAATTTCTGGTGGATTTATTGTTTCGGATTTGGATTCAGGCAACAATAATAATTTCATGTTTTTTCTTCTACTCGCGGATATGTTTGCGATGTGAATAAAAGACAAACTAGACTTGACTACAGAGGTCAACATAGAATGCAGCGGCTAGCCCATTGGGGTTTACTGTCCTACATTCCACAAGTGGAGTCGTCTACTTGTGTAAGTGGTCTAGCAGAAAATTCCACCGGAAAGCTTTTTTTTTGGTTAGGCACCTAGAGCCGAATTTCCCTTGCAATTCATCCATTATGATGTCTGTGACCCTCTTAGTGCTAGGGTTCGGCACGGAGCGCAAATTTTCATTACATTTACAGATGATTACACCTGTTAGATAGGATGGTAAAGACCCTCCACCCTGATTGTGGAATAAGAGTACCTTTCAGCGGAATTTAACGGTTTATGTAATGGAAATGGATCATTCATCAGTTGACGATCCCCTACACCCCTCAGCAAAATAGTTTTGCAGAAAGGCGCAATAAAACGCTTCTTAAAATGGTTCGGTCGATATGACGCATACTCAATTGCTGATTTCCTTAGGGGGGAAACACTTTGGAGACTGCTGCCTACATCCTAAACCATGTGCCGACGAAGACGGTTAACTCCACTTCATATGAGTTTTGGACTGGAATAAGTTCTGGACCTTCACCATATGCGCCCATAGGGGTGTGCCGCTTACACCCATGATTTCTCAAATAAGTTTGGGAAAGATTGGACTTAGAGGAAAGAAGAGTATTTTTGGTTACTCTGATACCTCCAAGGGTTATGTGTTTATAGCCGAGCAGGACAGTGAGAGTGTTACCGAGATCGAATCACGAGACGTAACGTTTGTAGAGAACGAATTTCCTAAGAAGGAAGAGATTGATTTGGATCGATCTTTATATGAGATTCAAGATCAAGTTGAGCAGACACCTGTTAATTCGAGTGGGAGAGTTGAAACCGCAGATGATGAATCAGTTCGTCGTCTGCCGGATTCATCGCCTGCTGAAGCGAATGAAACAGATTCCGCTCCTGATGATCTTGTTGACAGTGGGAGCATTAGGGATCTCATTCTCAGTGGGAGTGATCATGGTCATACCCTGGTAGTAGTGAGTTGTTAGGCCGTGGGCTAGAACTAAACACCCTAATATCTGACGATATGGTTATTGTGTCGTAAAACGTTAGAGAAACTCTCAATGGAACCTTCTAAGAATAATGGATGAAAGTAATGGAAGATGAGATGAACACTTTGGACTAGATGGAATCTATAAGGAAGAACGGTGTTTGGGCACTGGTCGACCTTCGAGAGGACATAGAGAAATAGAGCTAAATGGGTTCTTAAGATTATGGTTATTGGAGTGAGTCTAGACTTGGAACTGCACTAGATAGACGTTAAGACCGTCTTCCTCAATAGTGAGTTAGAAGAAGAGATCTATATGGAGCAGTCTGAATGCTTTGTGCAGAAAGACCATGAGCACTTAGTGTGCAAACTTCACAAATTGATCTATGGTCTGAAACAGTTCGCTATGTAGCGATACCGCAGAGTTCATGATTTGTTCGTGGAAAATTGATTTCTCTTGAAGGATGAGAATCATTGCGTGTACACCAAAATGGTCTGGACCGAACTTTGTGTTTATGATTCTATATGTAGATGACATACTCATAGCTGTAAATAGCTTGGAGTTTCTCACACAGATAAATGTCTGATTGTCTTCTCTGTTTGGGATGAAGGACATGGGTGAAGCGGCGCACATCCTTGGGATTTAGATCTCGAGAGATCGCCGTAGGAGGCAGTTGTGGCTTTCACAGGAAAGCTACATAAACAAAGTGTTGAAAATGTTTAACATGAGTAACTGCGAACCAATTGAAACTCCAGTTTACGTTGATCAACCTCTCAAAATAGATATATGGACCAGATAAATAAATTCTGTAGCTAAGTGCAGTCGGAAGCCTGATGTGCGCAATAGTGTGTACTCGGCCTAATATTTGTCATGCAGTCGGCATGGTATATAGGTACCAAGCTGAACCCGGATTGAAGAAATGGTAGGCAGTAAATAGAATCATGTGATATCTTAAGGGCATCGTCATGCTTTGTGCTAGAGACTTGCTAGAGATCCAAGAATCTCTGGATGACTGGGTATAACGATGCGGACTATGGTGGTGACTTTGATGAGAGAAAACCCACCTCGGGCTTTATGCTCTGCTCTCCGATGATGTCATATCGTGGATGAGCAAGAAGCAGTCGCGCATTGTGTTGATCGTCATTGAAGCCAAATTTGTGGGTCTTGTGTGGACCACTCAGTTGGTTGTATGGCTGAAGAGACTTCCAGATTGATTGCTGAGTCATTGGAGTCGCAATCTCCGTGATATAGAAACCCAAATATCATAACAAGTTATAGCAAGTAGATATCAAGCGAAACTATGTTAGAGACGTGGTTAGACACAAGGTGATGAGTTTGAAGTACTTGTCTACGGATGAGATGGTTGTGGACCGTCTCTCCGACCTTGAAGAGGTAGTCTTTAGTGAGGCATGTGTAGTCTCTAGGACTGTGTAGACTTAGTTGATGTACTTCATTGGTTTTATTTCCCATACAATGTTCTTTAACTTGAATTATATTTGAGTATGCATGTTTTCACAGTTTGAGTGTTTTGTGTGTTCTTACTGTGATTGTTTATTGACATATGTCAAAGTGGATTAGATCGCCCTCTCACACGGGTGATAGCTTCTATGCCTTTGTGGCTAGGAGAGGCTGGTGATAGTTTCTAGTTCTGGAAGTCTGTTGGGATGACCGGAAAGGACTTTGTGTCCGGAACTATCTGATTTCGCACTATGACGGATTATGGTCTGTCAATCCACTCAGGGGTTGGATGGGAGTCTTTGTGACTTTTGGTTCGGGTACTTTGTGTGCCTGATGGACATATGTACAGCATATGGACATATGCTCCATGGGAGAGGAGATATGCTGTAGCGCGCGTTCCATACCGCGGCGCACCCAAATACGACCATGGGTATGACCCGAGATGTGATCTTAACTCGGAGTCGTGTGAGACCCAGAGCTCTTTGTGTAAGAGCCGCGTACATACCCTCAGTACTCTGAACAGAGACTTGAGGTTCAGTTCAGTGTTTGCTATCTTAGTCCGTGCTCGATGGGCCTTCGACGTATTCCGCCCGGGTCCCGGTTCTAGAAAAGCGAGTTGAATTGTGCCAATGGTTTTGTGGGAAGAGGATGGTCATTATGGGATCTTCTCGATATTGTGTCCACTAGGTGGCCACCAACCGCGGCACCGACTGCGGTTGTGGGCGCAATACATATATAGGTCTGAAAGATCCTTGTGCGGTCAGACCTGGAGAAAGATTACATGACCAAGGGTGCAGGACACATTTCCACTGCTGGTGTGGGATCCGCGGGTCGCTACGTATTCTTAACCGGTGCGTAGCACTTTGCTCGTTGTGTCTGTCGGTCGCACGGCTGCCTCCTCGTATGTGACTTTACTGTATAATGAGATTCGTTCTCTTGGTGCTGGCTTAATGAATGAGCTCCCCCCACTTTGTGCGAGTGGGAGATGTTGGTTTTAGGATAATGGGTCGCCCATAAGTGGGAGCCCATTTACATAAGCCCAGTTGTGTATCTGGCCTTAAAACCTATCCCTCTATATATCAGTATATATAGGGGTGCTCAGGGTTTGGAAAACCTAATGAGGATAATGACAGTGAGACCTAGCCGCCCTACAGTTTAGACAGAGGTCAGTAGCTGTGGTATTATAGGTCATTGCCCGTCAAACCGTGGCGTGTCCTCTCGTCCGACAGACCGTGATCCCAACCTCAGGCAGATCCGCTTCCGCTTCCGCTAAGGCAATCGTTCAGGGAGGTAACTTAATTATGTGTTATGTTGTACCTTAATCGATTGCATGTTTCGTACATCAATTTCCAACAAAAAATTATCCCAAAATTAATAGTCTATGACTTATCCGATTAAAATTATAAAAAATATCAATCGAGCTAAGATTTTATATTCAAATCGGGATCGATTTAAAATCTGCTTTTACAAAAATGAGAAATGCAACAGACGAGGATATCGTGTATAAATTAAACACCACATAGATACAACACAAGTACACACCTTTACAGAAGAATAAAATTTACTATGTGCCTCAAATGGAATGTCCCAAACTCACGGTAGCCTGAAGATGTTGCATGCTCGATAATGGATGTCTTCTTTACAAGATGAATCATCCTTTTGGATGCACTCAAGCAGTCCAAAGACCGTCAATGGAACTTCCGATCAGGAACAGGCAACAGAGTGATGTCCTACAACTCAATTCAAGATATGCCTACGGTCTTCCCCAGCAACCACAAAACCAGAGACATTTCGATCCCGAAGATGGTATGGAGGGTGCTTCGGTCGAGGGTGAACCCGTAAACGGTTATCCCAGCTTTGTTGTTTTCAAAGTAACAAACTGACACCCATGAACCATATTAGATTCATCAGAACAAGTTGATATCACATCTCTAAATAACGATGTATATATATATATTTGCAGCATAATAACACCACGATCGATCATAAAAAAAATGACAGTATGTAATAGGATGTTCAACTCATCAGGAAATAAAAGATCTTGCAGTGCATAACTTCTTTGGAAATGCATGATTCCAGTTTTTTAAGTTCAAGGCAGATATATTTTCAAGTCTGAAGTTACTAGAATTTGTGATAATATGATCTGAAGTTGTGAATTTCACGACTGAAGCACACTGCAGGTTTCATCTTCAGGACAGGGCAAATTGAAGTAAAATTAGTTCTGAGAGAGATCAATGAAATTTACCTAGAGCTTGTCGCTTTTGGAACGAGATTGTGCTGTGGGCATAAGCAGGAATCAGTTTACTGTTATCGAGTTCGTCTTCTTCGTCACCAGCATCTGAGTCATCTGAATCTCCATCGACTGTCACTGGGTAGTCTTGCACTTCTTGAGAGGTGTGACCAACCGGAGTTTCACCTTCATTTGCCTCAAATGGATCGTCCAGTGTTGCACAGATGTGCCACTTTGCTGCCAGGCACGTCACTCCCTGTGCCTTGTGCGTAATCTTTGTTGCACTCCGCAATAATATCAACAGCGCAGTCACAAGAGTAATTGAACATAGCTGCATTTAAAACATCTAAAACATTAGAACGAAAACACAAAAAGAAAAGAAAAAACATGTTCTTTACATCATTGCTGATGAAGACTCACCGCTAATTCTCCTGCGACAAAGATATTAACCTCGGAGCTGGACTTGGTCGTGACAAGCAGAGAAGCAAACTGACTGCCAGTAATTAGGACGAGGGACAAAAGAATGAATGCGCGATATCTGTGACTTATGATCCTAAGATGTCTCCTGATCCTAAGATGTTCCGACAGCACAGCGGCCACATCAGAGTCCACCTCAAACAGCATGGCGAAATCTTGGAGGCGGAGGATCTGGAGATAGCAGATGAGACGGAAGAGGACGCATACAAGGAAGATGACCATTGTGCGGTACAACCATGAGAGGATCTCCATTAAACAAGCAACTGTATCACTTAGGTAAACATTGCCCAGGAAGGGAATGCGCGAGGCCCCTGATGCATACCACCATATTTTGTAAGCACTTTCTGCTGCTAAACATGGGAGGACGAAGATGGATAAGATTTTCAATGATCTCTGCATGGAAGGATAGTAATTCATTAGCGGTTTCTTAATCAACACAAAATTTGTTAATATATATATATATCAATCCCAGCAGCACTTTGATCCATTTGATCAACATGTCAATCGTTTGGTCAATGAGTACAAGTTCTTTTGCTCTGCAAAGGCCTTCAAGCTATTCTAAACTACGAGAACACCAATAAGATTGCTAGAGTTACTGTCAAATTCACTGCTCAAATGCCTCACATCTCTTAAATGTAACTGAAGAATATCAACAGTAACGAAGTAGAAACGGACATCTCCAGGAACTGTTTCTATAGGAGTGAAATCAGCTAAGTTGCAAACCAGAGGTCCAAGTTAGGTAGGTAGTCATCAGAGAGTGAACTGTTTCAAGTTCTGGGATACGAAATGAGAGAAAGTTGTTGAATATAAACTTTTTCCGCAATTCAGCATAATTCTGAAACTAAATTTTTGCGTGTTGGCCTAATTTCTAAAGTTATATATTAAAGTAATAAGGATAGGGTCACCGGCCAAGATAATATTCCCCAGTAAAGGGAAATCATGAACCAGAAGCTTCCCATGTTTTCTCCATCGGCAAATCACAAAAAGCAGATGCACTACTGTTAAATGGAAAAATCAAAAGATATCAAAATGGCTTAACACACAACTGGAATTGCCTTTAGTCGATTATTTGACAGACAATATGCTTTAAAGTAATACTATCTATAGATTACAACATATTTATAGCAATTCCAGCGAACTGCCTAAAAAAATTTCACTGCCTAATTTGAAATCTAATTACATTAAGGCTGTAATTTCCGATCGCTGGGAAGCAGCTGTAGCACATATATCTAGTTAAACATGAAGAGTAGTGAGATAGAACGCTATGGGTTATATATTGTTATAATCCATTTCATCGAAGAGTCACGAACTGGATACTCAAAGTAATTGGAAGAAAATATGAGCTCAATTCATCAAAGAAAAACTGGCAGGTCAATGACACCAAGAGAAACAAACTTAGAAGCTTACGTTGAGCTGTTCCGTGTAGCCTTCCCGCACTTTCTCGCTCTCATCACGGAGCTTATCAAAGAAGAGAAACCTTCTCAGGCCGTACTTTCTGACGAATTTAGACAGGCAAACGAACGACAGAGTGGCAGTTGCGCTGAGAGAGACCTGCAGGAGAGCGTCGTACGGCCGCTTGTGGTGGCCGTCGCAGCTGGAGCATGCGAGCAAGAAATGCGAAACAACCGGTACGATGATCGCGAGAAGGAAGAATACAGACCACGAGAGACACGCCATCCACATGTTGGATTGGTCGACACACATCCATCGCAGGTAGGATCGGAAGCTGCGTAGCTCGTCCTGGGCGTTCGACGCGCATCGGCCGAACTTTGCCTGCCTTCTGGCCGTGTTGCTGCGGATGAGTGTCTCCGTTGAGCTGTTGTCGCCCATTGCCGCGGCTGGGTTTCGACTCCAGAAGAGGAGAGAGGGAAAGAGAGAAAGGTGATGCCTCAACTCTGTCGTTTCCCTTTCAAAGCTATGGCGAAATTGGCGGCTTCGGGTTTCCAAATAAGGAACAGTGGAGACGAACAGAGTAGGAGAAATAAGTGAAGACGGGACAAATTTTATAACGACGCTCACCTTAAGGTGTGTTTGATCCGATTTTTTTTTTTTTTTTTCAAATTGAACTCTAATTTAATATTTAATTACCAAACTAACCATCACTTTTTTAAATGTACAAAAATAGGACAGAATGCTTACGGATTTAACGTTTTTTATTTTGAAAAGTCAAAAGCACTAACATCGTCAGCGTTTTAGAAGGACGTTCTAAACACTAACGCGGTTAACGTTCACATTTAGAAGAGGGGAGCTCACATGTCAATAATGAGTAATCACTTGAAAATTAGATTTGTTCATTTAAACCGGTTCGACTGAACTGGTCTGGTACTCGTTTGAACCGGCTCAGCCGAACTAGTACTAAAAGCAGATCAACATTTTAGGTTTCAAGTAGACCAGTTCAAAATACTAGTTTCAACTCAGTTTGAATTGACTCGTTTTTTTTAATACTGGATTATACTTAAATTTAAATCAAACTATTTTAAACCTATATAATTAAACCACTTTTAATAAACCAAACTAGTCTAATGACTGATGGTTTGAAACTTGAAACCAGTACCAGACCAGTTCAGATGGTTTGTTCAGTTGGTTTGCTGATTTTTGTTTAATTGAAGTGTTGATTTAAAAAACCAGATCAGACCAGTTCGAACTAATTCTGAATCGATTCGAACCACATCAACAATTACTTATGTTTGACCCGTGTGATTAAAATGTTACTTTTTTTTTGCGTGACTGAATCGTTACTTAAGTTTGAGGATGTGACTGAACGGTTATTCCGTTAAGTTTCCGTCACATATTTCCGCCTGACTGTCACGTGCAAGTCACGTGACCTAATTTAAAGATGATTCTACCCCATTTTTATGTTTATGGATTATAATGTAGTAACGGTT
The DNA here is from genome assembly GCA_946814005.1 of Chamaenerion angustifolium. NCBI lineage: Eukaryota > Viridiplantae > Streptophyta > Magnoliopsida > Myrtales > Onagraceae > Chamaenerion > Chamaenerion angustifolium. The sequence continues at coordinate 23,851,408 of OX328270.1, read as the reverse complement.
ATGTAACAAAATGTCCAAACTAAAGTAACTGTTTAATAATATTTAAGAGAAGATAAAACACCATTTAACAACTTCTCCACAAACATAAGTCACCACATTTGCAACCATTTCATTTCATTTTCTTCTTGAATATCTGATTCTGTTTGATGAAAATCCAGCTAAACAAACATCAAGTAGCATCAAACGAATTCATAATACATACAACAATTTTTTATTTTCTATATGAATATATAATCAAGTTTTATGAGAACCTAGCTACAAAAAGCAAGCAGCTCCACCTTTTCTTCTCCACTTCCCAAGTACCAACACCCATATCCTCTAACGGGAGGTCCTGAAATGAAATAGCCCAACAACCTGATGAAATGAATTAGAAAAGAAAAGACCTCATAAATTGATCACAAATCGTAGTTCTACCTTATCTGGACCCAAGTACCTTTAAATTTCATTCATGAAACTTTGGCAAAATCGCATGATCTGTCAATGCATAACCAAAGATTAGAAGATTTGCTAAATCTTTTTTTATTTGTCATCCTCTGACATAGACAGAGGAGTGAAACCAAAATGAGTTATTACCTCACTATCACTCTTTCCATTTGGACCAAAATCGCTTCCTCCTGCAGCACCTTCGAGTTTGTATGGTGATAAGGCATTTTTCAAAGTGTGGAAAAAGCATATGCATTTATATAAATGAGCTTCAACGCTTAACAGTTGCTCCTTCACAATTAGGAGGACAATTTCTCTCACATCAGACTCGTCATTAACAAGCTACAAAGCATTTTGATAACTCCGCACAAAAATGGCTTGGACAATGTTAATTATCAAGTGTAGGCTAAAAATTACATGGGGTTGTATACAATAAAGTTTAAGCAAATATGTGGTGAAGGTCCACAATTTATCTCTCTATTGTTTCCCTTTAATTTAGCTATGTTAGACTTAACACTGCATATGGAATTTCAACAATAGTTTTCTCTCATGTGCTCGGGGCTCAAGAATGACTTCGCAATTAAGAAAATATTGAACACAATAACCACTACAGCAAAATTCACAGTACCTAAATTAAGTCCACAATCGACCATTTTATTTTACATCATCAAACATTATGAACTAAATCCCTCATAGACATTTTGTCGAACACAAGGTGTGCAGTCTCAACTTCCCCACATTTGACAATAAATTATGTAAATTTCAGCATTTTAAGAACTTAAGCAGCAATAATGGTCGGAAACTGATCTTGGAGGATGCCAATGGTACGAGCGGAGGAGATAGTTTTAGGAGTAATGTCGTTGTATCGGCCGGAGAGGGAGTTGACGAGGGTGGAGTAGTTGTACAACTCCACGAGCTTGCGAGGGCACACCGGTATGGCTCCGAATTCTAGGATGGCAAAAACCTGGTTGGGTCGTGTCGTTTCGAGATCGAAGAAAACTGAAATGAACAAGAAATCGGAGAAGCGAGCAAGAAATGAAGGAAATGAGGAAACTGAAAGTGTACTTCTACGAATTGGAGGCGCCATCGAAGATGAACCTGATCCTGGACGAATTGAATCAGAACGAAGGGGGAGTACTGGAGAAGGAGAAGGAGAAGGGGAAAGTAGATTAGGAAGTTTAATTTTGAAGAATGTCATGTGCACAGTACATGCGCAAGTTTAACGGAGAGAATTAACGGATGTAACCGTTTAGTCATATCTGCCAACATAAGTAACGGTTGAGCTCAAGTTTGAACCGTTCAGTCATATGTGCAAACATAAGTAACGGTTGAGATAATTAACCCTTGTTTTAATCTAAACCATGCCAATTTTTTTAGAAATATAAAAAAGTACTATTTTTTTACAAACTAGAGTAGTTCAATTATGAACTAGTTAGGGGTCGAACCGGTTCATGAACAAGCCTATTGAAAATAGACAATATTATAATTGAAATGACTATTATTAATGATGAGTATTTCTCATGAGAAGCAAAAAGGGTTGCACCCATTAATGATAAGAAAAAGGCAAGAGTTTGGTAGGGTGGGCATGAACCGGTTTTGGGGCCGAACCAGTTCAAAATCGTACATTTACCACATTTAAATCATGTACGGTTTACCGCTCCAGTTTTTGGCCGCTCCAGATTTTTGTTGAATTACCATACCTATTCTGAACTGGTTCAAAAACCATTCAGAACCTGTTCGGAAGAACCACTTTATGAAAATACTAATGTGTTGTCACTATGTCGAATCTTAAAACTCTGAAGAAGAAAATCGAAGAGCGTCGTGGAAGAGACGAAGAGCGAAGACGGAGATCGAAGACGAAGACGAAGATCGAAGACGAAGTGAAGAGAAGATGAAGAGAATATGAAAAGTGACAAAGTGAAGATGAAGAAGAAGGAAGAAGAAGGAAGAAGAAGTGAAGACAAGATGAAGAAGTGAAGAGAGAAGAACGAGTGACGAAGTGAAGTGAAGAGAAGAACGAGTGACGAAGTGAAGTGAAGAGAAGATGAAGAAGAAGGAAGAAGAAGAAGTGGGTAGTCCAACCACTTACAAAGGAAGAAGAAGAGCTAGCTTGTCCAACCGTTTGGTCTGGTTAAAGTAGATATTTTATTCTATTAAATAAAAAAATAATATTATATTAAAATATGTACAAGAAGTAGTATGATTTACTGTTTGAGAACCAATTTTTTATATCTCTTCTGAATCGGTCCATATTTTTGATAAAAAAAAAACGTTTGGTTTAGAACTGGTTCGGCTAACCTAGTTCAGTTGAATCGGTTCAGGACCAGTACAATTCAGTTCAGTCGAATCAGTTTTTTATGACCAACGCTAGAGTTTGAGGGTCCATATGTCAGTGTTGTTCATCGTTTATTTGACAGTCATTAATGATAAGTATTGTTGCTTTATGAACAAACTTACAGTTGGGCCCCCTCTTCTATGCGACACTGACGTTTATTTGAAAAACAATGATTGAACGTTGATGTCATTAGCATTTTGGATGTCTGTTTAACACACGTTTTTTAATTTTCAAAATAAAAAACGCTAATCCTGTCAGCATTTTGTTCTATTTTCGTACATTTGAAAATGTGGGGGTTAATTTGGTAATTAATAATTAAATTTGGAAAAAAAATCATTTGATCCTTTATAAGAAGGTTAGTACGTATTTGCTTATTTATTTAATTATTTATATTTCGTTACAAGTTAATACAAATGAGTTATTGATGGGGTATTTTATACGAATAAAATAGTATTAAGGGTTTACTAGCTAATCTATCTATCTATCTATTAATTTGACTAAGTTATGTAGAATTGTGACAAGTAAATTTTTTAAAATATTTTATCATTCCTAATGTCAATTTCATAACTTCTAATTGGTCCATGTCAAACATATAATTCTCACTCATATGTGACATGTTATGTAACTTAATTGAAAATCTTCCAAACTGTCTCATTCATTCTCCCAATAAGTTACAAAATTTCATTAATATCTTTTTATTTTCTATGTGCATTTATGATTTTTCTTACTTTTATTTTATTTACTAAATTTTATATTTTATAAAAGCAAGAAGATGTATAAATTAAATATTTTTATTAAAAGATACTTTAAGATGAAATTAAGGATTATTATATATCAATTTTATGAAAATAATAATCACATGTTAATTCTATGTAGATATTTATAATTATGACATAAAATTTAGGGTATAAAAAATAATTTAATATAATTTCTTCATACTTTTCTTAAAACTATTTTTATAAAATACCATTGTTATATTCTAATGGAATCAGCATATATTACAAAATTTAAAAATAATTTATAATTACTATAACTAATATGCACACACACACACACACACACACACACACACACACACACACACACACACACACACACATATATATATATATATATTCTAATAGTTTGTATTTATTTAAAAATATATTAAAATAATAAATGTTATAAAATGAATTTTAAAAGTATTAATTAACATCTTATTCATAATTGACTAAGTTATGTAAAATTGAAACAAGTAACCTTTTTAAGACATTTTCTCATTCCTAATGTCAATTTCATAACTTCTAATTGGTCCATGTCAAACATATAATTCTCACTCATATGTGGCATGTTATGTAACTTAATTGAAAATCTTCCAAACTCTCTTATTCATTTTCCCAATAAGTTACAAAATTTCATTAATATATTCTTATTTTCTATGTGCATTTATGATTTTTTTAAAGTTTATTTTATTTACTACATTTTATATTTTATAAAAGCAAGAAGATGTATAAATTAAATATTTCTTATTACAAGATAATTTAATTTGAAATTAAGGATTATTATGTATATTATATATCAATTTTATGAATATAATAATCACATGTTAATTTTATGTAAATATTTATAATTATGACATAACATTTAGGGTATGAAAAAATAATAATAATAATTTTAATATAATTTCTTCATACTTTTTTTAGAACTAATTTTATAAAATATCATTGTTATATTCTATTAGAATCAACATATATTACAAAATTTAAAATAATTTATAATTACTATAACTAATATGCGCGCACACACACACATATATATATATATATTCTAATAGTTTATATTTATTTAAAAATATGTGAAAACAATAAATGTCATAAAATGAATTTTAAAATTATTAATTAACATCTTATTCATAATTGGTAACATTTGTTTTTATTATCTACTCATTTATTTTTCAAATATTTTTATAAAATATAAATAATCGTTATATTGTATAATATTATAACAATAACAATAAGTTTAACATTTTTCCATAAATATAACTATTTTTTATGGTGTGTAATTGCATTAATATTAATTATATATTCTTTAATAAAGTGTAAATAATCATGTTATAAATATATATTTATATTTATTTAAAAAATATTATTAATTTATAAACTAAAATAATTATTATCGTTTTGTTGTAATATCATTACTGTCTTCGTTCATTAATATCTAATAGATATCAGTTATTGTAATTAGAAGAAAAAAAAGTGATTTTATGGATAGATTAAGTGTGTATTAATTAATAATGTACGTATTTTTGTTATTTAGTTATTCCTTTTTATTCATTAACGAGCACTAAGACATGTAATATGGATCTTTGATTATTTTGTTAATTACTTAATTAGTTATATAAGTTTGATCATTGTTCACAATGGTTACACATGTTTCAAAATGTGATTAATTGACTTTTCAATGCGACTGACTGATTACACATCTTTGTACCAGTGTAATTAATTGGTTACTCCGCCATTAGTCTATACTCTTTTCCGTTAATTATTTTTTAACATATTTTTTTATTTATCAAATGACTATTATACCTTCAATGAATTGTTCTTCATCTTCTCCTATATCTTCATGTTGTTCTTCATATTCATCATGTTCTTCATTAGATTGGTCATTAAATTTTCTTGACCGAAAGGCTGATTGGCAGCGTAGACTCCACGAATAGTTTGTCCCTGCCCACGAAGTTTGATTTCGGCTTCTACGGTGTTGATCCATTTGCCCCTGTTCGAGTCGTCTCAGTATTGGCGGTGGACCTTCAGCTCCCAACTCGGATCTCGGACGTGTCATCTACACAGACGCTCCCAAGAGCCCTGGTGGTCGAGATCACCCAAACTTGTCGGTGTCGGTTCTCACAACTCTGCTGGAGTGCGCGAGACTCGGCGATTTAGATCCGGAAAGCGCGACAGAAACCCTATGTCTACTTGAGGAATTAGTGTCTAGAGAAGGAGATCCAGTACCGCGAGTGACATTCTATTTTGCGGAGGGTATGAGTTCTCGTCTCTGTTTGCGGAGGCAGACCGTCGACTTGCGGACTTCGCCGGAGGAATTCACCGACGTCACTCCTCCAGGCCCTGGCCACCCTCTTTGCAGGAAAACCTGACCGAAAGGATGGGAGGAAGACGTTGGGTGGGGAGCTGGGAGGACTTCATTAGATCGAGATTTAAGGATTGTCATTTCATGTGTTAAAATAGTGAATAACAGTGATTTTTGACGATAAATAATAGAAAAACTTATTAGTCACATAACAAAACCAATTAATCACATTTTGAAACATGTGTAACCATTCTGAACAATGATCAAACATGTGTAACCAAGTAAGTAATTAACCATTGATTCTTTGTGTAACGTGTTCGGTAATAAAGTCACACCAAACACTTCTAAATAAATATGTTATTGTCGGTCGTGTTTTTTCATTCCAACTTTAAAAAGAATACCTGAAAACGTTTATAAAAGAAATGTATACAAATTAGATAATTTATAATTAGTAAATGTCACTAATAATTTAATTTAGTCGGAATGTTAGTTTCTATTCTGGTATAATTATTCCTTATTATAATATGAAAGGTCTATAAAAATTTATCAATTTTAAGTATTTCTATTTGAATATGTTTTTATCTATTTGCTTCTTCTTCTTCATTTTTTAAAAAAAAATTATCTTTAAATTACATCATTACTTCATATCCTAACTATTTCTAGTTTTTATGATTTTTTTAAGGTATATTCGTTCGGGATGAAATTATCTTCTATTCTCTAGTCAGGGGATGAAATGGCACAGCTTGTCCTCCTGGTGGTAGAAGTGTAAATTTTGAACCTGACTTATGGATGATATGTATATCACTTCTCATGGGTCGGGTCGTGTTTAGATCGAATATTTAATATTTGCGGGTCACTTTGACACAATCCTCTAATCCACATAAAAAATTAGAGTTGGGTACTTATCGATCAGTGAGTCAACTCATGAACTCGGATAAGTAAATATATATTATAATAAATTATATAAAATTTCATAAGTCACAGAAGTTGTATAGTTATATAGATCGCATGGATTATATGAATCATGTGGCTTATTGTCTTGATCATGCGTTTTAAATTTATAAAATTCATATTATACAAATTAAAATAATACGAATTATACAAATTATCGTGGACCGTTTTTGAATTTTAAAAGTTAATACACTAAGTTGAATATATTTTGATTTAATTTATATTTAATACAACTATGAGCAATCCATCGACACGAATCGATATTTGATGGTAATTTCGTATTTTAATATCGGTGTCCATTGTGCGAAGCTTTTGCTTCGACCCAGCTGTCGTGGATATGGAATCTCTTTCTTCACGGCCAAGTGTTACAAACGCATTCATTCATAATAAACAATAACATATTTGGTATGCCTTCCTTTAGACGAGAGATACGCAAAAAAGAGCACTATCCAAGTGGAGGTGAAACCGAGGAGGACGTGCCCACAAATCCATCACCTATTGTTTGCGGACGACTCTCTCTTCTTCATTCAATGGTCGATTGAGAATGCGACAGCTCTAAAACATACCTTGGATGAGTATTGCGAGGCGTCGGGCCAAAAGGTTAACTTCTCGAAGTCGACTTTCTATGGAGGTCAAGGTCGGGGGGATGCACATAGTGAAAAGGTGGCCCGGGTTTTTGGGATGCAAACAAACACGGATTTGGGGAAGTATCTCGGTCTTCCCTCTATATGGGGAAGGTCAAAGGTGGAGGCACTGAATTTTCTGCACTTCAAGATAGCAAACAAGATTCGGGGTTGGAGCTCCAAGCTCCTAAACAACGCGGGAAAGGAAGTGCTCATAAAGGCGGTTATAACGGCAATCCCTACGTATACGATGAGTGTTTTTAAGCTTTCTAAGTCTTGGTGCAACAAGATTAATGCGCTTATTGCTCGGTTTTGGTGGGGTCACTCAAATGGAGATCGGGGTGTACATTGGAAAAGGTGGGATACAATGACGAGATCTAAACACGAAGGAGGCTTAGACTTCCGGGAATTGGAGACTTTCAATGTTGCTTTGCTTGGCAAGATGGCGGCTCGACTTGTCAACGAACCTCGGGCACTTTGGGCACAAGTAATGAAAGGTATCTACTTCCCCTCATCGTCGTTCTTCGCAGCGGTAAAGGGGAGTCGGGCCTCGTGGGCGTGGTCGAGTATGTTGGAGGGCAGGGACGTCATGACTCGGGGCTGTGTCTGGGCGTTAGGGGATGGCAACGTTATAAGGCTTTTCGTGGACGCCTGGATTCCGAACGACCTGCACAGGAGGCTGGGCCAGCATCCCATCACGCGCCAGCAAGCCCAGACGACAGTCTCTGACTGGATCGAGCTGCCGTCTCGGAGGTGGAACCAGGAGGTTATCAGGGAGGCTCTGTCTGTCGAGGAAGCTGAGCTCATCTCGTCGATCCCCATCCCTCTCATCCCGCACAAGGATGAGCCAAGGTGGCCGTTTGACAGGAGGGGCCAGCTATCCGCGAAGTCTGCATACCACTTCCTGCGTGAGGCCGAGGGTCCTCTCCATGCTGCGCAGAGGCAACCGGGCTCCACTTCACCGAACAGACCTTGGACAACAATATGGAAAGCAAGGGTCCATCCAAAGGTTAAGGTATTCGCCTGGAAACTTGCAGGTGACGCTCTGCCTGTTCGCCACAGCCTAGCAAGGAGGGGGATGAACATCAGCCTAGCCTGCCCGATGTGCGGCGACGTCGAGACGAGAGAACACCTATTCCTGCAGTGCCCGTGGGTTAGCTCTCTGTGGTCGGCGCTGCTGGGTGGGCATGCTGCAGAAATGGATCTATCCTTGGATCTCTGGCTTGAGCGGAGAAGCAACGAGGGGAGGAGGCTCTCCGTGCACGGACCGACGGGATGGGAGGTAGCGATCACGGCGTGCTGGCTGATCTGGAAAGCCAGGTGCGGCAAGCTGTACCAAGGGAGACCTCCAAATGCTTCCGTTACAACTGCTAAGGTGGCCATGCAGGTACGTGAACAGCTCCAAGCTTCTGGGAGTGCTTCGACCAGACAGACGCAGATGAGAGCCGGTTTGCCCTCTTCACCGGTCCACAGCAACTCGATCCTAAACCGATGGACGTGCCCAAGCTTCGACGCGGTCAAGATAAATTGTGACGCCGCGTGGGATAGACGGTCGGGGTCGGGTGGTGTAGGGGTCATTGCGAGGAACCATGATGGGGTGGTGGTAGGAGGGACGCATAAACGGGTAGTGGCAGACAATATTGACTACTTTGAGGCGTTGGCGATCCTTGAGGGGGTCAAACTAGCGGTGTCTATGGGGTGGGTCGGGGTGGAGTTCGAATCGGACAGTGCCACCGTGATAAACCACCTTGTAGGTACCGACAAATTTTGGACACTCCATCGGGAGTGTCACGTGGAGACATATACCTAGGATGGCGAACCAATGCGCGGATTGAATTGCTAAGGATGCTCTTGCGGGGATGAGTCGCTTAAACTGGGTCACGAGCCCACCATCGTCGCTTTCAGTTTTGTTATCTCGAGATGTTCATATGTATTTGCAAATTTTGCCGGATTTTTATCTTTAATATATTGCAATTACTTTGGCCAAAAAAACAAAATATCCATGTGATGACGGCTGAAAAATATCGAGACTCAGCTGGAGCTCGTGACACGTGTATACTTTTTAGAGTTCAGCGAAATGGACCCACCTTTATAAATAATATAATATGTCAATATATATTCAAGAAAATAATAATGAGACGCCATTTTTTATACACAAATAAGGAATCATTAGTTTCGGCAAATAATAGAAAATCAATGAAATAATATATACTCCTAACGAAATATCTATTTAGCCTTTGACACGAGTCATCACATGAAAGGAGAAGTCCAGATAGTTATGCTTTTAGTAGGTGCGAGATGCGGACTTATTAGTCGGGACCAGGGAAGAAGATATGTCACGGAAATGTATTAAAATCATAGTTATTAGAACCGGACCGAACCGGCGGTCCGACCGGGAATCAAACATCTGTCTGGTTTGATTCAGTTAAAAGACCATTTTACAAATGAACAATGTTTGAACCGGGTTGAACCGGCCGGTTTCTGATTCACTTTTTAGCTGATTTAAAAAAAAAAAGACCAATCGATTTTCGGTTTAAACCGATTGGTTTTTTGCTGCACAAACCAATTGGTTTTATCATATGCAGTGACACTATTGAATAAAATAAACAAAGGGAAAAATAATGAAAGAGAACCGTTCCTTACTCGACCCTTGGACCATCCATCTTCATCCTCATTTTTCACACAAACCCAATCCACACTTCTTCTGCAACAGATTCTGAAGAGACAACAGAAGAATATGACAAGCGGAATATCGAGAGTAGATCTGGACGGGAGGCCGATTAAGCCAATGACGATATGCATGATCGGTGTCGGTGGATTCATCGGCTCGCATTTGTGCGAGAAGTTGTTGTCTGAGACGTCGCACAAGGTTCTCGCCTTAGACGTATACAATTACAAGATCAAGCACTTGCTGGAGCCGGATACGCTCACTTGGGCGGATCGAATCCAGTTCCACCGGATCAACATCAAGCACGATTCTCGACTCAAAGGCTCATCAAGATGTCAGATCTGGTGAGCTCCTCTCTCCATCATTCTTCATGTTCTAGTCTTACATAATTATAAGCAGCTTGATCTCAGCGTTTCCTTAGCGGAATGGAAGATAATGAGTAGATCCTTTAGCTTCTCACTTCATCTGCTCAGTTGTGTGCTTTTGCTAGTAGAATTTATGGTGATTTTGTGTGTAGATGGCTTTAGATATGCTTGTTGTACTCTTATTTTTGTTCTACTGGTCACTCCACCGACGATTCCTTTATGCATTTTGCGGGCACTTTACATTTGTTTTTGCTGCTCAGTTAAGGTTTTGAACTATTCTTTGTTCCTCATCGATGCTTGAGATATGCTCATTGTTGGTTTGCTTTCTCTGCAGATATTAAATCTAGCTGCGATCTGTACTCCGACAGATTACAACACTCGTCCTTTGGACAAAATCTACAGTAACTTCGTCGATACTCTTTCCTCTAGCAGACTTTGAACCACCTTTCGGTTTCTCAGACTCACTCTCCACTTCACTTTTCTCTTCTTCCTCAGAGGAAGCATCCTTTTTGGACCTCTTTGTGCTATTCTTACATTTGCTCTATCGACAATAACCAAGGAATGAGACAAGCAACACTAGACACAAACAATGCAGGGACAAACCATTTGTTTTTAATTATAAACAGTGAACCACACACTGAACCGGGTCCGACCGAATTGGATCGAATGAACCGGGAACCGACCGAATGAAATGGGAACCGACCCCCTTGCCGGTTCGAGTGTCGGTCCGGTTCTGATAACTATGATTAAAATCTATAGTTATTTTCTATTTTAACGATTTAAAGTAAGAAAGATAAAATAAATTTATTAAAACAGACTTAGTAAATATTGAATATGTGTGATAAGTTTATGAGGTCATGTTTATAAATTGGTACACCTTACGTATTATTTTTCGTGTGTGCTCATATTGTGTTGTGTTAATTTAATTAATTATATATTTACATTTGAAATTTATATATATATATATATCAAAATAATAAGCTATTTATACTATGAATCTAAACATAATAATTAAGAAGTTCTTAATTATCTTGAATTTTAAAAGCTATTGAAGATACTTGTTTAAAATAGTATTTAAAAAAATCATCAACATAACTTAGTTTAGTGTATGAGTGGTGTTATTATATAAAAATATGAATACAACATAAAAATTATATATTATTCGTGTCATTGCCAAGTCATTCGCTTTTCCAAATATTTTTTTTTTGGTATATGTCAATATATATTGTGTTACGTAAAAAGAAATATAAATATTGCTTTACAATTTTACATTTACCCATTTTTGCCCCCCTTCATTCAAATTTCCTAAACATGCCCCCTCAAAATCAAAATCTCATGTAATTAATCAGATATTTGTGAAAAATAGAGCAATTAATTACCCTAGGAGTTTTCTTTATTTCTAAAAGATGAGGTCATTCACTTTCATTGTCAAATGATAATGATTATTAAAATACTCAATCAGTAGTATATAGTATATAGATTTAATTACTTAATTGGTTGCACATGTTTGACCATTGTGCAGAATGATTACACATGTTTCAAAATGTGACTTATTGGTTGTGATACTGTTCATCGTGAAAAATCACCGTTAACTCAGCCATGTCTGTAGCACGTGACCCTTAACCCATATGAAGTTCTGAAAATGTCATTGACTCCTCTATTATAATTGAATAACAGTTGCAATTGTTAACTTGGAGTCCTGCCTACTTCGAAGATGCCCATGAAGAAGGAAAGCACTAAATTCGTCTCCCCCAATCAGCGCAATCATTCTGGGTATGTTCGTTCCTACTCTAGTTTCCATGACTCATCCCTTATAGTGTCAATACTCATATTGTGTTTCTGCGGTAAAGTTTCCTCAGTCAAATCTGCGGGTACTTGGAAGAATTTTGATCGTAGGCTCCATGGTTGCTCCCATTTTGAGGTAATTGTAAGAATTTTGATTATATTGTCCCAATCCGACTTTCTTTTGTTATAAACCCTAATTTTGGTAAGAACCCTAATTGGCACTCATTCGTCAATTTTCGATGGTTTCCCAAGGTAAGAACCCCAATCATTCGTTAATTTTTTACTCTCCATTTTATTTTCTTTTTTTAGTCCGAACAAAATTCCTTTTTTTATAAGAAATACCGTTTTACTTTAAGAAACAAAACGTCGTGACTTTGGATCACGGGAGTTCGTACATCATATCATTAGCTACTAAACATACAAATGGTAGTGGTGGTCTTTCGACCCAATCATTAAGACACACTCCCAATCTCGCTTGCTTTGCTATCAATTTGCACATTCATTGCTCGTCCTTGGAATAGCTCGCCATTGCACTTGCTCAACTTGTCTGGCTAGCCCTCGGATATTCGGTATGATTGTTGATAGACTCCAATGTTTCGGCCCCTCCATGATTTGGTGGTGAACCGTTTGTGAGTCTGTCTCTATAATAATGCTTTGTCATCCCGCTTCAATTGTTAGGCGTACTCCTTCTTGTATAACCACGACTTCCATCGTTTCTATGTCATCGCTCCTTTGTCTCCGGTTCATCCCGCCCACTAGCTTACCGTTCTTTTCTCGTGCCACCACCCATATGTCGTCTCTTTGTGTTTCCTTACACCATGAGGCATCACAGTTTATCTTGATCGTATCGCCCGTCGGAGGTTGCCATTGTTGGGTCGGCCTCTCCTCTTGCGTGTGTGGTGTTTGGGTTGTTCGATTGGTCCCTAGCTTCTCTTCATAAGCTTGCTTGATCTCCATTATCACGACCCTCGGACTTTGTTGCTTCACTTCAAAGGTCGCCAAGCATCTTACCTTCCATATGTGCCAACACGTGAGTAGGGTTTGGGCCTACCTCTTGTCGCTCATTGCGCTTCCACCATGCAGTTCCACCTTCCTCCTCTTGATCCATTCCACCATATCAAGCTTATTTGGTCTATCCACTCGGAGCCCAAGCGTGCCGATCCAAACATGTTTCGTCCATCCGCATTCCAAGATCATGTGTTCCGTGTCTCAACTTCACCGCATATTGGGCAGCTAGAGGTACATTCATCCCCCTACGCACCATGTTTGATTTAACGGCTATGGAATTCGTTGCTAGCCGCGATATGAAGTTCTTCACCTTTGGTATTACCTTTACTTTCCAAATGTCTTTCCAAAATGTGCCGATGTGGTTTGGGTTCGGCATTGGTCTTTGTTCGGTCCTCTCCCGTAGTTTGTGGTAGACCGATCGGACTTGGGGGTTTCCATCCTTTGTGTATGGCCAAATGTACCGGTCTCTTCCCCCGTCGCGCGGCAGGGGTATATTGATGATATGAGCTACATATTATTGGTCTACTATGCTCCTCACGAGGGTCTAATTCCATGTGCCATTCAGATGAATGAGCTCACTTACTCTTAGGTTCCTCCCGTGATCCACCATGACGTCCCCGTTCACCCTTTTGTTCTCCTTAGTATATATCCATGGGTCCTCAAAGACTCGGATGTTCTCTCTCGTGCCAATTGTCCACATCCCTTCTTCCTTGATTACATCTCAGCCATGTAGGATACTACTCCATCCCCATGAGGCTCGGCCTTCCTTTTTCGCTTCTAATATCGAACACCGTGGAAAGTATAGTCCCTTTAGGACTTGCGCACATATGGTGTCGGGATCGGTCATGATGTGACTCGCCATTTTGGTTAGGAGTACCGTGTTAAAACTTTGGAGTTCCCGGAACCCTAGTCCCCCCAACCTCTTTTGCCTTTGTTAGGACCTCTCATCTCCTCCATTGTGTTCTCTTCCCCTCCGATGTTTGCTCCCACCAAAAGTCCGCAATGAGAGCATCTATTTCCGAGCACCATGTTTTAGGGAGACGGAATACACTCATGACGTACGTGGGGATCACAGTGATGATCGGCTTGATTAACACTTCCTTTCCCGCTTGGTTTAAAGTTTTCGGCATCCACCCTCCTAGCTTGTCCCTGATTTTTGTTTTCAAGGATCCAATTGCCTCCTTCTTTGAACGTCCCCAGATCGATGGCAAGCCTAAGTATTTGCCCGGGTCACCCGTGCTCTTTATATGGAGCACATCCTCCACCCCTTTCTCCTCGTTCGGTCCAACCCCTTTATTGAAAAGGAGAGTCGATTTATCTCTGTTTATCTGTTGGCCCGATACCTAACAATAAGATTCTAGGATACTCTGAAGACCTCTTGCATTCTCGGGCGATCCTTTTATGAAGAACAGAGAGTCATCTACAAAAAATAAGTGATGGAGTTCCGGGCATTGTCTCCTTAGAGTGATCCTCTGTATAGTTCTCTCCCTAACTGCCCCTTCCATTCTTCGTGATAGCACATCCTCCAGTAGAATAAATAGGTAGGGTGATAGGGGGTCACCTTGTCTTATTCCCCGCGTTGGGTGAATGGAGTTCGTTCATCACCACCACTTGGTATGTGGTCGATGATATGCATTCCCTTATCCATCCCAACCATTGCTATGCAAATCCCCGCTTTCTTGGTGTGTTGATTAAGAACTCCCACTCCACTCTATCATACGTTTTCTGCATGTCGATCTTTAGTATGCATTCCACCTTGTTTCATGTTAATTCATGTTCAAATGGTGGAAAACCTCGTGGGCTACCATTATGTTATCATGTATGTGTCGACCTAATACAAATGCACTCCGGAAAGAAATGATAAGCTCTGATATATAACATTTCAATCAATTCACCAACACTTTTGATATGATTTTGTACAGAAATTGCAACAGCTTATTGGCCAAAAATCCGCAGGTCTCATCGAGTTTGGTATTTTTGGTATCAACACTATATCCGTATTATTTAGAGGGTTTAGAAGAGTACCTGTTCTGAAGAAATCCTTGACCGAGGTGATGACGTCTACCCCCACGATGTTCCAGTTTCTTTGGTAAAACAGACCCGGAAAACCGTCCAGACCCGGCGCACGTGACCCGCCAAGTTGGTTTGTTGCCGACCTTATTTCGGTATCCGTCACCTCCCTTGTCAAGTTTGCGTTCATCTCTGGTGTAATCTGGTTCAGTACATATCTTAGGAATTTGCCTCCAAAATATAGATGGAGCTCATCGGCTATCGTCCCTTTTCTCGTCAATCCACTCCCCATTTACACCCCTTAATATGCATATTTAGTCCCGTAACCTCCTTGATATTGTGGTATGGTGAAAGAAGGTAGTATTACGGTCCCCGTCCTTAAGCCATTTGACCATCGACCGTTGTTTCCAATATTTCTCCTCCCTCGTCCAAAGCCGTTGGAGTTTTCCTTTCAACCTTTTCTCTTCTTGTATCACATCCTCGGTCATCCCCCCTTGCAAGTTTCTCCTTAGTACCTCCTTCGTTTTTGAGATCTCATGCATGTTATGACCGAAACTACCCTTGCTCCAAGCCTTAAGTTTCAATCGGCATTTATGGAGTTTCTTGTACACCCGTTGGATTTATCTTCCCGTTGTTGGTCATTCCCATGCTGTTTTGATTAACTCCTTACATTCTGGGTTTTCAAGTCACATTGCCTCGAATTTAAACCGTTTTCTAGTTCTCTTCTTCGGTTGTTTGAGTTGGACCACCATTGGCCTATGGTCCGACCCAATGGCTAGTTTGTTGATGCATCTCGCCTTTTGGTACAGTGTTGCCCAATCCGTGTTTATCAATATATGGTCTAGGCATTCGCTTATCCTCTCCGCTCCGCTTCGGTTTTTACACCATGTGAATGAGTTGCCATTTGCTCCCAAATTCTGCATTCCTAAATCCTCAATCACTTGCTTGAAATCGTCCATTTGCCTTTGTGATTTCCTCCTTCCACCTTGTTTTTCATGTGGGTGGTATATGATATTAAAATCCCCAAGGATCATCCACCCTCACCTTCGGCCCCGACCTATCAATCTTAGGAGGTTCCAAAACTGTGTCCGTTCTCGTGCCTCCGTACTCGCATATACTCATGTCACAAATATTGGTTTGGCATAGCTATCCATGTAGACCTCGCAATCCATGCAATTAGGATCGGTATATAGAACCGAAACCCTAGTGTCTGCCTTCCACTACAATGCTAGCCCCCCAGACGTACCATTCGGGCTAACATAGTTCGTGTTATCCATCCTCATCTGTGTTCGTATCTTCTCGCAGTAGGAATCCCCATTTTTTGTTTCCATTCAGAATATGATGTTTGGGCGATACCTCTTGTTGAGGTCTTGTAAGTGTTGAATTGTCAAAGCAGACCCCAAACCCTGACAATTCCATGAGATTACACTCATTGGGCACCCGTTGATGTTTCGGGACAGCTACCAGAACCCTTCGTGTTCTCCTTTGTCTCCTCATTCGCCTGTGTTTCCCTCAGGTTCTTCATGATTCGCTTCTTGCGGTTAGGGTTCGACATGTTTGCTTTCCTTATCGGGTTTAACCGAACCCTTACCTCCTTGCCTTCAGTCCCCTCCTCGGGTCCCCTCATCCTCTTCGACCCTGGTTGGTCCTCCATTTCCTCCCCGGTCCGTTTGAGCGTCATCTTGTCCAGGTATGGGCTTAGGCCATTGTATCATGGGGTTGGGAGAGGGGGGTGGGGGGTCTCAGGTGGGTTTTCTACGATGAAGGTTTGGATTGGTGTTAAGGTATCAGTCGGGTATGGTTGAGTTGGGTTGGGTTGTCAGGTAAGTATGTGATCAGGGGTTGGGTTGGGTGCATGGTGTACTCGGTGGGCAGCGGTTGGGTGTTCGCAAATATGTATGTTTGGGTGATGGTGGTAGTGTCGGTCGCTTTGGGTTGTAGCATGATGTTTTGGGTTAGGTATGTGGTCATAGGTTGGGTTGGTTTGTTGTGTTTTTTGGTTAGCTACGAGAGTGGTTTGGTTCGATTTGGTTGTTCTCCCGTCATGTATGGGTGCAGGTGTCGACCCAGTTAGTAATGGTTGGGTGGGTCGGTTGTGGGTGATATGGATGGTTAGGGCTCGCGCGTTGGGATGTTCCTCATAGGAAGGTTCGACCTTCTATTGGCTTGGGGCTGATTCAGTCTCCATGTGGTCGGTGTCCGTGGCTTTGGTCGGTCGACTTGTGTGTGACTCTTCCCCATCCGAATTCTTGCCGTGCGGCTCCCCTTGCTGCCCATGGTTTCTTGCCTCGTCTCGGGCCCTTCCCTTCGCCTCGGCCATGATATCAAACCACGATCTCCTACCACCCTGTTTATGTTATGATCCTTGTCCCTCGTCCCCTCTCACGGTTTGCCTCACTGTGACTCGTTTTGGTCTCACCCCAACAATCCACGGTACATACATTGGTACGCTCTAATCATGTTCTGTCCATTGTACATCTGCTTTGCATGTTTGAGTCATGTGGCCTAGCATGCCACACCCATAACAGTAATCAAATAAACGCTCATACTTTACATATGCCCATCTATCCTCTCATTGGGAGTTCTTCCACCAAAAATCTGCCATCAACGGTTTCTCCTCATTCGCTTCCACACGTATTCTCATATAGTTTCTAACGATCCTCCCTACATGTTTTTCTATCTCTAGGCATTTTCCTATCATGTTTCTAATTTTCCAGGCATTTGTATCACTAAATTTTTCCATACCTACCTTCTGGAAATCAACCTCCTTCACTCCGGCACTCGAGCCTTATCGCTTAATGTTCAAAATGTGACCATTTACTGACCACGGTGATCGGTCTAGAATCTGTTCTGCGTCTTCTTGTCGTTCAAAATCAAACAACAATATCCCCGCCTCCAATTCCGATATCGAGACCTTCCCATAACAGGCCCATGCCGACCGAAGGACCCCATTTATCATGCTCTGCTTGATCGACTTTTGGGAGAGGACCTTCCCGACGTACCATACCTCGTTCTGGACCTGCTGATTTGAGTCGAGGTCGACCATGGGTCCACCGAGCCTGCTTGTCCCGCCGAAACTGGAACCAACTTGCATCGTGTCTTCGTGGGTTCAACGCCTTCATCCCGGGTGGAAGCTCCCTACAAGAACATGAAAAGAAAAGGGTGAGAAATTGATGTGCAATTCAGGCTTTTGGTTCTGAAATGGTGATGTGATGCGGTTCAAGCATTGCAGGGTCAGGTTTCGTTGGTTCTGTGTTGCGGTTCGTGTTCGCTTGAGACGGGCTCCTCTACACTGTGGTGCTATCGGGACCACCTGCACCGATGGTGCTCGAGCTATAGTGGTTGTGTCTTCGCTGCTTTGGTCATAGGCTCAAAGAAAATCAGTCGAACTGAGGCACTGTTCTTCGCGTAGGGTTTGTTGCATGGAAACGTCAATTCGTACACAGTATCGGTTGCTTGGTTTGCTGTGATTGGTCAATTATAAGTTTGGCAATAAATGCCACGGGGAATTCACACAATTGGAGTAGCCGAGGAAGGTTCTATCACGACTCACGAGGGAACCCTAGAAAATCGGGGGTTCTTCAGGCAGAGGGGAGACGCGTGTGTGCTGCAACCGCGTGATCTGAAAAGTACAAAATTCTTGCTGCATATTTTTCGACTCGGAAGATCCACCCATGTGCCCCTATAGAAGAAACACAATTTTCAAGTTTTGGAGGGACAACTGAAATATGAAGTTGAGAATGCAAGAGTTGCTGCAACTGCTGCAAATCGAAGACTTTGGAAGATGTATGTTTCATTAATCATTATGTGTTCTTTACTTTTGATAAATGTACTAATGAAGTAGTTGTATTTCTATTTGTTGTTGAATATGGAGTTGAAATGGAAGTAAGAATATGTATTTTGTACTGATGTTTTTCAGAACTTGGGTTTCACACTCAGTTGTTCAGATCATGGGTTTCATTAAATAGTATATGTTAGTAAAGTGTTAATTCTAAATTGAAATTTGATTAAATGGTTACATATGTATTCCTAGAATGTGATTAAATTGTTATATATGTTTCCTTGTAATGTGATTAAATGGTAACGTATGTTTAAATGGTTACATCATATCCAAATCCGACTTCTTCCAAGTCAAATATGGAGTCTAGTTTCTCCGTTGATTTACTCTTTCTGTGAGATTTGGATGTACGCGACATGGAGTGGTTCAAGTTCACCCTCGTGACGGATAACAACTGTCATAATGGTAGCCATTAAATAGTACTTTCAAACAATCGGTATTGTAAACTTT
Source organism: Chamaenerion angustifolium (assembly GCA_946814005.1). Classification (NCBI taxonomy): domain Eukaryota; kingdom Viridiplantae; phylum Streptophyta; class Magnoliopsida; order Myrtales; family Onagraceae; genus Chamaenerion; species Chamaenerion angustifolium. The sequence continues at coordinate 23,831,889 of OX328270.1, read as the reverse complement.
TCCTGATTCAGTAACAGAAAACATTAGAATATAAACTAAATTAGCAACTTGAAAAAAAAAAAAAAATTAACAAACAACGAAGTCCAAAAAAACAGAACCATAATACAACAAACTTCACTAAACGGGAACATAACAACCATTTAAACTAGGGGTGAGCAAAAAGGACTTACTGCACTGAAATCCCGACAAAATCGGCCCGAGACCGGCCCGATTAGGACCGAAACCTACTAGGAGCGAGACCGAGTGAGCGAGCTTTTTTCTCAAAAATCGGGCTCAATCTCATACTATTTTCCAAAAATCTGAATAGGACCGACCTGACCCGAATCTTTCTTCAAACGTAGAAGCTTCACTTCAGTCTTTCTTCTTATCTTTCCTCTTTCTTCTTTATTCACTCTTTCCTCTTTGTTCCATCTTCACTCGACCGAACCTATGCCTCCGCCCCTCCCCGTCCTCCCTTACCATGTTCAGGAAAATCTCAGCATGATCCACGCCGTCACCTCCTTTTGATTCCTCGAGCCGACATTCCTCGTCACCATTTTGTTCCTCCCTAACGCCTCTGAGACATATATTGATGATTGTTGTGATTTTGCTACTTCATATTTTGATTCTCTGTTCGATTGGGATTTTGCTACTCCCATTTTGATTCTATGTTCGCCAGAACTCGTTCGATTGAGATTTTTTTTTAAAAAAAAAAACGGTCCAAGACCGAGACCGAGACCGGACCAAGTCAAGCAAGACCAACTCGGGCGGGCTTTTTTGCCCAAAATCGACCTTGGTCTCGGTCCTCCAAAAGTGAGAACCGAAATTTCAGGCTCGAGCTCGGTCTTGCCAAAAAGACTGTCCCGTCCCGCCCGAGCTCACCCCTAATTTAAACAAAATACTAATTTTGCATAAAAATTGTAAATTTATGCACCAAAATACCTAAGTATACTACTTTCGACAACTTGAAGAACAACTTTCGCAAAAAAACAAAATCAATTTTTCAGCATGGGTGTATCGCAATTTCGAAAAAAATAACTAAATGTGGTTCAAATGTTTGATCGATCAAACTCAAGAGACGATCAAAGGTAATCATACAGAGATAAGATGTTCCCAAGCACAATAACCCACAATGAAGCCTTCGAACCACCACTACAATTGCGATTTCAGCAACTTATCAATCCTTTGGCCGTCGGAAACAGAAAAACTGATAGATTGAACTCCGCATGAAGAAAAGAAGTAAGGGACATAGAGTATATATGAGCCTTCGCACGGAGATGGAGCACTTGGGGAGAGGAGAAGCAACTGGAAAGTCTCTTTGAAAAAATCTGAAACTAAACACTCTTATGACAGAAATGGGGGAAATAGGGGGGACTCATGCATAAGGGCACAAGGGTCTTTTCAAATGTTGTAAATTAGTTAAACATGAGTCACGTGTTACCCGCATGTGAAGTTGACGAAAAATTGACGATTCACTAACGGATTAATCCATTAGTCACATTGTAAAAAACATGTGTAACCATTAAGTCACTCAGCAAAATCAATTAATCACATTTTAAAATATGTATAATCATTTTGGATAATAATTAAATATATGTAACTAATTAAGAAAGATGATTGATTTTTTGTTTATTTACCTTCTTTTTTTTTGGCCATCATTATTTCTTTATTTACTTGGCATACGTATATTTAGGGAACCAACGAAAGGATGACACGACACAAGCCAACCATCGGCATTTGTTTGTCGTATTGCCAGTTGTGTAGCCTGTAGGTTGGTTCTGTCAGCAAATCATTTTGTCTCTTGTACGTCAGGTGGTCAACGCTGATAGAGCGCGGCATATACGTGTACGTATGCCCGTGGTTGGTTGCCCTTGTTGCTTATACGCTTCCTGCCAAATAATATTGACAATTTACACCACCTAGTTGTTTTATATAGTTAGTCTCATTCATATAATCTATATTTTTAATATATATATATATATATATATATATATATCCATGTATAATAGCTCTATTTGTAACACTAAAATTTGAAATTATTATTATTATTTATTCAGTTTATATAACTATTCCAACACCTTTTGACGTGTCTCCAAATTGTTCTAATGTGCGGTTTATATTGGTTATCAGGTTATGTTATAAATATCTCCCACGTTTCAACAATATAGTTGACGTTTTAACATCTTAAAATATAAGAATTAAAATGAGATAATGAAGATGAAGATGATTTTCATTCACGCGTACTAAAATTTATTATAATATTAAATCGGATATTCACGTATTATTGAAGTTATAGAATAATTAATGAAGTGTTAAGAATCTTAAGATCCGTGTAATAATTTTATGAAGAAAATAAAAGTGTTAATTATTTAATTAATCGTTTATATATATTTCGTATTAACTTATAATTGTTTTTATATTACTAAATAGTGATTTAGATTTCAAAATGCGATATAATGAATTAATTTGAATGAATGACTGAGAAGCCCAGCACTGTGGGCGTTATTGATGGCCGAAAACAAAAACCCAATTGGTGCTCTGCAGCCCAATGGATCAAAACAAGGTTATTTAATAGTCAGTCAATGGTATTGACCATCAGTTGTCGCCCATGGTGGGACCCCCGGGCCCACCCTTTTGTCCAACTCTTGGCTGACTGAAGAGACGAGACAGCTTACCTTTCTCTGTGTTCCAGTGAGAATTTAATGGAGGATGGGGTGTCTTGTTTTATTATTTGAGATACTGCAACTTCGCACATTATTAGGTGCTTCTAAATTTCTAATACATAAAAATTACATTTTTTTGTTTTATTTAATATTTATCACGGTGCAGTATATAGACTTAGTATTGGACAGATACGACAACGTTTGACATACATGTCCCCCCAAAAAAAACTTGTTCCAGTCTCTAGAATATTTCAAGGATCTTAACATACATGCTTAAATCTTTTTTTTTGTGCTCATAAAATAATTATTAAAAGAGTAGTATTTTTTTGTATTTTTTTTTAATGAGAGTTTGTAACCAAAATTTGAGATAATAAATGTTATTTTAAAAATGATGGATTTTTTTTTTTGGCCAAGAAAAATGATGGATAGAATGCAAGTGATTGGCCCATTAATTAATGTCCGGCCGGAGCGTGGAGTCCCTAATCAATCAAAATTCAAAGCGTGTCTTTCGAAGAGTATGACACGTCTTTTTTGCTTTCGTTTCAGTCAAGCGTTCCCATTTAAGGATTCCATTTATAAAAATAAAAACAAATACTAAACCATTTTTCAAAAGTAATTTAAAAAATATGCCCATGCCCTAATCTTGAACTCGATTAATAATGGCATACTAAGGAATTTTAACATTTGATAATAAGATATTAAACAAGATGTTTTTATGTCCAGTCCGATAATCTGAAAATAAAAAATAATTCATCTATTTAAAATAACGGATTAATAAACTCAATTATTACTTATTTTTTATCATGTAATTAATTTATTATAACTTTTACAAAATGATTAAGTATATTTAGTCACGTGACTATTTAACTATTTTTATTGTTCAACATTTATTATTTTCGTTAAATGACTATTTTAACCTGTAAAATGACATTACATATCTTTAATTAACTAGACATATTTTATTACCTCTCTAGAATTGTCGCAAGCTTTCTGATGATGCAGTGATGAAATTCTCACTTAGAGTATCTGTTGCTTCGATTATGATTCTCAGTAGTCCTTCATACACTCAATTTTCGAATTTTTTCAAAAACTATTCACTTTTCAAAAAATATTTGAAAAAGTGTATATCGAATTTTTTTTTTTAGAAAAGTATGCATACGCGCGACGCGCCTATTGAGTAGGCGCATCCCTATAGGCGCGTCCTAGGGATGCGCCTATTCAGTAGGCGCGTCCTAGGGATGCGCCTATTGCAATAGGCGCATCCCAGGGGTGCGCCTACTGCAATAGGCGCACGCCAGGGGTGCGCCTACTGCGTAAATTTTTTTTTTTTTCGCAAAAACACCGGTCTATCAGAAACCACGTTGATTTTAAGTCTGCTTATGGTTTTCCTCCTAAATAGAAATTGAGAGATAGTCTCACGCGTATTCATAGGTCCAAACTACAAATTTTCCAACTTGTTCTGAACAACAATGAAACAAAGTTGTTTATTCACAAGTTTCTGAATGAGACTTTTCTTCAGATGCTCACGCGTTGCTTTATCTCAGTATTCACAGGGTTTCCTCCAAATTTTCCAACTTGTTCTGAACAACAATGAAACAAAGTTGTTTATTCACAAGTTTCTGAATTAGACTTTTCTTCAGATACACTAGCTAGTTTGACATTTTCAGGAATTACTCCTGCAAAAGAGCTCTTTGGGGTTTCCACTGCCTTTTTCTTCGGCATCTGAAGTCTCTTGATTTTCTGCATAGTGTACTCGTTGATTTTAAGTCTGCTTATGGTTTTCCTCCTAAATAGAAATTGAAGTCTTTCATCACAAACTACTCTCTTCTTCGTAGGGTGATTCAGTTTGTTGTCATTGATATACCGCGCTATAATTGCTCCAACATCTTGCTGAGAGATCTAATCATGCGTCTCTACACCAACCGATTTGAGAAACTCGATGAGATTACTCGATCCCCATCTAACAAATTCCATTTTTCTTGATTGGTACTTCCTTTTTGGTTGTGAATGAGGTTAAATTCCGTCACATTGAACTGTCACGAAGATAATTGCAAAAGAGCTCTTTGGGGTTACTTTAGGTTCCTGTCCTAAATTTTCCAACTTGTTCTGAACAACAATGAAACAAAGTTGTTTATTCACAAGTTTCTGAATCTTCCGAATATCTTCTTTTGGCTCAAGATACTCCATCAAGCAATTATGTTTCTCTTCCAACTCAGGGCTACCATTCTTTTCCATCTCCATCTGGAAATGCAGAAGCTTTCGTACTTCTACAAAGCCACTCCTCCCTGCAGAAGCATATAGTAGGAAAAAAAGCATACATGAAGGAATTTGGTGCGCGTAGAGGAATTTGGACTTGTGAATACTGGGATAAAGCAACGCGTGAGACAATCATCTCGGTGGTTTGTTAACAAATTGATTTTCTGTCCTCTTGATCCAAGACCCTTTTGTTAACAAATTGATCTTCTGTCCTCTTGATCCAAGACCCTTCCTAACCATTGGAAGGGGATCAGTTTTCTTCTGTCCTCACCGTACGACAGAAGATATTCGGAAGATTCAGAATCTCGTGAATAAACAACTTTGTTTCATTGTTGTTCAGAACAAGTTGGAAAATTTAGGACAGGAACCTAAAGTAACCCCAAAGAGCTCTTTTGCAGGAGTAATGCCTGATAATGTCAAACTACCTAGTGTATCTGAAGAAAAGTCTCATTCCGAAACTTGTGAATAAACAACTTTGTTTCATTGTTGTTCAGAACAAGTTGGAAAATTTGTAGTTTGGACCTATGAATACGCGTGAGACTATCTCTCAATTTCTATTTAGGAGGAAAACCATAAGCAGACTTAAAATCAACGTGGTTTCTGATAGACCGGTGTTTTTGCGAAAAAAAAAAAAAAATTTAGGCAGTAGGCGCACCCCTGGGATGCGCCTATTGAATAGGCGCGTCGCGCGTATGCATACTTTTCTAAAAAAAAATTTTCGATATACACTTTTTCAAATATTTTTTTTAAACTAAACAGTTTTTGAAAAAATTCTCAATTTTCTTCTCCCTAACTACCCACAACCATAGTTATCTGAATCGGAACGGCGGTCCGATCAGGAACCGGATCCATGTCTAGTTTGGTTCAGTTAAAAGACCGTTTTACAAATGAACTGGGTTGAACCTGGTGGTTTTTAGAAAATCGGTCAATTTCCAGTTCACTTTTTAGCTTTTTTTTTTTTTACAAACCAATCAATTTTAGTCTATCACAATGAAGAAACTAGTGGTGGGTATGCATATTGGAGTGGAAGTGATCAAAAATAAGTTTAGAAGTTATGTTTAAACTTTAAAGTTTAAACAAAATTATTGTCATTGTGTTTGATTTTGACACTATTGTATATTGTGTTGGAGAATTGAGAGTAATGTGTGTTTGAAATTGAAACTATGTAGTTTGTGTGTGAGAGAGACTATGTAGTTTGAGGTAATTATGTTTGTGTTTGAGATTATGTATGTATTTTAAATTTTCCGATTTTTTCCTCTTGTGAACAGTGAACCGCACACTGAACCAGGTTGGACTGGCTGAATCGTGAACCGGTCCCCTCGCTGACTCAATGGTCGGTCTAGTTCTGATAACTATGCCCACAACTTCATATTAATACTAGTCTTGTCAAGTTTTTCATTCTCATCGTTGACCATCATGTACGAGAGACAACCTAACACATTCTCCTGTGCAAGTGCGATTCCCGGGGCGGACAGTCCCAACAAGACCTCGACCGCGTTCTCTTCCATCAAATTTTCCCTAAATTCTCGAACCAATGTGTCTTAGAACGCTGGCGGCGAAGCCTTGGGAATCAAGAATTCTGGCGGTGTAGATATCCAAAAGGGATGAGATTTTGCGCATTCCGCCCATCGCGGAGAACCGGATTCAAGGATGCGCGTTTCGCCCATGGCACCTTTCGCCTTATGGAACCAGATTCGAGGACGCGAGGGAAATTATTCAGTAGCAGTAAGCCATCTGCCGTCAATATGTGCTTGTTGCTCTCAACCGTGAAGACCCAACGATTATGGTGGTTGTCTTCTTCATGATCTCTGTCAGATAACCGGAGTCCAACAGCTTCACCAACCCCTTGTTCACAAACTCTGTTTGTTTCGTGTGAGGTGATAAAAAAACCATCAATTGTTTACATCTTCCCTGCTCCATAGGTACAAATTGTGTCTGTTTTCTTCAGATCAACTGTCTTTGTTTGGTTTTCAAAGTTTTCGTAATGAGAAATGTAATAAGGGTTTTCACTGATACTGATTTTTATTATTACTTTCATAAATTTTATATTTAAATTAATGTTGTTGGTTACATTGGGTTTAATTTCGGGATGAACAAGATGACGAATGACAAATAAGAAAATGAAGATTAATTTATAATATGAAAATTAGTTTAAAAGATGAAAAACAAATAAGAAGATTAGTGAGGACATAATAGTCATTTTAAAAATAAAAAATATGTTAAAAAAAATATCAACATCAGATGGATTAAGTGAGCAAATAGTCACACGATGAAAAATAAATAATTATTTAGTCACGCTAAAAAAGATGTATAACCAAATAATTATATTGGACAAACATGTATAACTATTGAGTTAATTAACCCTAAAATAATTACGTATTTATAAAGATTATTTCAAACTTTAGGAATGGCATTTTATGTTATTACTTATGTTCAACTTGTAAATGTTAAAAATATATATTTATAGTTATAGAATACTTAACATATTATTATGTCTGATTTGTTTCAAACCCAAAACTATTAAGTAATAAATCGTTAAATCATTATATTATTTTACGTTGACTTAATATATATTAATAGTTGATACTACATATATTTGTTAATTGCAAATAAAAAATGGGTATGCAGTCTAATTTTGCACAAATGCACCCACCCCAATTTTTATATATTTTTTTTTTGACTTCGTCATACATGAGTTAAGGATAACCAAATTGCTTACCAAATTTGAGTGATTAGGTTTCAATCTATTCCTAACTCTCGAAAATGGTATTTCGAAAATGGTATTGATGTTTGTCTATATACTTTAATATGTTAACAATTTACATATCTATTTAGTTATCAATGTGAGAGTCTAAAGTTAACGTTGCTTGCAACTTTACTCCTAATTCAATTTTTTTTCTAACAATTTTTTTATTTTTCCTAGAAAAAACGGGGGAAATGGTAAAAAAAAATATAAAAACAGGGAGGGGGGGGGGGGGGATTTTTTAAATAGATACTTACTTCTTCATTAAAAAATTTTATTGGGATATTGACCCTGTTTTTTTCACCATAGAGCAAATGAATAGGTGAAGACAACCTATTTTGGCAGTTACCGAGGGAAGTTTGAGTAACTTCAAAGTATGGTAACTGTAAGTACTCTAGTCTAGTCGACAGTCTTTAAGGAGGGAGGTGAAACTTCCAAGGAAGAAATGCTTTTCCTTTTCTATGATTCACATTGGGTATTTAATATTTATCAAAGGTAAAAATGATCTCTTCTCGTGGGAGAATTAACGTTAATACACTATATAATGACACAATTTTTAAATCCAAACATCATCTTTGTAAATTACTATTTTTTTTTTATAAATATCCTTACATTAATTGTTTACCGTAAATATCTTAATTTAATTTTTAAAAATAGATAAAGTAATTTTTTTAAAAAATAATTGAAAATATATGATAAAAAGCAAAACAATAAACTGAAAAATCATTAAAAATATAAATAAAATAGAATTGGCTTGGCTTGGAATGTTCCGAAAGTAGATAAACTACTATAACTGACAATTGAAAATGGTGCGTTGAAAATTCAAAAATCATAGTTATAACTGTTATTTTTTTTATATGTTTACCGTACCATTATGATATAATATGGTTATGGTAATGATTTTTTACCATCATAGTCCTACACACGGTTATAATTATGGTTATTATATAAATATAATAATTATTTAACATTAATATATACTAATAACATAAATACAATTTTTAATTTTAGATTTTACAAATCTATTATTCGTAGGTGAAATGTAATTGAATGATGTTAATGTTAAATTTAAATGGTGTTAATGTTTATGATGTTAGAGTTGAATATTTTTGTTATTTGTAACATCAATTTATATATTTATTAAGATAACCTTACTAATGGTCTATTAGATTTCACTTGTGGATAAATATAGGCATACGGTTAAAACCGTAATTAACAACCATGATTTTGAATACAAGTATGGTATTAAAAATTATACCTGTAATAATAAAAATATGATATAATTATAATATTTGTGCTTATTTTATATTTAAGAGTTGTATTATATTTTTTTTTTGAAAAAAGTTGACATAATATAAATCTTGTTTAAGTGATGTTTTTTTCGAGGGACGCGTTACTAAAAGTAACATGTATGTATGGCAATTAAGGACTTGGTTCTGATATTATGAAATGTACATGTTTGGCACGTTGTATTTGTTGTTAGATAACGTAGTCAAGGTTGATTCGTATTTGTTTTTTTAATTATTATTCGTATTTCATTCCATTCAATAACTTGCGAAAGAGAAACGAAAAATCCCATTTTTCACTCCAAACCTAACATGGTTTCCTTTCCTTTTGATTTTAAAAGAAAAGTACTTGAAATTAAAATAATCGAATTTCTATGACCGGACACCATACACTCAGAGCCGCAGAGCGGTGCACTGAATATCATCACCCACGTTCCAATCGACGAAGTCAATCGCAGGAGGAAGGTTCAGATCAAACGGAAGAGTAGTAGGTCTGGTGGTGATTGCCCGGGACGGAGATGCGGCGGCGTCTGTACAGTCATCGACAACAGAGGACGATGAGTCACAGTCGCTGTGGCAGTCCTCCGGCTCGACCGGCGGAGACCGTGGGTGCCGTCTTGTTGGCGCGGGCGCTACACTCGCAGGCCTCGGCCCGCTGAAAGAATCCACCGTGCTGCTCATGCCGCTGCAGGTCGGCACCTGCGGGTGGACGGACAGATTAGGGTACAACTTCCCTTTCGGATCGAAGGATACGCCGTCGGGGAAGTTAATCTTAGCCTTGGGTCCACGGAACCTGAGTGCGGCGGCGTCATATGCCTGGGCGGCTTCCACGGCGGAGTTATACGTGCCGAGCCAGACACGGGCTTTCTTCACCGGATCCCGGATCTCCGCGGTGTACCTCCCCCATGGCCGCTTCCTCACGCCTCTGTACTTCAGACGAGTAATTGATTCAGCGAGACTTGGAACTGCGGCGGCGCTGGCTCGACCTCGCTTCATGCTTATGCAACGGATCCGTTCCACAACTCGAGCTCTGAATCAATTACTTCAGACTCTGCAAACTGCAAAGTAAGATAAAATAGAGGAATAAAGGAGAAGGACACGGCAAGAAGAAGCGTGTTGTTGAATCGGTGGGTCAATAAACAGACAAGGTAGAGGTAGAGGTAGAAGAGGAGGATGTACCTCCGTATGTGATTTAATGAGTGTTAGTTGTTGAAGAAGGAGAGACGATGGTGGGTGGATGCAGAGATCAAGATGAGGTTAGAAATGGAGATTGGAGAAGAAAAAAAAGGGAAAGAACAAAAAAAAAAAATGGGAAAGAAGAAGGAAGGAGATGGAGGAGTTACTGCCACTGATGACAGGAACCAGCACTTTCTCTCTCTCTAGTCTCTTCTCTTTTCTCAAAGCAAATGGAGTCTTTTCTTCTTCTTTTATTTATTTAGAAATTATTGTTAATTCTTTTCTTCACCCCAAACTTTTAAAGGAGGCTTAGTTTAGTCTATAAGTTTAATAAACAGTAACTGCTTTATCTCTCTCTCTGGTATGTTCTCAAACCTGTTGCCTTTTATTATGATTAATGATGGAAGGGAGGAATGATTTGAAGAAAATATTTAAAAATAAATAAACCACATACCCTAATGCATATGTACACATACATCATGATCTATTTACTTGTTCAACACTTGTGATTCGAGACGACCAACTCAGGTTAATTCAAAAAAAAATTATTATTATTGGGTCAATCATATAAATGTACAAAAATTTGAAGAAATAAAATCTAATTAAAATGACACATGTTTTAATTTCATAAAATCATATCGGAATTCGGTGAAATTAGTATTGGGCTTGAAAAGTATGAGTATAAACCGAACTTAACTGCAAAAAAACTATTTGATTGATCTGTCTTAAACTTAGAATAAGACATTGAGGATAAGATTTTCAATTTATAAAACTTTAAACTCTCTAATATTTTCAATAGTTACTAATTCAAGCATTATGCAAAATTTTACTTGAATAAATTTATATTATAATAATAAATAATCTATACTTTGTAAGGATATTTATTTAAATTAGTATGCTAAAATAATATATATGCTAAATATTGTAGAAAAATTAAAATTATTTTATTATGATATTCAAAATCTAAAATTATTGTAATAAATTAACAAAAGATTAATATTTTCAATGGTCTCATATGTTTAAGTCATGTGATCGAATGATACAATATAATATTTTTGTGGTCGAATGGTCTATTATGTTTGAAGAAGTTGTTGTATGGTCATTATGTTAGTCAACCGTTAGATTTTTCTGTTAAATGATTCATGTCAGCACCACGTAGATATATAATATAATATTTAATTTAAATAAAAAAACTAGGGATCGTCGGTTCGACCTTGAGTCCAATTGACCCAGCCTAGGGTCGACCCCTAATTGGGTTGGACCCCCACAAGGTCGCCTGACCTGGGCGACCAGGTCTGGATCAGACCCAACCTTGGGTTCGACCATGGCTGAGTCAATTGGACTCCAAGGATAAAACTTAACTTGGAGTCCAATTCACCTAGACCTGGTCTCCTAGGTCAGGCGACCTGGTGGGGGTCCAACCCAGCTTCGACCCTAGGTTGGGTCAATTGGATTAAAGATCGAAGCTTAGTTGTTTTTTTTTCCTGTTTTCGAATTATTATTTAAAAATAAATTTATAAACAATAATTTTTTATTAATATATAAAGTTTTAATATATTTTTTCCCGATTTTCTATATTTCATCTGTCACATCAGCGCCACATCAGCATTCCGCTAGTTGAATTTGACGGCAACAATAATTTGGGACAAATAGCAAGATTCTAAAAACATAAGGTACCAACGATTTGACCAACGTGACTCTGCCTGCCATTGATAACAACTTTGCCCTCCACCCCGAAAGTTTATTTCTAACTTTATCCAGAACAAAGTTAAAAGAGCTAACTTTCGAATTTGACAATTCCAACGGAAAGCCAAGGTAAGATCCAAAGTTTTCAACTGTTCTAAACTGTAAAATCGCTGAGATCTGTGTTCTTTTGGAAGATGGAACATTTTTTGAGAAAACCATGATGGATTTCCCCTTATTCACCTTTTGACCCGAGATAGCACAAAACTCTTCTAAGACCGAGTTGATGCAGTTACAATTTTCAGGGGTGGCCTCTCCCATTAGAATGAGGTCATCAACAAAGAAAAGATGGGATAAAGTCAAGCTTCCTCTTACCACTTTTATTCATTTCCATTGACCTTGCATAACTTTTTCATCAATGAGGAACACCAGATATTCCATGCATAGAATAAAGATGTACGGAGAAAGAGGATCTCCTTGTCTAATGCCTCTGGATGGGTAGAATTTTTCAAGTTTCCCCCCATTAAACAAGATTTCAATTGAAGACGTGGAGATACAACTCATAATCAACTTAATGACTTTATTAGGGAATTTAAAGAAAAGGAGCGTTCTTCTGATGAAGTCCCACTCAATTCTATCATAAGCTTTTTCAAGGTCTATTTTAATGATCATACACCCTGTTTTATCCTGTTTGTGCTTTGAAAAATGCAGCACTTCTCTCAGTAGAATGACATTGTCTGAACCCCTTCTACCAGGGACAAAACTAGTTTGAAATGGAGACATGATATTGTTCAAAGCTGGCCTGATTCTATTCACCAGAATTTTGGATACGACCTTGTAGATAGAGTTGCAAAGACTTATAGGTCTGAATTGGGAGACCGAATTAGGCTGACTACATTTTGGAATTAAACAGATAAACGTCTCATTCCAACTTGTAGGGACAGATCCCCTTTTAAACACCTCACTGATAACGTCAGTCAGAGAGCTACCCGTACAGTTCCACAACTTTTGGAAGAAAGCCGGATGGAGGCCATCCGATCCCGGAGCTTTAAACGGTTTAAGATCCCAAGTGGCTTTCCTAATTTCTTCCAATGTAATGAAGTTATTTTGGCGGCGGATATGATTTTCAGATAAGGCAGTTCTCCAAGAATCAGGCTGATCAACCACCAAAGGTGAGGAAACCTTTGAAGTTGTGAAAAGATTAGAAAAGAAATTTTAAAATTCCTCCTGAATGAGACCCTCATCAAAAATCCAATTTCCAATTAAGTCTTTAATTGCCAAGATCTTATTCCTTCTTCGTTTGACAAGAGTAGAAATGTGATAGAATTTGGTGTTTCTATCCCCGTCTCTGATCCACTTAGTGCGCGACTCTGCAGCCCAAAGTTTTTCTTCTTGGTTAAGAATCTCAGACAGCTCCAACTTGAGATTCTTTTCCAGAGTGACAATGAAGTCATTTGGGGAATTTGCAATACACTTTTGTGCTCCTGCGATCCTCCGAAGAATTTTTTCTTTCCTTTGAAAAACATTTCCAAAAAATTCTTTATTCCAAGCTCTAGCTTTGTTAGGGAAATGATTAATGGCAGGCGTGATCCTATTGCTAAATTCATTCCAAGTATTCTTCACCATAGGTTCAAAGCTTGGATGATCAAGCCACATAGGTTCCATCCTAAAATGTCTAATTACCCTGTTGCCACCATCCCCGCCAGAATTTATAAGCAGCGGGCAATGGTCAGAGTGAGTTCTCAAAAGATGGGTAACAAAAGCATTAGGAAAGCTGAATTTCCAATCCATATTAGCCAACATCCTATCTAGTCTCTGCTGGATTAATCTATCTGAGCTTCACATATTGACCCAAGTAAATTTTGGGCCCCTAAAGCCTAGGTCAATCAAACTACAAGCACTAATCATATCATTAAAGAGAGACACCCTATTCATGCAAACTCTATTACCCCTATTTTTTCAGCACTATTTGCGACATCATTAAAATCACCAACTACTAACCAAGGACTAGTTACAGTAGAGGCAACCAATTTGAGATTATCCCACAATAATAATCTTTCATTTAAATTGGGGCTAGCGTAAATCGCAGACATGAATAAAGATAGATTAAAAGGGATAACCTATATCTTGAAGTGTAATTCCTGCTTTGTAGAAGCCAACTCCGTAATATTTGTCTCGAAATCATTCCAGAGCACAAGGATTCCTCCCTTAAACCATCTAGCTCCCACCCCAAGAAATTTATTGAACGGGAGCTTTCCCGCTTGATCCTTCATCTTTTGTCCACTGAGTCTAGTATCAATTAAAATCAACACTGTAGGTTTATGAGTTTGGATGAGCTGCTTAACTGCCTTGACAGCTGCCGGATTACCAAATCCTCTAACATTCCACATTATGCTCTCATGTGGGCTTTTTCAGGAACAATATTACTAGAAAGATGTACTTGATTCATAAATAATTTGATATAAAAAACTACCAAACCAATTACATAGAACTACTAATATCTAAACTCATGCTAGATACCTCACCTTGTCCCTTACCTCCCTGAGTATGAACATTTTTACTCCCTTGCTCAGTAGGTGCCTTTGCGGTGAATATTCGTGACTTCCCACCTTTCTTGAGACCCTGGCTCTTTAAAGAAGCGTCCTTACGACTTCCCAATTTCTATGTGTCCCTGGGCTTAGAAAAACTCACATAAGTAGTTAAATTGTTTTTTTCATTATGACAATAATCATGACTAATAAAATTAAATTTCAAAGTATTATCGGTTGAGTTTAGCTCTTCCGTGATCTCTTCCGTGATAGTCTTAAGCTTTATGGGCCAATTTCCCGCCTCAGCATTCTTGTCCAGCCCTCCAATAAGGTTAAGCCCGTCAACCCGAGGTGGGCCACCATTTCAGCCCAACTTCACATGAGGTGAAGATAGCCCATCAATTTGCTTACCACTTGGGCCCGTTTGATTGTTCCCTCGATACAAGCCCACTTCGGCCCATCCACCTTCTTCAGGCTGCAGCAATTCATTCCCAGCTGGTCCCGTGGCCATCAGCATACCACCATTGCTTGTCTGGCCAGCTCCACCCGACAGCATTCCTTGCACCGACCCCATACTTGACAGCATTCCATGTTCCTCGGTCCTTCCACCAACCTGACCGAATGCTCCACCTCCAGCGTGGCCGACAGCTCCACCTCCAGCGTGGCCGACTGTTCCGGTTACAGTGATGTCGACAACTTCGCTCCAGTCATGGCCGACAGTCCCCTTCCCACTACGTGATTCCAGCTGAGCTGTCTCGTGTGTCCGACAGTCGGATTCCTCAACTTCCTCAGCACTAAGTGCTGTCTCCCCTCCACCTCCATTAAACAAACGTTGCTTTTTGCCCTTCCCACTAATATCTGCATGCGATGTCCCCTCCTTCTGCATGCCTTGTTCCTTTGTTTGATTCCCTTCGCCTGCTTTCTTCCCTCGAGCCATGCCTCTCGTCCGGACTCCACCTCGAGCCATGCCTCTCGACAGGTCTTCCATGCCTTCGTTGCTTTGTTCGGCAAGGTGGCCAACAATCTCCAGCTGTGATCCTCGTGCGAGGCTTGGTCGAAGCTGTCCCACGTCTTCCTCTCTCGAACGGTGTCTTCCCTCATTTGTTACTGTTTCATCGCCACTTCCAACTACCCCCAAGCCCGACAGCTTCCTTCCACTGACCTCGGTAGGCCTAGCTTCACTGATACCGACATCCTTCCCTTCGCCACCCTCCCTGTTCATTGTCCCGACATATCCGTTGGTTGTCCACTCGTTTTCAGTTCCGACCCCAGCCTCTCCCCGCTCCGATTCGGTCGAGGTGTTCATTGTGGTGGTTCGTCCATTGGTGTCCTTGCTGGTGTGAGGATTCCCAGCGGTTTGTGTCGCTATGTTTCCGGTGCTATCTTCAGGTTTTTTCTGGATGCCCGTTCTATTGTGAGGTAGTAGGATTTCCATTTGTTTTGTGGTTTTGGGTCGATTATCGGTTTTGCCTGACTCTCCCTCCAAATTCTAGTCGTTTCCGATGGTTTTTTCCGGCGAGTAACCAACATCCAAGGTCCCCTATCCTCAATCGGGGTATCGGTGGTAGACTCTGTATGTTTGTCCATGATTGTACCATTGTTCGTAGTTGGGGCTTGATCTTCCGAGCTTTGAATTTCTGTAGATGCCACATGACATTGCTCCTTCCTATGACCCGCCATACCACAGACGAAACAAATAGCTTGAATCCCCTCATAGGAGATTTTTTGGCCATAGCCATCAATGTCGATTGAAGGGGGAAGTGGTTTGCTCAAATCCATTTGGATACAAAGACGAGCAAACTTCCCTCTTTCAGCATTTATGGTATAACTATCAATTCTCAACAAGGGCCCTATAGTGTTTCCAATTCCATGTAGCACTATAGGGTCAAAGAATTCCATCGGTAGATTAGGCAATCTGATCCAAACAACAACTTTTGATATATTGGTTTTTTCTGGATTAAACTTGGGTTCCCAAATTCGTATGGATAAGAATTGACCATCGATAAACCAAGGTCCATCTCTAAAAACTCTATCCATGTCTCCCATGCATGTGAATTTGATTAGGTAAAAACCTTCCCCGAGCAAAATACAGGACATTTCCCCTTCCGGTTTCCAAAGAGTTCGAATTCTATGCACCATGTGGTGATAAGGTACGCTTCTTCCTATGATTTTAATGATGATAGATTGTTCATACCTTTTTTGTATCCTTGCTTTCTCATCTGTGGATATGGTGAATTTTAGTTTGCTCGCTGGTTCCACTTCATCAAGTCCTTTTGAGGGAGAAGCTTCAGCCAACTTGACACATTCTTGGTAGAACGCGTTTTTGTACGCCCCCAAAACGGTACCAGTGAGTTTTTCCTGGTAGGAGATGGAATTTGTTGCGATCAGAGGAACCTCCTCGTCCATAACTTGCACAGATTTCACTTGATTTTCCTTGAGCTTAGTGTTGCTATTCAAAAGTTCTGCAGTCTCTATTGCAGTAAGGGAGTGCGTGTTGTTTGAGAGCATTTGGATTGGAAACTGATAATATCTCCCTTGTTTAATCAGTCTTGTCCACAATCCCCTCCTACTACATGCAATGTACTATGTTTCCTAATTCAGTGTGTAAAGAACTGGACAGGATGAATAGAAACTTTGTTTGGGGATCCACGGACCAGAAAAGGAAAATCCACTTGATCAATTGGGAGGAAATAACAAAGCCGGAAAAACTAGGGGGACTTGGTCTGCAGTCGGCGTTGTATCGTAACAAAGCTCTCCTGGGTAGTTTGACATGGAGATTGAAGAAGGAAACGACACCTTGGGCTGTGGTAATTAGAAACAGAACGTTTAATCAGGATGGAAATTCCCTCACTACTAAGAATAAAACGCCATGTAATTGGAAAGCAATTAACGAAGGTATGAACAACCTTAAATTAGGATCAGGGTGGGTGGTGACAAATGGTAGGGACATTAGATTCTGGCATGATAATTGGGTGGGTAATCAACCGCTGAGAGCTGCAATTTATGGTCCACTGAGCTTTGAAGAAGACAGATTGATGGTAGGAGATGTCTTCCAGAATGACGAGTGAAATCTAGATAGTATCTCCTTTGACTTCCCCAAAAAACTTTTGGACATGTTTCGAGGTACTGCAGGGGACAAGACCAATGTCTCCTCAGACAATCAAATATGGAATGTCACTCACTCGGGGAACTACACTACAGCATCATCATACTCTCTTTTAGCAGGTCATGACACAAACAGTCAGGTAAGTAATCATTAGGATTGGGTTTGGAAGATTCAGACTATCCCAAAAATTCAGTACTTTATCTGGTTGTGCCTTAAAGATAGACTTGCCACCTGCAAACTATTGAACCATAGGGGATGTAATTTGAGCCCTCTGTGCCAAATTTGTTACTCTGGGGTGGAGTACATAGATCACACATTGCGTGGGTGTGAGCATGCTAAAGAGAGGTGGAACTCAGTCAATTGGGCGCCAAATCTGGGGTGCCAAATCTGGGGCAATCTTTCGACTACCCTTTGAATGAGTGGATCAAGAAGGGTTGTCAGGAATCGGGAGCAGTAGAATGGAAGTAATTTTTTCCTTATGCTCTATGAAACATTTGGAAAAATAGGAATTCTCTTATTTTTAATGATAAACATGTTTTTTCTTCTGTTTATTCTTTATCTTTATCTCAGGCAAAATTTCACAAAAATGTATATCTTGAGACTGACAGTGCTAATGAGTTCATTTCCATTGATATTAGTTGGGTTCCTCCAAAAAACGATTGGTTTAAAATTAACACAGATGGAGATGCTAAGGGAAATCAAGGATTTGCAGGAGCCGGTGGGGTCATCCGAGACTACAGGGGCCAATGGGTTGCAGGATTCTCAAGGAATTTGGGCTGCTCAAACAGCCTCATTGCGGAGTGTTGGGCCATCCGAGATGGATTTCTTTTGGCAAAGTCACTCGGACTAAAATCTATTCACCTTGAGACGGATGCTCTCTCAGCCCATAAGGTAATCTCTGATGAAAATATGCAAAATCAAAAACTAATGCCGATCATTGCGGATTGCAGAAACCTATTGATGCAGTTCGAGAGAATGAAGTTCAGACATATCTTTCGAGAAGGGAATGCGGTAGCGGATATCATGGCGGGTATGACGCTCAACCAGCGGCAAGTGTTAGAAATTCATAGCTCACCTCCGAAGGAAACTATTAATGCACTCCGAAAAGACGCTGTTGACTCTTTTGTTTCGCGAATTGTTAAAGTTAGCTAGTTTTGATTGTGTAATTGAACTTGGGTGATTAGTTGTCACCTTTAGAGGTTTTTTAATCCATAATTATCAAAAAAAAAACAAGGGTACCACATTACCCAAACATATGGTATCATTGGACATATTAACCCATTAATAATTATATATATATATATATATATATATAAATATAAGTATAAAAATAATCAAATATTTTAATATTCAATGATATAATATATATATATATATATATATATTAGATTATAAACTTTAGAATTAATTTTAAACTTATTATTTTTGTCTTGATTTACTATCTGTTTAATTAAGTACTACTTTATTTTTTATTACTTCTCTGCCTTCGTTTTTTGTATTTGCATTCTCATTTCCCTCTCCATTCGAATTATTGAATCGTGTTTTCTAATTATTACAAGATTTTATTTTGAAATATAATTTTATAAAATCTATTAGTTATATATTAAAAAGTCAAACCGCTTGAGTAGATTTAGATTGATAAGTCACTAACTACTCAGTACGTCTTTAATGACGAATCCAATCTGCTCTGCTCTCACAACTTGTAAAAATGACTAACATTTTCAGTGTTAACGGGTAACGCCCAACCAATCTGATCGCTCACTGTCGGACATCAAATTTACTGGGGAGTAAAATCATACGTACATAAAATTCAGGGGTTGAAATGTAGTATTCTGATTTTATCTTCTCTAGACGTAGATGATAGGGATGGGAGGGAAGACGGCCTTCCCTTCCCTTTCCATTTTCTATACCTTCTGCGGCCCCCACATACCGACTACACGCTTCCGACTCAAATTGAAGGAGTAGGATGTCGGACACGTGGAGTCCCAATGTTTTACGATCAGCTATAATAGTAGATACCTTAATGTCGGTTGTTAAAATGGAGTTACTAATTAAAAAAAAAAAAAACGGAGGTCAAATCTTATTGAAGATCATAAAATTGTGAAATAAATTTTAAGTTTCCTCACAACATAACCAATAAGGTTGGATCAGTGATTCAGTGTAGTAGTAGTTCACGATAAGAGTTTGATTCAGGAAAGTCAGACGACAACTCGAAAAATCTCAACAATTAGTTTGGAAGTGTTTGAATTAGGAATGCAGTCTTTCAATAAATAGAGCTCACAATGCACTATATCAAGTCAAAGTTGGTTATCGATTCCGATTTAGAGCTACTCATCAATCAAATTAGAAGAAGAAACAATGATCAAAACTTGAGGCTCAAGAACATAATACACACGATTAAAACACTAGTAGATAAAAAACCGGAAGTCACTTAAAAAGTCGTATATAAACAAGCAAATGATCACATATTAGGTCACAAAATAATCTAAAAGAGAAATGTATGCAAAAAAAATGCGTCTATGTACCCTCATCTCATCTCATCTCATTTCATTTTTTTTTTTAAATAGATATGTCGACAAAAACTAGTGATGGTGATTATAAAGATGGCAAACAAACAATGATTATAAAGAAGCAAAGCCCCCTACAAGGCTACAAACTTCTAACCGGTTGATCCATTATTGAAACATCGGTCCAAACACCTCAAATTTAGGCCCATTAGTGGTTTTTATGGCCCGTTTATTTTAAAATTATATTATATTTCTACGGGAATTTCTATTTGCAAAACTACTCTATAGAAAGGTAAATTCTATTTGCAGACTATCGACTACTTTATACAGACCACTTTTATTGAATGACTAAAATGCCCTAATAGCATTTTACATATTTGCCGTTACCAATTTTAAAGAAATTAATTATCAAATTGACCTCATATTTTCGTAGTTACTAAATCAACCCCATATTATCAAAATGGTGAAAAATTATGCTTCTAGCAAGTTTTAAACCCTGAACCTCTTACATATTAGCTAAAAGTTTTACCACTATACTAATAATTCCAATTATTTTCTTATTTACTTCAAATATAGTTATTGAAGTAACTCTCGTATTATTGTATTAAATATCTCATGTTTATTTATTGATACTCTTTAGTAATTAACATTTATTCAACGTTATTTGTTTAATTATAGTTTGAATTTTATTATGTATCTACTGATTTATTTTTTTAAATGGTTGAAAAATAAGTAATTTTCTAAATTTAGTATTTATACACTACTAGAATATGCATTTTGAAAATAATTTTTTTCAACCATCTTAAAAAAAAAATAAAAAATATTATAGTATTTAGATAATTAAATTAGAACTCTAGACGTCTTACATACTAGCTAAACGTTTTACCACTACACTATTAATTTCAAATGTTTTTTTACATACATACTTCAAATATATTTATTGAAGCAATTCTCATATTATTGTATTACACATTTCATTTTTATTTATTGATACTGTTTAGTAATTAACATTTGTTCAACGTCGTTTGCTTAATTATAGTTGTAATTTAATTATGTATCTACTATTTTTTTTTGAAAGGGTTACAATATAAGTAATATTCTATAGTTAGTACTTATATGCTACCAAAATATTCATTTTGAAAATATTTTTTTCAACCATCTCTATAAAAATTAGAAAGACTATAATATGTAGATAATTAAGTTAGAACTCTAAGACACATATGATGTTAAGTTTCAATTTTCCCGTCAATCATAAAATTTGGTCAAATTTAGTAAAATTGACAACACTACTTTGACCAAATTTTATGATCGATGAGAAAATTGAATCTTAACACCATATATATCGTTAGAGTTCTAATTTAATTATCTACATACTATAGTCTTTCTGATTTTTTAAGATATGGTTGAAAAAAATATTTTCAAAATAAGTATTCTGATAGTTTATAAATACTAAATTTAGAAAATTACTTATTTTTCAACCATTTCAAAATATTAATGAGTAGATACATAATTAAATTAAAACTATAATTAAACAAATAGCATTGAACAAATGTTAACTACTAAAGAACATCAATAAATAAACATGAGATGTTTAATACAATAGGGTTAATTAACTGAAACGTTACACATGTTTGGCCAATGTGATTAATTGGTCACACATGTTTTTTCGCATGACTGAAACGTTACACATGTTTCAGCATGTGACTGAAACGTTACTCCGTCATTGAACCGTTAAAATATTCTGTCTAATGCTCATGTGCAGGTCACGTGATAAGAGGTAGTTTAATTTCGGAAATACAAAATTACCTTGAAGCCCCTTACGTCCCCTATAATCAGTTTCATCAACCATTTCCCTCCATTTCGTCCTTCCCGTCCTTTGCCTTCCTGCGGAAGTTCTCTGCGCAAAAGCTTTCATCCCGCGTCAAGGTGCCCTGCATTTCCGAGGTAATCTTCTTCTTCTTCTCGGCTTCAACTTCCAAAATCGGCTTCTTGTTCTCGAACTGATTTCGCAGAAAGTGTCGTGCTGTTGTAAACCGAACTGATTTCGCCGTGTTGTTGTCTAACGAACTGATTTCGCAGATAGTGGCTTCACCTTGTTGATTTGGTGCGGCCGAACTCTGTCTCCCCTATTGATCGAGCAAAGGTACGACTCCATTTAGGGTTTATCAGTCGTTTGTGAAATTTTATTTGTGAAAATGGGTATTTTACCGAAACTTGCTGGTGATGCGGTATGAAATAGCATAGTTCTGTGTTTTAGTGCGTAAAATTTGAATCTTTCGGCCAAAATTGAAGTTTTGATGTTCATGTTTTGTCATTTATGTATGTTTTGTTGTTAAGTTTTATTGATTGTGGTTAAATAGTCGGACTTCGTTTGTTGTGGCTTCCTCCTTGGTTCGTTTTGTTGGTTTAAATGTTGTCTGGTTTGGTTGTTTTCAGTAATTGAAAACTGTGGTTCAATGGGGAAGAAGGATCACATTGCCGAAGCTATTTTTCATCATGGTGGAAATTGGGTTGATAATGGGGGCACCCGAACATACGTAGGTGAACTGGAGTCACTCAAAGTGCCTTATGATAAGTTGAACTATCTATCACTTATCGGACTAGCTGAGGTGTATTGTGACTTTGTCGAAAATGGCTCCATATTTTGGTTGGCCTCCGGTGGAAATCCGAACACCGATCTTATGGCGATAACTTCAGATGCCGATCTGAAACCTATACTAGAGCGTCAAGGAACAACGAAGGAATTAATTGGTTTACCATGTGTTCACGTGATTGCTTGCCTGTCATATGCCCGTGTTCATGAGCTCGCACCGTACTGCGATCCGATGTACCACAAAAGTGCATACCTACGCACCTACGCAGGTGTAATTCATGCATTGCATAGACGGGATGATTGGGCAAAGACAAACGCATTACCTATTGATCCTCCGCTCTTTAAGGCGCGTTCTGGAAGGCCAAGGAGAAAACGAGTTCGGTTGGTAACAGAAGACACTCATGCAGGTGGTGCACGACTGAACAAAATTGGTTTAAAACAGTTTTGTTCAGAATGTGGTGAACATGACCACAATAAGAGAGGATGCTCCCAAAGGATCCATGAGGTGCTGTTTTTAGATAATATTCCTGGTTTTAAAACAGTTTTTAAAACAATTTCTGACATGCTCGTTTTTGGCGTAGGTCAAGGATGTTGTTGGTGCTGGCGTTAGTGGGACGAAGAAATCAGAGAAGTGTCCTACCAAGCGAAAATTGAACACGGATTCACAACCCCAAATGGAAACGACGCATACCCAACCGATTCCACACCGGAGAACCCGTTCTCAGTCTCAACCGAAGCAGTCCCAGAAGACAAAAAGTCCAGTACGAAGATAGAAAATCGCAGTCAGAAAGAAGAAACCTACTGCTGTTGATGACCCGCTACCAGCTGGTGCTATAGAAGCTGAATCCCCTCCTGTTGTACGTTTAGGTACGCCGCCAGCTGAACCAGAGAATCAACCAGCAGAACCCACAGTCAACACCGAAGCTGATCCATTCAAAATGCCAAAGAAACGTTTTAAATCGTTAGCAGTTAAATCAGCCTCGGTTAGTGTTCAACGCTAAAATTATGTTACCGATCGTACTTTTATACTAATTACCAACAAATTGTTTGAAACAGGCCAAAAAAGCAGGTAAAAGAAGAAAACTCAATGTTCGCCAGCCTCCGACTTATGTGGGCGTTGAAGACGATGTCGCCTCTTCGACACGGGTACTTTCAGATTCGAGAGAAATGATTCTAACAGATTTACCACTGAAGACGTTTATACCTAAAAGGACAAGACAACACAGAAGGAGCATGGGTCAGTTTAGTTATCCGGGTGACATACGATATACCCAGTAAAAGGACCACATCATGTTTTGTGCAATAGGTCTTCTGTTTTTGTGTGGTAGTGTTTTGTGAAGTTCTGATACTTTTTTTGGTGTTTTGTGAAGTTCTGATACTTTTATGGTGTTTGTACATGTTTTGGGTCCAAGATGGGTACTTGGTGACTTATGTATGTTGAACTTCTTCTCTGAAATCTATGGATGTCTGTTTCTGGTTTTTCAGGTTTTGAATGGAATATGTTTGGGCAGATCTGTTACGGTTGTTTAACCTTTTAATCACATTTATATGAACACATGATGTACTATTTAATCACATTGTGGGTAACATGTCAAACTTTTTAATCACATCATTTCAAACAACAGTATCCATTTAATCACATTATAGAGAAACGTGTATGACCTTTTCATCACATTATAGAAAACATGTATGACCATTTAATCACATTTGGTGATAACATATGTAGAAAATCAGCTTCTCAACAACTGAAACACAGATGCAAAACAACTGCAATACATAACATATACAGAACTGCAATACATAACTGCAATTGCACCATACAACTTCTTGTCTTTCAATTGCAGCATACAGAACTGAAATCCATTTCCACAATGATGATCAACTAATTCAAATACATCTACTTGTTTAGTACATTGATGAAAAGTAAAGAACACAGAACAACAATTGCAGCATACAACTTCCAGTGTTTTTGTTTCGCAGCAGCTTCTACAGCATGTGCAGTCGCAAGTTCTTATCGAAGCTGTCCCTCTACAACTTGAAACTTAAACACAGCGTTTCTTCCATATTTACACATTGGTGGATCTTCCCATTGAAAAAATCCGCAACCAGGATTTTGTACAGACTAGACAACACAAAAATGGAACAAGATGTTAAAATTAGGGTTCTTAACAAAATTAGGGTTTCTAACATAACAAACTAATAGGGACAACATGGTACCAAAAAAGAGCAATTACCTCAAAATGTGAACACCCATGAAACCTACGACTGAAATTCTTCCAAGTACCCGTACATTTGACCGACGAAATCTCACCGCAGAAACATAATCGGACCGTTGACACTAAACGGGATGAATCTTGGATGCTAGAGTGGGAATGCAGAGACGCCGAGGGCTCGCGCTGAGGGGAGGGGCCGAACCTAATCCATGGTTCCTTCTTCATTTTTGAAGGAACGTTATGCTGCTTGAAGAATGTAAATGTCTTCTAATATACAACATCAATGGCATTTTGGGAAGTTAAAGCTGGAAGTAACTCACGTGCAAGGCACATGGACATACTAACAGTGATATTTAACAGACAACAGTAAAAATGACGTTTCAGTCACGTGCTGAAACATGTGTAACCATCCTGCACAAGTTATAACCTATTAGTCACATGCGCAAACATGTGTAACGTTTCAGTTAATTAACCCAATACAATAATATGAGAATTGCTTCAATAACTATATTTGAAGTATGTAAACAAGCAATTAAAATTAATAGTGTAGTGGTAAAACTTTTAACTAGTATATAAGAGGTATATGGTTCAAAACTTAGTAAAAACATGATTTGTTTTCACCAATTTAGGCTATAGTTTGGTAAATATAAAAATATAAGTCGATTTGATAATTAATTTTCTTAAAATTAGTAAGATAAAAATGATTTATATAAAGTAGTCGATCGTATGCAAATAAA
The DNA here is from genome assembly GCA_946814005.1 of Chamaenerion angustifolium. Taxonomy (NCBI): domain Eukaryota; kingdom Viridiplantae; phylum Streptophyta; class Magnoliopsida; order Myrtales; family Onagraceae; genus Chamaenerion; species Chamaenerion angustifolium. The sequence continues at coordinate 23,806,419 of OX328270.1, read as the reverse complement.
ATTTTCCTTTATGTATTTATTATTTTGTTTAAACTTCATATAACAAACCTAGACAAATAAACAATTTATTTTTTTACTGAGCAACTAGATCTTACATTACAACTGATTAATGACACGAATTCACATCGTGTGTCTCTAGAAATTTTTAAACTTCTGTAAAGGACTTTTATGAATTTTCATGATACGTTTTATATTATTTATCAATTTTATTTATTTATTTATAGTTAGTGTCATTTGTGAAATATTATAACCTTTTCAATTTGAAGAAATATTATTTTAATTAAAATTAAATTTATCCATATGTTAATTTTAGAATAATATTACAATGCTTAGATAGATATATCATTATACTTTTAAAATACTTTTTTTTTTTTACAAAATTTAGATTTCTCATAATAACATGTAAGATTATAAATTAATTATAACAAATACATTGTTCATACTCTCTATATGTTATATGAATCTTAATTTGAAATTTATCTTCATACACCTCTTTATAATTATACTTCAATTATTAAATTATTAGAAGAACAAAAAAACATAATCCTAGTTAATCTTATCTTGTTATTCTAAAATATTTACATTTGAATTATAATTTTATTATACAGAATTAATAATTATATCATATTTTCTTTAATAAACTATAATTCTTATATGTGTATAGAATTACCATAATTTATTCCTACTATTAAAATAGATATATTTTTCAGTTTAATATTCACTATAAATATATCGTAACAATTAAGCTGAAAAGTATTAATTAAAATCATATTTGTAATGCTTTATACCATTTTTATTATCAAATTATACTAATTATCGATCAAATTTATTAATATGAATTTTGGTATATATAACATAATATACTTAGCTAATTATATACACATAAGAAATTTAGATCATCGAAGTTTAACTTATACATTTATTTTTGGGAAAAGTATGAAAAACCACCCGGATGTTTTTTTTTTTAGCAACTGGACCCGGATGTTTTTTGTCGCAATTAATAAGTGCCGTATGTTTCATTTTGTTTGTAATACCATCTTCCGTCAATTTGACTAGTTAATTGTCATGTGCCTTGCACGTGACACCGTTAAATTTGAACCGAGTCGTGTAAAATGACAGGTTTACCCCTGACATCTCATGGAACATGGAGGCCACTGGAGAGGCCATGAACGAAGCCATTTCAATGGCAGACAGAGAAAAACATCTGCGACATGAGAAGCATTACCGTTATTTGATGAGGCATGATGTAGCTTACTGGTCACGCAGTTTCTTTCAGGACATGGGTAGGCTATGTGCAGATCACTGCAGAAAAAGATGTTGGGGAATTGGTTTTAGTTTTGGCTTCAGGGTTTGATCCTAATTTCAGAAAGCTTTCCATAGCTTCAATTATATCAGATTATACCAAGGCACAGAGCAGATCCATATTGCTAGATTATGGTGGTACTGTGATGCCACAAAACTCTATTCTGAAGTCACCTAGTCAAGAGGTGGTCTCAATTCTGAACACACTGTGTGCGGACCCTAAAAATACAGTATTCATTGTTAGCGGAAGAACTAGGGAAAGCTTAAACTCGTGGTTTTCTCCATGCAAAAAGCTTGGAATTGCAGCAGAACATGGATACTTCTTAAGGTAAAGGCTTCTCTCACCCAAAAAGCTCATTCTAGTTCTTTTTCCATCACATAATTATATTTGCTCATCCTTTTGTCTGTTTTTTGTCTAAGCAACAACCCTTTTTATTTTAGGTTATTTGCTCGTTTTGAAGTTACTGAAAAATTTCAAGATTTTCTTCTGCCCTTGCTAAATGAATTTTTCTTTAACCCGCCTTTTGTCAACTCATACAACTGACTGTTGGGATCAATGAGATGTTGAAATAATTTGTTCATGCATGAGCTACTAGAGGTCTATCTGAAGTTTGATGCTTATGGGATTTTCTCCACCAGATTTGCAATTTTTACAGCTTGAAATCTTTATATACACATTTATACAAATTAAGATATGCACATATATACACGAGCCATGCTTTCCATTTTCGATTGCTAATGACTTGATTTTTCTATTCTTTTTTCCTATGGAGCTACTAAGGGTTTTGTTGCAGAAAAGATCTTCACATCCATGGGAGAGAGTGGAAAACAAGCAGATTTTGTGTTGTGTATCGGGGATGATAGATCCGGTGAAGATATGTTTGAAATAATCGGGAATGCAGTATCAAGAAATACACTTTCCGCCAATACTGAAATTTGTGCTTGCACAGTGGGACAAAAACCTAGCAAAGCGACGTATTATTTGGATGACACAGCTGAAGTCATAAGCATGCTAGAATCTCTAGCGGAAGCTTCAGATCCTTCACTCTCATAAGAATAAACTCCTAATTGTTCAGGTTTTTGTTTCTCAGATCCCTCATTGAATAAAGGATGAGATATACATGCTAGGGTTATTTTAGGTATATATCATTGTTATTACATCACGTGCAAAACATGTGACTTCAAATTGACGGAATATGAACCACTGTGACGGAAAGGTGGAATTACCAAAAATTGCAAACATATGGGAGTAAAGACAAACTATATGAGTGCAATTACCAATCTTGCGAAACATTCGGGTGGTTTTTCATACTTTTCCCTTTATTTTTTATATTAATATGTGTTAAGTTTATATACTAATTTATATTTTATATTAATATTTTCTTTCACTCCAAAAAAATATATTTAAAATCCATGCAAAACGCTATTAAATCCCTATTTTTCATTCATTAAAAAAAAAAATCAGCCATGGAAAAGTAATATTGTATTCCGAAATGTCCTAGTCTCACTACATATTATTTTCATAATTGATCCTAATTATGATTATTTTGTTACGATAATAATAACTATGAATCATAACCCCATTTTTATATCCCCTATGAATAATATCCCATATTTCTATATAACTTATGAATCATAACCCTACATTGTTCCGAATGTATCCCTAAATTTTGTCTCGATTAACAATGTCCGTCATAGCAATTTATAAAAGACATTAATTAAATATTTATGATGCTTCCTTTTTTTGTTTTAATCCAATAAATTCACCCACCTCATATAGCATCTATAAATACGACCCATCAACTCAATAGTCTTCATCTACTTCTCTTGCTATTATACTATCATCCATATTCACCATCATGAAAGACTATTTTTCTACTTTTATCGTTCTCTTATTAACATGTTTTATCATCTACATACATAAGTTTTTCCTATCACCATGAATATGCACTTTTTTTCTTCTTCTACACAATCTACATTTTCTTTGAAACAAACAGACCTTAATGCTGAAGTGGGTGCAATCGAGACCACACTGCCGACAGCTACGCAATGCTCAACCAACCCTGAATGCTTTAGGCGGTGTGATGGGTGTCTTGGAAATAAATGTGTGAATGGACGATGCATATGTGGTTGTGTTGTTTAAAATAGATTTATCAAATATTGAAAATGGGCAAGTCTATCGTTATAATAATATGTAAAAATAAAATCAATAGAGAGGATAATTTTTCAATATTTGAACTTCTCTCTCTATTTATAAGTTTATTGTTGTGTATTGATAGTGACAACCCAATAAATAAAAGGTCCCAGAGACCCAATCATTGTGGAGGGGTGAAACCCAGGTCATTCGAACCGGCCCAGCCCATGCTAAGGTCGATCTGACCCTCGATAGAGTGACCCAGTATCGAGCCCAAGCTAAAGTGGACGCCAAAGACTCCATCGGTGGTCTCCATTAAACACTAAGTCGCGGACTCCTACTGCTCGCCATAGGAGTGCTCGCCCCAAAGAGAGCCCTACCTCTCTTCTCTGGTCCCACCAACCGTTCCTAAAGATATGACCACGATATCCCGCATATCTCGGGCACATATTCTCTAAAGATTACATATGGTAACTGCAATATTACGCCATAACCGTAATATTTGCTATCCTAATCTTCACCAACACAATATTCACGAAGATATGTTGTTGCCTTTTATGGTTTGGTCTCCTTACCCTATAAATACCTTTACTTTACATACATTCAGTTACGTTTTTTGAGTTTTACACACACATATACTCATTTAAGCATCAGAGAGGGACCCAGAGACAGCCCCTCTGTTGCGATCCCCTTCCTGCAGGTTCACCGGAGCTAAAGCGAGAGCAATCTTCATCCATCCATTGACATTCAATTCACTGCCAAGTTAACATTCAAGAAATCAAGATCCAACATTTGGCACCGTCTGTGGGAATCGAGTGATACAGCCATGGAAACTCGATCCAAAAGCAATCGCCGGAACCAGACCAATGAAGCAATCACCGGAACCAGTCTTCTGACAGCTCTGATTCCGCAGCAGCTTCGCCACTCCACCAAGAACCTGCTAGCCAAGCAGCACCTAATGCCGTCTCCCCGAGGGCGGCTTGAGAACACGTCGGCAATTCCAGACCGACTCCCGTTCCCAACGCCACGGAGACTCTAACACCGCAAACCGTTCACATCGATGGGGAAAACATCCAATTATCCCCGGAGATGATATCACTTCTGGAGGCCATCTTAGGGCAGGCTCTCCGACAAGCCCCTGCTCCTCAGGAAAACTCTCGTTCCACAGCAGCAGGGCCCATGCTGACAAAAACTGAAAATCTGGGCACCACAGCCCCCCAGGAGGATCAGGAGATGACATCGGGACACCAGTCCCTACCCCCGACGTCCACTGAGCCGCCGACGACCACCTATTCTGCCAATCCATCCAGTGCCATGCCAAATGGAGGGCAGCCCAACTAGTGCACTCTTGATCAGGTGGAGGAGCTTATCAACAAAAGGCTCCAGGAAAGGAAAACGACCGTCGCAGCTCCCTTCAGGGAGCGATCAACTCATCCTTTCACCACCGAACTGGTCGCCATCAAAATCCCCAGGGATGTGGTTGCCAGGGCGATCCCTGAATACAATGGAAGAGACGATCCTATTATCCATATCAACAAGCATGAGGCCTCTCTGTTGGGTATGACAAATGATCTGAATCACTTTGCTTTATTATTTCTGTCGACCCTTTCGGGCTTGGTCAGAGCTGAAAAACAAGTTCCTGAAGAGATACATGGGTGAACGCCAACTTATGAAGAGTGTGGTCGCCTTAGATGCGGTCAAACAGCAACCAGGAGAGTCACTGGCCGACTTCTACGGACGTTTCCACAAGAACGTCACAGAGATAGATCGCCGAGTCTCAGATGGGAAGATTATTCGAGCCTTCTATCGAGGACTGGATGTGGCCAACAAGGCCTCAAGAAAGCCGCGCAACAGTTACCACGTGCAGGAGATTGAAACAATGGAGGAACTGGCAGCGAGGACGAAAGGTTTCATAGACCTTGAAAAGGCGAACGCCAAAGCCAATTTCTTGACAACCTCGCTAAGGGTGGTTCCTGAGCCCCGACACGATGGTAAGAAGGAAAAGAAGGATAAGAAGGGACGAGATAGCAAGCCCCGAGTAGAGAACCCAGGGCCTAGAAATTCAGAGGTCCTCGAGTATTTTACGCCCTTAAACAGGCAGATCTCGACGATACTAGTCAAGATGGAAAGAAGGTCTCTGGCAAGGCCACCAATTCCTCGAAGGAGTGGTCAGCCTATGGGGAAGGACACTGAGCGCTATTGCAGATATCACAAGTGCAAGGGCCATAAGACTGATGATTGCCGTATTCTGAAGCGGGACATTGAGAAGTTGATTCAGAGGGAGATGTTGAAAGAGTTTGTGGCGGGACGAGACAGGATTCAAACGCCACCACGTCGAAACCACTCGCCAGCTCCACCTGAGCAATTCGGCTCATCTCAAAGCAGGAGGGTAGTCAACCTGATTGCTGGAGGGTTTGGTGTCGGAGGCAAGGGGTCACATGCAAGGAAGGTCTGTGCAACTCAGATTTCTACAACGGTCCAGCTGGGAAAGCGACCTCAACCTGAAGAGGGCATTGTCATTTCATTCTCTGAAAATGAATTGGTGCATGTCACCACCCCTCATAACGATCCTCTGGTTATCACAGCCGATATCGACAGTTGTCACATGAAGAGAATTTTGATTGATGGAGGGAGCTCGACAGATATTCTGTTTCTGGACGCCTTTGAGAAGATGGGCAAGTCCAAGCGTGACCTGAAGATGATCGATTTTCCATTGATCGGATTTGCTGGGAGAACGACTTATCCACTGGGGGCAATAACCCTGCCAGTGATTTTGGACGAGGGATGGAAGGGCATCAAGATGGCAATCACCTTCCTGGTGGTCGACTCACCTACATCATACAACGTCATCCTGGGGTGGACCCCGATCAATCCCAATAAGATCGTGGCCTCCACAATCCACCAAATAATGAAGTTCCCCACACTCAACGGGATTGGAGAAGTACTTGGTGATCAACCTTCCCCGCGACAATGCTATGTGAACTGCCTGCGCAGGAAAAATCAAAGGGAAGCCCCCGCCATCGAAACAGAGGCTGACCCTCAGGAGGATTTGGCTCGACCAGCGCCTATGGAGGAGTTAGTAGAGGTGGAGATCGATGGTCCAGACAAGAAGGTGAGCATTGGGACCACTTTGAACGATGACCAGAAGCAGGCCATGACTGCACTCCTCAAGAAATTCAAGGAGCTTTTTGCCTGGAAACCGAGCGATATGCCATGTATTAGCACTAACATCATCTCTCATGAGCTGAGGATAGATCCACCCATCAAGCCAATCGCTCAGAAAAGGAGATCATTTGGGTCAGACAAACGTTTGGCGATCAGACAGGAAGTTGGCAGGTTGATTGAGGCCGATTTTGTCAGGGAAGTGAGATTTCAGAGCTGGGTCGCCAACCCAGTTCTTGTCAAAAAATCAAATGGCAAGTGCAGGATATCTGTCGACTTCCACGACCTGAACAGAGCTTGCCCCAAGGATTCCTACCCTCTTCCTAGAATTGATCAGTTGGTCGATGAAACCTCTGGTCATGAGATGCTGAGCTTCATGGATGCCTATTCAGGCTACAACCAGATCTGGATGCACCCAGACGGCAAGGCCCACACAACGTTTTATGCAGACGGGGACATTATTTGCTATAAAGTGATGCCCTTTGGTCTAATCAATGTCGGGGCGACCTATTAGCGGATGATGAACCGCGTGTTACAAGACATGCTGGGGCGAAATATGGAGGCTTATGTGGACGACATGCTTGTCAAAACAATCAAGGGCAGTCCTCACACGGTGGACCTTCGAGAAGCTTTTGAATGCATGAGAAGGCACAGTGTTCGCTTGAACCCAGCAAAGTGCGCGTTTGGAGTTAAGTCTGGTAAATTTCTGGGATTCATGGTAAGTGAGCGAGGTATTGAGGCGAACCCGGAAAGCTTAAGGCCATTGAAGAGATGAAGTTGCCGACTTGCCATAAGGAGGTCCAATGTTTGAATGGTCGCCTAGCTGCACTCAACCGCTTCCTCTCCGGGGCGAGCGACAGATCATTACCATTCTTCAAAACACTAAGGGCCAACCGCAAGTTCGAGTGGATGCCAGACTGCGAGGATGCTTTCCAATCCTTGAAGCAGCATATTCAAACACTCCCGGCTTTGGCGAAACCTATTCCTGGCGAGCAACTCTTCCTTTACTTAAGCATCAGCGATGTAGCAGCCAATGCCGTCTTAATAAGGGAAGAAGATAATGTCCAGAGTCCAGTGTATTTTGTTAGCAAGATGTTTTGCAGAAATAAAATATGTCCAGATTGAGAAGTATCTATATGCCTTAGTTATTGCTGCTCGAAAGCTAAGACCATAATTTCACGCGCCCGACATTACAGTTCTCACCAATCAGCCTCTCAAAAACTTCATGCTAAAACCAGATTCTTCAGAAAGAATGGCCAAATGGGCGATCGAGCTCAGCGAGTTCAAGATCAAATTTGCGCCGAAAACGACCATCAAAGGTCAAGCATTGACTGATTTTATAGTGGAAAGTACAAGTAACGGTCTGGCAGAAGCAGAAAGCAGGTCAAGTTCATCAGCAAACATAAGTCAAATCTGGGAATTTTATACAGATGGATCTTCTTCAAGAGAAGGCTCGGGGGCAGGTCTAATTCTCATCCCTCCCGAGGGCGAGCCTTTGAAGTATGCGATCGCCCTAACGTTTCAGGCAACCAATAACGAAGCAAAATATGAGGCTCTTATTACTGGACTCAGACTTGCGAAAGGTATGGGCATATCAACACTCAGAGCAAAAAGCGACTCTGAGCTAATTGTCAACCAGGTCAATGGCACTTACGAGGTAAGGGGGAAAAGATGAAGAAGTACCTCGACATCGCCAAGAAACGCGTCGCCGAAATCCCAAATTTTGCGATTGAGTCTATTCCTCGCCAAGAGAACCAAATGGCAGACTCTTTAAGCAAGCTGGCGTTTGGAGGGACAAGAATTCAAGATGTACAGTTCTTGGAAAAAGCCTTATGTTCAGTTCTCGACAACAGAGCAGAGGTCTTCAACATTCAAGGACAGTTAACATGGATGACTCCATTCCAAAATTTCTTGAAAGAGGGAATTCTCCCAGAAGATGAAGGTGAATCCACAAGGATAAGACGCCTTTCAGCCAATTACTTGATCATAGATGGAGAAATCTATAGGCGAGGCTACTCGACCCCTTATCTAAGGTGATCTCTCATCCCGGAACAGAGAGGGTCCTTCGTGAAGCTCATGAAGGAGTTGCAGCATGCCATGAAGGTGCACGTTCATTGACACGAAAGATCTTAAGATTGGGGCTATTACTGGTCAACCTTGGGAAAAGATGCGACTGAATTAACACAGAGGTGCGCGACTTGTCAACAGTTCGCGCCACGATCCGGTCAACCGCCAACACTGCTGTCCCCAATGGCAGGCACCTGACCTTTTGCTCAATGGGGAATAAATATATTTAGTCATTTTCCCATTAATACTGGCCAACGTACTCACATCATAGTGGCAATCGACTACTTCACCAAGTGGATAGAGGTGAAAGCTTTGGCCTCTACAACAGAATTTCAAGTGATCAAGTTCTTGAAGATCAACATATTTTCCAGATTTGGCGTTCCCAAGATACTTATCAGCGATAATGGTCCACAGTTCGTAGGAAAGAACTTAAATGACTCTGCGAAGAATACCATATCGATCATAGGTTCAGCTCAGTGCATCATCCTGAAACGAATGGACAAGCTGAAGCAGACAACAAAGTTGTTTTAGCAGGACTCAAGAAAAAGGTTCAAGCATTCAAAGGAAATTGAGCAGAGGAGCTGGAAAACGTACTATGGGCTATCCGAACAACGCCTAAATCAGTCACTGGAGAAGCACCTTTCAGTTTAGTGTATGGATCAGAAGCAGTAGCACCCGCCGAAATAGCGGTGCCTACCCACATAATCCTACACTTTAACACTGAGGCAAACGAAATTGAGCGCATGACAGACCTCGACTTGGCAGAAGAAAAGAGGTGGCAATCAGAAAAAACACAAGCTAAGATGCGACTGGCAACCACTCGATACTTCAACAGAAAAGTCAGCGCTCGCCAATTTTTTGTGGGGGAGATGGTTATGAGAAAGAATGAATTTACAAGACTGGATAGTCAGAATAAACTTTCAGCTAAGTGGGAAGGACCATACAAGGTAGTAGAGATTGCCGCCCCAGGATCTTACTATTTGGAAACCACCGAAGGCGAAAGGTTACCCCGTCCATTCAACTCTGAACATTTAAGGAGATTTTATACATAGCTTGTAATAAAAATGTGATGTCAATAAAAACAAGTCATTCCTTCATAAAGCATGACTACTTGAATCAAATCGAAGAAAAAAATACCCGATAACAAAATTGGGCAAAAGACCTAATGACCGAATCAGACATTAAAGAAAAAAGACCTGACGCCAAAAGTCAGGCGAAAGACCTGATGACAAAATCAGGCAAAAGACCTAGCAACAAGATTAGGCAAACCAAAAGACCTGATATCAAAATTGGGCGAAAGACCTGACGCCAAAGTCAGGCAAAAGACCTAGCGCCGAAGTTAGGCAAAACAAAAGACCTGACGCCAAAGTCAGGCAAAAGACCTAACGGCAAAGTTAGAAAAAACGAAAGACCTGATGCCAAAGTCAGGCAAAAGACCTAGCAACAAAGTTAGGCAAAACGAAAGGTCTAACTTTAAAGTCAAGCAAAAGACCTGACACCAAAGTCAGGCATAAGACCCGTTGCCGAAATCAGGCAGAAGTCCTAACGACAAAGATAAGCAATCCATCAAAGAAGCCATTCTCTTACAAGTTGGGCAAATTTTGAAGAAGTTATATCCAAATCGAATAATCCATACTAAGGATAACAGTTCCTTTGTGAAGCAAATTCTAGAAGATTCGAAAGGAACCTTAAGCGATCACTATAGATGATGAAAGTTTAAGTAACAAGTTCATTGTGATTAGGCGAACACTCCAAAATGTTTAAACTTCAACAAGGTAACACATCTTCAAGCCTAAAAGTCTATACTTTTAAGTCTTAAGAGGTTTTCCTTAAGAGGTTTATACTTGGCGAGGGGAATATATAATTCTATAAAGACTTATCATTTTAAGCCTAGAGAAAAGTCCAAGACCCTAAGGGTCGAAACCATCATAAAGTGAAGGAAAAGTCGAAGGTAATTACGATTAAGACCTCGGAAGAATCGCCAATACATTCGAAGTCAAATAAAGATAAAGGCTTATGAATATAAAATGCATTCAATATTATAAAAAATAACCGAGTCTCAAATCTAAAAATAATTACAAAACATTCCTAGAATACAAGGGAGGATAAAGAAAAAACTAGCAGTAAAAATAACAGATATGATCGTTGGGCGAGTAAGAGACTTCAGGTCTTGGGTTCCTCAGGAAGGGTGGCACTCAGCTCGCCATCAGGGGCAACTTCCTCAACAGCAGCAAGATGAGTCTCCTTGGGAAGGGTGATCCTGAGGGAAGGCTTGAGAGACTCAACTTCCCGAAGAGGAAAGTTGGGGTCACCATCTGGATGTCCTCAACCAGAAGTTGGAGATAGGAGGCTACCTCAGACTTCATCACCTCCAAAGCGCAGTCGGTAAATTCCTCAGACCTTTTAAAGTCCTCGACTACACTCTGGGGGGATGGAACAGATTTCAGCGGCATGGCAAGCTGTTCCTTCTCCTTATCCAGGGCGTTCCCCCTGGCCTTAGCAGCAACCCTCTGAGCTTCCTCGGCAGCCCTCTGAGCCTCCACGGCAACTCTCTGAGTCTCAGCAGCTGCCCTTCGAGTTTCAGCCTCTTTTAGCTCAGCCTTCAGGTGAGCATTGGCAGCCTCTACCTCAGCTGAGTGCTTGTTGCCCGCCTCAGACTTCTTGAGGGCGACCGTTGCCTCTCCTTCCTTCCTCTTGACAAAGGCGGGGAGTCTTTCCTCCTTCCGGAAATACTCCTCTCGAGCATGTTCCACCAAGAAAACCGCCGCATTGGCAGTTTCCTTCAGACCTTCCATCTGGTCAGGGGAGAACCCCAAGCTTCTGTACTGCTCTAGTTCGATAAGCAAGTCAGTTTTCTTATCGGCGAGCTCCCCGACAACCCGACTGATCGCCAGCTCCTCTCGAACGAGCTGACAACAAGGGAAAAAAAGGGCAGAGTACTGTTAGTTTAAGGAAAATTGAACAAATAATATGAAGACAAATAAAGATGAGAAATCTTACCAAGGCGATTCGTTCGAATTGCGACCTCATCATCCCCGCAATGGAGGGTAGTTCTGAGGGAACCAAGGCCCGGTCCTTGGGAGAGACTATCCCCTCGAGGAGTTGCATGCATAAGTCCGGGTTACCCCGGAGAGTCTTCTGATCATAAACCCCCGCCTTCGAGAGGTTTCCACAAGGGACCCAGACGCCCCTAGAGTTCGCAGCCTTGGGCGGCTGGAACAAGCCCACTAGTGGGCAGTACTGCCTAGAGGGAGACTTCGAAGGGCCTGGGGTGGCTGGCCCTTTCTTCTGAGCCTCAGTCTCCTTTGGAGGAATGGGGGCCGAGCGATCGGAAGGAGGAGGGGTCGCCGTGACCACAGTCAGTGCCTTCTCTTTAGGGGAAACAGGACCCTTAGGAGCAGCAGGGCTCTTGGGAAGAGTAGGGCGTTCTTCGCCTGAACTCCTGACCTTCTTGGCAGGAGTGGGGTCGAGAGCCACCTCAATAATAGGCTTAGGGCTATCAATGATTAGGGTATGGTCAGGGTATGACAAATACCATAACCATACCATATTTTTAAACCACATACCATAACCATAACCATAACAATTATGAGTATAATTTTTAATACCATAACCATTAAAATAACCGTGGTTATTAACCATGGTTTTATCCGTATACCCATATTCATTCCACATATGTAATATAATAAAAGATCGAAAATTTTACCTTAAAAAATACGTCAGTCTATATTACCATTGTTGGATTTTGGCGCCTTCAATCTTCAACAATTTCAAATTTTCAATTATATAATTTATATTTAGTATATTATATAAATTAGTTTATTAATAATAAATAAATATTATATTTATATAATAATCATGGTTATAACCATGGGTATAACTCAAATACCATAACCGTAACCATTATGGGTAGAAAATTCATCACCATAACTGCACCACACTATAATGGTACGGTTAACCATATTAAACAGTAACGGTTATAACCACGGTTATGGGTTTTTCACCGCACCATTGCCGTCCATAAATAGGCTTCTGTGCAAAAAATTAACAAAGGTATTATAAACCTAAATTTAAGGCAGAGGAAAAAGAAGTAAACATGACAGTTCTGAAGAGAGGTATTACGTACCTAGCTGGCGAGAGCCAGGAGTGACTGATGGGCGATCCTCATCAGGCTTTTGTTTGGAGGAACGCCTGGAAGGAGGAGGAGGAAGGTTCAGCGACGCCTGGTCTGAAGACAGACCTGCCTTATCATGGTCATCAAAGAGACCCATGAGTTTGTGGCCCCGAGCGCCTACAACCAATAAAATAAAAAAATTAGAAAATTACCCAATCAATAAGAATTGGTGCGGCCTGATGAATGACCGTCATCTCGAGCATGTTCTCAGTGGTTTCCGCCACCGAATGGATCGAACATAAATTTGATTGTTTATGCAATCGGAAGAAGTCGTCGATGGCGTTCCGGTCGCTCCCAGATAATTCGCCAAACACAGGGGGAGTATCCCTTTCCGGTTGAGACAACTCCCAAGTCACGCCCCCTCTTACAGAAGAAGTAGAACTTCTTGTAGTTGGAGTTGGTGGCACAGAAATCATCAACCAACCGAAAGTGGACGTTCCAGCTCCACGCCTGGCCTCTCCATTCTTCAAATTTAGGCCATCAGGTCTGGAAATGATGGAGATGGCTTACTCTGGCGGCCAATCGGAAGAAGCATCAGAACAAGGCCACTGAATACGTCCATTCTGGACGTAGACACATGAACTTGAATCCGACCCACATCCTAATGGCGTTGGGTACGAGCTGTGTGGGACCTATCCCGTAATAACGGCATAATTTCTGCAAATCCTCGCAGAGAGGAAAACGCAACCCAGCATCGATCTGGGCCGCATAAACGTAAACCTCTCCATCGCGAGGATAATGCAGCCCTAAACCTGGGTAACTGGGGGCATCCGTTTCACTTAGGCCACCTATGGCGACTACCATCTTGAACTGAGCCGGCTTTAACTCGTTATGCTTGATATCTACTTAGAAAATCAGGATACGACAAGAACGATATGAAAACAAGAAAAAACAGAGTGCTGGAAAACCAAGGAGGCACAGAACTCTCTAGAATCTGGATGACTGGGACGCGTAAAAGACAAAGGAATAGAAGTTTTGTTCCTTATATAGACAAAATAAGAGTAACCCCCACAGACAGAATCGAAACGACACAGAGAATGATTGCACCTTTTGGGAAAAAATCGAAGCAATGCCAGAATTCTAAGAGACACCTCGGGGAGACAAACGGTTGACCGGTACAGAAACTGTCAGACTACCCTTGGGTTACAGAATAATAAACGACAGGTGTGCCTCAAATGTCCGTTCGACTTCTGGATGACTGTGCAGACATTAAATGATGAAGTCTACTGTACAGATAAAGTGATCGCTAGCACATTACTAGGCCTTTTTGTAAAACCCTTTCAAAGGTAGTGATCGCCAAATAGTGAAGGATAAAAACATCCATAAACCTAGACAGCTTTGAGCGGTCGCCAAGAAGGAATAAAAGACCAAATATTCCATAAACTCTGGCAACCGAACGACTGATCGTCAAAGAAACATAAAGTGTTCATAAGGGTACAAATAGCAGAAAAGTACAAAGAAAACCCAATTCAAGTGTCAATATCTCAAACCCTATCAAAGAATGAAGCTCGACCGAAGAAACTTCACTCAAGTTTCGGGGGTAAATGTTGGGTATTGATAGTGACAACCCAATAAGGAAAAGGCCCTAGAGGCCCAATAACTGTGGAGGGGGTGAAACCCAGGTCATTCGCACTGGCCTGGCCCATGGTAAGGTCGATCTGGCCCTCGATAGAGTGACCCAGTATCGAGCCCAAGCTAAAGTGGACACCAAAGGCTCCATCGCTGGTCACCATTAAACACTAAGTCGCGGACTTCTACTGCTCGCCATAGGAGTGCTCGCCCCAAAGAGAGCCCCATATGTCTTCTCTGGTCCCACCAACCGTTCCTAAAGATATGACCACGATATCCCGCATATCTCGGTCACATATTCTCTAAAGATTACATATGGTAACTGCAATATTACGTCATAACCGTAATATCTGCTATCCTAATCTTCACCAACACAATCTTCATGAAGATATGTTGTTGCCTTTTACGGTTTGGTCTCCTTACCCTATAAATACCTTTGCTTTACATACATTCAGTTACGTTTTTTGAGTTTTACACACACATATACTCATATAAGCATCGGAGAGGGACCCAGAGACACCCCTTCTGTTGCGATCCCCTTCTTGTAGGTTCACCGGAGCTAAGGCGAGAGCAATCTTCATCCATCCATTGACATTCAATTCACTGCCAAGTCAGCATTCAGGAAATCAAGATCCAACATTTATGACCAGAAATTTTGAAGCACCTAAAAAATTGGTTCGACTGAACAATACCATACCACTTGTGAACTGTACCTCTTTTGAACCGGTTCAGCTGAATCAGTTTAGAAGTGATATGGTATTTTGAAAGAAATGTGGGACGGTTCGGTCGAACCATAAAAAACTTGTTCATATGTAGTAAACTGTACTTTTTATATATATATATATATTATTTGTATTAATTCTTTTAATATATATATATATATATTTATTTTTTATCATTTTAAGTGAACCATTTTATTCATATGCGTTCTCCATATTTTAAGATTTTTTAATTTTTAATCTTTCTATTGATATTTTTTATATATGTATTATCGGACTATGTGTTAAAATTTATGAATTTAGAATATTTTATATTAATTTTTTATTTAAAGAAAACGTATGGCATAACCGGTTTAAAACTGGTTTTGGAACCAATTCGGTAATGGTATGGTAAATCACTAAAAAGGTGGAGCGATTCAGACAAATGGGTTGAACTGTACCTTACCACATTTTAAGTAAGATACAGTTCTTGAACCGTCCCGAGACTGAACCGGTTCATGTTCACCCCTAGTATTATGCATCTTTATATTTTGTCAAATTTTTATCAAATTTTAGTGCAATTATTAAATAAATCTAATTGGGTGCAAAACTTGCATTTTTTTTTAATTAAGGTGTATAGTTAATAGTTTATTTCAATCATTTTATTTAAATGGACCCAAGTGAATAAAGCGTAGGGAGATTCTATTTGCAGACCATCGACTACTTTATACAGACCACTTTTGTTGAAAGACTAAAATGCCCTAATAACATTTTACATATTTGTCCTTACTAATTTTAAGGAAATTAATTATTAAATCGACCTCATATTTTCGTAGTTACTAAATCGACCCCATATTATCAAAATGGTGAAAAATTATGCTTCTTGCAAGTTTTGAACCCTAGACCTCTTACATACTAGCTAAAAGTCTTACCACTATACTAGTAACTCCAATTGCTTTCTCATATATTTCAAATATAGTTGTTGAAGCAACTCTCATATTATTGTATTAAACATCTCATGTTTAATTATTGATGCTCTTTAGTAATTAACATTTGTTAAACGTTGTTTGTTTAATTATAGTTTTAATTTAATTATGTATCTACTAATCATTGTTTTTTAAAAAATGATTGAAAAATACGTAATTTTCTAAATTTAGTATTTATAGACTACGTGAATACTCATTTTGAAAATATTTTTTCAACCATCTCTAAAAAATCAGAAAGACTATAATATGTAGATAATTAAATTAGAACTGTAACACATATGATGCTAAGTTTCAATTTTCCCATCAACCATAAAATTTGGTCAAATTTATAAAATTTGTCAAAAATTACCAACACTACTTTGACCAAATTTTATAATCGATAAGAAAATTGAAACTTAACACCATATATGTCGTTAGAGTTCTAATTTAATTATCTACATATTATAGTCTTTCTGATTTTTTTAGAGATGGTTGAAAAAATATATTCAAAATGAGTATTCGGGTAGTCTATAAATACTAAATTTAGAAAATTACGTATTTTCCATCCATTTTAAAAAATTAATCAGTAGATACATAATTAATTAAAACTATAATTAAACAAACAACATTGAACAAGTATTAATTACTAAAGAACATCAATAAATAAGCATGAGTTGTTTAATACAATAATATTATAGTTGCTTCGATAACTATATTTGAAGTATATAAGAAATCAATTGGAATTACTAGTATAGTGGTAAAAGTTTTAGTTAGTATGTAAGAGGTCTAGGGTTCAAAACTTGCTAGAATCATAATTTTTCACCATTTTGATAATATGGGGTTAATTTAGTAACTACAAAAATATGAGGTCGATTTGATAATTAATTTCCTTAAAATTAGTAAGGACAAATATGTAAAAAGCTATTAGGGCATTTTGGTCTTTCAACAAAAGTGGTCTTTATAAAGTAGTTGATGGTCTGCAAATCATAGTTATCAGAATCGGATCGGACTGACGGTCCGACCGAGAACCGGATCCCTGTCCGGTTTGGTTTAGATAAAAGACCGTTTTACAAATGAATAGTGTTTGAACAAAGAGTCTTTTGGAAAACCGACCGGTTTTCGGTTCACTATTTTATTTTATTTTTAAAACAAAAAAACTGAATAGAAGCTTGCCACTTTGTGCAAAACCTTTAATTGTTACCTTTTAAAAAGTTAATTCTACATATTGAACGATCGACTGCAAGTGAGGAATTGAAGAACAGTCGACTATTCCTTAAACTCCTAAAAGTTGTGCTGAGGACCGGAAATCGATTGAACGTGGGCACGAACCGAGGTGATGCCATGAATTTCAAACTAAACACCCTCTTGAAACTGGTACATCAAGGGAGCAGACGGAAAGACGACGCTCCTCCACTTTGTGGTTCAATAAATCATCCGTTCTTCGACAGAGGATGACATTCAGAATTCAACATCACCTCCTCCATTAAAGAACCAAGGGCTGCAGGTCGTGGCAGGGCTGGGCCGAGATCTCACCCACGTGAAGAAAGCAACTTCCATGGATTCGGACGTCCTAAACCGCTACGTGTCAAAGCTGGAACTGGGTCTCGCCACTTCTTGTAGTATACATATATATACTACTCTTCCTCAAACTGAGATGACCACCCCTATCGGCCTGGAGGTTCTATATAATACACCAAGAGTATGAGTATGAGATGTCTACAACATCTAGATTTAATTTAAAGACCCATGAAACCAGAGAAATGAATGATGGAGTGCAGTGATTTTCTCTTCCTCCATAATTTCACACATTTTCTGACACCAAACCGAAATCCTAGCTACCCTTCTCTTTTATCTTCTCTGTGTATGTTTTTTGTTTTGATGGTGAGGGAAATTATTGGGATTTGCCATTTTGGAGGTTTGCTTTTGTCTAGTCAAAGAAAATCAAACAACACAACACAACAGCAGAGTGTCGGTCACTGAAGACTGAACATTTTTTTTTTAAATTATGAATAGTGAACCACATACTGAACCGGGTTCGACCGGAAAAACCGGAAACCGACCCCTTTGTCGATTCGAGTGTCAGTCCGGTTCTAATAACTATGCTGCAAATAGAATCTCCCTAAAGAGTATTTGTTTAATTTTAAATCTCAACGTGAAGGAGAGAGAATGAGTATAAGTTTAATAATTATTTAAAAAAAATATATGGTTCAATTAAAATGAGTTATCTTTATATGTATGAGAGAAAATGAAATTACAAATTACTTTTTTTTTTTAAATTACAAATCACTTAATCAAATATAGATATAGATATGTATATATATATATATATATATATATAATATAGTAGATCTATCCTATTTATTCTCCATATTTGCTGATGCAAGGATAGCTCCAGGGTGGATGCAAGAATCTCTTATAGAGAACAGCTATTTACCTATAATCAGGGAAAAGATTAAGCATCATACTAATTATATATTAATAATAATAATTGTTTTTATTAACAAAAATTATTAATAATTTGTAATATCATAAGCTATTTCTTTAAAGTATTATTATTAAATGGTTATTCATGGCTAAATAATTATTAATCTTTTAAAAAGTATTATTGAAGTAGTTCCGTTGGTCTTCAATTTTATTACTTTGTTCATTTTTTTAATCTAATTTTACCTAACTCTCTAAATTTTAATTTGCACTAACAAAGTGAATTTTTTCAGAAACTGTTTATATTAGAATTTTTTTTGAAAAAGTAAATATTTAAAAAACGTTTTTAGAAATATAAGTATAGGCGCGGGGTACCGGGGTTGCGCCCAGGAGATAGGGTTTCGTTATAAATAACCCTATCTCCCCTAAGCTCTCCCATTTCCTCTCGCCGCCAGCTGTCTCCAATCTCCCGCTGTCCAGACGCCTCCAGCTATCGCTGCCCAGGCCTCCAGCTGTCGCTGCTCAGGCCTCCAGCTCCCGCTGCCTTGCCTCAACTCCAGCGCGTCCAGCCTCCCGCTGCCCAGACGACGCCTCCAGCTCCCGCTCCAGACGACGCCTCCAGCTCCAGCTCCTGCTCCAGACGACGCCTCCAGCTCCCGCTGCCTTACCTCCAGCTCCCGCTGCCTTACCTCAGCTCCCGCTGCCCAGCCGCCTCCTGCCGACCAGCCACCTCCAACCCGCCACCACCGCAGCTTCCACCAAGGAAATCAGTAATTTTATTTATTTATTATTATTAATTTTTATTTTAATAAATATTTTTATTTTATAAATATATGATGATTAATATTTATTGTTATGCTAATTAGACATATTAAATTAAACATATTAGTAATTATTGTGCTAATTAAATATATTATTGTAAATTAATTATATATATTTGAATTATTAGATAATGATTAGTAAAAACATTGTGCCAAAAATATAAATTGTTAGAAATTAAAAATTTATACTGTTTAATTGTACAGTTATCATGCAGCCGCGCGTAGTTATGACAAATCAGTCGCGTGGTCCAAATTTGATAAATGATGGTCCTTTGGATCCATCGGTCCTTCGGGGACAAGACCAACATCGTTCGTTGGATCTTAGTGCTAAGCAACAGATCACGTTTCGATGTTTAAAACTGGAAGAAAATCTAATTTCAGAAAATGCTAAAGCGATTGTGCAAGCAGTTGGTTTATGGGATGTGATTATTATGTCACATCCCAAACTGGATCCTAAGTTACAGACGTCATTGTCCGAGCGTTGGCGGCCAGAGACACACACCTTTTATCTCAGACGTGGAGAGATGACGATCACTCTAGAGGATGTAGCCGTGATATTTGGACTTCGTATACACGGAGAAACAGTAACAGATGATTATGCAGTTGAGGAAGATATGGATGCTGCGGGTTTGGAATTATTGGGTCTGAACTTACAAGGTCGTAAAGATTTTGTTAAGTTGACTACGTTACGACAACATCTTTTTCATCCTCATCTTACCGCTGAACAACAAGCGAGGACATTTATCCTCATGATACTCGGTGGTGTGTTGTTTACAACGACAAAGAAAGATAAGGTGTCGTTAATCTACTTACCACTGCTGAGGGATTTACAAAGAGCAGCTCATTATAGTTGGGGTTCAGCTGTTTTGGCTGTTACATATCGGGGATTGTGTGAAGCATCTGAGCTTAACGCTGCAACATTCTCAGGTTGTGCCATCCTAGTACAAGTATTCCATATGATAGTTTTGTATGAATATTTAGAATTGATTCTACAATTTTATTAATTTTTGTACACTACAGTTATAGTCGTGGTAGCACCTTCACGTTGGTCGTCCTGTGCTCCAGGGTGAAGTGCAAGGTGGAGAGTTGCATCCCTTAGAATACAGGTTGATTTTATTTTTTATTTGGATTGATTGTGACAAACATTTGTATTCATAATATTGATGAAATCTTAATTGTGAATATTTTTTGTTAATAGGTGGTCATTTCTCAAAAGATCGTTTAGTCACCAAATTAGAACTACAAATTTGGTGTACTATATGGATGACTTGGAGTCTCAGTCAGCTGATCAGGTACCATATTTGAATCTATATTTCTTATCTATGTTGCGAATATTATTAACCCTACGTTATATTTGCGAAAAACTTTCAATATTAGGTGACATGGATGTTGTACAGTCCCTTTAGGTTGGCTACTGCACCCCCTGTCTGTCATGAGCGACCCGAGTTATTCCGAGTGAAGGTGCCACTTATCTATTTTAATGTGGTTGAGTGGCACCGTCCAGATAGAGTCATGCGGCAATTTGGAATGCAGCAATACATTCCAGAGATAACACATGTTGAGGTTCAAGATCATGTGAGGCTGCATAAGATATCACGTAAAGGTCCGCAGGGGGAGCGTCGTTGGACAACAATGCATGAACATATGATCGCATTATGGAACAACCGTGTACCTTTTGTCCAGCAAGAAGACCAACCGGTGATGAACGCCGCACAATATATGACATGGTATCGACAAATAACCCAACGATTCATCACGACTCCATTTCCAGAGACTGGTACGACTTTACGGTCTCATCAACCAAGAGCTCTGTTTGTCCCTCACGGGGGCCAAGTAGAGATAGTGGTAAGTAACTACGTAGACATTACTTATGTACATTTCATCAAATCATAATACTTGACAATTCATTGTTGTTAATATTGCAGATGGGGTATATGTCTAGAGGAATTCACTTAGCACGGAAAGCTGCAAGAGGTACCCTCAAATTCACAAAACGGAATTTCAAATTACTGGGTGATGCTTACTTAGAAAATTGTCGGTCGTCTTATGACGCTATCGGTCAGCTACCTGTGTACGAAGAACACATCCGATAGTCGGATGAAGTAACTGATCGTGAGCAGAGGGGACTACCACAGTCATGGTATTCTGATCCAAGAAGTATTGGAGGACGTGCTCCGGGAGCACCAGAGCGTGGACGTGGGGTCATCGGGGAACCCTCCTCAAGTTGAGGGTCATTCGGACCGTCACGTAAATTCAGGGTTGTTGAACGTCGTCCCCGACAACACTCTTCAAGTGAAGACATCGAAGTTGACTATTCCAAGTAGTTGAGTGTGTCATTAAAAAATATTGGATCGTATTGTTATTAACTGTGTGTAAGAACTATTGCATTCATCTTCTATGTTATTTAGTTAGTTGTCTTAATTGTTTTAGTGTTTTTTGACAAAATTTAAAATTTGACATTTCTTACAATCGACTCATTCTAAAACGATGTGAAATAGAAGATGCTAATTTTTTCACTTTTTTTATTTTTTTCCCAAAATTTTAGTGGACATAAGTGCTGACATAAAAAGAGTAATGATACTGGTTATATGAAATTTCGACATTCACATTTTTCTTAAAAATTTTAAACATCCTCTAAGTACGATATACTCCATATTACATGTTCACATTACAACATTTTTCTTATGAAGCCTAACATGGAGCTTTACATGTCTTTCGCTTATGTCCACTTCCACCGCATTTGGAGCAGTTGTTTCTCCTGGGCAAATCTTCCCTAGCGTCCATCTCGTTATGAATAGGACTGGATTTTCTTCTACGGCGCTTTGTCCTCCACCTATCCGGATCATGAGTGTACTTTGGAAGATCAATCTGTGGCCAACAATAATCGTCTGGTATTGGTTGAAAACATGGTGAGTATGCTGCTAGACGTGCATGATTCGAATATAGCGGATCAACATGAGGATCCTATTGCATCCTTCCTTAGTGAGTGCTCCCATTCTATGTGAACACGAGTGATGATATATTTGCCATAATCCACACTCACATTTTTGCTCAACCACGTTAACCGTATAATTCCCGGGAGTGGTCCAACCGACACCTTGTACAAATCTACCAATATCACACACTTGGAAAACACCGTGTTCTTGACTGAACTGGACCACTTGCATCCTACCAAGTTGTTTCTGTGCCCGAGTAATGGTATTTTGGACAACGTCCGACCATACCTTCGACTCCTCAATGGCAACCATTGCTTTGTGTCGACGCTTGAAGAAGTACGTATTGGATCTCCAATAAGTTAGTTTGATTAACTCAGTCAACGACAATGCCCTTGCGCCATTCAAAACGTCGTTAAACACTTCAACCAAGTTCGTGATCATGTTTCCATACCGAGCTCCTCCATCGTACGCTAATGCCCATCTCTCCAGGGGTATGTTGGATATCCAATCCCTGTACTTTCCATCATGGATCGCCAATGGATTAGCATACCAAACATCAAACTTACGTTTATCAGGTGTACTTCCCATTATGTACCACTTTTTTTTAGGATAACACTTTTGAAGGCGTGATTGAAATTACTTGCTAGGTGGCGTGCACAAAAGCGATGTGTTCCAATACCGTATTGACAATATACAGTCTCTACCGCGTTAATTATTGCCCTGTGCCGATCAGACATTAGACATACATATCGATCCTTCGTTACATTATCCCTCAGATGCTGTAAAAACCAGTTCCAACTCTCGTTCGTCTCTCCGTCTGCAATACCAAATGCCAAAGAATATATGCCATTGTTAGAATCGTACGATACAACT
Source organism: Chamaenerion angustifolium (assembly GCA_946814005.1). Lineage (NCBI taxonomy): Eukaryota > Viridiplantae > Streptophyta > Magnoliopsida > Myrtales > Onagraceae > Chamaenerion > Chamaenerion angustifolium. The sequence continues at coordinate 23,783,297 of OX328270.1, read as the reverse complement.
ACAAGCACTTTTCCATTGTATTTCCCATACAAATGTGTCGCATTTATACATATAAGAGACCGACAATGGACAAATCCTTCAATGGTTGGACCAAATGACCAAAACATCATTCCAAAGGTTGCTACTTCAGTTTCAACATTTACTCTTTTGGGCATGAAATCATAAACTGTCCCAGGGATATATACGGCCATAGCTAACAGTAGCCTAGGGAGGTTTACAAAGTCATCTTCGTGCGTTCCTTATAACGACTCCAACACTACTTGTTTGGAGTACCATGCCTTTGGATATGAAATTTTCGAACCAAACTCATGCTCAACCATTGACTGAATTACTGAAATTTTCAGACTCGTGTTAGCTAAAACTGAATTTCTTATCAAAGACGATATCAACTTACAATCAATGTTTTGGTGTCGTTCAATGAGGACTTCATTAGCACATGTATGTGGAGAATGCAGTTTGGAAATTCTCCAGAATCCAGTATGCTTAAAAAGACTTCCTCTCAATGACCACGAACATTTTGTAGGATCAACTTTACACTTAAAAACAATTGATTTTGGATTGGATGACTCAACAGTACACACCTTAGAATTTGCTATGTGTCATTTCCTCACAGCGGCAGCTAACTCTTCCTTACTACTAAACTTCATGTTTGTATTTAGGCAACTTTCACTCGACGTGTCATCAACAACCATAGACCACTCATCCCTTGATTGAAAGTTGTCGATCCAGTTACTATCAACCCAATTTTGAGCTACTTCCACCATGGACACCTCCGTGTACATCTTCAGAATTCTCGCCAATTTCAAACACTTCTTCGTTGTATTCATCAATGTGCCCTGTAAAATGCTCAATATATGGATCTTCTTCATTAACCACATGGTCATCTGAGAGTGCATCAACGTCGACATCGTCATCTGAGAGATCATTGTTGTGACCATGCAAAATATTCACTGTCTCATCCATCCCATCCCCGATGTTTGGAATCACATTGAGTCCTCTAGTCACGCTAAACACAATAAATCGACTAGCAGAACTTAATTGTAAAGCAAAAGACAATGCTGAATCCGATCGGATACGCACAAACTTGCAAAGTTCATCAGTATCTGTAAATTTATATGAAATGCTTATGGACATGACTTCAACATTCGACCAACCGCACTCCATACATATAATTTCCTTTAGTCTACAAATAGAGATATCCAAGGTAGCTGTAGTAATACTGGATGTACCACCAACATAAACCTCACTACCATTCTCAGACACTATTTCGCCGCCATATAAGCAAATTATACCAATTTCTGTCATGTTTGATCCTAAAAAATTAGTATTATAAAATTTCTTATCAGATATGATATTTATGTAAATATAACTCCTACAAATTTTTCAAAAATTAATATTATACAATATACAAAAATAAATAACATACCTTCTTCGTGGTGGGAGAGCTGAGGAATGAAGAGCTGCTTGGAAGAAGACTGCTTGGAGATGAGCAACCAGTGTCCTCGGGCACAGATTTATTGAATATAGATAATAATTGAAAATTACTGTTACAAATTCTATAATAATTGGTGGTAACACATCAAATAATTGGTGCATGGGCGCTATATTGAAGTAGCGCATATTAACATTTTCCTAAATATTTTCGGACGATATTTACTTTTTCAAAAAAAATCCTAACATATATACTTTTTGAAAAAATTCTAACAAAGTTTATAACTATACCGTACATATATTTCAGTTGAAACTTTTAAATAGCGTTTTCATTTATACATTCAATAATTTCACATAATTTGATCCACCAACTTTCTATATTAGTCCTCAAATGTTATAATTTATTAACATTCATTCATCTCACGCAACTCAAAAATTATCTCACCGCCTCATATATCACTATTTATTAACTAAATCATATTTTAAAATATTAATTATACAACTTAAATTCATTCTTCACATTGATATGTTTTCATTATTTCAAATCTTATAAAATAGTTGAATTGCCACACCACATATTTTTATCTAAAAGTGGATGAATATATTCTCATCCATCAAACAATTATAACATTTATTTTTAATTAATTACATATATTATTATTTGATGAACTTATTTAGCAAACAACATTATTTTTCAAATTAAATTATATATTGTCTAATGACGACTTCCCCGAAGAACTGCATCGTTGAATTGAGGATAGCAGTCGCAGAAACAAATTTGAAGAATTGGATGACATTTACAACAAGTTGTACTGCTGCAATCTGACACAGTCTTACAACGAGAACTCACATTTCTGCCGTATACTTTCACAATTTCAAATTCAGTCCCTATAAAAATAGTTTTAATCAAATCATAAACAATATATATATATATATATGTATATATATATATACGTATATGTATATATGTAAGAAGAATTAAGGATGGAAAGAGACCTGATATAACAATAAAAAGTAGAACCAATGCGAAATACTTTGTATTGAACATCCTTATTAACAAATAATGATGTGGAGAAGAGATTTGCTTGTAATGGTTCTCGAAAACGATGTCTCTCCCTCCATATATATATGCACCTTAACTGTATTATATAGTTATATCATATAAGGGTGTAAAAAATGTATAAATATTTATTTATGGATCAAATTTGAAATTATTTATGATTATATTTATATAGATGTAAATGTAGATTGTAAGTTGTAACATGTACAATACAGGTTTATTCCATATTATTTAGTTCTTTTATTATGAAAATTCATAGGGTTTTACTTTTAATTATTATAAAAAAACAATAGAATTATATATACATCTCATATATACGGAGAGGCGGATCTAGCATACAAGTTTTTTTTTTTGTCCGAAAAAAAAGGAATGTGCTAGTAGTGGCGACCCTAATCTCATCCCGCTATGTAATGTTCGGGGTTTCCTGTCCGGACATCGATGAAGTTTTTATCCCTTGAACAACTAGCGCAAGCACTGACCCCGTCAATATAGCCCCATCGATCACCTAGAGTTGAGAGGTCGGCCCTTCGAACACAAGTTGACCATTTCCCAAGAACACTTGGGGGGATTCGAACTCGTGACCCTAGAGCCAAACCACTTGGGAGTCAGCGCTCTCAACCACTAGACCATAACTGCTGCTAGTATCTTGCATACAAGTAGTGAGCTCATCGGATCCCACTTATTATATATATATATATATATAAAAGTAAACATAATTGTTAATATTTGTTTATTAACCCAACTAAATATCAGTAACATAAATTGTTGTTTAGTTTGTTGGTTTGGTGGAGTTTTTTTTAAAAAATAGGCACGGTGCCAAAAAGATTTTGAAAAAGTAAGTATATTAAAAATATATTTAGCAAAATGTATATAAGAGCTACTAGGGGTAACATTTTTTACAACGTGCGCTGCTTTGAGTAGCATGTTTTAAAAAACGCCACTAGGGGTACCGTTTTTCAAAAAACGCTACTTAGGTAGCGTTTTTATGAATTTCGCTACCCGTAGTGGCGTTTTTTTTTACGATTCGATGTTTAATTAAAAACAAAACTATGTATTTATTAAAAAAGATTAAAAAATTATAGTAAGTAGATATTTTAATTGCGATTCAAATTATGCAAAAAATATTAAATTTAGACTTACGGATTGACTGTAGGCTCTGCCGTAAGTTGAGATATGAAAATTTGACTTAAAAAAATATAACTCATACCCTGTCCTGTAAGTCCAAACTGACCACGGTGAACGTCATTTATGTTGTAATTCAATTATCTACATAGGGTAATTTTTTTGATTACAAATACAGTGATTTTGTAACCTAACATCGCTTGTCTTAAAATTTGACCGAAATAAGTAAATGCATTAGGTGAGAAATTTAATTACGTACTTACTAAAAAAAATCAAAAAAATTAAAGTGAGTAGATAATTTAATTACGAATTAAATGACGCTAACTACACGTTAATTTTTTACTTTTAAACTGACTGTATAATATAATATAATACGATGTTCAATATAATACTTTCAATCCGTAAGTCCAAATTTAATATTTTTTTGCATAATTTGAATCACAATTAAAATATCTATTTACTATAAAAAAAATTAATAAATACATAATTTTATTTTTAATTAAATATTCAATCGTAAAAAAAATGTAAAAATAAAGTAAAAATAAAAACGCCACTAGGGGTAGCAAAATTCATAAAAACGCTAAAAAACGCTACCACCAGTAACGATTATATACATTTTGCTAAATATTTTTTCAGTATACTTACTTTTTAAAATATTTTTTGTGCGGTGGTTACTTTTTAAAAAACTTCGATTTAGTGCCCTCCTCAAGGTGGTGAGTTCAAAAAAATACCAAGGCTGTACGAAGCTTCTTTGTTTCAAAAAAAATATGAAGACAGACGGCAGCAACACAACATCTCTGGTACAAAACTAGATAGATTTTCTTCTCTCTTTTTTGTGTGTATTCAATTTTGTCTTTTTTTTTGTGTGTGTATTCAATTTTTTTTAAATGAGGAACCCACTTACTTCGCTTCGTATATCTGTCATGATATACGTATGTAGTCATGATATATGTATGTAGTTAGGAAAATAGATTACACGTCTGGATGTTCATGCGCAATGCGATTTTATAAATGATATACGACAAGTTTATTCTTTTTCGGTAATATTTACATGTCATTGTCAGGTAGGACTGTCAATTCGTGCGTGCGTGCGTGCACCAGAACATGACACGACACGCACGAAAATGTAAGCGTGTCACAGACACACGACACGAAATTTATTGTATCAACACGACACGAACACGATAACACAAAAATATTCGTGGAAAGTCGTATCACGATTTCACGTTTTTACGAAAATAACACGGTAACATGAAAATATTTCGTTGTAACACGATAACACATTTTCAATTTCACACGATAACACGACCTATATAACATAAACACGTTCCCGCAGTTTTTAATATTTCACGTTTGATCCTTATTTCTTAAAATGATATGAATATAATATATAAATTATTAGATTATTTTCGTGTTATCGTGTTTTGAGACCTAAACAATAACACGACACGAAAAAAGAATCGTATTATCGTACTATCAAAGACAAGCCCAACTTCTTTTATGCATATTTCTATCGTGTCTTTTCATTAAATTGACAGCCCTATTGTCTGGGTAAATAGCCACGTCATCCAACAATACGGTTATGTTGTTATAACTTATATAGTAGGTTAAGAACATTTTGACACTTCTCAGCATCCTGCGTGGTAATCACTGACGTCAAGTTATCGTGATGAAATTTGACGACTGCAGTTCACTTTCTGACATTTCATTAATAGCCAACTCATTATGATTTTATATCTATATTAATTTAATTAAAATATATCACATTTGAACAATTTCATCACTTTATATTGTTTTTTATTTTTAAAAAGTGAGCATGTTAAAAATTATTTTTAATTTTAGACAAGTAAGTATATATAAAAAAATATTACAAAATTTAGCAATACACGCACCACAAAGTAGTGTGTATTGCATTTTGGCAATACACACCCAATGGGTTGGGCTGAACCATTTTTTTATTCGACGATTACGACTTAATATTTAATTAAAAAATAAATTATTTAACTATTAAAAAAAATTAAAGTAAGCATATATTTCAATTGCGATTCAAATGATGCAAAAAATATTAAATTTGGACTTACGAATTAACTATACGATCTACCATAAATTTTTATATTAAAATTTGACTTTAAAAAAAATATATAACTCAGATCATGTAAGTCCAAACTCAATACGGTTAACGACATTTAATATCATAGTATTGCCAAAATGCACGCCATTTTTGGGTAGCGTGTATTGCCAAAATACAATACACGCTACCCTAGGGTGCGCTTATTGCCAATACACTATTATGCGGCGCGCGTATACACAAATTTCAAAATATCTATTTTGGGGTGGTGTGTATTGTCAAAATGCAATACACACTGCCATGTGTTGCGCGTATATCCAGATTTCGATTTTTTTTTATATAATTACTTTTCTAAAAAAAAATATATTTAACATGCTCACTTATTTTTTAAAAAAAAATCCTTTGTATTTTATCGCTATCTAAATCAAATATAATTCTGTCAAACATATATTTTTTATTCACAAATATCATATTAAGTAACTTATGAAACTCTGTTGGAAATATTTTAATATTTTTTTATGTAAATGACTAAACTTTAATTATCTATTTACTTTGCATTTATATTTATATATTTTTTATTTTTTTTGTAAACTTTATTCGATACTAAATTACATAGTAATATATTTTTTAATTATTAAGTGTATACACTTATTAAAAATTGATAGCGAATATATTATTCATTCACAAGTTTGAACTTATGACAAATAGAATTAAGGTGTATGATTTTAGTATCATATGTATGAAAGGGTGCATGTTCAAATTCTAGTGACACTGCAAATAAAAATATTCCTCACAAATGAAAATGAGATGATATTTGACAAAAATGGTTTCTAGTGCTACATGTTTTTTGACGATTGTTAATGATACATTATGTTGCCAAATGATGGTAACCGAACCTTCCGTTCACTTGTCGTTACCTTTTGTCCTTTACTGGCCACGTTGCTGTCACATGATGTTATAATTTATTTATTTTTTATTTAATCAAATTGCAAAAGACTAAAATACCATCTTCAGTATGTATAGCCTTTTGAAGTTCCCTTCTTTCTTTTCAGTTGTTAGTTGTCTCTTCCACTTACCAGTTACCCATTTTTCTTTCTTCATTCTTCGAGACCCCGAGAGAACCCTTTCAGTGAACTACCACAGATTTCCGTTCGAATTTGTTGCCTCGTCCTACACATCATTTTTTCGGAGACATTCGTAGATCGTTGTCGTTGCATCTTTCTTCGAAGCGTGTTGTTCGGTTGTTCAGACGATTCCGATAAAAACATTTTTCGCAACTCCATGCCGAACGTCGAATCCGACTTTCCCCGATCCTTTTTGGAATTTGTTTTATTTGTTTCGCTCGAAAATGTCGGGTATTGGCGAGCGACGAGTCCGGTCGAGCGGGGTTATCAACCAGACCGAAAAATGAAAGAGTTACCACCGATTAATTAAAAGCTAATCGGAATCCTAAAATTTGCCTAGGGTACATGGATTTAACATCCTAAGGCTTGGAATGGTCTACGTCCAGATAATCGAGTTCGGGGGTTTGATTGCGTCTTAAGGGCTCGCGAGACCATAATCCGCCATTTCGATACTTTAGTTTGCTTTTGAAAATATTTTTTACCGATTTACCCGAATTGCCCGTTTTGATCATGCTTGACCCAAACGATTACATGCATTTTCTTTAAATTAAACAAACCATGTACAAACATTTTTTTAGGAATTAACTTCAAATAAATAAACAAAAGATAATAAATTAATCGTGCTCGAAAAAAATGGTTTAACTTTGGAGTCACTTGAAACGTGTCAAAAATACACGAATGATTTGAAAATATTGAGCGCGTTGAACCAATTTGTAACACTTTGACTAGTCATGGGATGTCGAGAAAAATTTAGGGACCAAGATGCAATTAATAAAAATTTCGAGGTGATTTGGAAATATATTTTTAAAAATGACAAAATTGACCCTAAACTATTATGGACTTATTTGTAACACTTGGTAAAGTTCCAAAATAACCCGAAAATTATTCTGGACATATTTATAACACTTTGAGAAGTCCTAGAATGTACAGAAAAGCTTAGGAATCAAAATTTAATTTTTTAAAAAATAATAACTAAACTGAAAATATTTGTAGACAGAATTGACCCTAAACTATTCTGGACTTATTTGTAACATTTTTAAAAGTGATAGGATATCCCGAAAGGTCCAAGGGACAAAATATAAATTTTAAAAACTTCGAGCTGATTTTAAAAAAAAAATTCAAAAATTGCACAAATGACCCAAAACGTTTCAGGTTTGGTTTATAACACTCGGTAAAGTCCCAAAATGACCCGAGAGTCCAAGGACCGAGTTGTAACCTTTATCAAAATTTGAGAATGATCTAAGTAATTTTTGAATTTTTTTTCATGTATACATAATATATATATATATTATACATATAATATCACATATATATATAACATAAATAATATATATATATATAGTATCATAATATATATATTATACATATACATATAGTATCACATATATATAATATATATATATATAGTATTACATATTCATAATATATATACATATACATATATATAGTAGGGTTAATTACCTCAACCGTTACTTATGTTTGACCCATGTGATTAAAAGGTTACTCATCTTTTTTTGTGTAGCTGAAACGTTACTTAAGTTTGAAGATGTGACTGAAAGGTTACTCCGTGAAATTTCCGTCAAATCTGACCGTCAAAGTGTCACGTGCAAGTCACGTGACCTAATTTAAAGACGATTCTACCCCCCTTTTATGTTTATGGATTATGAAGTAGTAACGGTTAGGTAACAAAATGTCCAAACTAAAGTAACCGTTTAATAACATTTAGAAGAAGATAAAACATCATTTAACAACTTCTCCACAAACATAATTCACCACATTTGCAACCATTTCATTTTATTTTCTTCTTAATATCTGATTCTGTTTGATGAAAATCCAGTTAAATAAACATCAAGTAGCATCAAACGAATTTATAATACATACAACAATTTTCTATTTTCTATATTTTCTCACTATCACTATTCCTATTCGTATCTGTCAAGACAATATTTTCCTATTCGGTTGACATCTCAACTTGATCATTCTTCTCTTCTGTTCCAGTAACTCCTTCAATCGTGTCATCCACTAGAAAGATGTGCACTCGCTTTCCGTATTTGACATCAGCACACTGATGCACAGAAACAACATCTCCCAGTCTAACCCTCAGATGGTAAATCACGTTCTCTTCTCAGACCACGATCATCCTTCAATCTTCCTTCTAAGAGCTTGCGTCTCTGCATTTTGTCTCTCTGCCAAAAATAACAACTATTATTTACAGCATCTGCAACACTAGCGATCCACTTTAGTACGTCAGACAACACGGAAACAATTCTTCGAGCATTCACAACCTTCTCTCTGTATTTTGCAGAAGAACGTATTCAATTTTATCAAATCTAGCAAATGATTTAAGTGCTCATGCATCTGGTATCTATTGTGCACCTGATATCGAAATCACTTGTTCCTTCATTCTTGCTAATATAGTCATTGTAGTTGTGGTAGACCCGTCTCAGATCACGTTTATCACCCTTATCTCTTCGTTTTGCCATTGTAATTTCTTTGTCCTGAAAGTAAGAAAAATTGATGATGAACTTTCATGGAGTGGTATCAAAAGGGCAAAACTGAAATCACCAAACTGTTTCAACAATGCACCTGTTCAAGTCGTCTTAGAAGAGATGTTTTGAATTGCCGAACACCCCGCCCTTCTGATGCTCTGTCTATGACGTGTGCGATCTCAAAAGCATAAAATCGACCTGCAATTTAAAACCCAGCAAATTTTATGTAAAATATTTCAATATATCTAGTTCTATCTATCAAGATGTGGCATGAACTATCGATGAGGTAAATATGTAGAATTTGAACTAAATGATGAAAAATTGGAGCTTTCGTACGTTTAAGATGATAATGTCAAATTCTAATCAATTAATACAATGAAAATGGCACTGACATAGATAAGCAATACGCGGATGCTCTCTTTCAATCAAATTGGCAACGCGGAGAAACCTCTGAATATCTAGAGCAAGTGTGATTGGAATATCAGCGAGGATATCATCAGGCTAATTGACACGCCGATTAAAACCTAAAGCATCATTCTAACCAGTAATTTATTCATCAGGATTAAAGGAAACAAGCTAACATGGTGTTCAAATTACCGAAATCAACAATCAAGCCCGATTTTCATGATTTAGGGTTTTCAAACGATAGAATCAAATCAAGATCAAAGAAGAAATCAAGATGAAAGAAGGGGGTTTATCTTCACTGTGAGAACGGTTTCAAAATACATGAGGCAGAGAATCTAGAAGAAAACAAAACAATGAGCGAGAAAAACCCAATTTCTGAATGAATCAATTACCGGAAAGAGCGAGCGTGTGAGCTTCTTCCTGTCCAGAACGAGGCAGTCGCCATTTCCGTTCCAGTTTCTTCTCCAAACCTAAGAACAACCTCTCTTAAGTAGACAAAGTTGTGTTGGGGTAGTTTGGGAACTTCAACTTACAAGTTAATCACGTGACAAGCACATGTCACTACTTAACGGGAAGAAATAACGGCAGTTAGGTGATAGTAACGGTTCAGTCACATGTGTCAACTTAACTAATGGTTGAGCTCAAGTTTGAACGGTTCAGTCACATTGTCAAACATAAGTAACGGTTGAGGTAATTAACCCTATATAGTATCACATGTACATAACATATATACATATATATTACATTTATATAGTATTATATAGATATATAGATATATAAAATCTCAATTTCATAACATTAGAAAATTCAAATACAATATTGAATATGAGAGAAATATAACTAACTCATTCGGAGTTTAAATACCATACGAGAAACCGAGATCGATAATTACCGATTTTTTTTTTTACTAACTCTTTTTTTTCTCTAGTTTATTTCTTCACTCTTTAATCTCTCTTCCCATTTCCTTGCCGTAAGCTACAGCATGCTCCCCCTATTCTTCAATCCCAAGTCTTCTATTTATAGAAGAATATATTCTTATTTTATTAATAATTTTCTTTTTATAATAAAGAAAACTCAACTTGTATTAAAGAGAAAGAACATGGCCATGTGACCATGTTCTTCTTTCGGCCATATATATATAACTTTTTTTCTTCATATATATATTTCTATCTCGATTTTTCTCGATTCGGTTTCTCGCATACGGTATTTTGACCCTGAGCCAAAATCAGGTGTTTACAGTTGCCTCTCTTTGAACACGCGCTCATGGAAGTGATCTCATGACCGTGTGTTCGAAGACAAACAACTGATTTTGGCTCCTCTTTATTCATTATTTACATAATAGACCAACATTATCGTGCAACTTTCGGAAGTTGGACATCTACAAGTCCCGATTGTTGACGATGATTTGCGGAGACTGAGCGACTAAACACTAATCATCTTGTGCCTCTCAGAATCTGGATAACTACATGTCCTGTTCGTCGAGAATGACTTGCGGAGGATGAACACCTAAAGGCTCCGCTCGTCGGCTTGTGACTCGTTGGGGATGACTTGCGGAAGCTGAAGACCTAAAGGCTCCACTCATTTTTTTACCGAGAAGATGGATAACTACAATTCTTGGTCGTCGAAGATGACTTGCGAAGACTGAACACCTAAAGGCTCCGCTCGTCAGTTTTTTTCCGAGAAACTGGATAACTATAGGTCCTGATCGTCGAGGATGACTTGCGAAGGCTGAACACCTAAAGGCTCCGCTCGTTGATTTTTTTATTCCCAGAAGCTGGATAACTACATGTCGTGGTCGTCGAGGATGACTTGCGGAGGATGAACACCTAAAGGCTCCGCTTGTCGGCTTGTGACTCCTAGAAGTTGGATAACTACAGGTACTGTGAGAAACGTTGTCGTCCACTTGTGAGCACTTTTTTTTTAAAAATAAATTCTCAATTTTCTTTCTTTTTGCTACGGTAATTTTTTCGATTTTTTCTTTTCTTTTTCACTGCACCTCTCGGTTCCCTTAATTTTTGTCTAGGTCGCCCTTTCGAGTTTTCAATCTAGAGGGATTTGATTCCATTCCTTTTGCCATGATTACCTTTTTTTAGGAATTATTAATCATGTCTCTCTTCCCTAAATTTTGCCTAAACCGCCCTTTTGGCTTTTCGATTTAGCGGGAATTTTCTCTCACTTTTGGGGCTTGGTTTCTGGTTACGAGCTCTTTAAGGTTTTATTGTCCATGTCAGTGATGATCATGGCTCCTCCGCTGAAAATCTCTTTGGCGACATAAGACCCTTCATATTTAGGTACAAACTTGCCCCGAGAGTGTGGATTGACTTGAATGATTGTTTTTGTTTTCTCAATTTTATTTCCTTGTGCTACGGTTTTTTTACCGCACCTCTCGGTTCCCTTAATTTTTTTTCCTAGGTCGCCCTTTTGGGGTCTCAACTTAGTAGGGATTTGATTCATTTCCTTTTGCCATGATCGCCATTTTTAGGGATTTTTAATCATGCCCATCTTTCCTAATTTTTGCCTAAACCTCCCTTTCAGGTTTTCGATTTAGCGGGAATTTTCTCTAACTTTTGAAGGCTCGCTTTCTGGTTATGAGATCTTTAAGGATTTTTTGACTGTGTCCATATTGATTGGACTGGGGAGTTCTTGATCGTCCATGTCGGTGACGATCATGGCTCCCCTGCTGAAAGTCTCTTTGGCAACATAAGACCCTTCATATTTTAAGCACAAATGTGCCCCGAGAGTCTGGATTGACTCAAAGAATTCTTTTTTTTTTTTTTTTGAGAATTAGATTGCCCATTTTCAATTCTCTCGGGTGCATCTTCCTGTTAAATGCACGAGGAATACGCCGCTAGTACAAATGCCCGCGGCACAACGTGATGAGACGCCTTTCATCATGAGGTCCAATTGCACTGCATCTCGCCCACTCTGACTCATCCATCTATGCCTCGACAAGGATCCTAGTTGACAGAAATTCTACTTTAATTGGCAACACGACTTCGGTCCCGTAAATAAGGGAGAATGGGGTTGCCCCTGTTGGTGCCTGTATTGAGGCCATGTATGTCATGAATTCCCAAAGCAGCTTATCATGTCAGTCCTTTAATTGTTGCTTCTACTGCGCCATTCATTTGTGGGCGATATGGACATGAATTTTTATGCTTGATCACAACCCATCGACCAATTTAGATTTCTAGCATTCTCGGTGATGATTGACTTCGACATCCCATGACACATGATGATGTCCTCACTGATGAAAAATTCAATGGTCTTTTCCGTTATTGACGCCAGGGTAATAACCTCTACCCCCTGGTGAAGTAGTCGATCACAATCAATATGAATCGATGACCATTGGACGTCTTTGGGAAAATCATGTTGATTACATCGATGCTCCCACATTAAGAAAGACCATGGGGAAGTCATGGGATAGAGCTCGTGCAGTGGCGCATGGATTTAGTCCGCATACACTTGATAGAGGTGATATTGTTGGATATGTTCTATATAGTCAACCGTCATGGTGAACCAAAAGTACCCAAGTCTCGCACATTCATGTGTGGGCCGCAACAACCTTCATGAATTTCTTCCATTAGATGCTCAACTTTTTTAGCATTCACGCATCTCAAATCGGTATAGTCGGGTCACTGGGAAATTAATTGCAAGTCATTCATCGCATGACCATTCAATCATTTTCTTGTGGCGTTCTCTGTGAACTCCGTACGCCAGGTATCTTTTTATATCAGTGAGTCATGGTTTACAGTCTGATTCTTCGATTGTACAACAATAGGTTGAAACCTCTTTGATTTTTCTCTCCATTGGCAATTTTAGGTTTCCCGGAGAAATTTTACTCATGGGTGCAAGCGTTGCCAATTTTTTTATACGCAATGACGCAAATAAGAACACAAGGTGATCGATGGTCTGCTTATCTTCTTCGCAGCTTTTATCCCCGTGGTGACGACGTTGCTGGTGTCGATGTTGTTGTCCCTCCATGGGTTTCTCCACCCTTTGTGGAATCCGATCAGTTGGAAGTACTCCGCCTTGCTGTGACGAAACTTTCTGTAGTGACTACATTTCATGTCTTTTCGATCGACGCCTCCAACAATGGCGTCTCTCTGCATTATTGACAACGACGTCTCCCCTATTGTCAACAACAGCGTCTTCACGTGTTAACAATGGCGACTCCTATGCATGAGTCAACAACAACGTCAATTCATCTCTATTTAAATCGTCTCTGCTTCAGCTCGATCAAACGATAGAGAGTTGTTTTTCTCACCTCCTTTACTTAGCAAAACAACATTCCCTATTTCGGTCTCCGAATGTGGTCAAGTGGCGCGGGTCAGTTTGACTACGATTGCCACTTCTTCTGATAGAAGTGTATCATATAAGACAAACTTAATTCCGGTGATGAGAACCTCAACGTCCCTCATTGTTGCGGTACCAATAACTTGTCTCTGGTCCCTTTCTTGATCGGATAGTTGCATAAGCTGATTCTACCTCAGGTAACAGTTTTTTCTCGGAGTAAATCATGTTTTTCTTGATTATACTTATCGCTCACTGCATTCAGGAATAGATTCAATTTGGTATCTACTTCATTTTGTGTTCCAATTTGCAAATGACATCTGGGCCAACTAGTAGATGATGATGATCAACTGGAAGATCCCATCGATATGTTACTTGATCGAGAATTATGTCTCTGATACCATGTTAAATAGACTAAGCAATAAGTATTTGGTGCCCATTCTCACCGGATCCTTCTCCGTAATGTATAGAGTCGGATTCGACAAGGGTGCCCCCACACAAATTTGAATCAAGGCTCCCTTTGTGTTCTTGAGGTGCCGGAGTCGTTGAATGTCGCATGGGTTCCTGGAAACCTAAATTCAAAATAATCATAGTAAGAATAATGAATACACAAATGATCATGCATGCTTGGTTTTGAAAATTTTGCATGTCCCGTTCATTCTATTCGTAGACTTCGATTGCATGTATGGAAAATGTTTTTTCCAAAAATACTTTAAAAGGATTTGGCCAATCGAAGTCTTGTTCTTAAGACATTTCACATGACGACGTAGCTCATTGAGTGCATTTGTTGCTTGTTCTTTGGTTCGAACGAAGGTCGAAGACATGTATTTTGAAAATATTTTTATTCGCCTTGTCTTGGCCTGAACTGTTCAAGGGTGTCATTCAACTCAGCTACGCTGCCCCTACATTTTTCCAAGGTGCCCCCACATTGCTAGAATGACGGTAACTATTCGGGTCTATCCCCAATTATCTCCTATGGGTTGAAAAACTTGCAGGTGTGGAATGGAACTTGTGAATGTATTCCGTTGTTGTTAATCATACGGAAGCGTTTTTCCACATTATAGAAGTTAAACAAGACATCACATAGAACCCTATTGAGTTTGTAACTTACAAGTTCGTGAATCTCGCCAATCTTCTTGTTCACGTATTTCTGATTCCCTTTTGTCATGGGTTTTCATATTTGGACATTTTTCGACCGTAGGGGGCGACTGTATGACCTTAATGTGAGGGAAATGCTTTTTTTTTTTGCTTCATCCTTACCAAAGATGGTACGTGAAACGTCCTAAGGATACAACAATAGAATGAACGAAACTTACATTTGTTTTTTAAAAATGCAATGCAAGTGCGAGAATGTAAATTTCACTAGTAAGGTTTGTATTACATTTACAGAAGTCTTAAATATATAATACAAAAGGACCAATCCTATACATGTTATGATCCATGATCAAAACAAAACACATTTACATAATGGGTCGAACTTCAATTTACATTTGTTGGGCTGACATCTAATTCACAACAGTTGAGTCGAATCTTCTTCATGAATTGTGGGTCAATCTGGTATCCAAATACGTGGGTTGAATTACCATTTACATAAGTTGGGCCCAAAAATGGAAATACGTACAAAACTGGTAAAGGTTAAACACAGTGTGGAGCTTTTGTTCTAAATGGATGGAATTTCTAGGTCCTATGAACCAGCGGAACCTCACTCGCTAAAGAGGATCACGAGCCCATTCCGATCATCGAGTTGAGTTGTTTGAGTGCGTGTCGACGGTCCAAACTGCTCCGGGCGCATTCCCCTACTAAACTCCCTAACCTCTTAATGTGCTCCAGGTCCGAGCGGGTAATGGTAACCAGTGTGGTGTGTGCAAAACAATAATTTAAATTTTTTTAATTATTACAATTACATCGCCTTTTGGACAAAATTTGAAACTGCAAGCATGAGCAAACAGTCAAAATGGATAGGGCAAAAATATAATATGGCAAAGCAACCATGACAAAGCATAAACCCTCTAAAAGAGATCCCCCAGCAGAGTCGCCAAATTGTCGGACGTCGGATCCAACTTTCCTCGATTTTTTTCGTTCGGAAATGTCGGGTATTGACGATCAACGGGTCTGGTAGAGCGGGGTTATCAATCATACCGAAAAATGAAAGAGTCGCCACTGATTAATTAAAGGCTAATCGGAATCCTAAAATTTGTCTATGGTACATGGATTTAACATCCTATGGCTTGGAATAGTCTACGTCCAGTTAATCGAGTTCGGGGGTTTGATTACGTCTTAAGGGCTCGCGAGCCCATAATCCGCCCTTTCGATACTTTAGTTTGCTTTTGAAATTATTTTTTACTGATTTACCTGAATTGCTCGTTTTGATCATGCTTAACCCAAAAGATTACATGCATTTTCTTTAAATTAAACAAACCATGTACAACCCTTTTTTTTAGGAATTAACTTCAAATAAATAAACAAGAGAGAATAAATTAATTGTGCTCGAAAAAAATGGTTTAACTTTGGAGTCACTTGAAACGTGTCAAAAATACACGAATGATTTGAAAATATTGAGTGTGTTGGATCAATTTGTAACACTTTGACAAGTCATGGGATGTCCAGAAAAATTTATGGACCAAGATGCAATTATTTAAAATTTCGAGGTGATTTGGAAATATATTTTTAAAAATGACAGAATTGACCCTAAACTATTCTAGACTTATTTGTAATACTTGGTAAAGTTCCAAAATAACCCGAAAATTATTCTGAACTTATTTATAACACTTTGAGAAGTCATGGAATGTCCAGAAATTAAAGTTTAGGAATCAAAATTTATTTATTTTTAAACTTATAACTGAACTGAAAATATTTTTTACAAAAAATACAGAAGTGACCCTAAATTATTATGGACTTATTTGTAACACTTGGTAAAGTTCCAAAATAACCCAAACATGATTCTAGACTTATTTGTAACATTTTTAAAAGTGATGGAATGTCCAGAAAGGTTCAAGGGACAAAATGTAAATTTTAAAAAATTCGAGTTGATTTTAAAGGGAGATTCTATTTGCAGACCATCGACTACTTTATACAAACCACTTTTGTTGAAAGACTAAAATGCCCTAATAACTTTTTACATATTTGTCCTTACTAATTTTAAGAAAATTAATTATCAAATCGACCTCATATTTCCATAGTTGCTAAATTGACCCCATATATATCAAAATGGTGAAAAATTATGATTCTAGCAAGTTTTGAAACCTAAACCTCTTACGTACTAACTAAAAGTTTTACCACTATACTAGTAATTCCAATTGATTTCTTATATACTTCAAATATAGTTATCGAAGCACCTCTAATATTATTGTATTAAACACCATGTTTATTTATTGATGCTCTTTAGTAATTAACATTTGTTCAACGTTGTTTGTTTAATTATAGTTTTAATTTAAATATGTATCTACTGATTAATTTTTTAAAATTGTTGAAAAATAAGTAATTTTCTAAATTTAGTATTTATAGACTACCACAATATTCATTTTGAAAATATATTTTTCAACTATCTCTAAAAAATATTAGAAAGATTATAGTATTTAGATAATTAAATTAGAACTCTAACGACATATATGTTGTTAAGTTTCAATTTTCTTATCGATTATAAAATTTGGTCAAAGTAGAGTTGCTAATTTTTGACAACTTTTATAAATTTGACCAAATTTTATGGTTGACGGGAAAATTGAAACTTAGCATAATATGTGTTATAGTTCTAATTTAATTATCTACATATTATAGTCATTCTGTTTTTTTAGAGATGGTTGAAAAAATATTTTCAAAATGAGTATTCACGTAGTCTATAAATACTAAATTTAGAAAATTACTTATTTTTCAATCATTTTTTAAAAAATTGATTAGTAGATACTTAATTAAATTAAAACTATAATTAAACAAACAACGTTGAACAAATGTTAATTACTAAAGAGCATCAATAAATAAACATGAGATGTCTAATACAATAATATGAGAGTTGCCTCAATAACTATATTTGAAGTATATAAGAAAGCAATTGGAATTACGAAAATATATATGGGGTAAAACTTGCTAAAAGCATAATTTTTCACTATTTTGATAATATGAGGTCGATTTAGTAACTACGAAAATATGAGATTGATTTAATAATTAATTTCCTTCAAATTATTAAGGACAAATATGTAAAATGCTATTAGGGTATTTTAGTCTTTCAACAAAAATGGTATGTATAAAATAATCGACGGTCTACAAATAGAATCTTCCGATTTTAAAAAATATTTCAAAAATTGCACAAATGACCAAAAAAAATTTAGGTGTCGTTTATAACACTCGGTAAAGTCCCAAAATGACTCGAGAGTCCAAGGACCGAGTTGTAACCTTCATCAAAGTTTGGGTATGACCTAAGTCATGTTTGAAAATATTTTTTCATATATACATAATATATATATATATATATATTATACATATAATATCACATATATATTATACATACATATATATAACATAAATAATATATATATATGGGTTAAATACGACATTGCCCCCTAAAGTTTACGCCGATTTTAAAATTCCTCCTTAAAGTTTAAAGTTCCCCCTAATGTTTAGAGATGATGAAAAATCCCCCTTGAAAGAGCACCTGACAAGGGGGAATTTGTTTTTTAATCATTTACAAACATTAGGGGGACTTTAAACTTTAAGGGTGAATTTTAAGATCGGTGTAAACTTTAGGGGCTAATGTTGTATTTTACCCTCTATATATATATCATACATATATATAGTATCATAATATATATATTATACATATATATATATATATATATAAAATCTCAATTTCATAACATTAGAAAATACAAATACAATATTGAATATGAGAGAATATACCTAACTCATTCAGAGTTTAAATATCATACGAGAAATTGAGACCGATAATTACCGATATTTTTTTTACTCACTCTTTTTTCTATATTTTTTTCTTCACTCTTTAATCTCTCTTCCCTTTTCCTCACAATTTCCTTGTCGTAAGCTACGACATGCTCCCCCCATTCTTCAAACCTAAGTCTTCTATTTATAGAAGAAAATATTCTTATTTTATTAATAAAAAATATATATAATAAAGAAAACCCAACTTGTATTAATGAGGAACATGACCATGTGGCCATGTTCTTCTTTCGGCCATATATATATATATATATATATATATATATCGATTTTTCTCGGCTTAGTTTCTTGCGTACGATATTTTGACCTTGGGTCAAAATCAGGTGTTTACACTCCAAGAATTTGGGAACTTTCAAGTGAGTATTTCCGTTGTACTCAAAAACTAAAATTTTGTTTTTTTAAGTGTTTAGGGTTTGTTTATTACTGCAATTTTGAAACTGCTGAGTAATGTTGAGTTCTATGCTGAGTAATGGCTATGTTATGCTGAGTTATGTTGAGTTTTTCTGATTTTGATTCGATTCTCCTTTATTAGTGATGACACAAGATAAAGGAAAGAGATCAATGAAGGATGACTTGGATGATTTTAGAGTCGACGACTTGGATAACAAAACAGAGACCGGATTAGATTCTGACTCGGTGTCAGATCAAAATTGGAAGCCCAAAAAGACACATAAAGGAGATTTAGAGTCGTTTGATGAAAGTTCTGAATGTAGTAACATAAGTAAATCAGTGAATGTACACGCGAATGTACATCACAGTAGGGGTGTCAAAACGGGTTATGGGTCGACCCATGGGTCGTGTCAGAGACCCTCATACCCAAACCTGACCTGTGTAATAGTATGGGTTAGTTTTTTAAACCCAAACTTGACCCACGGGTTGATGGGTCAACCCGCGGGGTCAAAATGACCCATCAAAAATAGTAAGGCTTGGGGTCAGATTGACTTGTTCGACCTCCATGACCCGCGGGCCAGTCTGACTCGTTCGGCCCACCAGTACATAAACCCAAGAAACAAACTGACTCATGGGTCAAGACTACTAACCCACATGTCAAGACTAATGACCCATGGGTCAGAATTATATATATTTAATATAATATACAAACCTGACCCGTATTTTCATGGGTCATATCAAAATGACCCTTGGGTCAAAAAGTCTTACTCAACACAACCCGTGGTCGGGCCACCCATGGGTTGTTTCAATTTTTGACACTCCTAATCACAGAGGTCAAAGGTAAGCGATTTTCCTAAAATTATTCTTCAAAATTATGTTAAACAATAGGATTCAAATCTGTATTTCAATTAAACTTTCATTTGTGCACAGGGATGAGGAAGAGGATGTTTAGATTGGAGTCGAATCTACCTAACCAAAGGGAAGCTACTCAATTGTCTGCTGGAACGCAATCACAGGTATACATTTATTTTTCAATTTTTTCAAGTTAATATTGTTTACATAATTGTTATATTTATACATGACACAGAAAGAGAAAGTCAATGGGGGAATCATCGCAATCCAGACGATTAGTGCCGAGGATGGTGAAAATCTCCAAGGTGAAGAAATTAGTGCCAAGTCAGGGCATGATCAGTCAAGACATACCAAGGGAGGAACCTTTGGTCAGCTGGGCACCAACCGAAGATCATCCTCATCCGATCAACCTTGATAGTAAAGATGATTTCCAATGTGCTTCAAGTGCCCTTCTAGTGTTGTCTGACTGCATAGACCTTGTCCTTTTACCACAACCGTTGATGACTAAGAAGACGAAAGTGTTTAGCGAAGGATTTAGAAAATCACCAAGGAAGATAAAACAGTCGAGGACCTCCAAAGCTAGATCTACTCAATGATTTAGTGTCATAACATTTTGGGTTCAAGACGGTTAGTAACATTTTGTGTGGTCGGTAACATGTGGGTGGTAACATTTTGTGTTCAAAACAGTGGTTAGTAACATTTTGTGTGGGTGGTAACATTTTGTGTTCAAGACAGTAACCCGAAACAACTTATTTGTTAATATTGGTGTTGGTTTAATGACAGTGATGCATTCTGTTTAGTGTTGTTCTAGTATGACGCTGGTGTTCGTGTATCATGCTACTGCTGATTGCAAAACTTGGTTAATAAAGGTTTAATGACAGTGATGCATGTTTCAGTTTAGTGTTAATAAAGGTACAACATGTTTGTTTTTAGGGTCATTCCAGGTACACCATGTTTCAGATTGGTGTTACAACATGTCTGACATATTCATACTTCTGGTGCTATTAAAACAAACCTCGTGACACAAACTGAATTTCAACAGGTCCAACATAAAAACCAAACAACCATAACATGACTACAACATTTTAACACTAAACACTTAAACAGTCAATTCCATTACACAATGATCCAAAAAAAAGAGCTAATATCACAATCACAATTGAAATTACAACTTTTTTCACTAATTGCTTCCTCAAATGCAGGGCAACAATTTCGTCATTCAACTCCGTCTGGATTGCCTCGAATTTCATCAGAGTCATCATTCCATAATCACACATTGAAGGGTCTTCCCATTCAAAGTAATTGAAATCCATACCACATGAAGACGTCTTCCACTACACAAAACGAAAAAATTATCAAAGAGAAACAATTCGTCTGTCTTTGAAATTAGGGTTTCACAACCGATAACTAATCCCATAAAATGACAAATTAAATGCAAATTATTGAATATATTGGGCACCCATAGAACATCATGCTGAAGTTCTTCGACGTCGCAGCGGGAATTGGATGCGACATCAACCCACAGTGGCACATTCGAATCTCATACGATGGGGATGGGTTTGACTTGGACTTCTGCTTGGAAGAGGAAGACCTACAGTAGAGTACTTACCAGGACCCATGGAAAACTCCGAACGTAACCTTTGCACCATGTCTGCACTCTTCACAACAGTTCTTCACTTCGAACGAAATCTGCCCAAAATATATTCCCACACTGAGGAGATTTATGCCAGGATAAGTAGGACCAAGAAGGGCAGAAAAGGAATTGGAAATAATATGTGAGCAAATTTGAGCACGTGACATTGCAAGTGAAGCCATAACGACTATTTCGAACGGAAGTTAAACGGAGGGACAAGAAACAATCGTTTCCAAACATGTTGTACCATTTAAAACATCTTGGGTTGGAAAACCATTTTGGACAAACATCATGTCCATTTTTCAGACTTTTCTCTGAAATTTATCACAAGACTGAGAATAATAATACTATGAGGATAAGTTTTTATAATCTTATGAAAATATTTGTTGTATATTTACAAACTTAATATATTATTATAAATTTAAAGTAGATAAAATATCATTTGTATAATTAAAATATAAGAAATTATTATCCTTGCCAGTCAGTTTAGTATTTTTAATTATTTATATATTATATCTATATTAATTTGGTTAGTATTATTTTGGTTAGTATGTATAAAAGATATCGTGAATTTTTTTATTTACTATTGTTGTATATTTTTTATTTTGATGACTAAAATTACTTTTCATTCTTTTAAGATCTTAGCATTTGTTTATAAGGTTAGATTTAATTAAGGGTTAATTAGCTAAACTGTTACTTATGTTGGCATATGTGACCGAACAGTTGAAACTTGAGCTCAACCGTTACTCATGTTTCCATATGTGACTGAGTGGTTCGGTTTGTTAACTTCTGTTATTTATCACCGTCAACAATTGGAATGTGCTTATCACGTGACCTTCTTATATTCTGAACTTCCCAAACTACCCTAAATATTCTCTATTTAATCAGTTTGTTTCTTATTAGCTGTTGGAGATCTTTCAGCGTGAAAATTTGGAGAAGCCACACTGGGAAGAAGAACGAAGAAGTCACGGTGAGTTGAACAGGACTGTTGCAGGAGACCGGGAACGAGACTGTCGCGGGGGTGGATTCTGCTTCGGAGTCAGAAGTTGTGGTTTTGACCAAGTTCAAGGACCCTAGATGGGTCACGCGAACTTGGGATTTGAAGCAGTTTCAGAAAGATGGGGCCACCAACTGGGATGTTGTCATTGATGCTGTTAATATCAACAATTTGAGTTGATTTCTTGTTATTGAGCTCATTTTTGTTGTAATTTGAAGCTTTGGAACTGTGCATTACGGTAATAAGATTTATTTTGGATGACGTTTGCAATTTTACAGTGCTTGGGATTTAGGGTCATATCAGTTGTGTTCTTGATTTGATACTTAACTGGTTATTGCATGAAATTAGTTGAGAAACTTAGGGTTTTGATAGAAGTTAGGGACTGTTTGGAGATCTAAAATTTTGAGAAGCCACGCTGGGAAGAAGAACGAAGAAGTCACGGTGAGTTAAAGATAGAACAACAAGCAACCATGAAGTCTAAGGATTAATATGCTCCCATGGTTGCCCCAATTTTGAGGTAATTTCATAGTGGGTAACCCTAATTGGTAACCTAATTCGTTTTGCTGCACTAATTTGAACCCTAAATAATCGTTGTCAGTATGCATTTACACCCTAAATAATTGTTTTGATCTTAATCTACCTCTTTTTGCAGGTTCGAGTTGTCAAGGTATGTTAAGTCTAACTAATTTGGTGAATGTAAGATTTATGTTATGCTTAAATGTGTGAATCTTAGAATCATAGTTTATTGAATGTGCTTGCTGGAACTGGAAGAGTTGTTGTTAACATGAAATTAACATAGAATACTCCCTTTTTATAGTAGTTCGATGTTGTGTTCTTATTGATATAATAGATGTTCTAACATTTGCACTGGCAGGGAGATATTTCAGCCACCAACCATGATTAGATCTGGCAGAGGGATACATAACTATCTTTACTAGCTAAAATTCTCATCTCAAAGTCCTGAACCAGCAAAAGTTCTTGGAAGCAACGTACTTGGTAAGCTCCATATTACATGACGTACAAATTTGGGAGCGTCCTGGGTCGCCTATAGACAACATATTCTTGGCGTTGTAAGTGTGCTGCAACTTGGGGCTTAATAATATTTTCATCTTGATTTTTGTATGCAGGCTACTGCACGTAAAGCGATTGACTTACACATTGTGGAAGTACTTGTTCATGGTTTACTTGTTAGTGATTCATGGTTTACTTGTTCACCTCACCAGGCCAAATCCCAATGGATGAGTACCTGAGCATCATCTTGGGGCAGAAGCCCATAGACTTGTGGCCAATAACTTACAAAATCGATCCAACTCCTTCTACAGGGACAACCACCACCACCACCATTGGATGTTGCTTCTCGTAAGTTAGTTGTAGCGTTGGTAATTGATATTGTTGTTTTTGTTCTAAGTTCAATTGCGAAGAATTAGGTCGAGTATGTAGCTACTTAGTATGTCATTTGTCAGTAATCTTTGTCTGTAACTGAAGTATGAAGAACATTGTGTTGTTTGCAAATGTGGTGACTTATGTTTGTGAAGAAATTTTTAAATGAAGTTTTATCCTCTCTTAAATGTTATCAAACAGTTACTTTAGTTTGGACATTTTGTTACCTAACCGTTACTTATGGTTTAGAGAAACTACATCATAATCCATACACATAAAATGGGGTAGAATCGTCCTTTCAATTAACTTTAGATCGTTTAAATTAGGTCATGTGACTTCCTCGTGACAGTCAGGCGGAAATATGTGACGGAAACTTCACGGAATAACCATTCAGTCACATTCTCAAACTTAAGTAACTGTTCAGTCATACAAAAGAGATGAGCAATCTTTTAATCACATAAGTTAAAGATAAGTAACTATTGAGGTAGTTAACACTTTAATTAATCCTACAATATTTATAATTAT
The DNA here is from genome assembly GCA_946814005.1 of Chamaenerion angustifolium. NCBI lineage: Eukaryota > Viridiplantae > Streptophyta > Magnoliopsida > Myrtales > Onagraceae > Chamaenerion > Chamaenerion angustifolium. The sequence continues at coordinate 23,758,584 of OX328270.1, read as the reverse complement.
ATTGAGTATACAATATATCTATATCTATATCTATCTATCTATATAACACGAAATTTTGAGGAAGGAAATAGGTTATATATATATATATCGATATTATTAAGGCAGAAGTGGTTTTTGTAACCGTCACCTGTAAATTTACACAATTACCCCTTAATAATCCAATTAATTTATATTTATCATGACTATTTTGGTCATTTAGATTTTTTCTCAAAAAGATTATAAAAAATATTTGCACAGAGACTCGAACATATATGACATTATAATTTAAGACACGTGTATAAACAAGTTACACACGTATGCAACATTACAAATTTAACAAGATGACAATTATATTTTCTTTATCACTATCCATTTCTTTTTTCTCATGCAGCAGTTTTTTCGATCTATATATATAGATATATCTATATTATTAAGGCAAAAGTGGTTTTTGTAACTGCCACCTGTAAATTGACACAAATACTCTTTAATAATCTAATTAGTTTATATTTATCATGACTATTTTGGACATTTAAATATCTTCTCGAAAAAGTTATAAAAAATATTTCAACGAAGACTCGAACTTATGACCTTATAACTTGAAGATATACGTATTAACCAGCTACACACTTATGCAACATTACAAATTAAACAAGATGATAACTATATTTTTTTTATCACTATCTCTTCCTTTTTCTCATGCACCAGTTGTTAATAAGGCAGAAGAGGTTTTTATAACTGCCGCATGTAAAATAACACAAATACCCTTTAATAATCTAATTAGTTTATATTTGTCACGTCTATTTTGGTCATTTAACTGTCTTCCCAAAATGTTATAAAAAAATATTTGCATAGAGAGTCGAACATATATAACCTTATAACTTAGAGACACACATAATAACTGACTACACACGTATACAATATTACAAACTCAACAAGATGATAATTATATTTTTCTATATCACTATCCCTATCTTTTTATGGTCATTCAAATATCTTCTCAAAAGCTTATAAAAAACATTATCTGCACGAAGGCTTAAACATATGACCTTATACATTAAATACATACATATTAATCAGCTTCACACGTAACATTAAAAATTTTAGAAGATGATAATTATATATTTCTCTATCACTATACATTCATCCTTTCCCACACACCATTTTTTTTATATCTTGCTAACAAATGAAATTATATTCTCACTTTATCAGACATTATGATAACACTGAATCAATAAATTTAAATCATTTATAAAACTTATAATTTCATCTACAATTGAGAGAATTTAGATTTAATTAATAATGTCAAATATGCATTATCTATTATTTGAGGCAATAAATAATTAACATGTACAATATAATCAAGTTTGAAATTTAAATTAGATTGGAAGAAGAAATCTCATTCATTATTTATCCATTTTTTAATTAATTATTATATATGTTATTTTATATAACTTTACAATTTTACATAATAATGATAATTTTATATTATGTTCTCAAGTCGTCATATTTATTTTGGTAATTGTGACTTTTAAATATTTCTACAATTATATAGATTTTTTTTCTTCCAAACATCCTCTATTATTTCCAAGAAGTTATAGAATTTTTGAATTGTGAGCACTGTCGTTATAAAAATACATTTCATCTATAAAATTAAATAATCCAGATATAATTAAAATCAATCAAAATTGATGTATCTTTATATGTTTAATATACATAATCTATCGCGCGAAGCAATAAATACAAAAAAAAAAAAACAAATTTGAAAACTTAAAACCAAAATGAAAGGAGATATTTGATTAATGAATACATTTTTTTATAATGATAATTATGTATTATATAGTATTTTCAAATAATGAGATTATCATAGATTTTTTTAGTATGATTAATATTAATGCATAGATGATTCCAACACTTTGACAAAGTTATTTTAATAAAATAATAAAATATATTTCTTTGTTATTTTATTTTATTTTTGCCAAAAGTTCTTAATATGTTATTACTCCAAACTAATATCATCCAACATTTAGGTATTATATGTCGAGAAAAAAGTAACAAAAATATTTTACTACAAAATTAAAATAACTCTGGTGATGTGTTGAAATAATATTTTACGAATTACTTAAATATAAAAATCAACATTAATTTTCAGGGTTTATTATTTATTATTTTTACAAAATATTTTTAGAATTGGTCAGATTTAGATATTATGAGTATTTTTTTACTTAACCGTACATTCCAAATAAATCTAAAATTAAAATATGAATATACTTAACTAACCCTACTTTATGAACTCTGAAAATATTAAAGTAAACAATAACTCTGAAAATATCTAAATAAAAAATAAGGAAGAATTTAATCAAATATCTAATATATTTTTTTGGTGCGAATTTTACTGGTAATTTATTGAAGTTGTCACATTAGATTTTTGATAGTCGTCGTTTCATGGACATTGTGATTTGATTGTTAAGATATCTTAAGAGTATATTGAATGTCTTCACTAAGACGTTCAGACTTTGGTTAAGGCGTACGTCTTAAATCATATATAGTAACAACGCCCAGATTCAAATCTCGGGGATGTCGGGAGTACAATACTCAAAGAAAGGTCGGATGTCGGGAGCATAATACTTAAAGAAAGGTCGGATGTCAGAAGTACAATACTCAAAGAAATGTCGGATGTCGGGAGTATAATACTCAAAGAAAGGTCGGATGTGGGGAGCATAGTTATCAGAACGGGACCGACCATCGAACCGCTGAGGGGGCCGGTTCACGGTTCAGCCGGTCCAAATAAATTTTAACAATGTCACGAAATTAAATGTTATATACTTATAAACTCAATATAATTTATAATTAACAAAATAAATAAAATATTTTCTTGCTGGAGATTCATTTTTTCTAGATTTCTGCCAACTACAACCACCTTGCGTACTACTACCTTGCTCTTGCTTTCGAGCTATAATTGGTGACGGTCCTGATGCAACAGGTGGCGATCCATCTGAATCAGAAGAGCCAGTTCCCTCAATAAGTACAGGCCCCTGTCCCTCAATAAGTCTGGTTTTTCTCTTTTGAGATCCACCTTCTAAACTACCCCCCTTTTGTTTACCATCAAACGATATTGAAGGCAAAGACATCTGAAATTGGCCGAAAATAAATATATAAGATAATAAATATACTGAAAAAACAATATTGGCGTTGCAGAAACAATATGCTGAAGACAATATTGGCATATTAGCGTGCAAAACAAATATGAAATATATAACAAAGCATCAATCAGAACAAATCAAACCTATGGAATACTGAAGCAAGCACTGAACAAATCAGATAACAAAGCACCAATCAGATATAATAAATATATCAAACCGAAAAAACAAATCACCAATCAGAACAAATCAAATGGTTCTGCACTTGATTTGAAATGCCCTTATCAATTCGATGGAGATGCTTGACTTCTCCTCAATTTCGAGTTCCACAATCTGATTTATCCTCAAATTCCGAAATTCTGTAGTTTTTTACCCTATCTACTGGTTCTGTAATAATCTGCTCGACACTCGATTTCTGCGCAATTCAGCCCCAGTGTTGGATAAGTTTCTGGTTGATGGCAACGCTTGCTTCAACTTCGTAGTGGATACCCAAAGACGACCTACTATTGAAAAATGTCATAGAGGTACGCTACACTTGAGGTTTTGCTCGGTCACGTCACTTACTGTAAGGAAACAATTGTGTCGCCTCTTATTTCAACCTTGATTGATTGGAAGTTGGGGAATTCTCTATAAGAGTTCAGAATTCTCCATATCAATCTACAAGCAGACGATTATAGTTCCCTTGGTCTAACTGGATGGAGACAGCATCATTCTCTTCTTACAAAAAGTCACTTTTATTTGCAAAGCATAACTTTCATCTACATCACTTGGAGCTACAACAATGTCGTCCATTTTTTCTTCACGACAAGTTAGAATAAGTGAAGTGCTCTCAATACCAGAATGAACATCACTTACATCTTTACCCTCATCTTCCGTGTCTTTTACATCAACATCATTGGCAAAGGGATCATCTTTATTTGTCAATCTCAATAAACAATCTGAGAGGTCCACAAAGTTGGTTTCTAGGATGACAGTACACCCAACTTTGGCATCGGCATTTTCATGATCATCTGGTAATATTTTCTTCATATCATGTGGGTCATTAGATGAGGAATTTATAGTTACACCTCTATGACATTTTTCAACAGGAAGTCGTCCTCGGGTATTCACTGCGAAGCTGAAGCAAGCACTGTCAACAACTTCTTTCAAAAGTGGAGCTGAATTATGCAGAAATCAAGTAATTCCAGATAACCAACTAATTTCAACTAATTTCCAGATAACAAACCACAGAATCATTTCAATTACCGTTCTGTGAAAGAAACGGAATCATTTCAATTACATATGGAATACTGAAAGAAATCAAACACAGACAGACACAGCATATCATATCACTAATTTCCAGATAACAAACCACGAAATCATTTCAATTACCAAGCATATCAATTTGCGACAGCCGACCCCGACAGACACAACATTTCATATCACGAACCTGGCGTTCTGTGATGGTGGGACTGTCCGAGAAAACGAACAGAGACGAGAGGCGGGGAGGATGAGTGAAACAGATCGTACTGAATCAGACGAGAGGTGGGGAGGACGAGAGGCGGTACTGATTCTACTGAATCAGATTGACTGACAGAACGTACTGAAGAATCAGACTCAATTAGGTCTGGTCTGGTCATCTGAATCAGAAAAACTGTTTTTGTCTGGTCTGAAGTGGTCTGGTCTGGTTTAGTATTTAATAGTATTTTAAGATTAAAACCGGTACAAAAACAGGTTCGGTTAATCGGTTTTGAACCGGTTTTCTGTACCTATTCTGAACCGCTCCATATTTTTTTTAAAAAAAATATTTGTTTTGTGAACCGGTTCGGAACCGGTTATGTACGGTTCGGTCGAACCGGTATGGTTCGGGTACGGTTCGGTCGAACCGGTATGGTTCGGGTACGATTCGGCCGAACCGATTATTTTTACCCAACCCTACTCCTAAGTCTCTCATTCATTTTCAAGAGAAGTTACAAAACTCTCATCATTTATCTTTATTTGATATCATAAATATGATTTCTCCTTAATTATATTTTATGTAGTCAAATTTCTATAATAATAAAATACATAACATTATATTTTATGAATATCACGTATGCACATAATAAAATTTACTCTTACAAATTAAAATATAGATTAATTAAAGATGCATTTCATCTATCAAATAATACTCTTATTAAAATGAGACATAAGTGACATATCAACACCACCTAATTGTTGACCCAAACAAACAAAAAAAACCACCCAATTAATTACAATAATATCAAAATAAATTTTAACAATGTCACGAAATTAAATGTTATATACTTATAAACTCAATATAATTTATAATTAACAAAATAGATAAAATATAATATGTATACTAAAACATTATATTGTTAGAAAAATACTAATGTTTTTATATGAGCATTGTTAGAAGTAATAAACCATAAAAGTTAAAAGTATTATATGAACATTCACACACACACACATAAATATTTATATATATATATATCATAAAATTATGAGAATTTTTTTTCACATTTATAACTCAAAATTTTGAATTATTAAAATACTACTTATGGAAAATAATTTATTATTGTTTTTTCTAAAATTAAAAAAAAATAATAATGATTTTAATAGTCTTTTGTAAACACATGCATTAATATAAAAATATTTAACTTAAAAGTATTAACTATTATTTTCTTATTAATTGTTAATATTATTTTGTATTATTGAATTATGCATTTTTAACTAATTTTATGAACAAATACACTTAATATAATTTATAAATTTGTTTTTCATAATATAAGTTATAATAACTTATATATATAAGTAATTATTTCATGCATTTTTAAAATTTAATATTTTTATTGTAAGAAATTATTATAACTTATCTATACAATTAATTATTGAAAAATTATTATAGTTTGTATTCACTTAAAAAATAACGTTATAACACTAAACTTATTGTTTTTTAAGTATTATAGTCTATATTCATTTAAAAATAATTTAAATAAGTAGTATACATTATAATGGATTTTATTATATATATATATATATATATATATATATAATAAAATATACTACTTACTGCGCTTATGCGCAGACGAGATATCTAGTATATATTAATTTGGCTAGGATGTATATAATGTTGACAAGTAAGCAAAATAAATTTTTCTAATCAATTTTATTGGTCCACCTAGATTGTATGTTACAATTGCCTATGTGATATCTTATTTTATACATGTGGATACTTTAAAATTGCTTCAAAACACCACGTTGAACCTTAAAAACCGTTTCAATTAATCACATTCATTATAAACAAACAATTAGTCAATATTTTCAAAATTAAAAATTCAAGCTTAGTTTTTATCATTTTTTTAATTAAAAAACTATTAATAGTTATGGGGTTTTAATATATTTTATTCACAAAATTATATTTGTAGGCTTTATGGTTGTAATTCAAAATTATTTCATTATGGTTTTATTAATTTCAATATATTAAAATGTCTAATTAAAAATAATAAATTACAAAAATTTATTTATGATTATATTTAAAATATAAATTTTATCATATGAACCAAAATTCTAATTACTATATATTACTAAAAGTTTTAAAGATAAATATTTTATATATGTTAATACTTGGTAGAAAACGTATATAATAATTATTATCAAAGTAGAGTAGTTAGAGTTATTAAAATATGCATATTCAATTTAATATTCGTTAAAAATACATGATAATAATAAAAAAAAAAACATAAAATATAAGTTTAAAAAAATGCATTATCAACATATTAGTAGATGTTTATATAATTTTTAATATGCATAATAAAAATACTTTAATTTAAATAATTAGAGAACATTTCATAGTTAAATGCATAATGAATATCTATATATGGTTTTGCCAATAAAAAGTACCAATATATTTTACAAAAAATTAATTAGATAACAAATTATGTTGAATTTAACTATAAAAAAACTAATTATTTTTTTAGAAAAAAACACTAAATAACATGTAAAACTACTAACATAAAGTAACATGTTAAAATACCAAATTATTACTACTATGTAGGGCTGGGCATGAATCGGTTCAGGGCCGAACCGGTTCAGAACCGAACATTTACCACATTTTAAAATCGGTACGGTTTACCGCTCCAGATTTTGAACGATTTACCGTACCTGTTCTGAACCGGTTCAAAAAACGGTTCAGAACCGGTTCGACCGAACCACTTCATACATAACATTTTTTATTTTTTTTTGGTCACTAAAAAAAAAAAAAACTCAACTGAGGTTTAGGGTTTAGTATTTTTTCGAAATCTAATATTGTTAGATTATAATGGATAAAATTTTGTTTATTAATATTTTTTCATTCTCAAAAATTGAATTTAAAATATATAATTAATAAATAAATCGTTGAGATGTTACACCGTATTATAAAAGGTATAACTTTAAATTTGTTATTACATTGTTTATGGATTATATATAGGGAAAAGTATGAAAAAGATGTAACATGTTTGCCTAAAATGGTAATCGATGAAATTTGTTTTGGACCGCGGGTATTTGATGTAAAACGTTTACTTCTGTTGGTTTTTGAAGAAACGTTAGTTTTTTTGTTAATTTATCCGTTAAAAGTTGACACGTGCTTCTCACGTGACATATAATTTGAACGTTAAAAAAACAAAAATACCAAAACTACCCTCTATATGTTTTCCCTCCTTTATGCTAACTGAACCGCTTCTTCTTCTTCTTTAATCCATTAAACTCATCTGGTTCTATTTCCCCTCCTACAATACCCCACTGGAAGCCATAGTCATGGAAAGGCAGCAGAGCTTCCAAAGGAAGAAGATGACGAAGCAGTACACTGCGAGGCGAGACGATTCCACGATCCAGGCAGCCGCAAGGGAAGGAAATCTTGAATCTGTGTCGGAGATAGTAAACAACTGTACAAATGAGGAAGAGTTGAAGGGTTTGTTAGGAATGGGTTCGATGCATTCCGTGTGGCTGCAAAGCAAGGACACTTGGGTAAGGTTTGAGATTTCTTTCATCCAGCACCTTATCTGATTTTGATTTGATAGTATATCCTGCAGACAAAATCATATCATTCAGCAAAGAAGAATAGCAACCATATCAAGTAACTGAGCATTGAAGAGTTCCATTGTGCAACCCAATGAGAAACATAGATAGCACCATGCACAATACATAAAGCAGGGTCCAGAGATTAGCAATTATCTTCTATGCATCTCTTGAATACCAAATGTAAGAATACCCATTCCACAGGACTCCTAAGAGCCAAATGTATGAACACCACCACAAGGTCACAACCCTATATGCCAGGCACAGGGTAAAGTTCATAGAGAAAATACACGGAGAACACAAAATAGGAAGGTATATTACCTGTGTCCTTCAAGAGCTTGCTGTACAAGAAGAGATTCAGATGAAGCAGATGAGTCTGCCCCAAAAATGGTGTACACTTGCATCAAAAATTTGGATACGTAGTTAAATTCTTGATCTAAAGATGATTCTCATCACAACGAATCTCACTTCTACGATTTACATTTGAGCTTAACTTCCTTCTGCAGTACTTTATCAGACAGTGCTCAGACTTTTCAGCACATCTTTCATTTTTTGGCTTAAGCAACTCATCTTGCTCAGAGCAATTCTTAATTTCAGTGACTAAACCGTTTGAATGGATTCCTTCTCCCTCATTCGTTACTTGCATAATTTTTTCTTTATTGTCATAATTGATTTGGCACAAGAGATGCTGCAACCCAATAGCCACTCCATCCGCTTCTGGAAAATGTACTTCTAATATCTTATTGTGGTCGCCAATGTCAATGAATCCAGTACTTCGTAATGCACAAACAACCTCCACCTTCTTATTTTTTATTCTCCTCCGTTTCACCTGCTGCTTGTTCAAGATAGATTTTGGGACCCAACAATCAATGCAAACAGAGAATTCTGAGCCAGAACAAGGGTAAGACCAAGGGGGCAAATCTTTGCAATCCAGGAAATAGTTCCTATGAATAAGCCGCTTACAGCAGCCACAACAGAGCTCCTCCCCAGAAGTTTCCATAAAGCAATACGAGCAAACAACTGAAGATTCAATACGAGAAAGGCACTCTCCACAAAGCAAAACAACTCTCCATTCACTATACAGGGTTTGCAGACGGTTCTTACCGTCACTCAGGTCTATTCTGAACCCACATGCCTGACATTCCGAAAAATTGGGGAGATTTCTCGTCTTCTTGAAAACTTCCTTAGAGGTGAAGAAGTGGGTGATTGCTTCCGTGACAACAGCCTTGTACACCGCCGCCGCACGGGGCCATTCAACGGGGGAGAAACTGTTATAATAATAGGTGAAGTACTAAGGAGCATCTTTGTCTTTTCACATGCACTGAAAGTCACGTGCAAGGCATGGAGGCTACTAACGAACTTTTTTGACGGACACAAACGGAATTCATCAAAAACTTACACCAACAAACATATTACATCAAAAATATACAATGGGCCGCATTCACCACTTTGGGCAAACATGTTACATTTTTTTCATACTGTTCCCTTATATGTACACTGTGGAGATCATTATATTTAATTATTAGCTATTTTTCTTAATTGTAGATTCATCCCAATCACGTTATAATTTCTTATTATTAGTTTCACATATAAATTAATCAAATTAATATATATATATATATATTTATGACTTTCTTTTTCTTTTCCTGTTTTATATATTATTATTAAAGATAAGAAAAGCACATGCATGTTGTTGGTCAAAAAAAAAAGAGTAGCTGTTGGCTTTGAAATCACTGTAACAGTGTTGGCGTCTGATGATAACTCTGGTTTATTAACTCAAACCGTCCGGTCTGGTTTAGTAGTTTAGGAGTATATTAAAATCGGTACAAAAAGTGGTACGGTTTACCGTTTGCGAACCGGTTTTTTGTACCTCTTCTGAACCGCTCCATATTTTTACAAAAAAAAACGTTTGGTTTGTGAACCGGTACGGTTCAGGTACGGTTTGGCCGAACCGGTTTTTTATGCCCAGCCCAACTACTATGCCGAAAAAATATTTTAAATTAACACATAATATCATAATTAATAAATACATATATTCAAAAAAAAAATAATCCTTTATTAGTTAATATAATATGATATCAATGCTCAAATTTTTATTATGTGTGTATGTGAAACTTTAACTTCAAATAATTCCAATTACCTTTAACATAAAAAAATATTTATTTAATATATATTTTTAAATATTTTTCCAATAATTTCTCTTCATTTTAGGGTCAAATACGATATTGCCCCTTAAAGTTTACTCTGTTTTTAAGTTTCACCTTTAAAGTTTAAAATTTTCGTCATAATGTTTGGTTCAGATGA